>OX638091.1:18204914-23004914 GCA_951804965.1 Horisme vitalbata
CCCGACCGGCGGCATAAGCACCTACATTGTTACATAACTCTGAAATATTTTTACTGTATGTACTATTGGTACCATGGAATTAATATAAGTACGTATACCTCCTTGTTTGGTACTAAACAATTTTTAAAAAAAGTACAAGTACTGGTCATCATGAATAAACGCGTCTCTCCCGCGCTTTTTAAAAAAAGAACGTTGATTGTGCACTGGTAACATTGCAAATCCTCCTCACTTTTGTAATTGTTACAGAAAAGGTGATTGTAATAACTTTAAAATTTTAGTTTTTTTTGGCAAAATAAGAGATTTTATTGTTGATTCAATGAATTTGATAAAGTGTTTCGTGTTCTAGAAAGCAAGATGAAACGAAGAGCTACAGGAAATGGTGCTTTTTTGCCGGCTGCCGCGGCGCGTCGCAGGTCCATCGAGGACAGCGTCGATTGCGTGCTCACTGGTAAGAAACTTTTATAATGCTTTGCGGAGAAACATGGTATCTAGGTAGGTATAGATTTTTTTCACTAACCTAATTATGAACGACAAATGTCTTTTTCTCCTGTTCTCTCTGTTCTCATAAAAGCCACGATGAAATTTTGCATCGCCTCACCACTAACTGATTCCCGGCAACCATTCTAATGTGGAGCTGAGGACAGGGCGCAATGGCGCTTTTTAGGTGAGGCCTATGTCCAACAGTGGACTGTTACAGCTGATGAAGATGATGATGATGATGATGATGATGATGATTTAATGTTATCGATCTGTCGCCGTTGATCAACTTCAACCTACCTTGATTGCGGATTTTTTTAGGTCTAGCAATCTGCCTCTCAAGCTACAGCTACTTAACTTGTTGCTTTTCAGCCAGTTGAATGTAATGCCATATTTAAACAAGGTTTATTACTAATTTGAAGTGGTAAGATAATTAATCTACACTTGTATTTACTTAGAAATTATTATTATCATATTATACAAAAAAAGGTAAATTGAGTACTAGACCACTTAAAATTAAATCATTATTATCATATCATACAAAAAAAAAGGTAAATTGAGTACTCACTTAAAATTAGGAAACTAAAACCTTTCTTCTAATCTCATACTAAATATATGGGATTGTTTAATGTCAAAATTTTGGATACTTGCTCATTTGTTTTTCAAAAAGTGATTGGTGTCATTTTACTGATTAAGTAACATACTTTCAATATCAGTTTAAAATTGTTTCATATATGTTATAGTGATTCTTATATAGACTCTTTATTTCACTAAAATAGTAAATTTCAGTAATTGAATAAGTGAGTTAGGTTAACTACAAATCTTCTAACACAGGATTTTATAACCAATATCTTAATTCAGCTTTTTCAGGCGTCACTTGTCTAATATTTTTGTTTATGTGGTATTTGAGGGTTGGATAAGTAAAACAAAATAGTATTTTTCAATTATAATTTTTTTATTGTAGGATACTTTAATTATTTTTGCATTATTATTGAATTTTGGGACATGTTGTATATATTTTTACCGTTTTATCTGACTGCTCATAAAGAGCAAGTACTTTACATACCTAGGCCAATTTTGTAAAATTAACCTTCAGTAGTTGCATTTGTAGGTAGTGTTTGTGGATGCGACTAGCACATGCCCCGTGGTGGGTTGTACATACTTAGGGAGGCCTATAGTCCTATCCAGATATCCTGCATATATCCAGTAGTGGATAAAGTCAGGCTTTGGATGATGATGATGATAAACCTTCTTTAACCATTATTAGAAATTATAATTATTTCATGCACTCTATAGATGATTTAATTTGACACATTATATTTTTACCTGATTCCATTGAAGGAGGTACAGCAGTTTTAGTATGTATGTCTGTTTATTACATACACATAGCATATCCTGTATGTTAAACGGCTAGACTGATTTAGACTAATCTCTAGAAGACAATGAGACTCGTATACTAATATTTTTTGTGTGGAATTTAGGTACCCCTAGGTATACTGTACTAAGAATAAAACACTCATAAATATATTTTTTTAGAAATTCTGTCATAAATATGATCTATGTTTACCACTCATAAAACTAGATGGAGTTACTCCATAAATTAACATGAATCTAGGTTGGTATCTACGAAGCCATTTAGATCTTGGTATCTACGAAGCCATCTGAGAGGGTGAGGCAGATGAGACTTACTCGCACTTGAATGGATTTGTTTAATAATAACTTCTTCTCTCCACGTTAGTTAAAATTATGTCTATGCCTCCTAACGAATGCTTCTTTATAGCGATTATACAACCTGTTTTTTTAATGTTTAGGACGCACTCATCAAGGAGATGACAAATTTAAAGGTGATAACTCACAGTGTGTAGCCATGTCGGCATGTGCATCAATTTTGTCCGTATTTAAAAATCGGGATTTAAATCATGATGATATCGATGTCATTCTCCAGAGTGGAGACGCGCTATATATGTCTCTGAAATCTTATTTGGATTCAATTGGCCAACAATATCTTGCGCCAGATGAGTTGCCTACGGAGATTTGCGTCGGAAACTATTTGGCCGAAATTGAAAAATTGGACTTCAACACCTGTATAGGTGAAGGATTTTTCCCTAATAGTCCACAAAATTATGATGTAGAATTACATGCATTAGAGATACTAATGCGTAATAGTGTTTTTAATTTGCTGCACAATGATGATACGGATAGTATAATATTCACCGGGCAAAGTTATACGGTTTCGTTTTGGCGGTTCAATAACGTTTACTATTTATTCAATAGTCATGCGGTCGATGAAAATAATAAACCTGCACCATCGGGAGTAGCACGTTTATTTAAATGTGATTCATTACGGGACTTAGCAAAGTTACTCTTGGCACGCAAATACTTTGACGGTACCCGATATACATTAAATCGGTTGCGCGTTGTTAATTATAATTCCGATCATTCAGCAACATCAACGCAATCGCAGTCTTTGCTTGATGGAATACAGTGGGTAGAACCCGTAATTAGTATAAATGAGTATATCAGTCAGTCACCGCAGTCGCAATCCATACTGCAATCCGTTCAATCCGTTGTTGGCAGCATTTCGGTAGTAGAAAAATCATCGTCTTTGTCAACCACGACGAAATTGGAAACCGCGCAATTAGACCATAAAAAATCAATATCGAATGCAAAAACAGTGGTTCAGACAACATATGTGGAAAAAATAAAAAAATCAGTTGTTGTTCATCAAAATAAAGAAAGTTCTGAAGTAATCGTGGACAATGTTGAAGTCCTTGCGACTACAACAAAAAGAGGTCGACCCAAAAAAATAAAACGAGGCGCTAAAAAAACAAAAGTGAATGCACATCTTGATGCAGTTTCAAAATATAGCGCTGACAATCCGCATATTAATAGAAATGCCGTGAAAAAATATACCTCACAAAATCCGCAAATAAATCGCAATGCGGTTTCAAGATATAGCGCTGAAAACCCGCAAATACATCGCGATGCCGTCACAAAATATAACAGGGCAAACCCAGAGGTAAATCGAGATGCGGTACACCGTTACACCAAGCAAAACCCCGAAGTAAATAAGGTCTCATCAGACAAATATAATAAAAACAGCCGCAATGTAGACGTTCCGCTACGTTCGTCTAATTTAATAAGTCAAAAGAGGGACGCTGAACTTAAAGTAATAAAATTGTATTCCTTAAAAAAAACTTCGTTGCTCGCTCCTGACATTTTTAACTGTTCAAATTGTAATGCCCGCCTTTTTGAAGAAGAAAAATCTAGAAAACAGTGGTGTTGTGGATCGGGCGCCTATAACGTACAAAATTTTACGCCACTAACTGAGGAGTTTTACACTCACGCGTCGTTTGTCAATAGGCCGCGAGCATATAATAACCTATTTGCCTTCAGTGCCTTGGGTGTTTCTCACGGGTACCAACAACCAGCTGGATTATCATTTCTTAAAATTCAAGGGCGAGTCTACCACAGAGTTTTTGATTTAGCTTACACAGGTAGTATAAATAATTTAGGATTATATATCAGCGATTCCAACGAACGAGAACAGTTAGCTGCAGAAAATAAACTCGACATGCAGGTAGTCCGCTGCATTAAAAATTATTTGTATAATGTAAATCCATTTATAGAATGTTTTAAACGTTTAAGTCAGGAGCCATCTGATCAGGCTTTCATTAAATTTCAACAAACGTCTCGGTCAACTCACGGAAACATTCTAGGAGACGTACCTGCTGGTAGAGAAGTAGCGGCTATCATAAGTACCGAAAGAGAAAATTATACACCGCATTGCATAGCTGTGTGGAAAGTCGGTGATAAGAAACCACACACTGTTGATATCATGCATCCGTTATATGAAAGTTTTCAATATCCGCTACTTTACCCCGAAGGTAATCCAGGTTGGTACCCAAATAAGGTTGATAATAACGGCAATAAACTAACACAAGTAAAATATGTGCGATGTTTACTTATGTCAGAGCCGCGATTTTCAGAGATTGGACGACTTTCCGAAGAATGGTTAGTAGATATGTACTGCAGGATTTCTGAGGAAAGGTTACGGTTTTTAAGTAGTTTACAAAAACATAATTCGAACAATACTTTAAGGTCCGCGCCACTTCAAGAAGTTGAAATGAGCATCGAAATCTCGCATCAAATTCATCAGGACGAAACCATTCAGGGAGAAGGATTCGTGCCAGGTCGCGTTTACTTGCCCATGTCTTTTACTGGTGGTCCGCGTTACATGAAAGGAAAGTATAGCGATGCAATTGCTTTAGTAAGCAGATTAGGCAACCCATCGTTTTTCCTTACATTTACGTGTAATCCTAAGTGGCCCGAAATTCAACAATCTACTTCAAATCAAGGTAACAATCCCCTTGTTTGTGCTAGAGTTTTTAATTTAAAGTTGGCGGAATTGTTAAGAGATATAAGATCTGGTCGTTGGTTTGGCAAATGCATTTACATGATGCATGTAATAGAATTTCAAAAGCGAGGTTTACCACACGCTCACATTTGTTTTAGGGTTGAAGGTGGTGGCCCTGTCCAAAATTTAGATATCGATAAGTTTGTAAGAGCTGACATCCCTCATGCATCAGAGGCTGAGGGAAGATTACAGAAGGCCGTTTTAAACCACATGATTCACGGCCCCTGTGGACCTCCATATAGAACTAATTTACCTTGTTGGGATAACGATAAAAAGAAATGTTCAAAATTTTTTCCAAAACGAGAAACCACCACCACATTTTGTGATGATAAAGGCTATATTCATTTATGTAGAAATAGTAAAAATGAAGGTAAAATAACATATCGTGGCCAGGATATCACTGTAAATGATACATGGGTTGTACCATATAATGCCGGTCTTCTTCTAAAGTACGATGCTCATATCAACCTAGAAGTGTCTTCGCAACGGACGATTGTCAAATATTTGTTTAAATATATAACAAAGGGACCTGACGAATCACGTGTAGCTGTAGTATCCGAAGATAATCAAAATAATGAGATCGAACAGTTTGTTACAAAACGATATATAGGTTCTAGCGACGCTGCCTGGAGAACGTTAGAATTTGATGTAACTGCACGTGAACCCAACGTCAAACAGTTATCAGTCCATCTCGAAAATCAACAATCAGTATATTTTAAGCCAGGCACTGAAGCAGAAGCCGCGAAAAAAGCCGGTTCCGATCTAATAACGTATTTCAACCGCCCCGTTGGAGAGGAATTCGATAGCCTTACATACCTTGACTTTTACGAAAAATATATTGTCCATTCCAAGCGTCCCTCTACTAAAAATACGGCAATAATTGAAACTTCAAATCATAAATTCATTACTAGAAGACAACGGGGTGAGCTTGTCGCGCGTCTTTTTTGGGTCGCACCTAACAGAGGTGAACAGTTTTATCTTAGAATTCTTTTAAAAACTTACCCGTGTCGTAGTTACACAGATCTTAAACATCTTGGTGGTCCAAATTGTACAACTTTTCAGGAAGCTGCTAAAGTAGTTGGTCTAGCTGATGACGAAGTCGAATACGAAAGAGCTATGTTGGAAGCTTCAACTTTTTTTACAGGACCACGCCTGCGTAGCTTTTTCGTACTTTTGGCTGTAAATGGTGTCCCAGTCGCGTCTCTCTGGGACACTTTTAAAAATCAATTAAGTGAAGATATTTCACACCGGCTAGGCAATGAAGACAGCGATAGAGCATATACATTGTGTCTTATACAACTCAATAGAATGCTTCGCAAACACGGATCGTCTCTTGCACAACACGGTTTGCCAGAAGTCGTTGATGACACTACCGAGTTAGGTAGAGAACGCGTAGAATACAATCACGACACTTTAATTAATTTTGAAAATGAATGGGTTCCTCGCCTGTCCCCCGAACAACGCTTAATTTTTGATTACGTAACAAAACTTTGTACCGATACTAATTATCGCGATAATAATAATACTGCAATTTTCATCGATGGTCCCGCAGGAACTGGTAAGACGTTATTATTAAATGTAGTTTCAGCCCACGTACGCGGTAATTTAAAGGGAATTGTTTTGTGTACTGCCAGTTCCGCTATTGCCGCGCAAAATTACGAGGGAGGAACCACGGCGCATAGCATGTTCAAATTTCCTTTAGAGCTCGTAGATGACCTTGGCTATTGGAATATTACAAACGGTACTCAAAGGGCTGAATTAATATCTAACTCGGACGTAATTATTTACGATGAAGCGCCTATGGCCCATAAATATTTGATTCATCTGCTGGATAGATCGTTGCGTGATCTGATGCATAACAACATAATCTTTGGAGGCAAAATTATTATATTCGCAGGCGATTTTAGACAAATTCCGCCTGTAGTAACAAATGCTAAAACAAATTCAGATATTTTAAATGCATCAGTTAAGACATCACCCCTGTGGCAAAATTTAAAATCATTTTCACTAGCCACATCGCAAAGATGTAGGGAAGATGTCGAATTTGCAGAATTTTTATTAAAGTTAGGCTCAAATAAATTACCTTTACATGCTATAGAAAGTAGTAATAATATTCAAAATTTTGTAGATTTAAGCGGTATTGGTATTGTTTCGGAATTAGATGAATTAATTGACTTTGTTTTCCCTTTTATTGACGAGGCCTGTGCTTGCATACACAGAGCTATTTTATGTACACGCAACGACGCTGTAAGGGAAATTAATAATATAATATTAGAACGATTAGAAGGCGAAGTCCTGCACTTCTATTCAATAGATAAAGTAGAAAACGATAATGCAGATGAATTGTTTTTAGGGCCAGATGCACTAAATCGCATGCAACCGAGAGGTATTCCGGAGCACGACCTTAAATTGAAAATAGGGTGCGTTTGCATGATCATGCGTAATCTTAGCTTTGCTGACGGTCTCGTTAACGGCACTAAAGTTATAGTAACGAATACTTCGCCGCGTATAATTACTGTACAAAAATCGGAAAATACACAAGAATATTTAATTCCTCGAATACTGTTCAAAGGTCCTATTGATCCCAACAGTCCTTTCGAGATGTGCCGCCGTCAATTTCCATTACAGTTATGTTACGCAATGACAATTCATAAAAGTCAGGGTCAAACAATAAGCCGTGTAGGACTAGACTTAAGATCAGATATGTTTAGTCACGGGCAATTATACGTTGCGTTAGGTCGTGTAACTAAAAAAGAACACATAAAAATTGTAATTCATAAAGATCGTATTGTAAATGGCAAACCGTACGCGAAAAACATAACGATACCGGAATTATTATAATCATGAATTAACACGCGGCTGTCTTCATTAGGGACTAAAAATCAATTTAAAATTTAGAGCTACCTGAATAAGTTTTAAGCTGTTCACCTCTGTATCTCTGTAGGCACTTTAAAAATCAAGTTTTATAATCAATTAATCATGTCGACATGGCTATTCCGTGCGTTATTTTAATTTACTTTTTTACATATTTAATTTATTTTTTACATTTATACTATTGTATTTTTACGTATACATTACACTAACAACGGGATTTTTATTATTATTTAAATTATGTGTTTTTAACAAAATATACAATAAGCATTATGTTCAGTGAAAGATCGAATCATAGCAACTATAACTATTAATAAATAAAACGTATAATGTGGTATTTTTGTTGAAATATGTGTTGATTTGAAATCATTTTAGAGCCATACTACTGATCAGAAGCAAATCTTGTCTGAATGTGAGATATGAGAAATGAGTTATTGTTAAGTCAAATTATTCGACAAGCACGAGTCTGGATTGTACTCGGTGCCAACTCGTCGCCAAGTACACAGTTTAAGTGGAGTCAGTAAAACTGAGTGTTGGTACGAACTCGCCACTGAGATAGGTTACCACAACAATGGCCATTCAGTTTTAAGGTGATACGTATCAGCTCAATACTGGAACACATAACGTTGTCCGTAATGTGTTGGCCTGAGCGGTAGTCGATGTTGAATTGTTCAAGGAAGTGCAGGCTAACCTGTAGTCCGACTATGTTGGGTTGGTGCGGATGTGTTGGTATTCACTTGGAATCATGTCACGGTGGATCCACGTCCTCAATGCGTGATTTGCTACGAAATATTAGCGAACGTAAGTATGAGTTTGAGTAAGTTGACGCGTCATATAGAAACGAAACATTCCCATTTCAAAAATAAACCAGTAGAATTTAGAAAATAATAATTGACAGTTATCAAGTTTTCAAAAATATTGTTTCACATTTCATTTTTGTCTTTGAATTTGATTTTGTCAAAAGATATTTTCAAGCAGTTTAAGATTTATCTCCTGTGTGTGAGTAAAATAAAAATTTGAATGTTGTCCTTTCTGAAAATCTTTCTTTACCGCCAGCTGTGTACGACACTTCTTTTATTGCTGTCCAGTATTACCTATTTTCCGATCACATAATGTTTTTTTAAGTACGTACACAAAAATATCTACTTAGAATTAAGTACATAATAATGTTAAGTTTAAGTGAAATATTTAAGATCTCTCTCATACTATTGTAATACCCATCAGGGTCTTATCCATATCCTTGTATACCTACCTACATAATATGGAAACAATCATCATATGACTGTCATCAGTAACTGGAACACTTACTCCTCGGTCGTGCATAAAATGCAGGTGAGAAAACAATATATAAAATTAATATTAAATAAAAATTTGTTTATTAAGTAGTTAGTTACTCACAAAATTATTACTAAAGTGTTTTTGCATTTTGTTGATATGTTTTTAAGTTTCTCTAAAGGCATTTTCTATTTTCTTCAGAGCACGTAGTGGAGGCAGATTTCCTCAATACTGAGAGGCAGCTGTTGGTGGTACTAAATGAAGAGAAAATTCCAATTGCTATTTAAATACAACACATCTTGCATTAAGCTAAGAAACACTAAATTCCATTATCATTCACAGAAAAAAATTATTAAATCAATGTTGGTAACGCTACCATTCCAGAAACACCTACTCGATTTATAACTATGAAGCGGTGAACCATAAGATGCATGCTATATCAAGTCCCAATCTAATATCGAAGTTAGATTTTTGAGGAAAACATATGAAACAGTGGAATCATAAAAAAATGAAACATACATTCAGCAATGGAACTTAATTCATCTACCAAATACAGAAGAAAACTGAGAATAAAATCAATAAGTATTACTTACGCTGCCGTTTCAAACATCTATGCCATACTACATGTGCATAAAGAGCAGGTGAGACAAATATTTTTTTCTTTGATTACATGATTATTAAGTTATCCTAAAATGAAAATATAATTAAAAATTACTGTTTCAGAGCGTGTACAAGTAAATTGTTCGTTCAAGAACAAAGTATCACCCTTGGATAAGACGAGAAACTAATGTGATGATGTTATTTTACATTAAGGGAGCAAGAAAATGAAGATTAAAATAAATAAAAGAATAAAAAAGAAAAAAATGAATATGAAAAAAAGTCGTAATCAAAATGCATGAAAAAAAATTGAACATGCTATAAGAAAAAAAAAAACAAAATGAATACGAAAAAAAAGTCGTAATCAAAATGCATGAAAAAAAATTGAACATGCTAAGACAAAAAAAAAACAAAATGAATACGAAAAAAATATCGTAATCAAAATGCATTAAAAAATATAATATGCAAACAAAAAATACAGATGTATTTAAGTTTACATTTACTTATTTTTAAGTTTAGATTAAAGAATTTCGCGAATTCTGATATCACAAATGTTTCACAAAATGTAAAAGACCATAGAATAAATAAAAGCCATTTTCGAAAAACAGTTTGTCTTTTAAGGATATCATAATTTTATATTCTGTATTCAGTCGAATTGTACGTAATATTCGGCTAAACACTAGATAGTTATCGAATAACCCGAATATTCTTGACATCACTAATAACAACCGGTCTTGCAGTACTCTGAGTAAACATGACAGCAATAAAAGAAGTGTAGAAAAAAGTAAATTATAAAATATTATTATATTAGTGTTGATGTATCTTTCAGGCACCACAAGTGTCCATATAAAAATGTATTCGCGTGATTCCTTTTTGATTAAACAACATAGCGTATAAGGCAAGCCTATAAATCAATACTGGAAAGATAGATTATCATACACAAACACAGGTTTTCATTTTAAGGAATTATATTTAGACACTTTGAACATTGCGAAAAATAATTACGTCATTGAGCATCCAACACACCGTAACTGTTACTCGGCTCTCACTCTTTGCTTAATGCAAAGATTGGTTTAGAGTTGTCATTAAGCTTCCAACGTACACCAACATTTACACATACAGCTCTTCAGAGAGTGACTGAGACATCGGGCGTCTTACACACCTCAACATTTACACATTCACACGACTGACCCCGTCTCTTCACTCTTTGCTCAATGCAGAGAGTGACTGAGACATCGGGGGGTCATACACACACCAACATTACACATTCACACGACTGACCCCGTCTCTTCACTCTTTGCTCAATGCAGAGAGTGACTGAGACATCGGGGGTCATACACACACCAACATTACACATTCACACGACTGACCCCGTCTCTTCACTCTTTGCTCAATGCAGAGAGTGACTGAGACATCGGGGGTCATACACACACCAACATTACACATTCACACGACTGACCCCGTCTCTTCACTCTTTGCTCAATGCAGAGAGTGACTGAGACATCGGGGGTCATACACACATCAACATTACACATTCACACGACTGACCCCGTCTCTTCACTCTTTGCTCAATGCAGAGAGTGACTGAGACATCGGGGGTCATACACACACCAACATTACACATTCCCCCGACTGACCCCGTCTCTTCACTCTTTGCTCAATGCAGAGAGTGACTGAGACATCGGGGGTCATACACACACCAACATTACACATTCACACGACTGACCCCGTCTCTTCACTCTTTGCTCAATGCAGAGAGTGACTGAGACATCGGGGGTCATACACACACTAACATTACACATTCACACGACTGACCCCGTCTCTTCACTCTTTGCTCAATGCTGAGGGTGATTGAGACATCGGGCGTCATACACACACCAACATTACACATTCACACGACTGACCCCGTCTCTTCACTCTTTGCTCAATAACTATTTTTGAAAACTTGACAACTGTCAATTATTAATTTTTAATTCAACTGGTTTATTTTTGAAATGGGAATGTTTCGTTTCTATGTGACGCGTTAACTTACTCAAACTCATACTTACGCTAATATTTCGTAGCAAATCACGCATTGAGGACGTGGATCCACCATGTCATGATTCCAAGTGAATCCCCACACACCCGCAACAACCGAACATAGTCGGACTACAGGTCAGCCTGCACTTCCTTGAACAATTCAACATCGACTACCGCTCAGGCCAACACATTACGGACAACGTTATGTGTTCCAGTATTGAGCTGATACTGATCACCTTAAAACTGACTGGCCATTGTTGTGGTAACCTATCTCAATGACGAGTTCGTACCAACACTCAGTTTTACTCACTCCACTTAAACCGTGTACTTGGCGACGAGTTGACACCGAGTACAATCCAAACTCGTGCTTGTCGGATAATTTGACTTAACAATAACTTATTTCTCATATCACACAATCAGACAAGATTTGCTTCTGATCAGTAGTATGGCTTTACAATGATCTCACATCAAGATACATTTCACCAAAAATTGCCCGATACGTTTTATTTCTTAACAGTTATATTTAGCTAAGATAAGATTTTTGATTGTACCTAATGCATATTGCATATTGCGTTAACTTCACAAATTTCAATATAAATAATTTTCTCGTACATACACTAGCACGCTCAATATATTTTATATTAGTTAAAACTAGGTAGTTTTGTGTTGTTTTTTTAGTGAATACAGAGTTGACAGCCGATAGCAGTGAATGGAGAATGAAAACGGTATGCTAGAGTGGGATAAGAGCAGGGATATGAATGTCATGGAATGGGCGTTGTTAAGATGTTGATCTCGGCTTTTCAGTCGTTAAGCCATGTCGGAGGCCTTCAGGCGGCTTAAAATTCCGACACCAGAGTTGGCCACTCATATGAAGAAGGAAGGAAAGGAAGGAAAATGAATGAAAAATAGGTAGTTTTGTAGTGGTAATTGGTACTTAGTATGTTATTATATTTTCTATAATATAAATCACACTCATTCAACTAAACTTGCCAAATAAATATGTATATAAATATTTAAATATTTTATAGAATAGATTTAATTTATTGTGTATTATAGATTGGTACTTTAGCTGATTTGCTACATTCATTATTAGTTCACATTATTAATTACTGTAAGTATTACTTTTAATAAACTCAGGCAAAAAGGGGTCTATACCGGGCGGTGAATGAAGATGAATAGTGAGTAGTTAATACATTTATGAAATGTATGAATGAAATGGACGTAGATAATTAGAATCACACACACCCAGTAGTACAAAGTAGCTAACTTTTTACTTTCTTAATTAGGTATTCCTATTACCTAAACCTAGGTATGCAAGAAGGGGTCTATATGGAGCTGTGAATGAAGATGAATATTGAGTAGTTAATACATTTATGAAATGTACCTGGACGTAGATAATTAGAATCACACACACCCAGTAGTACAAAGTAGCTAACTTTTTAGTTTCTTAATTAGTGTTAATATTCCTACTACTAAATCTAGGCAAGAAGGGGTCTATATCGAGCTGAGGATGAAGATGAGTAGTTAGTAGTTAAAACATTCATCAAATGTGCCTGGACGTAGCTGCGTAGATATTAATTAGAATCACACACACACACACCCAGTATATATATATTTATAATATTTATTATTAATATCAGTTGTTAAAAGTACAGCTTTATGCGTAGAGTAAACTAACTTATTTTGCTGATAGATGTATTTAGCAAGTGTGGACTAGGCCTCCTGGGGACACCACCAAAAAAAAAACGCGCTTTTAGTCGTACCTCTTAGGTGGTGTGGAAAATGACTAAGTTAAGTTTTATTTAGTTTTCCTAGCAGATATAACTACAGCTGCGCGACAAGCGACGGGGCTGTGCTACTGGCGACGCGGCGGCTGCGCGACGAGCGATGCGGCGACTGTGCGACACGGCAACGGCGCGTCGAGCGATGCGGCAACTGTGCGACACGGCAACGGCGCGTCGAGCGACGCTACGACTGTGCGACGCGCGGCATTGGCGTGGCATTGGCGCGGCGTGCGACGCGGCAACGTAAACACGTACGTTTATTTTTGTAAATTCATACACATTATACATAGAAAACACCCAAACCTGGGACAAATATATATAAATAATGCAATAATTTGTCCCGCAGCGTGTGCGACGCGCGGCAACGGCGCGGCGTGCGATGCGAAGGCTTTGCAATGCGGCAACGGCGCGACGAGCGACACAGTAATGGCACGATGAGCGACGCGGCGACGGCGCGACATTTTTGTTGTAAATACACATATACATTAAACGTAGAAAAGACCCAGACCTGAGACAAATATATGTAAATAATGCAAACTAAATAATGCCCGCAGCATATGCGACGCGCGGCAACGGCGCGGCGTGCGACACAGCGGCACTGCGACGCGGTGACAGCGTGACAAGAAACACTGCAACGACGCGACGAGCGACGCGATAACGACGCGACATTTTTCTTGTAAGTACATACACATAACATAAAAAATACCCAGACCTGAAAGAAATATATGTAAATACTGCAAACATTTGTCCCGCGACGGGAATCGGACCCGCAACCTTCTACGTCTCAGACGGACCTTAGCCTACTGAGCCAGAGGCCAAACCTTATGCGATGTATAAATTATATTAAAGTGATTAAGTATTTTAGAAGGAAAACGAGAATCTAGGTAACAGTTCTTAAGATATTGTTCGCCGATATAAGATTGTTGTTCTTCTGCAGATGGACCGAGCGTTCTGTCTTCCATGCCTCTGCGGCTCCACACCAAGTTCCCGGGTCGAGGCCGACCCGTTGTCACGAGTTGTCACGATGGCGCGAGGCGATCGAGCGTGCCGCGGCAGGCAGCGGCCGCCGAACTACCAGAAATGCAGTAGGTAGTTAGGTACGTAAGGAATACAATATTGTAGGTATTTAGATCATTATTTAAAATTATCTATTTTATTTCATTTTTGATCTTTTACATAATAACCATTCGACATTTAGAACCAACCATTAGGAGCTTAAACGTCGAGCTCAGAACAGGGCGCAATGGCGCTCTAGAGAAATTAGAGGAAGCCTATGTCCAGCTGTGGACTGCTATAGACTGATGGTAATGATGATGATGATGATGAACCAATAGGTAATGTAATTTTAGGTGTTTTGAACATCGACAATTTAACTGTAGATGTTTTAATTTTAAATGATTTAATACGTTCGCTAACATCTACTTACCTCTTAGGCTACGGACACGAAGTCATCTGGCGCGGGGCGGCGGCGGCGGCGGCGCGAGGAACGGCGCGTTTCAATGCATAGATTTATATGGAAGTGCCTCCGCCGCCGCCCCGCAATCGCTTACTTCGAGACCGTAGCCTTAGATAATTAGTACTGGACAAGGAAATGTCGCCGACTTATTAGCTGTCGATGAAGTACAAGCACGTAATACAAATATATTATAAATTAGCTTTCCCCAGCGGCTTCGCACGCGTGGTTTGTTAATAAAAGGTGGCCTATGTCACAATCCAAGGGGGCCTAATAGACAAAATTTCAAAACATTCAGCAATAGACAAAATTATCACATGAGATAAATAACGCGATAACTAACAATTTTTCATACAGTTTTGACAGTTCGCGCGATATTTATCTAATGTGATAAATATGGGGGTGTAAGGGGTTCCAACCCTTATCTTCGGAACCCAAGCCAAACCCACCTGCACGTGGTGCACCCTGCTAAACAACGAACGGGGCTCTGGCGGCCGGCTGATTGCGGCATAGCACAGCCTACATCGGCACAGCTAAATCCCCTGGCCACCGACGGGCAGCAGCGTCGGTGGTGCGAAAAGCTGTGCCCTGCGATCCCCAACCCGCATGCCCAGCGTGGGGATTATGGGCATATCCCCCTTTATTAGGGGAGGCCTATGTCCAGCAGTGGACTGATATAGGCTGGTGTGGTGTGGTGATAAATATATCGAATCACAAGAACCAGGGCCCATGGTCTTAATTACTAGATATATCAAACTTTCATTTATAATTTAAGTGAGATGCACTTATAATGCCTCTGCAAAATATAGGAACCAAAATATAGGAGGATCGAGAAAACAACAATTTTTATTATTAGTATGGATACTAAACCTTATAATATGTTCTAGGTAAGCACGTGAGAATTCCTCAGGGTATTACCCGGTCTTGAAAACAATATACATTAACATCTACCTACTGGACATGGCTCCAACGCGTTGTTTCCGTATTATTTCAAGGCACTATCCAAAGTGAAACCAGGTAATAACATTTGCAAAATACAATCTAACTTCAATAAGCACAAACCATCTGATAAATATAATTTATCCTTAATATAGCGGTTTTACGCAATTTCTTTTTCATTATCTTTCAAATCTTCATAATTAGAAGAGTCGAGATAGGTTTGGGTTAACTTAGTTAATATTATGAAATAACCTGTACGTACACGTACAGGTTGACTACCACATCCTATTATAGTGTGGCATTAAAATAGTTATGTTAATGAATAAAAAAATCAGAAAACTAACATACATGACATAAAAGTCTAATGACTAAAACCATATCTCATATTTCATTTTGTTTTCGAACAGATAACAACTGAACGACGAGCATCTCATTGCGGCTGAAAATGGTGGTAATGGTCGAGTCAAGCAAGATGATTTGAAAAGTATTACCCGATACAGATATATGTATGACACAGTATTTATTTTATTATGTCAATATAAATGTTTTTATTTTAAGTGGTTTAATAAATTTTTCTTTCTGTGTTTAACAAATTTTACCTACCTAATTATTATAAAAATTCAAAAATATAAAATGTATACACCTATTTCAAAATTGTTTTTTTATTGAATAGCTAAAATGGCAGTAGGCGGTGTACATAGTCCACAAACCTATGTACTCTTTACAGAAGAACCTCATTAATCCAGCTCTTAAAAACCTGTGGGTGCGCCGGTTTATTGGATTATTCAGCTGGGTACGGATAGCGCGTATATTGGTACGCGTAGTCGGGTTACGCGTATCTTGGAACGCCATGTCTGTACTTGCAGCTACGCGTACACTTTGGGGAACTTTGAGCTTGAGCCGTGGTCAGTCGGTTTCGGCTCGCGTAGCGTATGGATCGATTGACCTCGCGTTCAGGTTCGCGGCGGTCCACAATAACTATACACTTATCTAATATACGCGTGCCCAGCGAACTCCCGACTACGCGTATACAGGAACGCGCCGTACCCAGCTTTAGGATTACTACATTGTTCAAATATAAAATACTTATGTTAGTATTGTATACCTAATTTATTGCACAGCTTCTAAGTTGGACATAAAATAAGGTATTAGTGATAACGACAATCAGGTAGTAGGTAGGTAGTAAAGGTATCTAATGTTAAATTTCTAATAAGTATCCTGAGTCTCAGTTGCCTAAACTCGGGTGGAAAGCCTGTGCGATAAGTTGACTACTGCTCTCCCCCTGTTTATTGTAAACAAAAAGTTCATGATGACCATCGCGCGGGCGGAGGGTGCCGGATTATTGAACGTATCTATTGAAGTGCCCGATTAGTAAGAGTCTACTGTATTTAAGGATTTAGAGGGTTCCGATAAAACAACACAACCCTCGCGAGCTGCGTGCAGCTCGCGCACCACCCAACCTCTAGTTATAATATATATAGCTCGATTACCACTCACTCACTCACTCACTGACTCATTGACATGATTGTTCTCCCAGATGCCACCTGGTAGGGTTGAAATTTTTGGTGGGTTCGTATAGAGGGAGTGGGGGTGACCTCAGGAAAAATCTGACATTTCCCCTTTTCACCCCCTTTCACCCCCACCCCCCATGTATCTCGGAAACTATAGGTCGTAGAGGGTTCGCGCTCAAACTAATGTTGCTCAGGGTTTATTTTTATGTAAGGATTCGAAAAAAAAAATTAGGGTTCCATACAAAAAAAAAATAGTCCCATACAAAATTTTCACCCCCTCATACAAAATTTTTTTTTTCTTTTGTTTTGTGGAATCGTATAGATATTTAGTGTAGGTTAGGTGAAGGTGTAGGTGTAGGGTAGTTTAAGGGTAGTTGTAGGGAAGTTGTAGGGTAGTTGTAGGGTAGTTGTAGGGTAGGTGTAGGGTAGTTGTAGGGTAGTTGTAGGGTAGGTGTAGGGTAGGTGTAGGGTAGGTGTAGGGTAGTTGTAGGGTAGTTTTAGGCTAGGTGTAGGGTAGTTGTAGGGTAGTTGTAGGGTAGTTGTAGGGTAGGTGTATGGTAGGTGTAGGTTAGGTGTAGGGTAGTTGTGGCGTAGCTGTAGAGTAGCTGTAGGGTACTAGGTGTAGGGTAGTTGTAGGGTAGTTGTAGAGTAGCTGTAGGGTAGTTGTAGGGTAGTTGTAGGGTAGTTGTAGGGTAGGTGTAGGGTAGGTGTAGGGTAGTTGTGGGGTAGTTGTAGGGTAGGTGTAAGGTAGTTGTAGGGTAGGTGTAGGGTAGTTGTAGGGTAGGTGTAGGGTAGTTGTAGGGTAGGTGTAGGGTAGTTGTAGGGTAGGTGTAGGGTAGTTGTTGGATTTCGATTTCGGTTTCGGTTTCGGTTTCGGTTTCGGTTTCGGTTTCGATTTCAATTTCAATTTCGATTTCGATTTCGATTTCGATTTCGATTTCGATTTCGATTTCGATTTCGATTTCGATTTCGATTTCGATTTCGATTTCGATTTCGATTTCGATTTCGATTTCGATTTCGATTTCGATTTCGATTTCGATTTCGATTTCGATTTCGATTTCGATTTCGATTTCGATTTCGATTTCGATTTCGATTTCGATTTCGATTTCGATTTCGATTTCGATTTCGATTTCGATTTCGATTTCGATTTCGATTTCGATTTCGATTTCGATTTCGATTTCGATTTCGATTTCGATTTCGATTTCGATTTCGATTTCGATTTCGATTTCGATTTCGATTTCGATTTCGATTTCGATTTCGATTTCGATTTCGATTTCGATTTCGATTTCGATTTCGATTTCGATTTCGATTTCGATTTCGATTTCGATTTCGATTTCGATTTCGATTTCGATTTCGATTTCGATTTCGATTTCGATTTCGATTTCGATTTCGATTTCGATTTCGATTTCGATTTCGATTTCGATTTCGATTTCGATTTCGATTTCGATTTCGATTTCGATTTCGATTTCGATTTCGATTTCGATTTCGATTTCGATTTCGATTTCGATTTCGATTTCGATTTCGATTTCGATTTCGATTTCGATTTCGATTTCGATTTCGATTTCGATTGCGATTTCGATTTGCTTCTTTTATATCAATATTCTCTTTGATTCCTTTTCTTACATCAATATCCTCTGTTTAAGCAACATCCTCTTATATATCCTCTTTAATTGCTTCTTTTACATCGATATCTTCTTTAATAACATCTTTCACTTCGCTTTCTGCTTTGATGGCATCTTTCTCTTCGATATCATCGTTGATTGCTTCTTTCTCTTCAATATTCTCTTTGATTGCTTTTTCCACATCGATATCTTCTTTGATTGCTTCTCCCACATCAATATCATCTTTGATTGCTTCTCCCACAGCAATATCTTTTTTGATTGCTTCTTCCATCAAAACATAAACCGCGAGCTGCGTGCAGCTCGCGCACCACCCAACCTCTAGTTATTATACTATATATAGCTCGATTACCACTCACTCACTCACTGATTGACATGATTGTTCTCCCAGAAGCAACCTTAATGGGTTAAAATTTTTGGTAGATTCGTATAGAGGGAGTGGGGGCGACCTCAGGAAAAATCTGACATTTCCCCTTTTCACCCCCTTTCACCCCCACCCCCTATGTATCTCGGAAACTATAGGTCGTAGAGGGTTCGCGCTCAAACTAATGTTGGTCAGAATTTATTTTAATATAAGGATTCAAAAAAAAAAATTAGGGTTCCGTACAAAAAAAAAAATATCCCATACAAAATTTTCAACCCTTCATACATTTTTTTTTTCCTTTCGCCGATCACACGGTTCTCCCAGATGGAATCGTAGATATTTAGTGAAGTGTTTAGGGGTAGGGGTGTGGTGTCTTTTTAGTCTTTTTAGTCTTTTTAGTCTTTTTAGTCTTTTTAGTCTTTTTAGTCTTTTTAGTCTTTTTAGTCTTTTTAGTCTTTTTTGTCTTTTTAGTCTTTTTAGTATTTTTTGTCTTTTTAGTCTTTTTAGTCTTTTTAGTCTTTTAAGTCTTTTTAGTCATTTTAGTCTTTTTAGTATTTTTTGTCTTTTTTGTCTTTTTTGTCTTTTTAGTCTTTTTAGTCTTTTTAGTCTTTTTAGTCTTTTTAGTCTTTTTAGTCTTTTTAATCTTTTTAGTCTTTTTAGTCTTTTTAGTCTTTTTAGTCTTTTTAGTCTTTTTAGTATTTTTAGTCTTTTTAGTCTTTTTAGTCTTTTTTAACTTTTTAGTCTTTTTTAACTTTTTAGTCTTTTTAGTCTTTTTTAACTTTTTAGTCTTTTTAGTCTTTTTAGTCTTTTTTAACATTTTAGTCTTTTTTGTCTTTTTTGTCTTTTTAGTCTTTTTAGTATTTTTTGTCTTTTTAGTCTTTTTAGTATTTTTTGTCTTTTTAGTCTTTTTAGTATTTTTTGTCTTTTTAGTCTTTTTAGTCTTTTTAGTCTTTTTAGTCTTTTTAGTCTTTTTAGTCTTTTTAGTCTTTTTAGTCTTTTTTAACTTTTTAGTCTTTTTTGTCTTTTTTGTCTGTTTAGTCTTTTTAGTATTTTTTGTCTTTTTAGTCTTTTTAGTCTTTTTAGTCTTTTTAGTCTTTTTAGTCTTTTTAGTCTTTTTAATCTTTTTAGTCTTTTTAGTCTTTTTTGTCTTTTTAGTCTTTTTAGTCTTTTTTGTCTTTTTAGTCTTTTTAGTCTTTTTAGTCTTTTTAGTCTTTTTGTTCTTTTTAGTCTTTTTTAACATTTTAGTCTTTTTTGTCTTTTTAGTATTTTTTGTCTTTTTAGTCTTTTTAGTCTTTTTAGTCTTTTTAGTCTTTTTAGTCTTTTTTGTCTTTTTAGTCTTTTTAGTCTTTTTAGTCTTTTTAGTCTTTTTAGTCTTTTTAGTCTTTTTAGTCTTTTTAGTCTTTTTAGTCTTTTTAGTCTTTTTAGTCTTTTTAGTCTTTTTAGTCTTTTTAGTCTTTTTAGTCTTTTTAGTCTTTTTAGTCTTTTTAGTCTTTTTAGTCTTTTTAGTCTTTTTAGTCTTTTTAGTCTTTTTAGTCTTTTTAGTCCTTTTAGTCTTTTTAGTCTTTTTAGTCTTTTTTAACTTTTTAGTCTTTTTAGTCTTTTTAGTCTTTTTTGTCTTTTGTCTTTTTAGTCTTTTTAGTCTTTTTAGTATTTTTAGTCTTTTTTGTCTCTTTAGTCTTTTTAGTCTTTTCAGTCTTTTTTAACTTTTTAGTCTTTTTTAACTTTTTAGTCTTTTTAGTCTTTTTAGTCTTTTTAGTCCTTTTAGTCTTTTTAGTCGTTTTAGTCTATTTAGTCTTTTTAGTCTTTTTAGTCTTTTTAGTCTTTTTTAACTTTTTAGTCTTTTTTGTCTTTTTTGTCTTTTTAGTCTTTTTAGTATTTTTTGTCTTTTTAGTCTTTTTAGTCTTTTTAGTCTTTTTAGTCTTTTTAGTCTTTTTAGTCTTTTTAGTCTTTTTAGTCTTTTTAGTCTTTTTAGTCTTTTTAGTCTTTTTAGTCTTTTTAGTCTTTTTAGTCTTTTTAGTCTTTTTAGTCTTTTTAGTCTTTTTTAACTTTTTAGTCTTTTGTCTTTTTAGTCTTTTTAGTCTTTTTTAACTTTTGTCTTTTTAGTCTTTTTAGTCTTTTTAGTCTTTTTAGTCTTTTTAGTCTTTTTAGTCTTTTTAGTCTTTTTAGTCTTTTTAGTCTTTTTAGTCTTTTTAGTCTTTTTAGTCTTTTTAGTCTTTTTAGTCTTTTTAGTCTTTTTAGTCTTTTTAGTCTTTTTAGTCTTTTTAGTCTTTTTAGTCTTTTTAGTCTTTTTAGTCTTTTTAGTCTTTTTAGTCTTTTTAGTCTTTTTAGTCTTTTTAGTCTTTTTAGTCTTTTTAGTCTTTTTAGTCTTTTTAGTCTTTTTAGTCTTTTTAGTCTTTTTAGTCTTTTTAGTCTTTTTAGTCTTTTTAGTCTTTTTAGTCTTTTTAGTCTTTTTAGTCTTTTTAGTCGTTTTAGTCTTTTTAGTCGTTTTAGTCTTTTTAGTCTTTTTAGTCTTTTTTAACTTTTTAGTCTTTTTAGTCTTTTTAGTCTTTTTTGTCTTTTGTCTTTTTAGTCTTTTTAGTCTTTTTAGTATTTTTAGTCTTTTTTGTCTTTTTAGTCTTTTTAGTCTTTTTAGTCTTTTTAGTCTTTTTAGTCTTTTTAGTCTTTTTAGTCTTTTTAGTCTTTTTAGTCTTTTTAGTCTTTTTAGTCTTTTTAGTCTTTTTAGTCTTTTTAGTCTTTTTTAACTTTTTAGTCTTTTTTGTCTTTTTTGTCTTTTTAGTCTTTTTAGTATTTTTTGTCTTTTTAGTCTTTTTAGTCTTTTTAGTCTTTTTAGTCTTTTTAGTCTTTTTAGTCTTTTTAGTCTTTTGTCTTTTTAGTCTTTTTAGTCTTTATAGTCTTTTTAGTCTTTTTAGTCTTTTTTGTCTTTTTAGTCTTTTTAGTCTTTTTAGTCTTTTTAGTCTTTTAAGTCTTTTTAGTCCTTTTAGTCTTTTTAGTCTTTTTAGTCTTTTTTAACTTTTTAGTCTTTTTAGTCTTTTTTGTCTTTTTTGTCTTTTGTCTTTTTAGTCTTTTTAGTCTTTTTAGTATTTTTAGTCTTTTTTGTCTTTTTAGTCTTTTTAGTCTTTTCAGTCTTTTTTAACTTTTTAGGCATTTTTAACTTTTTAGTCTTTTTAGTCTTTTTAGTCTTTTTTGTCTTATTAGTCTTTTTTGTCTTATTAGTCTTTTTAGTATTTTTTAAATTTTTAGTCTTTTTAGTCTTTTTTGTCTTATTAGTCTTTTTAGTATTTTTTAAATTTTTAGTCTTTTTAGTCTTTTTTGTCTTTTTAGTCTTTTTAGTCTTTTTAGTCTTTTTAGTCTTTTTAGTCTTTTTTGTATTTTTGTATTTTTGTCTCGTCTTTTTTGCCTTTTTGATCTTTTTGATCTTATTTCGATTTCGATTTCAATTTCAATTTCAATTTCAATTTCGATTTCGATTTCGATTTCGATTTCGATTTCGATTTCGATTTCGATTTCGATTTCGATTTTGTAATATTTCTTTTTTCTTTCCTTTTTCTGTCTCATTCTTTCGTTTTCTAACATTTTTTAATTTTTCTTTCTTCTTTTATTTCTTCTTCCTTTCCTTTTTTAGTATTTTTTCCTTTTTTTAATATTTTCTTACTTTTTTTAGTTTATCTTTCATTTTTACTTTTTGTAATTTTTTGTTTTGGTTTTGGTTTTGGTTGTGGTGTTGGTTTTTGTGTTTTGGTTTTGGTTTTGGTTTTGGTTTTGGTTTTAGGTACTTTTCCTTCTTTTTCTCTTACCTTTTTTTCCTTTTTCTGTCTCTTTCTTTCGTTTTCTAACATTTTTTATTTTTTCTTACTTCTTTTATTTATTCTTCTTTTCCTTTTTTAGAATGTTTTCCTTTTTTTAATATTTTCTTACTTTTTTTTCTACTTAGTTTTTCTTTCTTTTTTTACTTTTTCTTTGTTTCTTTTTCTTTATTTTTCGTACTTTTTCTTTCTTTTCAGTCTGACTGCAAGATATTCGTAAAGGCGCAAGCTTTGCCAATTGTAAGAGTTTAAATAACATTACATCAGGGAAAGACGCTCTAAAGAAACTTAGTTCTTCACAGGCACACTCTGTTTTAAACGAATTTGATTGAATATTTTATATTTTTTGTCATATACGGATTTTGGGTACAAATATACCGATTTTAGTGAACAGCTCTACCGATATCGCACTTTGACGTTCGAGAACACTGGTTATCGGTTCTTAGGCAGATATGACCAGCCCACTGCCACAGTTTGATAGTACTGAGCTACGTCAACAACTTTAATAAAACATTTGTTATCTCGATGGATTATAACAAAAATTAAAGAAAAACAATATACTACGTAGGTACTGCTAGGTAGATTCAACAAATAATACACATGTTTTAGGAAAAAATATTTAAGTTTGTCTGTTTGTCTGTTAGGCTTTTTATGAACAATAAAAACAAAATCAAAATCGGTTCGTCTGTTCGAGAGCTACGATGCCACAAACAGACACACACACACACACACAGAGAGAGACGTCAAACTTCTAGCAGCTCGTCGTTTCAGAGTCAGTGGTTAAAAATTATAGAGGACTAGCTTCCATCCGTGGCTTCGTTCGCGTGGTACCTGGACAACAATTAGCCTATGTTTTAAACCAGGTCATAAACTATATTTTATATTCTAATAAAAACAAACACGTTGGCTATTCAGTGCAGTGACATTTATTCATTTTCCAAAGTGTAATTAATTAATTACGCTTAATTAAGCAGGTAAACAAAAGTTTTGTTTACATGCTTTAACCTAAATGACGCTAGATACGCCTAGATATATTTTGATATAACTCAATAATAACAAAACCCCCACTTATCAAAATAAAGTAAACATACAACAAAGAATAAACTTGAGTTTCATTACAATTTATAATACCTAATGTTTCTATAATATTGTTGTGTTTAACTGTATCTAAACTGTTAGTCAATAAATCTGCTGGCATTTTATTGGTAGACGATTAACTGACCTCTACTTTCTCACTTGTGATAGTTATTCCTTTGATCAACTATAGAAGTTTCTCTAACAAAATGATGTTCATCAATATGCTTCAACCTATTGTGCCACTGATGGTTTGTGGCCATCTTTATTGTCACAATTCAAAATTCATCCAAATCCGTTCAGTAGTTTTTTATGAGTAATAAACATTCATCTATACATAAATCCTCACAATCTTTTGCAATAACTCGTTGATAAAACTAACGAAACTGCACTCCTCATAGATATTGCCATCCCCAATACACATAATTTACAGAATACCATAGCCGAAAACTCTCAAAATATATTGATTTAAAAAACGAAATTGCCAGAATGTGGAGACTGGAGAAGGTCATGATAGTTCCAATCGTGCTTTCTTCAACTGGTGTTATCCCAAAGCAACTGTTTCATTCCCTCAACCATTTAGATCTACCTAAACATATATTTACACTCATGCAAAAATCAGTGATCTTAAATACCTGTAGAAATGTCAGAAAGTTTTTGCAAAACAACACTACCTCCGATATTCAAATATCAGTCTCTGGTATTTAAAACCTATCCACTGATGTGCACTTGGTTTAGGCCCGTGTATATCAGCCATTTTCCGACTCCAAAAAAGTCAAGCAGATAAAAATCTTAACTCAATAATAAAAATGAATTTTAAAGTGTCATAATAATAAGGATATATAGATAATAATAATAACTTATAAATAACATTTGCTTTACCATTATATGTTAATTATTAATTTGTATATTTATAAAGGGTTATTATCAAGAACAGAATTGTTGATCGGTGTGATGACACATTATTATTATTAATACTCTCTCAATCTTTTCTTGGCTTTTCATCCCACATGGAGGGGTCAGCCATCCTGCAGTCTTTTTTTCTATCCTTGACATCGTCTTCAGAAACATTGCATGTTATCATCCACTTATTCTTGAGTCTATTTTTCTAGATATTTTACCAGGGACGGACAGTTCCAGTGCCTGGGTGCCAAAGTAGTCAGTTGGCCTCCTCTTGACATGTCCAAATATCCATACTATCTCAGCCTACTGCATACAGTGTCTCCTGCAAATATAAATTATAATTTATTGTTATACATTCATTAAATTGCATGTGAGTGAGTGAGTATACTTTGAAGTCAGGCTGTGGATGTATTTAATATTATATAATGTACAAGGTTATTGTGGTTGAATCATCTTGTCAACAAACTATCGCATTTTTAAAATCATGGGGCATTATTGATAGAGTCAAGCGAGATTTCCAAATTCAACATTATTATTATTATTCTCAGCCTTCAATGTAAAATTCAACATTAGAAAACTATTAATAAAAGAGGGACACCTAAATTCAGCAGTGAACATCTGTGGCCGATAAGAAGTTGAATGAATGAATTAAAGCAATTTCTTCATTATAGGTATCTTACATGCTACTTATACAGGGTTATTGGTTAAGTCGACCTAGATCTTGGAGGGGGTTGTAGCTTCCATAATTCCTGACTGATTTGACTATGGAACACCCTACCCTAAACTTAACCGTATTCATGATTTTGGACTTTTAAGTTTTAAAAAATAAAATATAAAATAATGGTACTTAAGTCAGAAAACAATAAATCAATCCAAATAGGTACAAAATGACGTTTATAAAGTATTTCCACATGTATAATGACTTCTTTGGATGACAGCCACAATGCAATTTCATGTAAGCCAAGTCTTCCCAGAACATAGCTTGTGAGGTACCTAATGCAATTGATATAGTGGTATAATCAAATGGCATCATAGGCTTGTGTCATTATCTATTTTAATACTTACCTAAAATGATTATTTTTGTATTTTTCTTGTGTATAGACCTTTAGGTACTTACCAACATAACAGTACAGTCATTATTATTTTCCATGTAGATTGATAGAAGTGAACATCATAATGTGTCGTAAAAGGTGCAGATCGCACGCATATATGACCCTGTAAATCCTTGGGGGCCTTTGTGGGCCTTTCTTCACCAATGGACATAATAGGGTTATGATGGTATGGTAAAATCTGAAATGAAGTGCACATTAGGTATAATTAGTAGCGTCTGTAGAAAACTCAAAAGGCAAAAACCTATGTCTGGTATGTACCTATGTCATAAGAATGTTTTGAGTTTTATTTTTTATTATTTATCTCATTTGTGTACAATCCAGGGTATATACAATACAGGCAGGTATGCATAGAGTAAACAACGGTTAGATAACGTAAGAAAGTACTTACAAGTTTTACAGAGACGCACAAATAACTAGGTACTCTAAAAACACACATTTGCGTATAGTCAAAAGTTCGTAAAGTGCAATTGGTAAAGTCCACAGGTCACGTTTGCACTATAGATTTGGAATTTTGGATTTGTAACATGTTTCATGTTTGGAACACACTATCAAAGCAGTGTGTTGCCGACAGTCAATCAGAAAAAGATCCAAAACCAAACTCTAAATAGTCCGAAAAACGTCGAAACAATCCGTTTTGTAATTTCATTAGGTATTTAGTAAAAATCCTAATTTATTTTGCATTCCCCATCATCAAACCCTGATTACCATAACCTACTAGCCTACGCGCGCGGCTTTACTCGCACTTAAATTTATTTTCCTATCCCTCGGGATCAGCACTATTTTCATTTTTAAAGTTAAAGGTCTTTTCTCTTTTTCTGTACCCCATACAACGTGTATGCAAAATTTCCTATTGATTAGTTGAGTAATGAAGGTGTTAAGGCGTAACAAACAAACTAATTTTCGCATTCTTATAATGTGTTACGATAGGATTTAACGACATCATTCCAGTGAACTGAAACACGATACCTCTACTGTAAGTTTTAGAGGAGTTAGATATCTTGCAGATTCTGAGTGATGCTGCTGCATCAGGTTACCTTTCTTGCAATATTAAAGTAAAATACCAAGTTTTTAATGAATCAGCCAGTGGCTTACATGTAAAAAAATTACTTTTGTATCACGATGTCAAAAATTATAACTCACGCTAGGGGCGCTGTTCAATTTCCATAAAAAGACATAGATAACTGAAATTGAATTTCTGAATTTGTGATTTTCACAATTGGGCCTCAGACCTGTGGGTAGAAGTCACATTATCAACAAAGGTAATGAGCAAAGGCAGTCACTAGAATCGTTTTGTAAAAGTACCTAATTAGAGGTAAACCTACCCTAATACTGCAATAACTCAATAATTATGTACCTATGTAAATATAGCTATTTATTTTTATACCTAACCTACCTAGGTAAGGTGTAGCACAGCAAGCGAGCGAGCTGCGATTTAGTTCTAGTAGGTTAAGTTGAATTTCATCTTCATAACGTACAAAAGTGTGATCAAGGTAAAATAGTCCAAAAAAGTCCGTAAGACCTCATCATCCGAAAAAAACCACTGAGGTCCGAAATAGTCCGCGCTGGCAACGCTGTCACGAAAAAAACGAATTCAAAACATTTGGTAGGGATGCACCGATCCGATCCGATTTTTGCAAGTTCGAATCGTGGGCCTATGACCACATCGATTTTCGGATCGATTCAACACTATTAATAAAATTGGATCGTATTCCAAACATAGTGATTTGGAAAAATTTGGAAATCAACTTCATTTTTTAGATATATATTCATAAAAAAACCGCCAAAAAATCCTAATTTATTTTTCCTGCCTCATCATCAGACCCTGATCACCATATTTCTATTGAAACTACTAGCATTTGTCCTCATTGTACAGTTCTAGAGACAACAGACTAAACGCAAGTGGCTACGTGGTACGAATTTTTAGGAACCAAACAGCGGTTTGCGCGCGCGGGGTGATTGTAGTAATTGATGATTTTAGCCTAGCGATGTTCTATGAAGCATAGAGTTATTATTGTAAATCGAAATCAACTTTCGATTAATTGTAATCGATTATTTGTTAGGTACCTAAATGTCGTTTTCCTAAAATCTTAAAACAATATGAATAAAGTATTTATATTATTATTCACACTATTTTTATTCAAAATCGTAAACTTAACCTCAGGTTAAAAAAATAACGTTATTATTAATAATCGAAATTTTAATCCATTTATTCATAATCGATTATAATACGAAATTGTAAAGGCAGCACTGGAATTATTTGAAAAATTTGAAACTTTCTGACACTGACGTAATTGACTTACAAATGCTTACAAACTAAAGCGGGGTTGCCATGACAAATTAGTGTTATTTTGTTTGAGCCTTTGTGAGATTTTTGAGACGAAACTGAAGTAAACTAACGGATAAGCTACGGAAATAAGGTAGTATGTTTTTAATTTTTATCTAATTATTATTATGGATTACCAATAGCACACATATTAATTTTATTTATTTATAAAAAATATAATAAGTAAAATTAGGGGAGGCCTATGTCCAGCAGTGGACTGCTATAGGCTGATGATGATGATGATGATGATGATGATGATGATGATAATAAGTAATTCTTGATCTGATAAATAAGTCAAATATATAGGCGAATACAACACTTAATTATTACTTGATTGATACAACACTGAATTGGTGAAAATTGGCTGATATAAAAAAGTTCAAGCCTATAACAAAACTTAGAAAAAAACATAGTACAAACGTTACAAAGTACCCTAACACTAATTATTATCAAAAATGTTATTAGTGTTCAATATAAAAACTGCCGACGGGCAGCAGCGTCAGTCAGTCGGTGTGGTGCGAGAAGCTGTGCTCTACGATCCCCAACCCACATGCCCAGCGTGGAGATTATGGGCATATACCCCTTTATTAAAGAAGGCCTATGTCCAGCTGTGGCCTATTTTAGGCTCGTGCGGTGTTTGGTAACGATAAATAAAAAAAACGTAAGTTTTTTATCATTGTGACAGAATTGAAACCATATGTAGGTAGGTATTATATAAATATTATAAATAAATAAAAAATATTTATCTTACATAATGGATCCACTTGGACAAAATTTGGTATTGCTTTAGAAGATTATTGCCGGATTTGAGAAAGGCTAGGTAGGTACGTACTGTTTACTCTCGGAAGGAATTCACTGTACAGAAAGAGGATAGTGTTTTTATTGACTAACGGAAGCTTGTTATTTATAATTAACTCGTAACTAATACATTTTTATTGTTTTTGTTTGTTTTAAATTTTATTAAAGGTATTCGTGACCTGGTATGTTATAAATATGTTACCAAATTTGATTTAATCCCAGTCACGTTCGCCTCATTTCATCATCTCTTCTTCTTTCATCTTCCTTCTCAATATGCCCAAATCATCGTCATATGTCTTACTCAATTCTAATCGCTAAATATGTCGTACACTCCATATTCCTTTAATCTTCTATCATTACTTACACTGTTTCTCACGCTAAAATTAAATAAATGTGCATTTGAACAAACGTTGAACTTTCTTAACCAATGTCGGTTCAAAAGAAATGCTTAGCTTCCCATGCAACTTGGCGACTTTGTAGTTATTGCGTACCTATTTGAAATCAAGTCTGACCGCGGCATACCTTCATAGTTACAGAACTGTTACTGGATTTGTTGAAACTGTATTATATTGGTATCTATATAAAATTTAAAAAAAAAACCTAAGTACTGGCAGTCATCAAACTTGAAGTAAGAACACATTTCCCGCGCTTTTTATGAAAAAAACGAGCATTGTGCTCTGGCAACATTTAAAATTTTCTTCACTTTTGAAATTGTTACAGAAAAGGTGATTGTACAAACTTTAAAACTTTAGTTTTCTTGGCAAATTAGGAGTTTTTATTGTTGATTCAATGAATTTAATTAAGTGTTTCGTATTCTAGGAGGCAAGATGAAACGAGGAGCAACTGGAAACGGTCTATTTTCGACGGCAGCAGCGCGTCGCAGGTCCATCGAGGACAGCGTCGAGTGCGTGCTCACTGGTAAGAAACTTTTATGATCCTTTGCTCAGAGACATGATATCTAGGTATAAGAATTTTTCCACTAGCCTTTTGATGGAAGGCAATTGCCTTTTTTTCCTGTTCTCTCAAATAATACTATGGTGAAATTTTGAATCACCTCACCACTGATTGATTCCCGGCAACTGCTTTGAGCTGAGGACAGGGCGCAATGGATCTGATTAGGAGAACCGGTCGCCGTTGATACCTACCTTGATTGCTGCAGTTATTTAATAACTTATCTAATAACTTATTTCTAAAAAAACTTAGGTACCTATTACTTAGCTTATTTATCTTTTGTGGTATCTTTTAATGGATCCTCATAAAGGTGAATGACTCCGATGGGACTTACCCATTTATACAATTTTGATAAGACTTGTTGAAATCCAATTGATTACTCGCAATTATCAGTCAAACGTATTTGGTACACACCTGTGTGTGACAAGTTTTATGTAGGTACAAAGTATATGTTGTATTATGGAAGACCTTTAAAAGAGCTATGCAATGATACCTACCAAATGCAGGCAGGAACGGGGATCCTAGAGCAATGTTGTCACCAACCCCGAGTCCTTCTCTGTTATTTTAAGGAGTTGTGCTGGCTGGGGCCAGGTTAACAGGGGGGCAATGCACAATACACCCCAATGCGGGACGTCGGTGTCGAACTTTTTCCCCCCATTTCAAATTAGAATTAGATACCTACCAAAATATGAATTGGTTGTGAAAAGCAACAAACTGATAATGTAAACAAGTATGAATGTCAAGGCAAAAGTGGTTGTGATTGTGGATTTAGCAAAAGGACTGTAGGTGCCTTTATTTATAATTTCAATAAAATTACAGTTACATTTTCTTACAAATTTGCTACTGGAGTAGCATAATATAATATGTTATGTCAAACTAACTATAAAAGTACTATGAGTTGTGTTGTGAAGTGCCGTGAAAATGTATATTTAGGTATTTATATATGTTCTAGGACTCAGGGGCCAGGTTAACAGGGGGGCAATGCACAATACACCCCAATGCGGGACGTCGGTGTAGAACTTTTTCCCCCCATTTCAAATTAGAATTAGAATTAGATACCTACCAAAATATGAATTGGTTGTGGAAAGCAACAAACTGATAATGTAAACAAGTATGAATGTCAAGGCAAAAGTGGTTGTGATTGTGGATTTAGCAAAAGGACTGTAGGTGCCTTTATTTATAATTTCAATAAAATTACAGTTACATTTTCTTACAAATTTGCTACTGGAGTAGCATAATATAATATGTTATGTCAAACTAACTATAAAAGTACTATGAGTTGTGTTGTGAAGTGCTGTGAAAATTTATATTTAGGTACTTATATATGTTCTAGGACTCATTATTTCACTAAAATAGTAAGTTTCAATGATTGAATAAGTGAGTTTGGTAAAATATAAATCTCCTAACACAGGATTTTATACCAGAAATGATACCAATGTGTCTCATATTTTTGTTTTTGATTTATGTAGTAGGTATTTAAGGTTTGGACACGTAAAATAAAATAGTATTTCAAAGTTGAATTCAAATTTATTGTAGGATCCTTATTATGTGATTATTATTGAATTTTGGGAGATGCTGTACATATTTTTACCAATGTAACTGAATGCACAGAAGGAGCAAGTACTTGACATAGGCCAGTTATGTAAAAGTTTCAACATTCTTTAGTAGTTTGCATTTATAGGAAAGCGTTTGTGGATGCGATAAGCACATGACCATGGTGGATGACACAAACTTCGAAAGGCCTATTCAGATATCCTGCATACAATACAGCCCGACTTTATCCAGCAGTGGATAAAGTCAGGCTTTGGATGATGATGATGATGATGACAGTAATGTTTCATTAACTATTTTTATAAATTATAATTATTTCATACAGTGTGTGACAGTGAATTAATTCGAAACATTATATTTTTACCAGACTCCATAAAAGGCGTCATAGCAGTTTTAGGATGTATGTCTGTATATTGCATACACATAGCATATTCTGTATGCTAAATGGCTAGACTGATTTTGACTAAAGTCAATAAAACAACGATACCCATTCATATACTTTTTTATAGACCTTTTATACTAGCTGTTTGTCATCTAAATTATATATATATGTATATATAATTTAAAAAAAAAATTAAATTATATATAGTAAAATAATTTTCGACATTGATTTAGTTATTCCGGAATTTACATATTATATTGTGGTGCACCCTGTGGTTTAACAAACGGGGTTGTGGGGGCTGGCTGAATGCAGCATAGGATAGTCTAACACCGACACAACTAAGTTCCCTGACCGCCAATGGGCAACAGTATCAGCGGTGTGAGCTGTGACCAGCCATCATCAACCCACATGCCCAGCGTAGGGATTATGGACATATCTCCTTTTATTAGGGCAGGACTGTGTCCAGCAGTCGACTGAGGCTGGTGTGGTGGTGGTTGTAAAATTATTTAAAGAAATAAATTGAGTGTGTCACTTACACATTGTTAAATCGTCCTAGATTCTACCTTATTATAATACTAGCTTCCGCCCACGACTTTGCTCGCGTGGTACCCAGTTAAAAAGTAGTGTTTATGACTCTTTCAATTAACAGAGTGGATATGTGATTGATAACAGACTGTGGGAAAGTAAGTGAGGAAATCTGATACCATAGCAGATACAGAAAAACTGTTTGAAGAACCACATGGGTTATTTTTATGGAATAAGTTTGTTAAATTAAGTTTTATGTATTTATCTCTTTTACTCTTTTCACTTCTTGTTCAATATTTTGTCAATCTGACTTAGAACTGTTCTAATGATGATGAGAAAAAACAATAATTAACAAGTTTTCGCCCACAACTTTGCTGGTGTGATTTGTCAATAAAATCATTACTTTCCTTCTGCACAGTCGGATTAAAAGTAGCATATTTATCCCGTTTTTATAAGTTATCTATGTATAACATTTTATCAAATCTCAACAAACAGAACGACAGAGAATTGAGTTACCTTCGAATTTAATTGACTTTTTCAAGCAACTTTGATCAAAATAAATAGTGAGATGAGAAAAGGCTAAAATTAAGCAAAAAATAAAAGAAAATAAAACACACTATATGTAGGTTTATTCAAGCATTACTTAGTGGTTTTAGTATGGTATCTCAATCAAAATGAAATCATCATCATCAGCCTATAGCAGTCCACTATTGGACATTGGCCTCCCCTAATGAAATTCCTTAATTAAATTAATAGTGTGATTATAATAATGAAATATCTTATTACTGGTTATTGACTTCATAGAGCCAATCAATCTTAGTACAGTCAAGTCAATTGTTTATTGATCAAAATAAATTATGACTAAGGAATCTTTAAAGGTTTATCATATTCTTGAGTGTATCCTCAACTCTAACTACCTTCATCTATGTGAACCAATAGCTCATCCATTGGTCCATGTAGGATGAGTAAAAGCATTTTAAAATTAATATTATTCCTAATTTCTCTTTTGTGTTTTATCTACTTATGTACTTTTTAAATCTGTTCACCAAGCGAATTCAAAGCGCTTATAACAACTGTCATATGACTGAATACTATTTTTTATTGATTATGTAAATGTACTCTGCCAGTGTATCTTAAACAATTAATTATATAATAAGTAATCTTTTAACGTAAATACGTCTTATAAAATTGCTTCCATACTGGTAGACAAGGCAAGTAAAAAAAACGATATCAAAATCAGAAGATATAATTTAGTGTTGCAGCTTCCATGTCTATCCTATTCAAAATTCAGTTAGGTACACCATTGGATAGCTAAAGAATCAACGAATTAACTACGCTAAGTTAGGACTGTGACCCATCGCGCACGGTGGAAGGGGTAACGTTGTCATTTTGCTGCGTATCGAGATTTCCATTTAGTATATCTTTTAACTCTGAAAAACTACCACGTTCGTTTGAGTTTCAATCATTAGCTCTCATGAACATCTACGATTGTATACCAACAATTAGTGTAACATAGTGACAGTGAATATAATAAGGTGTTAAAATATTATTTTTGTATCAAAAATATAAACTTAATATCGTCCTATACACGCCAAATCCAAACACAAAAATCGTATACGGTTGGAAAGGGCTCCTCAAGAACAATCAATGGTAACAATATGACCGAATGAAGCAGTGTCAGAAAAGTAAAAGAATAAATGCGTCCGGGCCGTTTTCCATCATCAACCAATCTCATTATTTGGCAATTAGTGATACTTCGTAGTGTTCAAACATGATTATGATATGGCATACAAGTGTGTAGATTTGTAATGTTATGTGCCTAAGTGTAATTAATGTAATTGTATGCCCGAATCTTGTTACTTGAATTAAATAAATGAATTGAATAAATTCACCTCAATATTTGTTTGCATGGAAGGTAGGTACCTAGGTATATCAATATCATCAAGTAAAATCAAACATTTAGAGAGTATATTTTTAGGGTTCTACTCTTAAATAGTTAAAACGGAAGGTTGCTTGTTTGTTGTATGTCGAGTCTCAAAGCAAAGCTCAGCAACTACTATAGCTAAGTTACTTGAAATTTGGAACTATTTTATCAATAATGTTAACCCACCTCAATGCAAAGAGAAAAAAACTCTGAATACTTACCTATTTTCCTTTTTGTTGCAAAAATCGTCAAACCGTTTGCAATAATTTAATTAAATGCAGTTTTATAATTTTGGAATTTAAATGCAGTCTTATATATAGGAAAAATTTCGATTTATTTTATTATTATTCCTTTTGCCGGTTTTCCATCATCGACTGATTATTTGGCAATCAGCAAGACTTCTTACTTTTTAGTGTTCAAACATGATTATGTTATACAAACCTGTTTTTATTTTTAAATTTGTTTGGTTTTTAAATTTTATAAGCATATGAATAATGTAATTTAATGCCTGAGTCTTGTTACTTGATGAAAACAAATTAATTGAACATACTTATTTACCTCAATATGTGTTTGCATTGAATGTAGGTACCTACTAATATTGTATTAAACATCAAATAAACTCAGCATTTAGAGAGTATATTTTAGGGTTTTGTTTGTTATACGTCCAGTCTATCACAGCAAAGCTCTGCAACTACTAATGCTTACTTACTTGAAATTTGAAAAGAACTATAAATATTTTTCTTCTTGATGCCAAAATGGTGGTCTTAAATTGGTTGGTTCTTTATAAATTGAATTACCAGGATCAAATGCAGTCTTACTTTCTGAATCCAGAAAACGAAATTATTATACATATTTCAAAGTTCCATAACTACAAAACTTTAAAATTTACGAAAAAAAGTAATAGAACATAAAATACTTATATAATAACGAACAATCCAATTCCAAACAATCATTTCAGCTCTTATGGCATAACTTCATTCGTCAATCCAACCTGGTTGGTATACGCTCCATGCATGAGGTTGGCATGAGGTGCTCTTCCCTAAATGTCCTACAAAAAATCGGTGGAAAAGTCGGTCGTCTGCGAAGAGCCTTTTTTTTCTTTCTCGTCTTCGAAGATATTTTTTTAGGAATTTGCTCTGAGTTTACCGCTCATAAAACTAGATGCCGCTTCTAAATCAATACGAATCTAGATTGGTATCTACGAAGCCATCTGATAGAGTGAGCCTGGCGAGTCTAACTCTTGGTCAAAAGTGAGACTCGCCTGCCTTGTTTAATAACTTCTTCGCTACAGGTTAAAATTATGTGTAATGCTTCATTTTAGTGATTATACTATTTTACAATTTAAAATTCGCAATAACAATTTAAAACTGTTTTTTTATTGTTTAGGTAGCAAGCACCAGGGCAATCCTGGTTTTGCAGGTAATAACTCACAGTGTGTAGCCATGTCGGCATGTGCATCAATTTTGTCCGTATGTAAAAATCGGGATCTAAATCATGATGATATCGACGTCATTCTCCAGAGTGGAGACGCACTTTATATGTCTTTAAAACCTTATTTAAATTCAATTGGCGAAACATATCTTAAGCCAGATGAGTTGCCTACGGAGATTTGCGTCGGAAGCTATTTGGCCCAAATCGAAAACTTGGACAACAACTGGATAAGTAATGGGTTGTTCCCTAATAGTCCACAACAATATGATATAATAATTAAAACATTGGAGTTATTAATGCGGAACAGTGTCTTTAACTCGCTGCACAACGATGATACGGATAGTATAATATTCACCGGGCAAAATTATACGGTTTCGTTTTGGCGGTTTAATAACATTTACTATTTATTCAATAGTCACGCGGTCGATGAAAATAATAAACCTGCACCATCGGGAGTAGCACGTTTATTTAAATGTTCTTCATTACGGGACTTAGCAAAGTTACTTTTGGCACGCAACTTCTTTGACGGTGCCGAGTATATGTTAAATCGGTTGCGCGTTATAAATTATAGTTCCGATCATTTAGTAATAACAACGCAATCGCCGTCTTTGCTTGATGGAATACAGTGGGTAGAACCCGTTATATGTATAAATGACTCTATCAACCAATCGCAACAGTCGCAATCCATACTGCAATCCGTTGTTGGCAGCAATTCGTTAGTAAAAAAATCACCGCCTTTGTCAACCACGACTAAATTAGAAAGCGCGCCATTAGATGATAAAAAATCAATATCGAATACTAAAACAGTGGTTCAGACAAAACATGTGGAAAAAATTAAAAAACCAGTTGTTGTTCGGCAAAATAAAGAAAGTTCTGAAGTAATCGTGGACAATGTTGAAGTCACTGCGACTTCAACGAAAAGAGGTCGACCCAAAAAAATAAAACGAGGCGCCAAAAAAACAAAAGTTAATGCACATCTCGATGCCGTTTTAAAATATAGAACTAAAAACCCTCAAGTACATCGCGATGCCGTTTCAAAATATAACGCTGAAAACCCGCAAGTACATCGCGATGCCGTTTCAAAATATAACGCTGAAAATCCACAAGTACATCGCGATGCCGTTTCAAAATATAACGCTGAAAATCCACAAGTACATCGCGATGCCGTTTCAAAATATAACGCTGAAAATCCACAAGTACATCGCGATGCCGTTTCAAAATATAGCGCTGAAAATCCGCAAATAAATCGCGATGCCGTTTCAAAATATAGCGCTCAAAACCCGCAAATACATCGCGATGCCGTTTCAAAATATAGCGCTGAAAACCCGCAAATACATCGAGATGCAGTACACCGCTATACCAAGCAAAACCCCGAAGTAAATATAAATTCTTCAGACAAATATAATAAAAACAGCCGCAATGTAGACGTTCCGCTACGTTCGTCTAATTTAATAAGTCAAAAGAGGGACGCTGAACTTAACGTAATAAAATTGTTTTCATTAAAAAAAACTTCGTTGCTCGCTCCTGACACTTTTACCTGTTCAAATTGTAATGCCCACCTTTTTGAAGAAGAAAAATCTAGAAAACAGTGGTGTTGTGGATCGGGCGCCTTTAACGTACAAAATTTTACGCCACTAACTGAGGAGTTTTACACTCACACGTCGTTCGTTAATAGGCCGCGAGCGTACAATAACCTCTTTGCCTTCAGTGCCTTGGGTGTTTCTCACGGGTACCAACAACCAGCTGGATTATCATTTCTTAAAATTCAAGGGCGAGTCTACCACAGAGTTTTTGATTTAGCTTACACTGGTAGTGTCAATAATTTAGGATTATATATCAGCGATTCCAACGAACGAGAACAGTTAGCTGCAGAAAATAAACTCGACATGCAGGTAGTTCGCTGCATTAAAAATTATTTATATAATGTAAATCCATTCATAGAGTGTTTTAAACGTTTAAGTCAGGAGCCATCTGATCAGGCTTTCATTAAATTTCAACAAACGTCTCGTTCAACTCACGGAAATATTTTAGGAGACGTACCTGTTGGTAGAGAAGTAGCGGCTATCATAAGTACCGAAAGAGAAAATTATACACCGCATTGCATAGCTGTGTGGAAAGTCGGTGATAAGAAACCACACACTGTAGATATCATGCACCCGTTGTATGAAAGTTTTCAATATCCGCTACTTTATCCCGAAGGTAATCCAGGTTGGTACCCAAATAAGGTTGATAATAACGGCAATAAACTAACACAAGTAAAATATGTGCGATGTTTACTTATGTCAGAGCCGCGGTTTTCAGAGATTGGACGACTTTCCGAAGAATGGTTAGTTGATATGTACTGCAGGATTTCTGAGGAAAGGTTACGGTTTTTAAGTAGTTTACAAAAACATAACTCGAACCATGCTTTAAGGTCCGCGCCACTTCAAGAAGTTGAAATGAGCATCGAAATCTCGCATCAAATTCATCAGGACGAAACCATTCAGGGAGAAGGATTCGTGCCAGGTCGCGTTTACTTGCCCATGTCTTTTACGGGTGGTCCGCGTTACATGAAAGGAAAGTATAGCGATGCAATTGCTTTAGTAAGCAGATTAGGCAACCCATCGTTTTTCTTAACATTTACGTGTAATCCTAAGTGGCCCGAAATACAACAATCTACTTCAAATCAAGGTAACAATCCCCTTGTTTGTGCTAGAGTTTTTAATTTAAAGTTGGCGGAATTATTAAGAGATATAAGATCTGGTCGTTGGTTTGGTAAATGCATTTACATGATGCATGTAATAGAATTTCAAAAGCGAGGTTTACCACACGCTCACATTTGTTTCAGGGTTGAAGGTGGTGGCCCAGTCCAAAATTTAGATATTGATAAATTTGTAAGAGCTGACATTCCTCATGCATCAGAGGCTGAGGGAAGATTACAGAAGGCCGTTTTAAACCACATGATTCACGGCCCCTGTGGACCTCCATATAGAACGAATTTACCTTGTTGGGATAACGATAAAAATAAATGTTCAAAATTTTTTCCAAAACGAGAAACCACCACTACATTTTGTGATGATAAAGGTTTTATAAATTTACGTAGAAATAGTAAAAATGAAGGTAAAATATCTTATCGTGGCCAGGATATCACTGTAAATGATACATGGGTTGTACCTTATAATGCCGGTCTTCTTCTAAAGTACGATGCGCATATCAACCTAGAAGTGTCTTCGCAACGTACGATAGTTAAATATTTGTTTAAATATATAACTAAGGGACCAGACGAATCACGTGTAGCTGTAGTATCTGATGAAAATCAAAATAACGAGATCGAACAGTTTGTTACAAAACGATATATAGGTTCTAGCGACGCTGCCTGGAGAACGTTAGAATTTGATGTAACTGCACGCGAACCCAACGTCAAACAATTATCAGTCCATCTCGAAAATCAACAATCAGTATATTTTAAGCCAGGCACTGAAGTAGAAGCCGCGAAAAAAGCCGGTTCGGATTTAATAACGTATTTCAACCGCCCCGTAGGAGAGGATTTCGATGACCTTACATACCTGGATTTTTATGAAAAATATATTGTCCATTCTAAGCGTCCCTCTACCAAAAATACGGAAATAATTGAAACATCAAATCATAAATTCATTACCAAAAGACAACGGGGTGAGCTTGTCGCGCGTCTTTTTTGGGTCGCACCTAACAGAGGTGAACAGTTTTATCTTAGAATTCTTTTAAAAACTTACCCGTGTCGTAGTTACACAGATCTAAAATGTCTTGGTGGTCCAAATTGTACAACTTTTCAGGAAGCTGCTAAAATAGTTGGTCTAGCTGATGACGAAGTCGAATACGAAAGAGCTATGTTGGAAGTTTCAACTTTTTTTACAGGACCACGCCTACGTAGCTTTTTCGTACTTTTGGCTGTAAATGGTGTCCCAGTCGCGTCTCTCTGGGACACTTTTAAAAATCAATTAAGTGAAGATATTTCACACCGGCTAGGCAATGAAGACAGCGATAGAGCATATTCATTGTGTCTTATACAACTCAATAGAATGCTTCGCAAACACGGATCGACACTTGCACAGCACGGTTTGCCAGAAGTCGTTGATGACACTACCGAGTTAGGTAGAGAGCGCGTAGAGTACAATCACGACACGTTACAAAATTTCGTAATTGAATGGGTTCCTCGCCTGTCCCCCGAACAACGCTTAATTTTTGATTACGTCGCAAAACTTTGTACTGATAGTAGTTATCGCAATAATAATAATACTGCAATTTTCATTGATGGTCCCGCAGGAACTGGTAAGACGTTATTATTAAATGTAGTTTCAGCCCACGTGCGCGGTAATTTAAAAGGAGTTGTTTTGTGTACTGCCAGTTCCGCTATTGCCGCGCAAAATTACGAGGGAGGAACCACGGCGCATAGCATGTTCAAATTTCCTTTAGAGCTCGTAGATGACCTTGGCTATTGGAATATTACAAACGGTACTCAAAGGGCTGAATTAATATCTCACTCGGACGTAATTATTTACGATGAAGCGCCTATGGCCCATAAATATTTGATTCATCTGCTGGATAGATCGTTGCGTGATCTGATGCATAACAACATAATCTTTGGAGGCAAAATTATTATATTCGCAGGCGATTTTAGACAAATTCCGCCTGTAGTTACGAATGCTAAAACAAATTCAGATATTTTAAATGCATCAGTTAAGACATCACCCCTCTGGCAAAATTTAAAATCATTTTCACTAGCCACATCGCAAAGATGTAGGGAAGATGTCGAATTTGCAGAATTTTTATTAAAGTTAGGCTCAAATAAATTACCTTTACATGCTATAGAAAGTAGTAATAATATTCAAAATTTTGTAGATTTAAGCGGTATTGGTATTGTTTCGGAATTAGATGAATTAATTGACTTTGTTTTCCCTTTTATTGACGAGGCCTGTGCTTGCATACACAGAGCTATTTTATGTACACGCAACGACGCTGTAAGGGAAATTAATAATATAATATTAGAACGATTAGAAGGCGAAGTCCTGCACTTCTATTCAATAGATAAAGTAGAAAACGATAATGCAGATGAATTGTTTTTAGGGCCAGATGCACTAAATCGCATGCAACCGAGAGGTATTCCGGAGCACGACCTTAAATTGAAAATAGGGTGCGTTTGCATGATCATGCGTAATCTTAGCTTTGCTGACGGCCTCGTTAACGGCACTAAAGTTATAGTAACGAATACTTCGCCGCGTATAATTACTGTACAAAAATCGGAAAATACACAAGAATATTTAATCCCTCGAATACTGTTCAAAGGTCCTATTGATCCCAACAGTCCTTTCGAGATGTGCCGCCGTCAATTTCCATTACAGTTATGTTACGCAATGACAATTCATAAAAGTCAGGGTCAAACAATAAGCCGTGTAGGACTAGACTTAAGATCAGATATGTTTAGTCACGGGCAATTATACGTTGCGTTAGGTCGTGTAACTAAAAAAGATCACATCCAAATTTTAATACATAAAGATCGCATTGTAGATGGCAAACCGTACGCGAAAAACATAACGATACCGGAATTATTATAATCATGAATTAACACGCGGCTGTCTTCATTAGGGACTAAAAATCAATTTAAAATTTAGAGCTACCTGAATAAGTTTTAAGCTGTTCACCTCTGTATCTCTGTAGGCACTTTAAAAATCAAGTTTTATAATCAATTAATCATGTCGACATGGCTATTCCGTGCGTTATTTTAATTTACTTTTTTACATATTTAATTTATTTTTTACATTTATACTATTGTATTTTTACGTATACATTACACTAACAACGGGATTTTTATTATTATTTAAATTATGTGTTTTTAACAAAATATACAATAAGCATTATGTTCAGTGAAAGATCGAATCATAGCAACTATAACTATTAATAAATAAAACGTATAATGTGGTATTTTTGTTGAAATATGTGTTGATTTGAAATCATTTTAGAGCCATACTACTGATCAGAAGCAAATCTTGTCTGAATGTGAGATATGAGAAATGAGTTATTGTTAAGTCAAATTATTCGAGCACGAGTCTGGATTGTACTCGATGCCAACTCGTCGCCAAGAACACAGTTTAAGTGGAGTCAATAAAACTAAGTGTTGGTACGAACTCGTCACTGAGATAGGTTACCACAACAATGGCCATTCAGTTTTAAGGTGATCAGTATCAGCTCAATACTGGAACACATAACGTTGTCCGTAATGTGTTGGCCTGAGCGATAGTTGATGTTGAATTGTTCAAGGAAGTGCAGGCTGACCTGTAGTCCGACTATGTTGGGTTGGTGCGGGTGTGTGGGGATTCACTTGGAATCATGACACGGTGGATCCACGTCCTCAATGCGTGATTTGCTACGAAATATTAGCGAACGTAAGTATGAGTTTGAGTAAGTTGACGCGTCATATAGAAACGAAACATTCCCATTTCAAAAATAAACCAGTAGAATTTAAAAATAATAATTGACAGTTATCAAGTTTTCAAAAATATTGTTTCACATTTCATTTTTGTCTTTGAATTTGATTTTGTCAAAAGATAAAATATTTTCAAGGAGTTTAAGGTTTATGTTAACATGATGGTGTATCGGTGATAAATAATAAAAATTTGAATGTTGTCCTTTCTGAAAAATCTTTCTATACCGCCAGCTGTGTACGACACTTCTTTTATTGCTGTCGGGCACTACCTTTTTTCCGATCATACAATGTTTTTTAAGTACGTGCATAAAGATAGCTACTTAGAATTAAGTACATAAAAATGTTAAGTTTAAGTGAAATATGTAAGGTCTCTGTCAAACTTTTGTAATGCCCATCAGGGTCGTACATTTATCCGTGTAAGCCTATTTACATAATATGGAAAAGATCATCGTGTGACTGTCATCAGTAATTGGATCACTTACTCCTCGGTCGTGCATAAAATGCAGGTGAGAAAATAATATATAACAATTAATATTAAATAAAAATTTGTTTATTGAGTAGTGAGTTACTCACAACATTATTTCATAAATATTTTTGCATTGTGTTGATATGTCTTTTAAATAAAAGCACTTTTTTATTTTCTTCAGAGCACGCAGTGAAGGCGGGTTTCCTAAGTACTAAGAGGCAGTTGTTGGTGGTACTAAATGAAGAGAAAATTCCACGCAATTTAAATACAACACATCTTGCATTGACCTAAGAAACACCAAATTCCATTATCAGACACAGAAAAAAAAGGATAAATCAATGTTGCTAACGCTGCCATTCCAGCCTTCAACTGAAACACCTACTCCTATACAAATCGCGCATACAAAGCATGCAAGAGAAAGGTTTGGTTTCCTTAGTTACTTATGGGTAATTTATAGCAAAAAAACATGTTTACGTTTTGATGTCGTATATCTTGAAAATATTTCTAAAATGATTTACTGTTTTCAGAGCATCTACAAGCGGAAATTGGCTTTCCAGTACGGAGAGGGCGGCAAACCGCGTAATGCTTTAGATTTATAACTATGAAGCGTTGAACAATACGATACATTCTATATTAAGTCCCATTCAATATCGAAGTTCGATTTTTGAGGAAAATTTATGAAACAGTGGAATTATAAAAAAAAATTAAACATACGTTCAGCAATGGAACTTAATTCATCTACCAAATACAGAAGAAAACTGAGAATAAAATCACTAAGTATTACTAACGCTGCCGTTTCAAATATCTATGCCATACTACATGTGCATAAAGAGCAGGTGAGACAAATATTTTTTTCTTAGATTACATGATTATTAGACCAGGGTAGAAGAAGCCTTTAAAAATAATAAAAAGTGAAAAAAATAATAGGATGAAACCCATTAGAAAAGGAGGAGAATATTATAAAAATGAAAGGAAAAATAATATCTTAAAAGACATAAAAAAACATAAAAAAATATATTTTGAATGTAGCTGAAATATATTTGAAATGTATAAAATACATATGAAAATCGGCCAAAAGTTAGTTATTAAAAGTATTACGATATATATTTTATATATTTTTAATATATTTTTTATGTATTTTGAAATATATTTTTTTTCATGGGATTAACTAAATTTGTTTGTGCAAAATTAAGGAGATTATTATGTTTTAATCTTGTACTTTTTTGCATTTTCTGCGAAGATTTACTATAAAAACATATATTTTTATTTCACCATCGGAAAGTAGAGATTTCAACGAACAGAAAACATACCAACTTTTTGAAAAAAAGCTGATATTTTGACGGGTGAATTTTCGATTGAAAATTAGGGTGCTTTTTCGATAATAATTCAAAATAAGGTGAAAAAATTAATATTTCTAATCAAATAAATTACAGCGTATTTGGGTCATAAAAAGGTAAGTTCACCAAATTTCATGAAAAAAAAAACATTTTTGTAAAAGATAAAAAAAAAACCAAAAACTTAGTTTTTTGAATTTTTCACATAAATTTTGAGGTTATATGAAAAAAGTGTTAATACAAAAGTTTTAGATCTTTTTATTACCTACAACTTTGCCATTTCATTTTTTTCCATAGGACTTTTAGTTTTGCCGGAAATCGAGAAAAACCGTTTTTTTCCCTTAAAAAGTCACCCCCATCCCCTTCCCGACCTCAGATCGGCCGTAAATTATTTTTTCTTTCATTTTTATAATATTCTCCTCCTTTTCTAATGGGTTTAATCCTACTATAATATTTTTTGGTTTAAAAAATTATCGACCCTGGTCTATATTTAGTTTCCTAAAATGAAAATATTAATTTAAAAAAAGTTACTGTTTCAGAGCGTGCACAAGTAAATAGTTCGTTTAAAAACAAAGTATCACCCTTGGATAAGACGAGAAACGAATGTGATGATGTTATTTTACATTAAAGGAGCAAGAAAAAGAAGATTAAAATAAATATAAGAATAAAAAAGAAAAAAATGAATACGAAAAAAAAGTCGTAATCAAAATGCATGAAAAAAAATTGAACATGCTAAGACAAAAAAAAAACAAAATGAATACGAAAAAAATATCGTAATCAAAATGCATTAAAAAATATAATATGCAAACAAAAAATACAGATGTATTTAAGTTTACATTTACTTATTTTTAAGTTTAGATTAAAGAATTTCGCGAATTCTGATATCACAAAAGTTTCACAAAATGTAAAAGACCATAGAATAAATAAAAGCCATTTTCGAAAAACATTCGTCTTTTAAGGATATCATAATTTAATATTCTGTATTCAGTCGAATTGTACGTAATATTCGGCTAAACACTAGATAGTTATCGAATAACCCGAATATTCTTGATATTAATAACAACAGGTCTTGCAGTACTCTGAGTAAACATGACAGCAATAAAAGAAGTGTAGAAAAAAGTAAATTATAAAATATTATTATATTAGTGTCGATGTATCTTTCAGGCACCACAAGTGTCCATATAAAAATGTATTCGCGTGATTCCTTTTTGATTAAACAACATAGCGTATAAGGCGAGCCTATAAATCAATTCTGGAAAGATAGATTATCATACACAAACACAGGTTTTCATTTGAAGGAATTATTTAGACACTTTGAACATTGCGAAAACTAATTACGTCATTGAGCATACCGTAACTGTTACTCGGCTCTCACTCTTTGCTCAATGCAAAGATTGGTTTAGAAGTGTCATTAAGCATCCAACGTACACCAACATTTACACATACAGCTCTTTAGAGAGTGACTGAGACATCGGGCGTCTTACATACCTCAACATTTACACATTCACACGACTGACCCCGTCTCTTCACTCTTTGTTCAATGCAGAGAGTGACTGAGACATCGGGGGTCATACACACACCAACATTACACATTCACACGACTGACCCCGTCTCTTCACTCTTTGCTCAATGCAGAGAGTGACTGAGACATCGGGGGTCATACACACACCAACATTACACATTCACACGACTGACCCCGTCTCTTCACTCTTTGTTCAATGCAGAGAGTGACTGAGACATCGGGGGTCATACACACACCAACATTACACATTCACACGACTGACCCCGTCTCTTCACTCTTTGCTCAATGCAGAGAGTGACTGAGACATCGGGGGTCATACACACACCAACATTACACATTCACACGACTGACCCCGTCTCTTCACTCTTTGCTCAATGCAGAGAGTGACTGAGACATCGGGGGTCATACACACACCAACATTACACATTCACACGACTGACCCCGTCTCTTCACTCTTTGCTCAATGCAGAGAGTGACTGAGACATCGGGGGTCATACACACACCAACATTACACATTCACACGACTGACCCCGTCTCTTCACTCTTTGTTCAATGCAGAGAGTGACTGAGACATAGGGGGTCATACACACACCAACATTACACATTCACACGACTGACCCCGTCTCTTCACTTTTTGCTCAATGCAGAGAGTGACTGAGACATCGGGGGTCATACACACACCAACATTACACATTCACACGACTGACCCCGTCTCTTCACTCTTTGCTCAATGCAGAGAGTGACTGAGACATCGGGGGTCATACACACACCAACATTACACATTCACACGACTGACCCCGTCTCTTCACTCTTTGTTCAATGCAGAGAGTGACTGAGACATCGGGCGTCATACACACACCAACATTACACATTCACACGACTGACCCCGTCTCTGCACTCTTAGCTCAATACAACATCTTACAAAAATCTTATGTGAAACAATATTTTTGAAAACTTGACAACTGTCAATTATTAATTTTTAATTCAACTGGTTTATTTTTGAAATGGGAATGTTTCGTTTCTATGTGACGCGTTAACTTACTCAAACTCATACTTACGCTAATATTTCGTAGCAAATCACGCATTGAGGACGTGGATCCACCGTGTCATGATTCCAAGTGAATCCCCACACACCCGCAACAACCGAACATAGTCGGACTACAGGTCAGCCTGCACTTCCTTGAACAATTCAACATCGACTACCGCTCAGGCCAACACATTACGGACAACGTTGTGTTCCAGTATTGAGCTGATACTGATCACCTTAAAACTGACTGGCCATTGTTGTGGTAACCTATCTCAATGACGAGTTCGTACCAACACTCAGTTTTACTGACTCCACTTAAACCGTGTACTTGGCGACGAGTTGACACCGAGTACAATCCAAACTCGTGCTTGTCGGATAATTTGACTTAACAATAACTTATTTCTCATATCTCACAATCAGACAAGATTTGCTTCTGATCAGTAGTATGGCTTTACAATGATCTCACATCAAGATACATTTCACCAAAAATTGCCCGATACGTTTTATTTCTTAACAGTTATATTTAGCTAAGATAAGATTTTTGATTGTACCTAATGCATATTGCATATTGCGTTAATTTCACAAATTTCAATATAAATAATTTTCTCGTACATACACTAGCACGCTCAATATATTTTATATTAGTTAAAACTAGGTAGTTTTGTGTTGTTTTTTTAGTGAATACAGAGTTGACAGCCGATAGCAGTGAATGGAGAATGAAAACGGTGTGCTAGAGTGGGATAAGAGCAGGGATATGAATGTCATGGAATGGGCGTTGTTAAGATGTTGATCTCGGCTTTTCAGTCGTTAAGCCATGTCGGAGGCCTTCAGGCGGCTTAAAACTCCGACACCAGAGTTGGCCACTCATATGAAGAAGGAAGGAAAGGAAGGAAAATGAATGAAAAGTAGGTAGTTTTGTAGTGGTAATTGGTACTTAGTATGTTATTATATTTTCTATAATATAAATCACACTCATTCAACTAAACTTGCCAAATAAATATGTATATAAATATTTAAATATTTTATAGAATAGATTTAATTTATTGTGTATTATAGATTGGTACTTTAGCTGATTTGCTACATTCATTATTAGTTCACATTATTAATTACTGTAAGTATTACTTTTAATAAACTCAGGCAAAAAGGGGTCTATACCGGGCGGTGAATGAAGATGAATAGTGAGTAGTTAATACATTTATGAAATGTATGAATGAAATGGACGTAGATAATTAGAATCACACACACCCAGTAGTACAAAGTAGCTAACTTTTTACTTTCTTAATTAGGTATTCCTATTACTAAACCTAGGTATGCAAGAAGGGGTCTATATGGAGCTGTGAATGAAGATGAATATTGAGTAGTTAATACATTTATGAAATGTACCTGGACGTAGATAATTAGAATCACACACACCCAGTAGTACAAAGTAGCTAACTTTTTACTTTCTTAATTAGTGTTAATATTCCTATTACTAAATCTAGGCAAGAAGGGGTCTATATCGAGCTGAGGATGAAGATGAGTAGTTAGTAGTTACAACATTCATCAAATGTGCCTGGACGTAGCTGCGTAGATATTAATTAGAATCACACACACACACACACCCAGTATATATATATTTATAATATTTATTATTAATATCAGTTGTTAAAAGTACAGCTTTATGCGTAGAGTAAACTAACTTATTTTGCTGATAGATGTATTTAGCAAGTGTGGACTAGGCCTCCTGGGGACACCACCAAAAAAAAAACGCGCTTTTAGTCGTACCTCATAGGTGGTGTGGAAAATGACTAAGTTAAGTTTTATTTAGTTTTCCTAGCAGATATAACTACAGCTGCGCGACAAGCGACGGGGCTGTGCTACTGGCGACGCGGCGGCTGCCTGACGAGCGATGCGGCGACTGTGCGACACGGCAACGGCGCGCCGAGCGATGCGGCGACTGTGCGACACGGCAACGGCGCGTCGAGCGACGCTACGACTGTGCGACGCGCGGCATTGGCGCGGCGTGCGACGCGGCAACGTAAACACGTACGTTTATTTTTGTAAATTCATACACATTATACATAGAAAACACCCAAACCTGGGACAAATATATATAAATAATGCAATAATTTGTCCCGCAGCGTGTGCGACGCGCGGCAACGGTGCGGCGTGCGACGCGAAGGCTTTGCAATGCGGCAACGGCGCGACGAGCGACACAGTAACGGCACGATGAGCGACGCGGCGACGGTGCGACATTTTTGTTGTAAATACACAAATAACATACATTAAACGTAGAAAAGACCCAGACCTGAGACAAATATATGTAAATAATGCAAACTAAATAATGCCCGCAGCATATGCGACGCGCGGCAACGGCGCGGCGTGCGACGCAGCGGCACTGCGACGCGGCGACAGCGTGACAAGTAACACTGCAACGACGCGACATTTTTCTTGTAAGTACATACACATAACATAAAAAATACCCAGACCTGAAAGAAATATATGTAAATACTGCAAACATTTGTCCCGCGACTGGAATCGGACCCGCAACCTTCTACGTCTCAGACGGACCTTAGCCTACTGAGCCAGAGGCCAAACCTTATGCCATGTATAAATTATATTAAAGTGATTAAGTATTTTAGAAGGAAAACGAGAATCTAGGTAACAGTTCTTAAGATATTGTTCGCCCATATAAGATTGTTGTTCTTCTGCAGATGGACCGAGCGTTCTGTCTTCCATGCCTCTGCGGCTCCACACCAAGTTCCCGGGTAGGGGCCGACCCGTTGTCACGAGTTGTCACGATGGCGCGAGGCGATCGAGCGTGCCGCGGCAGGCAGCGGCCGCACAACTACCAGAAATGCACTAGGTAGTTAGGTACGTAAGGAATACAATATTGTAGGTATTTAGATCATTATTTAAAATTATCTATTTTATTTCATTTTTGATCTTTTACACAATAACCATTCGACATTTAGAACCAACCATTAGGAGCTTAAACGTCGAGCTCAGAACAGGGCGCAATGGCGCTCTAGAGAAATTAGAGGAAGCCTATGTCCAGCTGTGGACTGCTATAGACTGATGGTAATGATGATGATGATGAACCAATAGGTATTGTAATTTTAGGGGTTTTGAACATTGACAATTTAACTGTAGATGTTTTAATTTTAGATGATTTAATACGTTCGCTAACATCTACTTACCTCTTAGGCTACGGACACAAAGTCAGCTGGCGCGGGGCGGCGGCGGCGGCGGCGCGAGGAACGGCGCGTTTCAATGCATAGATTTATATGGGAGTGCCACCGCCGCCGCCCCGCAATCGCTTACTTCGAAACCGTAGCCTTAGATAATTAGTACTGGACAAGGAAATGTCGCCGACTGACGTGTTATTAGCTATCGATGAAGTACAAGCACGTAATACAAATATATTATAAACTAGCTTTCCCCAGCGGCTTCGCACGCGTGGTTTGTTAATAAAAGGTGGCCTATGTCACAATCCAAGGGGGCCTAATAGACAAAATTTCAAAACATTCAGCAATAGACAAAATTATCACATTAGATAAATAACGCGATAACTAACAATTTTTCATACAGTTTTGACAGTTCGCGCGATATGTATCTAATGTGATAAATATATCGAATCACAAGAATGAGGGCCCATGGTCTTAATTACTAGATATATCAAACTTTCATTTATAATTTAAGTGAGATGCACTTATAACGCCTCTGCAGTACACCTCTGCAAAATATAGGAACCAAAATATAAGAGGATCGAGAAAACAACAATTTTTATTATTAGTATGGATACTAAACCTTATAATATGTTCTAAGTAAGCACGTGAGAATACCTCAGGGTATTACCCGGTCTTGAAAACAATATACATTAACATCTACCTACTGGACATAACTCCTACGCGTTGTCTCCGTATTATTTCAAGACACTATCTGAAGTGAAACCAGGTAATAACATTTGCAAAATACAATCTAACTTCAATAAGCACAAACCATCTGATAAATATAATTTATCCTTAATATAGCGGTTTTTCGCAATTTCTTTTTCATTATCTTTCAAATCTTCATAATTAGAAGAGTCGAGATAGGTTTGGGTTAACTTAGTTAATATTATGAAATAACCTGTACGTACACGTACAGGTTGACTACCACATCCTATTATAGTGTGGCATTAAAATAGTTATGTTAATGAATAAAAAAATCAGAAAACTAATATACATGATATAAAAGTCTTATGACTAAAATCATATCTCATATTTCATTTTGTTTTGGAACAGATAACAACTGAACGACGAGCATCTCATTGCGGCTGAAAATGGTGGTAATGGTCGAGTCAAGCAAGATGATTTGAAAAGTATTACCCGATACAGATATATGGCACAGTATTTATTTTATTTTGTCAATATATGTTTTTATTTTAAGTGGTTTAATAAATTTTTGTTTCTGTGTTTAACAAATTTTACCTAACTAATTATTATAAAAATTCAAAAATATAAAATGAATACATCTATTTCGACATTGTTTTTTTTATTTAATAGCTAAAATGGCAGTAGGCGGTGTACATAGTCCACAAACCTATGTACTCTTTACAGAAGAACCTCATTAATCCGGCTCTTAAAAACCTGTGGGTGCCGGATTATTGGAATATTCAGGGTATATTGGTACGCGTAGTCGGGTTACGCGTATCTTGGAACGCCATATCTGTACTTGCAGCTACGCGTACACTTTGAGGAACTTTGAGCCGTGATCAGTCGGTTTCGGCTCGCGTAGCGTATGGATCGATTGACCTCGCGTTCAGGTTCGCGGCGATCCACAATAACTATACGCGTGCCCAGCGAACTCCGACTACGCGTATACAGGAACGCGCCAGTCGTACCCAGCTTTAGGATTACTAAATTGTTCAAATATAAAATACTTATGTTAGTATTGTATACCTAATTTATTGCACAGCTTTTAAGTTAGACATAAAATAAGGTATTAGTGATAACGACAATCAGGTAGTAGGTAGGTAGTAAAGGTGTAGGTATCTAATGTTAAATTTCTCATTCTCAAAAACTCGGGTGGAAAGCCTGTGCGATGAGTTGACTACTGCTCTCCCCCTGTTTATTGTAAACAAAATGTTCATGATGACCATCGCGCGGGCAGAGGGTGCCGGATTATTGAACGTATCTATTGAAGTGCCCGATTAGTAAGAGTCTACTGTATTTAATTTAAGGATTAATAGGGTTCCATTAAACAACACAACCCTCGCGAGCTGCGTGCAGCTCGCGCACCACCCAACCTCTAGTTATACTATATATAGCTCGATTACCACTGACTGACTCACTGACTGATTCACTGATTGACATGATTGTTCTCCCAGATGCCACCTTGTAGGGTTGAAATTTTTGGTGGATTCGTATAGAGGGAGTGGGGGCGACCTCAGGAAAAATCTGACATTTCCCCTTTTCACCCCCTTTCACCCCCATCCCCCATGTATCTCGGAAACTATGGGTCGTAGAGGGTTCGCGTTCAAACTAATGTTGCTCAGGGTGCATTTTAATGTAACGATCCGAAAAAAAAATAAGGGGTCCCATACAAAAAAAAAAGTATCCCATACAAAATTTACACCCCTTCATACAAAACTTTTATTTCTTTTGTTTTGTGGAATCGTATAGATACTTAGTGTGGTGTAGGTGTAGGTGTAGGTGTAGGGTAGTGGTAGGGTAGTGGTAGGGTAGTTGTAGGGTAGGTGTAGGGTAGTTGTAGGGTAGTTGTATGGTAGGTGTAGGGTAGGTGTAGGGTAGGTGTAGGGTAGTTGTAGGGTAGGTGTAGGGTAGGTGTAGGGTAGGTGTAGGGTAGTTGTAGGGTAGGTGTAGGGTAGGTGTAGGGTAGGTGTAGGGTAGTTGTAGAGTAGTTGTAGGGTAGGTATAGGATAGTTGTAAGGTAGGTGTTGGGTAGGTGTAGGGTAGTTGTAGGGTAGGTGTAGGGTAGGTGTAGGGTAGTTGTAGGGTAGGTGTAGGGTAGGTGTAGGGTAGGTGTAGGGTAGGTGTAGGGTAGTTGTAGTGTAGGTGTAGGGTAGTTGTAGGGTAGTTGTTGGTTGATTTCGATTTCAATTTCGATTTCGATTTCGATTTCGATTTCGATTTCGATTTCGATTTCGATTTCGATTTCGATTTCGATTTCGATTTCGATTTCGATTTCGATTTCGATTTCGATTTCGATTTCGATTTCGATTTCGATTTCGATTTCGATTTCGATTTCGATTTCGATTTCGATTTCGATTTCGATTTCGATTTCGATTTCGATTTCGATTTCGATTTCGATTTCGATTTCGATTTCGATTTCGATTTCGATTTCGATTTCGATTTCGATTTCCATTTCCATTTCCATTTCCATTTCCATTTCCATTTCCATTTCGATTTCGATTTCGATTTCGATTTCGATTTCGATTTCGATTTCGATTTCGATTTCGATTTCGATTTCGATTTCGATTTCGATTTCGATTTCGATTTCGATTTCGATTTCGATTTCGATTTCGATTTCGATTTCGATTTCGATTTCGATTTCGATTTCGATTTCGATTTCGATTTCGATTTCGATTTCGATTTCGATTTCGATTTCGATTTCGATTTCGATTTCGATTTCGATTTCGATTTCGATTTCGATTTCGATTTTGATTCTGATTTCGATTTCGATTTCGATTTCGATTGCTTCTTCTTCTTTGATATCATCGTTAATTGCTTCTCCCACATCGATATCTTCTTTCATTGCTTCTTCCTCTTCGAAACCCTCTCTGATAGCTTTACGAATTAAAACATAAACCGCGAGCTGCGTGCAGCTCGCGCACCACCCAACCTCTAGTTATATTATATATAGCTCGATTACCACTCACTCACTGACTGACTGACTCATTGACATGATTGTTCTCCCAGATGCCACCTCGTAGGGTTGAAATTTTTGGTGGATTCGTATAGAGGGAGTGGGGGCGACCTCAGGAAAAATCTGACATTTCCCCTTTTCACCCCCTTTCACCCCCACCCCCCATGTATCTCGGAAACTATAAGTCGTAGAGGGTTCGCGCTCAAACTAATGTTGCTCAGGGTGCATTTTAATATATGGATCTGAAAAAAAAAGAAGGGGTCCCATACAAAAAAAAAATTATCCCATACAAAATTTTCACCCCTTCATACAAATTTTTTTTTCTTTACTTTAATGACATTTGTCGATGTTTGGTGGAATCGTATAGATATTTAGTCTAGGTTAGGTGAAGGTGTAGGGGTAGGGTAGTTGTTGGGTAGTTGTAGGGTAGTTGTAGGGTAGTTGTAGGGTAGGTGTAAGGTAGGTGTAGGGTAGGTGTAGGGTAGGTGTAGGGTAGGTGTAGGGTAGGTGTAGGGTAGTTGTAGGGTAGTTGTAGGGTAGGTGTAGGGTAGTTGTAGGGTAGGTGTAGGTTAGGTGTAGGGTAGGTGTAGGGTAGTTGTAGGGTAGATGTAGGGTAGGTGTAGGGTAGGTGTAGGGTAGGTGTAGGGTAGTTGTAGGGTAGGTGTAGGGTAGTTGCAGGGTAGGTGTAGAATAGTTGTAGGGTAGTTGTAGGGTAGTTGTAGAATAGTTGTAGGGTAGTGGTAGGTAGGTAGATTTCGATTTCGATTTCGATTTCGATTTCGATTTCGATTTCGATTTCGATTTCGACTTCGACTTCGACTTCGACTTCGACTTCGACTTCGACTTCGATTTCGACTTCGATTTCGATTTCGATTTCGATTTCGATTTCGATTTCGATTTCGATTTCGATTTCGATTTCGATTTCGATTTCGATTTCGATTGCGATTGCGATTGCGATTGCGATTGCGATTGCGATTGCGATTGCGATTGCGATTGCTATCCGCTTTGATGGCATCTTTCTTTTCGATATCATCGTTGATTACTTCTTCCTCTTCGAAACCCTCTCTGATTGCTTTACAATTTAAAACATAAACCGCGAGCTGCGTGCAGCTCGCGCACCACCCAACCTCTAGTATACTATATATAGCTCGATTACCACTGATTCACTGACTCACTGATTGACATGATTGTTCTCCCAGATGCAACCTCGTAGGGTTGAAATTTTTGGTGGATTCGTATAGAGGGAGTGGGGGCGACCTCAGGAAAAATCTGACATTTCCCCTTTTCACCCCCTTTCACCCCCACCCCCCATGTATCTCGGAAACTATAGGTCGTAGTGGGTTCGCGCTCAAACTAATGTTGCTCAGGGTTTATTTTTATGTAAGGATTCGAAAAAAAAAATTAGGGTTCCATACAAAAAAATAATTATCCCATACAAAATTTTCACCCCCTCATACAAATTTTTTTTTTCTTTTCGTCGATCACACGGTTGTTCTCCCAGGTGTAATCGTATAGATTTTTAGTGAAGTGTTGGAGTAGGGTAGGTGTAGGGTAGGTGTAGGGTAGGTGTAGGGTAGCTGTAGGGTAGTTTAGGGTAGTTGCAGGGTAGTTGTAGGGTAGTTGTAGAGTAGTTGTAGGGTAGTTGTAGGGTAGGTGTAGGGTAGGTGTAGGGTAGTTGTAGTGTAGGTGTAGGGTAGGTGTAGGGTAGTTGTAGGGTAGTTGCAGGGTTGTTGTAGGGTAGTTGGAGAGTAGTTGTAGGGTAGTTGTAGGGTAGGTGTAGGGTAGTTGTAGGGAAGGTGTAGGGTAGGTGTAGGGTAGTTGTAGGGTAGGTGTAGGGTAGTTGTAGGGTAGGTGTAGGGTAGTTGTAGGGTAGGTGTAGGGTAGGTGTATGGTAGGTGTAGGGTAGGTGTAGGGTAGTTGTAGGGTAGTTGTTGGTCGATTTCGATTTCGATTTCGATTTCGATTTCGATTTCGATTTCGATTTCGATTTAGATTTCGATTTCGATTTCGATTTCGATTTCGATTTCGATTTCCATTTCGATTGCTTCACCTTCTTTGATATCATCGTTATTTGCTTCTCTCACATCGATATCTTCTTTGATTGCTTCTTCCTCTTCGAAACCCTATCTGATAGCTTTACGAATTAAAACATAAACCGCGAGCTGCGTGCAGCTCGCGCACCACCCAACCTCTAGTCTATATATATACTTAATCTATGATGAAAGTAATACTTTTATTGGTATTTCATTGTATGATACTAGCAACACAAACGCCTACAAACAAACATATTGCTACAGTGTAAGCAGCGCGTGGCTGTGAGAATGTCACGCACACAAGTATAACCAATCGCAGTCACTCGATTTTTCGACGCGCTGTGTCTGGTTAGTCCAATGAATAAAGAAACAAATTATTGGTTAGTCTGAGGATTTGACACTATTTTCACCAGAGGTTGGATTCTTTTTACAAAATCTATGGTCTTCACACGTCTGACATTATAATGGTAGCCTACCATAAGACTTATAGGAACCTACCATTGGTAGGTTCCTATAAGTCTTATAGGATTCTATACTTTACTCTTTGATGGTGGGCACAATAAATATTTTTAGGGAAATGCCCGTCCGTGGCTACTTGCCTTGCCTGTTTTTTTTTTCGACAGTGCACATTGTTTGTGGATTTGATGAAAGGTGGCTGTTGATTGGTTTATCTAGGTTGAGGTAGTTGCCAACTCTGGTGTCTTCTGTTCTGCGTGAAAGCGTAGCAAACATCCGTAGCATCATCACCTCACAAACTTTCACGTTTTTATTATTAATAGGATAGAGGTTAGGTACCTACCTAGTAGATAGATATCAAAATATAATTAATATTACACAAAGTTATCGCCCTGTCTAGTCTAGTCTAGAAGCTTTCGTCGAAGGGCTCGTTGCACTCTCAGCCCCTTCTATCCCACTCCCTACCCCCGGACTCTCAACCTTGGCAATATCCTTGGCATTATTTCAATTGATTCATGGGTTCAAATGCAATAAAATAAAACAAATGATTAAAAACTAAGTAAATTTATTAGGTAATTCATTAATTAAAATTATTAATTAGGCATTTTGAATATGGTAGGTTTATGTAATCTAAACTTAAATTTATAACGGATGAATACATTTCTGTTCATATTCACTAGGTATATATTATTATTTTATGATTAATTGATTATTGTTTCGATTTCCAAGTACGTATTTATCAAAAATAGGTCAAATATTTGCCAAACATCAAGTAATGTTGCTATTTAGATAAAATCTGAACCATATCTAATTATTTTTAAATATCTAATAACCATATCAAATCTATACTTCGCTGTAGGTACTATGAAAAAAGATGTACTCAATTGTATCATAAAATATTTAAAATATATTCAACCATCGGTTATCCCCTCCCACAACACGAGGCGATAGTTCCGATCCACGCTGTCTACGTAAAATCCGTTCATGTAAGGGCTGGGAAAGAATTCGCCAATCTGGAATAAAAACCAGGCAAAGGTACTTTTATTACTGATTGAATAGGTCTAGACTTCTAGCTGAAAGATTCCCTAAAGATTAACGAAGAGAAATAGTAGCGCAAAATTCTTATCGCGGAAGCATACAGTGATACATTAGTGTTTACCAGTTAGAAATACTCTCGACGTTGAAACGTGCGGTGACATAGGAACACGCGGCGTGGTGGTAATTTGTTTTACACATATCTCAGCTTCTGTGGATGTTTAATGGATTTAGCTGGCAGCGTAATGTAGCATCGCTACGCTACAACACCCCTAAAACCGTGGGTAGTTGCCTCCGTGAGTAGATACCAGGGTAAAGACAAGATCTCGAGAACCTTTCCTAAATCAAAGACGGCAGTACTACCCAAGATGGTGATTAGAACACCCGGAATCGAATCGATGTTTGGTCTAATTAATAACACTGGACATTTACCTTAGCAGTAGTTTATGGACCTTCATTACTAAACAAAGCCTTGTTTCGAATACCTACCTACTTCCGTGTGTATCTCTCTGTAGGCCTACACTTTACTCGAGCACTTGTATGTACTATTAAAAATGTATAATTATCTCCCGAGCATAGGTACACAGATAATTATGAATACGCCAATATTAAGTGCAATATTGGTGCTTTCTAGAAATCTAGGTGCAAAATAAACTTCCGAGTTACAGACCTGAAACTGTGTGTACCTATGCCCGAGTTACGGGTCTACTCTACAGCTAGAGGTTCGAATTACATATCTACAGAATGTATGACTTTTGTGGCTGGAGTCGAAGTCCGCTTGAAAAAGCCTCCAAAATCTATGTCCAGTTTTCTCGTTACCCATACCGCAATGTCTGAAAACGAAAGTTTTGAATCGGTTCGTCCTACCACCCGTGAATGATAGAATCCGCAACGAGACTATCCGACATATTAACTAAAGTTGTCGACATGAGAATTAGCAAGCTGAACTGACTGGCCATATTTGCCAAAGAACCGATAACCGTTGGAGTAAACGAGTTCTTGAGTGGAGACCGCGGTTCGGCAAATGTAGTGTTGAACGCCCTCCAGCCAGGTGGAGTGACGATTTGCTAATGGCTGCTGGTAGAAGCTGGATGCGTCGAGTCAAGGACAGGGCGAAATGGCGCTTATTAGGGAAAGCTTATATCCAGCAGTGGACTGCTATAGCCTGCTGCTAATGATGATGATGATGATGAATCGAGTATGCAGTATTTAAGGCTACAACAAAATTAGGTGCTTTTATTTAATAAATATAAACTACATTATGAGTTATGAGCAGTATATTTCAGTGTAACTATATTTCAAAGGTTCTTTTACTTAGGTATAATTAATATCTCAGCCATCTTAGCTTTAATTTTTAATCTATACTAATACTAATTAACTTAATTATTGCTTATAAATAAAGTTCGAATTAATTAGGTTTATACAATAAATATGTTCTCTATATCTAAAATAAAATCTTCAAGCATGCCAATACTAACACTACACTACCACTTAATTAAATGTCAAGTATTTTTCAATATTTAATGTACCTTTAAAAATAACGTTCAAATAAAAAGACAACTATATCATCCTTTTTAAAATCGAAATCTACTAAATTAAGCTTCAAATTAAGGCCTTTTCATATATGAGCGGTAGCTACCGCCCCGCGGCGCCGTATGTCGGTAGCGAAAAGTGCTGACTAAGAGTTTTGTGCCAAAACAGTTGTGCCTGGTACTTTTACTGTTTCTGTTTTTCTTTTCGCTTAGTTTGGTCATCACAGGTATTCTTTAGAATTTAAATCCCTACCTACCTCCTAGTATTGTTGTCATTTTTGCAATACTGCTATAAATATTTTTGGAAATAAAATAATTTATTTATCATTATTGTGGGCCATCTTGGTTTGGTTTGTAAAATTGATTGGTAAGACTGATGAAACAGAGGTGGACGTGTTACCGATTTCCTGCAACAGTGCTTAACTGACGCAAAAGACCATGCTAAACTAGTAATATTCTTATAACTTTTGTTGAATAAACGATTTGTATTTGCATTAAAGAAGTAAGTACCGGGGGCGCCGCTGGCTGATCCGAATGAAATGGCATAATGGCGGATATAGCACATGTACGAATAGGCCTCGATGATACCTCTACACCGCCTGGCAGGGGCGTTAGTAAGGATATCTAACTAAATCATCTGTCAAATGCATTCCGTCAGACTGTTCAGACAATTTCTTTCACATAACATTTACAAAGAGCAACATACAGTCGAATTGAGAACCTCCTCCTTTTGGAAGTCGGTTAAAAATACGAGTATATTCGACCTGTTGAGCTCATGTTCTAGAACGAAACTCAATTTGATTGACATAATATTCTTTGACAAACATATTTTTTTTTTGTGAAACTTTCATTTAAGCGCCTGTCTAGAATAATACGGAAGATATTATATGGTGATGATTAATATGGTGGGCTAAATAGTAATAACAATAATATCGATTTAGCTTTGATTTAAAAAGGGAGCTTAGTTAGGTATCGACCCAGTGGTCTTAAAGTTTGCGTATACTTTATTTTTGTATGAAGCTGTCAGTATTTTATCTTCCCGTTAGGGGCGCTGTTCCACTTTCATACAAAAATATAAGTAACGAAGACTTTGTCAGGTATGAAATGGCATAATGACACACTCAGGGGTGAGATCGGACAGAGATCATTGAGCTTGGTAATAGAAAGTGTTAGACTACACAAAACGATAAACCATAAACGTGTCTATAATCTTGTCGAAGTTTAAGTTACATCTATGAAAGATATAAATTAGACAATGCTGTACCTCATACGTATGGGCCAGTGGCCAACTCTGGTGTGGGAATTAGGCACCCTTAAAGCCTCCGTCATGGCTTAACGACTGTAAAAGCTGAAAAGATCAAATTGACAACTGAACTGAACTGAAATAACTGAAGTATCTTTCCGAATAAATATAAGAAAAAAATATCAAAAAAAATAAGAGCGTTTCCTTGCTTCGTAAGGCGCGTTAAAATGTTGATCTTGGCTTTTTTTGTCGGTCTAAAAACTTCCGACACCAGAGTTGAAAAGTGGCTCATACAAAGGAATTTTGCGGAGTAGTGTGTCATTCGTCGTGTTGATCTGTCTCGTCGAGAGGCAGAATCTGCCAGTGTCGCCGCTTCATGGGCGATGACACGCGCTGAAAGATAAGAGAATAATACTACCTTGTCTTAAGAATACCATGGAGTAATAGAACAAGATTCGCCTCTTTTAAAAATGGGTGAAAATTTGTCATTTACAGTTTTACTTCTTTACATATTGGCTTTTGGGATAGTTTTCCACAATATCGCCAGTACAAAGGCTAATTGTTCATAAGAATACACATGTGTTACAGTTGGTTAAATACAAGTTGATACGCGGGACATTAACATTGATATACACGTAGTGATGACGAAAGCCAATTTGATTTGTCAAACTAATGACGACGATTTTTATTTTATTTTATTTTCTAGTGGTTTTCTGTTATATGTCGTTTATTATTAATGGTATTTTAACCGTTATACGTTAATAATGAGACACAAGTATTCGTGAAAAGGAATAAAAGAAGATTTAACGGGAATTCTCTGTTGAAGAAAATTGTGCACCAATAGTTTTTTGTTATAGTCGTCTTTGCCATAGCAGAAAACAAACAGGACCTGAATGAAGACTGGACGACTAGACTTATAGACTGTACTACGTTGCCTCATATTATTATGAACAATTATACTTGATACTGCTTGATACTGGCGAGTCAATGTTCCGCGTACCTATATTTAACACTACATAAAAAATGTTTTAATAGAATAGGGATAACGACCGGGTAAAAAAAATATAATTCTAATTAGCCCGTCAGATATATCAACAAAAAATAATGGACACTTATTTTTTTAATTTATCAAATAAATAAAAATTGACGGAGATAAAGAGCGTCAAAGTTCAGGAGTGGGGGCTTATGACGTCACGGCTAAGTAAAAAGTGCACTAAGCCGTGACGTCACGCGGAACTTCAACGCACTATATCTTTGTCATTTTTTGTTTAATTGACTAAAGAAAAAATACGTGGCCAATATTTTTTGATAATTTAAATGACGGACTAATTCGAATTTTTCATTCGTCCTCCCTATTGGTATGTTTACAGCCTTTCAAGAATTTTAGCTAACTACGATGGAAGGCTTACAGTAGACAGACAGCTATAGAAGTAGGTAAAATTGATGCCAAGATTTTATAATAACACAAAACTTGCAAACCAGGCGGGACTACCGATATTTAAGGGAAGGTCGCGGATAGTAATGATCGAATTTTTGGGATATTATAAAATCTTAGATTTTCCTTTATGTGTGGACATCATGAAAAATCATGGATGATAAGTTTAGTTAGTGTGATCATGGCCAATGTAAATCATGTTTTATAATAAAAAAAAAAGTAAAAATTTCTTAAAAGCAGCCACACTAGCTGGTAAAAAATACTTTTTATAATTGAATGTAAAGCGAGTATGAATTCATACTTACCTACTTTCATGTGTATTGCCAATAAAAAAATGACGTCAAAAATAAAGAATTGCGTAATAATTTAATTCTAATAAAACAAGGCTTTGTTTATTTGTTTACCCGAAAACGAAGAAACAGTTGTTCCACTGCACAACGAGAGAAACATAATTAAGTATTTAAAAAACTTTTCCTATAATGTATTTACTAAAAAACTAAAATAACTAGTATATCAGTCATGTGGTTCCCTAATAAAAGCTCTGCATAGTTAGTGCCTTATGGTAGTGTCCAGCAATATTTATTTATTTATCTGTTATGGATTTGCTACATATAATTTGGTGTGAATAGGTCGGTTTGGAGTTGGAGTGGGTTGCTACCTAACTTCAGAGGAACAAGATCCAGTGCGAGCACTGTATAATTGAATTAAGCGGGGAATTCACTAGACGGACATTCCCGCGGGCAAGTCTGCAGACATGCCCGCAGAACCTCGCTACTATAGATCTGGGCAGTGTTTTTTTAGTGGGGCGGGGAATGCAATTACACAACACAGACCTAGTGAATTCCGTCTAGTGAATTCCCCGCTTTAGGAATTGGGTTTGTTCAAGTGCGTTAGCATCAATATAGTAAATTATAATCAATTATTTGGTCAAACAAGGTTCCAAAACCATTTTATGAATAAAAACAATAAGTTTTTGTTGAAAATATAGGATGTTAATTGTTAATACGCTAACTAAATATTGCATTCAGAAAAAAATGGTTATTTTTGTTGCTGACTACAATAATTTCAAATCTTCTCAAGATATTATAAATACTTCAAAGACCTCTTCTTTATGATATTAATCTTCAAGATATTTATGTCTCGTGGTTTATTATTTCGAGAAAAACACGTGCCGGACCCCAAGTAGGTACGAGTTGCAAAATACAAAAATGTTGATAGTTTTCGTTTTCGATCGAAATTTTAAAGTTACTTTCTTCGCCAATTATCTGACTGTCTTGAGTGAAAAACATTGCAACTTGCAAGAACATGTAATGACCTATGCCGTTTGATCAGTTTATATTTGAATCCAATTCAGTAATTTCAATATAACATACATTAAAATTCAGCTCGAATACGAAAACTGTTAAATGTTTCCGTATTGTGCGACACATACTAGGGGAACCATTTAAATAAAACTCTCATAACTTTAACTTACCATGTTAGAGGAAGATTTAACCGGTTCCTTCATGATTTGTTCAGATTCATCTTCGTCGCTGAGACAACCTGTAATCAAGAGAATGCAAATGTAAGTGACAAATGAAGAGCTATTGGCATGGCTTGCTTCGGTGTTCTTGATGATCTTGGTTAAGCAATTCCACCCGATCACTATTTGTGACCGTTTAGTGACATTTAGGCTTCTCGTTCATTCTATCAAGCGTTTCTATATCTTGTAACATTGTTCATAAGGTTTATAACGTCTTTTTATTGAAACTGATCGTATCGTCACGTCGCGTCGCTGGCAATTTTTTTTTTTTTATACTACTAAGTTAGCAAACAGGCATACGGTCCTCCTGATGGCAAGCGTTACCTTTAGCCTATGGACGCCTGTAACATCAAGAGAACATACGCGTTGCTGACCCTTTTAAAAATTTTAAAACGCCCTTTTTGAATCGCTGCATATTGTTGTATTATTAAGTGTGCATTGAGCTTTGCGGTGTTTGTGGTCGTACCCCTCCGTAACGGTTCAACAGATTTTTTACGATTTTTTAAATGTATATTTAGTAGGTATGAGAATAGGTCGTAATAGGTAGGAATAAGTATTTCATACCACTAGGTGATTAGGTCGTTCCAATCAAGAACTTTTTTCATATTATGTAGTTCTAGACCCGGAATAACACATACTATTTACAAACACGAGCGAAGCCGCGGGCGGAGCTATTGTTTTTCAAGTAATATTTTGTTAATGTGTTGCTAATTATGTTTATTCTATTAAATGGGCACTATAATTGCTAATCCAGAGCTTATACACATCACAGACGACAATGACTTGTTTTATAAGATAACACATTAAAACAAGGCTATTCACCTTATCACCAGTCGTGTCTACGGATTATTAAAACTGTGTTAACCGTCTGCCGAGACCGAGATAATATTGTTATCGAAGTTTTGTGTTTATTTTTCAAGAATTTATTTGATTTAGGATTCAGTGCCGTAACTACTGAGTTTTTTAATGATACCTGAAGATGGAACAAGCACATGGCCCACCTGATGTCCAGTGGTAACCATTACCTATAGCAAAGCATTGTATCGTACGTAACGCATGTTTGGAACGTGCGCTACGATGCATTGCCTACTTCCATCAACTAGAGGTATGAAGGTAAGCCTCGTGTGCTTGATCCATCTGAAATCAGGAATCACTGGTAAAAAAACCTTGTAACTATTACTTATTCTGTGCTGAAACTGGCTAACTTCTTTGATCGATTCTATATAAATAATTTTTTGCTCAACATCAAGGAATATGCAACATAAGGACAAAATATTCCCTAAAGTTATCCTCTGAATTATAGTGAAATCCAAAACCCGTTCCGTAGAGAACAGCTAGGCGACAAATAGACAAATGCAAATAACTACTTCTTTAGCGATGAAACTAAAGTGATGAAACTAGGCCTCTTTTACAAAACCTTCTTCCTGAGTAGAACTTATATCCTTTTGAGAAAAACGGTCCTACCTTTAGAAGGCATAGTGAGCCAGAACTGAGTCCTCAGCCGGTACCAAAGCCCCGGGGGGAGCTTGGCCATGGCGCCTTGCGTGACCGATGCTGACAGGATCTTCAACGCATCTACCATAAGAGAAGCTTTCCATGAGGCAGCGTAGACTATCTTCATGGATGACTGGGCGGCCGTGGAACATACCATGGGGTACAAGATGGGATGGCGTCGCAGGTTGTAGAATGATATACCTGAGGAAAGATATAATACAACGTAAACAAACAGCAACAACAATACTAGGCTAAGTTGCCAAAAACCTAGAGTCCTCGGTTATTTTAAGAAGTTGGGCTGGCTGGGGTCGGATTAGCAGGGGGACAATGCATAATACACCCTAATGTGGACGTCAGTGCAGAACTTTTTCCCCCCGTTTTCAAATTAGAATTAGAATAGAAAAACACCAGCCTATATCCAGTCCACTGCACATTATTAGAAGGGCGATATGCCTATAACCCCACGCTGGACATGCGGGTTAGAGATTGCAAGCACAGCTTCTCACACCGCCGACGCTGCTGCCCGTCGGTGGTCAGGGGATGTAACTGTTAGGTTAGGTATTAGGCCGCTAGATCCCTTTTTGTTAGGAAACCAGCCCCTTACACCCCAAGATCCAATAACATAGCATAAATTTTAAGACAAGCTGTAGTAGAGCTTTTTGTGAAGAGCTCCTTCGGCCGCCATCCATGGCGGTCCACTGGTCCACCAGTACTGCTGTTTCGGTTTGAAGGGTGTGGGTGCTGCTGCTCAGTACGAGAGAAACCACAGTTTCTGACATTTAGTTAATGCAATCGGCCGAGCGGCCGGTGGTGCGTAGCTACCATCCGCGGGACACCTGTACGCCTCTACGCCTCTAGGGCCGAAGCCAGCCTAGACCTCCGGCAAGAATATGCTTACTATAGAGCCTCGAGAGTCGGGTTGCTCTAAACAATGTCTTTACTATATCAGACTAATTGCGCTATACTTCGTAAAACGTCGAAACCCATCGGGACCGCGGAGATCGGTGCGTACGGTTTTAACACGTGCACCTCCAAAGGTTCGGATTTAACTCAGTTTTATTTCGGGACTCGACTTTATAAGACTTACGTTCTTTCTTACTACCAACTGCCAGCTTAGCACAACTATCGTAGACTAGGGATTTATCAACGGAAGAATAGAAAACTTATTTTTGGATCTACTTAGATGTAGCAACATTTTTAATGTTCTAACGAATGGATAAAAATAAGCATATGGGAAAATAGCCCTGTTTGGGATGCCGGGAGACCGGGTGAAAATTTTTATTTTTTTTCTATAGTAGAGTAGACATAAAAATGGTATGCCAAGGGGGCTGCTAGTAGTAATAATATGAGGCCAGCCAGCTTAAGTATAGGTACTAGCAAACTAAACAGTAGGCATGCCTTAAAAACAAAGATCATTCCATTTACAAGTCTACAACTACAACTGATAACAAGTTAACCAATAACAAGCTTATCATTATGCATGTGGACAACTAGCGGACAAAATACAGCGGATGTGGGATTTAAAAAAATCCTACTTAGCCTTATAATTCACGACGCTCCGCGCCATGCGCGAACAGCAGCAGCTCGCGCCTTTGAGCAAGAGTGTTTTCAGCACTCAAAGTGTTATACATTACACATTATCGTTTTTATAATCTCAAATGTTTTATCTAAATAACCAAAGGACATAATGTCACCTATTGACTAACGTGTATGAGTATGAATGAAAGCATGAAAGCTTAAGAATGAAAGCGAATGAAAGCGCGCATGAAAATAATGATGTCGATTCTGTTGTGCATTTTCCTAAATTAAACTTAATTTGACATTCCTAAAAGTTATACTATCCCTTTCTCATAGGTGTAAATGATAAGGATAGCTATAGTTTTAAAGCAGTCAAATTTGGTTAAGTTTAAAAAAGTGAACAACAAAATCGACACTAATGAGCGGTCAATCCAATGCACTATACACACATCCACTAAATATGCATATTAAATGGAAAAATTATGATTTACGATACCTACACGAAGATCATTAGCCTGTAGTGTTCCTACCGATAAGACCTAGGTGACCTTTCCTAACTAGACTACGGTCATTGCTTTTATAAACTAGGTTACAACTACAATTTAGTAGTTACATTTGTATGTTACAGGCCGAGTGCCTAACGGAGTTTTTTACCTACTGTACCGCATAAGGAAAAGAACACTTGGAAAACTGGACGGAGTCTGTTTTGGCTACCTACGGAGCCGAAACGGACATACGGAGCCGAAACGGATATACAGAGCTGAAACGTGGACACGCACAGTACGGCTAGTCTACTAGTTTAAAATCGCTTAGCGAGCTATAGAACGAGCTACGGTTTATTCGAGAGAGAATATGTCGACAAAGCTCAGGGAATTAGTAAGCTCAAGTGGCAGTGGGCTATCTGCCGATGAACCGACAACCGTTGGGGTAAACGAGTTCTTGAGTGGACTCCGCGTCTCGGCAAATGTAGTGTAGGGCCGGCTGCTGGGATGTTCTCATCGAAACGGGAGAGGTAGATCTCGATAGTCTCGAATAATATAATAATCGAAGAATAGGTAAACTACTGGGCGGGCTACTGGCTAGTGCCGGGGTGTCTTACATAGAATGTGTTGAAATTATAAAATATAGTACTGGGTAGTAATATTAACACATAGCCTAAACCACTGGACCCAAAGACTTGAAATTTTGCACTAATATACTGTATGAATCCTCTAAGGAAGGATTTTAAGAATTGCACCCTAAGGGGGTAAAATAGGGGATGAATGTTTTTATGGAAGTCAGTCAGTTTCGATTTAAGTTGGGATTTAAATATTTCGTATTTAGAATAACAATTAAAAATTAATTAATTATACTGGTCCCAGCATTTTTGTTAATTCCACCCCCGAAGGCGTTATATTTGTCAAAATCCATATTAACACGAGCAAAGCCGCTGGCGGAAGCTAGTTTACGATGTGAATGACGATACAAACCTTGTGATTTCCTATTGATGTAAAACTCCAATGTCCCCTGCCACATGTCCAGTCGTATCCCGACAATGCTTCCTTTGCAGAACCCGTGGGAGTCGTGTGTTATTCGCGAGTCGTGTTGCACTTTGCCCTTGTAGGAGAGCCCGTAGGACTCTGGACTGTTACCCAGTAGTGATGCGAACTTGTGTCTAGATTCTGTTATGTCGAATTTTTCTGTACCGAGACCTACCATCTGTGGATAAGTAGTAAGAAGATTTTAAGGCGACTATAAGAGTCAAACCTCCCTCTCGCTCGCACTATTCAACATTTTTGAAGATATAAAATCACTGAATGTAGTTATGTAAAATAGCAAACCTTCACGGCCTAGAAAATAACATAAAAGGTTCAGCAAGAATGTCATGTTGAACACAACACGTTTTCTTACCAAAAAACTTGCACCAATGTGATCAATTTTTGTTATTTTCTAGGCCGTGAAGGTTTGCTATTTTACATAACTACATTCAGTGATTTTATATCTTCAAAAATGTTGAATAGTGCGAGCGAGAGGGAGGTTTGACTCTTATAGTCGCCTTAACTTAATCAAAAAACTTATTTATGTTAAAATATAATAATAATAATAATAGATAATTTATTTCAGGCAATATGCACACGCAAATATACGATTACAGAGGCCCATAGTTATAAATACCTTACAGACTAATATACATATTTTATATACTACAAAACTACTTATAGGGGGAGGGATTTCGCTTTGTAAGAATGGTATTATGTAAGTTTCATTACAAAGAATTTTAATAGTTATGTTGTTATTATTATTATTTATTATTTGTTAATACACAGGTAGCTTAAAGCTGATACGTGTACATCGAGGTTATAATTTTTCTATGGTAAAATCTTTTAAATTTTGATCATCATGATCATCATCATCAGCCTATAGCAGTTCACAGTGGACATACACCTCCCCTAATGAGCGACATTGCCTGAGCTCGACATTTTAACCAGTTTGGTTAAATATTTTATGAAAATTAGTTATATATTGAATTACTAAATACTCTTTAGAATTTCTTAGTAAGTAGTCCCACTATATTATGCTGTGTGAAAGTGTCCAGCATGATTATTAGTTTTTTTTTAAATATAATATTGTCCATTATGGAAGACACTTTCTTCTTTCTAGCACTCAGCATAGTTTTTCCTTCTGTAGCAGACTTTGCTAAGTATTTATTAAAATAATACTTACAATATCAGTTCCATATGTATCTGTTAGCATTTTGACTTCCCAATAGTAGTGACAGTTGAGTTTCAGCGGAGTGTCTCCTCTCACAGCAGCCGTTCCAGAGCTGTATACCGGATGGAATGTGACCAGCTGGTTATTGTCAGAGAGTACCACCCAACTCGACTCCGGCTCAGTCGGGTTCTGCCATTTCCATTCTTTAACTGAAAGATATTAATTCACCTTTGAGTAAACTTAATTGCAATATTGCTTTCTAAGATATTTATTTTTAACCCTTTTTATCCCACTGCTGGGCAAGAGTCTCTCATAGACTTCCAAATATCTTTGTCCCGAGCTGCATCCCTCGTTTGAAGGCATTGAGCTCGTCCCGCATCCTCGGCCGACCTCAGCGCTGCTGTCCCTGAGGTATCTAGGTTGTGGTGATGGTCACATTTTGGAAGGCTGTTGTGTAAGATATTATGAAATAGAAATTATACATTAACCTCTTTTATACTAGGATTCCAGAACAGAAAATGTATTATGTCTTGTATCATATGTATGGATGTATGAAGCCAAATCGTTTATTGCCAATTTTTCTCTGATATGTCAAAGCCATTGCCATGTGTCAAAGATATTTTCTTTCTTTACATTATCGGGAACCATTATTAAAACTTAATATACAATAAATAAATAAATAACCATTTATTTCAGGCAATATGCACATGCACATACAAAAAATATGATCACAGAGGCCCATATTTATTTACCTAGACAAAATTACCTACATATTTTAAACATATGTAACACATTATGCTTGCCAAGCAGGGTGGCCAAGCAAGGTGATCATGGCCTTCCAAAAGGGAAGAGACCTTCATCCTGTGTGGATTTTATGCATGTTCAAATAGACGATGCTAACATAGTTTGCCCTATGGCGGAATATGTATGAAAATGCTGTGTTGTGACAATAAATTCTGGCACTAAGAGTGTGTTTCACTCACTTTCTCTTCCGTGAAGAGTCTTATAACATCACAACAGAAGAAAAGCTATCATCAGTCAAAACGCTCTTACGCTGGGGAAGTTGCTGTAACATACAACCCCTTACTGGGTTTCATTTTTATAGAGTAGGTATCATCAATAAATCAATCAAATTAATTATTTATTTGCTTCAAATAGGGTTACAAGGTTCTTATATAATAATTCTACCGTACCATACTATTTCTACCAATTTTGGCATGCAAACTAAAACATAATATGTCAAATGTATGTATACATGCATGTATACATTCTACAATCAACATTATAAATTATTAATACAATATTTGCAATAAATTACAACAAATTCAGTAATAATAACAAAAAAAGATACAATTTGAACCTATCACAATAATTACATAATGTCAAGAATTAAATACAAGTGTCGGTCAAAAATTCATTTATATCATAATATGCCTTTTTTGTTAGGAAGTCGAGAAGTGATTTTTTAAATATGAATATGTTTTCAATTTCCGCAATAGATTTTGATATTTATTAAAAGTCTAGGTGCCATGCCAAGTAAACTTTTATCAAATAGTGCTATTTTATGAGGAGGCATAGCAATTATATCTCGAAGTCGTTTACTGCCTATTGCAGGGTAATATTTTCTATTTTGTTTGACAAACATTATCACTTCAAATATATACAAACAAGGAAAGGTCAAGATATTTAAGCTTACAAAGTGTGGTTTACAGGAGTCAGTTGCCTGTACTATTGTAGGTACAGGTACGGTAGGTAGACGAGGTGATGATAGGTGGAGAATGACGTTAACTGAATGGCGTCCAAGAACCGAAAACAGAAACGTCGGTCGTTCAGAGATTTGATTCGAATTGGATGAGACGAGCTTAGAACCATGGAGACCATTGGCACAAGGGAAGGCCGAAGGAAACCCAGCAGTGGGTGAAGTCAGCCTGGGGATGATGTAGGTACTCACTATCGTCTTCTTCACCGCAGGAGCACTCGTTAAGCTGTTCCCAAGGTATTGGCACAGCCACTTTCATCCTCTTGTGCCAGCAACAGCAATAGGGCCTCGCATCACTGTTGCAATTATTAAACCTATTGGTAAAACGACTATTCGCAGGAGCAACCAGCATTTTTAATATCTAATCGTACATTAATTTTGTAACACGTAACACAATAATAATATTAGTTTGGCCTTTAATCTGTGATTTGGCACATAAATACGGAAAAGGTTTTTCTTTAGCTTAAAAGCTTGTTTGTAGTGAACAGTGAACACTGTTGATTTTCGAGAAAGTACTCAATGTTGCCAGGGCAGGTCCCTTGTGTAGTATTATTTCTTTTGAGTCCTAATAATAAAATAATAGTTACGTTTTGTTTCCTGAAATGTTACATTTTTGCTACAGAAGTTAAATTAACGTTTTGTAACACAAAAATGTTTGTTTTTTGTGTTGATCGAGAAAAGTGGCCCGATTTATGAGATTGAGATATTTGCCTGCAGTAAACATAATATGAGTAAAATTTGTCAAAATATAAAAAAATTTTCGCTGACTTTTCGAGATTTCACAATAACTTTTTTTGAGCTCGCTATTCTAGAAAATTAATAAATGGTATCTCGGCATTAAATTAAGCTACGGTTTCAGTAATCTTAGGAGGCGGAAGGACCTTTACGCGCGAGGGCAGTATGCGCTCCGTTTACTTTTCGTCAGTAAGATAGTCTAATTTTTCTACGGACAAAACATGGAACAAATGGTATGGATCCGTGACCTTGCCGTCAGGCCCTGGTTATGGTCAATGATCGCAACCTGAACCCACACAATGTAGTCAGTGGGTAAGGGCGATTAGTATCATAAATAACTTTACAGAGCGTTGTTAGATATCCTTAGTATTAACTAATTAATAATAACCATATTATCTATCTGGAAATAAAATAAAAGAATTAATTATCTGAATTTATTTTATTCAAAAGTAGTATAGCCATAATCAAATTTTTGCTTTAAAGTAAGTACTCAAAACCAGACAAGTTTACTCTACAACGTTCGAAATGATAAAGCCCAAGCACGGCAAGGTGACGCCTGACCGAGTGGCGCTCGCGCGCCGCCAGTATTTTTCCCTTCGTCAACAACACTCGTTTCCATCACCGGAATTGCCCGAGCGCGACCGATGGCCGCTCGCTCGCCCCGAGACACACGAGGATTGCCAAAATCCCAACATTAGGAAACTAAAGTAGCTGCCCCTGAAAAATATACGAAATCGGCGAGTATAGAATTGTTTTTAGGAAAGGTGTACTAAAAAAACAAGAGAAAGAAAGCACTTGCAATTTCTTAAACTCATCGGTAACTGTAACACTTGATGACGAATACGAAGTTGGCGAGAGGAGCGTGCCGTGTTTTATTTAGTATAGCTAACTACGCTATTGTGTTTTAATTCGTCAGTGTCGCAAACTTTTTAGGTCAGGGTACGGTAGTTTTGAGCATTGCACCCTTTTTGGTCAACATTTTAGTACAAAGCTAAGTTCAATTAGAAATGCAAAAAATGAGGAAACCAAATTGGCGTTCGGAGCGAGCCGTGAAATTCTTGTTGCATAGGTAAATACAAAATTACAAAAGAAAACTACGATTATATCTGGATATTAACCTAATAATTCATAAAAACTAACCATGCAAGACCCCAAAACATGGTCCTAACCCAAAATCTTGTATCAAATCAAATCTCGTTTTTTTTCAAAAGATACGAAAAATGTAAAAAATTTAACCTTCTGGTAACGCTGAAAGTACACAAGTCAGTCAAGAAACTGACAGACTGACTGATGCTTGAATGAATGAATGACAACAGCTTTGAATTTGAATTCTTAAACAGAGATTTGGAAACGAAGCAGAGCTGCCAACACGACAACAAATGATGAACAACTGAACAACAAATGACGCTAGACAGTAGGTCTAAAAGTATCCACTATTAGTCCTATAGTAATGTGGTAATGTCACAGTTATCGACGTCTCAGGCAGGTTAAGTAATATTTACAAAGTCGTTAGTTTACTACGCCAGGTTCTATTTAACCAGATTTCAGGCTTCGCTCGCGTAAAAAGTAGGTTATGTGTTAATTCAGGTAATAAACTGTGTATATTCCAAGTTTCATCCAAATCCGTTCAGTAGTTTTTGCGTGAAAGAGTAGGTACAAACATTCATCCATTCACCCATACTCATAAACTTTCGCATTTTTGTTGACCACTAGCTAGCTCATACGATCAAAAAGAAGCCAGGTTTTATAGTGAGAGACCTAAAAAATGTATAGCAGGCAGATTAGGTATTTAGATATTGATTGATCCAAGTTGAACTAAAAATTATTTTAATATCTTTAATGTTCTGATGAGATGTTTGGAGTTCTGCACTGCAAGGAATAGTTTCAAGATCGGACACACAACGTAGTATTAATTTCTCTATAGACACACACTTAAACTCCAACATCGAAACAATTACTAATTACATCTCAATCATGATCATCACTGACTGATTCAACTCTTGGAAACTTTTTGAACTTTTTTCGATTTTTTAGATTACAAAGAGCCTACATCCAAAAATGTACTGCTAAAAACTGATGATGAGATGACAAAAAGCTTGGGACGAAACTGTCCAAATCTCTCATAAGCAGTGTAATATTTATTATTATTAAGTATAGCTACACAAGCTTTCATATCACTGCGGCCATGAATACATATATATTTTTTAGTTTTAAATGTTTTAAATATTTTAAGTTCTAATAATACATATGTATGTACCTATTGATCTCTTAGTTACCATAAGTACCAACTACTTAGTTATTATTATTATTATGAATGCTGTGTCCGCCTGTAATTGGTTTCTATATCAGAATGAAAACTTTGTCAGTGTAACTCTACAATGTATTGATATTTAAGCTGTTGGCGTTCCTATCAAATAAATAAATAAATAAATATTGTGATCGCCACTTCTATTGTAAGACGCCCCTTGAGGCGGGACGTACATAGTTCACTACTATTCCCTACTGCTGACAGAAAGTGTAGAACCTTTTTGGTGCGAATTCTCGTAGCTCCTCTGGGCTTAAAGTGAATTTGCCCAGAATGGCGCTATGTTTGTGCATTAGTGGCCCACACTCTCCTAACAGATGAAAGGGCGATTCAACTGCCTTTTTGCAGAACCTGAAGGTTAGAGTGTCGCAAAGCCTTAACTTAAACATATGCTTGTTAAGACGACAATGTCCAGTCAAGGCTCTGACCATTATACGTAGGTTGTTTCTGCTCAGCACTAACACTTGGTTGGTTTACCGTTTGTCAAAGGCTTTGATTTACAGTTTGGAATGGTTCATGCCCGGAGAGTTACCTATACCAGTACCTGGTTGACTCTCCGAAGCAGGAATCTGTTAGGGTTCTTTTGGCCAGACTTTTCAGTTTGCCACAAAACGGTTTGGAACTCAATTGTGTGCCGTTTGATCCGGCCCTTGAAAGTTCATTGGCACACTCATTGCTGTGTACTTCAGCAGTGTAATAGTTAGGGTTTAGGAATAATACACGACGTTATAAAAATAAAAGCCCAGCAGATTTTCTTGCCAGTTCTCTATTCGCTCGCGTTACCAGTTGTTTCGCGATGGCAAAAATGATAAAAAACATAACGTCAAAACTGGTTCATGTATCCTATTGACATTTCTTCTTTGTCAGATGTAGCCAAGAGGTGGTTATGCTGGCAGTGGCATCTTTTCTTCAAACCAACTTCAAAAAAGGAGGATAACAATACAAGCTAGTGAATGAATGAGGTGAATGAAAAGTAAGATTCTACCGGAAACGTTCTCTAGTGCGGCAAATTCAATGACTATTTTTAGTCATGTTAACTTTTTTTATTAAATAGAACCAGACAAACAAACAATTTGCTTTTACAAGGTACATTTATAATAAATTGAGATATTTTATAAATATCCGCTGGGTAAATAATTTTCAGTTTAGCGATAGACTCATCAGATTGTTTTGCTTGGGCTTTATCGTCGCGCCCCGCCCACAATGGCTATCATGTTAATATTGGTCTAGTGAAAAATAATTTATTTGCTATCGTGTAAAAGTAATCAAGAAAATAGTATAGTAGTTTTATAATTATGTGTTTAAAATTAGTGAACTAAGAAGATATATGATTTACTGTAAATAAATCCAGCAAATTACTTATTTAGACATGGTTTTTGCACGTTTTATTTTGCAATCGTATTTTATTTATTTTAATTAAATAACATATGGAAGGATCATTATTGTTTGGTGTGGATATTACAAGTAAGGTAAGTAAAAGAATAGTGTTTTATTTTTTGTAAAATACTACGCGATTTTCTTAAGATTCGTGAAAATGTATTGAATGTAAACAAAAGAACTCACATCTTTTGTTTATTCTTTTTAATTCGTTAGTTATAAGTGCGACAAGTATTACCTATTTATGGAATTGATTAACATAAATAGCATTATATTCTACATTTTCACCAGCCCATCCAATAGTGAAAAGGACGTTCGAATTGTTACAAGGAAATAGCGTGAGCATCTTCCACTGTGAATATGTAGGCTATGACCTGACTGACCTATTTATTAACTGTGAGATCGATGTGTTACTCACCTACCTACTTTTATTTCATGTAGCTAGGTGAGTAAATAGAATGAAAGTAAGTAATTTAACCTGTGAATTTAACACTATCTACTTAGTTAGCTACGTCGGTACGGTACCTACCTAGGAGGTGGGTTTCGATAAAATATTTATGACATGGATTTACGAATAAAATAACAACCTACCAAAACAGTTTAAAAAATCATAAAACTAATCAGATAGGTACCTAGATAGATAGGTATCTTATGTTACCTACTAATATACCTATTATATACCTGACTAGCATCCACCCGCGGTTTCGCTCGCGTGGTACCCAGATAAGAAGTAGCCTATATGTTAATCCAGGTCATAAACTATGTATAAGTATTCCAAGTTTCATCTAAATCCGTTCAGTAGTTTTTGCGTGAAAGAGAAACAAACATCCATCCTCACAAACTTTTGCATTTATAATATTAGTAGGATGGATAGGCAGATACCACGGATCTCCACTATGATCCTGGCATACATAAAACGATTTTTGAGTTTTAAATAATAAATTTAATTGACAATAACTCAAATTGAATTCAAGTTTATGTAAACTTTTATAATATCAATGTAAAATTATGATAGGTCGGTACATAAGTAAATATTTTGTGTGACATTAAGTATCCTCAATTTAAATTATTAATCTGTGGGTGACAGATGGGCAAAGGCACACAGTGACGGACTAAGGAAGGGGCTTCCACAGGGCACGCGGCGCAGGCGCAGTTCCGATGCATTTCTGGATCGACAAGCGCAGCCAGTGCGCGTACGCCGGCCGCCATAGGGTGCCCTCGTCTCTCTCAGCTGGTAAAACAATCTCGAGTCACAAATCAGAGTTTTTGATGTTCCAAGAGTCAAAAATTCTGGCTTTGTGCGTGATGTTGGATTTATGTCATTGTCAGGGGGATAACCAACAATAAAACAAAACTAAAATAAAAAAAATGAGGCCATTAGATGGGAGATATTAGATATATTCGTACTTAGGTACGAATACATCTAATCTCTCCCTCTAACTCTAACTCTGATCGCCCGTGGGGTAGATTACTTCAGTTAACTGTTCTGAAAACCCTCCGCCTCGGTCATTGTCATTTGAATTTTGAGTTGATTTGATTTTAAGCACTTCCGTGCTTTGAAAGGCACGTTAAGGTGTTATGCCCCGGTGTTGTTATCATGAGGCACGCTCCAAATACGCGTGGCCTAAGATGCATACTTTCATATAGATACTTATCACATAACATGCCCTTTTATGCGCTATCTCATTTGCTAACTCAAATTATGAGCATCGAACCTGTATTTGCAAATTTTGACATTTCATCCATCGGAAATAGAAAAACGTATAAATTCAAACTGTCAAAACGTTTTCAAAAGCTCAGGTGCTTATCTTGTGAGTTATTAAATTAAATTATTATCTAATTAGACACTCCCAAAGAACAGAAAAACCTTTCCGGTGGGCCATCTTGAGGTATCATAAAAACGGTAGGTAGTTAAGTATAGTTGTTGTGTGCAGGGAGGGCGCGAGGGCGCGTGTGCGCGGGCGCGGGGCTGGGTGCGCGCAAGGGCATGGCGGCGCCAGTGCACCGCTTTGCCAGTGTCGACTGTCCGCCGCGCCGCCCGCGTGCTGCCGCTCGCCACTACCCGTTAGTACAGCACCTATCATAACCTCTATTTTCAAAGACTTATTGTTGTTGCACCGCACTATCCAGCTGCAGGGCAAAGGCCGCCATTCTAGTTTTCCAGGCTTTCAGGGTTTGTTGTTTTTAGCTCGCACTGTTCCACTGCTGGGCAAATGCTTCACATCAAATTCTCCAGTCTTTTCAGTCTTGCTGTGGTTTTTCTAGCCCGCACTGTCCCCACTCCCACTACTATGTAAAGGCCAGCCCCTCTAGTTTTCCAGTTTTTATGCTATAAGCTAAAGCTGGTGTTAAGCTTGTTGAATTCTTATATAAAGACTGCCTAAAATTTTATGTTAAATTATGAAAATGTCATTAGTTAAGCTTGAGCCCCATGTTGAACACTAATTTTACAATCAGATAATCTTTTACTCCGGAACCGTTAAGGCACTAGAATGTGTTGTGCGAATATCCGCTGAAACAGGTTATAATTATCTTTAGTAAGACCTCGTTTTTAAAATTAATAAAGGTATAAAGTATTTTTTTTATTTACTTTATACTATTTAGAGGAACAATTTCTGAAGCATAAAAATGGAGCCCCATGTTGGGCGCCAGTTTTTATCTTTTGAAACTGTTTAGACATTGTAAATAAAAAAATCTCTTGAAACATGCTATTAATAATATCCAATTGATCCCATTTAATAATCTTTAGCAGCCCTGCTCCGATCCCAACTGTGCACAACAGCACGCGCCGTCATAATGACGACTCCTCGATCTACGTGGAGATTCCCCTGGAGCCACCACACCCCACCATCGCCAGCCTGGCGGCCGCCCGCAGCGTCACGCCCGACACGCTGCTCCGGACCGCAGCCCTAGGGCTCGCCCACCACCACTCCCCTATGATGGCGCCTCATCTAAAGTTCGGGATTATGGTGTCTTTTGCGCTCGCGACCATGTTCCTGGCGGCTGCGAAGTATTACTTCGATCGGCAGGTAAGATATCATCTGGAAAAGAAGCTTTTTTTTTTAGCAATTTGATTGCCAGCTGGGAATTTAACAGGTTGACTATGGGCATCGGACATGACATGACACTAAGCACTATGCCCCAGCGAGGAGCAAGAACAAGTTATGTATACCTACTCACTCTCCCATACACATTACAAACGCATAATAATAAGTGATATAATCAATTGTTATACTAAACTAACTTCTTCATTTATCATCATCATCATCATCAGCCTATAGCAGTCCACTGCTGGACAAAGGCCTCCCCTAATGAGCGCCATTGCGCCCTATCCTGAGCTCGATTCATCCAGCTTCTACCAGCAGCCTTTCGCAGATCATCCATCACTCTACCTTGGCCTGAGGGCGTCCTACACTACGTTTACCGAGCCGCGGTCTCCACCCAAGAACTCGTTTACCCCAACGGTTCGATAACCGTTGGGGCCATATCTGCCGAAGAACCGATGTTCTTCGGCAGATATGGCCAGCCCATTGCCACTTCAGCTTGCTAATTCTCTGAGCTATGTTGACAACTTTAGTTCTATGTCGAATATACTCGTTACGGATTTTATCCTTCAGAGAAACTCCGAGCATAGCTCGTTCCATAGCTCGCTGAGCGACTTTAAACTGGTGGACTAGCCGTACTGTGAGTGTCCACGTTTCGGCTCCGTATGTCATGGCGGGTAGGACGCACTGATTGAAAACTTTCGTTTTCAAACATTGTGGTATGGGTGACGAGAAAACTCGACTTAGTTTTCCAAATGCTGCCCAACCCAGCTGAATCCTCCTCTTGGTCTCCTTCTCGAAGTTTTTCATTTATATGAAAACTTAATATATGTCCGAAAACATATTAATTTGTTAAAAAATATAGCGACAATCATAATGTTAACACTAGAAATAAAGATAAATTTGCTGTACCTACTGTACTCCATAAAGTAAGTCAATAAATTAGAGCAAAACGTACGTTTTTTTTATAAAATCCCAAATCACGTGATTAATTTATCTTCAGTAAATAAATAAAAAAATATTGTTAAACGTTAGTAAACTTCTTATTATTTAGATGACAAATAAGCTTGGGATGAAACTGTCTCCAACTCTCTTAAAAACAATGTAATAGTTAAGGATAAATATTGTAAAAATGACATTAAAAAATATAATCCCAACAGAGTTTCTTGCCAATTGTTCTTTATTTGATCGAATTGGTGTCAATTTAAAAAATTACGATACAAAGTGTACTTAGAGCTCTTATTGAATAAACAAATTATGAATTATGAATTCTGTTTCGTGAAAGTTTCAACTACAATGTTCATGAACATGACGATGCAAAGTGTACTTTACAGCTCTTAATGAATAAATAAATTTTGAATTTTGAATTCTGTTTCAAGTTAGATAACTACAATGTTCATATGAACATTGAAGAGCTGTAAAGTACACTTCGAATCGTCATTTCTTTTTTAATTGATACCAATTCGTAACGTGATCAAACAAAGAACAATTAACAAGACCTTTTTCAAGATAATCAACCATAATCACGCCTTTCGAGTTTCGAGACCTTATTTGCCGACAAAATTGACTTAGCCTTTTTAGGGGGTGGTGAACCGGATCTTTTCCACTGTTTTGATTGTTGTTTTGTTTCCGGTGCTTTTGTTTACTGTGATGTTTCGTCCATAGTTACAAAAGGATTTAAGAAATCATCTGGATCACTTCAAATAACTCCAAACAGCCAAGGGACCCACCTCGCTGACACCTTGTGAAAACCCAATTCGTTGACTATGATATGATGTATTGCGTTCGTTCCTATAAGATTCCTTTAATCTCGGCTATCTCTGTAATTTTTAATCTGCGGTCTTGCATAACTAAATCGAGTACCTTTTCAATATTTTCGTCAGTAGTGGACTTTAAAGGCCTTCCAGTGCGGGGTTCGTCTTTCACACTCTCTCTACCACGCTTGAATTCTGCTATCCATTTTTTGACGGTTGAAAAAGACACAGCATAATCCCCTAATATACGGACCATATCATCATGGATGACCTTTGGTGATAACCACTTCTTATGGAGGTAGCACGCTGCTCAATTTAATCCATTTTCGAAATTTTTCGAAATTTATTTTAATTTCCGAAAATCGGTAAGTAAATAAATTCCGGTAGGTAAAAAAATGTATTAAATTATAACTAATTATCGCACACGTTTTGAACTTCGCACAGCTAACTAGTTTGAACTTAACTAAATAATGAGGGTAGTTTTGATTTTAAGAATTGAATGGATCTTTATCAGACCGAGTACCACCCTCGTAAATATTTTTAGTAACTTTGTAGTCTTATTTTGGTAGTTCTGCGTGGTACCATAAAATGTACCACGCAGGCACAGAGTTGAGATCCCTCGTTCAGGATGGTGGTGTGATACTTCAAAAAACCAAACGACCAATCACATTTAGAGATTTATTGAGTTTGGTGGCTACATTTAGATCTGTATTGATCATAAGTTTATTAGTATATTATGTTTTTTATAACGCTGTTGGATTACCAATAAATAAAATAAATAAAAAAGACCTACGCATGCAGTCAGCTCTGTTTTCAACATTCAAAGCATTATAGTACTTATGGAGCTTCTTTTATTTCACAAACATTGGGCTCCTTCATCCACTTTACGACTGCGTGTATGTTAAAGTTGTAAATCGGATATTAGTAAGAGTGGCATTCAGAACAGCATGGTTCTGTAGGTGGTCCGCGACAATTCTTCGGGCAGCGAAGCGACTATCGTGTGCGCGGCCGTGGCGTGCGTGTGCTGCGTGGGCTGCGCGCTGTCCATGTGTCGCGCCGCGCCGCCGCCACCTCTGCCACCCGAGCGAATCTCCTCTACCGCGCGTCGGGAGCGGCCCCTCCCCTCCAGCCAGAGCCAGGTACAAACCCCCATGCCAATACCACCAGCCAGAGCTTAACAATAGAACCCGCAGGTTATACGGCTATGATAACTAGTCTGCCGACCAACAAGATCACTCATCTACGGCGTGTAAAAAGAGAGCTACGAATGCCCAGAGCTCAGGTTATTTAGCAGCTCATTTAGTCACACTCAGGTGCTCACTGAAATGGTCAGCAAAGGATTTTTACATAGGTATTTGCAAATTATGACATTTCATCTGTCGTCATTCAAACAACGTAAATTTACAAACTGTCAATGTTTGTAAAACAGAACCAGTGCTAATCATTTCAGTGGGAAACTGAGTTACTAAATAAACCCTCAGGTTAGTAGTAGAATAACAGGTTATAGTAGTCAGGTTATAGTAAGAATAAGGTATGTACATAAAACTTCGTCTCTGAATTTATGCCCATATCGCAAAGCCATCTCTCGTTTAAGGTAGTTTAAATAATTAAGGAAAAACGAGGTTTTTACGTTTAATATGTGATGTTCTTTAGACACGCCCCATTAGACTATGATCAAGATAAATATATTTTACTTAGAAAAGCTTTTTAAAAAAGCTTTAGTACTTAGTATCATGAAATGATAGCAAGTGAACATTACTAACACCCCACATTAATTGACAGCAACAATCAGAGCCATCGGACGACATCTCGCTGACGACCCTGCTGCAGTCGGGCCCGGGGCAGTCCCCGGAGGCTCCACCGCCGTACAAGATCGCGGTGCTAATGCCGGGCCGTGAGTCCCCGCCGCCGCCTGCGTACAGCGAGCTCAGCTAGCTAGAGCCTGCGGTGACTCAGGAGTTTATTATTTAAATACGGGAAGGGGTAAGGTTCTGACTGTGACATGTAAAATTGTAAGATTCGTATTGTACTGAAAGTTAGCACGTACACTGCTGCCCACCAGCCACGTTGGGAAATACAACACTAAGATATTTTAACGATTTTATCTATTCTTATCGATCTCGATAAGAATAGATAAAATTACTCTATTGATCATAGAATTTTTGACATAATTTTATTTGAAAACAGTCAAATTATGGGTTTGAGTCACGATCACGTTTGATTTGTTTTTTTAATACGTTATAAATTCATTTATAGATTATTTTTGCGCCGCTGGTTCACAGAGAAGGCAAAAAAAGATCTAGAAATCAGAATAGTAACCAATACTAAAATACAGCCTGAGTCAAGTTAACTAACAATCAACATTATAGGAAGGCATTACATTACACTTGACGAAAGTTCTTTATACTACCTACACAGAATTTACCTTACTCTACTTTAGAAGTAGTAGAGTTCTCTCATCTGGGGTAGTATTTCTGCCGCTAAGCAACATTGCTGTGTTTTGGTTAGAAGGGTGTGGGGTACCACTGAAATTAACAGGCACATGAGGCTTAACATCTCATTGCCTTAAGTTGATGGACGCAGTGTCGCATCGTAGGGTGCATTTCAAACATGCATAGCCTACACATACATTTTTAAAATTGGTAACCATACCTACGAAGCAATACTTGGTTAGTAATGGTTATTTGCTATTTCCGTTTTCAAGTATCACCAATAAAACTCAATATATAAAAAATGAAAAATGTTTTCATTAATAACCAACCAACAATACTTTACTATACTTTTTATTGTATTGTATTTAAAGTTGTGGTTTTTATCGGTGTGACAATATTTTATATCCATTGAATTAATCCATTTAACAAATATCTTCAGATTAATGACGAATTCTGCCTAGACCTAATACAAGATTTTAAAAATTATAAGTATTTGGTATTTACGGGTTTTCTAGCCCCGCTATATAATCCCTTAGTCCGACCCTGCCTTATTTTCCATTCCATGATTTAGTAGATCCTAGATTTTAGTAATAGTTTCGTACTAGACGAGAAGTAGGTACGAATTGTCCATAAGACCAGGGCCGGTCCTTAGGCGGTGCGAGCGGTGCGACCGCACCGGGCGCCTTCAAGGGGGGGGCGCCAAAATGAACCAAAACGTGAAACAAAAGACGCTCGACCGAGCGCGCGAGCAGCGTAACAAAATTGCGGGGGAACGGGAAGCGGGGCGGAGTGAACTTTTGTACGTCACTTGTTTCACTATAGTTCTTCCATCTTAGGTTTTTTGACATTTGAAACTCAATTCTGCCAACGTTCTTAACTAAAACAGTTCGAACCCAAAGCTAAAAATGTTCGTTTTGCAATCCATTTTTTTTCGTAATAAATTAATGACTTTTCATAATTAGCTATGATGCCCTAATAGATAGAGATATCATACAGATGGATGACAAGAATAAGTTAATTGTATTATTTACATATCAAACAACACTTTTTAATAATATGACAGGATGAATAAGAAAATAATCCTATAGACATTAATATTTTGTATAAAAATGTTACCAAATGCGTTGCCAGTTGCTAATATAAGGGTAAAAAGGCCGCCGAAATCAAATGAAGTCCGAAAACGGACCAAATTCAGAAACACTGATGGAAGTAGTCATTGCAGCTATCTAAATACTTGGTTTAGCGATTTGACAACGTAAAATCGATAATCGATTATACTTCTCGGTTTTAGTTTTTGACATAAAATAGGTAACTTAAATTTTATGTTACTAATATATTTAAAAATAGGTATTTACAATATATTGGTATTTACATAGCAGGTATGTCGCGTGGCTTAGTAACTGCTTGCAAAAAGTGATCGTCTGTCAAATATTATCTTTTGCCCTCTGACTACTCCATTTTACGGATTCCTCAAACTATTATAATTTATTCCCATATAGATTGGCGTACTAAGCAATATCTGAGGATATTCATGTTGGGAAAATTCATGATGATGTTTGATCTTTGTTTTCTTCTGTTATACGTAAATAGTACCAGCTATATTAATACCCTACCTATATTAATAAAATTTATTAATCGTCGATCAACAGCAAACTGGCGAGTCATCAACTGGTGAGTCTTCGCCTAAATCTATTAGAATTGGTTCTTGCTCTCTTATGTTATCCAAAGTCACATCCCTTTCCCAATCCGATAATATTAATCGTTTGGTCTTTTCCACCACATTTGCCCAATTTCAGGTGTCACTTAATTGCAGGCATTCTTTAGCAATTCGAGCATCTTTTTGGCTGTAAATGGTGGGCTCGTGTTATATCTGGCAGCATATCCTTTCACTTGTGCCCAAATAAGTTCTATGGCGTTATATTGGCAGTGGTATTGCGGAAGTCTGAGAACTGCGTGACCGTGTTCAGCTGCGATTTCATCCACAACGTACAGAGGTTTCTGTTCTTTAGTTTTTTAAATGTTTACCAGTTAACACTTCAACATAGATTCACAAGCCAGTTTATGATATCTGACTTTTTTTTGGCTTGCGTTGGCATTTTATTCAACTGGTGAGAGTGATATGATGCGTTATCCATGATGATAACATTTTTTACAGGTTCTCCTAGTGCCAGCAGTAAGTCCTTAAACCAACCTTCAAAGACTTCAGAATTCATTTCTTCATGGTATTCCACGGTATTCTTTGATTTAAATGCTAGCAAAGCTCCATTCATTATTTACTTCGACTATTAAAATCAAAATTCAATTTCAAAAAACGATTTAAGTCAATTATACTTCAAAATCAAAAAACTGGGTTGTCTGGTACCGAAAGCTTCAGAGCGCCTTTTACCTGCTAAAACATACATACATGTCTTTTACCAGCTAAAAACTGCTTATATATTTTTTATTTTTATCCTATTTGACATCATATTCTATAATATTAATCATTTATTTTACTATTGCTTTACAATAATCTGACATTCATATTTAATTCATCTTTGACATACTTCATCATTTCATATTTCACACTTCGATAACTATTTACTTATTTTATTTTTTTATCCTATTAGACATCACATATCACTTACACAATTTAATCTTAATACTTTTATTATATTCTATAATGACATAAATGATAATTATTATTTGCCTAAATAGTATTTACTATTACCTACCTAAACTAGTCTTAATTAGTCTCACAGGGTTTAATGGCTCTACACATGATGGATTCGGCAGAATACCAGCTTCCGCTGCTAAAACAGCGGATATAATGCTGAGTCGAAGCCATTTTGCTGCTGTAGCACACATCCCACCATGTTTTATGTTCACTGTTTCTCTATTTTGTTTGTTACGTTTTTATTTTTGTTGTGTTGTGTGTTCAGTTGCAAATAAATAAATGTCTATGTCTATGTCTATGTCTATGTCTCCATCTACAAAACCTTTTTTACTTCCTGCATGACAAACGATTAATATTTCTCCTTTTCCTATAGGTACTTTCGAGGTAGACGCAGCATTATCATCAGTCCAGTACTTCGACAAAGTGTGGTTAGCATTAAACCACGTTTCTTCGATAAAAATTACGTTTTCCCAGTCCTCTATTTGTTTTGCATCCTTCAAAAAGTTACACCGGTCTAGGGCAATATCTGTGTGCTCCATAAAAAGTTTTCTTTTATTCGCTTTTTTAAATAAACATGCAATTTCTTTTAATTCTTTAGCTAACGAAGAATTCAGCCCATGAAACAAACCACAGTCCCGGAGCGATATTGTCAACTTCTTTTACGTTGGGATACTCACGCAAGCGTATCACCAACTCCTTCGATTGTCATCTCAATACATTTCCCATTTCCCTTATAGTCCAGTCATTTAAGCTTAAATTAGGTAATAATCTCGGAATTCGAGATACCCAGCTGTAAGTCTGTAAATACTTGTATATTGACATTTTATTGTACATTGATATTAGGCATTTTAGAATGACCTACCAGACAACATACACTGGTTGCTCTAGTTTGCTCATACGCCCAATAACCTCCTGTGTTCATGTGAAAAAGCAATCGTGAAAAGCATTTTTCCTATGACGCATGCTTGTCACAGTTTTCACTGAACATCATTTTGACGTACCTATGTTCAAACCTAAGTTATTTGACAAAAGAGTTTTCATGTCTTTTTCATTCAAAACTTTTTACGCCATTTCATTTTATCATTTTCTTCTACAATATTAGCAATACAAAAATAATAAAAATAATTATAGTTCTTGATGTAATAATTAATTTGTTGAGATATTAAGACCCAACAATGATAATGACAAAATAATGATAACAGTTTTTTCATTCGACGATGGTGTCATTAATCGATTCAAAAATCGTTCAATGTTATGTGGCTGCAATCACTAGTTCTGGACTTTGACATCTATCAAAAATACATTTAAAAGATGGAAATACCATAATGGTTGAACCAGAACATAATAAATAACAGTTAACAATCATTAAAATTATTTTTTTATTTGTCCACCACTTCACTTAGAGGTATTCGCGCAAACTGGTAATTCGCACGAACTTTTGACAGCAGAATAATCTGAAGCCACTGCTTTTTCTGGTGGAAAATAAAGCAACTGCTTAATTTTTTTTTTATTTAGTGGGGCGCCATTTTTACTCTTCGCACCAGTTAAAAATGTTAATAGGACCGGCACTGCATAAGACCTTACCCTACCCTTTGTCCTGATTCACCGTGTAGGTATATTAATAATGACTGCTTTAGAAGAAGAACATTTTGGCACGAATATAAGGAGCTTTTCAAATGCGATGTAGATTTTGTTATCAATAATGTTTTCTTTGATGTCCGAATGGGCTTATTAAAAATGCTTGTTCGAGTTCAGTCTGCTCCAAAATTTTGCATAGAATTAGGAGTAAGAGTTGTTTATTTATTTATTGCGTGTATTTTATAAGAAACGCTTATGTAAAAAATCTGTGTATTATTTTCATTGAAATATTTTTATACGAATATAATATTGTGATATTATTTGCGATAGTAATTAAAAATTAAGAATAGGTTATATTATCACTTATTTACAGTTTAGACATTGACATTGACATACCTACACGTATACTCGATATTTTTAAATCCTGCAATAAATGTAAGCAAAGACATGTCACTGACAAAATCACATGTATTATTTCCATGTTGACATGACAGTGCACTAAACTAAAAGCTTGTTTTATATTCTCTCTCCGGTCCCATCTTTCAAAAGGCCGGCGTCCTTAGTCGAACGCTCGCGCCCAACAAGGGCGCAAGGTCAAGGTCATTTTTTCTTTTTTTTCTATGACTAAAAAATTTTTTTTTTGTCATGTTTCATAATTATAAATGTAATCTATTACTTAAATCTTACTTCCTACACGTAGATTTTTTTATTTAGCGTTGAAGATGAAAAAAATATCCGTTTTTTTATTGCCCGCGGCTTTGCTAGAGCAGGATTTTTTTTTATGGAAAGATAATTATTTTTATAGACTTGATAGCGCGTTAAGCTGTGTCCTCAGAGATTTAATAAATCAAAATCTTTGTACTTAGATAAGTTACTAATATTTGACCATGTCTTAAGAAAACACACAAAAACTTATTTGTAAATACTAATAATAATAGTATCAGATGATGGCTTCAAAAGTTACAACAATACCGAATGTGTATTACCAATGCCCTTGAACGGGCATAATTGTTCGGTGGCCAGCATACCCCAGAATGTGAACAGTGTTATAAAATAATAAATATATATCAATCATTAAATTTACAAAGATATTTATAAAGGAAACAAAGTATTAGACTAAAAATATACCTGAATCATAATTTATATACATTTTGAAAAGTATCGGCTAAAATTAAAATTCGTAGATTTTTTTATGATGAAACGAAACGAAGTCACGTCGTAGTTACTTACTACAAAGGAGGTAAGATTTTTACTGGTATCCCTTTTGTTTATCTTTTTTGCAGCTTTATACGGAATCGGGTATAATGATGACGACGACCAATGATGAACGATGACTAAAAAAACAATTTGGTTGTCAAACCAATGAAAAGCCATTTTGGTTTTTGTCATAGTTCATCATTGGTCGTTGTCAACACTGCGTGTATGTAAACGTCAATGTCCCGTGTATCAACATAATTACGCTCTTATGCATTTCTAAGTTACACAAAGTACGTTTGTTCCTTAATATAATAAACTATTGAGTTATTTATTTTATGGCTCATAAAATGTAGCGATAAGTACAATAGATAAAACGCCATTTTGTATTAAAAACCTATCTATTTTTTGATTTGTTGAACCTCGAGGTAAAATTACTAGTGTTTATTTTTTCTTCCTTAATTTACGCCTCATAATGTTCATAAATAACCGATATAAGCAGGGTAGGTAAAGAAATGAGTAGTTATTCGGTTGATAAAAATTAACGTACCTACTTACCTACTGATTTGTCAAAATACTTAAGGACCTATCAGACAGAGAGCGGTCACGCGTTCATGCGTTCTGCGTTCGCTGTGTTGTTGTATTACGTTACAAAGACATGCACACACTGCAGGCGTTCGGTACCACGCGTATTCGTACATGGCATAGAACCCAGAACGAGAACGCGGAACGCTTGAACGCGTGACCGCTCTCTAGTCTGATAGGCCCCTAAAGTATTTATTTTATTATAAGTACTTATCTAGGAATTAGATGTTTAATTCATTCTATGTAAATAATGATAAATGGTGTTCATTATAATCAGCAAAAATATTTTTTAGATGGAGATTTCTAAATTAGTTTTATATACAATGCATTTTAAACCCCATTATATTAACTTTAGTATATAATTAAACGTCTAGAATGTATTTATCGTCCAGTGTATTTAGATTAGAGCTTTTTGCCGGTGTTACAGCTGATTCGATTTTAATAAATTTTAAAATACTTACATATTTGTTAAGAATACTTTTTACGTATAAATTATTTTATATAGTAGGTTCTTATTTAGGTTTAAAGTCTTCCATGTGTTTAGGTATTGGGTTAATGGGTTGGCACTATGTATAAACAGGAAGAGAGAGAGAGAGAAAGAGAGGAAAGGGGTGGGGGGGTCTGTGAATATTCATATGTAACAAATAAATCAACAGATAACTGGATTTATTTAAGACAGTTATTTGTGTAACACCGGCTTTTAAAAATTAAGGTACCTACATGCAAAATTAAATCTCTAATAACCATAAAATAAAGAAGGAAAAATATATTGAAGTTTTATCATATAAACAGTTTTTATAGTGGTAGGTAATTGTGCAGGTAAATAAGGGCCTTTTACCATCTACAAGTAACGTCAGTTATTTATTTGCTGGTTAAACTTAAAAATCTCTGATCTAACTTGTCACTTTAACCGGTACCTACTTATCTTAATTTGACAGTACTTGGAGATTGTGAAAGAGGTCTAAGGTAATGAGCGACAAAAAAATTAAAGTAACTTTGGAGCGGTTATGTTTTTGTTTAGGATCACTGTGAAGGTGACTCTGTTTATTGTATTTTTATACTTACAATTATGTTCGTCAAATTAAAATTACGAAATAACCCGACTGTACCATTAAAAGGCTTGGTAGATTAATGAATCAATCATTTCGCAAATTTAGGGCACAAGTAAAAATGATTTGTACACTTGCTTGCATAAAATTATAAGTAAACTTCCACGACTTGCGTACTGGACGTAGTTTTTATATTATTAAAGTAAGAAAAGTGAAGAATGGCGCACAAAGGGAATTTATTGTGTAAGTATGTATGAAATAGACGCCATATTTAAGGTAAAGCTATAGATTTTAGAGGTGTACTGTACTTACCCTTACCCTAGATTCGCATGGGCCGCGCGAGTTGCGAGCCAATCCTAAATCTAAGGAGCATGAACTCTATCTTAAAGTCGAAATAAAATGCATTATTACTTCCAATTTAAGAAAAATTTATATTGCATATTTTTTAATGCAAATCAAATGTTTTTATAAAACTATTATCCTTCAATTAATTCAATTTAATAAGTATATTTTAATTTCATTCACGGTAAAATCCTAAGGAATATAATAAATGCAAAGGTGAGTTATCTGTTGGTTTCGCTTTTCACCTACCCTACCGAATAAATTTAATAATTTCGTAAAATATAGGTAAATCCGTTATTGGGTGTAAGAAAAAACATAAGCATTTGTGAATATTATTTTAAAGAGCTGTGGATTTTGTCCAATAAATAAAATAAAATGAAAACTCCACAGATAGACAGATAGGTAGGTCTTGGTACAGAAAAAAAATCGACATAACAGAATCTAGGCTCAAGTTAGCATCGCTACTGGGTTTTCTACTACTTTTTATTCGGGTACTATGCGAGCGAAGCCGCGGGCGGAAGCTACCTAACATAAAGGATAAAATAAGTATTTTTTATATTTTTATTTTATTTTTCTTTTTGTTATGTTATATTAGCTTGTCGTGCTGCTCTTAGCCGAATCTGGGTAAAGGTAAAATAAACATATGTAGGTAACTAATAAAATGTTCTTCTACAAGGTTGGCGTTGTAAAATTTGTAAAAAAACGTTCTATAATACAGGTTGTATTATAGAACGTTTGCAATGTTTTGAATGAGACGACATCTTGAAAAAATCTCGTTTACCATGTTTCAACTAAATTGGAAGGTAAAATATTTTAGTCTGTAAGGATTACTTAATGTCCAATATGATAGCTCATCTAGTCAAAATAGGTTAAGGCATTAATGGTTAGACTAGTTTTAATTTCGACCCTACAGAATACTTATTACTCAAAGATTTTTACTAGTTTGTTGGATCAGAATCATTCTTTTTACACTGATGAATAGGTACAGTAGCTTGTGTACCTACCGTTAATTTATTCTATTTATTAGCGATTGCTTATTTCTTAAACGTAGGTATATTTATTGTGGGTTAATTTGCGTAACATAATATAATTTAAATGTCGATCTTCATTTTTAAAGTTTTAAACTACAATATTGGGCCATCTTATCAAATATATTTTCTTTGAAAAATCTCACGGCCATTTTGCTTAATTTTTTGATGTAAGTAGGTACTAGGTATTTTGTTGGGTCGATAGAAATGTGATGTATTTATTTAACATTATAAAATTGATTCGCCATTTCATAATCATGTCCTTTTATAGAAGGGAGTACTTACTTAGTCTTGTATCAGGCGCTTATTAAACTGTATTAACTGAATATTTTTGCTGTTTTAATCATCCATTTTATTATTTTATAGGCTTTACTAGCTGACCCACCCGCAATTTCGTTTGCGTTTATACTCTTCTTTACTTTCCTTTCACGTAATATATTTCCCAAACATGGTTATTTGACACGGAACCCTGAATAAGAATGGATTCCTACATAAAACTACATTACCTAACCGTACCCGTTCCCGTTCCCGCTGACACTCCCTTTTTCGTTCCCAGGAACGGGAATGGCGCCTGTTTCCGTTGGCGACCCGTGTCCAAGATAGCAGCTGGTTAAAAATGTATAGGTATGATGATTTTTAATATGCCTAACTTGAGATATCATTGGTTACGCATGTAAACTATCATCGCCCTCTTTGAGTTTTGTTTTTGATACAAAATGAAGCAAGTCATCATCTATCCTATCTATGGCCAAGATTCATTAAAATTGGTTCAGCGCTATAAGCGTTTATTTATTTTCATTAAATTAATTAGTCCTGTGAAAAATTTCAAAACATTAGGTAAAAAAAAATTATGAAACAATGATTGCAATAGCGAGATGAAGAAGCTGATAACGATAGATAAAAATCGGACAGCACTGTCAGGGCGTCCGTGAGTCCGAGCATGCTCCAGGACACTGACGATCCGGATGCGCCTGACACGGAGCTGTGTGAACCAGTTCATATAAGTTGTACGTAACCGATTTTTTTCCCCGTCCCTGACGGAACACGGCACGGCTGGGTACCCGGAAATGTGTGGATAGCGCTATAGTAATAATAAAGCTCTTAAATTCTTGTTAAGTAGGGATCACAGTTACATATTCAAGGAATACTACAACTGGATCAGGGGTTCCCCGCTCACAGGAAACAGGAATTCGGATTTTATTTTTCATTAATTTTCTTAACTTCGAAGAGAAAGTTTCATATTCTTAATATCAAAAAAATATAATATTAATAAAATTAATAAGTTAAAAATATGTCGTCTGACGAGGAACCGTGTACAAGCGCGAGTGCAAAAAGAATAAAAATTTCTACAATAATCAAAAGAATGGGAAGAAAAATATTCATAGTCCAAGAAAATTAGTCAAATCAGGGCACGAATCTCGGAATGAGAGTAAATTAAGTAAACTCTCTACAACTTTTGATTTTAAAAGTTTTTTAAATATCGAGATAGACAACAGAGCGCGCGCAGTGTTTAACTATTTTGAGTTTATTTGAACACTGCGCGCACTCTGCCCGCTATCTCGAAAATGGCTCAAATATTAAAAAAATGTTGAAACAAAAGTTGTAGAAAATTTAATTTTTTACAATATTTATAGAGATATAAATAGCATAAAACCCATAGGAAACATGATATTTGCAATAAATAGAATTTTTGACCTTTGACCTTGCAATATCTGTAGAAGCTAACACCCTACAATAAGTAGGTTTTGAGACAACGTTTAGAGTGCTCAAATAAAGGTATATACAAGTTTATAGCCGACTATCTCTCATTCCGAGGTGAAACTCCTAATTTTCCTGGGCTATCAGTCTGACTGCAAGATAGTCCTAAAGGCTGTGCCTTTGCCTATTGTAAGAGTTGAAATAACATTACTTCTGGGAAAGAGGCACTAAAGAAACTTAGTTCTTCACAAGCACACTCGGTTTTAAACGAATTTGATTGAATATTGTATATTGTTTGTCATATACCGATTTTGGGTACAAATTTACCGATTTTAGTGGACAGCTCTACGATCTCTCCGATATGAACAAACAACACTCCGTTACCATCGTATGAGTGAACTAGTCTTTCTGACCAAAATGATTAGTGGTCACTCTGGGTATTTATTTATTTATTACTGGGTATAGCAGTTTAATAAGTCATCTATCTCTTTCTGTGCCTTATAACTTTCCTAGAGCGCCCATTAAAAACATTTTTATCAACTAGAACTAACGTTGGTCTCAAACTCTCAACTCCCCCCCTTACTAGAATGTGTACCTACCTCATGACTAATGACTAAGTACCTGACCCGAATAATGCCCACCTAATTTTGAACTGCTATAATTTGGTGGAAATAGGCGATTTACTAATACAATGATTTATGTATCAATCCCTTATTTTCTTTGTTGAAGCATTAATCAAAAAAGGAATATTATTAACCTTTATTTTGAGAGCAAAAAATTAATTTAGAAAAACATCTACTGTGGGCCATCTTGAGAACATAGGCCCCCAATAAGGCCCACCATATTAGATCAATTATTTAAGTGAATTTCAGGATCTCTTAAGTTTTTCTTAAAACAACCATTATGTTTAACTGTTATGTTTAAGATTATTATATTATATCTTTAGTTCAATTTTGCTCAAAATTATTGTCATGGACCATCATAAGACTCAAAATTAAAAATAGCTGTAAAACTAAAATACTTGATTAATTTACGAAAATAGAAGCATTTTTATGTTTGTGCTTCAAATACCTATAAATGAAACAGCAAAATTAAAATTTTACTTAAAAGATTTTTTGTTACAATTTAAGGTGGGCCATGTTAGGTGTATGAAATTTTTCAATACACTAATATTGGAAAATTTGTATACCCAGCGCCGATGCGACAAAATAATATGTTTATTGATTACTCTATTAATTTAATCATCGCCGAATTCAATTTTTTGTGATTGCTTTCTAGAAAATTGCCTAATTCCATAGCCCTAAAATAGCCCGGGTCATCTTAGGTGCACTTGGGGTGGGCCTTAATAGGAGCATTTCCCAGTGAGGGTTAAAACGATAATTTGATAAGAAATTGATATAACAAAGATATTAACGTCGAATTGAATACAAAAATGCTAATTCTTTATGGTCCTCTAACAAAGAAAAAATAATTCGCACTAAGTAATGTCATAATAAAGCAAAGTTTAACACAGTGAAATTATAAATCGTTGATATTTTTTAACGTAGCTGACAAACCGACACCTACCTTAAAAACACTGAATGTTTTTCATGCGATTATGGATACCATCACCATCCTATTTATTATTTATTTATAATGCGGGACGTAATCGCACAGCATCATGTAGCCCCAAACTAAGCAGAGCTTGTATTATGGGAACCACATGATTGTTACATTACATATATACTATATATTTTGTAAATACATACATATCATACATAGATATAAAACACCCAGACCCGAGACAAATATCTGCAGAACATGCAAACATTTGTCCCGCAGCGGGAATCGAACCCATTATATTTACACATACTCGCCAAAGTTTTAACAGTTTTTGATCAATAGAAATGTTTTATTGAAAGTGGGCCATCTTAGGCGCCGGGCCTTATTCGGGTCAGGTACTTATAAAAAAATCTGTAGTTAGTAGATCTGTTTGGCGATTCATTACATATTTTCAAAAACAAACCTTTAAAATATTTTATTTTGAAACCTCCAGACGACCACTCTGGTGTAAGTAGATTAAGTTATGTATGTCTTATTTTATTGTTTTTATTTCCTTACTTTTAAATATGATTGCGCTCATTTTGTTTTCTCTTCTTTTCTGTGTGTTTAGCTGTTGTCGACTATCGTGTGTTCCTTTTGAATAATGTAAATACGTTACGCTAATGTAATACGTCGTTGGGTACATTTACATCCCCTAACAGCTGTGCATGCATGCTATTGGCACACATTCTATAGTATTAATCGATATAAGTGTTTTATATAATTACTATTGGTTTTGCCTAATAAATATAATAGATCACAAACATATTGTAACCATCTAAATAACAAATAGTACCTACCTAATAGGAATACTTTATGTCTAAATACAAAGAAAAAAGTCAAGCTCATATTCTTGTATATTCAATTCATAACATTTAAGTACAGGTGATACAATTAAAATAAATATGTACCTAATTATCTAATAAAACTAAACTATAACTTATTGATAGTGGTGCTATGTGTTTTATTAAAACTATTAGTGAAATTATGCTAAAAACATACAACACTGTTCCATAGCTGGTTATATAAAATATTAATCAAATCAACGAATATTTTTTAGATAAACTTGCAAAACAATTCATTATATATTCATAAAATCATAGATAATTTGGAATGTCCCATATTAATTTATAAATGCATTGCGAATTATAATCAGATTAAAGTAGATGAATAGGTAGTTAAAAGTTAAAATGACTAGTTGTCATAAGGTTACTAATCGCAAAATAAGCGCTAAAAATCATCCAATTTTAAAATAATAAAACTAAGCCGCGGTTCCGTTCCGCCGCCATGCCGTGGGGCCATTTCGATGCGAAATAAACTGGCGTATCTTCATTCGGAGCGTAAAATATGGATAAAATAATGAAATTGAAACACATATTATAAATTTAAAAAAATACGGTTTTCGGACTACTCCCTAGTTTCCTCCAAATAGGCTAGACGACTGAAAATTTCTAATAAGTCCGTTATTTACATATCCAAAAAATATTGGACACGTATTTTTTATTTTGTCAATTAAACAAAAAATAACAAAGATATAGTGCGTTAAAGTTCCGCGTTACGTCACCATATAGTACATTTTTTACCTAGTCGTGACCCCGAGCCCCCACTCCCGAACTTTCACATTCTTTATCTCCGTCAATTTTTATTGATTCGTTAAATAAAAAAATACGTGTCCAGTATTTTTTCTTGATCTAACTGACGGACAAATTAGAATTACAATTTTTTACCCAGTCATCATCCCTATTGGTGACAGGCGCTAATTATCATCCTCAATACATGGTTTACTAAAAAAAATACATTGTCATATTGTCATAACCAAAGTTTAAGGTATGATTTCGTTCCGCAGGCAGCAGCAGGCTACTTGTCGCTACGAAACTACTGTAGGGCTATCACGAATATTTCAACGAGACGTATCGTACGTGTAACGAACAGTTTTGGTCAATGACAAAGTGTTATTTTAAATCTACCTAAGTTTTCTCATTGGCATTATACATCTACGATACGAATACTTGTTCGCTAGTCTTATAGAGTTAAGAGTAAAGAGAAAGTTCTGCACTGACGTCCCGCTTTGGGGTGTATCCATAGAGTAAAGGAGGACTCTGGGTTGTTGGCAACATTTCTCTAGAATTCCCGATGCTGCCTGTGCCTGTGAGTTTTGATCAAACAGCTTTTGTAACCAGGTGATCGAGCTGATTTCTATCTATTTCTGTATTTACGTAGCCTAGCGAAGCGTCGCTTTCATAGAAATACGTAGATACCAGTAGTATCGCGGCAACACTACTGCTGCTACTTGCAAACGGCCACGAAAGGTTACTTAAAACGGTTTGAGTGATAACACACATGTAATTCTACACGTCATCCTCCACATGTGCGAGGCCAACAGTGAATGCGTTAAGTAATCTTCTTCTTCTTGTGAGTCAATGTTTTTTCAAAATATTAGTTAAATTTGTTTCGACCAGAAAGTTGCCACCGCTATTGCGGCGTCCAAAGTGATATCGAGGTCGGCTCTTGTACAGATACTGGGGCAAGAGGGCAATCCAATAGATGCGACATAGTTTGGGATGAAGCACCATAGTCACATTGCGCATGGGATGTTAAGTAATAAAAAAATCAAATAAAAAATAATAGCTACAACAGAGGTAGTTTCTTTTACACTAGTAAGAGCGTGTCCACATAATGGACGATTATATAGTCTGTCGTGACGATAGACGACACAGCATATGAAGCGCTCGGCGTGGCTTACTTCGGCGTTCTTCGTGCAGATCATCTTGGTCTAGCATCGCCTGGTCACCACTTGGAATGAGTGACCGTTTTAGAGGCATTTAGATATACCCCACAAGTTGCACAACTCGAAAACTTTCATAGTTTACAATTTCGAAGTCAATTTTAAAGTACCCTTTTCGTTAATTACTAAACTGTTTTGAGTGATTACAACAACGGTACTATTAAAAACAATTGACTAATTGCCAATAAAGTTAAATGAGGTCTAAAACGAACACTATGAAAGTTTTCGTATCGTGCAACTACGTACTAGGGGTAGCTCTTTCGTGATATGGAAGGCACGTTAAATTTGCGCGGCTTTTTATAGTCGCTAAGCCATGCCCGAGGTCTTCAGCGGAAAGGAACATGAATCACGAGAGTAAACGTATGAGAAATGCTCTCTCCGTTCACACTACCAACGATCTGTCGTGAGAACACGTCAGCATTTCCATACTTTACCCTTGCTATTTGTCCGACAAACGATAATATCGTGTACAAATGTGCACACGCTCAAGATGTCGGTTCTTTGAAACATTTAATTTCATTCAAGTTAAAAAATTACTTCAACTTTAGAAAATGTTACAAATGTATCGACACTTCAATATATCTTATTTAAAGTAACAAAAATAAGTTGAGTTAAATGATTTAGAGAAAAGTTACAGTGCGGTCACACCAGATGTGTATATTAACAGAAAAAAAATTTTACCTACCAACATCCGTTATAGGGTTTGGAACCATCCAACCAACGTTTCCTATACAGGAGAAACATACAAATATGTAATCTATGTTTTAATTTTGTTTTTGTTACTTGAAGATGGAACAAGCACATGGCTCACCTGATGTGGTTACCACTTAAACCATTTCCTATCACAAAGCATTGCATCGTAGATCACGTTTTTTTTTGGAACATGCTTTACGATGCTACGCCCTGCGTCCATCAACATGAGGCTTCATGGTAATATACCAGTATACACGCAAAACAAGTTGCGGGCGGGTCAGCTGGTTAATAATATTGAATGTCATACTGCTGTTCTTCATTTCCAAAACCCCTATTAATTACTACAGAATATTTTTTGTAAAATACAATAGTTCAAAGGCATGTAATATTAGAAGATTTGCAAAAATAGATCAAGATGGCGGATAAACCATAAAATGTGTTATCATACAAGGCGGTGTTTAGATCCAGGACTAGCTAACCCGCGCGCAACTCCGCTTGCGTTAAATTATTTCAAACATTTTGCTTTACATGGTTTTATTTCACCTGTCAAAATACATTGTCACACCATGACCTTAGCTGAGTATGATTGCGTTTTCATGGTCAAGATTGCAGGGAATCGTTGGATGAAAGGGGCTCTACACCGTTCATCGTGGTAATCCTTGTAACCTTTTAGTAGTAGAGTTCTTTGTGGAGGACTCGTCCGGGGAAGTACTGCCACCGTGCCTATTTCTGCCGTGAAGCAGCTGTGCTGTGTTTCGGTTTGAAGGGTATGGGTGCCGGTGAAATTACAGGCACAAGATGCTTATCAAGACCTTCATGCTTCAAGTTGATGGGCGCAGGGCGATGCATCGTAGAGCATGTTCCAGAAAAACGTGATCTACGATGCAATGTTTTGCGATAGGTAATGGTTACCACTTAATATCAGGTGGGCCATATGCTTGTTCCATCTTAAATAATAAATAATAATAAATAATTCTGGACGTCATCACACTGCATCATGTAGCCCCAAACTAAGCAGAGCTTGTATTATGGAAACAGCATGATTGATATACTACATAGATACTTTTTGTAAATACATACATATCATACATAGAAAACTCCCAGACCCGAGACAAATATCTGCAGAACATGCAAACATTTGTCCCGCAGCGGGAATCGAACCCGCAACCTTCTGCGTCACAGGCGGGCCTTCGCCCACTGCGCCACAGAGGTCGTCAAATCTTCAAGTAACGAAAAACCTATGTACAGTAGAATGCTATAGGGTTGTTGTTAATGATGATGATATTGAATGGTAGAGAGAGAGAGAGAGAGAGAAGTACACTACTCAAAGTCTACTCACAACATATCTTTTACCATCTGAAACTGGCTGCAAGTAGCGACGTAGTTCCTATTTTTGAATTGGATTGTACTACAGTTTGATGACGAAAACCAATTTGGTTGTCAAACCGATGAAAATCTACTTGATTTTCGTCTTCGTTCATCAGTCAATGTCAATGTCCCGGCTATCAAACTTTATATAACAAACTGTAGGATTAGTCGAATCGATTGCTAAGTTTAATTTCAGAGGGACAATGATCTGTAGTGAAGTTTGTAACAGCCGATGTGAACGCACTGTAATGTAATTTAAACTTACCGGCGCGCGTCGGAGAGCATCGAAGTGCATTTTAAAACATGCTAGAGGAAAATGAAACATCCAAAAAGCTGTTAAGTTCCATATTTGCATGCAATTTACGCATCTATTACTACTTTATCTACTTACGGATCTATTTATGTCAGTGTTTGACAAAGCTCAAAGCTGCGTCAATTGCATGCAAAAAAGGAACTTAACTGCTTTGTGGATGTTTCAATATCCTTTAACATGTTTTAAAATGCGCTTCGATGCTTTCCGTCGCGCGCCGATAAGTGTGAGTCGTACATAACACGAAGTACTAGGTAATAAATAATTATTATGCTATCTACTTGTCAGAAAGGTGCGCCGAGATCGTTTTCACATACTATCATCAAACCCGTTGGATTTCGAATAGTTTCACGTCAGTGTCGTACCATATCGGTGGATCCACGTTACTGAAAAATTTAAAAAACAGAGTTCAAGTATTTTCTATAGCAATTTTTAAAGTCCAGGATGTCAGCGAGCCGGTATTGGGGCTCTAGTGGATTTGGGCAGGACACTTGGCCAGACGGAGTGGCGACCGGTGGACATTTTATTTCAAAAAAGCTCATAAAATCAGACAAAACTAATTAGTTAATCAATCAATCAATCAAAAGAGAAGATAACTAAAATTAAAATTACAAAACAAGTTTATTAAAATTACAAATTCACTATGCTCTGAACATCGACTCATACGGCTGATCTCTAGTTTCTTATGTCCAATATCATCAGTTAGAAAGGGACGCATACATATATCAATGCGACTTCAAAATAGATCAAAAAGTTAATCGTACCAGGGCGCTCGAACAAAATTCTATGCAGGTTGATAGAAATCCCTGGTACGAAGTCGCGGAAATAGCATTGAGATAAAGTATGCATCCCTTTCTAGCAAATGATATATGGACATAAGAAAATAGAGATAAGCGGTATGAGTTGACTGTTGTTTACTGAATTTTAAGGCTTTATCTAGTTGTCTTCTATATCTGTGAGTTTGTTAAATTTAGGTTGACACGCGGTTGCCATTGACACATACACGTAGTGATAACGACAACCAATGATGAAGGAAGACGAAAAACGAAATTGCTTGTCAAACCAATTAAAAGCAATTTTTTTTCATCGTTCATCATTGGTCATTGTCATCACTACGTGTATTTCAATTTTAATGTCCCGCATATATTTAACAAACTTACCATATAAATTTGTAGGTATAAATAACATCAGACTATAAATACTAACATAATTGTAATACTGTGTTGTCTTGTCCTTTTTGTTTTAGATAAATCTCCTTGGTAATCCTTAACGAAGAATCTCCCATCATAAACCAGCCTCCTTTTTATTCTCATCCGAAAATTTTATGACACTAGCATGACACGGACATTGGCAGAATTGTGTTTACTTGAGACAAAAACCACAATCAAGACACTTCTTGATTGTCACTTCACTAAGTGAAGTAGATTATCCACAGATATTGAAGAGAACTAGATGAACTCTTAAAATTCACTGTGTTCTGATTGTCAACTCATACGTCTGATCTCTACTTTCTTATGTCCATATATCATTTGCTAGAAAGGGATGCATACTTTGTCTCAATGCGATTGCTGCGACTTTGTACCAGGACTTTTCAATGAAACTGTATAGAATTTTATTCGAGCCCCCTGGTACGATTAACTTTTTGATCTTAATTGAAGTCGCCTTGATATATGTATGCGTCCCTTTCTAACTGATGTTAATGGACATAAGAAAGTACAGAAATATTGAGAATTTTAAGACTTAATCTAGTTCACTTCTATATCTGTGAGGTTATCCGAAGGCCCCTGTCATCGGTATCTATCCAGTCAAAGTACAAATGCTCACCGTATATAGATGACTCCCCACAGGTAAGTCCTGAACCAGGCGGCGGTGCCCGCGTTGGCCTGGTACTTCCGGATGAGAATGGGATGCGGCACGGGCAGCAAGCCCACCAGAGTGCCGTGCTGCAGAAACCGCAGGATCTCCGATTCGTCCGTAAGGCCCCTAAGGCAGTCAAAATAAATGATGCTGAACTCTATAAAGGCTTATTAGACCACACGGTATTCAGTCTGTCTTAGTAAGACTGTCTTACTGACTATTTAGTCAAGCCCGACTTAGTGGCGTATTCATATTATACTACGCTAAGTGTAAGACAGTCTTACAAAGACAGACTGAATAGCGCGTGGTCTAATAATACAGCATCATGTAGCCCCAAACTAAGCAGAGCTTGTATTATGGGAACTAGATGACTGATATAATGTTAGGCTGTAAGAGCTCATTTATGCATATCTTATATTGGAGCGAGAGTGAGTGTAAGGATGAGGTTGTGAGAGTAGTAAGCGATATTCACTTACTTGCCGCTGCACACACAATCTTATATAGCAGACCCAGATGTGTAGTGATAGTGTATGTGTATATGCGAGAGTAGGAGTGATGGTGTATGTGTTTATGTGAGAGTAAGAGTGATGGTGTATGTGTTTATGTGAGAGTAAGAGTGATGGTGTATGTGTATATGTGAGAGTAAGAGTGATGGTGTATGTGTATATGTGAGGGTAAGAGTGATGGTGTATGTGTATATGTGAGAGTAGGAGTGGTGTATGTGTATATGTGAGAGTAGGAGTGGTGTATGTGTATATGTGAGAGTAAGAGTGATGGTGTATGTGTATATGTGAGAGTAGGAGTGGTGTATGTGTATATGTGAGAGTAGGAGTGGTGTATGTGTATATGTGAGAGTAAGAGTGATGGTGTATGTGTATATGTGAGAGTAGGAGTGGTGTATGTGTATATGTGAGAGTAAGAGTGATGGTGTATGTGTACATGTGAGAGTAAGAGTGATGGTGTATGTGTAAATGTGAGAGTAAGAGTGATGGTGTATGTGTATACATGAGAGTAGGAGTGATGGTGTATATGTATACATGAGAGTAGGAGTGATGGTGTATGTGTACACATGAGAGTAGGAGTGATGGTGTATGTGTACATGTGAGAGTAAGAGTGATGGTGTATGTGTATAATGTGAGTAGGAGTGATGGTGTATGTGTATACATGAGAGTAGGAGTGATGGTGTATGTGTATACATGAGAGTATGAGTGATGGCGTATGTGTATACGTGAGAGTAGTAGTGTACGATGAGTGCGGTGTGTACTCACTTGTCGATGCATATCTTCTCTACCTGCGGCACGAGCACTTGCAGCAGCCGCATGATGGTCTGCAGCGGCAGCTTGCCGCGCCAGCCCGCCACCCACGCCGCCGACGCACGCCACCCCCCGCCACCCCCGCCACCTCCGCCTAAACTGTCCCTCTACAGACAGAATGCCAAAACACATTGTTGATACTCACAACGTAAGACCTATGTCATTCTGAAGTTAGATTCAGCAAACGATTCGACCAATCCTAGTACAATCTGACCAAAAACTAGGAACACCGAACACGTCGCTTCGCTACTTGCAGCCAACTTCAGAGAGACTGCAAGGTCGGCTCGAGTTGCATACAAGTAATATAATGCATAGGCATAGTTCAGGTCATAGGACGGTGCGCTATTGGTTCATCCATCAAGCTTTGGTTTCAGCACCAAGCACCATTGCGCACTAAAGTTTTTAATCACAAATTGGTTTTACATAGAATAGTGAGAAAAGTATTATGACGTAAGTAGGTATATTGTTTTATGAAGAGAGAGGCTGATAATTTATTTAAAAACAACATTATTTTATTTTTTTGTAATTAAATTAAATCTATACTGAATCAAAAATGTTTTTGATTCTATTTAATAATAATTTATTATTCAATTAAGGTAACCTACCAATAACCAATGTATGAAGCCGCGAGTGAAAGGCTAATTCAACAATAAAACAGTAGGCCTACTTTACTGCGCAATGCTACTTTTATGCGCAAACACCCCCCGCTTCCCTTTCTTCCAGCGTTCTTTTTACGTGACGCGACCTGTAATTAGTAGTAAGTTTAGGAATAAATGAGGCTTTATAATTATGATTAGTATGTACTAACATGCGTCACAGTCCGTGCCTGCGCGTCGTCTCCCGCCGTGTCCTCGCCGTCGGGCCCGGCGCGGGGCGGCAGCAGCCTCTCCCCCACCTCGCGCCCCACGCTTCCCGCCCTTTCTTCCGCTTCCGGTGCCATGGGCTCCGTAGACTCGCCCTCGAGCCGCTGTGCGGGCGGGTGTGCGGACTCACGTTCCGTCATTAGGGCGATGGCTGGTGGTGACATTGTTGAAGTTAGTGGTCAGGTTTCCTAGTTTGGGGTCACGGAGACAGTCTTACGAGTAGTATGGGGTCAATTGGGGTACCGGGGACCGTAATGTGTCTAATTAACCCCGTAACTATCCGCACACACTAGTATGGAATATTAAGCTCAAATTAATTGAAAGTAGACTATCGCTATTGTAGTATGTCTCGCCCTCCGCGCATAGAGTTAACTTGTGAACCTTCTTACTAATATATTCACTACCTGGATTTTGGAGTTTATGAAAGTTAGTGGGCATATAAGAAACACGGTTTAAAATAAGCAATGCGTAACGGATACATTCAAGACGTCGACAATTCTGGGCGCCCGGGCAGAAATAGTACATTACTGCAGAGGCCAGCAAAAGAGCCGAGGCACTCATACGTGAGTCCATCAATGCCTAATTGTGGCAAGGTTTGTATAGTACTTTTCTCAAATAATGCGCGGAAATTAAAACAAAATAGTTCCTAGACAGAACTTGTACATTTTTCAATAAACAGCATTCTATTTGCAAGCCAGTTAAAAATTTTAATAAACCCTTTGATTAGTTACCTCCTTGGTTGCCATGTTTCGGAATAAAAGATCATTCCATTTTTAACATACACTCGAGAGCAATGAATCCGGGTCACTCAAAGAATCCAAAAAATCTCGGAAAGTAAGAATGCTAGGTTAATGCAATAAATTGTATTTAATAGACAATTTAATACTCCTTAAATGAAAGTATTAAAACTTCTTAGTTATTGTAAAGTTATATCATAAAAAAATCAAATTTGAAAAGGGAACACTGTCGAAGATGGAACTACGAAATTACAGGATTTGTTTTTGCTTTTGTTTGTAATCTGTCATTTATGTTGGTACATAAACCAGGTTGATAGTGCTCAATATTCATTATTCAAGCTGAAATCATGTCGCTTACACTTGAAGAATGCACCAGAATACTTACATTGGTGGAATCCGGCCGGAGTCAGAGCGATACAGCCAGGACTGTCGGTGTGTCGTTGTCAACAGTACAAAGAGTTCTCCGACGTTACGAAGAAACTGGTTCTAACCTACGCAGACCAGGAACGGGCAGAACTAGGTGTACCACAGCACGAGAAGACCGATACTTGGTGAACACCATGCTTCGAAATCGCTTTCTCACAGGAACTGAACTCACAAATCAGTTTCGACGCCTCGGAGGAAGTAACCCAAGTGCATGGACAGTAAGACGTCGGCTTGCTGAATCTAACTTAAAACCCCTTAGACCTGCAAACGGCCCTAAACTGGAACGTGGCCATCGTATTTCAAGACTAAGATATGCCCAGAACCACGTAAATTGGAGTATTGAAGATTGGTCGAAAGTTATGTTCTCCGACGAATCAAAATTTATGCTCTACAAGCACGGTGGAAGACACAGAGTGTATAGAAGACCAGGGGAAAGATTCAAGCAAGCATGCATCGAAGAAAAAGTAGCCTACGGTGGTGGGTCTGTACTTGTGTGGGCCGGAATTTCCTCTGAAAGTCGCACAGAGCTGGTGATCATAGAAAACGGCTCTTTAACTAGCGTAAGATATGTGGAAGAAATCCTCAACGAACACGTTGGTCCATTTATGGTCAATTTGGGTGAGGATGCTATATTTATGCATGACAATGCCCGACCTCATACAGGTAGGATTGTGAATGAGTACCTTCAAGAGATGAACATTACTTGTATGGAGTGGCCAGCGCGCAGCCCGGATATCAACCCGATCGAGCATGCTTGGGACGAGCTAGGGAGATGCGTAAAACAACGAAACCCTCCCCCAATCACGCTTCCTGAGCTCAAAATTGCTCTCACAGAGGAATGGGAGAATATTCCCAAAATCGTATAAGGAACTTGGTGTACAGCATGCCAAACCGCGTAAACGCAGTAATGGTGCTTCCATTACTGCGAGGAGGTAAGACGAAGTATTGAAATTCAAGAAAATCGTCATAAAGTTCAAAAATTTCATGTTTCCTATTTTTGTTTTAAGGAGAGATCAGCAGTTTTTTTTCTTTATGTAATTTTGTGTAAATAAAATGTATGGTGACTCATATTTTTTTAACTTTCATTTAAGGAGTATTAAATTGTCTATTAAATACAATTTATTGCATTAACCTAGCATTCTTACTTTCCGAGATTTTTTGGATTCTTTGAGTGACCCGGATTCATTGCTCTCGAGGGTATATGATTTTATATAGTAATTTATTTGGCCGCTAAACACGACAGATATGAATTTTCATACAACTTTTGCCGGCCGCTGCTCGCATGTATAGGGCCGGTACAGCAATTTCGATTTATCTCGAAGAAGGTTGTCAAAATAATGCTCTAATTTCCAAGCATGTTTGAGAAAAAGTAGTTGTATTTGTTGTTGTTACCTGGCGTCTCCGGCAGCGTGGGGTTGAGCGTCCCTGGCTCGGCGGGCTGCGCGGGCCGCGAGCCTTCCATCGCCACCTCCGACACTGACTCCGCGCTCGTCGACCTGTACACACTCACCATTATCCCAGCACCTTACGATATACTTGCGCAAGTATACAGGTTGGGGCTAAATTTTACCTCATTGAGGGCAGCAATGGGGTTCCAACCTCCATCTTAGGAACCCAAGCCAACTTCACCAGCACGTGGTGCAACCTGCTAACTAACAAACGGGGCTCTGGCAGCCGGCTGATTGCGGCATAGCGCAGCCTAACATTGGCACAGCTAAATCCGTTCACCAATCAGGCAGTGCGAGAAGTTGCGCCGATCCTCATGCCAAGCGTGGGGATTATGGGCATATCCCCCTGTATTAAAGGAGGCCTATGCCCAGTGGACTGATATAGGCTGGTGTGTTGTGTGAGACGGGTTTTCTTAGTGGTCAGTTACTTTGGGAAAAGTGTTCCTGGTAGGACACATGCCTATGGAGATGAGATGTGGTATGCGTGCCTATAGAGTCAATTGAGACCAACTAGTTTTTTTTTACTGGCTGTATTTCTTTAAATGTGAAAATATAGTTGCTTTTTCTTCAAAATAATATTATAGTTTCCCAAGAACAAAACCTTCTAACTACAAAATAAAGGGTAGCTGCCCTCAATAGGGTTAAATTTTACCCCACCATATACTTGAGCGTGTGTTGAATAGGGATGACTACTGGGTAAAAAAATAATAATTCTAATTAGTCCGTCAGATAGATCGACAAAAAATATTGGACACGTATTTTTTATTTATCAAATAAATAAAAATTGACAGAAATAAAGAGCGTCAAAGTTCGGGAGTGACGTCACGGCTAAGTAAAAAGTATACCAAGCCGTGACGTCACGCGGAACTTTAACGCACTATGCCTTTGTATTTTTTTTTTAAATTGACAAAAGAAAAAATACGTGTCCAATATTTTTTGATAATGTAAATGACGGACTAATTAGAATTTTTCATTCGTCATCCCTATTCTTGGGTGTTCTTTGTAAATTAGCTCTACCCATTGCGATCACTGATGATCAGCATACCTGGGCAGCGAGCTGTTGGCAGCGGGCGCGAATCCCTTCCCTTTGCCGTTGCTGAGCGAGCGAGCGATGGCGGCGTGCTCATGCGGCAAGTTCGCGAGGTTATGGAACACAGCGCGCTTGCGGATTATAGTGTACACCAGGTTACTATTGCCTGGAACAAAAACGTATTCACGTTTTACACTTTCACAAAATAAACATATATTTTTATATGTTACCTGAAGATGGAACAAGCACATGAGCCACCTGACGTTAACCCCCTTACGTATGAACGCTACTTAAAGTAAATCAATACTCAAACTTAGACTTTCACAAAATAAATATATATTTTTATGGTACCTGGACCTCTAGCCAAAGTCACATTTCATTATCGTTAGCGATAGTCGCAAAGTACAAAATGTATGAGATTGACATACGCTGTATTTTATTTTATTTTTATTATTTTTTGGAACAACAAACAGCTACATTATAAATATACAATAAGTAGGTATAACAAGACAATGTTATGTAATAATGTAGCCCACGGCGTTATTCACAGATTACTTTCAAAAAATTTACAAAAACAACCACATGAGGTTGCTGACCCAAACAAAACAGAGCCATTAAAAAAAAACAAGTCCTTATTTGCTAATCTGATTATTATGTAGGTACTTATTGATTACGGTAATGTAGACATGTCATGTGGTCAATCTCATACATTTTGGACTTTGCGACTATCGCTAACGATAATGAAATGTGATTTTGGCTAGAGGCCCTGAAGATGGAACAAGCACATGACCCACCTGACGTTAACCCCCTTAATTATGAACGCTACTTAAAGTTAATCAATGCTCAAAGTTAGCCCTGTCACTGTTTGTCATAATCCAATGTTATGAGATGGCAATAGTTTAAGCATCATTTATCCTTTGAAAGATGTTCATAAGTAAGGCCATAAGTAACGATTACCTATAACAAAGGATTGCATGGTAGATCACGCTTTTTTGGAACGTGCTCTACGATTCAACGCCCTGCGTCCATCAACTTGAGGCATGAAGATAATAAGCCTCTTGTGCTTGTAATTTCACCGGCACCCACACCATTCAAACCGAAATACAGCAAAGCTGCTTCACGGCAGAAATAGGCTGATGGCAGAATAATGCTGGACATTATCATTATCTTATTGTAAGGGGTTGCAACAGCCACCTTAGGAACTCAAGCCAATTTAATCTGCTCGTGGTGCACCCTGCTAACTAGCAAAAGGGGCTCTGGCGGTCGGCTAATTGCGACATAGCGTAGCCTAACGCTTTGGCACGGCAAAACCGCCCACGGGCAGGAGGGTCGGTGGTGCGATAAGCAGTGCCCTGCGATCTCCAACCCGCATGCCCAGCGTTATGGGGCAGCTTCTTACTGGGGGATGTCCAGCAGTGGACTGATATAGGCTGGTGTTGGTAAGACTTTATCACATACGAAGCGGGCGAAGGTCCACCTGAGACGACGATGAACCAACTGCGTGGTTACGGCTGCTATTCCCGCCGCGAGACAATATTTGTATTCAGCAAATATTTGTCTCAGGTCTGGGTGTTTTCTATGAATAATATGTATTTATTTACAAAAAAATATATAAGTTGTATATCAGTTATGCGGTTCCCATAATACAAGCCCTGCTTAATTAAGAGGACTGTTTGGGATTACGTGGTACTATGTACGATTCACACAGACCGGCGCGCGTCGGAGTGCATTTTTTTTTTAAATAAATAAATAAATAATCCTGGACGTCATCACACATCATGTAGCCCCAAACTAAGCAGAGCTTGTATTATGGGAACAACATTATTGATATACTACATAGATACATTTTTTTTGTAAATACATTCATATCATATATAGAAAACACCCAGACCCGAGGCAAATATCTGCAGAACATGCAAACATTTGTCCCGCAGCGGGAATCGAACCCGCAACCTTCTGCGTCACAGGCGGGCCTTCGCCCACTGCGCCACAGAGGTCGTCATTTTAAAACATGCTAGAGGAAATTGAAACATCCACAAAGCAGTTAAATTCCTTATTTGCACGCGCCGATAAGTGAGAATCGTACACGATAGTGTCCAGCATATGCTACTTACATAGTATTTTTAAATACATTCATATTATAAATAGAAAACATAAGTTAACGTTGGATTTGTAGAATAAGATATAGTAGGACTTACCGTCAAACTGGTACTGTATCATGTTGTTGAACATTTCCAGTAGGAAGAACACTAAGTGATGATGATGAGGCTGCGAGAACAAGAACCAAGGGGTACTGAACGCCTCCAGTAAATGCAGCAGCTTCGTCGACGCTACCATCGACAGCGTCTTCAGGTAAGGGGACACTAAAACATAAATAATACACGACTTCATCCAGACTGTGTGATCTCTTTAATGATGAGTGGAAGTAGATTATGTTGGTGTGCCTGAGGTTTTGTGAGACAGATGGATAATAAATGCTCATTATGGTTTTTTGATGTTATAAATTATTATCATACGTGTAAATAAATATATGTAATCAGAATAATAATTTATTTAGATTCAGTTAATTTGATCTTTTTAGTTTTATTTTTTGCTGTTAATGTAGTCATAATCAAAGAGTTTAGATTTTTATTTTATTAAATATATATGAGTCATCCTACTTCCTACTAATATGGTAGGTTTAGTGAGTACGGATGAATGGATTGAACGGATTTGGATGAAACTTGGAATATACATAGTTTGTGACCTGGATTAACACATAGGCTACTTTTTATCCACGCGAGCGAAGCCGCGTGCGGAAGTTATTAATAGTAATAATTGTAATTATCATTTAATTAATTACTGTAAATTTTTATTCACCGTACTAGTTAATAATTAAAACTAAATAAATGTACTGATTCATACTTTTCTTTTTCAGCCATCTGAGAGTAACGCTGGATTCGCAAATAATAAATAAATTATAAATTTCATGAATGTGTGGCAACTAACATTTTAATGGGCGAAGGGTGTCCATTTTTAAAACCTAAGCCAACCTCACCTGCAAGTGGTGCACCGCGCTAAATAGCAAACGGGGCTCTAACGGCGGCTGTTTGCGGCATAGCGCAGCTTATACCGGCACAGCTAAATCCCCTGATCAAATCTGACGGGCAGGCGCTACGGTTGCGAGAAGCTGTACCCAGCGATCCCCAACTCGCATGCCTAGTGTGGGTATAATGGGAATAACCCCTTTATTCTTAGGGGAAGCCTACGTACAGCAATGAACAGATAAAGGCTGGTGTTATTATTAAGTTAATTAACATTGGGTTGTAGTCGTACTGACCATTAACTAGAATGGTGAGGAGACAGTCGAATAGCGGCTGTAGGCGCTGGTGACCCGTGGTGATAACCTGGAGATGAAAATAATAAACAAAAGATAAAGAACTTTAATAGGTTACAGCAGTGGATATTGTGCAGACGTACTCAGAGTCTTGTACAGACGTACTAATCCTCGAGCAGATATACTAATAGTTAGGGTGCGTTTCCAATGACACGGAGCAGGGCAGAGTGGAGCGGAGAAGAACAGTAAAAAGTGGTAAGTGTTTCCATTCAAGTAGAGTGCGGCGGAGTGGAGTTGATCTAAGCAGACAAAAGCTGGATTCAGCTGCGTCCTAATAAGTCAAATTCAATCTTTTGGAGAGATCATACGTCGTGTTGTCGGTAAAGAAAAAGAGTAGCCCTTTTATACCTTTCTCTACTAAAAGATGAAGATTCGGAAGTACATGAACAAGAACTGATTGCCGCACATTATTTGGATACAAAAAGAAAACATAGATTATCGATTCGAGACCATATAAAATACCATTCTGAACACTTGGCAATTTTTCAAGGTTTTTCAAATATGTGATGGTGAAATATTTGAGGGTGTAAGGGGTTCCAACCCCCATCTTCGGAACCCAAGCCATCCTCACCTACACGTGGTGCACCCTGCTAACTAACAAATGGGGCTCTGGCGGCCGGCTGATTGCAGCATAGCGCAGCCTAACACCGGCACAGCTAAATCTAAACCTGGCCGCCGACGGGCAGCAGCGTCGACGGTGCAAGAAGTTGTGCCCTGCGATCCCCAACCCAGTGTGGGGATTTTGGGCAGATCCCCTTTGTTAGGGGAGGCTTATGTCCAGCAGTGGACTGATATAAGCTCGTGTGGTGTGGTGAAAATATTCGAAAATTAGCCTACCTAGGGCCGCTCAGCTCAGCTCCGCTCGGCTCTGTTTACACTGTTTTCACTGACGTGTAGAGATTGTGAGCACTGTGATTGGCCAACTCGCAGTCCTCTCCACTCCGCCCAGCTCCGCGGCAATCTAAACGCACCCTTATGCTCGTACCTAGTAAAAGACGACGACTAGGTCTGCGTGTGAGCCGGTGAAGATTGGAATGTCGGCAGCGTAAGGTATGCTCAAACATACTAAGGGCAGACGTACTAAGACTCGTTCTGACGTACCAAGGCTCGTGCAGACTGACTAATACTCAAGCAGACGTACTAATATAGTAGAGGAGACGTGGAAGATCGACCTCCACTCATCAGATAACATGATGAGACATATTTTTTTTATTTCGATATGTCTCATTAAGTTATCTGATGGGTGAAGGTCGATCTAGACCGGCTCTTAGACTAATAGTCATACTCGTACCTTGTGAAACACCACGACTAGCAGGTCAGCGTGTGATCCGGTGAAGACGGGAATATCCATGGGCACGGCTGCGGCGTAAGGCTTATTCAAACGGACGCCGAGATTCCGCTCGCCAGAGAGCAGGAGAAGAATGAACACTCCTATGTGCATTAGGCCTACGCGTGCTGCGAGAGAATAAAATGGAACATTACTTATATAAAATATGTTTTTATAAATAACAAAATTACTTTATTACAGACAACACTAGAATACTGCATAGATGTTATTTGACAATTATTCTACTTTCTTCTAATCCAACTAATAATATTTTAAATACGAAAGTTTGTGAGTATGGATGTATGGATGAACGTGATACTCTTTCACGCAAAAACTACTGAGCGGATTTGGATGAAACTTGGAATATACACAGTCACTTGATACCGGGATGAAAAGTACCCTATGTGTTAATCCGTGACCTAGATTAAAACATAGGCTACTTTTTATCCCGGTATCAAGCGAGCGAAAGGGGGGGCGGAAGCTGGTACATATATTCAAACAATAATGACAGCATTACAGTGCGATACCAAAGTGCTATGATATGCACAAAAAAGTAATATAAAACTCAGTTTAAAGAACTTTATTTCTCATAAAAAAAACTTGCATATGAAACAGTGTAAAAAATATATAAACAAATTGTACCATTTATTTGTAACACTACCAGTCATCTATCTCACAAGTTACAAGTCGGCAAACAGATCACAATAGTGCTTTTCCAGAAGAGCATTTAATAATTTTAGAGCTCAAACGAGAGGAGAGTTCTAAAACTTCGAAGTAGTGGATGATAGTAAGGAGTTTTGTCAGATCCAATCTTCGATAACGAAAATAAAGTCGGATTCGTATTATTGCTGTAGGTAGGTTAAGTGACGGCCTCTGTGGCGCAGTGGGCGAAGGTGCGCCTGACAAATGTTTGCATTATCTGCAGATACTTGTTTCAGGTCTGGGTGTTTTCTATGTATGTATGTAAAAAATGTATAATATATAAGTAGTATATCAGTATGGCGCTCATTAGGGGAGGCCTATGTCCAGCAGTGGACTGCTATAGGCTGATGATGATGATGTTGATGATATCAGTCATGTGGTTTCCATAATACCTCTACCTAGTGACGACCTCTGAGGCGCAGTGGGCGAAGGTCGAAGGTCCGCCAGAGCCGCAGAAGGTTGCGGGTTCGATTCCCGCTGCGGCACAGAATACAGAGAGGACAGAAACTTCACTCCGCGCAATCATTTAAATAAATAGCGACTTTAGCTGCTACGCAATAAAGTGCTATTCAGCTCGCACCGAATTCAGTGCCTAACATTTATATTAACCTACACCTTGCATCCCTTTCTATCGTATAGCTCTATTTCTACTGACGTGGCACGTGTAACGTTAGGGTTGTCTTGAGAATTATTCTGTGACGAATAATAATAACCTGGCCGCCGACGGGCAGCAGCGTCGGCGGTGCGAGAAGCTGTATCCTGCGATCCCCAACCCGCATGCCCAGCGTGAGGATTATGGGCATATCCCCCTTCTTATAGGGGAGGCCTATGTCCAGCAGTGGACTGAATAGGCTGTTGTTGTTGAACTTTTTACTATCCAGTTACCTAGCCACCTATTTCTTTTTAGGAACAATGATAATTCAAATAATATCTACCTACCTAGTATTAGATCAGAAAACTATTTTACACTGGCTGGCTGCATTAAGAACTCAGAAAATAGGCATATCTACTAGGTAGGTACTTGGGTCCTTAACACTTACTTAAGTGTTTAGGTGTCTTGTGTACGAAAACTGAATAATCACTATTTAAGGTAGGTAGGTACATCATGCTAAATCTTAAGAGAAATTTTAGTAGGTAGGTACTTACCTAGATATTTGCAAGAGAAAAAAACAACATTTGGTTTGTAGGTAACCTAGGTATCTAGTTTTAGTTGTTAGTACACCTACCTTTAGGTAACTTACCACATCGATTTGTCTACCTACACCTACCTACCCGACTGTTTTTAAGTAGATAACCTACACTGCCTACTTAAAGTTGAACCAAATAAAAATGTACCTAGCGTGGGTTTCTAATCTTGCTCTCAGTCTACATAATCAAAATCATAATACCTACTTACTACAGCACTATGTAGGTAGATACCTACCAATGGCACAAAAATTGTCTATGAAAAAATACCTACATAATAATATTACGTTTATTTATGTAGGTAGGTACCGCATTCAAATAGAACTTGTACCTAAGTACCTACCTACTTAAGTAAATACGGGAGACTTTGATATCTAAACAACGCATTATTTGGTAGAAAAACTTTCAGTTCTGTACCTACTATTGGTATTATTTACATTTTCTTATTATTAATCAGGCAACCAAATGCTGTGCAGTATTTTTTTGCCTTCATTTGGCGAAAAATATAGGTACATTAACAAAAACAAACTAAAATGCCGCGGCTGCTCAAGGACACTTTCGTTCCGGGCAGAACGCGGCAACCGACTAACGAACCACGCTCGCAAGGCCGGCGATGCGTAGGTATATTTTTATACCTATTCTGCGGAGTGAAAGAGGCCTGGCTGCGGGGACAAATGTTTGTATGTTCTGTAGATATTTGTCTCGGGTCTGGGTGTTTTCTATGAATGATATGTATGTATTAACTAAAAAAAAATGTGTAGTATGTCAATCATGTGGTTCCCATAATACAAGCTCTGCTTAGCTTGGGACTACATGATGCTGTGTGATAGTGTCCAGTATTATTTAATTTTTGGTTCATTTTCATTCACTTGCGTAGGTCGTTATATCGTGCTTGATGTCAGTACCCATGTTCTTGTTACTGTATTTTTCTTTGCATTTAGATACTTTTGGTTTTTTGGGTAAATAATCCGTGGCATCATTAAACGGCTCTGACGGAAGACCAGCGTTGGTTGCCAGTCAAGCAATTTAGGCTCCCCGCAGACAACCAACTTTTCCATCGATTTTTTGGAGGACAGTTAGGGAGGAGCACGTCATTAACAGAGCGTAACCAGGTAACCTACCTTCGTCAACCAACCAGGTTGGATTAATGGAGGAAGTAAGGCCTTAAGAGCTCAAATGGTTGTAATTACATTCTACGTATTGCTATAAGTATTTTATGTTCTATAACTTTAACCTACGCTCTGTCCATAACGTGCCCCTAACTGTCCGATTTTCTGTCCTATAAAAAGTCGGTCGTCTGCGGGGAGCCTTATGCTGAATCAGAGACCATTTTACGATACACGTGCAAATTACTCAATATTGACTTCTTTTTGCTTATCTTGTAAAAAATATTTATCTATTTCTATTCCTAAAAATGATACTTATAAAACTTACATTGATCGGCTCGTGAATCATTGAGGTGATATAAAATCGGCACCAATACTTCCAGCACATCGCTGCTTTTCAGAACGTAGTACATGAATTTCTGCAAACAATAAACGTAATGTACCGCTTATAAAAAAAAATAAGTCTTCTTTTCATCGTATGAGTACCTCCTGGTATTTTAATACCTGTTCTATGAGATAGGCTGGGCCAACTCTGGTGTTGGAGTTTTTAGGCCCCTTAAAAGCCTCCAACATGGCTTAAGGCGACGATACATGTCAAACTTCCCTCTCGCTCGCACTATTCAACATTTTTGAAGATATAAAATCACTGAATGTAGATTTACAAAATAGCACGTTTTCCTACCAAAAAATTTGCATCAAAATTGATCACATTGGTACCAGTTTTTTGGTAAGAAAACTTGATAGTATAAAAATGATATTATTGCTGAACCTTTGAATTGTTATTTTCTAGGCCGCGAAGGTTTGCTATTTTGCATAACTACATTCAGTGATTTTAATATCTTCAAAAATGTTGAATAGTGCGTGCGAGAGGGAGGTTTGACATGTATCGTCACCTTAATGACTCTATCTGTAATAGCCGACACCAACATCCTAACGTGACTTCCGAAGCACGGAAGCGCTATGATATTCGATACTAAATGCTACTTTTTATTCGGCTATTGTTGTTATTGTCTTAACCAACAACAACCACCAGCCTTAATAGTTCACTGCTGGACATAGGACTCCCCTTTTAAGAAGAGGGATATTCCGCCATTTTTGGAAGAAACCAAACGGGGCTGATTGCTGCATAGCAAACATCGGCATAGCTAATATTCCCCCTGACCACCGACGGGCAGCAGCGTCGGCTGCGAGAAGCTGTGCCCTACGATGTACGACCAGCAGTGGACTGATATCGGCTGATGTGGTGTGTAGAGGAGCTGTCGTCTCTAGACGAGCTGCGAGTGGATATTTCCTACAGTAACCTCCCCAATGAGCGCCATTGTCCTCAGCTCGACCCATCCAGCTTATAACAGTAGCCTTTCTATCAACGGGATACATACTGATGATAACATAAATCACCTTGTTATAATCGCACATCTTCCAGAACAGAACCAGTAGCTCTTGATGCAAGTTGACCCGTTTGGCCGAGTTGGGTAGGTACGTCTGCTGCAGTGGGTTGTTCAGCAACCGCGTCACTCCTCGCAGCAGGAACTGGAAGTCTTCGTCGCGATGGATGCGGGAGAGGTAGTTGATGAACAGGTTGTCTGGGAGGCTCTGTTGGTTAAGGCTATATTTAAGGTTATATTTACAAGAATAACTGTATTACATATAGGGCAGAACACGAAAACGAGGTACATACAGACCCATTTTTCCGTCGGAAACAGTTGTTTGTAACACATATCTTGAACATAGATTTGAAGGATCAAAATCCATGATGTTAGTTTTGGAAAGGACTCAAAAATATTTAACAGCAACAAGATCTTTTGCAAAGAGATCATATTTTTTATCGGTTTGTCAAATTGGTATTTTTGTTGCAAACAACCCAGAGCATAACCTTTTTCAAGGTTATGACAAATAACCTGTATGCTTAGATACCTAGTACATACTAATAAGAGCGACCTGTTGTCTTTGGATCTGCCGCTGACTATCCTCATAATGGTAGCGGGGTTTGTAATTTAGGCATACCTCGTCTGTTTCTTCGTTGACGACATTACTTGTGTCGTGGTCCAATGTTACTATTAGGAGCTGCAGTGCTACCTGCCAAAATAATTATTTATGATTTTAGTAAATATATCAATCAAATATAGAAGATTGAAGCTTCTGTATACTGGACCCCGATTCTCAAGAATATAAATTAATGTCATACCACACATTTTTCGAGACAACTGTCGGGGATCTAAGATTCTACCAAATGACCCAGAGGTAGTCGTCCCCGCGTGTTGACTCCAGAGTAGAAGGAATCCTTGGAAATATTACTAAACGGTCAGAACAAGGGAAGCAAGAGAGTTTGAAGAAAACCTGCTGCTGCTGCTGCTTATAAGAATCAGGGTCCAGACTTACAGAGGTTCAACAACCAAAATACCTAATGCTAATCATCATCATTATCAGCCGTTTCGACCCACTGGCCTTAAGCCTTCTTTTGATGTTATGACGATGGCCTCGATCCTGCGCTAGTCTGAACCGGGTGCCGCCCACGGTCTTTGGGTTGAAAAACTTATACTAATTCTGATAAAATACAAAAAAAATATAATTCATTATGTAGAACACATACCTCAACAAGCGGCTCCAGGGTGTCAGTGAAGAGTAGATGGTTGTACGGCATGCCATAGCCCACGGGATCGTACGAACACACCGTGTTGAGTAGAGACGTGAACAGAGGCAAGGCGTGACGGTTGTCGGGACTAGTTAGGTATCTGCGGACCAAAACATAAGTTTAATCTACTGTTTAGAAATTTTAAATATTTTTTTTCTTTTCGGTTAGCTTATATATATACTAAGTAAGCACGCAGACATATGGTCGTCCTGTTGATAAGCGGTTCCCGTAGCCTATGTGTAGATGTGTAGATTTATCATCATTATCACAATCAGCATATGTGTAGATTATTGAAGTGAAATATCTTATGCTTGAGGATTGACCGGCAGTTGTGGTTGGCGACGCGTCGCGAACGGGGACATAGTTAGGTCTAATCCAATCAAGCTTGAGTTTGAGTTCGAGTTTTAGTAGTGACGATGAAGGTTGCTTTAACCTTCTGCGCTGTGGGTCGTGGGTTCGAAGTATTTTCCATACAGAAAATAGTACCGATGTTTCACATCTGCCAGGCAGGGTTTATACTACTAGACCTGATAGACGTTGTCCCATTCAAATTCTTGAGACAAAAATTCGATTACTTCCTTCTTAGTATGATCTAGAGACAAACTCTGGTGCTGGAGTTTTTAGGCTGGCCTTGGCTTAATACATGGCTTAAAAATAAAAATAAAAACTTTTTATTACGGACAACTTAGTTCAATATTGTTGGTTAAATTGGGAACACAAACACACACATAATACAAAGGAAACACAAAAAGAACAGAAAAAAAAGAAAAAGGTCAGAAAATGACTAATATTGGAAATAGATTCCATTATTAGTTACTCGCTGCACAAAACATTTCCAGAGAGGAGACATGCAGTTCTCTGCTACTGACATCAGGATGCTTTTGCAGCTGCTCAGAATTCTGTTCATCAGGGATGTAGTTTTTTTGCGCATGACGGCATGAAAGCCATCAGTATGATAGTAGGCAAGCATCCCTGATGCGTTACAGAATCTGAATCTGAAAAAGCCAGGAACAACATTTTAACGTGCCTTCCGAAGCACACAAGCGGTGGGATCTAAAAGCCACTATACGGTCACCCATCCAAGTGACCTGACGATGTGATGCTCAACCAAGATGATCTGCTAAGTACACCGAAGTAAGCCACAGCACGAGCGCTTCAGTCGAAAAATAGAATTGTGAACTCACGCGATCCATTTATTAGGATGCGAGGAGTTCCTCGCCGGGCGGTAGATGGTCTCGCTGCATGCTGTCAGCAGCAGCCGCAGCAGCTCGGTGCGCGCCGCCTCGTGCGCGTTGCAGCGCGCACCCACGCGTGCGAATCCGACCCCGCCCGCCCAAATATACTCGCAGCTGTCTAGCGACGACAGTTCTTCTGCACGCTCCTACAAAAGGCCTATCTTTAAGTACATCATTTTTGTAATTTTTGCCCTTTGTGTAAATTTATTTATGCAAATAATATTAAATAGTAAAATATTCGTGTGTATTCATATCATATCATACCTACTATATATAATAATACCAGGCCAGTCTCGTTCCGCACTTTAGGTACGAATATAAGGTATATGTACAGACAGCGTCAGAGTCTGGTAACCCCCCTAGTTAATGTTAGTAGGTTCAAACCGTGTCGGCGTTATTCGTGGATCTCAACTTTTTGCACAAATGTGTTTTATAAAACTTTTCCTTGCTTACGAATATTTAATTTCAATCATATTGCTATACGACACAATGGAGTGGCGGTTACAACACTCGACATCAATCGAAACGTTACAAGAGTACTGGGTTCAAATCCCTCATTACCAATATGTTTTTTTTTTAAATTTTTGTTACTAACAATGGATTACGTTACGCGGTAAGTGTAGTAAGTTACCTAATTATTTAAATAACTAAGCTTAAAAAATAAAAAAAATGTTCAAAAGTTATAACAAATTTATTAAAACACCACATTTAACATAACAGAATATAGATAGTTACTTATTTTTTTGAATTTTCAATAATGTTTTAAATGATAGAATAATACTTAATTTACCCATATAAGATTAACGAGTGAACAAACATGTTAACATTGGAACAGGTTATACTTGCCGTATAAAAATCCAATAAACAATTTAGATCACTCGCAAATACTTAGTCTGGTATTTTATCTATAATTGAAAACATTTTATAGTATTTAAATATTTTTTAATACCGAATGGGATGGATGTCCAAAACTTTAAATTATTTGTTGAAGCCTTCTTTTCACTTGGGTAATCAAAGTCCAACCAAAACCACTACGACGCATCAGTTCCTAGGTTCTCATGACCTCCTGTTACAGGTGCACAACACTTCACTCGTGTCCCAGTTAGGACAATTTGACCCCACATATGCTCACACATTCTCCACATATTTAAATCGTGACTTTTAGATGACCATGATATGGTGATAATGCCCGTCTGAGAAGCGAGCCAATTGGTCAGAATTCGCGAACGATGAACCGCGCAGTTATCATAAACTAAATACACCGTTCCTTCTGGATAAGCAACTTGCACTGTTGACTGCATTATTTCTTGCAAAACTTTGCTCATTGATGACATCCATCGCCAATAACCTGAAAATAAAAACATAATATTATAAGCATAAGATGTGTTTATATAATATAAAATGGAATAGGTCTACTAAGAACATTGTTTATGATAATCCTACTAATAATTCTCATACCACTTACCTAATGTTATTCTGCCATTTCCAATTCCATACATTGATTAACATTGACATTGATTATTTGATGGGTTGTAGCGTTCCAAAAGTTTTATTTTGCAAAACGCACTCTTTAGCTCAATTTTTCGGACTGGCTTTTTTATATGCAACATTTTTCATATACAAATTCAATGACACACGACCCACACCCAAGACGAAACAAGTAACCTTTTGTTCTGAACTGTCATTTAATACACAACTACCCTCAATAGTCCAGTGCTGCACAAAATAATTATAAGTAGTTGCGCACTACCGTGTTAAACAAATGAAGAAGTTACTAGCTGACGCATCCATGAATACCTAGACAAAATAATAAACGTATACTGTAACTTATAATTTCGTCATTATCGCCAACCGCTACGATAGCTCAGTTGGTTAGAGCCTCTGATTCATAAACTGGTGTGAATGAGTTACTGGTTCGATCCCCCAGCCAAGTAATATTTTTGTATAAGATTTTGGCCATTTGAATATGGTAGCCTCCACGGCAGCAGTTTAAATTTATACTTGAAAGGGGTATACCAGATCGTGACGCTGTGTGTACATCGGCGGGCCCCGAGTGCGGGGCTCGCTTTCGGGGCCCGCTCCGTAGGTTAGTACGCGTCAGAAGAGATAAGAGTTACGTATAGAAAGGGATGCAAGGTGTAGGTGAATATAAAATTTTAGGTACGAGCTGAATGAATGAATGAATGAATGAACACGTTATTGCATGAAACACATAACAAAAACACAATGACATTTAAAAAATGGTACAATGGGCGGCCTTATCGCTGAGAGCGATTTCTTCCAGGCAACCTTTGGATGGAGAAAGCGATAAAAACTAAAAAAATCACAAGGGATGGCAGCACAGTTCAAAAACAAACTAATACATGCCTGCAACAAATCAATACAGTAAGGAAATTTATATAAATACCAATACACACATAATAATAACAATAGACTAATACTTACTTTATCAAATAATATCATAAATAAACATAGTTAAAGTTTAATAACACTTTATTGCGTCGCAGCTAAAGTAGGTATTTGTTTAATCGTTTTTGCGGAGAGAAAAATCTGTTCCTTTTTTTATTCTGTGCTAATACTTATATATTATTTGTTGCAATCTAGAGTGTTTGACTGTGTGATAAGATTACTGAAAATCAATAAAGCTTAAACCATGCCTGCAGAGACACATTTATCATTTCTGTATTGGATTCTAAGTCGACGACGTCTGAGACGCGATTCGACTCCCGGCCCGAGACTCTTATAGTATGATCTGCAAATATTTGACTCGGGTCTGGGTGTTATCCCACTTTCTACTATCTTACTAATATCCTACTTCCTTCTTACTAATAAAATAAATGCGAAAGTTTGTGAGTATGGATGTATGGATGAATTGATGAATGTTTGTTACTCTTTCACGTAAAAACTACTGAACGGATTTGGATGAAAATAGGAATATACATAGTTTGTGACCTGGATCTCGACGGCCTCTGTGACGCAGTGACGGCCACTGTGGCGCAGTGGGCGAGGGCCCGCTTGAGACACAGAAGGTTGCGGGTTCGATTCCCACTGCATATATTATATAAGTAATATATCAATCATGTGGTTCCCATAACACAAGCTCTACTTAGTTTGGGGCTACATGATGTTGTGTGTATTATTTATAATTATTATTTTAATTTATAATTATTTTTAATTCATAATAATTCATAATTATTTATAATTATAATTTATAATAATTCATAATTATTTATAATTATAATAATTCATAATTATTTATAATTATAATAATTCATAATTATTTATAATTATAATAATTCATAATTATTTATAATTATAATAATTCATAATTATAATAATTCATAATTATAATAATTCATAATTATTTATAATTAACACATAGGATACTTTTTATGGCGGTACCACGTGAGCGAAGCCGCAAACGTATGCTAGTCTATTTATAATAGTTTTCACATGTAGTGCATGTGGTTCCCACGACACAAGCTCTGTTTAGTTTGGGGCTAGATAATTTTGTGATATTGCAGCAAAAAATCTAGTAAAACTCTATATATATATACGTAAAAATAATTAAATGAAAATATATTGATTCAATATGATCCATGACTTCGCAACACCTATGATTTTTTTGGCAAAAATATAGATACTTCGAGATTTTTCATAAACAAAATCTTATACTTACAGGACCAGCCCTTTTTGTACTCATAACGGTGAAGTCCGGGCAGAAAAGTAGATCCTGCAAAAAAAAACATTTTTTTACGATAACACATTGTTGTGATGATTTTAAGGCGTTTACATAACATATCCCCGATAGCTTCCTCCCAAGAGGGGGCTCTTTTCTAGGCATCGAGCTCGTCTTGCGCTCGTGGCGTGGCTTACTTCGTGTTCTCGTGTTCTTAGCAGATCATCTTGGTTAAGCAACACGCACGGTCACTACTTAGATGGTTGACCGTTTAGAGGCATTTAAATTTGAGCGTTTCCGTGCTTTAGAAGGCAAATTAACATAAAGGTCCAGGCTTTTTCAGTCGTTAACTCATGTCGGAGGCCTTTGGGCGTCCTAAAAACCGACACCAGAGTGCCTAGTGCGAGTTTTTTTACGTCTACGCAAATTTATATGGAAAGGAGTCAGTGCCATGCGTCTCTCACTAGATGGCGGTACCTCGATTCCATATAAATTTGCGTAAATGTAAACACGATCGAGCTGGTAAAAACTCTCACTAGGCACACATACACTGGCTCATATAAACTGAAGTAGCCAATTCGAGCTCGTCCCGCCAACACATCCTCGGTATTTTTTGCATCCATAAAACAGTTTAAAGATCTAGGCATCTCGTAAACTGGGATGGGTATAAAGTCGTTGTCTGCAGTGCATAATAATCCTTAAATTAACTCCACCCAATAATCATTATTAAAAAACACAGAAAATATTTTTACCTACATATATCAGTTAAAGACCGAAATCATCCAAACCGAAATTCGAAAAGAAATAATGTGAAGATGGTTTTAGATCACTAAAACAATGCGGTAGGCATTTTTTTTCGTAGCGTAACACGCCGGGTATTCGCTAGTATATTGCATTATTATAATAATTGGACACTCACACAAATAGCATTAATGAGAGACTGTGCTAGTGGCACGGACTCATTCTCCGCAGCTGCCGGCAAGGAGGACCAGAAGAAGCTGTGCCATTCTGGTTCCTCCAGCATGTAGGGCAGCACTCTTGTCAGAAGTCTGGCGCAATTTAGCGCTGGAAAACATCATAGTCACTAAAAACCAGTGAGACAAAAAAATCTATAACAAGAGGTGAGATGGAGGTCAAACATAAGACTATATAATGTAAAAAAACTGAAAAATTTGCCCATCAATTATTTCTCTGCTTCTTTTTGGCGCCTGTATACACATTGACGTCCTTCTGGACCATTTAAGGCACATGTTTTGGAGACAAAACCTGATATTGGTAAAGTCATTTTTGAGAGATTAACACACAGCAATTATATATTAAACATAATATATGCACGAAACAGAATATAATAAACTTCCAGCAATTCTGCTTTATTTATAAAAACCATAACAAAATCATTGAAGTCATTATTTAGCTTTATTTAATCAGCCGTAATTGTGAAAATCAAGCAAATTTACGAGATAATACATTGTGTGGGTGTATCAAGGCTATGTGACCTAGGCCTCCTGTAATACACATAACTACACATCAACTCTCAATAAAATGTATGATTTATAATAAAATTTTGTTATACATAATACATAAAATCACATTTCCCAGAATACTGACCATGAATCTCTACTTGTTACATTTATTTCATTTATTGAAACAATAATAACACAGTATTACAGTAAATACCAAGGTGTCATGATAAAAAAAAAGAGACCTTATATCAAAACATGCATGAAAATAATGAAGAAAACTAATAATAACAGATTGTACTTTTAGAGAATTTTTTCCCTCCACTTCTAATTAGAATTAGAATTAGCCCTACATTTCACCGGGACACCATGGCGGTGCAACCAGTCCCTGCTACCAACAAAATGTATGGTGGTGGCACAACCAATCGGACATCAGGTGAGTATCTCTCTAAAGAGCTATAAACATTTTGTTGGTAGCGGCAACTGGTTGCACCGCCATTGTGTCCCAGTGAAATATAGCCCTTAGTCCAATGGTCACAAAACAGTTCACAAATGGTGCTGATGCTGGAACTGATTTAATAATTTTAAGGCTCCTGGAATAATACCTCTTTTACTTCTTTCACTCCCATCACATTCTTCATACATGCTAGTTTAGGTTGCTCTTGACCTAACCTCTTTCCAGCATGTTCCAATTTGATCGAAGAAAGACTGTCGAGGTGTTCCCTATCTATCTCATTCACATTTTCACAATAGAATTTTTCCGAAACAGACTTTCATCCATCCCTTCTACATATCCAAACCACTTCAGCATATTTTTCTCAATCCTTGTTTCTATATATTTATTCACTCTACACCACTCTCTTATCACACAATTCCAGACTAATCTCTATAGCCACACATACTTCTCAGAGTTCTCATACATACTGCATTAAGTAATGACTAATGATACTACTGATATATAAATGATGGTACCTGATTGCTGCTCCCTCTGAGTTCTACAGCTGCTGTCTACAATCTTTACAAGCTTTTCTACAGCCTTGTAAACTAATGTAGCCAAGTTGTTGGGGGATTCTTCGCGGAGCGCCCTTATTTCAGCCCCCGGAACCAGTGCGAACACATCCTGGACATTCGTAACGCTCTCCGACCAGAACTGCTCCCAGAAACCCTCATCAGCAGCGTCTACAGGCTGTAAATAAAGATTTTTATGCTGTCTGAATTTAATTTTAAAATGTTTAACTAAAGATAGTTTTCCTCGAGCAATACCTGTGTTTTTGATGTCAGCTGAACGACAGCTTTTCTAAAGTTTAATTTTGTGTCAGCGTTGCCCATTTTATTAGTTTTTATTCGTATATTATCGATAAATCCATCTCATCTCAATGAAATTGAAACAAAAACAATGAATTGATTGAAGAGATTTGGTTGATTGATTGAATGACATAACGTGACAATGACATCAACTTTATTCTGTAAGCGGGTTGACACACTCAAATATTTTTTTTTCGCTAAACACAGCTACTTAAATGTGCTTCAATGAACGTTTCTATAATAACTAGTAACTTCCCATGTAGAGGTCCTAGGAAGATGAAGGAGGACTCATTTGATAGTTATTAATGTAGATTGTAGAGACTAATCAATGTTAACAAAAAAATGCATCAGAATTGATCACATTAATACAAATTGTGGATCAGCCGTATGAATTGACGTTCAGAGGGTCTAGTACGAGTTGTCCAATTGGAAAACTTTTATAGTATACAATTTTAGAGTAGTATAGTATTGAGTGATAATTATTGCAATCTGCAAGAAGATTACATTACCATTATAGTCCTAGACAGAGAAAGCAATAGACGAATAGATAATTTCATCGCATTCTTTCAAGAAAGAGAACTACTTATGCGTGCTTCATGTAAATAAGGGAGTCCGCACTATATGATTTGCTGTCCCTTATCGCGTGCCGGTTTTTTCGTTGTTTAGCCCAACATTGCGCTAAACAAACTTTGGTAGCTAGCAGCAGTTTTCTAAGATTTTGTGAAAAACTTGCTAGAAACTAAATTATTACCTGGAAAATTTATGTTTCATCTATTGTAAATCAATAATAACAAATTAATCTTATGGATTTCTTTATCAAAATGGATCAGTGTAGTGTATTTTGGTGCAAAAGTGACAGTGATCGAAACATTCCGGATTTGTCTTTTCATTCGTAAGTATCGTACTTTTGACGAGGTATTTATTCAAAAATGGATTATTAACTAGACTTCCACAATAAATAACAGCATTTAGAGCAGAAATCTGTAAGAAAATAAGCCAAAAAGTGAAATTCAATTTTGTTTTGTTTTGTTTGGTGTTGCCGGCATTGGAAATGAATTTTCCCCACTCCACATTAAATTTTGGCTCAACTTTCAGCTATGTGTAGTGAGCTAGGCGGCTGGAACTTTTGTCACAGATAGGTCTAAATCTAGGAAGCTTAAATCTGAAATAGCGTAGTGCGGAAACAAATAGTTTTTGAGATATGATTATTTGAAAATTCAAATTTTTTACTTAATTTCGTCAAACTTGATGATATTGAGGGCAAATTTTTTACATCGCCAAATAGCGAAAACATGGTCTTCTTCTCTTTATTTATGGCCTCTGTGGTATTTTTTGGTAAACCGGAATAGACAGTTGGTTATTAGGTTTTTTACAACCACCTAGAAATCCTTCCCGCAGCAGTAGGTTCTAGGACACCCCAACTTGAGTAGCTTAGGTTCTAGATATATCACAGAACTGACACAGACCATCCCGATGCCACGTAGTCTTGTGGTCCCTATGTGTAGAGTGGATATAAAAAATGTGGAGCCAGAAGTTCGCGTGGAAGATCTTGAGTGGAGCCAGCCCGCGGGGACCAATGGTCAAATACCCGAATCAAATATCCATTTTTATGATTTTAAACTGTTTCTATACTGATCATAGGTCATAGGTCCCTCCCGATAGTGTGTTTTGGCGTATATTGTTTAATTTTTTTTCTCTCGTTAACCTCAATACGTAATTCACTTTTTTTACTCGGAAACTGTGAGTTTCCTCCTTTAAGAGGGAGGATCCTCACTCCCCCCTCCCTGCCCTTCCCCACCCCATAAGCTCATTACATATAAAGGAAAGTCGTTTCATTTTTTATTAGAACTTTAAATAATATAATTTCTTTGGTTCATTATTATTTACATAGCCCGGTTTAAAGATGACGTTTTAATTTCAGGATAAAAAACCAAAGGACCACGTAATTCAATGGATGGTAACCGAAAATACACCTTTATGTCTCCAGTTATGTGAATCTTCCACAGTAAGTATAAAAACTTTAGTCTATTTTGATACTGATTTTATCGTTTAAAAGCCATGTGCTTTTAAACGATAAAATCAGTATCAATTTGGTCAACCTTGACTAACCGAGGTCTTAATGAATGTATAGGAAAAAAGACCACGAAAACGAAAGAATTCATTATTTTTATAAGTCGGAGATGAGGTAAATCCACCGTGTAAGCACATATCGAGGAATGCAGCGATCTCCCATTTGTAGTGCTTTTCCTTTTCATTCCCAAAATCCATCGCGATCCCATCATATTTAACCTTTTTATTTTCGTGTTCGATGGACGACGTCCATCCTCCCTTCCCGCGCCCCACGCTCCCTTCTTCTTCTTTTACCATGGCGTTTCTAAGGATCGTCACCCAAACGTCCCATCTGACAGTCCATCTACGATGTGTCAAGCATTTCAACGACCACAGCACTACAAATGGCATTTCACTCAAGATCATATACCACCAGATATGATCTCCAGACACTCCTCGACACGGCCAATTCTGACATTTCACACGTCCCTGTGTGATACTATGGATAAACTGTGGAAGTGCCATCTCAGACGCCATTGATTAAGTAAAAGGCAAGAAGTACGAGTATGTACATACACATTCGGATTGCTAGTTTCTGCTTGTTAACCTGAAAAATTCTAGCCAAGCAAACAGTTCTCATTAATTTTTGTTTCATCGAATACTGATAGGTAGGTAAAATAAGCACAGTTGTGTTGCTGATCATGACATTGACAGTTGGGCATCAATACCGCCTAATAATTAAGCTGGTTTTCAAGGCTATCTACCAAAGTTATACGCAAATGACTCTTTGAAATAGGAATCACAAGCCCCAATAATCTGTAGCACAAACGCTTACACGCACCATCACGTAAACTTATTCAGAGCAACTCTACTCATAGCCATCAAACCGCGCTTGAAACTGGCAATACTCAAACTTATGAATTAGATTCACATCTCAGTCCTTAATTTCATCAGTCGTATAAACGCACGCACGCAAACGCAAGGCTTCGTAGCACGCAGCCATTATAAAGATGTTTTAAGTTTTTACTGTTTTGGTCATTTTAACATACAATTGATCGGTTGTTCGGATATGGTTTAATAAATTAGTCAAGTATGTAATAGCACAATTCAGATGTAAATAAATAAACAAATTAAGGTTTTATAACTTACATAAATAAACAAATTAAGATTATTAAATAAAATAACATTGCTCCGGGGCGCTTTGGACAGAATTCAACAGTTGTCCCCGCTGGACAGTATTCAACCGCTTAGTTGTCCCCACTGGACAGTATTCAACCACATGCTTGCCCCCGTTGGACAGAATTCAACAACATGCATGTCCCCGTTGGACAGAATTCAACCACATGCTTGTCCCCGTTGGACAGAATTCAACCACATGCTTGTCCCCGTTGGACAGAATTCAACCACATGCTTGTCCCCGTTGGACAGAATTCAATCGCTTGTCCCCGTTGGACAGAATTCAATCGCTTGTCCCGCCCGTGAGCAGTATTCTCAGCCTAGTTCCTACCGCGAAACTGTATTCACCGCCTGGTTCCAACGTAGAACCGGATTCACCGCCTGGTTCCGACCGTAGAACCGGATTCACCTCCTCTTTCCGACCACGGAATTATTCACCAACTGGTTCCTACCGCAGAACCGGATTCAACACCTCGTTCTGACTGCGGAACATAATTAACCGCCTCGTTTCGACCGCGGAACAGAATTAACCGTCTTGTTCCGACCGCGGAACAGTATTAAATGCCTCGTTCCGACCGCGGAACAGTATTAACCGCCTCATTTCGACCCTAGAACAGTATTAACCATCTTTTTCCGAACGCGGAACTGTATAAACCACTTTGTTCCGACCCTGGAACAGTATTAACCGTCTTGTTCCGACCCTGGAACAGTATTAACCGTCTTGTTCCGACCCTGGAACAGTATTAACCGTCTTGTTCCGACCTTTGAACAGTATTAACCGCCTTGTTCCGACCCTGGAACAGTATTAACCGCCTTGTTCCGACCCTGGAACAGTATTTAACGCCTTGTTCCGACTCTGGAACAGTATTAACAGCCTTGTTCCGACCCTAGAACAGTATTCACTCATTCAGTCTCACGCAAAACCCGCCACTAAAATTTTCTCCACACTTTGCCGTTTTTGCAACGTTACACGTCCCGTCGCCTTCATTTTTATTTTTCCGACAACTTGGCCCGCACACGATCCGACCAAACCGAACTCTTTATTTACTTAGCAGTCACACCGTTAATGCGCAGCGTAGGCATAGCCTATTTTGTAAAAGCGTGCTCAACCAGTTTTACCGCAGGTAGGTGCCACAAATACTTAGGTAGGTATCTAGAACCAAACCAAACATAATTCCGACTCTTTGTCGACAACCTCAGATACCGTTCAGTACCAAATTCTACCGAAGATACAGAGACAAACCACACATCACACCCAATGCATATCCACATGTTTGCAATGTAATGCAGTGTCATCCACGAAATATGCATCCGTAAAAATTTTAAATGATTCCAAAATCGTGAACGTGACGTGTCAATACTTTCTACATTATCGAGCGAGAGTCAGAGATATTTCATTACAGAGCCCGCAACCGCATGCCACGATCAGCAACCCTGGATTCTGTCTTACTAGAATCACTACACATTTTCAGGTTCGCGTACAAAAAGCTAAATGGCTCGCAGGTACTTATCTTAAAGTGAGGGGGAAGCGCTTTTGAGAGTTAATATTATCGTCGCTGCTCTTTTGATCCGGCCATACTGACATCTCACACATCCTCGTATGAATGTTCAATCTGCAAAATAAATTCTGCCAGCTTATTTGTTCTCCTGCTCGGTCATTCTGACCCAAATAAATTCTAATAGTAATAGTTTATTTTATTCTCATTGTGTATTATCAATCCTCTAGCTTAGAATCTGACAACTACTTAGGTTAATATACCGTGAAATATTTAACAACTAAGTACTAAGTGTGAGAGTATTAATGACTCTCACAATACAACTCACAAATCTACAATAGATTACTATACGTATTATCGAAACCAAACAATAAAAAAAGGCACATCATCATCATCATCATCATCAGCCTATAGCATTCAACTGCTGGGTTTGATACTTCGGCTCACATAAAAGTATTACAAAATATTTACTCTTGAACAACATTACTTTTTTTTTCTTTTTTTTAATTCTAATTTAAAGTAGGGGGGAAAGTTCTGCACTGATGTTTCGCGTTGGGGTGTATGTGTATGTGCATTGCCCCCGCCAACCCGACCCCAGCCAACCCAACTCCCAGAATAATGGAAGACTCTGGGTTGGTGGCAACATTGCTCTAGAATTCCCGATACTACCTGCGTTCTGAGAGCCTTGATCAAGCAGTTTTTGTAACCCGGACTTTGCTCCAGTTTCGCCTGTGGCAGTGCAGTGTAGGATGACATTGACACACATGTTCCACTGTTTTTTTCATCTTGAAAGCAGCCGTGACAGGTACCGTTAGCATTGTCAGACCGATGACGTTATCAATTGTATGGTAGGTGTAGTGAAATTGAGTGGAACAGGTAGTTCATCTACTCCCCACTAGATGGCGTGGCAATTACTTCTGTGGTCGCTCGCCAATAGATAGCGGTATGTGGGTTGTATCAATACTATCTCCGCACCAACTCCTTCATGAATTGGATCACGAGTATCTCTACTCCAAAAGATTATCTATAGCTCACGCTTTAGTTCTGTTTCCATCATCATCCTAGTAAGTATAAATCCAAATGCTCACCAAATAAACCCATACATTCTGTACATCCGTCAGAACACCACAGCACACTCTCCAGGAGCTTGTCACGTTGGCCATATAATATACCCAAATTATTCCTCCGAGTCGGTTGCGCATTCACAGTATGTTTCAGGACATGAAAAGAAAACAATGTTAGCACATTGTATTATGGACTGCACTGGATTAGATTACACTTTCATACCTTTAATGCAAATGCACAATAAGATAATCAGACCTATGGGACTCGAACCCACACCATTAAATTCACATGACAATAATTTTTTTGAAATACTTTTGTTCTAATTGTCTTTGTATAATTCTTGTCTCAAACAATTAATTTTAAACAAACTGCATTCAACCGTAACAACCAAACCATTACATTGTGGCCTATCTTGTCTACAAACCATAAGCTCAGCCAATGAAAGTGGTAATCAGGAACTTTGATATAGGTACATAGTTTTCAAATAACATTGTCATTCAATATACATTTCCTGTTCTATATTTTCTTGCATTCTTTTAACATAGTTGGTTCATCATATGATGCTCATCATAGTATATTCTTTCCACTTTAGGAAGCAGTTCCATAGGTTATCTTCATCACAAACATGACATGACACACAGCTCATCCGTCTCAGTGTAAACGCTCCTGCTAATCCATATTCAGTGTAGCAGTCTACTGCCGTCAAGCATCTATGCTGTAAATCATTTTTATTTTGAAGAGGGTACGCGATGGATCATTGACAACAATCTCTAATATTGCTGCATTCATGTTCATTGCAGGTATCCCTTTTGTGTAAATGTAACATTCCTTTTATGCCAATAATTCAGATGGTCGGTGTAGATTTATGTCAAAGCAAAACAACATCCAACATCACACACATAGCTCTGATACTGGGCGGGACTCTCTCCTGCGTCGTGGATATCACAAGGAAACCATGGTACTACCAATCCCAGACTCTGAACAAATCGCTGCTGCAAATCATGCAAACATCCATTCCGCAGTGTGAATCTTATGCTACATGCAAGCCATGCGAAGCCGGTAACTCGTTGCATCCTGTGACTGACAATGTTGCATTGCATCACATCTTCCAACAGGTGAACATCTTTTTCAGTACTTTTCTAACGTAAAGTTAGTTCTGTTGCGGCGACGAGCTGGCGCCGATTTGATTACTCGAATGCTAGCAACTTGTAATGCCATTTTCATCATCCACCGCGCATGCATTTGATTGTAGGCGTGCATTCACTATCCGCGACTTCTGATGTCGGAGATGAGGTAAATCCACCGTGTAAGCACATATCGAGGAATGCAGCGATCTCCCATTTGTAGTGCTTTTCCTTTTCATTCCCAAAATCCATCGCGATCCCATCATATTTAACCTTTTTATTTTCATGTTCGCTGGACGACGTCCATCCTCCCTTCCCGCGCCCCACGCTCCCTTCTTCTTCTTTTACCATGGCGTTTCTAAGGATCGTCACCCAAACGTCCCATCTGACAGTCCATCTACGATGTGTCAAGCATTTCAACGACCACAGCACTACAAATGTCATTTCACTCAAGATCATATACCACCAGATATGATCTCCAGACACTCCTCGACATATATATGTTGTGCTATTAAATGTTAGGTTATTGTTATTATTTATTATCATACGTTCCATTATGCATTCGTACATTATGGTAGAATTCGTTCATTTTTGTTTTGGTTTAAAACTGTTTTTTTTTCAGACTAGAGAACCAGAAGCTACGTTAAATCAACGGATTATTCAAATTTGAGACGGATTCGGGATTTGTCAGTCACAACTGACAGCATTTTTTGACAATACACCTATATGCCCCCAATTATTTAAATCTGCCACAGTAAGTAAATATAAAAAATGATTAAATCAAATTTATCGTTTAAAAGCCTAAGCTATATATTATCAAAACCGGGTAAGTGAAACCCAAGATACTGTTTGTAAATTAATTAGCTAGTTGCGGGTTCAATTCCCACTGCGAGGCAAACGTTTGCATTTTCTGTTTGGGGCTACATGATGTTGTGTGATTACGTCCCGCATTATTTATTTATTTATTTATTTCGAATGGACTTTGACTGACAGGAAAGAAATACTCATGTTAGCTCCAGTTTTCAAAAAGTTTTCACTAAGATTTTATACTAGCTTCTGCCCGCGGGTTCGCACGCATTGTAGCTGGATAAAAAATAGCCTATAATGTTATTCCTGGTGTAGCTCTACATAATGTGCAATGTCAATTTGTTATATAGGTACACCTAGTTAACTACCTACAAAGCCTCGGTCTGCCTACTATTGCTATTGATAACCATATTGCTAAATTTACCCTTAGACAGGGTTTATGTGAGATACCTTACCTAGGTATAACCTGTAACATAATGCAATTTAACACCATGTAATTTACTCCGGTGATCTTCGCAGATCATCTTGGTAAAGCAAAATTTCTATATTTCTTTTCTTTTTTGCATGTAGGAATTTTGAAAATTATATAGGTAGGCGCAAGGTATTCAATCAAATTTGCTTAACATCCTTCCTTCCCTAACATATTATCAACGTCATTAAAACTTGTTAGTGAAGATAGATTATAAATGAAAAAAATTTCGTGATAGATTAATACATTACCTGCATGACATTAATTTCTTGTTAGATTTGGTTGCCTTTGAATTCCTTGTGCAATATGCAAATATTTTACCCATTATCATCATCATCATCATCATCATCAGCCTATAGCAGTGCACTGCTGGACATAGACCTCCCCTAATGAGCGCCTGAGTCCCTGTCCTGAGCTCGACGCATCCAGCTTCTACCAGCAGCATTTCGCAGATCGTTACCACCTGGCCGGAGGGCGTATTATCAGTATATTTTACCCAAATCTATGGAAATTTTATTTATCTGGCAACCCTGCAGTTGAAATGCGATAGACCTAGGTGGCCACGCACCCTAGACAGAGAAAGCTATAGACGACGAGATAATTCATCTCATTCTTTCAAGAAAGAGAACTACTTATGCGTGCTTCATGCAAATAAGGGAGACCGCACTATAGATTTGCTGTCCCTTATCGCGTGCCGGTTTTTTCGTTGTTTAGCGCAACATTGCGCTAAACAAATTTTGGCAGCTAGCAGCAGTTTCGGAAGATTTTGTGAAAAACTTGCTTGAAACTAAATTATTACCTGGAAAAATTATGTTTCATCTATTGTAAATCAATAATAACAAATTAATCTTATGGATTTCTCTATCAAAATGGATCGGTAAAGTGTATTTTGGTGCAAAAGTGGCAGTGATCAAAACATTCCGGATTTCTCTTTTCAAGCGTAAGTATCGTACTTTTGACGAGGTATCTATTCAAAAATGGATTATTAACTAGACTTCCACAATAAATAACAACATTTAGAGCAGAAATCTGTAAGAAAATAAGCCAAAAAGTGAAATTCAATTTTGTTTTGTTTTGTTTGGTGTTGCCGGCATTTGAAATGAATTTTGCCCACTGCACATTAATTTTTGGCTCAACTTTCATTTATTTGTAGTGAGCTAGGCGGCTGGAACTTTTGTCACAGATAGGTATAGGTAGCTATATCTAGGAAGCCTAAATCTAAAATGGCGTAGTTCGGAACCAAATAGTTTTTGAGATATGATTATTTGAAAATCATCTTCTTTTTATTTATGGCCTCTGTGGTATTTTTTGGTGATTCGACATTGACAATGATATTTCTCGTTGTTAATATAATACGTTGCATAGACATAGAAATAGAGAATAGGTTATTAGATTTTTTAAAACCACCTGGAAATCCTTCTCGCAGCAGTAGGTTCTAGGACACCCCAACTTGAGTAGCAATATCACAGAACTGACGCAGATCACCCCGATGCCACGTAGACTTGTGGTCCCTATGCGTAGATTGGATATAAAAAATGTGGAACCAGAAATTCCCGTGGAAGATCCTGAGTGGAGCTAGCCCGCGAGGATGAGTGGACGAAGCGACACTCAGGGCCGACGAGGTCAAATACCCGAATCAAATATCCATTTTTATGATTTGAAACTGTTTTTAAACTGATCATAGGTCATAGGTCCGTAGTAGTCCGGTAGTGTGTTTTGGCGTATATTGTTTAATTTTTTTTCTCTCGTTAATCTCAAAACGTAATTCATTTGTTCTCGGAAACTGTGAGTTTCCCCCTTTTAGAGGGAGGGTCCTCACTCCCTCCCTGCCCTTCCCCACCCCATAAGCTATAAGCTATAAGCATATAAAGAAAAGTCGTTTCATTTTATATTAGAACTTTAAATAATATAATTTCTTTGGTTCATTATTATTTGCATAGCCCAGTTTAAAGATGACGTTTTAATTTCAGGATAAAAAACCAAAGGCCACGTAGTTTAATGGATGGTAACTGAAAATACACCTTTATGTCTCCAGTTATGTGAATCTTCCACAGTATGTATAAAAATCTTTAATCTATTTTGATACTGATTTTATCGTTTAAAAGCCATGTGCTATATTTGGTCAACCTTGACAAACCGAAGTTTTACTGAATGTATAGGAAAAAAGACCACGAAAACAAAGAATTCATTATTTTTATATATGTTGTGCTATTAAATGTTAGGTTATTGTTATTATTATTATTATTATCATACCTACAATGATAGAATTCGTTCATTTTTGTTTTGGTTTAGAACTGTTTTTTTTATTTCAGACTAGAGAACCAGAGGCTACGTTAAATCAACGGATCATTCAGATTTAAAACGGATTCGGGATTCGTCAGTCACAACTGACAGCATTTTTTGACAATACACCTATATGCCCCCAATTATTTAAATCTGCCACAGTAAGTAAGTATAAAAAAGCCTAAGCTATATTTTATCAAAACCGGGTAAGTGAAACCCAAGATACTGCTTGCCTTCTCCGAAGTACCCGCAAATTAAATTAGCTAGTTGTGGGTTCAATTCCCACTGCGGGGCAAATGTTGCATGTTCTGTTTGGGGCTACATGATGTTGTGTGATTACGTCCCGCATTATTTATTTATTTATTTATTTATTTACAATGGACTTTGACTGACAGGAAAGAAATACTTTAATGTTAGCTCCATTTTTCAAAAAGTTTTCACTAAGATTTTATACTAGCTTCTGCCCGCGGCTTCTCACACAGCTGGTGTAGCTCTACATAATGTGCAATGACAATTTGTTATATAGGTACACCTAGTTAACTACCTTCAAAGCCTCGGTCTGCCTACTATATAACCATATTGCTAAATTTACCCTTAGACAGGGTTTATGTGAGATACCTTACCTATAACCTGTAACATAATGCAATTTGACACCATATAAATAATTTACTCCGGTGATCTTCGCAGATCATCTTGGTTAAGGAACACTTCGCCCGGACACTACTTATATGGGTGATCTGGATGGCATTTAGATCTGAGCGCTTCCGTCCTTCGGAAGGCACGTTACGATGTTCTTCCCGGCTTTTTCAGTTGTTAGCCATGTCGGAGGCCTTCGGGTGGCCTAAAAATTCCGACATCAGAGTTGGCCACTATTTCATACGAAGAAGAAGAAGACCAATATATTCCATGCCTCAATTCATATGTTTCATCATCATCATCAGCAGCGCCATTAATAGCTTGTTATTTTTCCCAGCCAGAACGATGTACGTGTGTAACTTGTAAAAGAAATAAATTTATTGTATTGTATTGTATTTTGTATCTAAATTTTGCGTGAGGGAGAAATAAACAATACTCAATACCTTTCGCCTTTATTATATTAGTAGAATTGCAAGCCTTTTATGTACGCATTTTCTACAGATTACATTTGTTATGTTTAAATACTGAAATTAATTTTTGATTACTGTTTATAGGGTAAATCACCATCATACACACCTAGAAGGCTGCGAAATTGCGTTGCGTTGGACTGCTGAGCTATTAGAAGATACGCGAAAAACTGCGAGCTCTTGGGGAAAAAAGTTGGTGTTTAATAAAAGTGTAGCGAATTAAGAAAATATGATTGCAGAATCGAAAGCATAATTTTCTAAATGTTGAAGTTTTTGAGAAATAAAAATATATTTCCTATGATTCTATTCTTTTTTGCATGTAGGCATTTTGAAAGCTTATACAAGAAACATAAAGACATGCGTGAACGACAACTTAGGACACAAATAAATAATAGGATATTTTTGCCGGTCTGTAAAAAATCAATGCAAAAGATATCTTTATTCATGTCCGTTAAAATATTCAATAGTCTCCCCGAAGACATGAAAGATTTGACACTTAGCCTTTTTAAAATAAGACTTCACAAATGGCTTGTAGATAAATGCTTTTATACGATGAAACGAATTTATTAAAACTAAATAATAATTTACTATTTTTATTTCTTCTTTTGAATTAGTATTAGTTAGTTTTTAGAATTAGTTAGTTTTCATTTTGACATATATTTATTAAGTAATCTTGATTGTCAACTTAATTATTGTTAATTAAAATTAACCGATATCAATGATAATTAATGACATATAAACATATAACAATTTAATATTTGCACGCTTCTGTAATGAAGTATAAGTATGCGATCCACATAGCCTTTAAGATACTTTCCTTTGTAATTGCTTGTAATGGCTTGTAGATAAATGCTTTAATACAATCAAACGAATTTATTAAAATGAAATAATAATTTACTATTTTTATTTCTTCTTTTGAATGGTTAGTTTTAATTTTGACATATATTTATTAAGTAATCTTGATTGTCAACTTAATTATTGTTAAGTAAAATTAACCGATATCAATGATAATTAATGACATATATACATATAACAATTTAATATTTGCACGCTTCTGTAATGAAGTATAAGTATGCGATCCACATAGCCTTTAAGATCCTTTCCTTTGTAATTCTGCTCGCAGTTTTTCGCGTATCTTCTAATAGCTTAGCAGTCCAACAAAAAATTTTTCGCAGCCTTCTAGGTCTGTATGATGGTGATTTACCATACTTTTATGCAATTAAATATAATTTGATATGAAAATTATATAGGTGGTGCATTCAATCAAATTTGCTTAACATCCTTCCTTCCCTTACATATTATCAAAAGTCATTATAACTTGTTAGTGAACCAGATAATAAATGAAAAAAATTTTCGTCATGCAGGTAAAGTATTCATCAATAGATTTATACTTTACCTGCAGTATAAATTGATAGATTAATCGTTTACCTGCATGACAATAATTTCTTGTTATATTTGTTTGTCTTTGAATTCCTTGTGCAATATGCAAATATTTTACCCATTATCTTCATCAGCCTATAGCAGTCCACTGCTGGACATAGGCCTCCCCTAATGAGCGCCTGAGTTTCTGTCCTGAGCTCGACGCGTTCAGCTTCTACCAGCAGCATTTCGCAGATCGTTACCACCTGGCCGGAGGGCGTATTATCAGTATATTTTAACCAAATCTATGGAAATTTTAATTATCTGGCAACTCTGCAGTTGAAATGAGAAAGACAAGGGTGGCCACGCATACTATAAATCTATATATATACTTAATCTATGCCACGCACACTATATATCTGTAGGTATACTTAATCTATGGGTATACAGCACAGAAACCATAGATTAAGAGAAACAGCCTGTGGAATTCTCCCCTGTGGAGTAATAGTGTTCTGTGGTGGAATTGCATTTTGAAGTCTGAAAAATGGCTGCTGCGAATATTTTTCGAAGTGCTTTCAGTGGATTATTACGAAAATCCACAACATACAGGACACCGGTAGTATGCCGGCTATCAACTGTAGCTCTGCAGCAAAAATTTCAAACAGCTAAAGCCACTACAAAGGCGTTGAAAAGCCATTCCCTTCAGAATTGGGTAAGCCTCTTAATCAATCAATAAAACGTGAATATTCCCTTTTTGCATGATAAATAGACGATATACTTATATTTCATAAATAAGGGCATTAGTTACAGTGCCTTCACTAAATGTATTATTTTGTTAAAACTTATAACCTCTAATGTTATTGCATAACAAAATGTGTACTGTATTGGTCCACTGTTTAGGTACTGCGATTGCAAGAGTATTCGGCGCAGGCTAAGCCTTCCGTACAAGAGATTGAGGAGCGAGTGCTGAAAGTGTGCAAGGCTTACGACAAGCTCAGTAGTGCTCAGGTACCTACCCATTATTTACATTCAGATTTTGTTTCAGAGCCAGATAACTGCCACCCGCCAATACAGTGGAGGCCCACCCCTCACATTAGAACTTATCCAAAGTAGGGTGCTTCTTACCCTCCAACTTTATGACAAAATTAATCCAGAACAGGTAGAACACTTTCTGAAAACAAATTAGATCAAAACTAAACAAAGCTCCATAAGAATCACACTATTCTGTTAGCATTGTTTTAATTGATTCTTTATTTTTTCAGTTGAATGTTGAATGCCACTTCATGAATGATCTGGGCTTAGACTCCTTGGACCATGTGGAAGTTATAATGGCTATGGAAGATGAATTTGGCTTTGAGATCCCCGATGGAGATGCAGAGAGGCTGGTTAGACCAAAAGACATCATCCAATACATAGCAGACAAAGAAGATATTTATGAATAAACCTAGGTCTACAACAAGCCAGTTCTACAAACATAAAAATAGCAGTGGTATATTTTTTTGCAACTGGCTCAGGATTGAATAGATTAGTTCTCATTTTACATGTTTTGAACAAAGTATGTAAAGGCGGACATCTGTATGGGGATGTATAAAAGTGTAAATTTGTTTATTGATTACAAGCCTCTTAGAGTAGATCATTTGTTTTTCATTTGGCTGTGTACCCTGGACCTTTGATCAATAAAGTGTATCTATTCTAACTGTTTTTTTGTTCAACCTGAATGATATATAATGATAGGTCATCTCACCTCTAGAGGGAATGCTGCTGATATTGGAGATAAGTAGTTTTCAATTTTTGCAAAATAGATTAGTGTAGGCTCAATTTAGGATCCTATTATCAATTTTTTTACTGTGTTTTACACCAATTAGTTTAATCAATAATTCTTCCAACACCATGTGTCCCCAGCAAATTGAATCAAACAAAGCAATGTATGTGGAGCCTACTGTGATAGATATATGTCATTGATAATGATGCAATTTCAGGCGTGGACCTCTGTCTAAACGTAACAACCAAGATTTCTGTAATTGCTGGAATATTCATACAAAAAGGGAATTGTGCCGACTGCATCGGGTTCCCGTAACGTCGCCCGTCTTATAACCGCGTTCACCTAGCACCGCGCCTCTTGTTCCCGCGGCTTCTTAACCTTTTCACCGCCAATAACTTCTATAGAAGTTCGAGATTTCTGTGCTGTCTATGCCACTACTTCTATAGCCCTTTGAAGTTGAGGCTTGCCAGATGAGAGATTCCGACTATGGATGGTAAAACATAAATCATAATTTTGTGAATTCCTTTATTAATAATTGCTTTCTCTATGTACATTTGAAATCAACGTTCTGTTTTTGGTCACAAATAAACATCCCCAAACATACATCAAATTTTAAGAGGTTCATTCTATAGAAAATACTTTTCTGCTGGGGTAACATACACTATGTATGTATTTTTGTCCATGCATATCTCCGAAGAAACTACTACTCCGATTTTGACCATTCTTTTTTAGTAGCTTACATTTACTTCATCTTAGGGAACAGTGCAAGTTTTATCAAAATCGGTTAAGATACGGACTAAATACCCATCATTCAAGTGTGACGGCCAGGAGCTACAGGCGCGGTGTCAAAGAGAGATTTTCCTCTCAAAACCTTGGTTGTTAAATTCTAGTGCAAATAAGCAAAAGTTATTTAAAAAAATTCACTATGACGTAAAACGACTTCAAAATGACGTAAACTCAAAATTAAGGAATATTTTAATATTTAATATTTTTTACATATCAACAGTAGATAAGAAACAAATTTGAAGTACCTACTATAGTAGTTTTTGTTTGTTTATATTTTTCTTTTTGTATATACTTTTTATTTTTCGGATTTTTTTTTCTTTTATTCTAACTTCTAACAGGTAACATTTCATAAAGGCTGGCGGCTTTCTTTTTGAAATTGTTTTTTTTTTTTTAATTACTTGTTTTTAATGAATAATTACCAACCATTACCAACTGCTTGCTAATATTTGAGTTATAGTCACTAGAACTTACAGACAAGGTGTGTTGGACTCCTAGCCTAACAGAGCTGATGAGCTAACACTGATCAAAATAAATCAATGTAGTAATATGTATTTTTTTACAACTTTATTGAAACATTACCTACAATAGACTAAGGATAGGAGCTGAACTAAGTATGGCTTCACATTTTTTAACACATACAATTTCATTGACAACATTCATTTCAACTAGTAACTACGAGATTTGTTTCGTGATAATGATAACAAAACTTATGTTTCAGAATACAGAGATACAAAACCAATACAACTTGCCATGTAGATATGAAAATAAGTTATAAAATATATTTCTTACACAATTACTAAACATTTCAGTCTAAAAGAACTTAAAAACATCAAAAAGCTTTGCAGACCTATCCCTGTCCATATTTTAAAAGAAAAATGGATACTCTAAGCATACATGTAACTTTTACAAACAGACTAAGCTTGCACTAAATGCACTGCACTTTCACACACATGCTAGAGTCAATTATTCATTTATATGTTACAATAATATTTACAGCGTTCACATCCAGAGATAAGCCTCAAGATATATTAATGTAATAAAAACAGAAATACTGATCCTTCAGTGTACAAGTTAACTAAACTCATTCAACAACTCAACATAGTAATTTTATTTACAAAATAAATAGTCAACTTTCAACTACAACATAAACTAAAGTACCATTCATATTGTATCACTACTGAGAACTACGGATCATCACAACTACTTATTGTTCGAGATAAAATAATAAAAACTTCACTATATAATGTCTGCGCGTTTTAATGTCACATCACTGAGTGTTTATTAAGTTGGGGTTCCTTCCTCGCAGGACCCGCAGGTGCTATAACCTGTAGCGACTGCGGCCCCGGCCCGCTGAACGGAGCCAACGCGACGTCGCGTCGACCCTCGCCACTCTCACTACCGGCTGTTTCCAATCACAGAGGCTTGCCAGCACTCTCTTTTTCTTTTTCAGCTCTTTTTCTTCTTCTGAAGAACTCCGTGACTTTCTACCCTCCTTTACAGCATCATCAGCAGCCTTTTCATCATCAACGAGAACCTTCAAGTCGATGAGTAGCTTGTTATCTGACGAATCTACGTCCATGGTCTCCTGGGATATGGTATCTTCTGTTAGTGTCTTTTCCTCTTTATCCTGAGAATCCTCTTCAGACTTTTCTATGACAGTTTTCTCATCACTCTCAGATGTATTCTCCTCTTCGCTGATCAATTCTTGGGAGTTTTCGTCATCAGGCGGTTCCGCGGACGATCGATCTAAGCTCTCAGTTTTTTGCGACTCCATACTGTTAGTTCTAGAGCCCTTATTCTTCTTTTTGGTAGGCCATCCAGTTTTATTCTTCTTCTTGAACTTTCCACGTCTCCCCTTGGCCTTACTTGTGGCCTCTTTCATTTCGTTTCTGATGATATCGCAGTCTTCGCATTCGGAAACCAAGCTGGACACGTCAGGGAGGTTGGTTGAAGTAGTGACAGCGGCTCCTTCTTCCAAAGCGCCCTCGGGTAGTTCGTAATCGGCGGCGTCCTCGAACACCTCCGATAGGAATTGCTGCAGTCTTTCTGACGCCTCCTGAGCCTCGGATAGAACAGGCTCCACTCTTACATTACTTTGCGTATCGCTGACCGTTTCCTCGGAGGCTGTGGATTTGGTGTCGTCGGCGAGTTTCCGTCTGTGGATTAAACCAGCTGAACCAAGTATTGCTAATGTAGAAGCATGTTCTCTGGGAGACTTTCTAGGGTGACTTTCTAAAGCTTGAATTGCTGCAGTTCGCTTTCTGATCCTTTGTTTCTTCATGCCGCGAGTGCCGTAGGCTCGGGAAGGACCCGCCTTCTCGTCACGCTGCTTCACAAGGTCACTGAGAGGACAGCAGTTAGGCTTCAGAGGCGGTAGCTGCCCGATCTCGTATGGTAACTTTGGCGCCTTGGAAGAGTATAACGCTGGAAGAAAGAAATCAGAAATTATAATATTACTGGGATATGACTTAGATTTTTATTATATCCAAAAATCGCCGATTTCAAAACCCGATAAACTGCAACTGAATACCATTCGATGCATTTACATTTTTAACCGACTTCAAAAAAAGAAGGAGGTTCTCAATTCGGTTGTGTTTTTTACTATTCCATAAAATATGAGTACTTTATGGATTATATATTTCCAAGCGGGCGAAGCCGCGGGGCGTAGCTAGTTAGTAATTAAGTTTGTTTCTATGATCCAACTTACCAAAATACTGTGGAACATTCCTAGTGACCACTTTATCCTGATCTTGCCTCTTGAAGGCCTCGAACCACGGTTCTCGCGCCGGCACCGACTCAAACGCAAACTCCAGCTGTTCCACTGCAGGTGTGTACTTCAACTTGCCGTCCTCCCATTTCATACATTTCTCGACAGACTCTCGCAATGGACTGACTTCAGCAGTCTCTTCCGCGACCGCTATTTCCACTTCCTGGGGAGTTCCTGTTTCCATTTCAATGGGAGTTGGTTCAGGCTGGATCTGCTCAGGCTCGACCGGTAGTTCTAACGCAACTGTCTTACAAGGGACTCTCCTGGCTCGTTTAGCTACTGCAGGAGCTCGTCGCTTCCGCCGTCGCTTTTCCTCAGGCCAACTATCTTCTTCAGAAGACTCCTCCTTCAAGGCCAAAGGTCTGGCGAGGCGTCGCCTTTCTGTGGAAGGGGGCGGCGGTTTCGGGGGAGTCTTCCTTGGACTGAGGGCTTTATCGTCGTCGGTGTCTTCCGATGACGTAGAACTGGTCGAGCTGGCGCGTTTCGGGAACATGAACTGTTCGGCTTCGTCGCTCAGGACGGAGAGCTCCGATCGGCGCACTTTCTTAAACTTGACGACTAGAGGTTTCGCGCCATTGACGGTCGGCGGAGAGTCTTTACGCTTGGCGGTATTAAACCCGCCGCTTGAGCGTAACTTGGTGGTAACTCCGACGACCTTGTAGTACTGTCTGTCTTCAGCCTCGTTCGTCTTCTTGCTACACCTGGTGTTGTGTTTTCGCTCGTCGTCTAGTCCGTTCCGGCGCGGACTGTCACCGTTGACGGTGGAATCGGGGGTTTGCGAGCGTTTCGAGCGCTTGCTTTTCGGGGTATCAACGTCCCCGTTGCACATTTTGCGCTGAGATCTGCGCTCGCCGTTGATTGGCGTCGCTTTATCGAGGAATGTAGTTACGTCCGCGCCCGCGCTGATCAGACTGTCCAGGGATATGAAGTTGGCCTGATCGCGTACGAAGGACAGGTGGTGCGGGGAACGCCGGTGTAACACGGCGTCAGCATAATCTGCATTGCACATCTCACAGTACCCTCCCTTAGCTTCCTTCTCCTCCTTTTCCTTGATCCGTGGCCGACTTTTCCTCGTCATTCTGTAACAGAACATACACTATTATACGACTTATGTCTTTGTTCATGCCAGACGTCACCAGTACGAGTGCTTACTTCTGTGGTGTTTGAATCAGGTTGTTGTTTGTGAAGTTCTCTAGGGAGTCTTCTTTCTTTCGCTTCTCTCTAGGCGGGTCGGGCTCTAGCGATATTGTAGGCCATTCATCGAATTCTTTGAACACAGGCCGGCACAACCTGAAACGTGTAAAACGCATGTAGATTTCAATCTTTTGGGGGAAATCATAAGTTGTTTGTTAAAATATGTTCATACTTGTCCAAAAATTCAATCTTGATAAAGTGTTTAGTGAAGAGCCTGACATGCGATTTGCGGGACGTCGCGAAGAATGTGTCATACAGTTTATCCAATAGACTTATAGCCTGAAAGATATAAATACCATGTCTTTAATAAAGCAACAATACATTACCTGCCACACTTAAATGCATTGGTTCAACCAAATAAGCAAAAAGGCAATGAGTGTGACAGCTAACAACAGCAGTTAGTAGTGAAAAGAAATATTATACAAGCGTAGAAAGTACCTACATGTACAAATGGGGTCATTGTCTTCATTTTATTTAATATACAATATAATATTAGTTGGTCATCAAAAATCCAAGCTGTTCTACTTGTAGTATAACATAGAACAGCTTGCATTTTTGATGACCAAAGCTGATAAAAAGGCTGCAAGCAACTTATGCATTTTTATCTAGACACAATATTTTCATGTCGCACTGTTCCTATAAAATAAGCTCTGCTAATTTTGAGGTGATCATTATTGATGATTATCATCATCATAAATGCATAAATGCCGTACATTTACACACAACATCATAAGTAAGCAGAGCTTATGTTTTGGGTAATACATGATAGCTATAGGACACCTTTTGTCAGTGGCTTGTGTAAAAAAAAAAATTACTATGTACATGCGTAAATTTTATTTTTGTATGAAAATTGAACAGAGCCCCTAGAGTCTAGAGGGAAATTTGTAAATGAATTCGCTCGCTATGGCCGGGACTTGCCGACAACCATCGAACAAATTGCACCTACAACTTAGTGATCTACAACTTTGAAATCTCCGAACAACTTTGTAGTAACATACTAGCTCACTACTTTTACACTCAAGCTACTGGTACGAGCGGAAGACAGGTCCTTAAAGGAACAATGAAAAGTTATACAAAGATAGTTTTATGTTCTGTACTGTGAAGGGATAGTTATATATATATGTACCTTCTGCACTGTGAGGATCACGTATTTATGGTTCTGGGGCTGCGTCTGAGGCTCGGGCCGCACGCGCTGCAGCATGGCATCTGCCCGGCGACCGTCACGGCGCGCGCATGGCGGCGCGGGCGGGATGCCCCCCCGCGACCGGATAACGTGAGAAACACGCGACGTCAGGAACACCTCTTGTTGCTGGAAACATATAAGCAAAAATTTATATTGATAAAGGATCACTCCAGTGGTACAATAGTCATAACCTATCTATGTCCCTCTGAAGTTAGCTGCAAGTAGCGAAGTAGTTCCCATATTTGGGTCGGGTATTCGGACTGCTTCGCACTCCGGCCAGGTGGAGTGACGATTTGTGTAAGGCTGCTGGTAAAAGCTGGATGCGTGTAGCTGAGGACAGGACGCTATAGCACTCATTAGGGGAGGCCTATGTCTAGCAGTGGACTGCTATAGTATAATGATGTTGTACTAGGATACTTCAGAGGAACAACAATCTGTTGTAGGTACTTTACTACTGCTGTTGTGAAGGTGAACCTGCTTGAGCTGTCCAATGGTACTGGAGACTGGCTAGAACTAGCTTATGAGTTATTATGATATAAGAAAATAACAAGATGTCTTTTTCTGTCAGAGGCCAAAACCTATTCGGGTCGCTGAGATGCAACAGAGAAAGTAAAGGATCACTACAATAAAAACCAAATCTTGTTTTGCTTGCATTTTTTTCCGAGCTTGGTCACATTGAAGATGAGTGCATGGTAATTATAACCGGCCCATATTCACATGGTACTGGTATAAAAAGTAGCTTACTATGTGTTGATCCAGCAGGGGTATTTTCAAATGTTGTAAATGTTTCCGGGATGGATTACGACAATAATTATTGGGCCAGAATTACATTAGTGTGAAGAGGGTATGTTGTGTTTTGATGCGGCATTGTGTTGTGGCATTCTTCGGAATAAATACAAGCTGCTTTTAAGATCCTAGAAATCCATCGGAATAGAAATAGAAAAGAACAAGAAAATTGACAGACTCGATTCAGAAATATAAGCCTAGCAGAGTTACTTATCAATTCTTTACTTTTTGGTCACATTATGGTCTAAATTAAAAACACTGACAATTCAACATGTACTATAATGTTTCAACTGAATAAAAAAATGTTTATTACACTTTACTTTGTTAAAATTTTAAGATGTTTTTTTAAATACCCTCTTACTACTAACTACAGATATTTCTAAGTTTTATCCAAATCTTCAGTTGTTGTGTGGAGTTGAGTGGGAACAAACATACTAACACACACTATTTATATAATATCAAATGATCTCGGCTTGGAGTGCAAGCCTGGTCAACACAATAAGACCATTAACCAGAAAAAAAAAACTTTCAAATCGGGGTAAAAAACTTTCATGATTGAATTGATGATCAACGCTGACCTAGTGTGATCGAAGAGTTAATACACTGCATTGTATTAGTTTTAGTGGCATTGTTGTTTGTTTTGGATGCAACTAGCAAGTACACGCAAGACCAAAGTGGATGGACTGGATGATGCAAACTTCAGAGACATAGGCCTCTGAAGTTTGTGTTTATGTTTGTGGATATAATTCTAATTCTAATTTGAAGTGGGGATGAAAATAGTTCTGCACTGACATTCCGAATTGGGGTGTATTGTGCACCCTGCTTGCTTGTGGATATAGATCCAGCAGTAATTAAAGTCAGGCTGTGGATGATGATGATGACATTGTCTTCATTTATCTTCAATTATTCGGAGTATTGACTATTAAAGTGAGGAAAGAGTAGATTATTAAAGAATAATAAAAAGGGTATTTGCTTAGCAGTGGGACATTTGAGTTTTTAGAAGTTGGATAATATGTTGATTTTTAAATTTCAAATAATAAAGTGGTTATTGGCCATCCTAATAAATAAATAAAATAAATAAATAAAGGGGTTGATAATAACAAAAAATAATCATAATGTAATGAACAAATTTTAAGGTTTAATAAAGTGGTAAAATCTTAATAGGTAAATCAGTGGGTTCCCAAGTAAAATAATTTGTTTGTTCACTGATTAGAAGGTTTTTTTTTATTATTTATTTTATAATCTAAATGTAAATGAACTGTGTTTATCATTTATAAATAAAACATTCAAGCTTTGTAGAGACCCTGCACCAGATGGACGGGCAACATTGTCATGATTGAAGGTAATCGGTGCATCGAGACGGCTCAAGACCGTTCATTGTGGAAATTTTGGGGGAGACCTATGTTCAGAAGTGGACTTCTACTAGGTTGATGATGATGATGATGATGATGAATCGAAAAATTGTTGTTGAATTTTTAATACTACTTTAATAATTACATGGCTGTTTATGTCAACATATTGATTTATTTAATGTAGAAAGTTGAAACATTTGTTTGAAACTGCAAGTACAAAGAATGCCATTCCAATTTGAACCTTGCCTTAACATGATAAGTTTGAATGAATTCAATATTTAATATGACTTCTTTATCAAGTTGTATTTACACTATGTACAATCTTAGGACCTACCTGTTGAACTTAGGTCATTCCTAAAATTACTAGCTAAGAAAATCATACTGTTACAATACTTTCATCAGCATAAAGAGGCGCGATTTTGGACTTTGAGCAAATGTGAAAGTCAGCATTGCAATGGCCCAGTAGGTTCGTGGTGTGTTGCAATGCAACGCCGCTAAATCGAACTTCGAGTAGGTAGACAATTTTGGTCAGAGGGCATTCACGGCGAGAGTTATCGAGCGTAACGCAAATACGGCGACACGGAGTAGCGGGCGGGCGTGTGCGCGGCGACCTATCGACGCGTCTCGCTTTACACATCATGGAGTTTTCCTTGAAATATGCGGCACGGCGAGCGACCGACGCCGGCGGACAAGCCATTGCGCCCTCCTCGTATCGCGCCAAACGTCCCGCGCAAAAAAATAACAACTACCATTACAAAGAAATTTCACCTCTAAGACAAGACGTTAAGAACTAAAACACCTTGAACCGGTTAAGTAATATCAACTGTCAAAATTAGTGAACACACGCGTAACCCCTTGGAAACACGATTCAAACTTATAAATTGGATGTAGTTCACCGCATCGCGAAAGAACTCGGCGCGCGGCCTCGGCCCGTTGCATTTCGCCGTGCCGCAGCGGTACCGACGACGCGACCGTACAAAAGATGACCTAAAATTGAACACAAGCTACGCGCTACAGTCGCTTCAAAACTATTTTTTAACAGTTTTCTAAACGATTCTGACTTAATCTAAGTTAATGTTAGAACGTGATGTTCACATACGGCATAAATACTCACACAGAAGTCGCCAGCGAGGGCCCCGCGCTCCGCTTATCACAAAAATAAGTAACTATACACCAGTCACCGAGACGGACACTTCGTCACTGCTAGATTTACCATAAATCAGGACTTCCTCCTATCTAACAAGTTATATACTTGTTACTGAATGATACCTTAAATGTTTATTCAACGTTTTTAAAACTTTTTATAGTTTTTTACACACATTTACTTCGCAAAAATCGTGAAATTATCAACAAACACAAAATCTGACACACAAGATGGAGTTATTTCGCGCTAGTTTTAATTTAATCCACTAGAGGCGTGGCGTTCGCCTGTCTTTGACAAGTGGAAGGAGGCAGACGCTTCTCATTGGTTGCTTTATGATAACGTTCCTTTTCTACATTTCTACATAACAAATAAATAACTATTAAAAATTAAAACCGATTTGTTTTATTTAGTACTTGCGATTATTATAATTTCATTAGGAGATTAAGTAATTTCTAGAAGCTTAAACAGAGAAAAAATATATTCATAAAAAAATATACAATTAATCCACGTAAACAAAATTATTAATGATCGAAACGTAAACAATGTGGCTAATTGAAAAATAGTCTCTATACTAATGAAACTAGAGTCCGTGATTCAATCATTAATATTATATTATCAGGGAGGAATGAGTATGTAGACAATGTATGAGGTAGGTAGGTACATAAGTAAGGTTACCTACACCCTAGATAACCAAAAAAATTGTTTAAAATCGTTAACATGTTGATCTCAAATCGTTTCTTGAATTTGCAAGTTATTTTGGCGGTAAACTTACCAGTCCCATATCCTGAATTCTTCTTGAAATGGACCTAGCAAGTCCATGATCTTGAATGTCCAAGTAAAAACAAAAATTTTTTCGCACTGCAAAAACCCAAAAAAATACATTTTTTCATAAATTCTAATAAATATATCTAAAATAGGTCAGTAAATAAATATGACGCACACACCTCTATTAAATTTTTCGTCTAAATTCGAAGTTGATACCATTTTGAAACCAAGGGTATCCTTTTGCACTGAACTAAACTAAACTTCCAAAACAAATTAACCTATAAATGCACTGCACTGTAAACTAATCGAATTAAATATTATTAGACCACTATTTGTGGGAAAATTTAGCAAAAATCGCATTTCGTAAAATGTTCAAACGTCGAAATGTCATTGACAGCTGAGCGCAACAGACAATAGACTTGTTTGATCTATGGAAAGAAATCAATGCAGAAATCGATACCATAGACTATTTTATCTGTGCGTCATCTGTTAGAGAATCGAACGAAACTCTCAAAGACCTCAAAAACTAAAACGTTGTCCTCTAAATTAGTTTCTAGTTTTTGTTATTTACTTTCATTTTTCTATGGGACTTGAAGATGGAACAAGCTTTGTAGCCCTGTACGAGTTGCACAATTCGAAAACTTTCTTTTTTTTCCACATCGAGCTCAATTATACTGTGAGTTTTTTGGAAATTACACAACTGGTTTTTAGTAGAAGCTGCTCCAACAACGTAGGTAATGTAATCTTCCTGCAGATTGCAATAATTAATTATCACTCAAAACTGTGAAAGAAATTAACGAAAAAAGGTACCTACTTCAAAATTGGGCTCGATATAGTATACTATAAAAGTTTTCGAATTGTGCAACTCGTACTAGGCCCTCTGATGTTAAGTGGTAACCATTACCTATCACAAAGCATTGCATAGTAGGTCACGTTGTTAGGAATGTGCTCTACGATGCAAAGCCTTACGTACATCAACTTAAGGAATGAAAATGATAAGCCTCTTGTGCCTGTAATTTCACCGGCACCCACACCCTTCAAATCGAAACACAGCATAGCTGCTTCACGGCAGAAATAGGCATGGTGGCAGTACTTCCCCGGACGAGCCCTCCACAAAGAACTCCACTACTATTAAAAATGTACATTATGTATCATTTACACAAAAAAAATTGAGTTCATTTCTTTTTGAAGTCGATTTAATCTTTTTTAATTAGGTACTTTTTATTTTTGTGAGTGGAGTTAAGCTAGCCTATGTTTGTCACATCCGGTCATGAATATCGTTTCTAAACCAGTGAAGACGTCTCGAAACTGAGGGCTTACCACAGGTTTTTATAGTTTACGAAAACTTTATAAGTTTCGGTATCTTTCCATACATTTTCGTAGTTCATGCACGTTTCCCTAGAGGCGCTGTACGCTGTACGGTCCGCGTTACATAGTGCCGTAGCTATAGCTATCTTTTTTCATAACTTAAAAACCACTTGAGTAAACTTTTCTTCATTCCTTGACGTGTTATCATTTGAACCGACATTACCCACCTTACGCCCACATATTCTAAGTCTGCATTACGGAGTACGAGCTGCTACGAGTTGCAACCATACTCCATCATAGGCTGCCCCTTACTCCAATAACAGATTCGGGATAAATGTTGGTTCAAATAGAAAGTGACATTGACAATAAAAAGTGTTGTCTGGTCTACCTTGTATTTTTATGGTGTCGTTCGATTTTGGTTTGAGTGCAGTGAATTATCGCGAAAATATCAGTTTACCTACCTATTTAGCGTTATTACTAGTTAGGTACCCCTCCCTCTCACTCGCACTATTCAACTTTTTTTAAGATATAAAATCACTGTCTATAGTTTTGCAAAATAGCAAACCTTCACGGCCTAGAAAATAACAACACAAAGGTTCGGCAATAATATCATGTTGAACCCATCACGTTTTCCTACCAAAAAACTTGCACAAAAATTGATCACATAAGTACAACTTTTTTGGTAAGAAAATGTGATAGAATCAAATTGATATTATTGCTGAACCTTTGTATTGTTATTTTCTAGGCCGTGAAGGTTTGCTTTTTTGCATAACTACATTCAGTGATTTTATATCTTCAAAAATGTTTAATAGTGCGAGCGAGAGGGAGGTTTGACATGTATAGTCGCCTTAACGAAAGCGAGAATAGAAAATCGTAGGTAAAGTGATTGTGTTGGCTATCTCATCCCATCAAGCGACTAACATGATTTAGCCAAGTGACCTTTGAATAATCATAACATATTCCATGTTTTGTTTAACGAAAAACAAAAACTAGATTTTATATTCCCTACGGTAATAAAGTGACATTGTGGGTAGTTATGATGATTTTTATTGCCTTATATATTTTTTGTGTGCGTTACTCCAGCGGCATGTTGACTCGGATCGGGATGAAACTTACAGAAAAATTTGAGCACTATGTCCTGTAAATGTGCCCCAAAAATTAAATTTGTGCCTATTAAGGTTTCAGAGTCGCTGCAGTAACGCCTGCGTTGCTGCAGCGGCATGGTTTTTACCCATTAATTAGCCTTCGTAAAATTTATTTCGTCTTTAATTAGATGTAGGGTTTCAACCTTCTTAGGGGGTTTTTCTTAGGGGGGGGGGGGGAGGGGTGGGGGGTGGGGGGGAGGGGGGGGGGAATAGGACCCTCCTGAACTCCGCCAAAATACACTAGATATTATGAACTTTTTAAAACTTTTAAATTGTTGGTAATTCACAAGGTATTTATTATGTACCTAGGTTAATTTGGAACGATCAATACATTGTCATGTGTTAACTAACTAGCTATTAATTATACTGTGTCCAGTGCTGAAAGTAAGGCAGTGTCACCGGTGCCCAGGCACAGGGCGCAGACCATGCATGGTAGTATTCATTAATTATTTCGTTGATATCCAGTAGGTTGATATCCGGAAATAAATCTTTATTTTCTTTTCTGGAGGGCATAGAAATTACCAGACTAGGACGAAGTTTTGGGTCATGAATGATAATATTAATTAATTATTAGTTTTATATCTAGATCTACCTAAATTGAGTTGTAGTTTCTGGTGGGGTGCAGAAATGACCAAATCAGGACCAAGTTTTCGTTGATAATTATAACCTAATACATATAGGTTGTTTGAAATTCAGATATAAATCGTATTTTTCTTTTTCATATACTGTATGCTCACCTTTGATAGAAAAATCCCCCCCACCCCTGTATCCGCGCCTGAACGAAATGAAAAAAGTAAGGTATCTTATTGGAGGCTACAGGTGAGAGAGAGCGAGAGACCCATGCGCAGACGTTTCTGTCAGTGCTAGACCACAATATAAATTTTGTGGCCAGTGTCACGTGTCGCTAGTAGCTGTACCTAGGTCCTAGACAGAGAAAGCAAATCTATGACCTAGGTAGAACGTAACCACAAAAGACATCGGTAACAGAAGACAATCTACATACAAAGCGCGCTCGAGCAACGCACACCTAGATAGACACCGCTCACGGACACGATATCTCGGAACAGTTCGGACCAGTGCAAGCGCGAGTGTCACGCGAGCGGTGAACTTTCTTGTGCAAACAAAAATGGAGAAACAAATTAAAAGTTAATATAACTGTGTGTGTAGTGGACGGGTGGTACTTGCTTGTTTTTCGATGGTTCGTTTTAACGTAGGTAGGTACCTAACACAAAATATTTAGATAGATATTTTAGATTTTTGTTTTCGTGTAACGTGTACGTTGTGTGAAATAAATTATCTTATGTTAGGTAAGCGCCGTCGCCCTTCCCCCGGAGGATTAAAATATTGTAAGGTGGCTATCTAAGCTTGATTTATCTAATAGTTTTCTATTTTTAATCAGTTTAAACGAAGCAAGTAGGTAAATCTTTAACACGCCACCAAATATTACGTAAGTTGAAATCATAATTTTTTTGTTTGTTTAGATATTGTGTTGTTTTAAGTGTTATTTGATAGGTCTAAAACGGATAGGGCAAAATAAATTTTGTAAATAGAGTAATCCGTTTAGTTGAAGTTATTAAAGATTTTCTATAGTGAAAATTGTCAAATGTAAAATTTTAGACATTTTTGTTCTGCAAACTTTTTGTATTGTAATAGTATGTTTATTGTTTTGTTTTAATATTGTAGAATAAGTTTTTTGCTACGCTGCTGGCTATACCGCGGGTTTGGAGTAGCCTCCCTCAATCGCCCCAAAGTAGACAACCCTAGCGCGACTGCCGAGCGTAGGTATGAAAAGAGAAGTACATACATGTGTTTGACTTCTTTTACGTATTTCTTTTGTCACGTAATTATTCACGTGATTAGGTACATATACGTAAAGTAGGTAACTAGATAGGATAATCTATAGTCAACTTGCATCTATACAAGTTTTCCATAGAGAATATGACTATCATACCTACAACATAACTCTAATTTTATTAGTGTAGGTATAAACGAGTAAAATTACATACCTCCAAATTTAGATTATAGATAGGAAAAATCTCAAATACCTACCTACTTACCATAGATTAAGTATATATATAGATTTATAGTTTGCGTGGCCACCCTAGTCTTTCTCATTTCAACTGCAGGGTTGCCACATATTTAAAATTTCCATAGATTTGGGTAAAATATACTGATAATACGCCCTCCGGCCAGGTGGTAACGATCTGCGAAATGCTGCTGGTAGAAGCTGGATGCATCGAGCTCAGGACAGGGACTCAGGCGCTCATTAGGGGAGGCCTATGTCCAGCAATGGACTGCTATAGGCTGATGATGATAATGGGTAAAATATAAATCTAACAAGAAATTAATGTCATGCAGGTAAAGTATTAATCTATCAATTAATACTGCAGGTAAAGTACTAATCTATCAATTTTTTCATTTACACGAAATTTTTTTTCATTTATAATCTACCTTCACTAACAAGTTTTAATGACTTTTGATAATATGTTAGGGAAGGAAGGATGTTTAGCAAATTTGATTGAATGCACCTACCTATATAATTTTTAAATCAAATCAAATCAAATTATATTTATTTGCATAAAAGTATGGTAATTACAAAGGAAAATCTTAAAGGCTATGTGGATCGCATACTTATACTTCATTACAGAAGCGTGCAAATATTAAATTGTTATATGTATATATGTCATTAATTATCATTAATATCGGTTAATTTTAATTAACAATAATTAAGTTGACAATCGAGATTACTTAATAAATATATGTCAAAATGAAAACTAACCATTCAAATGAAGAAATAAAAATAGTAAATTATTATTTAGTTTTAATACATTCAATTTAATCGTATAAAAGCATTTATCTACAAGCCATTTGTAAAGTCTTATTTTAAAAAGGCTAAGTGTCAAATCTTTCATGTCTTCGGGGAGACTATTGAATATTTTAACGGACATGAATAAAGATATATTTTGCATTGATTTTTTACAGAACGGCAAAAATATCCTATTATTTATTTGTGTCCTAAGTTGTCATTCACGCATGTCTTTTTGTTTCTTGTATACGCTTTCAAAATTCCTACATACTAAAAAGAATAGAATTATAGGAAATATATTTTTATTTCTCCAAAACTTCAACATTTAGAAAATATGCTTTCGATTCTGCAATCATATTTTCTAAATTCCCTACTTTTTTATAAAACGCCAACTTTTTCCCCCAAGAGCTCGCAGTTTTGCGCGTATCTTCTAATAGCTTAGCAGTCCAACGCAATTTTTTTCCGCAGCCTTCGTGGTGTGTATGATGGTGATTTACTCTAAAAACAGTAATCAAAAATTAATTTTGGTATTTAAACATAACAAATGTAATCTGTAGAAAATACGTACATAAAAGGCTAGCAATCTTACTAATATAATAAAGGCGAAAGGTATTGAGTATTGTTTATTTCTCCCTCACGCAAAATTTAGATACAAATACAATACAATACAATACAATAAATTTATTGCTTTTACAAGGTCTTCATCGTTCTGGCTGGGAAATATAACAAGCTATTAATGCTGCTGCTGATGATAATGATGAAACATATGAATTGAGGCATGGAACATAATGGTCTTCTTCTTCTTCGTATGAAGTAGTGGCCAACTCTGATGTCGGAATTTTTAGGCCACCCGAAAGCCTCCGACATGGCTAACAACTGAAAAAGCCGGGAAGAACATCTTAACGTGCCTTCCGAAGGGCGAAAGCGCTCAGATCGAAATGCCATCCAGATCACCCATATAAGTAGTGCCCGGGCGGAGTGTTGCTTAACCAAGATGAACTGCGAAGATCACCGGAGTATATTACATGGTGTTAAATTGCATTGTGTTACAGGTTCTAGGTAAGGTATCTCACATAAACCCTGTCTAAGGGTCAATTTAGCAATATGGTTATATAGTAGGCAGACCGAGGCTTTGTAGGTAGTTAACTAGGTGTACCTATATAACAAATTGTCATTGCACATTATGTAGAGCTACATCAAGAATAACATTATAGGCTATTTTTTATCCAGGTACCATGCGTGCGAAGCCGCGGGCAGAAGCTAGTAAAAAATCTTAGTGAAAACTTTTTGAAAACTGGAGCTAACATTAAAGTGTTTCTTTCCTGTCAGCCAAAGTCCATTGTAAATAAATAAATAATGCGGGACGTAATCACACAACATCATGTAGCCCCAAACAGAACATGCAAACACTTGCCCCGCAGTGGGAATAGAAGCCACAACTAGCTAATTAAATTTGCGGGTACTTCGGAGAAGGCAAGCAGTATCTTGGGTTTCACTTACCCGGTTTTGATGAAATATAGTTTAGGCTTTTTGATACTTACTTACTGTGGCAGATTTAAATAATTGGGGGCATATAGGTGAATTGTCAAAAAATGCTGTCAGTTGTGACTGACGAATCCCGAATCCGTTTTAAATCTGAATGATCCGTTGATTTAACGTAGCCTCTGGTTCTCTAGTCTGAAATAAAAAAAAAACAGTTTTAAACCAAGACAAAAATGAACGAATTCTACCATTGTAGGTATGATAATAATAATAATAATAATAACAATAACCTAACATTTAATAGCACAACATATAAAAAAATTATGAATTCTTTGGTTTTCGTGGTCTATTTTCCTATACAATCATTAAGACCTCGGTTAGTCAAGGTTGACCAAATATAGCACATGGCTTTTAAACGATAAAATCAGTATCAAAATAGACTTAAGTTTTTTATACTTACGAAGATTCACATAACTGGAGGCATACAGGTGTATTTTCAGTTACCATCTATTGAATTACGTGGCCCTTTGGTTTTTTATCCTGAAATTAAAACGTCATCTTTAAACCGGGCTATGCAAATAATAATTAACCAAAGAAATTATATAATTTAAAGTTCTAATAAAAAATGAAACGACTTTCCTGTATATGTAATGAACTTATGGGGTGGGGAAGGGCAGGGAGGGAGTGAGGACTCTCCCTCTAAAAGGGGGAATCTCACAGTTTCTGAGAAAAAATAATTAAGTTTTGAGGTTAACGAGACAAAAAAAATTAAACAATATACGTCAAAACACACTTCCGGGAGAGGGACCTATGACCTACGATCAGTTTAAAAACAGTTTCAAATCATAAAAATGGATATTTGATTCGGGTATTTGACCTCGTCGGCCCTGAGTGTCGCTTCGTCCACTCGTCCTCGCGGGCTAGCTCCACTCAGGATCTTCCACGCGAATTTCTGGTTCCACATTTTTTATATCCAATCTACGCATAGGGACCACAAGACTACGTGGCATCGGGGTGTTCTGAGTCAGTTCTGTGATATATCTAGAACCTTTGCTACTCAAGTTGGGGTGTCCTAGAACCTACTGCTGCGGGAAGGATTTCCAGGTGGTTGTAAAAAATCTAATAACCGACTGTCTATTCAATGTATTACATTAACAACGAGAAATATCATTGTCAATGTCGAATTACCAAAAAATACCACAGAGGCCATAAATAAAAAGAAGAAGATCATATTTTTGATATTCAGTGATGAAAAAAAAATTGCCCGCAGTGTCATCAAGTTTGACGAAATTAAGTAAAAAATTTGAATTTTTCAAATAATCATATCTCAAAAACTATTTGGTTCCGCACTACGCCATTTTAGATTTAGGCTTCCTAGATATAGACCTATCTGTGACAAAAGTTCCAGCCGCCTAGCTCACTACAAATAAATGAAAGTTGAGCCAAAAATTAATGTGCAGTGGGCAAAATTCATTTCAAATGCCGGCAACACCAAACAAAACAAAACAAAATTGAATTTCACTTTTTGGCTTATTTTCTTACAGATTTCTGCTCTAAATGTTGTTATTTATTGTGGAAGTCTAGTTAACAAACCATTTTTGAATAAATACCTCGTCAAAAGTACGATACTTACGAATGAAAAGACAAATCCGGAATGTTTTGATCACTGCCACTTTTGCACCAAAATACACTACACCGATCCATTTTGATAGAGAAATCCATAACATTCATTTGTTATTATTGATTTACAATAGATGAAACATAATTTTTCCAGGTAATAATTTAGTTTCAAGCAAGTTTTTCACAAAATCTTCCGAAACTGCTGCTAGCTGCCAAAGTTTGTTTAGCGCAATGTTGCGCTAAACAACGAAAAAACCGGCACGCGATAAGGGACAGCAAATCTATAGTGCGGTCTCCCTTATTTGCATGAAGCACGTATAAGTAGTTCTCTTTCTTGAAAGAATGAGATGAATTATCTCGTCGTCTATAGCTTTCTCTGTCTAGGCCTCCACATGACATTAAACATTTAAATTACCTACCTACTTGCTTATTACAGCTACACCGGGAAAGCAAATTTTGGTACCTACCTAGAGATAGAGTAGAGAGAAATTAATCGGAACTTGGAAGTATTAGCTATAAGTGCTATATGTGAGGCTGGTTTCTTGGATCTAATAGCTTGTCAATAAATCAGTTTAACCAATTGCATCGTAGTGTTACTAGGTATCGTAATGACCAATTTTACTATTAATGTTCCTATGGGGAAATAAATGAGTGGTTATGAATAAATATAGCTATAATAAGTAACATTATACTAATTAAATAGTGTGCGTTACTCCAGCGGCATGTTGACTCGGATCAAGAGCTAGTTAGGAATGTAGGATTGCCTACATTTCAGAAACAATGACTCATGGATCGGATAGACTAGACATGATATTGAGGAAACAGCCGCTGGCCGCCCGTTCGTATAAACTTTATTGATTGCTCGCATGTAGGCTACCTACTTACATAGTGTGCGAGGGAGGGTGGACGCAACCTACGCTATGTGAGTTGAGCACATAATGTAGGTACCTACTAGGTACTAGGCATTGAGCAGCGCCCCGTGTCGTGTCGACCCATTTAATTTGTAACATCGATTTGGGTCGGTGATGCATACCGTGCCGTATTTTGGGAAACCAAGTTTAGCTTTATTAATACCTAGGTAGTTAGAATTCCCAGGGATTTGATATTATGTTCTTTAAGTATACCGTTCCCTAGAAAAATTCAGATCTGAATACCGTTTTGCCTAGGCTCTGTAAATTATTATTCTTACCCACTATCTACTATCTAAGAGCTATCTTGATTTGGAATATCAATTACATAAATATAAAAAACATGTTGTTTCTCTTTGTTAATCACACTATGTATGTATCACTATCTATGTAGGTACCTAGGTGCTTCTCAGTTCTCTCCTTTTGTAACTACTTGGAGATTTTAGTTGTGTAATTGATACCTAGGTATGTTTGAGTACGTACCTAGTATTTTTCTGTGTTAAATGTAAATGGTAATATGTACCTGTTATCATATCAGTTTTCTTCATTAACAAAAATCGTATTCTAGTCATGTAAATGTGCATGATGTGGTCACCCATTTAGAGAACACTGGTTTAGGAAACAGTTACGTACATAATAAGTACTTAGCTGTTTATGTATCTCTTGTCGCCGACCCAATAGAATAATTAAAATAATAAGTATGTAGATGCATGTATGTACATAAAATAGGTAGGTAGCTATCCGCTACTCAATTCGCCTATACCACCTATACTTGATTTATGATGTGATGCTAAGTTATTATTTCCAATCGGTCAGTAGGTACAGTCCATATAAATCATTACCTAGGCAGATAAAACAGCTCCTGTGACTGTGACCACTGAATGATTTCGCATTGTAAGTAGGTAGGTATTTGAGATTTTTCCTATGTATAATCTAAATTTATGGATACCTAGGTAAGTACTAAAAATCGGTAATGACAATCGGACTACTACTAGCGACATCTGTGGGCATACGGCAATAAATGCTACTATGCGGTAGATGGCGTTAAAAATAATAATTTTACTAGCGACATCTACTTACTTAAAAACGAGGCTGTCTTGTTATCTAGACGTTAGATGTCGTTTTACAGCAAAAATAACTTCACAAGTTAGAGACAACTTGCTAGGTTCACGAGGGAATTATTTTTGTAACCTACACACAAGATGTATTGTGTGTAGTACTGTAGTAGTACACTGCACTGTATGTATTAATTTTTTTATCGAAAAAATTATCCAAACTCTTTGGTCCAAAGTACAAACCCATGGAATTACTATAGTACTAATCAATATAAATTACTCTATGGTACTAATGTTCAAACAAACTCCTTCCCCAAACTACTCAAAATATTTTTGATGAAACAATCAGTGAAAGATTTTATAAATTGTTCAAATCAAACAGTCTAGGTATTGTATTCTTTTATCCATGAGGCATTTCTACTTTTACTATTTTCTAAGCCATGTATCTAAATTAGTAGGTATAGAGGTCATAATTTCAAATCGCTTTACTTACAGATAATACAACAAATTAAATGAAACAACAAAACCCACTTAGAATAAACTTATATTTAAATAAAAATTAAATTTACATTTTTATAGGTAATTTTACATTACATATATATTATACATAGCCACTTTGTATAATGTTTAACATTAAAGTTTACACATAAATATGTAGATATGGAACGACAATAATTTGCAAATGATTGGAGTAAAAATAATCATCGTTGAAATATGCATTTTACACAAAACTGATTCATCATGATTGATGATCATTGCTAACTTTCTAAATCATGATAGATATAAATAACAATATTAATTACTATAATATCGCGTTTGACGCATGATAGAAATATAATGATGCTTATAAAACGGCTATGCCTGCTGGAATTAGAAACTTAACTGACTTTTAATGAAGGCATGTAAACCAGCTTTTGATCGCAGAAAAGGCTGAGGGGTAGTATCATCAGCATAAGCAAACCTATACAAGTCCACAGCTGAACATAGGCCTAACCAAGGATTTCCATGTAGAACGGGGTTTTGAGCACTCCAACCACCGAATGTCGTCGGTCCATTTGGTGGGGGGTCTACCTACACTTCGTAGGGGTATACGACGAAAATAGGTAAAAACATGGTTTTGAAAGGAAGAATGCCTACGGACATCAGATTATTCGAAAACATTCGAAACTTTGTTCAACCAAATTGGTTACTTGACGCGTACAAGCTTCGACCCTCACCAAAGGTGAAGACTTTTTGCACTGTAAAAATTTTGCTAAGCTTCCGTTTATCGAAATCGCCTCGCCGTATGATAAGAAAAGTGATGAATGAGAATATTATTATACATTTCTGTATAATATTTTGATACTATGAAGCACTTTCCGTTACAAATTGTAAGTTTCGCTCCTACTATGCTATGCCTTTCCTTTCTCATCACATTAGGAAAGTAGAAGCATATATTGATAACAATATTGTTGTTTTCTTAACCCTCCGTCTACACCTACGCTTTTCAAAGAAAATTCGCGTTTTGCCTCGTGTGAAGTGAATAGTCTTCGAGTCGAATTATTGCCAAAGGGTCAGGTGTATACGGGGGGGTAATGGTAACATTATAGTGTCATATTTACATATTGAAAATTTAATACCCATTTTCATGCCAACTCCGGGCTTGTGGCAACATAGAGTTACACGTACATTAGAGTCGAAAAAGAACCACAGCATCAGTCTCAATAACAGACAACAGTCACAGACGCACAACAACTTTATAAAATCACGAGAAATATAAACAGGTCATAGACAATTTTAGTTTTTTAATGGTTTCGGCTTGCGCTCATTCTGCCAGGCTAGTGAGACGCTTTTTCTTCGGCATTGTCACCGTTCCGTTCCCCGTTTAATATCGGAGGCACTGGAGGCTTGATAGGCGGAGCTGGTATCACCTGTGGAATACAAAAATTCTATTAGCTTTTATTACCTATGTACATCATAAAAAATATAATATTACAGAACTAATATGGCACCGCAAGATCTAGCTAATTCACGCAAAAATAAACACACACCCACACAAAAAATACTACATAAATACTAAAATAAAAAGTACCTAATTAACAAACAAGATATGAAATAAAAAACGATATAAAATACATAAATACAAATAAACCAATGGGTTAAAGATTAGTAAAATAATGATGGAAGACACTGTTATGTTGCCCGTGTTTCCTATGACCGCTATCCGAAAATAAATTATGAATACCTTGTTTAGTTTATACTAAAGGGTTAAGGGTTAATACCCTTCATCCATATAATTTTATATTCGAAATTATTTTATTTCAAAAATTTCCTAAAATTTGTACATAAAAGAGGATTTTTATCAATAAACATAAAAAATCGCATTCTTAAAATCAAGAACAACTTTCATTGGTCGGTATTTATTGAGCGATCTCAGATCTGAGTACGAGCTTGAGAGGTTAAGGGGTTCCTCTATCTATGGAATCGAAGCCAACCTCCCCTGATAAAAACGGAGCTCCGGCGGCCGTCTGATTGCGATAAACGCAGTTTCACACTGGCACAGCTACACCCCCTAACAGCCGACGGGCAGCGGCGTCGACTGCGAGAAGCAGTCCCCTCCGATCTTCCACCCAACATACCCAGCGCGCAGCGTGGGATTTTTATTTTAATATTTTTTTTATTTATTTATTTATGAACACATATAAATACATTTTTGTTATTGTTGTACCTAAAAACCTTGTTAGGTTTGACTAGGTACTCACATTCATCGTTAATTGTAACTGTTGCTAGGTAAAAACGTGTGCGTATTCTTTACGCACACGCCGGCTAGCGCAGTCCATCTCACTCGGACAACGCTTTACATGCAATGTTGGCAGAAGATGCAACGAAAGCCATTAATATTTGCAAGTGGGTAGGAGTACGCGTGGGTAACTAGCCAACACCACTACTAACTGGTAAACAAGTCAAAGGCGGGGGGCCTTTCTTCATATATCCCCCTTCTTTTTTGTATCCAGCAGTGGACTGATATAGGCTGGTGTTAGTGTTGAGTTCGTGATCAGAGTTGATTTCCCTTTATAAACACCGACCATAACCCCAAGGCTCCAAAACCCTCCACCATAATGAACAACTTAACTCTCACACCGCGCAGGTACAAACAACAAACTACTCTACGCATGCGCCGTCAATCCTTGCGCGCACCTCTGAGGAAGTACCGTCTTCACTGTCCTGTCAGAATATTCATCATACTTTATTTCCACATAACGGCACTTAAGTTTATTTTAACATAAAGCAAACTTTCGCAAACTGGTTGCGAAATGCGAACACCGCAGGCTCTATGAATATCAGCAATTATCAGTTCGCTAACTTTATAAAAGTATCTCATGTCACGAATATATTTTCGTCTGCATAGTTACGACGACACAGCGAGCGTCAAGCAATTCGACCAATCCTAGAACAATTCGATCATCTCCCTGAAGTCAGACTCAGCAAACGATTGCACCATCATCATCATATAGCAGCCCACTGCTGGACATAGACCTCTCCTAATGAGCGCCATGTCCTCAGCTCGACGCATCCAACTTCTACCAGCAGCCTTCCGCACAAACTACGTTTGCTGAGCACAGTCTCCACTAACCGAGCGGGCCAATCCTAGCAGTAATCCGACCTTAACATTGGAGCTAAGTCGCTACTTGCAGCAATTTCAGAGGGAAAATGATCCGTTGTGACTATTTACGTCAGTGGCGGATTAGCCACGTAGCAAGAGTGGCAAATGCTACGGGCTCCGAGTATTTATATTTATTTATTTATTGATTTCATAAACTCAAAAACATACAGCTAAAGCCAAAACGTTTAAGAGGCAGCATTCAATTACGCACATAAATACAACAAATAATAAATAAATAAATAAATTCTTTATTTCAGCCAGAGATCATTTTTTTTTTACATTACTCAGACACAAAATTTCTGATCATAAACAATATCAGTTTATATAAAAAACTTGAAATTATACTGGCATTTGTTGAATATTCCGACAGAAATCTTTCCCAGCCGACGAGATTCAAAGAAAATCTTCAATTGTCGTTAATTACGCAGATGATTTAGAGGACAGCCTAGGCGTAGAATTAGTGCAGTTCGTTAGTTTTGTTTTATTTAATACTATAAACTTGATAACCTAAAGTAAACCCAGGAACCCTTGATAGAATTTGCTACAGGCCCCGCGCTGGTTTAATCTGGTACTTTTGTACGTTGTTACTTGCAGCTAACTTCAGAGGGACAGAGATAGATAGCTCGTGGATAAGTGTTTTCTCAAACATGCTTGGAAATTTGAGCATTATTTTGACAACCTTTTTTGAGATAAATCGAAATTGTTGTACTGGCCAAATACATGCGAGCAGCCGCCGACAAAAGTTGAATGAAAATCCATATCTGTCGTGTTAAGCGGCCAAATAAATTCCTATGGTATTCATATCTGTCGAGTAATTTAAAATGGAACGATTTTTTACTCCGAAACATGGCAACCAAGGAGGTAACTAATCAAAGGTTTAATTTAAATTTCGAACTGGCTTGAAAATAAAAAGCTGTTTATTGAAAAATGTACAAGTTCTGCCTAGGAACTACTTAGTTTTAATTTCCGCGCATTTTTTGAGAAAAGTACTATACAAACCTTGGCCACAACTAGGCACCGATGGACTCACGTATGTATTACACGTTCGTCCATCAATGCGTCTTTTGCTGGCCGCTACAGTAATAGTACATTACTGCAGACGCCAGCAAAAGAGGCATTGATGGACGAACGTGTAAATGTGGGCCGAGGCACACATACGTGAGTCCATCAATGCCTAGTCGTGGCCAAGGCTTGTATAGTCATTTTCTCAAACAATGCGTGGAAATTAAAACAAAATAGTTCCTAGACAGAACTCGAAAATTTTTCAATAAACAGCATTCTATTTGCAAGCCAGTTCGAAATTTAAATAAACCCTTTGATTAGTTACCTCCTTGGTTGCCATGTTTCGGAGTAAAAGATCGTTCCATTTTTAAATAACACGACAAGACATGAGTTTACATAGTAATTTATTTGGCCGCTAAACACGACAGATATAAATTTTCATACAACTTTTGCCGACCGCTGCTCGCATGTATTGGACCAGTACACTAATTTCGATTTATCTCGAAGAAGGTTGTCAAAATAATGCTCTAATTTCCAAGCATGTTTGAGAAAAGTAATAATACTCACAGAGGGCTTGGGTCGGTGCGTGTCTACGGCCCCGACGGCGAGCTTGATGTGTTCCTCGCGACAGCCGTACGCCACCGGCGTCAGCTTTATCACCGTGTGTAGCGGCACATGCAGGTAAGGCAGCTCCTCTGCAACAAACAATCAGACGGGGCTCTGGAGGCAGCTGACTGCGGCATAGCGCAGCATAGCACCATCATCATCATCACCCACAGCCCGACTTTAACCACTGCTGGATATAGGCCTTCCAAAGTTTGTGCCATCTACCATGGTCTGTACTATGACATAGCATAGCACCGGCTCACATTAATCCCCTAAACGAGCCAACGAACCAACGGGTAACAGCGTCGGCGAGAAACTGTGCGACTGCAATCCCTAGCCCCAGCATACCCAGCGTGGATATATAATACGTGTACTTCTGTACGTGTGTTTGAACTCCTCCTAAACGGCCGGATCGATTTTGATGAAATTTTGAGTGTGTTCCAGTGGCTACCTAGATGTTTTAATACGAATTTAAAATTGGACCCGGTAAGTAGCGCTGCAATCGAGATTACATTTGAGATTTTTATTTTACCTTTGACGACATTTTTGTGTGTAATAATAATACACGCAAACGAAGACGGGAGCGGGTCGGCTAGTAAATAAATAAAGCTGGACACTCACACAGCATCATGTAGCCCCAAACTAAGCAGAGCTTGTATTTTGGGAAAGACATGACTGATATATTACTTGTATTTTTTTTTTGAAAATACATACCTAACCTACAGATTATGAATAGATAGCACACATACACTGCTGATTGCAGCACAGCTACATCGCCCGGTCGCCGACGGGCAGCAGCGTCGGCTGTGCGAACAGCTATCCCCAACCATCAGCCCAGAGCGAGGCGATTTTTGGCATATCCCCCTTGTTAGGGGAGACCTATGCCCAGTATTGGACTAATAGTATTGAAGATAATTAATTGAATCATGCGTGACTTTGTGGAAATCCATTACAAGATATTACAAGGCAAATATTTAGTACAAATTCCGATAACTTTCTCTGACGAGATCCACACAATGCATACGTGTGCGAAACAGATTCACATGCTAATCAGAGAAAGAAAATGCAAACAAGCAATAAATAAATACAACCTCCAACTAACTCTTTCACGAAATAGAAACAAAACACGTTTACCTGTTATTATTATTAGCTTTGAGAAATCACACATACAAACACACAAGGAAAAAAAACCCAGTAGAATACATGATGAATTGATGTTTACCAGCGGACTTGTCTAGGAAGTAAGCGAGGAGACATCGCATGACTGCTTGGTGGGACACGACAAGAACATTCCCTTGTCGCTCCAACTCCATAATCACTGGCTCCAACCTCGCTACCAAGTCCTGCAACAAAATGTATTTTCACTTTTAATAGTTGTTTGAAATTATGTAATCAGATTTTATTTGAGTTATTATAAAGAACTTATTTCTGAGGTGGTATGGACACGTAATGCGACGAAATTAAGAACCATGACAAATGATAGCAATACCTGAAGGCAAAAAAGGAAGAGGACACCCACCGACCACCTGGATGCGAACCGTATAAAATGATAATGCTGACACTAGGCTGAACGCCAGAAATTACACAGAATCGCCAAGAATGGCGAACAATTAATATCTGAAGGTCTGACCTGATAGGGAAATATCCAGGAGATTGATTGATTGTCATCCCAACCGACTGCGCCGATCCTACTTACAGTCTATAGGCAAGTTTGTGCAATTGATTGTATATTTGTTTTTCTTCACGCTTAAACTAAAACTTTTTTTTTTTTTTTTATTTGTACCGCAGCGGGAATCGAACACGCAACCTTCTGCGTCTCAGGCGGACCTTCGCCCACTGCGCCACAGGGGCCGTCGTAAATAAATAAATAAATAATCCTGGACACTATCACACAGCATCACGTAGCCCCAAACTAAGCAGAGCTTGTATTATGGGAACCACATGATTGATATACTACATAGATACATTTTTTTTGTAAATACATACATATCATACATAGAAAACACCCAGACCCGAGACAAATATCTGCAGAACATGCAAACATTTGTCCCGCAGCGGGAATCGAACCCGCAACCTTCTGCGTCACAGGCGGACCTTCGCCCACTGCGCCACAGAGGTCGTCAAATAATTGAATTGAGTCAGCAGAAATATTGCTCATAAGTAGTAAATAGTTCTACACCAAGAATAATTTTTAACCTGATACCTCTCGAGCGAGCGGAAACTCCTCATAATCATCAGCCTATACCTATAGACATTTAGCCTCCCCAGCTTCTACCAGCAGCCTTTCACAGATCGTCGCCCCTCTTGTCCGGAGGGCTTTTGCCGAGCCGCGGTCTCCACTCAAGGTTCTAGTCTAAGGCAGATGTGGCCAGCTCACTGACACTTCAGTTTATATAATAATTTTCATTATAAAATTTCTCTTATTTATCTATAATAATAACTTACCTCGTAACTCTCCCCTCGAGGGTATCGATAAGCAAATTTATTGGCGTCGCGTGCGTTGAAGTCTGAAGGGTATTTCGCTTGGATCTCTGCATATGTCATCTCTTCACAGATACCCTGAAACAAAGAATATTATTTAGACTAGTCTAAACATATAGAAGAAATCTTTTTATAACTAATTCTTTTGTTTTTGTGTTGTGGCAATATTTTACTTCCTGTCTGAATTGTTACTAGCGGCGTTTGTGTCTGGACTAGAACATTAAAATTTATAATATTTAATAACCTCTGAAGACTTCTGTGGTGCAGCGCGAAGGTCCGCTTGAGACGTCGAAGGTTGCGGGCTCGATTCCCACCGCGGGACAAATGTTTACCATTATTTGCAGATATTTGTCTCAGGTCTGGGTGTTTTCTATGTATCTTAAGTATGTATTTACAATTTGAATTTTTTGAGTCTTAGTATGAGCTAGTGACATGGCTTAACGACTGAAAAGCCGGGACGAACATCTTAACGTGCCTTCCGAAGCACGGAAGCGCTCAAATCGAAATGTCAATGAAATGAAAAGTCATGTGGTTCTCATAATACAATCTCTGCTTAGTTTGGGGCTACATGATGCTGTGTGATAGTGCCCGGCATTATTTATTTATAAACGCAATGTTTACGTCATTTCCACGCATAGATGGGAAGTGGGGATTATGGGAACATCCTCTACTTATTAGTGGTGGCCTTTTTCCAGCAGTGTACTGATATAGACTGGTATGGTGGATGCTGTGTGATAGTGTCGAGCATTAGCTCTAAGTAGCGTCTATCTCGTTGAGTACCTTCCACTATGACTTCAAATTCATGACCGTTCTTTCGTTCTGTAATATTAGGAACGTCCACACGTAACATTGGATGTAAGTGGTTTGTGTAATATTATTTAGCTATATGATATTGTTTCAGATACTGTTTGTTTTCCAAATAAAATAAATTTTGTTTCATGTTCGGCCAAGAAATCGTTGGCGGGACGAACTCGAAGTCTTCGAGAGAGGATGGTGGGATGTCTGAAAAGAGATGGTTGGCGGAATTTGGGGGAGTCATTTGCCCTGAAAAAAAAGTGGGATAATCTTACAGCGTCAATCTCGTTGAGTGCCTTCCACCGTTCCTGGGGTGCCTTCACGTCCTTGACAGTCTGTATGGCGCGGCGCATCCACGAGGTCCACACCCTGAGGCCGGGGATGCGTTGCTGCTCGATGTAGCCGGACAGTGCGGCCGCGTACTGCCGCCCTCGCGCCGACAGCGACGAGTCTCCGCCGATACGCCCTTCTATGTTGTACATGCTTTCACCATGCTGAAATATAGTCATCATAAATAAGGGTGCTCGTAAACGGGCTAGTTTTTTGACAATTTCTTGCTGCAATGGTATAGCCGCCAAGTTGTCAATTATATCTCTCAGCACATTGCTAAAATTGCTGCAATATTGCTGTATAGCCCGGCAATAATGTCAAGATTTTGCAAGTATTTAATATCTAGCCGGCTACATTGCAAATGATTTATCCTGTTTTGGCTACACTGCAATATATCGTCTTTGCTCTGATGTATAGGTGCATTTCTTTTCCCTCGCTTGCCTGTAGCTGCCGCTGCTGTCTCCTCGATCTAGCCGCAATATGCCCCGCGTGTACGTATTAAATTCCTCAGCAATCCAGTTGCCGAATCTTGAAGGGCTACTACGCTCGGCAATGTATTGCAAAATGGAATTGCAGCAAGGGTAAAGTTGCAAATATACTAAGATTTATTGGTCGATAAAAATAGCCAACAAGATGCAATTTTTGTAGCCCGTTTACAGGTACATCTAGCGGAATTGTCATACACGCACGATTTATTTGCCGAAATAGTATGGGTTACCCGTACAAAGCCTGCAATACAAACTACAACTCACCCTAGTCAAGTAAATGGTCCTCGGCATTATATGTATATTCATCAGGTAATACACAATTCTGCTCTGTATATGCCCTTCATGTTTGTGAACCACCACCTTCTCTCCAGTGTTGTATATCTTCATAAAGCTGTAGTCAGACTCTTGCGCTTGGTCCAACGGTTCGTACCTATCTTTGTAATGCTCTATCCTTAGAAGAAAGTCATTGAGAACGTTGTCTGTGTTTTGTATGTTCGTGTAGTCTGGACTGCTCACTTTTACTTCCTGTAATAGAAAGATTATTAAAAAAATATTATTATATTTTAACACTTTATTCACTCCAGCCTATATCAGTCCCCTGCTGGACATTGGCCTCCCCTAATAAAGGGGGATATGCCCATAATCCCCACGCTGGGCATGCGGGTTGGGGATCGCAGGGCACAGTTTCTCGCACCACCGACGCTGCTGCCCGTCGGTGGCCACGGGATTTAGCTGAGCCGATGTAGGCTGTGCTATGCCGCAATCAGCCGGCCGCCAGAGCCCCACTTTATTAATTTTAAGTTAATTCACTCAGGCGTAACTTTGCGGAAATCAATTACAAGATTCAATGACAATATATTTTGTAAAAGTTCCGCTAACCATTTTTCGCCTTCCCCATAAGCCATCCTCCGGAAATTATCGACTCGCTGTCCGCCTTCGGCACACCGCCGAACTCCGTAGACGTGTTGCTTTGCGAAGCGCCAAACAGAAAGTGAAAGCGACAGCGAGTAGATCATTTCCTGAGAATGCCTTATGGGGAAGGCGAAACATTTTAGGGATAATCATAATGCCCACCATAATATTCTGTTCAATAATTCTAGGGTCGTCGCAGATAGACTCGACGAAGAATAACTTGAAGCCCATCTTGTGTACCACGATGTCTCTGATCATCCGCCGCCGGTCCAGCGTCGAGTTTGTCGCGTCAAACACCTGCAACACGATAATTATACATACATATATAAACAAATGGTAAACTGACTGACTGCGCTTTCACTGGGTAACGAAGTAAGGATCTTCAAATTTTGTATTTAGGCTGACGATTGAAAAATAATGTATACGTGTCTCAGTATTTTCGATAATTTCGATCCTTTAAGGATGAAAAGGGGAATAACGTTGTGTATGGAAAATCCTTCATTATCAATGTAAAAATCACTAAATGGAAAGAAATACTCTACACGGACGAAGTTGTGGAAATAAGCTAGTCGTACATACATATACTTTACATACAGTCACGCCTAGTTCCCAGAGTGGTATGCTGATTACGGATCTCCACTTGCTCCGATCCTGGCATACCTCTTTTGTTTCATTCACTCTCATCACATTCTTCATACATTCTCGTCGGTTTAGGGTACTCCTATAATATAATGCTAATCCTATCACACCATCAGTAGCCCCAAACAAGCAGAGTTTGTATTATAGGAACCAAATGACTTATACTACATAAACTTAGGTATTTTTTTTAGTAAAAACATAAATAACATTCAGACCCGAGACAAATATTTGCAAATCATACAAACACTAGTCTCGCGGCGGGAATCGAACCCGCAACCTTCTGCGTCTAAGGCGAGCCTTCGCTCGCTGCGCCACAGAGGTCTTCAATCGTGGTTATTGTCTGTGAGTGAACTAACCACCTATGTATATGAACATCTCTCACTACATTTTATAGCACTATGGTCACTCACTACAAAATTAGTGTAGGACGGCCTCCGGCCAGGTGGTGTGTGCCGAAGTGACGATCTTCGAAAGGTTGCTGGTAGAAGTTGGATGCGTCGAGCTCAGGACAGGGCGCAATGGCGCTTAGGGGAGGCCTATGTCCAGTAGTGGACTGCTATAGGCTGATGATGGTGTTGATAATGATTCTCTATGAAGTCTGCTTGTGAACGAGCCAACTATGCGAACATCCCTCACTACATTTACTAGCACTACGGTCACAGGCTCATAAGTAGATAAAAATCTACAGATCTCACACTACGCGCCACTATCAGAGGCATTGAAAATTTAATTTAGTAATTAAGCACATGATAAAATTTGACTATAACGTACTGACGATAAAGAGACCGGAGCGCAGACGGACCCGCTACCGTCTACAGTTTTTGTCCGCCGGCCTCCTAAGATGGCTCAAACTGTAGCATAATTAAATCCCAAGATATCATAGTTTCTGTTTTAAAAAAAATCTGCGCTCAAAAAAAGTTATTGGGAAATTATCGATCAAAATCAGCTGTCAATCAAATTTCAAAAAGTTTTGGAAAATCACAAAGTTATCGACCGGTTTTGGGAATTGCACTTTGAAGCCCTCCCTCAGACGCACATTTTAAAATTTGGCCCATCCGCCTACCTCTCATATCTGCGAAACTACAGGCAAATGTCACAGTTTCATAAATCGGGACAGGTAAACATAAACATTTTCAATTTTAATACTCACAGCCACCTCGCCTCCTTTGGCGAGCCACTCGCAAACATCTTGCAGCGCGTCCAGGGCACACTGCTGCCGTATCGCCATCGCTTCCTTGTTGTCGGCGCGGAAGAACTCATGACTAGTGTAGGCTGTGGTGGCGTGCCGTCTGTATTCACCCAGGTTGAACACTGAAACGAACGTTTATTTGTGTGGGTACTTGCTTCCGCCCGCGCAGTACCGGATTAAGCCAGCGCGGGGCCTGTAGCAAATTTTATTGAGGGGCCTTTGGTTTCCTTTAGGTTATCAAGTTCATGGTATTGAATAAAACAAAATTAACGAACTGGATCAATTTGTCGCCCTAGGCTGTCCTCAAAATTATCTGCGCAAGCATTAACGATAATTGATTTTTTTTTCAAAATCTCTTCTGTTTAATGACTTATTTCTGTCGGAGTATTCCAAAAACGCTAGTACACGGGGCCCGTTGCATTTGCTACTATTGCTACGTGGTTAATCCGCCACTGCGCCCGAGGCTTCGCTTGCGCGGAACCCGGACAGAAAATCCTTGTTATACCTGTCCAGAAAGAACTGCAAAATTCAGCTCAATCCATTCAGTAGTTACGGCGTGAAGGAGAAACATCTTACAAACTGTAACCTTTATAATACTAGTTTAAACTAGATTCCTAATTGTGATTCGTACGAGAGATTTCGTCGCTCAGTGTTAGTGCGAAGTGGCTGGGAGCTCACCTCTGGTATTGATGCCGATCCAGTTGAGGTATCTCGACAGTTTCTTTGCGATGTATGTCTTCCCCCTGGCGGGCAGACCCACCATGGCGATCACGTGAGGGATGTTCACATAGTTGGCTCGTTCACCTGCAGACAATATCATGTTTAATTTTACGTATTAACTTCTACCTTCGTCGTAGTTCCCGAGTGGCCAACTCTGTTGTCAGTTTTTAGGCCGCCTGAAGGCATCCGACATGACTTAACGACAGAGAAAGCCGCACCAACATCATAATGTGCCGTCCGAACTATTCTTAACTATTTACTAACTTACTGCCATAATTTTTATAATCTACTAACCATGTGTCAGGTCAGAAATTATGCATATTCTAAGTTTCATCCAAATCCCTTCAGCTGTTAACGTTCACCTATCCAAATGGTGTCCGGGCAGAGGTTGCTTAGCGAGATCTTTTGGGGGCTAAACTCTAACACCAAAGTCGGACTCCGACATTTAATCACCAAAACAGAAAAAAAGGTGACTAATGCCTGTATACTGAAACCTTCGAACCTTCTTCCTTCAAACCCAAGCCAACCACACCTGCACAAGGTGCACCCTGATAAATAACAAACAGGGCTCTGGCGGCCGGCTGATTGCGGCATAGCGCAGCCTAACACTGGCACAGCTAAATCCTCTGGCCGCCGACGGCAACAGATTTCTGTGGGCAGCAGCGTCTGCGGTGCGAGAAGTTGTGCCCCAACCCGCATGCCCAGCGGGGGCATTATGGGCATATCTACCTTCTTATAGGGGAGGCCAATTTCCAGCAGTGAACTTAATAGGCTAGTGTTGTTGTTGAGGTTTTAAGGTGAACAAATTGACGTTTTAGTACAGGTTCTGAAGAATCACGTTGCCTAAAATGGTTGAGTGGTTTCGTTTCCATATTATTTATATTATATTATATTTTTACAGTTTATAGGCTTACGTTTGACCGCCTTCTCACCTATTGATAAGTGATGATGCGGTCAACAATGTACCACGCTTGCCTACAATGAACAGATTTATTTTGCTAGAAGACACCTAAGTCGTAGTGATCAGGAAACACTGACGCCGGAAAAACATTCCATTCCTTAGCTGTTCTAAGGATGAAAGATGCAGTGAAACGCTTTGTGTGGGCAGGTGGAATATCTTCTGTGTATGTATGTATATATTTTGTATTATTTATTTTTATTTGAATAGACCTAAACCATGTAGGGCAATAGCAGTAGACTGCTACTGGCTGATAATGATGATGAAGAAATAATGTAGAACAAAATCTCCACACACCACACCACACCACACCAGCCTATATCAGTCCACTGCTGGACATAGGCCTCCCCTTATAAAGGGGGATATGCCCATAATCCCCACGCTGGGCATGCGGGTTGGGGATCGCAGGGCACAGCTTCTCGCACTACCGACGCTGCTGCCCGTCGGTGGCCAGGGGATTTAGCTGTGCCGATGTAGGCTGCGCGATGCCGCAATCAGCCGGCCGCCAGAGCCCCGTTCGTTGTTTAGCAGGGTGCACCACGGGCAGGTGAGGTTAGCTTGGGTTCCGATGATAGAGGTTGGAACCCCATATACCCCAAAATCTCATGTGTTAGGTATTTGCAAAAGGCAGACACAATTCACTGAGTAAACAGTATTCTCAATTTTAATTTATTAATTAACATAAGAGCTTCTGATAATGCTTTATCAATGTTTTATTTACTATTAACTTTCCTCTGATAAACATAAGATATAAATAATGTAATGGACTATGTACTTTCAAGGGCTTTTTGGCTAGACATATGACACTTCTCACTAATATTATGAATGCAAAAGTTTGTCTGTGTCTGTGTATGTATGTTATACTCAACTTGGTCATGGCAGAATGAATTTATTATTATTATTTAATGAGTAGCTAGATGCTGATGTGTCCATTTCAGGCAGTGTTAAAAACAAAACTAGGTTAATCTTTCTGTCACTTTTTTTTATCACTGACTAGCTGACCCGACAAATGTTGTGCTGTCTCAAAGAGGGTATCGAAGTTAAAGAATCATTCAAAAAAGTTAATTGAAGTGGAAAAAGCAATCAATGAAGTTAAAACAACAAAAACAACTACCCTACCACACCCTACCCTACCTAACCCCTACTTTTAATATTAACAGGATAAAAAGTATCCTATGTCCATTTCCTGGTTGTAAGCTACCTCTCCACCAATTTTTAGCCAAATCGGTTCACCTGTTCTTGAGTTATAAATAGTGTAACTAACATGACTTTCTTTTATATATATATATGGTATAAAAGATATATTAAGTCATAGTCAGATATCGAGCTAATTTTTGAAGTTGTTTACTGATGTAACCGATACAACATCTTCAGGTAGCAAGTTTCATGGTGTTGGTAGAGGCTCTCATTAGTCGAAGGAGGTGGCCATGATGGTCTTAGGGATTGTTTCTTGCAGAAGACATCATGAATGTCTGGCAAGTTATAAAAAGTTATTTAGACAAAAGTTGGAATATACATAGTTTGTGACATGGATTAACATAGGCTTTTTTTTAAGTTACTTTAAGATGGAACAAGCACACGGCCCACCTGATGTTAAGTGGTAACCATTACCTATCACAAAGCATTGCGTCTAAGATCATAATTTTTTGGAATGTGCTCTACGATGCAACAACCTGTGATCATCAACTTGAAGCATGAAGATGATAAGCCTTGTGTGCCTGTAATTCCACTAGCATCCAACTTTAACCGAAACACAGCAATGCTGTTTCATGGCAGAAATAAGCATGTTGGTAGATACACATATCACAGGATGAGCACCTTCTCATAGAGCTCTGCTACTACCAAATGGTATGTATGGTACCACAACACCCAAACTAGCAACAATTTAATTTTAATTAACCTACTTCATCCCACTGCTGGGCAAAGGTCTCCCCCGATTCCGCTAACCATCTTTATCCTAAGAAATTTTTGAGTTTTTATCTGCAACCAGTCTGTCCATGAGCTAATTGTTGTTAAGTTTTGTGTTAGGCAGAGTAGCTACACTCCTGTATGTTCTGTAGGTAAGCATTCTTCAATATTTATATTCAATTATTCAATATGAATCTTACAAAAAGGTGTTGGTCGAACCAAATAAAATCCTTTGACCTAATTATTTGTGAAAAACTTCAATATGCACTGAATTAAAGGCTTTTAGCGATAATAGTATCAAGGCTTTACTGATATAATTGATTAGATGAAGTAAAGTTATCAGAAACCTGCAAAACCAAACAGAAATGATAGGAACCGCATAGTATCATTTTTGTAAAAATAGTTCATAATGTGGCTAAAAGTTTGTTCATTTAGGAAATATAATATTTTTGGTGCACATTCTATTGAAATTTAAAATATTCATTGAATTAGGTAGGTACTGTAGTTACTTACATCAAAGAATAGATGTATGATAGGTGAGTATGTAAGTTTACTCTTATTTTTATCACTTCCTAGAGTCCTGCCGGTAAGGCCATATCAATCAAGAGTACGAAAATAATAATTCACCGCGTAGTAAAAAGACCAATGTCCTTGTGACGACACCAAATAGTGAAATTCTTCCTCGAATCCATCAAATTATGTTTTTTTTTACATACCGTCCCCAAAGAACTGTTTATTGAGGTATTTCCAGCCTTCAGCACGGTTGTCGTCTGTATCCATTATCACAATAATTTGCTGCTACCGATAAAACCGAGTTTAATTACGGTAAATTTCAATTTAAAATTCAATTTATTTCACACTCGGCCGTGCAGTCTCTCCGCTAGCAATACGAGAACTGAGCTGTCAATGTCAATCAAAATTGACAAAACAAATATCGATTGACATTTAAAATTTTGACAATGACAAACAAGACATTTATCAAGAATCCATGCTACATGTATGTCAAAATGCATGTGATACAGGCAATAACTAAAGATGTCTGTTCATTTTTTAAGCATTGTGTGCATGGTGTCAACAATGTACAGTCAGCTTATTGATTATTGGGACACGTTGGTCACGTTGTACATAGGTAGTAAGTCCTACATCATTGAGTTGTAAGGTTTTAATAGACGTGTCACAAAATTCAACGATAAGCTGGCATCAGGGAGTGGACAAGTGGACGACTAAACTTTTAGAAAAAGTTAAAAATAAATTCTGACTAGGTACATACCTATTTTTTATTTCAAATCCTGTAACCTACTTATGTGCCTAAGGTCACAGAATAACAACAAAAGTCAAACTCATGTATGTATTTCACTTTTCATACCTATGGTCGGGGCGGTGGCGCCGGTGGCGCTAGGGCTGCCAACTTTGGGGCGACTGAGGGGGCTACCCCAAACCCGCGTTATGGCCCGTATCAGATACTGTGAGAATTAATAGGTATTTATATGAATAAAATAGCAGATTCTGTTGTAAGTAATTTTTCATATTAAATATTGAAATTAGTAAAACCGCCATAAAATCAGTCTAAAATTATTAAAATTTTAATACATAATTAATTATGTAATTTTTCGTAACATATTCTAAATAAATAACAGTTATTATTGATACAAAATAATTGTTACCGGAAGCTATTTTGAAGTAGCCTAAAACTGAAGTTTATGTTGATTGTACTTTGAAGATAAAATTAAATCGTTATTATTTTTCAAAGGTATTTTGCCGATTTAATAACATTTTATGAGGTATAAAATGTTATTAAAGTAGTCAGACGTGGTACAAAGGGGAAGTGTATTGAAGGTAGTCAGGGAGTCCGGGGCGGTGGATCCTGACGTTCTGGTTCGACCTTCGAGAAGGGAAAGACGTCTCGCTCTGTGCCCTGTCGGTATTATTCGGTTTTGACTATACCTCCATTGCTGAAAAATGAGCTAAGTAACTTAAATATGTCTTTCGGCCTCTTGACAATATTTTAAGGTTATTTTGTAAAATAACGTTCTAGCCCTAATTGCATAAACATGGAAAGTTTTAACATGTTTTGTGTTGAAGTAAAATGATTTTTATTACTATTACAGAATTTTAATTTCACTTCTGCTCATACCCGCATGGCAAAAAAAAATGTTCTTCATTATTAAAACAAAACAATAAACATACTATTACAATACAAAAATTTTACAGAACAAAAATATACAATATACAATATAACAATTTTACAATTTTTTTTTACAATATTTGACAATTTCCACTATCGAACTGCACCTTACAAAAAATTAGTTACTTCGTATAAACTGATTCAAAATAGGAAACTACCTATTGTATAAATCGAGCTTAGACAGCCTTAAAATGAACTTGTGGCTGGTGGCTTAAAAAACGACATTTCACCGTTTAATGTTGAATTTAAACAGCCGCCCACTGAACAGTTAAAAAAATGTTGTTGCTGCATTTTTACATAAAAAGTTCACAGCACGTGTCTCAAGCGGGTGACACTCGTGCTTGCACTGGTCCGAACTGTTCCGAGATATCGTGTCCGTGAGCGATGTCTATGTGTGCGTTGCTCGAGCGCACTTTGTAAGTAGATTGTCTTCTGTACCTATCTTTATTTTGTGCTTAGGTGCTATTAAAGTAATTAGTTTACGTTACTGTCTAAGTACCTTCGTAGAAATGCGTCACATAGCACGTTGCAAACGAATGCGGCCAGTTAACGAACAAGCAACGATAACCTTTTAATTTAATTGGATGTTATCAACAAGTTTTACATGTTTGGGCTTTTAAATAGTTTATATTTGTAAATAAATATAAATATTTGTGTTTGTAAATTTATTTTAATAAAAATTCTAATTCAACCTCTTTGATTGTTTATCGTTTTTAAAAGGGTTAAGTTAATGTAACATGTGTGGGTTAACATGTCTTCCTATCTCTAGCATAGGCAGGGATAAGTACCTAGCTCAGATAGTAACTGCTTGCTTCTATGTAAAATAAGAGCTGTAGATAGTTTTAATTTATGGTCGTTTATTATCGATAGTAAGTAAAATAAAAATCGTCTTTTCTCGTAGTTAATGATAAGCGGGCGTCTTACGAACATCAAAACAATAATACGACGCGTCGAACCTTACGTACCGAGGTATCGATGCCAAATGTCGATGGACGATGAATGGAAATAGGTACCTACACCTACTTACGTCGGTAGGTAACTCTCTGTGATAATTATATTTAGCAGTTCTCGTCACATACCCTTGACATTGTACACTAGCGTTACGTCGGTAGGTAGCTGTCCGCGTTCGCTGCACCCAGCCCCTCGATGACGAAAAATGCCCTTCGTGGTTTATGAAAAAGGTAATCCAAAGTAGTGCACAAACAAGTTCTGTGATTTTGTGCATTACCAAGTCATACCAAAACATTCCCTACAGTTTGTTAAATAATTGATAATTCTTTATTGTTTCATGTGGTACATTTAGTTCTTAAAATAAATGAGGAGAATATTGGTTGATACGTGGGACATTGCCATTAGTGATGACGACGACCGACGAAAACCAAAATGGCTTTTCATTGGTTTGACAAACCAAATTGGATTTTGTGTAACTTCTAATCTTAAATTGATTGATGATGAAAAATTACTTCGTGGTTCATAAAAAAAATTCAGAACTGAGTCGTTTTTTTGACGTCGTCGTTAATGGTAATTGTTGAATTGTCGGCTGATACACAAGGGGTTCAATTTCTCTGCAAATTTTGTTTCGGGTCGGTCGGGTTCGAGTTTTGTGGTAACCAATGTGTGTAGGTTCTAGTTTCTGATAGACACGACACAAGAGAGCATATTAGAGGGAGGTCAAGGGTAGTATCGGTGTTATGTTAAGTTAGAAGGCCAGACAGGCCGTTATACCTATAATATATGTATGTATACATTTTACATACAAGATTATCTAAGTAACACTTTATTAAGCCCCAACACACCAATCTACTAATTTACCTATATTTGACTGTAACTTCAGGGCTTTAGTATTACCTCCTAGAGTCTGTTTTAATTTAGATATAGATCGCGGTGACACACATGCTAATATTTATTTCAAGTCTGCTGTTGATGACCGTTGGCATGGGTGGCATCAGATATATACTGATGCTTCCAAGCACTCGCAGTCTGGAAATGTTGGTGTAGGTGTAAGGTACCTGAGGTAATTAAAGCCCGCGGCATAATAAGGCCCACTTTCGGAATTCGCGCGGCTAATGACTAAAACCAACTTCCGTCTACACGCACACAGGCTCCATGAGCATAAACCCCCATCGCGTAAACAAACCGCGGGCTGGCACCACCATCTTGTCAGTGACAAGCTCAAAGTTGTGAAAGTGAGACGTGCAACGTGATTTTAGAAGATTTGAATGCAGAAAACTGTAAGTTTCTTTTCACTTCTCTTGCTCAAAAAGTGTATCATAATAGTGTAGCTTAGCGGGCCTAAAACTCGAGTTTAATACCTAGGGCTAAAAAGTATTTTTTCTTTTTAATTTTTGTCTAAAATCATCAGCCCGTACAAAGCATTCGTTCTCTTATATAAAAACTCGACTTCTTGGTGCTCCGTCAATCTTTTTTTTTGAAAATAGAACCGTCTTGGTGATGTTTTATGAAGGTTGATTCTTCCCTTCACGGTAGAATGCGAACTGTTTCGTTGAGGGTTATTGAAGGTATAGAGATTTAAAAAAAAAGATGGTATTGGCGCTAAATCTCTAGAATTTTCTTCATTCCAAATCACAAACTTTTACGTTTAACTTCCTGACTTTAACTTTCAAATTGTGAACGTGAAAAATGTCATCAAGTGATAGTGAAGATGCTAATATGCAAATGGAAGAAAAGGGCAAAGAAATAATTATGAATCTGTTGCCGACAAAATCACGTGAAATACACTCGAGAGCAATGAAAACGGGTCACTCAAAGAATCCAAAAAATCTCGGAAAGTAAGAATGCTAGGTTAATGCAATAAATTGTATTTAATAGACAATTTAATACTCCTTAAATGAAAGTTAAAAAAATATGAGTCACCATACATTTTATTTACACAAAATTACATAAAGAAAAAAAACTGCTGATCTCTCCTTAAAACAAAAATAGGAAACATGAAATTTTTGAACTTTATGACGATTTTCTTGAATTTCAATACTTCGTATTACCTCCTCGTGCTTCCATTACTGCGTTTACGCGGTTTGGCATGCTGTACACCAAGTTCCTTATACGATTTTGGGGAATATTCTCCCATTTCTCTGTGAGAGCAATTTTGAGCTCAGGAAGCGTGATTGGGGGAGGGTTTCGTTGTTTTACGCATCTCCCTAGCTCGTCCCAAGCATGCTCGATCGGGTTGATATCCGGGCTGCGCGCTGGCCACTCCATACAAGTAATGTTCATCTCTTGAAGGTAGTCATTCACAATCCTACCTGTATGAGGTCGGGCATTGTCATGCATAAATATAGCATCCTCACCCATATTGACCATAAATGGACCAACGTGTTCGTTGAGGATTTCTTCCACATATCTTACGCTAGTTAAAGAGCCGTTTTCTATGATCACCAGCTCTGTGCGACTTTCAGAGGAAATTCCGGCCCACACAAGTACAGACCCACCACCGTAGGCTACTTTTTCTTCGATGCATGCTTGCTTGAATCTTTCCCCTTTATCTTTCTTATGCTCTACAAGCACGATGGAAGACACAGAGTGTATAGAAGACCAGGGGAAAGATTCAAGCAAGCATGCATCGAAGAAAAAGTAGCCTACGGTGGTGGGTCTGTACTTGTGTGGGCCGGAATTTCCTCTGAAAGTCACACAGAGCTGGTGATCATAGAAAACGGCTCTTTAACTAGCGTAAGATATGTGGAAGAAATCCTCAACGAACACGTTGGTCCGTTTATGGTCAATTTGGGTGAGGATGCTATATTTATGCATGACAATGCCCGACCTCATACAGGTAGGATTGTGAATGACTACCTTCAAGAGATGAACATTACTTGTATGGAGTGGCCAGCGCGCAGCCCGGATATCAACCCGATCGAGCATGCTTGGGACGAGCTAGGGAGATGCGTAAAACAACGAAACCCTCCCCCAATCACGCTTCCTGAGCTCAAAATTGCTCTCACAGAGGAATGGGAGAATATTCCCCAAAATCGTATAAGGAACTTGGTGTACAGCATGCCAAACCGCGTAAACGCAGTAATGGAAGCACGAGGAGGTAATACGAAGTATTGCAATTCAAGAAAATCGTCATAAAGTTCAAAAATTTCATGTTTCCTATTTTTGTTTTAAGGAGAGATCAGCAGTTTTTTTTCTTATGTAATTTTGTGTAAATAAAATGTATGGTGACTCATATTTTTTTTAACTTTCATTTAAGGAGTATTAAATTGTCTATTAAATACAATTTATTGCATTAACCTAGCATTCTTACTTTCCGAGATTTTTTGGATTCTTTGAGTGACCCGTTTTCATTGCTCTCGAGGGTATATTTAAAGAGTTACGAAAATTTTATGAAATGGAGAGATGAGAAACGTGTGGATTCTTTTACAGAAGGGGTTTTTCTCACTTATTTTGATGAATTATCGAAAAAATTCAAATCGTCGACTCTTTGGAGCACATATTCAATGTTAAGAATGACCTTAAAAACGAGACACGATGTCGATATTAAAAAATATGTAAATTTAACGGCTTTACTGAAGAAATTGTCCACTGGATACAAGGCAAAAAAATCTAAAGTCTTGACGACACAAGAAATCGAAACATTTTTAAATAACGCTCCAAATAAACAATACTTGGCAACAAAGGTAACCTACTTATGTACTCTACTCAAACTAAATAAATAGATACCTACCTACATACCTAAATTATGTACCTAGGTTATTACGATTATTAACACACTTATTTTTTTGTTCAACAGGTTGCTTTAATTTATGGAATCAGCGGTGCATGCAGAGGAATAGAGCTTGCCAATATAACGCTAGAAGACGTAGAAACGGATACAAACCTACAAGCTGTGAGTCTGCCGAACACGAAAACAAACAAAGAGCGTAAATTTGTCATCAGTGGAGAATACCTTAATATAGTTAAAGCCTATCAGGAGTTACGTCCCACTAATGTTTCAACGAGAAGATTTTTTCTAAATTATCAAAATGGTAAATGCACAAGGCAAGTCATAGGCAAAAATAAATTTGGTAACATGCCTAAAGATATTGCCACTTATCTAAATTTACCAAATCCGGAACTCTACACGGGCCATTGTTTCCGCAGAACATCCGCGACTCTGTTGGCGGACTCTGGTGCGAATATAACGACATTAAAACGCCACGGTGGATGGAGGTCCGATCAAGTGGCTGAAGGTTATATAGAGGACTCTATACAAAACAAGTATCACGTCACGCAGCGGATTATGGAAGGAATCAATATTCTACCAAACATTACAGAACCCCAAGCATCTACATCGCGGGATTGGATGAATATGTGAACTCAGCTGAAGCCGCGCAGGAAACTCAAGCAAGATTCGAGTCTCTCCAACTTTTACTCCACAACAATCAACTCAAAATATTATCACATCCCAATCACAGAGAACCGAAATAAAATTGCCCGGGAAAAACATATCACTAAACATTCAAAATTGCTCTAACTGCACATTTAATTTTTAATAAAATTTCTGAAAATTGACTAATTTGGAATTGTTTTATTTTCTCGCAATCGAAGTGAAAAGTAGAGTGTTTTACTCGGGCCAAAACCACCCATTATAACTCGGTCTTGTCATCCTCCCTCGCTAAGCTCGGGAGTATAACAACCTCGTATATAATGGGATGGTTTAGTCCCTTGTAAAACAATCTACTATTGTTTTTTTATTACTTTGGTACAAAATTACTGGTTCAGATCGTATGTTAGGTCAAGCTCAGTGTGATTTCAATGCTTGTTAACGTAAATATCTGTTTGTTTCGATATGTTGGGGTTTCTTGCTGAACTTACCTCTAGGATAATAAGGCCCAGCAAAACAAGTGCTGGGCCTTATTTTCCTTAAGGAGAATGAAGTCAATTAGCCTAATATTTTTGTGTTTGTTTTTGCAGATATAGCCAACATGCCGCCCAAAAAATCTTTATGGATGGAAGCAAATCTTCAATCTGCTATGTTAGCAGTTCAACGAGGGCAATTCACACAACGTACTGCAGCTGTTCGGTATAATATCCCGACGAACGTTAAGAAACCATTTAAAAAGTGGAATTACCTTAAAAAACTAGGAAGCTGTTCAATAAGTAATATTTAAGTGTTTGAATAGTTTTTAAAGCTCATATGTTACTGATTATAAATGTTGTATTTTTATTGGTATTCCCATAACTACATTATCATATTTCTTTGACCACTTCGCAAATAAAACTGAGTTTTGTAGCGGGCCATATTTTACTGCTATGGTAAAATAAGGCCCAAAGGAAGGTTTTTTTTTGAATGGGCATAACTTTAACTTTTTATTTTATAGCATTTTATTTTTTTATTTACATACTAGCATATTGAACCAAAGCTTAGGATTAACCCTGTTTTTATCTCATTAGTCCTGTTATACACGATTTTTATCACTTTCAAGTTAGGTGGGCCTTATATGCCGCGGCTACCTTATATCACAAACATATTGTAGAAAAAATTAAATTACCTTGCGAGACATCTGTTTTTACTGGTGTTGTTAAAGAATTGGAATACGTTCTTTTGATGAAACTTAAAAATACTGTTATATTTAGTGATTCAATGAGTTCTTTGCAATCATTGGTTAAATATCCATTTCGCTCTAAAACTTGTTACCCTCTCATAATCGAAGCCAGAGATAAACTTTTTGAATGCATGAAAAATGGTCTTTCTGTAAATTTTGCATGGATACCGAGTCATTGTGGTATATTAGGTAATGAACGAGCAGATAAACTTGCTAATGAGGCGGTGGAGTGTGGAGATATGTTCCCATAGAAAAACTTTGCTCACGATATTGTTTCACTACCTAAAAAAGTCTTGAATGATTCGTGGAATAAAGCTTGGAATGAATCCAGTAGTAGTAAAGGACGACATTATAAGGTTATTCAAAAAATCATAACATTAAAACCATGGTTTTTTAAACTTAAATTGAGTAAAAGGCCGACGACTGTTCTGATTCGTATGCGGCTGGGGCACACTTGCGGAGATGAAATTGGGGATGTCAATCATATATTCTTTTCTTGCAGCAAATATGATCACATTCCTCTTAATAATGATTTAATTTCCCTCCATGACCCACTTCCTACAAATATTACTCTATTGCTCTCTTCCTTGGACTCCTGTATATACCAATGTCTAGCTTCCTATAAAAAATATAATAATTAATATCAATATATAACTATTTTGTGTAAATATTATGTACATATTATAATAATTTCCCTTTACTAACCCTCCTGATCCTTTTCCAAATTTCGCAAACTCGATAAGTTTTGTAAATAAATACGTTTCCCTAATTTATTATAAAAAAAACTTTCAAAATATCTACATGTAAATTGGCAAATGCACAAACAGTGCGACGCCAGGAAAAAAAAACACTATTAGATTACGAGATGACCCGCCCAAAACTACGTTTGCGTGTACTTGCTTTCTTGACTGGTTAATTTACACGGAACCTCCCAATTGTACGAAATAAAAGTAGGCAGAATGAATCTTCCCCCACACAGGTGCGTTATTATCAGTGATAATATCGCATGGGGGGAGACTTAAATTCATATACGATTAGGTACATGAATCTAATCTTCTACCTACTATACCTACTTAGATCTAGAATTCAATTAGTCACTTCCCTACACGTGTTTTCGATCTTATTACACTAAGCGACGGAAGCTCTTTGCAAATTGCGATGAAAGTAAGTAAAGAATGATTTTTCTTACAATGTTAAATTTCTTTTTACTAACTAAGTAGGTACAATTATGAGAATAATTAAGGCTCAAATGGATTGGGCGAAACACGTACTGTAAGTACAACTTGTATAACTTTTCTGGTTAAGAAATAAATACAATACAATTATATGATACTTCAGTCGGATGCCTTGCTTTATCATCACCACAGCTTGGACACCCGAGGGACAGTGGCTTAGGGCCGGCCGAGAATGTTGGCGGGACGAGCTCGATGCCCTTTAAAGAGGGTGGTGGAAGGTAGCTCGGAACTAGGGTTACGATATCTCAGGATTTGTCCTGAGATTTCCGGATTTTTAGGCTTTTCTTAGGATTGCGGCGGATGTTGAAAATCTCAGGAAATCTCAGGATTTTTGAAATTTTCAATAAAATAGAGTAGATTTAGATCCTACGAAAACAAATAATAATTTTCTTTTTAAAGAGACTATTTTAACTTTGGTCATGTGAATTGCACAAATAAAATCAACACTTAAACCGGTTGTAAATCTGTTTTAAAATATTTAATTTGCGATGATACCTTTTTAAGTAAACTTTTGTCTTTTAACACTACTTTAAAATGCTTCGCACGTTAAACTCTTGAAACACAACGCGTGGACTAACTACGCGTCGTGCCGTGGGCTAGAAAAGCAGTAAATTAAATTTTCGCGAGAATTAGAAAAAATCCAGTAAACCTCAGGATTTTTCAATGGAAATCATGATTTTTCCCCGGACTTTTAAATTTTCTATCTGGTAACTCTACGCGGAACAGAGATGTTTGGAAGTATATCTTTGCCCAGCAGTGGGACGAGAATAGTTAAATAAAAAAAATAATATGTATATTAATAAAATAACATTCTTTTCACTTCTCTTGCTCAAAAAGTGTATCATAATAGTGTAGCTTAGCGGGCCTAAAACTCTAGTTTAATACCTCGGGCTAAAAAGTATTTTTTCTTTTTAATTTTTGTCTAAAATCATCAGCCCGTACAAAGAATTCGTTCTCTTACATAAAAACTCGACTTCTTGGTGCTCCGTCAATCTTTTTTTTTTTGAAAATAGAACCGTCTTGGTGATGTTTTATGAAGGTTGATTAATTTTTAATAAAATTTCTGAAAATTGTCTAATTTTGAATGGTTTTATTTTCTCGCAATCGAAGTGAAAAGTAGTGTTTTACTCGGGCCAAAACCACCCATTATAACTCGGTCTTGTCATCCTCCCTCGCTACGCTCGGGAGTATAACAACCTCGTATATAATGGGATGGTTTAGTCCCTTGTAAAACAATCTACTATTCTTGAGCTGTAGGGAACGTCGCGTCGGAACTCTGAATACTATGTGACTTCAGTGGGCCCGAGCGTGCACCAAGCACCAGTGAGAGAGAGTAGAGTCCTTTTCCTATGTTCAAAAACTAAAACGTGACTACGTATGAGTATGTACCTACTGAAAAAGGATGTTGTAAAAAGTATGAAACAAGAATGTTTTCTCATCCGACATTGTTACGTAAAAACTATTCAATATTTATCGTCTAATAAACAAGATTTGTTTTAATGTATTTTTTTTGCGATTGTGACTCTCACTAATCCGGTTTTTAAAAATAATTACAAAACAAATTTTCTGCCTCAGACTAACTTCTGCTTACTTGCTTTATGGAACTGTGGTTTTCGAACTCCACGAATTAAATTATCCTATCAAATGGATAGATAGATAGATAGATCGATCGGACTATCATCTAAATTGTAGAAAGTTTGTAGATTGGAGAGGGCGTTACGGTAGTTAGTAGAGATAATCATCATCATCAGCCTACAGCAGTCCACTGCTAGACATAGGCCTCTCCTAATGTGCGTACGTTTGCCGAGCCGCTGTCCTTTACCCCAACGGTTACCGATTCTTCGGCAGATATGGTTAGCTCACTGCCACTTCAGCTTGTTAATCTCTGAGCTATGTCGACAACTTCAGTTCTATGTTGGATTCTATCGCTGAGCGACTTTGAACTGGTGGACTTGCCGTAGGTACTGTATATAAAGTGTAGGTAATCAGAAACAAATAAAATGTGATGTCTGCTTGAGCCAAAGGTTTACTGGTGTCCCTGATAACGTATCGAGTGATAAGGGTGGCTGTAGCAGTTAATAACCTGTAGGTTATAGGATTGATTAGACTGATAACAAACATCATTGAACTCTCGAGCGTACTGCCTACTGCGTATGCTATACCGTAGGCTGAGTTCTACCTCTTGAGCCTCATCGTAGTTAATATATATGCATAATATTTATACACAATAATACAGCGCTATGTAGCCCCAAACTAAGCAGAGCTTGCAGATCCTTGTATGGGAACCACAGTACTGAAATATAACTTCCTTTTTTTTAAACATACATATTATACACAGAAAACACCGAAACAAACCCGAGACAAATATTTGCACCCCATACAAACATGTAACTCGCGGCCGGAATGGAACCTGCAACCTTCTGCGTCTCAGGCGAGTCGCCCACTACGACACAGGTGTCGTCGAACTGCACTGTCTGTTTTTCTGGTACTCACAACACAGTAGAAAATTAGTATCAGGTTATGCAGTGATTCAGTGATGGGTGTTGGGTGTTAGTAGAAATATCGAACATACTGGCTTTTATCGCTCTAACTAAAAGTTATTTGAACCTATCATATCATCCAAAGCAAACGGGTAGGGTATTGGAGCGAGTAAGCATAGATAGGACGAGAACCCCTGGCGAGATGGAGTGACAATCTTCGTAACGTAGGTAGCTGGATGAGATGAGCCGAGTAACGGACTCAATGGCGTATCTTAGGAGGGACCTACGTCCAGCAGTGGACTGCTATAGGTGGACTGATGGCGATGAAGATGCTACTCTTCATAATCCACCAGAAAGGGATAAAAGCTTAGTGAAAGTCTTTCTTTCACCAATAGTCAAGTAGTATGTAAAATAATAATCTAAGTACTTTTTGTTTCTTCATTCACTTTTGTTATGCTTTGTGCTTGCCAGAATTACATTAATATGTATATACTTAATATATATACCTACCTATTTTTCATTTTCATTTCATTTTCATAGACAAACGCACGAGCGAGCCCGAACCCCAGCGCCTCGGGGAAAACCGATATTAATTAAATAATTTGCATAAAGAAGTTATTATAGTCATAAAGTTGGTTGCTATGTTATCTCACGTGCTCAAGCCATGCATCGTTATCATCAGTCCTATAAAATTAATAGCTAGGTAGGTAAGCTAAATACTATCATTAGGTGTTCACCTGTTGAAAACGTGATTCTGATGACCACGCATTTAGACAAAATAAGGGTTGGTACAACTTATTTTCCTTTTTGGGAACGTTTTACCAAGATCGACAGGAGAGCTATAAACAACTCTCGCTTTACCAACGACTCAAAGTGCTCCTACGATCTTATTGGAGATTTTGGCTTTGACTTTGACTTTGTGATATCAATAAGACGATCATGAATATTGTAACCTGACGTTTCGTTAGTAAGCCTAACGTAAAATGTTGCCCATGGCCAAGAACAAAGCATTATTTTGAATTTACGCTTTCTGATTGATACGAATAATTTATCGCTAGTCTTCGTGATCGAACCCTAAATAGTCTGTGGTATCCCTAATAGTCTGTGTGATCGAGCATTAGGTAGGATATCAGAATTTAAAGTCTCCTTAGGCCAGATAAATGTGACCTGGCGTCGGGCGCGGATATGGCATGGGTAGTTTCTTATTCCATTCAAATTTCATATTAATTGCATGGAAATAAAGCACAATTTAAGACACACGGTATGTGGTTATGATGCGCCATGTCATAATCACGTCCGAGCTAAATTGTGCTTTATTTTCATGCATTTTGTATAAAATTTGAATGGAATAGGAAACCGCCCGTGCCATGTCCGCACTAAGTCTTACGACACGCTGCAAGGGATCCAAAGATATCGTGTTGCCCCTCAGTTAAAGGGCTTAATTAATTTTGATCAGATGATTCCAGGCAATGATACAGGCTTTTGTTACTAAGAGAAAAAGTGACCTAGCACCCGGGGAAGCGATAACCGATAGTGTATCTGTGAATCATGTGATAAACATATGAATAGGCAAACATTTCTGTGGCAATACAATGTTCTATTGACGGATTACATTGTATAATATAATGATATCGCATCTGTTGAAGTGGATAAGGGTTCTGCACCTGTATCAGCTATCTGTCTGATTGTGGGGAAAGTTGGCCGGATTATCTATTTGTATTATTAAGTTTTATGAATGTCTTGAATTATATTCTGCCTCTTTCGCTCCGAATGAGCTATGTATTAGGTGTACAAATAAATCGAGATCCTGTCCATTATACACATAGGCCACTAAAGAAGGAGATATATCCATAATACACGCTGGATATGAGAATTAGGTATCGCAGGGCACAGCTTCTCGCATATGTTTGATAATACTCCTGATCAAATAAACACTACTTACATATTACGAGTACTATAGCCTCTAGACTGTAAGGTGTTTGGGGTGTAAAGGGTTCCAGTCCTCCATCTTTGTATCCCAAGACAACCTCACTTGCCCGTGGTGCATTCCGCTAACTAACAAACGGGGTTCTTGCGGAGCTAGGGCACAGCTAGCTTCTAGCTCAATCCCTTGGCCACAGACGGCGTGGCAGTGCGAGCTGTTCTCTACGATCCCTAAACCTCATGCTCAGCGTGGGGATTATGGGCAGATGCCCCTTCTTATTCTTATTCTTAGAGCCGTGGTGGCTTAGTGGGATGTACCCCGACTTAAGATCTGGAGGTCGTGGGCTCGAATCCCAGCCTTGCACCAACGGATTTTTCGTTTCGATAAATTTATGTGCGCTTTACCACAGCTCGATACGGTGAAGGGAAACATCGTGAGGAAACCGGCATGCCCTCGAACTAAAAAGGTTTAATGGTGTAATGTTTGGACTTTGCCTCCGACTCCCCCAGTTTATGGTATCCTCAAAAGACTTGCGTATTGAGCAATTTCTGAAGATATCCATAATGGGGAAAAAGTCGTGAATGTTTGTTTGTTTTTGTCCCTTCTTATTAGGGATCTTAGGTGGCCTATGTCCAGCCGCGGTCTGATATTGGCTGATGTTTTTGTATGCTCGAGAATAGCCAATCACCCCGATGACGCATGACGTCTCGTCTTCCCAAGTGCGGATACAGCAGGTTAGGAGAATGACACATGGAGTCTGTCTACATTGGTTAGACTTCCGACTGGGACGATTTTTAGCAGACCAGTCTAGACTGAACGAGTTAGAGCGAATTTTCGTAGGTATCATAGATCTTTCTACATCTACAGCACTAATATTATAAAGAGGAATTTGTATTTTTGTGTGTGTGTGTATGTTTGTAATGAATAAACTCAAAAACTACTGTGCCGATTTCATTTATTTTACCAATAGAAAGCTACATTCACCCTGAGTAACATAGGCTATATTTATTGCTAGAAAAGATTAGGGATCGTTACTAAAACTTAAGTGACGTAACCAAAGGAGTAAAAAAAGTGCTCTAACCCGTGCGAAGCCGGGACGGGCAGCTAGTAACTAATAGAAAAATATCTAATAAAAGTTGATTTAGGCGGCGTCCTTTCCGTGGTAGAATTCTACCGGGACCCCATGACCCCGTCAAGGGCTGCTGCAGCGTCGAGCCCTTCATCAGACGATGAATGGTTCGATGATGCATTAGCACTGCGGTGAGTGAAGGAACACGGTGTGTTTTTAGTCGGTAGGCCGCTGAGATAGCGACGACAGCTAGTAGCTGGCGGAGAGCCCGACAGACCCCTCCAACTCTCCCCGAGCTGAAGGACATGCGTAACGCATTTTCACACCGACAAAAGAAAAAAGGAGGCGTCCTATAAGATTTGGCATTTGTGACTTGTAAGGCTGATACGGTAGCGACAGACTTCCACAGCATATGTCACAGTAACATATGGGTATATTTACATCGAGACAGTATACCTACTTACGTAAAAACTGATTTCATCATATCGGCTTTAATAGCTACTAATTATTTTACCTTTAGAGCTAAACAGAAAAAACACGAAGCAGCAGTTGTAAATACCAGATATTATAATGTAATCTCTATTTATATGTTTTACGTTCTCATAATAGCACGTTGCGAATAGCCTATGGGTTTGCGAAAAAAGAATGCACTTACATTATACCTACCTACTTATATACCCAAGTAGGTATATTGATCTGTGTTTGTTATTGTATTTTGTGGATTTGTTAATTAGTGACGTAACTAAGTGATTTAGGTTCCTAAACTTAAAATAAATTAAATTAAATGTTAATCACAATAGTTATTCTAAGGTCTCAATCTCGAAGGCTAACTATATAACATAAAGTATAGTTCGGCCATTGATATCCAAAAACAATATAAACGAAAACACTAATATAGTTTTAGTCTAAACAGCTGTCTCCTTCCGGCATTTAATTCGATTTGGTTTTCAAAGCAGCACGATGTAACCGCGTGTCAACTTTACACTAGCGATAACCAAACCAAACCACACAAAACAAAATTAAATGTAGCTCTAGACACAGCTCAAGCCAAATAGCAAGTTCGCTCGCTCGCACCACAATCAATATAGAAAGAAAAGAAATAATAGGATATTCAGGTGGTTAATTATAGGCACCTTTTACCTATATTTTTTTTCAAAATACTTTACTTTTCTCTATAATAATATACAGGGTGGGGCAAAATTTTAAGGATAAAGTATTTATGCATTTCCTTTCTCTTGACTGCTAGGTTTTATTGCTAAGGGATACTAATAATGTTATATTTTGCAAATAGGTGTTTATGTAGTTTATGTATAATTATGTAGTCTTTAGTTTCATTTTTATTATATATATTTTATAAGGTACATTCTGTAGTTAGTTAGTGTAGTGTAGTGTATGTATATGATATTATTTATCCAGTTACTTTCGTATGTATGTACACCGCCGTCTTTTGTTTATCGTTCTATCCTGTCCATCCAAAGGTTGTCTGGAAGGGATCGCTATTAGAGATAAGACCGCCCGATTTTACCTTTTTTAAATTGTAAAGTTTCTGCCAATAATATTTTTTAATTTGGTGTACAGTAAATAATTTATCTATCTATCTAATTTTACCTCATTGAAGGCACCTTTTCTTTTGTAGATAGAAGGTTTTGTTCTGAAAAAAGTATGGGTTTATTTTAATGAAAAAAATAATGGCATTTTCTAATAAAAAAAAAATGTACAGTGAGCCCAGTAAATGACATTTGTCAAAAAAAAAACAAGTTGGTGTCAATCGACTCTATTTCCCAACAGGAACACTTTTCCCAAAATAACATACCAAATCAAATCGTAAGATTTCGTAAGTGAAAAAGTTTTGCATACAATTTTTATGAAGCACCATTATCTGAGCCGACTGTACATTTTTTCAAAAATCCGAAAATGTTTTTTTTTTCTTCAAAATAATAAGTTTCGTCTGAACAAAACCTTCTAACTACAAAAGAAAAGGTTAGTTGCCCTTAATGAAGTAAAATTTTGTCCCACCCTCGCTTGATCGCTTTGAGCTATTGGTACTCGCCGAGAGGGTGCACTGCACCTCCAATCATGCAAAACCGCCTAACTCAGAAAAGGTTTTGTTGCGTGGTCCCGATTATCTACTAAAAAATCCCTTTGTTGATATGCTCTGAGAGTAGTAAATGCATTTAACAACAATCTAAGCAAGCTAGTGGAGGAAAAAATTTCATAACATTGATGACAAATTTTTATATCCTTTCTTTTGACATCGAAACCTACTTTTTTCTGTTTTTATAATGATGTAATAATTTTGATAATAATATAATTTTATTCATTTTGAATTCTGACATGTAAATTTTACTTTGAACGGACTCTTTATTGACATATTTTTTATTTGAGTAGATTTCTTTATTATCATTTATTTTTCATAACAATTGTGTAAGCCTGACCATCGCAGACTAGAGATACAAGTAATTATGATAGAGACCAATGTAATGTTACCACCTAGTTATACTACAACATTAAATTCATTTATCATTATCTTTAATTCTCTATAGGTATCTTTTGATATTTATTCATTGTCTTAGTGCTAAAATCAACAGTAATGATACTTTTTTTAATTATAGATAATAAAGTCTAGCTATATAATATATTATAATTTTACAATATGCCCGAACTCGGAATTTTGTTTTTATCTCGGGCGAAACGAAACACAATACTTGACAGTAAGACAGAATCGACAGAATAAGGAAAGTAAGACACAGAAGACAGTGAAAAGTAAGAGTACTAACGACCACACTGCTGACTGCCCATTCCAGTGCCCAATTCGGCCTTATTCTATGACTTCGGGCTTATAGGGCGCTAGTAACCCGGTAGGTACCTACTTATATTACAGTATATTAGGTAGATAAAATAACCACTTGATCGATTATAAGTTTAAAGTACCTAATGCCCCTGTCACATGACATTATTGCTAAATAAATACAGACAGATTATGTAGGTAAGTATGTTAGTACATTAGACTTTGTTTATGTGACTTGTTGAGCAACTTAGGTATAGGTACCTCCACGGTACCTCCTACCTACATATAAACAAAGTTCCTATTTAAGTATAAGCAAGCATTTGTTTCCAACTATCTATCCACACAGACCACATTGTTCTAGATAACAACTAAGTCATTGTTGGTTCCTAACTGGGGGGTTCACATAAACATTAAAAACCAACTTTAGATATTGTGGTTAAAGTGCAATGATATGTTTTTTAACAATAGTCCCAAGTGACGACAATCTATCTATAGGTACCCTACTATATAAGGGACATTACTGCCGAATTGACTTATATCCACAAGCAAACATTGTAAATACATAAGGAAATTGTTCGTGGAAAAATAAACCTAAGTACTTACTTGAGATGTTTGGCGCTTTTTGCCGACTAGTCGGAAAAAAACTATCCGGCTTCTTACTTTGTAGATATGTATTTCTCAATAAAAGGTATGTGGTATAAATTATATTTACGATTCGCTGATGAATGATGATATAGTCCAACTTGTGGAGTCGCTGGAGGAGCTGCAACAGATGCTGGACCGCCTAGCATTAGCCTCCCAAAGGATAGGTCTCGGCATGGATTTGTTTCGCAGTAGGAGGTACCTACACATACCTCGGGTAGATTTGCAGTAAGGTAACAACTTTGAAAAGGAGGCCAAGAGAAAGATTCAGCTAGGTTGGGCAGTATTTGGAAAAGTCGAGTTTTCTCATCATCTATACAGCAATGTTTGAAAACAAAGTTTTCAATGAGTGCATCCCACCCGGAGCCGAAACGTACGTCTAGTTCACCAGCGGGGTGATCGGCTAATTCTGTTGCAAACAGAAATGATTGACACCGATCCTGTTTTTACAAACTTTGACATTTTATCCGTCGTAATTCAAAGAACGTCAATTGACAAACTGTCACAGTTTGTTAAAACAGGATCGGTATCAATCATTTCTGTTTGCAACAGAGTTAGCCGATCACCCCGCAGTTCAAAGTCGCTCAGTACGCCGCCATGGAACGAGTTATGCGATGTTGTTTGCGCGAATCAGCTGTAAGCGAAGTGAAACGGAAATTTCCGAATATGGAGTATTCGGAAATTTCCGTTTCATTCAGTTCATTGGGATCATAAAAAGTAGCATAGCGGTTTTAGAAGTTTTGACAACGATCGGCTGGGCCGACTAGTTTTTTTACAACCGACTAAGCGGCTAGTCGGTTAGTTGGCCAAAGTCATAGTCGGCACATCTCTAGTACTTGCGTATATATCTTTGTTACCTAAGTACTTCAGACGTCCCTAGGTATCCAAATGAAGACGCGAATTACCTATTTAGAATACTATAATTATAGCTTTCATAATTCGAAGTAGACCGTTTGGTTTCCCATTCATAAATAAATAGGTACCTAAGTAAAAAACCTAAAATGAACAATAACAAATCGTAACCATTGCATGCGGACTGATACGAGCCAAAGTACAAAATGTATGACAAACACGCCTACTTCCAAAGTAGGTAGGTAGCTATGTAGGATCGAACAGTATGACTCCACCAACCAAACTTAATTAATTAGGTACATTAAATGTACCTACTTAGTAGGCTAGTAAATTAGGTTACGTAGGTCGATACGTATTTAGGAAGGTGGTTTTGACATTGTACTACATAATAATGTAAGCATTACCAATTGGGTGGATTGGGAGGATTGAGGTGTAAAAAATTTAAAATTTGTGCGGTGCAACTGAAAATGCTACTAATGGCCTTTAGTTAGGAAAATTAATCATCAAAGTGGTTTTTATAATTTTGGTGGCGCGTCCACAACCTGTTTGTCTTATTAATTGTGTGATGAAAAAATAACGCAGAATATTTGCGCAGATTGTTTTGTATAAATTACAGTTATTATAACTTCTAATTTATATAACTTATTAATAAAAATATCACTGCTAGAAGTGTCCAGACAAAAAAGTAAATTTTGGTGGATAATATTATAGGTACTTTATTACGCCAATTACCTTTTTGACCTAAAAGGTTTTGCTGTAGTTTTGTTATGGAAAAAAGGGTCTCTGACTCTCTGCAGCCTTTTATTTTATAACACGTCAAGTGGTAACTTTTGGGAAATTATAAGTCATGCATCAGATTTTAGCCACGGAAACAGACTTCTGTTTTTATAACTAAACAACGGGAAAATGAGAAGGCTTCCACCTACCTAGAAATCCTTCCCGCAGCAAAATCGACACAGATAAACAGTAGGTTAGTTTTTTACAGTGGTCGAAGTGGTAGAAGTTTACTGCTGGTTAAGTTAGTTACTGTAAGGGGTTCAAATTCAACCCCCATCAGATGGGGCCCATCTCCAGAACCCAAGCCTCCCACCTGCACGTGGTGCACCCCGCTAAGTAACTAACGGGGCTCTGGCCATGGCAGCCCGCCGATTGCGGCATGGCATATCGCAGCTTAACACTGGCACAGCTAAATCCCCTGGCCGCCAACGGGCAGCAGCAACTGCGATGCGAGAAGCTGTGCTCTGCGATCCCCAACCCGCACGTTCAGCGTGAGAATTATGGGCATATCCCCCCTTCTTATAGCTATGTCCAGCCGTGGACTGAATAGGCTCGTGTTGTGTTGTTGTTGTACCAGGGGAATACCCTTTTTATGAATCCGACTTTACACTTGAATGCATTATTTTATTGCTCGCCCAATTATGTATACTCATCGTCATCATCAGCCTATAGCAGTCCACGGCTGGATATTGTTCTTCTTTGTGCCTCCTCTAATGAGCACCATTGCGTCCTGAGCTCGACGGTATAATATTAGTATAATCATCAGTCTATTATAATTATTTATTTATCAGGCAACGCCAACAGTACACTAATTGAGCATGATACAGAACATTAAACAAAACACTAATATTGATGGTAGGTTGGTATTGGTACTATAGTTTGGTACCTAGGTTGGTATTGGTATATTGATAGAATGTGTGCCAATAATACAGGTACATGACAATTTCGAGCAAAATGCATTACAACAGCTAAGTATAATCGGGTATTTTATAAAACTGTATCCACCAGTAGACTGCTATAGATGATAATGATGATGATGATGAAAAACGGGCGTATCTTTTAAACAAATAAAAACTAGGTGTGTCGTTATTTGTTTGTTAGTCCTAAACTACGCAATGAATTTTGATTCAGATTTTACTATCATTTAAATAATTGTGTATATGCATATTATTTATAGAAAGTAGAGAAAACTATCGTTCGTAAATTTTATACGCACAATGCCGGAGCGTGTCGCTAGTTCAAGACAGAAAAACCCGTAAAATCTGTTATGAACGTAGGTAACGTTAAGCCGGATCAAAACTATTTATGACACAGCGGCTCGTTTACTTAGAACTGGGCTCATCTCGTCTGCAGGCTTGACCGAGAACTTAAGTCGTCCCCACCTAAGTTATGTGATTTATTAACAAAACAACTCGTAAAATAAATCCGGTTCCGAAGGACCATAAGCCGACAGTGCGCAGGCGCGTCCGTCACGAATTGCAACTGTTTGTATTAGTATAGCCAAGCGAGAGTCACACGCGGCAGCTGTCAGTCGCGTGTTCACTGTATTTTTAACTAAAGATGCTCACCTCGTATCGGGAACGGCTTTGTCATAATAGTCTCCGTGGTGGGCGGCAGAAGCCGCTGCGTCTCTGGGGACATGTCACTGGTGCACTGATTAATCTCATGTTTTTTACTGTCACTGGTGTTATTCACGCCGCCGCGCAGGCGCAGAGACGGCGATCCGTTCACGTCCATCTGCTTGTGTTATCGACGCATGACTGAGAGCAGACTGGTGGGATAATGGGGCCGCGATCGGCCGATTCACAGCTGATATTAGTAGGTACACTAGATTGATTACACTGTGGCGCCCGGTGTGCGCAGTAACCTCAAGTGCAAGGGCAAGGCGAGGGAAGACAACGCACGTCTCGTCTATTCCACCGACCGGCTGCGACTGGGCACTGGCGCGGGCATTCTGCCACAATACCAGAGCGTAAACACTTCCGACGCTTTGTGCTATCGAATGATAGAGCCCACACAGAGCCCATTCAACGATATGTGGCGATGTTGCCAAAAAGATGTAGCAGGAATTCGCTCGCCGGTTAGTGACTCGTTTGTTAGATTGCGCATGTGAGATAAAAGATTTCTCCTTCAAGGTTACGTTACAGACTCTTATTTTTTATACTACTAAGTTAGCAAACAGGCATACGGTCCTCCTGACGGTAAGCGGTTCCCGTAGCCTATGGACGCCTGTAACATTAAGGGGTATTACATGCTCGTTGCTGACCCTTTTAAAAATTTTAAAACGCTCTTTTTGAAACGCTGCATATTGTAATCTCTGGGGAAAACCTCGGCAGGGAGACCATTCCACAGCTTGATTGTTCGCGGGAGGAAATTCCTCTGGAACCTCACAGTGCGAGAAGATAAAGGTGGCAATGTATGTGGATGATACCTCAGCCGATGTCGAGCGGTGCGTAGATAAAAGAAGAAGCAGGCACACTCTCAATTATACAAGCGGTAGAACACACACAGGAAGGAAAAGTCTCTCCTAAAACTTAAAGGTTCAATACCACTTGTGAGTATGGGCAGTATGGGATCGTCGACAAGTCTCGTAGCTCTTCTTTGAATGGAGTCAAACGGCTTAAGCTGGTACGCGGGTAAGCGGGTGCTCCTGCCCAAAGGTGACAACAGTACTCCAGTACTCTCCAATAAATCATAATTTTTGTAGTTAATTATTTTTCCACGAGTCAGAGCAAGACCCATATGTCATTCTAATCTAAAGTTGCTTCCTGTGACATTAGGATATCCTTCATGCAATGAAACGCTAATTTAAAGTTGTACAAAAACTTGACCAGTAGTGTAATGTACGATTCACACCTAACGGCTCGCGTCGCAGAGCATCAAAGCGCATTTTAAAACATGCTCAAGGAAAATGGAACTTCCACAAATTTTATTTATTTATTTTATTTTATTTTGGTTTCTTCGGAAAACAAACAGTACCTTATAATCTAATTAAGTGTCTATGATAATTACAAAAGACCATTTAAACAAAGACAAAGACAAAGCAGTTAAGTTCCTTATTTGCATGCAATTTACGCAGCAGATCGATTTATGTTAGTGTTTGACAAAGCTCAAAGCTGCGTAAATTGCAAGCAAATAAGGAACTTAATTGCTTTGTGGATGTTTCATTTTCCTTTACCATATTATAAAATGTTCTCCGATGCTCTCTGACGCGCGCCGGTAAGTGTGAATCGTGCAATATAGTTGGACAAGTTGATTTTTAATACAAACGGGTATTATAGAAGTCAGCAGGATAATAATAATCCAATTTTGAGTTCAAAAAAGTTTTCACAACTCTCGTAGCTCTACGACGAGTCTACGGCGCGTAGTTCCCTTCCTACGAAAATGTGTGAAAAAAAAACATTTTCACTACTTTATCCCCCCAAATATGCAGATTCGTAGGTAGATATATAGATAGGGGTGTACGGTGTTCCAACCCACATCTTCGGAACCCAAGCTAACCTCACCTGCACGTGGTGCATCCTGCTAAACAACGAACGGGGCTCTGGCGGCCGGCTGATTGCGGCATAGCACAGCCTACATCGGCACCTCTAAATCCCCTGGCCACCAACGGGCAGCAGCGTCGGTGGTGCGAGAAGCTGTGCCCTGCGATCCCCAACCCGCATGCCCAGCGTGGGGATTATGGGTATATCCCCCTTTTATTAGGGGAGGCCTATGTCTGGTGTGGTGGTGGTGGTGTGGTGAGGTAGATCTATTGAGGATACCACAACACAGCAACATCAGCCTATACCTATCCAGTGCTGCTCCAGGCCTCCCCTGTTGATTACTACTATTTCTTCTTTCTTATTTAAATAATTGATTTCTATTCTATTCTATTCTATAAGAAGGGAGATATGGCTACTTTAAAGGCTTTTATTAGACCGCGCGGTATTCAGTCTGTCTTAATAAGACTATCTTACACTTAGCGTAGTATAATAAGAGTAAGCCACTTACTCTTATAACACAGTCGGTCATAGTAAATCTAGTTAGTCAGCAAGACAGTCTGTCTTATAAGTTATAGGCATGTGCGTTGAGGATCGCAGGGAAAATCTCGCACCACCGACGCTGCTGCCAGAGTCGGTCGGGGCGCGGTCATTGTGCCGCCGCGGTGTCAGGCTGCGCTATACTGCAGTCAGCCTCCGCCAGAGCCTCGTTTGTCAGTTAGCAGGATGCAATGTGCGTGGGCGAGTGAAGTTTTCTTGGGGCCCGATGATGATGGAACACTTTACAATCCCATCATTGATGAGCGACACATAGAGGGTAATTTACGCAAGTCGAAATATTTCACATTCACGCCGTTTCTAGCATTCTACGTGACAGATTGCAAGCTCATCGACACGTAACGGATGACTAACTTTAGATTCACTCTGGTATCTGTGTTTTTAGGTTGTCTCAATGCCTCTTACCGTAGGCTCTGCTCAACGCGTGTTGAAAAGCACGTAATCTCTTAGTTGATTGTGACACTAAAGTTAATATTCGCCGCCCGGAACATAGCTTTTTTCTTCGAGTGTCTTTCTTAAAGTGAATAGACTGAAAAATTCTAATTAGTCCGTCATTTATATTATCAAAAAATATTGGACCCGTATTTTTTTCTTTTGTCAATTAAACAAATAATAACAAAGATATAGTGCGTTAAAGTTCCGCGAAGAAGTCACGGCTTAGTACACTTTTTACCTAGTCGTGACGTCACGAGCCCCCATTCCCGAACTTTGACGCTCTTTATCTCCGTCAATTATTATTTATTTGATTTGATAAATAAAAAAAGACCTGTCGGATTAATTAGAATTATCATTTTTCTACCCAGTCGTCATCCCTATTTATTATAATAAAATGCCAAAGAACTTTTGCGCTATAATAAATCAATAATATTTTATTATTGATTAATAAGTTATTTATTAACTACCAAGATTATTTTTCTATTACAAAATAAAACGATTTACTAAAAAAAAACACTGGAAGAAAAACGCATCGTTCCTTGTTATCGTACCTATTATCGAAGACTTTCTAATTCTCTTAACTTATTGCCGCCGGCTCGTGCAGTCAAGGCCTTCTTTCTTTGTAGTCGGTACTTCATTGCTGAAGATCGTAATCACTATGTGATATCCTGCAGGTGTTAACTACCTGTCTCCAGCGACTCCGATTTGTGGCCATCTGCACCACTGTAAAGCGACGTTCCCTTGTCTCTGAGCTGGTCAGACCATCGGGTTGGGGATCTTCCTCTGGAACGTTTCCCCTCTACATGGCCGACAATGACCAGCTTTTCTAAGTTATCGGTTCTACGTCTCGCAATATGGCCGAAATACGACAAAATCCGGCAGTGGCATTTCGTGGAGAGCCTTAAACGAGCCTTATTGAAAACTAAGGTGTCATCATCATCTAATCAGCTTATAGCAGTCCACTGCTGGACATAGGCCTCCCTTAATATTGACATATTGATACGGGACATCTCACACACGGTCAACTGATCCCAAACTAGGCAAAGCCTGTTACCAGGGACTGATAATCATACATATTAGATACTTATCAATCACGAAGACACAGAACAAACATCCATGTTCATCACACAAATGTTGGTCCTGAGCGGGAATCCCCGATCTGTAGCTCGCAAGACAGAGTTACTATCAACTTAGCTATGAGGACAGTCATAAATCATAATGGCTACCATTACTGTGCCTATCATAAGGGGGACTGGGGGGTGTGCTCATAATCCCCCCGCTGGGCATGCGGATTGGGGATCGCAGGCAGGACACAGCTTCTCGCAACGCCGACGCTGCTGCCTGTCGGCGTCCAGGGAATTCACCTGTGTCGATGTAGGCTGCGCTATGGCCGCAATCAGGTGGTAAGGGGTCCAAGCTCCATCTTCGGGACCCGATCCAACCTCACCTGCACGCAGTGCACTCTGCTAGCTGACTGACCAAGGTGATGACACGGGAATTAGAATAGGTATGGAAAGTTTACCGATACTTATATAAGTAGGTACTTACTGGAAACATTCGTTTGAATTGAGCAAAATTAATGCAAATAAGTAGGTACCTAAAGATTATCCGACATAGAACTAAAGTTGTCGACATAGCTCCTATACATAGAATTAGCAAGCTAAAGTGAGAGTGGGTATACCTGCCGAAGAACCTATAATCGTTGGGGTAAAAGAGTTCTTGAGTAGAGACCGCGCCTCAGCAAACGTAGTATAGGACGTCCTCCAGCCAGTTGTAGAGACTATCTGCAAAAGGCTGCTGGCAGAAGCTGGATGCGTCGAGCTAAGGGCGTATTGGCGCTCATTAGGGGAGGCTTAAATCCAGCAGTGGACTGTTATAGGTTGATGATGATGAGCGAAATTATTGCAAATAGGTAAACGTTTAGATGATTTTTTATTTGCTAATTGCAAAGGAGATAATCATGTACCGATGACGCTACTTTCTGCGGAGTTACAACAATGCACGTGTTTTGTAATGTGACACATCAGTGGTGCACTGGGCGGCCGCGGTCTGTATGCACACCTAATCGAATTTATAACCCGCTAGCTTGTAGCACCTTTTAGTTCTTACATTTACGAGCATCAAACATATCATGAATCTGGATTTACGGTTATCCCCGAAAATCCGTGATATCATATCATTTTCAAAATTCCACATCACACCAGCCTATATCACTGCTGGACATAATCCCAAGGCTGCGCTGGTCATGCGGGTCGAGGATCGCAGGGCACAACTTTTCGCACCACCGACGTCGCTGCCCAACAGCGGTCAGGGAATTTCACCCCGCTGGTGTTAGGCTGTGCTTATAGGTATGCCGCAATCAGCCGGCTGCCAAAGCCCCGTTTGTTATACAGCAGGACGCACCAGGCCAGACGAGGTTGGCTTGGATTCCGAAGATGGAGGTTGGAACCCCTCCTTACACCCCTTACAATTCTAACATTTACGGTAATTTTAATCAGTTTAATCGCCAAACTATTTCACGATTTAACTGACCGTCAATGGCCACATTATTTTGAACTGATAAAAATAAATAACAATCATTAAAATAAAAAAGCCTTTTATTGCTTACAATTAAACTTAAATACATACTTACTTACTTAAAACCTTAAATTTACCTTAAATTTAATATTTCCTTTGTTTATCTTAATTTCTAGCATGCTATTACAATATAAGTGTTTTTTTAATTTAAAAAAATTAAAACAAGTTACGTATGTATATGTATTCTATTTTTTTTAAATATTTTATTTCTCTGTAAGAACCTCTTCGCAGGTGAAGGCGTCCTCCAAAGATGACCATTTTTCTCGATCTTGAGCTACTTTCAGTGTTGCCGTTTTAGCATTTTTAATGCTAAATTTAGCATATTTTCGGGTCTATTAGCTTGAAAAATTCGCATTTAGCATATTTCATGATTAAAATTTTTTGTACGTTACCTAAAAATTCAAAATTCCTAAGAAATTCAAAAGATTTTATAGAAACCAGAGACAATCTGTTTTCACGGCTTCTCATATTTATGAGAAAATTTAGCGCGAACAACGGGAAAAGATGACAGAGTTTAACTTATTGCAAATTTTGTACTTACAAAATTTACTCTTTGGGTATTAAGATTAATATGATACTGAGTGCCATACATCAGCCGGCATTCTCCTTTACTGAAGCAACACATTACATGCAAAGTGTATATGTCAATGAAAAATAATTAACCTACGATGCAAATTAATCTTAATACCCAAAGAGCAGAGTCTTCTCTTGCGTTCTTTATATGCGAATATGCATCTATTTTAACAGTAGGCTACTTTAGTTTGCTATTCGGGAATAAAATATAGATTTTCGCATTTTATTTAGCATTTTTAAAAGTTATTTAGCATTTTTTTGACATTTTCTGCAACAAGTTTTAGCATTTTCTCCAAATTCAAAACGGCAACACTGGCTACTTTGATCCATTTTGCTCCGGCAGTCTTCTTGATATCGTCGTCCCAACGAGTGTATGGTCTGCCTACGCATCTTTGCCTGGCGGGACTTTCCATGAAGTCACTATCTTTGTCCATCTCTGATCTCCTAGGCGGGCAACATGCCCAGCCCACTTCCATTTCATTTTAGGTGCGTAGGATAAAGCATTTGATGCTTTTCATAATGCTCTTATGTTTGTGTGTTATCATAAGTATCTTTTTAATGTTTAGAATACTACGCTCTATATCAAGGGGGAGCCTTCTACTCCCCCTTGAGCTAATCAATCGATTCAATCGTTCCGATGATCCAGACTAATTTTTAATTCTACCGGGATATCTTCAGAGGCTTGATCACAAAGACCAGCGAAAAAGTATTCGTATCGTAGACGTAAAATTACGTCTTACGCCAGTAAGAGAGCGTAGATTCAAAATAATTTTATTTATTTATAGATAACGAAAAATGTTGGCCAATGGCGACGACGACACATCAGGTTGAAATATTCGTAATCGTCCCATTGGGTACCCCCTAGTAAATTGAATGCAGTCTATGATCTGCGACGACCTTTAATCTACCCAAGTACTGCATTGATCAAGCGTGCTAATAAATATTTATATTGAGACAAAATGGCGGGGTTTGCAAACCCTTCTGCTATCTATTGATCAAGTAAATACAAGGACAATATTTTGTGCTTTATGTTAAAAGTAACCCTGAAATTGTCTTACATTTCGCAACCATGCAATCGGCTTAGACAAATGGCGACAGAAACGTACAAAACAATATTGACATAGGTTCAGAGTTCAGAAAAATAAGATCTAGACAAAATACAATAGGTATTTACCTGCTTTAAACCTACAGTAGATAAGTACTATTGATAACATGGTTAGTAATCTAAGTTATAATTAGTAGCCCCAAAAAGAAATTTATGTTGACTATAAATATTAGTTATCTGTTCATCCAGACCGAAGTAATTTCCAAGTGATTGGACGCGCCTTAAAAAACGATTTTGTCTTTTCTAAAGCATATAAGTACGAGATACTTTAGCATAACTTGGTGAACATGATTCTGCTCCAAGTAATACATCAGCAGAAACATCAGCTGGGCCATGTGCTTGTTCCATCTTCAAGTAATAAAAAAAAACACGTCATATTCCTAAAGCAATGTGTTTTCGTCTTAGTTACATCATCAAACATGATATACTTATTGGGCAATTCCTTATTGGCATTAAGTTCATAATGCTAGACTCTAATACAGTATCATCTAGCCCCTAAAACTAAGCAGAACTTGTATTATGGGAAGCACATGACTTATATACTACCTACTAATACATTTTATATTTTTTGAAAATACATACAAATCATCATACAAAACACCCAGACCCGAGAAAAATATTTACACATCATACAAACATTTGTCTCGCGGCGGACCATCACCCACTGCGCCGCAGAGGTCGTCAATCGTTTATATATTTTTTTTTTTTTCTTCATCTTTTTTATTTTCCTTCTGAAACTCTTTGCTATTTGATTTTACACTTGTCTTCAGGGTAAATAGTTTTTGATTCACGGCCGAGATCCGATGTCAGGGGGACATGCAAGTTGCGTGGTACGTTATCGACTAAACTGAGGCAAGTTGTACTCCAAACCTCACTACGAACTGAATCCTCGAGCGGTGATATAGTCCGGCAAGCTCTGTGGCTGGAGATGTCTGCTGGATTCCAAGGAGGTATTGTATTCAATTCAGTTTCAAACGACGACACTTGCTTTACTTTACTATAGTTCAACTTCTTTGTACTTTACCGGTTCTTCTTAGTATGAGCTAGTGGCCAACTCTGGTGTCGAAGTTTTTAGCCCGCCCGAAGGCCTCCGACATGGCTTAACGACTTAAAAAGCCAAAACCAACATCTGAACGTGATTTGTGCTTGACCAAACTTCATATTGAATAGAAAGTCTTTGATTTTGATAGGATTACATATTGCTAAGTGGGTGTGCTGTGAGTCTGAAAAAGTAGAAATATTCCTAAAATCCTAATTTGGACAACAATAACTGGTCATTAGTTGAAAATAATTATATTTTGAATATAATTAATTACTTAATTCTTTACCACGGATACCGCTTTGACTCCTAGGCTCGCCAGAGCAGCTTTGTTTCCAAATATTTATTTATTACCTACTATCTCCCGCCCGCTACTTCGCTCTCAAAGTTATTTTTCTATCCTTCGGGAATTTGTTTTTCTGGATGAGGGGGTCTTTTTCTGTACCCCTGACACCCCTATGCGAAACTTCATGATGATCAGTTAGGTAGTTAAGTCGAGAAAGCTTATCAAACAAACAAACTATTATACTAACTTTCGAATTTATAACAATATAATATACTTAACAGGATAACAGGAATAGCCATAATAATTATTTTTGGCAATTCACATTATCCAGCTAATGTAATAGAATACATTCACCAACTTCATAAATAAAAAAATCCAGTGTAGGTGCACTAGAGATTGATTAACATACCTATAAAATACCCAGACATAATCTGCAAAAAACGAGTTTTCTAATGGACATTTCTTATCTATGTAATGTTTTAGCGCTAACTTAAATAGGTACGTAAAGCAAACCATTAGGTAACTACCTATTTATTATGTACCTAATTAAATAAACAAAGCATCATTAGTGCTCTGACGTAGGTAGATATTAAAAATTTCTTCATTAAAAGCAAAACTTATATCCCTTACAGATACTTCCACATCTACAGTAAATGTACATGTTTGAAGACTTTCTGAAATCCATACCGAAGAACCGTTCAGAATTCGTAAACGACCTTGAGATCCCGGAAGTTACCGTGACCCCGTACGTTTGGACTGACATTGAAGATTCCGTTACATCGAGCGATAGCCTACCAAGTGCTGTGACCTTGGACGTAACAGAAGAGGTTGAAGAAAAAAGCTTAAATACAGAGTCTAGTGTACCTCTCACCGGGGCAATGACTGATTCTGATATCGATTACAATAGATACAAAAGAGTAAGTTATTTAGCTTCATCCAAGAATCAAGAATGAAATAAAGTCAATTGTGTTTATTGAAATTAGAAGGATATTAAAGCTAAATTTATTCAGATTGTTCGCCACCGAAGCCTAGAAGAATAAAACATCAAGGCTTGTTTATTTTCAAGGGTTGCAAACTGAACAAAGTGTGCTCTTTCGAAGAAGTAACAAGACGAACGAGCGAATTTGTTTCTACACTAGCTGTAACTACCTACCTCTCGTCTGAAGAAGACTGGACACGTTGCTGTTCTGTCTACTTATTTTAATGGATTCATGAACTTGACACGTGACTTCGCAAACGTAGAAAGCGATTTACAACCATTTGATTTTTGTCCTTTTTGTGCAGTTCAAGCATAGGCGCTACAGCGACCCCTGGGACCTGATGAAGGCGACCAATGACGCCTTTCCCACCGGCTATCTGGACTCTCTATACAGGCATGGCAGATACCGCTACTATGATGGTTACTGGTCGAAATACAGCGATTCTTACATCCCCTGGTCAACCTACTACCGCCGCTACGGATTGCCGAGATACAAATATGATGTCCCTCTGCCAAAGGACTACTATTCATACAAATACGAGCCGTTGACGACTTACCGCTCCAGTTATGGCTACGAATCACCATACCGCTATGGCCTGCCAAGTTATTCGTACAACTACTCCTGGCGGTATAACTACCCTTGGCGGTACAGCTACAAATATCCGTGGCGATACAGGCGAGTAGCCTGCTAGAGGTTGTAGGTTGTTGATGGGGGCAGATGTTTGTGTGATCTTTTACGGGTAGAGCCTTGGATCTAGATCCGTTTGGACCAGATACGTTAATAATACTTAGACTAGAACCAATTCGAGAATTTGCACTAATTTTAATCTTTTAGCACGTAAAAATGTTTAATAGCTCACACCTTTGTATCGATTAGCCATTTTCAATAAAGTATTTTTTATAACGTAAATAAGATTAGGATGGAATCATGAGAATTCAACAAGAGTTTATAATAAACCACTTACAACTACAGTTACCAGACAACGTCAGACTACATCGACGACGTCCTACGCGAGTCCCGACTCAACCGCTACGAGTACAATGAGAAGCTGCGTAAGAAGATGGAGAAATACTTCGACGAGGTATGCGTGTTCTCGGAAGATGACCCTGGTCTGACGAAGCTGGAGGAGGCCTTGCTTGATCTGGACTATTAAGGTAGGGATGTGCGGAACGCGATCTTTGGATGGATGAAAATCCTTGAGTTTACTCCACCTCATAAGGTACCTTGTAATTGTAAAACGCTCAAAACAACAATCGATGCGGAGCACGATGAAGAAAGTCCTTCCACGACCTCACGTTTGAATTAGGAGACGGACAACTCGCCCTTACGTGAACATGCGTATGAAAAGTGGATGGTTTCACGGCTGAAGAGCTTGAAAAGAAAATCTTGCGCCATCTCAACACATATCCACTACTAGGCAAGGTAACTGTACCTTTAGGAATATAGAACTAGGTTTCAATAGTGTATTGGTTCACGAAGATAGTGGGTTCGGTGAATACTACACTAGGGGTCGGTTCACGGCTGAAGATCAGAATCAGAAGAAGTGAATGTAACGCGCTCTCACAAATCGACAACTAGGCAAGGTAACTCTACCTTTAGGAATAGGTACAGAACAACGTACGAAGATCATGGGTTGGGTGAATCAAGGTATTTACCATGTAGAGCACAGAATACGGGTGAAGTGAAATGAAGAAAATCTAGCCCGAACACAAGACTAATGTCGACTGTTAGCCAAGGTAATTCTACCTTTAGGAACAAAGTATAATTTGAAAGTATATTTGTTCACGCATGAACATCATGGATTGGATGAAGTACCTAATCTTAGCTCATCCCAAACACTCATCGACTAAGGAAGGTAACTTTCGGATTTACAGAACGTAGGAAATGTGAATCGAGCTAAAGCGCCTACTACACGCGCAAGTCACCATACTTTTGCCTGCGCAAGCTTCTGACATGAAGACTTGTCAGCAAAAACAAAAAGTATACTGTACACATGTAGGTATGTACAGAGTTACCTTACAAGTCGGCTTAAGTGGGCAGGAATAAGTGTGGTAAAACCTGCGTGTGTGGAAGGTGTAAGCAGAGTTTATACTTCACTGAAAATGTATATCTTTACACTCACCCTTGAGTAACCCGACCAAGTACCTATCGATCCAAGCTAGAGTTGTGAAATATTCATTCTGAGTTTTTTTTACATCTTGCGTGTATAATGCGCGTCCACTGAAAATAATATGAAACAAGTTATTTAAATTAAATTAAATTAACAGGTAGAAGTTGGATGCGTCGAGTTGAGGACAGGGCGCAATGGCGATCATCTGGGGAGGCCTATATCCAGCAGTGGACTGCTATAGGCTGATAATGATTACTTACGAGACTTACCAGTTTTCTTTTCGAATAATAAATCACTTCACAAATGTAACTTTGTTTCAGATATTGTACCCCTAGTACATCTGTAGCATCGTGCACCGCACTGTGAAGCAGCAGAACTTTTGATCTTAGTTTGATGTAGGTTTTCCCACATGTTTTCAACTAAGATATAGTTATCACGAATGCTTTGAATATAATGTATCTACACTAAAGCTTTGACAGCGAGTGGCAAGAGGAGCATTCGATCCTACGCGCTCTGTGTTCTCAGCAGTCAAAGCGTTAAAAAAAGGTCCAACTCCAACATAAAACTTCCAATTCCAATCCAAAGATATTGAGCCCCGAAGTTGTGTTTGGAGAGCTAGCTTCGAATAAATCGTGCCATAGCATTCACAAGCATCAGTTTTACAAGTCTCATTATGTGATATTATTAAGCACAAAATTGTACCGGTCGGTCATAAAAACGTTGGAAAGTTATTTGTGCGAGTCAGGCCTTCATAAGAGATAAGAATTGTTTAAGATAACTTGTGCAAGTTCCGCATATTATGCATCTTTTCTCAGTTTCTAGAAAGACAGGGCTAGCAGTATGTGAAATTTTAGGAAGCCCATTCATTTCTGCCAAATGCTCTCATAGATCCCAGAAATACGTAGAATACAATATAAAGTCGCCTCAAAACCTATTCTTAAGTACTAGTTTCTATGAAGGCGTGTACTACGGGCTGGATAAAGTCAAATCTGTTCAGCTAAAAGCAATGTTAGCGTTCTAGATTTTGTGACTATCTTCATACTCATGTCAGCATTAAGGTAGAAATTTCTACAGTTATTTAATTACAAATAACGTTTCACTATTAACGTTATAACGGTTTCGTACGATACAATAACGAGTCTTCAAACGACTTCTAAGATTTTTCAAAATTAAAAATCAGTGCTGATTTCTAGGTAAATAGCTTGCACAAGTAACGAAATAAAGTGTAACGAAATAGAGCGTACGAACACGCTTTGCTGTTTTTTTAATTATAAATTATGGAATAAGTAATAATAAAATTTCATTTTGTGTAAAATGTACTTTTAATGGGAATGATTTCCAACTTTATAACAATGGCTCATTATAATCACCAAGAAATGACATCACAACGTGTTAGCTCTTACGGTGCTACTCAGATGTTCCTATGGTGGCGGGTCCACATAGCACCGACTTTAATCTGCGCAGACTAAGGGCGCCTTCAAATTTGTTAGCAATAAAATTTCAGATTATTTAGATGACAAACAAGCTTCGGAAGAAACTGTCTCAAACTTCCTCAAAAACAATGTAATTGTAACAAAGACTTAAAAAAAAAAGACGTGTGGCACTCGGGGACTGCCGCGGTAAAGCTATTGCATAGCATTTTGTATCAACTTATGCAATTATAATTATTTATTTATTTTATTTATGCAGTATTTCTTTGATATTAATTCAAGTAACACTTTTTGAGCGTGGTGACCGATAAGAAAACATTTTTTTTTCTTTTATTAAATAAACGAGCTTCGTAGAGTCTTACAATACGTCTAGTTGCACGCACACAAACACCGTGTCGAAGACTGCTGAAAAGAAACGACGTTAGACAATGCACGGCCTTTAAGCCACACCTCCGTGCCCGTCGGAGTGGGGAGCGTGAGGTTTTTTTTCGTTACGGAATTTCTGGATTCGGTCCCCGCGCTCAAGGCCCTCGATAGAAGCTATGCAATAGCTTAAAAATTATGCAAGCATATTTTCTTGCCAATTCTGCATAAAATACTAGTCGAGATCGAGACTATCATGAAAGCAGCGTTGCAACTGCGCTGCTAGATATTGTATTATAAGTTATCAGAAAAAGGGAAAAGGGAAACGAGATTAGTGGACGTGAAGTCGAAAAACCACGTTACTAATTGGTGGTAAATTAAAAAAAAATGACGTTTCAAAGTGTACTATACAGTTCCTACTGAATAAATGAATTTTGACTTTGACTTCACGCATCCTTAATAATCAGTACGCCCAGAATTTGTTTCTGATATGCCGTCTGGTCTCCACTATCCAGGCTACGCCTAGTGTGGAGGCCGCTGGTAAAATTGTTCCAAATTTCCTTCTGATAAATAATTGTTTTTTTTTTCCCGTGTGGACGTTAAGACAGACTTTGCAGCAGTCAGCGCAGCACGTGCAGTTACTGTGTAGACTCGCTATTAGTTAAAATAACTAACAAATCAATAACTAACGGATAACTTAACTGACAGTAACAACCGTCTTGCTGGTCAATAAGTACAGTCAGCGACAAAAAAAATTTAACATATTAAACTATGATTTTTTAGCTATGATTCTGTATTAAACTTATTAAACTTCTTACTAAACTTATAAGCCTATTTTGAAGATTTGCTTTTTAATTAATAAACACTTCTGTTTAAAAGGATTTTTCAAGTTATATCACATTTGTTCATATTCTATAAATTTAATATTTATTTGCTGACCGTACTTGAAGGTCGACCTTTAGAATGAATTGTTTTTATACTCAAGGACCACATTGACAATCGCGCAATAACATCATCGCGCATGCTACATAAACTTACCTGCTACTAATTGGTAGTAACTATGGTGCAACTCTTTTGTGACTATATTTTCATTCAAGTAGCGCCGTAAGATACTATATGTCCGTTTGCACAACAGTACCTTATCACTAAGTGCTTCCTAAGGTAAGTACAGCAGGACCTGTCAAATACATATGAATTGTCAATTACAGTAAGTATTTGACACACTGCCCCTGCAGCACTAAACTAAGGTAACACTTACCAGTTAGGGCATTTTTATTGCAAATGTAAATTTAAAACTAAAACTCGTGTACAGGCAGCGAAACTAATATTAACTTCTCTGGATCACAAGTTCACAACTTTTTTTAGCAATGTAATATTCTATTCAACACATTAAAATAATATCCATACATCGTCTTGGTAACTTACTTGTGTTAAATGTACATAATATAGCGAAAACAATATCACATAAATCTATAATACTAATAATGTAAAATTATTGCACACATGTTTGGAATATCAATCAAATATCTATTGTAATACATATATCACATAAAAATAATATCAGTCAGATTTAGTACAAGATTCTTTGATATACAGGTAACTTTGAACTGTTTAAAAACAAATTAATAATTATAATTGTCAAATCTTATAAAAACTATATAATAGAAAAGTAACATACAGGCATAACTTATTTTAAAAACAGTATTAATTCAAATCTATTCACTAACTAAAAGTGTAATTGTGTACTTATAAAAAAATATCTATGTAAAAATACTGTATCTAACTTAAATAATTTACTCTGATACATAATATAAGGTATTTGGTTTCACTGGTGGTTGTTTTATTAAAAGCCCTAATTATGAAAGACAAACGAACTTACCTTGATTTCAAAAAGTATTTTTAATTACCAGTAAAATAAAAAAACCTTAAACTTAAGTATTCATGGTATAACTGGCCCTAATTATGGACAACCTATATACTGAAAAGATACAAAATTCATTAGATTTTTTAGAGAAAGACATAGGCAAGCTTAATCTGTCATTTAAAAATAATCGCATGCTTTGGATTAAAGTTTTTACTCTGCGTTAAATATAAGCAAGAAATCATTATAATTAAACTAATTTAAAAATCCGAACAGAATCAGGCCCAGTGCTAAAATTAAACAAAAGTTTATGATTACAAATGTTGCCATACGTACGTATGATTAATAAAACTTACAGTATTACTATTATTAAGGCGTTATTCTAAAATATATTAATAGTTCACACAGTGTTCATAGTTCAGTTAAACTAATATTGTGCATTGAAAAACTTCTAACGAAAGGGGACATGATAACATAAGTTTGTATAGCTTTGATTCACTTTCCCGTAAAACTTATTTTTGGGAGAAGTCGGATCTATAAAATCAACCTATTGTAATCATTATCAGTAACATCGCGAGATTTCGATGAAATTCTACAAAAAGCTTCATACTCTTTGTATTGTTAATCCTATTCCATTTAAAAGATAAAAGTACGCGTATACAATTATGATTGTGTTTCTATCAAACAATTCGTTATAAGTTTTCGGACACCAACTGTCGAAGTGGGAAATTGTATGGGATTAATTAAGAATATTATTTTTAGATGTCAATTAGTACCGTACCTTACCGTTAACAATTGATAACACCTACGGCAGATACACAGGGTTGTCTGTTTCTCATATTGAACTGTCAATTTTCTGTGTAGCTTTCTTAGTACCAAAAATAAGAAAATAGAAAAGTAGGATCTGTTGTCAATTTACATAATATCATCGTTTATAAACGCCTTAGTCAACACATGTACTGCCTAGACATTTCCCCAGTACTTGTAGAACTGCCTAGGCGTTTTCCCAGCATATAATGAACTGCCTAGGTGGTTCTGCAGCACATGTAAAACTACCTTGACGTTTCCTCAGTACATTTAGTACTGCCTAGGCGTAGATTTTCCATAAAATAAAGCATTCAAGCCTTATCCCTAAATCTAGCGTAACTTTACTAAAGTCATTCCTTGCTCGTCCCAGTCTTGGCTCTCAGCGTAGGTCATCTACCTACTACCGTACTACGCTAGCATTCAACTATATGCATTCGGCTACAGACTAATTTTGAAAAGCTTAGCTATTTAGAAGCATAACGTTTTAGAGTTTCAGCAAGTTATTTATAATTTTGCCATTTGTTTAAACTAGGATAATAATAAAGAACCTGTTTTCGGTGACATCTGTATTTGATGGATGCGTTCTGTGTATGGGCGATTAAACATTTTATGTGGAAAGGGAAAACTATTAAAATTCGATGTGAAATAAGAGAATTTCAAAAAGTTGAATCGATAATTTCAATATACGTAATTACACGAATTGATATTACCAATGTAACTTTTTTTTAAAGAGCCAACCACAACCAATTTTTTAAAACTAACTACATTAACGAAGTTCTCTATGCCATTTCTAACTATCCCTTAACATTTTAGTAGACAGTCCTGCCAGCCAGCTTGGAAATCATTACCCAAGGACGGGTTTTTACCTAATGCATGCACTTAAGGCGCCGCCGAGCTGAATATCTCTTTGTATACATTTTACCTCAATTCAAAAATAAACGATGCTGGACACAAACATACAGCATCATATGGCCCCAAACTAAGCAGAGTTTGTATTATTGGAACCACATGATTGATATACTACGTTAATACTTTTTTGGTTGATAATTTATAACATATTAAAGGTTCTATATTTTTATATAGCTTAAAAATTAACTCGTGAAATTTGCGACTATTAATAACATAACTAAATCGAATGAACTTAAAGGATTTATAATTTTCGCAAAGCGAAATTCAGCTCAAAAACACCCTACTAACTTACACTTCCTTAAGTGGTTATGTGAAAAACTTTGTTAGCATATACCATAACACTTCAGCTTCAATACAAAAATAATTGTTTCATTTATAAGGAAGAACATTAGAAGACGAAATTGGTGCAAACACACAAGACTATGACCGTATTAATTGTGCAGTGAGAAAAAATCTGGTTTTGTTAATAAATGTACAATCGATTTATGATATTTAAAAGACTCGTGTTGTTCAGCTTATAATGACAGAAGCAAGTACAACGGTATTCGCTGAACTATTTTGAATTGTATTGTAGAATATACGAAAATTGTTCAATTAATATTTATAAAAACGGATGGATCCGTACTTCCATTCCGGTACGTGATAACTATCACATTTTTACAATTGTTAGAAATGAATGAAATTATTTTTTTGTTCATTTAGTAAAATGGTTGAATTGGTGACATTTACTGTAAAATTATTGATCAGGACAATTACAATTTTAAATTGAAAAATATTCGTGTTTCCAAATATATTATACAAAACAGGTACCTAATTAGATAGATATTATATTACGATGAATAAACGAATTTTGAATTTTTGAATTTTATGCCAAATCAATGTCTGTACTGTCATATGACTGAATACTGATTTTTTTAATGTATTAAATATGTGCTCTGTTGGTGTATCTTAATTAAATAAATGTAAATTACCTTTTTTAAAATGCAAATATTGTTTTTTTTTATCAAATTGACGATCACGACACGGTCATAGTCATAGAAGTGACAAGTAAAAGCACGATACACGACTAAATACGAATAGTAAATAAGTAATTGACACGTTAGCACATAGATTATCGCGAGACGGACAGAATTATGAATTGCGATTAGATATATATATATTTTTAGCTAGATAAGTTATATTTCTACAAGTTATAGCCACAACACTTAGTAGGAATATAGAAGAATGAAGTTTTGACTTTAAAATTACGAAAAACTTTCACGTAACAGCTTCGGTGGTCAAAGTGTTATTTCAAATTTGTCTGTGAAATTATTTATTCACCGACATACTTGTAGGTAGGTAGGGAGTCAGCCATAAAAGTAGGATAACACTTGATATTTATAAGACTATTATAATTTTGAAACTTCTGACTTAACTTACAAACCTAAATTGAAGGTTTGCTTGTTGTAATTCACAAATGTCTTGAATTTAAAGACATTTTTATGTTTAAACTTTTTGTAAAACACATTTTGTTACTCGAATTTTGTCGCTGACTGTACCTATACCTATAGTTACCTATTAAAAAATTGTTTGTTAAAACTATGCAATATTACACTAAAATACGTGAAAATTTATCGCTATAAAATAATTGAAGTATGAGTTTTATAAGTTTTTATGAAACCCTTAAACTTAAAACTTTTAAGGCTTTTAAGAGTAAACACAGTAAGGCAATGAGAAGAAAGCGTAAACAACTTGCAAGTATAGCATAGAATTAAAGTTTTTCATAAGTTATTTAAGTGTTGAAATTAGTAATAAATACTCAATAATAAATACTAATTTCCGTTAAAGACTTTGAAACCATTTAACCGATGTTACACAAACCGGTTTCATTCGCAAAGCAACAATGCGAATATGGTTTTAGACCACTACAACAATGCTTTAGGCATTTTTCTTTTCTTAGCGTAGTAGCACACGCCGGGTATCCACTGGTATATTATAATAATAAAAATAAATAATCAAGCTATACGTGCAAGTTTCTACAGGAGTTTCAAGGAAAAAAGACATACATTCCATAATGTAAGTAGATAACTTTCGTAATATATCTTTATAATCTGTTTATATTAACTCCTAAGGCGCGCCTGATATGCATTCACTTCGTTTTACAAAAATAAACCACTCTGTACTCCCACAATAATTTAATTACCAATTTTTTAATCATCCATTAGGTTTCTCATAAAAATATAGTTTTTTTTTATTAAAAACACGACATATACCTCATTGCCTTTCGTGTCGTGGATTATTTATTATATTAACACGTATATTTGATGTATATTGTCATTATAACCAGTGAACGATGTATATTTACGAAGCGTGTCATTCATTTCTACCAGCTAGTCAGCGAACAGCTTAATCGCAATAATGAATACTCTTTGTCAAAGCTTACGGTCTATTCTATGTAACTACGTATATTATGTATATTATAATCAATCGCACCAGTCTCTATAATAATATAAAATTATGTACAATTACGGACTTAAAACAACGTATAGAACATATAAAAATCACAGTATAAAATCACAAATTACAAAATAATAAAAACAATTATGTAACTTTGAATTTTCATTGACTTAAGAAATCGAGATCTAGTACATATAAAAATATATATTTTCTTGAATGCGAAAGGATAATGATTAAAATTGTACGATTATCCTACAACTAGCAACATTAACAATTTCATTGAACAGTAAGCAATATGTCATCTAAAAAATTTAGTACATCAGTTTTTGGGGCTGCCAGTAGGAGAATAAAAAGCATTAGTGTCACGCCAAAAATGTTTATAAAAATGTATCAAAAGTAAATGCAAGCATTCAGTTCGTATAAAAATGAGATAAGACTCGCAAAAAACTACCTACATAGTTTTAGTATGGCAACCACCTCTACTGCTAACACGAACGCTTAAACCCTAGAAATTATTCTCTCTCAGTTTTAGGAATAAGCCTAACTTTTACAAATTGAATTCTCAAAGACCGGCTAAAAATTAAAAAATAAAAGAAACAAAACATGGCTTCCAATCAAGGGCTTTATTTAACTTTGAATGAAGTTCGAAAATATACATACCCACATTAAATCTGCAATATAAGCCTAGTTTTTGAGAATATCAATTTTTCAAGCACTAATTCTCAGTGTCCGCATAAGCTTTAGCTGAATCCCTATAGAATACTCTACCGACCGATGGCTATTATAACCTCACGATGATATGTCCACCTTTACCCTTATGTCAGTCGACCAGTTTAAAGCTTTTATTTGGATGGAAGTTTTAGGCTTCATTCAATAGTCAAATATTTTTCCACTTTGGTAACATTTTGTTAAGCTGGCAACAGTTTTAATGTGCCATGAAGTCAACATCAGCATGAGATGAGTAACATCAAGCAACACTACATAACATTGAGATAAAATCTCAAATAGGTGACAATGATTGACTGATATTAATCCGATACCACCACCAAAATCACACCCAATGTATGTACAGAACTCGGCGCGAACATATTTTGTAAAAAGGTGTTTATTCTTGTCTATTTTTTATCAATAGGTAGTTAGATTTTTTAAAGATTTATTGACACTTTTCGTATCAAAATTGCTTATACGATTTACTTTCATATTTTGTTCAATTTCCTAAGTTTGTGTAGTTTCTGCGCCGAGCACTGCATATTGTTAGTCCTTCAGATATACACTTCACAATCAGTCAGATAACTGCCACCCATGGCTGGAGATCATGATGTCAGTCCGGAGTCGGTGCGGTAGAATATCCTAAGGTTCAGTATAGACGAAAATCAGACCCTCCTAGGCTTCCCGGGACCTGGGCACTCCGTCGACTTGATGATGGATGTCGCGAAGTTCTGCGGACGCGGCCTTATGGGGTCCATCTCCATAAAGCCGGGGTTCAGAATAATGTTAGGCACTAGCTCCATCACATCAGGATCCTCGGTATACTCTATTTATACGTACCACGAGTGTGTGTATGTTTGTTAGTGTGCCCCGCAGTCCAAGCGTGCGATCCAAGCGAGTGCGATAGAGGGAGAGAGAAGAAAAAATATGAATAAAAAACTTTGCATTACTTGCGTTAAAATGTCCTTTGGATGTCACATAAGCTGCGAGAAATCTCGACGATCAGTACCGACTCGTAAAGAGTTCTACCTTGAACTACATCGAAAGAAGCAAAACTGTTTGAAAGGGTGTCTATTCTGCGTATGTGGCATCCATTCATAGTCATGCGGTTAGAAAGAATCTTTTTGTTTGAGACCATCACCAAATTACACTGCATCATGATTTATATGGCACATCCAGAAAACATCGATAATTTCCAAGCTTTAGTAACTAAAACGGAGAGTATTTCTTTTTAAATTTTGATAGTGGTCTCTCTCCTACACGCATTTATAAACTTCATGAAATAGATAAACTAATGTTACTGTTTTCGTACAGTATTAAAAGCTAAATTAATCTAAATCTAACTAAACTATAGCAGCAAAATTTACGAATTTTGCCTAAAATGTAATATAAAAGAAAATTTTGGTAAGCCCGCGAGAATTAAAAAAACATGGTGTATGCGTTTAATATAAAACCTATTTAGCTTTGATTTATTTACCGCCTTCAAAAGGAGGAGGTTCTTAACTCGTCGTTTTATGTATGTTCACCGATATTTCCGTCAATCGTAGACCGATTTTCAAAATTCTTTTTTGTTTGAAAGAGTATCCTTTACAAGTGGTTCCATATTAATTTTATTCCTGAGGGATTGGTACTTTTCTCGCAGAACTAAAAAAACTTCATGCTCACTTGTAATGTTCGCCCAGGCGACCGGCGGCACGTTTAGTTGTTCTGCCCATGATGCTAGTTTATTTACTTAAGATTATCAGTATTATCTAATTACACTACAAATTAAAAAATAAACAAAGATAAAAAAAACCGCCTATAAAAAAACACTTCTTCCTTACTTGCCTAAAACGCGAAAAATTAACTTAATCTGATAATTAATTCAAAGAAGAAAATAGGTCCCTACTTATCTGTTTGAAGTCGGTGTTAAGCCATTTAGATAGGTGGCTACGTACTCCCGTTCCCGCCACATCGCATTACCCAACGCGTGCGTGAATGCGTGAGCGTGGAGGAGGCCGGGGCCTCAACCTAGGTTGCTATCTGCACCGACTTGAAACAGGTGAGTAGGGACCTATTTTTTTCTTTGAATTAAGTTTATTTTTCGCGTTTTAAGGCAATAGATACGAAGTGTTTTTATGAAATCGGTTTATTTTTTTCAATGTTAGTGAAAAATGGCAACTCTTCATATGTATTTTGCGATGTGGAATCAAAAATTTCGAATCTCACCGTTTCGCGGAGCTGATATTTTTTTTTCTTTTTGCAAAAATAACTACTTAAATAAAATTTTAAGTTTCAATTGAGTTCAATAATACTTATGTTATCTTGTCCCATTTACGATTTTTTTAATAATAATTGTGCTTATAGTTTAGTAGTGCATTATATGCGTTAAAATTACTATTGCGGCGCCTAGTTAGAGAATAGTGGTCCTTTAAATAGAAGTGGTCCAAAATTTATCACAAGAAAGTGGTGTTTATTTACAGTATTGCACTTAAGATGGCTTTACGCTACCATTGGCAGTCTATCCTGCCTTTGTTGTCGTTATAAATAATGTATGTCTAATGTTATCGTTTCTTTATTTTGTTTGTTTCGTGTTTATTTTAAGCTATGCATTTTTCTTCAACTGTGTATCTCTGTGTGTGTCAAATAAAGTTATATTCTATTCTATAATAACGTCAAGAGCTACATATTCTTTCTGTTCCAAAGTTTTTATAATAAAAGTAAAGGTACCTAATAAAGTGTAATACTTGTTTACGAGCAAGGATAGTAATTATTCTCAAAAATAATTTAAATATTTTTGTTTCGAATCTAAATGGTGTCTTACGTTAGCATAGCTTTTTGCAATAGCATTAAACTAGCCATGGGCATAATTACGTACTAAATATTATAATAATATTACTTTTTGGCAAGATATTCTAGCGTAATAATATTTCAGCAATTTAACTATTATTATAATACTACAAGTACTTTCTTACACATAAAATTGCTAATTTGCATCTCAAAGTGCGAAAAGGTTTCCTTTTACTAAATAATTATGTTTTTTTTTAATATCATATAAAATCGGTATACATGATATTAAAAAACAATAATTTTGAAAAACGAATTTAGTAAAGGTTTTATTATGTGTATTTTTAATTTTTTTTTTATGAAGCCTACCATTTATCACTTTATAGGTCATAGCGTAGTATTGAATTAAATATACCTAAATTATTATTATTTTTATCTACTAGTTTAAAATTACGACTTGGCCAAATGGCCTACTTATAAAGAGCTATGTAGTCTATTTTCATAGGAATGTTAGACTTAAAACTAGATTGCTTTTATTCTTTGAAACATCTATTGTGATAATTGACAACTCGTAGATTTGTTTTGGTCCGTAACTCTATTTTATTTATGAGAAATGTCCGTTTTGATAAGATTTCTTTGTATTTTTTTTTTGTTTAAACCTTTGCATTATGCATATAATTCTATTATACATTTATTTCATTTAAAATAAATAATAATATTAGTAACTTGGCAATTTCATATATCTGTTCGAATTGACGACCGGTTGTTTGTTTATTTATTATTAATTTCGTAATTCTTCATTTAATGAGAATGAAACGATTCGGACATTTCTCATTAATATTATTTTATACTGAATAGGTACAATACTATAATCCTAATAGTATAGCATATAGCGAGAGGTAACTATGTTAAGGCGAGATTCAATAATTATTTTTGGTTTAAAGTTAATCCTAACATAAGCTTAGCACCAATTGCGAGCAGAAAAAGTATTTTTTTGTTATCAATTCCGATTTTATTATAAAAACTAGTTTAAATACTCAATTTTCTTATACCAATTTAGTTAAAAATTTGTTAATTTAGCAAGAAATTCTTGGCACTATAATAATTATTTGTACGATTTAAAAATCTACAACCACCAAAAATATTTACAAAATGAATTGAATTGTGCTTCATAAATTGTAAAATGTGATTATAGATATATTTTCTACAAAAAAGGAAGTCAAGCTTTTTAATATATATATATATAGTATTTTCATTTCATTTTACTTTTAAACGCTTATATTTAATCCTAAATAACTAACTAACTAAATAAAATTAACCCCGCTACCAAATTCCAAAAAAGTATTCTAATTTATTATTATATCTAATAGGTACTTTATAATATATTTTGTTATTATTTAGTATAAGATTATATTTTTATTTAAAATTAATATCTACGGAGAGACACGTTCGTCTATGTTTTGTAAGCTTTTAAATTAAATTAATAATAATATAAAGAATGGTCGACCAACCTCTTTATCACTTCTACAACTAATCTGTACCTACTTCTTCACCTAAGATACCTTATATCCGTTATTAGAATTATACCCTCTACAGAGTTTATTTGGTATTTCTACATTAGTGTATGTCTATATTTTAGTGTTAAATCTAGAAATAATCGGTTAATGATTTTTTCTTTGAATATCTGTATTGTCAGCCCTAGAAGTTTATCGAGATACACGTGTATTGCCACAGGAAATATTACCCAATACTGCTGGATACATGAGATAATATTTGTGTATCAGTATTGCCAGAATATTCAACTCTAGTATGAATACACGTGTATATCAGTATCACTAGCTATATTATGAATACACGTGTGTATCAAATGAAATGTGTATCGTATTGCCAGAGGAAGTATGACCTACGGAGCGGCGCGTGATATAGCTCAGGCTCACCGTGATGATTCCACTCGTGGCACAGCGCAAGTTACCGCGGCGCCTAGCACTTTGCATTCGGCCGCCAGCCACGTACAAGTGTCGTGTCGAATGACACAAGTATAAATAGATGCATAAATGTATGAGTGTGTATCAATTTCGGGTGAAAATTTCCTAATAAGTACTGGTATGTATACATGAGTTTATATTTGTGTATCGATATTGCCAGAGCATTAAACTCTAGTATGAATACACGTGTGTTTCAGTATCACTAACTCTAGTATGAATACACATGTGTATCAGTATCACTAACTCTAGTATGAATACACATGTGTATCAGTATCACTAACTCTAGTATGAATTCACATGTGTATCAGTATCACTAACTCTAGTATGAATTCACATGTGTATCAGTATCACTAACTCTAGTATGAATACACATGTGTATCAGTATCACTAACTCTAGTATGAATACACATGTGTATCAGTATCACTAACTCTAGTATGAATTCACATGTGTATCAGTATCACTAACTCTAGTATGAATACACGTGTGTATCAGTATTGCCAGCGGAAGTATAACCTCCGGAGCGGCGCGTGCTATTGCTCAGGCTCACCGTGATGATTCCACTCGTGGTATAGCGCAAGTTACCGCGGCGCCTATCTTTGCATTCGGCCGCCAGCCACGTACAAGTGTCGTGTCGAATGACACAAGTATAAATAGATGCATAAATGTATGAGTGTGTATCAGTTTCGGGGGAAAATTTCCTAATAAGTACTGGTATGTATAGATGAGTTTATGTTTGTGTATCAATATTGCCAGAGCATTAAACTCTAGTATGAATACACGTGTGTATCAGTATCACTAACTCTAGTATGAATACACATGTGTATCAGTATCACTAACTCTAGTATGAATACACATGTGTATCAGTATCACTAACTCTAGTATGAATTCACATGTGTATCAGTATCACTAACTCTAGTATGAATACACGTGTGTATCAGTATTGCCAGCGGAAGTATAACCTCCGGAGCGGCGCGTGCTATAGCTCAGGCTCACCGTGATGATTCCACTCGTGGTATAGCGCAAGTTACCGCGGCGCCTATCTTTGCATTCGGCCGCCAGCCACGTACAAGTGTCGTGTCGAATGACACAAGTATAAATAGATGCATAAATGTATGAGTGTGTATCAGTTTCGGGGGAAAATTTCCTAATAAGTACTGGTATGTATAGATGAGTTTATGTTTGTGTATCAATATTGCCAGAGCATTAAACTCTAGTATGAATACACGTGTGTATCAGTATCACTAACTCTAGTATGAATACACATGTGTATCAGTATCACTAACTCTAGTATGAATACACGTGTGTATCAGTATTGCCAGAGGAAGTATAACCTCCGGAGCGGCGCGTGCTATAGCTCAGGCTCACCGTGATGTCTCCATTCTCGACACAGCACGGCGCAAGTTCCCGCGGCGAGGATGCATAGCGCGCCTAGCACAACGCAAACGGCCGCGAGCCATGTGCGAGTGTCGAATGATTCGGCGCCGGCTAGGAAGTGCTTGTATAGCTCTGGAAGGGAGAAGTTTGCTTTATCTGAATATATACAACAACAACAACACTAGCCTACTAGACCACTACAGGACATAGGCATCCCTTAGTTATAATTGTAAGAAGCGGGATATGCTCATAATCTCTACGCTAGGCACGCGGGTTGGGGATCGCTTTTCGCATCGTCGACGCTGCTGCCCATCGGCGGCCAGGGGATGGAGCTGTGCGGGATCCGAAGATGAAGGTTGAAGATGAACCCCTTACACCGCTGTTCCAAGGCTTGAAATTTGGAGGGTTTGCATTAAAAAAATATTTCCTGATTAATTCCTTCAGCCCAGGAAGGGCTGGAGTGGGGAAAAAATTCTACGTCCACGAAGTCACAGGAGGGCCACTAGTTTTACATACAAATTTAAAGAGATAAGTATCAAGTTTTATTAAAGAAATTTATTATTCAAATCATGTAGACTATTTAATGTTGACCAATAATTGGTGCAGAAAAGGCTCCTTTTATGTAACGAGCCAACCTTTTATCGTTACAGGCTCGTTACGGTCTAATGCGGTTAATTTATTAGTAAAAAGGCATTTTGAAATGCTGACTGATATCAAAATTTTCATCTGTTTTCGGAACCTTCATATCCGACACAATAATCACCATCATAGTATTTCACTGCTCGACAAAGGTCTCCTCTAATGGTCGACATTGCCCACTGTCCTCAGCTTGACGCATCCAGCTTCTCCTAGAAGCCTTTCGCAAATCGTTACTCTACCTGGCCGAAGGGCATCCTACTCTACGTTTGCCTAGAAGCGGTCTCCACTAGGTACACTAGGTCCTAATAAAATAAGTGTTTTTTTTTTCGAACTTGTAAATTCTTTATTTTATGTGGTTTTATATGTATATGTATTTGTGTCTATGTACAAACTATGTATATTTCAAGTTTCGTCCAAATCCGTTCAGTCGTTACGGAGTTGAGTGGCAGCAAATGTATTGAGTATTCACACACACAAACTTTCGCAGTTGTAAGAGTAGGATATAAGCAATATAAGACCTGCATCCTGATCGGTGTAGAGAGTAGTAGCGAGCACCTCGACCGGCGGGCCAGGGCCGAGCACGTTGGTGGCCCACACACGGAACCAGTAAGACGCGTTTGTATCCAAGTGGTACACGTCGATCTGACGCTGGAAATATCAAATCAAATCTATAACACCCATCATGGCTGTGTGGCGTCGTGGCCGTCAGCTTTGACTCCATCATCGTTTGTATAAAATGTTGGATCATATCATCACACAGCATCATCTAGCCCCAAACTAGAGCTTGTATTATGGGAACCACATGACTTATATACTGCTTATTATATATTTATTTAAATTATAATTTAAGCTTTATTTTTCCTCACACTAATTAGTACATACATATAAAAGAAAAATTATTTATTAACTGTAAACTAGTCTAAAAGTATGTTGATATATATTTTTATTTTTTTTATTATTCACTATTTGAGTGAGGACCGCTTTCTGCGGCAAAAGCTTCCTCCAGCTCTCTCCATTTTCCTATATCTCTAGTGGATCTGCTCCAGGTTTTGCCTGCTATTTTTTACATGTCGTCTTCCGATTTTTTGTGCGGTCTTCCCTTTTTTCGTTTTTTACGGATTGGGTACCAATTTGTTATAGTTTTGGACCATCGCTCGTCTTTCAGCTTCTGAATGTGTCCTGCCCATTTCCATTTTAAGGACAAAACTTTTTGAGTAGCGTCTGTTGCCTTGGTCTTTTTCCGAATTTCTGCGGTCTAAGACCCAAAGAGGCAACAAGCGATCGTAAGTCTTGGAAGGAGATGGGGGAGACCTTTGCCCAGCGCTGTGACAGTATTAGTAGCAGTACAAGACCCAAAAAGCTCCACTCTATTCCTCTTTGACAAACCCCTATGCGCCTAAGGTTTTGCTTAGTTAGAGACCATGTCTGGCATGCGTAGCGTAAAGCATGGGATTAGGCATGTTTCCATGGTTTTAGTTTTAAGTTTTGTAGGCAATTTGCTTTTGAAAATTTCCTTCATTGTCCAGTATTTGCTCCAGGTACTTTTAGTTCTCCTTTCTATTTCCAGTTCCGTGCATGTTTTTGTAAATACATACACATTATTCATATGAAACACCCAGGCCCGAGACAATTATTTGCAAATCATAAAACATTTGTTTCGCGGCGGGAATTTAACCAGCAACCTTTTACGTTTAAGACGGGGCTTCGCCCACTGCGCTAGAGAGGTCGTCAAATCATAGGCCACCCTAATGCTACCAGCAGCCTTTCGCAAATCGTCACTCCACCTGGCTGGGAGGCGTCCAACACTACGTTTGCCGAGACGCGGTCTCCACTCAATAACTCGTTTTATACCATCGATTGTCGGTTCTTTGGTACATATGGCCAGTCCACTGCCACTACAGCTTGCTTCTTCTTCTTTGCGTGTCAGTGATTCCACCATCTTTAATTTAGTTTTTTTAATTTGTTTGGGCCAATAAGTCGCCACCTCCACGGCTAGGTCGGTCACTTTATTATATTCAGCTTGCTAATACTACTCTGAGCTACATCTACAACTTTAGTTCTCTGTCAGGTTATTATCGTTGTGAATTTTATCCTTCAGAGAAACTCCGAGCATAGCTCGTTCAGCGACTTTGAACTGGTGCACTAGCAGTGTATGAGTGTCCACGTTTCGGCTATACGTATGTCATGACGGGTAGGGCACTGGTTGAAAACTTTAGTTTTCAGACATTGACGTATGGGTTACGAGTACCAGAAAACTCGACGCAATTTTCCAAATGCTGCCCAAACGAGCTCAATCTTCCCCTTGGAGATCTGTTATTAACAAAATAAGACCATAATCTTAAAATCCTAATTACGGTAGCATAACGATTAAATATCTGTCACTACCCAATCAGTCCTTGAATGGGTGACCATCTATCGGCATTTAGATAACTTTTTGGCCTTTTGGAGACAACTTAGCATGGTATATGTTTATGTACCCGTTGAGACACAAAAATACCTTCTCTTTTGTAACCAATTGTTAGATTGTTAGTTCCCCTAGACATCCTTGCACGTAAATCTTACACAATTACCAATTGCCGGACGAGCGGGGTCGACCAAATTAAAGGATGCTATGTGTCTTAGGACGCCGGTAGCGGTTAGTAATCTATTTTGTTTCGAAAATAGAAATAGAAAATAGCAAGATTGCACATATGGGGTAAACAACAAAAAAATTGGGTATGCGTTTAGGCTTAGTCGCAATAAGGACTTAAGGACTATGATTTGTTTCCCTGCTTTAAGTACCAAGTTTAAGTATTTTTCAACAACATTTTTCCCATATTTCCTATTGAGATGATGAAAACATTAGAATGAAGAATGTTTAGATATATTCTAACACATTATTTAATCCTCAGAGGTCGGATGGATCATAAAATTAATTTTGTAAAAAGTATAAGCTTCATTCTTTTTTCCACAGGACCCTCTATAGTGCTAACGTTAAGAAACTTTACAAAACTAGACTTACCGAGTTTGGACTAATATGGTTAGGACTGATCGGCCGCCACGGTTCCAGGGTCCCATTGACCGGCGCTGCAGATCGGTACTGCGCTGTGAAGTCTATTATCGGATGGCCTCCATCCCCCGCCACGTTCCACAGGATGAGGGCGAGGATCGTGGACGCATGGACCGTCACATTTACTAGCGGCGGTGGTTCCGCTGTGGAAGTGGAGACAATTTATTAGAAACTACTTCGGAAATTACCCTCCACAGAGGCCATCGTATAATAATCATAAATATTTAACGCATATTTTGTTAGACCGGTCTATGATTTTATAGGTTATTTGTTCTAGTCCGAATATCTCTAGCACCATCTATGACCTTCAAATGTATTTTCCGATTCCTGTCCTTCCATCTTCGTATGAGTACTAGCTCATAAAATGAAACGACGAAACTACAACACCACAGGAGGCGGAGTTTTTAGGCCGCTCGTAGGCCTCCGACAGTGCTTAACAATTGAAATCCGAGAACAGCTTATTGTGCTTCATAAGCATGGAAGCGCTCAGATCTACATGCCACCAAACGGTCACCCATCCATGCAGTGAACGGGCGGAATCTGCTATGAACGAACACTAAACTATGGAACACTACAGCCGCTACGCACATAGTGATCATGTCAATGTGAGGTTGGGATGAAACCTATTGGTTGGACCAATTTACCGTCAAAACCCTCAAGTTCTTTATCACCGGCTCCTCTGCTCCTATAAAACTTTGAACATATAAAAAACTCAACCAAACTTTTCTAATTTACATTTCCCCTGTCGTCTGACTTGCAGTAATTAAGTTAATGTCGTGTCGGCCAGTTTGGACTTTAACCGCAAAATATCGTATGCACGAAATTGTTGAAACAACTGAGCTCAGTTGGATACTAGATATAATTTTGAATCGATACGCATTTAAACTAAGATAAGGACAAAATGTTACTTCATCGATTCCTAGTATAATAATAATAATAGGTGAACTCGAGCACGATTTGATATGATATGACAACCTCTGTGGCGCAGTGGGCGAAGGTCCGCCTGGGACATCGCCCGGCGTTCCGACCGGTCTACCAGGACGATATCAGGTTTATTCGCTGGAATAGTCCTGTCCGTGATGATAGAGCGGTCCCAGTAGAGCGTAGCACGACCATTTTCGAGAACCGGTACCGGTGCGTACTTATTGTACGGAACCTCTGGACCGACAAGGTTGTATTGGAGAGCAAGCTGCTGATGGATGATCTTTGCTACTTGACTGTGTCTGTGCAAGTATTCAGTGTTAGCGAGGTGCGAACAACCCGAAAGTATATGCCTGAGGGATTCACCGGGACAATGACAAGCTCTGCAAATGTCAACGGTTCCATCCTTAATGATATACCTTCGGTAGTTGTTAGTCTTTATTATCTCATCCATAATCGCACAGACAAAACCTTCGGTTATTCCAAAGTCGTCACCGAAACGTAGCCAGTTGACGGAAGCGAGCACATCTACATCAAAGCCTGAAAGGGCTTTGTAGAACCGTCCGTGCAGCTCCTTACTCTCCCACACGACCTTGCGGTCGAAGGCACTCAGCACCGTAGGTTTATGCCAGTTCTCCTTAGCCAGCGAGAGCGGGGTAAGATTCTTGTCAACTGCTAAGACATCACGATGCATCTCACTGTCGGCATGGAGGAAGTATTCTCTGAGGTTGCACACCTCGCGGTTATGGAGGGTCTTGGCACTCAAAAAGCCCCTACCCCCACATTTCCGCGGGATGTACATCCTCATTACCGAGGAACGTGGATGTCGCATTCTGTGTGAAGTAAGAAACTGACGAACCTTACAGTCAAAGGCGTCACGTTCAGTTTGTGTCCATCTCAATATGCCAAAGGTAATAATAAGCAGAGGCATAACCCAGCCGTTGAAGGCACGAAACCTTGATACCACCCGACAAAAGGCTATTGAGTACTTTAGTCAGGCGGCAAAAGAATCGCTCCTTCACCGACTGTTTTATATCCCTGTCTACTAAACCTAACGCTACTGACATACCGAGGTACTTGTAGGTTTCGATATCGGAAAGAGATCTGAGGGATATTGTATCGGAAAGCTGCAAGTTTGTAGTATTAACAACTTTCCCCCGCTGTACTTGCATGACCGCACACTTCTCGACACCGAACTCTGGTTTTCTCGGCGCGAAAAGTTTGAGGTCATCCATAGGGTGTACGGGGTTCCAACCCCCATCTTCGGAACCCAAGCCAAGCCACCTGCACGTGGTGCACCCTGCTAAACAACGAACGGGGCTCTGGCGGCCGGCTGATTGCGGCATAGCACAGTCTACATCGACACAGCTAAATCCCCTGGCCACCGACGGGCAGCAGCGTCGATGGTGCGAGAAGCTGTGTCCTGCTACCAACCCGCATGCCCAGCGTGGGGATTATGGGCATATCCCCCTATATTAGGGGAGGCCTATGTCCAGCAGTGGACTGATATAGGCTGGTGTGGTGTGGTGTGTGGAAGAGGATTCAGTCCCAGGCAGAACCATAGGGGACTCAGACTGTCACCCTGGAAAATACCCCGCTCTATGCGAATCAGATCTTGCGGAGCAGAGGGATCCCGTCCGCTACCTGGATGACAAAGAACTGTAATCCACTGTCTCATGCATGTACCTAAGAAGGACTTTGAGATAAAGTTGCATCAATTTTATACAACTCTTAGATCCTCTCCAGCCATGAATGAGGCACCGAATCATAGGCCTTTTTGCAATCTATCCATGCAATGGAGAGGTTTCCCTTGCTGCGTCTGATCTGCTGGCTAATGGTCATGTCAATGAGGAGGAGCTCCTTATTACCGCGAGACCCAACCCTACATCCATTCTGAGCAGGAGCCAAAATATAATTTGCAACTATGTGCGCATTTATTATTATTATTATTCTTTAGATAAATAAAAGGCCAGACGCTTCACGATTAAAGGATTTGAAGAAATGAGAATTTAATCACCTTTCTTTTTTTTAGAACAGAATAATTTGCCCCCTTACTTATGAACGCTACTTAAAGTTAATCAATGTTCAAAGTTAGCCCTGTCACTGTTTGTCATTATCCAACGATAAGAGCATCGTTTAAAAAATCGTCGTGTTTCAATTAAGCATCGTTTATCTTTTGAAAGATGTTCATAAGTAAGGCCATTAATGTCAAAAAGTTATGTAGGTACATTACCATAGTCGATAGTTTACTTTAGAAATACACAGAGATATATTAATTCCTTGAGTACAAATTTATCAGGCCCAAACTTGGCGTCTTTATTGTATACGTATAAATTACAATGCTCTCGTCATAAGTCATAAATGAACAATAATATTATCATTGTTATTCGGTTGGAAAAATATGCACATTTTTTGCAGTTGCTGTAAGGTCTTGGAAGTGCGTTGGAAGTGGGTGATATCTGAGACACGAGAAGCGCGGTTTTGTTTACCGCCACGTACAAATCTAGATTTTTATGAATACACGTAAATAAAAATTATCACACACAACATCATCTAGCCCCAAACTAAGCAGAGCTTGTATTATCGGAACAACATGACTGAAATATTAGTTACCTACCGAGGAGAAACTTGCTTGTTATAAGAGACTTCGCAATCGCTGTAGTAAGATGTGTAGGGATGCAAAGAGACACCATATCCACAAGTCTATTCTGGAATCTAGTCCTTCACAGATGTGGAAATTCCTTAAATCACTGGGTCTGGGTGGTCGGTCTTGTGACCCTCTTGGTTCGTTTGATTTGAATGCTATTAACGTACACTTCTCTAAATCTCCGTTCAACATTGATAGTAATGTTAAACAAGCAACCTTAGGGAAGCTCTCCTGTCATCCCGGGCCTAATTGCTCACCTTTTACTTTCAAGGCAGTTGCTGAGGTGGAAATAAAGAAAATCCTATGCTCGATCTCTACGAAAGCTGTAGGCACTGATAGAATTAACATTCAGATGTTGCAGCTTCTTTCCGATGAGCTCATACCTGCTATTTCTCATATTGTCAACCACTCCCTAGAAACAAGCTCTTTCCCCACTGCCTGGAAAACAGCTTATGTTATTCCCCTTCCTAAGATTCCTAATAGTGTAGGATTAGGAATCTTCCAATAGGAATCTTCCAATTCCAGTCTCCCAAATAAGACCTATCTCTATCTTACCTGTCCTCTCAAAAATCCTGGAGAATGTAGTTCAAAAACAACTGTCAATTTACCTGTATCAAAATTGTTTGCTAAGTCCACTCCAGTCTGGCTTTCGTCCAGGCCACAGTACTGTTAGTGCTTTGACTAAAATTTCGGATGATATCCGCTGGGCCATGGATAACAAACTTCTCACAGCACTTATACTTTTAGATTTCAGCAGTGCATTTAACTCTGTTGACCATGACATTCTCCTATCTATCCTTGCCTCTCTTAATATTCCCTCCTCAGCAATTGTCTGGTTCAATTCCTATTTGTCTGGTCGCTCGCAGTGTGTACGCTCGGACGAGGTCTGCTCTACTTGGTGTAACATTACTGCTGGCGTTCCACAGGGTGGTGTTCTCTCTCCATTACTTTTTTCGGTCTTTATTAATGCCATAACTCAATCTATTTCTTCTCACTACCATCTTTACGCAGACGATTTGCAAATCTACTGTCACTTTAAGGTAGACCAGGTAACTGAGGGTATTTCACAAATAAACTCTGATCTCACACAAATCCATGAATGGGCTAAATCTTTTGGTCTCCTCGTAAACCCTGCAAAATCTCAAGCTCTTATTTTCGGTTCTCTTTATATGTTGAGATCAGTTTCTCAAAGCCCACTCCCGCCTGTATTATTTGCCGATAAGGCCATCCCTTACTCTGAGAAGGCTAAGAATTTGGGAGTCATTTTTGACAGCCGATTATCTTGGTCTTTTCACATTAACGAAATCAGCAGAAAAGTCAATTTCACGTTTCAATCTCTTAAGCGCCTTCAGAAGTTCTTGCCTTTCAATACCAAGATAACTCTTGCACAATCTCTGCTTCTACCAATTCTTGACTACGCTGATGTATCTTTCCTCGATCTCACGGAGGAGCTTCTGAACAAGTTGGAGCGTCTTCAAAATTTGTGCATCCGATTTATTTTCGGTCTGCGCAAGTTTGATCACGTCTCTCACTTTCGAACCCAATTGAAATGGCTCCCTATACGACGTCGTCGTGACCTTCACGTTCTATCTTTTCTTTATTATATTCTTCACAACCCTCTCTCCCCCCCTTACCTCCGTGAGCGCTTTGATTTTCTTGTCCCTCGTGGTGTGCCTTGCAGATCAACAAAATCTCTACTCCTCAAAACTCCATCTCATTCTTCTTGCTGCTATGGTGAGTCATTCACTATTAAGTCAGTGAGATTATGGAACGCCCTTCCGCACTCTATCCGTGCCAGTTCGTCTCTTAATATCTTTAAATCGAAGTTGAAAGAGCATTATTTATCTCTACTATCTTTGTAGAACCATAATATTATAGTTTATGTAATTATTTATATATTAAGAAAATGTATGTAGTGATGTTTATTAAATTATTATTTTTTATGTAAGTATATAAGTAGGTACTATTTTCATACAGGTTAGTTGGTATTTTTTATGTAGGTTTATTTAACTATTTGAATGTAGGTTTATGTAAATATGTAGGTTTAAGTTTAATCTTAAATTTATCTTATCCATCATACATAAGTACACATGTATCTATCCTTCTCTTTTTATTTTCTCCCAATACCCAAAGGTTTGCTGTAAGAAAACTCTTTCAGGGTTAAGCTCGCCTTTGTACATAGCATATAAGTAAAATTATTCCTGTATTATGTTTTCGTGTACAATAAAGAATTAAAGAGAATTAAAGTTATGTAATATTTTTTTGTAAATACATCCTAACTGTCATAATGTCCCATGTATCTGTAAACGTAAGCAGTAACCACAATATGACAGAGTCCGCAAATATTTACTCAGGAACGGGAACTGAAACCGTAACTTCACGAGCTACTCAATGCGCTGAGCTCGTCAATAGCCGCTCCAAAGATATCAGTATTCAGGGAATACGGAAATCCATTTGTGAGTTATATGCTTTGCATATTTGATATGTGCGGGTAATTTATTAGAGAGGAACAAGCCGATGGAAACGGCACAGCTAAGATGGAATATCTGGTGCACTCATTTATATTTTATTTATTTATCATCGAATCAACAGCACTCAAGTAGATATTAAAATGGTAAGCAAAACCAATAATAGATTCGTTCTATATAAACTGAAGTGATACGGAAACTATTTTAAAGTAGGTAAATGGTACGAAGAGATTTGGTACTAGTACAAATTTAAAATTTTAAGCCTGAACTGAACATGAATTAGGAACAGTGAACTTCTTCCTTCGTCTTATAAGCTAGTGCCTAACTCGGGGTTTTGAGGCCACCCGAAGACCTCCAAAATAGCTTAACAACTGTGTTATGCCCGCCGAAGAACGGTAAAGCTCGGGTCAAAATGCTACGGCTTATATATGAGGCTTATATCAAGTCTCGTAAAAAACAGTTGGAAACCGTCAATGTTCTAATCAGAAACTGGAGTGTAAGGAGTGCGAACCCGGGTTTCGAAGAACCCAAATCAACCTCGCCTGCCGTAGTGCACCCTGTTAATTAAGAAACGGGGTACGGGGCATTGGCGGTCGATTGCGGCATAGCGCAGCCTAATACTGGTAAGGCTACATTTCCTGGCCCCGACGGCCAGCAGCGTCAGTGGCGGTGCGAGCTGGTCCCCGATATCCCCAGTCGACATACCCAGCGTGGGCATTATGGGCATATCTGCCTTCTTATCAGGGGAGGCCGCGAAGTAGATGTCTAGCAGTGGACTGATATAGACGGGTGTTGTTGTTGTTTTAGCAGAAACTAGCAGAAAGATGGGCGGATCGTAATGTAAGCTCAGCAAGTATGCTCGCTGTCACTCCAAATTATTTCAGGTTACGTTATGCACACCTAACTAGCTGTTCCTAATCAGCTACATTACGTACGCCCTATACTTTAATGTAGGTAATATTAAATTACATAACTACTACCAATCAGCTAAATGATTTAATCACTTAATAGTGTAGTGTGTAAATTGTAAAATGAGGTGGATGTTTGCGGTTATTATAAAGAAGTAGGTAGGTATTTGTGAAAAATATTTACATAAATGCGTACTAAAGGAACAGTGTGTCTACTATATTAATACCTATCTGGGGTCGCGGAGGCGACCCCGCCGAGTCGAGCGGGCGAAGCCGTAGCATACCTTTACCGGAATTTAGTATTTTCCCTTTAGTTTAAATTAGGTTAAATCTAATAGTAGGATGTTGTCTAGCCAGGTGGAGTGACGATCTGGCATAAAAGCTACACGCATCAAGCTGAGGAGTGAGGTCAGGACCCAATGGCGCATATTAGGGGGCATATTAGGGGGTCTATGTCCATCCAAAGATTGTCTGGAAAAAATAGCTTTAAACGAGAAGACCGCCCATTGCACTTTCATTATTGTATTGTACGTTTGTTCTATGTGATTTCGTTGGTGTGAAAACAATAAATAATTTTCTATTCCATTCTATGTCCATTGTCCAGTATAAAACTGCTATTGGCTGATGATGATAATGACACTAATTGAAATATGGTAACCTGCTACACTTGTACAAATATTTATACAGCGTTGAGCTAACATAAAGGTTCGTACGTTCGTCACGCCCCTTATTGACTGAATTCTATTAGCATAACATTATAAATATTGCCCAGCCCAGAGGGATACATCCAAATCTAATGAAAAAAACAAATCTGTACACACGCATATAGCCCCAAACTAAACAGAGCTTGTTTTATGGAAACTACATGACTGATATACGTGCTGCATAAGCTTTTATGCTCTGTAGAACTCTCATAGTACTTGATATCCACGACAAAGAAAGTCCTAGCAGCAAATTTAAACGCTCTTCTTTCTTCTCTCAGAGCATTTTGTTAGGAGCCCGGGGATTCCCTCACCATCCTGGAGGTAAAACACACTCACTATCAGAACAGATGTTGTTGACATGATTACGATAGATGTTGTTGAAAATAAATATCTGTTCCATAATATGGTCGTTCTATATCGTCTGTAATTTGTAACATTTATGGTGTACACATTTCATTTAGTTTTACATAATAAAGTTAATTGCCATGGTTGCTTTTAACTCATTGAGATACTGTTAATGTTTTACTTCATATTTTATGTTTCATTGTGATAAGTAATTATTTTTAACTATATTAGTAAGTCTAAGTAAATAATGCGTATCACAATGCTGCTGCGCCCTGCACGTGGTGCTATTGAAAACCAGCGTGTAGTGGCATCCATACTTCTGCAGCATACAATAAAAAGGACCATTTTATGTTAGTGTTTCTCTTATTAGATTTAAGTACTTACATTTATTTTTGTATATTTTTTGAATCAAATAAATGTTTCTATGACTTTATAATGGGCATAGGGTTTGATAAGATTAGGCATAGTTTGCCTTAGAAGATCCTTGTGTTGGGTCAAAAGCTCGCTGTGTTTATTGTCATAATTAATCTTACAACAGGGCAAAGCAACCAGGTTCAAAGCTGGTTCACATAGAAATAAATCCCAAATTAACCAATAGCCAGACTAGATTTATGAAGAAGTTAAATCAAATAGTACAGACTAATATTTCAGTTTCCGCGCGAGCCCCTAAAGGCTAAGTCAGCTCGTTTACATGAAATATGCACTGGAATTTTGCTCAAAATATACGAAATGGCTGTGTTTCAGTCCTCGGTTTTACCAATTTTCTGTTACATAAAAAGCTTTGAAATTTATGAAAGGATTTGAGAGTAATTGTATAAGATATTAGTATTATTCTAAAAAAATTGATTGATATCAGTTAAATTCAAAAAAATATTTTAGTACAAAAAAAAATTACCTAATGAGATCTCAGTTCGAGGCGCACCACATGTTACACCACATCGTAGTATACGCAGTAAATGATATAAGTATACTAGCTTCAGAACGCAGCTCCGCACGCGTGGTATCCGGACAAAAAGTAGCATTTAAGTTATTATTGGTATAGAACTACAATTAATTATGCGCGAATTTTCTGACTTAAGTGCAAAAATGTCCATACCAAATTTCAAGCAAATCACACCACGCGTTAAAAAGGTCAAAACCGTTTTTTATACAACAATTTTCCCCCTCTGGTTTAAAAAGGAAAAAAAAGAAAAAAAAAAAGGTAAAGGTAAAGGTTCTGGTTTTTAAAAGTACGATAACACTGCCAATTTCAGCTTTCTACCTTTAGTGATTTAGGCTTTGCGTTGATTCCTGAAAAAAAGGCCCTCTATATAACCCTTACGCTTGAACGCCAGGCGTTTATAAGTAGCAGACAGGCAATCGGGTGGACTCGAGATAGAACGCCGTGAATAATGACTGTCATTACGGGGCCTTCAGTGGACCGTACTCTTCACGTCCTCGCGGCGGTAGCAATCATGCACGTAAAAGTTAGTATATTTTCAAAAACAACAACACCGTCACGATTTTTTAATTAGGTGGACTGAATATTAGATCACGGGAAGTTTAAAAGTAGCACCAGTGAGTAGTGACAGATAAAGGTAGAGGTGAATTTACTTTGTTTTTTAGCCCAATTCGGGCAGGCTAAAGTCTTCTGACCATACTACCAAGTCTCCCGTTTTATTTTGTAGGTGCTTTTCTTCCTTTAAACTATTTCTTCCCTGTTTTAGTCAAGTCGTCACTATGGCGGCTATATCAATCGCCAAAAAAATCCTTCATCTGAGAAGTCCAGTTTAACACTTATTTCATTTCACTATACTTGTGTCTTCTTACGAACGTAGTTTGGTTTAAGACGCTATAAACTTTACGCAACATAAATCAGAAAAATAACCCCACTAATCTTATAAATCCTACTTCCCACTATAATATTATAAATGCGAAAGCTTGTGAGTATGGAATGAGTCCCAGACACTTATCAAACGTCCATGTTCACCACAAAAATGCAGCACAGAAGTCAGAGCTAATGATTCATAGCCGTAACTGAAGATCAAGTACCATGTCATGTTAATTGAATGTGTGGTTACCCGACAGCTACATAAATGATCAAAATTATGGTTCCAATACCTACTATTAACGTATTTAGATGTCTGATTCAAGAAGCTAGCAACTACTTTATAAAATTCGAGTCATTAAATTTATAAAGAATTTTTTGAAGTCCTGGATTTTCCTAAACTCACTGTATCTCTATCAGGTTCACTTTATCAGATTTCTGTTCGCATAGCGATGGGTTTATTGTGTCTTTAGCTTATTTATAGCGTACTTGTTTTATTTAATGATCGAGTTTTAAGGAAGACTGGTACAACTACGCAATAGGGGAACTATGTATTTTAGGCTATAGACCGACTTTTAGAATCGGCCATTATCACTTTTCAGAAGATACAGCGAGAGATTACTCCCTGTGAGTTTACAGGTGATGCGCGGGAAACGGGCGGATGACAATCTAGCCCCCGTTCCCCGCGCTAACCCCCGCGCATCACGCCCCGTACCCCTGTCTGCCATTCCCTGGGAGAGTCTACCCGCACCGCACACGTAAACGCTATTGATTGAATGCTCAATTACATCAGTTGTTCTCTTTAGTATAATTCTGGTCGTTAAAATAATTTGCATGATGATTACTAATGGACTAGCCTTGAAAAGTCATTAATTCGCTTACAGGCCTCGACGACTACAAAATGATTAGCTAAATTAAAACAGTTAAATTATTAATGAGATGGATAAGAATTTTTAATTGCCTCTCCCTTCATTTTAAGAATTTAAGGTTAACTTAACTCATGAAAGAGCAAAATTTTCGACATATTGTTATAAGAGTTGGGAGACTAAAAGGGGAATTGGTAGGTCATAAAATAATATAGCCTGCAAAGAACCATCATGCAAGAGAGGTGCAAGAGAGTTTTGGAGTGGAAAACGTGGAAAAACCTAAGACGTAAATAAGGGATAGACATCAAGAACAGCGGACAGCAACTGGATCCTCACAGCCCAATTCCAAATCAGAGTCCAGAAATTTTAAGGAGGCTTAAGTTCAAGTTCAAGTTCAAGTTCATTTATTGGTAACAAAATGTGGTTACATGTCAATGGGTAACTATGTAGTAGATACATGAGCATTTTACACTATAGAATAAAATATAGGTAGCTAAGTACATCAATTAACATTGTTTTAACAATAATAAAATAAATTAATCATTTATAATTCAATTAAAAATGATAATAAAAATAAATTAAACAAATGTCATCTCAGTAGAAAAATAAATAAAATTCAAATATTTAAATGTCCAGTTATACACAAGCAGGTATATCAACTCAAAGTCAATTCAATTGGATCAGCCTAAAAACTCGTCGATCCCGTAAAAGGATTGCTCGATGAGCCAGTACTTTAATTTTAGTTTAAAGGATTGCGTTGATGGAGCTTCGGTAATAGTGTCTGGAAGGCGGTTGTAGACCGCGGGCCCCATCACATGAATCAGCTTCGACGATTTGGTCAGACGCCGAGGCACCAAACTTACACCAGTTTACTGGTTCGAAAGAGGGGTGAACTTGATAAAGCTGTTATTAGTATACATTTTATGACTACAACTTTCATAAGAACCTCTCTACATATATCGGTCTACTTTTATCGAGGGTCTTCTTCAGGGTTTCTCAGTCCTATGCTTGTCCTAATTTCCTAAAGAAATTTGGTCTTTTTAGCAGCCGAAACCTGACAGTGTCTTGACCACATATGCATCAAGGAACATAAAAATACCAAACACCACTTACTTCGTACTGTGAGGTTGACTCTATCAACAAAAGCAGTCTCATTTTCCACTCCGCACTCGTACAGGCCAGCGTCATCTACTCCTATTTGTTTGAGGAGCAGACTGCCGTCCACCTGGAACAAACGAATCACTGTTCACATCGATGCGATTTAATCATCATTATCAGCCTTTAGCTGTCCACTACTGGATATATCTGGTTCTCCCCTAATGAGCCCCGTTGCGCCCTGTCCTTAGCTTGACACATCCAGCTTGGCCTTTCGCAATCATTGCACCCGACGCGGTTTTCGTTCTTTGGCAGATATGGACAGCCATTAAGTAACAGCACATATATACATAACAGTTTAATAAATATCCCTAAGGGGTTGGTTTTGGTAAAGGCTGCGTTTATATTCTGTCGCAGTTTCAATCATTCTTATTCATCAACCAAAATTCCTATCTAAAATCTTTAGGTGACATAATATGGTATTTATGGTATCTACAATAATTGTGTTACTAAAATTATGTGATAAACACAATGAGATTTCATACAAGAGGGATAGACATTTTAACATGTTGATCCCGTATATAACCAGTCACTAGCAACACAAATTGTGTTTTATAGAAACAGTTTAATACAAAATAATACGTAAGTAAAGCTCATTTACCTTCAGATTTCAATCGCACATTAACCTAGTATTGCACAATTTGGCAGAACGTCTGTTTCCGTTGTAAATTAAGGATATATTTGTGCGCGGGCGGAAACTGCGGAACATGGCTATATTAAACGTTGTTTGCTCAAAACATTCAGGATTCAAGTTGCTAAAAGTGTATCCGTGTCCCCGCATATTAAGGAAAGACTCTCAGGCTAAAACCAAATCAAACATACAATATTGACGAAATCAATATCTTGCTATAATAGAATCCCGTTTTATTAGGTCCTTTAGCGTTGTATTACAATTTCATGGGGAGTATAGGAATTAATATAAATCGGGAAAGTTAGTGAGTGTAAATATTTTTGTTTCCATTCAACTACGTAACGGCTAAGCAGATTTGGATGAAACTATGAATATATATTAATCCAAGTCAATCCAAGGATTAACTACTGGATACTCTTTGTCTGGGTTCCACGCGTACCACGTGCTCGAAACCGTGGACAGAAACTAGTAGATACTACATTTACATTTGTTTATATTATTTTTGTAAAATTCGTGACATAAATGTTTTAACATTGAAAATGTTTATGTTTTTCAGTATAGTGCCCCAATTTATGAAATTGTGACATTTGCCTGTAGTTTCGCAGATATGAGAGGTACGCTGGTGGGCCATATGTCAAAATGTGCGTCTGCTGGACGGCTTCAAAGTGCAATTTGAGTTCTCAAAATCGGTCGGTATCTTTTTATGGTTTTCCAAAGTTTGACAATATTTAATTTTTTTTCCCTGACTTGGATCGAGAACTTCCCAATAACTTTTTTTCGATCTCAAAACGGTTTTTTTTTTATCTCGGGATCTAATTTAGCTAGAGTTTTAGCTATCTTAGGAGGCGGGCGGACAAAAACTGTATGCGGCAGAAGGGCCTATACGCGCGAGGCCAGTCTGCGCTCTGTTCACTTTATCGTCACTACGATAAAGTCAAACATTATCGTGTGGTTTATTTCTAAATTACATTTTCAATGCCTTTGATATTTACGCGTAGTGTGAGATCTGTAGATTTTTCTTTCTCTCTCTCATTTTGTCATGTACCCTAATCATACGTCCTGCCTATAACGATGCTAAGGGCTATATTTCACTGGGACACCATGGCATCGCAACCAGTCGCCAGCTACCAACAAAATGTATGGTGGTGTCCGTTTGGTGGCGCAAATAAACAGACACCAGGTGAGTAACTCTCTATGGAGCTGTATACATTTTGTTCATAGCCGGCGACTGGTTGCACCAGCCGCCATAGTGTCCCGGTGAAATATACGGCTAAAAATGACAGCGACGCACCCCTTGACGCTGATTATTAGCAGAAGTCTTTGACAGAATGGAAATAAACAAAGCAAACGGTGTTTACGCGCGGGTCGGCTAATTTTGTATAAAATGAAATTTGATAAGGTGTCGCGTCCGTGTCCCCTCCAGAAGATGTATTCTGGCCTGTCTCAACATTTTGACATGTTAGCAGAATTATTTTCCCTCAATTTGCTCTCTGCATTTCTCATTCCAGGGCGCAATGGTCTTTATGACTTAAGTGTGATTTAATGTTAAACATAAGTTAGATTTTAAGCTCAAACTTTAACATTAAACCTCATAATAGTGTGAACTTTCAGTTCTCGAGGGGCTCCTCGGACCTATCTTGAACCCTTTTGCATACAATACCACCTCCTAAATATACTCAAGGGATCAAGTGCTGATAGTTCTCAGCTCAGTTAAATGCACCCTTGCTTGTAGAGCTTGGCACAAGTTGAACATTAGGTTTGCTGGAGCCAAACACGAAATATTACAAGTTATTTTTTACTTTTGAAATCTAGATACCATCCACTCAAATCGAACTTAAACTTTAGTTTCTCGGTCAAAGATAATACAACATTCTATTGTATAACATTCCATTGACAATGCCATTGACGTGCCGTGCGTCTTCTTACCTCAAAGGGCACTTTTTACCATCGTTACCGGTGATGTTCTTACCTATAACCAGTAGATTCGCATACATAAATATTACTTTGATGCAGAAATAAAATAAATATCCTCCATATTTATTATATTCTGTTTTAATATAAATATGGAGTGGCACGGTCTTTTCGGTTTGCCTAAAATCAGCCGCAAAGACGAAAGACTACTACTAGGTACTAGGTTTATCGGTTACTGTAAACAACACGCATATCATAGTAGAACCCTATACTTTTACTATCGCGATTGCAGAACCCCACCAAAGATGAAGGTAACGTTAAACGTTACCTACATGTTTGATAACGATCGTTCATTAACGTTAAACGTTTTATGCTTGGAAGTGGTACTACAAAGTTGAGGCCAATTGATGTAACATAATTTGCACTCAAATGCCAATTTGCACACATAATATTTGCGCGCCGATACAGCAGGCGTTTGGGCAATATTCGATAATGTGGACTGCGGCCTCGGCATAGCCTGTGTTAGGCCACATTTGCATAGAAGGCTGGCTGCCTGGCTGTCTGCTAATGTTTATCAGCGTAGCCGGCAAAAAGCGTTTAACGTTACATGAATTCAAACAAGTAATCAGGAATGCGACTTGGTTTGGTCAAGTGGAATTGACCAAGCATCAATAGTAAGTGCTATTGACCCTATCAGTTTCAGTGGTACCTATATCAGTTATCAGTGTAGGTATCAGTGATAACTATCCATTTTTGAGGTCTTCTGGCGGCCTATAAACTTTTATATCAGAATTGTACACTAGCATAAGGCATTAAAAAGATACCTTATGCTAGTGGACAATGTTCCTATTAGTCAATTTCTACAACCGATTTTCAAGGGATCTGAGGTACATTTTCTGGCTTATGGGCGCAGGGACAGGCTGGCTGGTTGGACTGTGAATGTGGCCTTATAGTTGCCGTGGGCCTTAAACGGAGGATCGATAGAGAATGGCCCATGTCTGGTGCCCTGGTGGCTGTCACAACACAGCTTGTACTCGTATTACGGGTCTATTTTTAGACCTATTGTTGTTGTCTGTCTTAAATCAGCCTGTTCGGATACTACTAGGCATAAAAGATCATACTTCGTTGAAGAAGCGAAAGACGCAGAGTGAACTGGATCTTTCAGTTAACAGCAAAGACTTTACAACTATGGTTCGATATCTATTTGGAAGGAAACTGATCTTTAATGAAAAATGATGATCATCGTCATCATTTAGCCTGTTAACACACTGTTAAGTAAAAGGCCTCCTTATTCTTTCCGGTCCCTTGCAAGCCTACAGATTCCCAGTTACATCAACGATGTCGTTCAACCATCAGGATGCTAATTAACGTAAAAAATCTTCATGTGTTCTCAAAAAAGTAATCTTTACGGTGGCCGTAAAGGTTACGGGATCACCAAGGCACAAAATAACAGCGCGTGAAAAAAAAAGATTTTCGAATAATCTTTGTGCTTTTGTAAGAAACTCTATAACATAATCTGATATATGGAGGGGCCAGGAACAGGACAGGCGAACAAGGATGGTCTCATAAACGTTTTGTTATGTCAATAGTTGTAGTGAGGGAGGTAAAGAACCCAGTGACAGAATGACGTGGTGCAAGTATACTTATGTAATAAGAAAAGGTATTGTATAAAAAAAATCAACTCATCGTCGAGATGCGTTCAGGGTTAAGAGCGGAGACGAAAGGCGCCTATTGTCTTCCCAGTTTACTAAGGGTTCTTCAAACTCTTTTAAACCTTTTAAACGGCTCCAAAGTAATGGATCTTGAGGTGAAAAGTACATCAGAAGATTGAGTAACGAAGCTGAAAAGGATATGTGTATCAGTCGATGGATGAGGTGATCAACTTATAAATTGGTAAACCATTACCAGGTAACTTAGTTTCTACCTTTGTAGAGCCTTAGTGTATCATGCCAATATTTACGAAGAAAAAATATCATACACAGCGTTTTGTTCATTTATGAGGATACACTAGCTGACCCGACAGACGTTATCTTGTCCAAATTCTAGAGTTCATACAAAAATGCCATACAAAATTTAAAAAAATTGTAGTTAGTAGTTACCTACTGCATCAAGGCGAACAAAAAAATATCTAAATCGATCAAGTACTTTTAATTATGGAGTTCCAAGCAGTATAGTTTATGTAATCATAAACATAATCATTTATTTATTTTTCTCTTGTCGCTGCAACTGATGCAGCTCATTCCATCTGCCTCTTTCCAAAACAGCCTCCTTTATAATATATTTTGATATATTTATTATATAATAATAATATTATTATGGTTATCATATTATTATTATATAATAAATATATTAAATTATCATTAACATAATAGAGGGAAAAGTAGGAGGAAAGAGAGGTAGGGGAATAACAAGGATAAATTATAAGAGTCACATTAAAGAGAAAGTAGATGTCATATCGTATAGTTAGTTCCCTATACCTAAAATCAAAGAGTGCTCGCCTGCAACCAACCATTCATTAATTTAAAGTAAATTTAAGTATTGTAGTACGCCTACGCCTACGAGTCTAAATACTTGCAAGAATAACTATTGAACGTCAAAGATAGAACCCTAAAAACATCTTTTGTATTTTTCTTTTCCGAGGGCGTAATATTGTAAATCGTGTTTTGTAGGTATAGCCGTATAGGCATAACACAGTCATATCGCTGAGCACGACATTTATATCGAACGAATAACGGCCACGAAAGCCCTGTGCGAGGGTGTTTGAGATATTGGATTCAATTTTCAGTCTTAATGATAACGAATTTAATTTAATCTGAGATAAATAATGTTGTCCACGTGGAAGTATGCCTTGTAATTCTATTACTGGCCTAAGCTTCGGTTCAGTATTGGAGGTACAAAATTAAGGGCATCCTTTTATAAATCTAATGGTAAGATAAGAAGTTCAGCACATCTTTCAACATTTAAGAAACTATCTTGTCGTTATAAGAAGAATGTCATATATGATTGTGAAAAGATCTGCTAGCAGAGGTCTGCTGAAGAAAAGATGGATGAATGTGATAGATGATATGAGTAACAAAGAAGTGTGTTGTAATGACGGCTGCTAAAAGAAAATGGAAGAGAAAAACATGTTGTGCCGACCCCACTTCATGTGGGACAAGAGTGATGATGATGGTAAGAAGAAGTTCAATGAATTGCTTTTAAATTTTTGATGTTGTTCTAGGGCGGATTCTTTAAACTTAATCAAAACTTTCTGATCCAATAAATCGGCCTTCAAAAAGGACTTTTTTCCTGTCTCCAGACTTTTGTCATTTTACATGAGCTTCACTTTGGTGGATGAATTTAATATGGAATTCTTGACGGCCTAGCTACTTCCAAGTTGATTTCTCAGAGAAACGGCTTATTTAAGTCCAAGAGTCGAGGCCGAGGCGGATCGATATTCTAGTTTAAAGCGATAAGAATTGCACTGTTTAAGCTACTTTTCGCACGATCGTATTGGGCATTCTTCCAAAATCTATCTCGTATTCGTATAACTTTGTTCTATGCAGCACAGGACTTTAAAATGCCGGTATTTGTTCATTGATTTTCCCAGTAGTGACTAACAAAGTCTAGAGTATTAAGCATGAAGTGGAGAAGGTCTTAATGCTGAGGAATCAACAAACTGTCGGATCAATTGAGTTTGCAAGTTGAAGAATATTATTGACGCTAAACTAATGAAAAATGGTACTTCTTTTTTGTGGACTATCTGACTATACTCAATCGATTATTGTGTTTTAGGTGTTAACATTTTGATCGATCCTGGATTATGGGCATATCCCCCTTTATTAGGGGAGGCAGTAGACTGACATAGGCCGGTGTGTGTTAACAGTTTTCAGATCATTATAGGCCCTGTTGGGCACAACAATAATAAGAGAGAGGAGGACGTCACAGTCATATAAGTGGAACGATAGTTAAAGTAAAGCAATAGGTAAATAATTTTTGAATAGGATAAAATTTAATTTTACCATACTTTGCTCTACTGCGTTTATTATTATAGAATAGGTAAGTATAATAGGTAGGATGGGCTAGTCTTATTAATTTTATGTTAACATTTTTATTTTATTTTACTTATCATTAATTACTCATCAATACTTAGGTAGGTAGTTACATATATAGAAGGCCAAATGTTACGTATAGCATCCGTCAAACTGTGGTCAAACTTCAAACTTTAAAAATTATTTATTCAATAGGGATGGTGCCTGGGTAGAAAAATAATAATTATAATTAGTCCGTCAATTAGATTATCAAAAAATATTGGTCACGTATTTTTTTTATTTTTAAAATCAATGGAAATCGACAAAGTTATATAGCGTCAAAGTTCGGGAGTGGGGGCTCGTGACGTCACTTGTATGTAAAAAGTGTACTTACCCGTGACGTCACGCGGAACTTTAACGCACTATATCTTTGTCATTTTTAGTTTAATTGACAAAATAAAAAATACGTGTCCAATATTTTTCGATAATGTAAATGACGGACTAATTAGAATTTTTCAGGCATCTAGCCTATTATATAGAACAGGAACTTAGGAACAGTTTGAATCTTTAACTTTTTAACAGTCTAGTCTACCATGTTCATTTTACTAAAACCATGATGATGAGATCCCTTTGTCAAAGCATTGCCATCACCAAATGTAGGTCGCTCTATGTTTGTTCATGAAATGAAACTTCAGTTTGTGTTTGCAGGCCTTGCACGTTCTCCGTTCCGCGGATTCTAACAATGTATCCATTCATCCAAGCACTGCCTAGTGTAGGAATTGGAATTTAAAAATAACTGTGATAAAAACGTTTTATTTGTAAGCTCGTAACAGTTAGTGGTTACCCGTTTCAAGATGGCGTGACTTTGCGATTGATTTAGTCAAGAGTACCGATTACATAAAGCGCACTCCAATACATGGATGCTACATAATCAATTCAGCAAAGGTACAATTCCGAGCGGCTTCACCGATCGGCACGGCACCACCCAGGTAGGACTAGTCGTTCAACCAATACTGCAGATTCGAATATGCCGACCCGCTTAGTGTGTAGCACCCCTTATCCCATCAACGGTAAAATTATCCAAGATTTTATACTTGTTTGTGTCATTAAAGTGAAAAATTAATTTCCTCACTTATGTGAATTTCTAAGAGTGCTTAACTTAAACCCAAGAACGAGGCAAGGAGTTGGTTTCGGCCGTCCTATAAACCCCGCCATCTGCAGGGAGGGCAACTAACTTAATTATAGCATTATTTATCTATGAATAGTGTTATCAACTCTAGTGTTATAACTTGTATAGTCAGACATTCATTGTTATCTTGACGCTGCCTCCATTATGGTGACTTTATAGTTAAACCGCGACGACAGCAGTTTCCGTCGTAGTAAACGCTTTACAGTAGGTAGTAAAGCGACGTATAAATAAACGATCTGTGCGGTGTAAGCTATGAGAAACTCATGGCGCCAAATATTAAAGAGAAAATAAGTACATTATTAGAATAATCATAAACCTAAAACTCCTAAAACAGAGATTTTTCCCATGATAGCAAGATGTCGGTGACGTCAAAAAAAGGAGCAATCTGACTGGATGGTTGGATGGTTGTCCAACCATCCGGAGATTGAAAATACTTTAGGCATATTATTTGAGGATCTGATTTGCCGGATACCATTGATTCTGGATAAAGCGTTCGACAATAGGAAAGATCAGTCAGTCAATTTAAGACCCTTACCTTCCTTATTCTGTGCCAGAACTGTAAACATATTGAACCAAAATTGCGGTAAATGGGATCTATCATGGAATTCAGTGAAAAGTAAACGATTCCTTAAATGGTTTGTTGATTATTTTCATTTGATATTTAACTACACAGTGTTACAGTCTACATGTGTGACAGATACTATAGAAAATCAGTGCAAAATATCACGCCGGAGAGAAGTAACGTGGAAGTAACTCAAAAATGCGACAAAAGACAACTTTTTATTATACAGATTTATTTCCCCTTTAGAATGTTATATATTATGGCATCGCGTGACTGTCTCCCACTAATAACGTAGCAAGGAAGAATGGATTTTAAAGATTTGGAAATATTTTAAACTTTGGTTCTAACATTTAGCGAACGGCTTTTAGAATTGATTATGCACACTTCTTAGAATTTTTTGTCGACGCAGTACAACAAGCTACTGTAAAATGAATCTCCTAGTACACCTGGCCCTAGGTACTAAAAAACAACAAGGAATGGGCGACTAATAGTGGGCGAGAGCTAATAGTGACCTTGTAATTCATATTCATTTATTCATGCTTCAAACTATTCTGATGAATCAAAATAGATAAACAAGCATGACATGGTAAAAATGAAAGTCAGACTGTGGCTAGACGATACCATGACATTTTTATAGTATCAAGGACATTATATCGACCTAAAACTGTGTGAAACGATCCTTTGCCACACAACACTTGCAAAGCATCACTGTTAACCTTAATATTTTTTGACGACCTCTGTCACACAGTAGGCGAAATGAAAAAGTATGCGGGTTCGATTGCCACTACGGGACAAATGTTTGTACGATCTGTAAATATTTTTTGTAATATCTCGATTCTAGGTGTTTTCTCTTTATAATATGTATTTGCAAAAAAAAAATTATATAAGTAGTTAATCAGTCATGAAGTAACCGTAGCACAAACCTCTGCTTACCTTGGTGCTATGTGATGTTGTGTGCAAAAACGTCGGTCATTATTTGTTAGTTTTCTGTTTGTATATATGTCCGAATTGGGAAGGTGCATCATACTTAAGTTTACCAATGTGTTTACCATTTAAGGCCAAATTGATAACAGTATGCGAGTTATTGCTATTGTAACACTTTGTTTTTTAGTTCATATCAAAAAGCTTAAGCCGCTAGCCCCTGTAACTTCAATGAATCACAAACTATCGCCTGAAAATGAGTCACTTTCAGGGAAAGGGCGATATTCCCCTTTTAATGTCAGGCACCCCCATGAGTTATACTTGCAGACAATGGAACAGTGGGAATGAAGTTATATGACAGGCAGACGACGGGAAGGGGAGGGTAGTGACGTCATGTCCTGATGAAAAAGCATCTGACACTCTCACTAATGAGCGTTTTGTTTGTGTAACAAGATGAAATGTCAGAGACTATTATCATTGTGACGTCATAATCATCTAGGCAGTATTTCTAGCCATATAATAATGAATAGTAGAGGTATAGGTAGAATTTTCGACACGGACTTCATTGTGATAAATGAGGTACCTATACCAAGTAACATTATGTATTATGGATGACAAACGGCTCCACTCGCGTGGTACCCGGATAAATAGGTATATCTCAAACTATGTATATTCCAAGTTTTACGTATTTCCAAATCCGTTCAGCCGTTACGGAATTGAGAATGGAACAAACATACGTGTGATGTCATGGACATCCTCCAATCGATAGGATCGGAGTACAATAACCTCAAAAAGTTGGTATATCGTGGCAGTTCTTGGAGGAATGCGGCTGAAATATTTGGCAGTCATTTAGTTGATGACCATGACGGTCTCAAATTGGGCAATTTTCTCAATCAAATAGGTAGTAACACCCACGGTATTCAGTGTTTGATTGAGTATCCAAAATCTTTGCTTCAATGTGGATCAGATTGGTTAATATTTGCTCGTTACTATCGTAAAAGAAGGCAGTTTACCTGGTAAATAGAGGCACGTTGATCCAAGGGGTATAATGGCGTGCATTAGTGGACGGTATTAGCACGCTCATTGTGTGCCAGTATGTACTGTCATTGTGTCTGATTAGGCGGTTCACGTGAATACCAGCATCCGTTATTATACTCCATGGGGCAATTAGAGGCGCTTCATGGCATACAAACCCGACATAAATATGTATTCTTACTGCGCCTGCAACAGATTTCCAACTGCCTCTACTGAACCTAGTTTGGATGACTTGACTATTATCCATCAGAGTAGGATCAAAGCACTGCTAGGAGAAGTTCTTGCTAGAATTGCTCCATTTTGCGAGGCTTGGAAAATGAAAGGATCGGTTGATGGATTTTTTCTCGCATCTCGTTATAGCTCGGACGGGAAGTCACCATAAAGAGCAGTATTAAACTTGCAGAGTTGGCGCGGGTTGGTTAACCCATAGTACTGTAAATAACAACAACTTCAGCTTATATATGAGTCCACTGCTGGGCATATAGGCCTCCCCTAATAAGAAGAGGGATATGCCTATATTCCCCACGCTGGGCATGCGGGTTGGGGATCGCAGGGCACAGGGCAGGCACAGGCGGATAGGGTATGTAGCTGTTGATGTTATGCTGCTTTATGACGCAATCAACCGGCCGCCAAAGCCACATTTGTTAGTTCGCGGGGTGCACAGTGAGGCTGGCTTGGGTACCTAAGATGGAGGTTGGGATCTTTTACACGTTACACCCCATACTGCATTTGAGATAATTTTATATAATCTAATGACTAACCCTAACTAAATGTAATTTTATAAAAAAAAACATAAGCTAAGCAAAGTTTCTTGCCAATTCTTTTTGTTTGTACGCGTTGCGAATTGGAGTAATTAACAAGTAGGACTTATAAAAAAAAACCGACTTCAAATAAATCACTTCTTACCTCTTGCCCTAGAATTTTGAAAATAGGTTCACAATTGACGGAAATATTGGTGATCATAGGGCAAAAATTACAATTGAGGATGAGGTTTTTTGAGTCTTCCGGAAAAAGTACCAATTCTTCAGGAATAAAATTTATATGGGGCCACCTGTGAAGTATACTCTTTTAAACAAAACAAACAATTTTGAAAATTGGTCCACAATTGACTGGAGTAATCGGTAATATACATAAAAAAGTCGAAAAAAAGGTGCCAACGAATCGAGAACCTCCTCCTTTTTGAAGTCGGTTAAAAAAATACGATTCATAGTATACTTTATAGTTCATATTGAATTAAGCCATTTTAAGACTATTACGCTGGATAAAGCAAGCTTGTTCCTGTCATTTAAATGTAAATAAAAAGAGTTGACATTATATTTTAGCTACCTGAGGTTTATAGAACTGTTATTAATAGGACGATTTGCTGTTATGAATAGAACCCGTGAAAAAATGAATACAATAAAAACATCAGGTAAGAAAAATAAATAAAGTGGAGACCCGATTGCTGCCGAATTGGGGTTAAGACTATTACTTAATACCGAGGAAAATCTAAAGAAATGCGAACAGTTGATCAAACTCATACAAAAGACAAAAATCCAATTAAAATACACAGCAGGTATAGTATGCTAATTGCCACATCGATTAACCAAAAGAATACGAAAAGTATCGTGTACGAAAACTATAAACATAAGGAAATAGTTAACTGAGGAATGCAGCCAAGGGCGATTGTGGCACACCTTTCATATTTCAACCACTCGATTAAAGAAGTCTTGCTTGTTCATTGTTTATTATTAAGGACCAGCTGTTGATGTGGGTTGGCTCTATAAATAAATAAACAAATGGGTTTTGGGTTTCCCTGTATCGCAGGCCTACGGCACCGGTGCGCTGGGCGTAAGGAGTTTCATGTAATATTACAACACCCAGAAAGAGAACAAATGTTAGCAGATAACGAAAACTTTTTACTTCACTTTACTTTGAAAAAGTGGGATCAATGTTGTCAGCATCATTAAATTTGTCTACAAAAAATATTCTATAATAGTAAGCTTGGTCTAATAGAAGTGTTTTGACTTTAGTAATAAATGCTCCAGTGGTACTCGCATCTACAACTAATTTGGGTAGTTTATTGTAGATTTCCACACCTATTACCATTGACTGAGTAAGTCCCCCCAACGTGCGTACTCGTCGTTGTCGTGTCAATCAAGCAAGATCGTGGTCTATACTTGTGTCTATGTGTATAATATACGTTCTATCTAGCAAAAACGTCGAGCATGTTGAAAACCTTCAGGATGTTATGTACGACAACGTTCACAAACGTATTAGATTCAGTTATGTTTCTTTAGATGTCTATTCTTTCTAGACAAAGACAGTGGTGTTTCATCGCAAAACCAATTAAAGTATATTGAACTTGACAGCGCACCGAGCAGTCATTCATCAAGGAACATCTGTACAGACATGGATAATAGAATAGCTGGGACGTCGGTTCGGTATGATAGGGTTTCCTGGTGACAGTGTGTTGATGGAAAAGACGGAGAAGTCTTTGCCCTTTGAAAAAAAGAGAAGGTCGCCGTCTTGTTGTTTAAGGATGTGAAAGAGACCGCAAAGGACAGAGCTAACTGAAAAAAAAGCATAAATACACCGACAAGAGCTAGGCTCTTAAATTATATTATTATCATCTTATTAATCTCGAACTCGAAGCCTTTAAGAGAGGATAGTGGGATATCTCGAAGGATAGAGATGGTTGGCGGAATTTGGGGGATATCTTTGACACCAGTGGGACAATGCAGGTTGACAAAACAAACTTTACCCAAAACAATATTCAGTCGTTTTGGTGCCATTGTAGTTCCATGTAGGTTTGAGATTTGCCGGAAAATCTAAAATCGGTAAATGCCGGACATCAGACCACCATTACTTACATTAATGCTCGGACGGCTATTAATAGCGTATTGTCCGAATTGAGACATAGCGCAATTTGTTTTATGAGCGACCATTTTCTACTAGATCTCAGTTTCATTAGTTCACGTAGAGTTGAAGAGATTCTAGTGTAAATAACACTATACATAGTCTTTACCTTCTTTCTACGGATATGAAAAAACTATGAGTTAACAAACATCGGCGGCGGAAAACGAACACGAACAAAGAACCTTTTTCTGTGCCTACAATAAAATGAAGTAAGGATAAATAATGCTTTTAAGTTGGCAAGTTAAAATTTATGTGTTGTTTTGATTAAGTTGCTGTAATTAAATATATTTATTTGCTACCCAACTTGTAGTTCGCCAATTGATTAAATGTTTAAGGCTGAAAAAAAGCGCTGGACATCGTTCAGCACATGCTTAGTCAACTCCTATTTCAGCACAGGGCTTGGATTTATATTTAATTAATTAAATACTTTTGATATTTTGTTCCATAAGATTATATTTTGTACTACCTGTGTCCAAATAAATGTTTTCTATTTCTATAAAAAGGATTGAACTTAAGCGTCTAAACACACTATGCCAAAAATTACGCGACGTAATTTTGACAAGTCCGGCTGTATGCCATAACGCAACGTAATTTCAGCAATTATGTGTCACCTGTAATTCAAATTGCATTGCAGGCGCAATCATGCCGAACTTACGTCGCGGAATTTCGGCTATAGTGTGTTTTGACGCTAAGAGTAATAAAAATGCACGAAATAAAATGAATCTATTGCGGCTATAACAGGTTTGGTCATAAGCAAACAACGAAAATAGCTTCATTAATGCTTAAGTAAGTGCCATTAATAGAGCAAGCCATATAAAGTCCTCCAACAATCGATTCACAATATGAAACATAATCAGCGTAACTATCGAAGTTTCTACACGATTAAACGGAATACTTACTGCTAAAACTAGGCTGTTAAATGTGATTGTATGAACTATGAATCAGCGTTTTAAACGATTTTAGAAGCTTTAAAAAAGTATTCTAGAATAACTCTGAGAGCATGTTCACCAGATAATATATACGATTTTTCTGAAGTCCCAAAAATCTCTACAATCGTGAAGAAGCAACATAACCCCATATGATTACCCGAACCTCCCAATGGAGTCACATTCTCTAATTGACTCACTCCAGCCGAAATTATTGACACGTGAATAAGGCACAATCCCGAACGAAAGATCTCCCGTCCCTCACAATTTTAAATTGCAAGACAAAGATAGGACGAGTTCCTTGATTATCCAAATGAATACCAGTTATAGGCAGATTTATCCAAGTTGGCAGCGGCGTAGACGACTGCGAAATTGCCGGTATTATCAACACATTTACACACTTTAGTTAATATGAGGTTTCGACGATCAATTCCAAAAGGCTAATGGATATCTAATTATCAAGGCAGTTTAGTTTGCTTTAAATAGTTTTAGAAAATTTGCGACTGATATAAAGTTGCATGGATTTGTGACACATTGATTTAGCATTATTTAGCTACTAACTTTGCGCCCAATTTATATCATAAATCTATCTTTTATGTTTGCCTAAAAGTATAAACAATCTTTTGGGTTTAGTGTTTGTTTATTGAGCTAAGGACAATGCACAATGGCGCTCATTGGGGGAGGCCTATAGCCAGCAGTGGACTGCTATATGATGATGATGTTTGGTTGGAAAAACACTTAATACTGAATGCTTATTTGATGGTTATTGAAGTAAGATTAAAGCCAGTTTCATAATACAATTTTATAAATTCCCCAAATATCCACCGGTTTCAGAGTTAAGAACTCAAATAAATAAAGAGAGAAAACGGAATGACGTCATGCACACGTTATAGTGCACAAATGTAGAATCTAAATACATATTCAAATATTTTTTAATACCAGAAAAAGTAAGAAATAATACAGAGATTACCAGTGGACGCCGCACTAGGGCTAACCTGAAAACCTGTGCCGCGAGAGACCGCAATACAAGTCCGATTGCCAACCTTTAGAGAAATTAACACTAGATACAGGATAAAATGGGATAAATATAAAATGAAATAATGATTGTGTTCTATCCGCTTACGACCACACGTTCACATGGCCAAGAGCTACTGCACTTTTACATAAATATCACAATTTTGTGTTTTCACTCGCAGGATGGAATCCTAGCTATGGCCACGGCAATGTTATACCTGTGCCATCAGGACCAGATTGTTTGGACAATGGCATGTGGACCTTTTGGCCTTGTAACAAAGTCTAAATCACAACTGACTGGTGTACATGACACCAGGAATGGGGGTCAGATTATTTGCTTCTGTATTTGAGTTGTATAACCTTGGAATAAAGTCTATTGTATCGTGAGATCGAAAGGCGTTGATCAGAAACAGCCGAATGGCAGCTGAATTTAGATCTGGGCTGGTGATATGGTAAAGTACTGACCTGAATTGGGTACTTAGTTCTGGTTTAGGTGGGTCATTTGAACTGAAATGGAGCAACGCAATGAAAGCTCCTGTTACTAATGTACTGTTCAATATGGATATTGACAAACAATATTGAAGACCAGATCGGCTGGCTACAACTGAATAAAACGGGGTAAAAATTGAATTTAATCGAGTTCCTGACCTGGAATACTATCATAGGCTATTCATAATTCAACAATCAACAAAAGGCTAAGCGAATGCAAGGCGTAGAGAATGCAGTTCCTCGCAGCGCAGCGCATGGCGAATTTTGTTTTGAACTCAGTTTCACTCGGTGCAGTATCAGTTCTTGTTCATACAAAAATATACACCAATCCTATTCCTATTCAGCCCAGCTGCTAGGCATAGGCCTACTTCAATAAGAAGGGATATGCTCAAGATCCCCTATTCTCCACGAGGGACATACGGGTTGGGGAACGTAGACCACAGCTTCATGGCCCCGCGCGGCGACGCTGATCCCTGCTGCTTGTAGGCGGCCACTTAACTGTTTGTTAATACGTTGCCAAACCTTGTCAGTCACTACTCTACCGTAGTCTACAATGTAGATTTAATGTCATTAAGTAATCTAGACTCTACATCTAAACTTAGCATGTTATACCTACGTTTAGCCTGAATGTGGGAGTTATGGCGTTAATTCTGCGCCATGGTTACAAGGACAGACATTCCAAGTCAACAATCACAAAACAAGTAAACAACATAATTCGAGTGTGATATGGACTTGGTATAACTACAGCTTATTCATGATTCAATGATCGGTATTAAAAGGTAGTAGTAAACACATTTCGTAATGATCGGGTTAGCTGGCAGTTAAAGTCACATTAGCGTCAAAGGGAACAACCGCTGGCATTGAAGTCTTATAAAATGTACATCATATTTATAAATCGTTTAACCATTCCATTACGTTCCCCTGAAATACTGTTTTTATAGGGTTTTGTGCGAAGCCAAGTATATTGCGTTATTCGCATCGTAGACGTAACATTTAGGCCAATGAGAAAGCGTAGATTCAAAATAATTTTATGTCATTCAGCAATTTTCCGTTACGCCTACGATACGTCAGGTTGAATATTCATGATCGCCCTACTAATGTGGTTGCTGTTGCGGCAGCCCGATTTGCAAGATTTTACCCTCTTAAATTTTGATACATCACTATTTTGAAATAACATCGTGGCGCGCCAGTTCACTAGTTTTATTGCTCAACATGTGAGTATTAAAGATTTCAGCTACACGGCAAGATGCATTGAAAATTCAGCGAGTTCATAAATTTCGTTCAACTTTGAAGTTTCGCAAAGTTTGAAGTTTTGCTCTAGCGGATTTCATAAGGATCTTTTGAATCTGTGAAACATTCCGCAAGCGAAACTTTAATATTTCAGCATGAAGGTGTTAATCTCGATCATTATAAGATATAAGGTTTATTTTAGAAGTTTAAAGTAGAGTTCTTTGCGAAGGGCTCATACGGAGAAGTACTACCACCATGCCTATTTCTGCCGTGAAGCATTGCTGTGTTTCGGTTTTAAAGGTGGAGGTGAAATTACAGGCACATGAGGCTTAACACCTTCATGCCTCAATTTGATGAAACGCAAGGTGATGCATCGTAGGGCACGTTCCAAATATGCGTGACCTACGACTACGAAGCAATACTTGTTATTAAGTAATGGTTAACACACAATTACTACTTAACATCAGCTGAGCCATGTGCTAGTTCCATATTCAAATATCATAATAAAAAGTTTATGGGGATAAACCACCCTGCTGGGTCTCTTGTTTTTTTTTATGGTACTTGAAGATGGAGCAAGAACATGCCCCACCTGATGTTAAGTGGTAATCATTACCTATCACAAAGCACTGCATCATAGATCACGTATTTTTGGAACGTGCTCTACGATGCAACACCCTGCGTCCATCAACTTGATGCATGAAGATGATAAGCCTCTTGTGCCTGTAATTTCACCGGCACTCCCTCCCTTCCTTCGAACCGAAACACAGGAATGCTGCTTCACGGCAGAAATAGGCATGGTGGCAGTACTTCCCCGGACGAGCCCTCCAAAAAGAACTCTACTACTTCAAGGGTATGACCTTACCTTGTTATTTTTGGAAGATTTATCAAATCAAGCGAACCTGGGAAATGATCCTTCTATTACCTGCTATGCCTTATCTAATGACTATCTCCGTAGCCAACGAAAATTATATGCTTGGACCTGACTGGTTGAAGGCAGCTTCGACTGAACTTCACTAAATGGCAATATAATGGAAAACCAGCACGTGAAGTGCATTGTAATTCTTTCAACTAAAATGTAGAGTCAACTTGATTACATTGAAGTGCTCATAAAATGTTAGATATATAAGTGCGATTACGTATTATCCGGATAAATAATATGCCGACCCCTCGTCCCTGACGGGGTATTAAAACGTCGTAAAATTAGTGAGTTATTCAGGGAAATAAAAGTGGTCTACTCTTAGCAATATTGTTTTGGCGACGGGTGACGAAAGCAAGCAGGCAAGAAGAAGCGTAGTAAAGATGGAATTTTCTGCAAATAAGCCATCATTCAAAAGGTAACATACAAAATAGAAGAGGCAAAATGATTGGGCACCATATACGACTTGATAGCTTCATTACTCATTAGTAACATAATCGAAGGAAAGGTAGAAGGAAATCGTGGAACAGGAAGAACAAGCTACATACATGAGCCAGATAAAAGAGAAGGTCGCCGTCATGTCGTATAGACGTGAATGAGACCGCAAAAAGAGCAAAATGTAGAGAATTGTATCGTTACACCGACAACAGCTATGGGCATTTAAATTGAATAATAATAAAGTCATCATTATAATCATCAGGCCTTACCCTTTTAACTTTTAAAATACCTTGGGTGTTTCAGAATAGGTTGTAAACATACCGGCTATTCATTACAGTTCTATAAACCTCAGATAGCTAAAATGGCGTTAAAATATCATGTTAGCTCTTTTTATTTAAAAGGACAGGGACAAGCTTACTTAAACGAACGTTATAAAATGACATTTGACCATAATCTATAAGGGGAAAATCCAAAACTAGATTATATAAACAACGTCGTGGTATTTAATTACTGACAGGGACGCTCTGTAGTGCCTGGGACATGGTAAGATGGAGTAGGCTTGCCCAGAACCTATACCTTCCTCTCAGCGTAGTTTGCCTTTACCGACAGGAAAGATATACGTGTGGAGGTGACTAAGCCACCGGTTGACGATGTTTTCCACCGTTTTGAGGTGGTCACGTGGTGTAAGCATAACAATTATGATACTCATGATACAACACAATGAAATCCTAGTGTGGCATAAGATATAATGCTGATTATCACATAGCATCATCTAGCCCCAAACGTAGCAAATCAGGGCTTGTAATAAGGGAACCAGATGACTGATATTACTACTTTTTTAAGGTACCGAAACGGAAAAAGAAAAACGGGGCCCACTACTAAGACTCCACTGTCCGCATGTCTGTCACCAACTCACCAAGCATTAACTTATGAACTGTGATAGCTAGCCAGTTGAAAATTTTCGCAGATGATGCATTACTGTTGCCATTATACCAGCAAATACTATAAAAATAATAAAATTTATATTTAAGTGGGCTCCCGTATAAAACACGTAATTTTTTTGCCCTTTTTTGCGCGATAATAATAACGGCAACAAGCACACGCTTGAAATATTCAAAACATATTTAGTTGTATATTCTCTTCAAAAACAAATAATTATTTTGAAATAAATTATAGGGTGCTCCCATATATGCATAGATAATAGTACGGGACCCCGTGCGCGAGTCCGACTCGCACTTAGCCGGTTTTTATGTGAACTCATAGATATCATACATTGTAAACACCCAGACCTGAGACAGATATATGCAAAACATACAAACATTTGTGTGGCGGCGGGAATCAAACACGCAACCTTTTGCGTATTATAATAGAGAAATCGCAGCTATTTATGATATCATTCTAACAACAGTTCTCTTGCCAAAGATAAGACTTGGAACAGCGCGGCGTCGAATCGACAGATGTCAGAAGAAACTAACAAACCACAACAGCTTTCAAACCGCACTAACTTTGCGACAAGAATAGGCCATTTTGTATCGCGGATGCATCATTCAGTTAAGCTATAATAGAGGAAATAAACAAAATACCTACATCATCACATTGTTTATTTGTGTGTCTGAATGGATGGAAGTTACCCCAGTCGGTGACTACGAGTATAAACTTTGTAAGTGAATGTGTCATAGTATAAATCCAAATCCGTTCAACCGTACAGTACCGTACTTGAGTGGGAACAATCATTATAACACCCATACTCATACGTTATAATATTAGTATGATGTGAAATATGACTTATTTTAGAAATTTATTTCGTTTTTTAAATTTATTTTCAACAAATTGGTTATTTTTATGTATTAGTCAATACGCAAACTCATTGAGGATCCCATAATACTATATGCGATGCCATACATGTGAAATATGGAACATGATGTATAACACTTGACAGGTGTTTTTTACATTATACTTTACATTAAGGCGACTAGTAGGGTCAAACCTCCCTCTCGCTCGCACTATTCAACATTTTTGAAAATATAAAATCACTGAGATTATTGCTGAACCTTTGTATTGTTATTTTCTAGCCCGTGAAGGTTTGCTATTTTGCATAACTACATTCAGTGATTTTATATCTTCAAAAATGTTGAATAGTGCGAGCGAGAGGGAGGTTTGACCCTACTAGTCGTCTTAAGAAGAACTTTTTGTACACATGAACTCAATAAAGAACTTTGACTTCGAATTTAACAAAGAAACGAATATACTTCTGTTGGTAAACATTAAGAGCCTTTGCAGACTGCAGAATTTCTATTAACCGATAGTTTGGACGGGTCCTCGTCCTCCTTCGTATGAGCTAGCCGCCAACTCTGGAGTCAGCGTTTTTAGGCCGCCCTATGAACTCTGACATGGCTTGACGACTGAAAAAGCCGGGACCATCATCTTAACGTTCCTTCCGAAGCACGAAAGCGCTCAGATATAAATACCACTAAACGCTCACCCATCCCAGTTTGGTCGGGTTGGGCTGTTAGAGATAATGAATCGTTGTAATATGCGCACTTGCATACATATTTATACTGATTAACGAGCCCGACCACAGTAGCAAGTCTGCGAGATTTACAATAGCACCCGTTGTAGTATCACATAGATCAATCACGTAGTCCAAATAAAAACGAATGGCCTTATAAAAATCTGTCAGAAGATAAACAATGCTTAAAATATTGCCATCTCTCACTGTTGGTTGATGACAAACAGTGAGAGATGGCAATATTTTAAGCATGTTGATGACAAACAGTGACCGGGCTAACTTTTAGCAACATTGGTTAAAGGAGAATACCGAGAACCCCTACCAATTACGTCAAAGCCGAACGTATCCCATAAAATGTATTATATTTCATAAATGTCATTAAGATTTTCTTTAGTTTTACACACCGACGGGATTAATAATCAAGTAAAAAAATATTATGTTAGTTTGGTGTCCGCCGCACGCCGCCATTAGACTACAACAACCAATGATATACACGTTACTATGGCAACAAACATTGATGTAAAGTGTTACTATGGAAATAATCCTCATTTTTAATTATTTTGACAGTAGAATCGACTAAAAACTTACTGGAGATTTTTTTGACGCACTCACTTTAGTCTTGGTACCGAGCGCCATACATCAGACGGCATTCTCCTTTAAGTAGCTGTTAGAATGTTATGAAAACCACTTTTTTCGATAGCACAACAACCTCCGAACTCTAATGATTTGGCATTGAATGTAATTTAATGTAATTTCTATTGAGTATTTTACTTATTTATGCGCCATGCTAGGCATCACACTTTTAGATCGAGTCCTCAATAACGACATTAGGAAACAGACTAAGGATCAGGACGACAGCAAGCGGATATTGGGGCTCAACGTTCAGAGTTGGGCAGGACACTTGGCCAGACGAGGTGACGACAGGTGGACCACACCGCTGACCGAGTGGTATCCGAGAGTTGGTCATAGGATTAGTGGACGTCCTCCAGCGAGATGGGTCGACGATATCAGAAAGACCGTGGGAGACACTTGGCTCAGACTAGCGCAGGATCGAGCCGAGTGGCATATTCAAAGGAAGGCCTATACCCAGCAGATGGCCATAACGACTGATAATAATGATGATGATAGACACCAGTTTGTAAAACATTTATTTTCAACAATAAACGTATTTCCTCAAAGGGTCTATGTCAGCACTGTCCTCGCATAATTCAATCGAGCTTATAGCGTGTGGCTTATTTCAGAGGGGGAATACTTCGTTACAGTATAATTTAACGATGTTAGGGGTTCTTTGCTTGCGTTTTTTTCAGCGAGAAACATCTTCCAGTTCTTGAGGGGTAGGGCATGAACTGAAGTGCCTTTGTTATGATTAACTTTTCTACAAGCCACTCTACCTTTCTATAAGTTGGTGGGTATCGTTTTTTTTTTAAATTGCTTTGTTTAATATTTATTATTCGGGGGTTGACAAATTAAAATATCATTAGGTCAATTCTCTAACGTACGGTTGAAGGTGTAGATCGGTCAGGCACATTTTAACGCTTTGAGTGCTGGTGCGGAGTCATTTCCGAAACCAGCAGTCAATGAGCTAGGAGTCTAGACAGTCTAGACTGTATAAAGACGCTATTTTAAACCTTTATGACTGAACGCTTTGTAAGATATTAAAACAACAACATTTAGTAATAGTTTCTCTATTCATATGCACTCGTCTGATTCAACAAAATACAGTAGGTATGCATACACCACCCTCCCACAAATTTACATGCAAAACAGGAAAAAAGATTAAAAAACAGAATGCGTGCACGGTCCACTATTTCTCTCTGTTTGCTTAATTAATTATTGTAGTTATGTCAACATAAGAAATCGCTCGCTATTTTTATATTTAATCGTATATACACATCCTTCGACATTACCCCAACAGACCTGATGTTCGACTGCCTCTTAACTAGGGAAGGGAGGGTGGATCTTACGACTTTAACATCGTGCCCTAAGCGACGGGGTTGCAATCGATCACGACTTTTTATCTGCTATCTTTGAACCCAACAACCCAAAGGCGAAATTACTTCCCGCAAATCTCTTCCTATTTTGATAAGGCGACGAGCGTACGAAATAAATGGTTTTACGGACACATTTCTATGAGTGTGCTTTTTCAGACACATCACTAGCAGATTGAGCACGTCTATAACTTCTGGTCAAAGGTTTTTTTAAAAGAGCTTTCATTATTACATAGGTATACAGGATGGGGCAAAACTTTACCTAATTTAAGGTTTTCCCTTTTCTTTTGTAGTTATAAGGTTTTGTTCTTAGGAAATTATTTTATTTATTTTTTATAGGTTTATTTTGAAGAAAAAATACGTGGACCCATTGTTGTGGTTTTGACGGATGGGGTTTCATAGAAATTGTATGGAAAAGTTATAGATTTAAAATGGAAATTGTTAAAAGTTAATCAAATTAACGATTAATGATTAACGCCAGTCATCAGTAATCATCATTAAAAAAGTAATCAATCATAATAATGAATTGAATCCGGCGTGAAATTGCGGAAATCCATTACAAGATATTTAAAAGATAAAATATTTAGTACAAATTCCGCCAACTCTCTCTGACGAGTTTCATAAAAACTCAACAGAAATTCGACAATGTTTCGCCTTCCCCATAAGGCATCATTATAATCACAATCATGATAACTTTTTTAATTATGATTAATTTAATCAAATTAATTAATTCATTAATGCCAACACTGCTAAGAACACCGAAATAAGCGACACCACGACAGTGGCAGCAAGTAAGGAAGGATTAAGTGCTGACAGAGCCTGGCTTTTAACATCCTTACTATTGTCAAACTATTGTGTATTCTGTGTTTCAGGTCAGGCCATTCCCCTTTTACAACCACAAAAATATCACATTTGATATGCTATTTTAGTGGTTTTATTTTCCAACCAGGAAGGGAAGGGGTGGCAAATGGCGAAGGCAAGACTGGCCGGAAATAGGCAAGCCCGACTTTAATAATAGGTTTCTATTACATCGGACGCGACAGAAAGTCTGAACACATGTATTGAGTCTATACGACGCCTTTAAAGGGGCACTTGTACCTTACTCTAATGTCAGACCGAAGAAATAAAGAACCAGCTCGTCAATGCTGAGTATGAATAAAATACGAAATTTTGGATTTTCAGTAGGTAAAGTATCGTTGATAAATCTGTTATCAGAGGATGTTCTCAAATGGTTGTGGAACTGGATTGGACAAGCCTTTGACTATCACTACAATGTAAAAAGATTTTGTAGCTACCTAGTTGTATTCGTTCAGTCATGGTTAAGTTCTACATTCGACTAAATCAGATTTTTTTTTACGCTTATGTTGGCTACACATGTACACGCTTATTTAAGTCAGAGAGTTTAACACATTAAGTCGCGTCTGAAAGTATGTCTTAAGCTTACAGAGTGAAAAGTCCCTTCGGTCCGCCGGCTGCCGTCGGTAACGTGTTAAACAGCGTGTTAAACGTGTTACGTGTTAAATATTAATTTCAATTTACCCTATCTATGTATTATATTATTTAAGTAGGTTTAAAGTAGGCGCCCCGCGACTTCGTCCGCGTAGAAGTTTTCTCCTATGCACCCTTCTGGGGCTGAATTCCAAGTAAGTATTTGGTAGTGCAACCCTATACTACAGAAGGAACATACCTACTCTGGAACACACCTACCCTTCACAAGTCTCTAGGACTTAACGTTAAGGTTGAACTCCACACCACTAGGGTTTGGAACCGGGAAATCTCGGAACCGGAAATCCCGGGAAGTCCCGGGATTTTCAGCACTTTTAGGAACCGGGAATCCAAACCAAATCCCGGTTCTTACGGTACTTTCGGGAATCACAATAGGTATTTTACATTTAAACCACTGTCGTAAACAAAAAACAATAAATCATAATAAGTTCAAAGTTATTATTAGTATGTATTGGGTACTAAGACGTTAGGTAAGATCTCTGATCCTACGTATTTCTATATGATTTCACTCAAAAATATTAGCTATACCTATTTACTGACTGTTTATGGCTTTTGTTGCTAATTTGTTTGTTCATTACCGATTTTTGTCACGAAAAACAAAAAATACGAGCGTAGCTTTCTCCATAGCCCGTTGTGTTACTCTTGAGTTTGTGTATGATACCGATAGTCAGCGACCATGTTTCAGTAATATTAGTCATAACTGGAACCACGCACTAGATGTAAGAGTTCTTGAGGCTTTGCCTTTGTGACTAGAATGCGACTATTTCCCATACGAGTTGGATTTGTCGATGGTCTTTGTCGAAGTTGGACCTATCCAGTTAAATTACCTTACCAAGACAAAAATGGTCAATAATAATTTCGATAATAATATCATTCTAAACTTGAACCGGATTAGGCATGATATGAATTTTTGACCAGGTTCATTTTGAGATCTCTGAACATTGTGCTAAGGTCATTCAAAGAATTTCCAACAATTTTCTACCATGATAACAATAGTTTATCATCGGCAAAGCGAAAGTGAATGATTTATTTGCTATTGAAATTCATGCCTTTATCCATCCCAATACAAAACCCTAATAACATCCTCCAATGTCGAGGTTAACAATTTCGGAAGCATAACGTCTCCTTGTCCTTCTCTGTAGCTGGAAGCTCTGTAGTATCGATATCGATATCGAATTATCGATAGGATAGGGTTCCAAGGGGTGGCTTTTAGAGAAGAGGCAGACACTCAGGAGTGGGTGTTACCAGCTGATTAATAGGAGTAGTAGGTACCTTTGTCAGTTATAAGAGTGCTTGCTTAGGAAGCGTAGGTACTAATTGTTCGTCGTACAAGTCAACTTTGAGCGCCACCATACGTGTTGATTATTCACTATTAGAATGGGTGACCGTTTAGTAGCAATTAGATCGGAGTGCTTCCGTGCTTCGTAAGGCAGTTAACGTGGTTTTTCTAGTCGTTAAGTCCTATCGAAATCTATGGCGTGAGAAGAACTCCGAAAACCGAGTTGGTTCATACGTGCTCATAAGAATTATTATTAGGGACTTGCGAAAAAGGTTTCATGTTATAATATGTTTGGCACAGTGACTTTGAATTGAATTTGTTTGAAAACTGGTTTCGTGATTAGTAGCTACATAATTTTTCGTAAACACACTGCAAAAACGGTTTAAAACAGGTAGGCAAAATCATTAATTTTTAAAATACCTAAATTTAATTTCATTCAATTCAATATATTTATTGCAAGTAAGAGATTTACAAGAGGTTTTTTTACAATTTCATAGCAAATGCACATTTTTACAATGTAATTTGGTACATAATCCCATGTATCCCTACACACTTATAACATAATACGCCTTGTTTAATAAGATAGTTTGAACAATTTTCTTAAATTTATTCTCTGAGAGGTTAACAATTTAATCTGGTAATTTGTTGAAGTACTTAACACATTGTCCTAAGAATTACTTATATACTCTAGCTAATCTATTTTTGTACAAGCAATTATATTTCTATTTCTTGTATTGTACATATGCCCATCTCCAAGCCTTTTCATTTGTCCAAAATGGTAGGTTACGTAGAGGTAATTGCAACTAAATGAATTTGCATGTAAGTTTGCTTACATTTTTTTTAAAGAAAAGGAAGGAAGTTAGTTTGTAGGTTCCGTACGAAAAGGGTAACAACAGGACCATATTACTAAAACTCCACTGTCCATCTATCCATCTGTCCCTCTGTGTCATGAACCGTGACAGCTAGACAGTTGGAATTTTTACAGATGATGTATTCCTGTTGCTGCTATTATAACAAATACTTAATATAAAACAAAATAAAATAAATATTTAGGTGGGGCTCCCATACAACAGTACGGAACCCTTTGTGAGCAAGTCCATCTCGCAATTGGTTGGTTTTTATAATTTTATGGAGGTGATTTAAGCTTGGAGATTTTTATACGTAAGTAACAGGACATAATCTACATTTTTGAGTAATTACTAAATATTGGGTGGAAATTCTCCCAAATAAATGATATCTAATTATTTGAACTCCAATAAATATACTTAAAAATAAAATGTTTCCTAGAATAACTCAAATAAAGTCAAAATTTGACCATTCAGATTACATTGTATTATTATTGTGCTTTGAAAATTTAAGTGGCTTATATCTAGGTAGGTATTAAGACTTACCAATACTTCATGATGTGTCCGGTTGCCTCGGTACACCCACTGCACATTAGGGGATGGTTGCTCAAGGTTACCACAGGGCACTGTCACATTTGTACCCTTGTCTGCTGCCACATCCCTGATCATGACATCTTCAGCCACGCAGAGAGGAAAAACTGAATAAACAAAAAATTAAGATTGTTTTTTACACTACTGTTATTGTATTGTTTTTTTTTACACTAGGTACCAGCTGGCTAAAATTTTTTAGACTGTAACTATTAATTAATAGTAGGATTATCTAAATGAACGAAAAAAATATTTTAAAAAATATGAGTCAAAGTCAAAGGAATATATAAAATAAAATTTATCTTAAAAAAATGTCATTAAAATCTGTATTATTAAATTACATGTAATATCAGTATATTAAAATTAAACGAGGAATAAAGACAGAATTTTCATTGAAACAATAAAAATTATTTACCTTCAAATCCGAGGCAGAACACAGGTAGCAATACTCGCTCGAAAAACATTATACTGTAACTACATCTACACAGTTCTAAAAATGTTTGAGTTATTTTTTAGAATTATATCCTATAAAATTTTCATATCACACAATAATTGAATTATGGTAAACGACGGAAAGCGAAATAAATAGGAAATATTCACAAAACAAACGTCTTTACTCCATTAGAAAAAAATCATAGACTACTTTTTTTATTTTTTATAGTCAAAATTAAAGAAAAATGTTGCTACAATTAAAAATAAAAATGCTGCCAGTATAAAAACTAACACGTACCTTGGAAAAGGTTGCCATTCACAATGATGCTCACTTACATAAAGTTATGATCTTACATACATAAGTACGTCCGACGTGGGCTTTCTGAGTAAAGTCTTTGATAATTGAGGTAATGAAACCACTAAAAAAGTGGGGCCACACAGCTGGATATGATTTGTGCAGATAGCGCAGTGCAGCAAAAATAGAGGAAAATCGCAAAGAATTTTCGCAAAGCATTGACGCGTAACGTCTGACGCAGATCATAATTAACACCAACTCTATTTTGTACAGAAAATACTTCGAACCCTTAACCAGTGTACATACGCAGAAGGTTGAAACTATTCCATGATCGTCCAACGGTCGAGTCACAAGACAAGTGACGACGACGTCAACGCGAGTGCGAGAGTGTGAGTTTGGTTTTAAACCGAATGAAATTAATTTAATAATATCGTTTAAAAACAATGAAAAAAGGTTTACTTAGTATAACACAGAGTTTCTATCGAAGATATCGCTTTTTGCTACCTCTTAATTGTAAATTTTCTGTTGATTTTTTTTAGTACAATAAATAATTTATCAATCTTATAGCTTCCACTCGACGCTTGCGTGATACTGGGATAAAAGTAGCCTATGTAATAATCCAGGTCTTATACTATGTATATTCATACTAAAAAACTTAAACTATTTATAATATTAGTGTTATGTGATCTATCTATCTACGCTTGGACGGACCAACTGGAACTAAACCCGCTAAGTAGGTTAATCAATATCAGTAATATCAGTATCACACATTTAAAAATTCCTTACATTTTATAGGTAGGTACTCCGTTATATCCCTACCTATCAAAATCAAGGAAATGTATATAGTTATAATTTTGAAGAACATAGTCATCAAGATCAGCCGTTTTAAATCAGTAAAAATGGTTTATTTCGGTTTTAAACGTTTTTTTTAAAGGATTGGTTCTATTGGTTTTTAATCTGGCCTTACATTTATAGTCACTAGTCACTACTAACTCAATCTCACTGACTAAATCTCACTATTCACTACGCAGGCTAATGAATGGAGTACGACCATCAAAATGACAAGCAAGCAAGCACAAACCATAGACAAAAATATAGATTTTCTTTGGACATGGCCGCTTTCGGCAATACAACATCTGCAATGTTTTGTAAATTATTTTTTTTAAAATGAATAGTGCGTTTTTTATCCATTTATAGTGTTTAGTAGACCGTGTAAAGTGCTGTGATAGTTGTAATGGATGCAGATAGCGAGTACGAAAATAAGAGAGCGATACGTGATGCAATTCAAACGATAGAGACGATTCAGTCGATGATCGACGTTTCAGCTGATAGACTCGAGGGGCTGAGGACACAATGCTCTACGAGCGCCGAGCTGACGCAGCAGGAGATCCGGACCCTGGAGGTGAGGCCACGAGCGAGGCGCACGGGTTGAGGGAAGTAGGCAGCTGTGCCCTTGAAATTGGCGAGATCCAAGGCCCGAGGTTTCAAGGACTTTTCTCGGCTCAAGGACCCGAGCTGAATACCTAGTTCATTGCCGTTAGAATGCAGAGAGGCCTTGGCTATTACCATTAGTTTTTTCTAGATGCCACCACAATTTACAGTTATGTATCCCAATCAAGTAAAGTAACAGACTGTTTAGTACCCAATTCAAAATCCCTTGAAAATCAAATCTACAGCCCTGCTTATTCAAAATATCAACGTCCAGGCCGTAATATCCAAGAAATGTATGCAGTGAAACCAATTACAAAGTAATGCAAATAGAAATCATGTCTGCATACAAATGAGAACATTCTTTCAGAGAGAGTTGACTGAGCTGTGTAATCTGTGTGAAGGAATTTAGTGACCCACTCTGTAGTTGATAAGATAAGGCACATCTCTAGGTGATAAGTGTGATTTGAGTTTGGTAATCTTTGAGTGTAGGGATGAATAGCCACTAATGATTGCTCTGAAAATTATTTGATACTATATTGATTATAAACAATTCAAATGGTGTGCAAATTAAATATTTGGCACATCAACAGCACATTTGAAATTAGTGAGGATAGATGTTATAAATTTCAGGGTTTTAACAACAAGCTGGCTCTAATTTCAGTAAATATTTAAATTTATAATTTTTAGCCCTTAATTATTTATGGTAGAATCTTTGTGCCCATTTTGGAACCAAATGTGTCATCCGATATAATAGTGACAATAAAACTCATTGTTCACCTTCATTCAATGGTAATCAGCAAGTCATGCCTGGTAACTGTAAGGAAAATTATTATGACTCCGTAATATAAAATATAGGCCTCTTTTGCTATCAATAACTGGTGCGTTACTATGCCTCCAGAGACAATAGAAAATCTATTGTATTGTATTAAGATAAGATCTATGATTTGGTATACCAACACATAACAGAAACTCTCAATAGCTAGCATGAGTTTATTTATTTAAACTTTAATGCAAAATAAATGGAACAAAAGGCTTAATGCTTGCTATAAGTACCTAGGTCAACCAACCTGGAGACTTTTACCACTTTAAATTCATAAAGGATCTTACCTAGTCATAACTACTCAAGGACAAATATTTTCTCTCATTCAAATAGCATCAAATTTTAGTAATTTATCATAGCTATAAAAGCAATAAATGGATTTTTACATCATTGTTTTAGCTGTGGGCTCCAAATTCTGGGAACAGGCATCAAAATATGCCAGCCTTGTGTGACTTGCACTGGATTATCTGAGATCTGAATGGGTATTTAAAAATATTCAAAAAATTTATGAATTGAATCTGTTAATTTTTGTTTGAGTGTAATTTCTATTTCGTAGGATTTAAAAGTTTCTGATGTTTCTGAAGATCGCTACGGCAAGATTATGCGTCAAAACATGACATACCAACACAATAATGTAATTCTAACTCAATTGTCACTGTCGGATTTGTTACGGAAACATTTCGAATTTTTGAAATACAGGGACTGGGCTGGTTGTGTTGAAGTGGAAAGCAGGCATAAAGGGTTTATTAAAGTTACGAAAGTTATTGTGTCAGTTCAGTAGTGAACAAAGCATCTAGTACAGTAAGGTAACAAAATATCAAAAAATAAAATAAATTAATTGACCTTGTAATTTACCAATGTTTTCTAACCAACCATATCATTCTAATGTCAGTCATAATGAAACAATTAGTCAGTAATCAATTCAATCAGACAATAACCAAGACATAATTTGTGTAGGTACTTGAGCACATTGATAGCAAGATATTTATAATGTACCTATTATGTGCCTGTCCCTTTTGTATCATGGGTTATGAACAAAGGAGTTATAGCATAACATAACCTTCGCACATAACATAATACACTTACATATCCTTGAATCTTCACTGATATTCCTAGGATTATCTTCTGTACTGTGTGATGATGATCCTCCTAGTTGATTTGAGCTATAGCGACTGTGTATTTGAACAGGCATTTTAACTCCGTTCTTATAAAAGTGCTATGTGAGGCTATAGTAGCTTGTGTAGGTACCTGAATTTGTTTTTTTTTAGATGGTGGTTTTTAGATGATTTTTAAATGGCACACTAATCATAGTAGCTAAATAGAAGAGTGAAAGCCAATTATAAGTATTCATTAAAACAATCTATAATTATATCTTAGTATAAAAGTCATGTGAACACTATTATAGAACCATGCAAATAATATCCTACATGCTATAAAAACGAAGGAAAAGAAAGAATAAACAAATTGATATATCTAAGTTCTTACCTACCGACAATGCACCAACTGGAGTCCAATTGCGGGAAAGGGAGTCCATTTACATTTACCGACAAAAATCAAGTGCACTGCACCTCCAAAAATGTTCGCTCTGAATCCATCGAAAACTAGTTGTGAATAAATCAATATCATGGTGTTGATGAAGGTACGATCGCATTTGAGGCACGTCAATACTCCATTGGCGAAGTTATAGGGGATGGTCGTTGGTCGTCTGACCTTTAATTCATCTCGCTTTTACACCATGGTACCCGAAACAAATGTGTGAAGATCATGGAAACTTTTGTTCAGGAGTAATTGTGAACTATGAAGGATGGTACAGTTTCTGATATTCACAATGCAGAAAATCCTAGTTTGGTACCTTGTAAGTGACTGTTGGGATGGTTTAATGATTAAACGGCGCCTAGTTTTGCACTATTTGAAAATACTTTGTGGAACTTGGTTCCGGCGTCTGTTTTCCCGGACCAGTAGGTATAACTTTGGGAGTCTTCAAATCAAGAGTGAACAGGGTGCTTCTAGGCGAGCATGCTCCATCTTAGACCATATCTTCTCCTGTTTCATATTTTAAAGATGGACAGAGAGACGGTCATAGAAATAAGGAACGTCCACAGGCCGGCGAGATAGGTCGCGATATCAGAAAAACCGTGGGTGAATTCGTCTGCAGTTAGGGAATTTTACTGTATCGTGTTAGGCTGCGCTACGCCGCTATCAGCTGGTTGCCAGAGCCCGTTTGTTTTATATAGCAGGGTGCATCACGGTTCGATGTTTCCGAAGACGGAGGTTAGCACCCGTTACACGCATAACGGTTAAAGTTGACTTTTTATTTTCCAGGGTAAACTAGTGAAGCACTTCTCAAGACAGCTGGTGATCAAATCCAGCTTCTGCGAGGAGATACGAAGAGAATTACGTGATGTGCCGCGATTATCGCAGTGGCTAAGGGTCGTCGGCCTCAGTCCTGAAGCGATAGAGGTAACCTCGAGCAAGCACAACAAATAATACAAATTTTTAAAGCAGATCATCAGCCTATAGCAGTCCACAACTGGACAAATGGCCCCCCTAATGAGCTCCATGTGAAGAAGACGTGAGATGTGAAATGTGAAAGGTTATTCCGTCACGCCAAAACTACTGAACGGATTGCTGAACTATGCACTTGTAATTCTACACAGATTATTCGGCTGCCATGCGAGTGAAGCCGCGGGCTGAAGCAGTTTTATTTTCATTAAACAAACATCCTTAACCACCACACAAATGTCTGTCCCGGGCGGGAATCAAACCCTCGGCTATTTTTTCCGCCTATTCTATTTAAATAAGCTAGCGACTAACCGCAACATCTCTAGCGACTTATACGTATAAAAAGTCGTCTATAAGTGGTTAGGTGGTAGGTGGTTTAGAACCAGGTTCAGATTTGATCCATTGGGTCGCCCTAGGCATATGAAAGATTGCCGCCCCCCTACTCGCTGAAAGCACGAAAAAAAAACCAACGCCCCCGAGCCTGCCCTTTGCCTTTCCTTTGGCTTTTAGAAAGGTACGCTTTATTTCACTAGAGTTGCAAATTTTTGCGAGAACCTACCACCCATGCGAGCATTACCGTTGTTAAGCCTGGATACCTCCTCGCGAGGTGTATATACACCTCGCGTTCCGGCATATATGGAGTGAGGGTCGACTTTTCGGTACATACTTCAATAAAAAAAACCCACCCAGTTTTGCCGCCCCCTAAATTTCGCCGCCCTAGGCCCGGGCCTACTTGGCCTATTGGGAAATCCGCCCCTGTTTAGAACTACATAATACTCTGTGCATAGTTATTTCTAAGCTAGTGGTCCTAGTGTCAGTTTTAAGGCCTCCATTAAGGCTTGACGATTGAAAAAGCCGGGGCCAATAGCTCTTTCCGAAGCAGATTGAGATCTGCACGGGCTATACGCTAAAAAACAATTCAAGTTATTAATCATTTGGCACGTTTAAGGCTTGGACTGTCTGACTGGACCACCGAACTATTACATCTGCAATATGGGGTTAAACTTATTATAAAGTAAGTAAGTATGATAGGATGGAGTTCCTGTTAAATATTCGATGATTTGACGAAACAACCTGTACCCCTACTACGAGTTGTACAATGTGGAAACGTTCAATAATTTTCATTTTTAGCTTTATTAAATGTATGCTAAATGGAAATTACTGAATTGGATTCAGATACAAACTGATCAAGCAGCATAGGTGATGTAATATTCTTGCAGGTTGAAATGTTTTTCACTCAAAAAGACGGAAAAAGTAACTTAAAAATTTCGAAAACTATCAACATTTTCGTATTATGCAACTCGTACTGAGGGTACTGTTCTGTTCGGCAGTATCACCAGGCAAGTTGGTACTAAATAATATGATGTGATATGATTACAGGCGGTATGTTCACGGGTATCGTCTGTGGAGGCGTTGCGGGAGCGATCCGACCACGAGATGAGGGCGCTGCTCGCAAACGCGAGAGACGAGGAGGTGCTACGGTTATGCCGCGCTATGCACCGCTTAAGGACTTATATCGGTAATTATGTAACCTTAACTCTTATAATTAGGATGCGTCGCCATTGAAGTGGAGCGGAGCGGATGTGTGCAAAAGTTGCCAACAGATTTGCGCTTACGTGACGAGATATCGACCTGAAGCGATTTAACACACATCTCCGCCCCACTCTGCTTCAATGAAATGGCACCCTTAATATCTTTAATGTATAATACTGTACACAGGCAGCTTTAATTAGTTACTAAAAGAGATTTTAAATTTTACATGTAAATGTATGACTCATATTGCTATTTGAAGCATTTTGAACTCAAAAATATGGTCAAAAATAACTTTATTTCTTAGATTTAAGTCTATAGTATGCCAATTCCCTTATTTTGTTTTTCTTCAATATTTTGATAGCATAAATAAATAATGCGGGACGTAATCACACAGCCCCAAACTAAGGAGAGCTTGTATTATGGGAACCACATGATTGATATGATGCACATATCATTATTTTTTTAAATACTTACGTATCATACATAGAAAACACCCAGACCCGAGACAAATATCTACAGAACATGCAAACATTTGTCCCGCAGCGAAAATTGAATCCGCAATCTTCTGTGTCTCAGGCGAACCTTCGCCCACTGCGCCACAGAGGCCGTCAAAACAAAAATGCAAACCTTAATTATTTGGGTAGAAAATTGCACGACGTAACTTTCTTTTCAAGTTTTAAAAATGTTACAGAGGCATTAGGCCGAGGCGAAGGCGTGGAAGGTGGCGGGGCGGAGCTCCAATTGTTTTGGGACTCGTGGGAACGACACGTTAGGTCTTCGCCCCGCGCGAGGGCTCAGCGAAACCGGAACCACACTAATACCAACCACGACACCCCAGAGCATTCTACACCGCAGCCGAGAAAAGGTATCTATTTCTTCTTTTTTTCTCTCTCTCTCTTCTATAAATAGTATAAAACAAAGTCGGTATCAATGTTTGTCTTTTTGTGCGCCATACTTACTTACTTCCTTTTGTGCGCCATAGTTATTTTAAAATACGCAATTATTTTAAATTAATGTTTATAAGGTTATGAACAAGCTTATCCGAATAAAAGGTAGTCTATTATGTTATTCCAGATATACTACAGGTTACACATGTACAAAACTTTTGCATTTATAATAAATCATAATCATATTCTTTATTGTTTCATGTGGTACATTTAGATCTTAATATTAGTAAGGTTCGCAACATAAGCCTAGTTAAAGAGTAGGTAGTTAATAGGGCCAACCTTAGATTTTTATAGAAAATTTGTAGTGTTTTTAAATTTTTATGAGTTTTTTTTAAACTCAAGAATTAAAAACTAAAGATTCTAAGTCGAGAGCGTTAAATTAAAAAATAAAAGTTAAAACCCGACTAAATTCATATAAGAATTTAGTCGGGCTTGCGATTTAGTTTCCTTTTCGCCATGCCTTAGTCCGTTAAAAATGGTGACCGGCTTTAATATTAATCCATTGTTAATATTGCAGCGTCAAACACATCGACCGGTGGCAAATCCCCAACAACTCCAGTCAGCAAACGGAAACAGCATAACTCTACGAGCAGACTACCCACGCCCGGAGCGCCGCTAACCAAGTCCAGGTCACACGAGTCTCAGCTCTCTGTCAGACCAGACGATAAGGATCTCAGGTACTGAACCAATAATCCATGGAGGAGGCCTTTAGATGGCCTAAAAACTCACTACAAGAAGAAGCTTAGCTTACTGTTGTGTTTTTAGCAGATCAACTTAGTTGAGTACCACTCCGTTACTATTGGAGCGCTTCCGTGCTTTGGAAGGCACATTAAGTAGTTGGTCCTGACTTTCTCAGTCATAAGGCTATCTCGGAGGCCTTCAGGCGGCCTAGAAACTACGACTCCAGTGTTAGCTACTAGCTCATATGAAGATAGATAGATAGGTAACTCTTTATTGTACCCAGACCAACATAATGTCACATTCTTGAAAACCCACTTCCAAAATAGTGTGCGAATCGCATTAATCTGCAAATATTGGTCTCGGGTCTGGGTGTTTTATAATATGTATATATTTACAATTAAAATGTATATAATTTTTATATAATACTCGTATATTAGACATGTGGTTCCCACGGTAAAAGCTCTGCTTAGTTTGGGGCTATATGATGTTGTGCGATAGTGTCCTGCATTATTTATATATTTTATTAAATAGGGCCGGAGAATTCAAAGGTGCCAGAGTTTCTGTTGTAAACCCGGCATAATGTGCCTGTAATTTCACCGGCACCCAATAGCTTATAGACAGTTTATGCTTCAAAGCAGAAATGCCATGGTGATAGTACTTCACTTATTGATTCAATGGCTTCTGGGATAGTTTTCCACACTTTCGCCAGTATGAAGTAATAATAAATATTTATGAAGCATCGTAGTACGGTTTATAAGTCCAGTCGTCCAGTCTTCAATCAGATCCCGTTTTCTGCAAATAGTAATAGCGACTATAACAAGAAACGATTGGCGAGCAATTTTCTTCATCAGAGCGGACTGGAAAGTCCTATTTCACTTTTATGCCATTTCACTTCACTTGTGTATTATTTTATTTTATTTTTGTTGGAAAACTTACAGCTAGGTACAATTTTTTTTAGAATAAAGCGATTAAACATTACAGAAGGCCAATTAAAAGTTTCCACAGATAGTTACAGTATGTATACAATGGTAGTAAGTAAGTAGACGGAAAACAAACACAAGACATTCTTAGGCACTAGACATAAACAGGGAAAGATTATACTTATAAAAAAACAAACTAATTTCGAAAAAAGGATTTTGCCAAGGATTACTAGGGCATACCGGTTAAAATGCCAAGATTTATTAATCAGAAAAACACTAGAAAATGACAGAACCATCGTCTTCTATATATAAAAAAATGAAACCCGTTTTCCTTGGTCACGGCATCACGCGTGAATGGCTGGACTGATTTCACTAATTCTTTTTTTGTTGTATTTGTTATTATTAGGAGAAGGTTCTTACGGAAAAAAATATTAAGAAAATTGCTACGCTAAGGCGGTACGAAGTTCGCCGGGTAAGCTAGTTCAAGATAAAAAGATGGTCCCCCAGTGGTAGTACTTCCCACTAGCCCTTCACAAGGAGCTCTAATACTAAAGTAGGTGTATTTATGGTTTATATTCTAGTGACAACAGTCAGTCGTCGACGTCGCATGTGAACGTGGAAACTCCGCCCGCGTCGCCGCGCGACCCTGAGCCGGACACCACGCCGCTGCATCGACCCTCGCAGAACTATTATAATAATAACGTGAGCGTCAACACTCTACTTATTATAAAAATTATACTAATATTTATTTATTTAATAGGAATGCCAACAGCTTAAATATCATACATTGTAGAGTTACACTGATAAAGTTTTTATTCTGATACAGAAACCAATTACAGGCGGACACAGCATTCATAATAATAACTAAGTAGTAGGTACTTATGGCAACTAAGAGATCAATATTAATAACAAGACCGGTTAAGTGCGAGTTGACACGCCCACCGCGAGTGACATCAATGGCGTGCGATACTAATTAGTAAGGTTTTTTCGTAATCAAAATCTGTACGTCCTATAGAAAAATAGAAACCGGCTTTAGAATGTGCAAATTAGGTATCAGGGCCTTTCAGGTAACACCATATTTGACCGTGTAACTTGCTTTATAGCTTGACCGCAGCTGTCATTACATTTATTGAGGTTTCTACAAAACCACATTAGCTGGAGATTTTGCTATAATTTTCCTGTAATACGGACGGACAAAGCGGCACCATAAGGGTTCGTTTGACCGGTAACGTCACCCTAAAAACCGACACAGTGCAAATCGGACTCGTGCACGAAGGGTTCCATTCCGTTGTCTCGGAGCCCCACTTAAATATATTGTTTTCTGTTTTTAGTATTTGTTGTTATAGTGGCAACAGAAATACATAATCTCTGATAATTTCAATATTTCGTCTGTCTCTGCCTGGTGACAGACAGACTGACAGACGAACAATGGAGTCTTAGTAATAAGGTCCCGTCTTTATCCTATGGGTACGGAACCCTAAAAACCGACCAAGTGCGAGTTGGACTCGTGCAACGAGGGTTCCGTACAAACTTGTAGGTATGAAATTATTTTTTGGAATGTAATTACAAAACGGTTTTAGGATTTGTTCCTTTACGGCCGTATCTTTTGGTAGCGTTGACGAAAAAGTTTAATTTTATTACAGCTCCAAAGGATTGCAGACATGACATGAGTATTTTTATTAATTTCAACTTTATATCTCCATGCGGGCATGACAAAAGGGTCGTGACAGACAGACAGTATGACAACTGATAACTGATTGAAAGTGATCCTATAATGTTATTATGTTATTAACTTATTACAAGAACATCATCTCATATCAGTCTAGCTGGACATTGGCCTTCCTTAATAAGAAGGGATATATATTCTTTATAATGTGTCTAGTTCATCCCACCATCTTTTTAGTTTCCTCCCGCGGTTTCGCTCGCGTGGTAAAAAGTAGCCTATTTAAATAGAAACTTAAAACTATACCTACTGCAACTAGATTATGCACTATTCGTTAGTTATAGCACAGTAGCAGTTTATTGCTGGACATAGGCCTCCCCCAATGAGCGCCATTGCGCCCTGTCCTCAGCTGGATGCATCCAGCCTCTGCCAGCAGCCTTTCGCAGATCGTCATTCCATCTAGCCGGAGGGCGTCCAATAAGTTTGCCGAGCTGCGGTCTCCACTCAAGAACTCGTTTACCCCAACGGTTGTCGGTTCTTCGGCAGATATGTCCAGCCCACTGCCACTTCAGCTTGCTAATTCTCTGAGCTATGTCGATTAAGATCTTGTTTACTCCAAATAGGTGAGATTGGATTGAATTGAATCGTATGTTGTCAGGCGGTGTACCCAGTAGGCGGCGCCCCCCGCTCGCCCCGCACGCCGACGGTGTCGCGCTGCATGGCCCACGACATCGCACATCGTTTCACCAAGACCTTCAACATGATAGCCACCTGCGACTACTGCGACAAGCAGATGCTCTTCGGACCTTCGCTCAAATGCAAGGAGTGCAAGTTTAAGTGTCACAGGTAAAGTGGCAACATAGTAGACCTATTATTATAATATTAGGTCCTTACCAATGATATTGGCGTTTTGTATGGAGAATTTCGAGAAAATTGATTTCTCGGTACATACATTTTTGTGTTTATTTCTGGAACTACAAATCCCATATCATCATCATCATCAGCAAATAGCAGTCCACTGCTGGACATAGGCCTCCCCTAATGAGCGCCATTGCGCCCTGTCCTCAGCACGAAATCAAGCAATCAAGCAAAAAAAAAAAGCTGAAGTCCCATATCCCTATCCTAAATCCCCTAAAATTTTGTGGTTAATAGTTAATTTAATTGGAAACCATTGCGAAAACTATGCGTAGCCTCATTTAAAAAAGAAAACTAACACGTAAAAAATACAACTAATATAAGCATTAATAGCGATAACAGATGAAATGAACTGTTTATAAGTCGTATTTTTTGATAAAATAGTATTTATTAAATTTTTAATCTTTGCAATAATGTTACGTTCGGAATATAAATTAGTATTGTATATGACTGTTCTGTGTAGAATCATTATTACAAATGAAACTATTTTTTTAACAAGGTACTTGGAAATAATTTAGCAAGCTTGTACTTCATATAATGTTTTCGGATAGAGATAAGAAAATTATCACATGTCTTAAACTTCTTAAAAGTGAACTGTTCTAGTCTAGGTAATGTTGATTAAAGTAAAATTCCTTGTTTACTAAATATTCGATTTCATGGATTTGTTGTACGATAAACGAGTTTAAGACCTCATTTTTCTAGGAGAAATATTATCTTTGACATTGCTTTATCGACTAGTGGAATAGATTAACGATCGTACAATTTTTGAATTTATAGATTGTTCGATTCCCGGGTGAGACAAAGGACATTGCCGTCTGATGTATGGCGCTCGGTACCAACGCTAAAGTGATTGCGTCAAAACGAAACCTAATTTTTTTGAAATATATTATACTGTTGTTCATGGAATACTAAGTCTTTTTTATGATAAACGTAAACATATTGTTTTTATTTTATATTAGTTTTTGAGTTTGTTTTTAAAAAAATGCTTTCCCGAGACCTTGTGTGTTCAGTTTTGTCTACATAATTATAAGTATTACACTATAAACATTTAAATATGATACTATATCTATAAGAAAAGGTTTATATACCTCACACAGATAGGTAAAAGGGTGTTTTAACTTCTACTTCGTTGGTAGGACATTACATACATTACTACTGTGTTCTACTTTATATTATTTTCAAATAATGATAGTGACGAGAAAGTAGATACAAAATATAAAATACAAAATATATTTATTGCATTTGATAGGCATTTACATCATTATAATAGGTATTAGTACTTACAGGTGAAGGTGAAATCCAAGCTAAGATACAAGATCTTAACACATTCATCACAACCACGAAAAGGCCATGGATGCCTCTTGCAAACTGTGCTGGTTTCGCGTCACCGGTTATTAGCAAACAGTTGATGCCACGATTATTGTGATGATGTCTAATAAAATATCTACCTATTTACAGAATAAACACTGCTACACAATGCCACAGAACACTCTAGCGAGAGCATATTAAATACATAAAGATAGGACATAGTTTAGTAGTACCAGAAAAAAGTTTCGGATCCAACCTCTTTTATTATACAAAGTGAAAAAACCTCCAATGTTTTTAGTAAATTCTACTGTCTAAAATTAAAAGTGAGGGTGGTTGCAATGTCATGCCGCCGTGCGCCGGAAACCAAATAAACGAAAGAATTTTTTACGTTATTATTAATCGAGTCGGTGTGTAAGACTAAAAAAAATGTTAATGTTATTTATAAAATATAGACAATTTTATGGGATACGTTTGGTTTTGACGCAATGGGTACGGGTTATCGGCATTCTCCTTTGAGAAAATCTTTGAATGTAGTTCTGTTTCTTTTTAAAAATAAAGGAATGTTTCCTTTCAGTAAAATTATCTATCTTAAAGATTTAAGGTGGTTTCGCTTCAGGGCCCATTGATTTTTTCCACTCAGTAAATCATAGGGTCTTCATAGGGACATTCTGGATGTAATGGTCCTAGAAAGTGTTTTCGATCCACTCTTCCATTCTTTATGGTTGCAGTGTGTTTTCATACTTCTTTAGGGTCATTCGCCCCTAAAACGCCCACTACTCAGTAGATACAGTAGTTCACAGAAACAAAGATAATATTTCATTATAGGGGGAAGAATTTCTGAAATTTTGGGGATTTTAGACCCAGACATAATTCAGCAAATGAGCAATGAAAATCTTTTGATGGACCTAGATGGACCGAGTTGTAACTTCATTTACTGACGAAATAGAGCTGTCTCAGGACGCCTGGCTGGTTCGAAACAGCGACGCGTCACCAGATCGCTCAGCCAACGGCCGGTCAGATGAAGTGTTTAATTAAATAAATATAATGAAAAAAATTCCCTAATGCAATTTACTTCATTGCAGGGATTGCGAAAGTAAAGTTCCTCCTTCGTGCGGCCTACCACCAGAGTTCGTTGTGGCGTTCAGAGAAAAGTTTCACAAAGACGGTAAGTTAATAGATCTGAGTCATGCTATTAAACTGTTTAGGTCTCACAAACTTTCAGGTCGACAATATAAATAAGATAGGACCCAGTATAAACCCCTGCAGCACACCTCGACTAAGTGGAGGTGATAGTTTTGAACGCAGCACAGAACTGTTTTTAGCTCTACATATTGAAACAGATTCCTATATACCATTCTGTGCTCCGGTGCAGACGCGGCTATACACGCGAAAAACGATTTAATTTTAAAAAGTGTGTAGCTTAAAAGTTAAGTGACGAACTAGACTTCTTCCAAAAATAATGTGAAGTTTTAGCGCAGGATCGAGGTCGATGGAAAAATGAGGGGAGGCCTTTACTCTACAATGGGATAGGTCAGGCTGACAGTAACAGTTCAAAAGTTAGATTAGTTGTACCGAACAGCGCTAAGCGGTGACGATATCACGCGTGCTTACGGCTTAGATGCGCAGCGCAGTCTGACAGACTGTTTTTTTTATACTACTAAGCTAGCAAACCGGCATACGATCCTCCTGATGGTAAGCGGTACCCGTAGCCTATAGATGCCTGTAACATCAAGAGGTAGCCAACGCAAAACGCCAAGAAGGCAGCGTAAAGTAGCATCGCTACAACATCCCGAGACCCGGGGGTAGTGGCCCCCGCGAGTTGATGCCAGGGTAAAGACAAGATGTCGAGGCCCTTTCCTAAACCCAAGATGGGGATAAAACCCAAGATGGGAATTAGACGACCACGGAATCGAATCTAGAGGTATTTACATGCGCGTTGACCCTTTTTAAAATGAGTGTTGATGCATGTTTATTGTTTGCAGGCGGGTACTACGGCTGCGCGTCGCCGGCGGGGTCGCGCGGCGCGGGGAGCTTCCTGTCCGCGCTCACGCACCGCCCGCGCCGCCGCCACGCGCCGCCGCCGCACTCCACGGTAACTAAATAAATAAAATAAACAAATAGATTTTCTCAAACATACTTGGAAATTAGAGTATTATTTTGACAATATCCTTCGAGATAAATCGAAATTGCTGTACCGGCCATTGCTGTAATACATGCGAGCAGCGGCCGGCAAAAGATGTATTAAAATAGAATATCTGTCGATCGAAATGTATCGAAATGTGTTTTGCGCCCAAATAAATTACTATGTAAACTCATTTATCTGTCGTGTGATTAAAAAATGGAACGATCTTTTATTCCGAAACATGGCAACCAAGGAGGTAACTAATTAAAGGATTTATTTAAATTTCGAACTGGCTTACAAATATAATGCTGTTTAATGAAAAATGTACAAATTCTGTCTAGGAACTATTTTGATTTAATTTCCGCGCATTATTTGAGAAAAGTACTATACAAGCCTTGGCCACAACTAGGCAATGATGGACTCACGTATGTGTGCCTCGGCTTCGCCCCGGCCCACACACGTTCGTCCATCAATGCCTGTTTGGCTGGCCTCTGCAGTAATGTACTGTTATTGTTGAGCTTCGGGAGTTACCTCTTTTCGGAAACCATACAAATCAAACTCGGCGTGTATAAAAACAAACACTCGTCCCAGAGACAGGGCAATCGAGCGGGGTGTGGAGGGCGAGACGCTGAAGAGCCCGAGTTAACACCAGCCTTGCTTTTTATTTTCTCGCAAGTGTGAAGAGTATTCACATTGTGAATAAACCTGTTCTTGGGCTAGTTTGAATTTCTCGCTGCTCTCAGGATTCGAGTTTTAACTCAAAAATCCTTCGTTGCGCTCGTGATTCAATATGGTGCCCATGACGAAAGATACTGCTTTATTCCCTTGGTCACCGATAACATAATAATCTTCGATTGTTTATTAATTTAAATTGATTTGTAAAAGTTGTCCTATGAAGTCCCTGACTCCTGAGCTAGGTAAGCAAGCGTGCTTGCGTAGTTGTACACATCAAAATGTTAGTGTCTCAAGACAACTTTCTGAATCTACACTTTCAGGGTTAGTGCGATTTATTACACTTGGTTATAAAAACAAATATTTTGAATCTTGAATTTAAACTTTCTGGGTTAACGCGGTTTAAATTAACAAAATATTTCCTTTACTTATCTAACTCCAAACCATTCCATTTTGTTGTATTCCTTCCTACCTAACATATTTAAATTTAATAATAAGTACTTGTACACTCACTGTTTCCATTATTTCTGATGAAGCGAAATGTGAATTTCTTTTGAGAATAAAATTCTATAACCACGAATCTAGTAAGGTATGTTTTTCACACTCGAGCCACTGCTAAGAACACCTTAACGCTCCGAGCGGTCCATAATGTAGGTGTTCCATTTTTCTTTCAAAAAATCAATGAATTTTACTGTATTTTACTGTCCGTAGGGCGGCGTGGATTCCTCCTCCAACACGTCATCGTGCAACAGCTCGACGCCGTCGTCTCCCGCGCTGGCTCCGCCCGCCCACACGCTCCCGCCCAAACACAAGCAGCAGTTCCACTTCCCAGGTCAGAACCACTACACTGCTACATCAGTAGATCACCAGCTCCAAGGCACGAGTGAACAGGTTTCTTCTAGCCAAAAGATGTGGTCAAATGCAAGCAATAAAAAAAGGAGCCTAACCTACTCTAATAATAATTTATAATCATTGATAGAATGCTACTTAATATTATAAACGTGAAATTTTGTGAGGATGTATAGATGTTTGTTACTCTGAACGGATGAACGGATTTGGATGAATCTTGGAATATAAAGAACGAGAAAGGCTGCTGGTAGAAGCTGGACGCGTCGAGCTGAGGACATGGCACAATGCCTATTTAATTGTGCCCTGATGAGAAAGGTTAATTTCAGATGGACTTGTCTTTGAAGCATAATTATGAACGAATGTATTTAAAATGTATATTTGTTGCAGAACTTAAACCGGCTGTGTCGAGTCCAAACCACACGGGCAGCGTCCAGTCTCCTGCGAGGATTGCACATGATAAAGAGGATCTCACGTCTAGTATTAAAAGTGCAGGTAATTTTAGCTTTTTTAAAATTATGCATGAAGGAATGAAAACGGCCAGAATAAATGGCCATGATATAAGTAGGTACGATCTTAGTTGAATATCCACGTGTACTTTTGCGGAACAAAACAAACCAATTTTCCTATGGTGAAATAAATGAGTGAGTATCATGAACACACCGCTGTGTGAAACATATTGGAAAATACAATGAAGTTGAAAATGGTACAATGGGCGGCCTTATCGCCGAAAGCGATTACTTCCAGGCAACCTTTGGATGGAGAAAACTTAATTATGATGACTAAAAATATTTTATGGGTGACGTGTTACGAGATTCACTTTCAGTACTAAGTTGTAGGTATTCTGTATGAACATCACCATGCTCAGTCTAAACTTCTTTATTAGTCAAAAGATTTGTTATTGGTTGCCTGCAGATATATGCAGGATATTCCGGACTTAGAAACAATAAAAAAGTACTTAATCGTCGCGGGACGCCCCTGGCAGATGTGAAACTATATTGTATAGAAAATACTTTGAAACCACGAACTACATCGCAGATGGTTTAGGGTCAGCGCAGACGGAGAGGAATAATTCTAGCGCGGTCTCGGGCATTTTCTGACAGATCGCGTATGCTCGAGCATGCACGCGACCTCACGAGCCTGTAGAGTAAATTTAGATGTGCGGGTAAAATTTATCATATTAGAAAAAAAACCAAAACAAGCGGGCGCCGATACAACGCCGCGCGCGCACGGGGCTTCCCACGTATCTTCGAGGTCGCGCGAGTATTTTTTTACAGGCATTATGCGTTTTATTTCAGTAATTCTAAAGTTGATTTTCGTGTGCCTTAATAAAATCCTCTCCTCTGCGCTCCTCTCTGTCTGCGCTGACCCTTATGTACGATTCACACCTCCCGCGCGCGTCGGAGAGCATCGAAGCGCATTTTAAAACATGCTAGAGGAAATGGAAACATCCACAAGGCAGTAGGCAGGGTAGTAGGCTTATTTGCATGCAATATCTGCTTACGGATCTATTTATGTCGGTGTTTGATAAAGCTGCGTAAATTGCATTCAACGCGCTCCGGTAAGTGACTCGTACATTAGCAGCACTGTCACTGTCACTACAAAAACTAAAACTATAGTTACATTAAAAATATAAGTTTAGCAGAGTATCTTGCCGATTCTTCTGTTTTCTTTCCAATCTTTTGTCGCGACGCGACAGTTGGTTTTAATTGAATAAATGAATGAGTTTTTTTTACATAAAATAGGTAAGCGCGCCAACACACCTGAAATAAGTGAAGAAGGGAGATGAGCGCGCTTTTTGAATTATTACTCAAACTCACTGGTTAGGCTTTACTATACTAACGGGTTTAAACGTCTGTAATCTCGTCGCCACCTCAACAGCCAGTCTAACCAGCAGCCGTTGTTTCACATAATTGCAGACAGTTCGCGCGTCTCGATGAGCGGCAGCAACTCCACGGACAGCGGCGGCGCGCGCCAGGACTCGCTCGACCGACAAAAGCACGACGCGCGCTGGCCCCGCCAGAACAGCGTGAGTGTTACTACTGTCATCAATCAAACTATTTCGACTAGGAATTCAACTTTATTATACACTCTAGCTTCCGCCCGCGGCTTCGTTCGCGTGGTACCGGGATAAAAAGTAGCCTATGTGTTAATCCAGGTCACAAACTATGTATATTCCAAGTTTCATCTAAATCCGTTTTTGCGTGAAAGAGTAACAAACATTAATCCATACCCACAAACTTTCGCATTTATAATATTAAGTATGATAGTAGGATTAAGGGTCGATTTACACATAATATCAGTGAAGTCACAGTTCCGGCAACGTGTCCTCTCAGTTCAGTATCTATCAGTGGTACAGTGTTGCGTCAGTGGTTTAACTCACACATGTCAGTACTCAGTACCGAATACTTCCGTGATTGCCGGTGTCGGCACTGACACTGACAAGTGGGGATGCGTTCATTGAGAATGTAAGAAAGAATATGTAGCACTGTGCCGGTACTGTGTTGGAACTGTGGCTTCACTAATATGTGTGAATCGACCTTTATTAAATTATTAGTACCAGCTTCTGCTCACGGCTTTGCTCGCCCGGATAAAAAGTAGCATATGTGTTAATCCAGACTAAATTCTATGTATATATTCTAAGTTTCGTTCAAATCCGTAAATCCGTTCTGGCGTGAAAGAGTAACAAACATCCATACATCCTCATAAACTTTCACGTTTATAATATTAGTAGGATGGGATTAAAACGCTAAAAGATTAAAGATTGAAATGAAGGCTCCGAGTCACTTTCTGAAAGTCTCGTTATTTGCCTTTTCTCGAAGACAATCCCTATCAAATATTTACCCGGGTCTAGGTGTTTTCGATGTATGTGTATATATTTACAAAAAAATAATTGTACATATAGGTATTAAGTCATTTGATACCCATAATACAAGCTCTGCTTAGTTTAATAACTTGGTGTTGTCAATAAATCTTGATATTGTATTATATTGTTTGGCGCTCTATGATGTTGCAATAATACTACCTACTACAGTAATAATTTACAGCATTATTCATTCATTATATTAATATATCCATTAAGCCATCACGGTATAAATAAATAGGTACCAAAAAAATCCTCAGCATCGGGTGATTAAACAGTGGTCGTAAATCACGGAACAGATAATTCAGTCTCCCGTTTGCGATAACAAGCCCACTCCGACTGTCGATAATGGCAGGCGTCTGTTCAAGTTTTATAGCGATTGCGTTCGTCAAAGTTGTGAGTGTGACTTGACTTGTCTGGCTACATTCTCAGTTATTTGTGCTTTTAGTAAATGTGATACGAAAGTTTTTCAGTTAAATATTTACGAAGTGACTTTTTAATATAAATACAATGGATAAATCTCAAGTTTACGTTTGGTAAATTCCCATCAATTGTATTTTAACAAAAAAAAAAACTGTGAGACGACAAATATTTTTAGTTGGTTTTTGTGAATTTTCAAGTGTAATAATGTCTGCTATTGTGCATCGGCGAAGATTATTCGAAGAAGTATGTTACTGACCTTCCTTTAATTTGTGGATCCTTTTTTTCTTGAGAAACTGGCAGCCTTTCGCAGATCGTCACTCCATCTACTAGCATAAGGGCGTCCTTCACTACGTTTGCCGAGACACGGTGTCCATTCAAAAACTCGTTTACCAACGGTTGTCGGTGGGGTCGCTAGAATCTTATAGGTACCTTTTTCTTTATTCCAGTTATCAATGAAAGAGTGGGACATACCATACGATGAGTTGAAACTGATCGAAGTGATCGGCACGGGGCGATTCGGCACCGTGTACCGAGGCAGTTGGCACGGCGCGGTCGCCGTCAAACTGTTACATGTGCACTCCTTAGCAGACGACTGTGTACCGTTGGACACTTTCAAACATGAGGTGAGTTATGCTATTTGTTTTTTCTCACTACAGATGTGAGAATGATATGAAAGTCGGGGGCAAGACTGAATGTTCTTCTTCTTCGTAGGAACTTCTTCATTCACAACAGATGTGAAAAAGCAAATAGCAACTGTGGCTTGTGGCCAACTCTGGTATCGTATAGATTAGAAGATATTTATTTGCAATAATAGTTTACAAGTAGGTACACAAGAGATTTGTAATAAGTAATATCGCTGTTGCAAAAGGTCCTAACTCAGCATGTTGTTAATTGTAGACTAATACAACCAGCGCTGTACTTCCGTTATCGGAGTTTTTATGTACGGCTTAAAGCCTGATAAGTGCGAGAACAACATTTAAACGTGCCACTAAACGCTTACCCATCCAGGTAGCGACCAGGCGGAGTGTTGCCATGAATTGTCATGAATATCTGCTATAGTCCGTCCAAGATGCATTTGACACTTGGGACTTACTTAATGAAATGTTGCTGCAATCACTAAGTCTGGTTGATCCAGAGTTTTGCTTAAAGAGAACAAAAATCTGTTACTGATTTTTCTGTATAAAAATGCCTAATGCCGTTTCTTCTTACGTGTAACACTAAAGAGGAAACGAGACCCTTTGGGAGAATATATTAGGAACATATTCTTGTTCACACTCCCATACGCGCACTCGCATAATAAAAACTCCTTGTTCTGGTTCTATATCAAAATTGTATATTTTGATTTTGACATTTACCAAAAGTAAAATAACAGATGGAGTTAGCCACGAGTGCTTCAGCGCATAAAAATGATAATTTTGTATGTTCCCAGGTGGCGACATTCCGTAAGACGCGGCATGAGAACCTGGTATTATTTATGGGCGCGTGCATGAAGCCGCCTCGACTCGCCATCGTGACGTCACTCTGCAAGGGCATGACGCTCTACACACACATCCATCTGCGAAAGGACAAGTTTACTGCGAACAAGAGCGTCATTGTCGCCCAACAGATTTCACAGGTACAGTCACAACGTTAAATTTGTGTACACATAGACTGAGACATATATTTGTTTGCAACTGAACACTCACCACAACTAATTAATAAATAACAAAAAAAGATAACATAAAAAATGGTGAGGTATACAGCTACAGCAGCAAAATGGCATCGACTCAGCATAATATCCAACTGTTTTAGCAGCTGAAGCTGGTATTCTGCATTATGTGTAGAGCCATTAAACCATGTGAGATTTATGTCCTAAGAATACGAACAAGAACGAGAATGTATTTATTTTTCACACAAAAGGAAGGTACACAATGTTCAACATCTGGTGACAAGCCTTGTCATCCTACATTGTCGCGTCACATGTCTGCAACAACCGTGAGATCAAAGGCGTCGGACTATCATATGCTATGAAAGTAGGTATTTATACAGTAGTACTAGTAAGGAGTGACTTGCTTCCGGCGTCTGTTTTCCCCGACCATTACAATCTCTTTAAATCCAGAGATAACGGTTCCTTCTAGGCAAGCATGACCCTTTACCGTAAATTACTCAAACCGGTGCATATTAATATTATATACTTGATTTCAGGGTATGGGGTACTTACACGCGCGAGGGATCGTCCACAAAGACTTGAAGACGAAAAACATCTTTTTGGAAAACGGCAAAGTGGTAATCACTGACTTTGGCCTGTTCAGCGTCACCAAACTATGTTTCGGCAACAAGTAAGTAGTATTTTTTGAGGTTTCGTAATTTTTTTAGAATCCTTTGTTTGCCTTTGTTGCCCTCTGTTGAAGAGCATAGACCTTAGATTTGGCGCGTCTCGCCATGGTCTCGGCCCACTGCTCTATGATCACTTCTTGTTTGTTTTTTTATTTTATTATTCTTAGCCATGATATGGGCTATTAAATCACTCAGAGGGCTATTCGTGCAATTTATAATATGGACCCCAGATAATTACTTCGAACTAAGTTTAAGGAAATAAATGTTATTCTTAAAACTTATAATAGTTCCGTGCCAATATGAAAAATTGTCTCCGAAAGAATATCAACATGTTCAAGAAACATTGCGAGAATAATAATGTTAACACTACAACTCACTGTTACTACTGTAAGGCTCCATAAAGTTAATCAATCTTATAAAGGGCTTAATTTATCAGTAAAGAATATGCTAGTTGCTGATCCCATTAAAAAGGTGGTTTAAGACAGCCCACCCTTCACCGCTGTTACACTGTGTAGACACGGACTCCCCCTCCCCCTGCTGTCTTTGTTGCTAACATTCTGCTTACTGACCGTGTTGCAGCGCGCGCGGCGACAGCCTCGGCATCCCGGCGGGCTGGCTGTGCTACCTGGCGCCCGAGCTGTGCCGCGCGCTAACACCGCTCGCCTCGCTACACCTGCCCTTCTCCAAGTGCACAGATGTCTACGCATTCGGGTACTTACAAACATCACAACGGATATCTACAAGTGTGAAGTTGGCTACAAATAGAGACGTAGTTCGTATGTTTGGGTCGGATCGTACTAGGATTGGCCGAATCGTTTGCGGAGCCTAACTTCAGAGGGGTGAAGATTTAGACTATTTATCCGAGTACCACGCGAGCGAAGCCGCGGGCGGAAGCTTATTTCACATAATATCGATGCCAGATTAGCGGACGCTGATGCTGATTAGATACATCAGCGGATGCTGATGCTGATTTTAGCCAAGTGCTTGTCTGACTCGAAAACCTAGTATTCCGCACTTCTTTTATGTATCCACTCACTTATATGTATACACCGACCCAATTCGAATTACATAGCATTTACTGTACATACCTAGCTTAAACTTTCTTCTTGTCTTTTATAACGTGTCAGTGAACTGTACCGTCACATTATTAATAGTGGATATGGAAGAGCGGGGTCTTCTACCACAAGCATTGTCTGCTTAAAGGAAGAACCCAACGTAGATACACATTTATGTAAAATTGGTTACAGCCATAAATATATTTCTATTTCTATTTCTTGTGAAAACAGGATCGGTGTCAATCATTTCTGTTTGCAACAGAGTTAGCGGATCACCCCGCTGATGCTGATGCTGATAGTCGCAACAGTTCTAATCTGTAGATCATACGATTATTTGTGGTATTGACCCAGAAGTTGTTACTACAACTTACAAAATTTTCAAACTAGACGGGATCTGAACCCGTAACTCTGCTCGACGCAGTTGTCCATAGGTTGTAACCGCGAAATTCTGGGGTATTTGCAAAGTTTTAGAGTCGAATCCGACAGAGTTATATTGTGATGTTTTCTTTGGCAGTTGCTTGTCGGCCATTAAATATGTACAAGCGAATTGCGATGTTTTCTTGCCACTTTCCATCCACAACATACGTGTGTCGTGTTGTAAGGTGGCATAGTGTTCTTTAGAAACTCCTTATGGAGCTCTAGAAATCCGTCAGAATGGAAATTCCATTGAAGAAAAACAATATTTGTTGGATTCGACGGAATGACCCGTTATCTCGACTGTAAAAAAATAAGCTAAGACATTGACAGTAAGTTAATTTGAATATTCCAGCACGGTATGGTACGAGCTCCTATGTGGGGAATACCCGTTCAAAGGGCAGCCGCCAGAAGCTGTGATATGGCAGGTCGGGAAGGGCGTGAAGCAATCACTCGCCAACATGCAAGCTTCCAGAGATATCAAGGTAAGGACTTCCCCAGTTCTCAATCTTCGTAAGAGCTGTCACCAGCTCTACAGGGGTATTTTAAAATGTTGGAAATGAATCGAATATATCGACGATTACAATTACTCAATAAACAATATATAGCCTTATTTATGAACATATTTCAAAAGATAAACGAAGCTTAGGCTATTGCCATCTTACGGTTGGATAATTACAGTGACAGGGCTAACTTTGAGCATTGATTAACTTTGAATAGCGTTCATAAGTAAGGGGGATATTGTTCATCTAAGTATCCTCTTTCGATCCAAGTATATTTCGGAGATTAAAAACTTTCCGTCCTATTCTATTCAAAACAGTTCTATGAACCTCAAATAGCTAAAATGGCGTTCAAATATTATGTCACCTCTTTTTATTTACATTTAAATGAAAGGGACAAGCCTACATTATCGAGCCGTTATAAAATCACATTTGGTAATGATTAAGGGGATTAGGATGTAAGACATTTAAAAAAGTTCACTACAACTACAATTACACTATTTTAATTTTGTGAAAAAGTAGTCACAATGGTTATGTCAAATTATTTCGTCCCTAATACTTATATCTGTAGACTACCACAGTTCACAAACCTAAAATACGATTGGTCTCAAAATTCGTTTATAATTTATTTTTATTTGTAAATTTTCAGGACATCCTAATGATATGCTGGGCACTGAACCCGAACGATCGGCCGGACTTCCCCCATTTACTCACAACGCTTCAGAAGCTGCCTCGGAAGCGACTAGCGCGTTCTCCCTCGCACCCCGTGCATCTGTCCCGCTCTGCCGATTCTGTCTTCTAAAGTTCTAATCAATCGGCTAGAGCATTGTAGAACAGTCTTCTGTAAAAGACCATTGTAAGACTCATTGGTATTGTGTATACTGGTGGAATGCTTCCTCTGACGGTAGCTTAAGGTGATTTAGTAGTTGGCTCTGTCTGTTATGTATCTGGAATCCGCAAAGAATAAGTATACTTACTTTGGTTTTCACCACATAGTCCTCATAACTAATGCAAGTTAGTTTATTTGTTTGTCACTTTCACATGGGTACACAACAGGACATGGGTAACTTTCACCCGAAGAAGTTAATATTCCTGAGGGATAGAAATACAACTTTTAGGCATTTGCAAAATGTACGTTAGCACGTGCGAAGCCTAGCAAAACTTATGTATAGATGTATGGATGGATGGATATTTGTTACGCTTTCACGCGAAAACTACTTAACGGATTTGGTTGAAACCTGGAATATACATAGTTTTTGGCCTGGATAAACACATAAGAACTTTTTATCCGAGTATCATGCGAGCGAAGTCGCGGGCGAAAGCTAGTAATAAATAAAGCTACTTCTAGTAATAAAGAATTTATCTCAGTAACTTAGGTATTCTATGCTGATTCTGGATGCATAGAGTCAGAGCCTCAGTTTCAAATGTGACACAGAATTCTTTGTGTGGCCTAAGAACCATTGGGTCTCGCCTAGGGTGGACTCAAAACATTTGGGTCTCTTCTAGTATGGCCTCAGAATCGTTCTGTTTCGCCTAGTGTGGCCTCAAAACAATTGAGGTCTCTTCTAGTGTGGCCTCAGAATGTTTGGGTCTCGCCTAGTGTGACCTCAAAACAGTTGGGTCTTAGTGTGGCCTCAGAATCTCTGGATCTCGCCTAGTGTGACCTCTAAACAGTTGGGTCTCTTCTAGTGTGCTCAGAACCGTTGGGTCTCGCGCGGATATAAACTACCTCATTGGCACAATACCCAGCTGATACATAAAGAGGTCGTGGGTTCCATTCCCGATGCGGGGCAAATGCTTGCACGATCTGCAGATATTTTTTCCGTTTTGGTGTTGTACCATTGTGTACTTACAGTTCCTGCCCACGATACGGAAGAGAAAATAGTGTGGGCTATGTAAATATGAGTTGTCTGTTATGTTGTCTCAATTATCGACAGTTGCGAAATGTAATTTTAGAATGAAGCGGTTAACCAATCTTATGTGATGACGCAAGTGACATTTCACAAGCATGATTGACGCGCGACTAGACCCGAGCGTGAATCAGTTCATCTGGACAGATTGAATCAGACAGCTCTTTGAACACAAAATGAAACTAGACTGCAGAATGAACTCATTGAACCGATCCAAAGATGTTGGATATTTTAATTCGGCATCTTTCACTCCACGAGCACGTTCACTTGGATTCGTCTATTTGTAGAGTCATGTAGCAGAAAATCGTCAGGTCAAACGAGCAGAGAATGTCCTTTTCTACATAATTCCAATTAAGTCGTGTGAACATAGAATGAAAGAAAAATGAAGCATTCACTCAAGTGAACTTTCATTCAAGTGAAGCATCTGATTCCACCTTCAGCAATGAAAACTCAAGCTCCGCTGATCAAAGTCTTATAGAACTGTCAGGATGTTGGCTTAATTGTGAGTTTTTATTATTATGACTTTTCTCAATAAAAATGCCTAAGAGGGCTTGTGTGGTAACACTAAAGAGGAAACGAGCTATAACCTCACTTTGGAAATCATTAGTCGCAAACTTTTGTTCAAAACGCGCACTCTCATTATAAAGAAATCTTGTTCATGACAGTGAATCGACTACTCACTATAAGGGGCTCCGACGAAGCCTCCGACGGACGAATTGCCCATACAAACGTTATACCAAAATGATTTCTAATTCAAGAATATTTCCTCTAAATTGTTATATTATTTGTATTCCAAATAGTATTTATCTAGGTTCCTAAATATAGTTTTTCGTTACAAAATACTTACCTAGAATGAAATAAAAGCCAATTGCCAAAATTGACCACTTTTCTTCCTCTTTATTTCGTATTAAAAACAACACTATCTTACGTGTTGTTTGTTAAGGAACATAGCTTATATAATATCTTACAAAATAACTATACTATGTAAAGAATACATAAATTTTTCAGTAAATGTTTGGTATTACGGAACACAACCATATTCATCTCATAGCAATATTGGCGATTCAAGGCCAATATTGCTATCCAGCATGCGTCGCCGCATTCATAAATTGTTAATTCGAAAATATATTATCGAAATCGACTCGATAAAATAAAAATTAGCAAAAACTTTTTAAGTTTTGTGCAAATCGTAAAAAAAATAGCAATAATCCTAATTAACCGATTCTAGTTAGATGTTAATAAGAAAATTGTAATCAAAATTCGTGTTGCACAAAATAATTTATTTATAATTATTGTAAAAAAAGATTGTATTTTTAAAATGGCTTAGTAAATGTACATTTTGTAAATATTCATAATATAGTAAGTCGTGATCTCCGATTTATCGAAATAGATTAAATTATATTTTCGTATTTATGAGTAACTATGGGTCCGGCAGACTGACGACTTTTATCGGCCGATAGTTTAATCTGTTGCAACACTTTACCATCCATTAAATATTTATACGATTGTGGATGATTTGATAGATCCGTGAGCCATTGCAACAAAATAAACAGGATTTTTAAATTATTAAAATAAAAACATTATTGAAATTTTATTTCATCTGTCTAAAAATGCTAAATCAAAACCTATCAGTGTTACGAATAAAGAATAAGAATAAATTGATTAAAAATGAAAAACTCTGTCACATGCACATTTGTAGTTATTTTAATTTAAAATACCTACAAATAGTATCACGTACCTACAAATAGTAAGCAATAATGTGAAGTTATTTTAATTTTAAATACCTATAAATAGTATTATTATTATTATAAATGTGAAAGTTCTTACTCATTTCAATGGTATGAATGAATGAATGAATGACGATTTACCTTGGATTAAAATCGATATATAGATCAATAAGGGCTACTTTTTATCCAGGTAACATGTGAGCTGAGCTGCAGACGCAATAAAATTGTAGGGAAAAAAATATATAATTACATTATAACACAATAGTTGAATGACTAAACTATCGGCCGACTTATGTCTCTAGTTTGCAGGACCCATGTAAGACTATCTAAATCAGTTGTACGCTTTGTTAATATAAGTATAAAGTAAAATATTGTACAGTGTTAAGATTTTATGCTGTGATTATGGGATGTTGATAACATTATAAACTTCTGCTTAAACCATTATGTGCATTAATTTGTTTTATTTTCTATCTACACTTGTTCTAAATTTCTTTCATGTCATTGATTAAGGAAATATTTTTGTAAATAAAGATGTAACATTCCTGTTGGTAGCAGTTACTATTCAAATTACAAGAAAACATTTAATTTGTATTTTTTTAATACCATTCAATTCTTAATTTAATGACATAAGTGAAGACATTTCCACAATTTCGCCAATAACATGTATTCATTTGATAGGAGCATGTTGCAAGTTGTTGTATTTTTAACAGACTTCAAAAAAGGAGGAGGTTCTCAATTCGGTTGTATGTTTTTTTTTTCTTTGTTTCCATTTAGTAATGTATGACAAGTTTTTTGTATTGATCTGACAAGAACACCTATCTACTTAAATAAAAAACTCATGGAACTGTATAAAAACCTAAAGACATGTGCAATTTAAAAGTAAAGTCACCCGAAAATTAAGACTTGAATTGAAAAAAGCTTGCTAGTAAAAAATATAATTTATTGTTCGGGTAAATTATGGCTGTAGCTGAAATTAAAATATACCAATGACTGTAGTCGGTATGTGAATGATGTGGTTGAACCTCACAGTGTATTATAAATATTTATTCAATAGGTACAAGATTTGGTCTCCAGGCAGTTGTAATTTTACACTATGTAATTGAGATTTCTGAATGAATAGGATAGTTACATTTGCCAAAATAAAATTCCGATCACTGTTTTTGTGTTGTTTTTTGATATTTTTGTTGGCTGAAAATTAGGCTAGCCTTTAAGTAACTTGGATGATAGGTCAAATATTTTGCCCATGGTCCATTTAGGACCTAGAAACTAGAGAGTGTGTGCCCATCCATAGTCCATCTAGATTCTAGGTAGATTATGGATGGGCATAGCATTAGTTGGTTGGCAACCCATTAGTTTCTCTGGCATGGGTATCGTAGGGGGGTACCCCTGAGTTTGTAATGAATACATTTTATTATTTGTATGCTAGGGTGTTGGGTCTACGACATTGTGAAAGTACCTGGGAATACTTGGATCAGAGAGGCACAAGGCACCTAAGGGAGTCCTATTACCCTGCAGTGGGTGACTCCACGCTGAGATAATGTTGATGATGATGACATTATTTGGAAAATGATACCTTATTAGAGATATTATAAAAATACTGATAATAGCAACTTTTAATTTTATGATACATGTCCAGCCAATAGACTAGCAACATTTTTGCACATATTCTTAATTTCGTCATTAGTCAAGTACTCTGATGCTAATATAGCATTTCCTACTGCAACAGTCTCTCTCATGGTCTTCGCTTTGATCCATATTCGGCCGTTCATACCCGCAGCAAGTTCAAATGGCCACTCATTCTTTAGTGAGTCAATCAACATGCACTGTGGATTTAAAACCTTACGGATCAGGTTGAGTGAACATTTGAACACAAAGCCGTCTTCCAATACCCCCAAGCGGTTCTTTTTACCGTGAGAGTCGACACACACAAGTTCTGGTTCCATGTCTTTGCTGGCTACTAACATTTTGGCGTAAACTACGTCACCGATTTCAACTTTAGGTCTGTTCTTCTTCGTCGCACCTTCGAAGGATAGGTAGGAGAGTGTGGCGGGACAACTGCTGCCGACATCAACTCTGAAAATGTCTCCTAACTTTTGAGTAACAAGTCCAATCACATTTTCACCACGTGCGGGTACGTACCGCTTCTGGTAACTGTCCACCCAGAATGTGTGAGGTGCCCGTTTTCTCAAAACTCCAGCTTTTGTGATAAAAACTCCGTCAGCTTCCTTTCTTAATCCCGGACCGAGAAGGACTCTGCTTTTCTCACCGATGGTAGATATGACTTCACACTGATCTCCCGGGATCACGACATCCCCTACTGCTACTTTCATGGTTGAAATCTTCAAGAGTATATAAATTCTTCGGTCTGTTGAACAAGAAAATATAAATTATAACCTCAAATAGACTCAAAATCAAAACAAAACACACCACGTCAGTGTTGCCAAATTGATTTATTGGAACGGGCGGGCCGCCAGCTGGCCAGTCAGTCTGTCCGACCAAGCGTTTAATTTCTCTATGTGTCCGACCGCGGCCCGTGACTTACGCGCCGCCTGGCCCGCGCCCCGCGCCCCGGCCGCATTAAATTTTTACATAACATATAATTTAATTACTACATTATCAAACCATCGAAATAAGTACTGATTTTAGGCTAGTTCTAGTTATCTCTAAGGAAAACCAAATCTCGTTTAAAGTGACTTGTTCACTTCTGCGGCAGGAGGTAGGGAAGTGGTCAGCGCGAATATTTATATGTCGAGGAGTGTCTGGAGATCCATATCTGGTGGTATATAATCTTGAGTGAAATGCCATTTGTAGTGCTGTGGTCGTTGAAATGCTTGACACATCGTAGATGGACTGTCAGATGGGACGTTTGGGTGACGATCCAGAAACGCCATGAAAAAAAGAAGAAGAAGGGAGCGTGGGGCGCGGGAAGGGAGGATGGACGTCGTCCATCGAACACGAAAATAAAAAGGTTAAATATGATGGGATCGCGATGGATTTTGGGAATGAAAAGGAAAAGCACTACAAATGGGAGATCGCTGCATTCCTCGATATGTGCTTACACGTTGGATTTACCTCATCTCCGACATCAGAAGTGGGATAGTGAATGCACGCCTACAATCAAATACATGCTCGGTGGATGATGAAAATGGCATTACAAGTCGCTAGCATTCGAGTAATCAAATCGGCGCCCGCCAGCGCGTCGCCGCAACAGAACTAAGTTTACGTCAGAAAAGTACTGAAAAAGATGTTCACCTGTTGGAAGATGTGATGCAATGCAACATTGTCAGTCACAGGATGCAACGAGTTACCGGCTTCGCATGGCTTGCATGTAGGATAAGATTCGCACTGCGGAATGGATGTTTGCATGATTTGCAGCAGCGATTTGTTCAGAGTCTGGGATTGGTAGTACCATGGTTTCCTTATGATATCCACGACGCAGGAGAGAGTCCCGCCTAGTATCAGAGCTATGTGTGTGATGTTGGATGTTGTTTTGCTTTGACATAAATCTACACCGACCATCTGAATTATTGGCATAAAAGGAATGTTACAATTACACAAAAGGGATACCTGCAATGAACATGAATGCAGCAATATTAGAGTTTGTAGTCAATGATCCATCGCATACCCTCTTCAAAATAAAAATGATTTACAGCATAGATGCTTGACGGCAGTAGACTGCTACACTGAATATGGATTAGCAGGAGCGTTTACACTGAGATGGATGAGCTGTGTGTCATGTTTGTGATGAAGATAACCTATGGAACTGCTTCCTAAAGTGGAAAGAATATACTATGATGAGCATCATATGATGAACCAACTATGTTAAAAGAATGCAAGAAAATATAGAACAGGAAATGAATATTGAATGACAATGTTATGTGAAAACTATGTACCTATATCAAAGTTCCTGATTACCACTTTCACTGGCTGTGCTTATGGTTTGTAGACAAGATAGGCCACAATGTAATGGTTTGTTTTGCATCTGGACTGTAAAGATTGATGCATTTATTTATTGGTGTATTTATCCGGTGAGTTCATACAATTTTTAATTTAACATTGATAATTTAATGGCAAGTTGGTAGACAGCTTTCTAATTGATCTCCATAGGTTTGATAAGGAAGGTATACTAATATTATGTAATGTTCGGACATGCCCCTAATTACAATGTACATACATGGTACTGAATTACTAAGCAATATCATGAGTGTGTAATGAAGCCTATACAATCCTTTAAGTTTCAAGTTAGTTGTTGTAATAAAATAGTTCACTAAGCTTTCACTGCTTATTTGTAATATTAGTAATTTCAGTAATGGTTGTGAGTCTATGCTACATTAAGTCTGTCATCTGTAACACAGTTGTTACGGTTGAATGCAGTTTGTTTAAAAAAAAATTACATTTATTTTAGACAAGAATTATACAAAGACAATTAGAACAAAAGTATTTAAAAAAAAAATTATTGTCATGTGAATTTAATGGTGTGGGTTCGAGTCCCATAGGTCTGATTATCTTATTGTGCATTAGCATTAACGGTATGAAAGTGTAATCTAATCCATTGTAGTCCATAATACAATGTGCTAACATTGTTTTCTTTTCATGTCCCGTACTGTGAATGCGCAACCGACTCTGAGGAATAATTTGGGTATATTATATGGCCAACGTGACAAGCTTCTGGAGAGTGTGCTGTGGTGTTCTGACGGATGTACAGAATGTATGGGTTTATTTGGTGAGCATTTGGATTTATACTTACTGGGATGATGATGGAAACAGAACTAAAGCGTGAGCTACAGATAATCTTTTGGAGTAGAGATACTCGTGATCCAATTCATGAAGGAGTTGGTGCGGAGATAGTATTGATACAACCCACATACCGCTATCTATTGGCGAGCGACCACAGAAGTAATTGTCACGCCATCTAGTGGGGAGTAGATGAACTACCTGTTCCACTCAATTTCACTACACCTACCATACAATTGATAACGTCATCGGTCTGACAATGCTAACGGTACCTGTCACGGCTGCTTTCAAGATGAAAAAAAACAGTGGAACATGTATGTCAATGTCATCCTACACTGCACTGCCACAGGCGAAACTGGAGCAAAGTCCGGGTTACAAAAACTGCTTGATCAAGTCTCTCAAAACGCATGCAGTATCGGGAATTCTAGAGCAATGTTGCCACCAACCCAGAGTCTTCCGTTATTCTAGGGAGTTGGGTTGGCTGGGGTTGGGTTGGCGGGGGCAATGCACATACACATACACCCCAACGCGAGACGTCAGTGCAGAACTTTCCCCCCTACTTTAAATTAGAATTAGAAAGTAATTTTGTTCAAGAGTAAACATTTTGTAATACTTTTATGTGAGCCGAAGTATCAAACCCAGCAGTTGAATGCTATAGGCTGATGATGATGATGATGATAATGATGTGCCTTTTTTTATTGTTTGGGTTCGATAATACGTATAGTAATCTATTGTAGATTTGTGAGTTCTATTGTGAGATTGATGATTCACGGTAGAGTAACCTAAGTAGTTGTCAGATTCTAAGCTAGAGGATTGATAATACACAATGAGAATAAACTATTACTATTAGAATTTATTTGGGTCAGAATGACCGAGCAGGAGAACAAATAAGCTGGCAGAATTTATTTTGCAGATTGAACACTCACACGAGGATGTGTGAGGTGTCAGTATGGCCGGATCAAAAGAGCAGCGACGATAATATTAAATCTCAATAGCGCTTCCCCCTCACCTTAAGATAAGTACCTGCGAGCCATTTAGCTTTTTGTATGCGAACCTGAAAATGTGTAGTGATTCTAGTAAGACGGAATCCAGGGTTGCTGATCGTGGCATGCGGTTGCGGGCTCTGTAATGAAATATCTCTGACTCTCGCTCGATAATGTAGAAAGTATTGACACGCACGTTCACTTTGATTTTGGAATCATTTAAAATTTTAACGGATGCATATTTCGTGGATGACACTGCATTACATTGCAAACATGTGGATATGCATTGGGTGTGATGTGTGGTTTGTCTCTGTATCCTCGGTGGAATTTGGTACTGAACGGTATCTGAGGTTGTCGACAAAGAGTCGGAATTATGTTTGGTTTGGTTCTAGATACCTACCTAAGTATTTGTGGCACCTACCTGCGGTAAAACTGGTTTAGCACGCTTTTACAAAATAGGCTATGCCTACGCTGCGCATTAACGTTGTGACTGCTAAGTAAATAAAGAGTTCGGTTTGGTCGGATCGTGTGCGGGCCAAGTTGTCGGAAAAATAAAAATGAAGGCGACGGGACGTGTAACGTTGCAAGTGTGGAGAAAATTTTAGTGGCGAGTTTTGCGTGAGACTGAATGTGTGAATACTGTTCTAGGGTCGGAACAAGGCTGTTAATACTGTTCCAGAGTCGGAACAAGGTGTTTAATACTGTTCCAGGGTCGGAACAAGGCGATTAATACTGTTCCAGGGTCGGAACAAGGCGGTTAATACTGTTCCAGGGTCGGAACAAGGCGGTTAATACTGTTCCAAGGTCGGAACAAGACGGTTAATACTGTTCCAGGGTCGGAACAAGACGGTTAATACTGTTCCACGGTCGGAACAAGACGGTTAATACTGTTCCAGGGTCGGAACAAAGTGGTTTATACTGTTCCGCGTTCGGAAAAAGACGGTTAATACTGTTCCAGGGTCGGAACAAAGTGGTTTATACAGTTTCGCGTTCGGAAAAAGACGGGTAATACTGTTCCAGGGTCGAAATGAGGTGGTTAATACTGTTCCGCGGTCGGAACGAGGCGGTTAATACTGTTCCGCGGTCGGAACAAGACGGTTAATTCTGTTCCGCGGTCGAAACGAGGCGGTTAATTATGTTCCGCAGTCAGAACGAGGTGTTGAATCCGGTTCTGCGGTAGGAACCAGTCGGTGAATAATTCCGTGGTCGGAAAGAGGAGGTGAATCCGGTTCTATGGTCGGAACCAGGCGGTGAATCCGGTTCTACGTTGGAACCAGGCAGTGAATACAGTTTTGCGGTCGGAACTAGGCTGAGAATACTGCTCACGGGCGGGACAAGCGATTGAATTCTGTCCAACGGGGACAAGCGATTGAATTCTGTCCAACGGGGACAAGCATGTGGTTGAATTCTGTCCAACGGGGACAAGCATGTGGTTGAATTCTGTCCAACGGGGACAAGCATGTGGTTGAATTCTGTCCAACGGGGACAAGCATGTGGTTGAATTCTGTCCAACGGGGGCAAGCATGTGGTTGAATACTGTCCAGTGGGGACAACTAAGCGGTTGAATACTGTCCAGCGGGGACAACTGTTGAATTCTGTCCAAAGCGCCCCGGAGCAATGTTATTTTATTATAATCTTAATTTGTTTATTTATTTACATCTGAATTGTGCTATTACATACTTGACTAACTTATTAAACCATATCCAAACAACCGATCAATTGTATGTTAAAATGACCAAAACAGTAAAAACTTAAAACATCTTTATAATGGCTGCGTGCTACGAAGCGTTGCGTTTGCGTGCGTGCGTTTATACGACTGATGAAATTAAGGACTGAGATGTGAATCTAATTCATAAGTTTGAGTATTGCCAGTTTCAAGCGCGGTTTGTTGGCTATGAGTAGAGTTGCTCTGAATAAGTTTACGTTATGGTGCGTGTAAGCGTTTGTGCTACAGATTATTGGGGCTTGTGATTCCTATTTCAAAGAGTCATTTGCGTATAACTTTGGTAGATAGCCTTGAAAACCAGCTTAATTATTAGGCGGTATTGATGCCCAACTGTCAATGTCATGATCAGCAACATAACTGTGCTTATTTTACCTACCTATCAGTATTCGATGAAACAAAAATTAATGAGAACTGTTTGCTTGGCTAGAATTTTTCAGGTTAACAAGCAGAAACTAGCAATCCGAATGTGTATGTACATACTCGTACTTCTTGCCTTTTACTTAATCAATGGCGTCTGAGATGGCACTTCCACAGTTTATCCATAGTATCACACAGGGACGTGTGAAATGTCAGAATTGGCCGTGTCGAGGAGTGTCTGGAGATCATATCTGGTGGTATATGATCTTGAGTGAAATGCCATTTGTAGTGCTGTGGTCGTTGAAATGCTTGACACATCGTAGATGGACTGTCAGATGGGACGTTTGGGTGACGATCCAGAAACGCCATGAAAAAAAGAAGAAGAAGGGAGCGTGGGGCGCGGGAAGGGAGGATGGACGTCGTCCATCGAACACGAAAATAAAAAGGTTAAATATGATGGGATCGCGATGGATTTTGGGAATGAAAAGGAAAAGCACTACAAATGGGAGATCGCTGCATTCCTCGATATGTGCTTACACGTTGGATTTACCTCATCTCCGACATATATATATTTATTGTAAACTAATTGGTTTAATTATATACCTGGTTCCGAATAGCGAAGGATCGAGGCAAGTGGCATAATCAAAAGAAGGCCTATGCCCAGCAGTGGGTCGATAAAGGTTGAAATGATGATGATTGTAAACTTCTCAATCTCTTGTTGCTGTTACTCGCGCTGCCTGACAAAAGATGATCAGTACGATTGGCAGTAAATGTTTTGCAAGTACCTATTCATCAACTGTATTGTTCAGTCAGTTAGCTGCTGTTGTCGAGCCAGTGCTGTAAATAGTCTTTTAAGTACCCGGTGCGAGCTTCTTTATCTATATCTATAAAAAATCTCCTTTAAGCTTAGAGGCTCTGATCAGTAGATCCACGATTTATATTGACGGGCTTGACTTCTTTAGGGCTGCCAACTTTTTCAGGTCCCTCGGTCCCTCCCACCCATTGGACAATTACCTCTGGAACTAGTATTATGTTATCTGTGCCTCTGGTATGCCTTGATACCAAATAGGTACAAATAGCAAATCTCTCGCTCCGGCTTCGAGTTTAATATTGACTTCTTAGTACGTATAGTTTCTTGAAGAAATAAAATTAACTAACAAAATTGGAGAGCACAGTGAGCCGCCAAATGTTGGTGCATGAAAGAAACAAGAGAAAGCTTACTATAACCGTTGCGCTCTATTTCGTCATTGTTGCACAATTTTTTAGGGTGGGTTACGATAGTTTTGACCATTAAACCTTTAATGCCCAAATCCTGCATTGCCCAAATGCAATTCAATTGCCAAGAGTGAATGAAGCAGTAAATACTTCTCTTTCCTCGGTCCTGCCACGGCAATATGTTCGGCAGTCTGTCAGTAGCACGTTTGCAGTGGAAGAGGCTGAATGTAAAGCATGAAAACCTTATTTACCAATATACCTAACTGCTAATTTTGGAAAACTTACAATAGTCCCATTTTTAATTTTTAGTGCCCATTTTTAAGGATAAAGTATTCAAGCATTTCCTTTCTCTTGACTGCTAGGTTTTATTGCTAAGGGATACTATTAATGTTATATTTTGCAAATAGGTATTTATGTAGTTTATGTATTATAATTATGTAGTCTATAGTTTCATATTTATTATATTAATATTTTATGTAGTAGGTATATAATAAGGTATATTTTGTAGTTAGTTAGGTATGTGTATGATATTATATATCCAGCTACTTTCGTATGTATGTACACCACCGTCTTTTGTTTTTCGTGCTATCCTGTCCATCCAAAGGTGGTCTGGAATAGATCGCTATTAGCGATAAGACCACTTAAGGTACCTTTTTTTTAATTGTAAAGTTTCTGCAAATTGTGTTTTTTAATTTCGTGTACAATCAGGCCTCTTTCACTCCGCAGAATAGGTATAAAAATATACCTACGCATCGCCGGCCTTGCGAGCGTGGTTCGTTACGTCGGTTGCCGCGTTCTGCCCGGAACGAAAGTGTCCTTGAGCAGCCGCGGCATTTTAGTTTGTTTTTGTTAATGTACCTATATTTTTCGCCAAATGAAGGCAAAAAAATACTACACAGCATTTGGTTGCCTGAATAATAATAAGAAAATGTAAATAATACCAATAGTAGGTACAGAACTGAAAGTTTTTCTACCAAATAATGCGTTGTTTAGATATCAAAGTCTCCCGTATTTACTTAAGTAGGTAGGTACTTAGGTACAAGTTCTATTTGAATGCGGTACCTACCTACATAAATAAACGTAATATTATTATGTAGGTATTTTTTGATAGACAATTTTTGTGCCATTGGTAGGTATAGGTAGGCCTACATAGTGCTTTAGTAAGTAGGTATTATGATTTTGATTATGTAGACTGAGAGCAAGATTAGAAACCCAAGCTAGGTTCATTTTTATTTGGTTTAACTTTAAGTAGGCAGTGTAGGTTATCTACTTAAAAACAGTCGGGTAGGTAGGTGTAGGTAGACAAATCGATGTGGTAAGTTACCTAAAGGTAGGTGTACTAACAACTAAAACTAGATACCTAGGTTACCTACAAACCAAATGTTGTTTTTTTCTCTTGCAAATATCTAGGTAGGTACCTACCTACTAAAATTTCTCTTAAGATTTAGCATGATGTACCTACCTTAAACAGTGATTATTCAGTTTTCGTACACAAGACACCTAAACACTTAAGTAAGTGTTAAGGACCCAAGTACCTACCTAGTAGGTATGCCTATTTGCTGAGCTCTTAATGCAGCCAGCAAGTGTAAAATAGTTTTCTGATCTAATACTAGGTAGGTAGATATTATTTGAATTATCATTGTTCCTAAAAAGAAATAGGTGGCTAGATAACTGGATAGTAAAATGTTCAACAACAACAGCCTATAGGGGAGGCCTATGTCCAGCAGTGGACATAGGCCTCCCCTATAAGAGGGATATGCCCATAATCCCCACGCTGGGCATGCGGGTTGGGGATCGCAGGATACAGCTTCTCGCACCGCCGACGCTGCTGTCCGTCGGCGGCCAGGTAATTATTATTCGTCACAGAATAATTCTCAAGACAACCCTAACGTTACACGTGCCACGTCAGTAGAGATGGAGCTATACGATAGAAAGGGATGCAAGGTGTAGGTTAATATAAATGTTATGCACTGAGTTCGGTGCGAGCTGAATAGCACTTTATTGCGTAGCAGCTAAAGTCGCTATTTATTTAAATGATTGCGCGGAGTGAAGCTTCTATCCTCTCTGTATTCTGTGGTACAATAAAGAATTTATCTATCTATCTATCTATCTATCTATCTAATAGTTCTCACCTGGAATATATTCTCTTTGGTGAAGGCGACTATAAAGGTCAAACCTCCCTCTCACTCGCACCAAAAAATTTGCACCAAAATTGATCACATTGGTGCAAGTTTTTTGGTAAGAAAACGTGATAGAATCAAAATGATATGATTGCTGAACCTTTGTATTGTTATTTTCTAGGTCGTGAAGGTTTGTTATTTTGCATAACTACATTCAGTGATATAATGTTGAATATTGCGAGCGAGACATTTGACATGTATCGTCGCCCTAAAGATCTAGGCAAAATAAAATAGAGTTGGCAACTTTCTTTTCCTTTCACTTCACTTCTTTATTAAATGGCTTCTGGGATAGTTTTTCGCAATTTCTAGTAACTAGTATAATTATTACTAGTATAATTATTATTAATTTTTAGTAACTAGTATAAACGATTAGAGTTTTGAATTAAATTAATTCAAAACTCTAATCAGTAATCACCCATTATCATCAAGTCATAATCGGATGATGGAATCTCAAGGAAATCGAGGAAATACTAACTAACAATGCAATAAAATCTTAGAAGTCAATTTTGATCCACTTCCCGGTTTTCGATTGAGCTGAAATTTTGCATACTTTGTAGGTTTAGTAACAATGCAATAATCTGGTACTATTTATTAGTACTGGTGGATAGTGGAACTACTCAATGGCGAACAGCAAAGATACGAAATTTTGTAAATGGTTATAACTATAATATAGCCTGTTCTTAACTCCATCATGACATGGCTGCTGCACCCAGGGTTGACGTCCGGCGAGGGAACTCCTCAACGGTGAAGAGTACAGACACAACATTTTTTACATGCACGCATGAATCTATAAATGTGTTATTAGACGGAAGTGAATACATCCCTGCCTGTTGAACTATATTTCTACAGGCAGGGATGTATAGTACATATTTAACGGTTAGTATTGGCTTACCAACACCACATACGTTAACAGTACGCTTAAAAATATCAAGATGGAGTTTTAATTTAGAAAAAAAGCTAATATGTATTGGAAAAGCAAAAATCGGATTATTCGGATTATTCGCATTCCAAACGCAGACCTTATAGAAGCTCGAACAGGGCGCGTAAAATGCTATTTACGGCACTGACTGTGTCTATACAAAAAACAAGTAATGGAACATTATCCGGTTTCCGTCATGAGGATCATTCACGTTTTTTTGTTAATTATGTAGATTTGGATTTGTAGCTATTCAAATCAATATATACTGTGTTTTTGTTTTTATATAATAGTATAAAAAATTACCAAGATACAGAAGTGAACGTGTAAAAAATTCGCGAAAATTCGACTTCATTACAATTTTCTATTAATATATGAAAAATCGCAGTTTTAGAAAACTGCGATTTTTCATCATAATAATAATAATTATCATACCCAGGCATAATAAGACATTTTCTGAAAAAAAAAAAAAAAAAAATTCACAGCTCGCTCCGTTTGCCGATAAAAAACAGGTATGGTCATTGCCAAACATAAAAATTGCGCCTGGTTCGGCGATGCTTCCAGTAACAGTTCGCGGGGCAATGGTCGCCAAGGACCACGAGAGTCAGGGGTCGTGCGTGCAGTGGGGCTATTCCCCAAAAAAAGAAAAATGGTGACCCCACACTTCACTTCACTTCTTTATAAATTGGCTTCTGGGATAGTTTTCACAATTTCATCAGTTCACTTCACTTTTTTATTAATTGGCTTCTGGGATAGATTCCACAATGTCGATAGTATCAAGTCTAATGTATCGTGTCCCCAACTTTCACTTCACTTCACTTCTTTATTAAATGGCTTCTGGGATAGTTAATCACAATTTCGCCAGTATCAAGTATAATAATTGTTCATAATAATATGAGGCAACGTAGTACGGTTTATAAGTCCAGTCGTCCAGTCTTCGGTCAGGTCCTGTTTTCTGCTATAGCCATGGCGACTATAACCTCCCCAACTTTCTTTCACTTCACTTCACTTCTTTACTAATTTTGGTTTCTGGAATAGTTTCCACAATTTCACCAGTATCAAGTATAATGTTCATAATAATACGAGGCAACGTAGTACGGTTTATAAGTCCAGTTGTCCAGTCTTCAGTCAGGTCCTGTTTTCTGTAATTTATTATGTGGTCGCTCAGCGACAAAACCTTATATAAATAATAAATAAAGTAATTGATTAAATAATTTTTGAAGTTTGAAGTTTGACTACAGTTTGACTGACGCTATACGTGCCATTAAGCCTTTATTTTTATGTAAGATGTTAGGTTAAATTCAACTTTCTTTCAGAATGTTGGTGACAAAAGTGACAACGACATATAGCATTTCTGATTACGTCTGTCTGATGTGCTGTCAAATCATGAAAACATCTGACTTCCGTCTTATTGTCATAAATCGAAATCGTGTATCGCGCATGCACGTGCTCTATTTGTTTACGAATTATTTTCCGAAAAATTCACACAATTATGCCCGCAACTGTTCAAAATGACGTTCTAGTGTACAAAGGAAGCAATTTCTTCCGCCAGCGTCTGCTTCTTGCGACGCTAAGTGGGCGAGCGATCAGGATAGAAGAGATTCGAAGTTCTCAAGACGACCCTGGTCTCCGGGAGTACGAGGTGAACTTGATACGACTTCTGGATAAAGTGACGAACGGCACTCGCGTTGAGCTCAGCCAGACTGGCACATCGGTTTACTTTGAGCCTGGGCTATTGATTGGCGGTCAAATCAACCACAGTTGTTGCCCACAGAGGGGAATAGGTTAGTAATCTTAAATTTTTGCCGGCATTCTTGCCTATAACCTCACCTCAATCATTTTTCCACCGCGATAACTCTTCGTTCCAATAACTATCCTTAGAATATATACACTTCTAGCTGACCCGACAGACTTTGTCCTGCCTCAAAGAGGGTATTGAAGTTAAAAAAATATTCTGTAAAGATATTGAAATGGAAAAGCAATCAAAAAGGATATCGAAGAGGAAAAAGCAATTTTTTTGTTTTTGTTTATTTTGGCGCTAGGGTTGTCAACTTTGGGGCGACTCAGGCAGGCGCGGCTACAGGGGGGGCAACAGGGGCAATTTGCCCCCCCCCCCTGAACTACGGCAAAACACTATTACTATGACCTTGATAATTAATGTTGAGTTTAAACACTCGTCCACTGCACAGTTATAATACCTTTTTTATGTTGCTCCATTTTTGCTTGTACAAAAAAGTTCCCACCGGGTGTCTCGAGCGGGTGACACTCGCGCTTGCACTGGTCCGAACTGTTCCGAGATATCGTATCTGTTAGCAGTGTCTATGTGTGCGTTGCTCAAGCGCACTTTGTATGTAGATTGTCTTCTGTACCTATCTTTATTTTGTTTAGTTTTGTCAAACAATTTGTAAAGTTGATAATGCCTTTTCAGGTTACTACTTAGAAGTATTGCTAGCCCTTGGTCCCTTCTGTAAGGAGCCTTTGAATGCAGTGCTACAAGGAGTGACACACAGTGACCTGGACGTCTCTGTGGATAAGATAAAGACAGCAGCATTACCCGTGCTTCTTAAGTTTATACTTGTTGATGATGGATTGGAACTCAAAGTTGTTAGAAGAGGTATTTTTTTTTAATGATTCTTGTTTATAATCAAATAAGTTGTGATTATTTCTGTAGTTTGAGGCCCGCCAAAGAGGCTGGCTTGGCAACTAAAGCTGGCACTAAGATGTTCCTTTCAAAGGACATTAGTTCATGGATCTTAATGTAACTAAATGGTGAAACATCCAAATTGTGACTGGGTGGGGGATTGCTTTAAGGTGACTAGCTAGGAACACAGAAGGTACACAACATACACTTAGCTCATTAAAATTAAAAGAAAAGCGAATGTTTGGATGTTTGTTACTCTTACATGTCAAAACTCGCTTAAATGCACTTCTTTAGTATAGTTTTAGTCCAGGACATGATAGGCTGCTTTTTATGTGGGTACCAAGCGAATCTGGTACCTGAATATAAAGTAACTACAGGATTATTATAGGCTTTTTTATTGAAGCATGCGGTTTGCATGTAAACTAAACTGCACTATCTATAAACAAACCACAGACTTGACTGGCAGAAAATGCTGCTAGCATTAAGCCCACAATTACATTTGTTGTGCAATAAAGTACAAACAAATGATAAAACTACAATTTATTTATTAACAAGCTTTGCCATCCCCATTAATGCTTTTAGGGGTTCAAAATCCTGAAATATGTGTTTATTTATTTTTATTAGTCCGTCCAAAATTTCAAGTTAATAGGTGAAGATTTTTTTGTCCCCCATACAAACTTTGCCACACCCGTTAATCCCTTAGGGGTGAATTACCAAAAATCCCTTCTTATTCGGGGGGTTTTGCTATAAAAGTAAGCTACACTCCAAATTTCAACGTTGAATATTCAGTGGTTTAGGCTGTGCGTCAATTCCAGCAAAAGGATTGTTTAACATCTTTCTATTATTAGGTGCTCCACCATTGGGAGGGGGGGAGGTGGTATTCAAATGCCCGGTGAAACGTCACCTGCGTCCACTGCACTGCAGCAAGTGGGGACTGGTGAAGAGGATCCGAGGAGTTGTATACGCACTGAGGGTCTCACCCACCATGGCTAACAGAGTAGTTGAAGCTGCTAAAGGGGTAAGGCTAGTTACCTACTCAAACTCTTGTATGGACCGTCTGCACTATCGCTTTGGCGAAGGTTCGTGTTTCTTTTTAGGGTTCCATACCTCAAGAGGATAAAAAGATATCCTTATATCATCCCTCTGATGTCTGTGCGTCAGTCTGCCAGTCCGTCTGTCTGTTAAGACCCTCTTCTCAGGAATGCTTAGAGGTCTATGTGAATAATAACAACCTACTTAGTCTCATGTTCTTGATGGCATTACCTGTGACATTAGTCACGGGCACCCACACACTTCAAACCGAAACAGCAATACTGCTTCACGGCAGAAATAGATAAAAACATAAATAAATATATGGAACATCTTACAAATGGTAAACCTGGGCTAAGCAGATTTTTCAAGTAGCTATTTCCATTTTAATGAAAATCAAGGTCCCGTTTTGAAGTCTATCATCATCATCATCCACAGCCCGACTTTATCCACTGCTGGATATAGGCCTCCCGGAGTTTGTGCCATCCACCACGGTCTTGTGCTAGTCGTATCCACGATCGCCCGGCGACGCGTACTATGTCGTCGACCCATCTCGCTACTGGTCTTCCGACGCTTCTTTTGCTACCCTCGGCCACCATTCGTCAATGTCTTGCTCCACCTGTCATCACCACGCCTCGCAATGTGTCCCGCCCATCCCCACTTGAGCTCCATAAGTCGATTTCCAATGACCTGGACTTTTGTCCGTTTTCGGATCTATAGGGAACATATTATACACACACACTCATTGATTTAATAAGATGTATGGATATATTTCCAGGTAATGCTAAAGTTCCTGCCAGACGTGTACATAAACACGGATCAGTGCCGCGGCCCGAACGCCGGCAAGAGTCCAGGGTTCGGAGTCAGCCTCGTGGCCGAGACAGAAGACAGAACGTACTACTGCGCTGAGGCAGTAAGCATGTGACATAATACATCTATAGAGTATACATAGTAGTATAGATGAGTTGTAGTAGATGTTATTTGGCACACAAACAGTAAAAAACAGCACAAACAAGATAGTGGAACAATGAAACAAGGAGTGAACGGATACCTATATATCTTATTTTTTACTATACTAACTACCCTAATGGGTAGTAAATATGCTGAAACTAACTTTCGCCCGCAGCTTCGTTCGCATGTGCAAGTTTTGACGAACCTGAGTGTATCATAGTGTTCCATGTCAGACATTTTAGAATAAAGAATTTATAGTCTAGATTCTTTCTAGACTCTAGATCTACAAATGTGCAATATTTCAGCTCAATTAATTGAAGGAAGAAATATTTCACTTCTTCACATTACACTCACAAATGGGGATCGCAAGACAAAGCTTCTTGCAGCCGACGCTGCTGCCCGTCGGGGATGTAGCTGTGCCGGTGTTAGATTGCGCTATGCAGTTCTAATCAGCCGGCCGCCGCCAGAGCCCCGTTTGTTAGCTAGCAGGGCACCACGGGCAGGTGAGGTGGGCTTGGGTTCCGAACATGGAAATTTAACCACCCCAGCTACTACTGGTAACAGAGCCATACACTGAGCTCTCACTGGTGCGAGGCAGCATTTTGCTGAATTGGGACCTGTTCAGCCCACCACACGGCGATGACACGGTTGAGACCAAAAACTTATCTACTTGGATGCATATAAGTACAATAGCCACAACGTATCTATGTCTCTCTGAAGTTGGCTGCAAGTAGCGAAGTAGTTACTATTTATAGGTCGGATTCAAAGAACTATGACTAAAGCAGGGAAGAAGTCTTAAAATTCATTCATACTCTGAACTTCTACTCATACGGCTGATCTCTACTTTCTTATGTCCATATATAACTAGCTAATGAAAGCTAGAAAGGGATGCATACTTCTCTCAATGCGACTTCAAATGAGTTCAAAAAGAAAATCGTACCAGGGCGCTCGAATAAAATGCTATGCAGTTTTATAGAAATGCCCTGGTACGAAGTCGCATCAATCGCATTGAGATAAATTATGCATCCCTTTCTAGCAAATTATATATGGACATAAGAAAGTAGAGATCAGCCGTATGAGCTGACGTTCAGAGTATACTGAATTTGAAGACTTCATCCAGTTCTCTTCTATATCTGTGGTCGGATTGTACTAGGATTGGTCCGAATTGTTTGCTGAGTCTAACTTCAGATGGACATGGACTACTGTATCTAGATAGAAAGACTTCTGTAAAGGTATTCTGTTGTACCCAGTATCCAAGTAGTCTCTGACTCTTTTGTTATTTGTAAACAAACTCGACGTCCGTGAAATCAACAAAGAGGTTAAGAGGCCTGATAATCAGCGCTGTGTAACTTACACAGCACATGCTGAGCCAACCCCCTTTTCGGCATATGACATGTAGGGAATAATTAATTCCTTTATTAAGGCGACTATTCAGGTCGAACCTCCCTCTTGCTCGCACTATTCAACATTTTTGAACATACAAAGGTTCAGCAAGAATATCATGTTGAACCCAACACGTTTTCCTACCAAAAAATTTGCACCAAATTGATCACATTGGTACCAGTTTTTTGGTAAGGAAACGTGATAGAATCAAAATGATATTATTGCTGAACCTTTGAATTGTTATTTTCTAGGCCGTGAAGGTTTGCTATTTTGCATAATTAAATTCAATGATTTTATATCTTCAAAAATGTTGAATAGTGCGAGCGAGAGGGAGCTTTGACATGTATCGTCGCCTTAAGATACTCGTAATGTTGAGTAGGTATTTAGTAGCTTTATATTTGGCTTGTTATTTTTTAATACTGTCCCTACATTGTCATGTGTTCCGAAATAAATATTTTTATCTATATATCTAACTTACCTACAGTCTAATGGTTTGTACTTACCTACCTATTATGACTTATTTTTATTCTGTTATATTGTTCTGTGCTAAATAAAAACAAAAACTATCTATCTATAAGATCCCACTGGAGGGATCGTGGGGACGCCTTTGCTCAGCAGTGTGACATAGCAGGCTAATAGTAATCTTAATCTATAAGGTCATTCGAATTATTTGCAGAAATCGTCTGACGTAGGGACAGGGGACACCACACTGCCGGAGGACTTAGGCCGTGAGTGCGCTCTTAGGCTGCTGGATGAGATATACCGAGGCGGGGCCGTGGACAGCTCCTTCCAGTGGTTGCTAGCTCTGTGGATGGCGCTCGGACAGAAGGACGTCAGCGAATGTGTTGTAAGTTGACATTTTGAAGTACTACCACCATGCCTGTTTCTTTTGTTAAGTGATAGTAGAGCTGTTTGTGAAAGGCTCGTCTGGGGAATTACTACCGCCATATACCGCCTATTTCTGCCGTGAAGCAGCATTGCAGTTTCGGTTTGAAAGGTATTTCGGTGAAATTATAGGCACATGAGGCTACCTTCATGTCTCAAGTTGATGGACGCACAGCTTTGCATCGGTGGGCACGTTCTAAACGTGAGTGACCTTCAATACTTTTTTTGTAAATATAAGACACCCAGACTGGAAATATATACATTCAGATCATACAAAAAAAATCCCGCGGCGGTAATCGAACTCGCAACCTTCTGCCTCTCAGGTGAGCCTTCGCCCACTGCGCCACAAAGGTCGTCCAAAAAGGCGCCACTGCGTCAGCTGTGTACGAACTTAGTTTTTTGTATTTATCTTATTCATCAAAACTTAATACTATATTAACTCAAACTCAAAGTTTCTGTATTCATTACGAGGTACACTTTGAATAGTAATTATATATTTTTATTTTAAGAAACTTTGCTTGTCTTATATATTTTGAACATCTTTTTTACACATTTTATTCATAACCTTTCTATTGGAAAACCGTAGTCTTAGTACCCACGGTAACAGCGTATCGTACAAAGCATTAAACAAAATATTATCTTAATTTTATCGTGTGTTAAATGTAGCTGTTGTTGGTGTCGAAATAAATAAATAAAACTTGGCTCTAGGTAGACAGATGGCCTGCATTTAAACTGCACTTAGACTGCAAAGAAGATCGGTCAGTTTCATACAACCTGTAACCTGAGACCTGACCATAAAATGTCGCGTCTAGAAATGACTTAATTGATAGTTCTTATTACAGGATATCATGTTCAATTAATCGTTTTTTTTTATTAAAGTCGGAGAATTTTTCTGGGTATTTTTTTAATACTTTTAGGTTACAATCGATTAGGACACAGGCACCATTAAAAAGCATCAACCAAACGCGTGCTTTGTTAGTGGTAGTTTTGTTTTAGACGGTAGACATTCGGGTGAGAGATGCACAATGTGGATGAGAGTGCGTTCAAAAACCATGATACGTTATGATAGGGCGTGTTTTACTAAGTATTCCGGCTTTAATAAATAAAGTTATTAGTTATAATTTTAATACTCCATTACATAGAATATTTTTACATAATTCGTATTTTTATTCGCTTCAATTTATAGTCAGGTCTGAAATGACCGGCCTTCTTTGTAGTTAAAATGCAGTTAGTACGACTGCAATAAAACTCCCAACCAACCGTGCAGCCAACTGCAATTGAACTATACGTCGATCGTGCAGCTAGCTTGCAGTTAGCGTGCAGTTGTTGTAATTGCACGCTAACTGCAAGCTAGTTGCAAGTTGTTGTAATTGCACACCGACTGCCTCGGGTTACACGGTTAGTTTGCAGTTTGATTGCAGTCGTACTACTGTATTCAAACTGGTTTGCAACCGAAGTGCAGTTAAACGCAGGCCGCCTGTCTAGAGTCTTATTACCTGTATGTTTTATTGTCATATTCTTCTGTGTACAATAAAGATTATCTTGTTCTAGATTGGCCCCCTCTCAGACTACTCTATCACCTTCCTCCAGCACCTGAAAGAGTTCTTCGGTGTGATGTTCAAGCTGGATGTGCAGACGGCTGATGATGATGATGACGAGCAGGTGACCGCGCAGCCGGTTAAAATGACGTGTGTGGGGATAGGATACGTTAATATCAGCAAGAGGACATTATAATGATTGTTAGTAAAGATATCTTTAATTATTAATCTACACGTGACAATCCTTATAACTTCTACTTATCATTAAATTTAAAATAACTGTCGCCCTTTCTGACCTCTAGCGCGGTGGGCGAAGACCTATTTTATGCGCAGAAGGTTGCGGGTTCGATTCCCGCCGCGAGACAAATGTTTATATGAATTACAGGGTCCTTACATCTGAAATTGACGTTTGGAAAAATTTCGAAATTCGAGAAATTTCGAGAGAAAATTTGCACGCAATACATTTTATTTTTTTCTGGAACTAGTAACCGACAAATCCTATTCCCCTAAAATTTTGAGTGTATTATTGGACAACATTGTACAAAATATGCATAGCCTTTATTAATGAAGGAAACTGACACAAAAAAAATTACTACTTTAAGCATTGAAAGCGACAACACATGAGATGAACTGTTTTAAAGTTTTATTTTGTGGTGATGAACTTCTCCAAAAATATTATTTATTGAATTTTCAATCTTTGCGATAATGTTAAGAATATAAGATGTTCAGAATAAATATTCATTTTGTAAATAACTGTTTAAAAATATGTACCTATAGAATAAAATAGTCATGTCAGAGTGTCGCAGTCAATGTAAGTCAGCATCGGACTGCGATTTAGCTAGGCCATTCGCGATTTATCAATGTTTAAAATCTACACTTACTCATCGTCAAATAACAGATGAAGTTAATTCGCACCTCTCCAGGGACACAACTCGAAAATAAGACACTAGCGCTGGTCGTAATAGTCTACACATAGCAATATGCTGAGTTAGAGGAGCCTTGCAACAGCGTTATTACACGTTACTAACTGAACTCTTGTGAACTGTTGTTGCAAATAAATATCTTCTAATCTAAGATTTTTATACATCCCAAAAATTTCGACTCAGGCGGGATTTGAACTCGCGACCTTCCCATCAATACCGAAACGCGCTAACTAACTGCGCTACCTGGACCTGATACCTTAAGTGTGGGCAAACACTTATAAAACAAAAATAAAATTCTATTCTATTCTACTCTAAAATCCTAGTTTTATAGGAAAGCCCAATAAGTATAAAAACTTATTTTTATCAACTCCACTTATTTTGTATTAATAATTTGTACTTGTTATCTACTTGTTACATATTATTTCTAAGACCAAATCTCGCACTAATAGTCTGACAATTAAGAAAAGATTCACTCTGTTTTTAAACCGATTTCAAAAAAAAATTGAGGAGGAGGATTAACGTGCCTTCCGAAGCACGGATGTATCCAGACCTAAATTTCACTAAACGGTTTCCCATCCAAGTTTGACCGCCCTGAGTGTTGCTTAAATAAGTTGGTCGGCTAAGAAAACCGAAGTAAGCCACGCCACGAGCGCTTCGTTTCAGGTTTCAGCTCAATTCGTAAAGTTTTGGCGTGAAGGAGCACAAACATTTTCACATATTTCTTATCCAAAATATCGCCTTTATAAATTAATAGGAAGGATATCACTTTTATAAGTAAGTATCTCTTTTTTTATCAAGTAAAATTCACACGTTCTTGTATTTATTTATTTACTTACAATAAATTCACAAACTTAACACTAAAATGGTAAAATAAGGCACATATTTGTGTGATCGTGATTATCGTGAATCCAATGTGATTTAAGAATGGTTATGTTTACACCATGATCTTCATTTTTTTACTTATTTCTAAAGAGTTGGCAGTGATTGTATGAAATAGTGTGGTTATTTCTTGGTCATCCTTAGAGACCAATGACTAAGAATAGCCTTCTTGCGCTGGATACGTACATTACAGGACTATGTTGCGCCAACACGTTATATATAGGTATTCGTGACGCTACAACGTTGCTTCCACGAAGTTATATGCAACATTTCGTGGCACATTTGGAGTGCAACGCCTTTGCCTTACCAATGGGGTAAAAAATTACAAAATGCTACAAGACTTCATGATGATGCACAAAATGAAGTTATTTTTATTAATTTGACTTAGAATATGTTCTTGCAAGAAGTTAAAATAAATATGAGGGTGAGCAATGGCCATTTGCACGAACAGTCTCCTATATCTAAGTGTCACCTAAGTTTGGTACAGCCTTTATATTTATTCTAGACGATTTATACTGAAGACTGTTGATGCAAACGGTTTGTATCCTAAAATTATGAGTTACCCTCAAACTTCTTGCTACATGTAAATAAGCTAATAAATTTCAGTCGATAATAGATATCACAATTTTTGAAAAAGCATATGTTCAAGAATTATAATTTAGAAGTTTTGATCGAAATAATAAATATTTATGATACAATTTAAATATAGCTGCATTTCGTCCAAGAAACATAGGCATATGGAGAACATACACTTTGCCAACGGACTGTATACTAAGTACCTATAAGTATACATAAGTATATCGTTCTTTACTTCACAAATATTCACAATAGGGCTTCGCTAACGGCTTCACGCTTCGGCTACGCAGTACTACTAGGTTACTAATAGATACTAGGTATACTAGTAGACTTTGTAATCGACAAACAGAGGGGCTGAACCTTCGGAAGCGCGATAGTGCCAATAGCCGTCAGATAAGCCTCCAAAATTCGGAAAAACTCCGATTATTTATCAAAAAATGTATCATATTCTGCAAGCTTTTAAGTCTGGCCTATGTTTCAAAGACTGGCAAACCCTAAACATCCTTCTCATCGCATCCCAGTCCTGCAGACCAGTTGCAAATCCCACCGACGGGGTCGAAGCTAAGTCCCTTCGGACAGACGTACTCCCATCCCAGGAGTGCGCCGAACTCCATTCGCGCACAGGATATGAACTTCTTGCAGGATGACGGGTGGGGGAAGTTACCAACGTCCAAGCATTCGATGGATCCTGCAAAGAATTAAATTTGTTATTTCAACTGTACTTAATCCAAAGAGAGAAAGAAAATACATTTTCTTTTTGTTTATCATGACGTTTCATATCGTATGTAACTTTCCTCAGACTTATGTTACGTATATATCTATTTGACGATTTATTAAATAAGTAATAGAAATAGCCTATATAAATATACTATGGTAATAATAAAAATAGTTCAAACCCGAGTGTACTGCCTTGAAGAACTCCTACTTTATAATTATTTGTTTGAACAACGGCACATCAGTTTAGTTATTATAGTAAATATTTAATCGTTCTAGAAATTTAAATTGGAACAACTTGGGTTTCTATGCAATTCCCATACCGCCCCGCTGCTGGTCAAGTATGGTTCATAAGAATATAAAGTTTACTGAATGTCTTTGATAGGTAAATTTTTCAATGCAACTCTATTATACTATTTTTTAACACAATTCTTTGAGAAAACTTACCTTTCCCATGTAGTATAACTTTGGTGCCCTCCGCGTATTTCAGTGCTACTTTCTCTGCGCTGTCATCATAGTAGTCGTAGTTGACCACTGGCCTGTATGTCCTGTTGGGGTCAACCTTTGCTATTTTCTCAAAAGGCTTAGATGGCCTTGATCTAGGAGTAGGCTTGGTGGTGACTTCTGGGACATAAGTTGGGGTGGTAGAACGGACGGGCATAGCTGATGTTGTAGGGCGAATGGTGGTGGAGATTCGTCGCTGGATCTTCTTCCTGAACACCTTACGGGTAGTCTGTGGTGTAGTGGGTGTTAGGTATTGGAATTCGTCTGAAAATTTCATGGTTTTGCTTATGGAAGAGTTCATAATGTTATAAAATATTATCTGTGTGTTTATGTTAGTGTTTATAAAGGCATGTTTGGTTTGGAAAAAGCCTTATAATTAGATTAGTGGTTACCTACTTGTTACGTTCACAGTTAGGTTTGTGGAGTTATTTGTTTTGAAGTAATTATTATGCTGGAAGAAAACTATATTAGGTTAAGCTCATCACATCAGCCATACTTTTTGTATTTATAATTTGTGCGTACAGTCAAGAATAACAGAAAATACGAAAGCCACTTACTATATTATTGGGTTACGGAGTTAATATACCTATTTATGAGAGTGGTGAATCCTAGTGAAATACCTTTGTCAATAATCAAGCATGTTGCTGTCTCAAGAATAATGTTTCGAAAAAGCTAGATGCTTTACATGTGTGACGTGAAGATAAGCGACAAGTGCTTGAAGAATCAGAATATGGTAACTCTATCAGCCCAGAGGATTAAGAAGCGCTCATTAAAGCTTCTTAAACTCACCATCAAATGTCTTGGTGACGGGGGATTCCAGCAAATACTCCCTAGTGTAAAACCCAGCGGGCTCTTGACTGGAGCCAGTGTAACCTACAGTAGACCCACTGACTTCAGAAATCGTGTTATATCTGGCGCTAGTCGATCTAGTATCTTCAACAGGGATAGTGGTATACTTTGCAGTGTTTTCTGGGAGAACTGGAATTGTGGAGTATTTGTCACTCTCATACTTGATCCCTCCTCGTTGTACTCCAGTATATCCTGATATAATCACGTTAGGGGAAGAGAAACCTCTTGAAGTGATGGTAGTGGGGGTTGAGTAAGATCTGGAGTCAGTGGTCTCAGGGTAGTCCTTGGTTGTGGTGTAATCGCGGGTGGTGGGTACATATTGATTAGTCACAGTTTGATACACGGGGGTGTTGGGGTATCTGCTTAGGGTGCTCAATTTAGGGGCTTCAAATGTAGTTGGTCTGCCAAATGTAGGGATATTAGTGTATCCATCTCGAGGGACCGTGGTGGGGAAGGTTTCTAAAGTGACTTTACCAGTATCAATATCTGTGCGATCGTTGCTGCTTCGTAAACTCGTTTTTGGAACATCGTATGTTATTTTCGTGTCATAGTCTGTAGTGGAGTATACTGGTCGCCTTGATTTCGTTGCTACATCAGGTGTTGTGATATCATCAACGGTTGTCACTCTCGGTGTGTCATAGATGCTGAATGTTTCTCCAAGGGTCGTCTGTACAATGTCCTGTGTCGGAGTTGTTCTGTAGGCTGTTGTATATTCTTCGTAAGTTGGTGTTTTCGTGTATTCAGTGTTGGTGCTCGTGTATTCAGTATTTCTGGAGGTGCCTTCGAAGTCAGTGCTGGGCAGTGGAGCAGTGATGAGCTGATGTGCTGCGATGGCGAGGGCAGTTTCTGCGTTATCTGTTTCAATTGAGAATTGTGATAATAATTGTTGGATAGGAATAAAAAATGAAAAAAAATGAGAATTATGATAATATTTTTTGGATATTTAAAAGCTTGTTGGTAAAAACGTAATCATTAAGTTGGTTAGTCTGTTTTTAGATTAATTTAGTGTAACGTTCTTCTGTGGCGCGAAGATTGCGAAAAACCTGTAATTTATCAAAATTCTAGTATGAGATTTAAATTCGAGAAATTCCTAGGACCTATGATAGGTAGGTACCTACTTATATTATCATCACCAAAACAGTTATACCTATTTATTTTATTGATACCAATATAAGCAAGCAACATGAACACACATATTCGATCAAGCAACTGGTTCAGAAGACATGTTTGTAGACTGCCTTAAGCTATCGTCAATATTTTGTATCAAGTGTTGTTATCTAAGATTTTATAATATCCCAAAAATTTTGACGCAGAATTCTTCTTATATCCTTCTTATAAATATCAGGACGTCCTTTCAACAGCGCTACTAATCCCACTCCTCCGAAATTTTCGGGCTGTCAAAACTCCTGAGTTGACATTTTTGGAATATTATAAAATATGGGTTAACATGATCAAGACTCAGTGGTATAAATAATCGCTTGAAATTCATATTATGTATGAACTCCTCTAATTACCTTCAAAAGTAGTGCCTGCCTCTGTGGTCACCTCTTCACTTTTCCTCAGTATATCCTCGAGCTGGTTCTGTTTGAAAGAGGAGCTGTACTTTTTGCTCTGTCTCCTTCTCTCCTCCTCTGTGGCTGATGGATTCTGGTCGTCCTTCAGGTTGACTAGTGGACGGCGTTGGATCTTGGAACCTTTCTTTGATGAACGTGGCTCTAGAGTTGGGTCTTCGATGGCTTCTGTATTTAAAAAGAGATTTTTACAATACCTAGCCTACTTTTTTATGTGCAAATTTTTATAAAAAATTTAATTTTAATTTTTATAATATAAATAATATAAAAATAAAAATATTTTTTTTTATAAAAATTATAAATAAAATAAATATAATTTACCTACAATATTATGATACTGAACATATGATGAAGTTAGATACGATAAATCATATTAGAATTATATTGATATTGATTGTAAAAAATACCTAGAAGCTAGAAAATAAAAACTTGGGTTAAGACTAAGATTTGATGACAGTAGAGCAAGACTTGCTACAAAAACATTGCATTATGGTAAACATGATGTCTTATCCAAAGAGGTCGTCTATGGTCTACAAAATATGGTGTTTGGATCGCACCCATTGCTCCTAAATATGAATAAAATCTTACCAATATCTCCTATATCTTGGAGTACTTCCTCGCTCTCCAGCATCAAAGTTGTTGGCTGGGATGTGGTGCTGGTGGCTGAACTGACAGTGGTAGGTTTTCTTCGGCTGGCAATGCGGAACGGACGGCGGGTGACTGTTGCAGTCGATGTTGATGGCGCTGCTGTTGTCGATACTGGAGAAAAGAGATTAGAAAAAACTATGTAAATTTATAAAAAAATATAGAAAATTTTATCATTTGAGGGACTGTTTAACAATTTTCGATATTAAAGCTTTTAAAATCCTAACTGATAGCATGATAGGTCTATCCTGCTAGTCCGTAGTTTTGGCGTAGAAAGCCAATATCATCATATCTAGGTACCTATATGATAATCTATTTGCAAATCTTTGCTAAAGTATATCTAAACTAAATTAGTAGTATAAAATACTTGAAAATACTAATGCCGACAGAAATCTAGAACGTTTAGTTTTAGAACCCTAAGCTTTATTTCAATTTTAAAATGAAGGAGTTTTCATTAGTAGGTCCTCCTACCTTCTACCTAATCTATTACTTTAGGCAAAATTAAGCTGCAATAAACTTTTCACGATAATTCTCACATTATTCGATGCAAATGCTTTAATAAGTTATCGTGTAGGTACCATATACAGTACCCACACATTTAATTTGCGTATGTATGATGAAAGTAGGTGTAAATGGCCCAAGGTTATGATTTGTATGTAAATCCTGCATCCAGTTCAATGCCAAGGTGTATTTAATTATGTTTATTGAATGAACAATGAAAAGCTCTAAAAGTATTGAACAAGGCAAGGACCCGTGTCAATAGGGGCTTATTGTGGTTCTTTTTTGAGATGGTGAGAAGTGGTACCTTTGTATTGTTTCATTCTAAAAATCCTCGGGATGAATTGTTTTCATAAAATATGAAAAGTACGTACCTAATAATCTCACATGAAGTCTTTGTAATCGAAGATTAAAATTATGATTAGCATATGAAGTATTTAACTAACCTTATGAAAATAATGATTATATTAATTTGGCTGTTAAAATTATTCAAACTGTTTTACCTTGGGTACTTAGGGAAAATGAATAATAAATAATGCTGGACTATATCACACAGCATCATGTAGCCCCAAACTAAGCAGAGCTTGTGTTATGGGAACCACATGATATTGTAAATACATACCTATGATACATAGAAAACACCCAGACCCGAGACAAATATCTGCAGAACATGCAAACATTTGTCCCGCGGCGGGTATCGAATTCGCAACCTTCTGCGTCTTAGGCGGACCTTGTCGTCGCAGTGAAGTTTAAAATGATTCTCTTCTGCTTCTAAGTCAGTCTATCTGAGCCATAGTAGGTAGGTGCTTACAGTAGCATCAACAGAGGCATTCCAGTATTCAGTATATTTATTGCAACATAAAAATATTTTTACATACGGTCTCTACCTCAATATGACAAAGACACGGCATTTATTCATGCATTCGGTCGCAGCAATTGTCATCGTGGATATTCGTACAATCCATCACGTTGTGAAACGCAACGTATGAACTGGTGCATAATTAATCAATGCGCGTGAGTGCTTCATGATCATTGATTAGATGTTGTTGCGACATGCTATATCATGGCTTGCTGTAACACATAGTTACATGTCAGTATGTTTTGATGCCTACTACCAAGGGTGGGCTCGGACTAAAAACACTTGGATTCCGCTGAGAATAAGTACCTACGTAAGTTGCCTACTTTATTTTTTTTCCTTCCCATGTCCTACGAATGGAGGAGGACCGGGCAGCAAAACTAGCTTTTCTGGGGGTGCCGGTCAGATACCGCTGGAAAGAAGAAGTCGAGAAAAACCTCGGCTTTCTTCAAGTGCCAGACTGGAGAGAGGGAGTAGGTATAAGACAATAGCCGGTGGCTTTCCATCGTGTCGGAGGCCAAGACCCGCTTGCAAGTGTTCCGAATGCATAGAGATCGAGCCCAAAATGATGTAGCTTAAGATATACTGAAAGAAGAGATCTTAAAATTTACCTAGAGTGAACTGATATGGATTAATCTCCATAAAGCCAGCTTACTTATGATTATTAGATTAATCCTAGCACTATTTACTTTAATATTTCATGGTTTCATTTCGTTGTTCTCACATGGGAAATCGAAAGAAAACGACACCGTTAAGAGCGGTGTCCCAACCAAATCCGACAAGACCGTGAGACGACATAGAAAATGATATTTCCCACGACATGGTGTATGGGACGAGTTGGGACATACGACGGCTATTGAACTTAGGTCAATCAAGGTATTCTCGTGAAAATAAGTAGCCTCCAAGATAAATATCACAAAAATATTTCTTCGCCATTTTTAAAATCTAAAGATATCAAGTAAGCAAGAGCTGAAGTGCCTAACTAAATTTTCGGAGTTTTGTAGGCGGCGCACCTGACGCCCGACTGGATCTCTCGAAATAATTGAATTTGAAGGATAAAATTATTAGAATAAGGTCGAAAAATAATGAGTTCGGAAAAAATCCTTTGATATGAACCGTGGTGCCGTCAGTACACGCTGGCCCTAACGTGCCATCTGCCTTCATATGCATGCACAAAAGGTACACCCTTACTGACCCTGCTGTGTGTTTTTTATTTACCCGCCGTGGGGTGTATAGTATCCAGTGCGGGTTAAATTGTACTCGGTGTGTGTATCGTACCCACACTCCCCTGCATTGAATCGGCGAATGAGCACATAATTGCTCTATGAAAGCCGGGCGGCTCTCGCAGTCGCGACTCGGACCTGTCTCGCTACGTTGCACTTCACCAACCACTTTCACGATAACTAGAGACTGTTGAGCTCATTAGTGCATGTACTTTCTTTATACATCTGATACCTGTTCATACAACTCATATTTGTTTAGATACCTTTACGGTTATCATATATTGACGTGTAATAATCTTACCTGTAATAGTCAAATAAACGACTAGGTATTGACTAATGAATGACTATCAACGTCTAATTATTGCAGGGTTCGACTGTGTCATAGGTTTCCTTTTGCTTCTGAGCGCTTAGGATATGACTTCATTAATGGTTTTTTTGAGAGTAGGTCGGACGAGTTAATCCGAGTTCGGAGCTGTCTCTATAAGTATTATATCGAAATCGTTTCGCGGAGTAGATCCCCAGTTTCAGCTTGATAATATCGGTAAATATGACTTTGCGATTACTTATCGGTTACAGTTCTTGTTCAGATAATAAAATAAATAAAATTTTATTTCGGAACAAGTTACATAAGAACAAAAATAGGGAAAACGATGAAAGCAGCTAAGACGTAATAATTACCAGTTTCTAATAGAAATTTATCGAAACTGATTGCATCGATTTACCTATGTTGCACGTTATGAGGGCCAAGTTAACATACGCCCTATTTAGTTTGGCAAGCTCATTCATTCATTCATATATTCATGCATAATGTCCTAAATTACACTAGTCAGCTCGTGCGTAGGTCGGTCTCGGTAGGTACATTGATCCTGTCGGGGCGCTGCAGGAAAAAGTTTTCATTTTACAATACTACAGCCTACGTACGTCCCGCTAAAATAAGTTAAAAAAGTAATAAAAGTAATAAAAGTTGCGCCTTGTCATGTGTATGTTCTGATTCACAATCTACCTACCTTATTATACATCTATAAGGTGGATTGTGAATCAGAACATATCGCTTACTTCATCTCCTATTCAATTTACACGGGTCGATTAACCTAACATTTCCTACAATAAAACGGTTTGTTAAGCGCGGAAGTCAATAACCATAAAACCATTTTACAACTTTTATTTTATAACAATTTGTAATGGATTCAATTATAAAACAATGCTTCGTTTCGCGTACCTATACCATAAAAGCGATTTCGTTTTCTGTTTTCGGAGGGCACGCTAATCATTTCGTAATTTTAGGGTATAACTAAACTTTTTTTTTTAATTGTGTACTTCTTTATTTTTGTATATATATAGGCCCTTACTCTGTAAACCTATGGATATTAATCCATGATAATGAATATTTTGGTTTGTTTTGTATGACTGTAATGCCGTCATTGCTAAACTCATGTTAGCTGATGCCATACCTTCCTGAAACCTATAGTTATGTTAAACAAACCCGCTTTTCTTTCGTTAATTTAAGTATTCGGATTAGTCGATTCGGAATTTCCCAAACAAACACACAATTTAAAAAAATAACCTCTTTATAATATTTTCACATGCAGCTCTATTAAGCAGATACTCAATACTCAAAGCATTTGTGTGATCTATAATGATTATCGCCCCAAATGTCGCCGCGGTGGTAATCAAACTCGTGCCATTTCTCTCAGGCTTTCGCCTGCACCGAAATCGAAAATTAATAAGCGAGAGTGAAAGTTCTGGGTCAACATCCAGTGGCAAGTAACGGAGGATTGGGTTACGTAACATTCTATTGTACTCGAGTTCTGAACAATAGTCAATAGCTAAGAGTAGAGACGGGGGTGGGGGGAAGTTGAATGATATTGACGACTTCCATAGCACAGTGGGTTGGCTGACTCAGTAGCGGGTTTGACACCGCTGATAATTGGCAAAAAACATCAAAGAGGCGAACTCATTGGGGAAGGTTGGAATGATCCCTCCATAACATGGAGAATTGAAATTAGACGCTGGTTTGATTTCCGGTGCGGATAATGTTTATTTGTAGTATCTTCTTCAGCCATAAAAGTTTAAAGACACAAAAAAAAAAAAAAAAATGCTCTTTATTTTTTGAGAATATGTATTCCATTTCAAACCAAGGAACATTAATCTGTTCGAAATTCAGGACAAAGTTTAACTGCTATAAGAAGGTGTATTCCGGAAGATCCTGATTTTAGGGTTTGCCATACCTAAACACCATGCTTGACACTGGTGATCGTTAAACCAAAACCTAAGTGAAAAAGTGCAGTAAAGTGAGAAGTCCCGATCCATTTTCTGTAGAGTCGAGACTCCAAGGAAAATTTAAGGCCTAAATTCCTCGCCGGCCCGGCCTACCACCATTGATACATAGGTTACCTACTCCAATTCAATTGTAAACAACAATAGCGTGCCCCATGTACCGTAACCAACATCTCAAGAAATAGCCGGGTAAACTGCGTTCATGGTCGACTTGCAACAGCAGGTACAATACTGTTTCATCAATTCATTATCTCTATGTTACAGGTGGTTTACTTATGTATAATGTTATCTTTCTTCATGTATGATCTCGTCTTTTAAAATTAGGTTTAGCTATTTAACTTACCAAACTCTTGTATACTACAAGTATAACTGTTATTGCAAACAAACATTAATTATATCTATCTATAATTCTATCTTCTATCTAAAGGCAATTCTGGTGTCCGTTTAGGCCCTAGAAGGCGCCCGGTACGTAGTTTATCAATTGAAAAAGCTGGACTTTTTATTTATGTTCGATGCGCGTTGAAATCTTTTTGAAGCATGAGTTTCATTAAAGTCTGACAAACAAATTTTTGTGTCGAACTGAAAACTGGGCGCAATAGCACTCATCAGGGGAGGCCTATGTCCAGCAGTGGATTTCTACAGGCTGATGATGATGATGAAACAAGTTTTTACTTTTTCTTAATTAATTTTTTTACACATTTTCATAACAAAAATATTATGTTTCATTACAGTTATCATTTTATTTAATTTAGTTACCATTTTATTGTCTTTGTTTATTAGAAGTTTTTCTAAAGTTATTTTGAGTTATTACAGAAGTCCGTTTGTTCAGACTTGATGATAATGACGATGTTACCGGAAACACGATTAAAACTTACAACTGCTCGTGATTATTACAAAACACTTAATACCGAGACATGCCAAAGCGTTCCACTTGTTACCTATAACCAGATAAATGTTGATCGCGTGAGAATGTTGCCAAGCATTTGCTAGGTTTTGGTATTTAGATCAATTATTATTGCAACAATGAGTGGGTCTCAATGAGATGTATTTGCATTCCTTGCAAATAGGAATGGAAGGTGATATACAAAATATTATACATGTTGTCTATTTTGTTAAACTTATTATTTTACAAGATACACCCGCTTGAATAGACAGGGCGCGGTCACAGATTTCAGAGGGTCGACCACGAAGCTAGTCTTCGTGGTCGACCCTCTGAAATTCATATCGTAGACATAAAATTTTTGCCAAAGAGAAAGAAAAGATTCAAAATAACGCTTTTTCATTGGCCAACATTTTCGTTACCTACTGATAATGTCTGTGCTGATAATGATAAGATATTTTTTTTTATTTAACAGTAAAAGTTAGGTTTCCACGCAGTCAGGTTAATCTTCAACAATCTCAGTGAAAATGCATGAATCTTGGCCTAGTGTTAATTTGTGTTCATCATAATCATCATCATGTCAACTCGGAAACCCACTGCATTAATGGGTCATTAAAATAAACTGTTTCTTTATTGTATTTATTGTTTTCCATCAGTGTTTACAAACAGAGTCTGGAAATAAAAACGACCTAGACATTTGCAGTGCGTTGTCCCGAGGCCGCCCACTAGCATGCAAATCGAGATAACAAGTGGGGCAGGTATTCGCGCCAACTAGGCTAGTTATCTAGGTCTTCTTATTTTTGACTTCCGTATTTATGTACTTTGTAAATGCACTTCCTAATGGCTTTGATCAGGTATTGCTATTCAAATACTTTTGTCGTGTTTCGTTATTTGCAATGGTGATGTTGACTCTTTGAAGAATAGCTTTATTGTGGCTTTAAACAACACAGTGATAGAGCAGTAACGTGTCCAAAACTGTAAGTGCTTTGGCTGTTTCAGGGCGTCCGGTTGTGTCTGGTCTGGATCTCTGATTTAAAGCATTGGTTTTCTTTTAGTGTGAGCCACTGGTCTGGTCATCAAGTTGGAGCGAATGGTCTAGGCGTCAAGCCGTTTGTCTCTGGGGGTCTACTACAATTCACCGAAGTACGAAATTAAGTGTTTCGTGTCTTGCGATTGGTACTCATAACCAAATGAAAACCGAAATTTCGGCACGAAGTTTGTAATGTAACAGTCCGAATGTTGAGCATTCTACTCTGTTTCACAAAACAAACGACCGCGATATTGGAATTGACAGTATGAAATACGAGCAATCGCACGAAACGAAACACGAAATTTCGTACTTTGGTGAATTGTAGTAGAGCCCCAGGTTCTTTGCGGACTTTATGGCGTCTTCACACATCTATACCTATAGTTGAAATCTCTTCTTGACGAACCTTTATTCTCCGAATGGTTAACTTTCAATCCAAATAAGTATAAAAAATAAAGGATTATGCACAGCTTACAGCTGTTTATTCAACAAGTGAAACTGTCCACAGCCTCTCGTGAGAACAAGTTTCACTCATTGTATGCGCGTGAGACGGCACTTTGAATTGCAGTGCAAAGAACTTATGTAAAGTTGAGATTTGACTTTACAGAGGCAAGTGAAATAACGTGGGCATTTTGGTCCAAACTTAATATTCGGTCCCACTTTTAGTAATTCAGAGCGTTTCGCTTGTGTCTCTTGGAGGTTGTGAGCTCTTCGCTTCCGAGAAATTGGTAGGATGAAAAAGGACTTGGGCACTTGCTCTTAGTGTTATAGCAGTAAAATTAACAACATAGAGATGTGCTGATGTGCTTTATAGCTGTTAAGTTTAAATAGCTTGTCAATTCTATCTTTATAAAAAATAATAAATTGTCGTGCAAATGGGCGTCTCGGTATTTTGTTTTATTCGCCTTGATTTGGGTGAGAGAGGGGTTTAGGAGAAAAGAAAATAAAGAAAAACCCACAGGAACCGTTGAAAATATTAAAGTTAGTTATTTTGTATGGGAATTTCTTCTGATTACAAATCAATGAAGGTGGTACGAAGTTTACCGAGTCAACTTGTAAATAAATAAAAAAATCTGGTCATTTTCACATTTTCAATGACCAAAGGAATCTTAGCTCGGGTAAGTAGAGCTCGATGTACATTACTCACTCTTATGTACTTACTTGTTTCTGACCGCGGCTCCGCTTGCGTTGTACCCGGATAAAAAGTATCCTATATTTTATTCCTCGTATTACTATTTATAGAGGGAGACCGAAGAAGAGATGGATGGATTGTGTGAAAGAGGATATGAGAATGAAAGGAAGTGGACACAGATTTGACGGCTGATAGAAGTGAGAGGAAGATGTTGTGTCGACCCCACCTAGTGGGACAAGGGCAGGAAAATGATGATTACTATGTATACCTGGTATTATTAACTAGGTACTTATAATGCAAATTTTCAGCTCAATACATTCAGTGGTTTTGGCAGGAGAAACAAACATCCATCCATCTAAACAGGGGTGGATTTGATCCGTTGATCGCCCTAGGCATATTAAAGTTTGCCACCCCCGAAAAATATCAAAAAACCTTCAATACTGCTAATACTATGTCTTTAGCTCTACGAAAATCTTGATTCGATTTAAACCCACTCTGTAAGTGAAAAGCTGGTATTCAGTGCGAATACAAGTAGATGAAGATGATTTGTTAAAATAGTTATATTAATTTCATGATATGCTTGATCAGCTCATATTTTGGTACTCTTAAAGATTTTTCATTTATTATTTCACCAAGTTTTTCCGCCCCCTGAATTTTGCCGCCCTAGGCCCGGGCCTACTTGGCCTGTTGGGAAATGCGCCCCTGCATCTAAATATAATTAATTTATAATATTAGCGCAGTAAGACAATATAATAACAGGTATTTAAACTTCACTGTAAGGACCTGCTATTAAGTAGGTACTATAGGTAACTCAATTTACGATAATAACGAGCTAAAGGTCAGATAAAATTGGCGCTCACACCTTCCGTACCCAAGTGTGGATTCTTCAATACCGTAGTACTTAATGGTGACATTGGATATAATTGAACTTGCCAGGTTTGATTGGAAAAGAATGCGGTATTTAATCATTTCTGAAATGTAGTTTCAGTGCTAATTTATTCACCTTAAAAATATTGGCGCTCCCTGCTTTTTAATGGTATTCAAATGCGATAGTCACAAAAAACTAAATACTAATACCTAATATATAATGAATACCTAATAATACCTGGTAACTGATATTGTCTGTCTCTGTGCCTAATCAATAACTTATTATAAAATATCAAAGATACAATTTAATAAAAGTTTTTAATAATTACGGCATTAAAATTTGTGTGTTAGTATTGTCATGGAAATAAGTAAATTACATAATTATTCAATGGTATTGTAAAGGCTATGTCCCGTTTTAAAATTATTCTTTTAATCAAATAAACGAATGTTTAGTAAATTTAGCTACTAGATTATCATGTTCTTTGCCCGGGCGGGCCTGTTTGACCGGTTGCAATTTTCTTCAACATAGATAACTTTCCATTAAAACATGTTGATGATACAAGTTCGTGGAATATGTTGCAAGAAAGTGGAGACATTTTGAAGGTCTAGTCTACTTGTTAAATTTCAAAAATAATATTTATATAAAAGGACCGGAATGTAACCTTTGTATTTTATAAATTATATAATTGTAGGTACAATTCAAGGCAGTAGTTTTCCAGATCACTCTCACTGTTTTAAAAATTATAAACTAAGAAATTTTCCTATTTTTCAAAACTATAAATTATTATATTTACGTACTTGATTAGTAGGTTTTTTCGTCTCTGGCGGCATCTACTTACTAAATATAAATAACAAGCAAAAAAATTCACTTTCTGGTTTACAAACGAGAAGTAGGTATAGATTCTTGACTGCTATACGTTAACTTACATAAAATTAGCATAAACGTATTTCGATCTATTTCTAGACAAATTCAAGATCGAACTCTGAACAAGTATAGCTACTCACCGTTCCCCCCGCTTTGCCGGCGTCGTGCGAAGTTACGGGTTGCCGGCACCGGTCGCTCAGTGCGTCTCGCGGCCGCGACCAATGATGGCCGTCTCCCGCGTATTCTCGTTTCCACCGGCCCAACACTCGTTTCGTTCCTCTCAACCTCCTTACGCGTTGCTTCGGCCTCCTTCCGCGACGCTATGGCCTCCTTCCGTGAAACGGCGGCCTCTTTCCGTAAAGCCACGGCCTCTTTCCGCGTCTGGAATCGATTAGGGCCGCGTCTCAGTGGTCTGGATGTGGTTCCTGTGCTGTTCCGTTCCGCGGCTTCTCTCACGAAGGCCTCGGCTTCTAATTTTGAAGCTTCAATATCTTTTTTAGAGGCATCTACCTCTTTTTGGTATGCGTCGGCCTCTTTTTGTGAGGCAATTGCCTCTTTTCGGGAGGCTTCTGCTGCTTTAACCCGTTTGGCGGCATCGTAAGCATCACGCCTATCGGATTGAAGAGACCCCGCATCTTGGGTGGTAGATTCTTCGGGAATGTCTTCGGGTACAGGATGCTCATTGAGATTCACGTTTGGATCAACAGTAGTGGTCTCATTCATCTCGACTTCTTTACGTGACACCTCGGCCTGTTTTCGTAAGGCGATAGCCTCTTTTCTCGCTGCAACGGCTTCTTTCCTTAACACACCGGCTTCTTTTCGTATTTTGAACCTGTTAGGCCCTCGGTTCACAGGTCTGGATGTGGTTCCAGTGCTGTTCCGTTCGGCAGCCTCCTTCACAAAAGCCTCAGCTTCTAATTTCGAAGCTTCATCCTCTTTTTTTGAGGCTAGGACTTCTTTTTGGAATGCGTCGGCCTCTTTCTGTGATGCAAGGGCCTCTTTTCTGGAAGCTTCGGCAGCTTTAACCTTCTTGGCGGCTTCGTAAGCGTCGCGTCGGTCCGCTTCTATGGAGTCTGCGTCTTCGGTGGTCGTCTCCTCGGTGGTATCTGGAGGTGCAGTGGCCTTTGTGCGGCGCAGGAATGGACGACGAGCAGTCTGCGAAAGAAACCAATGGTTAGTACTTTTGATTAGCTGTTGGATTTACTTACGTAATGCATGTGCTTAGATATTTTAACAGTTATTAAAATGTAAAATGTATAAAAGTTTCACGTGTAATACAATGATTAATTCTCTAAGAATGTGGTTTGTTTGCATAATAATAATATTAAATGTCGATTGTTGACTGTATTTATTACATGAAATAAGTTGGTTTTCACCTAGATATCACACATTTTTTTCATAAATAGTACCTTATATACAATTATTTAAATAAAAAGTATATGGTTTATTCAAAAAGCATCTGTAGGTACCTATGCTTTTTTGCGCTGTTACAAATATCAATAACTAAAAAACTAACTGCTTTTTTTGCTTTAAAAAGCAAGTTTATTCTTAAATCTATTATAATTTCTGTATGTTCAACTTATAAACTGGGTAGGCATAGACTCTGAACAAAAATGTATTATCGATTCCAAACATGTCCATTGCGGGAATCAAACCGACCTCACCAAGTCATTCACCACTAAACTTTGACTAAGACTAAATCAACAAACTCATAGTTATGTCAGTTTTGCGGTTAGGGTATCATGTTCTATGGTTTCAAAGCAGGACATTTGTGGTCAATGCGGCTACGATTACGCAAATAATAATAATATAAGCTTAATTTTTCTTATCTTAATTATTATTTTATCTTATTTTAATTATTAATCTAGGTATTAATTTAATAGATTTCTATATTATTTCATGTGTAAGTAGCACTTAAAGATAAGTAAAAGTAAAAGGCAACAGCCTCCTCTATCTGCTTTCATTTTTCTGTATCTGTTGCTACTGTACTCCATGTGACTCCAGCAATTTTTTCTATGTTATCGATCTAGCGTTTTGCAGGTCTCCCGGGTGCGATTTTTTATGCACAATTGAAGTTATTTAGATGTAAAAATGCTGAGTATGCTGTGTGATCATACACAGCATAATCATCATCATCTAGCCCCAAATTATGGGGGACCACAACATGTTAGTGTAGGTAATAAAAAAAATGCCGATTCTAATAGAAATCAATTTTGATTTTTTTCGGCTGTTCCTTTGAGTTTTTTTTTATTTTCTGTTTTTCGTAAACCACCCCTAAATCAAGGGGAAAATACAAAAAATAAATATTCAAATTGGTGCAGTGCCTTCTGCGTCTCATGCGAAGGTCCGCCTGAGACGCAGAAGGTTGCAGGTTCGATTTTCGCCGCGGGACAAATGTTTGCATTATCCGCTGATATTTGTCTCAGGTCTGGGTGTTTTCTATGTGTAATATGTATTTATGTATTCACAAAAAATATATAAGTAGTATATCAGTCATAAGTGGTTTCCATAATAAAAGTTCTGCTTAGTTTGGGGCTACTTGATGCTGTGTGATAGTGTCTACTGTCCACCTGTATATGTATAATATATAAGAACAAGAAGAGTAGGTACATATTGTCACTTGGGCTTTTTTTTACCTACGCAATGACTAAGTGTAGGTTACAAAATTATTCATGGTTTAGCAACGATTATGTAAAACGATTGGGCCGTAATTTGCAATTCATAGCATCTTCCCTTTATGGAAAATACTGGCCATCTTTGAGTTTCATTTGAGTGTTGTAGCGCTCGTCGCGTGGCTTACTTCGGTGGTCTTAGGAGATCATCTGAGTATTGCAACACTCTACCCGCTACCCGATCACTACATGGATAGCCGACCGTTTCGCATTTAGATTGGAGCGCATCCATCCTTTGGAAGACACGTTATCATGTTGGTCCCGGCTTTCTCAGTCGTTAAGCCTGTCGGCCTTAAAACCCCGACACCAGTTAGTTACTACACTAACTCATACGAAGAAGGAAGGAATTTTAGTGTAGGTTTGTTTTTGTTATTTTGACGACATCAGTTGCATGGTGGATCAGTAAAGACTCAAAGGGTGCGGGTTCCATGGAATCAATGAGACGAGAGTTTGTTTATTTAAAGAGATAGGTATCTATTTGCCAGCTATTTCGTAAGTCAAAACATTAGTTCCAAAATATTTGCTAATCCGGCTCGACAAGAATGTCGGGTTCTTTATTAGACCCTATAACTAGTTTTTGATTTGGGATAATTAATAAAAATGTCCATTTTAATCATTAGCGTTTGTTGCACTACAGATTCCTATAAAAAATTTTATTTGGAGACCGCGGTTCAGCAAATTTTGTATACGCCTTCCGGCCAGTAGAAGCTGGATGTGTCAAGCTCAGGATAGGGCGCAATGGTGCTCATAAGGGGTTATCATACACTGCATAATCATCCTATGTTACATAGCCCTCCGCTAATGACTAATAGAGCAGTGGACTGCTATAGGCCGATGGACAGAACCGCTACCTATCACTTATAAGTATATTTTTTTAACAAATTTTTCACGACATCATGTCACGTTAATATTTAAATTTGTGTAATTTAAATATTACGTTACAAAATCCATTAGTAAACAAATTGCACGTAACGTTCTCTCATTCATAAATAAATTCAATGCCAAGTTGAGACAGCAGGTGAGACCTGATAAATACCTAATAGACCGCTTTAACATTTAGTAATTTCATGAACAAAACAGACAAAGTAGTACCTAATAGATAGTTATTTTTAAATCAAGTCGCGAAATTTATTAAGAATTTTCAGATTAGCTTTAACTTTTCAATTGAGTTCAACCCAAGGAGTTTTTATAATGGGAGTGCGCATCATCATCATCATCATCATCAGCCTATAACCAAATTACGCACTGTCCTCAGCTCGACGCATCCAGTCGCTACCAGCAGCTTTTCGCAGATCGTCAGTCCATCTAGCCGGCGGGTGATGTTTTCCGAGAGGCGGTCTCCATTCAAGAACTCGTTTACCCCAACGCGCAACGGTTGTTGGTTTTTCGCAGATATGGCCAGCCCACTGCCACCTCAGCTTGCTGGGAGCGCGCACTTTGAAGAAAAATCTGTGCCTAATGTATTCTCCTAAAAAGGTCGTCTCTCATGTCTGTCGTTTGTCATCGTCACGATACTCTTTTAGGGCTAGGAAGAAAATTTACAGCACAGATTTTTGTTCAAAGCATGAAATTCCTTGTATGTTATTAATAGTAGTAATTCCATGGTCCCAAGGACTTTTCTTTAAAAACTCTGGTTCCACCGCAAATCCTCTTGCTCGCTCGCTAGTTACAAACACGATGCTATACGAGTACCTAGGTATACCTACGCAATTCGATCAGGATATCAGGCAGCAGCCGAGCATTCCCCTGATATAACGTTATGTTATGTTGTACTCGTACTCGTAGTCACATAATAACTTATGATTGATTGATTAAATGAGACGCTTTAAAAATAAAGTAGCGTCTTACAAAAATACTTTTCTTTCAGTCTGTGGCGCAATAATGACTTGTGTTCTATTAACTTAACTAATATAGAAAACCAAACGATACCGCGATGTAGAAACGTGCAGGAATTAGCAGCGCCATCTATGGGTCATTTTAAGTATCTCTGGAATATTCCTGTAATAAATATACTTATTTCTGATTATTTAGATGACAAAAAATCTCGGGATGAAATTGTCTCCAACGTCTTCAAAAACAATGTAATAGAGATTGAATGAGAATGGAGATTGTAAAAAAGGCTTTAAAAAATTTAAGCCAAGCAGAGTTTTTGCCGATTCTGTTTGGTCGCGAGTCGCGATATGAATAGGTGTAAATTTAAAACAATTGACGATTCAAAGTGTATTTATAAGTTCGGTACCAGCTTCGCGGTTTCGCGTGGTACATGGATAAGAGTAGCCTTAATTTAGTTATTCCTGTTCTAGAACTATAATATGCAAAATTTAAGCTTTTTTTATTTTTTATTATTACTATATTTATAATCATCGAATCACTTTCAAGATATTTAAATAATAAATTGGTAAATAGAAAATACTGCCATTTACAGATTTGTACTATTTAGTGATAATCTTAAAGCACATGTATACATGATATTTAAAGAGTTAAGATACAAATAAAAAATAGCATAACATAATTGTAGGTAGGTACGCGTTTTTTGTGAAGTGAAGAGTGAATGTGCGAGTTTTAATGTGAGTATGTATGTTTTTATGTTTTTGCTGTAAAAGAAGAACGAACATAATGTCCAGAACAGTATCGCCTATTTAAATGCATTTACTGACTTAGTTCTACACGGATAAAAACGAGTTTCTTCAAATATTTAATTTTATTTCTAAATGATAAATAGCTTATGCTAATATTAATTCTTTAGTGTTGCAAGATCTCGAATCAGGTCTTCAATCAACGTTGACTGTTTTATCACACTAATAGATAAATAAATGCGAAAGTTTGTGTGTGTGCACGTTGTGTAAGTACGTTATTTTGTTCTCACTCAAGTCCCTAATAATTTAACGGATTGTTGTCCCGCTGAAATTAGGCTCAGCTAACGATTCCACCAATCCTGCTCATAAATAGGAACTACATCGCTATTTGCAGCCGATTTCTTCCCCTTATGAGCGTTATTAAGCCCTGTCCTCAGCTTGATGCATCCAACTTCTACCAGCAGCCATTCCCAAATCGTCAATTCACCTGGCCGGAAGGCGTACCTACACTACGTTTGCTAAGCCGCGGTTTCCAAATAAAAATTTAAATCTGAATCACAAACTGTACCTAGTGCAACAATCGCTAATAATTAAAATGGTCATTTTTATTAATTATCCCATATCAAAAACTAGTTATGGATGTAATAAGAACCCGACATTCTTGTCGAGCCGGATTAACAAATATTTTGGAACTAATGTTAGACTTGCGAAATAGCTGGCAGTTTAGCTGGTATGGTGGATATTTTCGCAACACATAAATAATAGTTGGATATTTATTTGTAGTTTTATATTTTTATAGACTTAGACTAGATATTGAATATTAGATAGGTGCCTACTATACTACTCAAAATGTATCTCTATCCCATTAAAGTAGAGTGAAGTGGCGAAGTAGTTCTTGTTTTTGGGTCGGATTGTACTGGGATTGGGGAAAACAGGAGTGCCGATATGAGTTTTGTAAAAACCTAGTAAAAGATGCATTACCTACACTAATATCCTTACGAAACGTAGATGTAATCACTAGATGATAATCTCAAAACAACTTGTTACAAAAATGTATTTTTATTTCATAAACTCGAAACCATTAATTTGTAATTCGTACATGTTACGTGTAGGTACCTAATGTTCAACTTCTTAGAAAAAGTAGTCATACCACTGGTTTCCTGTTCACATTCTCTTGATTTCTCTAACACTAGGTACCTACATAGAAGAGTGGATACTCTCGGGGTAGGCAGTAACCAACTATTATACTACTACTAGCTTTCGCCTGCGGATTTGCGCGCGTGTTACCGGGATAAAAAGTAGCCTATACATCACAAACTATGTAATATTTTTGTTTGAGTTTCATCCAAATCCGTTCGTGCGTTACGGAGTTGAGTAGACATAAACATACTCACATACACACAAACTTTCGCATATATAATATTACAAGAACGGTGGAGGTGGAGGAGGATTGTCTGACAGACTGACAATCAACGCACAGTCTGAACTGTAAGTCCTATAAAGACTTCAAATTTGGAGGGTACCTATATTCCTTGCATAGTGTAGGGCGCTAATAATGGATTTCCTGAAATTCAGTGCCTAATCGCGGAGCCTCCCACTAGTATCTTAAAATTGTTGATGATTCACGTAAATTTAAGTTTTATTTTTTGCTACAGTAGTCTGAAAAAAAAAAACATTCTTTCGTGAGCTAATATTGGCAAAATCTGGTCTCGGAGATTTTAGGCTAACCGAAGGCTCTGACTTACTGTAAAAGGCCCAATCCAACATCCATTAAGATTTAATTATAGCACGCCTACCACCATCTAAAAACAAACCACAGGTTTGGCTGGTAGAAAACGCTCGTAGCATTAAGCCCACCTTTTTTAAATTTAATGTGCAATAAAGTATAAATACATCTTATCGTGCCTTCCCAAGCACGGAAGCGCTCAGATGGAAACACCACTAAGTGGTCACCCATCCATTTAGTGACCGGACGGAGTGTCTAGTTAACAAGGTAATCTACAAAGAATATCAAAAATTAAGCCACGCCACGAATGCTTAGCCACCGACCGAATAGTCACATTAATGCCATTAAAGTATCCCAAACTTGTTATTTCTTTATTTTCTTATTTAACTAGAACATGGCTTTTAAAATGGCATCAGAGTACCTAATACATAAATACATACTCTATTACATAGATATTAGAGGATTATTTACTGAACAATTAAACCGACTCATTTGTCAAATATAGGTATTGCGCGATGTGCAAATACGTGTTCTTCCGCAAACACTATGCAAGTTAAATTTACATAGTGACATTACACAAGACACCATCGATCTTTAGAGACCGCACCTGTATCTTAAGCAGACTAATAACTACTTAGGATTTCCTGTTGGGCAAAAAAGTGTTTCCTGTTCTCGGTTTACTAGGTTTAGAAGCTTATTTTTCTATGCTCGGCTATAATATAATGTATAACAGCTCAATAGCTAGTTATGTCACAGAAAACTACTTTTAGAAAACTGTATACCTTAGGTAGGTGACTGTTAAAATGTTTAAGATTCAACCTACTTACCTACCTAGTAATACATTTAAAAGAACGAACTTTATCTAAACCTTCTTTAATATTGATATTTAAGTTAGCGGAGCCACTGCCCCTCCACGAGTGTTAACACTACCCAACCAAATTATGGCTGAGAATGACATCGACGTTTTCATGGACAATGCTGCTGAATTTTATAGATCTGTTTATTTATTATTGATTTCTAATTTATAATGACTATTTATCAATTGTATTCTTATATAGACCTTTTTGTTGTTTTTGTCAATTAGTTAATTAGTTAGCACATGGGCGCCTTGGAGTTATCTGTAAGCCCATTTTGTTTCAATAAGTAAATAAATAATAGCTTCTCATGTAAGTGACTTTTTGATTTATTGAGAAATAAATGTTGTTAATCTGAACACAATAGCGCCCTGAACACGTGAAGTTCGGACCTCGGGAAACAGCACGCGCCATTCCAACCCGCACTCCGAAGCGTACGTGTAGATGAGCGGGGCTGACAGGCCGATCTGGCATGTCGATGCGAATGAGGCGAGGCAAATCTCTTATCTTTACGCGCCATTAGCACGACAGTTGGATCCGCAGTCCAAACCGTACAGATCGGACTGCAGTTTGGAACGCAGTCCCGATGCGCGGTCCGATCTTTACGTGTGCAGGGCGCTTTTGAGTGCTGGAAATAACTGTGCAGGAGCAGCCGTCACCCGGTCGTGTTCCTCGTGCATGACACGTAGCGTCATTTGCGCATTCAACGGGCTTAGCTATAAAAAATGTTCATTTGAATCGTTAGAAGCTCATGTTTGTTAAGTGACATAACTTAAAAAACTCTTTTGGGAGACAGGCGTAACTGTATGTATACCTAAATTTTCTCTTTGGCCGTCACATAATATCTTCGATAAATTATTCTCGACTAGTGTGCGCCCTACGACTTCGTCCGTGTAGAAGTTCTTCACCGCTGCATGCCCCTTAGGGCTGAATTTCAGGAAATTCTTAGAAGACCCCATGATCTTCTTCCTCGTATTCTTCAGTCAGTCAGCACATTTATTTAGATTTGGACTACTTATCTTTCCTAAGCAATAACTGATGGGTCTTTATAGAAATTAATTCCAATAAAAAACAAAACTGCTAACAAGGCCTTCGATTTTCCATTAAAGCCTCTAACAAGCATTGGAATGTAAATAAATGCTACCTTTTAGTACAATATAAACTAAACCAAGGTTTGCCTGCTACACGGCATAGCTACAGCTACAGCCAGTGACGAAGTGGACATGGTGTTTCTGACTTTGTTATGAGTCTAAGGCCCAATTTTTTAATGGATAAGCTTTTGACTGACCTAAATTAAACAACCCTACGTTTATGAATGGGTCGGATATAGATTCTATCCTTTTTATACGTATTTTATCCTTCTTGTCTCACTGCTAGGCAAAGGTCCCCTTCATAGTCTTCCAAACATCTCTGTACCTCCAACCACCCTCTTATGAAGGCATAGATGCGTTGGGACGAGCTAGAGCTAGTTTCGTCAACGCATTCTCGGCTGACCCCGACACGCCGCTGGTGTCTATCCTATCCATTGTATTATGTATATGTATATAAAATCATTCACGGATATTGTCGAACGCAGAACTATAATATACCTTATCCGTTGTTCGTTCGTTCATTCATAGTACTAACGATAGTTTCACTTAGTTACCTACATAATTAAAGAAGAATATTTTTTTCAACGTCTTTGATTTAAGTAGATAGTTAAATTCTGAAATTGCGCAAAGAAGTAAAGAGGTTATTTAGGAAATGATGGTAATTTAGAGGCTGCTGGTAGAAGCTGGATGCGTCGAGCTCAGGACAAGATGCAATGGCGTTCAAAAGGTGAGGCCTATGTCCAGCATAGGCTGATGATGATAAACCTCAACTAAACTTTGAACCTATCTATGTTTATGGTGAAAAGGTCGTGATGCATACTATCTCGTAATTCTATCCTCTTGCACGTCACCAAAATTTAGTCAATCAACGTATCCGACGTTATGTAGAAACATGTTGCAACAGAAGGACAAACGTATTTTACATATTTAGTAGCGGCTACACGGTTGTCACGACATATCTTAATCTTGCGAAATTAATTGATGTAAACTTTATGATGGTCAAAACTGCGGTTTTTTGAAATTGTATTTCAAAATTGTTAGATTAGTGATGGTTAGAATCTCTGGTCTTGCAAGAAGGCTGATCGTATTGAATGTTAGAGTCAATCATTGTCTTGTCTCATAGCTTAGTAACGCCCCTGTTAGGTCACAGGTTTGATTCCCTTCCAGACAAACATTGGCGTGAACATAGACATTTTTTCTGTGTGTAGCTTTTAGTTAATGAATGGGACATCATTTAGAATATCAAGGATACAACAATTTTAGAAAAAGTTATTATTTAGATTTGATTTATTACATTAAATTAATAAAATAACACTTACAATCATTTATGACAACTGAATGCGCAAAAAAGTAATTGAATTAAATTATTAAAACAAAAGCTCACAATAGCTGTACCATTTAGCATTTTAATAACTGAATCGTGGCTGACGTAATTATTTAGCTTCATAAAAACTTAGGTACGTAGTGGGTACTCATTGGGTACTTGACAGTCAAAAGTTAAAAGAAATAGTGCAGGTTGCAGCGCGTCCTGGTATCGATGGGAAGATCGCGGATGTTATGAAATCTTAAAAAGTATTCTGTTTCCATGCTAAGATTTCCCCGTGTTTTGTGTAAATTGGAGGAACTAATACTTGTGTGTACCAAACCACCTAGACAAATATATGGATAATTAATTATCTTTTCTCAAGAAATAATTTATCGTACTTTTTATTACTTTTAAATAACCTTACCTACGTAGAAATTCTAAAGCATAATTCTTATGGTTTATTGAGGTATCTACTGTAGAGGTACTAAGATATTGAGAACATGTAGAGGGCTTTGGAAAAACCAGTTCTCCTAAACACCGAATTGGCGTGTCATACGAATGTCACGTACTATAACTCACGTAATAAATATATTTTATGGGTATTTAAATAATACGTATCCCATCTTATAAAATATCGAGTAATAATATACTAGTTAAATTGAACCAAAATAATATAAAAGTCACATTACATCTAACTCTAGGATGCTCTTCTCTGTATCAAGAACTATAAGAACACCCAGACCTAGATCATGTAAATAGGCCGATGAAATTACGCAGAGTTTCTTTAAAATTATTATCAGAATACATTTTGTTACATAAATAAATAAACATATATAGTCTTGAATCACTTTCCTTCTTTCTTCGTATGAGCTACTGGTCAACTCTGTTGTCGGGGTTTTTAGGCCACCCGAGGCCTCCACAATGGCTAAGCGATTGAAGAAGTCGAGACCTTCTGATACCCATACACTACAGTAGGATTAATTGTAAACAAGTAGTTCCAAATCTAAAGTAAACTCATCCGCGCAAGACCTTTGCAATTCGAAGAAACGACGGTATACAATTACAAAATACTTGATGAGGTACTCCTATAGATGGGTATGCGTAGGTTGTTAGCATCATCTCCACTAAGCACCGTGAAATCCTTGAAACAGTCGTTTTATTTCTGCCATTATACGTTCAATACTCCATCTTGTTGTATTTTGGAACAGTTGAGCCATCTGTTGAACGTTTGCACGATTCAATTTATTGTGTTTTGTTTAACTTCTATCTTACCATAGAGTAGTACTGCGATTTTTCATGTAATTTACCCACTATCCGTTTGGAAGGAAAACAGAACCTACGCAACACAACGACACACGTCTCAACGACATAATGTAGGTTCTGTCTCAACACCATTTAGTGTATCAAGCCATTTTCTTTTAATCAAAATAATTTTATACAATGTGAAAATGTGTATGCTTGTTTGGTATGAAATAAATTATTTATTTAATTAGTAGTATGTAAATGAAAATCATTTTATTAATTTTTCAAATTTATTTAACGGATACTGACATAAGAAAATGACAATTAAATATTTTCTATATATCTATTTTTTTGCTCCGATCATTTACTATTGATACATTTATTTGATAGCGATTTGCTTGATCCTAAATGTAAGCCCTGGCATTCTCTTTGAAGCTCAAGGAGCAATACAAAAGACGTTACGGCGTGCACTAACAAAACTTTAAAATTAACACTGTGATTCACCTATTCGTGGTTGTATCATTTCTAGTAAATACTAGTACGCTAAGTAATAATTATGCTTACTTTTCTCTTCTCATATACATTTTGATTTCGCTGTGTTACGAAATTATAATAAGTAATCATATTCATGAACAAAGTATTTCGCTTCTTGTGTACTCTTTATATTTATCTTACAAGCATCTTATTCAATACAAATGAATATAGGTACTGGTAAAGTACACAATTTCCAAGGTGACCGGCTTGATATACTTGGCTGGAATGTGCGTAGCACATGTTGATTTAAAATCTGGTCTGAGCCTCATGCCCTTGAACGTTTTGGATGTTAAAGGATCTGTAGGTGTCAGATCCAGTACCGGTTTTGCTAAGTATCTACTTACATGTTTGTCATATTAATGTTTTGTAAAAACTGTTTGTGTTCAATTTTCTATACAAAAGATTTAAACGCACTCCTTATGCTGCCTTCGTTTTATATATAAATTATTTAATAGCGCTCATACAAGAATGCTTAAATGGTGTAACCAGTATCTTGAGTGTGAAAACCATATCTTACTACAAAAATTGCGCTAACTGAATTTTTGTATGGAAATGTCAAAGGCTTACAAATATTTCCGTTAGGGGCGCTGTTTCATTTCCATACAAAAATATACTTATGCGAGCTTTTTAATAAGGTAAGATTTTCACATAGGCCACAGAAAATTGCAAGTAAATTCGCATATATTAACGTATTTACTCGTAATCTTGAAAATTGAGGTAAGGAGACCACGGGAACGTAGCCCGTTACGCTGGTCCGATCAGATCGGCATCATCCTCCAATTTATATGAAACCAAACACTGCGCAAAAATAGATCGCGGTGATATCAACAACATCGTACGTCAAAAAATATTCCAGGGAAGGGGGAATTCCCGACCAACAGCATGGATGAAAACCACGCGAGGAGGGGGACTCGTAATTTTAACTTACAAAGAAACAAATCTACCATACCTAACATAGGTAATTCTTGAACTACAAACAAGGAAAAACACTATTTTGGATTCCATTGCTGTACAGAAAATTGTTATTCTACACAAGGAATGACCTTTAGCTCGCGTAGGATATTCCGACCACGTATTGCCTGCACAAACTACATAAATGATACACGTTACATAGGTTACATGACCTACGATTGTTATAAACATTCTCTAGTCTCTTTTAAAGTTTTTGAAAAAGATTTAGGAATGATTTGACGACCTTTGTGGCGTTGTGGCGTTCTGGTAGGTCCGCCTGAGACGCAGAAGGGGGTTCGATTCCCGCCGTGGGAAAAGTGTTCGCATGATTTAATATCGCAAATATTTGTTTCGGGTCTGGGTGTTTTCTATATTATATAGTATAAAATGTACCTATGTATTTACATAAAAATCTATACATATAAGTAATTACCGACTTCAAAATGGAGGAGGTTCTCAATTTGTCGGCATCATTTTTTTTATCAATCATCTGGTTCTCATTAATACAAGCTCTGTTTAGTTTAGGAAAAATCTCCAGCATTATTATTTTTAATGGTACAACTTCACGTATCTATAGAAAACATTAATTATATCTTTTAACATTTCCTCAAGCCAAACCTAGAATAGGTTGTTCTAGGTCAAGATCTTAAATAAACTTCTACGTTTTTAACGCTAAAATAAGTTTATATTTTACCATCCATTATATTCAATAAGAAAAATCAACAATAAATCCTTTTGTATTAACTTTTTTTACTGTATGAATTAAACGTAAATTTTTACGAAATATTGTGTTGTCATTTTAGTTACTTACATAAAATATTGTAATATGGGAATGAAAGAAACTATTTTTTATTTATTTATTTTATTTGTAAAACTGTAATAAAACTAACTGAATGACTGACTGACAATCAACGCACAGCCTAATCCGTAAGTTGTTGACTTGAAATTTGTAGGGTAAGATAAAAAAATCATAAAAAATTCAAGCCAAGCAGAGTTTCTTACCAATTCTTCTCTGTTTGGGCGCGTTACGAATTGGTGTAAATTAACAGTGTACTTTACAGTGCTTATTGAATAAAAACATGATTTTGAATTTGAATTTAAGAGGGATGCACTAAGAAACAAGTTTCTAAAATTCAGCCCCTGAAGGGATGCAGCAGGAATAAAAGCTTCTTCGTGCACGAAGTAGTGCGGGTTTGTTCCCAACAACTCTAAAACCATTGTTATTTATTGGCTCTACTATGTATTAACAGTATCATGATATGAATATTTACTTATAACTCACGTCTTTTGAAACAAAGAGATCTATAGGTTCCTTATTGCAAAATAACTCTTGTATGGTGTTGGCAATACTCACCCACAACTAACTAACCCTAAAGCCAGCAGTATAAATTTCAGTATAGTTGAAATAAATAACGTATTTATATCATTTTAAATTACCATGTTCCTTACCGAAGTATATGAAACCAATTGTAGATATTATTAATTAAGAACTGTTAATGCCATACTTCACGTAAACAAACAATCACTTTATTTAGGGAAATTTATTTATTTTTAGTCGCAAATTTCTACAGTTAGTTACAGATATTCACTCATATTATATTTAGTAATAGACTATGCACTACCAAATATAATTGTTTTGCTATCCGTAACCTACGAATGACTCAACGTTCAATACCGCCGCCCCCCACCTGATCATAACAAACACTTCTATAGCACGCAAAAACAATCTATTATCCTACCAACAATACATCACCCAATGATGAATTGAATTAAACTTGTTTGCAAGTTGATCGCTCAAATAATTTTGTATTTCCTGCATAAAAAGTTTTTGTTGTAAAATAGATTTAAGTTTATAGAAGCTTATTAGTTGTAAATTAATTTAACATTGGTCTGTTTTAAAGCGCTCGTGGCGTGGTTTACTGCGGTAATCTTAGCAGATCACCTTGGTTAAGCAACACTCCGCCCGATCACTACTTGGATGGGCATTTTGATCATTAGATTCGCACGCTTGTGTAAAACCGCAATATCTCAAAATTCACGATTTTACAGAAATCGCGTCAAAAGTTTAGCAAGGTCGAAGGTTGACTCTGGTCCATAGGATATATTTGAATGTATTCAATAATAATAATAATAATAAATATTATAATATTATAATAATAATAATTAAATACGTGTTCTATTATCATATTATCTAACAGATAGTGGTACCTGACGATTTAAGTCGAGCCTGTATATTAAAAAACGGAACACATTCGCTTTCCAAGTTAATAAAACTATAAAATCTACAAAGTTGATTTGAATACCATTAATTTGTCTACGCCTACAAAAGATAGCCCATGGAAAAATGCGAGACAAATCGCTTTCACATTACTCGTTAAAGAGAACCGGTCGAATAACTAAGATTTATTGTAAACTGACGCAACTCTTAGATAATGTGGATAAACAGGTAATTTGCTAGTGCGCAGAGAAAGCGGTTTTCTCCGCTCGGATGCTGCGCCCGCGCACTCCAGTCCGATCGCATCTGTCAATAGTGCTGAGTGAAACTTGACTGGCCGATTTAGAATTACGCCATAGTTTATGCGCTCTGAGGTGATTGGTTTATAACATTAGTAATAATTCTGAAATATTTTTTCTAAATCGGATATAGCTGTCGCTTCCTTATTGTTGAAGATAATAGACGAAATAACTTTTGGTTAGTTACTAGTTGAAGTGATAAAAAGTGTTACTCAGAATCAGAGTCATTATTGGCCTTATATAAAAATCTGTCAAAAGATAAACGATGCTAATACGTATAAAAGAATAGGCATATAATTTGTTATTGACTCATAGTCAGAATCATTGTCGATCTGTTATAGAAGCACAATAAAAACAAAACTAGCTTATTGCTATCACTGTGCTGTAATTGTATATGCTGAATAAAGATTTATCTTATCTTTTTATTGATAAACTTGCTCTAGAATAATTATATATTTACCTACCATCCTACCAATATTTTAAAGGGAAAGACTTGTAAAAACATGTTCCTCCTTCACACCAAAACTACTGAACGGATTAATATATAGTCAGGAATACAGGAATAACACATAGTCTGCCTTTGATCCAAGTACCACGCGCGCGATGCCGAGAGTGGAAGCTAGTGAAGTAGTGAACTAATAACTAAGAAGGTGAAAGATGGGTCCTTTCGTTGTGGAACCAATGATTAAATAAAGTGTTTTTTGTTACAGAAACGGTCAAGATGGACATGAAAACTCTACCAAACGGCAGACTACGAAGAAGATCAGATTAACGGATTTTCTACAGAGCAATGGAAGTTTAATAGTCTATTAGAAATAATGTGTTTGACACAATGGAACTGGTACCTACGTTTGTGTATAGAGTTACGTTTGGGGTAGTGAATAGAGTGGCATCTACTTGTAGATTAGACGGATAGACAGCCTAAAAATAAATGAGTTATTCATCTGTTTATGTTAGTGTTATGTTAATAGATTAAACGGAGTCTTATGAGTTGGTCATGAGCGAAAATTTACCACTTTTAAAGTTATTGAAGAAAGTCTAATTAGTTTCTAGTTTAAGCTTAAATTATTGTAAAATAAAACAATACAATTTGCGTGTTTTATTAATAATTCCTACTCCATTTTCCTTTCAACCAAATTCTGTGGGATTGCCTCTAACTACCTACATATCCTCAATAGATTTGCGTACTGAGCAATATAAATAAACTCGCATACAAATACACAGCCGGGGCTCGAGACCCTACACTAGATAACCTATCCTGTGTTGTGGGTATCAGGAAGTATGAGTACTCCACGGCATCACAACACCCAGACCCGGAACAAATAACTTCAGCTAATGTAAACATTTGTCTCCTAGCGGAACCGAACCCCTGACCTCTTGCGTCTCTCCCGGCTGAGATGTCTCCCAATGCGCCAACGAGAACGTCAAAAATATCTATAGTTTAGTCTGGTCTGGTCGCATCAGTAGAATGCGAAAATTGAGTTTGTTTGTTGGTTACGCTACTATCACACCATAAGCACTCAACCTATCATCATGAAATTTCACATACATGTCGGACAAAAAGTACATTTCAGGTACTTTAGAAAAAAAGTTTAGAAGGGACTTTTTATAGTCCATGTCCTCTAGAAAAAAGGGCTGTTGTTGAGGGATAGAAAAGTAACTTTTAACACGAGCGAAACCACGTTCAAAAGCTAGTTTAAATAAAAAAAAACTATTCAATCTGACTGACAAACTGATAAACCAACTCATAAAATCCTACTTTGAAATTTGGAGGTTTCTTTGCAGTATGATTGCACTAAGAAAGGGTATAGACGAATTCGCAGGGCGCCCACTATAATAAAGTTGGTTTTTGGTTGGACCAGAGCGCTGATCGAATGGTGCCCGAGACTTTGTCACAGGAATAGAAGACGTCCTCCATCGAGATAGGACGATGATGTTAGAAAGAGCGTAGGCTGTACCTGTATTCAGTATTCAATATTTATTGCAATCATATTACATATACGGTACATTAAAAAAAGTCTGGTGAAGTTTACCTGGCTCAGTCTGGAGCAGATTCGAGGCGAGTGGCATAATCAAATGGAAACCTATGCCCAGCATTGGCTCGAAAACTGCTGATAATTATAATGATGGTGATGATAGTTATTTGGACTACTATGGTTATGGTCTTATGAGTCGATCATGTATCGTAGTTTGTGGTAGGCCTTGACATAACCACACCATATCTACAAGAAAATCAGCATATTTGCAATACCAGTTTTGGTTACCCACCAACGAGTATAAAATAAATAATGATTATTACCAACTTGGTTTTGGTTCTGCTATGGCTTATTCCCAGAGGTCCATGATTCTATTGTTTTCTTTTTCCCAACGGGTCTATGAAAAATATAACTATAATTTTAAATGTTTATACATGAATTTCCAATGAGTGTCCCATGCGATTTATCTAAAGTAAAGTCAGTAAAATAATACGAGAGGTATTTCATTAGTTAGCGAGTCTTCATGTGTGTCAGCAAAATAGACAACAGGTCTGAGCGAGATAGAAGTTCAAGTAAGACTAAGGCTATGACCTGACAATGTAGAAATCTCAATATCTTAAAAGCTCTTTATTGTATTCACACCAATTTACTTATAATGATTACGTATAATAGGAAGCGATCGGAAGCGATATTGGATTCAAAACACTTCATTTGCGATATTTTTTCTATAATGTTTTAGTCTGTGGTAGACCATAGGACTACATTATATCCTGCGATACTGATTGTAATTTAACAACTGACGGGTGGGTAAGAACCTACGACGCAAAATTTAGGCCAATAATAAATTGTAGATTCAAAATAACGCTTTGTTATTGGTCAAAATTAACGTTACGCTTTTTATAAGTCAGTTTATTCGTGTTTCGCCCAACAGTAGTTATATATCGATGTAAGTAGGTAAGTACGTCGTCAAAGAGGAAATAATTTTGATATCGCAGAGGAATCGACTGCCATCGGTTGTTTCATCGTTATAACAAACCAAGTAGTGGTTTCCATTGAATGGAATGAAAGTAATCATTGACTACCGAAATATTAAATTGATCTGTACTGGATCCAATACTATAATCATCCATCTTGGATCCAAAACTATGCAGTTTAACAACTAGGTATTTCAATAAGACCAAGGCTCCAAGACCAAATACGTTGCTTCCGGATGCTGTACTGTAGCTTGTATCCACAGACAGTACTTGCATCAGAGCTTCATGCCTTGTTTGGAGGAACCATTTAGTAAACTGATGCTGGGACATTCGGTATGATTCACCGCTAGTAATACAAAATTCCTTAATATTAAAGCCAGGTAATATAAACAGAAAAAAATGATATCCAAACTCTTTGGTTTTAACTAGTGTATAAATTACATAATTTGGCTGCAAACAGCCGTACGTAAGATGTTACCGGTTCGATTCCCACTACCGGATAACTGTACGAGTATAGATATATGTTCTGGGTCTGGGTGTTGGAAAACAATGATGCTTAGACTGTTGCCATCATGACTAACAGTGACACGTCTAACTTTAGGCTAAGGTTATCTTTCAGTACATTTATAAGAATAATGGTTAGGGATTTTGTAGCTAGTATGCTAGTGTCACATGAAAGGAATTCTGTGAACGTGCAGATTCGTGCGACCGGTCCGCAACTAGGTCGAGATGATACAATCCCGCGACTCATACCCGACCTGGCCAGAAAGTGGTGCAATAATTGCACCTTCAATAAAAACAGATATTGCGGATTTAGGAGCAGAAATTATAACTTCTTTAAGATATAAATAAAGTTACGCTGGTAAATATACACACATACAACAGTGAAAAGCTTTTCTCACCATTTCAGAAAAAGTAGAGAGAAAAAATCAGTCAGATAATGAAATATATTACAACAAAGATATATTAAAAAGTTATGCCGGTAAGTAAAAAAAGGTAGAGAAAACCAATGAAAAGTTATGCTGGTACGTCTTTCTAGCTCTGTCACTCCAGAAAAAGTTTCAAATAGGCATTAGTAGTTTTACTATAGATACCTAGTTAATTTTTCTCCACTTATTGTAACAGTATAATTATGGTTAAATTACTAATAGGTCTCGCATGTTTTACTAATAGGTCAACACTACTTTTTGTAACATTAGGTATGTGTGTTCGGTCGCCCGCAATACAGGCTTGTCCTAGCGCGGGGTTCGCTGGATATTGTATGTACGGTGCGCATTAAACATGTGTTTTTATGGAAATTATAATTATTTGCATTATATACTTATTTAATTTTTGTATATTATTTTTGTGTTTTTATTTTATTGTAAGTAGGTATATATGCCTACATTTAAATTGTTTGCAATTAAATTAATTTATATATATATATATATATATAATAAAGATTTTAATAATTTAACACGAGTTTAACTGTTTCTATTCCTAAAATAAAGCTCAGTATTTTATGGGTATGGGTCATCAAGATATTTATACTATAGAGTGGAAAACGTGGAAAAAAGTGTCAACTGCGCGGTCTTCTAACACTTTTCAAGCGACATAAGGTCTATATTAGTGCAAATGTGCATTTTGAAGTTTATTTATGTCAAACACACTGACGATTATTGTTAAATGTCACTCTATAGTGTTCTATATAATTATCTCGATGGTATGGGTACTTAAATTATCCATGTGTATTTGACTGGTAAAGTGAAGGGTTCCAGGGCGCGCTGAGCTAGATTTGGCCCACATGCTCAAGAGTAATTGGTGACTACGGAGTAGGTACGCGATCAATAACTTTGCAACACTGTTGCAATAGACTGAATACCTTTTGTAGATTTATAACATTATTTGTACCTATTTGAAATTTGTTCGTTTCACTTATTTTTATTCGAATTATTCGCTTGAGAACACATTAGAAGCAGGTGATATTTCACCGCCCTAATAATTCTAAGTTGATATTTCAGATTTTACTTATGTGTTAGTTGAAATAAATGTTTTCTTTTATTTTCTTCCTTTTCCATTTCTCCTGTTGCTGCTGCTTGCTTATTTTAATTAAAAAGTTGCCAGGTAAATTGGAAAATAGTTCGGCAAAAACTTATATTACCAAAAAGTTGCTAATAATAAAAATACAGCCATCCTCAGGTGATGCGCTAATTAAAAACAAACAGCATTTTATTTTGATATTCCTATATATTGTTAGCTTGGACCTATGTCCTAGCTCACAATCTTATCTGTAGCTTACCATCAATAGACAAGTAGTTCAATTCAGCTTATCCGAAAATGAATAAAGAAATTTGTTTTTATTATAAGCGTCGTCGATCAGGTAGTTTGAGAAGTTCTTTTTCAGTTAAGTTGAATTGAATTAGGTACCCATATATAAAGTAAGCTATAAATAAGATTGTGAGGTCCAAGCTAATTAAATTATTAACGTATGTATGATAAAGTGCCTAATTTTTTAAAGTATGTATTTATAGTAGTGTTTCCTACCGTTTTACTCACCTTGAAGTCTTCAATACTGTTTCTAAAACTCCGTTGGTAAAGCACCATCAACTTATACACAGCGCTAATAAATACCTTAAATAATTAAATTACGCACTTAAAACTAAAAATAAACATAAATTACAGTCACTAATACTTTATTACAAACCTTTAACTGACAATGTTATAATCCTGTTACAAAATCCTGTTCCTACCATTCCTATTTACAGTGGTAACAATATGTTAAAATATTATAAAAAATATTAAATAAGTGCTTACAATAACTAACAATTACTATGACAATTTGTATGCTGAAAGCCTATACCAAACGAACTAACTTTATAATATACAATTTTTGGTACATAACTTTCTTGGGCCTATACATACATACCTAATTTAAAGCTATAAAATCTCTAATTATATGACTATAATGAAACTGTTATACATTTACATGTACATTGCATTGAGGTGTAAAAATCAAAAGTGATTTTATCCCAACGAAATATTCAGACAGAATTCAACCAGCCGAGCTCTTCATACGAAAGAATACATACTATTGTTTGATCGCTTACGCATTTTAAGAGGGGCAATTAACATAATTAAAATAACGAAAAAAACAGTGTCTTGAGAACCTCAACAAGTGATGCTAAAAAGAACACACGCACCTATCTTTCACTAAACTCAAATAGCAGTCCCGACCGACACCTTTCGACCCCAAAATTTTATTACAGTTATTTTCGAATGCTGACAACCAATGTAATATTTTTATCAGTCAATTGTCTTTATGGCCTTAAACTGAGTTTAGATCTACCGCTATGTACTATGATTCTTCGTTGACTTGTGAGGGTGTGTTTTTCCTCGGAACGAAGGCTGGTCTGAAAGTCGATCTAATCGGTTTGAAGTAGAGTTTCCTCTCTGTCGTTGTCCGTGGAGCCTCTGTTGTGTATACTCTGGTGGTTAATCTATTGTTAATCTTCTTTCTGATGTCTACAGGCACGTTTTGAGCTCTGGCTGCCGCGAATCTGGATTTGTTGGGGGTGAATGTCGTAGTTTTATTCGTCTTTTTAATTAAATTGTTTGTTACTGTGGTGTTAGCTTTCTTTGAGATTGTTCTGGGTGCATTCAATCTTGTAGAGTTTGAAGATTTGATGATCGGTCGCCTTGGGAATCCATATTTGGCCCGCTTCGCTTGTAGTGGGGATATCGTGACTGTTGTTGTTTCGTCTGGTATGGTTTCGGTAGTAGTTGGTTCGTCTGTAGTTGTCGCTTCAGTGATAGTGGTCTGAGGAGTAGAAAGCATCTCTACAATAGGACTGGTTTTAACAGTTTCTGTAGTTGTGGTTGTGGTGGATGCAGTAGTGCTTTCAGTTTTGGGAAATATCGAAACACTAATTGGTGATTTAGATGTCGCTTCTTCGGCTGTTGAACCACCGTTGAATTCTTGACCTTTGGCAAAAGTGATTATGCTGCGTCCAGTTTCAGGTTTTAGTACTTCTAATTTTACTATATTTACGTCTTCTTGCTGAGAGGCAGGTGCAGAATACACAACAAAAGGTTGACTTCTGTCTTCGCTTACTTTCCTCGCTGTAATAGGCATTTCAGTTTGAAAAAGTCCTTCTAAAGATAAAGTAGATGGGTGGGTGCGCATTGAACGCGGTGTAACAACTTCAAAAGTTTTTGCGGCTTTGTTCAAATTTGTTTGTTCATTTTCATAAGCTGCAGGAACGAATTGCCACTGAGCGAATAATGGATCTTCTTGCATAGCTTCAGATTTTTTATCATCATTGACATAGCTTAAGAATACATCACTTGGAATCTTTTCGACTTCGCCTTCAGTCATGTCACCTTTCTTGGCCAGATCGGAAACCTTTTTGATGTGTCTGTAAGCTTCGTTGATACTTTCAGAAGCAACTAAGTTTTCTCTAGGTGGTTCAGCGTAGCTCGTAAGAGCTCTGGCATTTCTAGCTTCGTCAATACGAATCAAGTTGTCTGGAAGATGTTCTACCGGATAAATGTGACCAAACTTTGTTAGATAAATTGGAATTTCATCTTCTACAATTTTGATGAAACTGAAACGACTAACTTCTCCTATTTTATCAACTACCGGTTTCTTCTCTACCATAACTTGACCTTCTTCGATAAGTGTAGTTTCGTTATTCTTATTAAGCCTATGCTTATCCAATTTAGACGACACTTCTACAACTCTACTTACAGAGAAAAGTTTGTCAAACTGTGTTTTTATAACTGGTGCATTCGTTGTGAGTTCTTGAACTTTCTGGGTAACTGTTTCAGTATTGGCTACAGTATTTTGTGTGTTTGTCGTCTGAGCATAAGTTGTAGCATCTTGTGTCGTCGGGTAGTAAGTAGTTTGCTCAGTATTTTCTAAATAGTCATCAGTGCTGATTTCCATTGGGAACGTAGTTGTTTCTACATCGATTGTGTTTGTAGATACTGTATCTGTATTTGTGGAATCTATCAAAGTGGACGTAGAGTCGGACATTGAGAGATAATCATCTTCTGTTGTAGTATCGTATTCAGTAGTAGGTGCCGATGTAGTTGCATCCCTGGTTTCTTGTTTTTCTAGCGTATCATTTTTAGTTTTAGGTGATTCAAGTCCATTGTACCCTAACGGCACATTTTGAACACGTTTCTTTGTATCATTCACAGGTTTATTACCTCCAAACCTATTGTATAGAGCAGTTTTGTTTTGAGTACCAAATCGTCTAGGTAGTTCGGTAGTGGAGGTTGAAGTTCTGAATGTGTTGGAGTTAATTACCTTAGGTCTGAAAGGTCGCTTAGTGGTTACAACGAAGGGGTTCTCTGGTTCATCTTCGTCCTCTTCAGGTTCTTCACCTTCTTCCAATAGCTCTTCTGAGCCGTTTTCAAGAGCACTTTCATCTTCATTAGTTGGTTTGCGCGTAAATAACTGACTTGAAGGTACAAAGGCAAACGGGTTCTCGGGTTCTTCATCTAAAATCTCTTCATCAGAATATTCTTCTTCCTCTTCTTCTAATCTAGTTGTAGTTCTAGCTGTTGTGAATGGTCTTCTAGTGAATTGCGATGCAAATGCAGGTCTTCTGGCACCAGCAGGTCTAAATGCTGGCGGAGCTCTAGTTGTGACTGTGGCAGGACTCGTGTATACACCAGGATTAAATTTACGACTGAATGTTCTGCTGCTAGACGGGACAGCCTCGGTTGTTGAAGTAAATATTCTTTTGTTAGGTCTGTATGGTATTCTCGATCGTGAGGTGGACGTCAACGTGGTTGTACTGATTGTAGTTGTTTCAGGTGATATGTCTTTAGCTTCAGTAGTAGTTGGTTCTGCTTCAGCGCTTTTCTGATTCTCTGACAAGTCAATAGCTTTTTGTTCGGATTCCACAACCACTTCTGGCTTGCTATCATTATCAGTATTAGAAGCTTCCGTGTCATCTGATTGTTCATTGTCAACAGTTTCTTCCTTGTTCACAGTGATTTCTACTTGTTCACTCTTATTATCAGATTGCTCATTATCATTATTCTTATCCTGAGTTGATTCATTTACTTTGATTGCATCTGAAACATCTTCATTGACACTTTCTGTCACTTGTTCAGTGGTGGTTGGTGCAGGCGTAGTAGCAATCGAAGGGGTAGAAGCTTTCCTACGTTCACCATAGTTAATTGTAGCTTCGGTAGTTGGTGCAACGGTAGTAGTTACTTTAAGTGTCTCAAGAGAACCGATTGACTTTGCAATAATCTCTGGCTCATCTTCTATGGGCCTATTTATTTTCTTCCGAATAACTTTACGTATTCTTTGCGGTACTGGTGCTTCTGTAGGTGCTGTTTCAACCGGTGCATTGGTTGAAACGGGTCTTCGTCTGATGATTCTAAACTTCTTTCTGCCAGAATCATCAATCGGTATAGATTCCGTTGGACTATTTTCTGTTGCAACTGGGGTTCTTAATTTCTTGATGACTACTCTGCGCTTAGGAATTTCTTCCTGAATTTCTTCTTCTAGATGTTCTTTCTCTGCTATGGCACTTTCTGATAAAAATATATCTTCGATTTTGTTCTCAGGCTCGTCATCGCTTTCACTGACCAAAGATTGAGGAGTAGTTCCGCGAGATGCGAACGGTAGGTTCCGAGCTTGAATAACTGAGGCTGTGGTGGAAGACACTGGTCTAGTTCTGCCGAAAGGTAACCGTGGTGGTATCCTTTGAGTTGCTAATTGGATATTGTCTTCTACGTCTTCGGTTGTTGGTGCCGTGGTTGATGCTCTAGCGAATGGGCGAGGGGAGAATCTAGCAAATGTTGGTCTTCTTTGGCTAGGTGTAGATTCTGTCTCAGGTGGGGATGTGGTAGCTTCTGTAGTGCTGCTAGAGCCAAACCGGCTGCGTCCTCTAGGCTGGATATTCGGGCGTCTAGCTTCAACTGTAGCTGCGGAAGCCTCGCTATCTACCACAGCAACAGCGGCAGTGGTCCTTCCACGGAAACGTCTTTCAGTCCTCTGGTTCAAAGGTTGTCGTGGCACAAATTGAGGTTCCACGTCGACAGGAGTTAAGGAAAGTACCTCATCTGGACTCAGCCTAGGCCTGAACTGCCCCCGGGTAACGGGAGAAGCCGCAGCCGTTACAGAATCATCATTGGAAGTTTGGTACCGACTTCTAAACCGCCTAACTGTACCAGTTTCTCTAACACCGTCTACTTCGCGACTATCAGGGGTCGTGGACCTAATTTTCCTTCTGAGCTCGTTGTCTTCATCCAAGTCTGATATTTCGTTGGGTTCAGAAACGGGTCGGCGGCGTCTGATGAAAGAATAATTCCTGGGACTTACCTGAGTAGTGGATGTGACGGGGGCTGGCGTGGTGGTGGTAGAACCTCTTCGTCTGATTGGACGACGAGTCACACTTGTTGGGGCCGCAGTTGACATTTCCGCTTCAGTAGGAGGTGCCGTCTCAGGAGCTGATGTTTCTTCAGCGGAATTCGAGTTTAAAAGGGAGGATATTTGGACAGCAAGGACAGTGGTAGGTTCAGGGCTGGACTCCTCAACGGAGTAGATGGGACTGGTTGGAGCGACGGTGGGTTCTGTGTTTGGTTCTTTGGGAGGGGATGTGGTGGAACGAGATCTGACGATGGAGGTGTATTGGGGCTGGGAAGATATTTCTCGTTCTAGAGCCGTCTCTCGAAGGTCTACTTCTGAATCAGCTTCTTCATATCTGCAGAGAAAGGAAGAATAGTTTAAAGGCTTGGTAAGTGTTTGGCTCACACCATTATGAGTTATCTGATAACTCAAATCCGCATGTTTTCTGATAAACATGTTTTTATAAATTTACGAGTTTTTGAATGTTTTTTTGGAATTTTTCTGAGTTAAGCAATGAGTATACTAACTAATTAATATCAGTATGGAATCTATTCTAACTGATAAGTGATAACTGATAACGTAGCCGCCTAAGTTATCTAACTACATACCTGTATCTACACTTCTACACTATAATATACTAAAATATAATATAATATAATAAAGAGGACAAAATTTTTCAATGTTTGTAATGAATAAACTCAAAAACTACAGTGCCGATTTCAAAAATTCTTTCACCGTTGGAAAGCTACATTCACCTTGAGATACATAGGTTATATTTATTGCTAAAAAAGATTAGGGATCCTTATTAAAACTTAAGTTACGTAACCCAAGGTGTAAAAAAATGCCTTAACCCGTGCGAAGCCGGGACGGGCCGCTAGTATAGATATACTTCCTAACATACATGTATCTATACAAACTTCTATTATTTTATGTTTATCTTTATTTAAGGTTTAGGCTTGTTAAAACCTTTACCTCCTCCAGTCTCTTTACCCTTCTTTTCTCCTTCCAGTCCAGTATTCCGCCACCACTAGCCTATTCAGTCCACTGCTGGATATAGGCCTAACCTATAAGGGGGATAGCCCATACAGGGGGATACAGCTTTTCGCTGATGCTGCCGTCTGATCGCCCGTCGGCGACCAGGGAATTTTCCTATTTCACTAGTTAGTAAATGCAAACTTACTGAACAGTGGTAGCTTCTTCAGTGGTTGGTCTCTGCCTTCTGATTGTGACATATTCTGGCTGGTTCTCTCTCCTTGCGCTGGAGATGTCCAACGAGCTGGGCTGTTCTGATACCGACACGTATGACTCCGAGCGCTCGAACAAAGCATTTCTGTAAAGTGAAAAAGAATTTGCAGCGACAATAGGAGATGTTTTTACTGTTCTGCAGTACAGCAGAAATATTAGTTAAGTTATTAGAGGGCAAAAACAGAAATTATTAAATGGGTAGCGCCTACATTAATTAGAAAGCAGACACAATTTGGAGGGTATTTCTAAAACTAAATCTGTATCCTGCTTTTTGATTGGCTGGAGGTGTGATATTTCTTCGTCTCTCTCCTCTCTACAATGAGACCCCTATGACCAATATCGGCACTTGGCGACGTACCACAATACATAACACACGCCTACGCGAGCTTCTTCCGATCATCCTACCTACGCGCCCACGCAAACCCTTAACACTGCCGCGGTGTTCTTTGTGTCTTCTATTTGCTCAATTTCCGAAAGACTGCCAGCTTTGTGAACCTTTCATAAGGCTGTTATGAAAGGTTCTGTGGACTCTAAAGTGTGGCAATTTATCAGTGCTAAACGGAAGCGATCCTGGGACTCTTTCGTTGGAGGTTAACAGGTAGGTCGCACCTAACCACAACCTAACCAGTTATTGAAATTCCCGTACAATAATATTTTCTCAAACATGCTTGGAAATTAGAGCATTATTTGACAACCCTCTTCGAGATAAATCGAAATTGCTGTACCGGCCCAATACATGCGAGCAGCGGCCGGCAAAAGTTGGTTGTATGAAAATTCATATCTGTCGTGTTTAGCGGCCAAATAAATTACTATGAAAACTCATATCTGTCGTGTTATTTATAAATGTAACGATCTTTTACTCCGAAACCTGGCAACCAAGGGGGTAACTAATCAAAGGGTTTATTTAAATTTCGAACTGGCTTTCAAATAGAATAATAGAATGCTGTTTATTGAAAAATGTACAAGTTCTGTCTACGAACTATTTTGTTTTAATTTCCGCGCATTATTTGAGAAAAGTACTATACAAGCCATGGCCACAACTAGGCATTGATGGACTCACGTATGTGTGCCTCTTTTGCTGGCCTCTGCAGTAATGTACTATAGTAGGATAATCAGTTACCTGGAAGCGGTATCATCAGCGGTGTCAGTGGGCCTTGCGCGGCGGATGTTGACGTACTGCAGAGACTTGGCCGTGGAGGCGCTGAGCTCCGAGGGCTGTGGCTCGGCGGCGCGCGCGCGGGACAGCCCCGGCCGGTCTGACTCCGCCTCTTCGCTCTCCAACGGCTCCGCGGTGGTGGATGATGGCCGGTTGCGGTTGATTGTTGTGTATCTGGTAAGGTTAAAGTATGGACTTTGATTTATACGAATACAAGCCCGCGGCTTCACTTGAATGAGGATTAAAAGTAGCCTATTTGTTAAGGTGACGATACATGTCAAACCTCCCACTCGCTCCCACTGTTTTTTTTTTTAAAGATTTATCAACGAAATTTACATGAAATCGTGCTTAATTAATAAATGTACGGAAAAGGAGTTACATATAATTTCACATAAAGATAAACACAACATGCATATATCACTAAGTACATAAACTAATTATTGTAGGTGTAACCGAGAAAAAAAACAATAACATGTCGGTAGACTGTTCAACATTTTTGAACATATAAAATCACTGAATGTAGTTATGCAAAAAAGCAAAGCAATAATGTCATTTTGATTCTATCAAGTTTTGTTACCAAAAAACTTGTACTAATGTGATCAATTTCAGAATGTGAAGGTTTGCTATTTTGCACACAAGTGATTTTATATCTTCAAAAATGTTGAATAGTGTGAGCGAGGTGTGAGGGAGGTTTGACATGTATAGTGGCCTTAATCCAGGACAAGCTATGTATATTCCATGCTGCATCTAAATCCGTTCAGAAGTTTTTGCTTGAAATAGTAACAAACAACCATCCATCCTCAGTAACATTCAAATTTATAATCCGGCCATTCAAATTTATAATTCAAATTGTATCTTAGTAGAAGTGCATTAGTAGGATATTCTTCGTCTGGTAAACTACGACAAGGGGAAGAAGATCGCTAATTAGTAGGAGAGTTCTTAGTGAAGGGTTCGTCTGGGTAAGTACTTCAACCATGCTTATTTCTACCGTGAAGCAGCGTAGCTGTATTTCGGTTGGAAGGATGTGGGTGCCGGTGAAATTACAGGCAACTGAGGCTTATCACCTTCGTGCCTTAAAACTTCCGACACCTGAGCTGGCCACTAGCGAACTACAACAAGATGACGTAGTTGTACCTCATGAGAACTACGAATAACTCAAAATTATTGCTGTGGTGGTTCCGGCAAAAATGGGAAAGGAAAAATAGAAAATGAGGTAAATATAACTAAGAGCTAGAACTCCTTGTCGTTGTTCGCTATTCTCCAACTCAGTGACGAAGTGTTTGACCGACTGAAAGCAATTTTAAGGTTATCAAAATGATATAATTTTCTTTTTCTCCCTGAAAATTTAAAGTCCTGAGAACTTGTCCGTTGATTTAAATCTGTAATCACAGATCAGTAAACTTACTGTGGTCTATCCTTGTTCAGTGATCTGTCCTTAGAAACGGTAATGGATCGATCATTTTCAGGCGTAGTTTCGATTCCTTGGCTCTGCGGCCCTCTACGACTGTTCTGTGACACATTATTTCCGGTGTACCTGCAGGAATAACACATTACTTAAGTGGTTTTCACGTGATGGAGAGGAATCGAATCATTCTTCATTTCGACAGACTTGGAAGAATTCACCATTATTAAATTAGATTAACCTAATTGGACGCAATAATATTGTAATCGATATATTTTAGGCTTTTCAATATAGATGGCCAGCTTCCACTCGCGATAAAAAGATTCTCATATTTTATGATTAAGAAATATGGTAAAATACCTACCCAGTAATGGTAGCAAATAAATGAATTTTATATTATGAAAGTAATATTTCAGTGTGCAAAATTTCAGCTCATTCCGTTCGTTAAATAAATAGTAAAGAGTAGATAAGTAATATTAGTAAGAACGATACAGAATTAACAATGTGGTTATATCCCACTCACTGACCCGGCCCATAATAAATTATCTAAAATTTTGCGTTAGCTATGCAATCACTTGTTCATTCGCAAACACCTAAACTTATAACTTGAAGTACAGGGTAGGTTGACTACTGAATGAAAAAATTGCCAAAGTGTGCCAGAGTACCGAATAAAAAATTAATGTTATGTTGGTGCATTCCAACCATCAGTGAGCAATAAGCAATTAGTCTGTGACGTCCATAAACGCCTATATCAGTTCACTGCTGGACATAGAGCTGCCCTAATAAGAAGGGCGACCCATAATCTAAAAATCTTTCGACCTTTACTAAGGTAGAGTTTTGGCCAAAAAGTGTGTTGTTCCGTCGTTTTCGCGGGCGACTGTACGACACAGCGCAAGTGCGTCACACGTCGCAGACATTACGTGTCAGCAAAAGCTCCCCCCATCTGTCAAAATTTGTCGTTCTGTTAGGTGGGAGACCGTCGAAATACCCGCGCGCGAGGTCGCGCAAGGTCAAGGTCATTATTTTCAGTTTTTTTCTCGAACACTATTTTTTTTTTGTAATTTTACATGTTTTTAATGTAATCTAGTACTTAAATCTAACTTCCTACACGCAGAATTTTTATAATAATTTTTTAAAACGAAAAAATAAAAACCCGCTTTTTTTGCAAAAACACGATGATAATTCAAAAATGAAACTACATTTGAGAAAACTAACATTTTTATTTTATTATACTATTCATTAGCTTTACATTAAAGCCAAAAAACCAACACAAATTACCTTTATTTATTTATAGTTCACAATTATCTAAAAAACAACGTGATTTTCACAGTACGGCAATATGGCGGCCATTTTGCGGAAGCCGCGAACCAAAAACTATTATCGTCATAAAAATCGAATGGTACCGATGTGGAGGGTGCTTTATGCTTTATTTTGAAGCCCTGTCTGTCTAGATCCTATTAAAAGTCAGTTAAGTCAATGTCAAACTGACATTGACTGACATTGACTCCCGACAGAGGTCGACAGCGACCGATATCGGCTCCCGACAGACCGCTGAGGTTACTTAGATGACAAAAAAGCTTGGGATGAAACTGTCTCCAACTCCCTCAAAAATAATGTAATAGTTAATAATAATCTTTGTATAAAATAAAACGTAAAAAAAATATAAGCCAAGCAGAGTTTCTTGCCAATTCTTCTCTGTTTAGTCACATTACGAATTGGCGTAAAATCTAATTTAAAAAATCTACATTTCAAAGTGTTCTGTATGTGCTTATTGAATAAACTTATTTTGATTTTTTATTTTAATTTTATCTTGTGCTTTATTGCACAAGATAAAATTAAAATAAAAAAGAATTTTCTATCTATTTATCATTCACAGGTTCTTACTTGTTGGTCCCCCATGCTCTCTCCAACACCTTCTGGTAGAGCTTCTTGTTGAAGGGAGAGGGCGTGGTGCTGCCGCCGTCGGTGGTAGCGGAGGCCTCAGCTCGGTGGAGCTGCTTCTCCAACTGTTCCACGCCACCTGGGGAATAACAGTCACTTTGGAACCAAGTAGTCCGGGAGCCTGAATGGCAGACCAAGTTCAAATACTAGCAGTACTCAAATGCATAAGCCCTAGAGTTTGACTTATGGGAACCACATAACTGATATATTTGCTACTTATTTACTTATAGAATAGGTCCCGGCATTTATCATAGTAGTCCTGTACCCCTAATATGAGTTGCACAATTCGAAAACTTTCTTGGTTTACCATATCGAGCTCAATTTAATGTTAGTTTGTTGGAAATTACGCAACTGCTTTTACGTAGAAACTGAACAACGTAGGTGATGTAATCTTCTTGCAGTTCACAATTATCACTCAAAACGGTAATTAACGAAAAAAAAGTACTTCAAAATAGAGCTCGATATAGTATACTATAGTTTTCAAATTGTGCAAGTCGTACTAGAGCCCTCTGAGCTAAAATAGTGGGGATACTGTGCAGAGTAAACCAAAGTAGGGGTAGATTGAAGATCGCCTGGTTAGGCTCGGGTTTCTTAGAACACGATTTTGGCTAAGCAACACTTCGCCCGGCCACTACTTGGATGGGCGACTGTTTAATGACATTAATATCCCAGCACTTCGGACGGCACGGTAAGATGTTCCCGGATTTTTCAGTTGTTAAGCCATGTAGGAGGCTTTTGGGCAGTCCTAAAATCTCTGCCACGAGGGAATAAATACCTAATAGTACAGATGACTTAGAGGGCCTTCACTAGAGTTGGTCACGAGCTCATACTAATAAGAAGAATTATTTATAGGTGAGGTTGATTATCCGACAGAGAACGAAAGTAACCGACATAGCTCAGAGGATTAGTAAGCTGAAAAGGCAGTGGACCGGCCATATATGCCGACGAACCGACAACGGTTGGACCAAACGGGTATTGAGTTGGAGACACCGTTTAGGCAAGCGTAGTGTAGGACGCCCAGTGGCTAGATGGAGTGACGATCTGCGTAATGTAGCTGGCAGACAGTGGATGAGAAGAGCAGTGGAACGGTCTCAGTGGCGAACCTTGGGAGAGACCTACATCCAGCAGTGGACTGCAATAGGATGATGATGAAGTTGGTTGAGACGAATGCTATCTACGTAGGGTTGGTTGAGAAGAATGCTAGCTAGGTAAGTTTGGTTGTTATGTTAGTATTGATTTCTTTACGTATTATTTCGTATTCTCTTAGTCTTTCTCTTGTCACTCACCGACTTTCTTGATGAGATCGATCAGCTCCTTGATAACTCTCGGGTCTTCTGCGTCTTCATCGAAAGTATCTTCTGGAACCTCTTCGTATTCCTCCTCACTCTGAAAAAAATGTTAAAATATAAGCACAAAAAATATTTAGGTATGGTGAATAAACACAAACCTTCCTTACTTATTTTTCAGGCATTAAGTAAGTAAGGAAGGTTCCTGTTTCTCTCCTATTGAGGATTTAGGGACCCTGGTGCATTGTCATTCATCTTCTATCCCTAGAGATAGTTCCGATGTCATTCCCGCTTTGTGGAAAATGATGTCAAGCATAGCATATTATGAATACTAGGACAGCGCCTTCAATGCTATAAACAAAGAGCTTGCCCATGTGGTGCGATTTAATAAATTTATTACGCAATATTTTACTCGTTTATACGAGCAAAGTAAAATATAAGTATACACTTATATTTACATTTAATTTATTTACCGTACAAACAAAAGTTACGAGTTACAATGTAATAATACGACCTCTAACGACCTCTGTGGCGCAGTGGGCGAAGGTCCGCCTGTGACGCAGAAGGTTGCGGGTTCGATTCCCGCTGCGGGACAAATGTTTGCATGTTCTGCAGATATTTGTCTCGGGTCTGGGTGTTTTCTATGTATGATATGTATGTAATTATAAAAAAAAAAATATATATCTATGTAGTATAACAATCATGTGGTTCCCATTATAGAAACTCTGCTTAGTTTGGGGCTACATGATGCTGTGTGATAACGTCCAGGATTATTTATTTTAGTTATTTATTTATTTACCTATTTAATTTAATTTATTTAATAGCAATTATTAACCACTAAGGTTTGTACTTGTATAAGATACAAGATACTAGATTTTATTGGTAAAAAGATCGTTACACTTACATTTGATGATTTGATGAAAATCCATAAAAGGGTTTTTTTTATTCTTGTGTTACGCTTAATATGCTGACAGGCAACTTGATGGGCGCAGGGCAGTAGTAGCAAGTAATGGTTCCCTGGACTATGAGCTATTCCATTTTCTTCAAGAATTGAAAAAAGTTCATGTTTACAAACCTCAGGTTCAGGCGCCACGGTGGTGGTGGTAGTTCTGAAGAGTGCAGAGCTCTTGGTGCTCAACTTGATGGGTTTCCTCGTGGTGGTTGTGGTAGTAGTAGCCTTGGTGACGGGAGCTTTAGTGGCGGGTGCCTTGGTGGTGGCAGCCGGAGTCTTGCAGAGGACGTTACGCGCAAAGTCACAAGAATCTGCTGCTTTGTTGAAGAATAGACCTGGGAGAGCAAATAAGAGTTTAGTTTGGGAAATTCGGAGATTTGTTTCAAGTAAAAATAAAAATGAAACTACTTCAAATATATTGATTTAAAATAAAACGTAATATTTTTTTTTACTGTTTACTATCCGCCTTTTTTTCTACTGAATTTATTCTGTACGATCTATGCGTTTAAGACGTGGATAGATCTAGATACCTACCTATTATTTTTGGAGTCGTTGTCACCTTAATACTGTAGCGTTACTTTTAATATTTGCATGCTTGCATGCAGGCTGAATACTACTAACATAGTAATACAACCTAATTATTAAAATTATTATCTATTAAAGCAAATAAACATAATGAATACTAAATCTTGATTCTTGTTAGTTATGTGCATGGTCCCTTGCAAGCCACATTCAACATTCAACAAATGTTTATATCTGTTTATAACTTTATATAATTCCCAGCTTCATCCACTATGTCGTTCGACCATCGGGCGAGTTAAACTATGCCTCAACATGATGGTGGCAAAAATTTGCATCAATGCACGTTGTAAACATACGTGACCTATGATGCAATACTTTGTTTTATGTAATGGTTACAACTTAAACATCAAGTGGCCTATGTGCTTATTCCACACACTGCTTCATAAAAGGCTGGCGCTAGGAGGGGCCTGCATTATTTCCTGGAGAGGGGGTTATTATGCTGGAAATGAAGAAGGGAATCTTACCAGAAGGGCACGTGAACTGGTGAGCCACTATGCCGAGGTTCGAGGGTCCCGAGTCGAGGCACCAGAAGTATTTCTTGCAGTCGCGAGGGTGGGGGTAGAAACCTTCGTCCACACACTTGAAATCTGTAAAATATTAATACGTTAGATTATCTGTAAAATAAACCAATTTTAGTTAACTCGTAGGTAGATATTATTTTGCCTACGCTGAATTACTTATAAATGCTTGTGACTTTGGTTACCTACCTATAAATGTATAATATCAGGTGAGTGAAGGATAACATCGTAAGAAAACACGCGGCTTAGTCAGCGCCACACGTATTTATCATGTCTTTTTTGCAGATGAGGCTTACTTTATATGACCCAGCGGCCAGCCTACTCTAGAGAGGTGATCGGCTAACTCTGTTGCAAACAGAAATGATTGACACCGATCTCGGTTTAACAAACTGTGACAGTTTATCAATTGACGTTCATTGAATTTCGTCGGATGAAATGTCAAAGATTGTCGACCTCTGTGGCGCAGTGGGCGAAGGTCCGCCTGTGACGCAGAAGGTTGCGGGTTCGATTCCCGCTGCGGGACAAATGTTTGCATGTTCTGCAGATATTTGTCTCGGGTCTGGGTGTTTTCTATGTATGATATGTATGTATTTACAAAAAAAAATGTATCTATGTAGTATATCAATCATGTGGTTCCCATAATACAAGCTCTGCTTAGTTTGGGGCTACATGATGCTGTGTGATAACGTCCAGGATTATTTATTATTTATTTATTTTTAAAAACAGGATCGGTGTCAATAATTTCTGTTTGTAAGCTACCACTTGGAGCTGGCGCTGTATTAATCATCGCACATTGATGAAAAGGTCTAAGAAAAGAATGCGCACTTACAACAAAAATTGGTCCTTAATGTATTCTCCCTAAAGAGGTGTGTAATGGATAGAATAGAGATATAGATAGATTTCCATCAAGATAAATGATAACGATGTAAATTACTGACAAGGGGCCTCATTTACTAAGAGCCTTCCCAGATGGGCGATTACTCGCGTGACTTGCTCACGCGATTTCGCGTATTCAGGCTTGCGTCAGTCACGTAGTATGTGAAGTGCGTGCACAAACCAAGTGACATTTAGCAAGCCTGATTCGATACGCATGTCAAACGCGTGAGCACACGCGCGAGCAAAACGCGCATCTGTGAAGGTTCTAACTCAGTTGCACACCGAAATGGTCTGCCTCGGACCTTTATTTGCAAACTATGACAACTGTCGAAATTCAAAGAACGTCAATAAAACTCAGGCGCTTCTCGAAGTGACAGATTAATAAATCAGATAGAAGTTTTACCTGAACCAGGATCTGGAGTGGTTGGCGGCTCAGGGGTGATGTTCCATGATGGAGTGGTGCTGGTCAAGGAGCTCTTCTGTTTGTTACTCCTGAAATAATTTAAGAATGGGAAATTTCTCTTGGTTTCCTGGCCTGGCTTCCAGGGAGTAACGCATAATATATTACTAACTTCTGCCCGTGGCTAAGCTCGCGTGGTAAGTACTTACCTAAATTGTGTCTGTTTATGATGAATAATCATGTTTTATTGGTAGAGAAACTTTATTACGACAATAATTTTGGATTATTATAAAAAAACAAAAAAGTAATCTAGCTTAACTGACCCTAAATAATTATAACTTAAAATTGTGTCTCTCAAAAGCCTGATAATAAAATGAATCGATGAATCGATCTTACTTGGCAGCAGAAGCTGGCTTTGATGTAGTAGACGAGATCTTCGGCTTGTTTCTCCTCCTGCTGCCAGGTCTACCGGCTGTCTTGGTTTTCTCTCTAGCGGTCAAGACGTAGCCTGATGACCTGGAGAAAAATACATACATAAAAATCGTAAAAATACAATCTTTGTCTGCCAGTTCGTGGTTGATGGTGATGAGTTCACTAGCCTCAAAATTATCAAAAAGTAAAAAAATAAATAAATAGTATAAAATTATTTATTCAGAAAGAACTGTTTTTATTTTAAGTATCCTGATGTGTACGTTGTAATAATCATTCATTTCTAGTTTATTTTTAATTATTAGAATAATTCAGTAGTTATTTTTTATTATTTATTTTAATATAATTTATTTTTATTATTTTATTTTATTTTTTATTTATGTACAGTGTGTACAGCCATTTATTTATCAACAATATATGTGCCAAATTAAAACGAATAAATGAAACTTGCACCTCAAACCTTAAACATTTTACGTGGTATAATGTTAAATTTCAACACTTACCCAAGTTTCGCTATGTAGGCCTCCTTCGCTGCTTCGATGAGGGGGTAGGGCTTCGAGTGGCAGTTGCCGCGGAAATCGTCGTTGTCGATCGACCAGAACATAATACCTGAAGAAAACGATTCATTAATATTCATTCCAAATGAGTCCTGTATTCTTTATAGGTACCTGTTATATAACTTCTTTAACGTTTATAAACTCCTCATCAGCTTGCTGATTGTTTGCCCCCCTTGCCGTAGCAAGTGATTTGCAGTCCGGGTTAGTTATCCTACCTACTTGTGTACTAAGACGGGCATTCTTCGACCCATTCCAGGAGCTACGTACGGGTGCATCAAAAGTTCATCTACTAACTGAACCAGGAATAGACTACTTACGGGGTCATCTAAGCCTGCACTAAGCTACGTACGGGCCTACTGAGCCTGAAATAATCGTGGTACGGGCTCAACTAGCTACTGAACCAACTGATATGAAATCCTTGAGCTCTGGAGAACCATTACTGAAGTCCTGGCCTGCCTGGACCTACCGGATGCGAAGCGAGGGGAGTGATACTAAAGGCGAGTCCGTTTCTAGTCTAACCAAGTGTAACTTAGGCGACCGTACCCGCAATACCTACTTACTCTTTAGCTTCCGTTTCTTCTAATAATTTCGTGCCTTGACAAATAATATACTAAGTTTTATATCTAAACTCTGTTTTAATTAAATATCTTATCTGGTAGTTCTTTGTTTCTTGTTTTCTTCACTTTCTTAATCTTGTCACTCACTACGTGACACCACCTATATAATAATGTTATCCTCTCTCAATCGTCACTTACGAATTCAACTTAATAAGGTTTCGAACGTTGTAAAATACCCCTGCTGGAATAACTATCATATAGACTACTTTTTATTCGGGTAGGTACCACGTGAGCGAATCTACTGATGGGAGGTAGTCCTCTATAGATCTATGAGCTGACCACCATCTGGGGTCATAAAGTCACGCCTATTTTCCTGTGGGGTAGGCAAAGGGGGCTACCTTCATCGGAAGACGCCTTGAAATTGTTTTCAACATTGCAATTTCCTCACCTCCAAGTCCATTATCAGCGACATACTCTGCCTTTTTCCTGACAATGTCGACGTCATCGTACCCGACCCACTGGTTTCCCTTGTAAGCCACGGGGCCCATGGCGCTAGGGTTGGGGTGCATGATCGTCCACTCTTCCTCTTCTTCTTCAGGGTACTCTTCGGAATCCTCCTCGGAGGCTATGCTGCGTCTCTTGTCTTTGGGCTTGAGGGCTTCGCAGATCTGGAGAGAGTAGGGATAGGGTGAAGAAGAAGAATGTCAAAAGAAACTCACAAACGCGCAGATTATTGTATGTAAGTATCATTTACTATTATTTGTTTATTATGTTAGGGTATACGTAAATACTTTGTAATTAAAATAGAAGGTAAATAAGTTAAACACATATAGTAGTTTTTTTTTTTTAAGTTTTGTTATTGAATTAATGCCTACCACCATTTTATACCACAGGTAGCTAGTAGAAAATGACATCACTGCATCAAGTCCACCTTTTGTTACATTTTATATATACAATAAAGTTAAATAAATAAAATATTTAGAAACACGAAGTTGGTGTTTGTGTCAAACTGACCTCAATAGGGAGAGAATGTTTTGAAAAGAAAGAACAGTTTGTTGTGCATACAAGCGGGCTTTCTTGTGGTTCACTAATTAGACAGTAAAGAAGCTCTGGTGGTTTTTACATACTGAAAATGATAACTTATTGGCTCGAGAGGAAACTCTAGAATTTTCTAGACATATTTTCTATAGAGGTCTTACCTCATAGTAGGCCAAGTATCCCTTCTCCCTTGTAGCGTCTCCCTGCTCGCCGGGCCCGTCGGCAGGCGAGCCTATGTCCACGGCATCAGCGTTGAACAGCGTGTAAGATCGCCCGTAGGTTGGTATACCTAGCACGAGCTTGTCTCGGTCTGCACCGCTTTCTAGGTAGAACTTGATGGTGTAGTCCTGAAAATTTTAAAGGTAGTATAAATTTTAAGTTTGTATTTTGAATGAGTATAAATTCTACATCAGAAAAAAAATCACAAAACACACAATTGTTGATTTGTTAGAGGGGTTAACGAAGCCATGGACACTCAACATCAGCCGATACCAGTCCACTGCTCGACATAAAAATCCCCTAATTAGAAAGGGGTATACCCATAAACCCTATTCTGGGGATGCAGGTTGTTGATCGCAGGGCACAGCTTCTCGCACTGCTGATGCTGCTGTCCCTGTAAAAGATTTAGTTGTGTCGGTGGCTGCGCTATGCCGCAATAAGTACTTCATTATTTAGCATGGTGCAACGCGGGCTGTTTATCTTGGACTCCAAAGATGGAGCTTGGCGAGTCCCATATACCTGGCCCTGCATCTGCCCTTCCTCCCTCCCTCATATTGTATGCCTGCTTGTAATCGTAATACATAATTATTATGAATTGTTCCGTTTGCACCGCGTTTCCATTAGCCCGCGCTTCTTAGGCCCGCGCTCACCATAGCACCGCATATCATCCTTTCTTTTGACAATGACAAGGTACTTGTAGAAGATTTTTTATGAACTCGGCAATAAATAAGAACAATGGAAGTGGATAAAAAACTTACAATATTGAGTTCTGTGTCAACACTGTACTCGTTAGGTTCTTCGAGAGGGTAGAGGGGTGCGTGGTGGTTGACCGCCGGCTCGAATGCTGAGTGGTAGTCGTAAGTGAGCAGGTTCATCCAGTCCAAGTATCTGCAACCAAACAAATCAAGGCTAAATCTCAAATTTTCGTAACGAGTTTGAAAATTTTTCAGTGTTACTCTACTTTTGTTGGTGACTGTACATAACAATAGGACCTACAACTATTACCTATATAGTCGTTGTAAAAGATAAGTAATGCATATTAGTTAATATTTAACAAGATGTACATATTTTTATATATAGTGGTAGTAAGTAAATTTGTTAAATATAGTCAAAAGTTACTGAGAATTCTATTATAACTTTATATCAGTACCTACCTAACCTACCAAGTTAGGTTTATCAACTTATTGACCAAGTACATTCGTTTATTCCCTTAAGAACTTTTTTATTAATGAACTAAATGACGTGTATCCTTCCCTAAGAATAAATCATTATGATTATGACTCTAGGTATGATCTGCCTAGTTACCTTATCATCATCATCATCAGCCTATAGCAGTCCACTGCTGGATATAGGCCTCCCCTAATGAGCTACATTGCGCCCTGCCCTCAGCTCGTTGCATCTAGCTTCTACCAGCAGCCTTACGCAGATCGTCATATCTAGCCGGAGAACATACTACATTAGGTTTACCGAGCTACTGTCTCCACTCAAGAACTTGTATAGGTACCCGAACGGTTATCGGTGCCTAGTTACCTAACTTACGTAAGTAAATAAGAGTAATTGTACTTTTGTACATCCTTTAACCAACGTTTTTGTACATTTATTTACCTAGCATCATTTTCAATGCTAACATTATTGCAACATACGGTCACTAGTCATTACAAGGTACATTGGACTGAGTAACTACCGAATAACTCATCGAAAAATGCCAAGGTTCTCAAAACTGGTAGGTAGACAGTAATTGGCCCATAATTTCCTGGTACCAGCCTATTGTTTTTACGAAGAATTAATAGCTTATTCGTATAAATTATCAGGCATTAACTGTATATAACGATGCTCAAGGCAGACAGATGATTGCAAAGATACATCCCCGAGTCGAGGGAATTTGAAGGGGTCGGGATTTCGCGCTTTTCAACACTGCCTCTGTGTTGCAGTGGGCGAAGGCCCGCATTATTTATTTATTTAATTTATTTAATACATTTTCAAGTAGAACTTTCAACTTTATAGCTGTACATCCTTTTTTATACAAGCCAACACGAACGCTCGTGGCGTGGCGTACTTCGGTGTTCTGTCGCAGCAGATCATCTCGGTTAGGCAACACTCAGCTGTTTGGATGGGTGACCATTTAGTGGCATTTATCCGAGCGCTTCCATGCTTTGGAAGGCACGTTTAAATGTCAGTCCTGGGTTTTTTAGGCGTCACCTCCCATTTAGGGCGGCCTAAAAACTTCGACACGTAGTTGTCCACTAGTATTATTTTTCAAAACTAAAAGTTATTATTCGTTGTCTTCATCTTGTTACAATAATTATTGGAAGCTTGAAAAAAGTGATGCTCTGATGATCCTACGTACTTCGGAAGAATACGTTTCCTCGTTTTTAAAAAAAACACTAGAAAATGTTTTGAATTCACTAACTTCGGAAAGTTTTTACGTACCTACGTTTACATATCGTGGCTCGTATTATTAGCAGATCATAATAGTGAAGCTACCTTCCGCTCGGTCACCATTTTGATTGGTGATCGCTTTCCTGGTATTTAGATCCGATCGCTTCATTGCTCCATGTTGGTTTCTTTTCAGCCATCAAGCCATGTCGAAGTACTTCACCAGAGAAGCTATGAGCTCATACGAAAGGACACTAGATACGTACTACATAATTAGGTTCATTATACCGTTTACTACGCTTAAGAAACAGCTAGATCTACATAGATGATGATTACACCATCATTTCCTAATATCCGCTCCCTTGGCACAAACAGAGCAAGACATGATGTGAGAACCTGCATTGTTGGAGACTTGTTAACAAATGAACATTTCATGGTTACTTTGTTAAACAAATATGTTGAAATTAGATGTGCCCCGTTGTTTGTTATAATAATTTCACGATTAAACTTTAGTGCGGAGGGGAATCGAGGATTTTTTTCTTTTTTTTCTTTTTCTTTTCTTTTTGGTTCATGCGCCGCCCTCTAAGCCTTTCTAGAATGGGCATAGATAGATTCAAGATTTAAGATTTTTATTTGCTTATATAAGTGTAAGGAGTGATCTTAATGCTAAACATATAATGTACTTACAAAACGTTATTGCCTTGTTCAAGCTTCGCAAAATAATTAGATGTTTATGTGAACTATGTGTTAAGGAGTTTACGTGATCAAAATGAGATACTACTCTAGGAAATCAACCTTTTATTAAAAACAAAACGAAATTGTACGGAAAAGAACCTTTATTTGTTTTGATATTGCTTCAGGCAAAGTGACATTTAGTTACCATACAGTTAGTGCAATATATACTCGAAACGAAATAGAAAATGAGGTTTCTGCAACTAATGGGGCATTTTGCCAGCCTTCCACCGCTTACAAAATCTAGACAGGACCGCATAGCACCTTGCCACCACCAAATACGGGATCTCCACAAAACTGATGAATGAAGCTCCGAGAAAAAGGCCTGCAGCGCCACCGAACGAGACCACCAGATCGAGGAACTGGAAGAGAATTTCTCTCGTGTATCGCGTCTTCGGAGCTTGGATATTATATCTGACTGATCCAGTATCCGAGAATGGCCAGCTGTCCCACACCGTGTCGGAACTGGATATCTCTCTGAAGAAGGAGTATGTGCATTGTGGACTGCAGGTGCATTGAATACCGGTGATGCTTGCGAGCTGTTGCGCAAAGGGAGCCAAGCATGCCATGCCGGCGGGAGAGCATTGTTTCCCTCTTTCATAGAAGTAGAAAAAAGGTTTACAGCCGCACAGTTTTATCGCGAGCTGGCTCCGGCAAGCCAACCGGCAGGTGTTGGAGCTGTATACATGCTTGTTTTCTGTAGTCGGTTCGTCTGTGTACCGACAACCACGTCTGTTCGGCGCCAGCTCCTTCACACCCTTCCCACATCGGGTCTCTATGACTTTCATCTCTGACATTCTCTCTAGGCCAAGGAATACTCTGGTGGATGGAGTCGTTATATCGAGAATATCATATGGAGAGTGCACGTAATAATAACTCTCAACGTTCGCTTCGATCATCAATCGGCAGATGTTCGCACTATAATTGCAAGTAATTGGAAATACCTTGGTATAATTGAGGTTGGTTTTTACAATGGCTACATCTTCGATCGCCAGGGAGTTGGTGGAATAGCAAACCCCGCTCTCAGTCATTACTGGAGTCCATTTGAGCCGTGCATTTTCCGAAGCTGTAGTCATGGGTATTGTCCTGATATTATCTTGTTTAGGCATGACATCAACGACCAGCTGGTACAGGTTTATGTCCAGCTGTTTGCCTTGAAAGTTGCGGTAATCATCGAGCTTCAGCAGGTTGGAGTTGGCTACCATGTGCACGAAGCGGCTGTAGTTCTCGTAATGCTCGTCAGATGGCTCCGCACCCCAATGCTTTTTGATCACATTGGGTAGCTTAGTAGGGTCGACACGGTTCTTCATGCATACAGTCACGGCTGGCAGACTAAACTGCCAAGATTGGTAGTCTTTCTCAAGGGTGACAACGGTAGGACTGTCAATATAACGCTGCAGTTGTCCCAAAGAAACAGTCACGGCTCCGTAGCAGGCCAAGCAGGTCACTGTAGCCCATAGAAACCTCTCGACCCAATGTCTTCTTGGTTCAACTATGTGCCGGAAGCCATGGATGCCAGTCTCTATGCACATGTATTTGAAAAAATTTATAACAGACGTACAAAACGATCTTTTATTCTTGCGTACTGATTTCTGGGGCTTTGGTGCTTCATATTCGTACTCGAATTCGTACATCTCTGCTAAAGTATCATGTATTATAATATTATTGAATAGTCGCTGCGATCAACCACACATATGCAATTAACTGTCGTGATTATTTTACACGTTTACAAAGATGAACTAATTATTGTAAAAGGATTTTCGTGTATTGTTTTGTGAATGTACACCTGCTTCGCGTGTACGTTTATAAAGTAGACCACATGCATGGTGTAACCATGACACTGCATTGTTATTAAGTACCTATATCAAGGTCTTATTAGGTACCACGCCAAATCCATTTTTTTACCTTGGTTTTGAGGATCATTCCCATAGTACATTATGCCTAAAGTGAAAACCTCCACCAGATGGTCCAATTTCTTCGTATATATTGCGAGAAGTCGGTGGAAGGAAAGGATTCAATACCATTCATCAAGGAAATCTGTATGCTTTATGTGAGGAGGCTATATTCTGCAGTGGACTTACAGTTCTGCAGACTGTAGTATAGATGATGATAATTGGGAGGAATCAATTCAGTACTTATCGATTTTTATAAACACATATTTTATAGCTGCTTACTAACTATTGATTTTTCTTCCGGTTATTAGATAGTTTTACTGTACTTCTTCTACTTGTAAAAATGTTGCTCTAATAAAATAGTTAGGTCCATTATTTTCCTCTGTTCAAAAGACAACGTCTTTTCTTTAGCCGTCGTTTGCCGAGCGCGAGTTTCTGATAAGACCTGAAAGCACCTCGCCAGCACAAAGTACAGGATTTCCACGAAGCTGATGAATGAAGCTCCTAGGAACAGCCCCGCGGCTCCTCCAAATGACACGACTAAGTCCTGGAAATGGAAGACTATCTCCCTCGTATACCGTGTTTTCGGAGCCTGGACAGAGTACTTCAACCAACCAGAACTTAAAAATGGCCCATCCTCCCACACCATATCGTTCATGGTAATTTCTCTGAAGAAGGAGTTAAGGCATTGAGAATTGCAAGTGCAGCTCACTCTGGCGAGATCCTTCGCAATTCTAGCCAGACATACCATATCAGCAGCCGTGCATTGCCGTCCACCTTCATAGAAGTAGTAGAACGGCCTACAGTTGCACTTTTTCATGGCTAATTTACTACGGCACGCCAGTCGGCAGGTATTGGTGCTGTACACGTGCCTTCCTGGAGTGCTTGGCTCGTCTGGGTAGAGGCAGCCGCGTCTCTTCGGCTTCAGCTCTTTCACGCCTTTCCCACAGCCGGTCTCGATCACGCTCATCTCCGAAGCTCTGTTCAGGCCTGAAAAGACTCTGGATGATGGGCTTGTGATATCCAAGATCTCATATGGTGAATGCACGGTGAAGTAAGCTTCGTTGTACACTTCCACTTTAATCAGACAGCTGTGGGCAGCATACTTGCACGTGATTGGAAAAGCCTTAGTATCATTCAGGTTGTCTTTTACGATAGCAACGTCGTCAATAACCAGAGAGTTGGTGGAGTAGCAGACCCCGTTTTCGGTCATAACTGGAGTCCATATGAATTGGGCACTTTCTGAAGACTGAATTTTGATGTCTTCTTGATTGGGCATCACGTCTATGATTAACTGGTACAGGTCCACGTTTAGATCTTCGTTCTGGAAGTCATTATATCCTTCAAGCTCGAGCAGATTGGAGTTGGCTACCATGTGTATGAAGCGACTGTAGTATTCGTAGGTCTCATCAGTTGGATCCACGTCCCAGTATCCTTTAATAACTTCGGGCAGCTTAGTGCGATCGACACGGTTCTTCATGCATACTGTGACGGCCGGCAAGCTGGGCTGCCAGGAGCGGAAGTCTTTTTCAAGGGTAACGACAGTAGGGTTTTCGTTGTATCGTTGCAGTTGTCCTAAGGAGACATCCACGGCTCCGTAGCAGGCCAAGCAGGTCACCGCAGCCCATAGCAGTCGCTCGACCCAGTGTCGTCCCGGCAAGGCGATTTGGCGGAAGCCATGGATGCCGGTCTCCATGCAGAAGTCTGTAGCTACGCGGGCCACAGTGTTGACCAGTGCTCTGATATAATCAAATACTGATTTCTGTAGCTTTATTTTTGGTTGGTCGTAAGTGTACATATTTTATCTAGGTTTTTTGCAGTTTTGTAGAAATTTGGAATAATAAAAAGTAGGTACACGCCAATTGCCTCAAATAAACTAAAGTATAACTACAATGAGTTAGATTACAATAAACTGAAATCATACACGTGTAAGCTTTTAAAATTCTAAAAGCAAAATCATGTAGGATGATACTTAATACTGCACGCTTTTGCGGCCGAGTGTACAGTCAACATGAAAAACATTAGAGAATTAGCGATGCATAATGTGATGAGATTCATCAATGAGATTTTCTGCTATAAATAAAAGCTCTAGTGTTACCAATTTTTTTATTTAAACCTTTTTGTCCCACTGCTGGGCAAAGGTCTCTCTCATAGACTTCCAAACATCTCTGCCCCAAGTGGTAGTTAGAGGTAGCTGTAGCGGAGGTATCCCACCACCTTGTTTTGAAGGCATCGAGCTCGCCCCGCCAACGCATCCTCGGCTGAACCCTACGCCACTGTCCCTCAGTGTCTGTGACTGTGGTGATGGTTACCTTACAATTATCGCTTGAAAATGTAAGAACTAAGGACTAGTTACCTACGGGTACATAATTGGTACCCATTTATCCCATCAATTGGACAATGGAATGAAACCATGGGGAATTGATAACTCGTTGTCCCGTTTAATCGTCATTAACCATGAGACAACACCGAAATAAGCCTTCTACATTTATCCTTAATTAATTAATTTCTTTATGTTAAACTTACGCGTTCAATGTCTTGACGTCGAATCCTTTCTGAATATACTCGATGCCCGCCGGCACTGCCATCGTGAGAAGCAATCTTGGTTTGTTGGTTTTTTCTGCTTCTCTCTCGAATTCTTCTCGAAGCTCCTTCACCAGTCTGGCGTAGTTCTCCCGGTCTTTGGGCTTGCCTCCATCACGGAAGGCTGGGTATTCCCAATCAAGGTCTAAGCCATCGAAGCGATTTTGTCTGAGAAACTGTAAATGAAGTAGGTTAGAGGAACTTATTTTCAGAGTTTAATCTCAATATTAAAATCTTATAATAAATTTTTCACTTCTCTTGCTCAAAAAGTGTATCATAATAGTGTAGCTTAGCGGGCCTAAAACTCGAGTTTAATACCTCGGGCTAAAAAGTATTTTTTCTTATTAATTTTTGTCTAAAATCATCAGCCCGTACAAAGCATTCGTTCTCTTACATAAAAACTCGACTTCCTGGTGCTCCGTCAATCTTTTTTTTTGAAAATAGAACCGTCTTGGTGATGTTTTATGAAGGTTGATTAATTTTTAATAAAATTTCTGAAAATTGTCTAATTTTGAATTGTTTTATTTTCTCGCAATCAAAGTGAAAAATAGAGTGTTTTACTCGGGCCAAAACCACCCATTATGACTCGGTCTTGTCATCCTCCATAACATCCATAACAACCTCGTATATAATGGGATGGTTTAGTCCCTTGTAAAACAATCTACTATTATCTCCAGCAGTGGACTGCTATAGGCTGATGAGGATGATGATTATTATGATTATGGTGATTTAAATATTTTCGTTTACCTACTGACAATCAACTCACTGCCTAATCAACCCAATGAAAACATTGGAATCCTTCTAGGGTCGCAGGTCTGATTCCCGCTACGGGACAAATGTTTGTTTGATTCTGCGAATATTTATCTTTAGTCTGGGTGTTTTATATTTAGTATACATAAGTATTTACAAAAAAATAAGAAGGTAGTATATCAGTCATGTGGTTCCCATAATACAAGCTCTGCTTAGTTTGTGGCTACATGATGTTGTGTGATTATTTCCAGCTTTAACACGTTAACTGCGGGCCTCGAACATAACGCTACGCGCTATGCGCGAGACGAGGGCGACGTGCTGCAGGTGCACCGTTGTGTTTTCAGTAGTCAAAGCGTTATACGCTAGGGATTGGAGCAGTGTAGCCTGGAGTTTAAAAACCTCTACGCAGAAATCCAGGAATTTAACTAATATGATATGAGAATGGGTATTGTTTATTTTACGATATTCGGCGAATCGGAACAGGGAATTGACATTTTTGCACTTGTTTTGTAAATTCATACACTAAGTAGCGAAACTAACAGTAGTTGATGATTCTCCAACATGAAATGTTACATCAATAGATGGCGCTGCTAATTTCTACACTTTCTGCATCGCGGAATCAAACTTTTAAATAATGCTATTATTATTATTATTTATTTTTATGATAAGTCGAGAAAAAAAAATTGTAAGTTGGTATTGTTCATTTATAACACCATCGTCCCAACCTACACTTAAATTTGGTTTTGGAAGGCGTAGGTGAACCATTAACTACAGCTTGTGTGGGCTCGATCAGCAAAATGACTGAATGCCTTACATAAGGAATACCATGTAGTTAACATCATGTTTTACAATTAGATATCAAGTCCATATCTCGCTGCGAGACTACTATTATATGCATTATATGTACTATAATGTACAGAATTATGTACAGTACAGACTGCTGCGTGGCAAAGAGGTCTCCCAGAACTTTGTTTCTGATAGATTTGTATGACCAGTAACATTTGTCTAATCTGCAATTATTTGACTCGTTTACTTTATTGCATTTCGGCGAAGAAATGTCTTCTTCGCCTGAGACTGAGACTTAATTATTAAGAATGTTGCCGCCTGAAATTCGCTTCTTTATCAAAACGAAACTCTATGGAACTCTATGACTCTATGGCCTGCAATGTATCGAAATTGAGGTGTTGGAGTTTCTATTAAATTGACAAATCTGAAGTTATTAGCGCCCTGCACACGTAAAGTTCGGACCGCGGGAAACAACACGCGCCATTCCAACCCGCACTCCGAAACGTACGTGTAGATGCGCGGGGCTAGTAACAATATATATCAATGCGCGGGGCTGACAGTCCGATCTGGCATGTCGACGCGAAGGCAAATCCGCATCACGTCAGTGATCACTCCCAGATGCGCGGTCCGATCTTTACGCGCCATTAGCACGACAGTTTGATCCGCAGTACATCGGACTGCGCTTTGGAACGCAGTCCCGATGCGCGGTCCGATCTTTACGTGTGCAGGGCGCTAATATCAAAAGTAGGTAACCTAAACCGACCAGCATTTTTGAGTGACAGATGCGGAAAAGGTATGCCAGGATCGAACCAAGTGGAGATCCGTGTCTCTCCCTTCCCCTCCGGGAAATAGGGATGCCTTTATGTATGTGACTTTAAAAAAAAGCTATGACGAATGTTTTGATATGGCCATACCTTAATGGCATTCCTCACGAACTCCTTTCTCCTTTCTCTCGAAGCAACCATGGGAGAGAACCTGGAGGAGCCCTCGTTCCAACCACCGATAGCCAGCATAGTCTTCAAGTTCTTGTTGTAAGTTTTCAGACCGGTGAACTTTGCATAACCACCTAGGAAAGATAAAATATAAATATATGTTTTATTCAATTTCTTAAAGTTAAGATCAACAACGGAATAAATTAAATTATAATAGGAAAATATTTTACACTATGCCTGAAATAGGATAAATCCTGTGTCTGTAAAACAATTCTAATAATAAACATGAATAAACAAATAAATATGAGGCCTTTGCCCAGCAGTGGGATATTGAGGGCTCATAATTATAATAATAATCAAGGGTCAGATACAGAAGGCGGCTCTCCTAGACTCGGCACGCATTGTGCGGAGGTTCCTCTCTCTGCAGCCCTTGCCACTGACCGTTTGAGCCTTGCCCCGCGGTCGGTGGTCTCCCGTTTTTATACATTTTTTACTATATTGTTTTTGATATTATTTATGTATATAGTAGATAATATTAGGATTATGTAAAAAAAAAACGAGTTTTTAAGTTTAATAAAGTGTCCACATAAACAAATATAAGTTGTAGGAGGCAATATTAAATTTATAAGTAGTTCTTTTAAATATAATCTTAAAGCTATTATTTTTACATGCTTAAGAATGAGTTTAGATACAATAATAGGTACATACTTTTGAAATACTTCATTTATTTTTTATTTTATTTTATTTTATTTTAGTTTATTTATAAGGACACCCAACACAGGTTAACACCACACACACACAATAACATTACGGTTAATAGCTTCTCTATTTCCTTGTCGACCAGATACCATGTTGAATTTATATAATTTAAAATCAAAATAAAAACCGACTTCAAAAACAAAAACTTAAAAAAAAACATTGCATAGTTCTTTGTACATAGAACATCAACCTTTTTTTCTATCAATTTATCCCGTACAATCTATGCGTTTACAGCATATTACGTAGATCTAGATACCTACCTGTTATTTTTGGAGTCGGAGTCACTCTCTATCTTCTTATTAGGGGAGGCCTATGTCCAACAGTGGACTGATATAATGCTGGTGTGTACTACGTGTAATGAAACTAATTTATAAAATATATCTTACCGGTTCGATTCAAGTAGGTTACGTCTTCGATTCGCGCCATAACACAAGAACCACTTAGCTTTGCGCTAGAATCAGCATCATCTACCCGCCAAATGATGCTGAGTGATAAATTTCCAGCATTATTATTACTACCCAGCTTAGTTGGTACCTTTGCCTTCCAAGCTGCAGGTCGCGGGTTCGATTCATACCCAGGACAAACATATGTGTAATGAAGATAGATGTTTTATTCCTTCCACCCGCGGCTTCGCAGGACACAAACTTGTATATTCCAAGTTTAATCCAAATCCGTTCAGCTGTCACGGAGTTGATTAGGAAGTTAGGAAAAAACATGCTTACACACACATACACACACACATACATACACACACACACACACACACACACACACACACACACACACACACACACACACACACACACACACACACACAAACTTTCGCATTTATAATATTAGTAGTGTGATCGTGTGTGAGATGTCTCGTATATTTGTTTATTTATTTTTATTATCTTACATACCTTTCTCAATATCCTGGTACTTATCGAAGGGTTTCAGAGTGTTGTCCTTAGTGAAGCCTCCGAAAGCGTAGATGAGATGGGTGCAGAGGTAGGGGTTGATGTTCTGGGGGTTGAAGCGCGCAGTGCCAGGCCGGTACACCGACCAGTTCGTGTAGTAGCACACCACCCGCGGCTCACTCGACAGAGCTGGAATACAAACATACGAACTTAATTATTATTTATTTATGGTAATTTCATCATCATCATCATCATCATCATTCGTCACTCCACCTGGCCGTAGGACTCTTATACTACGTTTGCCGAGCCAGGGTCTCCACTCAAGAGCTCGTTTACCTAAAAGATTAGCGGTTTTTCGGCAGATATGGCCAGTCCACTGCCATTCCAGCTTGCTAATTTTCTGAGCTATGTTACAACTTTAGTTCTAAGTATGTCGAATAGTCTCGTTATGGTTATCCTTTAGTTATTGCATTCAATAACTATTGGCAATTTCATAATTATTGTTTATTTATGAGGTGTAAGGTGTTCCAACCTCCATCTTCGGAACCGAAGCCAAAATCACATGCCCGTGGTGCGAGAGCTGTGCCCTGCGATCCCCAGCCCGCGTGGGGCTTATGGGAATATCTCCCTTCCTCTATATCTACTATGAGGAGCTCTATATCCAGCAGTGAACTGAATAGGATGGTGTTTTTGTTGTTGTGTAAGGCAATTTCTAAGATTATATAGTAGGTATCTCAATAACAAAGCTTTAACTTCCCAAAAAATCAGCCAGGCAAGGAGTGGACTCGGTAGCGCAGTTGGCGTGAGTCGAACATTTAAACCTGACGTATCGTATGGTCAATGACAAAGCGTTATTTATAATCAAAGCTTTCTCAATGGCCAAAATTCTACGATACGAACACTTTTTCGCTAATCTTCTGTATAAACAATCGGAAAAGCGAAAAAATCTAAATTTGTTCTTTTGTATTGGAAATGCCACTTCTAATTAAAAACCAATGTTTTTAGGTGGTAGACAGAGTCAACTAGTATCAAATAAATATGAGAAAAAAAAACAATAAACGAGTACCGTTGACAACATAAAATTAAATCATGGTATTTACACACTTTTTGCCCACCCATCGATGTAATGTGATGTAACATGGATTGCTGATGTAAGACAAAAGGTTAGGTTACGTGAAGATTACGTTAGCTCAAGCGTTCAGACCGAACAACGCAGTGTTAACAGTGCATGAAAATATGTAACATATCATCAATACGTGGCATTAGAACTTGTAGCCAAGATGATTTGGTGCGGGATCACATCTCAGCCATGTATAGCCGTGTACAATAGGATCGTTGTCCATCTGAAAAGCTTAGGAAACGATTCGGCCAATCCAATCCTAGATAAGCCCATCACGTGCGCAGTGTGACTGTGTTTCGTCACAGACTATGTCGCATTTACAGGATTGCCCCACTTGCCCCTGTACCTGTACAAGAGTCGACCTCAATATCACTTCGGTCGTACTATCCGACCATTGACTCCAAACATAGGAGCTAAGTCGCTACTTGCAACCAACTAAAGAAGGACATGGATAGGAACGTTGTGATTATTGTACCAATACCAATGGACTAAAGGTAAGACGCCCTCTGTGGCGCAGTGGGCGATGGCCAGCCTGAGACGCAGAAGGTTGTTGGTTCGATCCCCGTCATGAGACAATATTTATACGATTTGCAGATATTTGTCTTTTATAAGTGTTCTCAATAATAATATTTCCGTCGCGACAGCATACGTCTATCTATTATAGTTATGTCACAATAAGTGTTCTTTTTATTTAAAAAATATTGAAATGCCGGCGCTCGAAAAGGCTCTTTATTTGTCATTTGGAATTGACCCTGATCAAAAAAAATTTAAAATTTATTAAATTATTACTTCATATTCAAGACTGTTTCAATAACTTTATATAACTTTTTGAATTATTCAATTCGGACATTCCATTCGAAAGATATCAAGAGTATAAAAATGCAAGTATTTGAAAAATATTTGAAAATTAAAGTCACGTGGTTATTGCTTACCCCGCTTGGCTAGCTAGGCAGCACCATAATAAGCGATGTCGGCGTCACTGGGATAAGTACGGAAGGGAAGTCAATGTCAAGAAATAAAGGTGGTATGTGTGTTAAAATTTAGAATTTTTGCATTATTTATTAACTACCCGTGCGAACCCGGGGCAGGCCGCTAGTATTATTATAAATTGTGAGAGCAACATTATTTATATTTTTTATTGTTCAACCTGCATCGTCTCACTGCTGGACAAAGGTCTCCCGCAAATTCCAACAACCATCTCTATCTTTCGAGGTCACCATCTTCTCTCGAAGGCCTCGAGCTTGTCTATTATATAATTGATGATGTATGTTCTGCAAATATTCGTCTCTGGTCTGGATGCTTTCTATCTATAATATGTATGTATTCACAAAAAATGTATATAAGTAAGTCATGTGGTTCCCATAATACTCTGCTTAGTTTGCTGATGCTGTGGGCTGTGTGATACTGCCCAGCATTATTTATTTATTTATTATAATATTTAATTCGCCAATGGAGATACGTGTATCCCGCTGAGAAATAGGCGTGATTTTATGTATCTAATGCAACGAGTACCTATGTGAAAAGGTTTTTATTAAGAAAAAATATGTGCCTGTTAAAAAGGGGAAATATAACATCGTTTAGCCCTAGAACTATATCATGAGTGCGAAGAAAATATCTGACGTGAAAGTTCCCGCTAGGGGCGCTGCTCCATTTAAAATAACAAAAATATATTTAACGCAAACTTTGACATTAAGTATTTTCTTCGCACTCAAGCCACTGAGGCTGGATCACGAAGACTAGCGAAAAAGTATTTTGTTCGACGTGAAATTTTGGCCAATAAGAAAGCGTAGACTCAAAATTACGCTTTGTCATTGGCCGAATTTTTTCGTTACGCTTCGGATACGTCAGTTTGAAATATTCGTGATCGCTCTACTGGAGTGCCTGACATTTTTAGTTCAGATGGTAGAAACAGGGTGCGTTGAGCTGGGAACAGGGAACAATGGTGCTCAGTAGGCGAGGCCTATGTCCAGCAGCAGTCGACTACCATAAGCTGATGAAAAAGATAAAGATTTTATGTACTCTAAATTGCTGGCCCTAATTGACGCTCTATTATGTTGAAGTCCATTTTATCAAATATATTATGAACAAATGAATCTTAACTAGCCTATCAAATTGTAATAGCCGTAATAACAATTTATTTCTATTGATCCACACCTCTTTAAGTCTAATCACCTCTATGTAGTAACCAAACATGTCTACACTGTGCAATTTATAGCAGGTATCTACGTCCTACATACAATTGATTTTGAAATAATGTGCAGATGATTAAAATCTTCTTTGGTAAATAGTAGGTAATTAATAGTAGATTAGTAGCCAAGGGGCGCCTATAGTTCGAGGGTGCAATTGATGCTTACACCCGAGCTAACTATTTTGCTTTACATCTCGATTGTTAGGTAAGTAGAAAAAAACCGGCATTATAAGAATAAAACATTTTTTTCAAGAACGAAATTGAGCTTCGCCGTTCGATATTTAAAATTGATGACTATTATACTCACACGAAGACAAGGCTGAATAGCAAAGCGACCTCTTTGGTCATTGGGCTGAATGCATGATGTCTATTGCCAGTAGGATGGTTAGATGTATGCGAACTTTTTGAAAGAAAGAAGTGTTTTTTTTTAATTACTTACCGCCCTAGGGCTTTTCTAGCTACATTATTACCCTAGAGCGCTAATTAGTCACCTACAAGCCCCATTTGGAGGTAATAAGAACCTACTTAAAGAACATGAGAGATGTAAAAATCGTTTAATAATCCATTGGTTCGCTATGGTTGGTTGGTACATTTGAATTCGCTAGTTATAGTTTTAATGAAGTTAGGTAGGTAGTACCCTGACTGATTAGTTTATTTAACTATGCGACCAACCTCTGTGGCGCAGTGGGCTAAGGCCTGATACGCAGAAGAATGCAGGTTCGATTCCCGTTGCGATACAAATGTTTGCATGTTCTGCAGATATTTGTCCCGGGTCTGTGTGGTTTCTGTATGTATATTGATGTATTAAAAAAAAATTGTTTGTAAGTATATAATATAGTACTCGTATATCAGTCTTTTGGTTCCCATATTACAAGTTCTGCTTTCTGCATTGTTCTGTTTTAGTAGTAGTAGAGTTCTTTGTGGATGCCTCGTCCGGGGAAGTACTGCCACCATGCCTATTTCTGCCGTAAAGCAGCTGTGTTGTGTTTTGGTTTGAAGTGTGTGGGTGCCGGTGAAATTACAGGCACAAGAGGTTTATTATCATCATGCCTCAAGTTGGGCGTTGCATCGTAGAGCACGTTCCAAAAAACGTGATTTATGATGCAATGCTTTGTGATAGGTATTGGTTACCACTCAACATCAGGTGGACCATGTGCTTGTTCCATCTTCAAGTACCATAAAAAAAAAAAAAAAAAATGGGGCTATGATGTAGTATTTTTTCCACCGTGGTGCATTATTTTGTTGGTCTGCCCATGGTACTAGTTGACTTAAAAATAACAGTATTATCTTATTACATTAAAATGTAAAAATAATAAACTTGAAAAAAATTAACCGACTTCATTCTATAGTAATAATGCCATTGTTGTTTAGTTTCTTATAAACAAAACTTTAGCTATTACATTACAATGTTGTCACTCAGCAACTCTGTCGTGCTAACCACTGTGACCAAACCATTTGAATCACATATGAGGCGTAAAAAAATATTACGTTGTGTAATCAAGAGATCATAAAAAATATTAGAACCATATGGAACACTCTGAAGCGTCTATTTTTTTATATAGACCAATTCGTAACGCAACCAAACAGAGTAGAATCGGTGATAAAATCTGCTATTTTTTAACGTCTTTGTTACAATTATGTTATTCTATTACATTGTTTCTGAGGGAGTTGGAGACAGTTGGATCTGAATGATCAGAAGTTTTATATGTTTTATTACGGACAATTACATTTTTGAAATTATTATGTTGTATAAAATGTAAACCCTTTAAGATTTAACTTAGTGGAGCTTTATGGCGTTTTACAGTATGAATAGTGTGTAAATATCTTTATTTTTTTCTATGATTTGTTTCTAGGGTAAATATTCATAGTTTACATATTTGAACCAGTTTGCAAAGTCTAGTACTAATCTGCTTTAGAATCTTGATTTTAACAAAATGCGTATACGCCTATTTAAGGTGGGTGACACAACACATGTAAAACCTTTAAGGCCATTGGCCGTGGGTAGCATGGGACTAATAGTCTATTGTGTACCGTTTATCACGTCTATTCATTCTCGATATGGCGTATAAATTCATAGAATTTTTTGTAACGTTTGATTGGAACAATAAAATTGATGCATAATTACCTACCTTAAGTTCTAGATAGCGGAGATAAGTATACATAGATAGAGCTAAGATAACAATATAAAATAATAGAAAGTGTAGAAATATTTGAATGTGTAGTTATACCTTGGTAATATAAAGAATGAAACATAACCTCTGTTAAAAAAAAATGAAAAATTGAGTAATGATTTTTGTGTATGATTTGACATTTTCCTTCATTATTATTATTACCAATTACTGATTATCAGGTTTAACTTGATTATAATTAAGATTATTCATATACATCTCTGCTCCTCAATATTAATTGTTTTCTACAGTAAAAAGTGATGTAAACTCAAAACAAAAGATCTTTCGAGATACTGCTGACGCACTGCATCAACCGAAGTTATATTGGTACGATCTCAATACCCAAGTTATAATACAAATCTAAGTTTAATATCATAAATATTCACTATAGTGCGCATCTCTACTACCCACCTCGAATTATTAAAAAAGCGCCTGCAGTCTTTTCAAAAGCAAGTTGCATACAAATCTTTGCATACAAATTACATAAGTAGATACTGTTAAAATTTGGCTATAAGAAATGCCTCTCAATCGGACACCACCAACCACTCCGGAGCCTTCCTGCATGTCACAGTTGCCAATAGATACCGCTGCCGGCTGCGGGACAGATCCCCCTCTGTTCCCTATATTTGCAAATAAGGCACAGGAGCATGACTTGACTATGGATGCAATGACGCACCGCGGCAAGAGGAAATTTGCTGGCTTGGACGAAAGTGATAAACGCTCTGTTATTGCTGAAATGCGTGTACTGTTCAGCAACTTTACAGATCAACAAGAAAAAAAACTAGCAACTCTCCAGACGTCCATTGAAAAGTCTCTACACGAATCGATCGCCGTCCTAAGCTCCGAGCTCACAGAGCTCGCCAAATCCTTCGATTTCTTATCTACTAAACAGGAAGAGTCGGCAAAAACCATAAATAGACTTGAAAAGGAGCGAAATGATGACATTCAATATATTCAGTCGCTAGAGAAAACTGTTGAGTATCTGGAACGCAAGTCTCGCAGTACTTGCATTGAAATGAGAAATATGCCCAAAGTTGATGGTTCTACCGGATTAACGGAAACAAAAACACAGCTCCGGGAAATGGTCATTAGCTTCGGCAAAACCATCAATAGTAGCATTGAGGTAGCGGAAATAAAGGACGTTTACAGGCAACAGTCAAAAAAAGACGCCATGAAACCCATCATCGTAGAATTTACTACGGTATTAAGAAAGGAATCTGTCCTTAGTGCTATCAAAAAATTCAACAAGGGCAGAAAGGAAGGAGACAAGTTGAATACCAGCCACCTGCATATGAAAGGACCTAATAAACCGATATATGTGGAATCGCTTACTTTTAAAACCAAAAAGCTATTCTACATGGCGCGTGAAAGCGCTAAATCACATGGGTTCTCTTATTGTTGGACTTCAAATGGTACAGTATACCTTCGCAAAAAGGAGAATACTCCACAGATTCGTATCTCCGAAGAGTCGGACCTCACTAAGTTGGAAGTCTCTAAATGACTAATTGTATATATCGCACTTAATCTGCCTATGGCACTTGCATGCTTGTCTAGTTATTGTATTACCTGCCTATATTTACATGATGTAATAATTTTATTCAACCGATTTATTATATACACACACTCTCACATAAAACCTTACTACACTAACTGTACTCTATTGCCACTAAATAATATACATTCATACACTGTTTACATAGAACTCTACAAAAAGCTGCCTACTTTTAAATATTGTCAATCTTTCAGGAACTACTTACTAGTTGCTAACATAAAACTGCGTAGTTTCAAAATGTCTAAACTTAAAACTACTCTTGCAGTAAATTGCACTCAATTCTGTCTTCTGTGTTTTATATCGAAACTTTATGGATAACATCGTATCAGATATTGTAGACCATATTGACAGCATTAATGTTTCCGCTTCATTTTCTTGTACCCCTGAAGAATGTCGTACACATCTAACCTATCCTAAATCTAGCAGTCTTAATATTATTGCTCAGAATATACGAAGCGTTGGCTATAACATTGATGGTTTTCGTGTTTTGCTAAGCAGGATTATGGTAGAGCAGGATATTATTGTACTGACTGAGTCGTGGCTCTCTAAAAACCATATAGTACCTTATTTGATGAATTATAACTCTACCACGTCTACAAAACTCTTTAATCAGAACGACGGCTTAATCATCTACACGAAATCTGAACTGGATTGTTATATATACGAACCTGTTTTTGCTGATGCCAACTGTTTGGTCACAACAATAAAGAATGATATCGCCATTATTGCCATTTACAGACCTCCGTCATTCCATAACATTTTTAACTTTTTACATTCATTAGATCTTACTCTAAAATCGCTTGAAAAGTTTAACTCCGTCATTATTGTAGGAGATATTAATATTGATATTATGCCCAACTCTTCAGACAGTCATGCATCTGAGTACTTAAACCTTGCCGCCTCACATGGCTTGCTGCCAGGTCATATACTCTATACGCGCAATCTAAGTTGTCTAGACCATGTTATGATTAAGAGCAGACTATCCTCAAAGACTCTAGTCGTTGAAAATACAGTTACTGATCATTTTACGCTGCTTTTATCACTTGCTCTTAAGGATCTTGCCCCACGTTATTCACCAACTATTATTAGTCAAATAAATAACCAGGGTATTCGTTCAGCTATTTGTAATGAGGACTTTATGCGCATTCTGGAATGTTATGACTGTCATGCTGCTGCTGCTATGCTAACTGATAAAATAACAGATATTATTGAAAAAAATACCATTAAAAGTAAGTCTATTAAACGGAAGACACCAATAAAGCCTTGGATAACGACTGGGCTAATAAGATGTATGAAAAATAGAGACATTCTGCACAAGAAACTCCGGAAGTCACTTAATAATAACATACTAAAAATTACCTACAATAGATATCGAAACTTTCTTACACATCTACTTCGCAAACTAAAACTAGCATACAAACGTTCCCAAATCCAAGAAGCTAATTCGATTAAGCAATTGTGGCAGGTGATTAACACTGTAACTGGCTACAAACCCAAGAAGACACACACCTCCGAATTATTGGCCTCCCAGATAGACTCGCAAGACGCTATTAACAAAGCCAATCACTATTATGCCAACGTTGGTGAAACTGTTGCTCTTGGCATCAGATCACCAGGTCAGTATAAGATTATTCAACGTAAAACTAAACCACCCTTAAATTCCTTTTCTCTGTTGGACACTGACCTTTCTGAAGTTGTTACTATAATTAACTCTTTGAAGAATACATGCACAGCAGGTTACGATGGCATATCTGCGCGCATTCTAAAAGAAAATAAAAATATACTAGCAGGTCTTCTAACCCATATATGTAACCTAGCTATCAACCAAGGTTGTTTTCCAGAAGTGTTTAAAAAGTCCGTTATCATCCCTGTTTATAAAAATGGGCCTAAAGACCAAATTAGTAATTACCGTCCCATTTCGATTTTACCTACATTCTCAAAAATTTTGGAGCGTATAATTAATAAACAGCTAATTAATTATCTTGAGAGCTCCGGCTTGCTATCAGATGCCCAATATGGTTTCCGTCAAAACGTATCTACGGCTGATGTGGTTAGTGATCTGACCAACTACATTGCTAAAGGCCTTGACGCTGGTGACAAATGCCTAGGCATATTCATTGATTTAGCTAAGGCATTTGATACCGTGTCCATTTCTCATCTTCTAGTAAAGCTTGAGTCACTGGGAATACGTGGCGCTCAACTAAAACTTTTTAAAAACTACCTCACGGACAGAACTCAAACAGTTAAAATTGGCCACATGATTAGTAGTGCTCTTCCCGTTACTCATGGAGTACCACAAGGAAGTATACTGGGTCCGACTCTCTTTCTCGTTTATATTAACGATCTCTGCGACTTACAACTACGCAATGGTAGAATTTATTCGTATGCGGATGATACAGCTCTTGTGTTTCGTGGAAACACCTGGGACGGTGTTTATCTTGATGCTCAGGCTGGTTTTGATGAAACAAACCGCTGGTTATCGCAAAATTTATTAAAACTGAACGCTAATAAAACCAAATACATTACATTTTCTATTCTTAACATGACTCAACCTACAAATGATAAATACAATATTGCAGTACATTCTAATAATTGCAAATACTATGACACTAATTGCTCTTGTTCTGATGACTGTGTGCTATTGGAGAGAACAGCCAATCTACGGTACTTGGGAATCATACTTGACTCTCATCTGTCATTTAAATCTCATATAAGTACTCTTACTAGTAGAATTAGAAAAATAATTGCCATATTCAAATACATACGCCATGTTGCAGATTGGAGGAGCACTATTAAGTCGGTCTATTTAGCTCTCTGTCAAAGTTTACTCATGTATTGCGTTGATACTTGGGGCGGAGCTCCTAAATCAGTCCTTTTACCATTGGAAAGGGCACAACGTGCCGTGCTAAAAGTAAGCAACTTTTTACCATATAGACACCCAACTAATCTACTTTATAAAGAAGTTGAAGTGCTGACCGTGAGGCAGTTGTTCGTTCAGCGACTAATAATGAAACAACATAAATTTCGCCCGCCTGCTGTAAACAAACGCCGCACTGATATTGTATTCCCAAATGTTCGTTTCAAGACCTGTTTTATCCATCACTTTTCTTGCTTCTTGGGCGGTTTCATTTACAATAAGATATCTAAAGGAATTTCCCTTCAACCTTTAAACTCCTTCCAAGTAAAATCCATAATTACCAAAACATTACTTAGTTATTCTTACGAGGATACTGAGAACCTTTTTACAGTCTCACAGTAACAGTTTAACCACCAAAATATCATTGGGCGCGCAGCATTGGGTTATATGTTATATTTATAACTTCCCAATGCTGCGCTCTCAACATACGAAAAAAATACATTTCTCCTTACAGCTCTACCCTTCTAACACTCTCGCATCTATGTACACTACACCAACACACATTATACACCGTGGGTTATCCTGTGATAACCAGACTCTTATGAGACTGGGGGGAAAAGGATAACCCACTCACCACTTACACAACACACCACACCACACCACACAACACTCGTACACCAAATCGGTCATTTCTCTATATATAATTAATTTTTAATGTTTAATTATTTTTTTCTTCTCGATTTAAGTATCTATTTTAATAACACATTGTTTATTGTACCTACATCTTATTAGATTTACCTTATGAAATGTAATATATTTAATTTGATTTTATGAATCCGGGGGAGCACAGCTGCCTATAGTACAGGCTTTTTAGTCTAGTTTAGGCAGCTGAAGCTTTCATTATTAAGTCAGGACCCATTACACTAATATTAGACCCTATTGTAAATGTGAACCAATGTCCTGTAATGTTATTTTATTTTACACCAATAAATTATGATTATGATTATGATTATGATTATTATTTTATTCGTAAAATTTAAAATTAGAAAAATGTTGTTGTTGTTTTTTTGGTGCAAACCCGGCAACTATTTGCAGGGTTTGCATTTAGTTCACCTTTGTTGTAGTTGCCCTCCTAGCAGAACTACGGAATATTTAGATTTAGATAACATATGGCTCCTAGATCCCTAAGGCTAGTAGTGGATTTATTTATCGTTTTACCAGACTCCGTTCATCTAAGAATTCCATCCTCAGAACTAATAGCCGATAACCCAGATAAATTAATGATAATTCGATATAAATATTCCATGGTATTATTATAATAAAATCTGATATAATATTGATAAATCTGAAATAAATATAAATTATAATAAAGGTTGGACAAAAGAAAATTAAAGATGTAGTCGAGACTCACCTGGTGTTGCTAATGTGATGACTCCTAATATTAATAGCAGCCATGATGCGACATTCTGTGGATAAGACAAAATATACCATTAGTACATAGAAAAAATAACAGTTAAAATTCCTTATAGTTAAGGCAAATTTAACAAGTGACAATCTACGAAAGGCTGCAATGCTGGTAAAAGCTGGATGCTTCGAGCTGAGGTCAGGGTGCCATGGCGCTCATTAGGGGAAGCCTATGTCCAGCATTGAACTGCTGTAGGCCAATGACGATTATATTGATAAAGTTAAAGTCAAAGTCAAAGTCAAAAGTAATTTATCGCGTCCATGTGTATAAAAGTTTCTAAGACATAATAAATATGTAGTTTCAACATGTGCCCAGGAAGGGCGTGGCAACAATTCTTAAATAAATAATAAATAAATAATGCTGGACTATAACACGGCATCATATAGCCCCAAGCTAAGCAGAGCTTGTGTTATGGGAACCACATGAGTGATATATTAAACATATACGTTTTTTTTTGTAAATAGATACATATCATACATAGAAAACACCCAGACCCGAGACAAATATCTGCAGAACATGCAAACATTTGTCCCGCGGCTGGAATCGAACCCGCAACCTTCTGTAACAGGCGGACCTTCGCCCACTGCGCCACAGAGGTTGTCATCTAAATCTAAGATAATCTTAACTTTAATGTAACTTTTTTTATACAAATACAAATACAAATATATTTATTTACCAAAAGAACAGATTACAAAATATAATAATTTCTAGTGGTCCCCGCACGAGGCTGAGCCTTTATCGCGGGAGCCAGTTTACATTATACTTATTACTTATTAACACTGAGTAGTAGCACAGAGACAAAATAAACTAAGAAACGTAACTAATTCAGGTATACAAAAGGCAAAATTGGTCAAGCCAAACAAACTCTTGGAGTTTACCAGTAAGTAGGTGGGGGGGATGTTGTGTGTGTGTGTGTGTGTGTGTGTGTGTTTTGTGTGTGTGTGTGTATGTGTATGTGTATGTGTGTGTGTGTGTGTGTGTGTGTGTGTGTGTGTAAGCGTGTAAGTGTATGTGAGTGCGCGCGCCATAGGGTGTGTTTATTTTGTACAATATGTATGAGAATCATCTCGGTGGTGAGTGTGTACAGATATTATGTGGATTATAATAGGATGGATTATACCCTAAACATGTTTTACTTATGGTATTATAATACTTACGATTTCTTATTATAATTCTATGAATTATCATTTAAAAACTTACAGCGTATCTAAGCTATTTCTGGTGAAATATTTTTTTAAAGTATTTTAAATCTAAGTAGATTGCATTCGGGTTATTGTTGGTTGAAAGATCGAAGGCTGGAAGAGACCACCAAATGTTTGCCCTTAGATACAAAATTCGGGAGTTTTGCGTGACTAGACTGAAATACGACCATGTGAATGTGAAAGTACAGTTCAATTTCAGATGAAAATTCCCAAAATTCATGCAAAAATTCTAATTATTTTTGTCTGACAGACAGCATTCCCAGACATCTGCATTGTCGGAAATTATGCATCTTCTCACATTGCATAATTTCTGTTAATCACCTTCTTCCTTCTCGAAAAACTCCGACATGGGTTAACGACTGAAAACTCTGGACCAACATCTTAACGTGCCTTTCAAAGCATGGAAGTGCTCAGATCTAAATACCACTAATTAAAATACCACCCATCCATGTAGTGACCGGATGATTGTTGCTTAAACAAAATGATCTGCTAAAAACACCGAAGTAAGATAGATACATATAGCTTTATTGCCCACCATACAAAGATTTACAACCTAATGAAATAAAGCATTAAACATACATTAGGCGACCTTATCGCTTAAAGCAATCTCTTCCAGGCCTTCGGATGAAGAGAAACGTCAGAAAAATATTCAAAACAAACAGGAACGGAGGTGTGTCTAGTCCAAATTATATTTAAAATACAACAGACTACAACCAAATACATACTAAGCCACGCCACGAGCGCTTCAATGCCTGCTGGCACTGTGGCTATAATTTTCAGTCACAATGACCGGTAGAATTACATTATGCTTTTCCATACACTTTCTCATTTGTATCATAAAAACGAAGACACATTCGTACCCAAACTATAATTTGAAGAACTTGAGCTGTCGGCGAGCAGACAAAGAACTTCCTATGCCGTTACACAAGTCTATTGTGCATTGTTATAGGATACTTTTCAAACTGATGCAAAACATATTTGGATGGGTGGCGCATTATATATTTTAATAGTGACAACAAAAACATCAAAAATTTTAAAAAATTGCAATAAAATTATAGATTGGGATGGAGTTTGAACCCTCAGCATTTTTAGGGTGACGTTACCGAACTGATCAAAGGTGCCGCTTTGTCCGTCCGTCCATCTGTTACACCTGGGTAGCGCGAGTTTTTTACTAGCTCGATCGCGTTTGCGTTTACGCAAATTTATATGGAATCGTGGTAGCGCCATCTAGTGAAAAACAAGTGGCACTGACTCCTTTCCATACAAATTTGCGTAAACGCAAACGCGATCGAGCTGGTAGAAAAAACTCTTATTATTTCAGGAACTACAAACTACCGACTCGAAATTTGGTATAGATTTAAAATACATAATAATTGAATAAGATTGCAAGTGAAAATTCAGGTCAGGTCAGTTAGCCTAGTTTAAAATAGTTTTTTTATTTTTTTATCATTGGATAATAAATCAAAAGCCGTTCAATTTCAGTATCAATTTTGATTTATGATATTTTTTTATGTCCATTTTTGAAATGCTCTTAAATTGCCGTTGAATAATGCATAATTTGTAAGTGAATATTTATCATAATCTAACTACATATGCACTGTGTTACCAATATTATTACTGTTATGTATATTGAAGCTTTATACTTACTTATTTTAACATACATTTGATCTGTGTGCTCGCAGATTTTTCTAGTTTAGCAAGTCTAATTTTGTAATTTCTCATGTAGTGAATAATCTTATTCTTTTGAGAAAAATAAAGATAAGTTATAAGAGAATGTAACAACCTTAACAAGCCCTAAGCAAAACGGTCTATTTACTCTATGAATATTCAACACAGCACATGATCTATCTATGGTGACCATTGACCACCGCCAACGGTGGCAGACCGTTACTATTGTTACAGTAACTGTTTCGTAATGTTATGGCTAAGTTTTGTAGGGCATCGTCTAACTTATTTCCTGTAGGAGCATGTTGGTAATGGATATTTTTTTAAAAGTACATACGTCAATATTCATAATAATTATATTACGATTAACCTTTTTAATTTCTACAGTACCTACACTAATATTTACAGCCTGAGTACCGTGATGCACTTTGCATCTCGCGAGCAAGTCTTACTGCATACTGGTCCTGGTATTTGCCAGTTTATTCGCCTGTTTCATAACCTACCGGTTGGTAAGGGGACGTTAAATATTTCGTAGACTTGATTGGGTCTGACTTAAGATCGACGCATCCAGCTTCTACCTGCAGCCTTTCGCAGATCGGTCACTCCACCTGGCCGTAGGGTACCCTAAACTAAGTTTACCGAGACTTGGTCTCCACTCGTTTACGGGGTGAGCTTGAGAGAGTACTAATAAAATTCAATTCTGTAATGAGTTACTTAATTTGCTGGGCGAACAATGTGTTATTTGTTATTTTTTATGTAAAACACTGCTACTTTACCATTAGAATGATATATTTTAAATCGCCATTGCGTGTCCAAGCACAAGTTGCGGCATGTCTTACCACACCCGGAAATTACTTCATGGCAACTGATGGTAACCTGTTTTGATGCCACAGGCGGGACGCTGCGTCTATGGTTATATATAGACGAGTAAATATGAACACATACATACAAGCTGGTTTGAATTATGATCATTCTACTTTGCTTGGTTGTAAGTAGAATATAGGTATTTATTTATTTAGTTACACCAACAAAACGAACCAAAATAACACTAACATAATTAATTAGGACTAAGTACAAAATAAACACGATGCTAAATGTTAGGTACCTTAGTTAAAAGTGCGAACTACATGCAAATTTTCAATTGATAATAATTAAGTAGAATTCTCAGACTAGAGCTTTACAATATAAAGGTTTAATTTATACTGGAATCAGTCAATAAATTGCATTCAATATATTATAAGACTAAGTAAAAGTTGAAAAAAAAAAATTTCTCTAGTTTCAGTCAGACCTTAAATGCCAAATGCCTTTTTGTCTTTTAGTGGACTATGTACTAGACTAGTATGTTCATTATACAAAATAAACTAGGAAGGTTTTGTCGGGTGATCACCAAAGTCTATCTATCACCAACGTTAGCTCATATTGAAAAATATTTTTTAATTCATTCTTATTGACCATCATTGCATAATAACCATCATTGCATATATAAAATGTATTATACGCAAAATAACGGTTTAAGTATTTTTCTATCCCTCGAAAACTTTTTTCTTAATGGGAGATATCCTATGTATTTTTCTGTACCCCTGCCTGACACGAGTATGCGAAATTTTATGATGATCTTTTTAGTAGCTTGTACTCAAAAGCCCTAGGGCGTGAAAGCGTAACAAATAAATAAAATCTAATTCGCATTTATAACATCAGTTATGAATGAAGTTAGGATATATAGGAATGTAGGACCTTAGAAATAGGATACAAAAAGAACTTCAAAATTAAAACCATTTGAACGATCCCGATCCAACCTCTCCGTCGGTCCGTGTGCTGTCGGCAGAAAAAAAACAAAACAAATGAACAACAACCCAACAATCAATCAAAAACAAAACAGTCGCCACTCGTGCGTACGGAGAAACAGCTTTCGTCTCAGGAATGTTGGCCGGGACTCGATCCTGCGTACTTACGTCATACTGTTAAGCTGTTCTCTTATTTAACATTTTGGAACGTGTAGCCTAAAAGAAAAAAAGTGTTTTGGTTTGGACATCATTATCATTATCATCAGCTTAAAGCAGTCCACTGCTAAAGATATGATCCCCTAATGAGCGCCATTACGCCCTAACTATGTGAGAAAGTCAACGTTTTAAACAACTAAATTTATTGGTACTGTGTAGAAGAGCACGATTATTTATAAAGGGTAGGAATCCATTAGGGGGGTAACCTAAGAAGTAACCCTATCTACGAAACACAGTTAAAATAAAGACTTCTCTCTTTTGCATTTTTGTATGCAAATTTTAAGGACATAAGACATTTCGTGGTCTTTACATTGCGGGTGGAGTAATATTTTTCCGACTTTTATAGTAGATACATATATAGATTACTAACTTCCGCCGGCGGCTTCTCTGGCGTGGTAGGAACTAAAAAATGTATCCAGGTCACCGAGGATGTATATTCCAAGTTTCATCCAAATCCATTCGGCTGTTATGGAGTTGAGTAGGAACAATCATACACACAAATTTTCATATTAAATAATATTAAAATCTTAATAGAGAATCATTACCTACACTCGAGTCAACATAACAATTATGCTGCTTTGCTTACATAACCCATTGCCTACTGGAAGCCGACCCGTCTTGCCTTATTGTGCAGGAATCTTGGTGTAGCCGGAATCATTGCTTCTTGTGCTGATTTCTAGATTTATAGTGCTTTACGTAAATGCTAATGAACAGCGCTAGGTATTTAAATAGAGATGGAATTCTGAGACCATGTGGGATTTTATCACCTTAACGATAGATTCCAAAGAAACGTTTAGTTCTTAAAAAATAAGTAAGATTTTATATTTGAAGATATTACGATACAGCCGGGATAATCGGTGACCTTTTGCTTTATCATTTTCATCATCATCACCTTACCTACACCACTACCTGTGTCCACCGGACATAGGCTTCCCCCAATGAGCGCCAATGCGCCCTGTCCTCAGCTCGACGCATCCAGCTTCTACCAGCCTTTCGCAGATCGTCACACCACCTTTTTTTAATTGTTACATTCCAATTGAGTACAACCAAGTCAAATTTCTTGAAAAATCTACTAGAACATAACAAATTTAGCTTCGAAAATTGTTCAATAAAATGGCCTAAGCTATTTACTGGCAATACCAGTTCGGTGTGGCCGCTAGGCATGTAACATACTGCCTTCCGGACCTTATAGCGATTTCTCCATTTGGTGCTTCCTAGTAACACATGTGTAATGAAAGCTAGCTTACATAAAACGGTGGACATTTGGTTTTTATAAAATTTTCCGCTAATACTGCCAGTTCCTTATCCGGTTTCTAATGATTTTATAGACTTAAAAAAAGTGCGTATTTAGAACTTTATTAAATATGTTATGACATATTTATTAGTTTACAGGCATACTTATAAACGTTATTTAAATTTTAGAAAATGCATAAATCGTTACTGAGGAAATTTCATACTTATAAAGGTAATTTAGTGCTAAACCACTGATTAAACTGATGCATAAACAGCTGTCAAATTAAACAGTAGTCCCCTTGTTTAGCTCTCTAAACAGCAGATATTTTACCTGTGGTATATTTTGAAGTTGTCCCTATTGTCATCAAAATGTAAGCAAAACAGAATGTTGATGACCTTACTTGTGTAGTGAGACCACTGAGACAATAGTCATACTTTTGATTTCCGATGTGAATTTTGTGAAATATAGCACATAATTATATCAACAAACAAGAAGAAGATAGAGATGAAGTAGAGTAGTAATAGAAGTAGTAGAGCTCTATGTGAAGGCCTCTACTACCACCATGACTATTTCTACCGTGAAGCAGCTTTGCTGTGTTTCAGTTTGAAGCGTGTGGGGGTGAAATTACAGGCACATGTGGCCTCGACGATGGACTCAGGCCGTTGCATCGTAGGGCACGTTTCAAACATACGTGAACAATGAAGCAATACTTTGTTTATAGTTGCTTATTTAACATTAAGTAGACCATGAGCTAGTTCCATATTCACGCATAAAAAAAAAATCACGCATAAAACATAGCGCCCTGCACACGTAAAGATCGGACCACGCATCGGGACTGCGTTCCAAACCGCAGTCCGATCTGTACGGTTTGGTCTGCGGATCAAACTGTCGTGCTAATGGCGCGTAAAGATCGGACCGAGCATCAGGGACTGATCACTGACGTGATGCGCGGTTAAATCTGTGAGATTTGTCTTCGCGTCGACATGCCAGATCGCAATGTTAGCCCCGCGCATCTACACGTACGTTTTGGAGTGCGGGTTGGAATGGCGCGTGCTGTTTCCCGCGGTCCGAACTTTACGTGTGCAGGGCGCTCATGACTACAAGAAATCGAAGTGCAGGGTACTTAAGTACATTAAATTCATAGTTTTTAATGAATATACCGTAGGATAGCCCCGAACTCCCTAAGATACATATGCTTTCCATAACCTGCCTGCTACTCTATTTCCGTATTAAGCTCTGGTTGGCTTTAGAATCCGTGTTCCAATTATACGGATGTTATCACGACCAGCTTCTGACTCATGCCTTGAATTTCATCTGTAAAGTTCGTAACCATTTGCAGTACACGCACTTTACGTACTTTGGACTCGCATTTTGCAATTCCCTTACTGCATTGATCATATCAGTACATTTTTTTTTTATAATAAATAGGCTTACGTTTGACTGCATTTCGCCTGATGGTAAGCGAAGAGATACGATGGAGCACGCTTGCCTAGAAGAAACCTGTTCACTCGAGACTTGAAGACACCCAGATTATAATCATCGGGGAACACACATTCGGGTAGAGCATTCCACTCCTTGGCGGTGCGCATGATAAAAGTGGAGGAGAAGCGCTTTGTGCGCATGTGAGGTATATCTACCATATAACGATGTCACCATGCAAAGCGCCTGGTTGTCCGGTAGTGAAATGGAGCTGGTGGAATTAAATTGTGCAATTCCGCGGCACACTCTCCGAAATGCAACCGATAAAAAACAGAAAGACTGGCAACCTGGCGACGATGCTCTAAGCTCTGGAGTCTTGTGTCAACCAAATCCTCGTTGCCTATGAGCCTCTTGGCTCTTTTTTCGATTAACTCAAGTGCCTCAAGCTGGTACTTTGCTGAACCGTCCCAGAGGTTAGAACAGTATTCCATACACGAACGGACTTGTGCTTGATACAGGTTAATAATAACGATGATGCATCTTTACTACTGAACATAGGTTTCTTCCTATGTAAATTGTGAACGGACTTGGGCTCCTTTGTGCCGTTCACTCCTTGTAATTCTTTAGTTCTAAAGATTTTATCGATCCATTATATCTACATCTACACAAATATTAGTGTAGATTATTAATATTATAAAGTGGAAAAAAATGTATTTATGTGTCAAAAATTCTTTCACCATTGGAAAGCTACATTTGCCTTATGTATCATAGGCTATATTTATTGCCAGAAAAGATTAGGTATCCTTACTAAAACTTAAGTCACGTAACCCAAGGTGTAAAAAAGTGTCTTAACCCGTGCGAAGCCGGGACGGGCCGCTAGACTGACATAATGAAAGACTGAAAATCGACGCACAGCCGAGACTGACAGTCCTATTCATAACAGTTCTATAAATCTCAGATTGATAAAATGGCGTTAAAATATCATGTCGCCTCTTGTTATTAACATTTAAATGACAGGGACAAGTTTATTTTGTCGAGCTGTCATAAAATGGCATTTGATTATGCATAAGGGGTGACTATTTAGACGGCATGTTTACCTTTCTTAGTGTAAGGGTGTATTATTAAATGATTTCCCGAATTTTAGCCTCTGAAGGGATGTAATGAACGAGGTAAAATATCTACGCAGACAAAATCACGGGTGCCCACTAGTAAAATGGTTTTCTTATAAAACTAGACGATCTCAATTTAGTGAATTTCACATTCTCAATTTCTCTCTGTTTGGTGAAACAAAACGAAGCTTTTTCAATCTTTATAAACCCAACGAAAAGTCCGTCCCACCAAAAAAGTTAGGCAGACGCGGCGTCACTGTTGTGTGAAAATAAAAATGGAATGGAAAAAATAAATAAAAGAAAAGCTAAATTAACAAGTCTCCCACCATAATATGTGCAAATAATTTCTCCATAAATATACAGTGTTTTTGCGTATACTTGAGATTTGGCTTTAGTTCCGCTTATTGACCCGGGACTTCTTTTGTGAAACGGTCTCTAGTTAACAGTAGCACTAGCATGTTTATTTGTGGCACTCAAACCTTACCTTACTTCTGTTCATGGAGAGCAGTAGAGTCTGCTATGCGCGTGCGCCGCCGTTGTCTATCCGCTTTAGCATGATTAATTCCTTGCCATTTTATATCCATTTATGAATACAAGAATTTGCCAATACCGTCATCAAATCATTTGATTTCTCAATGTAGGTATTAATATGCAATTTTGGGATACTTTGCGGTTATTAAATGATAATTTAGAACACGTTGGTTTGATGGTATTTTAATTGGTATCTGTATCACACTAATAAAATATAGAAATTTTGTGTGTGTATGAGTACCTATGTTTGTTCTCACTCAACTCCGTAACAGCTGAACGGATTTAGATAAAACTTGGAATATACATAGTTTGTGACCTGGATTAACACGTTATAGTGATTGTGCAATTACCTTGTAACTGTACTTTATGTGTGCTTGCTGTATTATGAAAAAATGTTACAGCAAAAACATGGCAGCTTAATGAATAACTAATACAACGCAAATTAGGCACAATTTATCATGTATTTTACTGACCAATAAAATAACAGTGGGGTTATCTGAATTCCTCAGTAGGCATAGCCTCTATCGAAGAAGCCTTTGTACATTTATATTTTGCACTTATTATCGTTATTATTATGTACCTATAAGTTATACCGTAGTAACAGTCGTGTTGATAGACCTAATAAATAAATTGAAATTTAAAAAATCACTACTTTTATCCGGGTAGCTCACGAGCGAAATCGCTGGATCTGCTCGCTAGTTGTATAAAGTTACATTATAATTAATTTTAATTATTAAAATTTTCAGCCTACATCTTACCACTGCAGACCAAAGGCCTCCTTATCCCCTCTTCAACTCTGGCGATCCCACAGTGTGGTGGTCCAATCTATATTAAACGAGTCCAGGTCGTCGTGCCACCTTGGGTCTGCCACGATGCCTTCCACCGTTGGGAGCGCACTTTGTTGATAAGTAAATTATTGATGCTAGTTTTAGTAAGAATTTAGTTTGTAAGATTTTTTTATTATAATAAGCCACCTATCAAATACCTCTATTTTGCTATTCCCTAACAGGGTTCATGCTGAAACTTCAACAGAGAATTTAAGACCTGTAAACAACATGTACGCAATAAACTATTTGGTTAGTAATTAGTACCAGTGTGCACACCAGCAAAGAGATTTGTGTGTTTGGTTCAAGTACCCGGTACACACACCACACACCACACCAGCCTATATCATTCCACTGCTGGACATAGGCCTCCCCTAATAAAGAGGGATATACCCATAATCCCCACGCTGGGCATGCGGGTTGGGGATCGCAGGGCACAGCTTCTCGCACCACCGACGCTGCTGCTCGTCGGTGGCCAGGGGATTTAGATGTGCCGATGTAGGCTGTGCTATGCCGCAATCAGCCGGCCGCCAGAGCCCCGTTCGTTGTTTAGCAGGATGCACCACGTGCAGGTGAGGTTGGCTTGGGTTCCGAAGATGGGGGTTGGAACCCCGTACACCCCCTTACACCTACCCCGGTACACACAGACGTAACATTTTAGATAATAACTTACAACTATCGATATACCCATTGCAGATGCCACGGAGAAAAGCAGCATCTGCTAAGCTCCGCCGGTTCTCTAGAGTCATTAGTTTATGATAGACACGCTTTTTGAGAGTCGTCAAATGAGATAAAGCATCTATAATTAAGATGCTTTACAAATTTACTCTTTATACTTTCTAGGCTTTGTATGTAAGTTATATACTGTGGGTTCCAGATGGTGCAGCAGTACTCAAGAATACTTCTAAGATAGCAGTAGTATAAAATCTTTAAACAGCCTACATCTGAGAATAGACAACTTACTCTTATGATAAAACCTAAACTTTTATAAGCTCTATTGACAGTGGCTTCAACATGTTCAGAAAAAGTTAATTTTGAATCCATTAGTATGCCAAGATCCCTAACATAGTTATCAACTTGGCAGCCTCTGTGGCGCAGTGGGCGAAGGTCCACCTGTTTTCTATGTATCATATGTATGTATTTACAAAAAAAATATTTAAGTATTAATATCAATAATGTGGTTCCCATTATACAAGCACTGCTAAGTTTGGGGCAACATGATACTGTGTAATTATTCCATCTCATTGAATAGCTTTGTAGCCTACGTATATATATTTAAAAATATGATTATGAAATCTTGTACAAACTTAGCTTAATAAGATCTGTCTCGGAAGTTCGCATTTTAATGGATAAGGTGTTGGCCAATGCAGGTGTGGTTAAGCTCCACAATTTGGGCACTCGTGGTGTAATATTAGTTTTAAATCGTGAATAACCAGTTTGATTACTAATACTGCTCAAAATAGACATTTCGTGGTATTTTTCACTCATTTATGTTGGTAGGTATATTAATTATGTGTGTATCACATACCTTATGAACATTGAATCAGCAAATGAGTTGTTCGACGACCTCTGGCGCAGTGGGCGAAGGCCCGTCTGAGACTCAGAAGGTTACAGGTTCGATTTCCGCCGCAAGACAAATGTTTGTATGATTGGCAAATGTATTCTATTTGCAAAAAAAAAATGTATATAAAATAAAAATAAAAAATAAAAAAATTCTTAAATTGGTAACATAAAAATATTAAAGGGTACAGAAATCTTAATTAGACATAGGTATAATAAAAACAAGAGCCTGAACTAGGTAATCCTGTGTTTCAGGCGAAGAGAGCTAGAAAATAGAACATAGGAAATAAAATATGTGATTAAAATAAAATAATATAAAACAAAATAATATAAGCTACTGCATTTTGTGTACGACTAAAAATTTAATAGGTATGTACATTATATAATAAAGTGAATTAAAACTAAATCAAAATAACAGTCTCTAATGACGTATTTGAGCAATCTTATTTAACTTAAACTTAAAATAAAACTAAACAGATTATACGTTATAATTTATTTTAGCACAGTTAATAATTTCTCTGTATCATCGTAGGACATTTTTTGCAGTACATCCTTAAGGATTTTCTTGCAATTGTAGTAATTAAGGGGATATATATTAGCTAAAGCATTCAGTCTATTATACAGGAGCGGACCAAGGAACATATAAAATTTGGATGTAAACGAGTATGACCCTGATTGTTTGGGGCAAACTATATCTTTCCGTCTTTTATTAGTAAGCTCAGTGCTGTAGGGAAGGGCTGCGTGCTGTTTTAGTACTATACTCAATATGAATAGCTGCCTAACTGTTAACACTCCACAGGATTCATATAAAAGACTAATTGAAAACATGAAGGGACGGCAAGTGGCCACTTTGAGAATTGCTCTTTGAGCTCTCTCTGTTGTAAGTAGTAAAGTTTTACCAGCTCCACCCCATGTTGTTATACAATAAGTTATAATTGATTGGCATAGTGCAAAGTAAACTTGTTTAATTATTTTCAGATCCGCAATATAACGCAACTTCTTGAACACAAAAATTAACTTACGAATTCTATTATTTAAAGTGTATTTTATTTTATTTGACCTTTTAATGACGGGACACTTACATTGGTTGTCAATGGGGACTTTACAATAGTGGGCATACAATTTTGGTGAACTTTCAGTTGCCTTTATTTTGCGCATCGATTTATTATTTAGATTTATTTATTATTTTATATAATTTGTTTTATCAGTGTTTAGTGTTAGTAGGTTTTCCTGAAGCCAATTATTTACAATATTGAATCCGAATTGCGCATGCTTGTAGACTTCTATTTCAGATGTAGCAGAAACCAACAGAGCAGTATCATCAGCATAGGATATGATAATGCCATGACCTAGGGATAGATTACAGAGGTCATTTATATAAATTAAGAACAGAGTTGGCCCTAATATACTTCCTTGTGGAACTCCAAAAGTTGTGTTATTCAGATCATCACTGAGAACATTACCAATTCTAACGCATTGCGTGCGTTCTTCTAGATAGCTTTTTAGAAGTTTTAGCTGAGTGCCTCTTATACCTATGGTTTCAAGCTTGTGCAATAGAATTGGGGTGGAGACAGTGTCGAAGGCTTTAGCGAGGTCCAAAAAGATTCCTATAGTGTGGTTACCTTCGTCAAGTTTTTGTGCAAGATAGTTAGTCAATTGATGAGCAGCATCTGCAGTTGACATTTTGGGTCTAAATCCAAACTGCGTATTTGACAAAATCATTTTATCATCTAAATATTTCATCAATCTTTTATTTATAATTTTTTCTAATATTTTGGACATCGCAGGAAGTAAGGAAATCGGTCTGTAATTAGTTACCTCATCTTTACAGCCAGATTTATACACTGGTACAACCACAGCTTTTTTTAAGCACTTTGGAAAAATTCCTGTGTGTGTAAGCATTTGTTGAATATATGAGTAAGGGGACTGATTAAAAATTGCCTGAATTGTTTTATTGTTTTCGTGGATATATTATCCCATCCAACGGCACAGTCATCTTTTAGACCCATAATTATCATTTCTACCTCGGTTTCATCCGTATCTAATAAAGCAAAGGAAGTTGTTATTGTGCTACATGAAGAAAGAGTGCTAGTTAGCTCCTGTGAATAACCTTTAACTTTTCCCGCTAAACATTTACCGATGTTTACAAAGAAATTATTTGCTGCGTTAGCAGGTGCCAGCTGTGATGAGTTAGTTTGTAATAAACATAAAGATGACTCATGATGTTTCGCGCTAAGTGCAACATTTTTAATACATTGCCAAATTTTTTTTGCTATTTGTTCCAGCCTTTTCCAGTTCAATTTTATCATAATTGATCTTTATTTTTCTAAGAAGGTCATTACAAAAATTGCGATATCGTTTGTACGATATTTGCAAAGTTAAATTATTTGGATTAGATTTGGCTTTTTTATGTAGTCTATATCTATGTTTCATGCATCGAAGGAGTCCTGCTGTTATCCATGGTTTTATGTTATAATTTTTATTTTTCAAGCGAACAGTATAAGTGTTTATTTTAATTGCATGTTGTACCTTATTTATAACAAACGACATGCAAAAGTGCGGGTCAGCTGAATCGTAAACTGGGCCAAAGTCTATGTTACGTAAATCTTCTTCAAGTTTTTGCATATTTAATTTAGTAATCGTGCGAGCGTTATTTATTTTAGGTAATTTACAATTTAAGGTTAATAGGGCAGCATTATGATCGGTTATCGACGAGTTAATAATGAGTGTCATAGATGGAAAACTCGATTTAAGCATGATGTGGTCCAAACAAGAACCACTTTGATGTGTAGGAAGTGTGTGCGCGGGAAGTAAGCCATGAAAAGAACATAGGTTAAGAAATTCCTGGGCAGCGGGATCGCTACTCTCTGGAAGAATATTTATTTTAATATCCCCAATTAAAATTATGTTATTATAGGATGACAAGTTTTGTAAAGTATTGTTCAGAGAATCCGTAAATTTACTTAAGTTTCTAAAGGAGGGGGGTCTGTATAAAGCTAGTATCGCAAATTCTGAACCGATTTTAATTAAAAGTCTGTTGCAGTCATGAATATTTGGTTCCTCTACAGATACCTTAAGATAGTTCCTTGCGTAAACTATCACTCCATCATTTTGGTTGTAGTTTATATTACTACTATACGTACAATATCCTGGCATTAGTGGCAAGTTGTATTGTTTGTTGAGCCAACATTCCGTGAACACGATAATGTCACAGTTATTGTTTAATCTTTGTTGAAAAGTACAAAAATTGTCAAAGTTTTTATAAATACTACGTATGTTTTGAGTAAGAATGGTTAGTGGGTTTTTGTAAGAGGATAGATATTGTTTGCACTGTTCAACATCACAGATTTCAGACTCTGATACAGAAAAATTATCCAAATCATTAATTAAATCATTAATCATTGTGAAAATAAATAAAAAGATCTAATAATATTTCTAATTAAACGGCGCTCTTAGGCGCCTTCGTAATCTATGGAATTTAAGTACCTTTTTTCTGCCATTATTTTCGCGGGGCAGTCAGCCGCACCCGTATTATGCTTACAAGGCTTTGTGAAGTGCGAGCAAGTTGCGCAAATTGGTTCATCTGCTTTCTTTGTGCATTCTTTGATCGTGTGGCCTTGACCGGCACAGTGGCCGCAAGTGTAGGACGTTTCCCGACACGTCTTAGCCGCGTGACCGTACTGCTGGCACTTGTAACAGCGTGTGACCAAAGTAAAGTCCCTAACAGGGCAAGATGACCAGTTCACGTATACTCGATCCTTTGAAATCAAGGCTTTGCGTATGAATGCAGGCACTTCTATAACATAATTGCAGGACTCTGTGTTTTTTTTGCCTGATTTATGGCTTAACTTTATGGAGCTCAAAAATTTATCAAGATTCCAATCTTGAAGCGTTTCAGCCAGATTTTGATGGTATAAGCAGGTAAAAACTTCTTTTTCATCCATCGCTGAGGGAACTCCGACAACCACAACTCTAGGCTTTCGTTTATGCGGCTCGTCGACTATCAGGCCGGATTTTGTTAGCTCCACCGATTTTTTGAGCTTTTCGATGTCATTCTTTGACTCAGTGCTGATGATGACACCTCCGTTCCTTGTCTTACGCAGACCTCTAACATGAAGCTTCAATTGCTCAGGGCAGATAATTTTCTGTACAAGTGATTTCGTGTCCTCGCTTGACTTTAATTTGTCATTAGGATAAATGGCCACTGAACTCACATTAGTCGGCTTAACAAAGTTATTCGTTCCTTTTCGGACCATGTCAGCAAAGGAATATCCCGATGTGGGTTTCGAGGACTCCGTAATACTGAGCTTAAGTTCTTGCAGACAGGTCAATTTGGTCTTTGAGAGACTGTATGGATGAGTGGGCTTGTATTGTTCTCTGCTTAAGGGACTGGTACGTCACTGCCATCTGCGAGGTACCGTGCCCTACTTTTCGGCACAAGGCATTGATGCGCAATTTTTGTTCAGAGTTCAGCTTTCCCTCCGTGAAAATAGAGCACACTTCGTTTAGGCACTGTTCGATGGACGACATCCAGTTCTGTATTTCGGGAGTAGAAATAACTTCTAGGACATCATCCCCATGGGTCGGCACCTGAGGTCGAGGTGCGGGCGCGCGCGAGGGCGAGGGGGGCGGCGAGCGGGCAGTCCTGCTGCTCCGGTTAAAGGGACTGCTGTCCATTTTTGCGGGAATTAACTTGATACGTGTTAATAATTTGTCATTTCCACAAAAACACTACACATTGTCCAATGTCCATACCTCACGTATGACACAGTTTTTTAAAGTCACTACCACTAAACTAGGTCACGACTTAGCTAGTTATTATTTGTTTATTTTAATTTAAAAAAGACACGTCTGTTCTAAACAAAGACAAGACGATGTATATAGGTAGTAAGTAGCTCTGCTTAGTTTGGGGCTTCATAATTATATGATGTGTAATAATGTCCAGTATTATTTATTTCATTGTTGCAATAAAATCACAAAATGCTTAATACATATTAATTAGGTTAAGAAATAACTGATTTATTGATCTGACTTAGGCCATTTTCTCTGTTATGAACACTAAATAATCTATGTAGTTTGAGATTTAATTTATCATAAAATAAATATGGCTGATTTTGGTTTTTATTCAAACTTGGAATGAGTTTGTTTTAAGATTTTATAGTATCCCAAAGTTTTGTTATGATTAGGAACTTACGAACTCGTTTTAAATTAGGAACATGTTTGACTAAAATCTTGACCCTAGAAACGTGACGATTAGAACCGTTTGCGAATCGAATTCAAAGTTGTAATTTCGAAATGTTGTAGATGACCTTTGTACGGCCTTGTTTCATCAGATGACTCGGTTGGAATTTATGAAATGGATCGTTTTGTCACGAAACCATTCGTCTACCAGCAACCATCATCCACCCCGGTGTACCGAAAACTTTTTGTGTTCAAGGTACGTCTTGGAAATTTTGGAGGTACAATAAAGTTACACCATAAATAAATAAAAAAATTCACATACCAACATTTATTATTAATCAAAAAAATATCAACAAAGCTACCGAAGTCCCATACGAAGCAAAACGCCTCGCTCGCGCTTCCGCGTGCTATGTGGCTGTTTAAGAATATAAGGTATTTTCTTTTGTTTGCCTATTTAAACTTTAAGACATAATATTATTATTCCGAGGTACACTAACTAATAACCACGGTACACCAGTGTGCCGCGGCAAACACTTTGCAGAACAGTGATCTATCCTATGTACTTTCAAAGCTACCTCATTATTTTGAATCCAAATCATGGTTAAATCTTTGTTAATCTAGTACAGCGAATACTGGCAACACTAATATTCTCATTTGTTTTATTTATACACCGAACATTTTATTTTATTTTTTAACTCCGAAACAATATTTACGAATGTTTTTGATCTAAATATGGTGCCACTGCCAGCATTAGGCCTTTTTAGCACGTTGACTGCGGACCTCGAACTTGACGCTACGCACCATGCCCGAGCTGCGCCTGATGCTCAGTTGTGTTTTCAGCACTCAAAGCTTTATACACTAGATTTTTTTTAATGTAATAGACTTTATCTTATTAATTGAACTTTTTCACCAATACACGTCATTTTGACCCTTTTTTATCAAATTTCTTACTCAAGTAAAGAATTTTATTTTTTCTGGCAAAGCAAAGAATCTTATGCTACATACGACTAAGGGCCCAATGGCGCTCATTATGGAGATTGTCCAGCAGTAGACTGCTGTAGGCGGATGATGATGATGATTAAGATGATAGTCCAAATAGACAACAGTGATCACGAAGACAAGAGAAAAAGGATTCGTATCGTAGACGTCAAATATTGACCAATAAGAAAGTGTAGATTCAAAATAAAGCTTTGTCATTGGCCAAAATTTTTCGTTACGCCTACGATACCTCAGGGTGAAATATTCGTGATCGCCATACAGAAGGGACCTTGAAAATAATTAGTTCATATCAAAATGGTTCAGGTAAATACTTAATACTTAAATAGGCAACACAATAGGCTGTTCTTAGCATATAATCACACAAATCCAGTGGCACAGTAGCCCGGAGAGGAATGCTTGCGTGCCGTAATTGGAGCGGCGCTGGCGCAACGCGTCACTGCGCGCATCTGAAGGCGCCACCACACTATCTATCTGCAGAGCACTGATCTTTTGCCGAAAGAAGATCAGATAATTTTGACCTGAATGTGGCAACACTTTCATAAATGTATTTGAGAAAGATGTTGGGCAGATTTTTCTCATGTGTTTTTACTAAACATGTCAGATCGATGTTTTTTCGCGTTTACATGTTTGTGCGTTTTTATTATTTAATGGTCCCAGGGTCCCTAGTACATGCATCATGTATGGTCCGGAGGCCCGGACTCTGTAGATTTGTGAGACCTTATAAATATTTTTATCATTGTTGTTGGATATTAACATTGCCACAAAAAATACATAATATTCTAAGTGATGGCTAATTTGATCAAAGTAACTGCTAGGCACAGTTAGGCTAGCTGTTATCCAGGATCGTGATGGATGGACAAATTGAGGGAGGCCTATACCCAGCAACTCACGGGGCCGTGTAAGAATCCTACTGAGAGGGGGGGTGGGGGGGGGTGTTTGATGGGGCCCGTCATCCGTATCTTAGGGTGTTTTTAGTTGGTAAGCCGCCGAGGAGCCGGTAGCGAGAACTAGTCGTCGCCGGCGGAGAGCCCGACACACTCCTCCAACTCCATGCATAACGCATTTTCAAACCGGCAAAAAAACAAAGGCCTGTACCCAGTTGTAAATGATGATGATGATGATATGATAAACTGCAAGGCCATATTGGAGGCTTTTGGCGTCCTGAAAGCTCCAGTTCCAGAGTTGGCCACTAACTCGTATAAAAAAAAGTTTATAAAGTGTACGTACCTTGTACCTTGGTATGTTTAAGTACACTTTATAAAGGGTGTACATCTAAAGCCTCTTTAACCTTTGAATAATGATAAACAGTGACAGGGCTAACTTTGAACATGGTTAACGTTGAGTAGCGTTCATAAGTGGGTAAGGGGGCTAGAGTAAAGGATGCTTGAATCATAGTTCATCAAATAAGATTGATTTATGTTTGGATATCGTTTTTCAAATAACTATTACGTGTTTGTTGAGAAAACATGGTCTTGGATTTTGAAAGCGTTGACCAAAACCTGCTAATTATCAAATCAAATCGAGATTATATCGTTAGTAATAAAAGAAAAAATCGAATCCGAGTTTTAAGTCGAATTTTAATTTTAAACTCGGATATACTCGGTTAACGGACTTTATATTAGAATCATTATTATTATCAAGTAAAAAACAGCATAGATAGATAGAAATTTTATCTAGCTTTGAATAAAAACAGTTTAATAGTTTATATTTATCTTGATGGCTTATCTAACATTTTTTTGAGAAATCTTGTGCAAAAGGCTAGCGCGTCCCCCCGTGGAGCTCAACGTAATTTGGGCATCGGCTGGCGGCTCGTTTTAGCCTTAAATTACCAACAAACAAAGTTATTTTGTAACTTTATGTAGAACACACAAATCACGACATCGATAACTCAAGTCGATACTCAAGGTCGGACGTCTGACGGACACATGGACAACTTGTTACCTTTTGCTATTATAAAATAAATCTGATGTCATTGCTACAATTCATATTGATCTCGGATTGGTATTTTTTGATACTTATTTGGACATATACAAAAACTAGACAGTTATGTCTGAAATATAGCTTATGATATACAGGTACTATCAGCTACAAGTCTACCTTACCATCTTAAGGGTGCATTTTCTGTGCAGCGACTAGCTGCTAGCCTCGCCTTATAAAGTTAGCTCTTCTGATATTTGGAATATGTTTCTTCGCAAGTTCCTTCAAAGTAACAATTTCAAGAGGCTTATACTTAAATTCAAAGAGTCATAAAAACAAATGTGTATCTCCTATTAGTCAAAATAAGTGGACAATAAAAAAGGCGGGGTCACCTAGCTAAACTACTTGCAAGCGAAACTGTTTTAAAATTGGTTAGGTAGACTAGTTGCTGATAGTACATGTGTGTTTATTAAGCACTCAAAGCGTAAAGGCTTGGACTTGCCGTCTTGTCCACCTAATTGGACCGGCAACTCAAGGACACAGGATATACTCCTAATGTTCGTAGTAGTATAGAGATCTTTGTGAAAGGTTCGTCAGGGGAAGTACTACCACCATTCCTATTTCGATCGTGAAGTAATATTGTTTGGGTTTGAAGAGTGGGGGTGCCGGTTAAATAACAGGCACACGGGACTTAACACCTTGTTTGATGTTGATGTTGATGGACGCAAGGCGTTGCATAAAAGGGCACGTTCCACAGGCAATGGTTACCACTTAAAATCAGACGAGCCATGTACTTGTTTCCTCTTCAGGTAACATAAAAAATGCAGGGAAAAACCATAAAGAAGGCCGGTCATTTCAGACCTGACCATAAATGGAAGCGACTAAAATGCGAATTATGTAAAAATATATCAAGAATATTTTCTGGAGTATTTGAAATAACAATGGAGTATTGAAATTATGACTAATAACTTTATTTATTAAAGCCGTAATACTTAGTAAATTAATCATAAATATTTATCGCAATACGCCCTATCATAACGAATCATGGTTATTGAACGCACTCTCACCCACATTGTACATCTCTCGTCCCAATGTCAATCATCTAAAACAAAACTGCCAATAAGAAAGCATGCTTTTGGTTAGTGTTTGTATAATGGCGCCAGTGTCCTTATCGATCGTAACCTAAAAGTATAAAATAAATACCCAGAAAAATTCTCCGGCTTTAATTAAAAAAACGATTAATTGAACATGATATCCTGCAATAAGAACTATCAATTAGGACATAGGTCATTTCTAGACGTGACATTTTATGGTCAGGTCTCAGGTCATAGGTTGTATGAAACTGACCGACCTTCTTTAGTAAAAATTCACATTTATTACAATAATTTAGAATAAATAAAACCAACTTCAAAATGTTTTATAATGTAAAAGAAAAACTGCACTACAAAGTAAAGAACATTTTTTTCTTTATCCAACTTACAAACAATATACTCAATTTATCCCGTACGATTTGTGCGTTTACCACATAGAAAGATCTAGATTTACTTGGAGTTTTTGGAGTTGGAGTCTCTTTACAACGCAAGGTTTTCAAAAAGATGAACATGTAATAGACAAAACGCACAATTTTGCGGACCGGTCAGGCACCTCATCGCTTCCGGCCGTACTCTCACTTTCATTGCACGGACAGGTGTATTTGTATCTCGAGAAAGCTATGGAGTAATCATTGTAATGCTGTGTCCGGTTTTACTTTGTTCAACACAGAAACTATTTATTTATGAATTTAAGGAATCCATTACGCCACACACTGTCACAGGCTTTTGTGTAGTGTACAGCCTATATCAGTCCACTGGACAAGAACCTATAAAGGGTAATGTACCCATAATCCCCACGCTGGGCATGTGGGTTGCCGGGCATAACGCCAATCAAGCGCAGGATACACTGTTAGTTAATCCAGAAAATAGTTTTTATTCATTGAATGAATTAAGCGGCACCTCCTGGCGAGGAAGAGGCGAGTGGCAAAATCAAAAGAAGGCCTACGCCCAGCAGTGGGTCAAAAACGACTAAAAATTATGATGATAATGATGATTAACAAATTAAAAAAAACACGTTATTCATGACGATTGTTAAATTAGCCTATTGAATAGTGTCACTCACTATTCATAAATTTGAATAGGTATGATTATTTGAATCAGATAACTACCGAGATAAAAGGTAGTCTATGTGTTTAATCATCCAGGTCATAAACTATTTATATATCAAGTTTCATCCAAATCTGATCAGCCGTTACGGACACTCAAACGTTCGCATTTTATAATATTAGTGTGATGTGATAGTGTGATATTTCTAGGTAAAAAAAAGCACTCCAAAGACACTGGGATAGGAGGCTCAGTAGCCATTCAAAGCGATATGTATATTCATTAATAAATAACTATATAAAAACTAGTAATCGTATAATCATAAAAGGCCAGAAGTTCGTAGCGAAGCGAGCGCGTTTAAATCTTTTGTATAGCATTTTTGTTTGTACTTTGTAGCAGATGTGTAGCGTTCAGCTACGGATGAACTAAACCCATAAATAAGTATACCTATATTAGTAATATGTATGTTTGTACGTAAATATTCATTCGTTCAAATTGTGAATTGGTATGTTCATAATTTAATTACAATTAATTCACAATTTAATAAGTTTTCAACCATCCACTCTGACAGTGGTTGCACTCGGTGGCAATGGGAATATACACTCTAGGAAAATGACCACGCATTCTTCAGTCTTAGTAAGATTGTCTTACTGACTAATAAGTCAAGCCTAAGATCAACTTAGGGGCTTATTCTTATTATTCTACGCTAAGTGTAAGACAGTCTTACAAGACAGACTAAATACCGCGTGCTCTAATAGGCTCTTCATTTATTACGGCTTAGACATAATTATCGTCCCGTTGGGTATCCTTTGGTAATTCTCATAGTCCATAGTGCTTGTAATTGACGCTACTGAAAACAGCGCCGCAGTGTGTTGTTGCAGTTGCTTCCTTGCTTCTACAGCATACGCTGGTGGTGACCTTTTTTGTTTCACTGTTTCTCTTATAGATTTATGCTCATAACTACTGTTTATTTTAGTATGCTTTGTGACTCAAATAAATGTTTCTTTATCTTGAATTTATTGCCATTATTATTCGACGACGTCATTATGAATCGGTAAGTAGATGGAAAGAGCTCGACTGTTCTTCGTGGAAAACCTTGAGAGAAACTTATGTTGAGTAGTGGACTTCTAAATTTTTTATGCTAAAGATGATGAATTGGCACAAACCTAAGAAGTATCCCATGTATAAGTAAACATTCCATCACGTAAGACGCACTTGTTAAGTTCTGTGTCGAGTACGAGAATGCAATTCTAATTTGACGGAGACAAGGTCATTACATCATGGCTACATTCAGCCAGGGTCACGGTGGAACATCAAATTGACTATTTCTAAATATCTAGGTTAATTTATATATTTATATTTTTAAGTGCCCTTCTTTATCTTTATATGAGCTAGCGGCCAACGGTAATCTAGTGTTAGAGTTTTTAGAACCGCCCGAAGGACTCCGACATGGCTTAACAACTGTAATAGCCAGGGCCACCATCTTAACGTGCCTTCCGAAGCATGGAAGCGCTCAGTTTTCATTGCTACTAAACGGTCACCCATCCAAGTGACCTGGCGGAGTGTTGCTTAATTAAGATGATCTGCTAAGAACACCCACGTAAGCAACGCCACGAGCGCAAGACGAGAGCAATATATTTTTATAATGGTAAAAAAGTCCAAAATATATTTGTTTGTTTGTTTTATATAAGGTTAAACTTATGTGTCACTAAAATTTGTATTGAAATTAAAGAAAGAAAAAATATTATAGTAGTTAAGTACCTACCGATGACGATGTGTCGCAATTGTTTTTTTAGACTGACAATATTATTTATGTTTTTTTTTATTAGACTGATAATATTATTTATGTTTTTTTTTATTAGACTGACAATATTATTTATGTTTTTTTTTTATTAAACTGACACTATTATTTATGATTATGTGTGTATGTCTAGCTTATTCCAAGGGGTCATTTCAAGAGCATTTCAACGCGTATGGTGTTTCCTACCCTATAAAAAATTGAAACGCCCTTTTTTAAACGCTGCATATTATAGTTTTTAGGGAAAACAATAGCAGGGAGACCATTTCACAGTTAGATTTTTCGCGGGGAGAAATTCCTCTGGAATCTCACTGTGCGAGAATACACTAATACAGTAGATGGCGTACGATGAGGACTAGAAAATCGGCGGCTAAAAGCCCTTGCAGACGACTTTCTATCTACCGATAGTTTTATCAGGCTCCTAATCAGTATCGAGATGCAAGTGCGCTTATTACCGGATCTTTGTCCATGCAAGTAGGCTCAGCAAACGATTCAATCAATCCTAGTAGGTACAATCCAAACCAAACATAGGAACTACGTCGCTACTTGCAACTAACTTCGGAAAGACATAGATACTTTGTGACTTTTGTACGACAACGAATCAGTATCGACCGATTACAAACACCCATTATTATACACCAGCCGATTAACCCGACGATAAAAAGTCTGCAGTCTGCGATGGCTCCAAGCGTACGATTTTAAGAAAAAATGCAATAAATATGTAGGTAACTTGAATTAAATTTCAAAATTGGAACGTCTAAGCCATTTACACGGCATAGATAATCCTACAATACAAACTTGCATCACTGCAATTTCTCAATAGATATTTCACACGCAATTTTTTTTTTATTGTAATTATTCTATGAGACTTATTACAATGGAATAAGAGCTATTTTCATGATCATTTATTTAGATGAAATAATTCGTGATTTTGACAATTAGGAAGACGAACGATTTGTAATCGTAAAGACAATTAGAATGGTCATGAAATCGATTAATAGCAATTCGAAACTCAAATAAGTCTTATTTTTTTAAAGTTTGCTTTTACTTTGTTACTGTTATGCAAGGAGGTTTTCTACCACAGTTTTTTCACATGTAAGTTAAAAAAAGGATTTTTTTTAATTTTAAGTCACTTACCTTTACATACGTACGTATAGGTACGTAAGTAAAGGTAAGTATAATTTCTTAAGAACTCTTCCATCGAGTAAAAACTCTTCTCCAATATTTTTTTAATAATAACTTATATCGTTAGAGATCTGTTTAAATAACTTTAAAGTAGAAAAATAATTAAATTATATATTTTTCAATTCAATTAATACGCTACCTACTAGGGCTTGCATTCGAATATTCGAATAATTCGAATATTATTTTTGTTCGAATATTCGAATACTGATATTTCAATATTCGAATATTCGATTTAAATTAATAACACCGAAATCGGAACTCAGATGTGCATGAAATGCCACTTAAGAGTTCGTGCGACATATCCATAAAAGACTATACAAGTTTACGTCGTCGTTCGGGCAAACAACATGTCGAACGATCCGATCCAAACCCAATAACTTTTATCGGTTACACGGTTCGGATAAACTCGGAAGTTTGGCGTAGTGCATTCGCGTAGTTGACGAGACTGTTCTGTCCATTCGTCTCTGTCGTTAACGTGAATGTTTATTTTCATGATTTTGTTAAAATACCAGCTAACCTAGATTTATAAACTGTTTTTAGAGTGACATTACCGAGCCGGTCAAACGAATCCTTTGGTGCTGCTTTGTCCGTCCGTCCGTCCTTGGCGTGGTTTCTTCGGTGTACTTAAGAGATTACCTTGGTTAAGCAACTCTCCGCGTGGTCATTACTTGGATGGATGACTGTTTAATGACATTTAGATTTGACCACTTCCGTGCTTCGGAAGACACGTTAAGATGTTGGTCCCGGCTTTTCAGTCGTTAAGCCATGTCTGAGGCCTTCGGGCGGCCTAAAATCTCCGACACTAGAGTTGGCCACTAGCTCATACGAAAAAGAAAATTTTAATTTGTGGTTGATTGTGCGTTTAAATCACCAATGTCTCGTTACGGTGACATACCTTTTTGTATTTTTTTAAAAATTAGTTCATGGAAAAAACGCGTTTAAGAATAAAATAAGTTGATATTTTAAACTTCTTCATGAAAATAACACTCAAAATAACAAAATAAGATGTGATTTTAATAAAATCATAGTGTTTATCTATTATTCGAATAATTCGAATAGTACCCGAAAAAAATTCGAATATTCGAATATGAATATTTTCGAATATTTGCAAGCCCTACTACCTACCTATTGAATATATTATCTAAGGCTTTGTAACTTAATTACCTATTTTGTACAATTTTAGATTGAGTTTGTAAGATTTTTTATTAATAAAGCCAACTAGCTAATATTGCTAAGCCCTACCAGGGTTTGTGTTGAAACTTAAATAAGTATCGAATCGAAGACATCTATAAACGACATCATGTAGGTATGCAATTAACGATTAGAAATTGAAAAATCAGCCATGAATTAATAATAGCAACACTGCAGCGTACAACCTAACTTTAACCAACCTTTTTGATTTGCAGTCGTTTTGGAAAAAATACATACTGGACCATTTACGTTACCTACGTTTACTACATACACCTAGAGAAAGAGCGACGCAATCGAAAATACTTCACACTATAGATTTTGATTGATCGCTCGATCGATGGGAAAGGCTATTTTTTTCTTGGTAATAAAAGAGCGAAAAAATCATAATGGTTTTTAACAAAGTTGAAATTAATGTTACCTACATACATTTTAATAAGTAAACAATTAGAACCTTACTGATTCTTAGAGATTACTGCAAGTAAGTAGTTTTTATAAAGAATGTAAACCATACCTAACCAATCTTATTTTCGTACCTACGTGCATAAATAAGTACTACGTTCAATTAGGTTAATTCATAACAATCCAATTCAGCCATATTGATGAGGATGACATACCTGAAACAATAAAAAAACATAATTATAAATACATAAACTTTATCTGGCCAAATTAAAATTAAAATGCTAATAAAATTCCAAATTGTACATTGTATTTGCAATAGACAATGCCTTCCAATTTCAAAACCGTGTACCCGCCAATCAAACCCATCTGAACTGTCTATTTTGAAAATGGAAGACCGTTGGGGTTCCCTCGGCTGAGCCCGCTTTGTTACATAATTTCGAATCGCTTTCTCGTATCTAAGCAAATTGGTATTTCAAAGAAGGCGTGGTTTGCACTACGGGTGGTAGTACGTGGTATCTGGTTCGGTCGTACGTACCTAAAGTCAAAAAAGACCTAGTTATATTTACGTAGTAGGTACCTACTGCATTCTTTCTGGCAAAAACAGAATACAGTAGGTACTAGGTAAATCCCTAAGTAAAGATGTTATAAAATGCAAGCCAAGCAGAGTTTCTTGCCTTGATAGCGTTACGAATTGTTGTAGCTAATCAAAATTGATTAATTTAAGTGTTCCGTAGTTCCTTAAGGTTCTTACTAAATATATCTAGAGATTTTGTATTTGTATTCATACTTTGTCCGCAAGTACTTAAGTACGTAAACTTTCCCCGGAATCGAGCTTTATGTAATCACAGAAAGGTCATAAAATAAAATAAAACAATTAATATTTTATCATAGCAAATACATTATTTTTTTAAAGGCTTGGGAAGTTGTCGCATGGCGAAATGCTATTCTAAATTATCAATGCTTTACTCTACGTTTGCCGAGCCGCGCTTTATACTCAAGAACTCGTTTATCCCAACGGTTATCAGTTCTTAGGCAGATATGGCCAGCCCACTGCCACTTCAACAGCTTCTCTTGCGTAGCAATAAAAAGAATATAAGAATATTAGAAGGCTAATATTCTTCCCTCTATAAATACGGCTCAATCTGTTCAGCCTAGTGAGGGAGGAGGCATAACAAGCAGTCTTACATCCAAACAAATTTACACATTTCAAGTAGATAGGTGTTAGGTAAGGTACCATATTCACAAAGGATTCAAATGCTTTCACAATCCTTTGCACGCGAGCCTTATGCTAATGAGTTAAGGTTGCAAATGTCGATGGTTTCTACGCATAGGGACATCGACTATGCAGGTCGATTGTGCAAACTATGGTGTGAGTGAATTGAAGGTTTTTTTATGCTATAAACACCCTACTAGTTATACATTTTTTAGTACTTACTTTATAATGAAAGTTCTAGAAAAAAACAGGCATTTTCCTAGATTCGTTGGTTTTGTTTATTACATTAATGTATATTTTAGGTACCTACCCATAACGCATTGATTGAGTTCTGAAACACACATTTGCTCAATGCTGAAATCACAACTGAGCTACAGGAGCCGGTCGTCGCCCTCCTCGCGCACCATACCCGAGGCCCGCAGTCAACGTGTTAAGGGACAACACTTGAAATAAACAACTTTTATTATTGTATTTATTTTTAAGCGTAAAATGTAATGTTTTTCAGCTGCAGGAGCCGGTCGCCCTCCTCGCGCGCCATGCCCGAGGCCCGCAATCAACGTGTTAAGGGACAACACTTGAAATAAACGACTTGTATTTTTATTTCGATTTTTAAACGTAAAATGTAATGTTTTTGTTTCTTGAAAAACGATTAATACGAACTCACTAAATATAGAAATCTCATTACAGATTTAAGTATGTAGGTACCTAATCACTAATTTATTTTACAGGTATAAAACAAAAGAAGAAGGTTAAACAAAAGAAGTCAAACCAACTAGGCGGTAACATCAAAAGTGTGCCAACTCAATCAATACAACATTCAATATGACAGCCAAAAACAAAAACTAACGGACAGAAGCCGCTATTAATGTAACGGATATTAAAATTGGAGTTCCGCTCATTCTACTGTGAAACGGAAGGCATTATGATGACGTTGACTGCCATGCACATACTAATAGTGCACTAATGTTCAGTCTTGGAATTACAAATTTAATTAGAAAAACAATTGTATATCCGAAATGGACAAACTTTTGTGTCTCAAACTCATAAGACCAACCAACCTTCATAATTAAACGCTACTCAAAGTTAACCATTCCAAAAAGTTAGCCCTGTCACTGTTTTTTACTATGATCGTAAGAGATATTAATAGTCTAAGCATTATTATTTGATGTTTTTAATAAGGCTATAACTATTCTTTACAGTTTTTGCAATAAATGATTCTTATTCTTACTACTAGTGCTAATGTACAAGGGAATGCGTGCTTTGGACAAAAATGTGTGCATATCATATATAGTAAATTTATGTTCAAAGCGCGATAATACCTATTTACTATGGTAGGTATTATCGCCCTTTTTAGGGGGAAATAATCGTGGAACTAAAGATTTCTGAGCAAAGCCGCGCACTCATTTCATAAAAAGTTAAAACTCCCAGTAAGGAGCCGATGTCACTTGGTTTTTATTTATACACGAATCAAACATAAAAGTCCGACCGTCTTCATTATGAGCTTGTGGCAAACTCTGGTGTCGGAGTTTTTAGGCCACCCACAGGCCTTCGACGTGGAAGGGAAATAGTTTTGTTTCGAAGAAAAAAATAAAATTAATATTATTTAATTTTTATTTATCAGTCGTTGAATATAATAAAGTTAATAAATATCTAAACGAAAACTCTTTTTATAGAAAACGTGTCGTTCTTGACCATTCCTCAAACATTACATAACACGATACAATGGCATCTCCAGCCGTCAGTGACATAACGCTATAACTCCCATAATTGGCAATGATAACCCCAATCTTTTTTTTGCTTCTCCATAAGTAGCTGTCGCTATCTACACTTTCTGTTGCGAAGGTGAAAAAAAGGAAGATAATATACGAGAAAATCCTACTTACCGTATCCTACTAATATTATAAATGCGAAAGTTAGGGAAATGTGAACACTGAACATGTGAAATGTACATAAATTATTTCACCCTCTTTTTGCCAAAACTACTGAACGGAATGAGCTGTAATTTTTACATAATATAGTTTAAAACTTTGAATTACATAAAGACTTTTTAAACGGATACCACGCAAATGATTCCGTGAGCGGAAGCTAGTTTTTTTTAGTTTTTTATTAATTATTGTTTATTTCTTGCTGTTTGGCAGAAGATAATATGTTTTAAGCAAAGAGGTTGGTTTTTTTTTCTTTTTCTGATTTAAGTCAATTAATAAACACGCCATGGTTGATAGGTGTGATGACCGTTAACTATTACAAAGCCAATAAACGAATTCCCATCAGATACTCAGTAATGAGGTCAAGTACACTTAGTTTTGTCATCAAATACGCACGCAAATCATTCGATACGCAATCTTGTAGCTTTTTGTTGAAGTTTGATGTGAAAAATGAGGCTTATTTATTTGTTAAAACAAGTTATATATTTTTAACTTGCAGTCTTCGAAATAATCATTACACACTGATTGGTCGAAAAAAAAGTTTAAGGCAGAGGAGCAGAGGTTTATTTCTTAACAAAAAAGTTAAGAAACAAAATGATTTTAACTCTTTATATTTATGAGAGAGGTAAAACTTTTATATTAGGTACCTATGTACTAATAATAGCTAGGTACTAACTACATAATAAAATAACCCCGGGAACCGCTTACCATCAGGAGGACCGTATGCCGGTTTGCTAAATTGTAGTATAAAAAAAGGTAACAAATAAGGCCAAGTATTTGCTTCAAGTTTTATGAAACACAACCCTCGGTCGCCTCTCTGTAAGTATTGAGTATTGCGATCGTGTCAATTAGTTTAGTGGTAGAATTTCACTGGTTTTTAGCGGACACCCGTTAATTTTGTAACGTAACTCGGTTTAGTAATCGGCCCTACTAGACTCTCATGTGTGAACTAGACACAGAATAAGTAATCACTAATCATATATTTTCTTTATATTATAAATGCAAAAGTTTGTACTGATATTGTGTTAGTATAAATAAATTGTTACTGTTATTCTTATTCTAAATGAATACATTCTTATTTTTATTCTTGTTATTTCTTAGTTAGTACGGCTTCAAAAAGAGAGTTAATAAGCATCTTCTGGGAAAGCTCATCCCATAGTCGACCTCATCCTTGCCCACGCAAGCTTCGAGGTGAAGAGCTGGCCCATAGCAAATAAAAAAAAAATTTTTTGTTCAACTCGGTAATGGCTGAACGGATTAGGGTGAAACTAGGTACATAGTTTCTGACCTACACAGGTTACTTTTACCTATGTACTACGCGATCAGAGCCACGGGCGGAAGCTAATAATACATGGCCCCGGGATTTCTGCATCGGCATTTTAATTCAAATCAATGCATATTTTCTCGTATCAATTTTGTTTCCGTTGCATAAATCAATTTGCATATTATTTTAATAACTTTATCGATATTGAGCGATAATAAAGAGCTCTATTTTTATGTATTTACATAACTAGATAGTTCCTACTTGGTACATTCCTACTATATATTAGGTAGGTATAAAGGTAGTTAGCTTATAGGTTTTATTGGCGGTTTTTCCCACGTTTTTACCATTCACACAACATTTTACATTCACATTCAAGTTTCATCATTCACCGATCGCTGCGCTTGGAATAAATCAATAACTGTCTATCAATGCGATTCAGATTGTTTTTGCCTTTAAAACGTTTAAATTGGAGTGCGCCTGCGCCTACTCGACTGGAAAATAGGTAATTATAGCTTTTCATTATTTGTTTTGGCCAAATTTTAAATTTCTATATTCCAATAAATATAATTGGGGGAGGCCTATATCCAGCAGTGGACTTCTTCTTCTTCGTCTTAGTATGGGTTAGTGGCCAACTCTAATAACGGAGTTTTTAGACTGCCTAAAGACAGTGTATAAGCAGTGGACTGCATAGACCAACGATGATAATTGTTTGGCCTCTGATTAATCAGAGGCCTAACAATTATTCATAGGACTTATACCCCCTATATCGTATTACCCATAATGTGGGAAAAACCATAGGTAAATTGTACCTGGGGTGTAAAGTGTTCACAAAAGGGTAACACCGGCACCACAAAAGTCCCTGACCGCCGACTTGCAGCAGCGTCGGCAGTGCGAGAAGCCGCGTCCTGCGATCGTCATCGTACATGCCCCGCGTGGGGATTATGGACATATTCACCTTTGTTGAGGGAGGCCTATGTCCAGTAGTCAACAGATTTAGGCGAGTGTAGTATGGAGAACAGAAGCTAGTTAGCAATAAATATTGGATCTAGATAAGGACGTACTTTAATGTTGCGTGCAGCTGCAAAACAAAAACAGCAGATGAAAAAATGCATTACCGCTTCGTGGAAGTGTTTCTTGGGTGCGCCAGCGTCCCCTCATTACATACCTAATGTACCTATACATTGACATAACCAAAAAAACGTTGGCACCTTCCCGACAAATCATTCAATACATCCCCATCCACCTATAAATGCTGATTCCTTCCTATGATTACAAATGTACCTACAATTATTAATAATCCGTGAAGTGTTACTTCATAACCTGCGCGTGCACACGCAATGCTTACAAAACTGCCAGCTTTCACGAAGGTAGAGGTCGGGCTATGACTTTGGGATGGGTACCTTTACCTTACCTACCTATACTTCTGTGCCTATAGGTACAAAAAAGAAGCAGTTTTTGTTTCTTAAGAATTTATTTGACCTCTTTGCGCAAGGGGCAAACCCCAACCGTCTTTTCGGCTGGGAGTTCGATTCCCGCTGTGTTGTGATGCGCCATTGTGTCGTTCTTCAGAAACACCATGAACTAATAAATAATAAACTTTAAGATCCTAAAAATCCGTCGAAACAGAAATACAATTGAACATAAATTTACAGATTCGATTCTGAAATATTCTATAAAACCGACTTAAAAAACACTTCTTTCTGCCCTAAAAAGCGAAAAATAAACTTAAATAGATATTTTTTCAAAAAAGAAAATAGGTACCTACTCATCTGTTTCAAGTACCAACTTGAAACCGATGAGTTCACGCCAAAACTAATGAATGGATTGAGCCTGTTTGTATAGAAGTTGTTCTAGACCATGCTGGCTAGAATAACATAAAGGCTACTTTATATTGATACCACGCGAGCGATTCTGCGCGCGTAAGCTAGTCTTAGTATATAGCTAGCTAACTTCGGAGCCTATGTACATACTATAGCCTATGGAATACAGGTCACAAACTATGTTTATTCCAAGATTCATCAAAATCCGTTGACCCTTTACGGAGTTAGTGGGAACAAATATACGAACACACACTCACTAACACAAAAATGTTTAGTGTGTAATATTAGTGTGATAGTTTGCCTAGGTACTTTCACCATCATGAAAGTGAAATTAAGCTACCTATGTTTACATAACTTTTGCATGCAAAAACCATTCAATATTATTGGCAATTATACCATTAATGAATTTACTTCGCTGATTAATTAACTTTCTTTGTTTTGTTACTCCATACAGCTTAGTTAAAACATTGAAATGAAGCGTCACGTTTTTTGTTATACAAATAAATACTTACTTGTTTAAAATAAACATAAAGTTGTAGGATCTGTGTACATAGATTTTGAATTGTTCTAGTTTAGTGTAGAACTAATTTAATAGTACGGGGAGACACGACACATACGTACAATCATCACAACGATTCGTTGAAGAAATTAGACTCAGCAAACAAAATAAATGACCAATCCTAGTACAATCCGACCAAAAATAGGAACTGTGTCTCTACTTGCAGCCAACTTCATTCAAAGAGTCTTATGTAGATAAGATACCTACTACGAGTAGTGTACATATAGACGTTGAAAGCGGAAGAGAGTGGACCACACAGGGTTGCCATACAATTAAATTGATATACAATTAATTAATTCATTTATAAAAATGCTCACAAGCTAACAGCTACAGGACAAAAAGTTACAATGAGCCAGTTAAAAATAATCGAATAGGATTTTTTGTAATGTCTCGGACAAAGGAACTTTCCAAAAAAGTTTCTAGAATAGAACTACTTAGTGCCAATAACGTATTTTCACTCAGTTTTTGAAATAAGTTATTATTTTTCTTACTGTGGATAACGACATTGATAGTCAGGGACATGACGGGACGAAATTTTGTTACATATAAATAAATAAATAATCCTGGACGTTATCACACAACATCATGTAGCCCCAAACTAAGCAGAGCTTGTATTATGGGAACCACATGATTGATATACTACACATATTTTTTTTTCATATTACACATATATCGTTTGGTAACATTCCATTTCGTAGTCCATAATCATATATTTTGATAAACTTTATTGAGGAATACATGATGCCATGCGCCATGCACTGATGCCATGAGGAGGGCCAGCAGCTCTATATTGATAGTAATAAGCACTCAAAGCGTTAAACATAAACATAATTTTGCGGAGACCCAAGGAAGGCACTAGTAGTTATTACTACAAACCTGCTTAAAATCTAGTTAATAGCTAATTTGCTCATCAATAAGGTATTTTGTAAAGGTCACTAAATTATAATGTTCTTTTGGTTAACTCATCAATACGCAAAATCCTGTTTGATCACTTTTGCTCATCAACAGGTTTTTAATGTCAAAGTTGACATTTTACGCTGGCCTTGTCAAAGGCCTTAATTTATTAAACTGACATGAATTATGGATCCTAAAATTATGTGAGTAAAGTTGAAATTCCTTAGATATTCATTGCAAATTTTAATGGAAACACCGATTTGCAAAGTTGACTAAATATATGAAAGAATGTTCTAGATTTAAATACATAACAAAAATAATTTTAATTTTAAAACTATTAACGATTCTAAGATAGATTATAATGCTGTTTTTATATGTTATCTAATTATATAAAGTGGTAAACTGATTGACTGACTGGATAATACATCAACGCACAGCCCAAACTATACCTTATATAAGTATATATAGTGTAGGCATCCACTTAGGAAGGATTTTAAGAAATTCCACCCCTAAAGTTTGTATGAAAGTCCGTCAGTTTCGAAGTTAAGATCTTAATTGTTTTTATTTAGGCTGATGATTGAAAATTAATTTATACTTGTCTCACGTTCTGATCATTTTACCCCCAAAGATGTGAAAAGAGGGATGAAGTTCTGTATGGACAGTTCTTTATTTTCAATGTTTAAACCACTAAATAGAAAGAAATACTGTAGTACGCGGGCGAAGTTGTGCGAATATTCTATATAGCTATTATTCTTAGTTAATCATGTTAAAAATGAAAATTCTTGAGATATATAAAAATAGATCTAAAGATGGTTTGTGTTGTTCGAAAAAATTTGGTCGTTTTAACTTATCTTGACATCATCATCATCTTATAACACCACTGTACCTCATTCTCCTAAATAGCTTCACCGCACCTTATCCTTGGCTCGACGCATCCAGTTTCTACCAGCAGCCTTTCGCGGATCGTCACTCCACCTGACCGGAGCTCGTCCTATACCTACTACGTTTGGCGAACCACGGTATCCACGTTCACTGATCTATACTAAACTACTTATCGGTATGTTTCCTTTAAAAATATAACATGACACAAGTAGCTATTTCTATTTTCTTGAAGAATTTCTCAGTTATCGTACTTAACTAGTCACTACCTAGCATGTCCATGTATAGTCATAATGTCAGGGGTGAGAGGACAAGGCACGACTTTGACTTTTAGCCGGCGACGACCAACAGGTTGATAATGCTCGGTATTTATAGATTTTACATCTGTTGTTTTTTAACTACGTGAAGTTGGGACGAGGTCTTCCATTTAAAATAATACTTCTCTGTTCTGTCTGTGTTTATCTTCAGTAGATATAAGTAAGAGGTGACAGGCTAACAATGACTTTGTGAGTATAAAAACTACCAATTTTTAACAGGCCACCATCAAAGCAGAACCGAATACGTATTGGAGTATAAGTTTTTACATAAGTATTTGTGTAAGTGTGTAAGTATTTGGTGTATAAGAGGTCCCAACCCCCATCTTCGGAACCCAAGCCAACATCACCTGCACGTCGTGCACCCTGCTAACTAACCTATATATAATTGGTAGTTTTGATGCTGACAAAAACATTCATCCCTAACCAGGATTCAAACCCACTCTTTCAATAACGTGGATGACGTCAGCGATTATCTAAACTGTGGCTGGAATATCCAAACAGCTTATTCTAGAAATCGAGCGATATTAAGTCGATGTCGCTAAAATTCGAGGTAAAAGTGAAAGAATGCAACGTATTGGCAATCGGAGCACGTTGCACTTTCTCGTAGATTGAATTGCGATACTCACGGGGTGTTTATGATGAGGAGAATTCTTAAATCATCGTATAGTTACTTAAGCAAGCATATTATTATGATGTTCTATTCTAATCGAAATATAAAATTGTAATGAAGCGGACTTAAGTCAGCTTTAGACTATGGGATTTAAATTACATCTTAAGCTATAATATTTTATTGCTGATCAGTCATCATACATTTTGAACGACACACCTCCCCGGACACCGCACCTACCCTGCCTCGCCCTGAGTTTGAAATGATCACGTGTATGAATGTCATATACATTACATCCCATTGCCCATAGTGAAAAGTCGGCTACTACCGGTAATCAGCGCACAGGCTTAACTGTAAGTCTTAGATTTTAGAATTTTATTATTTATTTATTTATAATTTATTTTCCACCCGCGGCCTCGCTTGCGTGGTACCCGGGTAAAAAGTGTCTATGTGTCAATCCAAATTGCAAACTAATTTGTATATTTCAAGTTTTATTCAAATCCGTTCAGTCGTCTCGGAGTTGAATGGGAACAAACATACTCATACACAATACACACACACTTTCTGTTTTTGATATAAATTGTGATTATTATTTTTAACGTTACAATTTTGTAGATCCATGTAAAAATTACCTAAATCTGCAACGAAAGCTTTCTTTGAAAACTTTTTTTAGATAAACTTTTGAATGATATAGATTTCTAGAATGCACATTTACAATTTTTGAATGAAAGTTGTTTGGTCGGCGAGTGATTGACAAGGGTATAAACGAGTGATATATTTATTACGAGTTTTCAACATTTGAATATAGTTGAAATTAAAATGATTTTTGTCAAACAATATTTTTAAAATCTTAGTTTCTTTTATTACGTGGTTTCAAGCTAATTTAAATTATTAAAGTCAATTTTGATACAGCTCATTTATTATTTTTAAAACCTAGTTCATATTGTTTACAGATTTTTGAAAGGAAACCTAATTATTAAATCATTCAATTCACCTTTTTACTAAGCTTTTGAGTAAACTTTTTGTTAATAATTACGGTGTCCATTAAAGAATTAAGAATTTTTATAATAAATAAAAAATAAATTTTACAGCAAATATAACTGGTTAGATGGACTCAGGATATAGATAGCGTAATGTAGTTGGCAGATAGTGAATGAGAAGAGCCGATGATCGGGCTCAGTGGCGAACCTTGGGAGAGACACATGTCCAACAGTGGACCGCTATAAGTTGATGATGATACTAAATAACAAATCAAAAACACAAGAGTCACAACATCACAACTAAGATTTACATGCCGAAGAACTGTCACATCAGAATTGGATATCAGAATTAGACCCAAATTAAACATTTGTCTCATAGTGAGATATGAAATCCAACCTGTTTGCTTTATAAGTATCTACAGCACAAAGAGGTTGGATCAGAAAGTATTTTTTCCTTTACAAAACCATCAAATTTGGTCCATAGATCTAAAATAACTCAAACAGGTCATCAATAAGCCGTGTAGAAGTGGTGTAGAATTACATCGCGATTGGAGCAAGAAAGTGGTTTCATAACCGCCACGGTTGAATTCATTCGTAAATTATTTAATAAATTGATAGATCAGTGAGCCGTGGTGGCCTAGTGGAACGTAACCCACCGATTCTGATTTCGAAGGTCATGGGTTTGAATCATGGGGGTTTAAGGGGTTCCAACCTCCATCTTTTGAACCTAAGCTAACCTTGGTGCATCCTGCCGTGGCCTGCTTATAGGCCGTGCCCTGCTTACTAATAACCGAGGTTCTGGCGACCGGCTGATTGCGGCATAATGTAGCTTAACACTGGCACAGGTTATAAGCAGCAGCGTTGGTGGTACGAGAAGCTGTGCCCTGCGCAGCCTAACCATCATCCCCAGCATGGGCATTATAGGTATATCCCCCTTCTTATATGGGAGGCCTATGTCCAGCAGTGGACTGAATGTTGTGTTGTGTTGTGTTGTGGGTTTGAATACTGACTGTTTACACGAGCTTGCAGCCAATCACGTCTAAAAGCCTTTAGAATTTCATCATGTTTGGACTAGACTTTTGAACACAGCTGCTGAATTAACATTATATTTAGGATAGGGAAGAGACAAAAAGCATCCAGTATAGATACTTGAATACTGCACCATCATTCATCACTTATTAGCAGCAGTTTCACCTACTGCTGGGCTTAGACCTTTTGTAAGCGACTTCAAAAAAAGGAGGAGGTTCTCAATTTGGTTGTATTTTTTTATTATGCCTTTGGCCTTGATCCTGCACTAGTTTGAGCCATGTGCCGCACACGTTCTGATCCCGATCCCGATATCGTCGACCCATCTCGAACCACTTACAAATACTGATCGTTTCTTTTTTTTTACATTGGATGGACCTGCGTTTGACCACGAACTCACCTGATGTTAAGTTACGTTGTGGTCTAAAATGGAGTACGAAGGTCCAGAAGACACCTATTCACTTAAATAGTCCCAGATTATAGTTATCAGGAAAGACAGAGGCCGGCAGAGAGTTCCAATCCTTAGCAGTTGCATAAAAAAAGTAGAAGAAAACCGCCTAATGTGAATAGATGTCATTTTATTAAAAAAAAAAAGATCAGTATTTGACGCAAGAAATGTAGACATTATTGTGTCTCAGAATATAATGTAGTTGGTACTTTCGCTTCAGTGAAGTGAGAGTAATGAATTTGATATAACTCACATTATTAACACGTTGATTGCAGAGGTGGCTTAAGATGACTTTGACAAATGGCTGTGACTATAGAAGTCTTTGTATCATAGAACTTAGTTATTGTTGGTAGGTTCTTAAGCTATGGGTATATAGCTAATTATTTAACATAGCAATGTAAATGTACAACTGACTTTAAGCTGTGGATAGATCTAGCGAATGCGCGTAAGCTTCACGTGGGAATTTTCTCGATCTCTACCTACACTATACATACCCTCACAAAATGTCAAGAGTTTTGATCGTAGATCACGCACAAACTGCTGAATACATTTTAATATAACTTACCAGTCTATATGTCTATAAAATAAGGGGCACATGCCTATACTCCCCACGCTGGGCGTGCTGGCTGGGGATTGCAGGGTACTGCTTCTCGCATCGCCGACACTGCTGGCCATACACCAGGGGATGTAGCTATACCGGTTTTCGGCTGCGCTATGCAGCAATCAGCCGGTCGCTTGAGCCCTGTTTGTTTCTAGCAAGGTGCACCACGGCCAGGTGAATTTAGCTTAGGTTAAATAATTATCATGATTACTGAATTATGACATAAGCTTTTAATACATAACATTACCATCATATATTGTATCAAAATCGGGTAAATAGTATGTACCTACGATAGTTTGACATTTTCAAAGTACCAGCACAGATCTGTGCCAGTGGTCTTTGACAGACGGGATGGGACTGCACAAGTGGAGCTGCAGGCGGGCTAGTGTGTTTTAAAAGAAAGAAAAGACCGTAGGTCAACTCGGGTTACTGAATAGTCAAAATTCAACGTTATATAACTATAAACCGCAAAGCCTAGTTTACAGTCTACCTGCTACGATTACACTGACCGCACGGTTTTGAAATAACAAGTCTTTTCATACACATAATCATTTGTAGTTAATCATACTTCAGTACTTTTTTATGACGGCCTCTATAGCGCAGTGAGCGAAAGTCCGTCTGAGACGCAAAAGGTTGCAGCTTGTCCGAGTTATAGGTGTTTTATATGTATAATATGTATGTACTCACAATATATATATAGATATAGATATATATATATATATATATATATATACCTGCCTGCTGCTTCTTTATATCTTCGCACCGCTCGACATCGGCTGAGGTATCATCCACATACATTGCCACCTTTATCTTCCCGCACTGTGAGGTTCCAGAGGAATTTCCTCCCGCGAATAATCAAGCTGTGGAATGGTCTCCCTGCCGAGGTTTTCCCCAGAGACTACAATATGCAGCGTTTCAAAAAGGGCGTTTTAAAATTTTTAAAAGGGTCAGCAACGTGCATGTAATACCTCTTGATGTTACAGGCATCCATAGGCTACGGGAACCGCTTACCATCAGGAGGACCGTATGCCAGTTTGCTAACTTATTAGTATAAATATATAATATATACCTAGTGACCTAAGTAAATACTACATATAAACAACAAGCTTCCGCCCACGACTTCGCTTGCATAGTACCCGGATATAAAGTAGCCCATGTGTTAATGTAGGTTATAAACTATGTATATATTATATATTTATGCTAATAAGTTAGCAAACAGGCATACGGTCCTCCTGATGGTAAGCGGTTCCCGTAGCCTATGGATGCCTGTAACATCAAGAGGTATTACATGCACGTTGCTGACCCTTTTAAAAATTTTAAAACGCCCTTTTTGAAACGCTGCATATTGTAGTCTCTGGGGAAAACCTCGGCAGGGAGACCATTCCACAGCTTGATTGTTCGCGGGAGGAAATTCCTCTGGAACCTCACAGTGCGGGAAGATAAAGGTGGCAATGTATGTGGATGATACCTCAGCCGATGTCGAGCGGTGCGAAGATAAAAAGAAGCAGCAGGCAGGTATAATATATAATGTAGTATAAATATCAGTCATGCTGTTCCCATACTGCATGCTCTGCTTTGTTTCGGGCTACATGATACTAAGCGATAGTGTCCATCATTTTATGGATTTAACTTAGGTACCTAATGGTATAGGTGCGTCAACGCTTTCAAAATATTAAAGCACTCTTATATCATAGGTATGTCTTTGAGCAAACTCAACCCCGGTATTCGTAAATTCATAAATACACTATACAAAGCAAATATAGGTATTACATATGACAAACAAACGTAATGTGTCCCACATACGGAACATAGCACTCTCGGTTTTCTCACGGTGTTACATAGAGGTTATTTTTGTATAGACAATTGCAATTTAAAGAATGTAGTGTGACCTTAATATTTTTGTCATATGTATAGGTACTTGTATAGTTAGTATGGGTTTCGAACGCTTAGTTGCTTTTGATTTCATTTTGTGATTTTTTTCCGTGTAAGAAACAAGCCACCATACCTATTTCTGCCGTGAAGCAGCATTTCTGTGTTTGGGTTTGAAAAGTGTGGATGCCGGTGAAATTATTATACAAGAGGCTTATCATCTTCAAGCCTCAAGTTGATAGACGCAGGGCATTGCATCGTATAGCACGTTCGAAAAAAATGTGATCTGTGATGCAATGCTTTGTGATAGGTAATGGTTACCACTTAACATCAGGTGGACCATGTGCTTGTTCCATCTTCAAATACCATAAAAAAAGATATTATTTAGTTATAAAGTTGTACCTATGTATATTTTTACATCCAGATAAATTGAAAGTTTAGTCTGGATCAATTTCTTGCTCCAAACATAATAAGGTACTGATCACCTCTATAGCGCAGTGGGCAAAAGCACGACTGAGACGCTGAAGGTTATGGGTTCGGTTCCCGATGCGAGACAAATGTTTGTATGATCTGCAAAAGTTTGTCTCAGGTCTGGGTGTTTTCTATTAATAATACTAAGATATTTACGAAAAAAAATATTTGTATAACAGTCATGTAGTTGCCTTCCCATAATACAAGCTCTTCTTAATTTGGATGATGTGTGAAAAATTCTGGCTAATCTGGCTTTCTTATTATCTTATTTCATATTGGTATAAAATAAAATCTCGCTTTATAGCAATGTTTTTCTCCTATGTATTAATCGTAATTTATTATGTAGTTGGCCTGATAGCATACGTGAGACACAAGTTCCTTGTTGTGCCCTAAGCTAGGACAAATTTAATGAAAGAAGCACCGCTTACAAGAGCCCTTCGTACAATTAATAAATTTTGAAGGAAATGATTTGGATCTGTTTGTTAATTCCTTGACGGAATTCACAGAAAGGGCCGTCATATTATTAAGTAGGTCATAAGTTTTTGGTACTGTAATTCACAATATCGCTTTGGCCTAATACTGTTATGATATTGTAAATGTTAAATCAATAGATAAATAAAATAAATAAATCAGTACGGTAAAGTTATTATGTGTTTACTTCATCATCATCAGCCTTTAGCAGTCCACTGCTGGTTATAGGTCTGCTCTCCCAATGAGCGGAATTGCGCCCTGTGCTGTGTTTACTTTTAAAAAGTTATTTGTATGAAAATAGCCCGATAACTGACAAGTTACTAAATTACACCAGAAGGCTACTCTGAGAATGGTGTCAGTCACCTTTCAAGGATCCTGAGCCATTTGATAACCCTCCAAAGTAATACAATAGACATCATTAGAATTCGGTAGTTTTATCACAAGGATTATGTCATTCACAAAACAAAAATATCACACAATGTAATCCTTATCTTAATTGCATAACAGCAAGGTCTAAATTAAACCAGCAATTATCAAATATCCACGGAAAACCTTTTGAATAGATTCCAGAGGCTGACCACATACCACAATAAGACAATACGCTCCGCATCGCATGGGAAATAGAAGTGAATGGTGGAATGCAGCCTTGCGAGCCAGCAATGAACGTAGATCAACGAGATACTGAAGGATGTGAAAACGAATTGTTGAAGAAGCGAAGAAGCTAGAAAACATACAAGCTACAAAAATTAAATACTGCCTACGCTATTTGTTTTGAATTTTGAATAGTTATTTCAATAGAATATGCGTGCTGGCTGATAAAAGAAAATTTTTTGACTGGCCATAGCTCAGTTGGTAGTAACTTTGCCTTCTGAGCTGCAGGTTGCAGGTTTGGTTCCCGCCCCGAACAAACATTTGTGTAATCAATATGGATGTTTGTTCAGTCTCGGGGTGTTTTATAAGTATCTATGTATGGTAAGACTCTGGTACCCATAGCTCTGCCTAGTTTGGGATCAGTTTACCGTCGTGTCTGTAAGATGTCCCGGATATTTCCTGTTCAATTCATTAATAAGGTTTATCAAACGGGGCGTACTGCAAAGAATGCAATAACGATTGCAGAGTGCAATTGTAATTGCATTCCCCATCAGCTGATTGTCCACATCCAAGTCTATTAACTTCATTAGCTAACTTGCTTTGCAACGAATTCTAATCAAATAACTTAAGTTATTCAATTAGGTACCACTAATAGATTTCTTGTAAGTATTAGGAAATCTGACATACCTTAGTAGATACCTGCATATGGTATTATGTAGTACCTACGGTAAAGTAAATAGTTGGGATTACGATGTTTGTAGAAAGCTTAATGAGGTAATCGAATGCGTGTTAAACAGCCTTTTTTGTGACTTTAGATGTGCGTTCCTGTATAGTGCTATTTAACCACCAAAACCTTCTACCAGTATTAATTAATTCATCTTGTTTCCGCGAACGGCTTCGCTCGCGTGATATCCGAATAAAACGTAGCCTATGTAAAGTAATCCAGGACACAATCTATGTATATTCCAAGTTTCATCCAAATTAGTTTAGCCGTTACAGAGTTCAGTAAGAAAAAACATACTCACGCGCACACAAACTTTCGCATTTATAATGTTAGTATGATTTAATAATCACCACTGTCAGCCATTTTCGACCCACAGCTAGGCCTTCTTTTGATTAGGAAAAAGCCTAAATATTTAATAAGAAAACATAAAAGCAATTTGATTGCGATTTTGATGTTTTTTTCGTTTTCAATGGCAATAAATCCAACTGGAAGCTTTTAGCATGTTGACTGCTGGTTTCGGACATGACGCTGCGCGCCATTTCCGAGGACGCACATCAGCTCTATATAGTTGGTGTCCAACACACCAAGTAACATAAAGTAGCATAAAAATAGGTACCTACCTCGCAAGTTTATCCCATTAATCCTTGTTACAAATAATTTTATAAATAAAAGCCTGAAGGCATACAATTTACAATTTAGTGTAAATTTATCTTTGCGTTACACGCCCAGTATGCATTCCGTGTTTTTGTCTACCATAAGGCAGCTCAAGGAAAACATGTCGCATATTATTTTGGCAATAAATCGATGTTGGCAACTCAAGTTTCCTGCTCGAGCATCGGTAATTCAATAATTAATTAGTGGCTTTCCTGGTAACAATTTAAATTTGTAAACCTTTTTACTGCAATTGGCCCTTACTTGTAACTCATAAAAACAATGTTCGCTAGTGGACCCCGTATTTTAGTAAATTCTTTAAATAAATACTTTTTTCTCCAAATTTAAAGTCTCGAGGACTTTCATTGTGCTTAGTCAGTTCAATTACAGTTTTAGATATTCTATCTAAAATCTATATTTATAAATATACATGTGTACTATCTGACTATTTTCTGTGCAGTAATTTTGTGAGCCAAATAAAATAAATCTATCTATACATAAGCACAGAAAATAGATTTCAGAAAGTAATCTATCTATAGATATATTTATCTTATTTGGCTCATAAAGTGACAGCACAGAAAACATATTTCAGTGGGTAGTAATTATGTATATTAAAAATAAATCGAAATCAGGAATAGATGTACTCATAACTATGAAATACTAGTATTATAAGATCTGATATTACCATGACTCTTTAAGCTCGACTCATTAAGTCGTGATAACGTTAACCTTCATCTAAATTCAAGAGCCGTTGACGGGCAGCAAGCCAACAACCGTAGCACATACCTTACGCCTATTGTAATACACTCGAGAGCAATGAATCCGGGTCACTCAAAGAATCCAAAAAATCTCGGAAAGTAAGAATGCTAGGTTAATGCAATAAATTGTATTTAATAGACAATTTAATACTCCTTAAATGAAAGTCAAAAAAATATGAGTCACCATACATTTTATTTACACAAAATTACATAAAGAAAAAAAACTGCTGATCTCTCCTTAAAACAAAAATAGGAAACATGAAATTTTTGAACTTTATGACGATTTTCTTGAATTTCAATACTTCGTATTACCTCCTCGTGCTTCCATTACTGCGTTTACGCGGTTTGGCATGCTGTACACCAAGTTCCTTATACGATTTTGGGGAATATTCTCCCATTCCTCTGTGAGAGCAATTTTGAGCTCAGGAATCGTGATTGGGGGAGGGTTTCGTTGTTTTACGCATCTCCCTAGCTCGTCCCAAGCATGCTCGATCGGGTTGATATCCGGGCTGCGCGCTGGCCACTCCATACAAGTAATGTTCATCTCTTGAAGGTAGTCATTCACAATCCTACCTTTATGAGATCGGGCATTGTCATGCATAAATATAGCATCCTCACCCAAATTGACCATAAATGGACCAACGTGTTCGTTGAGGATTTCTTCCACATATCTTACGCTAGTTAAAGAGCCGTTTTCTATGATCACCAGCTCTGTGCGACTTTCAGAGGAAATTCCGGCCCATACAAGTACAGACCCACCACCGTAGGCTACTTATTCTTCGATGCATGCTTGCTTGAATCTTTCCCCTGGTCTTCTATACACTCTGTGTCTTCCATCGTGCTTGTAGAGCATAAATTTTGATTCGTCGGAGAACATAACTTTCGACCAATCTTCAATACTCCAATTTACGTGGTTCTGGGCATATCTTAGTCTTGAAATACGATGGCCACGCTCCAGTTTAGGGCCGTTTGCAGGTCTAAGGGGTTTTAAGTTAGATTCAGCAAGCCGACGTCTTACTGTCCATGCACTTGGGTTACTTCCTCCGAGGCGTCGAAACTGATTTGTGAGTTCAGTTCCTGTGAGAAAGCGATTTCGAAGCATGGTGTTCACCAAGTATCGGTCTTCTCGTGCTGTGGTACACCTAGTTCTGCCCGTTCCTGGTCTGCGTAGGTAAGAACCAGTTTCTTCGTAACGTCGGAGAACTCTTTGTACTGTTGACAGCGACACACCGACAGTCCTGGCTGTATCGCGCTGACTCCGGCCGGTTTCCACCAATGTAAGTATTCTGGTGCATTCTTCAAGTGTAAGCGACATGATTTCAGCTTGAATAATGAATATTGAGCACTATCAACCTGGTTTATGTACCAACATAAATGACAGATTACAAACAAAAGCAAAAACAAATCCTGTAATTTCGTAGTTCCATCTTCGACAGTGTTCCCTTTTCAAATTTGTTTTTTTTATGATATAACTTTACAATAACTAAGAAGTTTTAATACTTTCATTTAAGGAGTATTAAATTGTCTATTAAATACAATTTATTGCATTAACCTAGCATTCTTACTTTCCGAGATATTTTGGATTCTTTGAGTGACCCGGATTCATTGCTCTCGAGGGTATTTATTGATAAGTAAACATTGTTTGCATGAAGACTTTATCTAAATGATTTATACAGCTTTAAGTGGTAACTTTTAGTCACAGACTGGGAAAGCCAAATTCAAAAAGTGAAGTGAAGTGACCGGAAGGCACTTGGGACATGGTTCGATTTTTGATGATGTAACCTACATGATTTAGGTAGACTTATTGTACCTCAGATTTATCGTCTATGAGTTTTTTTTTTGTATTCATTGTTCTACTTTATTAAAAGCTTCACGCAATGTTGACTGTGGATCGAAACTCATTTAGCGCAATCAAAATTAAACTAGCTACACATTTTCAATTTTTTTCTTCTTGAAAAACTAAATGCGTTAAATGAGTATTATTATTATATATTTATTACTAAAAAAGATTTCACAAAAACCACCTATAATATAAATTTTGTATAATTTTTACCTTTGAGACTTCACTGTTTGATGGATTTTCAAAATGAGACTCTTTCGATATCAATGGATAAGTCTTTCAAATAAAGATTGGTTAGTATTGTAGTAATCATCTCATTGAAATTTTTGCGCATGCACATTACAAAATATCGTCGTCACGTCGAAACGAGATAGTTATACAAACAATACCTATGCGAAAACAGGACAAAGCAGGTTGCATATTGAGCTTTCTGCTATAACAAAGCATAAGTAGGTATTTATTTGCAAAATACCACGCCTGTATCACGAGACGTCTGGTTGCGAATCTGTTCCGTGACGTAATTGATTGCTGAACTTTGCAGAATGTCCCACTTGGGGTATTTTCGCGTAATTATGTAAGTAATTTCGTTAGGACATATCGGTAGTTCTATATTTTACAGTAGGTAAAATAAAAAATCCGAAATAAGTACGTACAGGGCAGCTTGGTCCGTAAAATAGTCGATAAATTGCAAGAGAGTAGTCTGAGATGTGGCAATATCAGGAGACGACCTTCTGTATATGTTGACAACCAGGTACTAAAACTGTCTTTCCTCTGTAGAAAATAAAAGGAAAACCTCTATCTCTCTGTCTCTACGACGCGACGGCCTCTGTGGCGCGGAGGGCGAAGATCCGCCTGGGACGCAGAAGGTTGCGGTTATCGATTCCCGCCGTGAGGCAAATGTTTGCATTATTTGCAGATTTTTGTCTCAGGTTTGGGTGATTTCTATGTATCATATGCATGTATTTACAAAAACAAAAAATTTAAGTATTAAGCTCTGCTTAGTTTGGAGATATATGATGCTGTGCGAATATAAGGCATAATATCCGGCATTATTATTATTTATTTAAAACCAATTGGACAGAGGTGTTGCGCAAAGACGTGGCGGCATGTAACGTTTCCAAAAAGGACGTCGATGATAAAGCGAAATGGAAGAAAACTTGTAAAAAGGTTGACACCATCAGAGAAAGAGAGAGGAACTAAATGAACAGGATTAATTTTATCATATAAATTGGTCAATAACATCGGTACCTAAATAATAATTGACCATCACCGTTGTGGTACCTTAAATGCTTAATTTTAATGCCCCCCAAAAGTAAAAAACCCAATAAATAATATTTACTTAAAATTGCTGCAAAGCCGGTTTTTTCAAGTTGGGATTAGGACCATACAATCAATGTACAAAATGTACAGTCTTGTAAAGGGCTTATAAAGATATACCTGCCTTTATCTATCTAAATATACTATCTACACATAAATTTCTTTAAGTACCTTCTCAGAAGAAAATATGTTTTTTTCATGGTCCGGTTAACCGGATAACCCAACCATACTACGGGCAGATCCCTCACCGTCCACCAATGCGTGAAACTCATTGAAAACCTATCATTTACAAATATTTGTGTGTCATATTTACCGTTGCATAATATAAGTGAAATCATCAAGCACTCGACGTCAGTGCCGTGTGGTTGACATTGCGTGGTAGAGGCCACCCGGTGGTATGTGGTATGTACCCTTGTACTCAAGACCTCTAGGTATTGATAAGCTTTCATGAGCTTCTAGTCTTTACTAGCTATCGAAAACTAGTATCCAACTCCAGAAATTCAGATTAAAATGTATACCTAAACAACATTTTCGTTATACGAAGATCTGTAGTTATTTTTTTATGGTAAAATGCGATGTTTTATATTACATTCAACAAAACATGTAAATGTAGATTAAAAGGTTTCACAAAAAACTTTGTAATAATTACTTGTACAGCAAAGACAGGCATAGCCTTCATCGCTAAACTTGATAGAACTAAAAGTCATTTTGCTTCTATTATCTCCATCTATAAGAAAGAGACAGCTCCTTTATGATTAGTGTTTAGTCAAGTGAAAATCTGAATCACTACTACTTTAACTAAGCGTAAACAAAGTAGAAAAAAATGATCTGCACAATTATTTTGACATCTCGTATCACATAGCGTATCGGTAAATTTTGCCCAATGACAACACGTTAATACGAATGTGCGCCTTTTTATGGGCGAAAATTTCAAGATACGCTTACGGGAGTATTTTAATACGATCGAGACGTTTCCGAGTCGAATCCACCGACCTTTATTTACAAACTTTGACATTATAACAGTTGAGTCAAAAAACGATTTTCTATTTGATATTTGTGCTTCGGCCTGTAAGAACATACCTTCTAAAATATGTCACCTTATAATAGATCGATACCTATCCACTTTGATCGCTGTCAGCACTGATAATATCTACAGCTGCGCGGCGTTATCAATTATGTTCGTATGAATATTGCAAGTAAGTTTTAGAGTAGGCAGAAATATTTCTAGTCACAGACTTTCGCTCGATCGAAGGTCAGGGGCTTAGTTAGAAAGCCTGTAAATGAATAATCAAGTATCAACTAGTGGTAGCTTTGCCTAAGTGGTAGCATCTTAAAAAATCTCCTAAGTAATGCATTGGATAATGGTCGCTTATAATTATGCATTTGGGAATGACCGCCACCATAAACTAGGTATTTGTATCTGACATTGGAGTTGGTTAAAAACTAGCACGGAATGGGGGAAAGATGTATTTTGTTATAAAAATCAGAATAAAGTAATTCTAAACTGTATTTGTAATATGTAACCTATGTTAATAATCTATTGTGCTTGCTTAACTAGAATGAGCAAAAAGTTGGAAGGTAGGATGTATAATTAATTCTTGCCAGAGGCTTCATAGCTATTTCTGGAACAAAGCTTACTTTATCATTATTTATACTAAAAATAATAAACAACAACAGAATGCAGAACACATTCGATAAATAAGCAAAAACGACACGGCATGAAACAACCACAAGAAGTGTATAATGGGTATTAGAGAAAGAACTTGCAAAGTGTGTACACACAATCGCAGACCCGCTCTCCATACAAATTAAAAAGCGAACTTTGAAAAATCAGACTATGCCATTCTACTAATATTATAAGCGTGAAGGATGTATGAATATATGGATGTTTGTTGCTCCTTCACGCCAAAACGGCTAACGAATTTGGATAAAACTTGGAATGTACATAGATTTTGACCTGAATTAATACATACAGACAATGCGAGCGAAGCCGCGGGTGGAAGCTAGTGTACTTATATTGCACCAGAGTTGTTTTTACAGGACACAAACTATGCATGCCTCTGTCTGATTGAGGATCAGTAGTTTTTTCTTTCAAAAATGGTCACATAGATAAACATGTTTGTATTGTAGACAAAACTGCTATTCATACTTCGATCTAGTTGTGGTCTACCTTTTTGTGGCACATACTAAATGCTTAGCATTGATTATTTCATTTTGGAGAAGTGTTTTTTCAGAGGAATGTGTTATAAATACCACATTTTCTCCCAAAATGCTGTAAGCTCAATTTACGCATTCTTAGGTATATTAGTGTCCAAAGGTAGTTTTTGGTTTTTATACCTTCTTATAAAAAAGTGAATAGATACCCAATAGGTATCTAAGTAATTATTTAGCTTCGTTTTGTGTCCTAACTTTTTCCCATTCAAAAGCAAAAATTAACATTCAAAGTTCATTTCAATAATATTATCGATTTCCAAGAATCTCACAAGTAAGACAAGTATCAACGTAACCACGTATCTAAGATTTGAGTCATACAACAAGCGCATTGAACTTTTGTATGAGTTTGTTATAAGGAAAATACAGTAAATAAGGAGTATTCTAATATTATGTATTCTTTGCACGTGGGATTTTACGAGCACGTATTTTAATGTTTCTTTCTCACAATGAAATGAATGTGATGGTGATGAATATAATGATGGTGATGAAATGAACAAATTTTATCACCATCATCATAAGCCCTTTGTTCCTTAAAAAGCACATAGTTCCTTCCCCATTCCCATTAATCACACTTTGGATATTTGCTCTAATAAGTTTGGCGCATAAAAAATGTATTTTACATAGTTCTAGACCAGGCATTGCTTACCTTATTATTTAGGTAAATATTTGGGGGGAGTGGAGCATGAGTGGAACCGCAGGCAATAACTAGTTATCTGTATATGTAGAAAGAAAGAAAAAATATCGAATGTTATTCCTATGTGCCGCGTCCCCGTAGTCGCGATGTCACAAGCGCAGCGTAGCGAGCGCGTTGAAGTCTTTTGTACTGTTATTACGACTCCTGCGCACATAAACTGTGAAAATTCAATATTTTAGTACTTATTAACCTATCCGTTTTAAAACTTATAGTTACCAAATCTTTATTTACGAGAACCACCTACCTTATACACTATGTAGGTACCTAAGTACCTACATCACAACTGTACTGTATTAACTTTGATCTCGTGTAAAAGAGATAGAGATCAGTAAAAATCAAAATTATTTAACTCAGAATTGATGACGGCAGGCTTTACAAATCTAAAATAGCAGTTATTAGAGACGAAATAAAAGTGAAAATGAAACAGGAAAATTACATAAAAAGCACAGTATTACGCCTCTATATTCAGAAAGTGAGAGTTATACACAACGTGTTTTTGCCTACGATGATCTGGCAATAGCCTTAGTGTTGTTTTTATAGAAGTATAAGTACGTAATTATTCCTAAATTGTTTGCAGGACTTCAACAAATTCTGCAGTGGAATATGAGCGCTTTTGTGCTTCAGCTTCGGAAGGCTCTTATTCTGATCCAGGCTTTTTTAAAACCATGTTAAAGGCCTTCACACAGCCTAAAAGCTAAGACGCGGACGGGAAGAAGTTAAAAGTTAGGTAATATACCTATTTGAGTTTATTACTTCGTCATCTCATTTATGTTAACCATAACTTAATTACGGTTAATTCGTAAAAAACCTTAGGATTGCATATTTTCTCAAAATTAACATTGGTTTCTACATGAAACTAATATTGAAAATCTTATTACATATAGATATTTACAAATTCCATATCTGTTCGGAAAACTAAACTATTGTAAGTTACTGGTTTAGTAGCAAAAAACCAAACGACTTCTAAAGGATAAATAGAATAGAATAATAAAAACTTGTTGACATTATTTAACCTGCATCGTACCCAGGTACGTAAGGTTCCTAGTTCCTACCTCATAGGTACATATATTACATACACCTTAATAGGTATATATGAAGAGCCAGAATTTTGTACGCGACGGGGAACGCACGTAGCTTTCAAGGACACATGAAGTAGACTGTACTGCCATAGAATAGTAAAATAGATGGGCCAATGCTGTGTAGGTGTTAGCCTTAGTACGATGTATGTCCCACGTAATGCTGTGTCCTTTTAGGTGCATACATTTGTGCGTATTGTACGTAGAATCTATTGTACTTTGTCTTGCACAATTGCATTTGAAAACCCGTGATTGTTAAATTACATAATGAGACCTAGAGGCTTGACTTTAATAGATTATTATTGATTTATCGTACCTTGTATTTCATTAGGAATATTTTTTTATAAGTCAATTTTTTGTTTACCAAAACATTACAGCATATTTCTGGAGTAATTTTAGACTGGGTATAACTAGAGGGGTGGGTGGCACTGCCATCATCATCCTCATCATCATAATCATCAGCCACTGCTGGACATAGGCCTCCCCTAATGAGCGCCATTGCGCCCTGTCCTGAGGCACCGCGATAAGGAATCTCAAAGTCTATCGATTTAATCCAAGAATGTTCTGCAATATAAAGTCATTTAAAAGTTATTCGGATTTTAGACTGGAAGTCCTAAATGTAGCTCAACTATAGGTCTCGTCACCAACCGTCTATATCCTTCGAGATGTCCCACCATCTCGCCGAAGGTCTCGAGCTCATCCTACCATCGCTTTCTTGGTCGACCACGACCTCGCCAGGGGCATCCGTTAACATGGCCCTCCCAGGCCTATTTGACTCTCTATTATGAAAACTTTTTAAAAATGGTCACTGTTTCTCGGTACAACTATAATTTGAAGGTGGAGACTTGCGGTTAGAATTACATATTACATAAACTAATTTTAACAGAATCAGTTCGTCCAAATTACACGTCTGCATGATAACTAGAGCTTGTCGTTATCTCTAATGTTACTTTCCAGCAGCGAGAAGATGTAATAGCTTTGCTATACCGGATCTATTACATATTTTACACTTCATTTATTACGACGTATACTTATACATCGCTTATAACTTCTTTATTCAAATATTTTAATAATCATTTAGCTAAAATGTCGTCAACACGTCAATAATCAGCTTTAGTGAGTTTTAAAAATGGTGCTGTTATATTTTGTTAACATTGTATATGGGACTTATAAAAAGCCCGAAAAAATTGTTTCATTATTGACAATTTCTGTTAAAACAGTGATACAAACGTGACATGATACGTATATTTTAATATGGTCTTTTTACCATCTTTCATTTGATATCCATATTGCTAGGGTACAGAAAAAAAATCTACCCCTTCAATGGAACTGAACTTGTTAATCCTAAATATTAAAATATGGTAAAATTTAAAGAAAAATAATAGAGTAAATATACATAAAAAAGGGCAAATTGCTTTCTCTGTACCGGCTTTGGTTATACGAGCAGATTTCCACGTAATTTCTTAGTAAAAAAACTGTTATTTAATCAACATTTATCTGTAGTAATTAAGTCGGTGGCTACCGGTTGGTCTTTTTATATTTTTTATATCAACCTAGTACTCAGTACTTACTTTATCTTTGACCATTTTACTATTGGCAAGGCACACTGTGAATGGAAATATTAGCTAACGTAAACCTCATTAACATTTCGTCAAATATGTTTTTACTTAGTAGCTATTAAATCATGCCATCAAGTTTAATTTGATGACTGTAATACATACATATTTGTTTGAAAATCATAAATTATTTGAGGCACCTTTGGCCTTAGCATGTCTCTATCGTAAAAAGCGTATATCGACCTTCTGTTACCCTTCTTTACTTTACACAGGCAATGCTCAATTACCTGCTTCCTTCCTTCTTCGTATGAGCTGTTGGCTAACTCCGGCGTCAAAGTTTTTTAGACTGAGCGAAAGCCTCCAACATGGTTTAACGAATAAAAAAGGCCAATATCTTAACGTGCCTTCTGAAGCGCGGAAGCGCTGTAATCTACTATCAAACGGTCACCCATCCAGATAGTGACTGGGTAGATTGTTGCTTAATTATAAACATTATAATATAGGAATATAATCTACATAATCATGCCGAAACGCATAGCATTTGAAGAAGTTTTGCACACAAATTTTAGGCTGAGGAGACACTACACCGATAACCTACCCATGATACACAACTGTGTTTTCAGTTCTAAAATGCTAGTAATGCAGTAATAAAAGCTTGTAATAATACCTTACATTTAAAACATTTACAGCTTACTGTAGAACCAGGGCGGGTTCTGTTTTTATCAAGAACGATAGTGCGATTTTTGTTTTATTTTATTTTCTACATATTGGTTTGTGCTGAATAAAGAAATTTTGAGTTTGTGTTGTGTATAGTTAATGGCGCTTTAACTAACCTACGAAAGACAAATGTAAGAAGAGACAAGTGTACTGAAATGAATTAATAAAAGAGTTAAACTGGACTTCTCCAGTAAACGATTTTCGGGTTAACTATTTTATGCTGATTGTTTTGTTTTGTTTTGTATATTGTTTAAACAGAACATGACTTGACTGAAGACTAACGACTTGACTAATCAAACCACAGAAATAACACAAACCCTAAATATATGTACCTAACATAGTAAAAAATAATAGGTACGGGATACTTGATCGTAAATTTAGAAGACTTTAACCTGCTCAAATAAAGCAAAGAAACAAAAACAATACTTTAGAACCAATCTCAATAGTTTTAAATTTATTTGGAAATATTTTGACCAATCCATCGAAAATCTAAATAATCTTCGGCAATATTATAATCTCAAGGAGAACTAGATTTGAAATCTTAATCTTGTTTTTAAAATGGACATATTACGTAAAAATTATAACTCCAATAACTAAATGAAGTAGGTATGTTTAGATATATTACAATTTCTTGCTCCGGAATAGATGAACGGATTTTGATGTTAGTCAGGTACCTACTCTACGCACAACGTATTTATGTTCTTCTGAAGTTGGCTGCAAGAAGCAATATAGTTCCTATTTTTGGGTCGGATTATACTAGGATTGGTCGAGCTTAACTTCTGAGGGACATAGGTATGTAGATCCGTTGTTCCACCTAAACGCGAGCAAAGCCGCGGGGGGAAGTTAGAGTTTAAGACATATTTATAGAGCGATTTCGCTTTGGATTTTGTGCCCAAACTAATTAAATTTCGCTTTTAAAGAAACATGTGATTGTAAAGTAAAATGTAAGCTGGTCAATCTAGTTTATTTTTTTAATACAAAAGGTAAACGTGCTGAGGAATGTTGCCTGGACTGGAGTTATAGGTAGGAAGGTAAATTACATATAGTTCTGACTGGTCAGTACTATCACGAGTATTTAGTTATGTAGGAAATTTACTAATTAAATGAATTATTGGATACCTAGGTTAGTTATTTTTTACTTTAGCCTATGTACTTATTAAATTAAAACCTCTTGTAGGTAGGTAGGTACCTATTTCCTAAAATGTAGTTATTAAGTTTTTGAATTTCTTTTCTTTGGTATGACTACAAATAAGACTATAGGTAGATAGGTACATAGATACTGCGTGTTTAATCCTTATAGTAGATAGACTGTCTTACTATCGTTGCTTTCTTAAAATTCCTAGCACATTATTATCATGACAAAGAAGCTATGTTCATCTTATGCATAACGAAACAGAGAAATCCTCAGTGCCGAGTCGAGGGAAAATTAGTACGATTACACTCAGATAATCGATAAAGTAGGTTACTCAATGAATCCGGCTTCTAGTATTTCGGAACATATTCCGAATATTCGGATACACGTAATTAGATTCGTAATATTATGTATAATTAAGTCATAATAACTTGTTTCAACATAGTTATGTACCATAGAACATTAAAAAAATACTCATTAATTCTGATGCGATGACTTTCGTGCTGTAATAAAAATGTTAATAACGCATTTATTGATTAATTAATCAGTTTTCCAACTTACCATTTTGAAATATGAATCGGCCCCCGTCCGAGATATGTCTCCCATTTTATTGTTATTGTTATACGAAACAATCAAGTCTATTTCTGCAATCACAATAGTTTTCTCACATAATTCACAAACACAAGTAAATCCGAACGCACAATAACTATGTATCGGACACTGGTCGAAAACACGCACGAAAAAAAGAAAATGGAAGATGACAGCTTGTTCAAAATTCAAATTCACGTTTAGGCGGGAAACGTTACTTCGCGCAGGCTGCGCGCCAAAGACTGCCAAGATGGCGGAGTTTTTTGACGGTTCACACGAGCCGATTCACTTTCTACGACCTTAACGCGTTGTGTGCGACTGCGACTCATAAGTAATTAAGCATAGAGCTTTACGTAACACCGATGTAACCCATAGCAAACTGTACATAATTTCCTTGATAATTTCTTAATTGATAGTTTAAAAAATGAAATAGCTTGCCTTTTTCACCCAAGGCGTAGCCTGTTTCCGTCTAAGTGGACCAAGCTATAAAGCAACGCAAAGCCTTGAAGTTATTAATTACCTTTAAAGACAGGTTATGTTATTATGTTATGATCTATTCTAGGACACGTGAAGGCTGGAACGCTAAGGCTTAGCGTAAAAACAAAATTAGACCCTGTATTATACCGAGTATACTCGGGCCTCCTATGCTATTTCCATTATTTTTTAGTAACACATTTGCGAAGATTCATCCTTATCATCAACAAATACAGGTTCATTACCGGTGTACAGGATGTAATTTTCTTTTTTTAAATAATTCGGGTCCATTTCCGTCAAAAGTTAAAAATTATTGAAAAAAATAAATATGCAGTTATTATTTTCTTAAAAATCGAGGGCATGACTCCTTTCACGACTTTTCCCTCACTCTCGTGGTTTCGGACTTGGCCATCACCGCCGTGAGGATGTAGGATGTTTGTTACTCTTTCATGCAAAAATTACTATACGGATTTAGATGAAATTTGAATTAACACATAGGTTATTTTTATCCGGGTACCACGCGAGCGAAGCCGTGGGCGGTAGCTAGCTACTTAAATGACCTATCTTAGGACTTCGATTATTGATAGGTACAGTTAAACTTTTTTTGTGGTTTTTAGTGAGATACCGATTTTTCGCTAAAAATTAATGGTTGTAACACGTTGGCTGCGGGCCTCGCATATGACACTACAGGCCATGCACGAGGAGGACCTCGTCCTGCACTTCAGGCAGATAACATCTGCATTTTCAGCACTCAAAGTGACACTTTGATACTTTGACCCACGGACACGCGTGGGCGCAACAATCTTATTACTTTGTGTTTAAGTATACTTGTGTGCCGTTTTGTGGAAATTATATACCTTATTTTCATAGACAATCCACTTATTAGTTAAGTAATGCCTAAAAATGTAAGTAAGAATTTTTTAAACATAGAGCGCTATTCATTGTTTAGCTAAGCACTGATAAAACTGATTAACAAGCTGTTTTTTTTAAGTAAGCCTGTATATAAACTATATGAACTGATACCTACACTAAACACTTGAGTTAACTACCGCCTTTCCTTCCGTCTCATGAGCCCTTCATACAAAACCTGCATTATAATTGTTTCCACTGAAACTCGATGAAAATACTTATACAAATAAAAATTCAAATAATTCTGGTTTTCTGTTATTCTTTATGGTAAATAATAAATACAAAATTTATGGCAAAAAAACAGCAACCTTTTTAGTATAGAATATAGAAGATAGCACAAAACAGGTTTCAAGTTGATGGTCGCAGGGCGTTGCATCGTAGAGCCCGTTCCAAACAAGCGTTATATACATGCAATGCTTTGCGATAGGTAATGTCTACCACTTAAGAACAGGTGGGCCATGGGCTTCTTCCATCTTCAGATTATAAAAAAAGGTCGAAAAAATGTACAACTGACAAAATTAAATAAATTTAGTAAATACCACAAGTTATTAATATAATTTTGTCATAAAATCAAAAACAAACATGTTAACGACATTATTCCCAGTGGAATCAAATCCATTGATGGATTATAGTGGAACAATATGTAGAAACAAATCCATCAAAGGATTACAGTGAAAAAAAATGTAGATCAAATCCATCAATGGATTAAGAAAGTGGATTAAAGAGGAACAATGTGATCTTTAGATATTGCTCAGCAATCTAGTCGATATCATCTTACCTAATTGATTGCGTTGATGTGTATACAAGGTTCATAAACATAGCAAAGATTAAGTTTCAACATGAGCTAAAATGAGGAAGAGCGTAGCAATTTAACCTTTGTGTAATGTAAAGGTTTTTTTTTTCTATAGATAAACATGTTTACATATTAATGTATTAAATTGCTTATTAGGTAGATTTTTTTAATTTTATTAAATAACTAGCTTCCGCCCACGGCTACGCTCGATATAAAAAGTAGCCTATGTGTTAATCCAGGTCACAAACTAGTTTCATCCAAATCCGTTCAGTAGTTTTTGCGTGAAAGAGTAACAAACAGTCATCCATTCATCCATACTCACAAACTTTCGCATTTATAATATTAGTAAGATAAGATAAGATAAGATTAAAAAGCTCCCTAGATCCACTTCAACAATTCCAAACTAGGACTTCTGATTGCTAGGCAGGAGAGAGTAGACGTTCATGTCTTGTGGGACCACATGAAACTAAAAATATTAAGATTATTTATTACTACCTAACTTCACTAAGGCGTAGACCAAGCAAATATCATCAGTGGGTAATTGCGAGTATAATCGGGCAGTAAAGTCGTAGAACTGCAATTTCACCCATAATGTGAGCATTTTGCATATATTCGCAACACTTTCTTCGAACATTCATTCTGATCACGGAGTAGGTAAGTACCTACCTGTTTGAACATGAAGTCTACATGAAAATAGTTCCTATTGAATAGATGGTAGGTACTGACGGCCTCTGTGGCGCAGTGGGCGAAAGTCCGCCTGAGACGCAGACGGTTGCGGGTTCGATTCCCGCTGCGGGACAAATGTTTGCATGTTCTGTAGATATTTGTCTCGGGTCTGGGTGTTTTCTATGTATGATAAGTATCTATTTACAAAAAAAAATATAATTATGTGTAATATATCCATCATGTGGTTCCCATAATACAAGCTCTGCTTAGTTTGGGGCTACATGATGCTGTGTGATTACGTCCCGCATTATTTATTATTTATGACACTTTATTCATTTTAAAACTCATAAAAAATACATTTTTTACTATAAAATTTAAAACATTATTAATCTACTATGTACAAAAATAATAAAAAAAAACATTTTAGTAAAAAATATATCCAAATTGGTCGACCACCGACCGCGGGGCAGGGCTCAAACGGTCGGTGGCTAGGGCTGCAGAGAGAGGAACCTCCGCACAATGCGTGCCGAGTCCAGGAGAGCCGCCTTCTGTATCTGACCCTTGATCCAGCTGCCTAGCGAGAGCCTCTTAAGGTATTGGTCAAGGCTCTTCGCTATCAGACCGTTCACTGAAACGACTATCGGAACGATAATTGTTGAGTCGACATCCCACATAGCGGTAATCTCGTGTGCCAAGTCAAGGTACTTGCTAAGCTTGTCCTTCTCGGCCTTCACGAGATTAGCATCATGTGGGATGGTGATGTCAACAAGTATCGCCCGGCGTTCCGACCGGTCTACCAAGACGATATCTGGTTTATTCGCAAGAATAGTCCTGTCCGTGATGATAGAGCGGTCCGAGTAGAGTGTAGCACGACCATTTTCGAGAACCGGTACCGGTGCGTACTTATAGTACGGAACCTCTGGACCGACAAGGTCGTATTGGAGAGCAAGCTGCTGGTGGATGATCTTTGCTACTTGGTTATGTCTGTGCAAGTATTCAGTGTTAGCGAGGTGCGAACAACCCGAAAGTATATGTCTGAGGGATTCACCGGGACGATGACAAGACAATAAGACGACGCGGATTTCGAGAGGCCTAAAACACTTGTGTCCAGGGTTGGCATCCAGCTACAAAAAAACACAATAAGATAGGTGCATATCTTTTTTGTGCTCATAGTTGTGCGTATAGTATCTGTGTATGAGCTTCATACGCAGAAAATTAAAAATTGAATTATCTCTACTTAGTCCTATTTTTCTTTGATCTCTACACTGTGACTGTACTGTAGAGACTACAACTCTCTATAACAGAATTAATTTGAAACTTCTACCGCCATCTAGTATGTTTAACTAGTAGCTTAAAATAGTTTTTCTGGGTGACCAGTTCAAACTATTTCAAGCGTCAAAAAGAATAATAGTACATTGTTCACCGAGAGGAGAAAGTGACCGATTACCGTCGAGGGTGTCGTTTGAAACACCTTTAAAACACCCGAGATCGGGAATCGCACTTTCTCTCGAGTGATACATAGTGCTTTATACTACACCTACGAGGAAAATAAAAAACTAACTTGACTTTGACTTTGACTTTGACTAGCCAGTGCTTTTTTTTTAGCTAGTGGCCAGTGTCATTTTGCGAACTTGGAGATAAAAACTCACTGTAAAAACTTACGTAAGAAATGGATTTTCATACACTTTTCTCTCCCGCTCAGATGCGTTTTCTCCCCGCATATTTGTTCGATATGCAATGACGTACTTTCTACCGTAAATTTGATAAAGTATCAAGGTACTTTCCGAGCAGGTGTAGTATAAATAATTTTTTTAGGGATTCGGCTTTGCGATTGACAAGGTACATATATTACGATGCGGTGCGTGTGTACATAGAAAAATTAGTTTGCCATAAGCAAGAATCAAGATGGATGGTCTATGCTATTTCTTGGATCTGTATCGTTACCGTTACGCCTCGCTCCGATCCGTGGGTCGGATCGCACGCATTTGATCCGATTTTTAAATGTTTCATTTGAAAAATCGTATTAAAATTAAATTAAATTACATTAACATAAATAAATAGCATTTATTTCATACAAAAAACATAACCACAATCAAAAACGCATTAGAAATTACATGGACTTATGAAATGACTAATTAAAAAAAAAACTTTGTAATAAAGGTTGGCATTTATGAAAGATAGCTCACGCTAATCATAATGAAGAAGAAAACCATTTTTTGTTAAATATGCCAAAAAATTCTACAAAAAATTACGAGAACAACTGTGTTTTTATTATTTTTTTATCTCTAAAACTGACCGAGATATAAAACGCGGACCGAGCGCGATATCGTTGATGACGTCACCGCTCCTGTCTTCCGGCGAGCGACTCGGGGATTCGAAGCATTTACCCCAATATGCCCGTCGCGCGCGGAACTACTTTGTTTATTTTAAATAAGAAACAATAAAAACTACATGAGTCCATCTAATAAATGTTGTATTGTGTCTCAGTGTAAAAATAGGGCCACAAAAACACCCGAAATGTTGTTTTTTTACGTTCCTAAGGATCCGAAAATCAGAAAAAATTGACAAATGCTATGAGAAGAGCACATCCATTAGGGCCAAAAACAACAGCAGATATATTTTTGTGAGGATCATTTCGATGTCAGTTGTTCAAATACCATGTGAAATACTAAGTAGTAGGTACTTAACCTTGCCATGTGAAATACTAACTAAGTACCTAGTAGGTAGACTAGGTAGATACTTGGTTTTTGCTAGTAATATGCTTTTTAGGGTTCCGTACCCAAAGGGTAATAACCGAAACCCTATTACTAAGACTTCGCTGTCCGTCTGTAGGTCTCTCTGTCCGTCTATCTGTCACCAAGCTGTATATCATGAACCGTGATAGTTACACAGTTGAAATGTTCACCGATGATGTATTTCTGTTGCCACTTTTTTGCCGTTTTTTTGCTCGATATTAATAACGGCAACTGGTAGACGCTTGAAATATTCACAGAATATTTTGTTGAATATTTTGTATAAATTTACTTCTAAAATAAATAATTAAATTAAATTAAAATGAATTAAGGGGGGCTCCCCGATGCATGTATATATTAGTAGGTATGTAGGGTACTCGACTCGCACTTTATTGAACCATTCCAAGGTTAATGATTTCTTTATTTTTATAAAATAATCTGCCACCGTCATATCGTGAACTATGGGAAGGTTGTTAGATTGGCCATTTTGAAATCCTTGTTCCATTTTAGTTCTAAAACAATAATTTACACTATACACTCACTCAATCAGCATTCTTTTAAATTAATAAAAATAACCAGAGCGCACGAGAGCAAACAACTTAGCAGCGAAATGTACTACGGACGCCCGCCGCGCGGGGCCGTATAGGAGCGATGACGTCACGCGCTGCTCGCGATCACTAGCGAGATTTAAAAAACCTACGTAAACTTCCCATGCTTATAACTTCGATAATATTGCACCGATCGATGTGAAATAAAAACTAGAATAATGTGAACGGTCTAGACTTTGATTCTACGTACATGAAAGTGTGATATTTTAACCTTGTTATCTTCTTCATTGTGGTGTAAAGTACCGACACCAAGTTTATATTTGAAACGTATTTACAACAAAGATCCAAATGTAACATTGACGTCTTACATGGTCGGAAAGCAACGATGTTTGGAACACGATCTGATTTTAATGGAGTTGTATCGATCTTATCAATTTTCAGATTGGATCGAATCCATGCGATCCGATCCGATCTGAAAATACACTCAGAGCAATGAATCCGGGTCACTCAAAGAATCCAAAAAATCTCGGAAAGTAAGAATGCTAGGTTAATGCAATAAATTGTATTTAATAGACAATTTAATACTCCTTAAATGAAAGTTAAAAAAATATGAGTCACCATACATTTTATTTACACAAAATTACATAAAGAAAAAAAACTGCTGATCTCTCCTTAAAACAAAAATAGGAAACATGAAATTTTTGAACTTTATGACGATTTTCTTGAATTTCAATACTTCGTATTACCTCCTCGTGCTTCCATTACTGCGTTTACGCGGTTTGGCATGCTGTACACCAAGTTCCTTATACGATTTTGGGGAATATTCTCCCATTCCTCTGTGAGAGCAATTTTGAGCTCAGGAAGCGTGATTGGGGGAGGTTTTCGTTGTTTTACGCATCTCCCTAGCTCGTCCCAAGCATGCTCGATCGGGTTGATATCCGGGCTGCGCGCTGGCCACTCCATACAAGTAATGTTCATCTCTTGAAGGTAGTCATTCACAATCCTACCTGTATGAGGTCGGGCATTGTCATGCATAAATATAGCATCCTCACCCAAATTGACCATAAATGGACCAACGTGTTCGTTGAGGATTTCTTCCACATATCTTACGCTAGTTAAAGAGCCGTTTTCTATGATCACCAGCTCTGTGCGACTTTCAGAGGAAATTCCGGCCCACACAAGTACAGACACACCACCGTAGGCTACTTTTTCTTCGACGCATGCTTGCTTGAATCTTTCCCCTGGTCTTCTATACACTCTGTGTCTTCCATCGTGCTTGTAGAGCATAAATTTTGATTCGTCGGAGAACATAACTTTCGACCAATCTTCAATACTCCAATTTACGTGGTTCTGGGCATATCTTAGTCTTGAAATACGATGGCCACGCTCCAGTTTAGGGCCGTTTGCAGGTCTAAGGGGTTTTAAGTTAGATTCAGCAAGCCGACGTCTTACTGTCCATGCACTTGGGTTACTTCCTCCGAGGCGTCGAAACTGATTTGTGAGTTCAGTTCCTGTGAGAAAGCGATTTCGAAGCATGGTGTTCACCAAGTATCGGTCTTCTCGTGCTGTGGTACACCTAGTTCTGCCCGTTCCTGGTCTGCGTAGGTTAGAACCAGTTTCTTCGTAACGTCGGAGAACTCTTTGTACTGTTGACAGCGACACACCGACAGTCCTGGCTGTATCGCGCTGACTCCGGCCGGTTTCCACCAATGTAAGTATTCTGGTGCATTCTTCAAGTGTAAGCGACATGATTTCAGCTTGAATAATGAATATTGAGCACTATCAACCTGGTTTATGTACCAACATAAATGACAGATTACAAACAAAAGCAAAAACAAATCCTGTAATTTCGTAGTTCCATCTTCGACAGTGTTCCCTTTTCAAATTTGATTTTTTTTATGATATAACTTTACAATAACTAAGAAGTTTTAATACTTTCATTTAAGGAGTATTAAATTGTCTATTAAATACAATTTATTGCATTAACCTAGCATTCTTACTTTCCGAGATTTTTTGGATTCTTTGAGTGACCCGGATTCATTGCTCTCGAGTGTAGATAGGATCGAATGCCCACGATCCGATCTTTGAAAAAATCTGAACGCGGTGAATTCCTCAGTTTTACTGGCAAAGAAGATCGGTCAGTTTCATACAACATGTGACCTGAACAAAAAATGTCGCGTCTACAAAATGACCTGTGTCTTAATTGATAGTTCTTATTGCTGGATATCATGGGCATTTAATAGTTTTTTTTATTAAAGCCGCAGTATTTTAAGAATAAGAATAAGAATCATTTATTGTAAAAACTGTGTAAACATAGATCTTTTAGGTAGGTAAATTTCTGACACAACAGTTTGTCCATTTCGGACATACAATATTTTCTAAATATAAGCTAAAGTTAAGGCACAACATTCACTTAGGAACTTATACCACAATACAGTAACTTAGAGTACTACGTTTGAACTAAACTTATGATACTTTATTGGTATCTTAAACTTAATTATATGACTAGCCATAATATTCTTTAAGGTTGTAATGAACTTTGCTTATAAGCCAGCTTCTTAATTTATTTTTAAAAATGTTTCCATTAAGCTCTTTCAAGTCTGTAGGCAAGTGATTAAATACCTTAATGGCTGTGTAATAAGTACTTTTGTAGAACATTGTGTTATTTACCTGTGGTACGCTTATGTTAAACTTGTATTTACTTCTTAGATTACGGTTTGATTTTTCGTTAAAATGGACACTATTATTTTTGACAAAGAGACATATTTCTAAAATAAATATATCAGTCAGTATAAGAATATCATTTTCTTTAAATACTTGTCGTAGTGATTCAGTACTTTCCAAATTGTATATGGCTCGGATACATTTTTTTTGCATTAAAAAGGTTGTATCTACATTTACGGAATTCCCCCAGAATATAACCCCGTAACATAAGTGAGGAAAAACGTGACCATAGTATGCATTTTTTGCAACTGCTTTAGATGAGACGTGACTGAGCATTGAGAGCACATACACATATTTTGAAACTTTTTGGTTAACTTTACTGATTTGAGATTTCCAATTTAAATTTGCATCAATTTCAATGCCAAGAAATTTTATTTCATTTATTTCATCTACTTTATTTCCCCTGTTACTAATGTTTAATTTTATTTGAGGTGTTTTGTAATGTTTAAATCTTAAAAGTTTTGTTTTATATAAATTTACATGAAGGTTGATTGAAGATAGCCAGTTTATTATATCATGAATTAATTTCAATTTCGAACTTTTCTATGCTTAAATCTTTTTGTGGTATAAAAATTGTAGCATCATCTGCAAACATGATAGTTAAATGTTCTGTCACTGATGGTAAATTATTAATGTAAAGTAAAAATAATAGTGGTCCCAGGACACTGGGTATTTCTTTTAAACTTTTAGGTTAGGATCGATAACAGCTGAATTGTCTCATTAAGTAAAACTGAAAATAGTGCTAGAATAGACCTATAAAACAGCTAAGGTGGCAACACCAACCAATAAACGCGTTGACAGTTGACATTGGCACGAGGTATGTACAGACATTGGCAGAATTGTGACAGATAGACACAAAAGCCAGAAACAAGAAGTGAAGTGAAGTGAGATGCAAAATGTGGGTGAGAATGCGTTCAATAACCATGATACGTTATGATAGGGTGTATTGCGTTCAATATTTATTATGAATTTTCTAAGTATTCCGGCTTTAATAAATAAAGTTATTAGCTTAAAAACTCCATCATGAAGAATATTTTTACATCATTCGCATTTTAGTCGCTGTCATTTGTTGTCAGGTCTGAAATGATCGGTCTTCTTAGCAATTGGCGTTATGGCAACATTTTAGAAAAATAAAAACGTAAAATGAATGACAGGAAGAAAAACTGAAGTGAAAACTGATCTGTGGAAAGAAAATTGCGTGAAGTGCAAGTGGTGGAAGGTCGCACGCTCGCTGAAAAAATGAAAATAATATGAAATTTCATTGATTTACACGATTTTCTGATCTGCGTATCGTTTTTAGTGGCATGCTGTGAATTATTGTTGATACGTAATAACATACAATAAACACCAAGATGGCAAAGTAAGTAAAATTATACTGTGTGAATAATCGAGACTTCTTTCATAGGTATCCGAAGACATAAAGTATTTAGATCTAACTATATAAATCGCTTGCTATTTGCGGTTACGAAGTCGTTCTTATAAATCAACAAAATGGTACCAACCTGAATGCTCATAATATAAAATTGTATGTTGATTTTTCTTCCAATACCCCTATTATTTATGCTCATCGTTTTTTACAGTAAAACTAACATCAAGCAGGACATTCTATTTTCCTAGCTTTGCAACCGCTATGTATTTTTTTATTTATTTATTTATTTATAAGGACACCCAACACAGGTTAACACCACAAACACACAATAACATGTAAAAGGATAAAAGTCTCAGTGCACCCGTAATTAAATAGCTTACTTCATAAAAAAGATATAGGTACATAAATTGAGTAACAAACTCTTCCATTATTTATTGTCTAGCTTCTGCCTACGGCTTTGCTCGCGTGATATCCAGATAAATAGTAGCCTGTATGTTAATTCTGATCTATAACGAAATATGTGCTAAATTTCAGCTTAATCCACACATTAGTTTTGACATGAATTAAAAAAGAACATCTTCACATTTCACATTGTTTTTAATGCCTTTATAATAGTAATAACAGTAATAAGATCAACCTTTCATCTACTGCGAGTCCAGAGACAATAGAATGTTTTTAAAGTCTCGTTCAGATCTGTGTTAGAGCATACAAGATGTTATGACAGCAGCACACGCACCAAAACGCTTTCGGTGTGGCTTACCTTGGTGTTCTTAGCCATTCATCTGAGTTAAGCAATACTACCCGGTCACTACTTGGATCGGTGACCACTAAGTGGCATTAAGATCTAAGGGCTTCTGTGCTTTGGAAGGCACATTAAGATGTTGATCCTGGCATTTTCAGTCCCTAAGCCATGTTGAAGGCCTTGGGGCAGCCTAAAACCTCTAATACCAGAGTTAGCCACTAGCTCATACCAAGGAAGGCACACACAGAAAGATGGTTAAAATTCGGTGCTTCCCTAAATGTAGAGTATTACAATATGCACAAATAACAATAGAAGTACGTAAGTAGTTCAAAATAATATTTATGTTGTTCTTAATAAGCATACTTTGCAGGGAAATGATGATAGTGTTTGTGTATGACACACAATGCTGTACCGAGGAAGAGGACGACCCTATTGATGCTGTCCTCTACTTCCATCCGGGGTGGGTCTCCGATACCCAGAGGCATGCATTAGCTGGGCAGGTGAGAATATTCATATTCCCTAAACACCTAGATTAGGACAGAGGCCACTATGCCCTACCATATTTGTCTTTAACTGAACTAACCCAATACCCAATTTTTTCAATGATTACTTTTACTCCAGTCATTTGGTAGTTTTACCTGGAAAGTTCAACGGGAGTTTGGAAAATGGGTAATTTTATAGATTTCAATGAGCTCTTTCCGAATTTCAACTTTGCCACCTTGCATTTCTGGAGCTTAGGCCGCCATATTTAAAAAATCACCCCTCAATGGCTTTTTTTGACAATATCTCCTTTCCGACTCATTTCACGATAAAAACTTTTTATGTGTTTACCTTTTTGTTCATAAAATCAATAGTTTTGGCGTACGATCGCGGCTATGTGTACTTTCTGACGCGTTTTGGCCAAATCGCTAATTCCACACCACCTTGAGGTAGTAGACACGTAATAGTTATTTGTTATACAAGAGTGCAAAGTTGCTTTTTAACCGCGTGCTCAATTTTGATCACCGAGCACCAAAAGGATTCTAAAATTTTGAAAAAAATTAAAATCTGAACTTAACAGGGGAATCAAAAGAACAGAGGTGATAAATCTTTGTACTCAAGTGCAACACATAACTTTTCATCCCACCTCAGCGAGGAAATGACTAAATGCAAAAAAAAAAGATTAGCATTAGTTTAAAGTTAAAAAAAAAATAAAGTACACCAAGAGGGTTCTGATTCTGAGGTTTTATCAAATCAAGAAAGGTTGTATGATAAATTCGGCACCATGGAGGTAGAAGTAAATAGGTTTAAATTATGTTTTGAATTCACAAACTTATTGCACACAATGTTCTAAATTCAATTTTACTTCATCCTCTAGCGGATAAAAACAGCTTTTGCACTCGGATATCGAAGAGCAAAAATACTCTTTCTGAGATGGGGGGGATGAAAGATTAATTTTCAATAGTCAGCCAAACTTTCATGCAAACTATCATCCCCCATTTTACCCCCCATAGAGGTGGAATTTCTAAAAAACCCTAAGGGGTTTTTAGAAACTTTACACTGTTTAAAGTATCTATCTATGTACAAAATTTCAAATCTCTAGGTATGTTGATATAGGTATTATTATTATTATTATTGATTGCGTGGCTTTCATATCACTGCGGCCATGAAGACCTATTGTGATCGCCACTTCTATTCAAGTCGCCCCTCGAAGCGGGGCGTTTATAGTTCACAACTAAGCCCTACTGCTGACAGAAACCGTAGGACCTTTTTGGGTGTGAATTCTCTTAGCTCCTCTGGGCTTAAAGTGAATTTGCCCAGAATAGCGCTACGTTTGTGCATTAGTGGCCCACACTCTCCTAACAGATGAAGGGGCGATTCAACCGCCTCTTTGCAGAACCTGCAGGTTGGAGTGTCGCAAAGCCTCAACTTAAACATGTGCTTGTTAAGGCGACAATGTCCAGTTAAGGTTCTGACCATAATGCGTAGGTTGTTTCTGCTAAGCGCTAAGACTTGGTTGGTATACAGTTTGTCAAAGGCTCTAATTAACAGTTTGGAATGGTTCATGCCCGGAGAGTTATACCAGTATCTGGTTGACTCTTCGAAGCAGGAATCTGTTAGGGTTCTTTTGGCCAGACTTTTTGGTATGCCACAGAACGGTTCAGGACCCAGCTGTGTACCGTTCGATCCGGCCCTTGCAAGTTCATCGGCACACTCATTACCGTGAACTCCAGCATGACCTGGAACCCATCTTAGAACCACCCTGTTTTTTAGGCTCAGAGTGTTCAAACGTGTCAGACAGTCCTCTACTAGCTTGGACGTGATGACCTTCGAATCTAGGGCTAGAAGAGCTGCTTGACTGTCAGAATTTATACATATTGTTTGGTTGGAGTAGCGTTTCTGCAGATTAATGTATGCACATTCGAGAATGGCGTACACTTCCGCTTGGAAGACGGAGGCGTGTTTACCCAAGTTAATGCTTGCGCGAAACTTTGGTCGCTCTCCATAGACCCCGCATCCTACATCCAACCCAATTTTGGAACCATCCGTGTACCAGTTAAGGCACCCGGCCTCGCAGGGGAGCTGGTTGTTGAGCCAGTCTTCTCTAGAGGGCATTTCTACGGCGTAGTGTCTTTCAAAGACATACCGTGGAAGCATGACGTCCGATGTCATGCTTAGTATGCGTGATTCCATTGTTGAGTCCTGTAAGGATCTCAATTTATTAGATAACCAGTTCCTTCTGACCTGGGTATTTGCCCTGTACATGCTAGCTTTCGCCTCTTTAAGCAGAAATAAGTGAAGAGGCGGTAGGCCTAGCATTGCATCGAGCGCCAGCCCAGGGGAGGTGGACATGGCCCCGGAGGCCATCAGACACGCGGTCCTTTGTAGACTACCTAACTTTTTGATAACTGTCGACTGAAAGGCTTTGTCATACCATACCACAGAGGCGTATGTGATTATCGGCCTCACAACGGTGGTATATAGCCACAAGGAAATTCGGGGGTTGACGCCCCAGTTATTCCCCATCAGACGATTGCTAACTCCCAGGGCCATCTTAGCTTTTTGCAAGACGTTGCCTAGGTGAGTGTTCCACGTCAGTTTATGGTCGATAGTAACGCCAAGGTACTTTACTTCAGTGGAAAAGTTGATTGGATTACCATTAAGAATTGGCTTTACAAGTTTGTCCAGCTTCTTCTTTTTGGTAAATGGCACAATCACTGTTTTTTCTGCATTGACTGAAAGACCGCTCTTGCCGCACCAGTCACTGACAGTGTTTAGCCCTCTTTGCATGATGCTAGAGATGGTAGATTGGCAGAACCCCCTCACGACGATCACAAGGTCATCTGCATAGCCCTGCGCATCGATATGCAGGTCCGCTAATCTGTATAGGAGTTGATCCACAGCAAGAGTCCATAAAATAGGCGATAAAACTCCACCTTGGGGGCAGCCTCTAGCTGTGGATATCTCAATTGACGTTTGTTGAAGTGCTAACTTTGCTCCTCTATGATTGAGCATTCCCTCTATCCACCGCGTGACTGTTGGGTCGACATTCTTGTTTATCAATCCATTTGTCAGCAGGGATGTTGGGGAATTGTCGAAAGCACCTTCAATATCAAGGAATGCACATAGTGCAATTTCCTTATCCTCCATAGCTTTTTCCACCCTATCAATGAGACTGCACAGAGCAGTCTCAGTGGATTTGCCTCTCCGATAAGCATGCTGGCTATGGTGGATGGGAGAAGTGACAAGTGCAACATCTCTAATATATCTGTCTACCACTTTCTCCATCGTCTTTAAGAGGAATGAAGATAGGCTAATTGGTCTGAAGGACTTTGGCTGGCTGTAGTCCTTCTTTCCAGCCTTTGGTATAAAGATAACTTTCACACAAGTCCATTGCTCAGGTATGAATCCCCAGGCGAGACTCGCCCTGAAGACTTTAACCAGATATGGACTCAGAATATTTACTCCCTGCTGTAAGAGAACAGGGAGTATACCGTCTTCCCCACAAGCTTTGTGGGGCTTGAAAGAATTAACTGCCCACTTAACCTGGCTAGGTCTTATGATTTTAGCCGCCCTACTCCAGTCCTCGTTCCGAGGCTTATAAGAGGTGGCTTTCCCCAGTTCTATATTTTTTGAGCCAGGAAAGTGGGTTTTGGCCAGCAGTTCTAAGGTTTCCTTCTCATCTGTTGTGAAGGAGCCGTCTTCTTTTTTGAGAAGGCCGATTTGATTAGATTTGGCTTTAGAGAGCAGTTTGTGAAGTCTTGCTCCTTGAGGTAAGCTTTTTACTTCCTCGCAGAGCTTTCTCCAGGCTGCCCTTTTAGCCTTCCTAATCTCTATGTTATAATCAGTTAGGCTTTTAAGATACTCCTCCCATTGTCGGGTCTTTTTAGCCTTATTGAAAAGTTTCCTAGTTTTCCCTCTGAGCTTTCCTAACTTAGAATTCCACCAGGAAACCTGCCGCTTTGTCTTTCTAATTCTCAGTGGGCAGCTCTCCTCATAGGCCATACAGATGCCTTTTGTGAGTATCTCCACCGCAATTTCTAGACTTTCGCGGGTTTTTATACTTTTTGGGCAGTTTCCTAGGGTCTGGCTTAGTTTATCTTGGAAAACAGACCAATCAGTTGTCCTAGGATCCCTATAAGTAATGATTTGAGTCTCTAGATTAGCTTGTACCTCAAAAACTATGTGTCTGTGGTCGGACATAGAGTTTTCATTGCTTGATATAGGTATTACTCAGTCAGTCAATTTATGATTTTATATATTTATATTATTGAAAATATAATAATGAAGGAAATCCCCAGAAAAACTGGAAACCCAGGAGATTTACATCTAGTCGGTTCTCCAGCAGTATAGAATCACGCCCCAGATGTAGCCTAAAATAGAGTGTATTTTGAAATAATTTCATATATTTTACGAATTTATCCAATAGTTTAGCTGTTTGTCCAAAGAAAGATCCTAGAACCATTTAAATAATCTGTATTTGGTAATATCTGTCAATGGTATTACTTATTTATTGTTAGCCAGAGTTATCTTTGTAAACTTTGAATATCTTGAGTAAAATCTACAATTTAAATTGTTCTCATTTTATTAACAAAGTCATTTTTTTTTATATAATTTGGCACTAACATATCAGCGGCTAGAGATCAGAATGTATTTTTTATTCTATGAATATCTTATGCATAATTCTAAAATTTTAATAGTTCCCATTTTGTTATTATTTATTAGCTGATGGTGATTATAATGTTGACTTCTATCATAACACAATGCGGATCTCATTTGAATACCAAATTAAATTAGCATACTGTCTTTCTGTAGAACATTTCTATGTTCAAACTTAAACCAAAACTGAATCAAACTAGGCAAGAAGTTTGGGGAATCTTTAACACCCTTTTTTGCCTGTGGGCCTCGGACATAACGTTACGCGCCATGGCCAAAGAGCAGCTGCAGGCCCGCCCGGCTAAAGCAAGTATGTTAGCACTCAATGTGTTAATTTCCTGAGAGTTAATTAATTAATTACGAAATAAACTGTCTCTATCAAATTATTTAAATGAAAATATTTTTCTACCATGCTGATGCTATTAGAAAGTATTCGAACCAATAACAACTGTTACGATACTTACGATACAAACCGGTTTTTTTATGCTTTAGTTTCGGCATAGGAATTCAAATATTGTAATTTCTGTGTTTTATTTTTATAAATGATGAATAATGCTTTCGTGGGCGTGGCTTACTTCGGTGTCAGCAGATCATCTTTATCCACCCGGTCACCACTTGGATGGGTGAACGTTTAGTGGCGTTTATATCTGAGCGCTTCCGTGCTTCGAAAGGCACGGTATGATGTTGGTCCCGGCTATACATTATGTTGTCCAATCATACATTTAAAACTGTTAAAATTTGTACCTATAACAACTTCTATGATTGTTATGATTTGTACATTTATGTTGGTTGTTTAATAAATATATTTCAATTTAAATATATTCAATACAGAATTGACATTTCAACAAAAATAACTACGAGAGTTCGCAAGGCCTTGACACTGCGTGTTCATTCGCTCGATAGATTGGATTACGAATTACCTAAGTAGCTACCAGTCTATGTCACAGAGAGCACTTAGTGGCTTTGGCGAAGGGATCGAATGTCGGTAACCAAAGCCGCTCAGTATAGCTTGATAATGACAAAGTAAATAATATATTGAGCTACTTCGTGCTCGGTCGAAACATTTTAACGTTCTTTCAGAACAGTTGAAATATGCAGAAAACAACAACAATACTCATATACCTATAATCCCCACGCTAGGCATGCTGGTTGGTTTAGCATAGTTTCTCGTTCACTACTGACGCTGCTGCTGTCGGCGCGGCCAGAGGGTTTATCCATTTCGGTGTTAGGCTACGCTCTGCCGCAGTCAGCTGACTGCCTGCCGGAGGCTCGTTTATTAGTTAGCAGGGTGCACCACGGGCCCCGGTGAGGTTTGCTTGTAAATATCTAGTAAACACCATTTCTGTGTTTCGGTTCGCAGGGTGTAGGTGTTAATTATAGGCTCATGAGAATTATCACTTGTATCACTTGTATGACTAGTTGATGGTCACAAAACTTTGCATCGTAGGGTAGGGCACGTTTCAAACATGCGTGACTTATGATTATGATGTAATAATTTGTAATAGGTAATGTTTACCACTTAACATCAGGTGGGCCAGGTGCTTGTTTAACTTTGAAGTATAAAATATATGTTTTTGAACAGGTGGTAGGCGCCGCTCATTGTATAAAGTCCCTGTTCTCCCAGCCGCTAGCCATCACACTGCAGAGCGGGAAGTTTATACTGAGGGAGTACGGACGGTATATCCTGGTAAGTCTATTTTGCAACCCTCGACCTACCTGGTCACTGAAGCGCTCGTGCCATGCGCCTTACCTTGGATACCTATTTGGATGGGTAAACATTTAGATCTGAACGCTTCCGTGCTTTGGAAAGCACGCTAAGATATTGGTCCCGGGTTGAATTAACGAATTCACGAAATAAAACCACGAATAACAAGCGGTGACATTTATGTTGGACATTTGACGCATTAATGAACGGATGGTGCGAATGATTTGCTAATTCGTTCATTAGCCTGTGAATAGTTACACAAAGTTACGATTTCGTTAATGCAATTGGTTTATGGTACTCGTACCTTTAATTACTTATTAAAGTTACTTGGTTGTAACTAATCAACACTTTACTTTGAGATGGAGAAAGAGGCTCTCCTGTGTCGTGAGCATAACTACAAGTACCTACACCTGGGTAACACAACACTCACTATCAACAACTAGGTATAAACAAGTATTTATTTAAAAAAACCCGACTGCATAGACAGGGCTTTTTTAGTAAGTACTTTTTAGTTCATCATGAATTGAAAATGGCTTCTTACAGTCGCCATATTTGATTTTTCGACATTTCATATAGCCTATGTCATCCTCGCGATCTAGACGAATCCAACGCCAGCTCATTAGTCAAAATCCGTCCAGCCGTTTGGGCTACACCACAGAATACATGGCTACACCGACCGACAAATAATATTACAAACATACATACACCCTAAAAAAATAACCTGACTGAAGTCAGTCTTCAGTCTTCGACTTCAGTCGAGTAATAATACGGGCCAAACTATAAATATTTCACAGCCTGTCCACTGATCCTAAACTAGATAGAACCTATACTATGGGTACCAAAGCCTGATAAACTTGTATACTTATAAACATATCTGGAAAAGATCGATTTCAGCGATAAGACCACCCTTACCTTCTTTTTATGGAAATTTTCCTGTATAGTGTTTAATTTTTCTGGTGTACAATAAAGAGTTTATCTATCAATCTATAAAACACCCAGACACAGAATAAACATCAATGTTCATTACACCTGGGATCCATGTCCTGGGAGGGAATCAGACCAGCAACCCTCAGCTCAGAAGAGGCACTACCAACTGAGCTATGAGGCTAGTCAACTTAACTATATCACTATGAAGAAACATTTACAGACTTTTCTTTCCCCCTAGGCGATAGGAAGCGACCGAAACATACCCGACTGGGTGTTAAAGAACCGAGCTTCACTCCTCACCTCCATGCTCCGAGTCTACCATGGGGATCTGCAAGCCATCGCCTCTGCCTTGGACGACCAGAAACGTCTCTCTGAAAAGCTGTATCAAGTCTTCGAGACCTATCTACCCGTACTGCAGTTCGGTTGCCATATATTCCAAAGAGTGCCTATGTTGAGTTTACCAAAGGTAAGAATAGATTGATTATACACTTTATTGATCAACAACACCAGCCTATTCAGTGTACTGCTGGACATAGGTCTCTTATAAGAAGGGATATGCCAATTATCCCCACGCTGGGGGCCGACCCCATGCGGGTTGGGGATTGCAGTGCTTAGCTTCTCGCACTACCACACTACCAACGCTGCTGCCCGTCGGCGGCCAGGTGATAGAGCTGGTGTTAGGCTGCGCTATGCCGCAATTACAAAAGGCAATCGTAGTGTAGGACGTCCTCTGGGGGAGTGAAGATTTGCGAAATGCTGCTGGTCCAATGCTGCTTGCACCAAGGACAGGGAGGGCTTGTTGAGGACAGGGTGCAGTGGCGCTCATTAGGGGAGGCCTATGTCCAGCACTAGACTGCTGTAGACTGATGGTGATGATGATGATACCGCAATCAGCCGGCCGTTTTTTAGTTAGCGGTGAGCACCAGGGGAGGTGAGGATTGCTTGGGTTCTGATGATGTAAGTCCCCTTACAATTCGACCGGCGGCGCCGCGGTAGTTCATGACGCGGTGACCAGTAAATATTTATCATTTAATCGAACTGTTATAGTTAGGTAACTGCACTACATTTTCAAGTGTTTATTTACATTTGCAATCTTATCAATTTATTTATAAATTTATTACGATGTAGACGTTCTACAATACCTACCTTCCATAGTATCATATTGACAAACTTGTTGGCGCGAGAAATTGAAAAGAAAAGGAATTCAAAATGGAATAATTAAAATTTAAATGTCTCTTTATTCAACACTAGCTTCCGCCCGCGATTTCTCTCGCGTGGTACCCGAATAAAAAGTAGCCTGTGTGTTATTCCGCGCCATAATGTATATTCCAAGTTTCATCCAAATCCGTTCAGCCGTTCAGTCGTGAAACGGTAACAAAAATCTATACATCCTCACAAACTTTCACGTTTGTAATACTAGCTTCCTCCCGCGGCTTTTCTCGCGCGGTGCGTCGGTAAAAAGTAGCCTATGTGTTAATCAAGGTCAGAAACTATGTAGGTATATTCCAAGTTTCACATTTATATTAGTAGGATTAGCAGCAAGGATTAGGTGAGGCTCAGCAGTGGACTATAAAGGTTATATTAGTTGGATAATGAATTGATGTTTTATTTTGTTGTGTTGTCAACCTTCTTTTCTACCAGGTAAAGGTTGACTGGCAGAAAATTCTAAGTCCTCCTTTTGTACAATTCTTTTGTTAATGTGCAATAAAGCGTTAAATAAATAAATAAATGTTATATGTATTTCAGAGTGCCACCTCAGTTTACATGGAGTCAATGCAAATTTTGGAACATTGTAGGAAGAGCAAGGGAGTGTTAGGAGGCGTTGTACTTTACAATAACAAGTATGTACCTACCCGTACTTTGTACGACTTATGCGTATGACAAGACATTTAATTAAAAGGTACCATGGTTTGTTACTATGTGCTCAAGTGCAAGTTAAGTATCATGATATTTTTGCCGTATAGGCAGATTTAGGGCCCGCCTGAGACTCAGAAGGTTTATGGTTCGAATCTCGCCGCGAGATAAATGTTTGTATGATTAGCAAATATTTTTATCGGGTCTGGGTATTTTCTATGTAAAACTTGTATGTATTTACAAAAAAAAAAAAGTAGCAGCTAGATGATGCTATGTGTGTTATTTTTTTTCTGTTATGAATCAGCGCGTTTCTAAAGACCCGGGAAATTATTCGATGGCAGTGGTGCGAAGGTACAGCAAGTCAGTCCAGCGCTGACATGTGAACGTGTTTGTATGGACATTGGACACTAGTTTCAAACTTTCTAGTCTGACTACAGAGCTGACTTCGCTCTTGCTAGTCAGGAAAGTGAGACTGAACCATGAAGTTACTACTAAAACCTACAAGGGATTGCGCGCTTTGAACAAAAAGTGCCTAATGTATTGTCCCAAAAAGGGGCTAAAAACACATCCCCTTTTTAGGCATTTATATTGAGAAAAATCAGGCACAGACTTTTGTTGCCTGATATGTAGCGCGCACTCCCCTATAAAAACTCCTTGGACTGAACTTAACTATAGACATTGGGCAGTTACTATTTATTATTTGTATAGTCGGATTTTTATACTTCAGTCTGAAATGTAAATAGACAAATATCACTTTCAAAACATGTCAACTGGACCGTTTTCTCATAAATGTTACAAAAAGTAGGCTGAACGCTGAACTGCATCGTTTTGTACCTTTTATCACAGGATAATCGCCACCCAGCTACCAGCAAGTCTGACCTCGTACCTGACCGTGGTAGATCCATACCGGATAAAGTCTCCCGCTGAGACCCTGAACACGGAGACGCCATTGCCATTAGGAGCTCAGCTGCTGGTGGTATACGTGGCTAAGAAGATGTACGATAGCCTCAAGAAGGAAGTAGAGAAACTGCAGGAATTCCATCAGAACGGGGAGAAGATGATTGCTGAGTTTCGAAAAGTAAGTTGAAACTTTGTATAAGATACCTAAAGATGGATATGCACATGGTTCACCTGATGTTAAGTGGTAACTATTAGTTATGAATTCAAAGAATCATCAAAACTATTTTTTTAAATTTTTATTACTAGCGCATGTCGACATTTTCTTATTTTTAAGGTTTCTTACCCAAAGGGTACCCAAGAGGACCCTATTAATAAGCCATCACTCTCTGTCAGCGAGCAGTATCTTATGAACCGTTATAGGTAGAGAATTTAAATTTTCAGAGTGTATTTATATTGCCGTATAACAGCAAATAATAAAAAATATTTAAAAGGAGGTACATTAGTCTTATTTATATATTGTACGATGCTACGGAACCCTTCGTGAGCTAGTCCTACTCGCACTTGACGGGCGTCTGTTTCTTCTTTCAGTCGTTTATTCCAGTCTAGGGCTTCTTTTTGCCAGTTCTGACAGGCAGCGTCCCCGCCGCGTCCCCGCGTCATTTACGCCCCGCGTTTCGCTAAATAAAATCATACTTTAAATTCACAGAACCAAGAAGCTGAACGCGAGAAATTCCCACAAGGCGGGATGAAACGAGACAAGTCATTGCTCTTCACAGCCGTGCCAGAAGAAGACCACAACATGATATCGCCTCCCAACCGAGAACAAGCAACCAAAGACAAACCACCGAGCATGCCTGACGTAGTCCCTTTCACGAACAAACCGAGACCACGACCAACGAAACTATCCCTCAGCTTCAAAACCCAACAATCCGTCGACGAAGAAACAAAAGAAAATGAAAAGGTCTTCACCGGGCAGACTAGTGTATGCTCCACACCCATGGTGGAATACAAACGTTTGCACGGCAACATGCTGTCGATCTGCCAAAATCCCGACACGCAGCCTCAAGAAAAACCCGACATCGAACCGGACGTTTTAAAAAACATCGAAAACAGTGCCCTAGTTATCGAGAACGAGAAAAGAGACAACCAAATAGTGCTAGACATGAACTGTATCGCTGACCATTATATCAACAAACCACAACCAATGCGGAAGCTGGCGAGTGTGACAGATTTACAGGAGACTTTCAAACGTATATCCAACAGAGCTACTTCGAAGTTCAAGTTAAAACGGTCAGAAGTAGGTCTCTGTGATCTATCACCGTCTCCTGAAGGAGAATTGCAGAAAAGTCTCAGTACAATGACCATAAATGACCCTTCATTCCCGGTGTTCAGAAACGACGGTGTAGCCATCTCAGAGTCCTTATTCAACCAGTATTTAGAACAGCATTACTCTAAAATGAAGCAAGACGCTACTTCAGAAAACATGTTCACTTATAACATGAAAATATGCGAGCAGGAGAAGTTCGAAGATTTCGACTCGGAAATAACGAGATCGCCGCAGCGGACGCCAAAGAAGATCGCCAAAAACACCGACCAGTCCAAGCGAAAATCGCTCTCATTACCCCTTAAATCGCTGAACGAAAGCTCAGATTCGCAAATCGGATCTGAAGAGACAACGAGTTTTAAGAAAAAGCTCTCTGGGGTACAACTGACCCCACTTATGGAGAAGTTGAGTCATTTAGCGTTTTCCGATAAGAGCAGTGGGTACAGTAGTCGGGTGATGACGCCTCTGGAGTTAAGAGAGTTTCTGACGCCGGCGAATGAGAGACAAGTCACGTTTTCTGATAGGTAAGTTGACCTGCCGGCTTAGCACAGCAACCGTAGACAAGGTTTTGTCTACGAAAGAATTACTTATTTTTGGTTGTAGATGTAGGAACATTTTAAATGTTCTAAATACGGTTACGGAATAGATAAAAATAAGCGCTTGGGAAAAAAATAAGTATGTTTGGGATGCAGGAAAAATACGTTGTCTTCTCTATCGTAGAGTAGACATAAAAACGCCATGCTAAAGGGGCTGGTACAGATCTAATATTAGGAAATTGACATAAATAACAAACTACATATTATTTTACAACAATATTGTTCATCAAGTCGTACAGTGTTACCAATGTAACCAACAGCCAACAAATAACCATGATGTCGCGATAGTTTTCTTGTGTCATGGTTCTACTCCTGTCTTACCTGTGTGGTGTGTCTACACCACAAAATAGAAAAAAATATGGGAGTACTATTTTTTTCCTGTTCTGTGTTGTTGACACCGCCGCAATACCTGGAACAAATATCTGCAGATCATGCAAAAATTTGTCCCACAGCGAAATGAAACCCGCTACTTCTTCCGTCTCAGCCATTAGGCCAATGAGGTAACCACGCTAAAAATTATTTCCGTGATAATAATGACGTTGTTCCTAATGTTGGTATAACTTCATTCTTACTTTGTTCCAGACCAAAATCGACCCGACAAGACTCTGAAAGCGACTCAGATTCCGACGACCTTGATGTGCTACCGGTATACAGTCAGCACGCCTTCAAATGTGGCCTATTTGTTAGCGGACTGCAGAATATGGCGCTGTTAGCGCTAGTGGACGTCGATGCGGCTAATGACGTGGATACCATCAACTCTTTGGTGAGTATGTGAGTAAGATTCGGGACCCTTGTAAAAAAGTATCTGTCATCGTCAAAAGCACCATTTGTTTTTTATGGTACCTGAAGATGGAACAAGCACTTTGCTCATCCAAGGAAATACTTTCAATATTCCTATTTCTACCGTGAAGCAGCATTACTGTTTCAGTTTGTAGGGTGTGGGTGTCAGGGAAATTACAGGCACATGAGGCTTAGCACTTTATGCGTAAGTTGATGGAGGCAGAGCTTTGCATCGTAGGGCACGTTTAATACATGCGTGTTTCTTTTTAGATTATGGTTATCTCTTAACATCAGGTGAGCCATGTGCTTGTTCCGTATTATAAAAAAAAAACAGATATAGAAATATTTTTGTACATCTATGTAAAAAAGAAATATATTACTGATACAACCACTTTGTTTTGGTACCGTACCAACAGATTGTCTGATTGATATTCTATGTTGTCTATGTCTAATGTTGTTTCAGTGGGAGACATCACTGAACGCATTGGGACCAATCGAGCAGAAATGCATGGATCCTCTGCCAGCTGGTACAGAGTCTACGGACTACAGCTATCTGACTCTGGACCCCGACTGGGGGACGGTGAAGAAGGGGGGACCGTGGGCGGCGCTGGACATAGCAACCATGGGACTGATTCATAACGAATTTGGGGAAGATCCTGAGCTTTCAGAGTTTATACTGAGGTAAGATTAGCAACCATGGGACCAGTTCCATAACGAATTTAGGGGAGATGCAGCCTATTGAATAGACATTTTCATTTGACCTCTGTGGCTCAGTGTTCGATTCCCGCCGCGAGAGCGTCCCGGGTCTGGGTGTTTTCCATTTAAAGTGTATGTAAACAGGGTGGGGCAAAATTTTACGTTTTCTTTTGTAGATTTTATTCGGAGACTATAGATTTATGGTGAAATAAACAATTACATTTTCTTAATAAAAAAAAATGTACTCAATGTTGTAGGGAATGGCGTTTCATAGAAATTTTATGGAAAACTTTTTAAAATTTTTGCGAATTCTTACGATTTGATTTGTTAAGTTACTTTGGAAAGTGTTCCACTTAGGAAGGAGTCGATTGTGACCAACTTGTTTATTTTTACAAATTTTCTAGGCTGACTGTGCATTTCTCAAAATTCAATTGTTTTTTTCTTCAAATTATAAAACTTAAAAAGAAAAGGTAGCAGCTCTCACTGAGGTAAAATTTCGTCTCATCTGTATACTATAATAAATATTTTTTGTCTCGCGGTGGGAATCGAACCCGCAACCTTCTGAGTCTCAGGCGGCCTTCGCCCATTGCGCCACAGAGGTCGTCAAGAAATAATCAATAAACTATACAAAAACATTATAAATGGTTCTCATAAAACAAGCTTTGCTTATTTTGGTGCTAGATGATTGTGTGATAACATCTGGCATTATTTATTTATTTGAGGAAACTATAGTTAAATCTATGGTTTCTTGAGAACAAAACCTTAAAACTACAAAATAAAATGTAATATTTGCCCTCAATAAGGTAAAATTTTGCCCCGTCCTGTATAACTAGCATCCGCTTGCGCCTTCGCAAAATTTCATCTTAATCCGTTCATTAGTGGCGTGAACATTTCACATGAAAAGAAAGGAAAGCAAACTTTCGCCTTTATAATTTAGTAGGATCTTAATTGTAAAGGTGTCAAACATTGCGCGGCAACCGGGCGCCCCGGCTAGCCGCGCTGTGATTGGACGACTGCTGCGCGCAAACGCTTGTCTACCTACCACGCGCGAACATTTTAGTATTTTTTATGTTCGGACGTGTATCTGCCGTACACGAAAAATTTATCCGTATAATATATGTTGTGCCATATTGTGCGACACTCTTTCTTCTTCATTTTAATTCTGATACCAACTGCAGCGCGCGGCATATCTTGGATGTGCCGCTCAATACTGCCGCGCAAACATTCGTCGGTTTAGTCCTAACTAGAGCGCGGCAGAAATGTGTCTTGCGAACGCCGCGCAATGTTGGACACACCTTAATGAAGCCGCGGTCAGCGGGGTGATCGGCTAACTCTGTTGCTAACAGAAATGAATAAGACCGATCCTGTTTTAACAAACTGTGACAGTTTGTCATTTGACGTTTATTTAATTTCGATGGATGAAATTTCAATGTTTGTAAAAACAGGATCGGTGTCAATCATTTCTGTTCGCAACAGAGTTAGCCAATCACCCCGCAGATGCCAGTTCTCCGTATGCAATCGTTTGCAGGAGCGACGAGAGCGTAGTAGTGGGCGTCTCTTGCGGCGGCGCGCAGATTTTCTACCAGGAGGCAGGCGCGCGCGCCGCCGGCCCGCCCGCGCCCTCCGACGCACTCGCCGCCGCGCCTCTGCGGGCTCGCCGTAGGCTGCATCGGGACCACTCAACGCTCATATTGTAATTACCGAACTGACAAATGTTTGACACTCAAAAGTAAACCTACTACCCAATACGTGAGAATATGTATCACGAACTGTAGGGCGATCACGAATATTTCAACCTTCGTAAGCGTAACGAAAAATTTTGGAAAGCGTTATTTTGATTATGATCATTCAGCCTATAGCAGTTAAACGAAGTTCCATCCAATGCTATAACAACTACGCTTCCTCATAGGCCAACATTTTACGTCTACGATACGAATACTTCGTAAGTCTTCGTGATAGAGCCTCTGATGTCGCATCTTCCTCTCCCTCACATATTCCACAAATTTGTTCGATTTTTCACGCCCAAAACGTGGTGTTGAAATTGGTTTTCCACAAATACAGTGACTCCATACACGAATACACGTTCACTCACGCACGCACGTCAAACAAACTCATTGGCTAAATTGTATGATTAATGAGTGAATGCTCATAGTTGGGGCGAAGCTTGATGCCCTTTGGGCGCAGGCACTAACAAGGAATTTCGGCAGTCCGGTTTTTTACTGTCATTTTCACGTTTAGCTAGTATAGTGCACTGTACGTAATTTTATCGTCCGACATTTTACTTTTCCGCATTCCGGCCCGTTTTTTTCCGGTCCGAGATGACAGCATTGAGAAACGTGCTTATGCTTGTGCACTGCGTCCGTAAAAATCATGAGGTCAGGGCGGGCGCGGAGGAGGGGGGGTACGTACGTACAGTGTATCTCTAACTGAACGGTACACAAAAATTGGAATGTCGGACAGTAAGATTCCTAACGGCTATATTGAACCAGTTAGCTACGACATTATTTACAAAGGATATATTTTTAGAATTATTCAACTAATAATTTATACTTTTCTTCATACATTTTGGGACTAATAAGTTTTCGATGAATCTTGTAAATAACTGCAACTTATTTATAATCATTCACATATTTTTCATGTCTTATTTAATAATTCTTCTTTCAAGAACTTGTAGTTATTGTAGTGAGGAATGAAGTAGATGATATCAAAGATAATTTAGTTATTAGATGTGGAATTGACCCAATATGAAATGTTAGGACGTTAGTTGTCGGTTAGTGTAAAATCATTGTAGATGAATTTGTGATTTTTTATATCCATGTGGAAATGAGGCACAGTTAGGCCGGGTATAGATGGACAGCTTAAGAGATTTTATCAGCGTTATCTGAAACAAATGCCACCTAAGAACTCTTGTAACACGGAGAAGGATATTTTCGGCTTGGTAAATTCAGTTCATCTGAAAGGGACAGTTCCATAACGCTTAGAATAACACAAAATTTCGATGGAGCAAGTTCTGGGCATGGCGCAGAGCATCATGCCCGTAGCAGGCAGTAGTGTAGTTTTGAGAAAATATTTCAGAACATACATTACTAGTACTATCTGTTACTGTTGAAGCTGTCCATCTATAGGCCTTGATTTTGAGGGAAATGCAATTTATTTTAATGCTCATGTTAATCTTGCCAGCCACTAGTCGATAAGTTGACAGTCAGATAGTCACATAGTGCTGCTACCTAGTGTTTCTATCATTGTTATTTTTTTTACAAAATGATGCTATTTAATAAGTAATACCTATACTTCATTGATTTTATATTCTTCATTGGTTTTTGACGAAGGCAGCTGTATTTTATTAATTTTAAATATTGTTACTTGTTAGTTGCCTATTTCTGTTACATACGACACATTGTATTTATGTTACAGTATTATTAACCATTCCAAGAATTTGTTATATTCCTTGTTTTATGTTATGACCTAGTTATAAGAAACGTACAAATCTGCCAAACATACATATTGTGAAAGCGTCCAATCAAAGCTAAATGAAAAATATTTTGCCATAATGCAATTTTAATCGTGATAAGTTATATGTTTTCTTTGTATTTTCATAGTTTTTTGAATAGCGGTAAGTGTGGTGTTGCCATATGAAGGAGTGCCAATACGAGGTGTATGTGGTATCTATTTATAATAATTTATACATAATAAGTGTTAAGAATTTTAATAAAAACTTGATAGAGAAGCATTTGTTTCAATGTCATCATGACCCCATATTTGTTAGACCGGCCAGCTAAATAAATACATAAAATTAAATACATACATACCCTACGATACATAAATAATAATTAATAATCAAAACACACGAAACATTTAGGAACTACCCAATGTAGTATAAACTAGGTACTCCCCTATTTAGTATGAACTAAGAGGGGATAGGATAAGGGACCAAAGGACAGAATTGGAAAACCAAGAAGAATCAAATGACATTACAAAACTAATTTTATTAGAAAATTGCTCACAGAAACTAACTAAATAATATAACCCGATACATAGAATAAAATACATAAGTATAACTACGAGTTCCAAAGAGCACGCCTGCGATACAATACTGTAAGTCTGTAGTCGGAAGGCTATATTATGGTCGGTTTGCGCGACTTCTGTCTTCCGTCTTGAGTAAGCTTGGGCTTCCTACAATTCGGGAAAGGTGAATCATATTCTTTTCGCTAACAACGGCGGTAGCTTCGCTTCGACCGAATTTTCTTTTTCGGCACCCACCGCCCGGTCGGGGATTGATTCGGCGACCGCCATTTCGATACGAATTTTTCGATTTCAAACATTTTCAAAACTTGCAACACAGTTAGTTTCAAGGAACTTCATCCTTTACTTCTTGTTTCAACACCTTTTCAAACAAACAAAATCAATATTAGACTTAGTGTTATCTTTATTAGAACTAATATTATTACATGCTAGAGGCATCTATGCCCGGGCCGGGCTGTTACACGCTACCTTACTGACTAAATACCCTATCCATTATCACTAATGTCGCGTCTGCGTCCGCCGTTCCTAATCTAGCGAGAGCACAGCCAGCCAGGGAATAAACAGAAACAAGTTAGAAGGTTGTGTAAGGACGGGAACGGCGGGCAAAGGCGCGGTGCGTTAAACAAAATGACTCGTGGGATCGTCGATCGCTCGACCTGTCTGCAACTATTTTACAAAATCCTTTACAAAAGTTGACAATTCGTCATAAACTATCAGAAGCCGGCCCGCACAGGTACGTAAATGCAAGAGGCCGGAGTCATTATGGGGGTGTGGTATCTAAATAAGATATCTGAAGTCAGCGTCGCGGACTTACTAATATCGACCTGGAAATTCAAACAGGGGGGGTAACCATAGAGTTTATTCAGTAAAGATTTAACATGGGCTGAAGTTTTCCGCCAATTTATGCACAAAACACATACATTACTTTACATAAATTGATTGAAAACAGCAAGCAACAACAAATATACAACAAAACTTCGAAAATTTACTTGGTGTATGTACGATTTGGCAAATAATTATTGATTTGGAATATGGTAACATATTGAGTCTGCTCAAATCAGTGCTAGGACACATCTTTAAAGAAGCGTGTCTTCAAAATGTCCACTTCCTATTTTTTATACTGTACATACAACATTCATCACCACGCAAATTTTTGAAGTTATACATATTGAAATTATTGCTCTTTAAGTCAGCCAAAAAAATAATGCAACGTACAAATTAGTCAAAAAAAAAATCGTATAAAAAAAACATTAACTTAACATTTATTGTATTTATTTTTTGGATAGCCTTAAACAGCAATGATTTGAACCATCACCAAGCAATGATACAAAGGGCTTATAGTTTTTTTTTATGGACTGGGGTCAGAGGTGGCAGTACCTCTGTTATGTTACTTTTTTAAAGAGAAATCATCTTAAATGCAGAACTATGTATTAGGGATACAAAGTTTGGTTATGTCAAGACTCGAACCAAAATCAAGCATTCATGTACATAAATAGTAATGTGGGGTCAAAAATCACTTGATATTAATCTGCTTGGTGTAACAAATGGTACATTGTGGAACAAACCCTTCCACGTTCTAAATGTGAGGTCAGAAGTCAGAATTATTTAAATTGTATGTAAAGTGTTATGAATAATTAACTGACTGATGCACAGTCTGTTGAACGCGTTCACACGAGTAGATTTGAGTTGATCAACATTCAAGAAAATTCAGCTTAATTTTTATCAAAAATGGTTCAAACTACTTTCACTCGACATTTGCGCCACAAGTTTTTTGCAATAAAACTCTAGCAAATTTTTTTCAGTACTAAAATTATTTATTATTACTTATAAAAATCTGTCAAAAGATAAATAATGCTACAAATATTACAATCTCTCACTGTTGGCTAATGACAAACAGTGACCGGGCGAACTTTAATGGTTAAATTTAAGTAGCGTTTAAATAACTACGACTCGCACATAAATAGATTCATCATCTAGCATTAAAGATATTGTATGGTTTCATTTTGTGTAAGTGTTTATTGGGATAAAATAAATGTATTTTCATTTTTTCATCTGGATCGATCAACCAAAATCGCCCCGTTAGAACAGACTACGGAGGCTCGATCACGAAAACTAGTGAAAAAGCATTCGTATTGTAGACGTAAAAAGTTCGCCATTGAAAAAGCTTGGATTCAAAATAACGCTTTGTCATTGGCCAAAATTGTACGTATACGAAACGAATACTTTTCGCTAGTCTTCGTGATCGAGCCTCGGAACCAAACCAGTAAAAGCTGTATACTCACTTCTAGAGTAGGATCTCTCGCGCTCGTACCGGCGCCGGCGGTAGTGCGGCGACGGCGAGCGATGGCGGTACTCGCGGCTGCGGTGGTAGTAGTCACGTTCCCTCTCGCGGTAGCCACCGCCGCCGCGGTAGTACTCGCTGGAATAACCACTACACTATCATTGTACACTGCTCTTATCAACTTTTTTATGAGCTACATTTTGTTGATACGCGGGACATCGGGGGTGTTAGGGGTTCAAACCTCCATCTTCGGAATCCAAGCCACCTCACCTGGCCGTGGTGCAGCCTGCTAACTAACAAACGGGGCTCTGGCGGCCGCAGGCTGAATGCGGCATAGCACAGCCTAACGCCAGCACATATAACGCCTGGCCGCCGACGGGCAGCAGCGCCGGCAGTGCGAAAAGCTGTTCCCTGTGATCCCTGTGAATCCGCATGCTCAGCGTGGGGATAATGGGCGTATCCCTCTTAATTGAGGAGAACTTAAACGAATGATATAAATAAGCAGATACTCACTCTCTATCACCTCCACGACCTCGACGCTCGTATCCATTGTCACCTCGGCTACTGCAACAAACAAATCATATGACTTATTGCAATTCTGGCAAATAAAGCTTAACTTCTATATCCCTTAAGTTTAGCGCTCAGCATTGCCTCTCGTATTACAAGTATTTGCAAAACACCCAGACGTGACACACATATCTGTAGATAATGCAAAAATTTGTCCCGCGGCAGGAATCAAATCCGCAACCTTCTGCGTCTCAGGCGGACCATCGCAAACTGCGCCACAAAGGTCGTCAGATCATCTTGGTTAAGCAATACTCCGCCTGGTCACTTGGATGGGTTACCCTTTAGTGATATTTAGATTTGAGCGCTTCCATGTTTCGAAAGACACGTTTAGTTGGCCTGTCTGAAAGTTTACCAACAACAATGACACCAGTCTATATCAGTCCTCTTCCAATAAAAAGAGAGAAATGCTCATATTCCCCACGCTGGCATGCGGTTTAGGAATCGCAGGGCAAAGGTTCTCGCAGCCGACTTATAGAATTTGTAAGAATATAGAACTGTGCCGGTGTTAAGCTGCACTATGCAGCAATCAGTGGCGACCAGCTGATTTTTTCAGTTTTTCAGTTTGTGAATTAGCAGCACCACGGGCAGGCGAGGTTGGCTTGAGTTCCAATGGTGGCGGTGAGAACCCCTTACGATGGTGGCCGTGAGAACCCCTTACCCCCGTAAGCCTACTAACGTTGACATAAATAAAATATAGCTACTAGTCATACAGATTTCGGAGTGCGTTTCAGCTATCATATATACCAGGAAATTTTTCGAATCTTTCCGAGCATCTTACTTTCTTTAGTAAAAGCTAGAGCGGCCAACTCTCATGTCATAATTCTGAGACCGCCCAAAGGCCTCCAACACGTCTTAGTGACTGAAGAGCAACTGACATAACGAGCCTTCAGCAGAAGCTCTCAATTTCACTAAACAGTGACTGGGCGTGTTGCTAATCAAGATTATCTGCTAAGAACACCGAAATAAGCAACGCGCCTTAAATGCCCCCTTTTACAGTTACAGTTACCAAACACAAAGTTCTAACTTCTGGTCAAGTAATGCTCGTGATAACGCGCGAATTAAATGTTGAAACAGGCCTTTAGTGAACCAGCTAAAACTTATGACTGGCTCACTCTAAAACTGCTCCGTTTATCTACCAACAATAGGATCACACATGACATAAATATTAAATGTGAATTTCTGTGTTGGAAAAGAAATATACCTCTATCCTTGATAATTTTATCTAATGTGCCTAAATAAGCTTGCTACACTTTTCTATCTATTTCTAGTGACTGACTTTGTATTTGCCTTTGTTTGTACTTTATATCCAATAGGCTAGATGCCTGAAAAGTTCTAATTAGTCCGTCATTTACATTATCAAAAAATATCGGACACGTATTTTTTTTTTGTCAATTAAACTTAAAATGACAAAGATATAGCGCGTTGAAGTTCCACGTGACGTCACGGGTAAGTACACTTTTTACATACAAGTGACGAGCCCCCACTTTGACAATCTGTGAATTTTCATTGTTTTAAAAAAAAAAGTGTCCAATATTTTTTGATTATCTAATTGACAGGACTAAACAGAATTATTATTTTTCTACCCAGGCTTCATCCCTATTGTGCCTTATGAACCTGGATGTTAAACATCTCTAACTGTGAGTTTTTACTTATTTAGTAAAAACTACACCTAATAGCATACTATTTAGTTTTCTACACCTTAGGGACCTACTACATGCTTATAGCATAGAACATTATTATCATTTAATCTTAGTAATAATTGTATTATTTATAACTTATGTTAACATATTAATATTTACAAATTAATTTTATACTCCCACTACATGAAAAAATATATATTGTTAGATCACATTTAAATATAAAAACTATTTTATAAATTAAACTCAAGGGCACTTTGCATATGGTAATGTTATCAAGTAAACATTGCTATGTAGGCCAATTGACGTAACTAACTACATAGTTACATTTGGATTTTATAACTGGAGCACCTGTTGCTCAGCGCCAACCGAATCGCTTGTCAATATGCCCTACCCAAAATACAAAGGGCCAATGTCTTGTAATGGACTTTTTTAAGAGTGAAGATATCATCATCATTATCATGTCTGTAGCAGTCCACCGCTGGACATAGACCTCCCCTTCTGAGAGCCATTGCAGCGCCCTGTCCTCAGCTCGACTCGACTCCTTAAGGCGGAAGACATACCTTTCCCTATTTGTTGAAATAAGAGGGCAAGCCCTAGGGATATACTTCGCAAAACAATTTCGATATATTCAGAATGCCGTTCACTACTCTCATAAATTTACGCGATCTTCTATGATTTCAGTATTTTAGGTAACATTTGTTCCATCATGTCAGAACGATGTAACATAAAGTTGGGTTCCGCACGATTATGGACGTGATATATCGTTAAACGGTAACGGTAGAGAAGAGTACTTACGTGGGTTTGCCCATGTAGATGCCGGGAGTGGGTGTATGCGCTCGCTGGGTTATAGAGAAGTCAACACGGATCCTGCGGCCATCTATTTCCATGCCGGTGCACTCGTTCTTGGCAACTTTCGCGTCCTCCTGGTTCTCGTAGTACACGAAGCAAAAGCCTCGGGAGCGTCCGGTCTGGAATAACAGGGACTGTTAAGGATCATGGTCTTTCTGCTTCTACCACAATTTGCAGTGAGTTTATCTCATCATGGGTTCCAACCTCTTCGGAACCCAAGCCAACCTCACCAGCCCGTGGTTCACCCTACTAACAAACAGAGCTCTGGCAGCCGGCTGATTCCGGTATAGCGCAGCCTACATCGGCATTGCTGCACATTCCCAAGCCATTGATGGGCAGCATCGTCAGCGGGATGTGTGGTGATTATGGGCATATCCCCCTTCTTAGAGGAGGCCTATGTCCAGCAGTGTACTGATATAGGCTGCAGTTGTTGTTATGTCATCTTGTTGATCATTTGAAAATATGAGTATGAATAACAAGATGTCAACTCAAATCATAAATTAACTTGAAGACAGTTCAATGGTTAAAATGAACCATGATTCAATACTTCATAATTAGAATACTATACTATACATGTATTAGTGTTCTAAAGAGTTAGTTATTGTTTTTCTACAAACCTAAAAGTTTTATTAAGTTACCAAAAGCAAAAGTTTCTCCTTCACGTCAAAAAGAAGGATTAAGCTGAAATTTAATCATCGCTAGTCCTACTAGACTTAAATGACCAAATGAAAAACTAAATCTCTCACGCCAAAACTACGGGTCGAGCTAAAATTTTGCTCATGTAGAGATGTATCCCTACTAGATTTAGGCTAATTTGTATCCAAATAACAAGCGAAGCCACCGGCAGTAGCTCGCAATAACAAAATACATGGAAGATTAAGGGCCTCTTTCACCATCTTCAAGTAACGACAAAGTAATAAAATTGCCGGTCAAGTTAGCCCAGAGCTTTAACCAGCAAATAGCTTGCTTTGGGCACGTTCTAAACAAGCATGACCTGTGATGCAATGCTTTGTGATAGATAATGGTTTCCACTTCACATCAGGTGTGCTATGTACTTTTTCCATCCATAAAACTTGAAGATGGTGAAATAGGCCCTAAGTATACTTAAACAACTCACCTTAGCGTCTATTACAACTTGAACTTTGTCAACAGGGCCATACTTTGAGAAGATATGGTTAATCTGCTGCTCGGATGTGTAAAGACTTAGACCAAACACTCCCAGGCACCTAGACGGGGTAGGATTCTCCTGCTGGTAACAATAAACGCATATTATATAGCTCACTTCAGTAAAACCACTTTTGTTTGTACTAGCATGTGTGATCATTCACACGACAACACATATAAACTCATACCACATCATTAATTTAAAAATATCACATTTTAAAGAACTTGATTCTTAGGGATGCAACTATTTTCTTCGAATTTAAATGGGACCATAGGGGAAGTATAACGTCCGAAACGAGAACAGAATTTTCAAATTGGTTCATAAATTACGGAGACGGGACTTATGAGGTAACACACATAAAAAATAATAACAATAATCCAACCGAATTCAGAACCTCCTCTTTCTGTAGTCTGTTAAAAATCAAAACAGTAGTTTAGGTACATTTTTTTCAAATAATATATATATACAAGAGTTTATTGAAATATACTTCCGCCAATTTGCGATAAATGGAATTACTCTTCCTTAGCAAATAATTTTTAAGGAAAGTCTCAAATGATCAAATGAGGTATGAAGTTAAAAATGTGTCTCTTTTCATAGGAAGGCCCTTCTCCATAAATTCAGATAGTCAACAGCTTTGTCAATATTACACAAGTCTAAGGGTGCGTTTCGATTGACGCGGGGAGGCCTGCGAGTTGGCCAATCACAATGCTCGAAATCTCCACTGCGTCACGTGAGCAAAGATTTCGAGCATTGTAATTGGCCACTCGCAGCCCGCTCCGCTCCGCGTCAATCGAAACGCACCTTTATGGAACGATTTATGCGCGAGTTAAGTCGCGCGTACCGTGTCACGTGCCCACGTGGGCTGTCACGTGCATACATATAATTGGCTCTCAGTGAAAAGAAAGGGGTAAGGTAAGATCACTCTTAATGGAAATCTTTAGGCCTATTAGGTATAACATATACATGTATGTTCTGGAGTGTGCTTATTTTGTTCAATAATAAAACTACTACTGTAGGTGGACTACAAGCAGACAAATGGATGCATGGCTTTTAGGATCCGGACTCATCAATCCTCCCCCCTTAATTTAGTAGTCATCAAGGATATTATTCTCATTGTTTACTTTGTTGCCTGGATTTTTCAGGTTGCTAACATCTCTATAGTCACATTTCCAAGTGAAAAATGACAAAAATCGTCCGAGCGTCGTTGACATACATAATATTAACACAAACATCAAATGCCACATTAGCACTAATTTAGATCTTGTGTCGCTTGAAAAATGTTCAATGTCGGCGCAATAGGCAGCGTGCACACTAGATACGAACATTTTTTTTCCACGTTTGTGGCTCTGTCCTAGAGTATACTATCTCGATCAATGCTAATGAAGGAATTATGTTTCTTAATATAACCCCTTACCCGATCGCCCGCATGGCGGCGCCTCGACGACATCGGGCTGTGAGAGTGGGACCGGCGATATGATCCGCGCGGTGAGTACGAGCGGGAACGAGAACGCGAGTATCGCGGACGTTGATAGCGTCGCGGCGAGCCTGAGCGAGACCTGGTCCTGGAACAACCAGGCATGTTTAAGTACATGGACTGACGTAGATATCTCACCTCAGCAGTGCCAGTTACAGGCAGTGTAACACTCATACTCAATTATTTCACCATAGATAGGGACTTTGCAGTACACTTGATTATGTCAATTTTAAAATGAAGCATTCAACTGAGATTTTGCCTACATATATCATTTATAGTTAAAATCATTTCAATTCAATCAATTTCAATCAATAGTTGAAATCATTTTTTTTCCATATCTTTCCTATGGTAAATGAAGCTGCTGTAAAAGGGCACTATGTCAGTAAATAGATAAAGTCTTTAAACCACAGAAGATTTTGTCAGTCTGTTGTGTGTGTCAATTAAATATATGTTTATGATGTATGAGCATTGAGCTAGAGTACTAGGTCAATGTTAAATAGGTATAATGTTATGTCAAAGAATAATGGCCAGTGCAAATCTGTGGACGGCAGGACAAGGGATTTTAAATATATACCATGTAGATTCGTACGTAACGAAAATATAAATTTCAAAGCTCAGATACCAATAACTGAGCATCAAAGAGATGCCCCGACGTAAAGTTGTAGGTGTCCGAGTTTTGAATTTTATATACTATAGATCCGGCGCAGAACCAAAACCAAAAGAAAAACCACTCTATGACTTCGGGAACAGAGCGGATAAATCTCAAGTGGAGTTGGGCAGGACACCTGGCAAGACGCGGAGATGGCCGCTGAGTAAAGTCCGCCTGCGCGTTTGGCCGACGACATGCGAAAGTATCTGAATGAATGAGTCACCGAACAGAGGAGGCTGGCAAAAACTTAAGGAATCACCCCGTATTGGGTGATTCCGGGCTGAGATTATGACCATGAGATACGTACGAATTTACGTTGGTTAATTTAAAATCCGTTGCTTTGCCACATGTATCCGTATCCGTATTTGTATCCGTAACGAGAATTAAAAGCCAGTAGATATGTAGATAAGCCAGTAGGTTTTATGTAGTAGATTTTACTACATAAAACCTACTTAATATCTACTACATAAAAAGGTAATACTTGCATTTTTATGGCAAGACACTTTTCAATATGTTGCACACGTTTTTTAGATGGTGCTTATAAACGTACTGACACGTTATCTGGCAGATAAAAGTCAGGCAGGAGGCACTTCAGGCAGGCGTAGGAATTCTAGTTAAACAAACCCATAGCTTAGATAACGAACAATGTCACTTATCCTTGACACAAACGATACTTAAGTTATTGTCTCCACGACACCATGGTGTGCCATAGCGGAAGCAAACAAATTTAACGACCTCTCTGGCGCAGTATTTTCTATGTATATTATATAAGTATGAATTTGCAAAAAAAAAAGTATTAAAGGCTCCCCCGCATAGGCGCGTTATTATCGGTCAATAATACCGGATGTGTTATTGCGATAATCCGTCAATTCCTTGCACACAACTGTGTTTTTACCGTCGGATAATTCTATTTCGTATTTGTGTTTTTGGCAGGTTTTTCCTTAACGCGTTATTATCGGTCGATAATACCGGATGCGATATTGCGATAATGGGGTATCGCATGCGTCCTAATACAAATGTCCTGAGAACTCGTATCGGAATATCGCAGGACAGAGGAACGCATGCGTCCTTCTTCTATTGCGTCGTTAATAGTGCAGCAGTCTGTAACTTCGTAGCTGTGCTAATAGAGAATTAACTAAAACAGATAGGGCAATAACACATCCGGTATTATCGACCGATAATAACCCGCCTATGTGGGGGAGCCTTTACGTTTAAATGTATGAAATGCTATCGTGTGCCGTGACAATAGATCATTGGTTGTGTGAATGGAGAGCGCTTTTTTCACATATGTTTGCTCTAAATGTGAGCTATCGTTGTGTCGTATCGTCATGACAGAAAACAGCTATCTTCTTAAACCCATTCTAAGTGTTCTGGTAGGTCATCATGATCAGCTTATGGCAGTAGTGGACTGGTAGTTGGACACAGGCCTCCCCTAATGAGCGCCATTGCACCCTGTCCTCAGTTCGTCGCAACCAGTTAGGTGTAGGTACTTGTATCATAATCATTCCTGAATATAGGGCCAACCATATTAATAACTCAAATATCTCAACCATAGCACAAAATGGCATTCTAAGAAGCATCTCAAATGCACCATGGTTCCGCATGAATACTGAGTTGCATAAGGAACTGGAAATTAACAGTAACCCGGAGAATTGTTTGAGATGGTGCCTGCTGCTTCTTTCTATCGCACTGTTCGACATTGGGTGAGGTATCATCCGAATACTTTGCCTCCTATATCTTCTCGAACTATGAGGTTCCAGAGGGATTTCCTCCCGCGAACAATCAAGCTGTGGAATGGTCTCCCTGCCAAAGTTTTCCCCAGAGACCACAATACTCAGCATTTCAACATTTTTAAAAGGGTCAGCAACACGCTTGTATGATGTTAGTGTCCATAGGCTATGGGAACCGCTTACCATCAGGAGGCCATATGCCTGTTTGCTAACTTAGTAGTTAACAAAATACTCTAGGCAGACCACCATGTTTGTTAAAATTTTAATTCTATTTTAAAAACAGCCTTCATTTTTTTTCATCTATCTTTAGACAATTGTTATTTATAAAATCTGGAAATGTCAACATTTTTTTTTTAAATTTTACCTTCAAGTTCGTGCATAAATGCTTTTATTTCATTATTAAATATAAAATAAGAACTGATTTTCAGTGTCATTTAAATGGGAATAAATGCATGTGTGGTTTTTTTATGCAAGGTAATATAGTAACCAAGGAGTTTGAACACTGGCTTCATAAGGGTTTTTTGTAGAAAATGAGCATGATACATGTCATTCCATACAAAGTTTTTATAATTTATTTTTTCTAACTTTGTATTACTTTTATGGCAAAATGTCATAGAAGCCCAAAATTATAGAATTTACGGAGGATATTGTGAAGGCAGTAGGATAGGAAGGCAGTGGATATGGCTGGCACATGATTGCCAGGAGTGGCGTTACAGAGAAGAGGCCTTGAGAAGAGTGTTGCTGGCTGACTAGTAGTAATAATAAGTTATTGTGAAGCAAGCAACATTTAAGTTATTCATATCCTTCATATTAACTACACATAGCATTGTTTATATTAAAGGTCAATTCATGTATAAGGAAGGTTAAGTCAAGGCTACCACTGTAATTTTAAACAATATTTTGTACATTTCTTAAAATCGAAGTGTTGGCAATTGTAAATAAAAATAACTGTATGTTGTTTTTTTCGTTTTGTCGGCTTCCTAAACTACCCCTGAATTAAGGGGAACAAAACTAATAAATAATACCCAATATTATTTATTGTTAACTGTAAAAACTGTAGAGCTGGGGCCTATGTCTCATGTCAGCAGTGGACTGCTATAGACTGATGATTATGATGATGATGAACCATAATGTGTCTTTCAAAAGCTCATAAATGGCTCAACAAATTTTTTTTTTCTAGTTTTGTTCCCTTTGTTTTAAAGGTGGTTTAGGAAGCTGACAAAACAAAAAAATGACAATTAGTTATTGTAGAAATTGCCACTTCTAATTACAAATTAATTAGTTTACAAAATAAACTATATGTTTATTCTAGTATATTTACTATAGTGTGCCACCACAGTAATCTGCATTGGCACAACAAGCTTATTACTTTGTGTTGAAGTCTATAGTCTTGTTTTGTGGAAATAAACTGTATACATAAGCCAGTGTTATAAAGTTTATATATACATCTAAACAACAGGGCCAAGAAAATGTCATAAATTCAGTCACAATAACTACCTAGCATAATGTACAAGCTTATCAGTGAATGTTCCCCCTCTCACTGCCGCCACTAACTAGTTATTGATAAAGCGTTGGTTGCTTAGCATTTGTTTATTGAAAACATATTCAGTTATGTCAACTTATTGATCAAACTACAAACAATGTAGTAGGTAGGTGGGTGTTTACATTTTTACGTAGCACTCTGACTTTAATAGTTATGGGGCTACAATTCAAATTCAAAATATTTCATTAATTTCTCAATTGATTTCAGTCACGGCTTTTAATTTTATTTATTGGAATGGAAAACTATAAAAATTAACATTCTGTTTAATGATTTTGTTGTAGAAATTTTAATGACATACCTAGATGCCAATCACAGAACGATTAGGTATATAGCCTTGAAGCGAGGTTATAAAAGTACATACAAAACTCATTGTACCTACCTATTGTACTCACTAATTGAGAAGCTAGTCATGATCTAAGATTAGGCAACATTGATAATGACTTACGGGCTTCTGTATTTCCTGTTTGAAGCTTTTGGCGGGGGCGGCGTCCGGGACCGGCTTCTGCTTAGACCCATCGGCATCCCTCCGGATTGCTTCGGCACCGGCTCCCGAGACCCGTTGCGGGTCCTCGAACGGCTCCTCTGAAATATCACAAACTCCGGCTAAATAAAGCACACGACATAAACAGACAAACTAAAACACGAGGCGAGGCGAAGCGGGAGGGAATGCTTCACCGCCGGACAAACAATACGATAATTATAGTACCTCACGATCAGACATTATCTGCGGCACAATTTGAAATAAAAAACACCAGTTCAATCTATTTTTAACGGTTTGAAGATCTTACAAATAAAATTACACAAGAGCTTCGTCAATGCGTTTTTCTACATTTATCGAAAAACAAAATGGCGACGGCGGGCCGGCCACGGTCTGCGGGAATGAATGAATGAAATGAACTATGAGTTGTTGAGTAAGTAAGTATGAATGAATGAATGAGGTGAAAGACATTTCAATAAAAGCATTATAGCCAACCTGAAAACACGAAAAGCCTCTATAATCTCTACATTCATACGAAACATGAGCGAGTGTATAACCATTTTGATGGCAAATGCACAAACAGTGCGACGCCAAAAAAATAGAACCATTTTGCAATTTTTTCTAAAAGAAATTAACTAAAAATTATGAAATAATATTTTTATATTGTACATGAAATTAACCAACAAAAACGAAATCAACAGTAGTTATGAAATAAATTTGGGGCATACAATGTTTTTTGAGGTCTATGCCAGCCTCTATGAAAAGTACTTACCGGTCGAAAATAAAAATCAGAAATATCAAATATAATAAAAAGTACATACACAAAGAAAAAAATCTAGTACAAACACTACTATAGTACAAATACGTAGGTAAGTATGCATGTTAGTAACTAACTTTAATAATAATAATAAACTTTAGCAGAAATGCATTCGATTTTAGATTCAGAATCTATGCTGGCACACAGACCTCCAAAGACATTGTAGGCCATAATGTATTTCTTAACTACTCTACTGTTTTGATTTTGTTTTTGTTGGTTAATTTCATGTACAATATAAAAATACAGGGTGTTTGGAAGAGAGCTGTACATACGCCTAGGGTAGAAACTAGGGATAGTCTGCTACCAACCCCCACCCATTATATTGACCTTGGCTTCAAGGTTTTTTTTTTTTAATTTATTTTTATTTTTTATTTGACATTTTTGTGAATTATTTACTAAAACTACCTGTAGCTCAAAATCTATCTATGGGACCGGTCTGCTAATGGTCTTGTTTTAATCGTTAGAGTCTTAGGGTCCTGCAAAAATTTATTTTACACCAGAAAATTGTGGAGAAGAAAAGTTATGGGGCCTAAAGTACCGTAGTAAGGTAAAGAAATAATTTTAAGGGCATCTTTCTATGGGGTTTAAAAAAAACTAACAGGGTTGGAGTTCTTCTGATTTTTTTAAAACATCCTCAGTCTATGCCCTTTCTAACGATATGCTAAAAGTGTAATTATCACTTTTAGTTTTAAAGTTATCAATTAATTTCCGCAACTAGGGCACTTTAAGCAAAAATTTTAACTAATGAAAATTAAATGTGTTCGATCGTAAAAGGATGGCAAATGAAACAAAAAATTTGGTAATGACTAATGTCATTAAATTACAAATTTTAATTAATTACTAATTTTAATTATTTACTAATTTTGTTCAAATTGATGACCATTTTAAAAGTGCTAAATCTAGCCCGAAAAGGGCTAAGGTAGCAATGCTGCTTTGCTTTACAAGAAGGTAGAGTAGAGTTCGTTCCGTCACACGAAAGAAACCCCGCAGACGCGGCGCCATTGTGAAATTCAAAATGGAAATAAAATCAATAGAAAAGCAAAATGAACAAGCCTCCCAATAAATTTGATGCATTTATCCTATTCTGTCTAGAATTTCTTGATAAATATTCGGTGTTTTTTACTTTTTTTTTATAGTTTATATTATAGGCTTACGTTTGACCGTCATCTGACCTGTTGGTAAGTGAAAATGCGGTCGACGATGTAGCGTGCTTGCCTAGAATGTACCTATTAAACTCTACGCTTGAAGACCCCTAAGTCATAGCGATCGGGAAACACTGACGCCGGAAGAGCATTCCATTCCTTAGCTGGAGAAAAGTGCAGCAAAGCGCTTCGTGCGTATACGGAGATTCTGCTTTAGTTGCCGCGGGACTTCTTTCGTGAGACGGACTCTAGAACCAGAGTTCAAGAAGGAACCAAGAAGCCTCCCTCAAACAGGTGCGATATTATTTTAAACAGCGATAATTTCGCATGCGTTATAGCGATGATGCGTCCCACCCATTTACTTGCACAGAATTACGATAACGTAGCAGTGTGTAACTTCTTAGCCGTCCTAATACTTTTTTACTAAAAACAGACATTGCAATTCCGCATGCGATATCATCGCCGATAATAACGCACCTGTGTGGGGGAGGCTTTATTCTGAAAGTGAAACGTTTGATTTCACACAACACAAAGTTGTTGGGCCTTTATCTGCAGCGTTGTCAAGACTACAGAGGGCTTACCACAGGTTTTTATGTTTACGAAAACTTTCAGTTTAAAGAGCCTCTAGGGAAACGTGCATGAACTACGAAAATGTATGGAAAGATACCGAAACTTATAAAGTTTTCGAAAACCATCAAAACCTGCGGTAAGGCCTCTGAAGTACGTTCAGGGAAGCAGTAGTTCAAAAATTTAACCACTTTTGAGAAAACTTACATTCTTATTTTGTTATACTATTTATTAGCTTTACATTAAAGCCTAAAAACCCACATAAACAACACTTTTTTACAAACGCCGTTTACGGTCGCATGACCTTTATTTTACACAAGTACACACAAATACAAAAATTACAAAATGTCGTTTGTCATTGTCATTGTCATTCATGATCGTCACGTCACACTTCAATCGTCACGCACGTCGTTTTGCTGCTGGCATGCCAATTCTCGTTGTGGATTTAGATCGATCGGCAAATGTGTAGTCCGTGAAATTTGCAGATTCTTTATAATAAAATGACTGATCACGACACCAAAAATGGTACTCCAGAGGAACAGCCTCAAGAGAAGACCGCCAAACAGCTGAAGAAAGAAGCAGAAAAGGCTGCAAAGCTTGAAAAGCTGAAGGCTAAACTCGACAAAAAGAGTACAGCACCAGCTGTGCCGAAAGAAAAGCCAGAGGTATCTTCCTCAGAATTTTATTACTTAAATTTACTGAGACCAAGTTAATTACCCTTCGTAATTTGGTGATTTCATTCTGTTTTTTTCTAACTCATTCACTGAGTTAGGAGGTTAAATTACCCTAGGGCCTAAGAGAAAGTTAAGCCAATTGTTCCGAGTTGCATCATTGTTACATACATATGAAATTAAGCTATTACCTGAATGAAATCAACACATGTACCGGCTTCAATATACCTACCTATATCTTGAGTCTGTTGTCATTAGCAGTTATATTTGTTCTGGGACTGGGTGTTGGAAGGACTTTCCTTTATGTGTAGTGAGCTTTTGGGGGGTAAGGTGGTGGGAGGGGTGGGGGAGGGGGGAGGACCCTCCCCCTAAAAGGGTGAAGTGCGGTGAACCTAATCTACTCAAGTCGGGGTGTTTTTCCAACTTTTGTGAGAAGGATTTCCGGGTGGTTATAAAAAAAAAACCTAATAACCTACTGTTTATCTGTGTCAATTTTTACACGACAAATTCAATCAATCAAACAATCATCAAAAACCGGCGGGAAAACAACAAAATATGTCATTGTCATTGTCAGATTACCAAAAAATACCATAAAATTGCCGCAAAAACCACGAGAAATGTCATTGTCATTGTCAGATTACCAAATAATTTGCAATCAATAGCAAACAATAACATCAAGTGTGACGAAATTACGTGAAAAAATGGAATTTTCAAAAAATCAAAAACTATTCGTTTCCGCACTACGCCATTTCAGATTCAGGCTTCCTAGGTGTAACCCTACCTGTGACAAAAGTTTCAGCCGCCTAGCTCACTACACATAAAGGAAAGCTGAGCCCTGGGTGTTTTCTATGTGTAATTACGTAGCTACTCACAACCTTTCTTTGTCCCTCTGAAGTTAGCTGCAAGTACTGCCGTAGTTCCTATTTTTAAATCAATGCATTGGTTCACAATTGGCAAAATTATCGATGAACATACACAAAACCAACAAACAGAGAACCTCCTCTTTTTTGAAGTCGGTTGATAATAAAAAGCCTTTTGAGATAGTGCAGTGTAAATATTAGTACACTGTTGGACAATTGGCTTGCGTAAGACCTGGATTGGCTGACTTAACCAAGGGACCATCACATATGGTTAAGTGTATAGCCCTAAAAACCACCAACCCAAGTCCTTCTACATTACTTTAAGGAGATGGGCTGGCATGGGCCAGGTAACCAGGGTGCAATGTACAATACACCCCAATGCAGGATGTCCATGCAGAACTGTCCATCATCTCAAATTAGAATCACACTTAAAACTAGTAGCCTCAAAATTATTAACACTAATAGTATACTATGGTGGTAGTAGTAGTAGTACTTTGAAAGGTATTCGAGAAAATTATTTAAAATAAAATATTACTTTAAAACAAAATAGTCTGTTTTCGAACTGTCAATATGGATTTCGAAAGAATAAGACCATCAATCTATGATTTTTTGCATAAGGTTACAACTACTACAAGTAAAGGAAAGACTGCAGTAGTCCTATATATGGACATGTCAAAAGCATTTGACCATGTCAACCACAAGTTATTATTTGTTTAGCTGAACATGTATGGCATTCGAGGAAATGCAAATAATTTGATAAAGTCCTACGTTGGAAACTGAAAGCAAATAACATACATACAAAAATATGTCCTCAAACGCACACTGAAACAACATTGTCATCAAAAATTAGAGTTGTAAAGCATGGTGTTCCTCAAGGAAGTCTGTTAGGTTCATTACTCTTCATTAAATATATCAATAACTTACCCAATGTAACAATTATTTACTAATAATTTAAATAATCATCTGGAATATGACAAAAACCACAGTTTGAAATTAATTATATATTGGTTGACATATAATAATCTAACTATAAATTTGACTACAACTTATGTAATGCATTTGAAACAAAGATCCAAAACATGGACTAAACAAAACATATATTTAATCTTACTTAATGTACTTAAATTGTTTTCTTTTTTTTCTGTACTTCAATGTAGGTAAATGTTTTGTACTCTTTTACAGGCAGGACATTTATTTTTAACTATGATATCAATCATACCTTATTTCCATGAACAATAAATATCTTTTTCTCAAACATGCTTGGAAATTAGAGCATTATTTTGACAACCTTCTTTGAGATAAATCAAAATTGCTGTACTGGCCCAATACATGCGAGCAGCGGCCGGCAAAAGTTGAATGAAAATTCATATCTGTCATGGTTAGCGGCCAAATAAATTACTATGAAAACTCATATCTGTTGTGTTATTTAAAAATGGAACGATCTTTTACTCCGAAACATGGCAACCAAGGAGGTAACTAATCAAAGGGTTTATTTAAATTTCGAACTGGCTTGCAAATAGAATGCTGTTTATTGAAAAATATATAGTGTATAAGTTCTGTCTAGGAAATATTTTGTTTTAATTTCCGCGCATTGTTTGAGAAAAGTACTATACAAGCCTTGGCCACAACTAGGCATTGATGGACTCACGTATGTGTGCCTCGGTTTCACGTTCGTCCATCAATGCCTCTTTTGCTGGCCTCTGCAGTAATGTACTATATCTTTAATTTCTCAGAAAAAAGCAAAAGAAGTAAAAGAATCTGCAGTATACACAGCGGACACGAAGCCTGGAGAAATGAAGGATATTCTCGGTCCAATGCCAGATGCCTACAGCCCTAAGTACGTGGAAGCAGCCTGGTACACCTGGTGGGAGAAACAAGGCTTCTTCAAACCTGAATATGGAGTAAGTAGCAAACATCAACCAACAATAAAGTTGGTAATCCAGCAGAGATTTTATGATCTCAGGTGCAGTGGGGGTGTAAAAGGTTCCAACTTCCATCTTTGGAATTCAAGCCTACCCTGTCTGTGGTGGACCCTGCTGTAACAAACGGGGCTCTGGTGGCCAGCTGATTGTGGCATAACACAGCCAAACACCGGCACAGCTTAATTCCCTGGCCACTGACGGGCAGCAGTGTAGGTGGTGTGAGAAGTTGTGCCCTGCAATTGCCAACCCAGTGTTGGGATCATGGGCATAACCCCTTTATTAAGGGAGGTCTATGTCTAGGCTAGGCTAGTGTGCAGTGCGGTGTGCTAATGCAGTGGCTGAATGTTTGGGCGAAACGATAAGGTGGAGATAACCTCGGAGGCTCCGACAGGTGACCAGCTCTTTTGATGAAGAAAAAGGAATAAATCTCAATCCTAAATAATCAATCAGGTGGCCAACATAGGCCACCTTAGCCATGTGTCTCATTTATTGACAATTGTCAAATTACACTTAGTTGTCTACTGAGCAAAAAACATAAGATAATTCATACCCAAGTTTCCTCGATATATATGCTTAGTCTAGTGAAGAAACTGACAGGTGTTTCACAGGAATTGTGATTGTATGTAAAGATAAACTAGTCTAAATTGTATTATGACAATGTCAGTAAATGAAATGAAATTATAATTAGAACCAGGCTGCTTTCCAGCCTTGCCAAAGCCCCCGCATAATACTATAAAATTCACGGCTGATTTCACATTGGAATAACACACACTGAAGACAGTAGTTAGTGCTCAATCAGTGAACTCTTTCAAAAAATAGACTGGAGAAATATTTAAAGTGTACTGACAAATAATTCTGTTAGTGCTAAAAACTGAAATTCCAGTAATAATGATGTAAGGTATAAGTACTGTAACCGATTTTGTATCATGAAATGTAATAAAGTTGAGTTCAAAAACCGTGATATTCACATAATATAAGCTTTATCCTGCCTGTGTATATGTAACTGGTACCCGGGGGAAAGCAGGGATGAAAGTATTCCTGGGACTGCTGGTAGTATTACCAATAGTAGTTTTTGTGTAAAAATGAACAAACATTTCTCATTAAAAAAAACACTTTTTTATTATCAGTGCAAAATTGTTTTCAGAAAAAATCGGTGTTGGAGCATAATCCAAAAGGCAAGTTTGTAATGGTGATCCCTCCCCCCAACGTCACTGGTTCTTTGCACCTTGGACATGCCCTTACCAACGCCGTGGAAGATGCTATCACGAGATGGCACAGGTATGACCTGTAACATTCAGTAACTGTAGTTCTTACACCTAACCAATTTTGGCGCGGTGCGGCAGCTGGGCGAGCTCCTCGGGCATAAGCTTGCGGATTGTTATATCCTGGCCCGCAGTCAACGTGCTAGAAAGTACGAGTTATTATTTATTTATATTATGTTTCATGGTGTACGTAGTCGAAGGCCATAGGCCTAAAGGAAATCACAAAAAATGCCTAAAGCATCATGCGAATCCTCCTAGGCATCGTAGTTATGCGATACCAACTCAACACTGGCATCAGTTTGTTGATCTGGCCCGCGTAAAACCGAGTTATTTGCTATCAAGTAAATGGTTCGAGTCTACTCATCTGGTGTAAAGTATTTATGGTAAACTAAGACACTGTAAACTAAGTAAAGTTTACCTTTTAATCATCAGGATGAATGGTCGCACTACACTCTGGAACCCCGGCTGTGACCACGCCGGCATCGCCACACAAGTGGTGGTCGAGAAGAAACTCTGGCGCGAAGAGAAGAAGACCAGGCACGAACTGGGCAGAGAAGAGTTCATCAAACGTGTCTGGGACTGGAAGAATGAGTAAGTTTTTGCCCATTTCGCTAAGTTCAATAAATAAATAATTTATTTATTTTTCATTTCAAGCATACAATATTACAGTTTTAAATTACCAATACCGAAATACATTTAAATCGTGTATCTTATAATATAGAGTTACAGCACCTACACTAAGTGGTTAAACTTGTGTTGTAGGTGCTGTGTACCTTCCAAAATGTTAAGTTTTGAATAGGTACAGTTAGAATTATATCCACTTAAACAATAAGTTGGTACTCTAACAATTACATTAAAATTACTTAAAATGATTAATAATCAATTTTCAAACAGCGACATTAAATTACATAATGAGCCATGTAAATAAATACAAAGGTATAATTATTAGAAAACACATAACTTAATATGAAATCAAAAATCATTAAAGATCGCTTAGCAGTCCTGCCAGGTTACCCTGCATGATACCTACAGCTGATAATGAATTGTAGGTACAGATTAGACTTAGGTAAGTACGATAACTCTTATTATAATTATGCACTCAGCTGACCGACAGGCACGGCGCGGCCGGGAGGGGTATTCCAGTAGAGACAGTATATTGCAAATGAGTACACTAGAGCTTGCAACAGTGAGAGATAATAAAAGTAGAGGAGGAACAACCAACCATATAAACAGCCGTAAAAAACGTCAATAAACTGTTTATATTTCAGCAATAACACAATGTTTGCGTTACCTATATTTCAGTAGGGAGATGTATAAGTTTAACTAACTCCCGCAAGGGGTGCTTTTCCATTTCCATACAAAAATATAAGTTACGTAAACTTTGTAGTAAATTGTGATTTTCACCCTCAAGTCCTGGGCTGGCAATAATTTTAATTATAGTTTTTGTTCAATACTTGGTCCTTAACGAATATCCAACGAAACTATCCGACATAGAACTAAAGTTGTTGACATAGCTAAGAGAAATATCAATCTGATGTGGCAGTGGGCTGGCCATATCTGCCGAAGAACCGATAACCGTTGGAGTAAACAAGTTCTTTAGTGGAGACCGCGGCTCGGCAAGCGTTATGTAGGCCACCCTCCGTCCAGGTGGATTGACGATCTGAGAAAGGCTGCTAGTAGAGCTGAAGATAGGGTGCAATGGTGCTCATTGGGGGAGGCCTATGTACAGTACAGCAGTGGACTGCTGTCCTAGTTGTCATCATCAACAGTAAGGCTGATGATGATGCCGACTTGGTCCACAGACTACTGTTGTTCGTACGCTCTATGTGTTTGGAATGATAACCAACCGAACAAAAATGAGTTGCATGTCAGTGTACAATGGGCGAAAATTTACATAATTGCAATTAGTCTCTATTTCGTATGCATACATTTACATTGATTAGTTTAGGCTGCGTTTACGCGTGCGATTTAAAATTGCTCTATTGTTAAACTTTTGGCACGTTAATATGGTCTCTGCTTTTATGTTGGAGGCCTTCGGGTGGCCTTAACTCTGACACCATCTGAATTTGCATGTGTCATACGAAAAAGGAAGAATAAAAAAAATGGTATTATGCATTGTATTTATTGTTCTAACGTTGGTGTTTCTTGTGCCAATGAAGAAATGCTCCAAAATGAAGGAAATATAGTAAATAGTTAAGAGCAACATGAGGTTAATTCTCTTTTCTCATTGGTTTACATGTAACTGTAACCATTATTGGAGCAACTACATAACAGCAGATAACCACTGCTTATTTGAAAAAAAATTGAAACCGAAATTGTTGAAGTTGATAACCCATTTTTAGTAAATTTTCAGAAGTTGTTTTATTCTGGCACCCATTTACAAATACATATAGATAAAATTTGCCATGACTAACTTTATTCTGTTGAATGTTGCTCCACTAATCGCCGGCTACGTGCCGGTAAATATTGCTCGTGTAACAGCTACTTACATTATATCAATACCTTCGATCAGTAGAATCGGACAAGCGTGACAGTAGAGACAAACCGACACAGACTCCTATTGCTCTTTTGCGAAAATTTTCATAAACAGTAGAAAAAATATTGGTTGATTATTTTCTGTGTTGAATATAGTAATCACTTGGTATAGTGCAACTTAGGTCGTCAGACTTCGATAGACTTTGTAAGTTTCAATACAGAACACACAATTGATAGTGTAGTGTCAATAAAAGTTTTAAAACTAATTTTATTGTGTAGCTTTGGCCCGCGGCTTCGCTCGCGTTTCAAGTAATTTTTCAAACCAAACAAAGGAATAGTATTTTTCTGGATGAACGGTACCCTATGTCCTTTTCTGTACCCTAGACATCGTGTATGCGAAATTTCATGATGATCGGTTGAGAAGTTAAAGAGAGAAAGTGTAACAAACAATTAACAAAGAAATATACTCAATTTCGCATTTTATTATATTAGTTAGGATAAAGAATATAACTTTTAATCATATAAAGTTTGTTAATCCGATTACCAATAAGAGAAAAGATAAGCGAAAGGCAGAAACTGGATGCGTCGAGTTGAGGACAGGGCGCAATGGCGCTCATTAGGGGAGGTCTTTATTCAGCAGTTGACTGCTATAGGCTGATGATGATGATGAATAGATAAGCCCCAGACTCTAAATGACCCCAATCTCCACAGAAAAGGCGTGAGAATTTACGAACAGCTGCGTTCCTTAGGCTCATCGTACGACTGGTCGCGCGTCCGCTTCACTATGGACCCGTCCATGTGCCGCGCCGTCAACGAAGCGTTCATACGATTGCACGATGCAGGCGACATCTACCGTGCTAACAGGCTGGTCAACTGGTCTTGCACGCTCAAGAGTGCTATCAGCGATATCGAGGTGGATAAGGTGGAACTGACGGGGCGGACTATGATGAGCATACCAGGATATGAGCAAAAGGTTAGAGTTGCTATTTTATTACAATATATGGAGCTAGTACCTCGGGCAGATATTGCAGTTGGGTAGGAACAACTTCGAGAAGGAGGCCAAGAGGAGGATTCTGCTGGTTGGGCAGCATTTGGAAAACTACGTCGAGTCTTCTCGTCACCCATCCCGCAATGAAAACGAAAGTTTTCAATCAGTGCGTCCTACCCGTCATGACATACGGAGCCGAAACGTGGACACTTACAGTACGGCTAGTCCACCAGTTTAAAGTCGCTCAGCAAGCTATGGAACGAGCCATGCTTGGAGTTTCTCTGAAGGATAGAATCCGCAACGTGACTATCTGACACAGAACTAAAGTTGTCGACATAGCTCAGAGAATTAGCAAGCTGAAGTGGCAGTGGGCTGGCCATATCTGCCGAAGAACCGACAACCGTTTGTGGTAAACGAGTTCTTGAGTGGAGACCGCGGCTCGGCAAACATAGTGTAGGACGCCCTCCAGCCAGGTGGAGTGACGATTTGAGAAAGGCTGCTGGTGGAAGCTGGATGCGTCGAGCTCAGAACAGGGCGCAATGGCGCTCATTAGGGGAGGCCTATGTCCAGCAGGGGACTGCTATAGGCTGATGATGATGATGGAGCTCGTAGTCTGATATAACGTTCGTAAGAATACACGAAGCTGGTTTCATCTACCATACTTATCAGACTGTAAACTAGTCTTGCACGCTAAGTGTGCCGGGATATGAGCAAAAGGTAGTTGCTGGTGTTTTAAAATAAATGGCGCTAGTATTTTTATTTATTTTAATTTTTACTAGCTTCTGGCTTCCGCTGCTTTGCTCGTGCGTTACCTGGATCAAAGTAGAATAATATGTTATTCCTGTCTAGAACTACATGTTATGTGCGAAATTTCAGCTCAATCTGTACCGTAGACTTGGCATGAAGTAAGGACATTTCACATGTTTACATTTCACTTTTCACGAACGAAGTTCAGGTCACACGACGTTGGCGACATGTACCGGGTTACTGACATTTAGTTTTACAGTCCCCTCACACAATGTTTACCATTCATGCTAAATCAATTACATCTCTTTTATCTTTGTTTTAAGGTTGAATTCGGCATACTGGTACTGTTCGCTTATAAAGTGGAAGACTCAGATGAAGAGGTTGTTGTGGCGACGACACGTGTTGAAACTATGTTAGGTGATGTGGCAGTTGCAGTACATCCTAACGATGCAAGGTAAAGCCTTTAAGAGTATTTTATATGAGATTGTCGTTTCTCAAATTAGAGTATCCATATTGGAAACCATCCCATATTGAAACCTTGGTCTGCACAGATTGTGCTGTGTTACAACTCTAGTGTCCAATTTGCCTAACTTGCCTAACTACCTGATAATAATCGTGTTCTTTTTAGCTAATTTTGTTAGGCGCTAAATACAATTTGTATGACTGTAACAATGTTGATATAGAAAGATAGATCATTTATTAATTATAATGAAATTACATATCTACAGTGCCTTAAAACCTACGCTAGGTTTGTCTAAGCACTTTGTTCTCACCCATTTTACATAAATTTATTATACTGCAGTTAACATAATAATCCTACAACAATACAAGTTATCCTGCGTTAGTAGATGTGTTACTAACTAGCCTAAATATTGTTAAGTTCCTAATAAATCGCTTAAATATTTAAGCGACTTATTGACTGCGATGATAAAAAAATGAATTAATCCTAAATCTTATACAAGCCATCTAAAATAATAGATTCAGATTTGTTTATTGACCATACATAGGCATGTGAAATGTATACTTAAAATAAAATACGTATAATCATTAAATTTAAAAATATGTTTATGTATATTTTATAGAAAGGCTAACTTAAAATAATTATAAATTTTTATATTATTTAAAAGTATGCTACTCTACATGCAGATCAGAAAATGAATAACATAGATATTCAGTGACACAGTAATGTGGATGATTTTCAACGAAAGTTAAAAAAAAAATCTAGTCTAGGCTTAACTCTCTTCAGTAAGTGGAAGAAAATATGTTGTGCCGACCCCTAGCGTGGGACTCGGGCAGGAGAATGATGATGAGACTTTGCTTATGTTGTTATAGGTATAAACATCTAGTTGGGAAAAACCTAGTGCATCCATTTGTAGACAGGAAGCTCCCAGTTATAACTGATGACTACGTAGACATGACCTTCGGAACCGGTAAGTACCCCTGGATGAAACTCTTTTCAAGTTTGCAAAAACTCTTGAAGGGTCGCCAACGACAAAGCGTAATGTTAAATTTCTGCTATCTCATTGGCCAAGATTTTACGTCTATGATACAAATACTTTTTCGCTAGACTTCGGCATCGAGCCTCTTATTAAATACATAGCCAACCTTACTCGGCCTAGAAGCACCGAAATTCTCAAGGTCTCCGCAGGCTTCGCGAAGTGACCTTGGCGTATAAAGAATATGTTCACGTTAAGATGAAACTCCAACGCATTCCAGGATTTTTCTACGGTCTGACAGGTCTGCGGGGCTGTCTGTCTCTCCGAAGTAGTAGAGATGTTTGTTCAGAGTGGAGTGACCCGTGAGTAGTATGAACATGCTATGGCGAGTTCTTGAGTAGAGCGGCTCGACAAATGTAGTATAGGGCGCCCTCCGGTTAGGTAAAGTGGCGATCTGCTGGTAGACGCTGGATGCGTCGAGCTGAGGACAGGGCGCAATGGCGCTCGTTAGGGAAGGGTTATGACCAGTTGACTGTTACAGGCTGATGATAATGATGATGAAGAAAAGTAAATCTTATTATCTTAGTTACTCCGAGGCTCCAAAAAGCCAACATTTCGAACCACTTACATTTTATGTTAATTACAGGCGCTGTAAAAATCACTCCTGCGCACGATCCTAATGACTACGACATCGGAAAACGTCATAATCTACCGTTCATCAACATCCTAGACGACGAAGGCAGGATGCTGGGCAATTGTGGTGCTTTCTCTGTAAGTAATAAAGCTCAAATTATTATAATTAAAACTACTCTACACATATTCATGATTTGATCTCTCATCGTGACGACGTGACTAAGTCAAATTTCTGATCTAAATAAAGCCCATTCAAATCTTAGACAAACTCTCATAATTGCAAAAATATTGCAGAGGTACTTCTTTTGGACCTACTCATCCGATTCTGAAAATTCTATAACAAATATAAAGTAACATTAACACTGAGTGATTTTTTAGATATACGTAACAGATTGATAAATCACAGACGGGTTTAAATATATGAAACTTCAACGAAGGTGACTGACAATGCGCAGCCTATACCATAACCCTAAAGCTTGACATTTTGATAGTATGTTCCTTGTTTAGGATTCATCATCCGCCCGCCCTTAATAATATGCCTTCGCGGTTGAAAATTGATCAGAATGCTGGCTCACACAGCATCATTTAGCCCCAAGTAAGCCGAACTTGTATTATGGGAATCACACGACTTATTACGAAGATATATTACGAAGTTTTTTAAAATTAATTATTATACAAAGAAAAAACCGACATCCGAGTGAAATACTTGCAGATTATGCAATCATTTGTTCCATTGCGGGGATCGAAAGCGTTACCTTCTACGTCTCCCGCTTGAGACGCCCGAGACCTTCGCCTACTGAGCCACAGAAGTCAAATACAACATATTTTTTCAGGGTATGAAACGCTTTGACGTCCGCCTCCATATAGTGAAAACATTAGAGAATTTGAAGTTGTACAAGTCGAGTAAAGATAACCCTATGGTGGTGCCTCTCTGCAGTCGCTCTAAGGATATAGTGGAGCCGATGCTGAAGCCCCAGTGGTAAGTGCTTCTAAATGTCTGGGGCTCGATCACGAACACTAGTATTCCGTATCGTAGACGTTAAATTGCTGGCGAATGAGAAACCTTAGATACAAAATAACGCTTTGTCATTGGCCAACATTTTTCGTTACGCTTACGATACGTCAGGTTGAAATATTCATGATCGCCTTTCAACACAGTTTTCGTTTTTCAACAACTATAACCGTATATCAGTCAACTGCTGAACATAAGCATCCCGTTATATGTTTAACCAAATATACATATCATACATTACTCTTACAACAACAATAGCCATAAGCTATCCAATCCACTGCTGAATATATGCATGCCTCCCCTGATAACCACGGGGGTTGGAGCTCGCAGGGCACAGCTTCATGCTTAAATAAATTATGTTAAAAAAAATTTTTTTTGTTTGTCTGCCTCTGTTGTTGTGCATGTTTATGGATGCATTATAGATTCATATAAAAAGCATTATAAAATCTCTTGCCTAAACCATTTGTTATTGTAGGTACATCAGCTGCGACAAGATGGCCGCCGACGCCATAGAAGCAGTAAAAACAGGAGAGCTGAAGATAATACCAGACGTGCATGAGAAGACCTGGTTCCATTGGATGGAGGGCATCCGGGACTGGTGTATATCGCGGCAGCTGTGGTGGGGCCATCAGATACCTGCCTATAGACTTGAGGTAAGACAATATACAAAAACCATCACGAATTTACCAGACTGTAAGGAAGGAATTTTTCGGGCGTATCTAATATTTGTGTCCCGAATCTGGGTGATTTCCATGTGTGATATGTAATGATACCTGACATGTAATGAATAGTTTCGATACACGATCTATGTATGATAAGAATGTATTTACAAAAAAAAACTGTATATATGTAGTATATCAATCATGTGGTTCCCATAATACAAGCTCTGCTTAGTTTGGGGCTACATGATGCTGTGTGATAACGTTCAGCATTTTTTTTTACGATAGTTAATTGACTTAGGCGTGACGTTGAGGAAATCCAATACTAAAGACAAAATATTTAGTACAAATTCTGCTCAACTTACTTTGACAAGTCCCACAAAAACCGCGATAATTTCCTGAGGATGCCTTATGGGAAAGGCGAAACATTGTCGAACTTCTGTTGGGTTTTTGTGGAACTCGTCAGAGAAGGATAAGTTGATGGCCGCCGGAATTAGTACTAAATATTTTTTCCTTTAAATATCTTCAATGCACGGTTTAAAAAAAAAATAAGAATTTTCAGTTAGTCTTCATAGGTCATCATCACAGAGTAGACTGACATGAACCCCAATATTTTTCTGTTTAAATTGTGTAGGTAGCGAAAATCCCATATTAAATAAATAAATAAATATAAAAATAAATAATTCTGGACATTATCACACAGCATCATGTACCCCAAACTAAGCAGAGCTTGTATTATGGCAAGGGAACCACATGATTGATATACTACATAGATACATTTTTTTTGTTAATACATAAATATCATACATAGAAAACACCCAGACCCGAGACAAATATCTGCAGAACATACAAACATTTTTCCCGCTGCGGGAATCGGACCCGCAACCTTCTGCGTCACAGGCGAACCTTTGCGCACTGCGCCACACAGGTCGTCATTGTATGTATTTACATAAAAATGTAAATAAGGAGATAATTATCTGTCATGTTATTCCCATAATACCGTGCTTGCATTGGGTTGGGGCTATATGATACTGTGTGGGGTATCCGGCATTATTACCAGCTTCCGCCCGCGGCTTCGCTCGAGTCGTACAGTCAGCATCAAAAGTAGATGATGACTTTCAGAATTTCAAAACAGCTGATAGGAATTTGCGTCAGAATTAGATAGCACTAAAGTGTTCCATAAATAGGTGATTGAAAAATATGCCAACAATAAGCTGATGACACTAACCACCACATGTACCTGATGACTTTAAGGTTCAAAAGTATCTGATGTAAAATAGTTTTATAAATATATGAATTATGTTACTTTGCAATATTTTGGCAATAAAGATATAAGTTCAAAAATAACTGACTATCTAGTATAGCATAAATAACTGATTATCTATTTTAACTGGCCTTTTAGCTCAGTTGATAGTTATTCTTGATAGTTATTTTTATTTTTATTTTTATTTTTAAAAAAAAAGTACATTATGAAAATAAAACTTGATGATTGGGAATGAAAGTTTGTATGGGGAACCAATCATTTAAGTTTATTAAAATTTATCATACTTAACCGGCACTTGAATGAAGAAGATAACAAGGTTAAAATATAACACTTTCATGTACGTAGAATCAAAGTCTAGACCGTTCACATTATTCTAGTTTTTATTTCACATCGATCGGTGCAATATTACCGAAGTTATAAGCATGGGAAGTTAACGTAGGTTTTTTAAATCTCGCTAGTTATCGCGAGTAGCGCGTGACGTCATCGCTCCTATACGGCGCCGCGCGGCGGGAGTCCGTAGTACATTTCACTGCTAAGTTGTTTGCGTGGTTATTTTTTTAATTTACAAGAATGCTCTAATGAACTAAAATGGAAGAAGGATTTCAAAAAGGCCAAAATCTAACAACCTACCCATAGTTCACGATATGATGGTGGCAGATTATTTTATAAAAATAAAGAAATCATTAACCTTGGAATGGTTCAATAAACTGCGAGTCGAGTACCTTACATACCTACTAATATATACATGCATTGGGGAGCCCCCTTAATTAATTTTAATTTAATTTAATTATTTATTTTTGAAGTAAATATTATAATCAAAATATTCTGTGAATATTTCAAGCGTCTACCTGTTGCCGTTATTGATATCGAGCAAAAAACGGCAAAAAAGTGGCAACAGAAATACATCATGGGTGAACATTTCAACTGTCTAACTATCACGGTTCATGAGATATAGCTTGGTGACAGATAGACGGACAGACAGGCATACAGATGGACAGCGAAGTCTTAGTAATAGGGTTTCCGTTTTACCCTTTGGGTACGGAACCCTAAAAAGCATATTACTAGCAAAAACCAAGTACCAACCTAGTCTACCTACTAGGTACTTAGTTAGTATTTCACATGGCAAGGTTAAGTACCTACTACTTAGTATTTCACATGGTATTTGAACAACTGACATCGAAATGATGCTCACAACAATATATATGCTGTTGTTTTTGGCCTTAATGGATTTGCTCTTCTCATAGCATTTGTCCATTTTTTCTGATTTTCAGATCCTTAGGAACGTAAAAAACAACTTTTCGGGTGTTTTTGTGGCCCTATTTTTACACTGAGACACAATACAACATTTATTAGATGGACTCATGTAGTTTTTATCGTTTCTTATTTAAAATAAACAAAGTAGTTCCGCGCGCGACGGCACATTGGGGTAAATGCTTCGAATCCCCGAGTCGCTCGCGCGGAGACAGGATCCGTGACGTCATCAACGATATCGCGCTCGGTCCGCGGCTTAGAGCGAAAATGTTAACTTTGCACTTTTATATCTCGGTCAGTTTTATAGATAAAAAAATAATAAAAACACAGTTGTTCTCGTAATTTTTTGTAGATTTTTTTGGCATATATAACAAAAAATGGTTTTCTTCTTCATCAACGTGAACAGGAGTGGGAACGGGCACGATAAAGGGAGTAAGAGTGGGAACGAGAACGGAACGTGTACGGGTATGCTAGGTAATGCATTAATAATATGTTAGTACTTTTTATTCCGCGCAAAACGTGGTAAAAATAAACCTTTATGTAAATAATAAAACACATTTTGACACATACATTTCCACGCGGGCGAAGCCGCGGGGTGCAGCTAGTATATTTATAGAACTATTTTACATCAGATACTTTTGAACCTTAAAGTCATCAGGTACATGTGGTGGTTAGTGTCATCAGCTTATTGTTGGCATATTTTTCAATCACCTATTTATGGAACACTTTAGTGCTATCTAATTCTGACGCAAATTTCTATCAGCTGTATTGACATTCTGAAACTCATCATCTACTTTTGATGCTGACTGTACCATGATAAAAAGTAGCCTAAGTTCAATTCATGGCCTAAGACCACATAATGTGCCAAACAGCTCAATCCGTTCCGTTCAGTAGTTTTGTCGCAAAGCACGGAGAAAAAAATCACAAATTTTCGCAATATTAAGTAGGATTAAGTAATTTTGGCGAGCTCTGTGGCGCAGTGGGCTAAGGCTCGCCTGAGACGCTAAAGGTTGCGAGTTCGATTCCCTCGGCGCGACAAAAATGTTTTTATGATTTGCAAATAGTTGTCTCGAGTCTGGGTGTTTTCTATGTAGGTATATTATGAATGTATTTACAAAAAAAAGTATGTAACTAATATATCAGTCATGTGGTTCGCATAACACAAGCTCTGCTTAGTTTTGGGTTAGATGATGCTGTGGGATAATGTCTTTTATAATGTATTTATTTATTTATTATGTCGGTTTGGCAAAAGGTGTCCCGGCCGCCTCCGGCCCGGCCGCGCCGCAAATACTCCCGCTCCGGACGGCGGAAAAACGCACCGCGCGATCGACGTCGACATGTCCATCCGTGCACGCACGTACGTCCCTGTACGAGTGTGTATTCGCATGACGTGTATATGCTGCGTAGTGTGTACGTGGCCTTTTACCACGCCTTGTGTGTACGATGTTTTGCGGTTGCTATTTGTAGTATTGTGTATGAATATGTGTTTTTATTCGCCTGCTACTAGTAGCTTGCACACTGTCACCAATCTACGATTTTTATTTATTATGAAAAAATCAAGTTAGTATTACACTCCTGTTACTCACGGAAGCTGTGCCCTGCGATCCCCAACCCGCATCCCAGCGTAGGGATTATTTTCATTTCCCCATTTATTATGAGAGGTCTATGTCCAGCAGTGGATTGATATAGGCTAGTGTGGTGTGATGTGGAGGGCATGGTACGAATCGAAGCGATGTTGTAAAAAGCTTGAAAGAAAATTCTGAAACTAAATAGTTCTTATTTTGTTTCTGATTGCCTACTTGTAAGAAAGTTTATACATATACTCATTGTACATCCTATGTACGTGTTTTCACTTGCTACTTGTAATAGTATGAATAATAATTTTTATTCGCCACTAACTCCGAAGAAGGAAAGGAAGTAGTAGTAATGTGTCTATGTGACTTTTATTCACTTGCTTCTTTTGTTTTCTCAATATTCTCGTGTATGACGATTTGTTTTCTAGTTAACAATAGTATTTATGTTAGCATGTTGCAATGCTGCACACTTTATTTGCACGATAGTTGAATAAAAAGCCTCCGCTTTCCGTACGTCTGTTTGTTAGCGGGCTGTATCTGGCTGTAATTATTTATGTTTCGTATTTGGATCTTCGGATCCCTATCGAGTTGCCTTATTGATGGGCATATCTTGTTTTTTCAAACTATTGTCATTCCACGCCCATAGCCTTAGATACAGCTAACTCAATGGGGTCAACTGTAATGATTTTATTTCTTAAATAAATAAATGTCTGCAGAATGATCAAGAGCTTTGGGTATCAGCACATACTGAAGCGGAAGCCATCAAAAAGGCATCTGCTAAGTTCGACATCCCATTGTCGGAGGTGAAGCTGAAACGCGATGAGGACGTACTGGACACGTGGTTCTCATCAGCTCTGTTCCCGTTCTCCATCTTCGGCTGGCCTGATAACACTGATGACTTGAAGGTACTACTTGACTACAGGATTTGGCAATGATTTTAACTTTTTTAACTGGTGACTTGGAAGTAACACTTGGCAATGATTTTAATATAATACTGGTGACTTGGAGGTAACACTTGGCAATGATTAAATTTTTTTTTTGTTATTGTACGTTTTTGAGGCTGGCCAGGGGTTCCAGCCTTCATCTTCGTAATCCAATACAACCTCTCCGGTCCGTGATGCACCCTGCTACACAAATGGTGCTTTGGTGGCCGGCTGATACATACAGACAGCATAGCGCACCACACACACAGAATAGCCCAACACCGGAAATGCTACATCCTCTGATCGCCGACAGGCAGCAACATCGGTTCCGAGAAGTTTTGCCCTGAGGTCCGTAACCCGTATGACAATGTTAGGGACTATAGGTATATCCCCCTTCCTTAATAGGCATATGTCCAGCAGTAGACTGTTATAGTTTAGTGTTGCTGTTGCTTTTGGCCATATCTGCCGAAGAGTCGACAACCGTTAGAGGTAAACAAGTTGCTATGTTATCAAGAGATAGGTCCAAATCTGTAGACTGGTGGTAATCTAACGCACGTATCATATTTTTAGGCGTTCTACCCCGGAACTCTACTCGAAACGGGACACGATATCCTGTTCTTCTGGGTCGCTAGGATGGTGTTCTTCGGACAACGGCTTATGGGGAAATTACCTTTCAAGTAAGTAATTTAAATGGTAGTTTTACTGAGTTGCATGATTTGTGAAGCTGTAATCAAACTATACCATTCCACTAAAACGTTTGCAAAAGTTTGTATGGTCCTTTATTATTTCATGCCAAAACAACTTAGATATATTTAGCTGTACCTTGATACATCCAAATTCGTAAGTTCATACAAAAATCTTGTAGAAAACTCGCATAGTTTTTTTCCGTATTTTCCAGTTTTCGGTGTAACTTTTAGAGTTTTTTTTCCTTTCAAATCTTTTTCGGGCTATATTCGCAACATTAAAAAACAAATCCAAATCGATCCAGGCGTTCTGCGCTTGCCAAGGTAATTTTTTTTTTATCAGTCAAACAAAATTCATTTTAGTTCCTTGTGCAAACACAGGCGCTGTCTGTGGCATCGTAGCTCCCAAACGGATGAACCGATTTGATTTCTTTTTTTTTGTTATAAATGTATCAAATCACCTATCGAGAGTGTTATTAAGTATAATTGAAGAAAATCTGTTCAGCTGTCATCAGATCATCAGCTATTTTCTAGTTGATGAAAGGATCTGATCATAGAGGTCTAATCTTCTGAGATTTGGTGTTCTGTCACATCAATGATATTCCAAGAACATGGTAACCTTGACTTGATGCTGCAGCGTCACCTGGAATCTGTCTGCAGGATTCCTCACAAAGTTACAGCAGTGATATCTGGGCTCATTGGAATCTCAATCAATAAGTTATAAATACATGGTGATCAGGGTCTGATGAAGCAGGAAATTGAAAGGAGACTTTTAAGTTAGGTTTAATGTTATCTTGTCCTTCAGAGAGATTTACCTACATCCGATGGTACGCGACGCTCACGGCCGCAAAATGTCCAAGTCCCTGGGCAACGTCATCGACCCCGTGGATGTGGTCACCGGGGTCACACTAGAACAGCTGTACGCACAACTAGAGAACTCCAATCTAGATCCTAAGGAGATAGAGCGAGCCAAGCAAGGCCAGAAACAGGACTATCCTAATGGAATACCTGAGTGTGGCACGGATGCTTTAAGGTAAAGAATATATAAATAAGTAAATAGTGCTGATTATTATCTTATCCTACACCACATTTGTTGTTTTAAGGAGTTGGGCTGGCTTGGTTCAGGTTTGCAGGGGGGGCAATGCACAATACAGCCCAATGCGGAACGTCATCGCAGAACTTTTGGGGTAAACGAATTCTTGAGTGGAGACCGTGGCTTGACAAACGTAGTGTAGGTCGCCCTCTTGCCAGTTGGGGTGACGATTTGTGAAAGATGCTGGCTAGCTAGATGCGTTGCGCTGAGGACAGGGAGCAATGGCGCTCATTAGGGAAGGCCTATGTCCACCAGTGGACTTCTGTAGGCTGATATGCCCGATATGCCCATAATCCCCACGCTGGGTATGCGGCACAGCTTCTCGCACCATCGACGCAAAAGAAGCATCAAGCAAATTACCAATGATTAACTAATATATTCTGTCTACAGGTTCGCTCTGTGTGCGATGGCCCAAGGCCGGGATTTGAACCTGGACATTCTCCGCGTGCAAGGATATAGGTTCTTCTGCAACAAGCTTTGGAACGCGACCAAATTCGCGCTCATGTACTTCCCAAAAGACACTACCTATGAAGTAAGCCAATTCAGGAAATCTTTTCTTAGTCCACCCCCACGCTATGCAAGGAACAAAAATAAGGGGTAAATCTACTCCCGAAGGTCAACAACCTTTCATCAAACACTTTTTTTTTAGTTTGTCATTGAAGAACTGGTTTGTAACTCCATAATTTAACACAAAAACTTGTGAGGCATCCCTAGATCAGCTGATTTCTTTAAACTTTGTCCTTAATTTATTGTAGCTCTTCCTTAATTTTAGGGTTGGAATGCACAACACAAAAAGACTTACTTTTTGGAGAAACGTTTTGAATCACATGTTTTTAAGGTTCTCAAAACTTGTGGACGACCATGGTCCAAATAGTCTCTACCGAGATATCATACACATTCAAACTCCTTGTATCCAAGTTTCATCCAAATGCAGTCAGCCGTCACGGAGTCTCACACTCACACACGTACACAGAAAAACTTTCGCATTTATAATATAAGTGTAATCTGTATTACCTACATAATTGTATTATAGTATCTAGTCTAGATACAACGTATAGGTATATATCGGTGCCGATGCGCACTCCGGTAGGTACCTAGCTACCGACGGGTTCGTACCTGCACCTACTATGTACTTACTTAGTTTAGTTATATTTAATACTTACCTACACAATGTTTTTGTTTTCCTCTGTGAGATTTTGTTTAAGCTTAGCGGTATATTTTTTGTTTATCGTATAGGGCTGATATAAACTTTGTTTAATAGTCCATTAAATAAAAGAAAAAAAATATAAGTGTGATGTGTTTGTTTCGTCAGGTCCTCACGCCGACTCTCCCCGAAGACCTATCGCCGCTGGACCGCTGGATGGTGTCGCGGATATCTCTGGCGGTGCAGCGGGTGAACGCCGGGTTCCGAACCTACGACTTCCCGTCCGCGACCACGCACTGTTACAACTTGTGGTTGTACGACCTTTGCGATGTTTACCTGGTATGTACAAAATATAATGGCCTCTTAGATAATTAAAAACCTAGATTTTCAGATTATTAGGTTGATAGAAGTTTATCAACTCTTTATTGCACACAACACCAATAACAATTACAAGAACAGAGAAATGAAATAGTAATGTAGGTACAATTGGCGGTCTTATGGCTTAAAACGATTTCTTTCAGACAACCTTAGAACGGTAAGAATTTTAAATTTATATTAATGGAGCGGTGGTGTTTATACAACTAATTACCTATATTAGATATATAGATAACTCTTTATTCATCATCATCATCAGCTTATAGCAGTTCACTCCTGAACATAGACCTCCCCTAGTGAGCTCATTGTATCCTTATTTTTTGCAACTCTTTAATGTACACTTATAGATGGCGGCGTACATACGAAAACATATTCGAATAAATTTATTATTTTATTTATTAAATATATTATTCGTGATACCTCACACTCACACTAGGTCACGACAGGTTACAGTTTTCGTGATTGCACGAATATTTTGACATAACATATCATAAACTATTGGCCAATGACAACACGTTATTTCGAATCTAGGCTTTTTCATTGGACGACATTTGGAGCAAACGATACGACATATATCCAAATATTTGTTATTCGGCCTCTGATCAAAAGGCTAAAAACAGTCACCCATCCAAAAGTGACGCGAATCAAATTGGTACCTTTTTCAGGAATATCTTAAACCAATTTTCGCGTCCGGCACCGAATCGGAGAAGGCCGCAGCCCGTCGCACTCTCTACACAACGCTAGAGATTGGTCTGAAACTGCTCAGCCCTTTCATGCCCTTCGTTACTGAAGAGTTGTATCAACGACTACCAAGGAAGGATAGGAGCTGTCAATCTATATGCGTGGCGCCTTACCCCACTGTAAGTAACGTGGAATGCTAGTATATTAAATATAGGTTGATACGCGGGACATTGATATTGACATACACGTAGTGATGACGACGACCAATGATGAACGATGACGGAAACCCAAAATGAGTTTTCATTGATTTCGACAACCAAATTGGTTTTCCTCGTCGTTTATCAAGAAAGTTGTTCATCATCATTGGTCAAGAAAGTAATATGTTTTTTTTTGTTACCTATAAAACATACATGAACTTGAACTTGAACCAGGAATCTTGGATACTAGCTTTAATCTTGACAGTATCTCGAATCTTAAAACAACAATCTCGAATCTATTTAATCGTATTTGTTTTCCAGGACGCAGACGCACCCTGGCGTTCCGAAGAATTGGAATCCGATGTGGAAACTGCTCTCAAAATGGTGCACCTGATCCGATCAACGAGGGCCGAGTACGTTCTTGCTAACAAACAGAAAACAACCGCCCATCTTATTATATCACCGGATTTGAAGGTAAATAATTTTGTATCCGATAAAATTTTGTGTTGTTACAGCTTGAAACTAACATCTAAATCTTATATCTTATATATAAAAATCTCGTGTAACGGTATTTGTGGTAGAACTACTACGAAACGACTCGACTGATTTTTATGATTTTCATTATGTATAGAACACAATAGAATAGAATGGAATAATCGTTTATTCACCACTGCCTTAAAGTAGGAAATGCAGATAAATACGGACATTGTTATACTTATACTTAAAGCACACAGTATATTTTGTAGGTATGAGAATAGGGCTTAAAGTCAATTTAATACCGCTAGGTGATAAGAATGTCTCAATCCAGATTTTATTTCATATTATCAATATTATAATGTGTGAACCCGAAACACATACTTTTTATCCGGTTATAACGCGAGTGAAGCCGTGTGGGTGGAACCTAATAATAAATAAATAAATAATGCTAGATACTATCATACAACATCATCTAGCCCCTAAACTAAACAGAGTTTGTACGAAGAGATCCACATGAATGATATACTACGACTATACATGTATTTGTAAATTCATACACATTATAAACAGAAAACCGCAATCTTTGCCCGATCTAAAACACCAATTATTGGTAAAACTTCTAAGGTGGCAATAGTAAAGATTAAAATAAGGGCGAATTTTACAAGACGCGTGAATGGAGCTGTTCATCTAGATGTATAAAAAACTCTTCATTGTACTTATTCCAACATAAATTTTATTTTATTTATTTATTGGGTTGCCGACAAGAGATACACATACTTAAACAAAATAAAAGTACTTAATCTTAAAGGCTAGTGCTCCCTTAATTATAGGTGACCACATCATGCACATTTACATAAATATAAATGTATGTAATAGATAAATGATAAATGAATTGATTGTTGTTTAACTAAGTCGAAACATTACATTGGCCTTATATCATAATTATTTGTATCTATAGTCTGCCGTGGCAACATAGTTATGAAAACAAAACTTAATAAATCAACTCAATTTAAAATGTTTTTATCACAATAGTAAAAATATGTCAATAAAGAGTCAGTACTACGTAGAATTACAATAGAAGCATGTCAGAATATAAAGATTAAAATTAAAAGAGAAAATGAGGTTCAAACACAGTTTTTTTTGTTTTTTGCAGGTGGACACACTGAAATGTCTCTTCCGGAGTCTATCGTCGCTGGCGAATAGCGAGCTGTCAGATGAGGAGCCTCCCAGCGGATGCTCCATCCTCACCGTCTCTGACAAGATCGAAATTAGGCTCGTGCTTAAGGTAGTCAATAAATCAATAATAAATAATATTTACACGTCATTACAACATAAATTAAGTAGGTACCTATAAATAATTATTTTGAAGTGTTAGGTCAATGAACTCCTTAAAAATATAAGAAAAACAACACCAGCCTATATCAGACCACTGCTGGAAATAATCCTCCCCTAATAAGCCCATAGCCAAAGCCCAAGGGGATATGCCCATAATCCCCATGCTGGGCATGAGGGCTGACATCACAGGGCACATTTTCTCGCACCGCCGATGCTGCTACTGTCGGCGGCCAGGGGATGTAGCTGTGCCGGTGTCAGGCTGCGCTATGCTGCAATTAACTGGGCGTCAGAGTTTGTTAGTTAGCAGTGCACCACAGGCAGACGAGGTTGGCTTGCATTTCAAAGATGAAGGTTGGGATCCCATATACCCCGTATATTTACACTCATTTTAGTTTGAGATCTCTGAAATTAATCAATATCTTTTCCTATTACAGGGCTTGATCGACCCCCAAAAGGAGATGGCTAAACTGGGCAAAAAGATAGAGTCACTCACACAAACGATCACAAAGCTCCAACAAGCTATATCAGCTGAAGACTACACGGTCAAAGTACCGGTCGAAGTGCAGAAAACGAATGAGGAGAAACTAACGCAGTCACAAGGAGAGATCCAGAGGTTGCAAGCGGCAATGGAGAGTTTAAAACTTATGTAGTGGATTGGACACTTTGTAAATTTGAATGAAGATAAAGATAAAAAGCACTTTTTATTGTAACTACACAGGTTTCACAAATATACTTATAACAGTTATGATAGAACATTTTTTAGATAGAATCTTTTGCTTATTGCCTCCATGAAATTACTACTGCTAACTTACGAGGGAATGTGCGCTATGAACAAAAATCTTTGCCTAATGTATTCTCCCAAAAAAGGGTTGTCGCTTGTTTCCTCTTCCGTGTTACACAAAAGAGGAAACGGGACAACCTCTTTTTGGGCATTTTTAATAATAAAAACACGTGGGACAGATTTTGTTCAAAGGGCGCACTGCCCTATAAAAACTCCTTGATTGCCTCATACACTTGACATCAAGGAGGTTTAGTAAGGGAGAGCGCACTTTCAACAAAACGTGTGCGTAATGAATTCTCCCAAATTAAGGTTGTCTCGTTTCCTCTTTAGGGAACACATAAGAGGAAACGAAACCCAACTCTAATTTGGGCATTTTTACTAAGAAAAATCAGGCACAGATTTTTATTAAAAGCGCGCTTTCCCAGTTGTTTGCAGCCATGTTTTTTATTTTTGAATTTGAATCATCGAGATATTTAAACTCTATTAGAGTGGAGAAAAAGAGTCTGCACTTCGCGTACGCTGTCACTTACGAGGTCTTTTGAACACTTTTCAAGCGACGTAAGGTCTAAATTAGTGCAAATTTGGCATTTTGAAGTTTATTTATGTCAAACACGCTTGGACAATTCACCTGAAGACTGTCACTCGTATAATTATCTCGATGATTTGAATGAATCGAATCGACAGAGCTGGCCAGATGGGGCGATTTATTAGCGAGTCGCGCGATCCCATCATATGGACGCACGCACGTCACTTTCCACGTGATATTTCGCAAGCATTAAAGATGCCGCCGCAATCTGCATTAGGAAATTATATTTTAGTGCAATAAAAATCTAAATCTAATCTTTTCACACACACTATTTGGAGTAATATAAAAAACTACAATGCTAAGATAAAATATATGTATAGAATTTAAATTAAATTTAAATGCTTTCAGTACATATTTGCTATAATAACTTTAGAACTACCACTGATCATTTTTTGGTGATCTTTGCATACTTACATTTTAGACTATTGAAGTGATGTGAAATTTGTTAAGTAGGTAGTTAGGTTGAATTTTTTATGTGAAATAGTGTGTTGTAAAGTTTACCTGTAAGGGAATTATTTATTTTGTTACCTAAGTAATAAACTGCTTTTATAAATAAAATATGAGTTCTTTTGTATCACATAATTTTACTAATTGGATTGCATAGGTACCTAACGGCAGGAATAGGAAATCTATTGGTGAATATAAATGTATGTAGCGTGGCTTGAATCGGCTTGAACCTTTTAGTATATCTAGAGGTCTCATATGCCTCTGGTTTGTTTCTGTTGCGCTCCCAAACAGGAATTTACTCACAAATTACAGGTACATGAGGATTTACACCAGCAAGTCAGTGCATTTAATCATTAAATGCACTGCCTTGAAGGTGTAAATTTTTATGGCTCCTAATATGCATGATGGTGCATGTCTAGCGTAGCTATAAAATTTCTCGGGTGCGTGATCGATCATATGCTCGAAGGATCTCTACTGATATCATGGATAAACCAGAGTTTTTACGAGATAACATCCATCCATCATATTAAAGGCGGCATTAAGACCCAGCCATTTTAAAAAAAAAACTCCCGTACGATTACTCCCAGTCCCAGTCCCCGTGAGTTGACGCCGCCAGGGAGGGCGCGGCGATGGAGAAAGAAATGGCCCTTAATTCCATACACACGCGCACAAGGTAAACTAGTGTAGACGACTCGGATTTATTGACAACCCAAATATTTTTCATTGTCAATGTTACTGTCAGCCGTCAGATTTTTAATTTGTCAAAAAAACCTGCAATTGCAAGTCAGTCCAGTCCAGCAGATTTCAATATTTGTTTACTTTCTCGGTAGGTACCTATCACTCAGAATTTATTTTAGTAATTTTGCGATGGTAAATCGTAATTTAATAATAACGAATTTGCCAACCAAAACAAATAGAGTATATGTAGAATATGGAGTTCCCAGATTTGGGTAAAAACTGCGAGTTTGCAGGTTGTAACCAGATAGATTTTCTGCCAATTCAATGCCAATGTACGAAGATCTTCTGCCGGGACCATTTCAGCGCTCACTGCCTGTCCGGGGAATGTCCATTAGCACCGAAGCCGAAAGATATCAACTTTAAAAATGAAGACGAAATTTTCAAATGTTCACAAAAAGGCTGCAAGATGGGAAGTCTGCATAAACTTGCCTGTATAAAGTGTTCTAAGCACTACTGTATAGCTCATAGGTTTCATCCGTAAGTACCTTACTTAATGAAGAGATTTTGACTTTGACTCAGACTTCTTTTGATAGTGATTTTGAATTGGTATCTAATAAGGCGACTTTATGGGTCAAACCTCCCTCTCGCTCGCACTATTCAACATGTTTGAAGATATAAAATCACTGAATGTAGTTATGCAAAATAGCAAACCATCACGGCCTAGAAAATATCAATACAAAGGTTCAACAAGAATATCATGTTGAACCCTGTTGGGTTTCCTACCATCGTTACCATCGTTTTCCTACCAAAAAATTTGCATCAAAATTGATCATATTGGTACCAGTTTTTTTGGTAAGAAAACGTGATAGAATCAAAATTATATTATTGCTGAACCTTTGTATTGTTATTTTCTAGGCTGTGAAGGTTTGCTATTTTGCATAACTACATTCAGTGATTTTATATCTTCAAAAATGTGGAATAATGTAAGCAAGAGGGAGGTTTGACCCTTATAGTCTTTTTTTTGCCTTAGGGCATTTACATTATTATGCCAAAATGAATTAATTTTTATTAACTGTGAATAAAGCTTTGAGTGCTTAAACCACACTTGCTCTAGCCGGCCTGCTGAAGTTTCATGTTGTCAGCCCACAGTCAACATGGTAGCTAAGATAAGATTACAATCATCATCATGACTTTCCCCACTGTTGATGTAAGCTTATTGGGTTTGTTAGAGACAAGCCCAAACATTACATTTAGTGCATTCCCACCACATATGCCAATGAAATCAGTCAACTTAATAGATGCAACCAAAAACTAAGAACTGCAATCACTCTGGTGTCTCATCATCATCATCATCATCATCCATAGCCGGACTTATCTGCTATCTATCTATCTATCTACTGGGATATAAGCCTCCCGAAGTTTGTACCATCCACCACATTCTTGCGCTAGTTGCTTCAACTCTTGTTCCTATATTGTAATATTTCAGGTCATGTCCAGAAGACAGGGAAGAGACCTGGGCTGCCAAAAAGGCAGAGTATGATGCACCAAGACTGCTACATAACAAAGCCAATAAACTATCACAAGAGCAGGTAATCAAACCACTAAAATGTCCTTAACTAGCTTCCGCCCGCGGCTTCGCAGGCGTGGTACCGGAATAAAAATTAGCCTATATCTTAATTCAGGTCATAATATTCCAAGTTTCATCCAAATCCGTTCAGTGGCTCTGGTGTCAGAGAGTAACAAATATCCATGCATCTTCACAAACTTTCATGTTTATAATACTATAGTAGGAAGTATTTTAAGTAACTGTAGCTCTCTTTGTGTGTCAGTGTGAGAGAGTAACAAACATCCATACATCCCAACAAACTTTCACGTTTATAATAATAGTATTATACTTACTTCCTACTATAGAGTAGGAAGTATGATAAGTAACTGTATCTCTCTTTGTGTGTCAGTGTGAGAGAGTAACAAACATCCATACATCTTCACAAACTTTCACGTTTATAATACTATAGTAGGAAGTATTTTAAGTAACTGTAGCTCTCTTTGTGTGTCAGTGTGAGAGAGTAACAAACATCCATACATCTTCACAAACTTTCACGTTTATAATACTATAGTAGGAAGTATTTTAAGTAACTGTAGCTCTCTTTGTGTGTCAGTGTGAGAGAGTAACAAACATCCATACATCTTCACAAACTTTCACGTTTATAATATTAAAGTAGGAAGTATGTATGGAACTGTAGCTCCATTCTTTATATGTCAACATCAAAAGTATTAAATTACATGTACTCGTATAAGCTTAACTATATTCCATGCTTGATCTGACAACATCTGATATGAAATGACATGAATTTTATTAGTATCCAGATTTTTTATAGGACTTAATGCTAATTTAGTGTAGGATGCCTTCCAACCAGTGTGAAATAGTTGTACCTACATCTAAACTAAAATGCATAGCTCATGTCCAAAAGCAATGGCTGTAAATATCTATAATAAATTACCAGCAAAACTTAAAGCCCTGGAAGGATAGCATTTTTGTAAATAGTTTTAAGAAAATGCTATTAAATAAGATATAAATAAATAAGACATATTATTCTCTAAATTTACTACTACTATTACTAAATTGTAAATGATCAAGCAGTTATCTGTTTTAAGTGTATTTTAAATATTGGTCTGCTCCTACTCAGTTGTGCAATACCCTAACTGAGTACATATTATTTATTAGTTCTTAAATCTAGTCTACCACCCAAAGAGTTTGGATTTTTTAAATATACTAAGTGTATGCTACCACCTGACTGATTTTAATGATATTGAATTTTGAATGTGTTAAGCTGCACATAAAAAATTCATTGATGTAAAAGCCATTCCCTGAGGTGATGTTTGAAAGCGCTGGTGGTAGGTGCATCACTTATACTGATGATGACGATGAAATGGAAGACCTTTAGGATATAATTGTTAATAATTTTAATTTATTTGTAATTTCTTCTTACAGATAACAGAAAACATACGCAAAGCTCTACAATCATCAGCCAAAATGAAAACTGCTGCCAAAATACATCTAATGAGGATCAAGCAGAAAGCGATTGGGGAAAAAACCCACCCAGTATTAAAACGCATATACTTTGCAGTTAAAAAACCCGAAAACATGGATCCAAAACCTGTTAAAATACTCACAGATGAAGAAGATTTAGTAACGATAGAATCTATAACAATAGATCCAGACTTAAAAGATACAGTTCCATTATTTATAAATTCTGAGTGGACTCTCGGAAGAGCTTTGGATGGAATTTGCGATTTGTGTAAGATCAAAAACGTTAATAATACAGCTGGCAGTACTAAGGTAAAACTTTTTAGATACTTTGATGGATATTGCATAAATCCTTGCAAGAATGACGTTAGCATGCAAGAGCTCATTGAGAAGCAGGTGTTGCAAGAAGGAGATAAGTTGATGGTAGATTATGTTGATACAGAGGTTTTGAAAAAGTTAGATGAAAACTCACAATTGTTTTTGAATTTATGATTGTAGATTGAGAAGATTACTTGAAGACTTATTATGTAAGCATTATTTTATATGGCTAAATAATTACAGAAATAAATCTAACTAGAAATTATCTAATCAAATGCATAATTCGTTTTATTTATATATCAGGAATTAAAAAAAATTTAGGTATGTAAATCAGTCACAGTATGTAAATAGTCTATCTCGTAAGAGTCCCAGTTACTAGTCCCACAACTTAAAGTTGTCAATTTAGTAATATTTGAGATGTTTAGGTTGCTTTATACCAACGTCATTTTTTGGCTTCTAGCTAAAACGAAAAATAAAAAAGATATTCAATTGGGGGCCTGTAGTGTCATAATCAGCATAAAGTAGACCATTCATTGACATATTATTAGTAAAAGTCCACTGCTAGACATAGGCATCCACCCTCCACCCATGAGCGCCATTACGCCCTGTCCTCAGCTCTGTCTTTAGTGATTAACCCCAGATTATTTTGGCCCCTACCAGAGATAAAAAGTAATAAAACTACTTAAAATATTGGTTGAAAAACAAATACCACACAAAAATTATGTATTTTTTGTTTAATTATTAATCTTTTTTCTACCCAATATCTGTGTTTACCACGTAGGTATGAATACCTAGGTAGATAGGTAGATCCAGAGCATAGATCTTTTAAATACTACGGTAGTATCAAGTCAAGTCAAAATTCATTTATTCAGTAGGAACTGTATAGTACACTTTGAAACGTCATTTTTTCAATTTACCACCAATACGTAACGTGACCAAACAGAGAAGAATTGGCAAGAAACTCTGCTTGGCTTATATTTTTTTAACGTCATTGTTCTTAATAACTATTACATTGTTTTTGATGGAGTTGGAGGCAGTTTCATCCCAAGCTTTTTTGTCATCTAAATAATCAGATATTTTATAATAAGCTTTATTACAGAGATTACGTTTAACAAAATTTTTGAATTTATTTACAGATAGATTAATCACGTCATTTGGGATTTTGTTAAAAAAACGTACACACATCCCTTTAAAAGATTGACTAACTTTATGGAGCCTTACAGTAGGAACAGCTAGTTTATCTTTAATTCTAGTGTTAACATTATGATTGTCGCTATTTTTCTTGAACATGTTAATATGTTTTCGGACATACATTAAGTTTTCATATATATATTGGCACGGCACTGTCATACCATTTATTTCTTTAAACTTAGTTCTAAGTGATTCTCTGGGGCCCATATTATAAATTGCACGAACAGCCCTCTTCTGCAACACAAATATGGTGTTGATATCTGCAGCATTCCCCCACAACAAAATGCCGTATGACATAATGCTATGGAAGTAGCTGAAATAAACTAGTCTAGCCGTTTCTACGTCAGTAAGTTGACGGATTCTTTTGACTGCGTATGCTGCAGAACTGAGTCTGTTCGACAACCCATCTATGTGAGCGCCCCATTGAAGCTTATAATCTAAAGTTATGCCTAAAAATACAGTACTGTCCACAAGATTTAGATCTTCATCTTTTATTTTAATGTTAGGTTTAACTTGTTTAACGTTTGGTAATATCAATCTTATACATTTTGTTTTAGTTTCGTTCAGTAATAAATTATTTACCATCGAACCAGTTAACAACTTTCGCTATTGTATTGTTCACGTCGTCAAAATTGGTCTGTCGTCGCTTTAATTTAAATAAAAGTGACGTGTCATCCGCAAACAATACAATTTCGAGTATATAAAAGATCTATGATCCAGAGTATGAATATGAATGAATAGATCATAGCAAAAAATCTAACCTCTTTGGGTTAGATCTAGATAGAAAAAAAAATACAATACCTGTTATTTTCAAAAAAGTTTCTATGCAAACGACTCCAGAAATAACCAGATTATTTCTTTAGAGGTTTTTTTATGTCAGTGAAGAATAAAACAGCGTAGCATTTAATTTCTCTATGAATAAAACAAACAAGTAGGTATCATAAATAATCTTTTAATATCTTAAATAACAGCGCCCTCGCTATAATAATCCTTGCTGACTTGTGACACGCTTCTCTTATAGTCCACAAGCGGCACACTAGCTGCGGGGGCAGACAGGTTTGTCTGTGCCGTTAGTGGCGGTGTGGCCGCTAGCTTATACTTCTCCACCAGCCAGTTACACTGTCCACTTCGGGCAACCAAAGTCATAAAGTCCCTTCGGTACTGCTTAGTCAATATCGCGTAAAGGAATGGATTAGCACACGCGTTCAGCGGGTAAAAGAACACTAGTAGAACTTTCCCATGGCTGACGTCTACCAAAGGTACTCCAGCTAGTGCAGTGACCCCGAAGAAGGCTACAGGCGCCCAGCATAGCAAATCTGTTCCGATTAGCAAAGCCATTTTATTTGCTATTTTCCGTTCGGCAGCCGCCGCGGCGCCCCTACCGCCGTAATTCTCTCCCCCGCCGCCCAGAGAGCGATAAATCTGGACGTAGCATACAACGATCGTCACCCATGCTACAGCATTCGTCATAAATAAACCCGCTTGATACGCTACATCTCCTATATCCTTACTCTCAACTGGAAGGCATATCGAAGTTGATGAGTAGTCTGAAACGCCAAGCAAAGGCAATCCAGCCATCAGTATTGAGAACGTCCAGCCAGCTATCATTATCTTCGCCGCTGCTGACAAAGAGATCCTTCGTTCTAGGTATATTGCGTACGTGATCGCGAACCATCTCTCAAGCGTCACGATAGTTAGTGTAAACACGGACAGTTGCCCGGAGAATACTGATAGGAACCCGGCTACTTTGCAGCCGACTCCGTACTGCCAGTTATAAGCGTAGTTAAAAAACTCTCCATAAGATCTGAGGTCTACAATAGCTAGCATGAAAAGATACAGTCCCGTGCACAGGTCTGAGAATGCTAGATGGCACATGAGGAATCTTGGCACGGTCAGCTCAGCGTGGTTAGTTAGGAGCACCAGTAGGACGGCTATGTTGCCGACGACGGCCGCTGAGATGACGATCCAGACGCTCGCTCGCAGCCACGACCAGCCCATCACATCTTCGCATGGGTTCAGCGCGTCTGGCAGCGGTGTGCAGTTCACTATCCGACGGCTGAAAGCAGATAAGAAAATAAGTTGAGCATGCTAACATTTACTGATGCTCTCCATCTAAATGAACGACGTTCGCAAGGTGTGCAAGGCAGGATTCAAAGCGTCAACTTTATATTGCCTCTAATAATCGAAATCATTACCAATAGTAGAAGGAACTATTTCTATAACCGAAGCGTGATTCCAAAAAGCTTGGTTCGGCGTTCAGTCCAACGACCAAGCTTTTTCCACTAGTGTGGACCAGCCAGGGTTCAATATTTGCGGACTGTGGCTGACCTTGTGCTGACCTCTGCTTATCGTTTTCTTCATCCTTTTTACACAATCAATTTTATTCAAAAAAGTAAAAGTATTGAGAACATAATATATAGAAAGAATAGAATAAAACAGACTAGGGTGTAAATAATTTTACATTTTAAAGAACGCTAAAGTAGCAGAAAGCTTAATAACTCAGCGTAATGCTGGTTGCAGCAACTAGTTGTGTTGTTTTACCTGAAGCTGATATTACCGCACTGCGCGGACATATGCCCCCCGAGCGTGCTATTGACCGGCTCGTGGAACTCTCCCAGGTCGTCCTCGAAGCTGCCAGAGTCCGCGAAATACTCCTCGTAGGCATCGTACTCTTCACTCGTGGTCGCGGTGGAGATGTCTTCGTCGGGAGATCTAAAGAAAGATACGGGATCGCTTTAACTACTTACAGTCTACCTACACTACAGTATCAATTCATTCAACTGACGACGACTGGTATGGTAGGTAATACTTGGAAGACGAAGCTCGAATATTTTGACATGTGGTATCGTACCCAAGTGTATGGTAAAATTTTGGCCAGTGGAAAACCGTAGATTCAAAATTCTACGATCGAGTCGTCGTCAGTTAAATGAATATTACTGGAGAATGTAGATTGATTATGCAAATGGCCCAACCATCCTCGTTATCAAAGAATTATCTTTAACGAACCGATAGCGTGGCTTACTTCGGTGTTCTTAGCCCGTAATCCGAGAGCAACACTCCGTCCGGTTACTTGGACGGGTGACTGTCTAGTGAAATTTAGATCTAAGCACTTCCGTACTTTGGGAGGCACGTTAGGATGTTAGTCTGGGCTTTTTCAGTCGCTAAGCCAGATCAGAGGACTCGTACTAAAAACTCGGACACCAGAGTTGGCCACTAGCTCATACGAAGAAGAAGTTATGCTTCGTAGTTCACGCATGTCAGGACTATGCCTCACGATGCAACGCCCTCTTTCGTCAACTTGACGCATGAAGGTGCCAGTTATTTCACCAGCACCCACACCCCTCAAACTAAAATACAGGAATGCTGCTTCACGGCAGAAATAGGCGAGACGGTAGTATGTAGGTACTTCCCCGGACGAGCACTACAAAGTGTTGAATATAGTCTAGTATTCCGACATGAATGATAGAATAAGGAACGAATTACAGTGTTTGTTAATTTGTTATCTGTGCATGTTTAGCTATCTCTCGCTATCATCTGTGAACTTTCTACCTGTTCCTATAAAATCTGTTTTTTCACCAGCAATCTGTTGGAGAAGAGAAGGAGGCACCTTTGAAGACGTCAATTTGTATCCACCCATGGTCAGTATCCACCCATGGTCAACTCACAGCACCGGCTTTTTCCAAGCACGACTTGATTTATGTTTCACTTAAATATAGGATTCCAAAACTAAAACCCATTATACTCAATCAGAGAAATTTTAACAAATTGGATAATGCTGAATTAGATGTCGTTGCATCGTGCGTAAATTGGTCTAGTGTGGAGGTGCTTGACACGGTGACGGATAAAGTTGACTTCCTCAACAATAAAATCATTGATGTATTCAATGAAGTTGCTCCTATCCGCCCTGTTAAAATTAAACACAAACCGTCTCCCTGGATCACTGATGCCATTCGTAAAGCCATGTCAAAACGCAACCGTGCTTTTCGTAAGTACAAGAAAGATAGGTCGCAGGAGAACTGGGACGCGTATAAGAAATTGCGTAATAGGTGTAACTTGATATGTCGTAATGCTAAACGCCGTTATATTTCAGATCAGATTGAACTCTCAAGCCCTGCTGGCATCTGGAAGTTCCTTAAGTCTCTTGGCTTAGTTAAATCCAAAGCTGTCAATACTGATGTCCCTATTGACCTTAATGTTCTAAACTCCCACTTTACTTCCTCTATAAAAATTAGCCCCACTACAAAATATGATACTCTCCTTGAAATCCACAACCTTCCTCGACCCGACACTTCCCCATTTGTTTTCTTGCCTGTCTCCCAGGATGCTGTTAAAAAGGTTTTACTATCCCTGAAATCGAAGGCTGTTGGAAGTGATGAAATTGGACGTATAATGGTTTTACTCATCTCTGACCATATTCTTCCGACCATTGTCCATATAATCAACTTTTCACTGTCTTCTGGTTGTTTTCCTGAACAATGGCGTAAAGCTCATGTCATCCCATTACCAAAAATATCGAACCCGCTTCTCCCTAATAACTTTAGACCTATTTCTATCTTACCTTTTCTATCTAAAGCCTTAGAGTCAATTGTCTATAAACAAGTTAACGACTATCTTAACGAAAGTAAATTACTTAACGTCTTTCAGTCGGGTTTCAGAGCAGGACACAGTACTTCAACTGCTCTCCTCAAGGTCACCGAGGATGTTAGATGTGGAATGGAACAGGCTAATGTCACGGTTTTAGTCTTAGTGGACTTCAGTAATGGTTTTAACGCCGTTGATCATGAAATTCTTTTAGCCGTTCTAAACCACCTTAATTTTTCTCCATTAGCCGTTCAATGGTTCTCTTCTTACCTTGTTGGCCGTCGTCAGACAGTTCGCAGTGGTCAAGCTTCCTCAGATTGGTGTGACCTGGATGCCGGTGTCCCTCAGGGGGGCATACTTTCTCCATTATTATTTTCCTTGTTTATAAACATGCTTTCCTCTAAGCTTCAATGCTGCTACCATTTTTATGCGGATGACCTCCAACTTTATCGCCACTCTAAGACCGAACAGTTGGTTGAATGTATAACTGCTCTTAATGACGATCTCTTACAGCTTCAGGTATGGTCTGACAGCTATGGAATCCAGGTCAATCCTAATAAATGCCAAGCTATCATCATAGGTGGCTCCCGTCAGCTTGTTAAAATTGATCTGGAAAGTCTAACTTCCCTGCGTTTTAATGCTACTATCATCCCTTTCTCTCCTGTTGTCAAAGATCTTGGCATTCTGCTAGACGCTAACCTGGGTCTGCACAGGTTAAGGAGGTATCACGGAAATTTTTTGCTTGTCTTCATTCTATTATGCGTTTCAAAAACTTTCTCCCTGAGCAAACCAAAATTTCATTAGTGAACTCTCTCCTGGTACCAATCATCGATTATGCTGATGTAGTGTACCTTGACCTTTCATCAGACTACCTTAATAAGTTAGATCGACTACTTAATTCTTGCATTCGTTTCATATTTTGTCTTCGGAAATATGATCATGTATCCTCGTAACGTCGAAAGCTCAAATGGCTTCCTATAAGAGAGCGACGAAATTTGAGAATTTTGTGTCTCCTCTTCTCCATTCTGAAGGACCCTTCTTCGCCACAATACTTGAAATCCAAGTTTTCTTTGCTGTCCGACACACACGAACGGAATCTCAGGTCTTCTGGTACTCTCTGCCTTGAAGTCCCTCTGCACACCTCTGCTTATCGTGCTAACTCATTTGAAGTGGTGGCAGTGGGTCTCTGGAATGCTCTCCCTCTTAGCATCAAAAAAGCATCCTCCAAACTGGCGTTTAAGCGCCTTGTGCATGACTACTATTTCGGTTCCAATGACAAGCATGGTTCTACCTAATTAGCTACCTAATGTTATCTCCTACTTTGTTTATTTTTAATTATCTGCAATTTGGTAGTAAGTATTATTTTTGTTATTTTATCTTTGATGTTGTGTTTTAATTTTAATGGTTATGTACCAACCGTTTTTTTTATATTACTGTTTCATTATATATATATATATATATATATATATATATATATATATATATATATATATATGTATATGTATATATATTTATATATAAATTTATTTTTAAGGAGATTTGTTTGGTAGGTTAGTTTTGTTTTTTTATGTATACTTTTCTCTTTTGTTGTTCTTTTTAGTTATGTTCATGCACGCCAACCATAATTTTCTACCTATCATGGTTGACTGGCAGAAAATGCTTCCTAGCATTAAGTCCACCAATTGTACTATTATCTCTGTAAAAGTGCAATAAAGAATTAAATAAATAAATAAAGAGAATTAAATAAATTTGAATGCAAATGTAGCAAAAAGCAAAATCTAAAACACGGAAACAACGACCCTGTCACCTGTCATAAGTACAATCTGCTTGCGAGCGCGATAAAAATAGTTATAGGTCATTTTTGTTTTTGGCGTCTCTAAGTAAACTATACAAAAAAAAGTTGTAAGGATATTGATGGAAGATAGGGAGATATTGGTAAATCGAACATTGCTTAAAGTATGCATAATTTCATCCTTATAATAGTAAACTGGAAGTTATACTACTTATACTATCAATTAATGTGTTTATGTAATTAAAATAATCGTTATTTTTCTTAGTACCTACCCAAAAAAAAGTAAATAAAAATAACTATTATCGATTTTACAGGTACAAATGTAAAAAATTGTTAAAAAGTGCCCCCCTCTTCCCTAAACCGTCTAATTTTGTTAATTAATTTGAACCCTAAATAATCAATAATTGTGACCAAGAAATTCGTTGTTGTATTTTCTGAGCAAAATATACGAGTCAATTTGCAAACTACTGATGTATTATTTTTCGATCCACACTGCCTCATCATAATACAAAGAGTCTTACTACTAGCACCACTGAACTCACACAGAAGTCCCACCGGCTTCCCACTCCGGATCTATAGCTCGGATAGGCGCTAGAGATCTCTTCTTCACACCAGCATCGCACTTCTGTTGCATGACTGCGAGTTGTGTTTCAAACAGTTTGTGCCTTGCCGGGTTATGGCGTTCAGGGAACTTAAACGCGCAGCAGTGGAAATGGTGGGTTAGTTGCGCTCTTTCTAAACTCTGAAATTGAACATTTTTGTAAAATAATAATATGCACTTTTTCTAAGAGTACCTACCTCTAGATGGGGCGATTTACGCGAGAGTTTAGGCCCGTGTGGCCAATCAGTGGGTTGAGTGCGAAAAACTTATCATAAAGTGAAATTACAGGAACAAGAGGCATAAAATCTTCATGCCTCAAGTTGATCGCGTACATCGCTCCGTCTGGACTACCCTAAGTTAGCATACAACCACAAAATAAACAACTGTAGGTACCTGAAATTCGTAAATAGATGGGATGTATTTTAAAGATGGCGTCTTCTCTATTCTAAGTATTTCTAATTTCTCCAGTCCTTTGGTTGGTAGCGAGGTAATAGCGGTATTACTTAAATCTCTGAAAAACAAACAGTTTGTATTTTAGTTACGGTTACCAATAGTATTAAGATGTAAAAATTAATTTAATATCACAGCGGGAATCGAACCAACAACCTTTACGTGTGTTCAGGCGTGTGTCAGTCACAACACAGTCATATCACATTTCATTATGATTAAACTACATGTATTTCAAGCAATAAATAAACCTTTGCTTTGACTTTAACTTTAACTTTAACTTTGTATCAACTTACAATTGCCTTAAAAGTAAATTCCCTGAGAATGCATTAGCATCCAAATGCTTCAGTTTCGTGTTTCCTCTGAAACTCCTGAAATAAAACAAATACTTTTAGTTTTGCTACTCAGCAACAGATGGCGCTAGTGGTGTAATTTTTATTTCGCTCCATCTCGTCCCAATAATTGAATTACTTACAGTTTAGATATTTGGGAGTTTTTAAATGCGAATGCAGGTACTTCCTCGATCAAATTGTAATTCAGTGTTCTGAAACAAATATTTTTTTATTATTATTATACCTAATATGAGGTTTAGTTCATTCCTTGGCTAGTGGTAAACTCTGGTGAATTTTTAGGCCGCCGCCTGGAGGCCTCTGACATGACTTAACTACTTAATAAGCCGGGGCCAGTATCATAACGTGCCTTCTGAAGCACGGCACGGGTAGGTTAGGGTAAGGTAGTTGTTGATACTGACGGGGCCGTAGTAGAATCCTACCGGGACCCCATGACCCCGTCAAGTGCTACTGCAGTGTCGAGCCCTTCATCAGGTGATGAATGGTTCGATGATGCACTAGCAATACACTGAGTGAAGGAACACGATGTGTTTTTAGTCGGTAGGCCGCCGAGCTAGCGACGACAGCTAGTAGCTGGCGGAGAGCCCGACAGACCCCTCCAACTCTCCCCGAGCTGAAGGACATGCGTAACGCATTTTCACACCCACTAAAAAAAACAAGGGTAGTTGTTGATGTTATTGTTGTTTTATCCTCAATGATTGCTTTTTCCACTTCGATGTCCTTTTTGATTGCTTTTTCCATTTCGATATCTTTTTTGAATGTTTCTTTAACTCCGATACCCTCTTTGAGACAAGACAACGTCTGTCGGGTCAGCTAGTTAGAAATAAAACAAAAATAGAAAGTCAATATGTACCTAGTGACTTACACTTGATCAGCGCGCACACGCAGCGCATGCGCTGGTATCCGTTTTATATGGTTGCCTTCTAAGTCTCTGGAAAAAAAGCTTTGGTTAACACAACCAAAAGATAAAATTCAAACCCTTTGACAAAACCATGGTTGTAGCTTTGTAACTTCCTAGTTTTTAGGTACGTGAATGGTTGCCTCCCAAGTTTTTAGGTTCCTACTAGAATGGTTGTATTTTAAGTTAAAAAAAACCTTCCAAAAGGTTTCATCTGTTATTTTAATACATAAGTGTGAAAGCCACGGCTTACTTCTGTGCCCTTAGCACAGCTAACCTTAAACAACACTCCGTCCGGTCACTGCTTGGATGGGTGACCGTTTAGTGGCATTCAGATCTGAGCGCTTCCATGATTCGGAATCACGTTTATGTACGATTTACACCTACTGGCACGTGTCGGAGAGCATCGAAGCGTATTTTAAAACATGCTAGAGGAAATTGATACATCCACTCATGCATATATCTACTTACGGATCGATTTATGTCAGTGTTTGACAAAGCTCAAAGCTGCGTAAATTGCATGCAAAAAAGGAACTTAACAGCTTTGTGGATGTTTCAATTTCTTTTAGCATGTTATTAAATGCTCTCCGATGCTCTCCGACGCGCGCCGGTAAATGTGAATTGTACATGTGTTGATCTCGGCTTTTCCAGTCGGCTAGTTCAGTCTAGTTATAAGCCGACGTGTCGGCTAGTTCAGTCTAGTTATAAGCCGACATGTCGGCTAGTTCAGTCTAGTTATAAGTTCACACTTACCGGCGCGCGTCGGAGAGCATAGGAGAGCATTTAATAACATGCTAAAGGAAATTGAAACATCCACAAAGCAGTTAAGTTCCTTTTTTGCATGCAATTTACGCAGCTTTGAGCTTTGTCAAACACTGACATGACACCAGAGTTGGCCACTAGTTCATACAATTATTTTGTGTTTGCTACTTACTGGCCTACCTTATCAGTACAATTGAGCACAATATCTACAATATACGGGCATCGATTGAAAGTCATTGCGCGGTGCGTAAATAAAATACTTAACTACCTACTCACTGATATCACTGATATCAATCATCATTTAATTACTTTTCATAAGGACCTATTTACCTAAGAAGTGCTTATCTTATCTTATCTTAAAAGACTGTCTGATCCCATTGCAGGGCGTAGGACTCCCTTCCCTCTTTCCAAACTTCTGGATATTGGGAAACCACTCCAGGATACCCAAAAATTCCAGTTCGTCGTGTTAGGGGTTCCATCATCCATCTTCGGAACCAAAGCCAGCCTCACCTGCCGCTGGTGCACTCTGCTGACTAAGCCCTATATTTCCCATGGCAGCGCAACCAGTCGCCGGCCACCAATAAAATGTATGGTGGTGTCCTTTTGGTGGCGCAACCAAACGGACAGGTGAATAACTCTCTATAGAGCTGTATATACATTTTGTTTGTAGCCAGCGGCTGGTTGCGCCGCCGTGGCGTCCCGGTGAAGTATAGGGCTAACAAACGGGGCTCAGGCGGCCGGCTGATTGCGGTATAGCGCAGCCTAACCCCTATATTTCGCCGGGACACCATGGCAACTCAACCAGTCGCCGGCTACCAACAAAATGTATGGTGGTGTCTGTTTGGTGCAACCAATCGGACACCGATTGAGTAACTCTCTATAGAGCTATATACATTTTGTTTGTAGCCGGCAACTGGTTGCGCCGTCATGACGTCCCGGTGAAATATAGCCCTTAGGCTGCGCTATACCGCAATCAGCCGGCCGCCGGAGCCCCGTTTGTTAGTCAGCAGAGTGCGGCAGGTGAGGCTGGCTTTGGTTCCAAAGATGGATGTTGGAACCCCTAACACGACGAACTGGACGTTTTTTCGATATCCTGGAACGGATTCCCAGTATCTAGATGTTTGGAATATATGACACCGACACAGCTACATGTCCGCAGAGGGGCATCAGCGGCGGTGCGAGAAGCTGTACCCTGTGATCCCCAACCAGCATGCCCCGCGTGAGGATTATGCTTATTTCTTATTAGGGGAGGCCTATGTCCAGCAGTGGACTTATATAGGCTTGTGTTGCAGTCGTTGTTGTTTGTGTCTAGTTCGCCGTAAGAAGTGCTAGTTAATTTGATATATTTCATTTACCGTAACCATTTTTATTTTTGTGTGTGTTTAGAAATTATTTTCAGCAATTGTTTGGGGAAGACTCCACCATGATCAGTATCTGATGGCGCATTGGTATCTTCCTAAAATGATTCTTTATTATTGTTGAAATTAATGAATAAATAAGGTAAAAGGTATAAGGTATACAGAATAATCTTACTCTATTTCTTCCCTCTTCGTATGAGTTAAAGTCAACTCTAATGTCGGAGTTTTCACGTGGCTTAAAGGACTGAAAAAGTCGGGACCAGCATCTTAACGTAGTTTCCGAAGCCCAGAATTGCTTAGATCTCAATGCCCACTAAACGGCCACCCATTAAAGTAGTGACCATGGAGTTTTGCCTATACAAGGTGATTTGAGCCATGAGCGCTGCTTACTAGTAATAGGACTAAGTAGGTTTCTTTCTAACGTCACATGATCACGTCCGCTCCTCGTCTATTTACCTCGATGATTTTCTTTAATCTTTATTGTACACCAGAAAAATTACAAGTTAATTGAACTATTAAGTTATAAATTTATTATAAAATCGGCCTTATAGCTAAAAGCGATATCTTCCAGGCAACCTTTGGATGGACTAGATTGTACAGAACGATTGTATTTACATAGTTCTATAGCGTGTCTCGCAAAAACTCAAAAATGGCTCGACGATGTGATTTATTTGTTTTGTTCACTTAATTAAGAGAAGCCTAAGAAAATTAGGGAAAACCTTTAGAAACAGCCGAAAAATAAAAAAGTTGAATTAATTTACGATTATTATTATTAATTATTTTTTAAAGTGGTACGAAGTTCACCGGCTCATCTATGTATAACTTACATGGCCTGCAAATATGACATGTTCCCTCTTTTGCTGTCATGAACATGACTCAAGTTCGGCACTTCCAAAAGCCCAGACGTTGTGATCATGCTGAAAAAAGACATAATAATATACGGGACTTCTCACACACACACACACAGAAGAGCCTGTTAAACTAAAGTTTTCAACCAGTGTGTCCTACTGGTCATGACATGAGGAGGCAAAACGTGGACACACACGGGACTGCCAAAAGATGCGTGATAAGAAAGCGTGATATGGAACGAGCTATAAGCTCGGAGTTTGTCTGATAGAAACCACAACGAGACTATCCACCGGAGAACAAAAGTTGTAGACGCGCTTAGAGAATTAGCAAGATGAAATGGTAGTGCCATATTGCCCGAAGAACCGACAACTGTCGGAGTAAACTAGTGGAGACTGTGGCGCGGCAAACGTAGTGTAGGATACCCACTGGCAGGCAATCTAGCAAGGTGGAATGACGATTTGCGAAAGGTAGAGGCTGTATGCGTTGAGCTAAGGACAAGCCGCAATGGCGCTCATTAGGGGAGGCATATGTCCAACAGTGGACTGCTATAGGCTGATGAGGATGATAAAGAGTTAACTGGTTAACTGGTTTGCTATAATATTATAATAAGAACACAAAAGTACATACTTACAATGTGCGTAGCTCGGGCAGCGCGGGCAGGGGTGCGATGCGGCGCAGGAGAGGTGCTTGCGTTATGAAACTGAAATTCAAAATACCTACATTATATTAATGCTATTAGCGAGACTATTAATTATAATTCTGTATTTAAATGTAAAAAAAGAAAGGGATAACTTTCTCGTAAGCGTTAGGTATTTAGTTTCATGTGTGGCTGCCTCTCAATTGTGTAACTATTTGATAGAATATTGTATTTTTAACCCATGTTACTCAGTTAAGTAGGTCTGGGCAAGCCTACTACATCTAATCTGCCTAGTACATCACAGAAGACTGGGACATCCCAGGCACTAAAAAATCCATTAGTCCAATTAGATTGCATTGGTAAAAGAGGGCCAGTGTATATATGTCTTTCTCGTCTTTCCTGTGTGGGCCGAATTGACTGCTAGGCTAGGGTGCTGGGCGAGCGTATTCAATCTAACCATATCCCAGGCACTATTTTTAAATGTTCTAAATAAGTTTATCTAAAGAATAGATAAAAATAAGCGCTTGGAAAAAAAATGGCATGTTTGTTATGCAGGGAGACCCACAATTAGGAAAAATACGTTGTCGACTCTATCGTGGAGTAGACATAAAAACAGCATGCTAAGGCACAGTGTACAGCATTCCAGTGAGTAAAAGTTACCACTTGTCGCTGTAAACCATCTAGATTAGAGGCCTGAGTTACTCTGGCAAGGGTATGAAGTTCTGTATTATAGTTTGTATTGTTTAGTTCTATCTAGGTCTTTATTACGCACAATGATTTGAGATTAGGTATCCTAGTCAGATCTTCCACTGCTACGTGCTCTAGCTTCGGCGCGTCCATTACTGATCTGAAACATATGATTTAAATAAATTAACAAATCTGGTGAACCACTTAGAAAGAAAAAAAATAAACTTAGTTTCATTTCAAACAATCAATAGGTACCTAAGTTTTTAATTCTGCGAAGCTATCATCGTCATCTCGTTTTTGTTGACACCACACCACACCACACCAGCCTATATCAGTCCACTGCTGGACATAGGCCTACCCTAATAAAGGGGGATATGCCCATAATCCCCACGCTGGGCATGCGTGTTGGTTATCGCAGGGCACAGCTTCTCGCACCATCGGTGGTCAGGGGATTTAGCTGTGCCGATGTAGGCTGTGCTATGCCGCAATCAGCCGGCCGCTAGAGCCTCGTTCGTAGTTTAGCAGGGTGCACCACGTGCAGGCTTAGGTTCCGAAGATGGGGGTTGGAACCCCGTACACTCCACCACCCTTTGTTGACAGTTTCATGGTATTTGTGGTTAAATTAGTTTCGTGTGGTTTAGTGGTTGACATTATACCTACGAATCATTAGGGTTTCCTTTACATCGGGTTGCGTTAATATTATTAAATAATACTGGACACTACAACATATATCCCCAAACTAAGCAGAGCTTTAACCACATGATTAATGTACTATTTACATAGGAAACACCCAGACCCGAGACAAATATTTACACTTCACTAAAACATTTGTCTCGCGGGGGTAATCGAATCCATCACACATTTATTGGTTTGCTTTCATTCATACTAGTGGAATTCATCTATTGGTAGCGCTATCGTTTTATTTTGTGGTTGTATTGGTTGGGAAGGTGTACTACCCTCCATCTTTGGAATACAAGCCAATCTCAGCTGCCCGTGGTACAAAACAAACGGGGCTCTGGCAACCGGTTGATTGCGGCGTAGCGTAACACTGGCACAGCTAAATCCCCTGACTGCCCGACTAGCAGCAGCGTCGGCAATCTGAGGAACTGTGCCATACGATCTCCAATCCACATGCCCAGCCTGGGGACTACAGGCATATACTCTTTTTTATAGGGGAGGTCTATCTCCAGCAGTGGACTAAATAAGCTGGTGTTGTAGTTGTTGTTGGTTGCGTTACTTACAGGTGCTCCACCTTATGCAGGTGGTAACCAGCGGCTTGTATGGCTCGCGCTGTGAGTCTTGTAATATTTGTCATGTGTAGCACAACGGAGCCGCTCTCGCTCATGTTCTGACTGTGTGCTGGCCGCCTTACTGCAACAAAATAGGTCTTTGTCAACCATACAATTCAAATAAATTCAAATAGGTTATATACTCATGGGAATCATCAACCTTACGTTTAGAGCGCGTTCAGAGGGTATAATAACATCTTCGGAACCCAAACCGGGTTTTATTATAATTACATACTATTGTATTATATATATATATATATATATATATATATATATATATATATATATATAGTATGTTTGAAATTACATACTATATACATACTATATAGAGAAAACCCAAATTAATAACGTAGAGACAATCGAGAGCTTTAATAAAAAGTTTAAACATTTACAATATAATTATATATATATATATTATATATATATATATATTGGGTTTTCTCTTCAGCTATCTTCAGTCAATCAGATTTTTGCTTCATCATCTGCTTAGGCCCAGGTCACACATATCGGGCAAGGACATGGCGCGGACATGGCGCGGACGTGGCGCGGACATGGCTCGGACAAGACGCAGAAATGACGTGACAGAGGCACAAGTGTAGTGCAGTCTGTTGTCCGGTATCGATGTGTCAGCATGTCATCCTCAGAAGACGAAGATGCTCTTGCTCTCGTGCATACAATTAATAAATATACAGATCAGGGCCCGTACAACCCCGATTTCGAGTTAGTTGCTTCGAAAGTGAAACCCCTTCATTGGGTTATACAGTTGACGGGATTACCCTTTCGTTTGGGTATTCTCCTCCTAACACAAGCGAAAGTGTAACCCGTTCCTTTTGGTTTTCAGTCGATAGGGTTAACCTCTTATGAGGTTAAACGAATGAATGGAGTTACCTCTTGATAGGTTTTTTTGAATGTTACACAATGGTTATCATTACGCCTGACACTGGGTGGGGGAATTTAGATTTTGACTCTTGATTTATGTCGTCAATCATTAGGTATAAGTTCGGATCGCTTTATTTGGTTGAAGGAAGAGCGTCACTGCATTAAAGAAAAGTTTTGAAAACATAAGGAAAGTGCTGTGTTTCAGTCAGTTTTCATTGGTCATCATCGTAGAGTATGCGTTATCATATACGAGACCCGCAGTCAACAAATTAAAAAGAAAAAAAATGATGTTTCAGTTTTCATAAGTCATCAGTTATGTCATGACTGAGGCCCGCAGCCAACATGTTAAAAAGAAAAAAATGTGTTTCAGTCAGTTTTCATAGGGCATCATCGCAGAGTACTCTGCGTAGCGTTATTTTTTATTTTTATTGTATTTATTAGGCAAAGCCGACAGTACACATAATGAGTATTTTGTAAAGCGTTATGTCCGAGACCCGCAGTCAACGTGTTAAAAAGAAAAATATGACCTCTAAACTATTTTGAATAATAATTTTTGATTGTCACTGTCACTGTCACTCTAAAACTCAAACTCAAAACTCAACTCAAAGCTCCACTCGAAACTCATTCTACAAATTCATCTATAAATGGTTATATCTCAGGAACTACTCATCCTAGACTAGCCGTTAATTGCTCAAAAGATAGCTATTGACAAGATCTTTATTATATATCATTCAATGACATATGTCAAACTTGAATTTGCCATATCTCGAGAAGTACTCATCCTAGACTTGCCGTTACTAGCTCAAATGAGTCATCGAAAATTAAGGTCTTGTCAATAGCTATCATTTGAGCTACTAAAGGCAAGTCTAAGATGAGTAGTTCTCGAGATATGGTCGATTTAAGTTTGACAGCTGTCATTGAAAATTAAGGTCTTGTCAATAACTATCATTTGAGCTACTAAAGGCAAGTCTAAGATGAGTAGTTATCGAGATATGGTTGATTTAAGTTTGACAGCTGTCATCGAAAATTAAGGTCTTGTCAATAGCTATCATTTGAGCTAGTAAAAGCAAGTCTAAGATAAATAGTTCTCGAGATATAGTCGATTTAAGTTTGACAGCTGTCATCGAAAATTAAGTTCATGTCAATAGCAATAATTTGAGCTAGTAAAAGCAAGTCTAGGATGAGTAGTTCTCGAGATATGGTCGATTTAAGTTTGACAGCTGTCATTGAAAATTAAGGTCTTGTCAATAGCTATCATTTGAGCTAGTAAAAGCAAGTCTAGGATGAGTAGTTCTCGAGATATGGTCGATTTAAGTTTGACAGCTGTCATCGAAAATTAAGGTCTTGTCAATAGCTATCATTTGAGCTACTAAAGGCAAGTCTAAGATGAGTAGTTATCGAGATATGGTCGATTTAAGTTTGACAGCTGTCATCGAAAATTAAGGTCTTGTCAATAGCTATCATTTGAGCTAGTAAAGGCAAGTCTAAGATGAGTAGTTCTCGAGATATGGTCGATTTAAGTTTGACAGCTGTCATCGAAAATTAAGGTCTTGTCAATAGCTATCATTTGAGCTACTAAAGGCAAGTCTAAGATGAGTAGTTATCGAGATATGGTTGATTTAAGTTTGACAGCTGTCATCGAAAATTAAGGTCTTGTCAATAGCTATCATTTGAGCTAGTAAAGGCAAGTCTAAGATGAGTAGTTCTCGAGATATGGTCGATTTAAGTTTGACAGCTGTCATCGAAAATTAAGGTCTTGTCAATAGCTATCATTTGAGCTAGTAAAAGCAAGTCTAAGATAAGTAGTTCTCGAGATATGGTCGATTTAAGTTTGACAGCTGTCATTGAAAATTTATTCCAATTTTATTATAATATAATTATTATTGCGTAAAATAAACAATTAGTAGTCTGCATTTCCACCCTTAATGCTTAGAACACAATTACCGCAATTATTTTTAATCTTTTGACCGAAATTCTTTTCTCCATTATCTCCTATAACCCACTTATAACCCGTGTTACAATGATAAAAAGGGTAACCCTAAGGAATGGGTTTTGGAATAATACCAAAACCCAATACTATTGATAACCCTCATGATCAGATAACCCAATCAAAAGGGTTTTGAATTGTTTAACCTATCAAATAATAGTGTAAACCATACGGAGAGGGTTAACTAAACTTTTGGAAAAACCCTGCCGAAAACCTCTTCATCGGGTTACCAAATCGGGCCCTGATACAGTTGAAGAAAATACGCGCAAATGAATTTGCACAAGGATCAGCTAGTATTACCATGGGTATTACATAAAATTTTTTTTATACCGGTTTAGTTTAATCTCTTTCCGATTTCCAGCCACAATTTATCTTGAACATTTCAGTTACAATAATGGAACGACAATGATCATAAAGCGTTGCATATTTTACAATCAATTCAAAAAATTCAATATTAAATTCGATATCGTCATTCGTCACGCATTTTTACATCACTAACGGACATATGTCGCAAGCAAGTACATACTACGAACTGGCGGCCATCTGACGCCCATCTGGCGGCGATCGGGCGCGGGCGCCGAAATGGCGCGTCATACGTCCGATCAACGACATACCGTGTGTCCTAAATTGTGCTTTATTTCCATGCATTTTGTATGAAATTTGAATGGAATAGGAAACCGCCTGTGCCATGTCTGCGCCATGTCCGTGCCCGATGAATGTGAACTCGTCGGACGCAGACAAGGCACTGGCGGTTTCTTATTCCATTCAAATTTCATACAAAATGCATGGAAATAAAGCACAATTTAGGACACACGGTATGTCGTTGATCGGACGTGCTTATGACGCGAAGTCGTCCGAGCTAAATTGTGCTTTATTTCCATGAATTTTGTATTAAATTTGAATGGAATAGGAAAGCGCCCGTGCCATGCCCGCGCCAGGTCAGACAAGTGGGGCCTATACCTTAGACTACCGCAATGTTTATCATTAGTCTATCTTTTGTTTTATCGTCGACTAGTGGGCACCCCGCGACTTCGTCCGCGTAGGGCTGTGGACAAATTTTTGCATGTTCTGTAGATATTTATCTCAGGTGTGCGTGTTTTATAGAAATAGAAATATAAATAGAATCTATTCTATTTCTATTTCTATATTTATCTCAGGTTTGTGTGTTTTCTATGCATAATATGTATGTATTTACAAAAAATGCATACAAGTAGTATATCAGTCATGTGCTGTGCTTCCCATAGTACCTACAAGCTATGTTTAGTTTGGGGCTTTAATTATGATGGTTTGTGATACCTAATGTCCAGCACTATTTATTTATTTATAAACAAGTCACTAGGACTTATGGTTTAGGATATGCATTGATTGCCCACCAGTCAGTCAGTCAGCTCCATTACACATTTATATATCGACGATCAATCAAAAAATTCGATAGATAATCTATCGTGCCCGCTACTAATGCCACACAAGTTCCCTATCAATCAGTAACCTAAATTAATTTTAGTTCAAGTGTTTCTCTTATAAATAGAACGCGCATTCTATTGTTGAGAACTGAACGCAGACCAGACATCGTTCCGGGATTTAGGCAGTAGGTATAATATCATGATTTTACAGCCCTAACTGCACCCATTTTTCCAACCAACGAGCATCTAATATAAGAATAAAATAGGTAGGTACATTGAATATACTGATCTTAAAGAAAAAACTCCCTAGTAATTTGGGTGTAAGAATATAACCACTGTTTTCGAAATCCAAACCGAGGTTTTCGAAAACCAACGCGTGCTGTGAAAACCGGCCCGTGGTGCACTCTAGTAAGTAACAAACGGGGCTTTGGCTGCCGGCTGATTGAGGCATAGCTCAGAGAAATAGGTATTTTTGGTGACCCAGTCTAAATCCCATGTAGGCACTGGGGTGCTAAGATTTGATATTAGTAGTGATTCTGCTAGAGACCGGGATAGATGGAATCAATTGGTGAAGAATTTTACCGCTGATAGCTGTCCTTACATAGAGAAAATAAATGTATAATTAGAATATAAAATATACCGAATGCTACTGTTTTTCCGCTTCTACTAATAATAATTAAAACGAATGTTTGGAAAATATGAAATGTTTGTTGTTTGTGAAAATAATTTCGAACATTATGTATTTCAAGACCTGGAATAATATAGGAAATTCTTGGTCCAGGCTACGCGCGGGCGAAACCTCAGGCGAAAACTAGTTACTAATATTTCTTTCACTATTCAAGTTATCATATTAGAATTAAAGCTTCCGCTCGCGGCTTCGCTAGCGCGATACCGGGATAAGAAGTAGCCTATGTGTTAATCCAGGTTTTAAATTAACTACTCAAATGTATGATTCAAGTTTCACCCAAATCCGTTCAGCCGGAGGCGACCACAAACATACTTACACACACACACACACACACAAACCTTCGTATTTATAGTATTAGTGTGATCCTAGATGGCCGGTGCTCAGCAAACAGCACAGTTTGCTAAAGAACTCTCAATTACTCGCTATCAGTGACGTATCGAGTGATAACGTATTGTGGCCTTTTTCGGTGGATCTCCGGTTATCTTTTGGAAGTGAGGTGGTTCTCGTATTTTTGTAGAAATTTTGATGGCGAAAACTTTACTCACCTTAGTCAGTTTATTATATTCAAAATTGTGAGCCTGACATGTTATCACACTAATAATATAAATATATTCGAAAGCTTGTGTTTGTTTGTTCTCACAGAACGGATTTGGATGAAAATTACAAAAAAGGAAAGGAACAAGTTTGTATTGCACAGAAGTGGTATGGTACGGAGCCCTCGGCCGGAGCTGAACTCACACTTGGCAGACCCCTGTGTCATCAGAACCCCAAGTAGCACTCTTGATTGCTAATCTGTACCCAGATTTAGTGATGCATTTGTGACAGATCAGTATAAAATAATACTAACTGTCCCTCGACATCGTTTGCATGTTTACTTACGATTTCACGTAAAATCTTCCCCGTGTGCTACGACGCGACAAAACTTTGTCACCCGGTTTTTGGATTGCACTACGCTTCTTGAATATTTTTCATAAAACTTTACACCCCGTAATACCTACCTCATTTTATAAATCGAGATTATCATGGTCTGAGTTTAAGGCTCCTCCCAAAAAAAAAAACAATATTCCATCTTTATAAGTGGCAAGTCTGTGTTATATAATAACAAACTCATCACGACATGCTATAAGTGAACTTGTCAATAAGACATGATCATGTTCAATTCATTACACCTACTACTTTACTAGCCTTTTACATACCGCGGCTGTTCCTCAGGCACATCCTGTCCTAAAGGTTGAACTCACGCAATCCAACACGCAAACTTACATTCTACTTCCTACTAATATTCGACGTTTTGTATGTGTGTGTGTGTGTGTGTGTGTGTGTATGTGTTCATCAATAACTTCATTCATCTTCGTAAATAATGGTCGAACGGATTTGGATGGAAGGTATGATCAAAGTCAGATTTGATAATCAAATGTAAGGCTGACTATTTTTTTTTTTTTTTTTTTTGTATTTTAGTTCAAAATTTTACCTCATTGAGGGCAGATATCTTTTCTTTTGTAGTTAGAAGGTTTTGTTAAATTAAATTATAAAAGTACCTATCTTTGTTAGCTCCATTTTAAGAAAGAATTTAATAAACTTCGTGAAATCTGGTTCCCGTACTGAGAAGTCATTATGTGAGTTCTACTACTCTATTTTTTCTTGGTTGAGAATAGAATAAAATAGAAAAAAACATTTCATCACATGTCATATAATAAATGTTTTTCAAGTTTGTCTTGGACAATACAATACAAGTCATAGTAAAGTTGAGGCATCCCGTGACCACGATCGTTGCAACACGATCGAAACGTCGGGAAAATAAATGAGAACAAAATAATTATGCTTAATACCCGTGAAAGTTTTAAAAATACTAATACAATACAATACTATAAATACACTCGAGAGCAATGAATCCGGGTCACTCAAAGAATCCAAAAAATCTCGGAAAGTAAGAATGCTAGGTTAATGCAATAAATTGTATTTAATAGACAATTTAATACTCCTTAAATGAAAGTTAAAAAAATATGAGTCACCATACATTTTATTTACACAAAATTACATAAAGAAAAAAAACTGCTGATCTCTCCTTAAAACAAAAATAGGAAACATGAAATTTTTTAACTTTATGACGATTTTCTTGAACTTCAATACTTCGTATTACCTCCTCGTGCTTCAATTACTGCGTTTATTTATTTATTTATTTATTTATTTATTAAGAATCATCAACATAATATACACCCATAAAAATTAAGTAGTAACAAGTAATAAGACATTAATTTAGTGCTACTATAATTAAAGATGATAGACAACATGCGTAAAAGAATGACACTTGGATCGAGCGAGTAAAAAATAGAGTAAGTAAATAATAATTTAAGATCTACGAAAGAGACATGAAGCAGCATGCACTTATTTAACAAATCAAAAAATATATAATTAATTTACAAAAATCTATTAAAATTATGTACAAAATATAAAAATTCATTAATGTTAATATTTACAATAAAATAGTATTTACAATAAGTTATGGATTAAATTTTTTTTATATTAATTAAAAACTCACTAAAAACTAAAATTAAACAAACAATAAAATATAAAAGAATAAATTAATTTAAAAAAATTATGATACAAAATTATTCTTAAATCTATTGATAGACCCTGTGAATATGTCCACTCCTTTGTTTTTAGCTGCAGTATTGTATTGGCGAACAAGCCTATTCAGCGGCGCATTATGGCCGAGATTTGTTTTGGAAGAAGTAGGCTGAAAAACATTGAACCTCGAGGCCCGAGGTAGCCTTGAAGGTGCACAAAAATTGAGAGCAGCTAGTAACTCCGGAGTATCCAAGATGCCATTCGCAAGCTTATACAGAAACATGTTGTCCAGCAAGTGTCTTCGATCTGCTAAACTGGTCATTTTAAAGTACCTCAAGCGATCCTCATAACTGAGCAAAATTTTACCTAGATTGCAAGAGTATGTAAGGTGCCACAGAAACCTCTTTTGAACACTTTCAAGTAATTTTTTATATACGTCATAGAATGGATTCCATGCAACACTGCAGTACTCGAGACCGCTTCTGACAAACGAGTTAAAAAGAGTAATTTTTACTTTAGGCGATTTAAAATCTCTACAATTACGCAGAACAAAACCGAGACTCTTAAAGGCTTTGGTTGTGATGCTGTCAATGTGAAGGTTTAGGCGTAGTTTGCAATCAAGAACAATGCCTAAGTCTCTAGTACGATCTACTTGGTTTAATATATCATTATTTATCAGATAATTTGATGAATGGTGATTTTTTGTCCTGGAAAATCGCATATAAAAGCATTTCCCTGTATTTAAGTGCATGCCGTTATTAGTACACCATTCGCTTAAACGATCCAAATCCCCCTGTAGTAGCAGAGCGTCACTAACATTATTAACATCTCTGAACAATTTCAAGTCGTCAGCGTATAAGTAAAAGTTTGAGTGCAAAAAACAATTAGAGATATCATTAATAAATATATTGAAAAATAAAGGGCCCAAGTGTGAACCCTGTGGAACGCCATACTCACCAGGAAATGGATCGGATGAAAAACCGTTCACCACAACCCTAGAATTTCTACCAGATAGATACGACCGACACCAAGACAGCAAGGGTCCAGAAATACCATAAAGAGAGAGCTTACGAAGTAAGACTTCATGGTTTACCCTGTCAAACGCTTTACTGAAGTCGGTGTAAATCGCATCCACTGAAGAGCGTTTATCGAGGGAAGTAGAAATTTTGTCAACAAAAGCTACAAGGTTCGTTGCAGTAGACCTAGCTTTCACAAAGCCATGTTGTTGGGGATGAATTAGAGCTTTAAAGTGCCATGATAGGATGGGGTGAAGCAACTGTTCAAATATCTTAGCAAATATGGGGAGAATAGAAATGGGTCTGTAGTTGATTACCAGCTCGTTGTCGCCATTCTTGAAGATAGGAACCACTAATGCTTCTTTCCAAAAACATGGAAAGATGCCAGTGCATAAGGACTTATTAAAAATTAAACAAAGAGGGAGAGCTAGCACAGAAGCACATTTAGCCACAAATACCGAAGGCAAGCCATCAAAACCTGCTCCTTTAGAATGATCCAGTCTCTTTAACACTTTAAGAACCTGGTCATATCGAAACTTGATAGAACTCAAGAATGTCTGTGTAATAGTCTCAAAACTAGTGGTAGAACTAGGTAAATTAGTAACAATACTACTTGAGGCAAAGTTTTTGGCAAATAGATTACATATGTCAATTCCACTGGTAGCTGTTTGCCCGTTTAGCGACATTTGTGCAGGGTAGTTACTGCGACATTTTCTCTTGCTCTTGATGAATGTCCAAAAGAGTTTGGGGTTAGAGCGCATATTAATTTCTAGTTGGGAAATATATCTATTGTAGCAAACTGTCATTAAATGTTCGCAACGCTTTTTAGCTAAATCAAATGAGATTTTGTCGAGAGGGTTGCCATTGTATTTGCGTAACTTTTGCTTGTATTTAAGTTTTTCCCGAAGTCTATTTATGAGGTCCTGCGAGAACCAGAGTGGGTATTTGTTGTTTCGCGGTTTGACCTTTGGTACGTGTTTTGAAATTACATCACGAATCAGACCATAAAGTATGGTAAGCATGTCATCCACAGTTGCACAGCTATCAAAATTGTCCTCCCAGCACACCTCACTAAGTTCATTAATTATTTTGGTATAGTCACCCTTGTGAAAGCAATATAAGTTAATGTCATTAAAAGAAAGTCTAAGTAAATTATTAAAAGAAGCCTGAAAATGCAAAGGTGGATGCATCGGATCAACGATAGACAGTGGGTCGGAAACTTCTACAAGATTTTCTATTTTAATATTACTCAAAACAAGATCTAGAATTCTACCTTTATTATTCTGGACAAAGTTAAATTGCATCAAGCCATTAAGCATAGCAAAGTCTATTAATGTCTTAGAATACAAGCTATTATCTGTAATAATATTATCATTAGTTAAAATGCTCCAATCAATCGCACCAAGATTGAAATCTCCAATATATATCACGCTTTCAATGCCTGCTTGTTCCATAACTCGATTGGAGTTGGAAATAAACTCTTCTAAAATATGTTTTTGAATTGGAGGGGGCAAATAAACGGCACAAAGATATAAATTTATTAAATTACCGTCAGGACTACGCAACTCAACCTCAACCCAAAGATCTTCGCAGTTAGATTCGCAACTCTGTAGGCGTCTAGAGTTGAACCGTTTCGAAATCGCAACGAGTACGCCACCACCATTCTTTTTACTATGGAATCCACTCGTTTCTCTATCCCTTCTGAAGACATTATAACGGTTGTCAAATAATTCAGAATCAAAAACACTGCTGTTCAGCCAAGTTTCACTCAAAATTACAATATCATCATTACGACAAATAGAATTGTTAAACGCGGTTTGGCATGCTGTACACCAAGTTCCTTATACGATTTTGGGGAATATTCTCCCATTCCTCTGTGAGAGCAATTTTGAGCTCAGGAAGCGTGATTGGGGGATTATTATTATTATTATTATTATTGATTGATATTAGGAAATCAGTAATGAAATCCCATTATGTAATACACACACATTTATTTGTAAGTATCCTTTTACAGTTTTAATTAATCCTATCTATTTACACACATTTTATACTTTTCAATTGCAGAGCCGAATTGATGATTTCAATCTGTTATAGACATTCTTGACAGTCACTTCTATGTTGTCATAGATAATATATCAAAACCATAAATTCCCAATACCCCCACTCAAGTTCAAGTTCTATTTTATTATAATTTTTAATTCAATAATTTTAATCTAATAACAAAATAAACTTGTACTTGTTACAAAACGAAAAAATAGGTAGGGCATCCCTAAATAATAATGACATTCAGTCACTTACATATTTACTTTGACATTTGTGACAAATAACCTAAGTAGCTAACATTCAAAATATAACGAACTTATTTTATCCTCCAAAAATAAAACCTAGCATCAACTAAATACTTTAAAGTACATAAAACATTTACTTAATATTTATAAGTTCACAAACATAAGTAGATATAGGGTATAGGTATCTACTGCTTCAATACAAACCAAGTAATTTACACAAGTATTCGTGTCTGTGTTTTGGCAATGGTTTGGTAAATATATCAGCTCTATTTTCATTTGAAGATATATATTTTAGTGACAATAATCCTTTGTTAACAATATCCTTTATAAAATGTACTTTTATATCTATATGTTTAGACCTCTTACTATTTTCATAACTTTCTATCATCTTTATAGTGCTTTGATTATCAATTAGCAACAAACAGTTTAGGTCTTTATCACAATTTAAATCTTTCAACACTCCTTTTATAAACACTATTTCACTTACAGTTAGTGCTGCTGCTACATATTCTGATTCTGCTGTTGATAGTGCAACGGTTGGTTGCTTTTTGGAACTCCAACTTACTAAGTTTCCATAGTGAAATATTGATGATCCACTAATGCTTTTGCGGTCATCTCTCATTCCACCCCAATCTGCATCTGAAAAACTGTTTAAGTGGTTATTTTGTTGTACTTTATAAACTAACCCTTTGTCTTTTGTTTGTTTCAGGTATCTTAGGATTCTCTTCCCAGCTTTCCATAACATAGGTGTCGGACAATGCAAGTATCTGCTGAGGAATCCTGCTGAATATGCAATGTCTGGCCTGTTTGTTGTGGCCAAATACATGAGTGATCCAACAAGTTCTCTGTATGGAATGTTGGTGATCATTTCTTCATTTCCATCAATATTTATACCAACTTCCATCGGTGTACCGACTCCATTACATTCTAGCATATTAAATCTCAATAAAATCTTCTCTATAGTTTTTGTTTGTTTTATTTGAATATCATATTTTGATCTTGTTATTTCCATTCCCAAAAAGTTTGCAATATTTCCTAAATCTTTAGCATTAAATTCATGTTTGAGATTCTTGACTATTTCATTGCTATCTCCAATTATAAGAATATCATCGACGAATATCAATAAGTACACATTACTTGCTGTGTATAAACAGAAATCGCTTTTCGATTGAGTAAATCCATTTTTAATAAGAAAGTCATTTAACTTCTCATTCCAACATCGTGGAGATTCTTTTAAACCATATAAAGATTTTCTCAATTTTAGTACTTTTCCTTCTTTCTTTTCTAATCCTTCTGGATATTTTATATAGACATCTGTCTTCAAGTCTCCATTCAAAAATGCTGTTGGTATATGCATTTGCTTGATGGGCAAGTCTTCTTGGACTGCTTTGTTGATAAATAATCTAACAGTTGTTATTCTCGCCACTGGTGCGTAAACATTTTGAGTTGTTTCTTCTTGGTAACCTTTAGCAACTAATCTTGCTTTCTTTGTGTTATCAGATTTAGTGCGAAATACCCATCTTGTGTCAATAGCTTTATGATTCTTTGGTAAATCACATTTTTCCCAAGTTTTAAGTCGTTTAAGTGCTTCTAGTTCTTTCTCTATAGCTTCTGTCCATCCTCCTTGGTTTATTGCTTGTTTAAATGTAGTAGGATCTTGAGTTAGTAATGCATATGCTACATTTGTCATGTCATAATCATCAAATCTTGTGGGCATCTTTATTTGTCGCTTATTTCTTTGAATTTCTGCTTCTTTTTCTTCTGAGCTTTCATAGTCATCATCATTTGAAGATTCTGATTCTGTTCTAACTTGTATTGGTCTTTCTTTGGACTCAGTTGGCTCGCTTTCTTCATCGATTTGTATATAAACATTTCTCTCTTCTTTATATTTATAGTTTTCTTCGTCAAAACGAACATCTCTTGAGATAACTATATCATTTGTCTTTGGATCCCATAACTTATATCCAGATCCAGAGTATCCAATCATAATCATAGGTTTCGCTCTAGGTTCCAATTTGCTCGGCCTGGGAAAGATCATACACCATGTTTTTGAACCAAAAACTCTTATTTTATCCAGTTGATTCTTTCCATACCAAATTCTAGCAGCTGTATCTCCTTGCAATGCTTTTGTTTGGGATCTGTTTATGACATATGCAGCTGTTCTTATGGCTTCTCCCCATAAATATTTTGGTAAGTTTGTTTCTAACAACATAGCTCTCACTCGATCAGCTAGTGTTCGATTCATTCTCTCGCAAACAGAATTTTGTTGTGGTGTGTATCCACATGTAGTTTCTTGCCTTATGCCATTTTCTTCATAAAATCTCTTTAGTTCTTGATTTACAAATTCTCCCCCTCTATCAGTTCTTATTCTTTTCACATTTATATTATCATTTTTTAACCTTCTTACATATTTTATAATATACTCCTTTGCTTCATCTTTTCTTTTCAATAAATAAACTTCCATAAAATGTGAATAATCATCTATTATGGTAAGATAATACCGTTCTTCGTCTTTAGTTATTGGTGAGATAGGTCCGCCAATGTCACAGTAAATCAACTCACCAATTTGCTTTGTTCTCGGTAATGGGATAGACTTAAATGGACAGCGAGTTGCTTTAGCTTCCATGCATACTGTGCATCGCTCGTTAGATGTTGGTAAGCCAAGTATTCTCATACCTGCATGATTTAAATGTCCCATTCTTCTATGCCATAGATTTGCATCTGTCTTGTTTGTAGTTAATGCATTTTCTTGTTTTAAACTCAATGTTAAGATAAAAAGCTTTCCATTATTTTGTCCTCTCACGTGAACTTTTTGGTTACATGTTATTATTGGTATTTTTTTCTCGAATTCCACTGTAAAACCTTTTTCATTTAATTTCATCACAGATATTAGATTATGTGACAGGTTTTCTAATATGAGACAGTCAGTAATATCAATATTTCTTCCTTCGCTAGTTTTTCCAGATATATTACCTTTTCTGTTGGCTGTCATAAAACTTCCACTTGCTATTTGAATTTCGATTTCAGAAATCTCTTTGATATCTGTCATATAATTTTCGTATTCACTATTAATCATGTGATGTGACGCTCCTGAATCGATTATGAACTCAATTTTATTTTCATAGCAATTTATATTTGCTGAGTGGGCTTGAGCAGCGTAAAATGTGGAGTTTTCTTGTCCTACATTTGCAGCCGGTCTACTATTATTATTAGTGCCACTATAACTTTGGCTTCCTCTATAATTTCCTCTCATTTGGTTTCCTCTGTAGTTTCCTCTTACTTGTGTTCCTCTGCAATTTCCTCTTATTTGAGTTCCTCTGTAATTTTCTCTGACTAATGTATTGTTGTATTTTGGTCTGTTACGACAGTTACGTGCCAGATGGTTGGGCTCACCACAGTTATAGCATTTCAATTCGCTACTATTAAATACATACTCTTCTTTAGAAGTTGAGGGATTCTGTTTACCACTCTTTTCTTTTAGTTCCGCATCCAATAATTTGCATTTTACAAAATCTGCCGTGAGTTCAGTGTTGGATGTTTCTAATGCAATCACTGTTGCTTTGTAAGCCTCTTCAACAGATAACAAAAGATGACAAACTTTATCTTTTTCATCCATCTGTGTTCCATTCGATTCAATATCTCTCACAATCTTTTCGAATTTGTTAAAATGTTCCTCAATGCTATCATGCTTTTTACATTTCAAATTCATCAGTTGTCGCCTTAAATATAGAGACGATAGTGTGCTTTTTCGTTCGAAAACTTCCCGTAGATTGTTTACCATTTCATAAGCGGTAGCTGCATTTCTAACATACTCTAAATGTTTATCTGTTAATGTCTGTATTATGCAATTTCGGGCCTTTGCATCTCTTTTTTTATTTTCCTTTACTGTCATGTCCATTTTGTTTTTTATCATATCTTTGCATTCTTTTTCATCCAATGCCATCTCAATTCGGAATAACCAGTTCCCAAAATTTCCCATTTCTAATGGTGGGATTTTAACTAAATTTTCAGCCATGTTCCTTATTTTGTCTTACTCTTTTTCTTTTAATTCATTTATTTTTCTATTACGATTTTTCCGTAATGGTGGACATCTTTTTCAATTCCGTGTCAATCTGACTTACATAGGATGGGATTCTGGGATTCTGGGCCCATAACCTATTAGGAAATCAGTAATGAAATCCCATTATGTAATACACACACATTTATTTGTAAGTATCCTTTTACAGTTTTAATTAATCCTATCTATTTACACACATTTTATACTTTTCAATTGCAGAGCCGAATTGATGATTTCATTCTGTTATAGACATTCTTGACAGTCACTTCTATGTTGTCATAGATAATATATCAAAACCATAAATTCCCAATAGGGTTTCGTTGTTTTACGCATCTCCCTAGCTCGTCCCAAGCATGCTCGATCGGGTTGATATCCGGGCTGCGCGCTGGCCACTCCATACAAGTAATGTTCATCTCTTGAAGGTAGTCATTCACAATCCTACCTGTATGAGGTCGGGCATTGTCATGCATAAATATAGCATCCTCACCCAAATTGACCATAAATGGACCAACGTGTTCGTTGAGGATTTCTTCCACATATCTTACGCTAGTTAAAGAGCCGTTTTCTATGATCACCAGCTCTGTGCGACTTTCAGAGGAAATTCCGGCCCACACAAGTACAGACCCACCACCGTAGGCTACTTTTTCTTCGATGCATGCTTGCTTGAATCTTTCCCCTGGTCTTCTATACACTCTGTGTCTTCCATCGTGCTTGTAGAGCATAAATTTTGTCTATTAAATACAATTTATTGCATTAACCTAGCATTCTTACTTTCCGAGATTTTTTGGATTCTTTGAGTGACCCGGATTCATTGCTCTCGAGGGTATTTTGAAAGTTGTAGTTTAAGTCATTTTAAGTTAAAAGCAGGCCTAAGAAAATGCTCCTAGCACGCCTTTTGTTAGCTTAGCCTTTTGTTACATTTATTAATAAATTCTCTGAAAATTTATGTACCGCAGCTATATCTGCCTACTGTAGTATACTGCCTACTGCTACTGCCTACCTACGCTTGTCTACTTATGATCCAATATGGCAGACTAGAATCAACAAACCACACGTGGATGGCAATTATCGAACTGAGGAAGAGTGGAATGAATATTTCACAAACAACATTGAACTTTATCCTTAGCTTGATTGATTATCATCATTATCATCAGTCTATACTAGTCCGCTGTTGCACATAGGCCTCTCCTAATGAACGCCATAGCGCCCTGTAAATTGATCATCAACCATAATTGATATTTATTTTTAATTGGACGTTAGCAAAATTCTCAAATACTGAAAAATTCTGATATAAAGGAGAATGTTTGTAAAATGTTATGTTAATAAATCATGCGAAAAAAATAATTTTGATTTGCTATTTCCTTGACAAAATTCACAGAAAGGGCCCTCAATATTATTAGGTAGAAAGACTTTTAGCTAATAGTTACTTTTGTAATTTTCAAAATTACTTTGGTCTGAGACTGTTATGGTAGGTATTGTAAATGGTATGCACTTATAAATTTAAAAAATGTGGAATTAACGATGTATGTGTGTTCCAGGGTTCCATGTGTTGTCTTCGGAACTCAAGCCAACCTCACCTGCTCCCTTCGCAATGGCGTTTTTATGTCTACTCTATGATAGAGAAGACAACGTATTTTTCTTAATTGTGGGTCTCCCTGCATCCCAAGCATGCTTATTTTTTTCTCCATACGCTTATTTTTATCTATTCTATAGATAACCGTATTTAGAACATTTAAAATGTTGCTACATCTACAACCAAAAATAAGTTTTCTCTATTCTTTCGTCGACAGAACCTTGTCTACGCTTGCAGTTCTAAGCTGGCTGGTGATCCAGCCTGCCACCTAATAAACGGGGCTCCGGCGCGGTGGCGGTCGGCTGATTGTGGCATAGCGCAGCCTGACACAGCTAAATTCTCTGACCGGCGCCGACGCTGTGCTGCGAGAAGCTGTGCTCTGCGATCCCTAACTAACCCGCATGGTGCATTTATGGTAAAGCAATAGTGACGTCATACGCAGAAGTGTCTCAAAATACCTCAATACAGTTCGCGGATTTTTTTTTGTAGTTTTTGGTTATGCCTAAATTAAATAATGCCTACTACTGTACACGATGATCTTTGATTATGTTTAATAGGTAGATTAACAATCTTATAAGTAGGTACTTTATCATTTTCACATCTGTTATGATAACGAAAGAAGTCGATGAGCATACAAATATAAGCGTAATTCAATGATATGGATATTGCCAGTTGTTTGGCACAAACAAGGTATAGGTACCTACAGATAGGTTGGTATTATTAGTTATTTAGTACATAAAGATAGGTAGCGTAGGTACCACGTAGGTACTTGAAATTCATAAAGGACAATATTTATCTGTTATTTTATTATCATCAATCAGGCATTAAAAAGGGGCTTTATTTTATAGTATTAAGTATAGTTTCTAAACGTGGTTTCGCTCGTGTGGTAGATACCCATATACCTACCTACCTACCCCGGATTAAGATGTTACCAGCCTCCGCCTGCGGCTTTGCTCGCGTAGTAACGGGATAAAAAGTAGCCTATGTTTTAATCCAGGTCACAAACTATGTATATTCCAAGTTTCATCCAAATCCGTTCAGTAGTTTTTGCGTGAAAAAGTAACAAACATTCATCCATACATCTATACATACTCACAAACTTTCGCATTTATAATATTAGTAGGAGTAGGATGAATGTAGATAAGGTATGGACTTTATCTACATTCATACCTGTCATCGAATCCATTCAACCGTCACGGAGTGAAGTGGGATCAAACACAAACTTTCATATAATATACCTATGGGTTATTCAGCATAGCTCTTTTAAAACATTTAGGAGAAAAATGTAGGTACCTCGTAAGTCGTAATTTATGTAAACTATAAATAAAATATTATTTAGTGCCTCCCATCCGAAAAAGTGCGTTTGACTGTAAAATCGCTTCAAACCATTTATTATAGGTAAGAGTAATAATATTGGAACAGAGCATTCACTGCCTAATCGAAAAATTATTGTCATTATCATAAACTAGCTGAGCCGTTCTTTGGGTCTATGTCCAGCAGTGAAAAACGGGCCTTTGATATGACTTTATAGTCATCACATCACCCACTGAGTAAAATGATTACCTACATATAGTTACTAGTTTCCGTCCGAGGCTCCGCTCGAGTGGTAACGCGTTATAAAAAGCCACAACGGAGTTGAGTGTGTTATGATTATGATTTAGTAAAATTTCTAGTTTGATTATATTTATGAAATCAAATAAAATTCAAATCAGATCAAATCAAATCAGATCAATACAAACACATTAAACTTTTGCATTTATAATATAAGTGTGTTTAGTATGAATAAGTTCACATTACCACCGTTCGCTCTGTATGAATGTTACTCTCAGGCGTAGAGTAAATACGAACGTAGTAAATAAAACTTTACGGGATGATTTGATTAGATCAAAATAAAAGTACTTATATAAATTTTCGTATTGCGATCTAACGGACTGACATTGACTGTAGACTCACACGCGTATTCTATCCATCATATCATATCTCTCCATCCAGATCATCATCAGCCTGTAGCTGTCCACTGCAGGATAGGCCTCTCCTGGAACGCCATTGCGTCCTATCCTCAGCTCCATAGCTCGATGAATCCAGCTTCTACCGGCAGCCTTTCGCAGATCACTCTACCCGGCAAAAGGGCGCGTCCTATACAACTTTTGTCGAGCAGCGGTCTCCTTATAAGAACTCGTTTATTGCAACGGTTGTCGGCTCTTCGGCGGATGTGGCCAGCCCATTGTCACTTTAGCTTGCTAATACTAAGCTATATCAACAAATTTAGTTCTATGTCAGAGTGTCTCGTTGCGGATTCTATCCTTTCAGTGAAACTCCGACAAAGCTCGCTGAGCGACTTAGACTTTTGACTTTGTGAGTGTCCCGTTTGATTTTTGTTCAGAGTGTTACATAAAATCAGTATTTTTATCTGCCTGCTATTTAGACAGATTTTTTAATTCATGCCGATTGTTCAATTCTCACGTAAAATACCTGTAACTGCATAGCAAATAAAGATTAAATTATCATTGTCCTACGTCATCTTAATCGCAAAGTGGATTTTGAAACTATTTGTCTAATTTTTCGGCAAGCTTAAGTGAAACGTGATTTTGAAACGAAAAATCTAGAAAATATTATTTTTATAACTTGCGTCCGCGGCTTCGCCCGTGTATTGGACCTGGATAAAAGTCCAAGCGGGTGTTAATCCAAGTCACAGTCTATGTATATTCCAAGTTTCGTCCAAATCCGTTCAGCCGTTATGGTTTTGAGTGCCTACAAACACTCACAAACATTCACATTTATACATACACATATTAATATACACCGCAGGCAAGCCATGGAGCCTGCGGTGTCCGCGTGGGCGCAACAAGCTTATTACTTTGTTTGTGTTGAATTATACTTTTCGATAGATAGATAGATAACACTTTATTGATCACCACATTAATACAAGGAGAAGTAAGAGTAACTTAAGTCTAAACATCATGAAGGTAACACAATTGGCGTAACTAATGTGCCGTTTTGTGGAAATAAACTATATGAATATTAGTGTTAAGTGTGGTAAACATTAAGAAACTTTAAGCTTTTATTTTAGCGTAAGTCAAAGTCAATCTGATTGCTATAAGGGTAATTCTCATTTTCACAGGCCATGGAAGTGACATAAACATCGATCTCAAACTTAATGTTAAAAATTTTATGAATTTCTTAGGTAGCTTTTGATACATACGTTTTATCAATAAATTTTAGATTATATTCCAGATAATATTAAAACACTTTTTTTTACAAATTCACTTTGACAAAAAGAACTCAACTGCGCCGCGGAGTGAGACAGGGAGATGTCATATCTCCGAAACTGTTCACAAGCGCGTTGGAGGATATGTTTAAGACGCTGGACTGGAAAGATATGGGCATAAACATAAACGGCGAGCACATCTCACACTTGCGATACGCTGATGACATAGTCCTAATGGCGGAGTCGCTGGAGGAGCTGCAACAGATGCTGGACGGCCTAGCATCAGCCTCGCGAAAGATAGGTCTCGGCATGAATTTGGACAAGACCAAAGTTATGGTCAATGACCGAATTGATCCGAGTCCTGTCGTCGTTAATGGACACCTTCTTGAAGTTGTTTCTGAGTATACATACCTCGGGCAGATATTGCAGTTGGGTAGAAACAACTTCGAGAAGGAGGCCAAGAGGAGGATTCAGCTGGGTTGGGCAGCATTTGGAAAACTACGTCGAGTTTTCTCGTCACCCATACCGCAATGTTTGAAAACGAAATTTTCAATCAGTGTGTCCTACCCGTCATGACATACGGAGCCGAAACGTGGACTCTCACAGTACGGCTAGTCCACCAGTTTAAAGTCGCTCAGCGAGCTATGGAACGAGCTATGCTCGGGGTTTCTCTGAAGGATAGAATCCGCAACGTGACTATCCGACACAGAACTAAAGTTGTCGACATAGCTCAGAGAATTAGCAAGCTGAAGTGGCAGTGGGCTGGCCATATCTGCCGAAGAACCGACAACCTCGGGTAAACGAGTTCCTGAGTGGAGACCGCGGCTCGGCAAACATAGTGTAGGACGCCCTCCAGCCAGGTGGAGTGACGATTTGAGAAAGGCTGCTGGTGGAAGCTGGATGCGTCGAGCTCAGAACAGGGCGCAATGGCGCTCATTAGGGGAGGCCTATGTCCAGCAGGGGACTGCTATAGGCTGATGATGATGATGATGATGATGATGATGATGATGAAAAAGAACTCAAAATTTTTCTTTTCTTTATGAAACCAGTGCAGAAAGGTGTCATACGCACGGACGAAAAACTATTAATTACTTATATGCTTTTTTTGTTCTAGAATAGTATGGTATCTATATTTTATTAACACAAAGCATGATAACATGATTTAGCTGTTTTATGTTAGAAAATCCATAGTCAAGTGCTTTGAAAATAGCACACACCTTGTGTATTTTTGTAGTTTTAGTTATTATCGGTCCAATCTGCTTGAAGCGGTAAAGAAAATTCAAGATTTAAGATTCAAGATTCAAATGTTTAGAGTTGTTAGAATACATTATTATTTTTCACAGTTAGCCTGCATGCCGGCATGCATACGGGAACCGCTTACCATTAAGAGAACCGTATGCCTGTTTGCTAAATTAGTAGCATAAAAAAACAAATATAATTAAAGGCATACAAATTATTATAGATTATGTTTCATTTGAGTAGCCACATAAAAATAAATAATGCAGAACAATTTCACGCAACATCATCTGGCCCCAAAGTAAGTAGAGCTTGTGTTATGGAAGCCAATGTATTCATATAATTTTTTTGACAAATACTTATCATTATAGTAGGTATTTATATGTATTAAACACGTTGGATCATCAAATGACGCTCATCATAGCAGTCCACTGCTATAGGCTGATGATCTTGATGATGATGATTGATTTTTTCACCATCGTCTGCGTCCTTTTAAATACGAAGGTTATCTGGAAGAGATCGCTGTAAGCAATAAGACCGCCAATTGTACTTTCTTTATTGTACCATATGTTTATGTTCGTGTGAGTACAATAAAAAGTTTTCTAGCTAAATATCTATCTATGATGACAAATTGAAAGTCAAAAGTGAACAGTGTTTACTGGCGTAATTTAGTTTTAGTTTTGGCTAAGTGGCGAAATCAAATATTTTTGGCACGTGAGCTATTTGCAAATTATACCTAGACTTGTACTAAATAGGAGTCAGTTTGCAAATAATATCACGAACCGAATATTGATTTATATAATTACGTACTTATTACTAATCAGTAGGTACTTACCGATTTCTATTATCTATAATTACATGTTTCGAATACCCAAATTAACAATGGAATGTATTTCTGTGTCACTCTATTTATATGTATACGGATTAAGATAAGTACCTAGGTACTTAATGATAAAACCAAAAAAAGTTGCAGTGAGTACAATGAATTTTATAGGTATATATATACAAACTTGTATATATATACCTTTATTTTTTTAATAAAATAGGTTGTATAAAAAATTCTGAACTAAAATGTTCTCTTTTCTCTTCCTTCCTCTTTCTTCTTTTCTAAGAAACGATGATACATATATAATCTAAGTAAAAAGTTTTGGCCAAGTTTGGAAAATGCTCGCGCTAATGTAGTTTTTTTTTCTGAAACAGTACTTTTTTTCTAATTGGAAGGTTAAAAACCTTTTATGACAAATTATGCGAAATTTCATGTTGGTTGAGAATGTACGTTAAAGTTATAATAATATTAAAGTAAAGATTTCTATGGGCCGTAGGTAGTTATGTAAATTAACAACTTCTACCTAATTTTCTTTTGGTATCGTTTCTATATTATTTACATTCAACATAGCTTTCCACATAAAATATTTTTTAACTGACTTCAAAAAGGAGGAGGTTCTCAATTCGTCGGAACCTTTTTTTTTCGACTTTTTTTGTATGTTCACCGATAACTCCGTCAATTGTGGACCTATTTTCCAAATTTCTTTTTTTTTAAAGAGTCTTCACAAAGAAAAAAAGAGACTTCACAAGTGGTCACATATAAATTTTATTCCTGAGGGATTGGTACTTTTCCCGGAAAACTCAAAAAACCTCATCCTCACTTGTAATTTTCGCCCTATAATCACCAATATCTCCGTCAATTGTGAACCGATTTTCAAATTTCTTTAGGGCAAGAAGTAAGAAGTAAAATTTGAAGTCGGTTTATTTTTAAAAAAGTCCTACTTGTTTACCATAAATAATTAAAACGGAAACTCTTTGACACTTGTATACTGCCTATACTCACATACGGTTGTGCCTAACCACCAAAGCCCACAACAAGAAATTGTAAACATGCCAAAATGTGATGGAACGGAGCATGATAGGGAAAAGACTAGTAGACAGAATAAGGAATAAGACTATTAAAAATCGTACAAGAACCAGAAATTTCACTTTATCTATTAGAAAACTCAAGTGGAAATGGGCAGGACATACAATAAGAGGCGGAGAAAAATGGTCAAAAACAATAATACACTGGTACACAAAACACATGAAAAGGAAACGAGGCAGGCCATTCTGAAGATGGGTCGACGATATAAAGGCTGTAAGCAGGTGGTGCATGGACATCGATACCTATGGATAGAGCAAAATGGGGGTAGTTAGAAGAGGCCTTTAGCAATAAGGGATACAGATCACTGTCGAGGCAAATAACCCAACTAGAATTTAGAAAATATCATGTCGAGGCAAAATATACATAGAAGATAGATAAGTTAGTTTATAAGTGATTCTATATATGTATTAGGATGTCTGAATAAAGGCTTTTATTATTATTATATTACAACTTCATCATCATCATCATCATTATCCTATAGCAGTCCACTGCTGGACATAGGCCTCCCCCAATGAGTTCCTGTTTCTTTTAAAGTTTCTCTCCATCCAAAGGTTGCCTGGCAGAGATCGCTTTAAGCGATAAGGTCGCCCATTGTAACATTATTTTTAATACCATTATCACTTTGTATTGTTTGTACTAAAGTTATATCTATCTATCTATCTAATGAGCGCCATTGCGCCCAGTCCTGAGCACGACGCATCTTCCGTATCTTCATATATTTCGCTTGAGTTTTTGATAGTGTTTTATTTCAACAACCTTGACAGCGTAGTTTTCAGTCGTGAGGCATAAACTTAGCAGGTTTTGGTTGACACTCCGTGACTGACACATTACTGTACACGTCAATAATTTACAATGATAACAACTACAAAGCGAGAGCCGCCTGTGATAACAGATTCGCAAGATAAATCTAGAAGTTCCTTAGTAGTAATAGATACCTAAAATTTACGTTAATTTTCTGTTTGTTATATATTTTGCCTGTTTTTATCTTAGTTTATCATATACAGGACTTACCTAATTTGTATTAATAGTATATTTTTGTATGTCTCCACACTTTAAATCAATTTGCCATTTAACTTTTTATTTATGAATGAACAAAACACAAAGACATTTGAAATTTGTACAATGGGCATCTTTGTTGCTACGTTATGTCAGTCTACTGTTAAGTATTATTATATAATATAATGCTATATGATAACTAATGCTCGACTATCACACAGCATAATGGGAACCACATGACTATTAAACTACTTACCTACTTTTAACCTAAAATAGGTAACGTGCGTAAAACTGCGGGTAGAAGCGAGTACCTAATTGATAGAACGCTAAATAAATAGCAGGTACTTAGGTGATAAACTTCAAGACAATACACGATCAAAATGTAGATGATCAATGATCATGTTTGTATGTACTGCACTTTGCGTTTCAAGCAATTATAATTATTGTTCGTGATGAGCTCATTGCAAAATGTATGTTGTCTAAGCTATTTTTGGAGACCTGCGATTGATGATTGGTAGTGGTACTACTTAAATATTTTTTTAATAAAAAAAGAAGATCCCAGCTCTCGTAAGGTTGCTTGCTTATCCATCTTCTATAGGCTACATATTCGGAGATTGTTCTCGGGATCTGCACGGACTAATCCCACCAATATTGCACATTTTTATGCCAAAATTGAGCACTTTTCTTTCTCTTTATTTCGTATTAAAGACAACAATATCTTACGTGTTGTTTAATAAGGAACATAGCGTATATTATCTCGTTACAGAATAATAATACTATGTAAAGAATACATCACGTTTAAAGTCATTTTTGGTAATACGGAACTGAACCAAATTCATCTCAAATTTTGAATGGCGAATATTGCTATCCCGCACGCACGGTTAAATCATCCATCAGCTAAAAGAGATAGCGATGTGCGGAGCGATCCTTTGCACGCGCCTCGAATTGAAGTTGCGAGCGAGGGTCGCCGCATTCTTAAGTCTCTAAGAGTGAATGAAGTGAGTGAGTGCTTCATCTTAGACCACAACATTACTTAACATCATTAAAATGATCAAGTGAGTTCGTAGTCAAACGAAATTCAATTCAAAGTAAAACAAAAAACATTTAATCGTTAAGGTGTATCATTTCCGATTGCCGATTTAGTATGTTAAGTGTAAAAACATTACTATGGTAAATCGATCAAAATCTGTGGAAATATACAAAAAATACAGGTGAAGGTACAGTATTATGATAGGAACTATAATCTATAATAAAAAGACAAAAAATAGGCACCTAAGTAAAGTAGGTACTAAATATAAAAAAATACGATTTAACTCGGTAATCTTATTTCTATTATGTAAAATCATAAGAAAATATAAATAATGATTTTACTGGAACTGGAAGTTCAAGAAATAAAGGGAGCTAATAGATTAGCTCTCTCACAACAGGGAGCTAATTGATTAGCGAACAATACCATAATCTTATGACTTTCTTGTTATATGAAATAGGTAAGTAGAATATTGTTGTTTAATTTACTGTCTTATTGATTTATGTATCTGTTATACCTACAATCACTCGTATTTTAATATCCATGTGGGTTTGTTATCACATTGGTATGTGTAAGCAACGTGGGTAATGTACTCAAGTATTTAAAATATTTAAGATTAACTATGACTATGAATATGACCTAGTAGTAGTACTTTGGTGATGGCAGGTGGAGTAAGACCTTGACAGAGTGGTGCCCAAGAGGATACAAAGGGGGCTTGGCAGAACAACAGCCAGGTGGATGGACGACATCGTTACTGTACTGGGAAAGACCTGGATGCAAAATGCGCAAAACCGTATGCAATGGCGTTTGAAGGAGGAGGCTTTTGCCCAGCAGTGGGTTTTGAAAAGCTGAGAATGATGATGATGATGACGTAGTATTGTAGACGCATCTTCTTATTTAAATAAAGCGGCCTAGTGCGAAACAGACGCACGAAGGGTTCCATATCATTGTATGGGAGCCCCACTTATATATTTATTTTATTCTGTTTTTAGTACTGTTGTTATAGCGACAACAGAAATATCATCATCTGTAAAAATTGTCTAGCTATCACGGTTTATATACCAGCCTGGTGATAGACAGGCAGACACACAGAAGGACAGTGGATTCTTAGTAAAAGGGTCCCGTTTTTACGCTTTGAACCCTTAAATGCAAGTTATCTAAATTTATTATACCATTTTTGCTATAGAACTTAAATATTTAAAAAAGTTTATTCATTCTATATACATAAATATTTAAGCTAAGTTTAAATAAGAATAGAGGAAACTATAATTAGATGCGAAAACATATCTACTGTGCCAAAACACCTGTAAACAGCTGATGCAGAGATCCTTTACGTCTAAATATATGTGAAAACTTAGAGCGAGTCAAAGTTGACTCTACAAGTTCTATGCAGAAAGTTGATAATTGTAAGATTTTTGCTTTCATATACACATATATTTCTGGTAGTTAAGTCCATCTTGTAAACCTGTTTTTTAGAGACTAGATGACCCACTAAACTTCTTACTACATAGATTTGAAATCCAAAGTGGCTATTCCCATGCAAAATTAAAATATTTTTCATCGGTTGTTCCTTCGGGTTTTTCTTTTTTCAACTACCCCTGAATCAAGGCGAACTAAACAAAATACAAATTATTTAAATCGTTCGATTCTTTTTAGATCTTTTTCCATACACCGCACGGTAATTGTTTTTTTTATATATATGCACCCAGATATGCACTTAGTTAGGTTTCACGTACACGCATAAACTTTTATTTATTCTGTGACATTAGTCTTCTTAAGAGGTATTTAAAGATATGATTTATTATTTATTGTATTTTCTCTTCCATAATAAATAAATAAAAATACTCACATATAAATAAGACGCACACCCAAACATGAAATTTCCAAAACATTTTCATTGTCATTGTCTTTTTACCAAATATTATTTAATAAACATTGTATTTAAAAATTCAAATATCTAATTTTTGCCACATAACTCATTATTGCACCTTTTAAACCATATTATATGACTTTTTAGTTTTTAATCGTAATACTAAAATATTTACTATTAAAGTACGTAGGTAGGTACGCGCGCGTTCGAAGCGCTATCTATGTTACAACTGAAGTGAGGCGATCGCCTCATCATCATCGAGGTAAAACGAAAAGATGAAAAGCTATGGGAAATGTGAAAACCTCGTTAAGGTCGTCGTTCGTTGACCGAAGATTTTCATAACACATTGTACCATTCCAACGCATGTTTTTAATGTTATGTAGCTCTATCGTCCTAACTAATATTAAAAATTCGTTAATGAGTTTATTTGTTTAGTACGATTTCACGTCAAAGTAGAGTAAAGGACATGGGGTACCTACCTTTCTTCCAGAAAAAAAATCCCCATGGGTAGAAAAATAACTTTAACGTGAGCGAAGCCCCCGGTGGTAGCTAGTAACACTTAAATTAGACAGTTTTCCAATATACTTATGCAGCTTTATCAGTTAACTATCTGTTATGGTTTTTACCTATTTATTTCGTAAACGTATAAAACTAAATAAAATAGGTAAAGTTGTTTTTTAGTAGGTTCTTATATTAGTTTCATTTTATTATTATTTTGTTTATATATAAATTGTAAAAAAAAAACCTAAATTGATATGTAAAAGACAGATATCAATTAAGTAAGTAAGTATTGGTATAAGTAAGATATAAAATCGAATTTAAAATGCAATCAAAAATTTTTGAACAAAGTTTGTGACTACTTTTTATTATACCACGCGAGCGCAGCCACGTGCAAAAACTGATTTTAGATTGTAAGGCAATTTTGAGCTTAAACTTAAAAAAATAATAAAAAAACTATAAAATAACCTACCTACTAGAGGGACTAGTTCTAAGAGCCGGTTATGTTGACAGATATATTAAAATGCAAGTTGAATCATCGTTTATATTTAGCGTAATCATAAACAAGATATTTATCTTGAGTCACTTTTAGAAGTACGTATAGAAACTTATATAATTTAGCAACACAAATCATAATATTAGATTTGTTTACCTTACTCGCTGTTTTCCAAAAATATTTGCGTATTTATATTTAGCGTAATTTTAAACAAGATATTTATCTTGAGTCACTTTTATAAGTACGTATAGAAACTTATTTAATTTAGCAACACAAATTATAATATTAGCTTTTTTTTACCTTAATCGCTGTTTTCCAAAAATATTTGCGCATTTACCATACCTACTTAAAAACGATACTTAAATTTCTGTTGAAACTATTCGAACCAAAACTCTCTCTTCACATTGACAATTATTTACATGGTTCCTGAAGATGGAAAAAGCTGATGTTAAGTGATAACCATTACTTATAGTAAAGTATCGTTTCGTAAGTCACGCCTGTTTGGAACGTGCCAACATCAACTTGAGGCATGAAGCTGTTCAGCCTGAAATTTCACCGGCAACCACACCCTTCAAACCGAAAACAGCAGCAACCAGAAACAGCAAATTTGCTGCATTACGACAGAAATAAGCATGGTGTTAAAAAACTAAAGTCGAAATTACACGGTTCAACCAAATACAAATCAAATTCACTTTGGTTGAATGAAGCAGAAATGAAAGGAATGCTGTTTACACGGTATCTGCAAAGTGAACTGTATAATAGTAGATTGATTTACAAGGGACTAAACCATCCCATTATATACGAGGTTGTTATACTCCCGAGCGTAGCGAGGGAGGATGACAAGACCGAGTTATAATGGGTGGTTTTGGCCCGAGTAAAACACTCTACTTTTCACTTCGATTGCGAGAAAATAAAACAATTCAAAATTAGACAATTTCCAGAAATTTTATTAAAAATTAATCAACATTTATAAAACATCACCAAGACGGTTCTATTTTCAAAAAAAAAGATTGACGGAGCACCAAGAAGTCGAGTTTTTATGTAAGAGAACGAATGCTTTGTACGGGCTGATGATTTTAGACAAAAATTAAAAAGAAAAAATACTATTTAGCCCGAGATTTTAGGCCCGCTAAGCTACACTATTATGATACACTTTTTGAGCAAGAGAAGTGAAAAACATATTCTTCGAACGATGTTGTTTCAGAAATAGACTGACTGTGAATTAGCACATGCATTTCTCGTTCAACCGCGTTGCAGGACTTGCAAGTGAAAGTGAAAATATTGAGCGTGTTCAATTCTTTTAACGCCATTGAACAACAACATTCAATAACAATGAATGTTATACAGTCACTTCTATGTTTACATGGATCAATTTGGTTGCTTCATCCAAATTGAAACGCAAAAGTAAACTGTGTAATTTCATCTTGCTGCCATTTTGTAGCACTTTGACTGCTGAGCTGGTCTTGCGCAAGTGCCGTTATTTTCAGCCCTGAAAGCGTTAAGTAATATGAAGTTGACGATCTGCCTGTGAGTCAGAAGATTACGGGTTCCCGCCACCAGAACGCTTTAAATAAAATTAAATAAGAAAAACTTTTAAACGGATCTCGTCGCTAGATAATATTTATTTGGGCATTATTTAATTTTACTGTAAATAAAATGCTAGAATCGCAATAAAATGTCAAATTATCCCTGGCATATTGCCTAAATTCCATGAAGACAGAACACTATTATTTATGGCAATAAAACCACTTGTTTGCATTATTTTTGGAAGCTTCCGGCTGAATGAAATATTTTGGATAGACAGTTAAAAATAAAATGTAGGCCTTTTCATCAATCTAGCTAGATGATATAATCAAGTGAACAAGTGGTAACTGACTCACTGACCGGGACATATTTCGATGGAGTACACTCGCCCAGCATGAAGTTCGAAAAAAAATGAAAGACAGAAGAGTACCCAAGAATTACACTGGCTCTGTATGTAGTACCAATTTATGTCGACTTTTCATTCATTACTCTTCTTTACAGACCTCGCAAATACGACGCTTTGTCATCGCGTCTGTCATATCTTGCTGTTGCGATTGTCGCCGTGTGTGCGGATAGCTTTGAACTAAATGTATGAAAATTGTCCCCCGCAGCTTGTCGTAGCGTCTAATCACTGACGCTTGTCGTCCAATGTGCGCAAGCTGTTATCCTCGCTCTTTCCTCGGTTTTTACTCGGGGTCGGCTTTCGGCATGCGGCGCCAAGTATTCCGCTGCAATGTTTCGTGTTCGACTTTTCAATAAAAAATATATTTATGTCAGTCAATATTGTTAGGTTCAAAACGTATATGATTGTTTAAAACTATAAGCCAATTCTGGGCACAAAAATGAATGAAATAAGAGTGTGGTAGGAGTAAGGAGCCAACTTCAACTTGATTTCTGGAGGTTTCTGATTTCTTTCTTCATATTTAATGAGGTGAGTCAATGAAATATTGTAAGCTTTAATAACATTTATTGATTTGACGTGGTGAGTGGGTCAGTCAGGACCAAGGAGTTAGGATTTGTCAGGACCATGTTCAGACTTATTAAAGATGCTTGTGCGCAGGTGGATACGGACAGAAATTAAACTCAAAATGCATAACTCAGTTCACTATTAAAAATTATTAAATTTCAACCAATAAAGGACAAATGTTTGCATGTTCTGAAGATATTTGTCTCTGGTCTGGCTGTTTTCTATGTATGATAATGATGTATTTAAAAAAAAATGTGTGTAATATATCAATCATGTGGTTCCCATAATACAAGCTCTGCTAAGTTTCGAGCTACATGATGCTGTGTGATAGCGTCCCGTATTATTATTATTATTATTAAATCACTTTCAAACGTAACAATGGCTATGGCAGGAAGTTATAAAGTAACGCGGTACAGTACTCAAGAGACTAGCACACGCGACCCACAATCCAACGTATATTGAAGTATGAACTGAGTTTTCACGCCGCATTTTCTTATTCTGTGGCCGCATGCACCTCCTAGACTTTGAAGGTCTTGAAGGTACCTAGCCATAGTATAGCGCCACCAGCGGGAGCTTGCGTTCAAGTACTTATCCTTTTTGTGGTTCAAGGTTCTGGTTCCGTTGCAACTCACGGTGGTTATCAAGAATACTGACTCATGACTCATGACTGCTGTACTGTATTCATGACCAGGATACGATATGCATTTATTAATGTATAACGCTTTGAGTGCTGAAAACACAAGTGTGATTCTGCACGTCGTCCTCCTCCTCGTGCATGATGCAGATTTCATTGAAATGTTTTGTTATCCTCTTCGTCTTTTAAGTTTTTCCGGAAGTTTGTTATAAATTTTTACTGCCATTGTATTTTGACCAGAACTGAATCATTAAATTTGAACTTTTTGAAGTTGTTTTTTGTCTGCTAGGGTATCGTCTTGTCAATTCAAAGTTTCTAAGAAAAAAAAGGATATTTTCTTACGAAATTGCTTATTTCTTATTATATAAATTTTTTAAATTATATAAAGTATATAAATTATATACCTGTGAGTGTAGGTAAGTATTTTCTGAGGATAGAAGTGTGATCTGCGGCTATTTTTCTCTTTCATGTTGACTAAAATGCGAACGCATTTTTGATGAATAAAACATGTCTACACTATTCCCCCAGAATTCCGTTTTTGAGCAGACATATTCATAAGCGTAATAAGATGATATAGCAGTTTTATGGCATGGCGCAATCGGCCAATTACTTTCGCATTTATATTAATAGAATGCATTTTACCCGTGGATCTTGAAAACATCTGTGAGCTGATGCATATGCTATGGACCAAGTGATTAATAGGACATTATACATAATGCCCGGACATTTTAACAGCGAACGCCGCGCGCTCAAGCTCTCAAATAAAACTTTGTTTACTTAGCACATCCTATTCTTATTATAAGATTGCCCGACAATCTCTTACTAATATTAATATTGACCACGAATAATGAAGTTTTGATATTAATTGATCAGTTGGCCGTCGATGTAGTTTATATTATTCATGATCATCATCATCATTATTATCAACCATTATCGACCCACTGCTGGACATAGGCTTTCTTTTGATTATTCAACTTTTTTTTTACCCTACTAAATTAGCAAACTGGCATACGGTCCTCCTGGTGGTAAGCGGTTCCCGTAGCCTATGGACGCCTGTAACATCAAGAGGTATTACATGCTCGTTGCTGACCCTTTTAAAAATTTTAAAACGTCCATTTTGAATCACTGCATATTGTAGTCTCTGGGAAAAACTTCGGCAGGGAGAACATTCCACAGCTTGATTGTTCGCGGAAGGAAATTTCTCTGGAACCTCACTGTGCGAGAAGACATAGGTGGCAATGTACGTGGATGATACTCTGCCGATGTGGAGCGGCGAGAAGATAGAAATAAGCAGCAGGCACCGTCTCAAACAATTCTCCAGAACACTCACCATTATACAAGCGGTAGAACATACACAGGGAGGACTCGCCTTGATCCTGCGCTATTCTGAACCTGGTGCCATCCACGGTCTTTCTAAACTTGTCAACCCACCTCACTGGAGGACGACTCTTAATTTTGTAACCAACTGTTGGCCACCACTCGATCAGCACTCTGTCCACCTCTGCGTCCGCGTACCTTTCGTCACTTATCTCTCCAAGTGTTCTTCCCGGCTCCACTTGAGTCCCAATATCCGCTCGCTGACATGAATTCATAATGCCTGGGTAGGTATAATTAGAAGTGCCCTATTCTATCACTTGCTCCATAACACGTACTCTACAAAGTGCATAATGTCCATCACCCGATCCGCAGGTCAAGAACTTTATATTTCTGTATTTCGGTTATGAAAACACGCCCTCCTTACAGTTTAGTCTCAAAGCTCTCCTTGATGTCAGTCCTGAATGCGATTCGTTTGCAGATGGATGGACAAAAATTATGTCGGAGTGTTTGAGATTCTGTGAGCGTGATGTATGACTGTTATTAATGTGTAATTTAACTCTTATTTTTGACTTGAATTAAATTTTTAATTAAGAATTTTGACATTTGTTAAATTATCTAATTTTGATTTGTTTACTTAATGTAATTGGTTTTGTTATCGTTTTAATTAAAGTGAAATAAATTGTAAAGCAATCGTTTAGGAATGAAAGAAATGTGTATACGAAATTATATGACTATTCGGCCTGGGCACGCTGCCTTTGTAATTTTTTGTTGCTTTATTTCCCCGTCATTCAGAACATTGACAGTCCTCTGCTTATGCTTGGTTGCGGGTGGGATTATTAATAAGAGCCTTCCCAGATAGGCGATTCGCTCGCGCATTTGACATGCGTATCCAATCAGGCTTGCTGAATGTTACGTGGTATGTGCACACACTTCACATACAATCGCGCGACTCTAGTCGCACGTAAATCGCCTATCTGGGAAGGCTCTAAGTAGGTACTGTAAAAACAGAGACAGAGTGGTACCTAAAGAACTATCGATTGATAAATTGTATGGAAAACTTCTTAATTTTCGGAAATCTTACGATTTGATTTGTTAAGTTACTATCGATCATGGTCCATTATCAATTAACGTATTATTTTGTTTCAACAATATTCAAATAATTAGGTAGGTCATTAGCGCCCTGAAAGTACGTAAAGGTCACCACGTAAAGTTCAGACTGCGGGAAACAGCACGCGCTATTCCAACCCGCAGTCCGAAACGTACCTACGTGTAGATGCGCGGGGCTGACAGTCCGATCTGGCATGTTAACGCGAAGGCATCACAGTTTTAACCGTGCATCACGTGAGTGATCAGGCCCAGATGCGCGGTCCGATCTTTACGCGCCATTAGCACGACAGTTCGATCCGCAGTCCAAACCGCACCGATCAGACTGCGGTGTGGAACGCAGTTCCGATGCGCGGTCCGATCTTTACGTATGCAGGGCGCTATTATCATTATCATCAGCCTCTAGCAGTCCACTGCTGGACATAGGCCTCCTCTAATGATCACCATTGCGTCCTGTCCTAAGCTCGATTAACTTAGGTAGGTACTCGATACAAATTGAATTTTGGCTTTAAAATAACAGACAGCTTTAACAATATTATAAAAGTAGAGAAGAAGATGAAAGGAAACATAAGTTTACGATGTAGCGTCACTGCTTTGACTATGTGAAATCATGTGTTTGATAATTTGATTTATTTTCGTCTAGCGTCGAATAGCCTTGCGTGTAGTATACATACACGTTGTTACTCATATAGAAGAATAAAATATAGAAAAACATAGAATAGAAAAACATTTATTTCGACACAGGCACAAAACAGAAAATAAATAAATCTACAATGCTTAGGTACAAAATATAAGAGTGCTCAAAAGTAGTATTAGGATTTATTTAACTAAATGAATATAAATATATAAAATGACGAGCCCCATAACCATATCATTAGAACGAATAGATATAGTTATTATGGGGCTTGTTATTCAATGGTCTTTGGGATAATTTTCCACAATTTCACTAGCATCATGTATAATGATCATAATAATATGAGGCAACGTAGTACGGTTTATAAGTCCAGTCGTAGAGTCTTCAGTCAGTTTCTGTTAGCAATGGTGACTGTAACAAAGAACTATTTTCTCCATCAGAGAATCCCAGTCAGAAATTTACTTTTATTCTAGTTTACTACACTTGTGTCTGTTGAGTCAGTGGCCAACTCTGGTGTCGGAGTTTTAAGGCCGCCCGAAGACCTCCGACATGGCTTAGCGACTGAAAAAGCCGAGACCTACACCTTAACGTGCCTTCTGAAGCATGGAAGCGCTCTTATTCAAGCGCTACTAAACGGACAACCATACAAGTAGTGACCGGGCGGATTACTTTGTGTTGATGTAGTTATACTATTCGCAATGTTTTATAGTTTCCTGAATACAATAATCAACTGCTATAAAAACAATGTTATTAAGTAGGTATTTACTATACTGGCTATCTTTTATTGTCTAACCTATAAATATATTTTGGCGTTATTTATTGCACAATAAATATTATATTGAGTTGAGTGAACTTATAAATAGTTAAGGATTATCGACATTGTGTTGTTTTTAAAAAACTGCATTGCTGCCGTAAATAGATAAAGTACTTATCAAAAGATAAAAATACTAATATCTCATAAAAAATATTCCATGCATGTTTTGTCTTGTGGTTTAGGCATGGGGGCCTATGTAATGTAGTGATGTAGCACTGGGGTCTACGTATTGTATTCTCATAGATAGCACTGGTCTCCGTAATGTAGTTACGTAGCACGACTAGGGTCTACGTATTGTACTCCCGTAGCTCTGGGGTCTACGTAATGTAGCCACGTAGCGCTGGGGTCTACGTATTGCATTCACGCAGCACTGAGATCGACGCAATATTGTTCCGTAGCACCGGGGTCTACGTAACGTATTCACGTCGCACTGAAGCTCTACGCAAGGCTTTGTAAAACGACTAGCTGACCCGCCCGCAACTACATTTGCGTGTTTAGAAATCGATTATTTATTCCAAGAGCTCCCTATACGCAAACATGCAGAATTAAAAAATAAATAATCATTATAACGACTAGTGATAAACCTCCATTACGGAATACGGATATCTGTATTGATCAGCACTCTTTTGTTATATTATAGGCCAGGGGGTAATAAAAGTCCAGTCCAATAATTATAGGTATATTCGGTACATGCACAATTTTTGCAAGCAAGCATGCCACGTGGCACGTTGATAGCCCCATCTCAGTTATAAATACTAGCTTCCGCCTACGGCTGCGCTCGCGTGTTACCGTTATAAAAAAACACACCTTCGGGGCAGAATTATCAAAAACACTGATATAAATATAAATTAATTTTCCATCGTTAGCCTATACACAAAATTTGAAAATCCTAACTTCGAAATTGACTTCATACTTTTATACAAATTATCATCTGCTTAGTTTGGGGCTACATGATGCTGTGTGATTTCGTCCCGCATTATTTATTATTATTATTATAACACTTTATTCATTTTAAAACTCATAAAAAATACATTTTTTACTATAAAATTTAAAACATTATTAATCTACTATGTACAAAAATAATATAAAAAAACATTATAGTAAAAAATATATCCAAAATGGTGGACCACCGACCGCGTGGCAGGGCTCAAACGGTCGGTGGCTAGGCCTGCAGAGAGAGGAACCTCCGCACAATGCGTGCCGAGTCCAGGAGAGCCGCCTTCTGTATCTGACCCTTGATCCAGCTGCCTAGCGAGAGCCTCTTAAGGTATTGGTCAAGGCTCTTCGCTATCAGACCGTTCACTGAAACGACTATCGGAACGATAATTGTTGAGTCGACATCCCACATAGCGGTAATCTCGTGTGCCAAGTCAAGGTACTTGCTAAGCTTGTCCTTCTCGGCCTTCACGAGATTAGCGTCATGTGGGATGGTGATGTCAACAAGTATCGCCCGGCGTTCCGACCGGTCTACCAAGACGATATCTGGTTTATTCGCAAGAATAGTCCTGTCCGTGATGATAGAGCGGTCCCAGTAGAGCGTAGCACGACCATTTTCGAGAACCGGTACCGGTGCGTACTTATAGTACGGAACCTCTGGACCGACAAGGTCGTATTAGAGAGCAAGCTGCTGATGGATGATCTTTGCTACTTGGTTATGTCTGTGCAAGTATTCAGTGTTAGCGAGGTGCGAACAACCCGAAAGTATATGTCTGAGGGATTCATCGGGACGATGACAAGCTCTGCAAATGTCAACGGTTCCATCCTTCATGATATACCTTCGGTAGTTGTTCGTCTTTATTACCTCATCCATAATCGCACAGACAAAACCTTCGGTTTCCCCAAAGAGGTCACCGAAACGTAGCCAGTTCACGGATGCGAGTAGGTCTACATCAGGCCCTGTAAGGGCTTTGTAGAACCGTCCGTGCAGCTCCTTACTCTCCCATACAACCTTGCGGTCGAGGGCACTCAGCACCGTAGGTTTGTGCCAGTTCTCCTTAGCCAGTGAGAGCGGGGTAAGGTTCTTGTCAACTGCTACGACATCACGATGCATCTCACTGCCGGCATGGAGGAAGTATTCTCTGAGCTTGCACACCTCGCGGTTATGGAGGGTCTTGGCACTTAAAAAGCCGCGGCCCCCACATTTCCGCGGGATGTACATCCTCATTACCGACGAGCGTGGATGTCGCATTCTGTGTGTCGTAAGAAGTTGACGAACCTTACAGTCAAGGGCGTCAAGTTCAGTTTGAGTCCATCTCAATATGCCAAAGCTATATATAAGCAGAGGCATAACCCAGCCGTTGAAGGCACGAACCCTGTTACCACCCGACAAAAGACTATTGAGTACTTTAGTCAGGCGGCAAAAGAATCGCTCCTTCACCGACTGTTTTATGTCTCTGTCTACTATACCTAACGCTTCTGACATACCGAGATATTTGTAGGTTTCGATATCGGAAAGAGATCTGAGGGATATCGTATCGGAAAGCTGTAAGTTTGTAGTATTTACAACTTTCCCCCGCTGTACTTGCATGACCGCACACTTCTCGACACCGAACTCCATGCTGATGGCACTGCTGAATATCTGTGTGATATTCAACAGAGTCAGCAGCTCTGGTTTTCTCGGCGCGAAAAGTTTGAGGTCATCCATGTACAATAGGTGAGAAACGATAACATCCTCTCTCCGAAGTCGATAGCCTAGCCCTGAATCCTTTAGCAGAGTACTAAGAGGATTCAGTGCCAGGCAGAACCATAGGGGACTCAGACTGTCGCCCTGGAATATACCCCGCTCTATGCGAATCAGATCTTGTGGAGCAGAGGGATCCCGTCCACTACCTGGATGACGAAGAACTGTGATCCACTGTCTCATGCATGTACCTAAGAAGGATCTCAAAGTTGCATCAATTTTATACAACTCTAAGATCCTCTCCAGCCATGTATGAGGCACTGAATCATAGGCCTTCTTGTAGTCTATCCATGCAGCGGAGAGGTTCCCCTTGCTGCGCCTGATCTGCTGGCTAATGGTCATGTCAATGAGGAGGAGCTCCTTAGTACCGCGGGACCCAACCCTACATCCATTCTGAGGAGGAGCCAAAATATTATTTGCAACTATGTGCGCATTAATTTTTACGGTCAGAATGGACGTAAGGAGCTTGTAGATGGTAGGTAGGCACGTGATGGGTCTGTAGTTCTTTGCTTCCGCGGTACTACCAGATTTGTGGAGCCGGAAGGTGACTCCAGTCGTCATGAAACTTGGCAGAGACCCAAGCTCGAGGGCTTCTTGAAATTGTGTGGCGAGTACAGAGTGTGAACATCGAAACCACTTCAGCCAGAAGTTATGCAACCCGTCCGGTCCAGGACTTTTCCAGTTATGGGCCGAACGGATTGCAAATCTGACATCTATGGGGGTAATCTCAACAGCCCCCATGGTTTCGATTGGTTTACACTCTCTACTCACCACATCCATCCAATCTCCCTCCGTGTGCTGGATGGGCACAGACCAGATGCTGCGCCAGAAATTATTCATGGTATCAGCATCCGGTACACGCCCGTCCATCACACATTGGTCAGGTTTCTCCCAGTTTCGGTACACCTTCCTTTGGTCACTTTGGAAGTTTCGATTCTGCCAATATCGGTCCACACGTTCTCGATACCTACGAATGCGGCTCGCCCAAGCAGATATTTTCTGCTTCAGAAAGTCAATGCGTTCTGTGATACATGCCATATAATCTTGGGGCCGAGTATCAGTCCCAGCGAAGGCCTGTGTCACAAAACGCATCAGCTTTGCAATGAGGGTCCTGAATTTACCGATCCGCCGTTCGATCCGTACTTGCCAAGCTGGAATTTTATCGACAGGTCGTGGTGCTCGCGTGGAGTTTGGGAACTTGACACGAGCAACACGACACGCCGCCACGGCTCCGCAGTAAAGGATCGAATGGGTATCAGTTAGTCCTTCGCTAGTCTCTAGATAAGGGACCAACAAAGGATTCAAGGCCTCCATTACAGCTAAGTTTCGTCTGTGAGTTGGCAAGCGAGGCAAACGCGGTCTTTCATCGAGAGGTGCGGACCGGTACGATAAAATCGCATCCTCCAAAGTCCTCCTCAATTGCTCATTTACCTGGTTTGTCACGCTGGTGATCTCGTAGTCGACGTCGTCAGCAGCGGCGTCCGGCTGCGTCGTTACCGGTAACGGAGTTGTCGTAACCGGCAGAGCGGCAGCCAGGACCCGCTGCGAGTGGTCAGCTACTTGATCACTTTCAGCGCAAAGCCGGTCAAGTACCGAACCATCCAACAATTTCAATCGTTGGATGGCTCGTACCTGATCCGATAGCCGTTGTGCAGTGACGATAACAGCTGGTTCAAGCGTCAAAAACAGAGGCAGCATCCGGGCAAGGTACGCAGTGCGGTTGGTTCCTCCCTCTGTAGCCCTATAATATGCGCGCATGACATGACGATTATTAACTTTATTGGAAAATTTTTAGGTGGTAAATGGTGATGAAATCAAATATTTAAAATTTTAGCGAAGAAAAAGCGTGTGACATGAGCGGTGTCATTCTTTTTATTTATTTATTATTATTATTATTATTATCCCCTTTTTTACCCTCTTAAGAGTTGGAATTTATAAAATTGCTTCACACAGGTTACTAAAATAGTGTAGGTATCCACTATGGAAGGGTGGAATTTATAAAAACATTTATTGAAAAAACTGTAAAACTAAAAAGTTTAAATAATTGCTTATTTTTTGGTTCATCTACCTTTTTTCTATAAATTTATTCCTTACGATCTATGCGTTTACCACATAGGTAGATCTAAATACCTACCTGCTAGTTTTGGAGTCTTCAAATTTTTATGGGACCAATCAAAAAGTAAACCCTATACATAAAACGAAGAGTTTTTAAATCGGTTCTTATATGACGGAGTTATGAGGTAACAAACATAAAAAACTAATAAAATTTGAGTCCATAAAATTTTCATTCCCTGTTTTCTCACCCTTAGGGTTGGTATTTTTACTTCAAATTTATATGGGACCAATTGGAAAGTATATCCTACATAACGACAAAATAATTTTCTTAATTGGTTCATAAATGACGGAGTTATGAGCTAAGAAACATATAAAAAAATACAACCGAATTGAGAACCTCCTCCTTTTTTTGAAGTCGGTTAAAAATTGCTTTATAATGGATACCTACACTACTTATATTAGTTACCTGTGTCTAAAATTTTAAGTATCTAGGTTCAGTGGTTTTTTCTGTGCGTTGATATATCACCCAGCCAGTCAGTTAACCATTTTATAAATGTGTATGTTTAGATAATTGCCGCTATTGGGCAAAACTAAACTCCTTTTATTATTGCATACTCCCTTTATTATAGGTACTTTATTATTATAAAGTGTAAAAATTATACATTATGTATAGGTAAGTAGATAGGTGTTAAGGTGAGAATTTATTAGCGTGTAACACGAGCGTGCCATGTTTGCTACAAATGTTTGCGAGGGTAATCGAGAATCAATGCTGATGACTCTGGGAGATTAATGGCCGTGACGTCAGGCGAGCAAACATGGGGAACGAGGCTAAGCTTTACCATGCGACGTAGAATAAAGGTTGTGGGTGTTTTTAGGGTGACGTTACCGAACCGGTCAAACGAACACCCGTTTTGTCCGTCCGTCCGTCTGTCACACCTAATTATTTCAGGAAATACAAAAACTATCGACTTGAACCTTGGTTTAGATTTAACATGCACTTAAGATTGCATGCATGATTTAAGATAGTAAGAGAAAAAATATAAAATATTTTCGTTTTCATCTCCAAATTAAGAAATGTCAAAATATCAAACTGGTGCCACCAGGTCGAGTGGCATATCATATAAAGGGGTCAATTAGTCCAGTTTAAAATTCTTTTTGTATTTTTTTACCATGCACAGTTTTCAATTTTTGATCAAAAAATACCCAAAATATGGTCATAGACTTGATTTGAACAGAATAAAACAGTTTTTTTTGTATAGCATTCATAGTTTTTGATTTAGGATGAAAAAAGTCCAAAAAATTACCATAACCCAACACCCTATCTCCGAAGTTTGCGAATTATGAAACTTGTATGTATATTCTAGAAGTATATCCATATTTTACAGGAAAATTATAGCGAAGTCTCTAGCTAATATGGTTTTAGAAGCCTGGTCAAACTATAAAGCAAAATATGGTGTTATCTGAAAGGCCTAATTTGCCCATTCTCTAGCCGGTTTCTATTTTTGTAATTTTTACAGTTTTTTAATTACGAAAAAATATTACTTATTAGTATCGCCGCCATTGACGTCACCTGCGGTGGGCGAGTCAACTCGCACTTAACCGGTTTTGTTTTTTTAATGCCAAAGCTGGCACGAGAACAGCCGGGCCACCTGGTGGGAAGTAGTTACCGATGCCCATGGACATCCAGCTCTTAGCGAAAACCGCAGAAAGGAGCTCGTTCCACAACTTACACGTACGTGGCAGGAAAGATCGTGCAAAACGAACAGTTGTTCGAAATTTTCACAAATTTTTCCATGGGGAGGTCCAGTGTCCAGCAGTGAACTGCTACAAGCTGATGATGATGACGTTGATTGCTACCGATGTTTCGCAAATAAACATAATATCTCTCCTCCCAATCCAGACTCATGTTATAATATAGGTAGGTACATTTGTTTAATTAAGATTTTTGTACCTGTTTATAATTTTTATGTCACCAAGTTAGGATGAATAAATTATTTTATATTTTTATTAATTTATCCTCTGGTATTGTAGGTGTCAAAGGGCGGCGGTGAGTGGTTGGACACGAAATCATATTAAATCTGTTGCAATGCCTAGATATGTAGTGTAAGTAATAAGAATGACAGAAACATTATGCTAGTTTAATAGAACTAGGTAGGTACTATCGATTAAACGTACACATTCGAATTGGTTGATTAAAAGATAAATACCAGCATCGACTCATTCTACTTTCACCACGCTAACTAATTAAGGTATAGGTACATAATGGGTTAAAATGTTTAAAATATAGAACGGTAGGTATCTGACTACAAAAATAATGACTAAAAACATAATAAATCTTCTGTTCCTCTCGTTTCAATTTATAGGAGCGACAGGGACGCTTGCAGCAATTATGCAACCACACACAATCACAAGAAATCACCAGCCTATAACAGTCCATAGCTGACATAGGCCTCCCCTGTTAAGGGTTTTTGTTTCTTCTTGGCGTCGCACTGTAGTGTTAAGGGGGTTAAAGCCCTATTTCTACGCTGTGCAACGTCTGAATTTTCTGATACATTATGTAGGTAGGCAAGTACTCTTGGGTATTATTAGGTAGAGAAGTTATACCTATTGGTTTTCACAAATTTATGAGTTTTATGGACTGGAAACTAAAAAGACCTGCTATTTAAATATTATGTTATGTTAAGTAAATACTTACAATATTTTAATAAGCGGTGAGTGGGCGTCTAAAAACTTAGTCACGTATTACGATGTGCTAAACACATTATTGGAGGTGTTAGGCCTTGGTCAATAGATATACCTACTGCCTACAAAGCAGCCAGTCCGGCTCCAAAGAGGTTCCCCTAAAAAAACATTGTAGGTACCTACCTCCCGAAGTATGTGCTACCTAGAAATCTCACAATTTTATTTGCATGTTTGAATTTGACCTATTTTGGTAATGCTGTTTATACATCAAATAAAACTACGAGCCTAGAGCGATACCTAACCTTAGCTACCTACCTACTTACCAACTTAATTATTATCTCCAAAGAAAACTCGGTCACTGGAAGATAATTATTCAGTTGTTTACGGTTGTCGCCATCGTTAAAAGATAATCTAAAGCAGTAATTTGGCATTGTTTACGACCGACGTAGTAAAGTTGAATAGGTGTAGCATCAAATTGTTGAATCGTTATTTTCACGTTAATTTGATGGTCCATAATTTTTCAAGCAATAAAGGTTAGTGACATCTGTTGGAGAATAGAAGAATCGGCGAAAGAGGCGACACTGACATCTTTCGATGAGTAGCCAGAATATATAAACAAAAGTTATTAACAGTGACATCTGTTGTACATATATTGAGTATGACTTTCATTATATACATATAATTTATTTTAGGAAAAATATTAATTTAGGATTTATGTACCTAACAATAAATAGAGACGCAATTAATTTTTAACATTTCAAAATTTAAAAAAATCACGTAGAAAATGCCAACCATTTTTCACAAAATTCCATAGACAGGAACATAATATTTTTTGTCTATGCCCAACTCTATTAATTTGCGCCTGCGCTCTACATGGTCTACGCGACGTACTAAAATCATTTTGTGGAAAATTTGAAGTTTGTTGTTAATTTGTGACAACTAATTATTCATAATATTCATCTATGAAAGCTTCGTGCTAATTACCATTCCAGGCGAGAGGCTGGATTTCACCGAGGTGATCAGCCTGGAAGCCCTCAGACATTACAGTTCGAGCGGTGTACGGTAGCCATCTTGGAATCGAACAAAGCTTCAGATGTGTAGTTTGTCTGTTTATCAATAATTTCAGTGCATTTTACTGTAAATAGTTTGTATGTTTAGGATATGTACGGAACGTTCGTCCATATGTGTAAATAGCTATGGCTGCGTCAAGGAAATTACAAGGTAATTTGTCATGTTATCAGGTTAGAGATTGATTGACCCCAACCGAACTATTGGTACGTGTTCTAGAGCATTATTGTCAACTGATGAGACTTCTGCCTTACTGGAGCTCCTGCCCACTGCTTTACTTTTTGGAGCGAAGATCATTGCTCTACAATGCATTAAAATGCATAGTGCTTCATAAGTTTGTTTATTATCTGACCTAGGTTTCTGCTATTGTGCTTTCCTTTTGAGAATAAATTGTTATTCTTAACTGGTTAGGGTAGCCAGCTGCGCTCTATTGACACCTGTTCGAACAATTGAAGTAGAAAAGTGCCTTTTGTTTCATGTTTGTCCCTGTGAATGAGTTCAACACTACTTTATTGGATTACCCACACACCTCATAAAATGAGGGTATAAAAGTGGCTTTTTGTATCAGCAAGGTGTTTCTGGAACAGGTTTTAAGTATAGCATTATTGAGGACAAAAAGAGCACTAATTTTAATTTAAAGAGCACTCAAGAATGCTGTAGGTAAAGGCCATTGAACTTGGCCAGGGCAGATAATGTAAGAATTATCTGCATCAGGTTTTGCCAGTTGATGACAGTCTTATTGAAATTCTAAATTAAAAATAATAATATTGTCGCACAAACAGTGTATCAGTCAATATTGGTAAAAATATTATATTAGTTCCAAAATGCTCTAGACACTGCTGCTGGTTCCGATACATATTTTCCATAAAATTTTTGCTTTTAAAATATTCTAATAACTTCCTGTTTCTTCCACCATTCAAATAATTTAATTTGTCTTTTGATGATCTAAAATATCCAAGGACTGTTTGACAAATTTTAAATTGGGTATAGAGTTAAATCTGATCTCAAATTAACTCTGTAACCTTAATCTGAAGTGCTGACAGATATTTTGGCTCTAGAATTGATTGCCAGTGAAAAAAGGCAAGTATTAATTCCACAAACCGAATTGTGTAATTAAATATTTATAATGATATTAAATGGTGTTTTGAAATTTCAGGTGAAATAGACAGGTGTTTAAAAAAGGTGACGGAAGGCGTGGAAACCTTTGAGGATATCTGGCAGAAGGTGCATAATGCGACGAACAGTAACCAGAAAGAAAAATACGAGGCGGATCTCAAGAAAGAGATCAAAAAGCTCCAGAGGCTACGAGACCAAATAAAGTCTTGGATTGCCTCCGGAGAGATTAAAGATAAGAGTACACTTTTAGAATATAGGAAACTTATAGAAACGGTGAGTTTAACAACTTATATAAAAACCTACAAATGTTACAAAGTTTCTAAAAAAGTTGTGAAATGTTCTTCACGGCAAAAAGTCTGAACAGGTTTCGCTGAAATTGACTATTGTTCTAGACTAAGAATGAGATACAGGCTTCTTCTTTTCGGGGTACCACAGTAACATATTACAAAAGCTTAAGACCACTGTCACATAGCATTGTAGGCTAATTAGGAAGAAAGATTTATAACTATTTTAAAGTATAGTAATGTTATAAGTTTATTTGTACCCATAGTACATGAGGCATAGGTGTTACTCCATCTAATCATGTCCAGGCACTACAGCATACCACTTGATGATTGCGATGTAGAATTACCACTTGATGCTGTATAAATTTAGCATCAAGCTCAGGACAGGGCGCAATGGTGCTCATTAGGGAAGCATAACTTCAGCAATGGACTGCTATAGGCTGATCATGATGATGACGCTTTAGATGCTGTATAATTTACTTAATTTAGTACTAGCACATGAGATGTTAAATTTATTAATATGAGCAGTGACTTAGTTCTAGCTTATGGTGGGATCTAGGGTTACTTTGTTAAGCCACTCCATCAATATATATTACCTAGATTCACAAACAATAAATGATATATGATCTAGACATTTAAACAGTAGTAACTAACGGTGACGCTAGGATAATTCTGTGTTTGAAATAAATCCTACTATTATTATAAAGGTGAAAAGATATGAAATGTTTATTCCTCCTTCATGCCAAAATTACTCAATAGATTAAGCGGAAAGTACATCATTGCTCGAATTTCTATGAAGCCAAGCGCTAACAATCTTGGTGGCTTAACATCGTCCATCAAAAATATTCCAGGGATCCTGACCCTCAGCATTGAGGAAAACGATGCGAGAGGATATGATTTCTAGACAAGGAATAGAATAATAGCTACTTTTAATATTGTTATCATATTCTAATAATGCACAATTGGTGACATTTCTAGTTATCTAGGTATGAGTAAGATAAACATTGTATTGATCTAGTAACTAATTAAACTGGAGGCAGATAATAATTTACCTTGTGATATGTCTTAGGCATTATAATTTCCAGGATAAAATTAACAGTTGATATTATTATTATATTTACCTTTGAGTAATGAGAGCCTCTACCAACACCATGGTTGCTCATCACTTCCTTTGTAACCGAGTGGTCCATAATTGGAACTTGCTACCTATTGGCTACATCAGTAAACAACTTCAAAAATAAGCTTGACTATGACTAAATAAATCAGTGATAAAAAAAGTGACAGAAACAATAACTTAATTTTGTTTTTTTAACACTGCCTGAAATGGACACATCAGCGTCAAGCTGCTCGTCCATAGTGTAGTTGATAGTTACTATCAAATAGTAATCCTAACTGATATTATAAATGTGAATGTGTTTGTTTATTTGTTATGCTTTCATGCTTATTTATCGGTACGGAAAAGGACTTCATCCAGAAAAAAAGTGCTGTTCCTGAGGGATACAAATTAACTTTTAGTCAGATTTGTAATATCTACATTAACGCGAGCGAAGTCGCGTACAAAAGCAGTTCAAAATAAAAAATGCTGGATCGTTGTGCGCCTCGCGAGCTTAGCCTCGCAAGGCAGGCCGAGATTTCTCATGAATTTTGCCATACTTTATAGCAAAATTAACATGTTTCTTTGTTTCCAGCAAATGGAGAGGTTCAAAGTCGTTGAGCGAGAAACAAAAACGAAGGCATACTCTAAAGAAGGACTCGGGGCGGCGCAGAAGTTAGACCCAGCGCAGAAGGAGAGAGAGGAGATATCCTCATGGCTAATCGCGTCTATCGACTCTCTTAATTTACAGGTACGTCTTAAGACTCACTCCTTACACCCCTAACTTAGCCTAACACCCCAACATCCCCTGACCGCCGACGGGCAGCGTCGGCTGCGAGAAGCTGTGCCCTGCGATCCCTAACCAGCATACCCAGTGTGGGCATTATGTGCATTTACCCCTGATTATGGCAGCCCTTTTTCCAACAGTGGACTGATAATAGGCTGGTGTTGTATAAGTTCCTATAAGACCATATCCCAAAAGGAATCTTGTAAACATGAAGCTTAGCTATTTTATGCGGAGACATCTCTAGACTAAAACTCGTCGATAGACGCGCCCAAAGAGCATGTTATCTCACTTGGAATTATGTGTAAAGGTTGAACTCCACTAAGAAACAATAATAAACACTAGTACAGCATACTACACTATTAATTGAATAACAGGCTTTTAGGCAAGGTGTTTTTAGAAATCAAGTTAGTTAAACTCTTGACTAAATGATCTATGCCTGTTCTTATTTGTTATAAGTCTTCTAATTCTAAGTCCAATACTTATTCCGCTCAAAGTTACGTTTTAATTTTATAATATACTTTCAAAATGTTTTTAATTTTACTATTCTGTTTAGAAATAGCATATCGGCATAGCCACATGATGAAACAATTCGATATCATGCTTAACTTTGCACATACGTACTCAAACAGTAGAGTAATCAGCCCCCCGTGATAGAGGATATGAGTGTGAAAAGAGTAAATAGAAGAAAAGAAAAAACTTATTTGGCTTGAACTAAATGCAGAGTTGATAAGCTCCTAAGAGTGAAAATTCTTTAAAGGTGTACTGTTAAATAGCAAGAGGTTACTCAGTTTTGAAATATGGGTCGATTCATCAATATCTAGATTTATTTTATCAATACAGCTCTGTGAATAATTCTCTGTTTAAAGTTATGTTAGCACAATGCATAGTCTATGTTGAAAACTGCGCATTAGCTGGATTCCATTCGACACTATTGCAGAATGGGGGTTCCCTTTTTCCAAGACGTAATTACTGCATCAATATTGAATCTTAACACAGCGTCGTAAAGGTCACTACATTGTTGACTGATTTCTAGACAAGCATCTACTGTTCAGTCGAGATTGATTCTAAATGCAATTGACCGTGGTTAAGTTTTGATAAGCCAAACAAAGTATGACCTCTTAGCCGAACTGATGTTTTTGAATAGATTGATGGAAAAATAGATTTAATTTGCCCGTCTTTCTTAGCTTTCGTATTTTTCTTTTGTTAGGGAAAATAATATTTTTGCTGGAGTAGGGATTCGAATAGGCTCGGATTTCGTAGGTCATTTATCGCCTATGATGATTGCCACCCCACTAATATTATTGCGAAAGTTTGTTGTTTGTTTTTTTGGATATATGTTTGTTACTTCTTCACGTCCAAACTACTGAAAGTTAAAACTTTGCACACCTAGAAGAATGAGAATGAATAAGAAAATTGATTTACCAAAAGATCTTAAAGTACAATACACAATGCAGATAACTAAGGCACTCAGAATACTACTAATACCACAAGTATTAACGGCGAGACCGAAACTAGGCGCGGGGGCTGTGTTGTGGTATCTTGAGAGCATATTATGTAGTTCTAGACCAGGAATAACATAAAAAGAGCCTTTTTATCCGGGTAAAACTCGAGCAAAGCGCGGGTGATAGTTTATTCTTGAATATAATGACAGGCAAACGGATTCCCAAAACCGAAGAAGAAGAGGAAATATTTACCGTAGAAAGACAACTTTTTAGTCGACGATAAACCGCGCCAAGTCTTGTAAACACACACAAACACCAGCCTATATTAGTCCACTAGGTCACCTAAAAAAGGGGGTTATACCCATAATCCCCACACTGGGCATGCGGGTAGATCGCAGGGCACAGCTTCTCGCATCGCCGACACTGCTGCCCGTCGACGGTCAGGTCATTTAGCTGAGACGGTGTTAGGCTGTGCTATGCCGCATTCAGCCGGCCGCCAGAACCCCGTTTGTTATAAAATAGCAGGGTGCACAATGTGCAGGTGAGGTTGGCTTGAATTCTGAAGACAGATAGATAGATTGAAAACTCTTTATTGTACTCACACCAACATAAACATATGACACCAAAAAGGACGATAAAAATAATGAAAGTACAATGAGCGGTCTTGTCGCTTAGAGCGATCTCTTCTAGACAACCTTTAGATGGACTGGATTTGAAGATGGAGGTTGGAACCCCTTACATCCCCCAAGATGGAGTGTGTTAGGCCTCGTGTGCCTGTAATTTTATCAGCCGACCCTTCAGACCAAAACTCAACAATGCTGCTTCACTAAACGTAATAATGACGCCTTTTGATTGCAGGTCGATCAATATGAGTCTGAAATAGAGTCACTACTAGTTGGTAAGAAGAAACGGTTAGACAAGGAGAAGCAAGAGCGAATGGAAGAACTCAAAACGAAACTGGAAAAGCACAGGTTCCACATAAAGAAACTCGAAACGCTGCTAAGGATGCTGGACAACATGTCTGTTGAGGTTGAACAGGTCAGTATTGTGTCAAAAAATTTGTCCCAGCATTAACTATTAATAATAAATAGTGCTGGACATTTTCACTAATCATATTTTATAGCCCCAAGCTTGCGATAATTAGGCTTGTGTTATGTTATGAATGACTCGCACAATAGACCAACAGGAGTCCAATTGCGGGAGAGGAAACCATATGACTGATATACTACCAACTTCAATATTTTTTGTAAATGCATACACATTATACATAGAAGGCAAGAGAAGCCTCGCGGCTCCGCTCGCGTGGTGACCTGTTGAATTTCTTTCTTTTTTTGCCCGCGTATTTTATATCTCTTTCAATCAATGACGTATCGCACTATCCTTAAAATTTTACTCTGTAAATGTTGTTTGTACATTTGTAAATAAATCATCCACTAACCGGCCGACTGCTGGCCATAAATGACTTTGGGTGAGTTTGAATTCGTATGTTATGCCGAAAATAAGTAAATCTACTGCTGAAGGTCTTTTGTTTAACGACTTATCAACATTTATTATTTTTATTGAAAAAATGGAAACCTGATGAGGCAGGCCTAGCACAGCTGAGTTTGTTGAACTTTGTTCTTGACATTTTATTTATTTATTTATTTTATTTTGTAGGGAAAACAAACAGTATTCTAAGCTTATTAGGCATCAGCGGGGTGATCGGCTAACTCTGTTGCAAACAGAAATGATTGACACCGATCCTATTTTAACAAACTGTGATAGTATGTCAATTGACGTTCATTGAATTTCGATGGATGAAATGTCAAAGTTTGTAAAAACAGGATCGGTGTCAATCATTTTTGTTTGCAACTGAGTTAGCCGATCACCCCGCTGATGTAAAAAAACTAATCACCATTGATTGTTTACACAGATATAAATGTCTAGTCAGGCTTATCTGTTTAAAAATAAATATGAGAATAAGTTCACAGCAACCATAACTAGAGACTCAGCATAAAAACAAACTTATAACAAGTAGGACTTTTAAAAAAAAATAAACCGACTTCAAATAAATCACTCCTTGCTTCTTGCGCTAAAAATTTTTGAAAATCGGTTCACAATTGACGGAGATATTGGTGATCATAAGGCGAAAATTACAAGTGAGGATGAGGTTTTTTGAGTTTTCCGGGAAAAGTAACAATCCCTCAGGAATAAAATTTATATGAGACCACCTGTGAAGTATACTCTTTTAAACAAAAAAATAATTTTGAAAATCTGTCCACAATTGACGGAGTTATCAGTGAACATACATAAAAAAAAGGTACCGACGAATTGAGAACCTCCTCCTTTTTGAAGTCGGTTAAAAAACGAAATAAACAAATAAGAATAAATAGTTAAAAATTAAAGGTTTTGAACTAAATAGGTATCTAATTCCCGAAAGTCGAGCAGTTTATTAAAAGAATTAGCAGATCTGGCATAATGGTGATGATGATTGCAACTCCACCTTACAGTTTGGATTGCCATACACCAAGGCTAAGTTAAAAGTTATGGTGTGTTAATTTTGAAACACTTAATTTTTTAGGTTTGGTTCTCTGAGCATGTAGACAACCATGTTCCAAATCACCCAGTTCCCCTTTCAGGATAGCATACGAATTCAAACTCAGGTTGTTTAATAAAACAGAAACACCCTGAACTTTACGAGTTATAATTATTTTGATATTGAATCGTAATAATATAATAAATGCGAAAGTTTGTGTCCGTGTTAGTATGTTTGTTCCCACTCAATTCCTAACGGCTGAACAGATTTGGGTGAAAATCGGAATATAAATAAGCTTGAATGGGCGGAGCTAGAACCGCTGTAGATTTTATTATCCAGCCTTTGGGACTAGAAGTATTAAGCAGAGCTTGTGTTATGGGAACCACATGATTGATGTTCTACTTATCTATTTATATAAAAGAGAATTATATATATTTTTATCATAAATACATAAAAAATACAATGAAAAAAATGTTGGTCACTATACAACACGTAATGTAGCCCCAAACTAAGCAAAGCTTGTACTATGGGAACTTATCTACATATTATAGGTACTTTGACAACACCCAGACCCGAGACAAATATTTGCAGATCATACAAACATTTGTCGCGCGGTGGGAATCGAATCCGCAACCTTCTGCATCACAGGCGGGCCTTCGCCCACTGAGCCACAGAGTTCGTCAAATATTATTATACTCTAACTCTCTTATAACGAAGGCGGAAAGATGCAACCAAACACTACTTGTCAATGTAATCCTAAGTTTATTATATTTTACAGCAACTCTCAACTTTATTTAGAGCTTTTCATATAATTTCTTGAAACAGCGACTATTGCTGGTTTCGGTTAATCGACTTGATCTGGAACAAAGAAATAGGTGACAGTTACCTACTTCTACTTCATTTGCTACATAATTTTGACATTCGATTTTATAATCCAAAAAGCGACACAAATTCTTTTCTCGCTTTTATTAACAAATTCGAAAATGTTTCGCCTTCCCCGATGATGCCTAATGGGGAAGGCAAAACATTGTCGAATTTCTGTTCTAAATATTTCGTCTATTGAAATAACCAGGAAAAGGGTTTTTTTTCTTCCAACCTCTGATTAGATGCCTTGAGACCATGCTGGCGTTGCATCTTTCCACCTTCACTGCTGAGCGCATGGGGGCTTAATCTCCATAAAAGTGAACATATCGATTGCAAGCATAGGACTTGTGCTTCCAGATAAAGAGGATAAAAGAGGACGTCGAATACTACATAGATTCATCGCAAGACGCGGACTTCGAAGAGAACGAATACTTGTACGATGACATCACGGGGTTGGACGAGGTTGAACTGAGCGGAGTTGGCCTGCCTAGCTCTGCGACGACGGACAGCAATAACAGCAATGACTCGAGAGGATCGCCCGCTAGTATGTTATCAGGTATGTTTGTTTTGTTCCCTCCTTCTGATGACCATTCCATTCCTGTAAAAAATCGTAACCTGTGATTATCGCGACGTAGCTTCGTGGAATGAAATGATACACGCAGATGTGACCCAGTAACGACTTTCGTCGCGATAACTCGGGCTGTACACAGGAATAGCAAAACACGAAGCTTTGACACGCATTCGTCACGTCACGATAGGCGTAGATGCGGCCCCAGCAACAAAGACTAAGGGTGCTTTTCGATTGACGCGGAGCGGAGCGGGCTGCGAGTGGCCAATTACAATGCTCGAAATCGTTGCTCATGTGACGCAGTGGAGGTTTCGAGCATTGTGATTGGCTAACTCGCAGCCCACTCCGCGTCAATCGAAACGCACCCTTAAGATAATCATTCTTGCTACTTTTCACAGTTTTCACAGTTCAATATGGGGGCCCAATACGTAATTTATCTAGTATTTTTTGGTGATACGTTCGTATGAGCTAGTGGCTTCATTCTATAATATTTGTACCTGTGTTCTTTTATCATTTTAAGAGCTATGTATTCCGACTGTTGAACGCTTTCAGGTAGGTATAGTTTTATGTTTATCCCAAAAAACATCCACAGCAGCCGGCCCGTTGGCTCAGTGGTTAGAGCGCCTCAAAATAATTGAGGAGGTCACGGGTTCAAATCCCGTACGGGCCAGGATTTTTGAGATAAATATTTGTAACATATCGAAAATAATTAGAATTGCTTAGAGGGACTAAGAAAAATACTAGAGATGATCTTATAATGGGCTCTTATATTGAACCAAACATCTGTAAAGATCAAGACAAAAATCATTCGGCAAGATTTCGTCAGCCAATTAAAAAAAAAAAAGAATTCAAAGTTACATGGCATGGCGTATCAGCAATACTAAATTCTGGCGGGCCGATAACAATAGCTCACGGAAATTCGGAAACAGTACTTTTTTCTGGATAAGAGTTAACCTATGCTCTTTTTTGTACCGCTCACAACGTGTGTGCGAAATTTCATGATAATCGGTTAGGTAGTAGCAGTGTGAACGGAGAGCGCATTTACATACATTTGACGACCTTTGTGGACAAAAGGTCCGCCTGCGACGCAGAAGGTGGCGGGTTCGATTCCCGCCGCGAGACAAACGTTTGTATGTTCTGCAAATATTTGTCTCGGGGTCTGGGTGTTTTCTATGTAATCATGTGTTTCCCATAATACATACTCTGCTTAGTTCGGGGCTACTTGATGCTGAGTGACAGTGTCCGGCATTATTTATTATTATTAATATTTGCCCCCTTTAGGCTTTAGTTGATTCGTCTTATCGGTCCCGACAGAATCGTAACATCCTATATATATATATACCCCCTTATTCGTAACCAAATGTCATTTTATAACGCTCGATACAGTAAGCTTGTCCCTGCCATTGAAATGTAAATAAAAAAAGTTGACATGATATTTTGACGCCATGTTAGCAATCTGAGGTTTATAGAACTGTTACGAATAGGACCGTTAGTAATAACTCTATTCACCCGCTATCAATGCGTAAATTGTACCCAAATCCGTTTCCTTTTTCGCAGGTACAAGTCCAATAACGTCGCCAACGTTAGAACTACACAACCACTCCACAGACTCAATAGACATCGAAAAAAAGAAGAAGGAAGAAATCATTGCGAAAGTAAGAAACTTAATCTACCCTCACCATCACTTCATCCATCAATTCTGTCAAGTATAAGTGGAGTATCAATTCTATTGGTTTTACCCTCAAAATTATAAGAATAGTATCGAAATTACGTTAGCTTTTTCATTTAGTAGAAAGCTATTTTTGCTTTTTTTTATTTTACGATGAAGAGGTTTATTTGCCGGGCAATCCATTTGAAGTGCTGCCCAAAATACCCTTTTCGAAAAGCCGAATGTTTATAATGTTTCTTTGTCGGTGTTTGGATATATTTTTAATTATTGATTCATGATATATTGTGAATTAAATTTCGCTAAATGTGTAGATATGTGTACCCTGATTCCTAGCTTCATGTAACTACTTTTTCAAAATTTTGCAAATTATTGAATTACAGACAATTTGGGGGATAATAGTTGTTACCATGGTACTACGGAACTGAGTGTCCCTCTAGTTTTTTTCTAACTTCACTCAAGTCTCTTCTCTGTGAGGAAATTGTCATTAAGATTATATTATTATTGTAATATAGGCTATTGATAGGTATAGTCTATTGTCCTAAAGAAACAGATCAGATTCAGATCTTTCTGATTTAAGATCGTTTAACGTCATCACGTCATCAAGGCAGCTCCCTCCATTTCTTGCCGAGTGTAATATGTTTACTTAAAACTTTGAGTGACGAAAACACACGTGCCCTAGCCGGGCTGCTACTGCTCGCAGTCAACGTGTTAACACCAATACTGCGATCACCAAACCGCCTGCGAAGCGTTGTGACTATGGCAAACCCTCTCGTAATTAATCATGTATGCTATTGAAATAACTGTCTAAAAGTATAATAATCCGAGTTTTCAGCGACCACGTTCACTTAAATTTACTGGTTGTCACAGCTCGGCTCTCAAACATATTTCATACATAGTTTTTGGTTATATTCTATATTGATGTAACTATATAAATATTCTTATGATTGCTTAACCACGTGCCAATGTCTTTTTTGTGTGTACAACTTTCTATATAACTGAACCTCGACCATTCGAGCAAATCTTTGTAATTAATGAAAAGACCTCAAATGTTTCATTTCCGATAAATTTTGTCCTACTAATCTTCCCATATTTATAGTTATGTAGTCAGATAAAATCCCCAGCCCCCAGTTCCACCCCGAACACCATGGTAACAACAACACCCAAACCAATCGGCAATACAAAACGAAAGGGTAAACTGATGTGTGTTGAATTTGCAGCCGGTTAAGCCACTGCCGCTCCGCGCTGCGAACTCCGCAGTGGTCAGTAATAGCACGTCTAACGTTAGTTCCTTGCTCAATAACTCCGCGGCATCAAACAATAGGTCAGTCCCATGTGACGCGTACAGGACCCACGAGAAGAATTAACGGAACTTGAAATTGTGCAATGCGGGTTCCAATTTTTGGTGAACCGACTATGTCTCGTTGTTATAGCTTCTTTTATACGAGTATTCGTTAGGCATCCTTTGTTAATGGAGATTGCTTAAGTTGGATTCATAATACATTATTAACTTTGATGCTTTATTTTACCTTGCAAACGAGGCGTTGAAAATTTGACAGTTTTTTCAGGAGAAATTTCGTCATCAAAATGTTGGCCAATGACATAGCGTACATACAAATTAACGCCATATGTAATTTTTTTGTTACCAACAGTAAAAAAAAAAGAAACCATCCATCTCTCATAGCAAGTAAACTGTTTGACACTTCCATATAACTGTTAACGGACGGGTTCTACAAACGGATATTCGCATTTTCTAGCAAAAGCGCCCTATTGACGGTTATTTCGCGAGCATGTTTGCTGTGATAGTGAAAGATGAAAATGTTAAGTTTGACCGTTGTTGCGATGGCGCTTTGCTTATTAAGTTTATCTACTTACTATTAAATTAATAATAAAAGAAACTGTTAGTTTCCCAGAAAAACGGTACGTTATCGGTTAACGCGTGTAATTGGAACCTGCCAATGTGTAGTAATACTGTGCCCGCACTTCAAGCTATTTTCAAAAAGGTCCTTGCAATATTTTTGTGTAGGACGGTTTCTCGTTGTGGTTCGCAGACACGGATTTCGATTTAGCTACGGACTTAATCTATTTCCTATATAAGATTGTAGCAAATGGAAATCCGTGGTATCTGCCCACTTTTAAAAAGCTCTTAAGTACTAATAATTTAATTTACCACTTCATCTGTTTCAGTAATTTTAATAAAAACAGTGAGGTTGTATCATTTTAGTCTAGTAATCAGCTGTTTTTTGTGCGCGGCCATCTTTCAAACCAACCTATGCCAAAGTATTAAAGGACACAAGTACAATCCAACATATCATGTAATGAATTTCGTAATACATATTAAAAAAAAAAACCTACAATATATTCATCCACAGGTTTTTTTTCTAAACTATTGTAAAAAACTTCAATAGATAGCATGACTCATTTGGAGTTTCAGTCCATCATCAGCACAGAGTACTTTTCATAATCAGTCATGTCATCCATCAAGCCAGTTGGATGGAACTATTTTTTTTAGCGAATCAAAACCCCTTATTCACACGCGAACCTGGGGGGTGATCGGCTATATCTGTTGCAAACCGAGTTAGCCGATCACCCCGCTGAAGCTATCTAGTAACGTTTTGAAAGCTAGCAGGTATTAGTATGGTATACTAAACTTGCAACGCCTTTATATGGCCCATCTACTCACTATACACAGGCTTAACGAGACTTATGCTGAACATTATATACAGGGGTGACGCAAAATTATATATTATAAAGAAACTTTTGTTCCAAGGAAACTATAGGTATTTTTTGGAAGGAAAAAACATTTGCATTTTCGGTTTTTGAATAAAAAATTACAGTCAGTCTAGAAAAAGACATGTGACAAAAAAACAAGTTGGTCACAATCGACTTTTATTTCCTAACAGGAACATTTTACCCACAGTAACTTAGATTGAAAAAAAAGTCTTCCATACAATTTCTAAGCGCCATTCACGACAAAAAAACAAGTTGGTCACAATCGACTTTTATTTCCTAACAGGAACATTTTACCCACAGTAACTTAGATTGAAAAAAAAGTCTTCCATACAATTTCTAAGCGCCATTCACCACAACACGAGACCTTGTATGCCATTCGAATTTCGAACACTTGCAGGGAAATACTTTGTTCCTATTCATAGTGTCTTGGTAGAATGAAGACACCACCGATTACCACTTTTAGTGTCAAATGGTAGTAATGAACACAAAATTTAAAAAATATGAAAATGCGGTCGTTTTTCCTTCAAAATAAACGTATAGTTTCCTAAGAACAAAACCTTCTAACTACAAAATAAAAGGTAGCTGCCCTCGATGAGGTATAATCTTGCCCCATTCTGTATATCATTACGTACTTGGTACTTGAAGCTAGAACGCGCTTACTAACAGATGGCAATGCGGTCGTCTAATTATTCAACTTAACAGCGACACTATCTTAAAATGTAATAACATCTTAATTGAGTATGAATTAAGAAGTCTAAATCGAAAATGGCCGCGCACAAACAGAAGGCAGCAACTAGGCCAGGCTCTTTTTAAAAATACAACACCAGACTGTCTTTTTCACAAAAGGTTTTTATAGTTCGTGATTCTTCTCAATGCGTGGTAACAGTATTACAACACTATCACTGTAATTTCGAGTTCTCAACGCACTTGGACGTGATCAAATTGCGGGTAAGGATTGGTTCGCATTAATGGAAATTGCACTGCACGTCATGCAAGCGCGGCTTAACACTGTGACACGTTCAATGAAGGTAATGAGGATGTTAGGACAACTTCTGATTGATGTGAGCTGATCTTTGCAAAGAGCTGCGACTGGGGTCGTTTTCCTTTGAACTGTGGCATACCAAAACAGTTTTTCGAAAAAAAAAAACCTTGATATGATTCTTTGGAAAACTAAGGATCAAATATAATGAACGAACCATCCTTATTTAGCAGTGCAGCAGCATTCGTTTGCATGTATTCGGATAAAATTGTGAGAAATCTATGTAAATAAAATTACATTAGCGTCACTACAAAATGGACTTTGTGCTTACATGAATAAAATTGTCTTTGCTATGCCTCAGTTTGCTGGATCCCGCCTCTAGCGTGTCTTAGCCACTGACGGTTTCGACTGTCGAACTGGCAGTGGCTTTCTAAATTCAACCTTCATCCAATGCTGGTAAAATCCCTTTTACAATAAATATTATGGCTGTATAAATGTTGTCATGATAAAGTAAGCCTAGAATAAGTTCTGTTTAACTCTTCTCGTGTGTACGATTTTTTTTTCTGAAAACGTTTATTTTTATCTACCCCAATTTTGTTTCACTCTTTGAGGACTTTTGGATCATTTACTGGCAACATTTCTGACACTTTCTTAAAACTTGCCATTTTAAGTTTTGTTACTTTTTTTAATCCAAACGTGTTCATGAACCATATGTTCAATGGCCCTAAGTAATCTGGGCTGAGATTTCAAATGAAAACAGTAAAAAAATAGTCACATTAATTTTATTTTCTTGAATGCATGCCTAAATGACCTATGTTTCATACAGTAATTGTGTGTTGTAATGCTTCCAACTGTCCTCAACATTTTCTGTGGTAGAATATTCACATCACCATGAAACCTCATAAAACCATTGAGAATAAATAATGATCGCGCCATTGTTCTTTATTCTCATAAAGGTGTTTTCTGAAGAGCGTCTTATTTTTTTCCAGAAGAAATTCAAAGGAGTTAATTCAGAACTCACCGTTTGCATGGATCAAGCACATTTCATTTTCATTTTAGCTAGTTTTATAGTGTGACGAAACGGGTCATTTTCAAACAAATAAAAAGCATCTTTTATTACATACTATTAATGACGAATTTGAAATAAAACGCTTTGCTTTTAAATGACCCGTTAGCTTCCTAAAGCTGTCATTGGTATCTTTTCTGACAATATAAAAAACCTTTTTCGTGTTTCAGACACTTCTGTATTTGGAATTCGTGGCCAACTAAGACCATACCACCCTACAATATATCTAATGTGGCGTCTACATTTGCCCCTTTCGGCGAAGGTCCTTGCTGTGTGAAGTAACTCTGTGACAAGGTAGATAGAGGTAAAACAGAAATCATCGCTGAAGGGTGCATATGTAGACGCACCATAAACCGGTCACGATTAAACTACGGTTGATTCAACATGAATAAAACTAAAGGTGGTATATTCTCTCCAAAATACATTTCAAATCTATAAATTAGTTGCGTCCATCACTGCGCTATTTAATCATATTACTGAATACGCAGATCTGCGCGAGATAAAATAGATTTTCTATTGCCTCGAATCTCAATGTACAACAGGTTAATTGAAACTTGATTTTTCTATTTTAGGAGAATAATTTTTTATTAGATACTTTTAGGTTCTAGTTTTTCACAAGCTGCATTTCAGTCAGCATTAATACAGTTAGGTGTTTTAAAATTATAATAAATAAAGTTAATATTAGTAGTTTTTTTTTTGGCAGCAAAGATACCAACTGCAGTAACTTTAATGCATGCGCAGCTAAACCAATAACCAGTCTATAATACCTTGCGTGTGCGCAGTATAAACAACACGGTATCCGGTGCATCGACGCCGAGTAAACAGCCGCCCGCGCCGAGTCCGCCGCCGCATTTACATCTCCTCAGGCCTGTTAATACTAATAGCATAGGTGAGTCTATAAAATAAAACATTCAGATACGTACACAATAAACTCTAGCGCATGGGCGTAAGACGGTAGGGGAAAGCAATCACAGCACATCACTTGTTCGTTCGAAAAATATCTATATTAGTCATAATTACTGAACAAAATGTAGTAATACGCATGATAACAATTTCCATGCTGATCCCTCGCTGTAGGTTGGAATCACAAAAAAGTAAACCAACCTACTAGAAAGGGCATCGAGCGTCGCGAAGTGTCGCCTCAACTATGAGCATACTGCAATAAAATTTTGCTAATGAGAAATGCTAATGATTTTGAATTTGTGTGCAAACCAATCGCACTAAAACATAATGTTTGGGTGAGGGAGAGGAAGAAACGAACCGGCGACAGCGATGCTAATGCAAATTGTTTTGTATTATTAATGCAATTCTCACGCATCGCTCTTCTACTAGGCTTACTTTTCTGTGGCTGGAATGCACTCTTATAACACTCATAATGCATTCATACAATATTTTTGTTCCGTCTGCGATTGATGTTTGATGAATATCGCTGTCGCAAAAGTTTGCGTCATAGAGGGGCCGCGCAGAAGGTTCGATTCCCGCCGCGGGACGATCTGCAAACACTTGTCTCGGGTCTTGTTAAATGGTTCTACGTTGGTGACGACAGTATCGGTGTTACCGTGCGTTTCCACTAGTCGATAAACAATTAAAACGACTCAGACAAGTCAATCAAGCAGTCACACAACCGACATATCCGTCTACTTCCTTCATACACAATGCTAACACGACCATGACCACAACTTCACAAACTTTTGCCTTTTAATATTAGTAGGAAGAAAATATGGGCGCTTCGCAACTTCGCGTACAGATTTTTCCCCAACAGCGCCCATTTAGGGCCTGAATTTCAGGGAATTCTATGCCACCTGTAGACTAAGCAAGGAATATATCCGTCACTAGGACTGCTTATAATGATTGCCACAGCGGCTATCATTATCCTCCAGAAGCATCATTTAGTAATTCAGTTGCCCACCGAAATTATCGGCACCTATAGAGGGTGGGGCAAAATTTTACCTCACTGAGGCACTTTTCTTTTGTAGTTAGAAGGTTTTGTTCTGTGGAAACTATAGGTTTACTTTAAAGATAAAAACAATTGCATTTTTGGAATTTTGAAATATTCTATTTCCCAAGAGGAACACTTTTCCCAAAGTAACCCTACCAAATGAAATCGTAAGATTTCACGAAAATTAAAAACGGTTTCCCATACAATTTATATTGAAAAAAACGAGAATTTTCACGTACCTTTACGTCACCGGCGGCGTTTCGACGTGTTCGCCATAACACTGAGTTCATGCATTCAATTCTACGCAAAATCGTAACCGGTGGTGGCGCGTGGCGCTTCATAGAAATTGTATGGAAAACCTATTTATGAATTTTCGCGAAATCTTACGATTTGATTTGGTAAATTACTTTGACAAAAGTGTTCCTGTTGAGAAAAAGAGTCGATTTTCTAGGCAGACTGTACATTTTTTCAAAATTTCGAGAATGCAATTGTTTTTTTCTTCAAAATAAACCTATAGTTTCCTAAGAACAAAATCTTCTATCTATAAAAGAAAAGGTACACCTACCCTCAGTGAGGTAAAATTTTGCCCCATCCTGTATTTGCAAACTTTAACATTTGATCTGTGGTAATTCAAACAACGTCAATTGACAAACTGTCAAACTTTGTAATAACAGGACCGGTGCTAATCATTTCAGCGGGCAACTGAGTTACTAACTTATACCCTCTGAGCTGTGGTAGTAAAATTATACCAACTAAGGTTAATTGCAAAATAATCTATTTCCTAAAATATACTGCAAAAATTTATTGACATTACACGCTCATCAATGAAATTTATAGTCATATATTTCAGTGTGTTAAGTTTTTTGTTTAGAAGCTTTAAAATTTGCTAACTCTATTCTGTTTTCAACACAAATTTAAAACAGACAATGATTGGTCTTCATTCCGAGTATCTTTATAATGGGCACCGAAAATATTATATTCAGGCTCAATTATATAATTATCAATGATTAACACCAATTTAAGAACTTAATCAGTGTGTTCCGTTATCAATATGGTGTCCGAATCAGGACTATTTATATATTTAGAAATGGTCTCAGCCTACCTCTTCGCGACACATCTTTTAACATGAATAATATTTGTATAAACTCGTGCATTTTGCTCTTTTAGTGGACGATACGCCGTTCATGACGCGGCGCGAGCATCATCAAATCCTGGACTACATGCAGATCGATACAGGTTAAAAAACTAGCTTATTACGATGCCCATTGAATCCCGTATTAGTTTAAATGTCCCATGTTTACAATCTATACAAACCCCTTGTTATTTGAAATGTCCCCAGGTTTACGACCCAAACAACCCGTATTATTGGAAATTTCCAGAATCCATACAAACCCGAAAACTTTATAAATGTCCCCAGATAACCCTGTATTATAAGAAATGCCATAGACTTACGACTCATAGAAACCCCCTTATTCTTTGAAATTTCTCAAGATCACGACCCATTAAACCTCCGTATTATTTGAAATGTCCCAGGTTTACAGCAAATAGAAATTCTGCTTCGCTTCGGAGGATGTTTGACGAATTAGCACCATAACCTTAGCTTAACTTAGCGACGCGCAACGTCAGGACTGTTTTAGGTTTTGCTAGTACCACTTTTCTGCGCAACTACTTACATTTACTTGAATCGACTATTGTTTTTCGGAGTTTATGCACAGTCTATAAATCTATACAGTGGTTCGATACAGTGGTGTAGACTTGGCAATTGCGCGGGTAGTGGGGGGGCGAGACGCGGGAAGACCCGAGTTGCACCCTACCCTACTGGTGGGTGACAACCCTTGCCTTCCTACATTTTCGCGAAACGACTGTCTAGAAGTAGGTATTTATACTGTATGCTACATAAAATATCTTCTGTATGACATATCGATAACTCCATATATTATTTACGTACCTATTTATAGCTGTCAATTCGGCGGCTGTCCTTTATTTTTTTTCTGTAGTTAAAAACAATTTTCAGCATGATTTAAATAATGTAGTTAGATAAATGCTGCCAAATTTTATTTAGATATACCGGAGAACGCATTGCATGTCATGTCCATTTGAAAACTTCAAAGTCACGTATGAAGTATCTTATTTTAGAAACACTGTATTAACGCCCATTACACTTTATAAACACATCTCAAATGTTTCCGCTCGCAAAGTGATTCTGAGAAGTTTTTGAACAGTAGCCCATAGATTTCGATAACGATATAAACAGCGATTAGTCAGCGAAACAAGTAACATTATTACTGATAACGTTCGGAGTTGTTTACAAAATAAACAAGGCTGTTATCGGCCAGTGAATGGGACACGACAACCGACAAGCTCATTACTGGAGAGATTATAACGTTGGCCTGCCGCCAGCATTGTACGGGATTGGCGTTCGCCCAACGATGACAGAGCGTCAGTCGCCAGTCGCCTGGCTGTATCTAACGCGACCTGTGACCAACTAAAAATAAAATAAAAAATAAGAAAATGGTTTCGCGCGTAAATAACGGATAAATATGGACGATGGTAAAACAATAACATATTTTGTGTGTGCATGTTTTAAGTGTAATTTTCTATGGAGGTACGTTTTAATGCGCAATACGGTACGTTGTTTTTCCTATTTCCAATGTGTTGTGAAGTTCAATGCCAGTTATGTAATTAATTGTGGCATGCGTATTGATGGAGCGTCTGTGTTGACTAGCGCTACTTAAATACTATTGTTATTATTTGTCGCGGATGAGAAACTTCGAACACTTGCAGGGAAATACTCTTCTTATTTCAAATTGATCTTTAAAATTGTATTGGCAGAATAACGATACCACCGATTAACACTTTGCGTCAATGGCATGCATGAACTCAATGTTATGGCTAATGACGTTTCAAAGAAATTGTATGTATTTTATTTTTACAAAATCTTACTTAACTCGTTATTTGATATGGTAATTTACTTTGGGAAAAGTGTTCCTTATGGTAAAACAGTCGATGAAGACCAACTTGACCATTATTCCATACCATTACCTAGGCGGACTGTAGCTTAAATTTTTTCAAAAATCCAAAAATGCTCTTTTTTTTTCAAAATAAACATATTGTTTCCTAAGAATAAAAGCGAACTACAAAATAAATGGTAGCTGCCTTTAATGAAGAAAAATTTGGCCCCACCCTGTATAAAATTTGATTTAGACATCATACATACATATCAGACGAACAGTAAAAATATAAAACTAAAAAAGAAATACTTATTGTAATTAATTAATACCTACACTCAAATTGAATGGCAATCTTCGCCCATCTTTTAAACATAATATTATGTGTATAATAAGCCTTTCTGCCAGACCCCTAATGATCATATTGTGACATGAAGCAACTCTGGGTATATACACGCTATTCTTCTTTGATTCTTTCATTCAATGCAATACATTGAATGAAAGAATCAACTCTGAGCAATAATGATTTGTAAAATGATTTCCGGGTTAGTATTATCTGGGAAAACGTACCTAAATCATTGGTATGGAGACACTAATAATTATGGAATCAGCACTTTCTTTATTAAAAACAGACGTTCTCCGAAATTTAATGAGCTGTTCACGACTTATATCATCATAACGGTTGTACGCTTCCGATCTGTCAAAATCATGTGTTTGTCACTTCACTTCACTTCTTTAATAATTGGCTTCTGGGATAGTTTCCACAATTTCGCCAGTATCAAGTATAATGTTCATAATAATATGAGGCAACGTAGTGCGGTTTATAAGTCCAGTCGTCCAGTCTTCGGTCAGGTTCTGTTTTCTGCTATAGCCATGGCGAATATAACAAAAAACAATCGGCGCACAATTTTCTTCATCAGAGAATTTCCGTTCAATTTTCTTTTATTCCATTTCACTAATACTTGTGTCTTATAACTAACGTATAACGGTTATAATACCCATGACTAATAAACGACATACATTAGAAAAAACACTAGAGAATAAAATTTAATAAAAATGACAACCGTCGTTTAAGATGAAAAAATGGTGTCCATCTGTTTGTGTCATTATGCCTTTAACTGGTGACGTGGTATTTGAGTAAGTGGTGACGTGAGGCCTAACAGGCCTCTGTTGAATCTATATTTATAAAAGAGAATTATACTCACTCACTCACTGACACACTCATCACGAAATCTCAGAAACTACAGGGTCTACAGATCTGAAATTTAGCACAAGTATTCTTTGTAGGGTGTAGGCGCTCACTAAGAAACGATTTTGGAAAATTCAACCCTTAAGAGAGTGAAAAGGGGTAAAAATGTTTGTATGAAAAATCGTATTCCTTGAATTTAGAAACTTGAAACCTGGCACATGTATTATTCCATACTATCAATAAAGATTGGTGTCATTGAAAATTTGAAACAATCCTCGAGGGGGTTGCAATGGGGTGGTAAAGTTTGTATGGGAAAATCTTAACGCGTGGTGTGATTTTCTTGAAACTTCGTCAGAACACTTTCAATATCAAATAATAAAAGACTGCATACCAGGTTTTTGAAAAAAATACCTTAACGGAGGGTAATCTATACTTATAAAATCCTTTGGCCTGAATGACTGACGGATCAACGCACAGCCTAAACTGCTGATCGTAGAGACCTGAAACTTGGAGGGCGTGTTCTTTTTATGACGTAGGCATCTGATAAGAAAGGATTTTCCTAGATTCTACCCCTAAAGGGGTGAAAAACGTGTGCAAAGTTTGTATGGAACAACGTGATTCCTTGGTCCAATCTACTTCAAATTTTGCATAAACATTCTTTATCAAAATTGATGAAAGACGTGTTTCGTATATTATTGAAATTTATCGCATAATGGGGTTAAAAAGTAGTAGAAAGTTTTTTAGGGGTGATTTGCATCGAAGTTGATATCAATACTCCTTAGTGAAACATGTTATGCCACTTTATTTTAACACTGTCATGTTTAAAAACTCATTCCAAATTTATTCAAAAAACGTTGTTCTCACATAATGGCTCCTACACACAGGTGCGTGGACATGTGTACGTTATTATCGGTGATAATATCAGACAATATAAAAAAAAATATCACAATATTGCATGCGCATATATTGAAAATGTTTAAATTTTTCTGATCGAGTTTAGTGCCCCGATTCATGAATTCTGACATTTGCCTGTAGTTTCACAGATATGAGAGGGGTTGTTGTACATTTGCCACAAAGTAAATTCGTCACATTTTTGAAATTCCATACATTGAAAGTATATTCATCACATTCATTAAAAAAAGATGTGTAGCTGAACAAAGTGGTCGGTCACAAATATGTCAATATTTGCGTCTGCCGGAGGGCTTCAAAGTGCAATTTGAATTTCCAAAATTGAGTTGTAACTTTTTGAGATTTTCCATTATTTGACAAAATTCAACAATTTTCTGGATCGAGAACTTCCCAATTAATTTTTTGCGCTCGCTATTCAAGAAACGGAAAAAATGATATCTCGAGATTGAATCCAGCTACAGCTTGAGCTATCTTAGGAGGCAGACGGACAAAAACTGTAGGCAGTAGAAGGGCCTTTACGCGCAAAGCCACTCTGCGCTCCGTTCACTTTTTCGTCAGTACATTATAGTCAAATTTTATCCTGTGCTTTATTTCTAAATTACATTTTCAATGCCTTTGATAGTTGGCCGTAGTGTAAGATCTGTAGAATTTCAGTACATTATGTATTAAGATGGCTAAAAAGATACATACTGCTGCGAAAACGCAATGATGTGCAAGGAATTGGAACGCATTATCGCAATAACGCATGCGATATTATCGCCGATTATAACACACCTGTGTGGGGGAGCCTTAAAAGCTTGGTGCAATGCGATACTTTTTTAAAATTGGAATGTCAAATAAAAAATAATATATAAATCGGATTAGAATTCAAAATTTCAATTTCATTAATTTGTTCTTGGATATTTGAATACCACGGGGATAGCAAGTTGTTTTTTTACATACAGACTAGAGATTTTTCACAGAGACTATAACGAAAATAAATAAACACCTAAAACGCTGAACCATGGGTGGGACCTTAGAGAAGGACTTGCTGCTTTTTGTAGCGAAAATGAAACTTAAAGAGGGTGATTTATGTGATGAAAGTTTGCATGGGTAAACAATCATAATCAAGAGTGAGGCATATAAAAATTCATCATACCTATACCGGCTGTTAACTTGGCGACGGGTTGCCAACGGAAACAGGAACGAAAAAAGGAGTGAGAGCGGGTACAGGTACTTTTTATTCCATTCATATGTCAAATTACCGGGCTTGAGAAGCATTTCAAATGAAAGGACATATGTAAAAAAAGAGTATAAACGCAAACGAAGTTGCGAGCGGGTCAGCTAGTATAAGTATAATACGCGATGTACATAAATTAATGACTGTAGCCTAGTTATTTGTGTTAATATGGATATTGAGGTATTAAATAAAACTATTTTGTGTATTCTAATTTAAACTATTATTTAATAACAGACATATCAAAATTAGCTCTCGTATTATTAGAAAAAAACGACATGAGATGAAGATTTAGTTATAAAAAACAAAAATCAACACTCTTATTGATAAAAACAATTTTAAATCTTAGTATAGTCTTGGATCATCTTATAAAATAACTTGAATCTCTTATCAAATTTGTAATTACAAAACTGGCAATTGGTAAACTTCACATATTTTTATTGACACTCAGGACACAACTGTTTCGCGCACTGCACGCATATATAATTTTTGCACCAAACACATTGGTCAAAAGACTTCAGGTCTCGCTTAGGTGGGCAGGCACAATTCTTTCACCTGTTTTGCGTGATTTGGCAAATCTGAGCCCAAAACTCGTCTGATGTTCGACTTTATTTCAAGTGGCATTCGTGAGTTATAAACTCTGCACTGCATGTTCTGTAAAACCATGCCTTTGGCTAAAGTTTTGATGAAAACCCCTATCTCAATGGTTCTACCTCCGTCAGCTTGATGCGGAACACGTATGGAGCACGTTCACCATACTATGCCCAGTATGCGATCAAAGATCACCATGGGCCATCTTCGTGTACGGCGACTGCAGGTGTAGACTGAACATTTTTAGCATTTTTATCAATCTCGTCCACTGCTCCCTTGGTAGGATTGTAATACACAATCATTTCAGGCAAAGAACCACTAGAGTCTTCACACTCCAACCATTCTTCGATTTGTTGATCGACATTTGAACTGGTTGCCGGTATAACTTATCTACCAGTACTTGGTACTGAATATCTCTGCTCCAATACTCTGTTTCTTTCTAGATGCTTCTGTATCATCTATCCTTTATTTGCTGGTATTATATTATATATATATCTTCTTATATCCTTTGTTTGCAGGTACACGCTATAATATACTACAAAAACCAATTTAAGAACACTAACAAAAACGCGAAATTTTACGAATACCCGCATTCAGCCTGCACTTTTCTGAACCTAGACGCGAGTTTATGAATGAAGGTTCGGTTAGTTTCTGAAATGGCAATGGCAAAAAAATTGCGTTATCTGCTGCTGTTACTGAATAATTATGCCAAAAATCAGCTAATTTTTAGTCAAACTTAAACATTGATTCATTTTGATATGGTTATTGACCTTTGCGTCGTGTTTCATTGACCGTACGCATGCACTAATTGCCATTTCATAAACTACCCGAACCTTCATTCATAAACTCGCATCTAGCTTCAGAAAAGTGCGGGCGTATAATCTCGCACGGTCACGCGCGCTTCTCGGAAACAAAGTCTAGGTCAGTCGGTCAGGTCACTCACCTCGGTAAGTTCAGCGCAGCATCAGAGTCGTTCGGGAATCCTTTATTAACAATAACAACTGTCGCGCGCGAAGGCAATTGTCAATTACTTCTCGCGAATACATGCTGATGTGTTAGACTTATTTTTGCTGGCGTATCTGCAAGGATTTTGGTTCCAGCAAGACGGTGCGCCACCGCACTATCACCGAGTGGTATGGGAATTCCTGAATCACTAAGAAACAACCTTTTGAAACGTGCGAGGGTGTGCATTGAGGTGGACACTTCGAACTATTATTAAAATACCTTCTAGCGTAAATTCTAAAAATCATTTATTATACAATGTTTATTCTAACTTTGTAAATACGTTGAAATTACTTTGTTTTTAAAGTTATTTACATTCAGTTTTATTCGTTTCCTACTTCTTATCAAAAATAATTTAAAGCCTAGGTATTTACATACTAGCGTAAGTTCCTATTTATCTAACAAACACAGTAATTATATCGGTCCTAAGCCCGATAAAGTATTTTGAAGTTATTTGAATTTATTGATACAATGTTTTAGTTCCTAGATAACTACCTACCTGCTTTATTTTCCTACCCGAATCGAAGCGTTGAGCGGGCTTTTAATGAGCATGTGCGAGAGAGAATGAGATAACTTACAGGCAACAGCTTAATTGATGAATTGTAGCTTGTTAGATTGTGAGTATGGCACAAAAGAAATAATGTACTACGTAGTTATAACCATAAATTCATGCGGGATTTCTGGAAACTTTAACTTTTTTCAATTCTTTCTTACATTACATTACCCCGTCTACTTTACCCATTTTTTTGTAATTAAAATATAGTATTGTATATTTGTTAGAAACAAAATCTTGTCTAATTTCTTTTTTTTTTAATGTTGTTTGAAGAAGGAACAAGCACATGGTCCACTTGATGTTAAGTGGTAACCATTACCTATCACAAAGTATTGCATCGTAGATCACGTTTTTTTGGAAGATGCTCTACGATGCAATGCCCTGCGTCCATCAACTTGAGGCATTAAGATGATAAACTTCTTGTGCCTGTAATTTCACCGGCACCCACACCCTTCAAACCGAAACACAGCACAGCTGCTTCACGGCAGAAATAGGCATGGTGGCAGTACTTCCCGGGACGAACTCACCACAAAGAGCTCTACTGTATGAAAAGTATTGTGCAAAAAGGTGTGTTTTGCGATGTGATCCCTGATCCACATGCCCAGCGTGGACTAAAAGTATATCCCCCTCTTCTTGTTATTAGGGGAAATCTAAAATCCATCAGTGAACTGGTATAGGCTATGTTGTTGAAGCAACAGTGTCGTAAAATATAAGAGGAAAATTCGCAAAGAAATGTAATTTTTATCAGTTACGAGTACAATATTCTGGTAATCTGATTCTTGATAAAAATTAAAGATGAATCATCATAACATAAACATTGTTTTCTTAAATGTCTACCAAACAATATTGTATCGATGAGAATCTACATTGTTGATGATATACCTATTTCAAAACCTAGACTAGTACCATCAAGCAACGTAACCATAATAACGGGATTCATGCGGAAAAATGAAGATATTTGTTCGTGTTTTCGAGCGTCACACAAAAACCTAATTGTAAGTTATACCTAATCATAAAAATCAGTCGAGCAGAACTCGAAAATAACTATACTATACTTAGTAGAAATCTATAGCCAAAGAAAGACATTGAAAACAGAATTATGCGTGGGCCTAGTCAATACTAAAAATCTTGCCATTGTGTATTGAAGAAATGAAGTGTTGATCAACGCTGATCGTAAATAGACTCGTGTGCAATGCGCAGAATCTGCAGAAACTGATTGACGCGCCAATTAGCGGCAATTTCTACCAGTTGCAGCGGCAAATACTAGGGGACCGGTTGCCGCGCGATGTTATATATCTCGAGTTCTCAATTCGCTTAGTCCGCTATCGATTCCTTTGGAAGCTAGGCTCGTCCCTAACTATTCATAAACGTCAGTGTCCAAGAAATTGCATAGCGACAGTTTTATCGCTGATATCGTTGCATTTTACATAAATACCATCCCTTGCGCGTTCTCTGCCGCTCCACAGCGCACCTTACAGAGTTGTAATAAGGTTGAAGGTCGTCTAAATGTGTCCCTAATCGATAACGTACAGCTACCTCACGTTTCGTACCATTCAATGTTGTTGCAAATGAAGCGTCGCACGTGCGATCGTGACATTTATGTTATTTTACTTGGAGTTTAGTAATTCTGCGTGATGTTATTGATGAGTGATGATAACTTTGATATTATGGTTGAGTGAGGAGCGATGAGCGGGCCGGGTAAGTCTAAGCTACATTGTTTTCATCTGATTGTTTTGTTTCGGGAATCGGCCTTCATTGCAGGCCTTGTAGCTTGTAGGTCCGGGATTTAGGGCACAGGAATGACCTACTTTTGTGTTAAAGACCTAGTTTTGGATTCGAGGGCGCTTTATTTGTTGTCGTGTTGTTTAGTTATTTTTTGTGGATTTTGATTTGAATCAATCAATTTGAGAATGAAGTTTATTTTCGATTTTAAAAGTAAACGTTTTTATATTTTGCTTTGAAATCATTGAGGATAAAATATAGAATCACTGTATTTAAAACAAAAACAACGGTTGAAAAATCATTTCAAATCAATGTAATAGTTAATAAAATAACTTTGAAACGAACTCAGCTGTTTTGTTAGTAGGTACGAGACTTTGCTTATCACATTTGTTTTTTCTTCTTATAGGTACCAGTACCACTCCATAAATGAAGGTTGGCGTTCATGCTTTCAAATTTTTCTTTTTCTAAGATCCAAATAGGTAGGTATAGGTATGCATGCATCGTAGGTAGGTGTATAAATTTCATATTAACACCAGACGGAAAGTTTTCATTACAACTGTTTGCGTAAAGTGATCAATTAGTGTATTGATTGTTTTTACTTAGGATACAGTTTACACGTTACTAATTTGTGTCAATTAAAAGCTAATCTGTTTTCCTTTAGGTACATAGATTATTGTTTATTATGTTCACAATTTTGAAACTCTTTGACTTGAAAGAGGCGTGTTATAGTACATACGTATATTTGAGGCCTTAGTTTGTCGTGGCCTTGTAGTTTCTATAATGATATCGTAGTAAGAAGGCTGATGATTTTGAGATAGTTTTTAGCTAAGTTTCATCGAAATCGGTGCAGAAGTTTCCAGATTCGAATGGCAAAAAAAAACATCACGACTTTCGAATATAGATTCTTCCAATATTGCTCAATACGCAAATATATTGAGGATACCTTGTATGGGATGATATGTGGAATTCGAATGGTATTCATCAGCTATTAAACAAAATATGAAAAATAATCTTAGGCCATCCCACCATCATCATAATCATCATCAACAACCTATAGCAGCTTCGTAGAGGCTTAAATTTAGAACTTAGGTAGGTATAAAAAGTATAATATGTTCTACCAACTTACAACAAAAAGGAGAATGCCGAGAACCCGTACCAATTGCGTCAAAACCGAATGTATCCTATAAAATTTATTATAATTTATAAATGACATTAACATTTTCTTTGGTTTTACACACCGACTCGATTAATAATCAAGTAAAAAAATATTTTGTTGATTTGGTTTCCGTTGCACGCCGCCATTATACTACAACAACCAATGATATATACGTTGCTATGGCAATAAACATTGATGTAAAGTGTTACTATGGCAATAAACCTCATTTTTAATTATTTTGACAGTAGAATCGACTAAAAACTTATTGGATATTTTTTTGACGCACTCACTTTAGTCTTGGTACCGAGTGCCATAGATCAGACGGCATTCTCCTTTGGTCTCAATTTGTTTTATAATGTTTACTTAGCTAGGCCTTATGACAAGTATGAATGCCCCGCAACGGGACTGGAACCCACACAGTTTACGTCTTCCACACTTTATCGCTTTTTGTTTCAACGGGGGAATAACAGTGTTCCTTGATATATCAGATATTTTTATTCAAAATTCCATTATATTTAAAATTGATTCATAGTTTTGTTTTGTTGGGATGAAACTGTCTCCAACTCTCTCAAAATCAATGTCATATTTTTAGAACAGTTAGGTAATTAATACTTAAAAAATATATGCCAAGCAGAGGTTCTTGCCAATTCTTCTCTGTTTGATCGCAGTACGAATTGGTGTGAATTAAAAAAGTTGACGATTCAGTTCCTAAGTTACGGTTCTGATTTAAATAATTATTTTTTAAAGGAGAATGCTGAAAACCCGTACCAATTGCGTCAAAACCAAACGTATCCCATAAAAATTATTATATTTTATAAATAACATTAACATTTTCTTTAGTTTTACACACCGACGGGATTAATAATCAAGTAAAAAAATATTTCGTTGATTTGGTTTCCGCCGCACGCCGCCATTAGACTGCAAAAACCAATGATATATACGTTACTATGGCAACAAACATTGATGTAAAGTGTAACTATGGCAATTACCCTCATTTTTGATTATTTTGACAGTAGAAACGACTAAAAACTTATTGGAATTTTTTTTTGACGCACTCACTTTAGTCTTGTTACCGAGCGCCATACGTCAAACGGCATTCTCCTTTGAATTTTTTTCGTGATGCTTGATCTAAAATTATAATAACATCTATTGAAATCTATAAATTAAATCGACTAGTAAAATACGATTTTTCTTTCGAAATCCAATATGGCGGATGCCTCAAGATGGCGGCTTGATGAACCAAGCATTATTGTTATTAGTTTCAGAAGTAGTGGAGAATGGTCCGGTGTCGAGTGCGGCGCCGCACACAATATCCCTCCTCCCTGTGCCCCCCACGCAACCACCACCAGTGAGTTATTTTTAAAGATCTATGTCAAAACAAAAATAATATTTTGTGTTCTTTCTTAGGCATTAGTAATTTGGTTATGTGGTTGGAAGCGCTATTTATCAAGAGGGCTAGGGCTACTGCAGTTTGGCAGTTGTGTGTTTTATTTTTTTATGATGGCTTCAGGTAGAAGATGGAACTAGCACGTGCCTCATCTGATGTTAATTGGTAACCATTATTTATAACAAAGTATTGCTTCGTCGGTCACGCATCTTTGGAACGTGTCCTATGAAGCAACACCCTGCGTCCATCAAATTGAACCATTAAAATGTTACCCTCATGTGCCTGAAATTTCACTGGCACCCACACCCTTCAAACCGAAACACAGCAATACTACTTCACGGCAGAAATAGACATGGTCGTAGTAGTTCTCTGGAAGAGCCTTTCACAAAGAACACTTCTAAAAAAATTAATATTTTAACACAGATATGAACGAAATTTAATGGTTTTTTTTTGTATTTTAAGTGTTAGCCTACACTTCTGGGAAAATCTTAGATTTTTAAATATCCCAAAATCCCGCTCGAGTCGAAATTTTAGGGATATAATAAAAATCCGAGATTTAATATATTTTCTGTGTTCGGAATCGCTGCTAATAAGCTAACTTATATATAACTTCTCTTTATACTCAAGGTTTGCTGAAGGAAAACTCTTACTGGGTTAAGATCGCCTCTATACATGTAGCTTTCATGTAAACATTATTTTCTGCGTACTATAAATAATTCAAGAGGTTTAATTTGTTATTTGGTTGCAGCCGCCAAAAACGTCGTGTAGCGCCAGCAGCGTTGTGGCGACGAGTGGCGGCGAGACGGACGCGTCGCCGCCCACCGTCAATGGACCCAGCATGCCCGCGCACACGCCGCACGCACTCAACAAGTCAGTACCCCACGCACACACATACACACCAGCCTATATCAATCCACTGCTGGACATGCCTAAGGGGGATGGGCATCCATAATCACCACGCTGGGCATGCTAGTTAGGGATCGCAGAGCATAGTTTCTCGCACCACCGCGCCGCCGCGCCGCCGCTGCTATCCGTCGGTGGTCAAGGAATTAAGCTGTGCCCTGTTAGACTGCGCATTTCCGAGCTAATTTTACTCCAAACTCCTGCCTGCCTGCAAGTTGCAAGGCAGCTTTAGAACATCAGATTTTGCGAAAATTTTTTCTTATCTTATCGATGATGATAATTGTAGCTCTGTCTTACTTTAAGAGTTCCCACACATAACACAAAGATAAGCTTAGTTTTTGGAGAAAAGTTTTGCATGTCGTATTTTTAACTGAGGTTCACACAACTTGTTAACAACCATGGTCCAAATCACTCCCTTTCGGGATGGCATACGAGTTTAAACGAACCCTCTATTGTGTACTTCAGTGGACGAGTGAGCGAATGCAGCAGCACGCCCACGCTCGGCGTGAGCTCAGTGCGGCGGAGCGCGGGCGAGAGCGCGCCGCCGCCGGCCGCTGGCACCGCCAGCCTCAAGAGCATGGCGCAGGAGGCCGTGGCCAGAGCGGGCCTCGACGCCGCGCAAGGACATGTGAGTACTGCACATACATTCACACACACACACACCGCCAGTCTCAGGAGCATAGGTGTCGCAACAGATCTATGTCCCTCTGACGTTACTTGCAGCCAACTTAAGAAGGACCTAGATACTTTGGGCGGGCTTTGTGTGCTTTGGTCTATATGTCGCAGCCAACTCGTTGAAAAAGCCATTCAATTTTAACGGCTATCACTTTTATTTTTTATTATTGAACAACGCTTTTCAACCAAACAGCTAGTTTGTAGTTGAATTTTGACGCTTTGGCGGCCGCTTCTGCGCCTCTATGTAATCGTAATCAAATCACAGTTCAAACCTAACCTCCCAATTTCGTTAAGGGGATAAGAGGGAGTTAAGATAAAAATGGTCCATAGAAACAGTGTTCTCTCCCAACCGTCCTATCAATTACGATCACAAAATTTTTTGACATGTAACCAGTTATCTGAAAGTCGTCTGTTATATGTTTTAGTTAGGTACTCGGCTAATCGACATTTAGCAGTTTGATTGAATGGCGTTGTTCAATGATAGGGCTAACCGTCTAGCTTCTTGGGAATCACCCACGGGTACGATTTTTGCTGAGTCAAATGTATTAGTAGTGGGGCAAATTTTTTACCTTTTCTTTTCTAGTTAAAGGTTTTATTCTGAGGAAACTATAAGTTTATTTTGAAGGATAAAATAATGGCATTTTTGAGTCAGCCCAGAAAATGACATTTCTCAAAAAAAACAAGTTAGTCTCAATCGAAATATAGAAAATATAAAGAATAGAAATCTCTATTTCCCAAAGTAACTTCCCAAATCAAACCGTGAGTTTTGGCGAAATTTCAAAAAAGTTTTCCATACAATTTCTATGAAACATCATTCGTCATAAAATTTGTTCCTGTTGGGAAATAGAGACCATTGAGACCAACTTGTTTTTTTGACAAATGTAATTTTTTTTTTAAATCCAAAAATGCCAATATTTTTCCTTCAAAATAAACTTATAGTTTCTTCAGAACAAAACCTTCCAACTACAAAAGCCCTCAATGAGGTAAAATTTGGCCCCACCCTAAATATAATAAATATTTGTCTCGGGGTCTGTTTTCTAATTATAATGTGTATGTATCACTCGGGACGTACACATTAGTGATTTAACGACCAGTGGTGAACGATGACAAAAACCAATTATAAACCTATATTTATCAAACTGTAATTTATAACGCTAGTTTGGGAGTTAATAAATATCGTGTTCTAAAGATATTATGTTTGTGTTTTCAGTTGAACCTCAGAAGAAACGTGGCGTTAGCGCAGGCGCAAATACCACCTTTACTGGGTGTCGCGCCGCTAGGACCCTTGCCATTAACGAATGTAAGTAGTGTCGCGAATGGGAAGCCGAAAAAAAGGTTCAGGGCCTTCTAAAACGGAAGATTCTTTAGTCATACCTATAGAGGATAGCTAGCTAATTTAATACAAAAAAAAAACTAAGTCATAGGTCTAGACTCAAGTGTTCAGGGTTTCCTGAAGGGCTTAAACTAGGGTAGATTAACTAGCTCAGATCAAAAGTGGGGGGGATATTATAGTACCGAAGGTCTCCCTCTCAGCTTGGACGTTAGGATAGTACTATTGACGATCTCTATGGCGCAGTGGGCGAAGACCAGAGACGCACAAAGTTGCAGTTCAATGCCCGCTGCGAGACATATGTATGTAAATATTAGTCTCAGGTATTGTTTACAGTAAAATATATATATTAAACTCAGGTGTTTTTTTACTGTAAAATATGTGTTTAAGTACTAAACCAGTCATGTGATTCCCATAATACATGTTCTGCTTAGTTTATGGTTAGATGATGCTGTGAAGATTTTGGTCATTCACATTTCTCTACCACATATAGTTACCCATAGCAGGCCTATTTCACTCCACAGAATAGGTATAAAAATATACCTACGCATCGCCGGCCTTCCGAGCGTGGTTCGTTACGTCGGTTGTCGCGTTCTGCCCGGAACGAAAGTGTCCTTGAGCAGCCGCGGCGTTTTAGTTTGTTTTTGTTAATGTACCTATATTTTTCGCCAAATGAAGGCAAAAAAATACTACACAGCATTTGGTTGCCTGAATAATAATAAGAAAATGTAAATAATACCAATAGTAGGTACAGAACTGAAAGTTTTTCTACCAAATAATGCGTTGTTTAGATATCAAAGTCTCCCGTATTTACTTAAGTAGGTAGGTACTTAGGTACAAGTTCTTTTTGAATGCGGTACCTACCTACGTAATATTATTATGTAGGTATTTTTTCATAGACAATTTTTGTGCCATTGGTACATAGTGCTGTAGTAAGTAGGTATTATGATTTTGATTATGTAGACTGAGAGCAAGATTAGAAACCCAAGCTAGGTACATTTTTATTTGGTTTAACTTTAAGTAGGCAGTGTAGGTTATCTACTTAAAAACAGTCGGGTAGGTAGGTGTAGGTAGACAAATCGATGTGGTAAGTTACCTAAAGGTAGGTGTACTAACAACTAAAACTAGATACCTAGGTTACCTACAAACCAAATGTTGTTTTTTTCTCTTGCAAATATCTAGGTAGGTACCTACCTACTAAAATTTCTCTTAAGATTTAGCATGATGTACCTACCTACCTTAAACAGTGATTATTCAGTTTTCGTACACAAGACACCTAAACACTTAAGTAAGTGTTAAGGACCCAAGTACCTACCTCGTAGGTATGCCTATTTTCTGAGTTCTTAATGCAGCTAGCCAGTGTAAAATAGTTTTCTGATCTAATACTAGGTAGGTAGATATTATTTGAATTATCATTGTTCCTAAAAAGAAATAGGTGGCTAGGTAACTGGATAGTAAAATGTTCAACAACAACATCCTATTCAGTCCACTGCTGGACATAGGCCTCCCCTATAAGAAGGGGGATATGCCCATAATCCCCACGCTGGGCATGCGGGTTGGGGATCGCAGGGTACAGCTTCTCGCACCGCCGACGCTGCTGCCCGTCGGCGGCCAGGTTATTATTATTCGTCACAGAATAATTCTCAAGACAACCCTAACGTTACACGTGCCACGTCAGTAGAGATAGAGCTATACGATAGAAAGGGATGCAAGGTGTAGGTTAATATAAATGTTAGGCACTGAGTTCGGTGCGAGCTGAATAGCACTTTATTGCGTAGCAGCTAAAGTCGCTATTTATTTAAATGATTGCGCGGAGTGAAGCTTCTGTCCTCTCTGTATTCTGTGCCCATAGGTAGATAGATAAAAAGTTAATTTGGTTCACGAACAACAGAAATAACAGTAACGCGGCGTCCTACGTGAGCGAACTGGACGCGAACGCGAAGCGGCGCGGTTCGGCGCGGAAAAAAACTGTTGATAACTATTGAAAGGACACGTGACCAAACGCACGCAAGGTGATGCGGCGTGGCGTGAATCGACGCGAAAGCGATGGTTTGATATTTTCGCGCGAACTGCACGTGACGCTAGTCCGGAGGGCGCATGGCGGTGATGATGTAGGACAATTCGCGTGCACGCAGAACAGAGTCGCCGCATCGCACGCATCGGGTTGAATTCGCGTGTCACCGCGTCGGATCGCTTCCCAATCGCGTTCGCTTTGAATCGCCCTCGTAAAAACAGCACAAACATGTTTTGTAACAATTCCTGTTAGAAACATTTTTAACACCATTTTTGGTGACGTTATACTAATTTTAAAAAACAAACTTGAAATATTTTATATAAACCCCCAGACGATCAATCTGGTTTAGTTTAAGATCATTAAAATTATTGTATGTAATATTTTTTTTTTTTTTCGTTTTATTGCTCTCGTCTTGTTTTGTATTCTACTTTGTGTATTTAGCTGTAGTCCTGTATTGCTTAAGAATAATGTAAATGCTGTGCATGCCTGTTATTGGCACACGTTCTATAGTATCATCATTATAAGACTAAGACTAAGTGTTTTATATCATGCTCATTATGTGTAGCTACTGTTGAAGTTGCCTAATAAATGAATAAATAATTACCTATGCAGAGAGAAGCGCTATAAGTAGGTACTGTACCGGTATCTAGGCAGGAACACAAATCCACCACCAACAAATACCCAACAATCTCATGCTATGCCTGTGTGAAGCTGAATATGCCTGTGCTGAGATCTAATTAGGTCTCTCAGCTTTATATGTCACCTCTTCACGAACAGATTTTGATAAAATTAATATTGTATTGCAGGATCATCAGCTACAGTTCCAATGTATGGAAGCGTCGTATTTTCACATGCCTCACCCCTCAGACTCTGAAAGGACGAGGCATTACCTACCGAGAAATATCTGTCAAACGCCCTTATACTACAACCAGGTTAGCTAAAACAACTTTATCAAAACGGAATCGCTCTTTTACTGTAATTATTTGCAAATAATTGTCTCAGGTTCGGAGGTTTTCCATGTATAATATACTAGCTTCCGCCCGCAGCTTCGCTCGCGGGTTGTTAATCCAGGTCTGAAACTATGTATATTCTAAGTTTCATCTAACTCCATTCAGTCGCTACGGAGTTGAGTGGGAACAAACATACTCGAACAAACAAAAACACAAACTTTCGCATTTATTCGCAATATGTGATGTGGTTACATATTATTACAACTAATTTTATTCTAACTATTTTCGAAATAACTACGGTTGATTTACCAATGTTCATAATTCATATTGGCCGTCTCGAGTACTGCTTAACTTACATAATTTTATTAAACTATAATTAATCGCACTAACGAATGATCAATCTAATGTTTTTTTAAGATTGTATGTTTGCATTATGAAATACCTAATGGACAACCCGCCTCTGGATTTTTTCTGAAATGTTTCATACATAGTGCAAAGTTTAAGTATGTACCTACTACATTTGTGTGTAATCACAGTTCAAACCTAACTTAACCAACATATTTCGATCCATCCAAGCTGCATCCAAGTTGCATCCTATCTGCATCCTAGTTGCATCCAAGCTTCATGCAAGCTGCATGCTTAATTAAGTTAAGCGACATCAGCTTAGATCGCAATCTGTTGGTTAGGTTTGAACTGTGATGATGATGACACACATCGCGAGGCGAGCGAGCGTAGCGTCGGTCGGCGGGTGCCGAAGCGCCACAAATACATTCATTAGGTACTTAAAGAATACAATATTGTAGGTATTTTGACCATTAATATTCAATGAACACACTTGAAATTGACCAGAGATCAGTATGTGAGTCGTCCGTTATTTCAACCAACCGTAGGTGAATTATTTGTACTTGTTCAAACCGTAGGTGAATTCTCCTTTATGTAATTATATAGTTCATTAATTGCAACGAAATTCTGTGAAATGATGTGGGTATTTTATACAGTAGGTCTTTTGGCCTTTTGTCTTTTTAGTTATTTCGAAAATAGTTAGAACAAGTTTAGTTATAATAATATGTAACCATATGAATGTATGTATTTTATTTTCCAAAAAATGTAAAGTAGTGTATCAGTCATAGATAGTACGCATCGCCGGCAGTTCTTGGATGCGACTAACACAAGACCGTGGACACCGTGGTGGATGGTCTTTATCCAGCAGTGGATAAAGTCTGGCTGTGGACGATGATGATGATGATGATTATATCAGTCATGTGGTACCCAGTATACCCACAATGATACAAATACAAAAAATACATCTTTATGGACTTTTTCCCCATTATAGATTTCTTTAGATATTTACTCAGTACGCAAATCTATTGAGGATACCCTAAAGGGGGTAGTCAGCGGCAAGTCAACATTACGTTCGATACATGTCCACTTTTTGCAAGCAGCTAGCATTCCACGTGACAGGTTGCAAGCCCATCGCCGCTTTTTTATTGGAACACTAACCTAGCACATACCTTTCGAACTTTTTAGTTTGAGGGCATGCCGGTTTCCTCACGATGTTTTCTTTCACCGTTTCGAGATGTTTTCCTTAACCGATGCGCACATAAATTTTTCGAAACGAAAAATCCATTGGTGCACGGCTGGGATTCGAACCCACGACCTCCAGATCTTAAGTCGAGGTACATCCCATTAGGCCACCACGGCTCCAACACTCAATGATGTAGTATGATAATGTCCTATAAGATAATATCATGCATGCTTGAACATGCCCTACGATTACTTATTCAATTTTACCGATTTGATAGCCTCTGTGGCGCAGTGGGCGAAGGTACGCTTGACACGCAGAAGAGAGAGAGAGAGGCATTTATTCACCACTAAACAGTAAAATAGAAACAAACATATTCTTAACAGTTAGGGTACGTAATACTAGAGAGTTAAATGAGAAATACATAAATTAAATTGTAGTGGCGGAAAGGACCCCAGCTCAGCTTAAAGCTGCTACATGCTGACATGCGGCAGCGCTGGTTTTCTGCTGGGAGGTTCAGAAGGTTTCCCCTTCGATTCCCGCCTCGGAAAATAATAATATTTTTTGCATTATTTGCAGATATTTGTCTCAGGTCTGGGTCTTTTCAATGTATAATATTGATGTATTTATTTACAAAAAAAAATAAGTACTATATCAGTCATGTGGTTCCCATAATACAATCTCTGCTTAGTTTAGGGGATGGAATCTAGCTCCAAAGTAGTGTGCTGTAGTGTCCAGCACTATTTATTATTCAAGTCAGCTATCTATAAGTATAAAATTATTTATTAGGAACACAAAGCTAAAAAGTTAAAACCAATGGAAAGCAGTTAGGAATCACATTTAAAAATAAAATCATATATTTAAATATAAATATTACACTTGTGTTATCATAATACTGTGAAAGAGTCACAGATATAGGAAGACAACTAGGTAGTCTTAAATTTCAATACGGCTGATATCTACTTTCTTATGTCCCATATCATCAGTTAGAAAGGGATGCATACATATATCAATGCGACTTCAAAAAGTTAGTTCTAGCTAACATATGTGGACATAAGAAAGTAGAGATCAGCCGTATGAGTTCAGAGCATAAATGAATTTTATCTTTGGAAAGAGTGGTGTGTGTGTGTGTGTGTGTGTGTGTGTGTGTGTGTGTGTGTGTGTGTGTGTGTGTGTGTGTGTGTGTGTGTGTGTGTGTGTGTGAGTGTGCGTGTGTGTGTGTGTTTGTGTTTGTGTGGTGTGTGTGTCAATTGTGTGTAAGTGAGTTTCCATGTGGCTCTGGAAGAGTCTGGTTAACACAGCGAGAAGCTTACTTATGTGTTCCTATAAGTGTGTGTTGTGTTGTTGAAATGTGGTGATGTAAGAACGTATGTGGGTGTGTGGAGTTATGTACCTATATTAAGAGCGCGTATTAATGGGATGGGTATGTGAGAGTGAGGAGCCCTTCAGAAAAATTTAATTTACATTTGTACACAGTCAGGCGATATATTTTTTAATATTTAGTACTAATACTAGTGGCGGCTAACTATAAAACGGTTCGTCGTTGTTCAGTCCTGCAGACTATCAGTGTATATTTCGGTTATAAGAAAGTTGCTTGTCTTTGCGCAGCACTGTTGCCAACACGAACAATTTTCTAAACGTTACAACACCGCAAATAGAGTATAGTATAGAGTGCTAGTTGATAGATAGATAGATAAATTCTTTATTGTACACCAAAAAAATGAACAATTTACAGGAAAAATTACAATTAAAAAAGGTATAATGGGCGGTCTTATCGCTAAGAGCGATCTCTTCCAGACAATTGGATGGACAGGATAGCACGATAAACAAAATACGGCGGTGTACATACGAAAGTAGCTACATAAATAATATCATACACATACCTAACGAATTACGAAATACATTAGATACCTTATAAAATATACCTACTACATAAAATATTTATATAATCAAAATGAATCTATAGACTACATAATAATAATACATAAACTACATAAATACCTATTTGCAAAATATAACATTATTAGTATCCCTTAGCATTAAAACCTAGCAGTCAAGAGAAAGGACATGTTTAAATAGTTGAGTGATAAGTTGTCATAATGGTTAATGGTATTGACAGGTGGTGCTCCCCCACTCGGACTCAGTGGAATTCTTCCAGCGGCTGTCGACAGAGACGTTGTTCTTCGTGTTCTACTACATGGAAGGCACGAAGGCTCAGTACCTCGCCGCCAAGGCGCTCAAGAAGCAAAGCTGGCGGTTCCACACAAAGTACATGATGTGGTTTCAGAGGCACGAGGAGCCGAAGGTCATCAATGAGGAGTACGAACAGGTGTGTACATCCATCTTATACACAATAACAACAACACCAGCCTATATCAGTCCACTGCTGGATATGGGCCATAAACTTCTACCTCTCATCATCATCATCAGTCTATAGCAGTCCTGCTGGACATAGGCCTCCCCAACATCCAACAACATCCCACAACATCCCACCACTTCTGGCCTCCCCCTAATGAAGTAGGATAATCCCCACGCTCCCTTTTAATCGTTATTTGTGCGGGCAGACAGAAACACCCGCCCTGCGGCAGAGCAGCAGGGACAACATACTTCCCTAGCTTTGCAAAAGATTATAGGACATTGCTTGACTTAGTATTACTAAAGCTCTTTGTGATAGGCTCGTCCAGGGAAGTATTACCACCGTGCCTATTTTGCCATGAAGACGCATTGCTGTGTTTCGGTTTGGAAGGTCTAGGTGCTACTCAAATTACAGGCACATGAGGCTTATCATCATCATGCCTCAAGTTTATTCCATCTTCAAGTATTAAATACTAACTTCCGCCCGCGGCTTCGCTAGGGTGGTAACCCTAATCTGATAAAAAGTAGCCTATGTCTATAATCTAGGTCATAAACTATGTATATTCCAAGTTTCATCCAAATCCGTTCCGTAGTTTTTACGCGAAAGAGTAACAAACATCCTTACACCCATACATCCTCATAAACTTTCACGTTTATAATATTAGTAGGATAGGATAATTTGGACTATCTATTTGGTGTTAGCAAGCTCAGGATTAGCAAGCTTAAGTGGTAGTGGGCTGGCCATATCTGCCCAAGAACCGATAAACGTTGGGGTTAGTTATTGAGTGAAGTCTGGGGCTTGGCAAATGTAGTGTAAGACTCCCTCCGGGCAGGTGGGGTGGCGATCCGGGAAATGCTGCTGGTGGAAGCTGGATGCTTCGAGCTGAGGACAGGGCGCAATGGCGCTCATTAGGGGAGGCCTATGTCCAGCAGTGGACTACTATGCTATAGGCTGATGATGATGATAAATAGGTGTCGAATCTCGATCAGTAACTTTTGTTAACTCAGCATACCTTGTTCCAGGGCACATATATCTACTTTGACTACGAGAAGTGGGGCCAGCGCAAAAAAGAAGGCTTCACCTTCGAGTACAAGTACTTGGAGGATCGTGACTTGAACTGAGCGAGTGGGCGAGCTGTCGACGACAAGTGACTCAGTGCAATAGTTTTGGAGTGAAAACGCGCGACAATCTGTGAATCGTTGAGGCTAGACGCTAGAATTGTTTTAATCATGGAAAGTCCACGCTGCCGGAACGCATTGGCAGATCACTTTCATTCCTATTCGCGACAGTATTTTAGTTTTAACAGTGAATTGGTTCTAGTGTTTTCTGATGTTGCAAAAGTTATATTTACAGTTTCTCAAAATTGTGTGATCTAAATATTCCATAAAACTTGGAAGGTGCCGATCGGTTCGTACAAAGCGGAATTGTTTGTAGAGTTCCTGGCAAGTTGTGTTCGTGTTGTGTTACCTATTTCCTGGCAGTGCGGTTAAAGACAGGCAAGCGAAAGATCATGTGATGCAATAAGTATAGTTTCAGCCGGTGAAGGTTGTTATTGTAGTTAAAACTCAATGTGATATTGAATTTAGGGCTCCCGGGTCGGCCTCGACACGCGCCTTGGCAGTCCTTTTGATTGCCGAAGCCGCATAGGGCCACGGTACGCGACATGGCTTATCATTTGGAGTCTGTTATGTTGTGGACGACTAGTTGTAGTATAACGTTATTCATGTCGCCTAGCGATGGTTCTTACTTCGTTCGGTGCGATTGTCAACTTACAGGCAGAGGTCATAGAGTCCTGCATGTTTTGAATGCTGGCTGATCTCTCCCGAGTGGACGTGCGTGCTCGCTGGAGTGCTCAGGCATTGTCATTTACAATACAATGATCTCTTAGTCAGTACTTTGTTGGTGTGTGACACTCCAGAGACGCGCGCCTGCCGGCCGGAGATTTCGAAGACGCCCCGGGACTTTTGTTTTACTTGTGTATAGACATTGGAATAGTTTGAAAATTATTGTAAGCAGAAACTCGTGCGCAACACAAATACACGCTATTTTGTACCTGCCTGGCGCCTTTGCATTGTTTACAAAATTGACTGCTTTTGTCTCTTTTAAAGGCCAGTTTTTAAATCGTAGCAAATTATTTCCTAGTTCTGTGTAGTTGTGTTGCGGCAGTAGGGCCCTAAATCTAACGACAGGACGGCAGCGCGACACTCGCCTCACCACGCCCCAAATGTATATTTAATTTAATTAGTGCATTTAAATTGAACAAAAGTTGTTAAATTGTGTACCGAGCATGTTAATCACTGCCACTGTATCATAATATTCGGATAAATTAGATATACTCGCTATATAAAATTGTACTTATTTATTTGTTGTGATGTCGTAACTGTCGCGCGCCCGGCGGAGGCGAGGCGAGCGGTGTCCGCCGACGTCCCTGCAGTGAGTGCGATGAACACCGAACCATGTTTTCCATTTAGTGAGGCCATCAAGTGTATTTTGTAACATTTTACCCAGAATTGTTGCACGCGTGATGTCGCGAGCCGGCGGCCACAGCGCGCGATCTCTTTTATTCCGTGCGTTATGTTGATAGTTTTCACTTTTGTAAAAAGTCTATCGTGAAGAGCAGATGAAATGTGGATAATTTAAAAATATCTGTACAGTTCTATTTGTATAGAAATAATAAATAACATTAAAAAAATTAAAACAAAATGTTGTGATTTCTCTTAAAGCTTAGTTTGTAAGTGCGGTGTATAGTTGATGCGCCCTCGCCTCTCGTCGCCGTCGCGTCGGTCGGCGGAGGCGCGCCTGTTGGTTGCATTTCTTTTTTTATTTATTATTATCATTATCGAAAACAAAATGACTGTTTACTTCATAGAATAAACACAAAGCATTTTAAACCTTTTTTGTTTGTTTCTAGAACAATACCTATTGGAAATATACCTATACATTCCGTTGGTAGATAGGTAGATTAAGGTAGACATCAGAACCTTGACCAGCACTCTTGGGTGTATATTTATGATTAGAACCATTTTTTTTATTGAATAAGACTTTCATTGTACTAGGTGGGCAGGTAACTAAATTAACAGTTAACACTTCTGCCCTATTAAACCCTATTACTAAGACTCCACTGTCTGTCTGTCTGTCTGTCTGTCTGTCACCAGGCTCGCTTTCATGAACAGTGATAGCTATCTATACAGTTGAATTTTTCGCAGATGATGTATTTCTGTTGACGCTATAAAAACAGAATAAAATAAATAAAGTGGGGCTCCCATACAACGGTACGGAACCCATCGTACGCAAGTCCGACTCGCACTTGACCGGTTTTTAACCTTCCTATACCCGCGTGTGTCTGTGAGACCGACGGAATGATTATTTGAATTTAATTAGAGACGATAATGCTGGGGTAATGAGCTTTCTAGTAGTTGCTTATTTCGACGTGACCTTGAAATTGATGTGACACTTGACTGCGCGGGGGCCGCTTTAGAGGGAGAACAAGATAGAAATATTTTATTACCTACATTTGTTTTTGTATAAACACATTTGATTCTAACTATTTGTAGACTTATTTACCATAGGTTTTAGGAATTTTAGTTTATTATTATAGGTCAAAATGTTATATATTTGTCATAACACTGAAAAATACATTATAAACGTTTTGCTCGTGTCTAATATGAATGATGACGAAAAAATTGCAACGAAGAGACCGGTAAACTTAAAATTATTATGATTTATAGCAATGAAGGGAGGCATCGACACTATTGACAAAATGCGTGAAAACAATAATTTAGCTAGAGGTACTAACAGATGACCGGTGGTGGTTTTTATAGCCTGCTGAATGTTGTAGGAATTAACGCATATATTATTTTGCACAAAATAATCCAACCGAAACAGTTGAAAGTAGAGTTTTCCGGGAAAAGCATTCCTATGACCTCATTGACGCACAATTGAGAAGCCGCGCAGGAACTACGTGTTTATAGAGAATAATAAAACAAGATGTGCTGAAATCTGCAAACTTGGTGATCCTGAATCGTAAGGTACCACTAACAACCTAGGCCAAGGCCGTCGCAGCTTTTGTACATCGATAAAAAAACATAAAACGCAATACAACTTCGTTATTTGCAAAAAATATTTTATTTGGAACACGCGGTTATGGTTTGCTATGATTGCAATACTAATCAATCTCAAGATGATTAGCTTATCATTTTTTGTTTCTAAAACTATTACCTGCAAGATATAAAAAGATTTTCTTATTAGTTTAATGACTTTTATGGTAATCTCGAAAGCTCTTACTTTTGCGAAAGAAAAAAGACAATTTTTTGCTAAGGTGTACTGCTATATACAGTACAAACTATAGTCATTCTATTGCTGCAATGTGTACATCTTGTGGGTGAGGCTCCTTCTGGTTGACATGCATACTACTTTTCGAGCATATCTATGCATAAAGCAGAAGACTTTTTAGTCATCAACGCAAAAAATTTAATGATTTCCTACCAGCAAAGGTCACTTTATTTTACTTGTTTTCATGAGAATTTTCAGTATTTTACAGATTCTGTCATTGTCTGAAAATGGATCAACCAAAAGCGTTCAAAATCGATTTGTATTTAAATAGCGAGACTTTCTGATGAAAAGTCCCCTAAAAAACTAAGAAAAATATTTAGGAAGTAGATGATAATCAAAATCAAACTAACCACCTTCATATTTTTACGATATTTCCACAACGGTAATAAAATTATGGAATTCAAATAATTTAATTGCATTTCATATACATACATTATTAATTTCATAAAATAAAAGAAAATACACACTTGTTTTTTTTACACAATTTAAAAGTGAAAAGTTTTTTAACTGCTCAGCAAGTATTTATGAAAATCAATTATGATAAAAAAAATGTGTCGATTGTCAACTAACTAATGAAAAATGTCATCTAGAATCCTTACTTCAATATTCATTCAAAATTATAATGATATATGAAGTAGAAATCAATTTAAAAAAATCGCTAATAGGTGGTTAGAAAACTCGCCACTAAACCTGAAAGAGATACTCTACTCCACACCTTGCTGGAAAGCTCTTTTTAGTGGAAGACAAAAACTATTTTACTCCTTTCCGCCCAGCTATTTTCTGATTATTCCCCTTACGCAGTGGAAGGCTGGCATTAAAACTCGTAAACTAACTCTGAGAAAGCTGAAAACACAACAGCAATTTGTACATATGCAGCAAGTGCTCCACTCAGCAGAGATATTTTTACGTTCGAAAACAACGAAATGTTTCTGTTAGATTCTTTAGCGATTCTGACAGATTTCTAGGATCTCAAAAGCTTTTAATAGAGATCCTGAAAACGCACAACACACAATTAATATAGGTACACGAGGCAAAATCAGCGGTTGAAATTCAATAAAAAGGAAATATTTCGCAGGAAAATACCTACCTCTGCAGATAATTTTCGACGAACTCTGTGAACGGCGGTGCAATGAGCGAGCCTTAGAAGCAGAAGGTTGTGGTTCGATTCCCGCCGCGGGGCAAAGGTTCGTATGAGTTGCAAATATTTATCTCGGGTAAAAAACATATAATGAGCGCCATTGCGCCAGCTGTCCTATAAGCTTGAGGCATCCAGTTTCTACCAGCAGCATCATCCCACCTGGCCGGAGGGCGTCCTACATAACGTTTGCATTGCCATTGCCAAGCCGCGGTCTCCACTATAGAACTCGTTTATAGCAAACGGTTATCAGTTTTTCGGCAGGTATGGCCGGCCCACTGCCACTTCACCTTACTAATACTTAATTATTTATTTTATTTAGTATATATGTGAGGGACATGGCTATGAACGCGACCAAAGATGAAACTATAGTATGGACCCCCTGGGGGATCGGGCTAGGGGATCCTGGTGGGCTCATCCTAATTATATAGGTTAGGTACCATAAGTAGTGTGAGGTAGGAACCAAGTTAAATTCGATTCAGCGGTTATTTTTAAATGTTTGCATCGCTCGGCTTCGCTTAGTCGATGATCATCATCATCATCATCACCAGAAGCCTAAAGCAGTCCACTGCTGGACTTACTGGCCTTCTCCAATGAAATCAGTCGCAGTCGCTGATAAATATCTAGGTACTAGAATTCAGAACACGTCTCTATATAATTCATTATGATTAGTCACACCTTTCACCAGAGCGGTGGACAACAAGCGGCATTGTTTGCGGTCTTCGGTTAATAACTCTACCTAAGACTACAGAATATTAAAGTTAGGTAGGTACTGCGGGAAAACCTCTAGGTATATTTGAGAAGTTTTTCCATGACTACCATGCTTGGCAAGGGTTTTAAGCGGTGTGGTCTAAGAAACTAATCAAAATATTCCTAAGATAAACTGCTTGTGACCTGGGTGTACCCCATAGGTACGGCGTATCCCTTGAATATTCCACTAGAACCACGGACTAGATGACTGGTCCGTGCTAGAACTTACAATAGTTATGTCCAAAGAATTTGTAGAACAAGGCTATGATAGCCTGTTAGTGTAGCCTGTTTCTTTCGCGCTTTTTGAATAGGTATTACCTACCTGTCCAAAAAGTTCTAAAACTGTTGTTTGGTGCTGTGTTTATAGATACAGTGAAGATGAAATAAATGGTCAATTCTAAAGTTTTACTTCGATACGCCTTCAGCGACATAGGAAAGTAGAAGGAATTTGAGGCTGACTAACATCGGGAAATCAAGAAATTATGTTTTCTGAAAATTAAAAAAATGTAGAGCTAATTATAGCCCCTAATTGATAGTATGCTGTTGCATAAATAATTAAGAAGTTCTTTTCCGACCGTTTTTAGAATAGGCTATACCTGTGTGTCTAGTTGGTATTGAAACCCCCAGAGGAGGTGTCAATATTAAAGCTAAGACAGCTTTGATTGCGTTAAAAACTGCATTGTAGGCGTATCGACACCCGAGGTGAACGCAGTGTCAATTAGTGAACTAGTGCCGACCATCCGCGAGCGCGCGCGTCAGTAGGCAATCCGCCCGGGCGGGCGCCACACGACCGGAATCTGCGCGCGCGACGGCAAAAATACAGTGAAATAAACACGCCTAGCCGAACAACAGCCTGCCAGCGAGTGTCAGATTCTGGTAAGAATCCCCCTAGCTTACCTGTAAACGATGATCGATTATATAGATCGATACACGTCTCCTGCGACTATATTTAGATGGACAGTTTTCGGCGTGCGCTTTACTGCTTTTCGCGTTTGGAAAATATCGTACTCGGCCGACAGTTGCTACTAATGCGTCACTGTACACAGACTATTTTAAACTAAATAAAATGAAAGTGCATCGACGAACGAGATATATTTTCTTTGCTCCGATAAACCATTTGGAGTGAGCTAGTCCGCTGCCCTAAATACCAGCACATCAGTGCTCGAAAATGTCAGCTAATTTAATCTATGGACTACCTACACCTACTTTTCAGTGTCATGAGTCCTTAGGATATGACTAATACAATCTTCCATAATTATCATACGCAAATTGAAGTTACCTTAAATCTTTTTAGCCACCAAATTTTTAACATAATGTTTTATATAATTATTTTAGGGAATCTGGAACTATTTTTGTTTTGGTCTTTAACGTATTTACACAGTAAATATCCAGTTTTCATAGTTTTTTCCTTTAGTATATATTGAGTTAGAGTACCTACATATGTTAATTTACTACTATACCTCAGTCGCATAATAATTTAATCTATAGTCTTCTTTTGGGCAAGAGTCATCCATTGTAGCCATTTTATTAATAAGTATAGCAACGATTTTTCGCTTTTAAATTCTCGATTAGTAATTAATTCTATCAGGTGGAGTAGTTTAAAATTTTGGTTTGGCTGGATGTTGTATGTTAGAACTCCGAGACTCTAAAACTAACGTAACGAAAGCGGTAGAGAGTGACATAAAGCTAAGGTTTACGAGCTATTATATGTTGCTGTATCGTAAGTATGTTTTAGAGACTGGAATTTGGAGGTTAATTTTCCATGCGTAATGTAGAATGCATTACCATTACTAATAACATGTACCATATCACACAATTTTCAGGAAATACGTAGGTATAGGAAGTAGAGTCTGTCAAATGAAAGTAGAGACTGAAAAATAGCGGCAAATTCAAAAATATTAGTATGGCAACCCTATAATCAACTCGAACACAAAAATTGCCACACTCCGATTCTAGCTACTCCCTGTTTTCCCTAAAAATTAAATTTTTCTCTCCGTCTTGGACCGAAAGTTGAAAAACCCCTACGCAGACGAAGACGCAAGCAATCAGCTAGTATGTAATATAAGCATTATTTACCCGGTTACCTATAAATTTAGTAGTACCTAGCTATCACTCAAACCACCAGCACTTTTAATCCACTGTTGCCATCAGGTGAACGACCTGAATTAGTCGTGTATGTCGAGTTTGTGCTAGTGCTTTTGGTCTCGATTTTAAACTGACAAATCAATAAACTGAGATTTCATCCGATTTCACCGGAAATCAGATTTTGAAGTATCGAATTTAAAAATATTTGAAATCATCGATTTCTAACCACTTAAGCGTTCGCAGTTTTTTTACCTACCTATTTTCCTAATTTTCTTAAAATCCCAGATAGGTGTGATCCAGGGGCCTATTTGTTTTCTGTATGCAAATACCAGCTATTATTTGGAATAAATATAAGGCACCGTAGATAGGTAGACCTTACCTATGGGTTTTGAATCTGCATATAAGCGCACCTATAAGCGGAATTTCTACCAGAACATCTACCGGCTGGGTTTTGCATTTTACAGACATACATGTGCCAAGATGTAACCACCTAATCTGTAAAATTTCGACTCGGTCACGCCTCGTTGGTTATTAGGTATTTCGGCGGCCATTTTGAATTTTGATGCAGGCATTTGAACAAGACAACGTTACAATTACAAGTTACAAGTAGGTAATAAAGGCTACTTTTTGAAACATGAGTAGCTTGATGAATTAATTGTAGAAAATTTACAAAGCAACGGAAGCCTACATTGGGCTTCAGTTGCTTTGTAAATTTTCTACAATCAATTCGCGAAGCTTGCAGTATAGATCAAGAGCGTAGAGCGGTTTAGTAAATCAGAATTCATCTCTCATCATTCTCATCTGAAAATAGGAGGTAGGACCTCCTTCCTTACAACAAATTCCTACAATAAAAGGTAGGTCGTTTTTTTGAGAATGAGTGTGAAGGAATGAAATGAAAGAAAGCGTGTTATACCACCCCACATGACATGGGATGAGAGCACAGAATTGATGTTATTGATGATAATTTCTGGAAGGCAGTCTTCATTTTTCTTTTAAATTTCATTTCAACCCATCAAAAACATAAATGTACAAAAATGCACAAGTTTTGCGTAACGTATTTCTGCCGTAAAAAGTAGTGAAATCAAATGAAAACCAAGTCGGTTAATTCAGTACCTCTACCTACCTATCTATGGGAGCAGCTACCCAACCACTTTTTCATAAATTTGATACCTTGGTAGTTACCTAACAACATTTAATATTGACCGTATTAGTAACACATTATTTAATTTCTTAATAAATAGAGTGACTTGGCAAACGTACACAGCAACATAATCTACTTTAAGTAATTATATAGGTTCAGTAGATCCAAAGATAGACCCTACAAACAACTCACAAACTTTACCTCTTCATAATATTGGTATAGATAACTAGACGGCACATGATGCTTTGCTAGAGCTACACAGCAGAGCATAGGTTAGATAATAGTTACTACGTATAAGTCAATGCCGCGCGCGGGGCCACTTAGGACGAACCCAATATCTAGATTTCTAGAACATAGGACAAAAAAATCGGAATTTAAGAGTTTTCCTTTGCTTTATATTTATAGCCCAAACACTAACTGTGTTACAAATTTGGAGCCTGTAGGTTTGCAAGAAGTACCTTAGAATTTTGATGATCGTCAAGTCAGTGAGTGAGTGTGTCAGTGTTAAAATTAAGGATCTTTGACTTAAAATTATCCTTAAAGTATTAGTCCAAAATTAATACAATTTTGATATATATTTAAGCTATGTAATCCCTCTCGGTCAACGAAAAATTTGGCTCCTAGTATTTTCTATAGAAGGGGGTCGAAAATGGCGCGAAGGGCTTCGAGAAAAGGACGCGGACGCGGCGTGGCTTTTTTGCTCCACTTGGCGAGGGCACTGCCGTGCCCCCAGATTGCGTATGACATAGAATTCTGATTTCTGGTTCAATATACTGGTGATATTTAGGTATGGGTAACCAAAAGTTACATAGTAAAGTTAGTACGGTCTACATGTCTTTTGACATAACTTTTGGCGCGTTTTAATCAAATATCTCATGTTCTGATTTAAAACAGAAAGCTTTGATACAATGCGTGGGTCTATTGTGTGGGCTGCAAAAATGGCGTGAAATACATAGTCATGTCTCGTCGTCGGCCATGTTTGAAGCACATTGCACCGCAGCACCTGTGTGTCCTAACATTTGCATAACTAGGCAAACATGCAGAATTGCCGCTAGAATTAGCTGTACAATTCGAGTTCTTGCTTATCCAAATATACCCTTACACAATATTGGCCGTACCTATGAAAATACAGTCAAAAAATAAATAAGATGCTTAGACTATTGCCATCTCTTACTGTTGGATAATGACATTAATAAAATACTTTAAGCAATTAAAATAAAGTAGCGTTTAAAAGTAGGGGGGCTTTTCCCTTCCATTCCAAACCATATAGGTAGATACAATCGAATGTTGACCATAAACGTTACCCACAGAGTCTGCAGTTTGTTTACAGACCTTGCGACATTGTCAGTTTAAATATGGCTGTTTAAAATTATTGCTCTTTTACAATCTAGGTAAATTCAGCAGGACGTGGTCTCGCTACCTTTTTTTTCATTATGTAGGTCCTAACATCAAGTTTATTGAATTTAGTTTTTCTACTTTTACGAATTTTGAATATATATACATTAGATGCTTTGTACTTTATTAATTTTTTGATTCATTAAGACATTGATTTACCAAAACTAAATTTAATAAACTCTTAAGTTAAGAGTGCCACTTAAGAGTTTATTGAATTTAGTTTTGGTTTATATTATGTTTTTTTTATCTACTTTAAAGAATTTTGAATTTATATATACATTAGATACTCTGTGTTTTATTAATTGTTTGATTCATTAAAACATTGAGTTTGCTTAGCTACTTCTGCTGCTAACTGAGCCTAGGCGTTTTGCATTTCAAGGCCGCTTTCACAAACTGTTTGCTTTTACTTAGGTACCTTCTTTCAGTTTATTTATCGAAACAACGGTGTTAATTGCTTCTTCAACTCTGTCTGTTTTATATTTGCATCTATATGGATGACATAATTTACTCGAACAAGGCCGCTTAAGTTTATTTAGGTAAGTAAGTAATATCATACTTGTTTATTCAAAGCTAATGACTATATTATATTTGAGGAAAAACATATGCCCGAGTATAGACCCTTGTGAGATACCTTGTTCTTTTCATTTCATTTCATTTATTTCTATCAACAATTATACAATACCTATGTGTGGAAGTACTTCAAAGAAAAAAAAGGAAAAACATGTGCCCGATGACCTCACATGGACGTAATACAACAAATAAAATGAGTATATTACCTGAATGTAAAAAATAAGTAGAAAAGCACCGTCTTCATCTGGAGTTTGTATCTAGGTAAGTGGATATCACAAACCACATGTATAAAGAGATATCCTTTGCCCATCCATGTCCAACGCTTTCCATATATCTAAAGAAAATAAACCGGCAACATTAATCTAGATACTGTCAATCAATGATTAAATCACGCCAAAACATAGAATAAATCGAAGACAACTTTTTATGCAATGAGTCATAAATAAGACCTTCGACCATCCTTCGACCAGGCATGGGTTGGTTATAACTACGCGGAATCTAAATAAAATGTATTTATAGGCTACTAGGCATTGAGTAGATCTCAGTTTTATATCATAATCATTGATGTTTTAGAATAATGAGTCAGTTGATCGCAACTACGGTAGAAAGTAGGTACCTACCTACTATTTTGTGTACGCCATGATATGTAGGTCAATGAGATCCTGTATGCACACTCATACAATAAGGTGTAAACCAATGTTTTGATGCTAATAAAGAAGAATCTGGATGTTTTAACCTAAATGCCTTCACCTTTCTACCATAGGAGCTTCAGACGCACTGCTAACTACCACCCGCATCAAGTTGATATTCCATTTAACGGGACTAAGCGCTTCCAAACATCATTTATAATGCGCACTGCTAAAATATGGAATGAGCTGCCAGCGTCTGTTTTTTCATTGTCTTATGACCCTAACGGTTTCAAAAAAAGAGTTAATAGGCATCTTCTGGGGAAGCTCGTCCCATCGTCAACCTCATCCTTGCCCACGCAAGCCTCGAGAACAAGAGCTGGCCCATAGTAAATAAAAAAAATATAAAAAATAGTTTTAAATGCAACTTAGTAATTTACTAATTCGTTGAGCATCAGAAATTGAAAAGGAGACTAAATAATATTTCGATTAGATTTAGGTGCTTCTCTTTCATCTTTTACCAAAATGATAAGATTATTCTCAAATAACATTAACTACACTTGGTGCTGTATTCACCAGTACACAGTCGATACAATGATCATAACAAACCACTCGTGCTCATTGACCTAGAACCTTTGCAGACTAATGTAATAGGTACCAGTCATACTCGAGAAGCCATAGCATCTACATTTAAAAGTAAACCTACATTCATAGCTTTAACGGCCTTTGTCTCCTGTTAAGAATTCTAAATAGACATACCTACCAAAAACACTTTAAAAAACACTTAAAATTATACCCTATCAGCAAGATAATAGAGTTCTCTATCTGATCTTGTTACGGAAAGGATGATACATCAAGTAAACAAAATGATGTCATTGTGCATACTGCGAAGTTTTCCGAGTTTTCTGTAGGTTACCTACTATTCATAGATTTGGTTATTTTAGATTATTGTCGGTATTAGATACAATGAAATGGAGAACACTTTATGTTGTGCCGACCCCACATACCATAACGTGGGTCAGGAAGATGATGTCGATGACGATGATTAGAGGATATAACTACATACTTTATATGTATTATGGTTATGTGTGGTTGGTGTGTTTTAACTCAAGTCCGATCCTGTATGGAGTATTGCAGCCACCTTTGGGTTGGCTCAGCCAAATATCAACTTGCTGCACTAGACTCTATCGAACGCAGGGCTAAGAGGCTCATTGGTCAAGAGTATCTTACTAAAGCAAGGCTCGAGAGCTTGAGCCATCGTAGCGAGGTTGCGTGTTTGTCGGTCTTTTATAGATTGTGCTTTGGAGAGTGTGCGCAGGAGCAACGTGACCTTAGTCCGCCTTCACCTTTCTTCCATAGGAGCTTCAGAGGCACTGCCAACTACCATCGATGCGCACTGCTAAAATATGGAATAAGCTGCCAGCGTCTGTATTTCCATTAACTTACGACCCTAACGGCTTCAAAAAAAGAGTTAATTAGGCATCTTCTGGAAAAGCTCGCCCCATCGTCGACCTCATCCTTGAATACGCAAGCCTCGAGGTCAAGAGCTGGCCCATATTAAATAAAAAAAATAAAAAAACATATTGGTTTCGAACAGTTTGTTGATGATTTTGATGCTGTCTGAACATCACAAAATCATCAATAACTTCTAATCATCGACTACACCTAAGTGTCCAGTACTATTTATTTTATTATTTTTATTTATTTGATGTATAGAAGAATATGTACTGACTATGATTCATATGTTTGTTCCAGTGAAAATATATACGAGTAAAGTGAACGAGTCTCGAGTGCAGACGAAACGACAGCAGCACACAACGAGAGAGCGGTAAGTTCTCAGTCCTACAGAATATGATCGTTTTTGATCGTTCAAAAACACTGTTTTTTTATAATAAATAGTAGGTATTTCACATTATAATAATCCTTAAATACTTAGATCATCGAAACATCGTTCTATTACTGACTATAGCAATCAATAGATAAATTATAACACTATTAATTACCATATATATAATAAAGAAAAATTAATAAAAGTACATTAGTCAAGGCAATATGAAGGTAATGGGCGGCGTTATTGCTCAATGCATAGCCGTAACTTTCCACGTAACTTTACGCGAAAAGGATCGCAGTGCTTTCCGCAGAGTGGATAGCTACAAACAGGGAAGAAACAACACAAACCATTATTCACGTATTCTATGTCCATGGTGCACACAAGAAAATTAATTATGTTATAATAAGTATTTTACCTACGAAATGTAGGCACATAGGAAAATTATCGAAAAAAACAACAACGGATATATCCACATCCATCCACATCAGCCTATATCAGTCCACTGCTGGACATAGGCCTCCCCTAATAAAGGGGGATATACCCATAATCCCCACGCTGGGCATGCGGGTTGGGGATCACAGGGCACAGCTTCTCGCACCACCGACGCTGCTGCCCGTCAGTGGCCAAGGGATTTAGCTGTGCCGATGTAGGCTGTGCTATGCCGCAATCAGCCGGCCGCCAGAGCCCCGTTCGTTGTTTAGAAGGGTGCACCACGTGCAGGTGGGGTTGGCTTGGGTTCCGAAGATAGGGGTTGGAACCCTGACGGATATATACCTATAGCTTTATTGCATAAAGAAAGGACATAAAAAAATTATACTTAGGGCCTATTTCACGATCTTACGTCTAAGTGCCTATACTCTGTCTCTTATAAAGCTGCAAAAAAGGTAAACAAAGGAGGGGATACCAGTAAAAAACTTACCTTCCGTGTGTATCTAAAAATTTAAATTTTAGCCGAAACTTGTCAAAGTGTATAATAAATTATTATGATTCGGGTATATTTTTAGTCTAATACTTTGTTTAGCTTACAAAGATATTCAATGATAAACATGATTTATGGCTAATTATTTTGACTCGTCACTTTCTGGGGAATGCTGGCCACCGAACCTTCAAGTGCATTGGTACTACACATTCGGTATTCATCGATCATCTGATACATTACTGAATAATAGTATTTAAAAATAAGTATTTATGTGTCTATTTCTAAAGACATGCTCAAATATTATTAATTTATGTAAGTTCAAAGATATTTTTTGACTATAATATAACCCATATTTATAATATAACCAATAAGTAAGCTCTCTCGTAAGAAACGCACATAAATTTGTTTGTTTTATTTAATCTCTGAGGGCACAGCCTAACGCGCTGTCAAGTCTAGCTAAACGATTATGTCTTTCTATAAAAAATATCCTGCTCAAGCAAAGAAGCGGGCAAGAACTAAATAAATAATGAGCCATAGAAAACTAGGTTTTAGTCCACTGCCATGTCACCATGATTATTACATATCACTTTTTCAGTGACATATCTTTCTTAATTTTTAGCAGGATATAAAAAATACAGAGTTGAGTTATTTGCTGCATGCCGGTTCTGTGGTCAAAGTAACAATTACGCCTAGAGATTTGTCAATACCGGCAAATAGCAATATTACTTTGACGTTACTTGAAGATGGTGAAAAAGGCACAGAATGACTACGTACGACCTAAAGAATTACAAGAAATAAGGCATTAAAAATATTGGTAAAATGGTCGACAGGTAGATTAGTAGGTACAGGTATCGATAAATAAAAGGTGTTTTGAATCTGTAGCGTAACACAGTTCATTGCTCCGCGGAAATTCAGTTTATTTTTACCTGTACCTACGTGCGTAACATTATCGAATCATCTCCTGCACAGCGTGATAATAACTCATCTGTAACATGAATTAACAACATAATTATGCCATCAAATAATATGAACCTGCATCAGCCTCATTATCACCCACTGGTCATTTTCCTAATATTTAGATGTTAAATAGTTTAAATGAATACTTCATTGATAAAGATAATTTATTAGTACTCTGTTTATGTTATGGACCTGGATGTATTAATCAATATAGTCACTCTTATTAAGTTTTACTAAGTTTTATTTTATTTTATTTCTTTCTTTTAATTTGTAATTTAATTATGTTTGACAAAGTTTTTACTATGATTTAAAATTTAAATATGTGAAACATTAAATAAAGTATGAGTTCAGGGCGCAATGGCGCTCATTGGGAAAGGCCTATGTCCAGTCGTGGACTCTATAGGCCGGTGATGGTAATGATGAATCTGAGCCTTTGAGTGACGATTCAGGCGCTATGTTTCGAATTCAAACACCACATCTAATCAGGTAAGTTAAATACAAAATGATACAGTTATTAATCGTCTCTATTAAATTAAACCAAATTAGATCGAGACATCTTAGTTAAAATTAAATAAAGCTCTTAATACTTAAGTTACTGACCAAATTAGATTTAAAATCTATGCTAAGCCGTAAAGAACTGCGAACCATCAAACGGTCAGATCAGACAAACACTGATTATAGCTCTCTCAAACATCTATTTAAGAAATGGGGACAACACGCTTGATACACATTTACACATGTCTGAGCCAGCTGAATTTCGTGCTATTGTTTGATGTTCGTATCAGAATATTATTAACTTTATAATTTAAGTAACAGGTCTAAATAGGGAACCATATAACCATAGTTGTAGGTGCTAAGTTGGCAGTGCGTCTAAAAATATGTATCCAACGCTGTAACGTAAGCAAGTAGTATCCCCGTTTGTTAAGCAGCATGGTGTACCTCGGGTAAGTGAGGTTGGCTTGGATTCTGCAAATTGGGGTTGGTACCCCTTGTACCCCCGAAAGTATGTGCCTAGGTACATATTTATATAAGTAAAAGTAGTAATATAATTTCAGCTTAAGCCGTTCCAATCACTCATTCACACAGAATTTAACAGAATTTCACATGTTCACATTTTACAAATGTTCGCTTTTATAATATTAGTAGGATTAGGTAAGTAACACTGACTACTGCTGTCGGGTATTAAAGTTAATTAGGTAGCAGAAACATTAACATTTTATTAACTTAGGCTGTATGCTGAGTCAGTAATGCTAATGCCCACTATCTGCGGAACCAACTTAACAATTATTTTAAAGTCTAAATACTCTAAACCATTTTCAAACACACGCAAAGATGTCAGTTTTGCATAATGATAACAAAAAAAACACTATGCCCAAGTTCGATTTAGTCTGTACAAAATTGTGTGGTTCTTGTGAAAAGGTGGATTTATTAGCAGCGTACTCTGCTGTCTATTGTGAGCGTAGAGCCGGTGTAATTGGCTATTTCCTTTTTTTTGTACACATAGCGCAATGTTTCGTGGAACCGGTTCGGGGTTAAAAAACTTGCCCGTTGCCAAGCGTTAGAATTTTGAAGATGATTGCTATACTCAGTATGGAGTTTCACAGGGTATGACATTGGGACTGCTGTTGTTTTTTTTAACCGACTTCAAAAATGAGAAGGTTCTCAATTCACCAATAACTTTTTTTTCTACTTATTTCTATTGATGTTCACGAATATCTCTTTCAATTGTAAACTCATTTTCAAAATTATTTTTGTTTAAAAGAGTATACTTCACAGGTGGCCCTGTATAAATTTTATTCCTGAGGGATTGGTACTTTTCCCGGAAAACTCAAAAAACCTCATCCTCACCTGTAATTTTCACCCTATGATCACCAATATCTCCGTCAATTGTGAAACAATTTTCAAAATTTTTTCGGGCAAGAAGTTAGAAGTGATTTATTTGAAGACGGTTTTTTTTTATAAAAAGTTTATATTTGTTTATTTTTCCATAGGGTATGATAATAATAAATGACACTGCTAGTTTGTTTGTTGTGTGTAGACTGTATTTAGAAGGATGCATTTTTTAAAGTTTACTTTTCCATTGTTTCAGATTAGCGGTCACAAAACCCGTTCAACGAAACGATTCGAGATTGGTGCTGTAGAATCTTTACAGCCCCTCGAAATATTGTAAATCGCTCGGTGACTGTCAGGCACTGAACCTGCACTGCTCTACTTAGTCGTATCTTAAAACGAAAACTCGAAATACCCTCTATCAGTGGCCACGACAGAAGGGTTATATACAATTTATATATGCATATATAAATCGGAGAAAGTGATCTCTATGTGACGTCACAATAAACAATTGTGATTTTTTATAAATAACTTATTATACAATTAATCTGCTTCGCTTTTGTAAGAGCATTTTTGCATTATTATTGCCCGTAGTAAGGACGTGTACATAAGTGTTAGGTGTGAATAAAGTAACTATAATACTAGTCATTTATCTAGTGTATTTATTTATTGTTGTTAATATTGTAAGAGATTTTTAACCGCTATTTAATCTCATAAAATCACTAAACGCCCGAGTGCATAACCAAAGAGACTTCATTTTTATCAAAATAAAAACGCGAGTAGAAAAATAAATATCACAAGACGCATTCGAAAATTAAATCAAACCATAGACAATTTAATTAGAGTCAGTAATAGTTATAATTCAAAATGCAAGCGCAAGTCGGAGTTGGCAACGAGCTGCAGAGAAGCTACAGAATGCAGGACTTTGCATCTCCTGGCGTCATCATGAGGGAGCGCAGCTTCATACGCCCGCAGTCTCATCACAATATGCATCATAACCAGGTTAGTGTACCTACTTATAATCATTGATATCTATTGTTAAAGCTATAGGTACCTATAGTATATGTAGATGAGAAAATATTTGTTTTGTGGCATTAGCAAAATCAACGATATATTAAATCCTGTTTGAATGGGAATCTAAGTTTAAAGGTATGTTACATAAACACACACAACACAATCCTCAAGGAACATCGATAATTTAATAGAAATAAAGGCATATTTTATTACAAAACACAAATAAATTAAACAATGTGGGCGAACTAGCAGAATCGCAATAGAATTCACTCCCACATCCTATCTTTGTATGCATAACTCATTGATTCATTGGATTCAATATGATAAATAACTTATAAATAATAAGCCACAGAATTTTAAAGCCACAGCCCATACCCCTGTAGCCAATTTACCCCATAGCCCAATTAGTACAGTAATTTGGGCGAAAGGAAATTTTTGGAAATGTGCTCTTCCGAATTTCAACTTTGCAACCTCCGACCTCGAAATTATGCCGCTCACGCTGCGAAATTTTAAAAATGGCGTGTAAAAGCAGTTTTTTGACAATAACTTGCAGACTCATTTCTCGATTTAAGCTTATATTATAAAATGAAACTTGAAAAAATTGCATACAGTTTATGTTTTAACCTTTTTTTCGTAAAGTCAATAGTTTCGGACGCCGCAAAGTGTACTATGAAATGATAAATTGACCGACTGGGGCCTATATCAACGCACAGCCCAAACCGCTGTACCTAGAGACTTCAAATTTTGTACATAGATACCCTATAGAGTGTAAGCATCCACTAAGGAATGAAGGAAGGAAGGATTTTTAGAAATTCCACCCCATCCACATCCATCCACATCAGCCTATATCAGTCCAATGCTGGACATAGGCCACCCCTAATAAAGGGGGATATACTCATAATCCCCACACTGGGCATGCGGGTTGGGGATCGCAGGGCACCAATTCCACCCCTATGGGCGTAAAATGGGGGATGAAAGTTTGTATGAAAGTCCGTAAGTTTCGAAGTCTCCAAATTTAGAATTAAAGCTGACTATTAAAAATTACTTTATACATGTCTCAGCTTTTTTGATAAAATTCCACATGAATAAGGGGGGATAAAGTGTGTATGAAAAATCCTTCATTTTCAATTTCAAAATTACTAAATAGAAAAGATATACTCTACGCGGACGAAGTCAAGGCTAGTGTTCTATTTACGCCTACTGGGGATAAAATGGTAAAAAAAACGAGGCGCTTACTCTACATAAAGGTGGTGCAGAATGAGTGTTTTGGGCAAAACGTGTGAGGAACTATACCTTTCGGCGCTCGTATGCCAAAACTACGAAAACATGATTTTACGAAAAAAAATGTTATAACGTAAATTGTAGGATTTTTTTCTAGTTTCTAACGTGTTCTAAGTTTTTAACGTGAAACGATTCGGAAATGTCAAATAACCGAGCTGAGAGAGATGGAATATCTGCTTTGGTACTCAAAACACGTGCCCCTGAGTTGTCTCCTATATACCTACACGGTTTTTCCGCTTATCATTTCTTCATCAGCCGATAGCAGTCCACCGCTGGACATAAGCCTCCTCTAATGAGCGCTATTGCACCCTGTTCTGAGCTTGATGCATCCAGCTTTTACTCGCAGCCTTTCGCAAATTGTCACTCCACCTGGCCGGAGGACGTCCTACACTACGTTAGCCAAGCCGCGGTCTCAACACAAAAAATCGTTTACGCCAACGGTTGTCGGTTCTTTGGCAGATATGGCCAGCCCACTGCCACTTCAGCTTTCCAATTTTCTGAGCTATGTCGACAACTTTAGTTCTATGTCGGATAATCTCGTTGCGGATTCTATCCTTCAGAGAAACTCCAAGCATGGCTCGTTCCATAGCTCGCTGAGCGACTTTAAACTGGTAGACTAGCCGTACTGTGAGTATCTACGTTTCGGCTCCGTATGTCATGACGGGTAGGACGCACTGATTAAAAACTTTTTTCAAACATTGCGGTATGCGGAAAACTCAACGTAGTTTTCCAAATGCTGCCCAACCCAGCTGAATCCTCCTCTTGGCCTCCTTCTCGAAGCTGTTTCTACCAATCTGCTCGAGTTATGTGTACTCCGAAACAATTTCAAGAAGGTATCCATTAACGACGACAGGTCTCGTATCAATTTGGTCATTGACCATGACTTTGGTCTTATCCAAATTAATCGCAAGATTGCCAATGTCCAACCCGTACCTACCTAAAAAAGGTAACCGCCTCCTTGCTTTATAAGTGCATGGAACGTGTATTAAATACCAAGCTCCTGGCAAATCTTCAAGCCAATGAGCTACTCAGCGACCGACAATACGGCTTTCGCCGAAAACTGATCGACTGGGGATCTTTTTGCATATGCCACTCACATTGGAGAGAGGCCATCGAGAAGCCCTTGCGGTATCACCTGGACATCTCCAAAGCCTATATGGGCCTTGATAGGGTACGGCTCAATGGCTTGGTTAATAAGCTTCCAGTTTATATCCTTCCGATTCATTCGAGTAGTCATTGATGGCTGCTTGTTTGATCAATTAGCTATTGACGCTGGGGTACCTCAGCGGTCAGTGCTCTCTGGCACTCTGTTCTTGCTGCACAACTGGTCTGCGTATTATTGGGTACGCAGATGACAGCACAGTGAGATAACAGAGAGATACCTATCAACCCCAAAGCAAGTAAGAATGAAAATCAAATTCAAAGGGAAGGGATGTTGCAACGCTTGAATTCGACTCTCAAGGCAGTCTCAGATTGGGACGATGCCAATCTCGTCAAATTCAATGCGTCAAATACGCAGGGTTGTCTCATCTCAGCGAAAAAAGTCAATTTCTCCAAGTTCCTATCTAAATATACAAGAAATATACAAGTACCTACCTAAAAGGGATCAACTGGATCTATTAGGCATTACATTAATATGAACTCTAAACTTTGGTACTTTCATCGAGTCCAAAACTAAAACGATACAGCGATATAGCTTTACTTCACACCGGGACAGCTTCTTACACTTTATCAAGCTCAAGTCCGATCAGGTATGGAGTACTGCTGCCACGTTTGGGATGGTTTGGCTACATACCAGCTTGGAGCTTTGGACTAGATTGAACGAAGAGCCTTCAGATTCATTGGAGAGCCTTTCGAAGACGAAGATCCAAAGTCTCTAACAACGCTGCAAGGATGCTTGCTTATCCTTCTTCTATAGGCTACATTTCGGTGAGTGCTCTCAGAATCTGCATGAACTGATTCCACTATCTCCATTCCACATCAGGACATGCAGACGCACGGCTTGGTACCATCCTTACTTAGTCGATATACCACCTATTCAAACTAAGCGGTTTTCTTCTACTTTTATTAAGTGAACTGCCAAGGATTTGAACTCTCTACCGGCCTTTGTCTTTCCTGATAACTATAACCCGGGACTCGGAGTCTAGAGTGAATAAGTGTCTTCTGGACGTTAGCATCTAGTGATTTCGTAATCAAACAAAAGTCCATCCAATGTAAAAAAAGACCGGTAATACAACGAGTTGGCAAAGTTGAAATTCGAGAAGAGCACGTTGAAATCTATAAAATTACCAGTTTTCTAAACTCCCTGAAAACTTTCCAGATAAAGTCCAAATGACTGGAGTAAATGATCCGGATCGAATGAAACGTTAGCACCTCTTAAAAATCTAACTTTATGGTACCTACCACAGAAGAGCAAATTAACCTAGTTCCTTTTATATGTGGTACCCAAAGAGGTTAGATTTTTTTTATTTTATGGTACCTACCTACCTACTACTTAAAAATCTTTACTACGTATAGGTACTTTCGGTTATCCGGAACTAGAATCAATAAATTCCTCATCCGGTACCGTACAATATCCTCCATGGAATTATGTACTTTATTAAGTAGTAATTTACCAACGAGGGAATGCACGCTTTGAACCAAAAATTTCGCTTAATGTAATCTCCAAAAAGGGGGTTGTACCTTATTTCCTCTTCAGTGTTGCACAAAAGAGAAAACGTATTTTTTCAGAAAAATTAGATTTTTGTTAAAAGCGCACTCCCCTATAAAACTGCCTGATATCTTCTTTGAAAATAAAGACTCTTTTCAACAACCTATTTAAAAAAATGCATCTGGGTGTTCAGTTTTTGAAAATAAAACCTCTTTGGTCGTTTCAAGGGCTTGCAATGATTACGATAAAAAAATCGATTTTAAATTTTTGATTTACCTACGTATTTTCTATTTCTATTTTTATTTTTGTACGAACCAGGTGCCCAGGTGAAATCATAATAAATAATAATAGATTGATACCTACCTACCTCAAAAATAACGACGAGGCACAAAGTTCTTTATTTGTGAGGAAAGGGAGGGATGATGACGCAATTTTATTTCAAACAATTCCACTTTAATAATATAACATTGATATATATTATTACTACTATCGTAGCTAGATGCATAGTATCGGCCATAAATGCGTGTAGGCTCAGGTCTTGGCCATGGCCAAGATCCTCTACTTCCTTCATACAGTGGCAAATAATATGATGAAAAAGTGCATTTCTTGAACTAAATTGCGTAAAGAATCACGCGGAATTACTTTTTTGATGTACAGTAAATATTCAATAAAATTTAGTTAAATAGTTCATGCCATGTAATGTTGCCAGCAAAAAAATTTGCAGTATTTCCGATTATTGTGGGAGATTTCGATTAGGAATAAAATCTTTGTTAACCTCTTAATTCGGTAAAAAAAATCACAATACATACAGGAGAATATTTAAGATCACTTCAAATAGATCACTCACTTCTGTTGATAAATGCCATCATCCATGAAATCAAAACTCAAAAATCAAACAAACAAAAGGAAGACCAGAAGACATTTGACATTATATGCTGTGGTTGAGTGATATTACGATTACTATTATATGTTGCCACAAACTAAAACACTGTTATTTTATTTCCACAATCAAAGTTTACTATTTAAATCCACTAATATGATTAATGATAATATCACAAAGTCATAACAAACAGTTATTACTCGACTAAAGTCCCCTTCAGTCAGGTTATGTTTTTAGGTTGTATGTATGTTTGTAATATTATTTGTCGGTCGTTGTAGCGCAAACGGCAGGACGGATTTTGACTAATGAGGTGTCGTTGGATTCGGCTAGATCACGAGGGTGACATAGGCTATATGAAATTTCAAAAAATCCAATTTTATTATATATATATATATATATATATATTATTATTATTTATATATTTACATATTATTATTATATATTGATATATTTAGTTCATCGTAAGAATTTACGATAAACTAAAAAGACAACTAAACTGACTGAAGTATTAAAAATTTCCTGTCAACGCAGTCGGGCTTTTTTTAAAAAAAAGTTATGCTTGTTTCCTTAAACAATTCACTTTTGAGCTATATGGTGATCATTAACTGGTGACAATTTGTACTCTATGAAGACGTAAGGCAGGTTAAAAGAAAAAAACTAGATACTTTTTTGTATTTAACGTGTCAGCCCACACTTCAAGGAAAATCTCAGATTTTATAATCCTATCCTACTTCCTACTAATATTATAAATGCGCAAGTTTGTGAGCATGAATGAATGGATGTTTGTTACTCTTTCACGCAAAAACTACGGAACGCATTTGGATGAATCTTGAAATATACATAGTAGTTTATGGCCGGGACTAACACATAGGCGACTTTTTACACACACGCGAGCGAAGCCGCGGGCCGAAGCCAGTTACCTATAAAAAATTACTTATATTTTCGGGAACTCGAGATCAGGCAACATCGAGTTTTTTATTTCAAGCATTATAGCTATCTCTATAAAATCAACTGCCATTCTCGCAGCAGTGCAGTTTAAATTAAAGAGATAAATATCTAACCTATGTTTACTTAAAAATGACAATTAGGTAGTTTCAAAGCCAATATCGCCATCAATAAGTGGTTACTATATTTTGACACTTGTTAAGGAGGTTTGCATCTCTTGTTATTTATGTCAATAAATAATAAAGTTTTTTTTTTTTTCAGTTTCCAAACAATGGGAAACGGCGGAGTATGATTCTAACAAACGCTAAAGGGAAGCCTACTCTAGAAATCTACAGACCACCAGGTTCGTAACATTTCTGGATGTAAATTAACATTACCGATGTATATGATTTGACGGCCTCTGTGGCGCAGTGGGCGAAGGTCCGCCTCAGACGCAGAAGGTTGCGGGTTCGATTCCCGCTGCGGGACAAATGTTGGCATGGTCTGTAGATATTTGTCTCGGTCTGGGTGTTTTCTATGTAAGATATGTATGTATTTACAAAAAAAACTATATATGTAGTATATCAATCATGTGGTTCCCATAATACCTACAAGCTCTGCTTAGTTTGGGGCTGCATGATGCTGTGTGATTACGTCCCGCATTATTATTTTTTATTAGTCCCGCATTATTATTATATCTTGTTGACTTTTTTTCATAACCAATACTCACCTCATCCCTATCTTTTCTTCTCTAATTTCAATTACTTCATCACATGTCATATTTAACGTTAAGTTAGCATGTCATAACCAATTCACCGACTTTATTTTTTTATCTCGATTATTTTGTAATTTATCTCTATATGTTTGGCTAGCTGGTGCGTCACTACACTACGCGTAATTGGCGCCAAAATTTAAAAATAAACAAACATCATATTTGGAACAGCAGGTCGACAGTCAGATGTTTGTAGCGGCGGCGGAATGTGTTTGTTTGTATCACGAATGTGATTTCCGTGAAGTTTTGTGGATTTGTGAAAATGTCTCGGTGTATCGTGAAGCAGTCTTTGTCTCAACCCGTGGGCCCGGTAGTAGTGGCGGCGTCCACGGTGGTCACATTGCCGTCCGTGGCCTCTGTGGCCCCGGTTGCCTCTGTCTCGGCTCAGGTGTCGCCAATGTCGGTGTCGGTTTCAGCCGCGGCCGTCACGCCAGTAACTGTGGCCGTCACGCCGCCAGTTCTTGTGGCTAGTGTGGCTGTGGCTACACAACCAGTTTCCGAAGCCGCAACTAGCACAGGTCTGTTTATCAGTATGAAATTTTATAACCATACCTATATTTTTGACGAGTAAATTGTTGAAGAGCGTAAACTCAGAATGGATGAAATTTCCTAGATGACCTTCCTGAAATTCACATGAATGCTAGCAGAAAATAGTTGATGACTTCAATCCAGATGTTCCACTGTTTCGTCACGCTTTGCAACTCATATTTTAATTTAGTAGCTGATATTTATCTCCATTTCGACTTTCTTACTAGTGACCTAGCGAGCAAAGAAATCCATAACTTTTCTGACGGTCTCTATGACTCTACTAACTCTGTGATTGACATAATCCAGAGACTTCTTGAAATACGATAAACAAATCAATGTGCTTACTTACATAAAGGTTTTCCCAAAAAGCAACTTCTTTGAGCGAAGACAGATCTTGAAGTGCCGACGTGGACGAAGCCGCGGTTCCATTATTCCGTATTAGGTATTCGTCTAGCAAATCTTGCATGAAAGCCTGCCCGGCCGAGCGAGACACGTGCTTCATGCATCATGATCTCGGTTACCTGATTACAAGACTGATGATCGACTTGATCATCGGTACCTAGGTAGTTGATGCTGCCTCACGCAGTTGCTTCCTGTAATTGGTAGAGCAAGTATTTTGAACGCATATATTAAAACAAAGTTTCCTTAACATAATAGTTGAACTCCTGAATATACTGGCTATAAATAATAATAAAATAATAAATGGCGGTACGATCTAATGACGTCATCTCTGGAAGACTGAGTTTTTGACACCTTTAAGATTCCATATCAATTTAATGTAGTAAATAAAAACTATGTTTTATTTCTGCAATTCATTATAAAAATTGATCGCACACTTAGTTACATCAAAGATCTGAGACTGAGGTTTTGACTCAAAATATCACCTATTTCAAAGAACTTCGCGTGAAAGTTTTTGATAAAAATTAACTACTTTTTGTAATGGCACATAATGATTTTACCTTATCTACATACAGTCTATAAGTAATATAAATTAGATTGTTTACAGTCATCATTACTTTACAGTATTCGGTGCTTAGCAGTACATACCGCATAATCCGCATAATACAAATCCTACAATGTGAAGGTACTTTCGACCCTAGGTAGCCTAACCGACCCTATGGCAGAAACATATCTTTCCAGTTTTCAACTATCAAGAGGGGTTGGAAATGAGATCTAAATTCTAATTTACCCTGCTAGGTCAAGGTCTCCGACGAGCAATAGGCATTTTGCGTGTTTTGATAGATTCCAATAACATTCCCAATTTATTAAAGATACTTAGTTTTGTTATATTGTATTGGCCTTCCTTTTTCCAGTGTTTAGCGTGCGCGTGCTTTCCAATATTCGTCTGTGATTCAGTGTTCAAGTTTGCGTGATGATGTTTGCCGTTCTTTTAGGTTTTAAAAATGTTTTCCTAATTATATGTTAATATTCTAACCATATACTTACGGTTTCGTGAAGATCATTTTATTCATCTCTCATTTGTTGACTTCGCTGTAAGTATGTTCAGTTGTATTATTTGCATTCTTATCAATCGATTGCTAGAATGTATTTTAGAATACATAAATCTCTAGAACTTTTAAATTGCAAAAATAATTTCTGATTTGTTTAGTACGGTCGGTCTGTAGAGCAAGAGAGAGTTTTCCGAGAATGGTTTATCAATATTGGAATTCCGGAGAGTCTTATTTATACCTATTTATATTATTATTTTTAGGTAGATACTTACCTTTCACTTTACGAATTAATTTATTGATCTACACTATCTCACAAAGATTCTCCAGCGAAATGAAAAGTTGCGTTATTTTTGTCTCGACGTCAGCTTCGCTTGGCCGTGTTCCATTATTATTCATTGAACGGTATTCACACATTATTTCCGGCGGTCTGCCTTCCGGAGAACCAGGAACAAACAAATTAATATTTTGTTTTATAATCCATCATTGGTTTGGTGATGAAAGATTTGTGAATTTCAGCATGCATTGGGACGGACATAGGTACTCGTACTTATATTATTGGTTTGATGGATGTTTGCATTGTGAGTTTGAGCATGCTTTGAAAGTCGATAAATGATGATGATTTCACCACACTTGTTTTTTAACTCAACAACCTAAGTCATTGGCGTCATTGGTTGGTTTTACACAGACAAATTACCAAAATGCAGAAGATGAGCACTGTTTGTGTAATATTTTTTTCAAGCTTTTTTAAAACAATGTTGTGGCGTCGCAACTCATAGTAGATATCTTTAATGAGTACCTATACTCCTTCAAGTAAAAAAAAAGATGACTGTTCTGTCGTAAAAATGATGAAAGACGGAGAAACGCAAAGTTGAATATTTAAAATTTATTTTGTGAGAGGGCAACCTCATCCAGACTCATTCAGTGTATTCTATGTTACATAAAGTGCTATCATTACCTCTGTCATCTCATTACTTGCGCACATTTCTCTACTTTCCAATCACCCTCTTCTCTTGACGAGCGATGTTGACCGCCAGGTGTCCGCACAGACGGCGTCACCAATGCTGCGACCACTGCTGCCGGCAAGCTGAACGTACACGCTAAGGAGTTCACCATGGCCAAGCCCAACGACCTGCAGAATAGGTGAGTCATCAATTTATGGATTTTTTATACGACAGCGAGACAAGTTAGATGGCCTCCTGGTGGCCATGTCTACACCGCTTTAGGCAAATAGTTTTTTTAATTATTATAGCTTGCATGAGACGGGCCATCTGATGGAAAGTGGGAAAAACACCTGCGCTTATGGACTTCTGTAAAGCCAGTGGAGTTGCTGATACAATACATAAACTTGAAGCTTGTGTAGGTGTGCCTGTTATAATGGGTTATTAATTTTTGGAATTTCAAGCAAGCGTTTTTATACGCGGATACGTTAATAACTATCAATAATTTTCTGATATTAACTGAGCGAATGGGTACTAGTTGCTATAGCAAATCAGAAGCATATTTTTTCTACTTACCTCTTCAAGATTATTGCTGTGCCTTTATGGTAGATCACTAATTTACCAAAAGCAGCCACAAGCTCTGAATAGATTAGAGAATGGACAGTTATCATTTATAACGGCCAAAGTCTGTAAATGTAGAGACCACGACTGAACATAAAATATGTTAACGGTGTATCGAGCACTAAGATTGAAAACATTATTGCATCTTTCCGCACAGTTGCTTTTTAGATTCGCACTGTCTGAATTGGGCCGTCGCGTCTGCTGAACATGCAAACGCTAAATCGAATGGCAATTAAACAAGTCGTTTCTTCTTGATATTTTCAAACAGTTTCTTCATACTTTAATTTGTATATGCCACGATACAAATTAAAGTATTGAGACGAGGTTCTCATTAGAGTGAGGTTCTCGTCGACTCACGAGAAAGGTATACTTTAGTGTATAATGTTACGTAATTATTTGATTGCACTTTACCATTTACCAGAATCCTGATTTGGTATTAGCTCAAATGATTTTGATAGATTTGTCAGTGCAATTTACGCCCACATCAAATGTGACGCAAATAGAAGGCGTTGTGTAATGTAGTTCGTCATGATTGACCAGAAGCATAGCTAGAAGTGGCACGTTCTCTAATTGTGAGCTGAACAGGATGCAGAGACCTGTCTTAACTTTTAACGAATGATGAACCTTTTTCCAACAAAACCATTGCACTACAATAACATGTCTTATTAATTCACACCGCTTGCATAATCGTGGGAACTTTTTTCATAACATCCTGAAGTCAGTGAATAGACGCCTCCAAACTAAACATCAATCTACATGGGTCGGAAACGTCCGACCTTGCGCCTGCGCTAGTTGTTTCTCATCAACGGGAGTAACGTAACCGGCAGTGCTGCCGTTGGCTCATATCCAATAGAGGCAAAACAAAAATCGTCGAGATTATACGTAGCCGTGATGTCCCACGCGTAGGTGTGCGTTGTTGCCGTAGTATCAATTGTGAAGTTTTTGTTATCACTTTGTTCTCGAGTGCGGTGACGCTTACACGCCCGCACGAACCGAATCGGGTCGAACGAGACGCCCCGCGCAGTGTGCGCACGCGCCGGGAGACGCACGGAGTTCCCGACACAGACGCAACAAATTAACGCCGAAATAAACGCGAACGCTTTCGAACGAACCTTAACCGAACCCGCTGTATTTATAAGTACAAATCTCCATAGTGCCGTAGTGTGTTTACTAGTCGGCTGATCGAAAGCTAGAGGGTATAGCTAAAGCTCAGGAAAGCAAAGCTTCTATTAATAATTGAACGACGCTAAATGGGAAATGAGACGTAATTCGTTCATAACATTGCCAAGTTTGCGCTAAGATTCACATCGAGCTTGAAGATTGTGATAAATTTTATTGTTGCTCCAAGTAAACATTGGAGTTTATTTGCATTGTGTGTGATTCTGGTGTGAGATACGAGTTGTCAGTACGCTTATAAGATTACCTAGTGAATTTTAATAGTGAAAATGGTTCGTGGAAGATACTCTACTTCCGACATGTAAGTTTCGATTTCAGACTAAAGAAATAATCCGTTTCTTTGGTAATTTTTAGCAAAACTTGCCTTTTAGCAAAAATGCCCATCGGCAACGACAAAAGTATCCGAGATTTGTAACAATAGTTTTCATATTTTGCTTTTTTTTATTCAATAGAATCATTCTGACTAAGATGTTTAAGCTATATATATAACTAGTTTTTCGTGTAAATCGCAATATTTTAGCGCGCGTTGCCAACAATTTGATGTACCTAACTAATTTGTACAGTTTTTATTTCTAATGTAAGACAACTCATCATTTCCACCATGTCTTGGCTGCAGTGTTTTGATTGTCACAGACTTGTTTTCGTCTTGTAGTCATAACAATCTTTAGAATACACTTAGTATTTTGATAATGAGTTTAAATTACAACAGCTCTACCTGGTCGCTGTCTGCCGACATCATGTTTTCAAAATAAACGGTCGAGAGTCATGTCCTACATTCAGTTTTCACGGTCAACCGTTCTAAGGATGTTATTACTAAAAAGTGGGCGAAGGTTCGCCTGAGACGCAGAAGGTTGCGGTTCGATTCCCGCTGCGGGACAAATGTTTACATATTCTGCTGATATTGGTCTCAGGTCTGGGTGTTTTCTATGTATGATATGTATGTATTTGCAAAAAAAACCTATATGTAATATATCAATCATGTGGTTCCCCTAATACAAGTTCTGCTTAGTTTGGGGGCTACATGATGCTGTGTGCTAACGTCCACCACTATTTATTAATTATTTACGTATACTTGGTTCAGCAAACTAAAGAAATTTAGTCTTTTTGAAAATTTTCTATTAAAATTATGCACCTTTTCTTATCTTTTATAACTTTTGAAACTGTCATGGTTGTGAACATAACCTAAAATCAGTGGTGTCGTTCGTAATAAAAGACTGAGAAACAGGGTAGATCGATTCATTGGCCAGTACTACTAAATTAACTAACTACCCACTCGCACAGACTGATTCACAGTTCCTCCCATGATCATGGTGCATGCAACTGCGTCAAAATATCGGGAAACAACAGAATTCACAAATCATGGTACAGTCAGCATCAAAAGTAGATGATGAGTTTCAGAATTTCAAAACAGCTGATAGAAATTTGCGTCAGAATTAGATAGTACTAAAGTGTTCCATAAATAGGTGATTGAAAAATATGCCAACAATAAGCTGATGACACTAACCACCACATGTACCTGATGACTTTATGGTTCAAAAGTATCTGATGTAAAATAGTTTTATAAATATACTACATGCACCCCGCCCCGCGACTTCGCCCGCGTGGAAATGTATGTGTCAAAATGTGTTTCATTATTTACATAAAGGTTTATTTTTACCATGTTTTGCGCGGAATAAAAAGTACCAACATATTATTAATGCATAACCCTACACGTTCCGTTCTCGTTCCCACTCTCACTCCCTTTTTCGTTCCCGTTCCCGCTCCTGTTCACGGTGATCACCAATTCAACAGCCGGTTAAGTATGATAAATTTTAAACCTAACTTGAGAAATGATTGGTTCCCCATACAAACTTTCATCCCCTATCATACCCTGTTCAAGTTTTATTTTCTTAATGTACTTTTTAGGAATCAATTTTAACCGCCTTATGGGTTGAAGTGCGAAAAATCCTGAAACAGGTCATTTATTTCTAGAGGATAGATTCTGTGCAATATTTCAAGTCGATTGGTATTTTTTTTGTTCCCCATACAAACTTTGCCATCCCCGTTTACCACTTTATTATCCTATATGTTATTCTGGCACCGAAACTATCTACGTACTAAATTTCATCTAAATGTGTTTAGTAGTTAGTTAGTTATTACAAAGAATAAAAATAAAAATACAAATAAAAATAATAATAAAAATAAGAATAAGAATAAAAATAAGAATAAAAAAAAAAAAAAAAAAAAAAAATAAAAAAATAAAAAAAAAAAGACGTGTGGCACTCGGGGACTGCCGCAGTAAAGCTATTGCATAGCTTTTTGTATCAACTTATGCAATTATAATTATTTATTTATTTTATTTATGCAGTATTTCTTTTTCTTTGATATTAATTCAAGTTACACTCTTTGAGCGTGGTGACCGATAAGAAAACAATTTTTTTTCTTTTATTAAATAAACGAGCTTCGTAGAGTCGTACAATACGTCTAGTTGCACGCACACAAACACCGTGTCGAAGACTGCCGAAAAGACACGACGTTAGACAATGCACGGCCTTCAAGCCACACTTCCGTGCCCGTCGGAGTGGGGAGCGTGAGGTTTTTTTTTCGTTACGGAATTACTGGATTCGGTCCCCGCGCTCAAGGCCCTCGATAGAAGCTATGCAATAGCTTAAAAATTACTATCAACATTAAGAATTACTATCAACAGAGCTATAAGGCCACTTAAAATAGATAGTCAGTTATTTTTGCTATGATAGATAGTCAGTTATTTTTGAACCTCTAACTTTATTGCCAAAATATTGCAAAGTAACATAATTCATATATTTGTAAAACTATTTTACATCAGATACTTTTGAACCATAAAGTCATCATCATCAGGTACATGTGGTGGTTAGTGTCATCAGCTTATTGTTGGTATATTTTTCAATCACCTATTTATGGATCACTTTATTGCTATCTAATTCTGACGCAAATTTCTATCAGCTGTATTGACATTCTGAAACTCGTCATCTACTTTTGATGCTGACTGTACATATCCCGCTGATACTTGATATTAATAATTATTATCATTTATCTCCTTATCGCATTATGTAGGTTCTGTCTAACCTAACTTTTGTCTTGTCCTTCGATGGTTCCCTTATTTTTAGTTTCCTTATTTGCATTTCATAGTGAAGGTTCAGTTCTTTTCTTTCCGGTTTTCCGTTATATCACTATTCTACGTATGAGTAGTCTAATTTGGCGTAATATTTCCTATTTAAGAGCAGCTTCTACAAATAGAGCAGAACTAACCAGCCTACATTATATGAAACCGCCAGTTTCCTCAGCTCTAGGTACGATACCTGGGCTTACAACATTTTTTTCAGCAAGATTGTGATAATGGTTTAGTACACTGGACCTTCCAATGCGGAAAGTTTTTTCAACGTTATGACCACGTTTGCTGACATGTGGTAGTTTGTGCCCCTACTGTAAGCTCTAATCTATCCCTAGTTTGTCAGTAGTAGAGACTAGCTTTATTAAGTTTATTCAATGATCATCATTCCTTGTTAATTCATCTGTGCGTCATAATTATCAAGTTTAAAGATCACTGCGCTCTGCTGTCATGTTGTCATTGTTGTTCCAAGGTCACTGCTACAATTTGTTATCCGTATATAAATATGACTTCATAAATTTTATTTTCGTCAATTGATGGCATTTCTGAGTTACTGATACATAACCGCTTCAAGTTTATGTCACTTTAACTATATTACCTAGATATAACTAAGTTCTATCATTTTTATGTCCTTTATGTCCAGTCCTAATAACCACATTTCATGTTCTTAGAAATCTAATGTAGGTAGGTAGGTACCTAAAGCGTAAAAAAACTGATACTCGCTTGCAATTATGACTTGAGTCACGGACTCGCGGAATGCCTACAATAACACGATTTCCACAAAGTGGTGTAGATACTTGCAAGAACAAATTTTTTAAACATACAAAGCGCATAATTACCTTTTCTAGTAAAACAAGATGACTGTAAGCAGTGTAGCTACTGAATTAAGTACTAGAGACTGAATGCCTCTAGACTCTCTATAATCGCTTAGAAAATCGTTGTTTTCAACTGAAATATCTGATGCTTATATACTTTCTCTTTTCTGCACTCAACAATAATTCAACTCAATTTGGCAGCTAAAGGCCAATTCAGATGTGTATATTGAGTGACAATAGCAAATGCATACTGGTGGCGCGGCGACAGGACACGCCACTTGGCCCAATTTCGCCCTCGTCGGCTCGTCGGCGTCGCGCAGCTTCAGCAATCATTGCATTTAACGCTACACCAGCATCAGCCTGTTGAAGTTCATAGCTAAAAGAGCTGCCCTATTTCCACAAAACATCCTTGCCTATGCAAGCCTCGAGGTCAAGAGCTGGCCCATATTAAAAAAAAAAAACATCTATTGGCTTCGTTCAATTTGAGAATGCCGTCCGTCAATCTATTTATTTGGGTACTCCTTCGTCTTTTTATATTTCTTTTGCTGGTTTGTGATTATTACCTACTTCACTTTGGAAGACCTACATATTTCAGACTAGCTTCTGCCGTGGTACAGGTAACAAACTATGAATTTTCAAGTTTTATTCAAATCCGTTCAGTAGGTTTTGCGTGAAAGAGTAACAAACATTAACAACATCCATCCATTATACTCAAAAACTTTCACATTTATAAAATTAGTAGGGTTTGTTAATTCTCTGTATAGCTACTGTAGCTACTGTACCTACACTACTTCTGCTAAAAATAAGAATTGTTACAATAATAGATGGGTTCTAAAATAACCTTTGGAGAACGTAGTGTGGGCGAGACAAAGCAGGTTCACAGTTGTTATTCCATTTGAGGAACTCTCTGCTGGACTCTACCTACTTAGAACTAATCAGAAGACCTGTGTAGGTACCAGTACTTCACTTTGCCTATGAAAAATACTTATGTAGGTAGTAGTGAGTGATATAGAAACTTCCCCCCGTGACCATTTTCATCATAGATACGTACACACAGCGTCACGATCTGGTATACCCCTTTCAAGTATAAATTTAAACTGCTGCCGTGGAGGCTACCATATTCAAATGGCCAAAATCTTATACAAAAATATTTATACTTGGCTGGGGAATCGAACCAGCAATTTATTCACACCAGTTTATGAATGAGACGCTCTAACCAACTGAGCTATCGTAGCGGTTGGCAATTATGACGAAATTTTAAGTTACAGTATACGTTTATTATTTTGTCTAGGTATGAATGGATGCGTCAGCTAGTAACTTTTTCATTTGTTTATCACGGTAGTGCGCAACTACTTAAAATTATTCTGTGCAGCACTGGACTATTGAGGGTAGTTGTGTATTAAATGATAGTTCAGAACAAAAGGTTACTTGTTTCGTCTTGGGAGTGTCATTGATTTTATTTATGAAAAATAATTGTGCATATATAACAGCCGAAAAAATGAGCTAAAGAGTGGGTTTTGCAAAATAACATTTCGGAACGCTACAACCCATCAAATGTAAGAGGAAATGGCAGAATAACATTAGGTAAGTGGTATGACAATTATAAGTAGGATTATCATAAACAATGTGCTTAGTAAACCTATTCCCATTTATATTATATAAACACAGTCATACGTTTATAATATTGTGTTTTTATTTTCAGGTTATTGGTGATGGATGTCATCAATGGGACCAGGAAAATTTGTTGAAGTGAGTGGACGCATAATTGGCCAGTTTTGCAAGAAATTATGCTGTTAACAGTGCAAGCAGTCGATAAGCGTCCAGAAGGAACAGTGTATTTAGTTCATGATAACTGCGTGGTTCATCGTTCGCGAATTCTGACCAATTGGCTCGCTTCTCAGACGGGCATAATCACCACAGCATTGGTCATCTAAAAGTCCAGATTTAAATATGTGGAGAATGTGTGAGCATATGTGGGGTCAATTTGTCCTAATTGGGACACGAGTGAAGTGTTGTCCACCTGCAACAGGAGGTCCTAAGAACCTGGGAACTGATGCGTCCTAGTGGTTTTGGGCGGACTTTGGTTACCCAAATGAAAAGAAGGCTTCAACAAATTATTTTAAGTGAAAGACATCCATCTCGGTATTAATAAATATTCAGATATATAATGTTTTCAATAATAGATAAAATACCAGAGTAAGTATTTGCGAGTGATCTAAATTGTTTATTGGATTTTATACGGCAAGTATAACCTGTTCCAATGTTAACATGTTTGTTCACTCGTTAATCTTATATGGGTAAATTAAGTATTATTCTATCATTTAAAACATTATTGAAAATTCAAAAAAATAAGTAATAACTATCTATATTGTGTTATGTTAAATGGTGTTTTAATAAATTTGTTATAACTTTTGAAAATTGTTTTATTATTTTACCTTAAATAATTAGGTAACTTACCTACTACACTTAAAACGTAGTCCATTGTGTTAGGAACCAAAATAAAATAAACAAAAATTACATATAAGCATTGAGGGATTTGAACCCAGTACTCTTATAACGCATAGATTAATGTCGAGTGTTGTAACCGCCACTCCATCGTCTCATATAGATATATGGACGAAATTAAATATGCCTAAGCAAGGAGGAGAAGGTTTATAAAACACATTTGTGCAAAAAGTTCGAGATCCACGACCGACACCGCGACGGTTTGAACCTACTAACGTTAACCAGGGGGGTTACCAGACTCTGACGCTGTCTGTACATTAAAATTATCCTTGACAAAACAAATTTGTCTACAAATGTTGGTCGTTTTGGACCACCATAACGGGTTTTGCGATGTGTGCTGCATCGGGACAATGCTATTTTAATAATGGCTGATGATTTATTATTTATGAGCATTCAGAGCATGTGACACGCGCTGCTGGTAGCCATTGTGATTATGAATAGTCATCGGGATTGTGATCAAAGGCATGTCTGTTAGCTGGCTTAATCATTTTTGCTTTCGTTGGCATTATTTCTGCAGCTTGATTTGTATAATTATAGGATCTTCATCAACAATAACTCGCAAGAACGATAGGCAGAACTATTCGTACCTACTTAAGATCAATATTTCATATTATCCTTCATATCACTTATTCCATCCGTAAGTTTCAAGTCATCAAGCCGTACAGAGGCCTATGATTTTACTTAAAGCCAAATAATTATCCAAACAGTCTTCTTATCTTGCTAGAAATCATAAAGCTTTTTGCGGTTTGTGAAAACGTGCAAGTTATCCTATATATGTTTTAGCATTTGCTTGTCTCAATGTTTAATCTGAACAGAGATTGCGAGAAAGCTTTGTCTAACCACGTTTTCATTAAGTATCTACGATCGCGTGATTCATCTAGCTGAAAGGTCGTTCATCCCCAACATAGAGACAACAACGCCAATTTATTGCACAAAAACTAAAACTGTGCCATTGTGCTAGATAAAATTCTGACAAAAATACAAATAACACTATCAAGATAAACTCTCAAGACATTTGTTTGTATTGTTAATTCTTTTAGTGAAACTATTCATGATTTGCTCTCGTTCTAAATGCGGCTTTTAGATGGCGGCTAATTGTTCAGCCTTTTTTTAGTAGGTAGGATATGTATTTTATATGGCACGTAGATTTTAAACCTAATGGCGCTAAAATCTTACTGACTTCGAGGAGTGTTCAATCAATTGTCCCAGTAATATAGTTTGCTAAAGACCTTGATATTGTTGATATACATTGCTAAGCCAGGATATTGGCCTGACTTATGCATGGTCTGTGAGCAATCGTTCGTGTTGTCCTTCCCTGTACCAACACAATACTTTGCAACACTGAGGTACGTACAAAGCAGTGTTAATTAGGCATTTGCATGATACGATGACCCAACATTCGGTTTGTAAACCTAGGTACCTACCTATATTTTATTCATTCATTACAGTAATGAGGCTCTAGGTACAATAGGGATTTCAATGTCTTGAAAGCAACCTAAGTAGGTTCTTTAAGAGTCCATTGTTTTAATAAACGCTTGCTTATGTCGTTAAGTTACGCCTTATGAGTTGACTCCCAAAGTCCAGTATCGTATCGTTGGTTTTCTCATCTACGGTACTCCCTCAGTTAATACGCCTGAAACTCAAATGATTTATACAAAGGTAGGCTACCAAGGTTCAAGTTTGCGCCCCTTCACAATTGCAGTTAAATCTCTCTTTCCGCCCTGTCACTAATTAGATGGGTGACCGTTAAGTGGCATTTAGATCTGAGGCCTTCCCTGCTCCGGAAGACACGTTAATGTTGATGTTGGTCCTGGCTTTTTAGTCGTATAAGACATGTTGGCCACTAGCTCATTCGAAGAAGCCTAATAAGTAAAATGCACAAGGGTACAAGTCCAAGCAAGGTAGTGTAGGTACCTTCCATGTCACGCTACGCTAAAGAGCACTTGCTGACAGACTTAGATTGATTACGGAGTAAATCGTCTAGTTAATCTAAGCTGATAGACGGTATGTAAGTTAAGTACGACAAGTAAACCTAACATGGATCAGGAGGATACCAGGGCCGGTCCTTAGGCGGTGCGAGCGGTGCAACCGCACCAGGCGCCTTCAAGGGGGGGGCGCCAAAATGAACCAAAACGTGAAACAAAAGACGCTCGACCGAGCGCGCGAGTCGCGTAACAAAATTGCGGGGGAACGGGAAGCGGGGCGGGGTGAACTTTTGTCCGTCATTTGTTTCACTATAGTTCTTCCATCTTAGGTTTTTTGACATTTGAAACTCAATTCTGCCAACGTTCTTAACTAAAACAGTCCGAACCCAAAGCTAAAAATGTTCGTTTTGCAATCCATTTTTTTTCCTAATAAATTAATGACTTTTCATAATTAGCTATGATGCCCTAATAGATAAAGAGATATCATACAGATGGATGACAAGAATAAGTTAATTGTATTATTTGCATATCAAACAACACTTTTTAATAATATGACAGGATGATTATGAAAATAATCCTATAGACATTAATATTTTGTATAAAAATGTTACCAAATGCGATGCCAGTTGTTAATATAAGGATAAAAAGTCCGCCGAAATCAAATGCAGTCCGAAAACGGACCAAATTCAGAAACACTGATGGAAGTAGTCATAGCAGCTATCTAAATACTTGTTTTAGCGATTTGACAACGTAAAATCGATAATCGATTATACTTCTTGGTTTTAGTTTTTGACATAAACTAGGTAACTTAAATTTTATGTTTAAATTTTATATTTAAAAATAGGTATTTACAATATATTGGTATTTACATAGCAGGTATGTCGCGTGGCTTAGTAACTGCTTGCAAAAAGTGATCGTCTGTCAAATATAATCTTTTGCCCCCTGACTACTCCATTTTATGGATTCCTCAATCAATTTTATTAATATAGGTAGGGTATTAATATAGCTGGTACTATTTAATAACAGAAGAAAACAAAGATCAAACATCATCATGAATTCATAAATTCATAAATTATAATAAATTTATTCCCATATAGATTGGCGTACTAAGCAATATCTGAGGATTTTCATGTTGGGAAAATTCATGATGATGTTTGATCTTTGTTTTCTTCTGTTATACGTAAATAGTACCAGCTATATTAATACCCTACCTATATTCATAAAATTTATTAATCGTCGATCAACAGCAAACTGGCGAGTCATAAACTGGTGAGTCTTCGCCTAAATTTATTAGAATTGGTTCTTGCTCTCTTATGTTATCCAAAGTCACATCCCTTTCCCAATCCGATAATATTAATCGCTTGGTCTTTTCCACCACATTTGCCCAATTTCAGGTGTCACTTAATTGCAGGCATTCTTTAGCAATTCGAGCATCTTTTTGGCTGTAAATGGTGGGCTCGTGTTATTTCTAGCAGCATATCCTTTCACTTGTGCCCAAATAAGTTCTATGGCGTTATATTGGCAGTGGTATTGCGGAAGTCTGAGAACTGCGTGACCGTGTTCAGCTGTGATTTCATCCACAACGTACAAAGGTTTCTGTTTTTTAGTTTTTTAAATGTTTACCAGTTAACACTTCAACATAGATTCACAAGCCAGTTTATGATATCTAACTTTTTGTTGGCTTGCGTTAGCATTTTATTCAACTGGTGAGAGTGATATGGTGCGTTATCCATGATGATAACAGTTTTTACAGGTTCTTCTAGTGCCAGCAGTAAGTCCTTAAACCAACCTTCAAAGACTTCAGAATTCATTTCTTCATGGTATTCCACGGTATTTTTTGATTTAAATGCTAGCAAAGCTCCATCTACAAGACGTTTTTTACTTCCTGCATGACAAACGATTAATCTTTCTCCTTTTTCTATAGGTACTTTCGAGGTAGACGCAGCATTATAATCAGTCCAGTACCTCGACAAAGTGTGGTTAGCATTAAACCACGTTTTGTCGATAAAAATTACATTTTCCCAGTCCTCTATTTGTTTTGCATCCTTAAAAAAGTTACATCGGTCTAGGGCAATATCTGTGTGATCCATAAAAAGTTTTCTTTTATTCGCTTTTTTAAATAAAAATGCAATTTCTTTTAATTCTTTTGCTAATGAAGAATTCAGCCCACGAAACAAACCACAGTCCCGGAGCGATATTGTCAACTTCTTTTACGTTGGGATACTCACGCAAGCGTATCACCAACTCCTTCGATTGTCATCTCAATACATTTACCATTTCCCTTATAGTCTATAGTCCCTATAGTCCCTCATTTAAGCTTAAATTAGGTAAGAATCTCGGAATTCGAGATACCCAGCTGTAAGTCTGTAAATACTTGTATATTGACATTTTATTGTACATTGATAATAGGCATTTTAGAATGACCTACCAGACAACATACACTGGTTGCTCATACGCCCAACAACCTCCTGTGTTCATGTGAAAAAGCAATCGTGAAAAGCATTTTTCCTATGACGCATGCTTGTCACAGTTTTCACTGAACATCATTTTGACGTACCTATGTTCAAACCTAAGTTATTTGACAAAAGATTTTTCATGTCTTTTTCATTCAAAACTTTTTACGCCATTTAATTTTATCATTTTCTTCTACAATATTAGCAATACAAAAATAATAAAAATAATTATAGTTCTTGATGTAATAATTAATTTGTTGAGATATTAAGACCCAACAATGATCATGACAAAATAATGATAACAGTTTTTTTATTCGACGATGGTGTCATTAATCGATTCAAAAATCGTTCAATGTTATGTGGCTGCAATCACTAGTTCTGGACTTTGACATCTATCAAAAATACATTTAAAAGATGGAAATACCATAATGTTTGAACCAGAAAATAATAAATAACAGTTGACAATCATTAAAATTATTTTTTTATTTGTACACCACTTCACTTAGAGGTATTCGCGCAAACTGGTAATTCGCACGAACTTTTGACAGCAGAATAATCTGAAGCCACTGCTTTTTCTGGTGGAAAATAAAGCAACAGCTTAAATTTTTTTTTATTTAGTGGGGCGCCATTTTTAGTCTTCGCACCAGTTAAAAATATTAATAGGACCGGCACTGGAGGATACATACATGTTTCTAAGCTGAATCAACGGCATATTTTCAACTACTACCTACCTAAGTACAAAAGAAATGTCTTTTATTTTTCAGGTCGGCAATGGGCATTGGATATGCGAGCGTGGGGCTTCAGCACTCGCGCTCTGCAGTTCTGCACGCACAAGTGCCTCCGCACTACAGGCCTGTAATGCCGCACGGACTGCTCAATACCACATCCAGTGGCAACGTGCCTCAGGTGAGCTCGAGCCAAGAAGTAGAAATAGAGAAACAAAACACAAAAGAAGAAATATAAAAGAAACAGTTAACCTTCCTACTTCAGCTACCAAAAGCCCCAAAAATAATACAGGACGTAATTCTTCGTTATACCTTTAACAGCTATAAGTATTAACAACTCAACTCGAGAGAAATGTTCCAGTTCAAGCTAATTCTGTCTTTTATCCAGCCGACTAACAATAGGTACTAGTCTAAAAGATTTTCACTACAGTTATCGTTAAACTTAAAAGAGAATTCGAGACCGTTATAGATAAAGATTACTGTTTCCATCTTTAAGGCGACGATACATGTCAAACCTCCCTCTCGCTCGCACTATTCAACATTTTTGAAGATATCAAATCACTGAATGTAATTATGCAAAAAAGCAAACCTTCGGAGCCTAGAAAATAACAATACAAAGGTTCAGCAAGAATTTAGATTAGTAGGTACCTACCTAGTACCTACTAGATTTAGCGATAAACAATTACTCAGACACTTTCTGGTGGCAACCAATATACGAAAAAACTGCCAAATCTAATGTTGATGCTGTCGCGAGCTGACTCTACGGGAGTTTTCGGCCAATGACAAAGCGTTATTTTAAATCTACGCTTTTGCATTAGCCAGCGAATACTTTTATACTATACTAGTCTTCGTGATCGAGCCTAATCTAATTCTAATTTGATGTGGGGGCATAAGTTCTATACTGACATCCCGTATTGGGGTGTATTGTGCATTGCCCCCCGACTAACCCGACCCCAGCCAGCCTAACTCATTGAGGACTTTTGGTTGATGGCAAAATTGCTCTAGAATTCCCGATTCTGCTTTTGTCTGTGAGTTTTGATCAAGCAGCTTTCGTAACCCGTTCTGCATCTCCGGCAGCTCGTTTGACGCTAGCTCGCGTCAACGTGTTAACGTGTGAATCTGTATGTTTGGTTTGTGGCATCGTAACTCTCAAACACATAAACGGATTTTATTAAAAAAAAAAGACGTGTGGCACTCGGGGACTGCCGCGGTAAAGCTATTGCATAGCATTTTGTATCAACTTATGCAATTATAATTATTTATTTATTTTATTTATGCAGTATTTCTTTTTCTTTGATATTAATTCAAGTTACTCTTTTTGAGCGTGCTGACCGATAAGAAAACATTTTTTTTTCTTTTATTAAATAAAAATACGTCTAGTTGCACGCTCACAAACACCGTGTCGAAGACTGCCGAAAAGAAACGACGTTAGACAATGCACGGCCTTCAAGCCACACCTCCGTGCCCGTCGGAGTGGGGAGCGTGAGGTTTTTTTTCGTTACGGAATTTCTGGATTCGGTCCCCGCGCTCAAGGCCCTCGATAGAAGCTATGCAATAGCTTAAAAACAATCTTTATTGTTCTTTTTATTTTCAAGTCGGGGGGCCCTCGAGTGCACTTCAAGCTTCAGCCGCAACAGGTGACGATTCCGGACAAGAAGAAATCCCCTCCGTCTTCCATTATCAATGGTAGCCACAAGAGCATCCGCCCGCAGTCTTTCACTCCCGGCATCAAGCGTTCCAAGTCCCTGACGTCTGCGGACGCTCTGGCCAGCGGGATGGCTGCATTGGGGCTGGCGGCGGACGCGGGGGATCTGGGCAACTTCCCGGCGGAGATCCAGGAGTGTATCGATAAAGCTTTGGAAGGTAAGCCTCAGTATTTTTTAAGGGTTGGATTAGGGGGTATACTGGGGATTTTGAGCAGAAAATTTATTTGAAAAAAATCCACTGACATGAAGGTGACATCGTCAGGTGAAGGAAACATAAGTGAGGATAAAATTCCGTCTGCTATGTAGTAGTAGTAGAGTTCTTTTGGAGGGCTCGTTCGGAGAAGTAACTGCCACCATGCCTATTTCTGCCGTGAAGCAGCTGTGCTGTGTTTCGGTTTGAAAGGTGTTGGTGCCGGTGAAATTACAGGCACAAGAGGCTTATCATCTTCATGCCCCAAGTTGATGGACCCACGGCCTTGCATTGCGATCATCGAACATGGCATCTCAGGACTCAGGGCCTTACGGCAAGGTGACGGATTCGTACCATTCGTTTCATGTTTTGACCGTAGATTATATTTCAAAATACGAAAAGAAAGCTTCCGATTAGTTATATTTTTTTGGGTGCCCAGTCCCAGCTGGAAAATAACCCTAGATACGCCAATGGTCGGGCGCGCGGTGGAGTGAATCCTATAGATATACATACACATAGATACCTAGGTGTCTGCGTCTCATTCTTGAAACTTTCCATTCGTAAAATCACATGCAGGTATCTATCGAGGAATGATCCCTTGGCATTGTGAGTTGCAGATCCAAACGCAGTGTGCGCCCGTACTCTGATGGACGCGGTGAATCACCTGGTGGGGCGCGCCGTGGAATCCCCTCGCTACGCGCTGCCGGCCGCGCGCCGCTGCATCGCCGTCGTGGAGCGCGAGCAGACAGAGACCTTCCTCGAGTCGCTGCTCAACACCTGCCAGCAGTGGTACCACGACAGGGAGAAAGTGAGTTACTACATAACCTTTGCTTGTGACTGAATGAAAATTCTTTATTGTATACCTTAACGTTACAAAACAACAGACAGAGGGCTTACCACAGGTTTTGATAGTTTTCGAAAACTTTAAAAGTTTCGGTATCTTTCCATACATTTTCGTAGTTCATGCACGTTTCCCTAGAGGCGCTATACTGAAAATGTATGGAAAGATACCGAAACTTATAAAGTTTTCGTAAACTATAAAAACCTGTGGTAAGCCCTCTGGGGACAGAACCTAAAATAAATAAAAGGTACAATGGGCGGTCTTATCGCTTGAAAGCGATCTCTTCCAGACAACCTTAGGGTGGTGAGGATATGTTAAAAGTAAGAATTTGTGATACTAGGTCCTGCAATATAGGTAACTTTATAATGTATGTCGAAGTAAGTACCTGGTGACCTGTAACAACTTGACCTTAGCAACACCAGCGAAGGTATATCAGTCCACTGCTAGACATAGACGTCCCCTAATAAAAAGGGGGAGTATGTCCATAATCCCCACCCATGCCATGCGGGTTGGGGATCGCAGGGCACAGCTTCTCGCACCACGGTCGCTGCTGGCGGTTGGGGGCCAGAGGATGTAGCTGTGCCGATAATAAGCTGTGCTATGCCACAATGCCCCGTCCTAGCAGGGTGCATCATACATAAGTACCAAGGACGGATGAAATTGGCTTGGTTTCCGATGATGGAGCCCTTTACATCCCTATAGATACCTACCACCGCATCTCATTCTTGAAACGTCCTATTCATGAAATCACTTTTGCTCAATAAAATATGTATTTCTACTGACTCACTATCACTATACTTCAGTCAAATTCGATGAAGAATAAATATAAACAAACCACCCATACTTAACCTCAAAAGTACTTTTTTATTATTTGTTTTATAAATATGTCCACTTCATTAATATCTTACCTATATAGTAAAAGTTTCATTTATGATTTTAGTTAACTGAAATATTACGTATTTATGGAATAATTGCAAAAAATATTGAAATGTTTGTTTACAAACATTCTTCATCCAATGTGGCTGAAGTGTAGGTACTCTTTCGTGGATTTCGCTTTGCTTCGCAGGCGGGTTGAAAATAGCTCTAATCATGTTTAGTAGGTATGATACCTACATATCTATCACGCACCGTGCCGCGCCGCGACAGCATCGTTCCACGTTGACGACGTCTTGTCTGACGTGGTGATGGTGACAAGCCCTTACTTTTGTCAGAAGTATCGAAACCGTTGGGTATCCGCCAAGCTCGTATAAATACAAACACAGTCCTTCCATTAATCTACATTAAAGAAACAAAGCATCGACTTGCTGCGCTTTTCTGTAATGTTTCGAAAGGCGTGTCAAGATATTTTTCGCGACACGTCGCGGCAATTCGTCTCGGCTTATCGGAGGCTTTCGGGCGGCCTTGATACCCGATGCTGATATTGGCCACCAACCTATACGAAGAACAACTAGTATAACTAGTACCTACTTAATGGATCTTTGTCCATCTGAAGCTAGGCACAGCAAACGATTCGACTAGCCCTAATATACATTATAATAATTATTTAAAAAATATTTACTCGCTGCATGAGTTCTTTGGTTAGGAAATAATACGAACATTTACCTACTTCCTACTTAATTCGATTTTTTTTTGTGCAATTTTAGTTAGATTTTGGTTTGTAAGAATTTTTTTATTATGTTATGCCACCTTAGTACAGTCATTTGGGTGATAATAAAGGGGTTACCTGGAAAGTTTTCCGGGAGTTGAAAATTGGTAATTTTATAGAATAAGATGTGGTCTTTCCGAATTTCAACTTTGCTACCTCATATTTTTGCCGCTCTTGCCACCATATAAGAAAAATTGCGCCTAAAGGCAGTTTTTTGACAATATCGACCTTTCGTTAGGGCAGACGATTGAAAATTAATACGCATCTCTCAGCTTTTTTGATAATTCCCCATGAAAAGGGGGATGAAGTGTGTATGGAAAGTCTGTCATTGTGTTTTGGCCAAAACGGGTGAGATGGTTCACTTTGCGGAGCCTCAGTCGTCGCGTTGTCCTAATTTGCAATGATCGTACGATGATATGATGTGTTTTCGTCGAATGATTAAATTTTTTGCTTGTGCTCGTGTGACGGCTTATGAGCTCTAATTAGGGACACTTTGAAGAAGTATGTATGTTTGAACTCATCGCACGACTAGGACGCATAGTGTCCATCGTACGATCGTGGCTAATTAGGACGACGTCTCAGCCTCCTACATCAAAAGTATAGATTTTACAAAAATCAATATAATAAAAAATTCTACGAAATTTTCTCGTTTCATTTAGCAGTACATGTTTTTATCGTAAATTGAGTCTGAAAGGAGATATTGTCAAAAAACTGCTTGTAGGCACCATTTTTACAATACGGGCGGCGCGAGCGGAAATACTACGAGGTGGCAAAGTTAAAATTCGAAAAGAGCACATCGAAATCTATAACATTACCAATTTTCAAAACTCGCTGAAAACTTTTTAGGTAAAACTACCAAATGTCGGGAGTAGCAAATACTTAAATTTTGCTATGCCCTAACAGGGTTCATGTTGAAACTTCAATATAAGTACATATATAGAATTTAAGACCTCTATAAACAACAGTACGCAATAAAGGATTTAAAATTTGAAACAATCCGATCTAAACATAGGAACTACCTACGTCGCTACTTGCAGCCAACTACAGTGGAACATATTTACGCTGTGTGTGTGGTACCTACAAACTGTTCTTGATATTTTTACTGTCATCACATTCAGTCAATTACCTTATTTCTATTTCAGCTGCTAGGCACAATAGTCGGTGGCGGCCGCCCGCGCCTCATGGCATTCTTATCCTTCCTTCTGGAGATGTACTGCCAACTGCGGCGGCGAGCGATCCAACGCCGCGGCAACAACGCGAGCGCTCAGCCGGGGCAGGTTCTGCTCACTCTCATCTGCAAGTGCTGCGAGGACTGCATCCGCCAGCCCGTGCCCTCTCCCAGCGACGTGAGTAGTCATGCGCCGTGACCTGGGGGTCTACTACAATTCACCGAAGTACGAAATTACGTGTTAAATTTCTTGCGATTGGTACATAATCAAACGAAAATCAAAATTTTAGCACGAAGTTTGTAATGTAACAGTTCGAACGTTTCGCATCCTACTCTATTTCACAAAACATACGACCGCAATATTGGAATTGACAATATGAAATACGACCAATCGCACGGAACGAAACACGAAATTTCGTACTTCGGTGAATTGTAGTAGACCCCCAGATCCAACACCGCGGCAAAAATCATCATCATCATATAGCCTATAGCAGCCCATTGGTGGACATAGGCCCCTTAATGAGCGCCATTGCGCTTTGTCCTGAGCTCAACGCAACCAGCTTCTACCAGCAGCCTCTCGCAAATCGTCACTCCACCTGGACGGTGGGCGTCCTACACTACGTTGCAAAAGCAAATAGAGGGTATTCCCAAGCACTTCGTATGCCAGAAATAAAATAAAACTCCCGTCAATTATTTTGTTAGACTATGGTCATATTATACATTATTAAAAACACATATTATACATTATTATTACACACTATTTTCAAAATTCAAAATTTAGGAATGTTATTTGCTACACAACCATCATATTTCATAGCTAGGTACGTAACCACACATTATTTTGCGGCTCGTTCTGCTCGCTCTCGATCAGGTTTTGACTGAAAATCAGTGATTTTGCATTAAAGCAAAAAAAAAACACTGAGGCAAGGCCTTTTGGTCTTGCTGCAGCACACACAAACTTGCATAAAAGTTCATAATTCCTATGTTCTTTGAAATGTTTGTTTCTTTCTTTCTATTATTGTTATTTTTTGTGCTTATATCTTGTTATTAATGTAAATTGTGTGCCTATAGTAACAAATAAATGATTTATCTATCTATCTACTACGTTTGTCGTGCCACGGTCTCCACTCAATAACTCGTTTTACCCCAGCGACAGTTATCGGTTCTTCGGCAGATATGGCCGCATGTTTATTCTCTGAGCTATATCAACAACTTTGGTTTTAATGTTCATACGTTTAGCGGCAAAGAATCACTATCGCCTATTTACGATATTCCGACCAAAGGTTAACAGCATGCGAAAAGTAAAAAGATAAATGAGTTGTCTAATGCCGTAAACTTTATCATATTTTTGTAGGTATTTCATTATGGAAATTGTTATTCTGCCCTGATTGTTGTTATTTTAGTAACTTGGTATAGGTTTACAGTCAACCCAGATGTCGGAATTTATTGTTGCATGCGTACCTGATGATGAGGCTCCGTTTTCCCTTGAAAAACTATCAAACTGACGCCTCATTACATTATGACTATTTTTAACGGAAAACAAAGCGTCAACGATTATGAACTATTTTGTACCTAAAGCATGCTGACAAAAGACCGTGGGCGACACTTGGTTTAGACTAGCGCAGGATCGAGGAAAGTGGCATAATCAAAAAAGGCCTATGCCCAGAAGTGGGTCGATAACGGTTGAAATTATGATGACGAAAGTTTTATTGAAATTTTATTGCCCGCTATTACTGTAACTCTCGACTACCACCTGAGATCGAGCCCTGGGATATACTGAAAACCAGCCCTGCGTAGATCGTGGTCTGCGCAGATTAGTGCTGAGTGTACTACCATTTGCCGAAAGCACACTATAACTCATTGTGTTCTATTTTTTGTTATTTTATGTTTGGCAATAAATGTATTTGTATTTGTATTTATTTGAAAGCAAGCTGCTTTCATAACAATCAAGATGATCTCTGAAACTATGCTTACACAAACTATTCTCTTCCAGACGGAGAACCTATTCTTCGTGCTCACATACATCGGCCGTGATCTGGAGTCCCAGCTCCCCGGTGACCTGGAACGACTCCTGACAGCGGTCCGAGATGCCTTCCTCAACACAGCGGCCGCGCCATCCATCCGCCGCACTCTACTCCAGCTGATAGAACTCCACGCGTCTCGCTGGCAGCTGCCAGGCTGTGCGGTGCTATACTACTATCCCTCCTCGAAGTAAATACACGAGCGATAGGTACATGCAAGTTTCGATTGATTTGTCTGCCAGACACTTCATGCGAGACAGTAGCTACATGCATGTTTAGGTGTCTATAAATGCGTACACAGTACATGCAGTTTCGATTGATTTGTCGGTAAGACGACTTCATTTGTTGTACGGTACGTGCAAGTCTGAATGGATTTATTTATCAGACTATTTCAATGCGTGATGTACAGAAAATGCAAGTTTTGATCGATTCGTCTGCCAGACACTACGCGATACACTACATGCAAGTTTTGGTGTCTTTATGTCATACACAGTACATGCAAGTTTCGATTGATTTCTCTGTTGGACTACTTCATGCGTGACACACAGTACATGCAAGTTGTGATTGATTGGTCTACCAGACACTTTATGCGATACACCGTACCTACATGCAAGTTTAGGTGTTATATGCGTGATACACTGTATACGTGCAAGTTTCGATTGATTTGTCTGTCAGACTACTCCATGCATGAAATGCCCGCAAGTTTCGATTGATTCGTCTGTCAGATTACTCCATGCATGATACCCACGCAAATTTTGATTGATTTGTCTATCAGACTATTCCATGCATGATACGCACGCAAGTTTCGATTGATTTGTCTGGCACAGACTGAATCGCCTATACGCACTACGTTCGTGTAACAGAAAATTGCATGTGAGTGTATGATTTTTCAGCTTGATTTCTATGAGGAGGCAAAAACTATTGTCACTGGTGCTTTTTTTGTTTATGCTGACTAAACAGGCCCTATGACAATGGTAAATATAATAAGTGCCTCCAGTTGAAATCAAGATTATGATTCTGAAAATCTACCTCACATATTAAATTTTGGGATAGGTATAGGTGTGAAAAATTTATGAGTTGGATCGTGTAAATTGAGGAGAGATGGTGTAGCAATTGTAAGGATACAAGCTACAAGCATTTGCGATTGTGTTAGGTATCTTTTTACAAATTGATGTGCATAATTGAATTTTATCCCTATACGTAATGTAGGCATACAGCTGCCATAAGCTCACTCTATTGTGCCTTTAAAGATTTTATTCATTAGCTATAAGTATTTTCTTGTTACAAAAAAAATATAGAAAATCCAAAAAAATGTGACTTGAAAATACAGTAAGAAACTTGTTTAAAATAAGGTGTTAAAATTTTAGCTTAAGTTGGAATACTAGATTATACATAATAATGCCTCGAAAGTATTAAAAAGTAGATACGTGTAATATAGTTGACAAACACGTGTACATTACTGTACGTTCCTCGCATAGTACTTCGTGCATTGTATCTTGTCGGTTTTTATATTGAGTTGTAGCTGTTGTTAGGGGTAGCTCTTTGATTTGCTTATAATGTTGTTATAGTATAAATAGACATCACTTGCTTATGTGTATCGGACCATAGGTCTATGCGTTACGTTCTCGGTATTTTTTTAGTTATTGCACTCCGGAATATAGTTGATACTTAGATACGTTTAATTTAACAAGTCTATTATTGGCCAGTTTCTACTGACTTACGAATATCCGTTACTTATACACCGTACAACGATGCCTCGTATTGGTATGAAAAATATGCGTGACACTGGCAAATTGTGGAATTATTATCCCAGATGCCATTGAATAAAAAAAATACGATTCTGAAAACTTTTCAACAACGTTAAATTTAACGTCTCTGGGGGTCTTCTACAATTGACCGAAGTACGAAATTACGTGTTTCGTGTCTTGCGATTGGTAAACATAATCAAACGAAAACTCAAATTTCGGCACGAAGTTTGTAATGTAACAGTCCGAACGTTGCGCATCCTACTCTATGTCACAAAACATACGACACGTGACCGCAATATTGGAATAGACAGGATGAAATACGACCAATCGCACGAAACGAAACACGAAATTTCGTACTAAATTTCGGTGAATTGTAGTAGACCCCCCTGATGTGATGACAGAGTTGAAATTACATAAATCTAGATAATACATACATAGTTTTGGCGATGTCAAGCTCAGAATCGCAACCAATTATTTATATTTTCTATAATTAAAGAGTACTAATCCTCGGATGCATATTAATACGGATACGGATAATCGTAGGTAGGAACTGGCCGGTGTAGGCTTGAGAGCGGTTATAAATTTGCTTTTAAATTCAGATAACTGTAAATAGGTGTACCTACCTAATGTATGACTGAGTTTTACGTTATGAAATATTTCGATGTTTTATGCTTGTGATATTATTTTAAATTTAAGTTTTTTAACCTACATATTCTGTCCTAACCAAAGACTGTTATTATGTGGAGATTCTTAACATTATATTAACAAAATTGTTTCCGGACCAATCCTTAAAGTTTTGAGCTCTTAAAAGAAGTCGCATACTTGCACTTTCCTAAAAAAAATCAAACTTGAATACTACTACCCACATACTTACCTAATTGATGTTAACAAAATCTTAGTTGGGTTAGGTAGGTTAGTAACTGTTTTTTATGTTAGATAATATCAATATTGATGTAAAAAGACCTTAACTTTATTTAACGCAAATTATAGCAATTTAAGGTAATGGTAGTAGGTACCTACCGACGTTTGTAAAAAAAATTAAAAATATAAAAAAAATGGTGCTAACAAAAGTATTGGTGTATCGAATACATAATAAAAATACTATTAAATGTTAGGATACGGGCAATATCGTTGTTCTCGTTACCGCAGCTATAATTTTTTACCAATATAGGTAAATAATATTATAATTTTCTATAGCCAATAAAGTTATAATAAAATGTATGTATTTTTTTCTTAACCCTTGATTACCTTAGAAACTTACCTACCTACGAACGCACGTTTATTCCCATTAGATCCTTTGACAGTTCCTTTAATAATTTTGAAGGAACTATTGGGAAGAAAAAGTCATTTGTCCCTTTAAAGGAACTGTCAAAGGAACAAATGGGAATAAACGCGAACGCATGATTCGAATTTAGCCGGCTAAAGTGCGTCATTGCTGTCAAAACTGTATAGTGTACCTACCTAATACAAGACAGACATTTATTTAGCCAGTATTTATTTATTTATTTATTTATTTGGAAGACCAACAGTTTAACTAGATACAAACTAATTAGAAGTGCTAACTACTGATAGAAATGGAAAAGCCAAGTCCTCACGACAAAACAATTTAGATACTAAAACACGCAAGCAAATTAAAAGATTATTGCTTTAAGAGTTGGTAATAAGAACCCACGAATAAACCGAAGTGGTGTATAATTAAGTAGCTCCCTATTAAATATTTTCTACCTAGCTGCCAAATACCTAAAGAAGAAAGAATTAAAGTACCTAAGAACTTACTGCTCAGTTGCATCCGTGCCGAGCTTGCACTCGTGCAAAACAAGTTATTGTATTATTATCGACTTCTTCAAGCTGCGACTGCATAGTGAACTTCAGACTTCTACGTTGTACACGAACCGCTCGAGCTGTTGCGACTGCTTCGGGCGGTTGGCAGCACGGCACGGTTAAATTTCATTGTGCGGTCAAGCAGTCACCAGGCACACACTGACTGCTCGAGCTGTCGACGGCTCTCGCGCAGTTACCTCCGCCCGCGCACGCTTCCTGCCTGCACGCTTCGTTTGTTTGTAGAGAACAATGGTAAAAACAAAAAGCAGCAGAAGTGCTTCTTAAAAATCCTAATGCTACTGATTTTAATTAAAATTAAAAATGCTAACTGCTCGAGCAGTTATCAATGGCAGTTTCAAGCTGTTGACTCTGACTGCAAGGGCGGTCTGTGTATGTGGATAACGAGATAACTGCTCGAGCAGTCCGTGTGAGGCCACCCTAAGGTAGCGCCTAGCAGTAGCCTAGGTACAGTCAGCATCATTCAGAATGTCAATACAGCTGATAGAAATTTGCGTCAGAATTAGATAGCGCTAAAGTGTTCCATAAATAGGTGATTGAAAAATATACCACAATAAGCTGATGACACTAACCACCACATTTTTAAAAATATACAGTTTTATAAATATACTAGATACCTATACAGTTTTTTAAATATACTAGATGCGCCCTTGAAAAACTGTCAAAAATTAAAAACGAGGCGTAATCGGTAACGGTATAGGAACCGGCCATAAGTCAATAAAAATAAACATAGCATGAAAATGTTGGTTTTCCTGTACATGTTACCTACGAGGTGCACAATTCGAAAACTTTCATAAGTAAATTATGTTTTCGAGCTAAATAAAGTGGTACCGTTTTTCGTTAATTACCTACCCAATGATGATGATGATGATAAACATGGCATTCCGTAAGAAGATATACCTATTTCCAACGTTGTTTGATCAGCTTCTATTTAAAACCAGTTGTTAAAAAAGTGACCACTTGATAACATACACCCCGCATCCAATTGCACACACGCAGTTTTTGTAACCCGGATTTAGTTCTGGCTTCGTTTGTGACAGTGCAGTGTAAGATGACGTGCTCCACTGTTTCTGCAGCTTGAAAGCAGCCGCGACAGGTGCCGCTGTCCGTAGCTCCTGACTTTACTAGTTGGTGGTTCAGGTCACAGTGGCCTGTAATAACACCAACCAGTATGCGTAGGTGGACACGCTTCATTTTTATCAGGGTGTTGGTTATTTGTTGTTTCTTCTTGGTAGCATAAGTTTTGTATTTTTGCAATCCTGTCTCCGGTCGAGTCTGGGTGTTTTCTATGTATATACTTAATATGTATTTTAAAAAAACCGTAGTTTTTCAGTCATGTGCTTCCCTACAAGATCTGCTTGGTTCGGGGCTACGTGATGCTGTGACAGGGTCCAGAATTATTTCAAAAAAATGGGTCAAAGTCAATGTCAAAGTTATTTATTGCGTTCTTATTTAGGTATACTGTAATGTTCGTACTGAATATAAAAATGCTTTACTTTAACTACGTAGTTGCACCAAATGATGGTGAATGACTGAAAACAAAAAGAATAATACCGTCCTAATACTTTTCAAAAAATCTACAACACCTATAGTTACATAAATAAATACTTGTGTATTTTTTTTAGGTTGATGACAGGATATCAAGGAACGACAAGGATGGGGAAGTGAGTGAGCGATATGTCATTAGAGTTATATCTTCTCTTCTTCGTTCTTTTCGTCTGCCCCAAACTCTTGAAATACAAAATAAAATCCTAGCCACAGTTAAAGAAGAGAACTAGATGAAGTCTTAAAATTCACCATGTTCTGAACGTTAACTCATAAGTCTGAACTCTACTTTCTTAAGTCCATATATTATTTGTTTGAAAGGGATTCATACTTTATCTCAATGCGATTGCTGCGACTTCATACCAGGGCATTTCAATGAAACTGCGTAGAATTTAGTTTGAGCCCCGGTACGATAACTTTTTGATCTCATTTGAAGTCGCATTGATATATGTATGCGTCCCTTTTTAACTGAAGATATTGGACACGAGAAAGTAGAGATCTGCCGTATGAGTTGATGTTCAGAACATAGTGAATTTTAAGACTTCATCTAGTTCTCTTCTTGATCTGTGGTATGTACATACTAACTTACTCTTGATTCAGTGGTCATTGGAGGTAAAATAGAAATAAAATTGGACGATAGAATTAAAATCGATCGCATTGAACCAAACCAAGTCGAGTTTTTGAACGCAATAGAACAAAATGCCGTGACTGGTCAATGGTACGTCACGTCAGTCAATGTCAATGCCAAAAAATTGCATTCTGACAATGTGAACCAGCGCTGCCAGAAGGTTACATTTCTTACATTTTTCGTATCTTTTGACCCCCTCACATAACATGTAACAAATTCTTGTGTATGGAAATTTTCGTATCTTTTGAAAAAAAATTATATTAATACAAGATTTTAAATACAAAATATTAAAGAAGGCATCCAATTTAAACGTACCTAAAACTGGCACGTCTAAAAAGAATTTCACTTCTTAGAACATTCAGAGCTACGGCTCTGAATAGAACGCGCCATCACAATATGAAACGTATCCAGTATGGATTAAAACTTGATTTTGCTTGAGCGTTGAGCGTGTACGCGCACGTTTCTTACTTCGCGAGTTTGTGCCGTTCGCGGTTTCAAAACAAACAAACATGGCTGATATTTACTTATATGATTTATTTTGTTTCGTTGTGATGTTTGTTTGTTATCGTTTTGTCGTACATCTGTGAGAAAAGTACGTGAGTGAAGTTATTGTTTAGTCAACTATTAGTATTTTTTTTTTATTTATAACAAAAAACGGGCTTTGTCGCTGAGCGATCACATCGCCCGATCGGGGACAAGAATATTAATATTCTAAACACTTACATACCTAATTCAAACACTTAACTGCTAAGTTATATAACAGCTGTGCATCATCGGAACAAGGTTTTCTTTCTCTTGTTTCTTTTGTACACGTCTACTAAAAAAAGATCGCGGCTCGCTACGCTACGCCTATTTTATTTACGGTTTAGAAGAAGCTACTTTTGTTTCCTAAGCGTACCTAACTACGCACTGTGAAGTAAAGTTATATAAGAGACCAATCGCCCTTACTGACTACACGGGGTGCTGGTTTAGCTTGCGATCATTGGCCATGGCATCTCAGGAACTAGGGCCAAATGGCAAAGTGACGGATCCGTACCATTCGTTCCATGTTTTGACCTTAGATTATAAGTCAAAATATGAAAAGAAAGGTTCCTACCTGTCATAGTTAGTTTTTTTGGAAGAAAAAAAAATCTAAAGATCTCTCACTACTCGCAACAATCAAAGGCATTGAAAATGTAATTTAGAAATAAAAACACACGATAAAATTTGACGTTATCGTGCTGACAATAAAGTGAACGGAGCGCAGACTGGCCTCGCGCGTAAAGGCCCTTCTATCACCTACATGATGACACAAGCTGTAGCTTGCTGTATTCAACCGTGACATATTATTTTTTCCATTTCTTGAATAGCGAGCTCAAAAAAATAATTATTGGGAAATTCTCGATTAAAGTCAGCGAAAAAATTTGAATTATTGTAAAATTTTGGAATATCTTAGAAATTTATCCACCCTTTTTGAAAATTCAACAAAATTGCACTTTGAAGCCCTCACGCAGACGCACATTTTGACATATGAGTACCTCTCATATCTGCGAAACTAAAGCAAGTGTCACACAATTTCATAAATCGGGGCACTACACTCGATCAGGAAAACAAACATTTTCAATGTTAAAAATAATTTAACTTTTGTAGCAAAAATGTAACATTTCAGGAAGCGAAACGTAACTTATGACTCTAGGTCCGTGTCAACACTGATATGAGCTGAAGTTGCAGAGTGCGTTTCTCTCGCTTGTTTGACGTTTTGTTTCGTTTAATAACTAACTTCAGCTTCATTCAGAATCGGCCTTCGCCCTTCGCGTGTGCTTGCTCGCTTTGTGTTTTTGTTTATTGTCTGCCGCTCGCGTCCGTCGCCTCGCACGGCGTCCCGTGATACTAGTTTTTTGTGACCTGTTGTTAATAACTTAATAAGTGCTCGTTATTCAGGGATAAAAATGCCGTGAGTTTTTAAAATGTGATCTGTGTGTTTTGTGTAAAATGGGTTTGATAACATCGAGGGACCAGACAATGTTGGACGGGCCGGTCGCGTCGGTGAAGAATCACCATGTCCGCCAGCCCTCGACCAGGAACCGGACGAAGCCTCCGATGCCGGACCGGGATGAGCTTGAGAATCGCTTCGTCAAAGTGCTGGTGAGTACACGCCGAAATTCGCCGGTAAATGTTTACAAACATTAACATTGTTCATCGTGTGAACGATAATGTTACCACGCGTAGACTGCATTACTGCAACTAAATTCAAAGTGCAGCGGACGAATATTTACAATTTGCCCAATGATAAAGTCACAAATTTACGACTTTTTAATGGGACAAATCCAAAGATCAAAACCGTATTTTTCCCCATGTCGCTACATATCGTACATTTCTTTGTCATGGTCATGTCATGATTTAATAGTGAAAGATAAAATACATACATACCATCTTAATAATTAATAATGGTTTTAAACCAAACAATGTAGAGAAACGGATTGAGGGATTAATTTTCCTTGTCATGTGATTTAGACTTGCTTCTGACTACCTCTACCATTGAGATTCATTTGAGAACTCATCAATCTGAAAATATCCTTATTGGGTAATTTTTTTTGGTGGATACATAATTTTTTTTTTTTTGCCTAACTGTATTCACTGTTTGAGCTGTAGCGGCTTAGTGAAATGTATCTGTTTTCTGTGGATAAGGCGGACTAGATTGCGAGGTGGTATAGTTACTGGGCAAGTCTACTGCATCTAACCATGACCCAGGCACTACAGCATCCCAGTCAGAAAAATAGTTACCACGATGCTGTGGAAATCATCTAGACTAAATGCAATCAATCAATTTATTTATGTTTGCTGCAAGTAGGGTTACAAGGTTCTTCTATATTATTTCTACCCAATGATAGTTTCAAATGGGGAAGATATGTCTTAGGGGGCATCCATTAATTATGTTAGGTGATTTTGGCGATTTTTCGATCCCCTCCCCCACTGAGTGAGATGTCATGAGAGTTGGCTCGATTCCCTCCCCCCCCTAATTGCCTCACGTAATTATTGGATGCCCCTTACTACAGCGCATGGTCCTACTAAACTGATATCACTCTTAGTTCTGTTTGGACTATCATGTTTAACATATGTCACTACCATACTTAAATCACATTTTAACATTTGGAGAATTATGCTGGCTTGTGCTTTCAATGGTAAATGTATCTGTCCTTATCTACTGGTAACTTTAGAATGGGCGATGCAACAATTTGTGTGTTTCGGTGTGTGTATGACCGAGCCTGGGAAGTTTTTTGCTTGCAATGTTAGTGTGTAACATACCATCCCCTTTTGAAACTATTGGTATTGTTCGGCCATACTATTTCTACCATATTTGGCAGGCTAAACGAATATATGTCAAAAGTTAACCAAGGTTACATATCAATGGCTGATGATAATCAAAGTTAGACTTTTAGACTTTATCATCTCTTATTGTTGGATAATAACATACAGTGACAAGGCTAACTGGGGTCAGGTTACCAGGGAACTTTCCCCCCACCTCCAGTTAGAATTAGACAGAACTAACTTTAGAGAATTAACTAGGTGTTTTTATGTGTATGACAGTTAATTTGTTAGAACTTCTATCATACTATTTCAACACCATCCTGTCCCACTATCCAATCATGGTTTCTGATAAACGCATGCAACATTATGATAACAGATGAAATGTTCATTTCCTGTTGTTATCTATTTGTCATGTTGATAATGGAGTAGTAATTTGTAGTTCCGGGAGATAGATATACTTGTGTTGTGAAGATAAAGGTACTTATGACAATGTAGATAAAAACTGAAAATCCAACTTGGTACATATCATCTTGGTTTAGCAACACTCTAACCGGTCGCTACTTGGATGGGTGACGTTTAAAATAGTACTTAGATCTGAGTGCTTGCGCTTTTAGGAATCACGTTAAGATATAAAGGTCGGACTAGTTCAGTCGTCAAGTCATGTCGGCTTTCGTGGGGCATAATAACACCAGAAAGAAGGAACCTGGTTACATAATAACATTTCAGTAGGTACTTGTGTTTGTAAACTGACATAATATCAAAGCAATTTTCAAGGTTATTTGCTAACAAATGAGTAACAGGAAAACATACTGTGAAGTACTTAGGTAGGTACCTATTTATAATTTTTTCTTTGAAAATAATATTTATCGTGATATAAAATAATAATATTAAATAAAAATTATAAAATATAGTTGAGGTAAACAAATTCTTGAATCTTGAGTGGAGACCGCGGCTCTTCAAACATAGTGTAGGATGCCTTCCGGCTAGGGTGCTGGTAGAAGCTGAATGCGTCGAGCTGGGACTGCTCTAAGGAAGATGATGATGATTTAATAATAATGAATACACTGATAGTTTGGAGTTCAAGAGTTAAAATAGGTGACAACATAGGTACATACAATGTGTATCTAACAGTAAGACAGTAGGTACGTAGGCCTACTACTAGGTAGGTACCTAAACCAACTGGGTGTATCTACTGTGACAGTAGATACAGTTGGTATAGATGGTGATCATGTCATTTCACAATGTACCTAATAGGTACTAATTAATACCTAGTTTAATTCGTCGGAAGGCACGTCAGGAAGTTAATCCCAGATTTTTCAGTCATTAAGCCATGTCTGATGCCTTGGGGTAGCCTAAAACTCCAACATCAGGATTGGTCACGAGCTCAAGAAGAAGAAGACTCAATAAAGCCACTTTTGTGCAGGTTCTTAGCTTTTGAGGCCCTTCATCGTGATCCTATTGTGAGCTTGTTTGTTGGTTACGCTTTACTCAACCGATCATTAATGAAATTTCGCATGTTGTTTGCGATGTCAGGGGTACAGAAAAGGTTACCGTTCATTCAGAAAAAAAGTACTGTTCCCGAGGGATTAAAAAATATCTATGACTTGTCGACAAAATCTACAATAACGGTCGCGAAACCACGGGCAAAAGCAATTTTAGAATGAATACAAATGTAATCATATTCGTAGAAACAAACATAACAATACCTACCTATACAATACCTACCTAGAATATAAGGTTTATTGTGTGGTAAGTTAAGCATAGATATTGTTGGTCACTGACTCACTGTAGTAAAGACGGACTCACTTCGGCGCCGGCTGCTATCAAAAAGCGCTCCATTGATGGCTATTTACGTTTATCATTATCAAGCTACTGACATGACAGCCTGTTCAAATATATTTCCACGCAACAGTTATTATTAAGTACTTCTTACTGAATTGAGTTTTATGCAATGTATGTCTATGTTTCGTTTCTGCACGACTGTTTTATCATTACAGTTTAGGATTATAGAATATTTTTGATAGTTCTAATGCTATTTTAATATTCCATCGCATATAGGTTACAATGAAGTAGATAGATAGATAGATAGAAAACTCTTTATTGTACTCACACCAACATAAACATAATTATGATGCCCTATTCCTAGTTTAAATAAATAAATAATTATAAATTATTATTATTATGTACATAGCATCAGTAACATAACCACCTACCTATTTTTGTGTTGAAAATGTTGTTCCTATTCCCATCCCATCACATAAGCTCTGCTTAGATTGGGGCTAGATGATCAGCCTGTCTGTAGTTAATGTCGAAAACTATTTATTTATTATTAAAATAAACATAATTTCATTTTATAGCAAGAAGAGGTAGCTAAACTAAACGGCTGCTCTTATGTATGTCTTCACTGGCTTCAAAAAACTACGGCGGCAAATTATTGGGCAGCTGTGACAATCCAATCAAAAAATCACCTGGCCACAGTCCCGCAGAGCATGCACCACTAAACAGGAAGCAGTCATCTAGCAAGGCCACTTGTCAACTGGTTAATGATTATCATCTGACTCACTATTATTTTCGACTGTGAAGAGAAGAGTGAAGGGTCAAGCCTTGACTCCAATAAAAGGCATAATATGGGTGTTATACTTAGTACCTATTGATAGTTTTGACCGAAGATGTAGGTACCTAGATCTACTAGCGGAATAGAAGAATACTTGACATCGTCCCTTTATAAGTCAATAGCGGTCCGCCCCGGCTTCGCACGGGTAGTTTATTTCTTGATAATAAGTATTGACTTCCCTTCCGTACCCCCGTAACGCTTATTTCATCGCTTTGCTGCCTAGCTAGCCGCGCGGGGTAAGCGGTGACATGACCACGCAACTTTTTTCAAATACTTACATTTTTAAACTCGTGATATCTTTTGAATGGAATGTCCGAGTTGAATGATTTAAAAAGTTATATAAAGTTATTGAAACAGTCTTGAATATAAAGTAATTTATTTTGATAAGGATTAATACCGAGTGACAAATAAAAAGCCTTTTCCAGTGCCGGCAGTTCAAATAAATTTTTAACATAACATACACATAACTATAATAGCTAGACATATGCTGTCCCGACACTTTTTGTAGATTATGATGTGTTCTAAATAGTCGTAGTACTTACATTATTTTGTTCTATCATCAATAGTTTTCGCAGCGCACGCGATGTAAGGAATTTTTTAAGTCATTTTTTTACACCTCGGGTCACATTGTTGAAATTTTAGTAACGAACCCTATTTTTTTTGAAAATATAATAAAGCCTATAACACCAGGGGATAGTGTAGCTACCCAAAAGTGAAAGAATTTTTTAAATCGGTCCAGTAGTTTCGGAGCCTATTCAATGCAAACAAACAAACAAACAATCAAATCTTTCCGCTTTTATAATATTAGTGTAGAAGTGTAGATGTAGATTTAAAATCTTCCATGTTAAAATCTTCTACCTTCCATTAAAAATGCGTAGATTTCCAATTCAACGTTCGAGATGTTTATTTGCATCACTATAGTCATCATCATCAGCCTATAGCAGTCCACTGCCGGACACCACCTCCCCTAAACCTAATGAGCGCCATTGCGCCCTGTCCTCAGCTTGACGCATCCAGTTTCTACCAGCAGCCATTCGCACTCCACCTGGCCGGAGAGCATCCTACACATTTACATTTTACAATCACTTTTACATTTAAAGTGAAAATATTATGTTTTTTTTTTGCCAATTAAAATGAAAGAACTTAATTATGTCGCCTTTTCCTCCCACGCATATTTTCCATTTATTTTACGGGTCCATTCATACCGTATGATTATGGGCACATAAACGCAACTTCTCAAAGGTTTCCAAGCAAAGTCCAGAGAAGCAATTTCCTCTATTAATGCTCGCAACGGCACAGGAAACAGGCGAGAATCAGTAAATCAACTTTTTAAAACGCGAACGAATCGACAGACATGCGGATTATCTTCCTACAAACTATGGAGTAATAATATTTATGCCATGCTATGCCATGGTTTAGCTCGGGAACATTTTCAGAAACTGTTTTGAAAGCATAACAGAACGTCAATTTCACGCTGCTAGATGGCGATTAGGAAGTTATCGTTTAAGATAAGTTTTCAGTTTCACTGTATTTTTGCGGCCAGACGATAATGTTATTTAGACGAAAGAAGTTCCAAATCCGTGAAACCCGTTACAAAGTTGACACACACACACACGCACGCACGCACTTACAAACTTTTGCATTTATAATAATAATATGATATTTAAATGTCTGATGACCACATGGCCGATAATGAAAGCTACGCTACTGATTCCCTTGCGCCCTGTACAAGTTCTATGAACAGCTGCGGTGGAACACTGGTCGCGTTGCATTCCACAGCATGGGGTGCCGACTGCCGGTGTCTATAGACGCCGCACGCCATGATATGGAATCTCTTTTAATTAAACAGCAGATACAGCTAGGAGTATTTCTTGATTAGATCCTTCTTCTTTGCTTGTGATTCAACTCACTTATTTTTTGTAATTTGTTGGACCAGTAAGTAGCCACGTCCATCGGTTCGTGATTGGATCATTTGAAGCAGTTTTTAGCACAGAATGGATTACTTAATTTTAAGTTTTTTGTATTCTGCTGGCGAATAAAATGGTCTTGGGAGTAAAATGGTCTTGGTCTTCTGGGTGACTGATCGTCCACTCCTCTCGCTTGTTATTCCTGTAGAAATCCTCATCCTTATGAATAAGTAAGTTTTCAAGTCTCATATTTAAGTATCCTCAATAACCATGATATGCAAATACTCTGTACCTACAAAGTACAACCGAAAAGTATATAATCATTCGATTTGCTGACCGTAATCACTTCTATTGTGCAAACTGCCTCATCATCAAACTCTTTGTGTTTGTAATCAATGGAAATTATGCCGGAGGAAATCTACCGTCAGCAAAAACGCGAGCACGCGCGGCATGTTGTCGCATTATTTCTTGTTGCTGCATTGCGATACGCTACCGATGATCACGAGATGGGCTGTCGGAACGAATTTGCTCATTGACTGTCACCGGGCACTGAAGCGGGAATGTAACCTGATTGTGCGGATTTGGATGTTTTTCTGACCCTTTTGCAGATACTCTGAGCTTTAAGGCAAAAACCGAGAAGCATTGAAGTGGAGATAATATGTAACCACCTGCTTGTGAATGTTATGAAGCTTTCTTTTTTACCTCTAGTCTTGCTCTTGATCCTTACTTCTTCATTCATTAGAATTGAAGAAAGGTTCAACAATGTGGAGTCTGTGAACGGCTGCTGGTAAAAGCTGGATGCGACGACCTCAGGACAGGGCGTAATGTTGCTCATGTTTAAGTTGTCGTCGTTGCTAAAGTTTAACACAAAAGCAAAGCTCATAGGTTCGACCTTTCTTACGCTAAAATTGGATTTTCCTATTATCCTCCTCTTGGCAATATGCTTTGAAATTCTAAGAAATAAATATTATTAATCGCTTTTGTGTATAAAAAGCATTCATTTCCTCTGACGAGTGTTCTGTTACGTTTGTTATTATTGTGGCCAAGGACCGTGAAATAATGAGGTGGTGATGAACCTTCTGCTTTATTTAAACTAATATTAAAACCGATATTTGTATGAGTTGACCTCTTCTTTTTGGTTTCACACACGAAAGGAAGATTCTTTATAAATCTTTTGACATGTCATCATCAGCGGTTACAAGCCCTTCGAAGGTCCATAGCTCAGTCTGGTCTATGCTTAGGCAAATTACCAAAGAAAAAACTTGAGGCATGATTGTTCTTTTACGGACGCAAAAATCAGCTAACAAACTAGTCGACGGAGACCACATAATTCACACATTTCATGGGGCGATGCAATCCAGAAAGCCCTGCGCGATCTTCAGGTCGTTCACTGACAAACTCTGGTGTCGGAGGCCAATATCTACTTTGGATCGCTGCGTCACTACAGCATTAAGTAAGTAGACCACATAAGGAAGGACATGCTTAACGATCACCACCACACATTACATTACACATCTTTGGACACAAAGATTTTCTCCTGGGTTGTGGGTATCGGCTTCTTATATGCCTGAATATTTTTAGAGTTACTTCATATGAAAAAAATGTTTTGAATCAAGTACACAATACAAACGATTTTCCGAAGTTTGGTGCTAAGTTCACAAAGCTGGGCCTAGGACATCAGCGAAAGTAAATTGAATACCAAATAATTTGCCAAACGAGACGTGAACGAAAACAACATACTAATAACCTATTCGAAGCAATATGAAATTCCGCAACTTGTTTGCAGACGTAATAACCGCAAGCAATTATACACTCTCTTATGGCATAATAAACACTAACCATGAATCATTTACTGCATTCTACCGTTGGCGTCATACATCATCTACTGGATTAGGTATTCGAATTTTTGTCAAGGATTTTGCAACTTCAATCTTTGGTAGGCTATTCTCTGAATATTCTGGTTAACACATAAAAAACGGGAATTTTCACGTTCCGACTCGGCAAAAATAGTGTAGAACGCCCTCAGGCCAGGCGGAGTGACGATCTGCGAAAAGCTGCTGGTAGAAGCTGGATACGTCGAGCTCAGAACAGGGCGCAAGGCGCTCATTAGGGGAGGCCTATGTCCAGCAGTCTACTGCTATAGGATGATCATCATTAAATTCCCGTTTTTCAATATGAATGTTTATTAAAATGAATTAATTCACGTTAGTTTCATGAGTAAAACATCGTCATGATTAGACTTAGGATATAAGTAGGTAGGTGCTCAACAAAATAGTCTTGCTCACACGCTCGGGGTTTCTCCTCCACCCTTATTTTATTTATTCAATGGATATAAGGAAGCTATTTATTAAAACAAATGGAACTAAATTTTAAACAAAGAACTCTAAGAAAGTCTTCACTATAAATCAGTAACTGAGTCGTCGTCAACATCATCATCATCCTCATCATCAGGAATGGCAGTCCACTGCTGGACATAGACCTCCCCTAATGAGCGCCATTGCGCCCTGTTCTGAGCTGAGCGTGTAATATGCTATGATAGATAGAGGTACTCTGGAAAAAATAAGAGTAAATTATACAAAAATGTATACAGCAGCGACAATCAAATCGAGACGCGTAATACCCAAGTAGTATAAAGAGGATAATTTGTAAAATTTCTACGTTATGGTAATTCCATTTGTAACTAATAAACCCTGCTTTATGTTAATGATACAAACAAATCGAAACGCAGCACATTTCCGACAGCATAAAAATTAAGTGCGTCGAGTTTTGCAAAGTTTAATACAATAATAACATTATTATGATAATTATTCCAACGGCAGGTGACCTTCGCGCGGTCTAGGCCGTCACGGACGCTGAGCAGACAAGTACTGCCAGCTGTGGGAAATCTCTTACAGGCTGAAACCGACGTTCATGAAGCCTTCAATGAAAGCAAAAACCAGATTATAAAGCTACACGTTTACGTCGTCATCGCAGTCAAAACATAGACGACCTTTTTAGCGCAGTTGGCGAGAGCCCTCCTGAGACGCAGAAGGTTGCGGGTTCAATTCCCGCCGTGAGAGAAGGTTCTGAGGTCTGGGTGTTCCCTATGTATAATATGTATGTATTTACAAAAAAAATGTGTATTATATTAAGTAGTATATCAGTCATGTAGATAATCAAATGTCCATTCAATATTTCAGATAAATGGAAAGCTTGGTTGCACAAAATCTCTTCACTTCACTCATAAATTCAACCACACAAGCATTTTATTAAAATCTTACATTACCTCTGTCACCTCTGTCTGGAACTAAAACAGTCCATCTCATTACAAATCGAGTCACATTAAGGCAAAGAGGTTTGATCAGAAAAAAAATGTTTTAACGTCATACGTAGCAAGTTACAACTCAAAATACCCATGTCACAATTAAGTCGCAGGTTTTAAAAGTGCCAATTTGACCTTGTGCCCGCTGTTTAAGGCTGGTCGGATCATAAAATGAACCTTTTTGTCAGAGGACTGGTTGGACCCTGGCATAACGTCATTTACTTAATTGGTTCAAGGGTCATTCTTAATCTTGTAATATAAGGTGTTGAAATTGAACTGTACGAGCCGAAAGCTTATTTTGATTTGATAATACATCAAGCAAATTACTTGATTGTATAGTATTCGTATGAGGTTTAGTATCTTTTTAAGAATAACAGTTTAAATGGTTACTGAACTTGTAGAATTGTAGCTCATAACTTGAAACAAAAACTCTAGAATGAAGTTTGATCGAAATCTTTTAAATTTAATTTTTCACCTCATTCTGTTTACACTGCTAAAACTTTGGCATCAGCTCCGAGCGTCTGTTTTTCCGTTGACATACGAGATTCGACCCTAACGGCTTAAGAGGGTTCATTCTTCAAGAGAGTTATTATACATCTTTGAGGAAAGCTTGTCTCATCGTCGACCTTTTCTTACACGCACTAGAATTTGACCGAGGTTTTGAGAGATTGTCCCTTTGAGACCGCGCCTGTATCTCCAGGCCGTCACACTTACTGACACGTATTTAGTCCATATCATGAACCGAACTAACGCTTAAACAACTGAATCAATTTTGAAACTTGCACTTTTCCCTAAGTTGAAGTAAATATAAGATAATAAAAAAAGAATGGTCTTAATTGGATAAGTAGTTTAAGAGAAATGCGTGGACAAACATACATGCAAACACCTATAATTTGTTTTTATATTTGTTTGGAAGCCCTAATAGATTCACATAAATGTGAATATTATGCAATTCCAGTAATATTAATATACATACTATTGAATTGATAACCTCCTTTTTTTTGAAGTCTGTAAAAAAAAACTCTTTCAGGGTTAAGCTCGCTTTTGTTCATAATTTATAAGTAAACTTTTTTCGGTATATATTTTACTGTGTACTATAAAGAATTAAACCATGTTGTTTCCAAGAAACGTAAATTTATGACTCATGCAAAATGTATGGCATGTCGTTAAACGACTTCACGTGTTAATTGGAGTCTTCATCCTTGAGCATCAATTACCTAAGGCGTTAATTTAGCGAGATAATTACCCAATGATGCAAACCGTGGAGGAGCACCTGCGTGAATCCGCGAGGTTCCATTGCATAGTTGGAATCACGCCACCATTGTCCTGTCACTGTAGCGTGATTACAAGCTTTCTAATCAAAGGTAGGTAGGTATTGTTTACAATACAATGTAGCTTGTAATTTGAGGTTCAATCTGAACCTCAAGAAGGGTAACCAAGATCATCATCATCATCATCAGCCTAAAGCAGTCCACTGCTGGATATAGGTCTCCCGTTATGAGCGCCTTTGCGCCCTGTCCTGAGCTCAAGATAATGTTGATAAATTATTTGCCACTACACTAATTCTTCCTTGTGGTGCTTGTGGCTACAAGGTCATTCGAAATTCTGATGTCGGAGTTTTTAGACCGCCCGAACATGCCTCCGACATGACTTTACGACTGTAAAAGCCTTGACCAACATCTTAACGTGCCTTCCGAAGCAAGGAAGCGATTAGATCTAAATACCACTTAACGATCACCCATCCAAGTAGCGACCAGGCGGAGTATTGCTTAACTCAGATGATATCACAACATAGATGTTCGCTTCTACACACTAAAAAAACAAAATATTTTACTGCAACAAAATATTGTACAAATATCTCCTCTGCACTGCACAGATGTCAAAAAAATAAAACAACGATAATTCGGACAGTTTTGGACACCCAACAAAACTATTATCATTTTTAACTGTGAGCGCAAAATAAATAACACGTTGACTGCAGGTTACGGATAACAGCAGTAGGCTGCCTAGCGCAAGTATATTTTCAGCACTCAAAGCTTTATGTAACTAGTATGTCTGAAACTATAGCACGGTAGAGTAAAGCAATATAACACGCACATTACACGCAACTGTAAATAATGCTGCTTCCATGGTGTAAGCCGTGTCCAACATGATACTCGCTATGATACTCGAGGTATGTCAAACAGTATCGAATAACCCGATCATAGCGATACCATCTGACAAAGGGCGATAAAAACTACAAAAACTGCAAAAAAGCAGCCATCGCGCTGTCATTTCGAAACACGATCTCAGGAATGTATTCACGACTCACGGCATATCCATCGAAACTTCTTCAGCATTAATAAAATGTAGTCTGTTTGTCGATATCGTTGACCTTCTTAAGAAATAATCTACCTTCCGCTCGCGAATTCGCTCGCGTGGTATCCGGATAAAGATTAGTCTGGCATAGATTACCGTCTTTGGTTAATCAGAGTCCCAAACTATGCAAGTATTATATTATATTCGACGTTTGATTTATTTGATTTAATAGGTATTTGACGACCTCTGTGGCGCAGTGGGCGAAGGCCCGCCTGAGACGCAGAAGGTTGTGGGTTCGATTCCCGCCGCTAGACAAATTTTTGTATGTTCTGCAAATATTTGTCTCGGGTCTGGGTGTTTTCTATGTATAATATGTATGTATTTACAAAAAAAAATGTATCTATGTAGTATGTCAATCATGTGGTTCCCATAATACAAGCTCTGCTTAGTTTGGGGCTACATGATGCTGTGTGATAATGTCCAGGATTATTTATTTATTTATTTATTTGTTTCGGGTCGGGGTGTTTTCTATGTATTAATAAGTATGTATTTACAAAAAAAAACGTATCTAAGTAGTTTATCAGTCTTGTGGTTCCCATAATACAAGCTCTGCTTAGTTTGGGGCTGCAAGTTGCTGCTTGTTGTTGCTGTGATGCTGTGTGATAGTGCCTAGATAGTGCCCAACCTTATTTATTTATATTTTATTAATTATTCCTAAATTCATCCAAAACCGTCCAACCGTTGCGGAGTCCAGTGGGAACAAAGACACACACACACACACACACACACACACACATTCGCATTTATAATATTAGTGTCATAAAAAGGACCGAGTATTAAAATTTACTCAAATACTTGAGCTTTTAACTCCAGCCTATTCAGTCCATTGCTGGACATAGGCCTCCCTATAACAAGGTGGATATTCCCATAATCCTCACACTGGACATGTTGTTTGGGTATCGCAAGGCACAGCCTCTCGCACTGCCGACGTTGCTGCCCGTCGGCGGCCAGGGAACATATTAGGCTGCGCTATGCCGCAATCAACCGCCAGAGCCCCGTCTGTTAGCAGGGTGCACCACGGGCAGGTGAGGTTGGCTCGGGTTGAAAAGATGGGGTTGGGCCCCTTACACCCCAGCTTTTAAGTGGTGATCAAATTGACGTTTCTGCACGTCTCAGTAGGTATTACAAATTATTCTGAAGGATAACAGTGTTTATCAAGTGGTTGAGACGATCTCAAATGGTTGAGTAGCGTTTCAGTATTCGGACATGGTAGACGTGGTTCCTTTTTTCCTGGAGCTACGAAAAATCCCATAGGAGTTAGTCCTTCCTTCTTCGTATATATGCTAATGCCCAACTCTGGTGTCGGGAGTTTTTAGGCCGCCCGAAGGCCCCGACATTGCTTAACGACTGAAAAAACCGGGACCAACAGCTTAATTTGCCTTCCGAAAAATCTAATACCACCAAACGGTCAAGCATTCAAGTAGTGACCGGGCGACAACACCGAAGTAAGCCACGCCACGAGCGCTCCAGCTAGTAGTTTTACAGATAAGGGGTAAATCTATTTATAGCTTCATTTCTCGGAGCATTTGTTCTTCGGTAGCTTCAACTTCTGTAAGCTTCCCATAAAATATTCACTGTTTTTAAACTTGTTAAACAGTGCCACTGCAGTTACAAAGGGGGTACAAAAAGGTCGTTGTGACGGCCACATGTGCAGTGACGTCAGCACAGTCAGCTGGCTCGCAGAGTCGCTGTTTGGTTCTGATGCTACAAATTAAATCGCTTTCAGCTTCCCGGGTTAGGCTGATTCAATAAAGGCTTATTGATAAAGCCGCTTTAATGTTATTTTTATCCACTTATATTTGGCAGTTTATCAGTTGCGAGTCGATTAGTACCTATCTAGTCTAAAGCGATGTTTATGATGTTATGAGTTGAAAATCCGTGATCCAGCGTACCCCTCTGGGAAAACAGGAGTGACGTTATGTATATATATTGTAATAACTTCTACATAGTAAAAACATTTCAACCACAATTATTTAGTATGAAAATCTGTGAATGTTTGACCACTCACAGTTTTTGCAATCGTTACAGGAAAAATTTTGATATGGCAGATAGACACGCTATGCAATGCCATTTTAATTCCCAAAGCGGTAACGATTAGCTAAATTTATGGGCATTTGACATTACGAGAACGACATAGATGCTCGTTAACCATAACAATTCGCGATTTAATCTAACAGAACGAAAACATTGTCCACAACTTTCAATACACGACGGAAAACATTCGAGTTTTTTTATCAACATATTCTTCAAGGCATCGACCTCTATAAAACAACTCTAACCATAGCCTATCTATAAGTATCGTAAATAAGTTAACTGTAAGTATTAAGTAGACGCCGAGAGTCGATATACGAGTACGAACGAGTATCAATAAAATCTATTTCAAAGCAACATGATGATGAAATTATATTTTTATAGCGCTTTTAAAAGCACATTTTATTGAATGACTGTAATTTATAGGCTGATTAGTTTAAAAAACTTTTTGGTTTGCAGTAACTCTTTAAATATCTAAGCTTTGGGCATGCACTCTGCTTTCTGCGCTGTAGGTTACCGCACCGGTTCAATTCCCGCCCAGGACAACATTGTGTACAGCATAATGTCAGGTTTCCGAACGACTATCTTTGTAGCAATCTATCCACTGGAGATTGAACGTCTGTCTCCGACAAATGTCGCCACAAATTGTTTCCTAGTTTTGCTCCTTTTAACTCGAGAGCTCCAGACAGTTCACATCGTTACAGATAAACTTTTTCAGATAGAATAGTCTGCGTCTTATTTTTGTTAAGGTTTATTTAGATAAATTATGTTTATATGGACGTTCAGTTGGAGGTTAGGTCACAGTTTATCGGTTATTGTATTGTAATTTTGTTCAAGCATGCTACAGTTAGCAACTAAGCTAACAACTAGTATAAGTAGTAGACACGATAGAGAGAATTCATTAAAGTCGTACACTTTGTCCCGCTCCTGGAGGGCAATTCTCAAGCCAGAGACATTGACTTCTACTAGACTTAGGTAGAGTGATCCGCCATTTTGTCTCTCGAAGCAGAAAAAAAGTATTCTCGTGAAATCACCAACAGACAAAAGTCGACTCAAATTAAGAGACATGCAACGAGTGGTCCCGAGCACACGACATGGCTTGTCGTAGGATTTGTCGATGATATAGTTGATGAAAGCCGCCATATTTACATCGATGTTTCCAACATTGATATTTAATTTCGATATAACATATTTTTTTTAAAAAATGGGTGTTAATGAATAGGTGGCGAAATAACCACCGAATACAACTTAGGCAAGAATTAACAATGAGTAGATATACAGCAGACTAATTTAAAATGTATCTACGTTTTATTGTTGGTACGTCCCACAAGAACTGACATAAATAAGGACATGGGTCATGTTATGTGTATTATCAATAAACCGATATACCGAGATATATATTTTCTTCTTATTTTTATTTAAGTTTATTAAAAGTGTAGGTAGGTAAGTAGGTATTTATGTGGGTATGTATTTGAATGAGGCTTATCTAAGTTGTATTCAGTCATGTAGTAGGTACTAAACCTACCTACCCTTCAAGCTCTTAGCTGTTTAATAAACTAGGTAATATTTAGTACTAGTACAAGTTCTGATTACTTTTGGCACTTTTAGGCTAAGATGTGTAAAAACGTCCGGCATTATCTACTTTTAAAGATTGACTCAGACTTAGTACCTACATACCTATTAATAAGTATTTGTTTAATTAGTATTTGTATAATATTTTATCATATCTTTGGCATATTATGCAATGTGTATTTTTTTATGTAATACCTATGTACCTACCTTCCTGTCTAAATACTGAGCTACGCCTACATCCATATATATATAGGTATTCGTTTGCTTACAATAATGCGTGGCGATCGTGAGGTCGCCACCTCTGGTTTTCTCTGAAAAACAGCGTTGCTACGCACGCTGAGTAGCATTAAGCTGAGAGAAAACCTAATCTGGCTTACACTTCTCAGCATGGACAAAATCACCTCCATAGCATGAGGTATGAGCATGAGCGTGTGTTTGTTTTTTTTCACTGGTACTTAGATTTTTGTCAGTTCGAATATTCATTTAGAAACAGTATTACAATCGATACCTAATTATTATTCCTGATAAATTGATTAAATCTAAAGAATCGGCTTCAACGCTGAAATAATTTATTTTTTGGGCAATGTAAACTTTTTACTACATTTATAAAAAAATAAGTTTTTACCGACCACCGGCAACCCCCGCTTTGACTGGCACTTGCTTGAGAACTCGTAAACAAACAAACCAAGCATTTACGTTTCGTTTCAAGCTTATAAACTTGTCTTAGTACCTACCTAAAATAATCTTTGCTTTTCTATCAGTAAGCCCCAATAGTTGCATTTTAAGCATACTATGGTTAATATAAATAAAATACATTTTTAATTACTATTTTTGCTTGGTTTTAAGCCTAAAATTATGATGTACGAAATCGGCCTATTTTACCCCAACTACTGTAAATTTACCCGCGTAAAACGAAACGTATTTTAGCCATGTCACGGAAATGTCGCAGCGACTTCAGTCGAGTGGCCGTAAGAATAGCTATTTTTATGAATCGTGACTTTAGAGTAGACACAAACCATCGACCCAAGTTGGGAGACTCATAGTCGATACGACTCTGTATCGAGTAACCCCGTGAATTGCCCTCCTGGGCAAAGCCCTCTAAAACTAAAGACCTGCAAAACCAATTTAAAGACCGATATTGGTTGTTATCTGTTCTGTTTTAAGGACATAGAGCATTTATTAAATTACTCGAAACTTGATTGGATATAACACGTATTATTAACAAGCATCTAGTAAAAATAGAATGGATTCTTTTACGATGCTCTTTGGCGATAACGATAAGCTTCTGAAGTAATCGTGGAGATACAGAGTGCACGTTGAGATCGTTGAACTCCATTTTGTATCTAAACTGTCTTATTCCAAAACGAAGACTAAAGACAGTCCGAGTTTAAATCTGACATTTTGTATACAAAATACCAGTTTAAACCTAAACTATCTTTAGTCTTCGTTTTGGAATAAGACAGTTAGAGTTTGTCTTAAACATACAGTCTACTACTTACCTATGGGTGTTAAAATTATAATAACAAATAGAGGTTTTTATAAAATATGAAGGTGTTTGTATAAAAGCATGCATTTGTTATTATAATTTTCGTTGGTAAATAATAACTAATCTTCGGAAGATTTATTGTAAATACATAAAATCTAGTACACCACGCGTCATAAGATGACTAAACAAAATCATTCGCCTTTCGTTCTTTCTTCGTATGGCTAACTCTGTCTGATGGCCGCTCGACGGCCTCTGACATGGCTTAAGGTCACCAACCGAAAAAGCCGGAACCATCTTAAGGTGCCATCTGATTCTTCTTCTGACGGAAGCGCTCAGATCTAAATTTCACTAAACGGTCACCCATCCAATTAGTGACCGGGCGGAGTGGTGCTTAACTAAGATATAAAGGATAGGAACACCGAAGTCAACCTCGCCATAAATACTCATCAAATTCGCCTAAAAATGCATCAATGCATTGTTCTTGCCTAAAACATTGCTAAAAGCTTGCTCTAAGTTGCGAGTGCAATTAGCTGATAGTATAGCGGCCCGCGCAGGCCTTATACGAGGCCAAGTTAGTTCATAAGAGCTAGCTACACTTCCCTGTTACAGAACTATCATTACATTGTCATTACAAGATTTCGCTTTCAAAATAGTTTCGTAGTAAACAATAGGTGGCGTGACGCGCGCTATAAATCACATTTGATGATGACGTTGTATAACAGAAATGGCTTTTATTTTGCAAGAGTGCGTTATGTTATATATGAAATGTTTTTTTATTTAGTTATGTACATATATTGTATTGTCACGGAACTGCTATGTTAAGAAATCCATAATATTTGGTATTACTATTTACAAAGTTAGAACAGCATTTGCCCATGTGCCATATTATGCGGTATCGACGACCTCTCTCATCTGTGACGCAGCGGGCGCATGCCCGCCTGAGACGTAGGTTGCGGGTTTGATTCCCGCGGCGAGACATATGTTTGTAACATCATCATCATCATTCAACCTTTATCGACCCACTGCTGGGCATAGGCCTTCCTTTGATTATGCCACTTGCCTCGATCCTGCTCTATTTTGAACCAGGTGCCGCCCCGGTCTTTACTATATCATCAACCCATCTCGCTGGAGGACGGCCCCTATTCCTGTAACCAACTCTCGGCCACCACTCGGTTAGCGCTCTGGTCCACCGGTTGTCACTCCGTCTAGCTAAGTGTCCTGCCCAACTCCACTTGAAATTTTTGTATGATTTGCAAATATTTGTCTCCGTTCTGGGTATTTTCTATGTATAATATGAATGTATTTGAAAAAAAAAATATTTTTAAGTATTAATTAAATATACACACACCACATTGTGTTTCCCATTAATACTTGGGGCTACATCATGCTGTACTGTGTGATAGTGTTCAGCATTCATCATTATTTACGCCACAAGAGTTGATCACTACTACCACAGAAAAGTAAACCTACTTGCCCATGAGTTGCTGTTGTGTTTCTTCCTCTTGCTCACCCATACATTCCACAAATCTGTTTTAGTTTTTTTTCACGCGCAAATCGCGGCACTGCCATTGACTTGTACAAAATTACAATTACCTATCAACGATCACTTCGCATGTCAAAAAACTCAATTTGGCAAAATTGTATGGAAGTATGAGCGGACGCTCATAGTTAGGGCGTCGTTCTGTGACGCCCGTTCTAGTAACTAGTTACACATAAGTTTACTCTTCTGTGACCGGTCAATGCGAAAAGAAATTAAGAAAATTCTAGGAAACAGGTGACCTATTACGTGTGCATATTACTAGAAAAACTAAAACTACTAATATAATATTGGTACTTGCAAACTGAATCAGAGGTTACTCGTACAAATGTTCCCAGAAATATGAATTTATGATTATGATCGACACTCGTCATAGCCTACCGTCATGGGCGATTCATCGAACCGGTCCAATTGATTGATTTAATGAGCTCAGATTTGATTTGATTAAATCGTGATCGGAACAAGGGGGTCGATTGGGAGTGCCCGCTGCGCGGAGCGATAAGTGGGAGTTGATAGCATTCACTATTGATACAGTTTTTTGAGTTAAGTTTAGACAAGTCGTTCTATCAGTAAACACAGAGGCACTAAATAATGTACTCTTGCGACACGTTTTCAATGTTAATAGTTTAATACCCTTAATACTGTATGTTGCAATCAACATTTATCCGTAAACAGTTGAGTCAGCGGTTTGCGAAATGTTTACAAGTCATTGTTTGTCTGTATCAATGGATGTATGGCATTATACATTTGTAATGTGCGTTATGTACAGCCAGGAAATCTAAAGTTATACTATTCAACCAGGTAGCAGACACGCAAATTGAACCCAATTAATTTGACCCATAAAAAAAATTCCACTGGATGTATCACGACAGCTTACAGCTCGTAACATAAAACAATTTATAATAAAGTTTCTGGAGAGAATAGTAAACTGAGTTTTATTTTGTACCAGACATTTAATTCTAATAAACCATAGTATCAGACCATCTTATTCATAGCCGGTATTTCTCAGGGGCTTCCTCACAATGTCCGGTTTCGTTGTTAATAAATAGTTAAATGCAGTCTGTATTCTCTAGATATTTGGATGATTTCTAATAGATCCTGCTATCTGTAGCGACTTAATTTTGTCGGTACGTTTGCCTTTAACTCCCAGAAGGCGGGAAGGAAGTGGGCAACGTGCATCGACTGTGCAATGCGTTATAGGGACAGGCAGGTTCTTATAAGCGGCAGTCAGGTCAGCATCGCTGTAATTAAATATTGCCTTCTCATTAGTTTATGTTTATGTTTTCTTCTCCGGAAAATTAATTATAGCTTTGATCGTTTAGTTACCCGATAAAGATAATTTATTATCTGGACCGGATTTGTAATCTTTAGTTGAGAGTAGTTCATATTGCAGTTTCGAGATCGTAAACTTAAATATACATCCCACGGATATTACGTCACTTTATGAATAAGAATTTCCGCAATTTTGCGTAGGATAATGGAAGTATGGTTTATGATTTTGATAAATGTAATAACTAATTAACTAAGTCAATTATATGTATCCATCTAAAGTGTCCTGTTTTGTTTCGTTGTTTGCAATTAGAAATATCAGTCTTCCTTAAAATAAAACGTGAAGTCAGTGATGTGGTTAGTTATTTAAATTTATCTACTGGTAGAGTCGTACTACTTGAATTGAAACCTCTATAATTTTAAGTCAGTCAAATTATGACATTGTAGAATCGTTTTCGGTTAACATCTTTAGCCAGTCGTATGGACTCCATGATATTCTTATTTGTTTCTCAACATTAAGTATCGCATCTTGGTTTGTAAGAAGTTACATCAAATACTATTACTTATTAATTTGTTTTCATTTGTCCCTTCCGTAAAAAATAATACCAGTATTTATAATGTTTTTGTCTAGAGAACGTAATATGGGTATCTTGAATAGGTGACAAAATGTTTTCCTAATTCGGTTCAATGTTCCATCCTTTCAAGTTCAACGCGTCCAACGCGACAAAATCATATTCGATTTGTGTGTCTAGTTTACAAATCTATAATTTCGGGTTTATCAGATTTCAAACTTAAACTTGGTATGGCATATCAGGACAGACACCCTTTTAGCTCCTCTCCAATCGGAATCTACTTGAGAATCTTTTGGGAATTCAATTATAGGCATTCCTTTATTATATCTTATTGATCGGCGAAGGCCCAACTATCAACTGAAAGAAGATTATTTCCTACAGTATTATTACTTCGAGGGGATTAACTTATCTTCTTACTCGGATATCTATCTATCTAATAATTATAGGTACCTAGTACCTGCTCGTAAATCTTGTTCCTTGTAATCAGGCTTACTATGATGAGATGATGACGTAGGAAAACCTGTTTCGATGGTAGAATTTATTTGAATAACATTTATGCTACTTACTGCAGAACCAGCTAGATTGTAACTGCTTGTTTAGTGGTAATTTATACAGGGTGTAATCGTTAAGTGTGCACAGGCGACTATTCCGTAACTATTGCAGATATCAAAAAACTTTAAACTGATATCGAAAGTACTTTACCTAATGAGTAAAATGACATTAATAACTTTTTAAAAATAAAACGAGAAATATCCAAAAAAATACATTAATCACTCCCATACATTTAGTATGAGATAGTAGAAAGGTTTTAGTTTCCTTATTTTAAGTGGAATAGTACCTACTCATTTTACCTTTGTCATTTTATAATTATGTACGATATGAAGGTATTAATGAATTTCAAGTAGATACACGTGTAGATTAATTATCTTTCCACTTCAAATTTATAATAAACCTTGTTTCAATATTGTATTGATTTGAACTAGCTGAAAAGCAACATACTAAATAAAAACAAAAAGAAAGATACTCTTTGGTGTTCGTTCTAAATTCAAATTCTTTATCGCGGGTTCTCGTTCCCGCCAATTTATTGTATTTTTCAATTTGCGTTAATAATCGTGATTGTTGCATTTATTGATTGAAAAATGGCATATTCCAATACAGAAAAGAGGGACATGTTAAAAATGTACTACAAACATGATTGTAACAATAGGGCGGCCATTATCGCCTACAGAAGAGAGTACCCAGATAGAGAAGTTCCTTCTGGTACGTATTTACGTAAGTTGTATAACAATTTGATAAATTATGGATCTTTTAACAGAAAAAAAGGTTCGAGAACAAGAGCTCCGGAATTTGATAATGACTTAGATAACAATATTATTAACTACGTAGTAGATAATCCACAAGAATCAACGCGTTCAGTGGCCCGATCATTTCCAGTGTCCCACAATTATGTACACAAGTTATTTAAAAAAACACAACTTCAAAGCATTTAAGATAAAACCTACTCAAACGCTGCACAATGATGATCCTGCTCGTCGGCTGGTCTATTGCAATTGGCTAGTCAATAATTATGTCAATGTAAGGTCAATTCTATGGACCGATGAAAGTAATGTTTCAAACTGCGGCATTTACAATAGAAAAAACTCGCATTATTGGTCAATTGACAATCCTCGCTTAACTACTGAAGTTAGAGCTCAGGTGCGATTCTCAATTAATGTGTGGTGTGGTATTCTTGGAGATCGGATCATTGGGCCATATTTTTACAGTGGAACCTTAAATGGACAGAGATATTTCTCCTTTGTACAAAACGATATGCCAAGTCTCTTAGAACCAATTCCAGACGATGAAAGAAGGTCGATAATTTTTCAACAAGATGGAGCACCTGCACAGAATACAAATGTTGTAATGAATTTCTTACGAAACAATTATAATGGCTTAATAGCCAATAATAGTGCAACCCCTTGGCCTGCCAGATCCCCGGATCTCACGCCTTGTGATTTCTTCCTATGGGGATTTGTCAAAGACCACGTGTACGCTGAGAGAGTACACAGCCTAGAAGAGTTACAGAATCGTGTACGTCGTGCAATTGCTTTAATTACTCCGCAAATGTTAAGGAAAGTTCATTTAGAAACTGTAAATAGAGCTCGTCATTGTATTGCACAAGGAGGACGTCACTTCGAACATATGCTTTGAACACAAAATTTTGTACTTACTAAGAAATAAAATGTATGGGAGTGATTAATGTAATTTTTTTGGATATTTCTCGTTTTATTTTAAAAAAGTTATTAATGTCATTTTACTCATTAGGTAAAGTACTTTCGATATCAGTTTAAAGTTTTTTGATATCTGCAATAGTTACGGAATAATCGCCTGTGCACACTTAACGATTACACCCTGTATAGAGGTAGTTAGTATGCGCATATATTAGCTTTATCTATGTGCACATTTAGGAGGGGACATGTTTGTCTAACCACACCTTAAAGGGTTCGTCCTTATAATGGTGCTCATAAAACTTAGTTTAGTACTGCTGTCCTGATATTAAAAGTGTGTTTTGACTGACTCAAGAATATTTTATACTAGGGATGTATCGGAACCGAATTCGGTAGCGGAGATTTTAAATATAGTTTGTCGGAACCAGAATCTGAGACAAAGGCAGAAGATAGATGTGTTAAAGGCAGGTCTAATAAAAAAAGTAAAATACACACATTATTCATCAGTTAAATTCTTATTATCAGTTTAAAAAATAATACAGGTAAATGTATTAACTGGGTGTTAAAATTAAAATTAATTTTGATAAATAAAAGTTTAGCAGCTTTATCTCCGTCTAATCTATATCTCAACGGGTCATAGATTAGGCCAGCACCACTGAAAATACGTTCGCTTGCTATTATTGAGCTTAGTGGAAACGACAATCGAGTTCAGGGATTGAAAACTTGTATTCACTTTCTACTATAATAAAGGATCGCCACTGATAGGAATACGTGTTCCTCTATAATTTGTAGGCGCCTCTGTACATCGACCTCCGATATAACTGCCGATTAAAATTTATCGGAATCGATAGTGCAAAATCAATCGGAAGTTTCGAACTTTCGGAATCGGAACCAGATCTCCGTAACATCTCTAGTTTATGTATTGAATGTATTTTATGTATGAGGTATGTATATTTTACATGATATTTTGAATCCAAAACAGCTTTGCACGAAATTCTGAAGCAAATCATCATCATCGTCGACATGAGCAAATGAAAAACTATCGTAAATACCGTTTAACATTACATATAAATGTTTATTACATGCATATTTTATACACCCAACACTACCATTTCTTATTTGTCTACCAATTTGTAAATTGGTCTTAAACTCAAATAGAGAAAAAGCTACGTTTACCTTATATCGATCAGTTAGGTAATGCTACAGTAAGGACAGTAACGGGCCGCTGTCACGCTGAAGGCACGGTTTCAGCAGCCGTGCCCACTCCATCGGACGACGACCTCCAAAGAGTTGCCTTGAATGTTGCGACCAAGTTATGAGAGGAGGCGCATATTTTATTAGATGAAATTTTTTTTTTTTTAGTTAAAGTTACACATAAACCATAAAACCTACCAAAGAGAGTTGCTTTTTTACCCGACTGCGCCAGAAAGAGGGTAATGTTTTTCGAGCGTATGTATGTATGTATGTATGTGACTATGTATGTCCATTTATTTGGCACGCCCTACCGGCCAAACAGCTGGACTGATTTTGACATATAAGGTGTCGTTGTATTCATTAAATTGTGGTGGTACCACAGAATACAGAGTACGTAGTTTTGGTAGATCATTCTCGCCCGTAGGCTACAAAATATTGTTTGTCCTCGCCTGCAGCATTATAAAGTATTTAGTTTGACTAATTTGAATGTACATAGATATTGTGTTACTTGTTTTTCTCTTTTCAGTTCATGAATTTTTCATTCAGTCGGGTTTTTTGTTTTTTATAATAATATATTTTTAACGAAATATCTTAGTCCCGAAATCCTAGAAGAACTAGAATCCTCATCGTTTATTAGAGCATAAGACTGAGAGACGGCAGAATAGCATAACGCATTTACTAATATTATTGATGGATCTGTGTCACTATCATCAATACATATTATAAAAACAAAGTCCCTCGCCGCGCCTCTCTGTCTGTCTGTTCGCGAACTTAAACTCAAAAACTACTGAAAGTATTTTCATGCTGTTTACAACAAGAGACAAAGTAATTCATGAGGATTATTTAGGTATATAATTTGTTAAGGTTTTTTGTTTAATCGAAAACACTGACTAAAACTACGACAGAAAAAACATCTAGGCATAATATGCTCTACTACCCATGCGAAGCCAGGATGGGACGTTAGTTATTGATAATTTCTACTTTCTATCTTGTTACTTGCTACTCAATAGAGTTTCCTTTGGTTAGGGTACTCTTATGACTTGCATCTGTCTGCATAGTCAGACGCGGACTTGACGAATCAATTGTTTCAGAACTCCGCGGCTCCGGCACGTTGTCGTGGGTGGCCGTTTAACTGCGATTTTAAAGGTTTCATTGGAAAAATGCTGTTTTGAGAGCACACTTCTTGTATCAAGGGTACTTTTAGAATCATTTATTTACTCAACACTTCCGTAGCAGGTGTAGGTTTGTCCGCATTGGGCACATCCAACGGCATCTTCCAATTTATTTTTAAGTCATTACAAGAAAGTGCTGACATTTTATTTAGATTTGTTTAACGTGTCAACAAATTTTGTATCCTATCAAGCGTATACAATACTCATATGAAATCTTTGTCCCTCTGATGTTCGGAAGGCTCAGCAATCGATTCGACCAATCCTAGTACAATCCGACCCAAAAGTAGAACTACTTGCCAGCCCACTTCACAGTAATAATTATAACCATGTGATGACAGTAAATGTATTGAGTATTGAGTATTGACAAAGATACGTTGTGATTACTATGATATCGTTCACTAAAAGTATTTTTATTTTAAACGTTATTAACGTTATATTTTTGTATTAGTTTTGCTTTGATAAAATTCATGGTCGTTCCGTCGTTCGTAGTAATATGGTAACCAATATTGATAACGTATATTTTTATATTTTCACAGAAATGATACGTCACGCACGTTTATAGGAAACTATTTCTAATAGAAGTGCTGATTGCTCACGTATTAGATTTATTGACATAGACAAGCACAACTTATTCAAGGTATCTACAGCCGTGTGGTCTGGAGTCTGACAGTTTGATGAATATTATTCTAATAAGGGGCTTAGCATTCCTTCCTATACTACTAATATTATAAATGTGAAAGTTTGTGAGGTGTGATGGATGGATCTTTGAACTTTACTCTTACACGCAAAAACTACTTAACGGATTTTGATGAAACTTGGAACATACATAGTTTGTGACCTGGAATAACTTAAAGGCTACTTTTTATCCGGTTACCACGCGAGCGAAGCCACGACGGTAGGCTAGTAATCCATATAATAAAAAAATATTTTTACCGAATTCAATAAATTGCGTGTGTCTCGTGAAAGCTCGAAAACGGCTTAACCGATTTGAATATATATTTTTTTTCACTTTGATAAAGGGGTGGTTTAGGAAAACAGAAAATTTGGAAAAACACAAATGAACATTTCAAAAAATCCAATATGTTTATATTTTATGGGATTTTTGTATGAACTCTACAATGCGGATTGGACAACGTCTTTCGGATCAGCTTGTTTGTTATAATTCTCATTGCCTTAACTGCGTATAGTACGGTAGGAATATTGTCAACATTTAGTTTAGTTTTTAACCGAATTCAAAAAGGAGGAGGTCCTCAAATCGTCGGATCCTTTTTTTTCGCCTTTTTTATGTATGTTCACCGATAACTCCGTCAATTGTGGACCGATTTTCAAAATTCTTTTTTTTTTTCTTCAATGGTGATCCCATATAAGTTTTATTCCTGAGGGATTGTTACTTTTCCCGGAAAACTCAAAAAACCTCATCCTCACTTGTAATTTTCGCCCTATGACCAATATCACCGATTTTCAAAATTCTTTAGAGCAAGAAGTAAGTAGTGATTTATTTTAAGTCTTTAAGGTTTATTTTTAGCGTTTGGAGATTAGAAACTGTTTTCTACATTTTCCATTTATTTAGTAGATTATTGAAAAATATTTTCTAAGTCCCACCACGCAACACACCATGTCCATCATCCATATGATTTTTTTTTCCATATAAGTCAGAAATTTTACATCAAAAGCTGCCAAGCTGCCTTATACGGTTTTAGTACGGACTGCTCGAGTCTGTTGTTTGCTTAGAATAAGAAAGAGCTACTTTCCTCGCTATTGTTAGTACAGTAGATAGTGTAGACACTTCAGACAGTCTCCAGACACATTTTTCCTGAAAAGATGCGAAAACAATAATACTGTCGTCCTCTTCCTTTCTAGAGTATTCAGCTCCGAGTTAATTAGTTAGTATAACCTTTTTGACAAGTCTTGGCAAATGTTAAAATAAATAATAATAAACTAACGCTAATTTAGTGGATTATAGGATTTTTAGAGAAATGTGTTAACGTTTTTAATGTTTATTAACCTCTGTGGCGCAGTGGGCGAAAGTCCGCCTGAGACGCAGAAGGTTGCGGGTTCGATTCCCGCTGCGGGACAAATGTTTGCATGTTCTGTAGATAGTTGTCTCGGGTCTGGGTGTTTTCTATGTATGATAAGTATGTATTTACAAAAAAAAAATTATATGTGTAGTATATCAATCATGTGGTTCCCATAATACAAGCTCTGCTTAGTTTGGGGCTACATGATGCTGTGTGATTACGTCCCACATTATTTATTTATTTATTTATTTATTTACATATTTTATTGTTAATTCTTCTCTGGTCGCGTTACGTTATTGTGCAAATAAAATTAGTTTTTTATTTTTTTTAATAAAATAGTTAAAAAATAAATAGTTCTGAGACCTTCTTTTAAATAACTTATTTTCTTTTAGATTAGTCTGTAGCCAGTAAGCCATGTCGGAGGCTTGTCGCCCAAAATCCATAGCTTATCGACTGCAAATAAGCGCCTTACGAATTAGTTTACATACAAGAACATATTATATTGCATCGTACATATATAATATTGCATATCATATTTAACAAGATACTACGATAGTGCAACCACTGTCTAACTCTGTCTGGTCTGCATTGGAAGATTATATCATACTTGTTACTCTACATTTTATGAACGCTTTATTGTTTAACGACCTACTTCGCTAATTGCTATTTAGGTGAACAGCATCCCCAATTGAGAATACTCTTCATCTTTTGCCCAAAATTTGCTGCAATTTACATAATCGTCCTTTAATGTTGGTTCTTTTTTTGTTTCAGGTAATTAAAAAGTCTCCTTGCCTTGGTCAAAGATGGTTTAAGTTATTACCGGCTGGACACACATATTATTGACAAGGCTGGGCGTTTTTTGCGCGCGTATTACGTTAATTGAAAATTTAATTCTTTTCTTTTTGTTTAGTTACGAATAAATTATTATAAATAAGAGTAAAATAAAAAGTAATATGAAAAAGTTAATCGTCTTAAAAAAATTTACTCAATATTAAGAAATAATATTTTTATATTGCCCATGAAATTGACCAACAAAAACGAAATCAACTGTAGTTAAGAAACAAATTAATAGCTGGGCCTACAATGTTTTTTGAGGTCTGTGCCGGCCTTTATATAAAGTACTTACCTGTCACTGTTCTACATTGTTCCCTAAGTTGAAGTAAATGAAAGCTAATAAAAAACAAGAGCGGTAAAGTGCGAGTTAACTTGGGTGAGTTCAATTACGAATAATTGACCGCGGGTGACGTCAATTACGAATAATTCAATACATTACATTCAATACATTCAGTTTTGTATTCTCGTGGATATCATGAGTAGTATAGTAGTGAGTTCTAGTGTGGGATATTTCCCTCACTCTCATAGTTTCTATCACTCACACTCGGGTTTACTTTACTCACACTTTTTCTACTTCTCTTCATACTTAGCTTTTTTATAGGTATTTGCATCCATGTGGCTGACCACCATAGTTTAAAATTTTTATTTTTATATTTTGGACCCATTTGGGTAGAAAACAAAATTATTTTTTTCTAGCAATCTTATTCAGTTAATGCATTTTAAATCTGCAAATTTCAAGTTGATAGCATAAGTAGTTCCTGAAATAATAAGGTGTGACAGACAGACAAAGCGACACCATAAGGGTTCGTTTCACCGTCTATTTATTTATTTATTTCTTTAGGGCTTCCAATGAGTAAACACAACTCTCACGAAAATTCTTAATATTTAAAATTCCTTTCCTGTGCTTACTCTTATAAGGTAGCCACAGCTAAAACAAGTACCTTATACGCTACGAGATTTAGAGTGTCGGTAAAGTCACCCTTCAAATGGTCAAAATCGGATAAGTAGTTTTGGAGATATGCATGGAGAAACATACATACATACACCTGTTACATTTTGTATATATGTTTGGAAGCCCTAATAGATTCACATAGTGAATATTTTGCAATTAGCGTAATATTACATACATCGAATTGATAACCTCCTTTTTTTGAAGTCGGTAAAAATAATTAATATATTTCCCTTAATAACTTTATAATTACACGAGTTCATAAGTTTATTAAATAAATAGATACTGAATTATTGAAATAATAATAATAATAATGATATGGTAAATAGTTACTAAAACATTCAAATTATGTAGAATTATAAAATTATCAATGTGTTTTTAATACAGCGGTTTGACCTAGAATGATAATCTAAATAGTACCCCCTCCGATCTCAAAAATGGTTCAAGATAGTAAAAAAAAATTTAAACAAGAGTTTTAGAGAGTAAACCCCATAGGAAACAAGATATTTGCAATAAATCGTTTTTTTTACCCTTGTCCTTGGAATGTCTGTAGTAGCCAACACTCTACGATAAGTAGGTTTTGAGACAAGTTTTAGGGTGCTAAAATAAAGGTTTATACAAGTTTTTAGCCGACTATCTCCTATTCCTAGGTAAATCCCCTAAGTTTCCTGGACTATGAATGGTGTCCTACCACAAAAACGTCAAAGTACCTTTTACTTAAGGATTTACCTTAAAAAAACTTTCAAGTGAGTAAGCAGCGATGTCATCTCCATCATCCATTGCGTCACGCCTCGTTGGTGCGTCGAACGGGGTAATTTCTACCGCATAGAAAAAACAAACAAATCGTCCACGTCGCCTTTTATGATCAGTCGACTTGGTCGAGTAACCTGGTTATTCGGATCAATATTTTTTGACCTTTTGTACAATCGATTTCACTGGTTTACTATCAATAGAAAGCGGGGATAACAATAATGAATGAAATGTTGAAACTTGAACTCCGGATAAGCGAGCTTAGTGGCTAGAGGAGTTCATTAATACCACTTTACATCGATTAGTTGGATTCAGCTGAAGATGAACTTTACTTTTTCTCCTTACATTTATTATACTAATCATTTCAATTCAGCAATATCTGTCCTTGATCTAAATCACCGACTTTCATGATTAGGTACTATGTAGCGTCATGAAGATCAATCAGCCAAGTCTATTGAGAGTTGAATGAATGACTTGCAAGTTGCGAGTGTAGACAATAGCCAAACCTGACAGCAGGAATAGGAAAGCTAACGGCTAGCCGGCCGGTGCATAGGTGGGCGAGCAAACGGGGCGACGACAATCGCTCCATTATATCCATACCGAGCACGGGCATCGAACCCGCACCCACATGTTTGTCATTACCAATATGTATCGTCATAGTTTAGTGCAACGATGCATTTCTGTAACCGGCTTCTGGTTAGGAAGTGGTTTATGCAAAACTTTCTAGTTTTGAAGTGGAATTGCTTTTTGTGTTTCTAATGGTCAGCGCAAAACGGCGGACGGCAGGCCAGGAGATTTTAAATTTACTACGTAAATTCGTACGTATCGTATAGCTATCCCTAGCTCACAGAGTGACAACTGAGCATGAAAGAGGATACCCCTTGACGTAAATTTGTTGGTGTCTGACTTTTGGAATTTTTATCTGGTTCCATTAGGTACGGGTGCGTACGAATTTACTTGGTAAATTTAAATACCCGTGCCTTAATGTGACACCGCTACTCCGCCGATTTGTACTGCCTTAATAGTGCTGATTGCTGGTTCGTTATGCTTTAGTGGGACTTAAACGTGGTGGTCAATTACTTGTCTGTTCGGAGTGCGGTTCCGACAAAAATGTGCTTTTAAATTACCTGTAGTTATAGGCCGAGGCTCTTGCCTCAGGTGACGTCTTCCCCAGGGAACCTCTATGGAAACCTGTCTGGGAAAGCTTTATAATATCCCTTTGTTATCTACTGCAACTGTAAAATGAAAACCTTTAATATTTTCATACTAAGACTTAGATGGATAGACTTTAAACTTTTTTATGACCTTGACAAAATTTGATTGACTAGTTATCTAAGTGTATATTCGGGTCTTTGATTGGCTTGAACTCATTTTGCGGACCAAACTTAAATTAAGAACACCTTACATTGTACCACATGAAGCAATAAAGAGTATATGAATATTAGAGTAGGGATAGGGACATTAACTGGGGAATGGGACTGTCCTTGGGTTTTATTGCGGGATTAATATTCTCGTTGGACGATTAATAAATCTGTTGATCGGGATTTTGATTGAAGGTTTTTGCTCTTATTCTTATTCTGAGTCATCAATTCTTGTAATCTAGCTCAATTAGAGTTTACATCTGCGATCAGAAGCGAAACAATTGAACTATGTTTTGAGCTCTGTTCCGATCGGACGTCGAACCCAGCATATGTGCCCTCATGTCTCCTTCACTTCCGTCGCCTACTTACGATGTTTGTGTGCACTGAATGGGAACACATTATTTAGTAAAAGTACCTATGTTGACTTAAAGTTACGGTGTGTTTTAAAACTACTTTGTTTTGTCCGTCACTGGTTTTTCACCTAATCACTGTGTTGTGCTTGTGCCAGTATATAAGGTCAGCAATATTGCGTTGTCATAGGGATATAAATATCAAGGAAAACGGACTCAATGTCTTCTATACTGCCTACCAGTTCCGATCAGTGGTTTTCTCGTGTTACGATTATGACGTTAGAAGGAAAAGGGGATTTATGATCAAAGAGCGTAAAAAATACCACTAACTTTCCAAGAGTTGTTGCTATTACTTTTTGGTATTGCGATTGTTGTCTACTACCTTCGCGCAATAGGGTGGTTTGACCACGTAAGTAAACATTACATACATTAAACACAACATTCGTGTTTAAATAATCTATCTCTAGATATATTTTCTGAATGTTTTAGAAAACAAAGCCCAGTGGCCTCAACAAACGAACAAAGGCCTAAAAAGTCATATAACCACGGTTCCGGTGTGAAATCAACCAACCGGAGCTACATAACAAATGCTAGGCGAATCAATGATGTGCTAGTTTTTAATGGGTACCTTAATGATTAACGAAGGCCATATATACCCAGTGTGCATTTACTTGTGAAATTACTTTATTTCTGAAATATTGAAAACAGATATTGGATTATTTATTTTACTCCCAAGATTTGTACGTTTAATACTGGATTATGTCAATTCTGACCTGCAAAATTGAAATTGATATTTATTGTGTATAAAATACATGCAGATTGTGTTTTAATATCTAAGTTAGCATAATTAAGGATTATAAACTTATGGTACAAATTATTATTATTTATTTAATTACTTGGATTAGTTGTTGCGAGTATTTAAGTTTAATACATAAAAGAGCTGGGTTTCGAATGGCTTCAATATACACAGCTCAAGTACGCGTGTAAAAAATCTTAAGTAGTACACATTGTAAGCACAAAAGTGCGTTGGGGTGGGGGTCGGACAAGAGACATCGCGGGCTTCGAGATAAACGTATCTCAACAAGTTCATTATTTCCTAATAACACAAAAGTCTTAGACAAGGTGTAATGGGGTCACAGAATGAGGTCCTATCCTCTAAATGTGTATAAATGTGTACAGTGCTGATAATATGCTATATAACTGATTCATGAATATTAAGTTGCTATCCTGTATCGCGTGAGGCACTCGAGTAAATTGCCAGAAGGACGTCCTCGTCTCAGTCCTCGTGAACTCAAAAACGGACCTCATCAGAACAAGTGGAGCGTAAACTCGAAACAATTCATATTCAAATGGAGGAAGTAATTTTTGTAAATTGGTGGTATTTTTAACAAAACTAAATGGAGCAAGCACATAGCCTACTTGATGTTAAGTGAACCATTACTTAACACAAGGCCTTGCATCATAGGTCATTCATGTTAGGAAAGTGCCATTAGATGCAACGTCCTGCGTCCATAAACATGGGCATGAAGGTCTTGAGCTTGTAATTTCGCCGGCATCCTTCAAACCGAAACACAGCAGTGCTGCTTCACGGCTGAAATAGCCATGGTGGTAGTACTTCTATTACTCTTTTACATTGATGGATTGGACAATATTGCACTTTACCTACCGTTGTATAGCGATAATAGTAATTGAAATATTGTCGTCACGGCCTTTAGAGGAATAGCGTAAAAAAGACCTCTGTGGCTTAATGAGGCGGCGAAGGCTCGCCGGATATTGGGGTGCCGGGTTGCTGGTTTGATTCTCGCTGCTCCCTATACAAATGTTTGTATGATATGTAATTAGTTGTCTCGGATCTTCTAAGAATAATATGTATATATATACATAACATTACAATTACGATTAGCCTGTTATGTGCTACAGCTGGGTCCTCCCCATAAAATTTGAACTAGACACCTCCGATAAAGCGTAGGTACAAAAAGTCAAGATCGATATACATAATATATATACATGATAAAAAAAACTATTATTGAAGTATTAATTCACGAAGTAGGTAGTACTCATAACATAACACAAGCTCTGCTTAGTTTGGGGCTAGATAATTCTGTGCGATAATTTCCAGCAATATTTATTTATTTATTTATTCATTAGTTTACTTTTATAACGAAGGCTTTGAAGAACCTAAAATCTTCGACACCAATTCGAATACTAAAAGTGTACCAATTCCAAGATATAGAAAATTTAACACTTTCTTAAATTTAGGGAAAATGTAACCTAATCACTTTGTTAGATTGTCCCAAAATCTCTATCATCCTTGTCATGTCGTTATAGTTCCATAGTTTACCTAAAGTATGATTTTTCGCGTTTTTATGGGAACCCAAACACCGCAGTGTGACGTCACGCGAGCGGACATCCGAAATACCTATTGTTGTCTGACACGAATGATTAACGATGTTCAGGAGTTATGAAGGTTTTGTATACGTTGCAATTTCATGGTTCACGTTACATGAGAGCTTTCGCGTCAGGACGAGACATCTCATTATAATGATAAATGAATTTTGATGCCTTCGTACTTAACCTTCTTCAATACAACATCGCCGCCACTTCGCACCAGCTTATATCAGTCCACTACTGGACATAGGCCTCCCCTAATAAAAGGGTATTTCACCATAATCCCCGCGCTTAACATGCGGGTTGTGGATCGCAGAGCACAGCTTCTCGCACCGCTGACGCTGCTGCCCATCGGCGGTCAGGGAATTTAGCTGTGTCGGGTTTGGCTATGTTATGTCCGCATTCAGCCGGCCGTCAGAGCACAGTTGTTATGTTTACAGCAGGGTACAACACGAGCAGGTGCGGTTGGCTATGATTACGGAAGGGAAGTTGCCATTATACCCCATCGCAAATTGCACGACCTTCGAAAGCTTATGATATTAATCCAAAACTTGTTGTAAATATAAGATGAAGGTGACCTTTTGCATAAGAGTTAGGGAAGTTCTTGTTTATCCAATCACTGTCAATCTACGTGAGCCAGTTACTGTTGATGTCATCTGAATCTAACAAGCCAGGCTTGCATAAATCTATGTGCGGCCAAGAGTCTAGCTAGGTTTTTCTGTAGCCTGTGTATTAGGGTGTATTCCAGAAAATTATGATCTCAACAAGTGTTCAATTTAATAACTTAACTCGCGTAAGACCTGGACTAACCGACTATACCACCGAACTAATTCCATCGGCAACTCACGTTCTTACGAAATTTCCTATATATATTTTTTCTTATATATTTTTTCAGCGATAAGGCTAATTGTTTTTTTTTAATTAACCTGCATCGTTCCACAGCTGGGCAAAGGTCCCCCCAAATTCCGCCAACCATTTCTATCCTTTTAGATATCCCACCATCCTCTCTCAAAGTTCTTCTAGTTCTTCCCACCGCTGCGCGCCGCTTGCTTGGCCAACTGTAAATCTAAAAAGTAAATCATGCTGGATAATTTCACACAACATCATGTAGGTAGCCGCAAAGTAAGCAGAGCTTGTGTAATGGAAGCCACATACTTGATAAATGCACTGTGCTATTTCATATTGCTTAAAATACGTTACTTTTACTTATTTGTTTTTTTTATTAATGATTAAATAAATAAAAAACAATATAAAAAAAATCAAACTAAGCAGAGCTTGTATTATGGGAACCACATGATTGATATACTACATATATACAGTCTTTTTTTTGTAAATACATACATATCATACATAGAAAACACCCAGACCAGAGATATCTGCAGAACATGCAAACATTTGTCCCGCGGCGGGAATCGAACCCGCAACCTTCTGCGTCTCAGGCGGACCTTCGCCCACTGCGCCACAGAGGCCGATTGTGGTTAGTAAAGTCATATCTAGCTATCTGTATAAATCTAGTGCATTCTACTATAAGTACTAATATATTAATGTTTCTGTTTTGTAAACGCGATAATATTTTACTTATTGGTTGCTAATAATAGTGCATTACTTATTAAATAGTCTTAGTTCATTGCTTTGTAAGACATCGTAGTTTAGTTTTACGATCTAGTATCGTGTTCATGTATCACTTCCACTGGGCGGTCGCAGTCACGAACTCAAATGTACTTGTACGTACAGTCTTCGGCAAATCCAGCGTGCGTATATTGAACTTTATTAATTATATGTTAAGGATTGTTGTTTCTGGAATGCATGTGCTGGGGTGTACCACCCGCATTGTCATGCGACCATGGCATTCGAGCATGGCCGTGCAGTAAGTGATGCAAATATAATTGTTATTGAAGATTTATGAAGAGAATTTTGTAGAAATTCGCATTGTTGGGCCTGTAAGAGATTTATGACTTTAATGAAATGAAAATTTATTTAAAAAGGTTTCCCTCCTTAGAGATAGTGAAATATCGTAACTTTTTATACAACCGATTATCATGAAATTTACGGATAAGTAAATAACCGTAAAAGCGAGCGAAGCCGTGGGCAGAAGCTAGTAAGTAAAGCGCATAATAAATATTTAATAATAAATAGTGATTAGCTTTGTATTCAGAAAATTTACGATAGATAGTCTTTATTTATTATATAAACTTTTAACAAACTCTAGTTAGTATGTCTTATAATCTAAGTTAGGTTTGTCTAGTCTAGACACTAGACCAAATAATAGCATTACCGAATAATTTAAATTGCTAAATCTAAAGAAACATGATTGGTTCGCGTAAATAAAACTTAACTTATTTACTGTAGAAACTGTGTATAAATCGTTCTTAACACGTTGACTGCTTCCCTCGGAAGACGACCTGTGCGTGCACCTTAGTTGTGTTTTTTTTGCGATTCAAAGTGTTAAAAGCTAGGTGGAACAACAGTTAATCCATAGATCTGCAATTACAATATAATCTAAGAAATACCCCGACGGCGCGCTTGCATAAAACTTTTGTAATGATCAATTGATGCGCACGTTTTAGTTTGAAATGATCATCGAAGCTAACATTACAGTTTGGAATGATCAATTCCAGTTGCAGACATAAAGTCACTTCCGCAGTGGCGCCGCGTCTTCTATCTGGAACTCCGTAACGGGATATTAATAGCTGTCTCTTGTCTATTTGTTACCATTGGATTTCACTTTAAGGAAAATTCGACTTCAGATAGATACGTTTATTTGTGACACACACACACACACACACACACACACACACACACACACACACACACACACACACACACACACACACACACACAAACAATTATTAATATTTATTTTTGAAATGAACATACAACTAAAAGTTCTGTGAGTATTTCAAGCGTCTACCTGTTGCCGTTATTAATATCAAGCAAAAAACGGCAAAAAAATCACGTTTGTTGTATGGAAGTAAGAAGTTTTAGTATTTGTTGTATAGGCAGCAAAAATACATGTATCTACCTACATCATATAATAAAAGTTTCATCCAAATCGGGTTCAGGCTTTCCGCAGTTGAGTGGAAGTGGAAACACACAAACTTTCGCAATTATATTATTAGTGTGCCTTCTTGTTTATAAAGTTATGTAAATTAAACAGGTCTGGCTGGATCATACTAATACTTTAATCAAATGGTTAATGATTATGGTGAAAACGAGACGAAGATCTAGGAACAAAGATGTTTAATCAATACCAAAGGTACCTAGCAGCTATGAGACAAAGGAATAAGTAATTTTCATAGACGGAAATAACATAAAATTATCCTATAAAAATCCTATGTTAAGAAAATAAGTTGCTATTTTGTTACTTAAAAACCTATTGGATTCCTTTAAGCATACCCAAATCTGTTCCTTATGTGGTTGAGGAGAGGAGTGTGACAGACGCAGCGAACACAATGCCGGATGATTCAAGCACATCCCAAAATAACTACCGGGCTCAAGATCAGTTCTGATATTTAAATTTATTTTGTGGGTTCGTGTTTGATTATTTCTGTTATTTTAGTTAGGGTTTCATTATAGTGTCTCAGATTGAGGAACAATTTATATTTTGAAACAGGTATTTCGCCCTATTGCTGGACAAAAGCCTTCCCCAAACTTTTCACGTCCTTGTCTCTGGCGGTTTCCTACCATTATTTCTTAAATGCATCCAAATCATCCCCGACCCCGACTCCCTTTCCGTTAAGTGACCATGTTTTGTTGATGTTAGCCCACCTCTAGCATGGTATCGAGATAGACGCTCAGCATGATCAATTACTTCAATTAAAAGTATAGCTGAAATCTCTATAAAATAATATCATGTAAACTGTTAGCTTTTTACTTTTTTAAAGTAGGATACCATTAAATTAAACCTAATTATTTATGTGATGACCTCCTTACTTCCTGCCTGGTAGATCTAATATCCAAGTTATTACTGCTTTATTCAGATACTTCGGTTTACTTTCTCTTAAATCATGATATCTTTAGATAATTGCAGTCTAGTGAACGTCCATTAACACAAGTACCTACTACATACCTACATTCTCTGTGTTGGACTTACTCTCACTTTTTTTTAAAAGGCTAGCCTTAGTATCCTCAAAAAACTTGCATGCTTAGTGCTTGAGTCAAGCGAAGGTCGCGGTCTAAAAAAACGGTTCGGAAAAGAGTTTTTATAGGCTTGAATATTTTTTTACTATACTATAGAGTTGGGCTAAGAACTATTCAGTTGTCGATTAGAAAAGTGTTGCAGTACCATTCAAATCATCAGAGTAATCAACTCTGATGATTTGAATGGTACTGTATATATACGTAAATATTTAGCTTTGCCATATTGTAAACGTTTGCTGCTAAATCGTAAAGAAATAGTTGACAATTCAAAAGTAATCAGCAAAAAGACGTTGATCTAGAAATCACTCGACTTCTAATGATTCTGTCGTCGGAATAAACGGTAAAATCCGTTCATTTATAAATGGGTTATGCTCATCGTGATGTCATTCCCATAAGAAACCTCTTGTTAACGTTGACATGACACGGTACAACGACATTGACGTGCAATTATACCGTAACAGTTTATTCGAAGAGATTTTCTAGAATTCCATTAATTAAATAACCTACTTCTTTACCAAATTAGCGTGTGTTTTGTTAAGATTTGACCCAGTTCTTTTATCGTGTGAGTGTCATTGAAACATAATAAGCTGACCTATGGCAAACTGATTAATACCTATCGAAAGTATTCTATAGTTATCGTTAATTTACATTATATTCTTGCAAATATATTTGAACTGCTTTCATATATATTTTTAGATGATTTCAAGAACAGGAATCAAGGATAAGTCTTGATTCAATCAATCTCTCGAGTGTCATTATGATCAGCTTATCGATAATTGCAGTGTCACGTCACTGGTCCTAGCAAGATTTAGCGATATGACACGATCCCTGTGTCAACTTGAGCTTTATACAAGCACGAGTTTCCACGCCTTGTTTCTCTTAATAACTATTGAAATGAGCATTGCTTACATATTTATTTAAACAGCATCTTAATTTTAAACTAACATTTCTCTAGGCTGCACTCACACTTGTTTCTTTCCTCGCAAACTTTCGAAAGGAATCAAGTTGAGAACTTTCGTGTTATGTAAAGTCACTTAAACAATTCCTGTAGAATATTGCGTCGAAAAAAGTAACGTTAAACATACCTCCATCATCATCATCATCATTATTTCATCATTTTCAACCGTTGTCGACCCACTGCTGGGCATAGGCTTTCTTTCGATTTTGCCAGTCGCCTCGATTCTGCGCTAAACCAGGTGCCGCCCACTCTAAACAAACCTTAACTCTTAATATTAATTTATAAATAGTTTGATGATGTTTATTCAGTCTTACAAAGTGTACTCATTTAATATGCTGATTTATTTGGACGAACGTGCCTCAAAGAATTTGAATTTTAAATTCGTGATTGTTATTTTTTCGACTGCGAATCGTGTTTGACCCTTCCACCATCGAAATTGGGGCTGAGGCTGACTGAAAACGTCAAAACAAAAAAAAAAACTAACAACATTTTCTCTCTTTAGTCGGATTTTTTCAGTAAAATCCGACTAAAGAGAGAAAATGTAGTTAGTTTTTTTTTTTTCATAATTTCCGTGTTGCATTAATGACTATATGTTATTAGTTGCTATAATCAACCCTTATGAGTACCGTGAACCAACAATGTATAAAAATTTAAGAACGTGGTGATGAGACTAAAAAAAGCGAAAGAGGTAGGTATATCAGGATCGTAGCAAATAGAGATTCGTGGTATCTGTCCTTTGGGAAATAGGCGTGACTTATGTATTTTATTAGAATATCGATTGAAGTCCAAAGGCGTTCTATCAATGAACCAAACTACATGAATGGTCATTGCGCGGCCATTAATTCACTAGCCATACAAACTAGCAGTCCACTCACGGTTCACACTTTGCACTATTAGTTCAACTGTCATTGTATTAAGCCCTCATTATCATTCGAGCCGTACCGCGTTTCCTCATCGGTTTGATGATTCACGAATAGAATTATTGGTGAATTACCTATATTTGAGACGCAATTGTCTCCTCTATGAGTGTGGTATTTCTTCATCGGCTTCGAAAACAGTGATGATGCTCTCAGCTACTTAAAAATCAAAGCTATGATCTCACAACTAAGAATTACCGAATACAGTGTTATACATTAATTATGATACAATAAGTTCATCGTAAATCACGTTCAATCATTGATGGATTTTTTTTATCTGTGTGGATGTAAAGTTGCCCTGCACTATTCGGCTAAATATAGTATTTTTAGTTTACAAAAGCAATTCATTCACATCCGCGCTCCCAAAAAAGACCGACCGTGACTCAGCCACAAATAGAAACCATTTCAAATTTTGTTAGTACTTTTATTTGGGTTTATTTTGGTCACATACTGAGGGAGGCACGTACAGGCCAGGCAGCAACTATAAAGCAAATTCGATAAAACAGTGTCAATAAATGAATTATAAAAAATCAAATGAAATTACTTTATCTGTTGGTAAATAAGGAGACGCGGGTTTGTTTGTATCGTACTCGGCTGAGCTCCAACTACCAACTAGGTTTCCCTATGTTTGGGAAATCAGTAAAGGACAGTATCAGGAATAGTGCCATTCATTTGTATCCTAGACGCTTTATGCTTTCAAATATTGTAACAAAATAGACTGTTTCAATGTATCTGCTTGAAGCTGCATTCAGTGTCCTTCAAAAGTTTTCCTCTTTCTTCGATGGCTTGAACATCAAGGTTGTCCATCAAGGGCCTTCATCACTGGATTAATTGATCAGGTTTGGTTAGCCAAGTCAAGTACAAAACCAGCTCAATTCAAGTCTCAAAAAAATCTACCTTCAAAATATTCCAAGATACATTACTCATCCAGACATGACAAACATCCATCTATTAATTTTCCGGTACGAAACACAGGTATGCGCTAGCGTGATGCTGATGATGTTCATAATAAAGATATTTATTGAGCGTGTAGGCGTAGTCTGAGATAGTGTGTGTATAATGAGAGCATTAACTTATTCAATTCTATGATGACTGGTTTGTGAAGGCAGAAAAATAGGTGTGTCCCGGTGGATGTTTTTAGACAACTTGCGTCCTAGTATTGATATTAGCACAAGTTTATTAGGCTTGAGCTAAAATAGTTGGGATACTGCGCTGATCAAGTAGACAAAACAGTCTATAAAATTTGTAAAAACGTGTTCTGCGCATTCAAGGTCACAAACATGTTAATCCGTGCCGTTAACTATAATAATCGTGACAAAATGCGAAAACTTCTCTTTATTAAAACCATTTTTCCTTTTTCCTTTTCTGTTTTAATGATACCTTCAACAGCGGGAATAAATTGTCGGATTTTAAATGTGTGTTTACTAATAACTTATTCTAGTTTTCCGACAAACTATGAATCTAGAGATACAACATTACTAGAATTTTATCAGCTGTCCATGTCAAAGATTGCAGACACAGAAAAAAAGTGATTCTAAGCAAAACTATGCGAGTCTGAAAATGATGATGTCTCTGAGAACCAATTAAATGATGCTAATGCATACGAAAATTCGATTACCATTGCATTTAACTTACTTTTATTCCATTAATCCAAACTCGTAAACATACCAAGCAGTTACTGCTGTCATAAAGTTTACGATTCAAAGATCTGAAACATTCTGGTGGTCCGGTCTTGAACACTTTTAAGGCTACATAATACATATCTTTTAAATCGAAACGAGCAGATATTCTGTATTTATCCAAGACTCAAGAAATTAGTATTTCTTATAGACTGACTGAAACTACAATATTTTTTGTGATGTCAACCGTTTTGATCTTCATCCTTCAGCAAGGATATGTAATTTAGATTGTTAGCCTATTCCATCTAGATTTATTGTGCTCTAGCTACTTCTTCGCCCCCATATAACCTGGCGCATAAAAGCCCCTGCCTTAAGTCGGACGCCTTATTTTTGTTTTATGTTATTTATTTTCATCTGCTTTCTCAGTGTATATAGATAAACTTTCCTTTTTTCGATAACCAACCACGTTTGCAGATCAATCTGATCAATCAGTCCGACACGAAATTGATTGAATCATTACAATTGGTTCGTTTGATTTGGTACGATCTTTTTTGATTATTTCTTTAATAGCTTACGCTGCGGTTTCGCTTATAAGAATTATTTAAGTGATATAAAAGTATCTTGTGTATATTCAACACCACTGTATATTCCACAGTCTATTCTAAGTATCAAGGTACTTGGTACTAAGTACAAGGTTGCCATAAAGGTTTCCTGGAAGAGATCACTTTATAGTTTTATCGCTTATGCGATGAGGCCGCCCATTGTTTCATTATTTTGTAATTATTTGTATGGTGTGCATTAAAGTCTGTCTACCATGGAAATCGGATAAGACGTTATGCCGTGATTGAGCAAAAGAAAGAAGCGAAAGAGATATGCCAGTCAGGATCATAGCAAGTGGAGATCCGTAATCTCTGTCTACCCCTCTGGGAAACAGGCGTGACTTTATAGATGTATGTATATAAAATTCTTAAAACTTGATTTTAATGTGGGTCCGTGCGTGTGTGATTGAACAAACAAAGAACTAAGTATCCAATTCAAACATGCTGACTGACTTCGCATAGAGTAGTGTGATAGTGTATCGATGGTATGTCATGTACCAAATTAAACTGTCCTATGGAAACATATTTAACTGTCTCTCGTTTTCCGTTTCCGTGTGTTCTCACTGGCCCCAACCGCGTTATTAAGTAGGTGTCAGCAGCGGGAAGTGGCTATCGATAAATATCTAATTAGAAAGTAGAAAATGCAATTATTCACGGTCCCTGAGCAGACCATAGCGTAGCTCTCATCAATCATGCTTGGATGGACCAATAACTAGTGGAGGTTACAGTAGTTTCCACATGGGAGGCAAGATTTGCTTCCGTCGAGCAAATTGTGAAAAGGATTAACTTTTTATTTCTATATTGATATTAATTGAAAACACCTTGACGGGCAACAATTTTAAGCTCTTTGCAAAGATGCCTCTAAGTTACCAACCTTCGACCCGCTCTGCCGGCGGTCGTGAGATGTACTGAGGGTTTAATGTAATACACCGTTCAATATTTGCAGTTTTATTGGTGGGTTATTTACCTTAATGATGTAAAACTTTTTATAAAACTGGTCCAAACGAACGCCTTTTGCGATTTGAAGCTCAATTTGAGGGTTATGCATGTTTTGACTTCTTCAGCCTTTCAAATCTATAGTAGACTAGCTGACCCGGCGAACTTCGTACCGCCTTAGCGAACCTTCTCCTAATAATAACAAATACAACAAAAAAAGAATTAGTGAAATCGGTCCAGCCATTCACGCGTGATGAAGCTACATTGTAGAATGTCATAGTCCTCATCCGATTATTGTTTGCGATTGGGTGTTTAATACGCAGGTGGGAACTGTTATCAGTTAATCATCTTAGTCGTATCTGACTACTTCTACGTTAAAAATGGAAGGGGCTTTATTAGTTACCGGAAGAACTACGGAAATATTGAACGCAAGATAAAAGTTAAGAAATGGCGTAATTTTTTTTTGTCCCATACGCAATATCCAAAACGCGTGTGATCTCGACACACACCGTATCATAATTGAACTTGCCATCCACGCCGATCTATGCTAACGCCGCTGCCACTACAGCCAGACCCTTATCATCTAAATCAGTGTCTCTCATTCAAGTGCCGTCTTTATCTTTATGCTAATAAGGTCCAAACCAAAACCGATGTGGGCAGCAATCACTCTTCCGAGTTGTTAACTCATGTTAGTGAATCATGCATGAGAGATGAGTCTCGTTCCAAAGATAAGTTTGCAGTAATAGAGTGGGTAATGGGAGATAGGCTACGGCTATTTTATTAGATTGAACACGTTCACAGGATTGTGAATAGAAATTAGATTTTCTATGATGTCCATATATAGACCTCTTTGTAGTATCGTAGAAGAATAGTAATTATAACTTGGCTATACTGGATGGGGAAAAATTGCAATGCATGAAAGTTCAATTATTTTTTCCTTTATATATTAAACCTATACTTTTCTCAGAACAAAACCTTTAACTACAAAAGAAAAGGTAGCTGCCCTCGATGAGGTAAAATTTTGTCCCACCCTGTATAGTGGCTCAGACTAGCGCAGGATGGAGGTGAGTGGCATAATCAATGGAAGGCCTATGCCCAGCAGTGGGTAAAAATGGATGATGATGATGATGATGATGATAGTTGAACACCCAGCAGATACATGCATAATCCTGACCGCACAATGAAATATATCAGTATCGTAGTTTCTGATACCTTATCAGTGCGAGTTCAATTAATGTAGCTATAGCAATTGAACCCGAACTCACGAAACTTAGGTGAAAACAGCATCTATTGCTATATCTAGAGCAATATTCTGATACTAAATATGAAAGATTGAGAAAGAAACCTAAACAGTAGCATTTTAAACATTTCATTAATTTCTAAACGAGCCATTGCGCTGAAACTGTAGAAACAATCTCGTTCACTCCAGACCAAAAGCATCGTGATCGGAATAAACAACAAAGCTGACCAATTTAGCATCGCAGCCAATTAGTTCCATTCAGTTCAAGTAGTTTGTCCTTAAACTCCTTATCCATTGCACGAACACTGGCTTTCGCTAAGTTCGGAGCTTGGTGACAATTGATTCAGGGTCTTGCTTGACTTGACTTTTGAAGTATAATTGTAAAAAAAAATTTGAAGAAATCAGGAATTTGAAAAGTATCTCGTTTATTGTAGTTGTAAGCGTGATGTTCGATCTTGACTTGCTCACAATTTGATTTTGAAGGACCGACGTTATAGAATTTCTATGAATGGTAACTAAACTGATATCACAGCGTTAACCTATGTAAAACAAGACCGGTTAAGTACGAGTTGACTCGCCCACCGCGGGTGACGTCAATGGCGTGCGATACAAATGAAATATGTTACGTATATTCGTTTCAGATTTCTCGCTTTGACTTGGCTAATTTCATATATGCCACTCTATATGGCACCAATATGAAATTTTGTCATTTTTTATTTTAAACCTTTTGGGGATGAAAATGATTTTTTTTTTGCAATCTTATATAATTAGTGTATTTTAAATCTATACCAAATTTCAAGTCGGTAGCCGGTAACCTACCTAGCCGGTAACTTACCCTAAAAATCATAATACTAGACTAGACTAGATTATTGACATGATCGATGATAGCCTCCAGCTATCATCATGTTATTAATAAAACCCATAAGGACACCAATTTACAAATCATTCTGATTTGAGCATAGACATTATTTTGTTATTTTACTGAAATGAAAAAAATCTTATTATTCTTATCTTAATTTCTTTTAGTATTCCTTTATTTTATAGTACCTTCTCTAAATCATCGGAGAGTTGCGGTTTTTTCTCATCGATCAAACATTTTATCAATACTTTAACTTAGTTAGTAGCGCATTAAAGTGTCAACCCTGTTGGCATTGCATTTGTAAACCGTTACGTAGGCTCGTATACCAATATCTCGGAAACTGGTTCAATGCTAGGCAGATACTCGTTTAGATACAACTCGGATCGATGACTTGAATATAAAGTAATGTTGCAGTATATTCGATCGTTGCAATATTACTCAATATCTATCTCTACATCGGTCGTTTGGGTAAAGTTCATTGAAAACTATAGAGGTCCTAACATCGTACCTTGCGAAATACCTCTGCTTTGAATAATAATCATTCAAAAAAGTGTTGATATGCAACCATCTCAAATTTTTGTAAGTTTGGTAATGGCTGTGGTAGTTTAGTTTTATTCTTCAAAATTCGCTCGCTACCTGCCAGGAACTATCTAGCATTAGCTATAATTTTCCAAAGCTACAGTTATTTCTTATTTAAAAATGCCATTAAATGCGCTGTGTCCATACGATGGTGTATGAAATAATCTTTAAATGCTATCCGAGTTACCAACCATTTCAATTCAGCTATGCGGATGGCATTTCTTACGGCATTCAGCCTCGTCAGAACTTAATGAGCCTCAATAGCGACCGGAATTAATGGCCTGTAAACAAACCATAAATCATTGTTTACTAAGAATATGACCCAGATACAAGGTACTGTTTTTTTCCAAATCAAGGTTCTATTTTACAAACAGTCGATCTATGCGGCAATGACTTACTTAATGGATTGCTCACGACGTCTGCTGTGGAATACAGATTAGGGGGCAACCATAAGTTACATCACGGATTCGCAGAATTATGAACACCATGAGTCGATTCCCACAAGTCGAAACCACTCTCATGCTAAATCTATGAATAGACAGTGTAGGTGGCTTTGACCCGTTACCTGTAAATGTACACCATTCGCTCCCTGATATAAGTTGTGACTTCTTGTTTCATGATCTAATGGCTAATTCTAGTTCCGGTGATTTAAGGGTACACAAATGTTCAGAGATAGGACTAAAAGCCGGAACAAAATACTTAGCATGTCTCAGAAGCATGGCAACTCATATTTTTTTTTTTTATTAACGAACACAAGATACCACCATCCAACAGTGACGTCCCTAAACACCTCACTAAAATATTCTTCTGCAAGTTAGCCGTGTCTATAATTTAATGTTACTCTCTTTTTTCCAGGCATCGATGGATCTACCACCAGACAAAGCAAAACTCCTCCGAAACTACGACCTGGAAAAGAAATGGGAGATCATCTGCGACCAGGACATGGTGCAGGCTAAGGACTCTCCGGCGCACTACCTCAACAAGCTCAGGACATACCTTGACCCAAAAGCCTCCAGGAGTCATAGGGTGAGCTTTATTTTTTCTGATTATATTTATTTACCCTAGAATTTTATTTTTTGAGCATACCCTAGAATTTGAAATTGAGATGATGACGAGCTTAAACAACAGCCTTTATAGAACCCCATAATTCCCACGCTGGGCTTGCGGGTTGGGCTGGGGATCGCAGAGCACAGCTTCTCGCACCACCGACGTTGCTGCCCATAGGCGGCCAGTGGATTTAGCTGTGCCGGTATCAGGATGCGCTATGCCACGTGAGCCTCATTAGTCATACACCCCATGATGAGCTTGCATTGAACCAATACTCGGATTTTCCTCAAAATATTTTCTATTTGTATTCTGCGTTATTTATTGTATTTGTATATGCATTTAAACCTGGGGGTATTCATCATTTTATCACAAGATACAAAACGATAATATGCTGGATAGAATGGAATTACTTGTACCGTCATGAATGTTGAGAACGTTTTATGGATATGCAAAATGATAAATCTGAGAACAATCGCACCTCCAATTCAAACCGCCTAGTATCGTGATTCGTGAATAACAAACGGACAAGAATGACACAATTTCGCTCTGTATCCGCTTGACTTTACAAATTGCATTGCTTGAGATCACAGTGCCCTGGGGGCGCACTTCAGCTCCATACTTCACCATAGAACCGTTATCTTGAGACAATGGACATTTATGGTGAACTTAGATGAAGGGAAAGTCAAAGCTTGGTGCCATTTCGTAAGATAAACCATATCGTCAATGCACACTAAAAATGTTCTAAGCGCGTTTGGCATGGCTTACTTCAGTGTACTTATATTGATGAAACAACCCTAAGTGCACTGCGTCACTACTTGGATGGGTGACCGTTAAGTGGTATTTAATATGAGCGTTAGATAATCGCTTTCGTGCTTCGGTAGGCACGTTAAGCTTTTAGTCGTTGAGCCATGTTAGGGCCACACAGGGCTGCCTAAAAACTCCGACTCCAGAGTTGGCAACTTGCTCATACGAAGAAGGAAAGAAGGGCATTAATTTCTACGAATTACCGATCCATTTCTAGTTTCTATAAGATAGTACGGGTACACCACGAAACAATATGGGTGAATGAACAACACCGTTAGCAATGGAGACAATGGGCAATATATTAGGGATATCGATGGAGGGAAAGCTGGTGCCTTGGGGATAATTGGATAAATTCTCTAAGATCTTTATTGTTATCGACTTTACGGTAAAATATTGCTTACAAATGCCACCTGTCGATAATACAAATAGGGTACTCTTGTACGTTTGAAACAAGAAAGAGTTAAAGTTTATTTTATTATACCCTTCTCGAATAATGCGGCAATGCAGTTTTGTGAATTTTGTGAGATATTAATATACTCGTTCGAACAAAATCTGGTGAACGGTGATATAAATAACTTATACAATGCAACGTATTATTTTGTAAATTCATTTTTAACTTTAGGTCGTCAACTGACAAACTTATTTATTCTTTTAATTTGAATCTTCAGCTTGCTTTACTAAATGTAATTGCTTGTAATGGTCTCGGAATTATAATTTAATGAATAAAATAAAACTTACATCATCATAAACTAAGTTTAATTCGTATGATGAGTTATTGAAAGAGTCTTCTTAGAGCGTCGATGACATCATGTCACAAATGCATTGCGATCGCGAGACGGGGCGTGGGATGTTACACTGACTGGCATTCCATGTATGTAAACTAACCAGCCACCGGTTATGAGCCAATACTTGGTGGTATCTGCATAATTTTTAATGAAGACTACTCGATCTATAGGCACAGTGGATAAAAGACAAACGCTGGATATAAAAATATTTTTATGGTACCTAATGGAACTAACACATGGCCATCTGATGTAAATATACTTATAACAAAATATTGCTTCGTAGATCACGCTTGTTGGAAGGTGCCCTAATGTTACAACGTCCTACCAATACTGATAATACTAAATATGCATAATGTTTAGTCAATATTGTAATTCATGTGTAATTGGAATAATTATTCCAAGTTTAATTTTGTTATGGAGGGAATTTTAGTTATTGAGCTGGTAACTGGTGAGTAAAGAGGGTAACACCGGGGCAAGCTATTTTTTGGGGGATATACTCTGTGAAATTGAGAAGAATAAAACATCTTGTGAAATATCTTGCTGTTTTAAATTATTACCAAAAGCCATCTTATTTCACTATGATGCAACACCCTACGTCCATTAACGTAAGACATGAAGGTGTTATGCTTCATGTGCCTGTTATAAAGTTACCATCACCCAAAACCCTTCAAATCTAAACACAGCAATGCAGCTTCACGGCGAAATAGGCATGGTGGTAGTACTTCCCCAGGAGAGATAGAGATGGATAAGCTCTTTATTGTACCACCAAAAAATAAATAGTATTCAGAAAAATAAAGAAAATTTACAATTAAAAAAAAGGTACAATGGGTGATCTTATCGCTAAAAGTGATTTCTTCCAGATAACCTTTGGATAGTTAGAACTCGAATGGATTTGGATGGAAATGGATGAACTCTACTCATACTAACTGAAATATTTCTGAACATCGACGAAAGATTTACACTACAAACGGTCTTTAGTCATTTCCATCTACCGAATTCCCGCAATTTCGATATCGAGGGCTTCTTAATACACTTCGTCTTTTAGTTTGTTGTCACCATTCGAGTACCTTTATTCCCCAATGCAGTCAGTTCTCAATTTTGTTTGCTTAAATAATAAACTTATAAAAAATTATCAAGAAATTTTGCTCATCCGTAATCTCGCAATGCAAAACATCCAGATAGTCATAAGAGTTGTTTCATCAACACAAGTAACAGGCCGTACAAACGGCATGGTTTTCTCAATTCTTGACCACTATTTAATGCGAATTTATAAAGCAATTGGTGATTTGACCGACTTGCGATGTTTTTAATGTTTTTTTTTTTTCTATTATAGTGTGAAACGATCGGATTTTTTATGGTACTTATTACGATGGACATGTTGATGATAATCTTTTGTATTGCTTTACAACGTAGGAAGAAACAAAATAACGATTTACTGAATCGACCGTGGCTTATCTAGCGCAATAAATTAAATTTCGGTTTTACATACCTATTACATTTGGGCGTATACAATAAATTTTAACTATTTGATAAGAGTATATTGTAAATGGCAAAGCCATAAAAACTGATGTAGGTAGTTACCTACCTATTTTGCATTGGAAGTTTTTACGCGTATTCTAAAAAAATAATATAATAAATATAATGTTATAATCCTGCGTTTGCTCTACTCCATTATTATCTTCTGTGTCGAGATTGGTACCACCATCATGTTTCTAGAACCTTCAGATCTTTCCAAAGCATTTTAATTTTTCTATTTATCTGACTCTGTTTATGAACTCTATTATGTATAATTTTAATGTTTTATGTATAATAATTAAGGATTGTGGGGAGGCCTATGCCCAACAGTGGGACAAAATAGGCTCATCGTAATCGTAATGGTAATTAGTGTAATTGGTTTTTAAAACCGTTATAGTTATGAGTATCCCCCTATCGTCGACCTAATCTTTGCCTATGCAAGCCTCTAGGTCAAGAGCTTGCCCATATTAAATAAAAAAAGAGTAATAAATAAATACAGCAGGAGTCTAACACTCGCATCTTGCGTCTCAACCCACTTGATGACTTTTACACCGAGGTTTTCCAACTGTTAACTGTTATAAATACCAGCAAGAAGCAGAAAACTGGTAAACAGTGGATATTATGCTAAGTCAATGCCATTTTTCTGCTGTAACACACATCCCACTATGTTTCATGTTATCTTTTTCTCTCTTTTTGTATTTTTTTATTTTGTTGTGTTGTATGTTCATTTTCAAATAAATACTATATGTCTACATCTATAAATCATATCAAAATATCTCCCACTGACACCCGTGGGAGCACACATTTCATAACATTCATCTAAGGAAACGCGATCCCGGCGTCTGCGGCTATGGTTTCATCACACTTTTCACTGTCGTGCGACGCCATATGAGATGATTATGTTGGTATCTTTAACTGCATAGGTTTACGTGCTATATCCATTCAGTCGAACTAAGGCATATCCCAGTAACAACAGTGCCCTTTTCATACTATAGATAGAATAGGAAAGCCTTGTCAAAACTTGTATTGGGAATTAAAATTATATTAATTTTGAAAGTCTTACTAGGTAGGTACTGTCAGGACCTCGGGATAAAGTCCTCATTATCTCTCCTAGGAATACCAAGAATGTAATATCAACAAGAAATCTAACCAAATATTTTCAAGACCTTGAAATGGGTTCATTCAACCATCTTGACCTTTTCCATTCGAGGATTCAACAATTCACTGGTCAGATTTTCACGAATTCATGAAAAGGTAACAAGTAGACTTGACCCCACATTTGTAATTGTTCGAGGGTATCAGATAATCAATCGAGAGTTCGAGAAATGCATCAAATAGTACGGTACCATACCAACTAAGTCGATACATACCACATAATATATACTCTCAATAAATACTCTACTCACTCACATACACCCACACTACGAAGTACGACGAATATTAACAGTTAATTACCTGTATCCGATTAGATCTTTGGATGGATAAGATACTATCTGATTTACTCCGAGGGGTTTGACCTCAGATAGCTGCCAGTGATTATATGCCGTTTTCCCAGGTTATGAGATTTAGAAGTATTTTAGGTTATGATATTGTGAATTAGCTCGTTAAAATGATAGTTGGGTCACCGACCATGGAAGTGACAAAAAAATCGATCACAAACTATATGTCAAAGTTAATTAATTTCTTAGTAGGTTTAGATTCATACGTGTTATATATGTTATGGACAAAGTGATTAATGCGGGCATTATTCATAGTGCCCGGGCAATATGAATAATGACTAGCTACTTAGGGCAAAGTGATGAATTATTACCTAAACTTCAAAATTTATCACATTGACCGGTCATTATGAATAATGCTTCGTGATCATCGGGCAACGTGATAATATAGCTACTTTGGGGATGGAGTGAGGGGAGGGAAGCGAACGCGTGACACGCGCTAACCAATCAGAGCCCATCATGGCGGCGTACGAACGTCGATCGCTTCACTGTTCACTACACAGCTCTCAGTTTTGCATTCCAAGCGAATACGGACGGACGCAGACGGATAATTTCGTAATTCAGTTTCGTAACTAAAGTGAAGAAAGACTAGCGAAGAAAAGCGAAGTTCATAACTCATAAGGCATCGCTTAAAGGAAGAAATTTGTGTTTTAAATTTTGATTTAAAGTCTGAAATAAAAATAATAGTTAATTATTGTGTCTTTTATTATTCTGCCCACCAGGTGATGGGCGTTATGTATATTGCCTGGGCAATTTGATTAATTCAATAGTTCTTATCACATTGCCCTCACATATTGGTCATTATTCATAATGCCCGGTCATTATGTATAATGACCAATTAATCACATTGTCCATAACATATATAAATATTAGTAAATATATTCCAGATCATATTTACACTCTTTTTTATAAATTTAATTTGACAAATAAAACTCAGTTTTTTTTTCTCAAAGCAATACTTTGTTATAAGTAATGGTTACCACTTAAATATCAGGTGGGCCATGTGCTAGTTCCATCTTCAGGTATCATAAAAAATATGCAGTGATCAACAGTTGTACACCGCCGGGTGGGGTAAGGGGTTCCGATATCCATCTTTAGAACCCAAGCCAACTTCACGAGGCGCGCGGCCCGTGGTGTATCTTGCTAACAAATGTGGCTCTGGCGATCCGCCGATTGTGGTATAATTTAGCTTAACACTGGCTCAGTAAATTCCCCGACTGCCGATGGGCAGCAAAGTCGGGGCGGTGCGAAATTGCCTTGTGATCCAGCGATGCGATATTCAGGGTGGGCCATAGGAACATAGTTATCCCTTTTCTTATTGAGGGAGGCCTATGTCTGTGTACTGATATAGGCTGGGTGTTGTTTGTTGTTGATGATAATTTGAAAGCACTCTCGATTTAATTAAGCTAGTGTTCAAGACATTGATATATATTGTTACTATCGGTTCAAGGTCTGGAAATTATCGTAGTATCTTACAACGAACCACGAAATATTATTGAATGGTCCTGGCCAATGCAATAGGGTCGAATATAACAAAGGTCAGGTCACATTCCCGTTGTATTCATAATTTGTGACTCAGCGCTCTATTTACAAGCATCCGACTTGTTGAGTCTAATCAAGGAAGGTGTAACGTAAATTTTAGAGTGTGCTGGATGTTTAGAGCGTTTTCATACTGTCGAGACGATATTTTTAATCAGCTTATTTTCCGATATTTAAATGCTACAATAAAAGCTCTATGAAGGGAAGATCAATGATTGACGCAAGGGTTGCAATATAAATTAATTTTCTTGTTTCAATCAACTGAAGCTTCGTTCTTAGTACTTTTTTGTCATCTCAGTGCCTGATGCGCTCACGTTACTTTCTTTTCCTTTCTTCCTACAGCGCTGTTCTATATGGTATTGGTTACATTTGCATGGTACACGATCCCTAATTATTTAGATCCAACATATTGGATGGTGTACGGGAACACATTCACGATGAGCTTGTCGTGTTTGTGAGATCTGGTCCAAGTTGCGAACCACTGATATAAAAACAATGCATCCCTGTTTCAATGAAAAGATACTGTTTAGCCACTGATATAAAAACAATGCTTCGCTGTTTTAATGAAAATATACTGTTTAGCCATATTTTATGATTTTTTTACACCTTGGGTTACGTTACTTTAGTTTTAGTAAGGATCCCTAATCTTTTCTAGCAATAAATAAAGCCTATGTTACTCAGGGAGAATGTAGCTTTCCAATGGTGAAATAATTTTTTAAATCGGCACCTTAGTTTTTGAGTTTATTCATTACAAACATACACACTCACAAAAATACAAATTATTCCTCTTTATAATATTAATGTAGATAACTATCTATTAAACTCGATTCAACTAAGACTAAAATCTTTTTCTACAGATCAGAAGATTTTTTTGCTTTTTTGTTTTTTACTCCAAACTCAGTCCATGGCTCATGACATACAGGCTCCCCAAGATGTATGTTTGCGCATATAAGGACATGCTCCAATCTCTTTCGTCTATTAACCGACTTCATTTATGATGCGCCTTTGGAGACTTTCTCTCACGGATCATGTTGCTGTATCATATCGTGTACGACCTTTAACATTTGCATGATATTTCATGAGCAAGAGGTCAGAAGAGGCAGTTTAAATTGGTTTTACATTAAAAAGCAAACAATTAATGAAATGTGCATTATTCAATTTAAGAGTTATCTATAGTTCTTTTGGTTTAGTGATGCAATTCTCTCCATTTTGCTCTATTTATAGCGGTCTCTTTCAGATGTTCATAATTGTATTATTCATCATCATCATCAGCCTATAGCAGTCCAGTGCTGGTCATAAGCCTCTTCTAATGAGCGCTATTGTGCCCTGTCTTAAGTGTATTAAATTTTAATATTAAAAGGTCTGTCTAATCTTGTCTGTTTTCTTTTCAGAAAAGAAAAATGGTCGGCGATTCTACATCTACACAAGTGCTCAGAGATCTGGAGATATCGTTACGGACCAATCACATAGAGTGAGTATTTTATTATCATTAGCAGGACATAAAGTCTCGCTCACAGTACACAAGGGCTATATTCATAGTTCTTTCTCTAGTTCTTTTGCCTCTGCATCGCAAAAGTTGTGTGATATGCAGTTATATTTTTTCGGTCATGACTTGATGTCGAGCTGCTGATTATGAATTTATGGCCAATATCTTTAGTATCAGGATACTCTTGTCACATAGACTCTAGACCGCAATCGTAGCGTGAAAACAATAAGGTGATCACTTCAACCTGACTAATTTATCGTAAGCGTAACGAAAAATTTTGGTCAGTGACAAAGCGTTATTGTGAATCTATGCTTTCTCATTGACCAAAATGTTATGTCTGCGATACGAATGCTATTCGCTAGTCTTCGTGATCGAGCCCCATATCTACGAATGTTTGGTTGTTATTTCATTTGGTTTTTTTTCTGAAGTCTAATCAGGTCATCCAAGGTCTTGGAAACAGTAATAACACAATCTTGACCTCGAATTAAGTTTAACCGGTTTACGAGTTTTTATTTGCTTGTTTAAGCATCGATAAGAATCGTATTAGTCAGAGGATGAATCACTGCTCCGGGTGCATTGAAGGTTTGAACTCACGACCTTCATATAGTCGCAGGACCAATGTCACAATCAATAACATTATCGTACATATTATCCGCTCAAAGACAGAAATGTCCACCAAATTTTTATCAAGCAATAAACTACCACCATCTTGTAAGAAACCACAGGTTTGGCTAGTAGAAAATGCACCCACCTACTATGTCATAAAGTATAAATAAATAAATAAAATTTGCTACATGATTGAATCTCTATATAGTAGACTGACATGCTGAGATTCGTATTCGAACTTCTGTATGTTAGGATTGTTGTAGTCAATGGTAAGTCGGACCTCCAACAAATGTATTTTGTTGCATTCATCTTGTTACTTATCTAGTAATTAATCTTATTGTGGGCTCAACCTGTTTTCTGAACGAATAACTCGTAGATTTTATAATGTCCCAAAAGTTTCGACTGAGGCGGGATTTGATTCCGCGGTCTTCCTATACCTTCATTTGATATACTCGTAGATCTGTCTCAATATTATGCATTGAATGTAAGAGCGTCACATATGGAAGATAGCTGTCGTCTCGTCTGCCGTGACGCTAGACGACACAACGATAGCTCTCGAACCGGACCGTATTTGGTCCTCGCGATCTTCGATCTTCAATTTTTCCCGTGACCATAAGTATTTTTAAGTTGTCAGGTTGATATCTTTCTTATGTCCGAAATAATCCAGAGTGCGGCTAAGGCAAGTGGAAGAGTTTATTGTTCTAAGTTTGGCTAATTCAAAACATTGCTCCAGATGGGTGCGGGAGTTCCTGAACGACCAGAACCAAGGTCTAGATGTACTGATAGACTACCTTAGCTTCAGACTGAGCATGATGAGGCACGAGCAGAGGATCGCGCTGGCGAGGAGTCAATCCAGCGATGGCATCAACCAAGGTATGGATTCGGTTTAATTATTGTCTTGTAGGGCACAGACAGTGTTCTGCGTTTATTCCTACATTTCACTTTCGACATTTAATATTGTGTTTGTCTGGATGTGATGTATAAAAGGTGGGGAACCCCAAGAAAGACACTCCTCTGTTGCGGCAACAATCAAAGTTCAACTTGGTTAAAGCAAGTAGAACCCGAGATACAGTTTTTGCAGGTAATAGAATGGTCAGCGAAGACGGCCAACTTAAATGAGAAATAGTATCCATTAACTATCTAGCCAATTTGAATCCTGACCATCCGGACGACAATCCACCATTGATATTATGATTTAACGATACGGACGTAGTGGTGAACTATGAACGCACCGTCTCCATGAGGCGGTGTGTTGGTGGTGCAACGAAAAATAAAATAGAAGTGGCGGTAAGAATGTAATGGCATCACATCAATAATAATACGTCGTGTCCAATCGCTATCGAAAAATGGCTACATTAAGGCTCCCACACTCGGGGCGCGTTATTATGGGTCGAAAATAACGAACCGAATGCTATATCGATATCTGCGATATCTGTTTTTAGTGTATTATGTATTAAGGCGGCTACGAAGTTACACACTGCTGCGATAATAACGCCGCAATAGAAGTAGGACGCTTGCGTTCCTCCGTCCTGCCATATTCCAATATGAGTTCTCAGAACATTTGTATTGGGACGCATGCGATCCCGAATAATCGAAATAACTCATCCGGTATTATCTACCGAAAATAACGCATAACCTGCCAAAAACACTAATACAAAATAGAATTATCGGACCATAAAAATGCAGTTGTGTACAAGGAATTGGCACGCATTATAGCAATAACGCATCCGATATTATCGACCTATAATAACGCGCCTATGTGGCCTTTATTTTGATGCGTGATTGATTGAAGAAGTTATCAGTTTGCACCTCTTCTACAACTATCTCCAGCGCCTAAATAGCCAATTCTATCTCCAGTGAACACAACAACATCAGAATGCAGCGGGCCCACGGACGATAGGTCGACACTCACGGCGACTTGGCGGCGGCGCGCGCGCTCAGCTGACTCCGACGGTGAGGGGGCGGCCAGCCCTGCGGTCGCCAGGCGGAGGACCAGACATGCGGCTAGGCTGAACATGGGGGCTTCCACCGATGATATACACGTGTGCATTATGTGTATGCGAGCTATTATGAACAACAAGGTATGTTCGATCGATATTAACACCAGATTTTTATGTATAGGATTTCTACTACTGTGTATTTATTAATTTATTTATAAGGATACCCCACACAGGTTAACAGCACACATATAAAATAACAGTCAAAAGGTTAAAAGCCTCTGCGTTAATACAGTGTATCGCAACATGCGCATCATAACTTCATAAGCAACCGGACCACAGAAAATTAGTTAGTACTGTACTATGTAGAAAACACACATCATTGATTAATTATTAGGCAATCTGATAACTTTTGTAAAAAGGTAGGAAGAACACAGCATGAAAAAAGTAGCTGTACTGTGTAATGGGGCATTTTTGTCGTATGCCGAACCATTCTTGGGCTAAGATATCCACTGAAGAAAAGGTTTTATACTTTTCTACCGCAGAGAAGACAAACTGCATGCTAATGGGGCAGAAGATCCCACCTATCAGTAGTATTTAACAGTATAATGACTCATCTTTTTATAAATTTCTCGCAGAATCTATGGCTCGGACTATTGCAACTGAACGAATGGCGGTTAAAAAATCAAAGTAGCAAGTTACGTTATCTATGCTAGACAAAAAAAAACAAAGTAACTCATTCTGTGCGATTCGAGTCTCAAACTTTGATCTACCATCGTCCTTCCATATTTTCCATGTTCCATGTTGGTAATACTAAATAACAAGTGGGCCATTTATTTTACAAGTAGTATTTGTTGTTATGCAAAGCGCCCTCTGCCCCACCAAATTTGCGATGACTGAAAGAAAAGAGTAAATAAATAATAAATAAATAATAATACATTTATGCCGTGGTGGGAATCGAACGCGCAACCTTCTCGTCTCAGGCGGGTCATCGCCAGCTGCGCCGCAGAGGTGGTCAAGGTTAAATAACTAGTTAAGACCTAATGTTTCCTACACTTCTTTAAGCAAATAAATATCTTGTATCTTGAACCTCTTCCAGTACGGCTTCAACATGGTGATCCAGCATCGCGAAGCCATCAACAGCATAGCCCTCTCCCTCGTGCACCACTCTCTCCGAACGAAGGCTTTGGTGTTAGAACTGCTAGCTGCCATCTGCCTGGTGAAGGGAGGGCATCAGATCATTCTATGTGCTTTCGACAACTTTAAGGAGGTGGTGCAAGAACCGAGGCGGTTCCACACGCTAATGGACTATTTCATGAACTATGATAACTTCCATATAGAGTTTATGGTGAGTAGATTTAAAGCTCTTGCAAACTGCACAATTTAGAAATTAAAAGAACAAATATAGAATTTAAATTAATTGAAAAGTTTTCAATGAAAACCCAAGTTAATGAGTTTCAATTTCAAAAACAACTGCAATAATAGTTATTCTGAAAGATTTCACTAATCTTATTACTTGGCATTAATCTTATATAACGGGATGAAAGAGACGAAATGACTATTTAACTAGTTTTAGCATTAAATAGTGTTTTTCAAAATCCTACATCAGTTCACTGTGAGACATAAACGTCCCTTAGTATGATTAAAACTCACTCATACTCCTACATCAGTTTATTGTGGGACATAAGCGTCCCTTAGTGTGATTATAACTCTTTATACGCAATTTTGTAGGTGGCGTGTATGCAGTTTGTGAATATAATAGTGCATTCGGTAGAAGACATGAACTTCAGGGTACACCTGCAGTATGAGTTCACAGCGCTGAAGTTGGACGACTATCTTGAGAGGCTGCGGCTGTGCGAGAGCGATGACCTTCAGGTGACATTTATTTATTTATTTGATAACATTAACATTGCGTTTTAATAACTAAATCGAAAGTCGACTTCAATGTTCGACTCAGTGAGAAAATTACAAGTGCGCATGTGGTTTTTTTGAGTTTTGCGCGAAAGTAACAATCCCTTATGAATAAAGTTTGTATGATAACAACACATGTAAAAAAAAAATTAACATGTGAACTCACTATCAAACAAAAAATAATTTTTAAAATTGGATTACAAAACTTTCGGTTTTATAATATTAGTAAGAAATAGGTTTTTAAGTGAGAAAAGAGTGACTGCTGGTAGATTAAAATTGAAGAGAAAAATATGTGGTGCTGACGTAAAAAAGGGGTAAACTAGTTATTGACTGAAGGCCGCGTTTCGGAAGACGTAGTGTAGGACGTCCTCCGGCCAGGTAGAGTGACGATCTGTGAAAGGCTGCTGGTATGAAAGGAAGCTGGAAGTGTCGAGCTAAGGACACGGCGCAATGGCGTTCATTGGCGGTCTATGTCCAGCTGTAAACTGCTTTAGGCTGCTGATAATGATGACCACACTTAGAGTGGGATAAGGGCAGCATAGGGAGATGATGACTTCTGAAGACTGTTTTTATCTTTCGCAGGTGCAAATTTCAGCCTACCTAGATAATGTGTTCGACGTGGCTGCGTTAATGGAAGACAGTGAGACCAAGACAGCTGCTTTGGAGAAGGTCAACGAACTCGAGGATGAGTTAGGACATGTGAGTAACAAGAAACATTCTTAAAAAAAAGTCATACTGAAGAAGGAAGGAAGCAAAATCGAGTACAAAGTGGCAAATAAATTGTGTGTCTATGTCTGTCTACTAAAAGACTAATCAGTAATGTTTCCAGGCACACGAAAGACTAGCGTCATTCGAGAGAGAGGCCATAGCGAAGCTGGCTACCCTAGAGTCGGAGTTAGCACAAGTGAGGCAGGAGAGGGACCAACTGGCCGAGGCTAGGAGACAGGTCGTTGAAGAGGTCTGTACATTCAATCATAGTTTTAACACTACCTAAAACACGGAAAACTTCATGACTATTATATTCAATATTCAGTATATTTATTGTCATTACAAGGTTATAATATTATAAAGGCTAAAATTGATAATTAGAGAAATGTTTGTTTTTTCTTCACGCCAAAATGTATAGATGTTGCTGATTTTAAAGATAATTTTAGTAAATCAGCAGTCCGCCTTGCCACTACTTTGATGGGTGACTGCTTTGTGGCGTTAAGAGCGCTTCCGTGCTTCAGTACGCACGTCAAGATGTTGATCCAGGATTTTTCAGTTAAGAGCCTATGCACATGGCGTATTTTATGCGCGCAGACGACGCGCGTTCGGAACGCTCGCCGTAGGTTGTTGCGCGACTGAATCTCGTTTGAATTTGGTTAACGTGCGTCGTCTGCCGTGTGCTAGGCTCTAAGCCATGTCGGAGGCGTTCGGATGTCCTAAAAACTCTGACACCAGAGTCGGCCACTAGCTCATACGAAGAAGAACAGACAATGACTTATATCTGTATTACAGGTGTCTACGTTGAGGCGAGCGCAGCAAGACTCTCGGAACAGACAGTCGATGCTGGAATCCAAGGTGCAAGAGTTGGAGACACTCACCAAGTCATTGCCGAGGGGGGCCTCCAGTAAGTAAACAACTACACTAGCACGGAGGGTAGTCACTAGACTGTACAAACGGCTTTGCGTATATGTTAGTCTAATTTAATATGGAAGTACCTACATCGAAAATTGCTATTTTAAATATGTTAAACGAGACAGTGATATATTTTGTAACAAAATAAGTAGTTATAAGCTTGTAAAGTTTTGTTAATGATATCTGCATATTTACCATGTCTTAAAAAAAAGTAAGTAATCACTACAACACCAGCCTATATTGTCTACTGCTGGACATAGGCCTCCCCTAATAAGAAGGCCCAATCCCAATCCCCATGCGGGTTGGAGATCGCAGGGCACAGCTTCTCGCAGCCGACGCTGCTGCCTGTCAGTGCGCAAGGGATGGAGCTGTGCCGGTGTTAGGCTGTGCTATGCTGCAATCAGCCGGAGCCCCATCTGGGTTAGCGGGTTGCACCGCGGGCAGGTGAGGTTGGCTTGGGTTCCGAAGATTGAGTTTGGAAACCCTTACACCCGCAGTAAACACTAAAACATGTATTTCGCTTTGTGATGAGAGAGAAAGTGCAAGAGGTTGTGGGTTCGCTCGCGGGACAAATGATTGCTGAACTGCAAATATTTGTCCTGCGAGTTTGGTGTCTTCATAGTTCTTGATACGCGCAACGAAAATTTTTATGAATAATAGTTGTAATTCATGTGGTAAGTTGATTTGCAAGTTTAGGCTCTAGACCTGCATTAACTGTACTCCGACTGCAAATTTGCAATACAGTTTGTACGACTAATATATAAAACTGCAAACCAACCGTGTAGCCCGATAGGCAGCAGTCGGTGTGCAGTTCCAGCGACTGCACGCTAACTGCAAGCTAGCTGCACGGTGGACGTGCAGTTCAAATGCGGTTGGCTGCATGGTTGTTTTTAAGGTTTATTGCAGTCATAATGACTGCATTCAAACTGCAAAATTTGTAGTCGGTGTCAAAACGCAGGCCATCTCTCTAGAGCCTTAGACCTACTCTAACTACACCTACGCACACTCTACTACACATTAGATTTACCCTTATTATTACCCTTCCAGTGGGTGCTATATCCTCCCACGCATTGTGCAACGGCAACGGACCAACAACAAATGGACACTCCCCCCCTACCCCTATAGCAAACGGTCCCACCCACAAACCCGTGCCCCCTCCCCCCGCGCCGCCGGCCCCGCCCCCCGCGCCCGCGCCTCCGCCCCCGCCGCCCCCACAGTTCCCCCCCGCGCCCGCGCCACCCCCCGCGCCCCCTGCCCCCGGACTCATGATGCCCCCGCACCATACTGACGCGATGACCATCAAGAGGAAGGTGGATACTAAGTACAAGCTGCCAACTTTGAATTGGATCGCGCTGAAGCCTAACCAGGTCAGTACCTTCTTCTGTAGCCTATTACTGTAACTATTACTTTTACTGTCAGCCTGAATCATCCCATAGTACAGCAAAGGCCTCCGCCCTTTTTTTCCGTCCACTTCGATCCTGCGCTAAAGTTTCCCAGTTTTTTTGGAAGCCTAATAAGCCTTAAAAAACTGCAGGTTTGCCTTAATCACCATCACCGACGGAGTTGGTACACTGATTACTATAATTCACTGTTTGAATTATGTTTTGAAACTATTTAAGACTGTTTTGTTTTTACTGTATCTTCACTATGCATTTTTCATTAGCTGTTTACTAAGGATTATTCATTAGTTTTCCAAATATTAATAAATGAAGAAAAGGTTGTATGCTGTTGCCCTCTGCCCAATATTTACGAAACCGATTGCTGATCGCTCGCTAGTGGTTGTACAATTTTGTTGGAAACGTCTTGCGGCTGAACGCGCAGAGATCGCTATCGCATTGCTCTTGCAAGAAAAATGTCAACAGAAATGTCGCAGTTTGCCTGGCAGATGTGAAACATATGAAATATTTTGTATGGAAAATACTTCGAAACTTCGACCTACTGCGCTGAACATTTAGAGCAACACCGTCACCGTCACTACTAAAACTCTAACTCACACTCGTCGCGAACTAATAGCGTCGCCACCTCAACTTGCCGCTGACATTTCCAGGTGCGGGGAACGATTTTCAACGAGCTAGACGAGGAGCGTCCGCGGCGACGCATCAACTTCGCGGAGTTCGAGGAAAAGTTCCGGATCGGAGGCGCCTGTCCCGCCAGCGACGAGTCCAGCGACGATACGCTTGCATCCTTCCCGAGCAAGCGGTTTAGAAAGCCTGATACTGTGTCGCTGTTGGAACACACAAGGCTTAGGAATATTGGTAAGAAACGCATGATGTAAAATTACTAAATGATCGAGCGATGAAGCGAAGCGAGCATTACATAGTTCAGTTTGCCCTGAGAACAATGCAATGCTCGCTTAGCTCGTTTTATAAGGTACCAAATATATTTCAGTTGGTCCCGAGAACTATGCAATGCTCGCTTAGCTCGTTTTTAAACTTAATAAGCATGGAATAATTAAGTAAAGTAACAAGTAAATCACTCTACTAGATTAATCTAATAACAATAGATTGTCCCAAGAGTTCTGTGCTTCTTGATACATTTCTTATGGGATTTAGAACTATATTTAACACGGGTGCAACTTCTTATCTGTAGAGATTTTATCCCAATGAATCCTTTTGCCCCTTTTAGTTGCACAATTTCAGTGAATCCTTGAATTGTGAGTCATTTAGTTAGCATCGTTACAGTTTTTAATATTTAGATATCTATCTCCCACAGCAATATCAAGAAGGAAGCTCGACACGCCAGTCGAAAAAGTAATGGCCGCCGTGAACAATCTCGACCTGAAACAACTGCCACTGGAAAGCGTAGAGATCCTCCAAAGAATGGTGCCAACGGAAGCAGAGCAGAAGGCCTACAAAGAATATGTTTCAGAAAAGAAAAACATCAACTTGCTAACCGAGGAAGACAAGTTTCTAATGCAGTTGACGAAGGTCGAAAGAATTTCAGCGAAGCTCAGTATAATGAGTTATATGGGCAACTTCTTTGATAATATCCATCTTATAACGCCTCAGATACACGCTATCATATCTGGTTCTTCGTCTGTGAAGTCTTCGAATAAGCTGAGGAATGTTCTGGAAATTATATTGGCGTTTGGGAACTATTTAAATAGCAGGTAATTTTAGGCTTAGCCTACACTGGCACCACAGCTAAATCCCCTACAAGGCCGCAGGCCTCCGACGGCAGCAGCCACGCCTGCAGTAGCTGTGCTCTACATTCCCCAACCCGAATTTCCAGCGTGGGGATTATCGGCATAACACCCTTATAAGAGGTAGCCTATTTGTAGTAGTGGACTTATTTAAGCTGATTATATTGTTGTAATTTTAGGTTATAGTCTTCTACTAAAACTAAAAATAATTAACTCATAACCACGAAAGTAGCCTTTTGATCTCACCCTAGGAATATCTTTGGGAATGTTTAAGGGAGAATCTGAAAATGATTCAGATTCTCCCGTAATTCTAAGAAAACTGAGCTGTAACACTGACCTCATAGCTCAGTTGATAGTTAGTACATCCGGAAACGTAACGGAAGCGCTAAGAGGAGGGTCTATTGCAGTTGCCAACTAAAATGGTTAAAATGGCACCGGATCTGTTTTTACCAAGGAGTTTTTATTATTGGAATCTGTGCCTAATGTATTCACCCAAAGGGGGGTTGCGTCTCGTTTCTTCTTTAATATTAGACATACATAAGGGGAAACGAGACAAATCCCCTTTGGGCATTTTTATTGAGAAAAATCGTATCGGAAAAATCGGATTTTTATTCATACGCGCACTCCTGTTTTTTCAAACATTGTCAGTTTGTCAATTGATGTTGTTCAAATTTCGACGGATGTTGCACAAATACAGAGGGGGGTACTACAATTTACCGAAGTACAAAATTACGTGTTTCGTGTCTTGCGATTGGTACCCATAAACAAACGAAAACCGAAATTTCGGCACAAAGTTTGTAATGTAACAGTCCGAACGTTGAGCATCCTACTCTATTTCACAAAACATACGACCGCAATATTGGAATTGACAGTATGAAATACGACCAATCCCACGAAACGAAACACGAAATTTCGTACTTCGGTGAATTGTAGTAGACCCCCAGGTCCAGTGTGTATAATTTCATAGCGATTAAAGCGGCAGATCTAAAAATGATAATGACTGGGCGGAGTGATGTTTAGCTAAGATGATCTGCTAAGAACACTGAAGTAAGTCACGATCGCTTCGAATGACGGTGAATTTATTTCAGCAAACGTGGCCCAGCGTACGGCTTCAAACTCCAATCCCTAGACACGCTCCTCGACACGAAGTCCACAGACAAGCGGATGTCTCTCCTGCATTACATCGTGGCCACCATCCGACAGAACTTCCCTGAACTCATGAACTTTGATACGGAACTGCTGTATATTGATAAAGCTGCGCAGGGTGAGTGCTATACCAATATATATTCAAAAACCTTGAAGAAAATTCCAAGATTATATATCCTCCGACCGACCATATGTATCACGAGAACTGTCAAATTTTCATACAGATTTGACAGTTTCCGCGATATATATGTAATAGAATCAAATATATCGAATCGTCAGAATCAGGCGCCTGGTCAGGCCTCTTTCACTCCGCAGAATAGGTATAAAAATATACCTACGCATCGCCGGCCCTCCTAGCATGGTTCGTTACGTCGGTTGCCGAGTTCTGCCCGGAACCAGGCGCGGATACAGGGGGGGGGCAATAGGGGCAATTGCCCCCCCCTCAACTCCGGCAATATACACTAGATATTATGAACTTAAAATTTTTTTTAAATAGTTAGTAATACACAAGGTACTTATTATGTACCTAGGTTAATTTGGAACAATCAATACATTGTCATGTGTTAACTAATTAGCTATTAATTATACTGTGTCCAGTGCCGAAAATAAGGCGGTGCCACCGGTGCTCAGGCAAAGGGCGCAGACCATGCATGGTAGTATTCATTAATTATTTCGTTAATATCCAGTTATAAATCGTAGTTTTCTTTTCTGGGGGGCGCAAAAATTACCAGACCAGCACCAAGTTTTGGGTCATGAATGGTAGTATTAATTTATTTTTAGTTTGATATGCAGATATAAATTGAGTTGTCTTTTCTGGTGGGGTGCAGAAATGCCCAGATCAGGACCAAGTCTTCGTTGATAATTATAACCTAATACATATAGGTTGGTTGAAATTCAGATATAAATCGTAGTTTTCTTTTTCATATCTTGTATGCTCACCTTTGATAGAAAAATTTCGCGGCTCGCTCTGCTCGCCGATTTTATTACCACCTTTTGGTTGTGAATGGTACAAAACTAGGCAAAAAATTTTTTAAATTCAATCTATAAAGTTTGCAACAATGACGAATTAGAACACAACAGCGCTAGTTAGAATGATTAAAAAAAATTGCGGCTCGCTCCGCTCGCCGTCTTCCTTTTTTGTGTCTGTTGGGCCTAGGCCTAGACACCTAGGTGTTACAAAAAATTCCACCGTTTTCTTTGTCTTTTTTCCTTTGTGCACCAAAAATTTTGGGGATCCCTGCGCTCGCCGATTTTATTTATATAATAAATAAAGCAACTAAGCACTGAGAAGAACTGTAACTTCATATATGCTGAAACGCGAGATAGATTTTCTATTATGTCTGGTATCCAGGCTTAACAATTATAGAACCACGCACCGGGCGCGTAAAATGCTATTTACGGCACTGACTGTGTCCATACAAAACCAGTAATGGAACGTTATCCGGTTTCCGTCATGAGGATCATTCACGTTTTTTGTTAATTATGCAGATTTGTAGCTATAAAAATCAATATATAGTAGTATAAAAAATTACCAAGATGCAGAGGTTTTAGTGTAAAAATTTCGCGGCTCGCTTCGCTCGCCGACTTCATAACTGTCCTTTGCATTAACGATTGCCTATGAATATGTAAAAAATCGCAGTTTTCTTTTCGTGTTTTGCTTGTGATTAGTATACATAGGCAAAATAACACATTTTCTGAGAAAAAAAAATTCGCGGCTCGCTCCGCTCGCCGATAAAAAATTATTAAGAGTGTTGCCAAACACAAAAATTGCCCCCCCCCTAAACGAAATCCTGTATCCGCGCCTGCCCGGAACGAAAGTGTCTTTGAGCAGCCGCGGCATTTTACTTTGTTTTTGTTAATGTACCTATATTTTACGCCAAATGAAGGCAAAAAAATACTGCATAGCATTTGGTTGCCTGAATAATAATAAGAAAATGTAAATAATACCAATAGTAGGTACAGAACTGAAAGTTTTTCTACCAAATAATGCGTTGTTTAGATATCAAAGTCTCCCGTATTTACTTAAGTAGATAGGTACTTAGGTACAAGTTCTATTTGAATGCGTTACCTACCTACATAAATAAACGTAATATTATAATGTAGGTATTTTTTCATAGACAATTTTTGTGCCATTGGTAGGTATCTACCTACATAGTGCTGTAGTAAGTAGGTATTATGATTTTGATTATGTAGACTGAGAGCAAGATTAGAAACCCAACCTAGGTACATTTTTATTTGATTTAACTTTAAGTAGGCAGTGTAGGTTATCTACTTAAAAACAGTCGGGTAGGTAGGTGTAGGTAGACAAATCGATGTGGTAAGTTACCTAAAGGTAGGCGTACTAACAACTAAAACTAGATAACTAGGTTACCTACAAACCAAATGTTGTTTTTTTCTCTTGCAAATATCTAGGTAGGTACCTACCTACTAAAATTTTGGCCACGCTGGGCATGCGGGTTGGGGATCGCAGGGTACAGCTTCTCGCACCGCCGACGCTGCTGCCCGTCGGCGGCCAGGTTCTTATTATTCGTCACAGAATAATTCTCAAGACAACCCTAACGTTACACGTGCCACGTCAGTAGAGATAGAGCTATACGATAGAAAGGGATGCAAGGTGTAGGTTAATATAAATGTTAGGCACTGAGTTCGGTACGAGCTGAATAGCACTTTATTGCGTAGCAGCTAAAGTCGCTATTTATTTAAATGATTGCGCGGAGTGAAGCTTCTGTCCCTTCTGTATTCTGTGGCCTGGTGAACGATTTTCGGAAGGCTGCTTGTAGAAGTTGGATACATCGAGCTCAGGACAGGGCGCTTAGACCTATGTCAAGCAGTGGACTGCTACAGGCTGATGACGAAGATGATGATGATGATGATGTATGTATTATATAATATATGTCCTCCGCTGTCAGTGTCCCTAGAGAACGTGGTAGGCGACGTGTGTGAACTGGAGCGAGGCATGGAGGCTGTGAGGCGGGAGTGCGAGGCGCGGGACTCGCTACGCACGGCGCCGCTGCACGTGCTGCGAGACTTCCACGGCAACGCTGCCGACAAGCTGCGCCGACTGCGGCACGAGACCAAACACGCACAGGTAAGCTAGCAGCACGGAACTGGAGCGACGCATGGAGGCCACGGGAATCGCTGCGCACGGCGCCGGAAGAGTACTCAATACTCAATGCTGTCACATGGTAGTACACAGATGTTACATTGAAGGTAGATATCACACATGAACCCTGTCTAAGGGCATAGCAACTGAGATTAAGAGTAAACCAACCTACATTAGTCCTGTTATAAATAGGACCCTCCCAATAAGGGCATACGGATTGGGGATCGCTGTCTGGGCGCAGCCGATGCTGTCTGCTAGGATATAAGTTCTGTACCGGTGTTAGGCTGTGCTATGCCGCAGTCAGCCGTCGCCAGAGCCCCAATTAACTAGTTCGCTGAGTGAACCACAGGCCGGCAAGGTTATCTTGGTTTCCAAAAGAGCTAAGAAAGCCTTACACGGCCTTCTGCCTTCGTATAAGCTAGCAGCCAAATCTGGTTGGTGTACTTTATAGGCAGTCGAAGTGTTGATTTATGGTTTGTTTCCAGGACTCGTTCGCGTCTTGCGTAGAATACTTCGGGGAGGCGCCGCGAGGGGTCGACGCTAACGCTTTCTTCTCGCTTCTCGTTAGATTCACGAGAGCGTTCAAGGTAATAATTACACTTTTATTAGGTAATACTTGATCTTCATCTTCTACACACATAATACTCAATACTCAAGTGTGTAGTGTATCCCTGTGATAACCAGACTCTTATATACCATTCACAATTAACGGCGCGCGGCGGAGAGCATTGGAGCGCATTATAGAACATGCTTAAGGAAATTGAAACATCCACAAAACAGCTAAGTTAAGTGAGAATCGTACATAAGACTCACTCCTTTCTTACCTTAACACTACCTTCATATTTTCAGCAAGCGGATACGGAGAACGAGCAAAGACGCAGGCTGGAGCTAGCGGCACAACAGGCGGACCATGTAGACCCAAACAAGGCTAAGATAATGCAGAAAAAACAACAGGTATATTCGACCTTATTGCTATGATTACAACATTCACTCTAACACAAGTAGACTCTAAGCTAACGTAATGAAGGAAACAACAAATATATTCGATCTTATGGCTAATGTTTTACGGTTCACTCTAACACGGCCAAGTAGACACAAAGACTAAGATAATGCAGAAAAACAATTTGTATATTCAATCTTATTGCTAATGTCACAATGTTCACTCTAACCCATGTAGACCCAAATAAGCTGATGTAACGAAAGAAACAACAAATATATTCGAACTTATGGCTAATGTTTTACGGTTCACTCTAACACGGCCTAGTTGACACAAAGATTAAAATAATGCAGAAAAACAACAGGTATATTCGACCTTATTGTCAACGAAAGAAGGTTCACTAACACGCTCAAGTAGACGCATCAGAAGAAAAAACAAATTTATTCGACCTTTATTGTCCAATCCCTAGTACCTAGATAATGAAGCATGAAGGTCTTAGGCCTCATGATACTACACCCTCCAAATTAAACAGCAATACTGCTTGAGGGCATAAATAGACGTTATGGCAGTATTTACTTCCCCGACGAGCCCTTCACATATAACTACTAATATAAAAAATAACAAATATTCTGTCAACAAAGTAAATGGGTTACAAAAGTGTGAAGCAGAGACATGATACGTAACGTAATCAGTTGGAAAGATGTAAATAATCGAATTTGTTTTTCAAAATTCAAAAGTTGAGTGTGAATAATAAGTTCCAGCTAATTAAAAGTAATTATTAGTCGTTTTCTGTAAATATTTCGTGATAACGATCCAACTATGATTTAACTCTTAAAAAATGTAACAATGTTTTTTTTTTATATAACAGCAAATAATTGCATCAATAGCAATGTATTTTATTGCTTTATAACAGCTCCTATACAGCTTGAGGTGAATGGCGTTTAGATTTTTGCTGCATTATATTAGAGAGGCTGATTTTTATTGAACTTTTGTACTTACACTGTGTTTTTAACAGACTTCAAAAAAAGAGGACGTTCTCAATTCAGTTGTATTTTTTTAGTTTTTTTAGCTCATAACTTCATCATTTATAAAGCGATTTGGAAAATCGTTTGGGAGCGTATACTTCCCGATTGGTCCCATTTAAATTTGAAGAAAAAATACCATCCCTAAGAATACATTTTTTGAAGTCGGTTTTTCGATGTTGTTTCTTGTTTTTCATAATGTCATATTTCAATTGTACCGTACCTACCTTTCTAATTTATATGGTAATATAATTATGAAGACTTTATTTTAAATATTAACTGAAATATGATGTTTAAGATGAAATATATTTTGCAGTTTTTGAGGTGACGGAATGTTACCATCCACACAATGATTTTATCATACACTTTGATTTTTTTTGGTGTCGGATTTATTATGATTCATATGGCAACAAATATTCAAATATTTCATGTCTTCATAGAGTTGAGAATTCCTACTGTAACTGATTTAAATCACTAATCAGCGACAGTTATAATTGTACGCTAGTAGAGTATTTTAAGTAATAAAAAAAATGTAACAGATATCATCAACTCTGAGAAGGCAGAATAAAAGTTTCTTGTGTTGCCATACGTAGTGTAACGGTGATGGTAACACCAAATAATTATCTCACAGAGGTTTAACTACGCGGCCGTCAGCGCCGGCCTCTTGCAGCAACACTTGACACAGTTGAGGCACAGTCTAGAACCAGTCTAGACCCGGTCTGACCCGGTCTGACCTAGGTCTGAGGCCTAGACTTGGAGTAAGTCGTACAGTTGTTGCGGGGCCTTCGAGTGTTACTAACGGTTGCGTGGTGTGTGATGGTTTGCTGTGATAGATGACGCTCCAATAAACAATATCTTTAAATACAGGAAGGAGAAACGAACCGCTTTGAAGTAGATCTTGATACTTATATTTTTTTATGCATAATTCAATTCAGAAAATAGTTCTACGACTTTTTTGCAAATACGTTCAGTAACACGTGATGCGCGGGAAGTAAGACTAATGTATATAACATTGAGACACAATGTTACACATTTTATTGCGTCCCAATTGAACACATGTCCCAGTCTTACACTATTTTATTGAGTCAACTAAGTTTTCCACTACGTTAAAACGTTACACTTGATGGTGTCAAGCAAGGGAAACACGGCGAGCTTCTTTTAAATACACGAATTTATAGGCCTGAGCTATAAATGGAGGGGATACTGCTCAGAGTAAGCATCATCCCCATTATCTTAGCTCAGGCCATACAACCGTAAGTCCATACACTATTTTAAAAATATGTTCTGCGCATTCAAGGTCAAACTTATTAATCCGTACCGCTATCTGTAGTCCTACAGTAAAATACCGTTCATCATCATCAATTGGAATTGATAGTCACCTGAAGTTTTTCAGAAGGTTGATCCAGCTTGAATATTGATCCACGTAACCTTTTAACTTTGATGACTCTATGTTAGTTTTGTTAGTTCTGGAGCGTCAACTTTTCACATAATCGATTTTGAGTGACTAATTTGAATAAAGGTTTGAAAGCATGTTTTTGGGAAGAATGGGATCCCTGAGGTAACCTCCACGCAGTAAGCATGTGGCACTCGATAGAAACATGTAACCATCGTGACAAACCATTAAAATTTATCTCAAGGAGTAGATAGTAGGGTCCATTTTGTTACAGTATACATTTTGGAATAATTTTATATTTAGTCGTGCGATTCTGGGTTGCACTGCATGAAAGGGTTTATCTGGTATAAATAATATTCAATTAGTAATAAGTGATGTGTTTATTTCGCTTTTATCCTCAAGTTAAAAATGCTAGTTTTAGTGATGTCATTATTTAAGTATATTGATGTTTCATAGTCTTCTTACAGTATTATTAACTGTGCAAACAAATAATGGACTATTTGCTAATAGTTGTTTCCCTTGATTGATTCTTTCATAGACGTTGTATAAGGTGTAAAAATAATCAATTTGTTGTAATGATTCACCGTCTCGCAGGTACTTCAAAATTATGTTTAGGCGCTATGTATAATATTATCAAACATTTTACACAAGCAAATTTAATTTATTATGTAAATGTGTATATATTCTATTTGTTTCAACGCTGCACTTGCATGGATTAAACAGGGAATGTCTATTTATATAAAAAGCATATAAGCTGTATCCACTTGCTGATTTTTGCACATCATGTTTTATTTTGTGTATTCTAGTTCAATTTAATAATTATATGGTTGAAATAACATGTAGTTTGTGTTGCTTTATAGGTATTTTTACTCATAAGGCTATAATAATCTTTAATTATTCCTATCTATCTCTAGTTGGCCATATAACGTATTAAGAATTTGATTTGCGTACTATTCAGACTGGTTTCAGATCTTTTTATACTCACCTTTTTTTGCGAATTTCACATTTATTCATCTGATCACAGTTGTAGGTATGTAGTGTCCTACCATATTTTCAACCACAAACTAAAACTAAAATCTATCACCAACAGGAAGCTGTAATCAACGAGTTAAAAACGAAATCGCAAGCCGTCGGCGAAAAGAAACTCCTTCACCAAGACGAGGTCTACAATGGCGCTTTAGAAGACATATTGCACGGTCTCCGTAGCGAGCCCTACCGACGAGCAGACGCAGTGCGACGCTCCCATCGCCGGCGAATCAACTCACACCGACTGTCCAGAGGCCTAGAAGAACTGGACGTATGATACGAGGACTCCAGTGACGCTATAGACTCACTGGATAAACTTGAACCTATACAAAACGCCGGTAAAAAGCGCAAAGACTTAGAAATGGTACCCAAAAAACCTATCTCAGTTTACAAAGACGATGAACGCAAAGCTAAGGCGTCTATGTACAAAGTGGCCCCTTCGGATTGTGAAGTGGAGGAACGCTGCGAACTAATAAAGTCGACGTACGATGTGATCTCGAAATACACGCGTGCTATGTTCGATACAAACGAGACCGTCGTTTGAATGTGCCTAGTTTATGTGGGTTTTTCATGTGTCTGCGCTTTTGTTAGCGGAGTTTGTCGAATAGCAGCAGCCATTTTGGAAAATGGCGGCCATGTGTTGCCAATGTTATATTTATTTTATGTGTTGCTAGAAAAGCGATAATTATTATTAGAAGTGCAGTGCACGTGTAAAATTCAGTTTTGATACGCCTAAAATTCATTCCATGACACGCACACAGCGAACAGTATTTTGCTACGAACAATTTACACATTAATTTCTATACAAAAGCTAAGCTTTTTGTAGTTTTAATTAATCTACCCTTGAACGATTCGAATAAAGCCGTCTCTCTTATTCTAACCGTAGAAAGAGAAAGAATCGTCGGATCTTAGTCCCGCTAGTATTGAGAATGGCCTTTATATTGTACGCACAGTTATACACTGCTTTTCGAATTGACTTTTTAAACGATAATAATAAGTAACGTAACAGTGTCCTTATTAAATATACTCTCATTTATACGTTTTATCGTGTACCGTTCGTGATTATAGGAGATATACAATACACGCATTTTAAAAGTAGCATTTTTACATTAATAATAATGATTGTTCAAAATTGTTTGCATTTAGGATAACATATTTTAATGTTATTATTTATTTCAAGCTCCTAACTGACTGACCTCAGTTTGGTATTAATTATGTATTTACCTTTACTGTGTAGATTTTTCATTAAGTGTCAACATAGTTTTTGGTTCTAATATTAATTGATAAGCATGTAAAACGTTATTTCTGAATTGATCTGATTTGAAGCTCATTTTTGTGTATAGTTTGTCTCGTTATTTTAATTGTAAATAGGTTAACTTGCCTTCATTGTATCAGTACCGATAGCAGACAGTATGTTATAAAAATTGAAATGTAAATATTGTATTTTTTAAATTTATTATATTTACTCAAGATGCTTGAGATGTTACGCGCAATATAATATTATAGTGTGTATGTATTAAATTAATGTAATCTGAAATGGGTACTCATACATAATGGAAGTATATAATTACTTTAATTTAATTTAATGTTATGTCATTTAATATATTTTACTGAGCACAAATGTTAGGTTGTGTGCAGATATTTAATTATACAAAAAGATTCAATTTCGTTTATAGTGTCAAAATATTAATTTAACAAAATGAAAAAAAAATGTTAAAATATTTGCACATAATCTGACACAAAAAGGGGTGCTTCCGCACAATGCTTCATATTAAAATATGGGTTTACTTAATATTGTAAGTATGGCTAGTTTGCACCAATTCAATGCATAGTCTATCTTTCGTAACGTTTTGCCTAAATCTGGCGTGCACTAAATTATATCAAGAATTTTGTTGATTCAACTCATAGCACAAAAACCAAACTCTTTGCCATAGACAAAAAAAAAACTAAAATGTTTTGGTTCGCAACTTCTCGCTATTACCATGGCTTTTGAAGTTTTGAGTCCTCATTATGGGCAAGGCGCTTTTAGGGGAGGCTTTGTGTCCAGTTAACAGTGAAGTTCTTTAAGCTGATTATAATTATGATTTTTGTTTTATATTGAACGGAATTTTAAATTTAGCTTTATTTCGTAATTTGACCAGATTTTAAGAGTTTGTTATATCCATGACAGTTGTTGGTGCGGACAAGCATGAGTTCTGATAATAACTTGGCTAGATATTATTTAAAACAGGGTTTTTCGTATTGCACAAATGCTTATCATATTTGGGTATAGTTCAGTAATTTTTGGTTTGTCAAGTTATGTTTAAAAGTTAATTTAAACTAGTATTGAATAAAGATAAACGTGTATCTGTTAACCCACCTAAAAGCTCAGTATCTTTCCATAGTCCTATCGTAACTTAGTTTTTGGCACAAAATATAACTTACAGTGCTAAAATAATCAAACAGGCACCATAACACTTGCTTACTACTGCTTACTGTAATTGTTTTATTTAATTATAGTAATTGTGTTAGACATTTGGCACTAACGCAATTGCCAAATATTCGTTTTAACTACAGAACAATCACGAATATTTCAACCTGACGTATCGAAAAAAATTGCCAATGTAAAAGCGTTATTTTAAATCTTCGCTTTCTCTTTGGCCAAAATGTTACGTGTGCAATACGAATACTTTATCGCAGGTCGTCGTGACGCCTCTGCGTACGCATGTACCTCTTCGAACAATCGCGCGACTCAACTCTGACAATTGGGACAAGCTCAAAATAACCAGAAAATTACCTACAGTTTGTATCGCGCGTGTCACGCGTATCAAACTATATTATGTTGATACGCGTGATATCGACATTGACGACGACCAATGATGTACGATACCGAAAACCAATTTGGTTGTCAAACCAATGAAAAGCCATTTTGGTTTTCGTCATTGTTCATCATTGGTTGTAGTTATATACGTGTAAGTCAATTTAAATGTCCCGCGTATCACCATATATCTAACAAACTGTACATAATTTAGTTTTGTTCATTTATTTAACTTTAGTTATTTACATGTTTACCTTTATTCAAAACAAAGTTGCGGTGGGAAAAGTTTATAGATGTTTTGTCTAATAGTTATGGTAACATATATTTGAGAATTTAAATTTTTGATAGTTTTCGTAACGCATGTAACGTTAGAGTTAGACACAGTATTCAGTGATGCAATAAACAACATTTAATTGAATAATTTCTTTTATTTTTAATTTAATAACAAATATAGGGTTAATTACATATTGGTTATGTACATATGTGTACATATTACATAAATAGTATAAAAATATAATTATTAATTTAAAAAATATATTTTATAATGAGTTTACAATTAAATAAATTGCAATCACATATAATATGATAAATAAATAATATTTGTCACTTTTACTGAACATATTGATAGCTAAAGTAAGCACAGCGTTTTATTGGACCCAAATGTTTGCATGTTCTGTAGATATTTGTCTCGGGTTTCGGGAATTTTTTACCTATGTGTTTTCTATGTATGATATGTATGTATTTATAAAAAAAATTATATGTGTAATATATCAATTATGTGGTTCCCATAATACAAGCTCTGCTTAGTTTGGGGCTACATGATGTGGTGTGATTACGTCCCGCATTATTTATTTATTTATATGAATGATATAATAAGTAAAATTTGGTTTGGGAAATACATAAGTATAAATACTCATACATAAAAAACACCCAGACCAAAGACAAATATTTGATGATCAACAAACACTGTGCAATATTTTAAAGAGTAGGGCTGGCTGGGGTCATGGTAGAAAGGGGAGGCAATACACTATACACCTCAATGCCATGTCAGTGCATAACTTTTTCCTCCCACCTCAAATTAAAAATAGCGTTAAAACTTTTTGGTTCAACTTTGTGGTGGTACCCCACATCTACCCCAGATTGAATTCACTGGAACCTACTATTAGCATATTTACCTAGCTATGAATATCCATTACCAAAGCTACCTTCTTAGGTCTTTGCCACTTATGAACTATTTAGTGCAATACTCTTCAATCTCTCCACAATTGTCTCCACCTCAGCCATTGCCCCCACTCCTGTATCTCCACAGATTAGTTTCTTACTAATTGGTGGAATCTCAATATGCCCCCATTGGTTCAATACAGCAACTTGCTGGGACGTGATTGGATGCTCCCACATGCGAGTGTTCATTGCTGGGCAGAATAGGAGAGGCTTAGACATGTCCCATGCTCTTGTTGTACATGTAACCAGGTTGTCGCATATGCCCTGTGAAACACAATGCTATAAATTTCTGAGTAGTTTTCGTTCACCGAAGTGGCCCTAGCTCATATTAGGAAGAAAGTAGTTAGGGTATGTTCTAAAAAAGTGGTTATTTAGGTATAATGAAACTACTACCAGCCCACTTAGCATGTCGTGTTTATGTCTTCTTTACTGTAAAGAAGACAACATATTTTTCCTAATTGCAGGTCTCCCCACATCCCAAATATGTATTTTTTTTTCACAAACTCATATTTTCACCTATTCTTTGGATACCTGTCTATGTTTAAAACATAAATTTTTTTTCAAAATCTATGTCCAAAAATATGTTTTCTCTTTCTATCTTCAATCAATAAAACTGTAGTCATGCATTAGCATATGCGGCAGAACCAAAGCTTGATGAAATATTGAAATGAAACAGTTACAATTTTTTTATATACTAGACAGATGCTAGAATTTTTTACCTATCACTTAAGATGCCCTTACCCAACTGCAGACAGCAACAGTCGATGTGTTGCCACAACTTAGTTTCTAGGTATTTCTGTGAAATACCCTCAATACCATAAACATGTCACCTACTGCTGATGTTTGCAGTTGGCTACGGAGTCACACCTTAAAACATTGGTTACTCTAAGCATAGGACCATCATCATAATAGCCTAAATACCTATAATTATAATTACCTGTGCCATCTTCGCTAAAGTGTTAGCATCTAATGGAGCTATGACCATCATGTCAGCCCACTTTCCCAGTTCGATGTGCAGTACGGGATCCCCACGGTGAGTCCAGGACTTCCATTCTGTGCTGTCGTCGTACATCTCAACACCGGCAGGCAAGTCTGCGCGGATGAAGAAATGTTTCGCGTGCTCTGTGACTAATAGGCGGACCTACGAATAAAGTGACAGTGAGCAATTAAAACAAAGCGGTAAATAATAATGAAAACTTATCAAATGTACGCAATCTCTTATTTAAAAGTCCCGCTCTATTCTTCGAAGCTTTATTGAAGTGATAACGATGTAAATAAACTGATAAGAATATAACCTCAAATTTGAAGTTTGCTTGTGAATTTGTTGATTCCAAGATGGAATTGATCAAAGCTGGTATTTTCATTGCAGCTACACTTCCAGTGGCTGCGATAAGCAACCTGTATGTATGTTTTTCCATTGTTATTATGTATTTTTGAAATTAAATTTTATCATGAAAGAACAATCCAATCAAAACATGAACGAATGATGATTGTATTCATTCATTCCATTCATAAATGACATAACTCATGAGTGATTGTTGAATATGTATTGAAATAAATTAACAAAGGTTCAGTCAGTCAAGTGAAAGTCTTTTAAAAAATAAATGTTCCGTGAGATAAATAAACCGTATGTACAAAAAAAACAATCCGTACAATACAAGCTGGAGGTCAACTAAGAGTGTAAGGCTCGGAAGTTGGACTATAAATTATATAGCACTTGGAACAACGGACAAAATGCATTAGTAGTAACCATTATTATTCGGTCAGTTTCAGTATACTTAAATACTGAATGAGTTGATTCTGGACCTGGATTTATTTATTTAATATTTATTTATTTATTGGTCGCAAGACAAGAGATACACAGATACTTAAACAAAATAATAGTACTTAATCTTAAAGGCTAGTGCTCCCTTAATTATGGATGACCACGTCATGCACATTTACATAAATAGACTACGTCAGAAATTTAGTAAAGGAAATTGTTAATACATAGGTATATAGAAAACATTACCACAACAAAAAAGATTGTAAAAAACTAAATAGGTATGTGTTCAGGTACTCAAATATATATACCATCAAATAAACAAGCAAAATCTTTATAATTGCAGTTACAAAAGAAGCAGGAAGAAGAAAGCACCTACTGATTAACAAAGGCGAAATTACATATTTTTTATATTTAGATAAAGATCACTCAAATCATTTTAGATAATATCGTCTGCCTACTGCGTAAACTGAAAAAAAAAATGCCTGAATTGAGTTAAAAATGCAATTTTATGTAATTTTTTACGCTCTATCGACTGGTGAAACTGAATAACGGCTACGACCTACGGTTACAGAGATAGTAGTGTGAAAAAGAGTTAACTAACATGAAACAAAACATATTTATACTACCAATACATCGTAAATCATCTAATGGCATAATATATTCAAGGTGATACCGGTAAAAATATATAAATATTGTTATGCGTTTTGTCATGTAATAGGTCAAATTAAAAGCAACGCAAAAGTTTCAATAAATAATTATTAAGCGCATTTACTCTAAAAAAACCTTATAATTTGAACAGTTAAAACATTATATGGGTATTTATCCTATTTTACTACTGGAATTCTTGGCTTAGGTTCTACAATTCATCTACGGCAAAAACTTAATAGGTAAATGCCATTTATGCAGGTTTCACTGTAACATTGCTAGTCATTGTTTGTTTATTCGGATTTCGTGTGCACCGCAACGTGTATGTGTAATATAGTTTTCAACTGTTTTAAATTAACGAATGGTGTGCATTGATAGTAAAATGGACAACAAAGGAAAACGATTAGTGTTATGATAAATAAACCCAAACCCGTGCTTGAACTTACCTAGTACTTAGAAAAGTGTACTGAAGAGAACATGATCCCAGTATCTAAAATATCTTACAGGAGGATATTTTGTAATGAGTAGATACAATTTCAGCTTTTAAGTCCATAAGAAGGATCAATGTTCAACATGCTCTAAATAGAAGAGGCGATAATAACGTAAAGGTAGCGATGAAAAACAAAAAAGACGTGTGGCACTCGGGGACTGCCGCGGTAAAGCTATTGCATAGCATTTTGTATCAACTTATGCAATTATAATTATTTATTTATTTTATTTATGCAGTATTTCTTTTTCTTTGATATTAATTCAAGTTACACTTTTTGAGCGTGGTGACCGATAAGAAAACATTTTTTTTTCTTTTATTAAATAAAAATACGTCTAGTTGCACGCACACAAACACCGTGTCGAAGACTGCCGAAAAGAAACGACGTTAGACAATGCTTCAAGCCACACCTCCGTGCCCGTGGGAGTGGGGAGCGTGAGGTTTTTTTTCGTTACGGAATTTCTGGATTCGGTCCCCGCGCTCAAGGCCCTCGATAGAAGCTATGCAATAGCTTAAAATACGAGGAACATTTCGCCAGAAAGACTCCTTTCTGGCTCTCAAATATGACACAGCAAAAGTCAATCACAGCACTCGCTGTAAAAAGCAGAAAAAGCGAGGAAAGAAAAGGAAAGACCAGCTAACTCTAAAGACTTTTGTTGTGTTATATTTGAGAGGATATCTGTAATACAGCCTGCAAGGCAAATGTAATACAGCAAAAGACTAGTGTCGGCTGCTCTTTCCTTGTCTTTCACTCCTTTCTGGCGAAATGTTCCTCGTATTCTGTTCTTCATCGCTACCTTTTCGTCATTATTGCCTCTATTCTATTTAGAGCATGTCAAACATTGATCATTCTTATGGACATAAAAGCTGAAATTGTATCTACTCATTACAAAATATCCTCCTGTAAGTTATTTCAGATTCTGGGGTCATGTTCTCTTCAGTACAATTTTCTAAGTAAAGGTGGTAAGTAAAGTGGCTGAAAATCAAGAGAATGCGATATCTGAAATAAGTTTGATCCAGAAGCTATTCCAATTATGACATGCGTGACTCCTCCTATGTATGGATGCCACTCAAAATAGAGAGAGAGGTGTAAATCGCGTGAAAGATAGTGCTCCTCAAGTATCTCAAGAAATTCCAAGTATTGTTTTAAAACAACTTTATCTGAACCGTTTAGCTATAAGTGAAGCCAAACAGAAAGATCTCGCTTTATGCAACAAAAAAATATTCCTGAAGAATACCATGGCATACTATAATTATGTATATCCTGAAGAATAAATGGTATTCCTCTTTTCCAACGCATACAGGAGCTGACCGTCTACCCGGGTCTTCTGTGGATGAAATAAAGGTTTCTAGACCACGTAAAAGTGACAAACTAATAACAATTATGATTGTCGAACCTTCCAAGAAAGTATTTTTTTCTTGCTCATTTATCTAAATTAACTCCTTAGTCTTTAATTATTCAATAATAGTTTAGGCAATTTTACCCGTTTATTGAAATGATGCGGCGAGATAGGGCCACTGATTACTCCAATTATCGTGCTAGAGGATCTTATCAGTTAATTTGACCGATGCGGCGAGATAGCCCCACAGACTACTCTGATGCATGTCACTGAGCTAGGCAATTTTAGCAATTTATTGAAATGATACGGCGAGAGAAGGCCTCTGATTACTCTGAATATCGTGCTAGAGAATCTGATCAGTTAATTTGTCCGATGCGGCGAGATAGCCCCACAGACTACTCTGATGCATGTCACTAAGCTAGGCAATTTTAGTAATTTATTAAAACAATAGGTCGAGATAGGACCACTGATTACTCTGATGTATACTTCATCATGCTGGAGATTGTGAATAGTTAATTTGAGCGATGGGGCGAGATAGTCCCACAGACTATTCTGATGCATGTCACCGAGCTATGCAATTTTAGCCATTTATTTAAACAATGTGGCAATATAGGACCGTTAATTACTCTGATTATCAAGCTAGGAATTCTGAGCAGTTAATTTGACCGATGCAACGAAAAAGTCCCCGAGACTACACTCTTGCATTTTCAAAAAACAAGCGTTTGAAAAACGATTTAATTTTATTACATTAATGTAGGTAGTCTCGCAAACTAGGAACTTATATTTATTTCGAAAAGTTATCGTTTAAGCGATACAATTTTATTATCTCGCAGATTATCCTGCATGTCACAAGCGACGATGTGGCTTTATGTTAACAATATTGACAGCGGTATAGCCCCAGAGACTTATTTAAAGAAGTCATCGTTTGAAGAAAGATACAAGATCACCGAGGCGATAATTATCCAGCATACTATTCTTATGCGGTAGGTAGCTATGAATTAATGCTTTATCAATGTGGCGGTAAGTCTCAAAGGCTACCCTGATGCATCTTTAGATATAGTTTAGGCCATCGTTTGAAAAAACGATACAATTTCACTGTAGTATTGACACTGGCCGTAACAAAAATTGCGGGTACTTACTGCGAATTTTTCCAACGGGTTTGCGAAGGTGACCTTGAAGAATTATTTAATTTCTCTTTCTTAATACACATGAAATAACGGTACTTACGTAACCTAAAAACTCAAACCCGTTCAAAACTCAGAAAAAGTTTCGTTCTTATGTGGTTTACCTCAAAGAACAGGGTAAAGGCTCAAAAATAGGCTTGACACCGATAAAACGTACTCTTGCGGGTAATTTTTTATTCTAAACCTATACCTAACCTCAACATGATCTTGAAAAATGTATCAAGATCATGTTGAGGTTTTCGGCATGAATTTTATTTTGTGCGAAATCCCTTTACAGTGGAGCGTGTGAAGTGGTTGAGCACATAAAAGCGAATGACGAGCGAACAACAGAGCTCGAGCTTCGGGGATGCGTTGGGTGGGGGTAAAAATTGTATTTTTAGAGTTGCCAGTAAGGCAACATTTTCTAAACGTATGTGCTGAAGTGGTGTCACGATTATGCGTAACTACATTGTGTAGAATAATTTTATGGTACTAATGCTGAGGACGGAGCACGAGTATAATTATAGTTTCAGACTCCGGTCAGGTGGAGTGACGATCTGCGAAAGTCTGTTGCTGGGTGATGCGCTGAGGAAAGGTCAAAATGAGGAGCTCATTAGGGGAGGCCTATGTCCAGATGTGGACTACTTTAATGCACCTGATGGATGATGATACAAAATACAAAAATACAAAATCATTTATTTCTTATAAACAAGTGGTACAATCATTTGGGTTGGGATCTCTTTTAAGTTTATAAAAACCTGTGTTAGAAGAGTCCCCTCTTTTCTGTGGTCATAGGGAAACACTTGAATTAGATGACAATCAAAAATAATATGATGATGATGGTGATGAATGCCGTTTGCCACAATTTAAATACGGACGGAACCTTAAAATATTTAGTAATGAAATGTTAGTGTCAGTAGTTATGTCTTGTCAACTGTCACTGTCAGAGTCATGATCTTGTCATTGTCAATGGTATATTTGAGTGGGAGAGAGAGAGGAGGGGAGACGATTTCTTTTTATTTTTTTTAGTTGTTTACGAACTTCGTAAAAGGACGGGTTGCGACTTTTTCAATTTTAAAACTTTTATTTACGAAAAGTCGTGTTGTGATTTTTAACTAACTCTTTCTGTATTCAGTCTGATTGTTTGAAAATATGTTTTAGACCGAAAACGTGAAAATGGATGATAAATTCTACGAAGGTTGTGGGCAAGAAGGTCCGATTCGTTGTATATTTTTATGTGAGTTTCATCCAACGGCCGGGCCGAAGATCACTTGCCAGGTGCCTGAGAACTACATTTCTAAGGATATATTTGATACAGTGAGCCATTACATCATACCGAAGATCCAACTCCAAAGGTGCACCTTGACAGTGTAAGTGGACACTTTCTTTGTGTGTTACAAAACAAAAGTTTCCCTCCATAAAAACATTCTCCAAACTGTGACGGTATTTATTCCAACATAAGAGCAGTATTATTTATAAAATCCGGAACTTCAACAACAAATCTTTACTTACAAGAATCCTATAAAAAAGTTTGACAATTATTTACCAAATAAAGTAAACATGTTTTAACTAACTAAAAGATCATGAGATCTTTATATCTTTATCTTTTTTTTTATCTGTGGTGCCTGCCTTCTAAAATGATTTAGAAGGGAAGAGAACTAGATAAAGCCTGAAAATTCACTATGCTCTGAACATTAACTCATACAACTGATCTCTACTTTCTTAAATCCATATATCATTTGCTAGAAAGGGATGCATACTAGTTATCTCAATGCGATTTCTGCGACTTCGTACCAGGGCATTTGTATGAACCTGCATAGAATTTTGTTGGAGCGCCCTGGTACGTATAACTTTTTGATCTATTTTGAAGTCGCATGGATATATGCTTGCTGACTTTCTAATTGATGATATTGGAGAAAAGAAAGTAGAGATCAGCCGTATGAGTTGATGTTCAGAACATAGTGAATTTTAAGGCTCTATCTAGTTCTCTTCAATATCTGTGGCAGGCACCTACTTGTTTCGACTATACTACCCAGGGCTGCCAGATAAAATGTTCGATTGTAAGCCAGCTACAAAAAAATCGTACTCCAAAGTTTTGAAATGAAAAAATCATACAACCTAGAAGTGGAAAGTCTTTATTAAAAACAACTAAAATTCGTAGAAAATAAATGCGATAAAACTATTTATTAGACTAAACAAATTAACCTGACCTAACCAGTCCTTAAACAAATCAAGTTTTTCCCAATCAGGATCCTGTGCTGTGTTTGTCCCTGTCTGATGCATATAGATCTCCTCTTATAGATAATTTATATTTTGGAGTACCTACCTGTCGAAGCTCGCTCTTTTTCACTTTAATCACTTATTCTGGCTTGTACGCATTTAATTAACACAAAAAAGCACCCATGACAGTATACAGATCCAAAAAGAATCACTATCTGATTTATGAGAAAAACAGGTTTTTATTTTGACAAGTCGCAATCATTAAAATAAGAAATTTCTTCTTTGTTTTTTTCTTTGTTAATTTAAAAAAAAACAAAGAAGAAACTAATAACTTTCGTGAAAATTCAAGCAAATACGGCCTTTACATGATTGCACAAAGAGCCTTTATTCAAGTAAAAGATCTAGGCACACGTTAGGTTGTTGGGGGAGTGCCCCAAAATTCATACCTATACTTGCCGGTGGAGCATGTTTGTTTCATTATGAAATCTTGCCAGATATATAAAAATCGCACATTTTCCGTACGATCTTGGTCTGGCGATCGTACATGAGTAAAAGTGCCAAAAAATCGTAGGGGTATTATTCAAATTGTACATCTGGCAGCCATGATACTTGTAACTTTTCTACTTTCCCATAAATTAGTGCGATAAGTTTGGTGGTCCAGTCGGGATGCTCGGGTCTTAGGCAAGCCAAGTTATTACCTACTGTCATATTCAATTTGGATATTTAATATGTATAGTAGTGTAGGAATGTATATTTAATACATAAAAGGTTCCCTTTGACTTGAGCGATGATGGTGTTAAGCCTCATGTGCCTGTTATGTCCTGCACCACTTTGATGGGTGACCTTTTAGTGGCATTAAGTAGTAGATCTAAGCGCTTCCGTGTTCTGCAAGGCACATTAAGATGTTGGTCCCAGCTTTTTCGGTTGTTCACACATGTTGGAGGCCTTGAGGCAGCCTAAAAACTCGGACACCAAAGTTGGTCACTAACTCATATAGAAAGAAAGAAAGAAAAGTAAGAAAGAGTCTATACACAATATGGTATGGTTGCGACAATATGGTAAGCAGAATCAATTGTGTACCTAGAGTAGGTAGGTAGGAATCAAAGTATTAAAGTAAGTATCTAGTTTAAGCACCAAATGGAGGAATAGGTAGGTTTACTAAGGTATTGTCTAGCCTGGTGATGCCAGTAATACCTACCCACCTAAACATTTGCCCAGCCGTGCAGAAAACCCAGAAAGTAAAGTAGGTTCCTAATAAATTTTGTGTTGCGGGGGTTTAAAATGGTCCCGTTTCAGCATGTGCTGCTCCTAACCTATACAGGAATGGCACAGCGCTGGTTTTCAGACGATGCCTGAGCGGGAAATATGAAATAGAAGTTACCTGCACCCAAACTCTTCATACTGAAACGCAGCAATGCTGCTTCATGACAGAGATAGGCATGGTGGTGGGTACTTCACAAAGGACTCTACTTCTTTGTGAAGTACCCACCACCATGCCTACCTCTATCCGCTCAGGCCTCGGGACCAGAGCCTCAGGTACCAGAGGTAAGGTACTTTTAAAATATTTTTTTAATTCATGATAAAAATTTGTTTCGCTTATCAACACAATAAGCAGTACCTACCTACTCTTACACAATCCATATGAAGGTAGCATTTAGATACTACTAACCTATATTTTTCTCCTTTATTTTATAGATAAGATTGTCTAATATCGTATCTTGTTTCACTGATAACCAGTAATTAAAAAGGTTATCAAAATGATACTCAATGTTCGATATCATTCCCAGCAAAGAATAAAATATCATACTCCTGAGTATGATGTTATACATGCACTTGCCTACCGCTGGTGGAAAATCCAAGCAACGCACCGTGGTTAAATAGAATGTTCAGAATAACCTGCTGCCAAAGGAAGGAGAAAGGACTGATGAGTGCAGATCCAAAACACCACCGCTTTACCACGCATCAGCTATATACCACAAAAAACAAAAATCGCGGATTTTAAATGGATAAAAAAATCTTCAAGTTGTATAAAAATATCACAGGCTATCATAGATCTTTGATTAGTTTTTAAAGTGATACCACTTACGCCCATGTGCGCTGACCTACCGGCCGTTTAAACGGGGCTGTCTACCTTACCAGTACTTTTTGACAGATATTTTCATCTACCTATTTGTCATCGGCATTGAAGGTTCTTAAATTGGCCTTATGAGAATTTCTATATCCCAAAAATATGATCCAGCGACCTTCCTTATAAACTCATATTATATGCTTTGACATTCGCATGGGTATTTCTTTAGTACATACTTAACTTTCGAAAAGTTGCCTAATAAAATCAGACATTTATTTTCGATTCTATTTCTATTCTGAAAGATCTAGGATCTTAAGTTTCTTATGGATTCTAAAGAACATTACGACACAATGGTGCATCACAACATGACACAAATAATTCCGGCTCAATCGATATCAATCAATATATCAGTGCACTGCTGGACATAGGCCTCCCCTAATAAAGGGGGATATACCCATAATCCCCACGCTGGACATGCGGGTTGGGGATCGCAGGGCACAGCTTCTCGCACCACCGACGCTGCTGCCCGTCAGTGGCCAGGGGATTTAGCTTTGCCGATGTAGGTGGGGTGATGATCTGCGAAAGGCTGCTGGTAGAAGCTGGATGCGTCGAGCTCAGGACAGGGCGCAATGGCGCTCATTAGGGGAGGCCTATGTCCAGCAGTGGACTGCTATAGGCTGATGATGATGATGATGATGATGATGATGTAGGCTGTGCTATGCCGCAATCAGCCGGCCGCCAGAGCCCCGTTCGTTGTTTGCCAGGGTGCACCACGTGCAGGTGGGGTTGGCTTGGGTTCCGAAGATAGGGTTTGGAACCCTGTACACCCCCCAGTGGTAACCATTACAAAGTATTGTTGCGTAGGTCACGCATGTTTAGAACATGCCCTACAATGCAACGCCCGGCGTCCATAAACTGGAGACATAAAGCCTCATGTACCTGTAATTTCACCGGCACCCACACCCTTCAAACCGAAACACAGCAATACTGCTTCAGGGCAGAAATAGGCATGGTGGTAGTACTTCACCAGATGAGCCCTTCAAAAATAACCCCACTTGACTAAATCATAAAGTTACCTTGCAGAACCCTCCTCGGCTCCAAGATCCTGGGCTTCCCAGTGCGTATAGACAACAAGAAGTACGCGCGTAATGCGTACTACTTCAACCTTTGCTTCGTATGCGACGCCTGGGCGCGGACCGTGCATTTGGAACCTCTAGTCAAGAAGCTCACCGAATACCTGGTGAGTACCTAGTGCCTACCTTCTTTTTTTTTTTGAACTGCCGAAGCAAGATCCCTCGCGTCTACACACAAGTGTCTTACTTCGAGCAAGAAGTCTACTCATTGGCTCTCCAAAGGTTTTAGTAACAAACAAACTACCGAACGGATTTAGATGAAACTTGGAATTTACATAGTTTGTGACCTGGATGTGAACACATTAGCTACTTTTTATCCGGGCACAAGGCAAGCAAAGCCGCGGGCGGAATTTAGTTTTCCAAATGTGAACACTCTTCCCGTTCATAATAGCTCTTAATGTATCTTTGCCAGCTGTCAATGGAGCTAGAAACCGAATGGCTGTCAAAGCAGTCTACCTCGGGAGATGCAAAGCTTCTCAGCGGTCTGATGCGGCAGGTCATGCAGGATATCAACAGCTACCGACGAATGTGCACCCTCACTGGTAAGGAACAAAGTGGTAAATCCATTGCTTCTTGTCACACTACGGAAATCTTTGTTTGTTTGATAACTTTATTGCACATACTTAAAATATGTTACAAAGGGTGGGCTAAATGCCATAGGAATTATCTACCTGCCAACCAGTAAATTTAGATAAAGAGGTTAGCGTGCTAACCTTAAACTACTAAAAAGATCAATGATGCGGATAATATAGGTACTAATATTACACTTATACATTCAACACTTAACCAAAACTATATAAATATTATATATAAACAAATTAACTTAACAAAAACTATTTATACATTAAAGATTACAGACGTACCTGTCGATACAATATTCACATATACCGAAAGCAGTGTACAACTTTGCGTGGAAAAAGATTTATGAGTATAACCTCTTCAAATAGTGCTCCCGAAATAGTCGTTTAAATGTCTCTCTAGTCTAAACCCCTCTGAAATCAGGAGACAGGCCATTCCACAGTCGAACTGCCTCAACGGAAAAGGAATTGCCAAGAAAAGAAGAACTATGAAAGGGAATTTCCAATAGGAAGTTATTAACGGAAATCTTTCCCTAACAGTCATTAGTGTTTGTTTTATATGCAGAAAGTCATACCAGAGAGTCCACTGATCTAATCAAAATGAACTAAGTCGTTTAATACGATGCGTTCGACCTTCCAACTTTGGAACCCAAGCCAACCTCACCTGCCCGTGGTTCACCTTGCTAACTAATAAACGGGGCTCTGGCGGCGGCTGGCTGATTGAGGCATAGCGCAACCCAACGCCGGCACAGTTACATGCCCTGACCGCCGACCGACGATGCGTTGCAAGAAGCTATGCCCTGGGATCCCCAACCATTATGCCTGCATACACGCTGCTTAGGTCTCCCCTAATAAGAAGGAGATAATCCCCAGAGGCCTCTCACATCCACATCCAAAATTTCCGAAATAAGCTACAATATGCAACTCACTTAATACAGTTTTGTTTAATCATTAGATATAGAAGTAGTTCATTCATTAGGGATCATTATCGTTAACATTACGCTCCGCCGAATAACAATGGTGGTGGTCTTAGTCAGGGAGGGGCAATATGGGGCAAAGTACGGATCCGTTGAATTTTATTAAAATATCTTCGATTAGCCCAGATAAAACATTTTAAATAAAAATAATGTATTTCTCACATACCTATCGTGTTACACTATACGTGTTTTAATGTAAGATTTGCAGTCTCAAACAAAAATAAAAAACACAGTTAAGATAATTATAATGATTTGAGTTTGTTGAATGAATTCAATAGTATTGAATTCCATCAAGTTTTACCAACAAATATGAGAACCGTTAGTACCAACATCACTGCATTGGTAGCGTCTACAGTCTACACACTTGAATAAATAATGTATTCAAACAAAACAAGAAATTGCTGTGCCCGACTAGATAATAGAATATTGTTGCTACGCCCAAGTTCACACGTTTTTATCTATTGGAAAATCAACTCTAAATCCATACACTTACAGTACGTGTAGAAATATGATCGTCACGCGTTTACAATGTGATCGTTATGATCATAAATTGCGGGATTAGCATATAAAGGTGCTATTTTTAACCTAGTGTTTTCCAACGGTTCGGTGAAGTTTTATTTCAACCGATAAGAACGATTGACTCATTAAATATTGCAGCCAGCTAAATTAAATCGTTGTAAGTAAGATATGGGCCGTATATAATTATTGAAATATGTATTGTTTTTTATATTAAGCATATCTGCAGAGAATATATCGCAATGGCGCTCATTAAGGGCGGTTTATGTATATCAGTGAACTGCTATTAAGCTAATGATGATAAATAGATAATGCTGGACACTATTAAATACCAGCATATTAGTCCAAGCTGAGCAGAGCTTGTATTTGTGGGAACCACACGACTGATATACTAATGATGATGATAATGACGAAGTAAATTAAACATTAAGAATAGTAATGCAACATAACATAGAAAGAAATAGATGAAATGAGGGAGACTTGCCCAACAGTGGGACAATTTGGATTGAGTTTCGATTACTGAATTGGGACAGTAGCTCAAAATAAACATATATCAATGTGGGCACTATGAGGCTAGTCAAATTCTAATCACATAACTTATCGATACTAATATAATCGGAGCAAAAGAATTAAAAATCTATTAGATTTGTAGACTTATCCTAGTGTTAGTAAACATACTCAAATAGTAATTGCCGAGTCCATTAACATACTAACATAAACCCGCTAAACTCGACAGCCTTGGTGGAATTTACATAAAAATGTTGAAGCGAAAACACCAAACTCTTTGATTACGATTAATTCTAGAGGATTTAAATGAATTGGCATTCAAAAAGGTAACATTTAAAAATAATTTTGACCAACTTATGATTATAATGTTTTGCAAATTTGCATAGAAAGGACTAATACTGATCATTTAGATTTAATAAATGAGTTTTGTTGATATACTAAATATTATTTTTCGAGTATAATTATGTACAACCGTTTTTGCAATTAATCTACAAAATATAATTTGCCTTAAATTAATAATTGTTAATTATGCTGATTATTATTAGAGCTGCTATCACATGTGCTCAGTGTAGGTACGTAGCAAACAAGTACACATGCCAGTAATACTGATAACCCGTAATGTATGTGATATGATATCGCTAGACAGATGTGGGCTAGTGTTGGGACTTGAGATTAAATCAAATAGAAAAAAGGCTTTAGAATTTGACTCTTGATTTTAAAAAATTTGATCAGATTTCCATAGACCATAGTCCACCCTACTATCCTACTTCCTACTCATATTATAAATGCGAAAGTTTGTGAGTATAGATGAATGAATGGATGAATGTTTGTTACTCTCACGCAAAAACTACTGAACGGATTTGGATGAAACTTGGAATATACAGTGACTTGGATTAACACATAAGCTACTTTTTATCCCGGTACCACACGAGCGAAGCCGCGGGTGGAAACTAGTAGCATAATTTATCATAGATCAGTTAATACAAAAAAGTCATAACTATGAAAGCGTATGATCATACCCCTCTGATATTTATTTACATAGGTACTTTGTAAAGTTTAATATTCCATCATATTTGGACTTATTTTATTTCCTATACCACTTATCGTTAATGAAAGCCACCGTCCTACTTCGTTAGTTTTTCAAACGTTTCTAAACTCGTTCATCCGTCACAGTTATTTTATAAAACCTATAATTATTAAACACATTTTATGGATCCATTCATTATCAGTGCTCTCGATTGCCTTATCAGAGTGGAGATAATGATGTTTGGCGTGTGTTCATTATTTTATGACAGGCTCTGCATTATCTTTAGGCAGATTTGCACACCGGGTTTACCACAATAATCGCTATGTAAACGAACTTCTATATTCTTACTTAGATAATTATCATCATCATATTTACCACTAGGCGATCGATCGAATTATCAACCGCGTGTGTTGCGGACGTGAACTATGAATATTCTAAGCTGCATTAGCAATAGGATAATTTTCTGCTGAGGGTTCACTTCGATATCAAACTTATCTTTTCTTACCTTGCTAATATCTTTAAGGCGAAAGAATGTTTGCTACTTTTAACAAAGTACCACACGAGCGAAGCCGCGGGCGGAAGCTAGTATTAAAACTAGGCTGAAGTGTGGCTGAAGTAGGTAGTATTTAACAACTACTCTTTCTCAACGGTTTCGGAATTTTTGGTTCTCGTGAAATCATAGTTTTGGAAAATGGTCTTAGCTATTGATCTAGATTACAATATAAGTTAGTAACTTAGATTTAAAAGTATACTTTATCTAAAGGTTGGGTTAGGTATAGATTTAGAAGGGTGGGCGAGGACTGGGTGAAATGTTGGTCGTTCAACAGCACGATGGGTTTACGATGGGCTGCGGATGATGATGATAATACTTAATTCTAAATCAAATACAATTAAACTTAGAAACTAAAAAGAAACTTGTACGTAATAATGACAAGCGTAAATTATAACTTGGAACAAAAACGGGTGAGAAACTCCGTAAATACCGGTATACTTGTTGCGCTCTCAATAGCTGTTACCGGCTTTTACTTTGCTTTTTGTAATTTACAAAAACATCCAACCAGCTAGTTGTTACTAGTTTCTTAAGTTTCTTAATAGGTTTCTTATTTCTGAGGCTTGTAAATTTTCTTTCATAAAAATGTAGTTGGTTTTGTATGGATCTTGATTACGTTGTAGGAATACCGTGCTAAGTATTTTTTAATATTTGAGTCTGACTAGTATTTTATCCTTTTGTATAGCGGGATTCCAGACGCGATAGAAAATCAATTGTGTCTCCTGTGGATCCAAAGAAGACTTCTCCAAAAACCGCCTGCATATACAAATACAAAATTTATTTATTTAGTAGGAACCATAAGGAAAGCTTTAACATTTTTTGTTACAGTAATTATTTAATCATTTATTTATTTATTTGAAACTAGGAATAAGGCATAATACATTTTTATCTTACTAAAAATATTATGACTAAATTACCGAACATGTAATATAAAATTGATTTATTATGTTCTATGGTTAATTTCACTGATAGGCAGAATCAAAAGTTCATTTAAAATTAATTCTACAACTAGGTGGGCATCTGTTTACCACATCAAGGTAGATAGATGCCCATCTAGTTTTTTTTTTAAGAAATACAAATATATTTGGTCACGGGCCCTCGCACTAGGATTCCATGTGTTGCGGGAGTTTTCCTTGTTTAGTTGTAACTTTAATTAGTATTTATTTTTAATTTACACCAATTCGTAACGCGACCAAGCAGAAAAGAATTGCCAAGAAACTCTATTTTTTTAACGTTTTCGTTACAGTTATTCTTAAAAAGATACAATATTACAAGAAGGCTTATGTTTGCTGAAAATGATGCTGACGAAGTATTTCATTTGGTCAACAGTTGGCACAACGACTACACATCTTACGGTGGTGCGGGTAAACACTGACCCAACTCCGGTGAAGGATCACCAGGTCCCCGTGTTCCTGTACAGCAGGCAGTCATTCGTCGCTGATCAATGGGACCTCACCACTAACCAGGTAAGTCCATTCGCCACCCCAATTAGGTTAAAGTTAGGCTGTGCTATACCGCAGTCAGCCGCCGCCAGAGTCCCGTTAGTTATTTAGCATGGTGGGATGCAAACCAGCAACCTTCTGCGTCGCAGGTGGACCTTCACCCACAGCCCCACAGAGCTCGTCGTATGTATATTTAAAAAATAATTGTGCCTGTTCTCAAGAGTGGGTACGATTTTTACAGCTGGGGGTTCCTACTTTTTAAAAGCGATAATTGGTTTTTAGATCTGTGCTATCAATGTTTCACCCGCGAAAGATAACCAACTTTTTTATAACATCATGTATGTTCAAATCAAAATGTTTAAAATTACTTGACGGCCTTGACGTTCAATTCCCGCCGCGGGACAAATATTTGTATTATTTGCTGATATTTGTCTAAGGTCTGGGTGTTTTTCAAGATTCAAATATTAATTTGCTAGAATACATAAAATTATTTTCACAATTAGGTCTTATAGCTATCTTAGTACATGTATTCAGCCTGCATGCAGACATGCAAATATTAAAAGAGTGTCGTTACAGCAAAAATAATTATTTAAATATTCATTTAGGCTATAAAAACAAAATAAGTAACCAATTGATTAACTTTTTCTTGTTATGGTTCCATCTAATAATTTAAGTTCTTCAGGCAATTTATTATAAATGACTATAGACATGTTATAAACGTTTTTCCTATATATTTCCATTTTTTCTATGTATGATAAGTATGTTTTTACAAAAAAAAGTAATATCAGTAGTTTATCAGTCATGTGGTTCCCATAATACAAGCTCTAGTTAGTTTGACACCCCTCCGCATTTTTATTTCCTTTTTACATAAAGAAAACGTGAAATAGAGGTTACTTTATGTACCTATGTACTGTATGTTTCGTAATTTCTAAAAATTCTTTATATTTATTTTATTAATTACTAGCCTTCCGCCCGTGGCTTCGCTCGCATGGTACCCGGACAAACAAAAAGTAGCCTATATAAATGTGCAAAATTTCAGCTCTACCGCTCGACGTGATCTTTTTTCTAACTTTCGCCTTAATAGTATCGAAAGGATGATGCCCATAATCCCCACGATGAGCAAGCGGGTTGAGGATCTTTGATTGGGGAATTTCTCGCATCTCCGACGCTGCTACCCGTCGGCGGTCAGGGAATTCAGCCGTACATGTGTTAGGCTGCGCTATGCTGTATCAGCCGGCCACCAGCCCCGTACAGCAGAGTGCACCACGGGCAGGAGAGGTTGGCTTGGATTCCGAAGATGGAGGTTGGAACCCCTTACACGTATACTACACTTACACATATACACAAGGTCAAATGAACCTTTTTTATAAAATTATAAAAAAAACCGCCCCTCTTCTAACATCTAATGACCTTAATACGGCCTTATCGTTACTTTGTATACTGAGGTTTAGTCACTTTAGGTACTTTTTCCCTTAACTATTTAAAATAATTTATATGTACCTACAATATATTTTGGGAGTTTTTCATAGATCGTATTAAAAGTCAATGTCATAGTGACATGTGACAGAATTTCTAGCATCAGAGGATATTATAAACCGGGCAGGTACCAAGGAGCCGATATCGGTCGCTGACAGACTAGGGGAATTTATTTCAGTCACATATTTTATCATAAAAAATATACAAAGACAAATGCTAATATCTAGCAAGTGAAACAAAGACACTCAGCTTATGCTGTAGATTTTTTTTCATGAATGATGAATAATCATTCTCTTAGCCTAAAATCACCCACTGCTGAAATTAATAAAAATTATCATCATAATCATCAGCTTATAGCAGTCCACTGTTGGACAGGTATCCCTTAATGGCCGCCATTGCGCCCTGTCCTCAGATCTCTACCACACAGCATCAATATAATATTCCTAACCCTATTCTGTGCCCAAACTCAGCAGAGATTGTATGATAATCACATTATATTATTTTTAGTAAACATAAGTATACATATTATACATAGAAAACACCCATACAACAGACAAGTATTTGCAGATCATGCAAAAACTTGTCAAAAATATTTTATTCCATTGAAGATTCCAAATATAGTTTTCCTACACTTTAAATGTCAATGTTGGCTGAATGTCACGATTATTCCTCGTGTCTGAACTTGTCAACTCAGCCTTCAGTCCCACGCGATATTAAAATTCATAAGCTCATACTATGGCTTTAATCTGAACAGACTTTGGAGTTATGAATTCACTTTCCGCTTCGATAAATCTGCCTGTTTATTAAGATGCTGTACAATACAAATTTATGGATAGATAGATGAAGATAGATGAGTGAATGAAGAAATGAAGATAATAGTGAAAAGGATTAAGAAAAGTATGCTGGTTTAGGCATGTAGAAAGGATAGATGAAAGAAGATTAACGAATAAATTTTGTGGCGAATCTGAATGGGACAGTTTGAAGGGGAAGACTTCAACGTACGTTCTGCGATTAAATCCGATACGTACTGGAAATAGGAGTACCCTTAACCGACGAGCATGTATGAAGAATGTGATAAAATTGAATGAAGCAAAAGAGGTATCCCAGGATCGCAGCAAGTGGAAATCCGTGGTCTGTGCCTACACCTCTAGAAAAAAGGCGTGACTGTATGTATGTATATGTACAAGATTCTTAATTGCACAAAATTCAAAGTACATTGGCGAACACGTAACGAACGGTGGTTTTTTCGGTATCCTGGCAAGCGGATTCCTGCGATGGGGAAGTGTGGAAAGAGGAAAGGGAGGTCTTTGCCCTGCAATGGGATCAGACAGGCTCTTATGATAAGATAAAAAAATAGAAGAACTTAGTACTAAGAAGCATTCTCTACCAGCTAACCTTTGTGCATTGTGACCATAAAGGTTTTCTCTATTGTCTTTCCCTCACAAAGAATCCACATTCCAAACCTCTATGTTAATGTTATATTTAGTCAGAATACATATTTAAACGGCCAATAACATGTTATTATGTTGGTGCGATAAAAAGGTTATCAACCCGATGGTTATGTACACAATGTATTTTGAGATCGGCCACGAAGCTGATAGTCAGTAGGTAAGTTCTAGAAATAATTAAACACACGTAACTAACCTTTAGTTGTTCGAAAAAAGTGTAGATTGTCGTGACAATAGATCATCATCATCATCACCATCAACAACCTATAGAGAAAACTACTGCTGGGCATGGGTCTCTCACAAGGATTTTCACGGAGAAGTCTTGAACCTTCTCCATCAACCGATTACTTGCATTGACAATGTCGTCGGTCCATCTGGTGGAGGCTCTACACTACACTTCGTCTTCCAGATCGTGGTCGCCATCTTTATTCCCCAACGGTTTTCGTTTTTTCGGGTAATATGGTATGCCAATAACTGCCAATAGCAATAGATCGTTGGTAGTATATTTTTCATTACTTAGATGAGTGGCCGTTTACATTTCGTGGCATTTATATCAGAGCGCTTCCAAGCTTTGAAAAGCGCGTTAAAACGTTGGCTCCGGCTTTTTAAGTCTTTGAGAGATGCATGTCAGAGGCTTTCGGGCGTCTTAAAAATTCCGATACCAGAGTTGGCCACTGGGTCATACACATTCGCTCCCCCATGAGGTATCTTCGTGTCTTTTATCTTCACTGCAGACGGCAGCTAAAAGAAGACATTATTATAGTCTTGAAGTTGCATCACCAAATAACTGCTTCAGCCCACGAGTAGCTGTGTCGAAATCAACTGAAAATAAACTGAACGATCTGCTAAATACTCGTTAGTTTTCTTTAACTCGCCGCTATTCAAAACTTGTGACGTTTCTTACGACATGAGGAAATGGGGAGCCTTTATTCACTGCCAGAGCTGCCACGAACAAAACTTACAGTACAGAGTTATCCTAAGTAGGCAGGCACATAAATGCACATGCTTCTAAATCAGTACGTCCTACATGTCTTAACATAACCGACTTCAAAAAGGTTCTCAATTTGTTGATATCTTTTTTTATGCAAATAAATGATTATGAGTAGGGGAGTCCTCCAACAATGGACTGTTATAGGCACTGCTGATAATGATGATGATGATGATAGTGCTTTTAGTGTAACTTATGATTATAAATGGCTGTAATGATGACTAAATAATAGCCAACTGTCAAGATATAGCTCTACGTATAACTATACATAACAAAGCGAAAGCGAGCTGGTCTCTGGCCCTAAATTTGTCAAACTAATGTAGCCGTTTGTGCCTGGAACGAGGCCACTGGGCGGGCGCAACACTGAATTTAGAATAACATAAACTGATTCGTCGATTGGATCGTTGAAGTGATTTTGATAGTGATGACGGATTTATTGTTGTTTTCTTATTAAACTATCTAAGCAATCTTTAAGTTACTGATTGATTGAGTACAGACTATACCGTATGTCCTACAGACTTGAATGATTGACCGAGCCAAGCGTCTCTGTTTCAAGTCTGGCAAAATATACTTTCGTCCGTCAGTTTGTTGGTTCTCCTCTACAGATCGTATTTTAAAACCGATCTGAACCAAACTTGGTACACAGGTTCATCGACTTGATAGAATATTTTTCGTCGGGCGTTTCTGATTGGATATAGACTTTCTTCAAAAAAGGGGGCTACTGGATAAATTCACCTTATCAAATTAGAATTCGATGATTATTTTTTTTATTTGAAAGGCAGTAAAATTGATTAAATATCTGATCATGATCTTCGGCTTGATGAGCAGAATAGCTCCAGAAAATTGCTCTCATATAGATTTCTACCAGTGGACCGTCGGCCTTTTAACGGATCGGATTGATTGAGGGTATATTTACTATATGATTTTAAACTGACATGGCTATTTTCACTATAAAGTTATATTCTGTATTAAATAACTTTGTTGGTAGGTATAAGTAATAATTGTTGCAAAAAAGTTTGTGCTCGCGAGATCTACGGTAAATGTTAGTGCCGTATCAATATTTATATGAAAACTTATTGTATGTCCAAAAACAAAACCTTGTTAAAAAAAAAGCGGCAAATGATTGTCGCTTATTGTATTGTATTTATCCAATAAGAACTGTAAAGTACACTTTGAAGTCCATGTTATTACAATCTCATAACTATTACATTTTTTTTTATTGAGTTGGAGACAATTTCATCCCAAGCTTTTTTCATCGAAATAATCAGATATTTTATAATAAGCCTTATTACAGAAGTTACGTTTAACAACATTTGTGAATTTATTTAGTTAGGGATTTTGTTAAAGAAACGTACGTTTTGCCCTTTAAATGATTGACTAACTTTATGGAGCCTTACAGTAGGAAAGCAAGTTTATCTTCTTAATGTTGACATTATGAAATGTTGACACTAGAAATAAAGATAAACTTGCTATTCTTACTGTAAGCACTGTAAGGCTCCATAAAGTTAGTCAATAAAATTAGTTTGACGGCCTCTGTGGCGCAGTGGGCGAAGGTCCGCCTGATAAAATATCTGATTATTTAAATGAAAAAAGCTTGGGATAAAACTGTCTCCAACTCCCTCAAAAACAATGTAATAGTTATGAATAGAGATGGTAATAACATGGACTTTAAAAAAATATAAGCATAGCAGAGGTTCTTGCCAATTCTTCTCTGTTTGGCGCGTTATGAATTTGTGTAAATTAATTATTTTTCAAAGTGTACTTTACAGTTCATATTTGATAAATAAATTTTGATTTTGATTTATTGTTTTTTTCACAGAAGTACTAGTTAGTTAGATTATCCTTACTAAGTCTAGACATTTATATAGATACATATTCTTATTTCATCATGTTATTATGTTTAGTACTCGTGGCCCTGGCTTTATCAGTTGAGACAGCTCGAAGCCTTAGCAAATTGAATGTTCCAACTGATAACGTCCAATCTGATATTCTAATGGCAACTTAAAGCATAGTAATCGCTGATAAGAGCCACTGGACCGGTTAATCATCACGTAGGTACAATCTTGTTGCTAAGTTAGACGAAAGCTAGTTCCCACTGCATGCAACACCAACTTTGGCATAATTATAAATAATACTGGAAACTATCACGCAGCATCATGTCGCTCCAAACTAAGCAGACTTGGGAACCACATGACTAATTATATATATATATTTTTAAATACATACATCTTATACATAGAAAACACCCAGACCCGAAACAAACATTTGCAAATCATACAAACATTGGTATTGCGGCGGGAATTCACGTACCCGCAACCTTTCGCGTCTCAGGCGGGCCTTAGCCCACTGCGCCATATAGGTCGTGTACATAAATATGGATGCTGAATCTGAAAATAACATTTCATGTTTTTTGGTCTGCTCTCACGCAAAATTATCGCAATCGCAGAATTTAATAGCCTTTTGTCAGAATCATACAACATCTATGCCCTTTCATTTCCCGCAAGTCTCATCAGTGGAGGCTCTTGGACTAAGTTCCATACATTTTTGCCCATTGTCCTTTCGAACTGGCTTGCAAATAGAAAGTTGTTTATTGAAAAATTTACACGTTCTGCCTAGTAATTACTTAGTTTTAATTTCCGCGCATTTTTTAAGAAAAATACTATAAAAGCCTTGGCCACACTAGGCGTTGATGGACTCACGTATCCAAAATAAACACCAAATCCCTGGTTCCGTTCCCTAATCCCGATTTATGTAGTGTACTAAAAGTATTGGATTGTTCTTTGAAGATTGGAAAGCCAAACAAGACAAATAACTTCAAACGCTAATAAATAATCATTGTATAGTTCTGTTTTTCTGTTTGCTCTCGATACGAAATCGGGTCTTACGGTGCGTTCACACGGAAAGAGGTTTAAGTTACAAAAACTCAGAATTGTCATCAACATTAATAAATAAGTCATATAGGATATGCGATAATTTGTATGATTACAGTGTCGTATTATTAATTACTATATAATCGTAATCAACATTAATAAGTCACATAGGATATAATACTTATAATTTGTATGATTACAGTGTCGTATTACTATAGAATCGTAATCAACATTATTATTATTATTATTTAATAGCTTAGCTCGTTTAAGCGCTACCTAGTTTAAAATTCGTATTTAGTATGGTCAGGCTGTATTCATTACAAAATTGCACTAATCTATCTCCTCTTGCGTTTAGCTTTCCGAGTCCATATTCTTACTATATTCCCCTTTTTTTTCTTCTCCAACTACTGCGTTAAAATGTCCCATCAAAATCAAATTACGTCATTATTCCAATAGTCTCCACATCCTTTCCATCTCATTTCGCTTAATCCTAATATTTATATTTCCAATCTATCCAATTCGCCTATCACTTCATCTATATTCCCCGGCACCAAACATCATTACATACATTAATAAGTCATAATAAGATATAAGATAATTTGTATGATGACAGTGTCGTATTACTATATAATCGTAATCATCATTAATAAGTCACATAGAATATAAGATAATTTGTATGATTACAGTGTCGTATTACTATATAATCGTAATCAGCATTAATAAGTCACATAGGATATAAGATAATTTGTATGATTACAGTGTCGTATTACTATAATAATCGTAATCAGCATTAATAAGTCACATAGGATATAAGATAATTTGTATGATTACAGTGTCGTATTACTATAAAACCGTAATCAGCATTAATAAGTCACATAGGATATAAGATAATTTGTATGATTACAGTGTCGTATTACTATAAAACCGTAATCAGCATTAATAAGTCACATAGGATATAAGATAATTTGTATGATTACAGTGTCGTTTTACTATAAAACCGTAATCAGCATTAATAAGTCACATAGGATATAAGATAATTTGTATGATTACAGGTCGTATTACTATATAATCGTAATCAGCATTAATAAGTCACATAGGATATAAGATCATTTGTATGATTACAGTGTCGTATTACTATATAATCGTAATCAGCATTAATAAGTCACAATGAATATAAGATAATTTGTATGATTACAGTGTTCTATTACTATAAATCGTAATCAGTATTAATAAGTCACATTGGATATAAGATCATTTGTATGATTACAGTGTCGTATTACTATATAATCGTAATCAGCATTAATAAGTCACAATGAATATAAGATCATTTGTATGATTACAGTGTCGTATTACTATATAATCGTAATCAGCATCAATAAGTCACATAGGATATAAGATAATTTGTATGATTACAGTGTCTTATTACTATATAATCGTAATCAGCATTAATAAGTCACATAGGATATAAGATAATTTGTATGGTTACAGTGTCGTATTACTATATAATCGTAATCAGCATTAATAAGTCACATAGGATATAAGATAATTTGTATGATCACAGTGTCGTATTACTATATAATCGTAATCAGCATTAATAAGTCACAATGAATATAAGATCATTTGTATGATTACAGTGTCGTATTACTATATAATCGTAATCAGCATTAATAAGTCACATAGGATATAAGATAATTTGTATGATTACAGTGTCGTATTACTATAATAATCGTAATCAGCATTAATAAGTCACATAGGATATAAGATAATTTGTATGATTACAGTGTTGTATTACTATAAATCGTAATCAGTATTAATAAGTCACATTGGATATAAGATCATTTGTTGTATGATTACAGTGTCGTATTACTATATAATCGTAATCAGCATTAATAAGTCACATAGGATATAAGATAATTTGTATGATTACAGTGTTGTATTACTATAAATCGTAATCAGTATTAATAAGTCACATTGGATATAAGATCATTTGTATGATTACAGTGTCGTATTACTATATAATCGTAATCAGCATTAATAAGTCACATTGAATATAAGATAATTTGTATGATTACAGTGTCGTATTACTATAAAATCGTAATCAGCATTAATAAGTCACATTGGATATAATATAATTTGTATGATTACAGTGTTGTATTACTATAAATCGTAATCAGTATTAATAAGTCACATTGGATATAAGATCATTTGTATGATTACAGTGTCGTATTACTATATAATCGTAATCAGCATTAATAAGTCACAATGAATATAAGATCATTTGTGTGATTACAGTGTCGTATTACTATATAATCGTAATCAGCATTAATAAGTCACATAGGATATAAGATAATTTGTATGATAACAGTGTCGTATTTACTATATAATCGTAATCAGCATTAATAAGTCACATTGAATATAAGATAATTTGTATGATTACAGTGTCGTATTACTATATAATCGTAATCAGCATTAATAAGTCACATAGGATATAAGATAATTTGTATGATTACAGTGTCGTATTACTATAATAATCGTAATCAGCATTAATAAGTCACATAGGATATAAGATAATTTGTATGATTACAGTGTCGTATTACTATATAATCGTAATCAACATTAATTAGTTACATAGAATATAAGATAATTTGTATGATTACAGTGTCGTATTACTATATAATCGTAATCAGCATTAATAAGTCACATAGGATATAAGATAATTTGTATGGTTACAGTGTCGTATAACTATATAATCGTAATCAGCATTAATAAGTCACATAGAATATAAGACAATTTGTATGATTACAGTGTCGTATTACTATATAATCGTAATCAACTTTAATAAGTCACATAGAATATAAGATAATTTGTATGATTACAGTGTCATATTACCATAGATTTGTAATCAACTTTTAGTATCACCGTAGATTTGTTATATAAGTCATATGGAGTATGATATAATTTGTATGATTACAGTGTCATATTACTATATAATCGTAAATAACATTAATAAGTCCTCTGGGATTATATATCATTTGTATGATTAAAGTGTCGTACACTATTCACAACTTATGTCTTCAAATCACCGACTATATAATAGGTAGTACAGCTCAAAGTTGCCCTGTTGGCCTGTTGCTTAACCCATTCATTCCTATTGTCTTGAAATATTATGAATTCAAATGGCATTGTCATATCACCTTAAATTACCATAATTTAAGAGGTTAGTTTATATTGGTAAGGTGAAATACGATAGGAATATTGTCAAAACTGTGTAATTTGTAGAAATTAATATTCTTGGGATGGTTTGAAGAATAAAGACAGCTTTATATTTTCCACAAATAAATACATAGTTACCTAGATACATTATTTTTAAAATTGTATAGTAAGTAATCCTATAATTAATAATATTCTCATGCAAATTGAACTAGTTATTATTACTAATTCAATTTAAAGTTATAAATTAAATTGACATAACTTTCATTACTTTGTTTCGGGCCTGCCTGCTGACGGGTAAGGCCTCCAACTGCTGCCACTGGACTCTATGGTATTTTTTCTTATTTTTGGGTTTGGAAAATATTCCTAATAATATTATACCTAAACTAAAGGAAATTTTTGTTCCTCCTAACGCCAAAACCACCGAACGGATTTTGCTGAAATATTGCACATAGGTAGGTAGTTCTAAGCTCAGGCTATATATGGTTTTTGTCCGGGTACCACGCAGGCAAAGCTGCGGGGAGATGCTTGTCTTATTGAAAGAAATTTAGGCAAAAAAAACCAACACGCTCAAGTATATTTGCTTGGATTTTGATGTTTTATTTGTAGGTATTAATTTTTATTTATTTTTTTAATTTGACATCTTCATATCCTGACTTTCGCATTTCATCATCATTACTATGATTATTATCACCATCATCATCAGCCTGTATCATTCAACTGCTGGACCTAGGCTTCCCCTAATGAGCGCCATTGCACCCTGCATTTGTAGTACTAAATTAATTAAACTAAAAAAATTACATAAATCGAATCAATAAAATAGCAATTTAAATAGCTAACTGCAAAAAACGTAGCTATTAACAACACTACTGCCATGTTCAATAGTCGATTATCGAAACTATTTTCAATCGATTACCGATACGATGCGGTAGCGATTAATACGTATTCGAAGTCGATTATGCAAATGAATATACCTGAAACGTTAACGTCATCACATCACTATACACTCTTAAACCTGTTGGTCTTCTGAAATCTTGCAATACTAGGTATGTAGGTAAACAATAATCTGGGGCTCAACTACAAAGACTAGTGAAAAATTTTCGTATCGTAAAATTTTGGCCAATGAGAAAACGTAGATTCATAATAACGCTTTGTCTTTGGCCGAATTTTTTCGATACACTTACTATACGTATAGTAAATGTAATGAAAAAATTTGGCCAAAGACAAAGTGTTATTTTGAGTCTACGTTTTCTCCACAACCTGAAGTCAGGTTGAAATGTTCGTGATCGCCCTACTTTTAAGATATTGTTATTTACAGCTTTTAGTTTTATTGTTTTTTTGTAAAACAATTTATAGCATGGAACTATGTTCTATAGCCAATCCAACTAGGAGGGCGCAGACTTTTGCAGACGCCAACGTTTTCATCAGAATTTTTGTGATATATTCACAAAAACACTTTGCTATTGTTTCAATAAATAAATTTGCAAAAAAAACTAGGAATGAGATATAGGCTACTTTTTTCTGGGTATCAAGCGTGTGAAACCGCGGTCAGAAGCTAGTAAGTCCCTATTAAACTTTCAAATCTGCGTTGTGTTGTGACGATAGTCCCTATAGAAGGTCGCCGACGAAGTGGCGCCGGTTCACGCACGATTTCGATTTGTTATTTATATAACCTAATAGATTTGCTTAGTTTTATTAATAAATCATAAGATCGCTATGATTTCTTGTTTATTTAATCTTTAGGCAGGCCGCTTGACAGTGTTTGAGCAAGAGACCAATATATGTATTAGTTTTTTACTTGTTTATTGGAAACTATTCGATTCCAATTAACACCAAATCGACGAATCACAAAAAAACCTTATAATTTATTTGTTTGAATATTTCATCGACATCAGGCCTAATCTTGAGATCGCATTTTATATAAAAATAAATAAATACCCATCACCCATTAACCGTTGGAGCAAACGGGTCTTGAGTGGAGACCGCGGCTCGGCAAACATGGTGTAGGTATGACGCCCTCCGGCCAGGTGAATGACAATCTGCAAAAGGCTGCAGTCCAGCAGTGGACTGCTGAAGATGATGAGTCGCAAAGGTTCAGAATTAGATTATGAGTAATATTAATGTAAAAATAATGTATAATTTATTTCAGACTACTTATTAATAAAACATTCCAACAATCCATAGAAAAACATAGATATTTAAAAAAAATATAATTATGATTAGGGTCTATCTTCGGTAGCGCTCCTCTAAAACGCACTATATTAAGCACTCGTGTAGGGCCTACCCCTAAAATTTCACCCTAATTCAAGCTTCACACAAGATAAAAAAAAATATAATGCTGGACACTATCACACAACTTTAACACGGATGGACAAAGTCTACATTGATGCCAGCGATGCTGGCATAAGCTAGTACTGGATAGATCTGATCACACTCTCGGCTACAACACAGACGAATCCACTGAACACTTGTTTAACGAAGACTCACACTCGTCTAAATCCGGCGAAACAATTTAACCGCAAAATAAAACAATTACACAATCTCACAGCATATCTAGCAGTTGGCTCGTGAAAAGTAATTAACTAGATATACTAGAGTCGCCATGATTTGTGGATGAACACAGCCCCTTAATTCGTTATATCATAAGCTAACTTAAATGATATACCTATAATTGACAGGTCTAAACAGGTCTGGAATTAAATTAATTATTGAAAAATTAGGTTCTAAATTACCTAATTTTTCAATGTAAATGATGTTGAAATAAATGTTTTCTTTCTTTCTATCCCCAAGCATGTCTGACATATTTATTTATGTCAACGTCATTTTTGAACTTTGGATGAATATTTTTAAGTAGTTAGTAAGCTTAAATAGCCTTTGAAACAGGTCGCCACTCAGCATGTGCTTTGGCAAAGGACCTGTCGAAGCGCTGGTCTACCGTGATGCCAAGTTGAATGACAATTGGGTTATATTTGTTACATAATTATTACATAATATTATAAAACACATCATTAAGTAAACTTACTAGCTACAATTATTAAGAAGACAATCTATTGTGTTGGGTTGCCTATGCCCATGTTAAGATTCGACATAGAACGGCTACATGTTTGTGGGAATTTTTGATATAGCCCCAACCAAACTAACTAGAGCTTGTATTATCGTAACCACATGACTGATATACTACTTATATAATTTTATTTGTAAATACATACATAAATATACATAGAAAACACCCAGACTCGAAACAAATATCTACAATTCAAGCAAACATTTGTCCCACGGAATCGAACCCAGAATCTTCCGTGTCTCAAGCGCACCTTCGCCTACTGCGCCACAGAGGTCGTCAAATGTCCTTACATGTCCATGAAAACAGTTTATTATGGTGACCCCACACCACACGTACATCTAAATTGGTCGTCTTATTCCGGTGTGAATCACTCAGGCGCCCGAACACTTTATTGGTATTTATGGCCTATGTGTCTAAGGTACTAACTAATATCGTATGTGTTCATTATGTAACGTTTACATAACTTGCATTCAAATTTGATTGACATTGAATTGGCATCTAATTCATTGTATCTTTATGTAAAATAAAGGAATTATGTCATTATTTTCTAAAGAGATGCACACAGTGGTGGATTTTTTTTACCAGCTAGCTGATGAACACATGAATTTTATGTTTTTTACTTGATTTTTTGCAGTTTTAACGATAGTATTTGAATGTAGTATCTAGATAAGGTAACATAACAATTGAATTTTGAACAAAATCTTGTTCAATCAAAGATAAAAAGGGAAGAGAATTTTTTTTATTGTATTTTGAACAAAATTGAAGATTTGTCTTATTTTCCTAATCCTATTTTCTCTTATTACAAAATAGGTTAAAAAACAAAAACTCAAATCACAAATACAAAACAGGTTGTTTAACCTATTTTGTCTCAAATTTTGAAGTCAATGACCTATTCCGAAATGTTTCTTATCGTGCTATCAAAACATCGTTCTTACGACAACCATTACAAGATAAGAAATTAAATAACACAATTATCAAGTGAAACTTACGCATCACAACGATTAATTTATTAAAAATAAAATAGCCAATAAAGTACGTCACCATGTTCATTATAATTCACGGCAAGCAAATAATATATGATTTCTTTAAAAAACTTTAGTAATCAATGTTTTAAGATTCGATACCTGATTGAAATAAATATAAGCCAGGCAGAGTTTCTTGCCAATTCTTCTTTGTTTCGTCGCGTTACAAATTGGTTTAAATTTAAAAAAATTGACAATTCAAAGTGTTCCTATAAGGTTGTAATTGTATAAATATTTTTTGAAGTTTGAAGTTTCAAGTATGAAGGGTGCCCCATGGGTCCCTATTTCTAAGGCTCCGCTGTCCGTCCGTCTGTCAGCGAACTGTATTTAAACTAAAAGAAATTGCTAACATTTTCACAGAGTATTTTTATTAAATTACTATTTGTGCGATGGCACGGAGCTCTTCGTGTACGAGTCCGACTGGCAATTTGACCGGTATTTATAATTGCATATAATCATGCTCCACAGATTTCATCTTTCTGCGATCCTCACATACTTTTCCTACTTCTTTCGCTTCATTTACGATCATCACATTCTTCATCACGTACTTGAATGATGCTGAAGAACGCTACGACACGATGGCGCATCACAATACGACACACTCCGACAAAATAATGTAACTCTTGCTCCATTGTCACTGTCGGATTTGACTCTGAAACATTTCGAACTTTCTAAAATACCCTCGCAAAAATGACATAATAACTGAAATAAATAACTGATCTGACATCGTGAGTGAAGCCGAGGAAAAAAGCTTATAGGTAAAATATGTGTGTGTGTGTGATATAATAATCTATGTAAGAAATAGAACTAAAATAAGTGCTTATCTTGCATTTCAGCAGACTAGCGATTGTAAAAGCCAAACTGTCTGGGAATTTTCCTATTGATAACTGAAAAATTGGTTTTCACACACCATCCTATGTATCAACGGGCCTCAAACAGCAAGCATGTTACAAAGTCTGTTAACCAGTCTGTTTTTGACATGTTACTCAACATTGTTAATTGATAAGTTTTGCTATTATCTACTTTAATTATATTTTTATGCCGCCTGAGTTGTTTACCTAAATCTTAAATAGTTTTGTAAATGATTAAATATTGTATACTGGCAATCGTTTTATTACTTTGCCATTATATATTTATATTATTCATCCTTAACAAACATATTAGCGTATAAAAATATACTCTACCTCCTGTAAATAGTTCTAAGTCTTAAAGATATTTTATATTTATTTTACAACATCGGCTTGTTTAACAATTTTAAAATCATTGATTTGACAAACATTGTTTCTATGACCATTGGAAACGTACGGTAAGTTAGACAACTCGAATATCCGATTATTTACGCTAAATATTGTAAGTGTGATTCTGTACGTAATTAGTAGCCTCAAAATAAAACACATCGCTACATCGTTATAGCCGATATGCTGGTACCTACCGTCCTATTTCTGACAACAAAGGAAGTGGTATAAAACGCTTTCACACGTGCTGTGAGAGTGGGTCAGATGAATTGAACGAGTTAAGTTGAGGGATGCTGGGGAATAACAGACATCAAGCTGTGAAATTAAATAACTTCTGCTTACAAAATATTTATACTGTTAAGATTTACTGTAAGTAGCTTAGATGAATCATGACTTCAGCCATTTTTGCCTCCCTTTGCCTATTCCACTCCCTTTGTCCTGCCGGTTTTTCTGATATTTTCGTTATGGGATATTATAAAAATCTTCCTATCTTATCTTACCAGCCTGTCTGATCCCACTACAGAGCAAAGGCCTCCCTTCCCTCCTTCCACACATCCCGATCTTGGGAATCAGCCTGCCAGGACACATAAAACGCGTCTAGTTTACCAAGAAAGAAATCAAAAAATCTTATCTCAATCACACAAAAATTTTACTTAGATAATAATATAGTAGATGAAGAGAAAGATATTATTTATTTTACTCAAATTATAGAAGTATGCGAGTGCCTAGGTAACTATGATAGATAAATAAATAAACTCTTAATTGCACACAAAAAACTTAACTGAAGCCTTTGCGTCTATTCTAGATATTACTAAGATATACAGCAGTAACTAGGCACAGTTTGGTATAAGTCGGCGGTGTGTGAAAAGAGAATGCCGAGAACCCGTACCAATTGCGTCAAAACCTAACGTATCCCATAAAATGTATTATGTTTTATAAACGACACTAACATTTTCTCTACTTTTACACACCGACTCGATTAATAATCAAGTAAAAAAATATTTTGTTGATTTGGTTTCCGTTGCACGCCGCCATTAGACTACAACAACCAATGATATATACGTTGCTATGGCAATAAACATTGATGTAAAGTGTTGCTATGGCAAATTAAAAATGAGGGTTACCTCATTTTTAATTATTTTGACAGTAGAATTGTCTAAAAACTTATTGGATATTTTTTTAACGCACTCACTTTAGTCTTGGTTCCGAGCGCCATACATCAGACGGCATTCTCCTTTCCCGTGTACATTTATTTGTGTATACGTGATGTTTTAATAATGTAGACAAGCAACGCCATGGGCGTTAGAGTTGTAGACTTGTAGTAAACAATGAATATGCATATTACGATTACATAGTTGCCGTTTCAAGGCTAGTTAGTTAACAGCTTTAATATACATACATTATCGATAAAATATACTATTTTCGCAAATTACTGACTATTTATGGAGTCACACTTTGTAATTTTATTTATAAATTCTGAAAAAGGTAAAACATTAAACTATTTTGCTCCAGTTTAATATATTACTAACTTCTAATTTAATACGTAGAACGAATTATCTAAGCTATATTTTTCTCCGTCTGAGAGGGGTCGAAACACAGATTTTGTTTTTTAATAGCCTGAAATTTTATTGGTGGGCCTTTCTTTCGGCTGATCAGAAATCGTATCGCTTGTGGTTTGACTAGGTACCTCTAGTAGTTTACCAACAGAAGCCAATTATGAAATAACAAACACAATAAAAATTTTTTTCGACGACGTTTTCTTACCTGTTGACAAAATGGTAAAGCCCCCACCACCCAAGAAACAGCAAAGTGTTTTTCAGTTTTAAGTTAGACACTAGCTGTCGCCTGCGGCTCTCCTCGCGTGTTACCAGGATAAGATTTATTAGAAATCATTAATTGCAAAAAAAAAAATAATTGGTCCTAATAAAGCAAGTATATCCATTTCGGGTTTTTGTAGCCTATTTTTTAATCTTAATAATTAGTTTTTATCTATTCATGCTCAATGTACGTACATACATGTTCAGCTGTTGTACAGTCAAGTTAAAGCTGTATAGTAATTTATGTATATGGCCCTGTTTGGGCGTTGCAGGGTCCATATACCTTTTCATTCCAAAGAGTTTGACAGCACTTTGTCAAATTCTATTTTTGGTTGCTGATCATCACCCAAAACAACATTAGTTTAGTGATGGGTTATGTCGATAAAAGTATGTATCTACTTATACCTACCAAGGTTACAAGTTGTGTAAACTACGTAGGTACCTACAAACATTCAGAAATATTGAAATATGAGGTATTTCTAACCTATTTATAATATACATACAGGATGGGGCAAAATTCCATTGAGGGCAGCTACCTTTTCTTTTGTAGTTAGAAGCTTTTGTTCTTATGAAACTAAAGGTTTATTTTGAAGAAAAAAAGATTTTTAATTTTTGCAAAATTTTATGATTTTATTTAGTCGATTTAGACCACTTTTTTTATGACAAATGACTTTTTCTAGACTGACTGTTCCTTTTTTCAAATTTCCGAAAATGAAATTGTTTTTTTCTTTAAACTAACCGTATAGTTTCCTAAGAACAACCTAACTACAAAATAAAAGGATATGATCATGATGATGTAATTAATTTCTCATATATTTATTTTTCTTATTCTATCTATTTGATATAATTACAATATTCACTTGTCCGAATTTAATTATGTTTTGAGCCACACAATATGCGTTTTAAGTGCGTTTGTAGGTAGTTAATAAGTTTCTTAAAGTTTGAGGCGTGATATTATATGAAAATACTGGAGTGCTAGAATAAAAATTGGCGCTTATTGGAAAAAATGTTACTGATCAAAAATCGATTAACACTATTCTGTATCGGTTACTAAATCACTTGCCAAAAATCCGTAAGACATTAAACAATATAAGTAGGTAGGTATGGATTTGGTAGTAGAGAAAAAACATCGATAAAACCTTGCTTTTCTACCAGGAAAAGTTGACTGGCAGAAAATGCTTTAGCATTAAGTCCTCCTTTTGTACAATTATTTGTTTTTGTGCAATAAAGTGTTAAATAGATAAATGAAAGTACGATATAAAAATGGAACTTCACTAGTTCATCACAGATGCGCATGTGCGAACAATAAGGTTGTCAATTCAAAAGTTAATAAATTTGGAGATCCCTCAGGTCATCTACTGGTAATATACTAAGAGTCTATGATGATTAATTCATAGCATTTCAGCCGATGTGTTCGTGTACAAACACAAATTTACGCAACAAAATTGTGATTTAAAGTATTAACTTGTTTTCCTTTTGTTTAAAATTATCTGTTATTTACATCACAGAACATACAAATAACTAATATAAATAGCATACACTTTCAAGTTCAGTGCCAAAGTGCCAACCGGCACACTATAATAATAATTCAACGCTTCAATTCAAAATATTTAAAAACATTTCATTTCAAACACACTCACTTTTAATTCGTAAAAAAATGCATGACGTTTGATTGATGGCTAGTAGATCTTCTGTGGATATTTTTCTATGGAGTTTTTTTAAAAACCTTCATTGCCCGCTGTCCTATGTATCCCATTTATAAATGTATGTAATTACAAAAAAAGAGTAAAAATATCCGTCAGTGGTCACCATACAAGCTCTGCTTAGTTTGGGGCTACATTTTGCTGTGTGATAGTGTCCAGCATTATTTATTCCACCACCACCACACCACACCAGCCTATATCAGTCCACTGCTGGACATAGGCCTTCCCTAATAAAGGGGGATATGCCCATAATCCCCACGCTGGGCATGCGGGTTGGGGATCGCAGGGCACAGCTTCTCGCACCAACGACGCTGCTGCCTGTCGGTGGCCAGGGGATTTAGCTGTGGGAATCAAGGCTGTGCTATGCCGCAATCAGCTGGCTGCCAGAGCTCCGTTCGTTGTTTAGCAGGGTGAGATTGGCTTGGGTTCCAAAGATGGAGGTTGGAACCCCGTACATGTGTTCTAGACAGTTCAAGACCGACCCATATTTTGTGAGTGATTTTTTAATGTGTTGACTGTATTTTTTAGAGACGAACTTACTCTAAATTATGTAACATGGTATAGGAACGAGTATATAAATTATTTCTAATTTCAGACATCATTCGTTACGAAGTCGGAAGTGAAGCAATGTCACTGACTGACACATCCATGACCGTCCCAATGTATTTTCTGTTAAATACCTGACAAGCCAGTGTTTCAATTTTCTACGGTATTATTAGGCGTGTGCGCACGACACTTTTTTTAACCATTATATAAAAAACTAGAGGTTGGGTGGTGCGCGAGCTGCACGCAGCTCGCGGTTTTGGCGTGCATTGTAAAGCTATAAGACAGGATTTTGAAGTGAAAAAAGCAATCAAAGAGGATATCGAAGTTGAAGAAGCAATGAAAAAGTTAACTGATGTGGAAGAAACAACCAAAAAGGATAACCAAGAGGATGATGCTATAAGAGATGATATTGATGTAAAAGAAGCAATCGAAATCGAAATCGAAATCGAAATCGAAATCGAAATCGAAATCGAAATCGAAATCGAAATCGAAATCGAAATCGAAATCGAAATCGAAATCGAAATCGAAATCGAAATCGAAATCGAAATCGAAATCGAAATCGAAATCGAAATCGAAATCGAAATCGAAATCGAAATCGAAACCGAAACCGAAATCGAAATCAAAACCGAAACCGAAACCGAAACCGAAACCGAAACCGAAATCGAAATCGAAATCCAACAACTACCCTACACCTACCCTACAACTACCCTACACCTACCCTACAACTACCCTACACCTACCCTACAACTACCCTACAACTACCCTACACCTACCCTACAACTACCCTACACCTACCCTACAACTACCCCACAACTACCCTACACCTACCCTACACCTACCCTACACCTACCCTACAACTACCCTACAACTACCCTACAACTACCCTACACCTACCCTACAACTACCCTACAGCTACTCTACAACTACCCTACACCTACCCTACAGCTACTCTACAGCTACGCCACAACTACCCTACACCTAACCTACACCTACCATACACCTACCCTACAACTACCCTACAACTACCCTACAACTACCCTACACCTAGCCTACAACTACCCTACACCTACCCTACAACTACCCAAGCCCGACCCCTACACCTACACTTCACTAAATATCTATACGATTCCATCTGGGAGAACAACCGTATGATCAACGAAAAGAAAAAAAAAAGTTTTGTATGAAGGGATGAAAATTTTGTATGGGATAATATTTTTTTTGTATGGAACCCTAATTTTTTTTTTCGATTCTTTATATAAAAATAAATCCTGAGCAACATTAGTTTAAGCGCGAACCCTCTACGACCTATAGTTTCCGAGATACATGGGGGGTGGGGGTGAAAGGGGGTGAAAAGGGGAAATGTCAGATTTTTCCTGAGGTCGCCCCCACTCCCTCTATACGAATCCACCAAAAATTTCAACCCTACGAGGTGGCATCTGGGAGAACAATCATGTCAGTGAGTCAGTGAGTCAGTGGTAATCGAGCTATATATAGTATAACTAGAGGTTGGGTGGTGCGCGAGCTGCACGCAGCTCGCGGTTTTGGCGTGCATTGTAAAGCTATAAGATAGGATTTGACGTGAAAGAAGCAATTAAAATGGATATCGAAGTAGGAGAAGCAATCGATGAAGATTTAGAAGTGGAAGAAGCAATCAAAGAGGATATCGAAGTTCTAGAAGCAATCAAAAAAGTTAAATGATGTGAAAGAAACAATCGAAAAGGATAACCAAGAGGATGATGCTATAACAGAGGATATTGATGTAAGAGAAGCAATCAAGGACGATATTGAAGAGGAAGAAGCAATCAAACAGGATATCGTTGGTGAAAACAAAATCGAAATCGGAATCGGAATCGGAATCGGAATCGGAATCGGAATCGGAATCGGAATCGGAATCGGAATCGAAATCGAAAACGGAAACGAAAACCAACACCTACCCTACCCTACACCTACTCTACACCTACTCTTCACCTACCCTACACCTACTCTACACCTACTCTACACCTACTCTACACCTACCCAACACCTACTCTACACCTACCCTACAACTACCCTACACCTACTCTACACCTACCCTACACCTACTCTTTAACTACCCTACAACTACCCTACACATACCCTACACCTACCCTACAACTACCCTACAACTACCCTACAACTACCCTACAACTACCCTACACCTACCCTACACCTACCCTACACCTACCCTACACCTACCCTACAACTACCCTACAACTACCCTACACCTACCCTACAACTACCCTACAACTACCCTACACCTACCCTACAACTACCCTACACCTACCCTACAACTACCCTACACCTACCCTACAACTACCCTACAACTACCCTACAACTACCCTACACCTACCCTACAACTACCCTACAACTACCCAACAACTACCCTACACCTACACCTTCACCTAACCTAGACTAAATATCTATACGATTCCACCAAACATCGACACATGTCATTAAAGTAAATCAAAAAAAGTTTTGTATGAAGGGGCGAAAAATTTGTATGGAATATTTTTTTTTTGTATGGAACCCTAATTTTTTTTTTCGGATCCTTATATTAAAAAGCACCCTGAGCAATATTAGTTTGAGCGCGAACCCTCTACGACCTATAGTTTCCGAGATACATGGGGGGTGGGGGTGAAAGGGGGTGAAAAGTGGAAATGTCAGATTTTTCCTGAGGTCGCCCCCACTCCCTCTATACGAATCCATCAATAATTTTAACCCTACAAGGTGGCATCTGGGAGAACAATCATGTCAATGAGTGAATCAGTGAGTCAGTGGTAATCCAGTTATATATAGTATAATAACTCCTAGATTAAAGAGTTGAAAAGAGTTGAAATTGTAAGCTACGCGTTATTGTGTAAGGCCCGCCCAAGACGCAAAAGGTAGCGGGTTCGATTTCCGCCGCGATACAAATGTTTGTATGATCTGCAAAATATTTGTTTCGGGGTCTAGGTGTTTTTTATGTATAACTACAGCTAGTTCCAGTTACAGTTTAAACAGGACAACGTCTGTCGGGTCTCAAAGAGGGCATCAAAGTTAAAGAAACATTCAAAAAAGATATCGAAATGGAAAAGCAATCAAAAAGCATATTAAAGAGGATTAAGCAATCGATGAGGATAAAACAATAAAAACCACTACCCTACTCTACCCCTACCCTACCCCTACCCCTAAAGTTTATAATATTAAAAGATCAATATTAACAGGTTAAAAAGTATCCTATGTCCGTCTCCTGGTTCTAAGCTACCTCCTCACCAATTTTCCACCAATATGTATATAAATCGAGCTATATTATATAATATAATATAAAAGAAAGTCGTGTTAGTTACACTAGTTATAACTTAAGAACGGCAGAACCGATTTGGCTGAAAATAGATATGTATTTACAAAATAAAATGTGGCAGGAGGAAAGGGAGGTCTATACTCAGCAGTGGGTTAAATTCGGCCGCGGATGATGATGATGAAGTAAAAGAGGTCTCTGTGAAGGGGTCATCCGGGGTAATAGATCACGTATAGTATAGTCAGTAGTTGTATAGGTAATAGTAACTCACCATGTCTATTTCAACAGTGAAGCAGCTTTGCTGTATTTCGGTTTGAAGGATGTGGAATGTGGATGCCGGTGAAATTACAGGCACATGAGCCTTCTCACCTTCGCAGCGCTTTGCATAGTAGGACACATTCCAAAGATCCAATGCTTTGTTATAAGTAAATGTTACCATTTACATCCTGTGCCATGTGCTTATCCCGGCTTCAAACGTTATAAAAAAAACATTCGTTTTGTGTTAAGACTAAACCTAGTTTAATTTACGTCAATTTCACGACCAAGCAGAAATCTGGTAGCAAATTACTATTTGATTTTTAAAGATTCTTCGTTCAGAAAACACGGAATAAGGTTTACCAAAACAACAAGCATTTTCCACTTGACCAAATACTATGCCAGTGCTCTATACTCCATAACAAGGAAGCCAGCATTCAGGGTACAACACAAGGCCACTTCATTTTACGGGCCCGCTGACCTTGTCGGTTTTGTCCGAATAGAGGTCTGACAATCCAACAGCATGATTTTATTGCTGACTAGCTTATACCTGCGGCTTCGTTCGCATGGTACTCTGATAAAAAATAGATAATATTATTCCTGGTCCAAAACTAAATAAATAAATAATAAATAAATAAATAATGCTGGACGATATCACACAGCATCATGTAGCCCCAAACTAAGCAGATCTTGTATTATGGGAACAACATGATTGATATACTACACATATACAGTTTTTTTTTCTAAATACATACTTATCATACATAGAAAACACCCAGACCCGAGACAAATATCTGGAGAACATGCAAACATTTGTCCCGCGGCGGGAATCGAACCCGCAACCTTCTGCGTCTCAGGCGTAAATAAATATGTATGTGCAAAATTTCAGCTTGATCCGTTCAGTAGTTAGACTTACCCAATCAAACGATAATTATAAAGAATTGACAATAATACATACCTACTCGCTTTAGTTATAAACCTACTCTTATAATAATTTTATATAATTATTGACAGAACTCTCATAATATAATAATTTATCTATCATAAAATAATTTGGCAGACCGAGGACTACTACCGACCGTTATTGCTAAATCCTCAGACAGGGTTCATGGTTCATGTGAGATACCTAATACCTATAACCTGCAATTTAACATCATGTGACAGCAATAAATGTATTGTACCTATTGTATTGTATTGTAGTTTTGGCTTGAAGGATGAACAAACATATCACATCTTTTCATAAATGTTCGTCTTTATGTTTACGTTTGTAACATTTTGTTGAAGTACTCATAGGTGGGTACGTGCATACAGCGGACACTCTCAATCTTTATTTCCATACGATAGTAGTAAGTAACCAAGTACCTAATCCATCGTATTTATCAGCACTCGGCCTTGGCAGCGCCACGTGTAGAATGCATCTAAGCCACTACCTACTAAACATTTGTATAAATATTCAAGTCAATTAATAGATTGGCAGATAAATATGCTCAGTGCAGTTTGTTATACTTAATTATGAATACTAGGTGTAATACTAGTATGAATGTATATTTTTATAAACCTGTGATTAGGTATATATAATGTCGGCTCTATTCAAGTCGGTAGCGCTCGTGGCGTGGCTTACTTACTGTATTCTTAGCCTATCTAAGCAAGCCGAGTTAAGCAACACTCTGTCCGGTCACTACTTGGATGGGTGACTTAGATCTGAGCACTTCCGTGCTTCGGAAGACTCGTTAAGATGTTTATCCCGGCCATGTCGGTGATGATGTCTAAGGCCCCAGTAGTATTTATAGTATTTCAGTCACCTTCGCAGCGGCACTTCGAAGCGAAGTAACTTTGTTTCTGCTGCCCTCCCATTTTATTTTTAATCTAGCTTCCCCCCGCGTCTTTACTCGCGATAAAGCTATTTTTATATCCCACGGGAACTTTTTGTGGTTGAAAGGTACCCTGTCTTTTTCTGTACCTCTGACAACCTGTATGCGAAATGTTATGATGATCGGTTGAGTAGGTAAGGCGTGAAAGCATACACCAATATACTCACTTTCGCATTTACGTACCAGGTTCCGCCAGCGGCTTCGCTCGCATGATACCCGGATAATAGTAGCCTATGTGTTAATCAAGGTCACAATCTATGTATATTCCAAGTTTCATCCAAATATCTTCAGCCGTTGTAGCGTAAAAGAGTTACATCCATCCATTCTCAAACTTTCACATATATAATAATATACTAGGATTAGTTAGGATTTGCATTATTAATATCTATCATAAGCATTTTAGCGTAATGAATGCAACCGCATGCAACACACGCGTCCATTGTAACTGAGAACTGTAAACAAACATGTTACACGTGCTTGGCTCTTGGGAAATAAACAGATTATTTCAAGTTCAATGTTAAACAAGCTGCCTATTACATTACATGCTACACGAATACGGTTAAACAAGTTTATTGGTATTAACATGGGTTTCATTTTTATAAGACGAAAAAAACCAGAACAAATCTAGGTCCACTCACCAGGTATCTACTTAGTATTATTTAATACTACTAACTACTTCGTCAAATAATGAATACTACTATTATTTAATAGTAGTATTCATTATTTATACTACTATTATTTAATAGTAGTATTCATTATTTGACGAAGATGCAATTTATCAAAAACCAAGCTATCCTTTTTTACATAACGTTAATACAAATTCTATTTACGAGTTGTTACCGATAAAACCAATACCAATAGAAAATTGTAAGGCTTGATTTCTTTTGTACATGTAAACCAATAGGTATAACTGAGACAATTTATTTCTATCTAACAGTAAATTGTTTGATATTATACTACAAAGACCCTTTCTATATTGTTATTTAAATTGAAAGCCTCTATAGCTCTTTGAAGAAAAAGCTCTCAATATCCATTGTATTTTACATTGCCTCTCCCACCGCATGTGGCAGCAGTAGCAGTTAGAACCCCGCAGTCAAAGTTAACTATAACATGGTTTTTTTCAAGTCTCAAGAACTTAAGAATCCGGCAACCCTCGCTCGCAACTTCGCTCCGGATATCGCTATCTCTGTTTAGCTGATGGATGATGTAGACGTGCGTGTTGGATAGCAATATACGGCGTTCAAAATTTGATATAAATTTGGTTGTGTTCCGTAATACTAAAAATGATGGCTGAAAACTTACACATAGTATTGTTATTATGTAACTAGATAATATGCGCCATGTTCCTTAAACAACACGTAAGATATAGTTGATTTAAATACAAAACAAAGACGAAGAAAAGTGGCCAATTTTAGCATAAAAATGTGAAAAATCCTGTGGGCTTTATTTCATTTTAGGTAAGTATTTTGTGAAAAAAAAACTATCCAGGAACTATTGGAATACAAATAATATAACAATATAGTGGAAATATGCTTGAATACGAAATCATTTTGGTATTACGTTTGCATGGGCAATTCATACGTCGGGGGCCCCTTAATTAACGCGCCGTACATACGTTTGTTGTCCATAGTGACAAGGAGTTCAAAGGGTTTAACCTCCATCTTTGGAACCCAATCAACCTCACCTGCCTGGAGTGCACCCTACTGTATAACAAACGGGGCTCTAGCAGCAGGCTGTTTACGGCATAGGGCAGCCTAACACTGGCACAGCTCATTCTCCTGGCCGCTGATGGACAGTAGCGCCTTCGCGCCGGTGGTGCGATAAGCTGCCCTGCTGTCCCTAACCCGCATGCCAAGCGCAGGAATTTATAATTCCTACGCTTGGCATGTAGGTATACCCCCCTGACTCAATGGCTGACAATCACTACAACCGTTGCAGCGGTATTAACTTCAAGCCGATAAAGTCGCGAGGCGGATATTAGTCATTCCTTAAGGTATATATTTTCTTATTCATTTAAAACGCAGATCTTTTGAGGATACCAAGAAACAGTTTAAAGTGTATGTACTTTAGAAAACCGCAATCACGGTTGAAAGGGTGCTTTTCCTGATTTCCCAGGACATCAGTAAACAAACACTTACTTTAAGTGTTGACACACTTCTATCAGCAGAAGTAGGTACCTACGGTACATAAACCACTTTCATTCGATTTCGGACAGCGCAAACATTTGTTCAGAATCGCACACCCAACGGCTTAATCTTTTAGCCGTGCTTTTATTTCGTTATCATTATTATGATGTCGTTCAGATTTTGAGTATAAAGTTAAGATCCTAAGGGACTTAGAAACGCAAAGAGAGGAGATGTGTTGATAGTGTAAGAGACGTATCTTAGTAGACTTCTGTTGTGTAATTTTTCTTCTTAATTTTTTTTTCGCCATCTAGCTGCGCGGAATGGTGATTGCGAAATGCCGCTGGTGAAATTGGTTGCTTCAAGTTGAGAACGGTGCAATGTTTGACTTTTTTGAGAAGCCATGTCCAGCACTGAACAGCGGGGTGATCGGCTAACTCTGTTGCAAACAGAAATGATTGACACCGATCCTGTTTTAACAAACTGTGACAGTTTGTCAATTGACGTTCATTGAATTTCAATGGATGAAATGTCAAAGTTTGTAAAAACAGGATCAGTGTCAATCATTTCTGTTTGCAACAGATATAGTCAATCACCCCACTGATGACGGTTTAGTTTGAAACCTTGGCGGTACGCATGATAATGATTTACAGGTCTGTAGATCTAAAGACGTATTAAAAAGAATAATGTCGCAAGCTATTTTCCATTTAAAAGAGGCTTTTTCTAAATGCAGCACTGCTGTAAAAAATACTCGAAATCGACTTCATATTAAAATACATGACATCTTATAAATTCCTTGACATTCTGCATAGAATGGCATAGACGTATTTGATTGAATAAAACCACGAAACCCGTATATTTTCCGTTTAGTATGCAACTGGCTCGAATAATACCGAATGCACCAATTAAAATACCTAGCTCGTGCACGATAAAACTCGCCGCAATGCACGATATAAGCGCTCGTGGAGTACTTCGGCTTACTTCGATGTTTTTAGCCGATCATCTTGGGTCACTACTTGGATGGGTAAAGAGCATTTAGTGGGATTTAGGTCTTCTTCGGTCCTCACAAAACACGGAAGACTAACGTAAGACTTTGATAGCGTAGGGCGGCCTAAAAACTTCGACACCAGTGTTGGCCATTAGCTCATAAGATTCTTCGTACGAATGAAAGATAAAATTCTGGTTGATGAATTCGTACGTTCTTGGGTGACCATAATAAACACAGAATCACGAATTTTACCCGTCATAAGTAGAGTATTTTACGTCGTACCTAAGTATGTTTTATCATGACACCCTCACAGGATTAATGTACTACTCTAGTATTAACCTTCCTTATAAAATTATCTAAATAATATGGAAAACCGTATCAATTCAATTCAATTCAATATATTTATTGCAAGTAAGAGATTTACAAGAGATTTTTACAATTTCAAGCAAATGCATATTTTTACAAAGTCATTAAATTAATTTAGTACATAATCCCATGTATCCCTACACACTCATGTGCCGAGCTCCCGGGCTCTTTTGTCATCAAGATAATCATTGACATCATAATACGCCTTATTTAATAACATTGTTTGAACACTTTTCTTAAATTTATTCTCTGAGAGGTTAACAATTTTACCTGGTAACTTATTGAAGTACTAACACATTGTCTTAAGAATGACTTATTTACTCTAGCTAATCTAGTTTTTGTACAAGCAATTTTATTTCTAATTCTTTTATTGTACATATGCCCATGTCCAAGACTTTTAATTTTTTCCTAACATACATTATATTCATGTAAATGTACAAACAAATCAAAATTCGTTGCGCAGTTCAGAAAGCCTAAGCGCATGAACGGACAAATAGAGATTTTGTTTTAAGACTATTTGATTCTAGATTTAGAGATAATGATCAGCCGATCGGATCATCATAAAGTCTTGAGAATATTTTATGGTTGTCCGCTAAAACGCCAATGCATGGTCACCGTAATCCGTCACGCTGCACTAGACTGTTGCCAAGCCACTGGGCCGAGTGCTTGGCACGATAGTATTTAATTTTATACCTCGAAAGGTAGGTATGCGTTTCGTTTATACATTCTATAATTTAGTTAGTTTACTTTATGATTTCACACTGGCACACTGTAATGCATACTTCGTTTTAACTAGCTATTTGTAGAAGCTAGTACTTTTTTTACGATCAATAACTTTGTCACTAGACAAGGTCTAACGAGGTACTTGACAATCAAATAATAAATAGGTATCTTTTTACTTTATGTTGGAGATAACTTTGACACATGCTTCACCTATTCTATGTACTTATTATATTTAATTACGCCTCACTTAGAATCAATAAATGTTCTTTATCTTATTAGTTATTATAAAATTCAGCCTCTTTTCGACCCCACGACGTACACCGCATAAGGTTAAACCAACTTAACCACTCCCACAAAAAAGAAATAAAAAAAACTTCGACATTCAACAATCCCTCTCCTCGAGATTTTATACTATAAACTTAAACCAAAAAACTCACCACTCATATTATAGTAGCCATAAAATAAATAAATGAAAAATCTTTAATAGGGAAATTATCAGATTTATAAAATTGCCAGACGAAATAGCGGAGTGGACAGCTGCTGCAATACAGAACGACTTACCAAGAACTATAAACAATATATACAGGGTCTAAAAATACTACTACCGAAAACTGGGAGGTTGCAATCAGATCATAATTCTTTTTTATTTAGCATTTTATAAATTATCTACGTCATTTTTTTTTTTTTAGTTACATATTTATTTATAGTACAACATAATAGCATCATATCTATCCAACTATCGCATTTACATGTACACGACTCAAAAAACACTCATAATCACACATCAAACAATACTCAAAAAACAAATAAAATAAAAAACAGCAATGTATGCATGCAGCAAGCAGTCCGCCCGTACAGTTTGAAATCTTGAAACATTGTTTTCTTCGGTTATATTTTTTTTTTTCAGACAACGGATTTTTTATTTGTCTGTGTTTTGGTATGCTGTACCACCACCTTTCGTTTTTGGTAGACGTCTGTTTACTCTTGAATTTTTAATCAAAATTAATATCTAAATAAAAAATGGTTAAAAAAGTGATTATATTAAGGAGAAAGTAGTGGTCATGTCGTACAGGGAAGTAAAGAAGGCTGCTTTGTGAAGAGGCAAATGGAGGGAGCTACATCAGTTGCGCCGACAAGAGCAAAGAGCAAAAAAAACAGCTCTTAAATAAAGATGATGACTTGATATTGAATTTTTGAATAGGTATGTCTATTGGGTTATTTGCTAAGTGTCACAGACAACATAAAAACGGTTTTAGTTAGGGACAGTGAAACCTGTGCAAGTAACCAAAAATCTAAAATACGACAAATTCTATTTCGGTGCCCATATTTACACCCTACAAAATAATAATTTGAATTGTTAATGGACCAGGTCTAGTGTTAATACTTGCTTTACCAACGCCATAATCGCAGTGCATTATTCACTAATTCGTATGTAAACTATAGTGGCATAAGCGAGACGGGCGAGACAACATCGTATATCAAAGTAATAGCTTCGGTTTTAGTAATGGCTTCATTAGAGTGTGTTGGGATAGTGGCGGGTCTAATCTAGTCTAGAAATACATTCCACATCTTAAGAGCTATTGGATTGGCAAAATTGATTTTTGTGAATACTACAAAATATTTAATTTGAACACAGACATCATTGTTCAGGTTCATATCCCAGAACTAAGCTCATCGTAATCGTAAATACGCAGTGACGTTTTTTCAACCTTTCAATTAAATTCTGACAAAAAAACTATGCTGTCTCTATCTGGTATTTTGTATACAAAATGTAATTTTTAAACTCAGACTATCTTTAGTCTTCATCTTGGAATGAGGGGTTATATTATAAGTTTTAGATTCCTTCTAGGATACGGGCTACGGGCCAAAGAAAATTTTGGACTTTACATAAGTCATAGAGGTGGCTGATTTCGTAAATAATTAGAAACGACCTCTGTGGCGCAGTGTGCGATGGCCCGCCTGAGACGCAGGTTGCTGGTTTGATTCCCGCCACGAGACAAATGTTTCAAAGGTTCTCTCGGCAAAATGTCCGTAGATGAAAGAGTCTAATGGTGAAACGGAAGATGAATGAGCCTGTCGACGAACAGTCCAATGATGAATCGCTCATCGGAAAACGGTTGCGGACTTAAAGTACTCATTCATGCATTCATTTATTTATACATAAAAATATTTTTTTTACATTAAAGTAAAGTAAAGTAAAAGTAATAAATTCATTTATTTAAATATTTAGTTGGAACCCCTAGGAACACTTTAAATCGTCATTTTATTTTTTTAAATTATTTGTAACGCGTCCAAACATAGAATAATTGGCAAGAAACGCAGCTTGGCTTTAATTTTTAGTCTTTATTACAAACTTTATTCTTAACCATTAAATTGTTTTTGCGGGAGTTGGAGACAGTTTCATCCCAAGCATTGCATCGTAGATTTGTAGGTAACTGATTGCGATTCGCTGAAGCGAAAAAAATCGAGAATCTTATTTGGGAGTAAAATAATAAAACGAATCTTTGTAATGTTTTAAACATTTATTTTCAATCCTAGGTTTAGTCTTGCAACCTACTTTATCTCCGTCCTACCATCTCCCCAATTCGGATCAGTCGTCCGCTCCGTTAGCTTTGCCCTTCGAAACGGTACTCATTGCTCAATGTCCCTCTCGATGACCCGGAAACCGGCCCATTACGGGTTGAACCTTTTGTGTCTTATTTTGGAAGGTGTGAAGTACGAACTTATGGTATCGGTGTTATTCGCAATTCTCGAGCGATTGGCGGCTGCGGCGTCCATGGTTTCAAGCATTCAGACCATTTATGCCTAGAGTTGGATTGCTAAATGCGATTGTGTTGTTTGTTATTACGACATTCGATAGAGGTTATTCATACACAAACACTCCAAAATCATCAAAGGGCGTAGGTGCCCGTCGCCATTAACGTTAAAGGTCATTTGTTCCAACTGTTCTAAGTATAAAGAACAAAGATATTATTTGAGGTGCTGGTCTCTTATATTTATCCAAAGGGTTTTTAGAACTAAATGTCGAGGTTATGTTGATCTTAACATAAAATAAATAATTGCTACACTCACCATCAAATATTTTTGAAATGTTTCGAGAATCACATTACTTATTGCTACGTATACGTACACTACTTATTCCTGATGTGCCACACCCATCAATAGTAAGTGTCTTTTGACTCAGTGAGCTTCTTACGACAGGGGCTTGATAAACGGGCATATTTTGAAAATGGCATTTGCCATTCTAAGTTTTAATTCAAAGTTCAATTTGGCCGTCGGGCACGTTGGCCACCTGATGCCCAGATTCAATTCATTCTGAGGTGGTACTGATGCCTTGATGACTTGAGGTGACACAGTGTGAAACCTCATGTGCCTGTCATTTGAGCACTGATACCGTTTGGGGTAGAAACTCTAGGACAGGAGAACACTTGTTTGAGACCACGCGTGATCATAAAGGGTTTTTATTTCAGCCATCGGATCAGCCTTGCTATCCAACATGGCAATGCAGCTAGCATTCTTTTCTTTGCACTCTAGCGTGTGGTGACGGTCTTTATTTTTGTCAGGTTATTTAAAATATGTATAATTATAAGTTATTTATTATATATAGTAAAATTGATAAATAAACGTTAGTTTCATGATTAAAATATTATTATAACTATTGTTGTTTGTTACAGATACTTCCCTACATAGACGGCTTCAATCATGTGTCAAAGATTGCAGCTCTAACCGACGTCGAGATCAGCTTAGTGCGGGCTTGCGTTCAGAACTTGGTTTACTACGGGGTGGTTACGTTGGTGCCAATCTTTCAATATTGTGCTGTAAGTTAGCCTTACTATTCATTCAGCTCAGTCACCGTCCATCGGTCCGCTTTTCAGGCCGCCCGAAAGCATCCGACATGGCTCAAAGACTGAAAAAGCCTGACCAAATCTTAACATATTTATTAACTTAGAATGGAAGTGCTAATGCCGCTAAGCGGTCACCAACCAAATTCTACGGAACTGACACCTAATGACTGCTGTACATTTGAACTGAATCGCTGCAGCGATAACAACACAACCAGCCTATATTGCTGGACAGAGACCTGACCTAATAAGGAGGATAGGGATTTGATGACTGTTGGCTGCGCTATGCCGTATTCAGCCGGCCGCCAGAGTCCCGTATGTTAGTTAGCAAGGTGCACCACGGTGAGGTTGGCTTGGGTTCCGATGATGGATGTTGGAATCCCTTACAAAGCAACCCAATTGTTAAAGCTAGAAAAATCTCTAGCATCAGATTCGCACCTAACGCGCAGTTAAAGTCATTTTGTTGATCTGCTAACAACAAACTATGTCGTGTCCCGCCACGTCACGCCACGTTGATCTTTTTGTATTCTCCAGGTGTACAGTGCAACGCCCAAGTTGCGACAGCTGACAAGGTGTGCGGGGCTTCAGCGGCAGTGCATAGAGTTCTGTGCTAGATCACGTAAGTTCCATCTTAGCTTGAGGACTAAATAAAGTTTACTTTCTTCTACCATTATTGTTATTGTTGTTCGTTTTGATAAACTACTGAAGACTTATGTAATAAATTAATATATATACTTTTTAAAAATACACGACAAATATTTGTAAATCATACAAACATTTGTCTCACGGCACAATTATTCATTCGGCAAAGGTTTTTACGTTATGTAGGTGGATGGCGCTTGCATTTTCCAAAAATCTTGTCCTAATTTAATTTGATATTATATATTTGTCTTGAATTAATATTAATCTTTCTACAAATATACCTAGCTGTAAATGCCTGAAACTTAAAATAAAATAAATTTTCTTTTTAACCATTGACGATTTTTTTATAAATATATTGTATCGTTTTTTCTATTACCAGCCCGACAGTTACCGAAAGTAAGTGACATATTCCGTATGTACGCTGGTATGAGCTACGGAAGCACTATCAGAGATCTGTGCCGCCGGCTGCGGCCGCAAGACCTCGCTATTAACGAGAGGAAACTCGTGCTGTTCGGAGTACTGGAGGGACTTATACGGAGGGTCTATAAGGTATGCTGTCGACATGTCTGAACCTAAACCTCTGTTTCTAACCGTACTATTCGTAACCAATTTTTATTTTTTGTGCATTTTTTAGATGTGTGTTTTTTTTGTCTTTTTAACTTTTAACTATGGATGGACATGGGGTGTAAGGGATTCCAATTTCCATCTTCGGAACCCAAGCCAACTTCACCTGCACGTGGTGCACCCTGCTAAACAACGAACGGGGCTCTGGCGGCCGGCTGATTGCGGCATAGCACAGCCTTCATCGGCACAGCTAAATCCCCTGGCCACCGACGGGCAGCAGCGTCGGTGGTGCGAGAAGCTGTGCCCTGCGATCCCCAACCCGCATGCCCAGCGTGGGGGTTATGGGCATATCCCCCTTTATTAGGGGAGGCCTATGTCCAGCAGTGGACTGATATAGGCTGGTGTGGTATGTGTGGTGGGACATGGATGGAATTATCTATGGAGGACATCGCATAGTGATCACGATCTTCTGGAATGAAGTACCGAATAAGTACAAAGAAAGATGGATCTCGTCTGTCTGACATAAAGTTATATTATTATTTTAACAGTTTTATAAACCTCAATAGCTAAAATGGCGTTAAAATATCATGTCACCGCTTTTTACTTAAGGTAGCATTCGGTTCTTTGCGAACGCGACACGCGACTGCGACCATTCAACTCCGCGACGATGGTCGCTTGTCGCGGAGTGGAATGGTCGCAGTCGCGATGTCAGCTTTCCGATGTCAGCGACGCGCGACGGCGACGACATCGCCACTCCTCCCGCAGTTTTTATGGGTTGTCTTGTTCTGTCTATTGCAGTACTATGTCGGATAATGTATGCGCAGCTAAAAAAGTTATTCAGTAGCTATTGGATTATGAGGTAGATGATGATATTCTTATTATGTTAATATAAATTAATATTAATATATCAATATTATTCAATGTTTTTATGTGGTTGAAACATACAAAATACATACTTTAAAATGGAAAAAATATTTAATTTTCCCAAAATCTTGTGCATTTTGATGTGCCTTTTACCTATATATGCGAGCGGGTCGCAGTCGTCACGCCCACAGGTCGCGTGACGCGCTCGCCATATTAAGCAGTGGGCCCCGCGACCTCGTCGCGGTCGCGGGTCGCGGTCACGCGTCACGGTCGCTAAGAACCGAATGCTACCTATACAGTTAAATGACAGAGAATAGCTTACTTTACCGAGCGTTATAAAATTACATTTGGTTATGAATAGAATAGAATGACATGGGGTTACGTCTTTAACAAGTCTTGACTAGTCAATAAACAGTTTTTATTAAACAGAGTGTTAAGATGAGTCAATATTTTAATAATCGAAGGGGTCCTACCTCAATATAAAGAATGTCAAACAAAGTTGTAGTTTCTTATTAATAAAACACTAAGTTAAGTATGAAAAGTACGTACATTGTTTGCATTTTCTAGTTACTTTTAATAAAAACGAATTGGAATGAAGAGCTTCTCAAGAGGGTTGAATGCCTCTCATGCATGTGGAAGAATTACAGGCGCATGAGGCTGAACACCTTCATGCCTCAAGATGATGGATGCAGGGCGTTGCATGGAAGGGCACTTTCCAAACATGCGTGACCTACAATGCAACTTTGTTTTAAGTTCGTATCGTTACCCGGCCCATGTGCTTATGAGTTACCTACATCTTCAGAACAACCCATCTCCTAACAATCAATAATGTATGGCTTAGGGTTATCAGATCAAATAATGAATCCCGACAATGCAATTTTTTTATTACAACAATAAGATGTATAATTAAAGTACCTACTTAACCTACCCTGTTAGGCTGCTAGTAACGCCAAAACGAATTACAGACTATGTCGGCTGGAACAGGATTTAAGTAATCGATTAGGTAACAACAAAGGCCAGGCTCCTACAAACGTTACTGGCGAGCGAAGTTGGGGTTAAAATTTAGGGCCGACTCCGGCTAAGGGCGCGTGGCATTTTGCCCGTCTTGCCACCCTATTGTTATGCCACTGATGTTGATAAAAAAGAGCCAAAAGTTAATCAACACATAGATTTAGTATATAGCAAAAAAATCCAACCTCTTTGAATCAACAAGTCAATCAAGCAGTCGCACAACTGTCATATCTGTCTACTGCCTTTATACATAATGAGAACACGACTCGTGACAAAACGTAAACGATCAATGAGTCGGGACAACACGTTAATGTAGTTAAATTCAATGACTAGATTGTTTAATAAACATTGTTTATTCATCATCATCGTCATCAGTCTGAAGCAGTCCACTGCAGCTGGACATAGGCCTCCCCTAAACTAAACTATTTTTCTTACGAAAATAGAATTGGTTGTAATTATCTGTTATTAGTTTACTAAATTAAATAAATGAACCTCTTGCATCTCAGTCGGCGTCCAATGCACCAAAGGTCTTCAAATATCGTAAGCCTTTAATTTTTTTTTCTTTGTTTCAGTTCCCCATAACCCTACACAACGATGACACAGAATCAGTTCACAACGAACACTCGGCCTCCCTCGTGAGGACTTACAACGGCATGGCGTGCCTTGATGAGTTATGTTGTCAAGCCGGCATCACTGCCTCACAGCTAGAAGAGCAGTTGGAAAGAGACACCAATGTCGTGTTCATTGTCAAATGATACCGTCAACTTGACTAGTTCGTTATGTCGTGTTCATTGTGAAATGATACTGTCAACTTGACTCGTAATGTCGTGTTCATGGTCAAATGATACAGTCAACTTGACTAGTTCGTTATATCGTGTTCATTGTGAAATGATACTGTCAACTTGACTCGTAATGTCGTGTTCATGGTCAAATGATACAGTCAACTTGACTCGTAATGTCGTGTTCATGGTCAAATTATACCGTCAACTTGACTCGTAATGTCGTGTTCATGGTCAAATGATACAGTCAACTTGACTAGTTCGTTATATCGTGTTCATTGTGAAATGATACTGTCAACTTGACTCGTAATGTCGTGTTCATGGTCAAATGATACAGTCAACTTGACTCGTAATGTCGTGTTCATGGTCAAATTATACCGTCAACTTGACTCGTAATGTCGTGTTCATGGTCAAATGATACAGTCAACTTGACTAGTTCGTTATATCGTGTTCATTGTGAAATGATACTGTCAACTTGACTCGTAATGTCGTGTTCATGGTCAAATTATACAGTCAACTTGACTCGTAATGTCGTGTTCATGGTCAAATTATACCGTCAACTTGACTCGTAATGTCGTGTTCATGGTCAAATGATACCGTCAACTTGACTCGTAATGTCGTGTTCATGGTCAAATGATACCGTCAACTTGACTCGTATTGTCGTGTTCATGGTCAAATGATACCGTCAACTTGACTCGTAATGTCGTGTTTATGGTCAAATGATACCGTCAACTTGACTCGTAATGTCGTGTTCATTGTCAAATAATTACGTCACCTGACCTATAATGACGAGGTTCATTGTCAACTGATGACTTTAACTTAACTCATTTTGACAAATAATGACTTCAACTGACCTATGACGAGGTTCATTGTCAACTGATGACTTTAACTTAACTCATTTTGACAAATAATGACGTCAACTGACTTGTAATGACGGAGCTTGACTCATTATGTCGTGTTTTTAATAAAATATGGCGTCAACTTGACCTGTAACGACTGTTTTTATTGTATGATGGTGTCAATTTGACTCATTGTGTCGTGTTATAAATGATACCGGCAACTAGCCCTGTAATGACAAGTTCATCATCATCATCATCATCATCATCATCAGCCTATAGCAGTCCACTGCTGGACATAGGCCTCCCCTAATAACAAGTTCATTGTCATATAATGGTGTTTACTGTTAAATTAACGCCTGTGTGACTTTGTCGTATGTGACTATGAACTACCGTGCGAGTCATCACATGGTTGTGTTCATACTCACCTTCATCTTCACTCATGTCAAACATGGCGTAATTTTATGAGAAAAAGCATGGTGCCTGTATTCAAGTCGTATCACCTCGCAGCTATAGGAGCAGTTCGAAAGACCAATATTGTGTTCAACGTCAAATGATGGCGTCACTACTTATGTATGATACCGCCAACCTGACTTATTATGAAGAGTTCATATTCAAATAATAGTGTTAACGTGACTCATTATGAAGAGTTTATAGTCAAATAATAGTGTTAACGTGACTCATTTATTTGTGTTTTAGAGAAACACTTAGAATATTTGTGATTCGTTTTTTTGTGTAAGTACAAGACGATCTCTATTTTATTTAGTTTTAGGTGTTTTGTCCATGTAAATAATTAATCAATGAGTTTTGAAGTATTTATTTTAATTGAGTAAAATTGTTATTCATCATTTATCAATTTATCATAATTCTCCTGCCACTTTCCTATACTAGGTGGGGTCGGCATAATATGATTTCTTCTCCCATTATAATTTTCGTTAATATATCATAATAATCATACGAAAAAAATGCCACGTTTTATAGTAATTATGAAAAAACATTCGGCCATTCAGGGTCGAGACATACTTTTTTAAAGTCCATTAGTATAGAATGAAACTGTAATAACTAATAATAATAAATAGATTTAAACGCTTGGCTTTATCCAGAGACTCCAATTAATAGGTTAATTAATCATGTTAATGAATAAAAGTGCATATAATAATAATTGGTTATATTTTTGTTATTTTACTTGTTGCATTATATGATATAAATTGTTTTAGTATACGTTTGATTGGCGTCTCCGTGTAAGGCCCTTATTGTTGTTAGTTTAAGAATGAATATATCTAAATAATATTATAAAAATAAATTCGTAACTATTTTTATACAGAAACGTACAGACAGAAAATATTGTAAGTTTTGATCAGCATTTTTTAAATATTACCTTAAAAGTTCAAACACTGCTCAATATTCATAGAGATTAGTATAAAGTACTCGTATACCTACTGTATAAAAATAATAATGTTTTGTATATTCAATAATATTTAAGTGTTAAAGGTGCTATGTATACGTAATTTAAGGTTTATTCAGTGGAAATTATTTTTGACACGCAAACATCAAAATAAAATGTTCTTATCTTACATTCACTTCCTCCAAAACGGCTCGACCATTTTATGTGGTTTTTTTTAAATAGGTAGGTAATGTCGTTTATAGTATATTTCATACCGATAGGTGATCTGCGGGGTGATCGGCTAACTCTGTTGCAAACAGAAATGATTGACACCGATCTTGGTTTAACAAACTGTGACAGTTTGTCAATTGACATTCATTGAATTTCGACAGAGGAAATGTCTAAGTTTGGAAAAACAGGATCGGTTTCAATCCTTTCTGTTTGCAACAGAGTCAGCCAATCACCCCACAGGATATTTCTATCAAGTTTTTTTTTCATATTATGTAGTTCTAGTCCTGGTATAACATATACTTTTTATCCGGGTACCACGAGAAGCCGAGGGCGAAAGCTAGTAATAATATAATGGCTTAATAATTACCTACAATAGTTGCAATGTTTTGTCTTATCAATTTTACCCAGCAATTTGTTATTATGAACTTGTGATAAATTTTTGTTATTTTGTTCATCGCGTTCTGTGGTGCAATGCAATCAGAATCGAGAACTTTTAGTTTTATTTTTTTACAGACGACTATTACTAGTGTGAAGTAAATTTAAAAAAAAATACGGTTTAAAGTGTACCTACCTTAAGAATTATTGATTTTTTTTCATTCTTCAATAAATTAAATTAAGATAATACCAATTTCCAATAAATTAAGTTTGATAGATATCGCTACCAAAAATCTTCCCTTTCTGTTTGATAGTCTTAACCCACCGAGTTCCAATGTAAAAGTTGAGAAACTTTAATTGGTTCAATTGATAAAGTTTTTGATTCAATACATAATTAATCATTCTCCCGCCCTTGTCTCACGCTAGGTGGGCACAGCATGTTTTCATTGATTAATAATAATTATTAAATTTGAAATATAATTTTATTTTTATGTTGACGATTCTAGAAACTATCATGTCATCCGAAAAAATGTATTTTGATTCTATTTTGGACGACAACTTGATGTGTGCATCTAGTCTTCTAGGAAACACCATAACAATCGCTATTTTATGTACTAGTCAATTTTGTTATTGACTGTTTTGTTCATTTGAGATTTCGTTTATTCTGTTGTATTTTAGTCTTCCATGGTCAGGTTCTAATGGAAAATAATAATAACATGACACATTTTTGTTGAATAGTTTTGTAATTTTTATATTTTATATGATTTGAAATCATATTCCCTAATATTTTTCCTTAGAACCTTGCATTAAGATAATTTTAGGATCAGTAAATAAGAGATACATTTTTATTTGTATAAAACGTAATAATTTTTGAAAATATAATTTATATGTATTCTTTAATTGCATTTTTTTTTCTCATCCTTCTCTTTTAGTTGCCTAGCTATGAAATCAAAATAAATATTTATTAGAACGATTTCGTGTATATTGATTAGATAGTTTCATTAAAATAAATGCGTAAAATATGAAAATTTTCTGATTATCATGATTTGAAAATAGGAATAAAACACAAAACTGAAAGATAGTACTGCTTTATTACATTCTTACAACATGATCTAAGTTTACAATACATAAATAGGTATTATATAGGTAACAAAACACGTGACTAGCGTTACAGACAAACTTATATGGGTGCTCACACGATTTTGATACCGAACAAAACTGAATAATTTCTTGTAAGTATATACAGATTAACATTTTCATAGAGGATCAGTGAACTTTTAAGATTCTCGAGAAAATCGCTGAAAAGTTTAGCTAGCTATTTTCGGTTTAATTTTGATGTTCATTTTAATCAGTGCAAAATAACTTCTTATTGGTAGCGATTTTGTTTTAAATTTAAAATGCTGTACAAGATTTTTCAAAATGTACAGAACTTGAACCTGCTAGAGATCGAACTTCGGGTCCTAAAAACGTTGTCGAAAATTTTGGATAGCTTTTTTACGGGACTACCCACATTTCTGGATATAGATAATTTATTTTCTAAATGTTCCTGATCCTTTCTTTTAGATGGAGCTAAAAGAGAACAAAATCACTACGAATAGCTATATTTTCACCAATATCAAAAATCTTTTTTAAAACGCATTTTACTGAGAATCTGAAAAAACATCTGAGTTAATATTATGCTTTATTTAGTCTCATTTATATTCAAAAAAATAGATAAAAAATAAAGAGAAAGTATATGCAGAATATGGCTTATAAAATGCTGCCACATAATAGCTACCTTTAGGCCAACGTGCACCGACCGACATAGGACCGTTATTGCTCACCATAGTTTAAGATGACAGACAGTACACGAAAACCAACATCGTCACGACTTATGGTGACTTATGGACTTATGACTGGTAAAATGCAAAAAATCAACAAAAACTTTACGTTCGGTACATTTTTCGCAAGCAGTTAGGTATGCAGCTTTGGTCAAACAGAAAGCGCTATAGCAAGTACTGACGCTGTATCAAAATTCTTCGTTTTATTGAGGTCCAACTAAGGTTCCATCTAAAATTTTGGCTAATAGATGAAGATCCAGAATAACGCCTTGTCTTTGTCCAAAATTGCTCGTACCCGACGCTCTTTCAGCGTTAAGCGAACAGTTAGTTTGACAGCCTTTCCGCCTCACAGGACAACACAACGCGGGGCGTTTTGAAGCCTTCACTCTCATTACATAAAATCATCTGTCAAAAGAACTGGTTAGCCAAACAACCCCCCGTTAGTCGGTGCATAGGTTGTTTTGTCTTAGATGGGCGGCAAAAGCGGGTTAGGAAACTCTCACGGGAGTTATCAGAGCATAATCCAAACATAAATACAGTGTTACTTTTTGCAATCAAAGTAAGCAAATGATTTGATTTTATATTGAAGTGTGTTATAGTATATTTTGGCACGGGGCTGTGTATAAAAGTAGAATGCTCCTATAATATAATACTTATTTGATATCTGTTAAAAATAAATAGATTTCTATGCTATTGTTCTTACATAAGGTACTCGACCGCGAGATTTTTACTGTTGAAGTATATGGTACAATACAACTAGAACGTGAACATTAGATTTCATAAGATGTGTTATAGGTATATGGATGAGAAGACATCTATTGAACTTTTTTTTTAATAAACGTAGGTATGTTTGTGTATGTACAGAATTGAATTTGGTTTGTCAAACCCACAGATATAGAGGAGAACTAGATGAAGTCTTTATATTCACTATGCTCTGAACGTCATCTCATACGGCTGATCTCTACTTTCTTATGTCCATATATAATTTGCTAGCTTTGGATGCATACTTTATCTCAATGCGATTGCTGCGACTTCGTACCACGGCATTTCTATGTAACTGCATAGCATTATTCGAGCGACTAATTTGAAGTCGCATTGAGAATTATCTTTTATTTTCTATTATCTATTATCTTTTTTAACTAATTTGAAGTCGCATTGAGAAAAGTATGCATCCTTTTCATGATATATGGACATAAGAAAGTAGAGATCAGCCGTATGATTTGATGATCAGAGCATGAATAAATTTTAAGACTTCTTCTATGCTTTAGTCATAGTTCTTTGGTCAAACCAATGAAAATCCATTTTGTTTTCGTCGTGTTTGTCAACGTCAATGCTTTTTCTAATACTTTGACTGCACGCCAAGCACAGAAGCGGGAGCCGTTGCCCGAACTATTTTTAGCAGTAAAAAGGTTAACACTGCAACAACCATCTAGATAAGAGCATGTCCAGATGGGGCGATGTACGTGCGAGCTGAATCTCGCTTAGCCAATCACATGGACGCACGTCACATCCCACGTGACATTTCGAAAGCCTGATTGGCTACGCGCGACTCTACTATCTGCATCAGTTCGATGCGTGAGCTTCAATCAAGAATGCGGAGGGGAGGTTACTTGGTACGCAGATACTTCAACGTAAAGAGCCTATGGTGGAGTTATAATAACTGATTTAACGGAGGTATAATACAAAATTGATTTATATTTATGGGTAATAATAATATATTTTATTCTACTTGCTAACTTATATTAATTGCGGGTAGTCGATATAATACATGCGTCAAAGGCGAGTTCTGAAGTTTAAAGGCACAAAGAGTACAAACGTTTGTGTAAGTTTAATTTAATTTAATTATTTTACCTAAGTAATAAATAATTATGTTTATAATATATATGTTATGGTCAAAGTGATTAATGCGGGCATTTTTCATAGTGCCCGGGCAATATGAATAATGACCAGCTACTTAGGGCAAAGTGATTAGTTATTACCTAAACTTCATTATTTATCACATTGATCGGTCATTATGAATAATGCTACGTCATCATCGGGCAATGTGATAATATAGCTACTTTGGGGATGGAGTGAGGGGAGGGAAGCGAACGCGTGACACGCGCTAACCAATCAGAGCCCGTCATGGCGGCGTACGAACGTCCATCGCTTCACTGTTCACTACACAGCTCTCAGTTTTGCATTTCAAGCAAATACGGACGGACGCAGACGGTTAATTTCGTAACTAAAGTGAAGAAAGACTAGCGAAGAACTTTTCAAGCAAAGTTCATAAGGCATCGCTAAAAGGAAGAAATTTGTGTTTAAAATTTTGATTTAAAGTCTGAAATAAAAATAATAGTTAAATATTGTGTCTTTTATTATTCTGCCCAACAGGTGATGGGCGTTATGTATATTGCCCGGGCAATTTGATTTATTCAATAGTTCTTATCACATTGCCCTCACATATTGGTCATTATTCATAATGCCCGGTTATTATTAATAATGACCAAGTAATCACATTGTCCATAACATATATATGATAATGTTCACATTTGTGCACGCAGATCAAGATGTGAACGTGCTTATTACGTGTACCAAATATACATTTTTAGTTAATCAATTATAATAATAATCATCATCATCAACAACCTATACACTGCTCAAATATTCAGGTCGGATACTTATACCTCTAGTCTGGCAGCGACCGCACGCGGTCGGTCGTCCCTGCTCGGTTTTTACCCTCTAATGCAAGAAATTGTGTCATGTTTCACTATGACATTGACATTTATTATGATCTAGACAGACAGAGCTTTAAAATAAGAGTCACCTGCCACATCGTTAACATTAGATTTTTATGACGAGTTTAGTTTGCGGTGAAAATGGCCGCGACGATTTGCCATACTGTCGAAATCACGTTAGTTTTAGATGGATGTAAACCTTATATAAATATAGGTAATTTGTGTGGGTTTTTTGGCTTTAATGTAAAGCTAATAAATAGAATATTAAAATAAAAATGTTAGTTTTTTCAAAAGTGGTTTCATTTTTGAATTATCATCGTGTTTTTGCAAAAGCGTTTTTTTTTTTCGTTTTCTAAGATAAATTCAATAAAATCATAGGCTTACGTTTGTCCGTGATCTCATCAGGGCCCTGATTCTCGTGAATAGGGTTTTTTTGCATTCATTTTTTTTTTATTCAATGGCTTCTGGGATTATTTCCATTATTTCGCCAATGTCCAGTAAATAGTTCATCGTTCACGTCATCGTGATGACTGCAGTCAAATCCTGTTCTGCTAAAGCAATGGCAGCAATAGCAAAACCGATCACCGAACAATTATCTTCATCAGAGAATTCCAGTCCAAATTAGCTTATATTCCATTTCACTATACTTATGTCGTATTATTACTAACGTAGATTAATTTAAAAAACAAATCTGAAAAACAGAAGAAAAAAAATTAAAATTACACAACCGTCGATCAAGACGAAAAAAATAGTCAGGTTTTCGAATTAGAAATATGTTATAAGAGCTCTCAAATTTTGACAGTTTGCGCGATAGGTCTGATATAACAATAATCTCTATTCACGAGAATTGGGTCGCATTAGAGTAAGTTAAGATGCGGTCGACGATGTAGGATGACGACATACATTAGATATAACAACTTTTGTACCTACACATGCAATAATTAACTTTGACTTTGACTTTGACTTTGATGTAGCTTGCTTAGAAATTAGAAACCTATTTAATCTTCGCTTAAGAACCTCGTCATAGCGATAAAACAATCATACAAAAAACATTATTGACCAGTCTTGTAATATGACTCCAGAACTCGCATGATTTAAAATAACATCAAAATGTATTCAAAATTAAATGATATTTTAGCTTTTGCCTAACTATTGTATAGTTTTGTATATTAACACAAAGTCATAACTTTACCAGTAGATTTGATAACGATTTTTTTAGTCAAATTTACAACAATAATTAGAGATTGGAAGTCCCTATGTGTTTAGGAACTAATTTCATTTTTGGAGATCACAAACAAATGTGCATCTTACAACCAATGCATAACGTAAATCTTAAATAAGTTAAACGCAGTCACTTTTTGGTCGCTTCAATTGATTAAATACAATATTAATTTTGAAAAATGCAAAAAAACATAAATAAGTACAAGTCATGCTTCCAAATAAAAAATACATTATTATTATATTCTAATGCAGAAATATATTTTTAATCTGTAAGATAAAAAAATCACTATTGTAAGGAATTGGAATTTAAATGTATCAGAGAATAACTCTTTTTATAGCGATACAGCTACTTTAGGAATTATTTTTTAATTACTTATTACTTTTTAATATTAATAACTGTGAATACAAATATGATGTTTTAAGAACACTGAATGATATTATTTACATTAACCTTTACAAAGAACACAAGTCATCAGGCTATGAAATAATGTTTTTTTACTAATTGAATAAACTGTAATGAATTTTGCTGACTGACTGACAACATACAGTCCGGACTTGAAGTTTAAAGGGTATTTTCCTTGCATTGTGAAAATCAGTCCCTGGGATGCAGCGGGAAAAACCTTGTGACGCGAAACTCAGAAATCAAATATCAATACAAAGGTTCAGCAAGAATATCATGATGAACCCAGCACGTTTTCCTACCAAAAAATTTGCACCAAAATTGATCACATTGATGCAAGTTTTTTAGTAAAAAAAGGTGATAGAATCAAAATTATATTATTGCTGAACCTTTGTTTTGTTATTTTCTAGGCCGTGAAGGTTTGCTATTTTGCATAACTACATTCGGTGATTTTATATTTTAAAAAATGTTGAATAGTGCGAGGAGGTTTGACCCGTATAGTCGCCTTAATGTTTCAAGAAAGACGTTCGGACGATTTTAGACAGTTTTCACTCGGAGACTGTGACTCTATAGAGCATTGTTTAGACAGTGTTCCGCAAAGTGTGTGCCGCGACACACTGGTTTGGTGTGCCTCGAAAAAATAAGGTAATGAAGAGATAACCTTTTTTTCAGTTAAATAGGCATACGGAAGAAAAATACCTACTTAAACAGCCTCCAAACACGCGTACGCAAGAGCGAGGCATCTAACTAAGTTAGACGCGGCATCGTTTAGATTTGTTAATTTATTAAAAAAATGTTTTTTTGCATAAATTTTTCGTGTGTAAAAAAAATCCGATTTCCTAGGTGTACCTTGAACACAAAAAGTTTGCGGATCACTGCTATAGTCTCTATGAATGAAACCTTTACTAGCAGTCCAACATAAGTAATTTACAAGATTATCTTATCAACATCATAATTGTATTCTCAGTATGTTCACAATCAATAGAGATTCCTATGCACCATAAACATAGTCACATTTACAATTATAAGGCAACTACAAACAAACTTGAGACGCACTTGTGAATAAGGGGCCCATATACGGTACGATTCGTCTGTACGATCGATATTTGTATGGAAAGGAGACAGTGCCACGCGTTTTTTACTAGATGGCGCAACCTCGATTCCATATAAATATACGTAAACGCAAATGCGATCGAGCTGGTAAAAAACTCGCACTAGGCACCCTGATGAAAATCGTGACGATTGATCGCATTCAAAAATGACGCCCATACACCAAACGATTGGTCGTAACCATCGGTCGTAACGCGCTGGCTGGGTGCGCAAATGTGCGATGCGTGCGGCGACCGGCGTCAGAGTGAGACAAAGTCGAATCGTTGATCGTAAAGAGCCATACACAATTGATTCATCCTTACGATATTCATGAATGCATGGGCTTTTGTTGCGATCTCCGAAATCGTCCTCGCTAAGGTAAATCGTTAACGATCTTGACTTTTTGATACACTATCGATTCGTCGTTTCGATAGGTATGAAGCGACGGATCGTACAGACGATTGTACCGTATACGGGCCCCTTAAGAACGGTCTGTACCTAGTACGAGTTACAAAAATACGGGAAGGTTCATAGTTTTCGTTCTCAACTAAATTTTTACGTTACTTTTTTCGGCAATTACCTGACTGTTTTGAGTGAAAAACATCGCAACCGGCAGGAACATTACATTACGTATGGCATTTGATCAGTTTTTATTTTAATTCAACCCAGTAATTTATAACATGCATAAAAATAGAGCTCGAAAACGAAAACTATTAAACGTTTCCGTATTGTTCCGTACAGCTCGTATTATAGGGGTACTGAGAAGCTCAACTTTCTCACTTCAACCTTTGTAAAACGAGGTTTAAGGCATATCCTTCTAATATTTTAAAAGCAAAAGATAACTTTTATGGTACCAGAAGATGGAAGTAGCACATGGCCCATCTGTTAATTGGTGACCATTACTTTAAAAAAGTATGGCTTCGTAGGTCACGAATTTTTGAATGTTGGCCGAACGCTCTGCGGCCATAAAATTGAGGCATAAAGATGTCAAGCCTCAGTTTGCCTGTCATATCAACGGCAAACTTCTTTGTTCGAAAGATTTTAAATGTGAAATATTTGTTCCCTATGTCAAACTGAACGGATCGAACTGAAATTTTACATTTTATATTTCAGTCTATCTCGATTTAGTTTCTCGGTTCTTAAATTGCTCCTTATTAACCTAGGTTGAAGTTTTAAAATTGAATGTTACACTTTTGACCGTACATTACTTATTTTATATTCATAAATTACATAATTAACACTTAAAAACGATTCAGCGTTACCCAGAACACATGTCCGAGTGGTCGTCCCATGCTGCTACCTAAAAAATATTTAGATTTAAGATACAATTCATAAAAATAACAATATTACGGAACGCTTATGATAATCGGAATATTAGTAAATCGCGATTCGCTCTCTGAAAGCTTTGACGCGAGCGGAGTTGCAACATCTGCCTATATCAGTCCACTGCTGGACATAGGCCTCCCTTAATAGGGGATATGCCCATAACCCACACGCTGGGCATGCGCGTCGAGGATCGCAGGGCCACAGCTTATCGCACCGCTGAAGCTGCTGTCCGTCAGCGGTCATGGGATTTAGATGTGGCTGCGCTATGCCGCAGTCAGCCGGCCGCCAGAGCCCAGATTTTTTTAAACAACTTAAAAAAGGAGGAGTTTCACGATTTGTCGGAATATTTTTTTTTATTTAGCTGTGTGCACCACGGGCTGGTGACGTTAGCTTGGGTTCCAAATACAGTGGTCAGAACCCCTGACAGCATTTGACAAGCTGAGAATGAGCGTAATAGCGCTCTATAAGAGAGGCATATGTCCAGCAGTGCAGCTATTTGAGTTGCGATGGGGCTATCTAGTATGGATGCATTGACTGCCCCTTAGCTCAGTTGGTAGTAGTCTTCTGAGCGCCTTCCGTCTGCAGATCGTGTGTTCGATTCCCACTCAGGTCAAACAAACATGTTTGTTCTGTGACTGGGTGTTTTATAATGCGATAGTGTTTTAGTGAGTGAGTGTGAGTGTGTGTGTGTGTGTGTGTGTGTGTGTGTGTGTGTGTGTGTGTGTTAGCATGTTACAATGTTGTAACCGCAGAACGGATTTTGGACCCCTAATTTGTTTCATAACTACTGTCGATTTCGTTTTAGTTGGTGAATAAAAATATTATTTCTTAATTGTGAGTTAATTTCTTTTTGAAGTCGATTTAATTTTTTTTTAACGCTTGATGGCAGACCTGACCACCAGAAAATATATTTTATTGAATTAGTACACACCTGACATTCGCGACTGCAGTACCACTGGTTGGCGCAGCCTGCGCAGACAAACTGCGCGTTTTTCCGCTTGCAGCCCTGACACAGAGGCGTGTCGGCGTCGGCGTCGCCAGCGTCTTGCGACTCGGCACCGCCCTCGTCGATCACCAGCCGCCCCGACCCCGCCGGAGAACCCACCTCGCCCTCAGACCCGGGGGACTCGTCGTCATCCTTCAAGACGTACAAAATAAGAATATTTATTTATTATTTCATCAGCATCATCATGCTTTATCGGTGCACTGCTGGACATAGGCCTCCCCTAATGAGCGCCATTAAATAACAAATGCTAGACTACTGCTATGCTAGAGATTATAACACAGCATCACACACCAGCCTATATCAGTCCACTGCTGGACATAGGCCTCCCCTAATAAAGGGGGATATACCCATAATCCCCACGCTGGGCATGCGGGTTGGGGATCGCAGGGCACACCTTCTCGCACCACCGACGCTGCTGCCCGTCGGTGGCCAGGGGATTTAGCTGTGCCGATGTAGGCTGTGCTATGCTACAATCAGCTGGCTGCCAGAGCCCCGTTTGTTGGTTAGCAGGGTGCACCACGTGCAGGTGAGGTTGGCTTGGGTTCCGTCGATGTGGGTTGAGCCCCGTACACCCCAACACAGCATCATCTAGCCCCAAACTAAGCAGAGCTTGTATTATGGGATCCACATGACCGATATACTACTTAATACATTATTTTAAACTAAAACATACAAGAGTGTGGCAGGTAGCTCGGAATAGAGATGTTTGGAAGTCTATGGGAGAGACCTTTGCCCACCAGTGGTACGAGAATGTTAATATTTTAAAAAACTTACAAGTTGTACCACTTCCTCCGGTTTCTCTGGTGGCGCTTCCTGTGGCGGTGGCGTCGGTTGTACCGGAGTTATCGTGATCTCGCCACAATTCTGCGAATTAACACAACTACTTAGCAAAAATACTTTAATTCGTTTCTATGATTATTATATTAAAGCTAGTGATTGCTTTAAGTAGGTATTGATTAAGTTATCCACCTTGTTGCTTTTTATTTGTGTTAAAATAAAAACACGTTATGTTTTTTTTTCACAAATTGTATCTATCATAATTTTTATAAAATTATTCTCCTAAAACTGATCTCAGTTGTCTGATGATTTCTAAATCGCACTAAAATCAGAACCAAGCATTATGATGGCACTGTTTCTATACAGAAAATCGCATCGGATATACGCTTGGTTTCATTTCCTACTAGTCGACCATTGCGACAAATATGGGACTTCGGAGGTCAATCCGTTCTACTTGACCGATTTAGATAAAATACAAGGTGGTTTGAATTCGTCTGTTATCCCGAAAAAGGGTAAATCTAATGATTAATATCAACGGGATATTTACCATGATTTGTGAGTTCTATTTTTTACCGATATCTCGACGCAGTTGCATGCGCCATGATAACGGGACGAACTGAAGTCTGAGCGAGTGGGTAGTTACTGGCACACAAAACGATCCAATGTTTTTCTGTCATTAATTTCGAACGATACCAAGCTTTTCATAATCAAAAATACTTACTAACATCTAAAATATTAAGACGAGTAACGAAAAAGTTTATAAAAACGTATGTTTGGAGTCTGGCTTTGTATGATTGCGAGAAACGATGACACAATAGGATAAAGAAAGATTAGAAGCGTTTGAAGTAATAAATTTACTTTATTGTACACCAGAAATTACAAAGAAACATAACATTTAAAGTTCGCTAGCTCCCACCCAAGGAGAACCTGTGTTGCGGCTAGCCTCTTTTGTACAATGCGTCGACAAATGTGGTGAAGGGGGAGGATGGAGAGGATCAGTTGGACTAAGAAAAATAATAACGAGGAACTTTTTAAAAAGAGCTTCATGAGCTAGTTGAAAGAGGAGATCGCCGTCATGTCGTATAAGGCCATGCCTATTTCTGCCGTAAAGCAGCAATGCTGTGTTTCGGTCTGAAGGGTGTGGGTGCCGGTGAAATTACAGGCACATGAGGCTTAACGCCTTCATGCCTCAAGTTAAGGTGTTGCATCGTAGGGCAAACATCCGTGACCTACGAAACAATACTTTGTTTTAGGTAATAGTTACAGAATAACATCAGGTAGGCCATGTGCTAGATCCATCAAGAGTTATCATAAAAACAAGGAAGTAAAATACAGCTATGAGAAGGGAAGAAAGGGCTAAATGGAGAAAATCGACACCTACAAGAGCTAGACTCTTAAATTATAATAACTAATAACACTGGTTTCAAGGTCATTTCTAACTAGGTCACAACACTAAACACTAACTGTATCAGGCCGGACACACTTCAGAATCATTCAAAATCACTTTTTCGTTTCTTAAACATTCTAACTACATGATTTCTCTCAGGAGGATACTCTCGAAGGTCAACAATATTTTTTCAAGGACTATTAGAATTTTATAGTTTTTCATTGAAAAAAATAGATTAAAAGTTACGCCATGATTCTACTCAACAAATTGTGAGGCAGTCCTAGAACAGTTATTATTGTTGTTATACTTTGTTCTTGACTTGTTGATGATGGATGAAAATTGTACATCTGCCAGGCCAGTCTCACTCCGCACTTTAGGTACGAAGCTATAAGTACATCGGCGGGGCTCACTCCGTAGGTTAGTACGCGTCAGAAGAGATAAGAGTTACGTATAGAAAGGGATGCAAGGTGAATATAAAATGTTAGGTACGAGCTGAATAACACTTAAATGCGTTGCAGCTAAAGTCGCAATTTGTTTAAACGTTTTTGCGGAGTGAAACTTCTGTTCCTTTTTCTGTTCCACAGAATACTAAAATAGTAGAGGCACACCTCTACTGTTTTAAACTACTAAAATAGTAGAGCCACACCTCTACTGTTTCAGTACTGCCATACATAACAAAAATACAAGCCTAAAGTTTTTTGAAAAAAGTTCTGAGGTTCTGACAACTTCGACTCACAACCATGGTTGTCCCATGGTCCAAATCACCCCTTTTACGAATTCAAACTCACCCTGTATAACCATTTATTTTAAGTTAGAAAATATGCTTTTAAAAAGACATCAAAATTAATTTCGTAGATTTTGCGTGATCATCAAACATTTAATTTGTATCAAAATTACAATAATTATTGTCAGCTTTGCTATTTACATTTCGAAAACGTGAAAGCATTCTTCTAAACCAACACTTCTAATCAGGAATCTATGCTTGTGTATAAAATACTTATGATTACGAATATGACTATGAGGTGGCATTAAATTCAATGAGTATTGCCATTATCGAAATAGTATCCTCTTTTAGTAATTTTATACGGCATTTTTCGCCAGTAATTTTGTAATTTATATTGAACATTCACTGCCATACATTCACAATGAGAGCTTCCAAGTTAGATAAAAAAAAAGTAAGAGGCACGTTCAAATTACACTAGACAATTATTATTATTTACTTTTGTTTACTATTTAAGATAAAGCTCCACGTGACAATGGTTACAAGCCTGCCGCTTTTGTATTTTGGAATAGTAATCAAAATTATTAAAGTTTTTTAAGATTTTGTTGTGCCTCACTTAATGAAATGGATATTTAACATGGAAACACTCATCAGAACTGGCCGAATGCGAGCTTAAAAACTAAATTTCGAATTTGGAACGTACAAGGCCAATTAGAACACCAATCGTATTGTTTCGTACATTATTGGTACCTTGGCCTGACCGAACGTCGGCAAAGCGGTCCCCTTCCGTTCCGGAGAGGTGAGGAGTTTCGCCAGAGTCGGGGAGAAACTCTGTGGCGCTGGGGAGGCTTGCTGTAAGTGGCAACACTCATTCAAGCTAATTCAATAAGCAAGCGTAATAAATTATTAAGAAATGAAGCTGATATGATTAACTACAAGCGCTGTGCTTTTAATAAACCCGATTATTTTTGCTCGAGTCATTGTTCCTTAAAATATTACAGAGAGAAAGAATAGTTTTTGTGTGAAACAATATACACTATTACTAAAAATTGTGCATTAGTGAATGAAAATCAAAGGTATTCTATTTCTAAAACAAGTGCCTAGGAACTGTTATCATAGATCAGTAGATCGCAACTCTCTGTCTTTATGTATACTAACTTCACGGTTAAACTGATAGATTATGTTGCTTTTTTATGAACTTCTAAAGTGATCGAGCAAAAACAAGCGTGTTCACAAGTATTCATATGTCTGAAGACACATAGGTACCTTGGTCAGTATGCCGTGTAGCAGTGAGTTCTGTTGCTGCGTCTGACTGGGCTCCTGGTTTGACACCGGGAGAAGGGAGATCTCGGGGTAGGGCGGCGGCGGGGGAAGCCGCGGGTTGGGGGAGGCTAGCCGCTCGACCGGCTTGTGGGCCTGGAAAGTAACCAACATTTGACGACCTCTGTGGCGCAGCGGGCGAAGGTCCGCATGAGACGCAGACGTTTAATGCCAAGAGACAAAGATTGTATTCTGCAAATATGTCTCGGGTATGGGTGTTTTCTATGTATATGTGTATATGTATGTATATACAAAATAAAGGCATTTAAGTAGTATCAATAATGTCATTCCCATAATACAAGCTCTGCTTTGTTTGGGGTCATAATGATGCGGTGTGATAGTGTCCAGCATTTTTATTATTATTTACTACAAAACATAGAGCTATGCATCTCATTTAGATGATTTATACAGCGTTAAGACCACGCTGGGCTGCTTGGGGATCACAGGGCACAGTTACTCGTACCGCCAACGTAATTACGAATTAACGAATTTAGCTGTGTCGATGTTTGGCTGCGCTATGCCGCCGTGAGCCGCCGCTAGCGCCCATTTGTTGCTTAGCAGGGTGCACCACGAACCGGTGAAGATGGCTTGGGTTCCCAAGATGAAGGTCGGAACCCATTATACCTTAACTTATACTAATTGTGCTGTTATCCTCACAAATCTTATGTAAGATAATACAGACGATAAGATTTGAATATCTGAAATGTTTGTTAATCTTCACACCAAAGGCACAGAACCGATTGAGCTGTTGGGCAAACACGATTTTTTTAACCGTAACCGTGGCGAAAAATGTTGGCCAATGACAAAGCGTTATTTTGAATAAGCGTAGATTCATTATCATTGGCAAATATTTTACGTATATACAATACGAATACTTTTTCGCTAGTCTTCGTGATCGAACCTCTGATACACATTTGTGTTTCTAGACCAGTATAAAAGCCTATATTGTTATGCTACTTTGTGTACCACGCGAGCGAAACAAAGACGGAACTCAGTAGTTACACACAGGAATACCTGTTCTTCATGACTCCTGTCTGTCCTATCAGGCCGCCTCCGGCCGTCCGGCCGACACTCCGGCCGTATCATCTGCTCGGGCCGGATCGGGATGTTTTCCACCCGGTTCGGGATGAGCCCCGGGTTGTTCTGCTGCATGTTTGCAAACTGCACTAGAACGTCCTTGAACGACATGCCGTTTGGTATGCTGCCACCTTGCACTTGCTGTAGCCGTTCTAGCATTGCTTTCTGGTTCTGGAATAATTGGAAAGATAAAGAAGATAAATATATATTTTGTAAGTTATTATGTTTTATGTGTGGAAGCTTGCCTGAGAGGCGGAAGGTGGCGGGTTCGATTCCCTCTGCCAGACAAATGTTTGTATGATCTGCAAATATTTGTCTCAGGTCCGCTTTCTATGTTATACAAGATCAGTTTGAATTCCGTATGTTATCCCGAAGGGGTTATTCTACTCTCGAAGGTCAAAAACATGTGTTCAAAGACTTTTCTAATTAGGTAGTTTTTGATTGAAGAACTGGCTGGTAAAATTAAGCCATAATTTGACGTTTGACTAGTGAGTTTGTAGAACAGCTGATTTTTGTTAAAATTTGTCCTTGACTTAATGATGATGATAACTAGATCTGCCTTAATTTTGAGCTGCAACAAACATCACAAAGATAGCTTAAAGTTTTTGAAGGAAAGTTTTGAATTACGTATTTTTAACTGAGGTTCTCAAAACTTGAGGACGACCATGGTCTAAATCACCCCGTTTCAGGATAACATATTAGGAAAGTAAAGTTTTATGGAAAGAACAAGTTGGAAAGTTACACAGAAAGTTGGGGAAAATACGGTAAAAACAGGGTTTTTTTTATGGGATTTTCGCTGGCGAATTAAATCACTCCAAGGTCTATTGGTTCAAATAGTACCCAATAAATAAATCACAAAGAACGTTCCACATCGACTTTTCCGATAGCCAACCATTTAATATCCATAGAGCAGAAGTCAATAATCTAATTTATAATAGCGATCCTTGACCCCGATACGACTGGCAACCGGCGTACTTACATTTGTTCTCTTTTAGTAACGAACGAGTTATTAAAAGAAATATGTACTATCTCCCGCCTACAGTTTCGCTTGCACGCACATTCAACAGTTATCATTTCGATTTGCCCGTCAGCGGCCAGGATTTGACTTTAGCTGTGTTAGGCTGCGTTATGCCGCAGAGCTGCGTTTGTTAGTTACGGGCAGGGCAGGTGAGGTTGGCTTGGGTTCCAAATATGGAGGTTGGAACCCTACCCTTACAACAATAGGTACAATACTAACTTTGGACAATACAAACAAGTGAAATGAAACGTAAGGGAAATCCGTATTTAAAGTCAATATTATCCAGTAACTCGGTAACACTAAATTCTAGTGAACCCGAACGTACCTCAGTACTAAAAATAAACCAACGGTGCATAGGAATTCATATTTTATAGCGAACATAGAAGGCTGGTGGGGTTATTACGGTAAATGCATGTAATTTCCTAAGAACTGCAATTTAAATTTCAAGCTAACAAGCTGCTGGAGTGCTGTGAAATTTCTCACACGTATTAATTTTTCAACCGTACTTTTGCTCATATAAAATGTACCCAGTTGAATAAGTGCCTGTGGTTAAGCATTTCAAACGTTTGGGCGGCATAAAACGAATGAACATATTGCGTGAATGAAACGTACAAATAAACACAATGACATTTAAAAATGGTACAATGAGGGGCTTAATCGTCGAAAGCGATTTCTTCCAGACATAACTCCGACACCAGATTTGGCCGCCAGCGCATACGAAGATGCGTGTTTGTATCAAATCTCGGACTCGATTCATGCAAAATTAGTCTCGATTTTTTAAAGTTTTTTGAACGTAAAAATTATTAATTACACTTATATTTATTTTGACAAAATATCCTTTTTTTAATTAAAACTTTTAAAAATACTAATCTACTACTATAATAAAAAAAATAGGTCGATAGCTAGCAGAGAGAGGAACCTCCTTGCAATGCGACTGAGAGCCGCCGCGAGTTTCTGGCCTTTTTATAGATAGGTTACTCGGTACGTGAGATATATTATTATTATTTATATTGAATAGGATTGCGTTTGACCACATCTCGCCTGATGTTAAGCGAAGCCGCGATTTACGGCGGTTATTAGTTAGTTTTTATTATTAATGTAATAAATGCTACTTATTGCTAAAGGCCGGCTTCACGATCACACTTCGGCGGTTCATTGTTTCGCGTGTTGCCTGTCTGTAGAGGGTATCATAGTGTCTTTTTCGCACACGAACCTTCGCCGAAGCGCAATAGTACAACCGCTCAATTAGGGCCTATTCAGATATGAGCTATATCCGCTGTTGCGCGCGATATTTACAACATGCCGTTTCATTCAGATAAGCTCCCGATGGTTCCAATCCAACCTCCATCTTCGGAACCCAAGTCAACCTCACCGGCACGTGGTACAACCCGCTAACTAGCAAACGGGCCTATGGCGGCCGACTGTTTGCAACATAGCAGACTTACACCGGCATAGGTAAATTTCCTGAACGCCGACGGGCATGAACTTCGGCGGTGCGAGAAACTGTCCTAACCAGCATGCCCAGCGTAGGGATTATAAGCACATCCCCCTTCCTATTAGGGGAGGCTTATGTCCACCAGTGAACTGATATAAGCTGGTGGTAGTGGTGGTGAAGCCTCCGCTACTCCTTTTGTTATGTACAATTACCGATGTTAGTAGCGATTGTCGCTTATATCTGAAATTAGGCCTTAGGGTATGTGTAATAGTGTAATATGCAACTCACCATATCCAAATTATTGAAGATCATGTTGATATTATTCAAGTTATTCATATTATTCATGTTGCTCAGATTGCTCATGTTGGCTAGATTGCTCAGGTTGTTCAAACTGTCCATTTTCGGCGCGATCGGTCGCGGTGCGTTCATCATATTAGGGTTTAGTATAGACTTCATTCGCCTGCCTCTTCTCGGGGTTATGTCGGGATTTCTTTGCCTATAATCGGCTATGATAGATTTCACGTCTTTCGTGGGGCCTTGTCGGCCCATAGGCAGGCCATAGCCGGGTAGCTGCCCGTTCATATCTCTAGGGAAGCCTTGGAGCGGGCCAGGCAACATTAGCTGCTGTGGAAATACTGGTTTCGGCATGTTTTGTAGATGAGCTTTATCGTACGGGGGAGGTAGGCCAGACATAGGGTTGTAAGACATCGGCATCACTGGTGGCTGCATCATAGGATTCATAGAAGCCCCTGGCTGTTTAATGGCGAGCCCTGATATCTCGTCGCTCTTATCTATAGCTAAATTCTTCGCCTGATTGAGGTAATCGAACGGATCTTGTCCGTTAACTTCAGGGGACTTCTCATATGAAAGCACCTGTTTTCTCCTAAGTAACCTAAGTAGGATCTCTTCTTTAACCTTTTTTAAGTGTAAAATACTGTTCCATTCATGTTCCTTCTTCTGGGCAAGTTCTCTTAACGTTTGTATTTCTGACAGCAATTGTTCTGTGTGCCTTTGTACCTCGTCCACATTGTTCTTTGTTGCTGTCTGTATGTAATCGTTTATCATGCCGTCATGTTGGGGGAATGTCTTTTCTACTTCCTGGCAGAGCTTCTTGAGTGGAGATTCTGTTTCTACTTCCTCACTTGATCGTCTTTTAGTCCCTTGCTCTTCCTAAAAATAATTCGAATTGGTAAGAAAAGCAACTAGCCACACGGCAGGTATTAACTTCAAATGAGGTGCAGGTTCTTTTTCTTGACAAAGGTCATAGTTATGGATACCATTACATGTGACTAAATCGACATACATACGACTCTATTTCCAAATAGGCCTTTAATTCCAAGTAATACTTTTGCCAAATTAACTTACCAAACCAAATCGTAAAGTTTTGCAAAAAGTTTACCTTACAATTTCTATGACGCGTCATTAGCCACAATATTGCGTCCATTCGAAATAAAGTCGTAATTGGTGTAACGCAGGGCGCTTACTAGTAATATTAGAAATGGGAAAGTTTTTATATTTTTTTTTCCCACTCAATTCTATAACATTTGAATGGATTTGGATGAAACTTGCTTGGAATATTACATAGTTTGTAACCTGCAGGGGTATTTCAAACATTCGAAAAGTTTTCGAATCGAATCCGTAAATTGTTCAATTGTATATCTATTCCAACGGATTTCTAGGATCTTACAAACCACTGAAGGTTATTCTGAAGAACGCTACGACACAATCGATGGCGCATCAGAACACAACCAACCTCAACAAAATCATGTAATTCTGGCTCAATCGTCACTCTCGTACGGAATCGACTCGAAAACATAGAGCGCTTGTGCAATACAAGGAATTTTACTGTCCGACATTCCAATTTTTGTATACCGTGAGTTGCAAACAGTTCAGTTGGAGACACTGACACTACACGCCCCCCTCCCCCGCGCCCGCCCTGCCCGGCATGATTTGCACGGATGCAGTGCACAAGCGTAAGCACGTTTTACATTGCAGTCATCTCGAACCGGAAACAAGTAGAACTTTTAAAAAAATATAAACCGACTTCAAATAAAACATTTCTTACTTCTTGCTCTTAAAGAATTTTAAAAATCGGTTCACAATTGACGGAGATATTGGTGATCATAGGGCGAAAATTACAAGTGAGGATGAGGTTTTTTGAGTTTTCCGGGAAAAGTACCAATCCCTCAGGAATAAAATGTATATGGGACCACCTGTGAATCTTATAAACAAAAAAGAATTTTGAAAATCGGTCCACAGTTGACGGAGTTATCGGTGAACATACATGAAAAAAAAGTCGAAAAAAAAGGTTCTGATGAATTGAGAACCTCCTCCTTTTTGAAGTCGGATAAAAAACGGCCCGGAAGGGGGAAAATTAAAATGTCGGACGACAAAATTACGTATAGTACACAAGCTAGTATAGTTGCGTATGGTATGCCATATCGAGCCGGAAAAATCCGGACTGCAGGACAGTAAAATTCCTTGTAGTGCCCATCATAGACTAGGTTTTTATCCGATCGAGCGAAGCCGCGAGCGTAAAACTAGTATACAATAAAATTTACTATACCTTAGGAATGTCTCCGTTCATCGGAGTTTTGGGTTTCTGCTCAACTTTTTGTTCTATTTTCTCATCAACCTTCGCTACTTCAGTCATCTCCTGATCCTCCTCTGAACCTTTCACTTCCGGTTTCACAACCTCCTTTACTCCTTCAACCTCTTTTACAGGACTAGGCTCTTTTTCAATAACCTTTTCAATAGGCTTGGGAGGTTCAACAGGACTTGTGGGTTTCTCTTCTATCTTTACAGCTTGTTCAGAAACTTCTGGGGTTTCCGCCGAGCGATTTATCTCAGGCTCATTGTTAGGCGGCGCTTCAGTTACTACTTCTGGGCTGTTTGTCTTGACATCTGGAAGTGTAGATAGATTTATGACACTTGCATTTTATTGTCCTAATCACACTAATCCTTATTTATTCAATTTAAGAGCCTCGCTAACGACTTCTGTGGCGCAGTGGGCGACGGCTGTCCTGAGACGTAGAAGGTTGCGGGATCGATTTCCGCCAGGTGTCAAAAATGTATGATTTGCAAATATTTGTTTTGGGGATATTTGTTTTCTAGGTGTCATAGGGTCATTGTTCAAACTAAATAGAGCTTGTATTAAAAGATCTGCTTATTTTCGGGCTAGATGATGCTATTTGATAAGGTCGAGCATTATTTATTTATTTATTTATTTTAGTTCGCCAGTATAGTGATGCAATTCTCTCCATTGTGGTCTCTTTTACTTCCATTAACGACATGACCGCGACTATCCTACCCAACTAATAGAAATGCGAAAGTGAGTATGTTTGTTTGTTTGTTACGCTTTGCCACATATGGTAACGAGGTCGCGCAGTTTATCTTACATGTGTATGATATAACGGTTACAGATTATTTCCTTAGTACAGTTGATCGACGGCAGTGATATCGTCAGGGGTACAAAACTGGACATAGGGTACCAGATAATAATTACCAGATACATAATTCAGAAAAAAATACTGTATTTCTAGTAGTAGTTTCATTCATAGGATGTTTAAATTTTCGAGGTCCATTTTTAAATTTATTTTTTCATTAAGACGAGTTAAGCTCGCGTTTCAGCACTTTTGAGGGGTGAAGCAGACGCAGCCTAGCGCGGGGCGCGGTTTCAGATTACGCAATTGTACTCAGTACTTCCAGGGTGCTTACCACCGAGCCAAATCGAGAACGGGATTAGAATTGGATTTATGTCACTCGAGAGTCAAGATGGCGGAGCCACATCCTCACAAATATATATTTTTTATTAGTGTATTGTAAATTTTCGACCTATTAATAACGTGAGCAATACTCGAAAATTATTACCATTAATTATATTTTCTTTGTTTACATAAATTTCGTAATATTTCATATTTTATTTACAAACAGATAACTCAACGTTATTATAATTATCCGACATTGAAAGGTGTCCCGCCAGATTTAAAGTCAAGAGGGTAAGATTGCTGTTTGTCTTGCAAACGCACAGCAGCATATTTCAGTATTTAACTAAATTTATACGTCGGAAATAAGTTTTTGTAATAGGTAGCAATTCCAGTGAATATTAATAACATATAATTTGTATGTACCTACCTACTTAGATATTTATTTATTAATTTAGCGCACAAGCACATAGTAATGTACCAAAATAATGTTTGGTTTTGCCTCAGACTACCCCCTAATTTTGTTACCTAGTTTTTTCAAACTTCATCATGTTTAAAATCCTCGATCGCTAAAAAGTTACTTTCACAAAACTGTAAAAGCTCGATAGCAAACTCGATCAATTTCAAATTTATCGACGTCAACAGTGTCAAAAATAGACAAGTCTATCCTAATCTCGATTCGAATTCCGCAAGTTGTCATTTTTTGTATGAGTACGAGGCAGGCTTTCAATACTACCAAATGACAGAAGTCAAATCCTAATCCCGTTCTCGATTTGGCTCGGTGGTAAGCACCCAGATCCCAAAAGTAAAATTACAGTGTGGCCAGATAAAAAATACAGAAGTTTCTAAAAACAATACAGCCGATTTCAAAATCGATTACAGCAAAATTTCAGAAAAAAATTGTTTAAATATTGATAGAAAAATAAGTTGCTTCATGTCTTTGTTTATCAAAACAAATTGTTATAAGTTAAAAAACATTTATTATTTATTTTCTTATTCCTGAACAATTTGCTCATGATTTTCAGAAATCTTTGCTGTCATCAGTCATCCTTGAAATCATTTCTTTAGTTGGATTAAAATTCACGCAATTTGATGAGCCAGGAAGACGAAGTTTATGCTTCGGACCTTCACTGTGTCTTTTGATAGCACCCAGATCGGCAGTCAAAGAAGAATCGCAAGCAGTGCAAATGCATTTAAAAGCAGACTTTTTATCACGCTTTAACCACTTACGGAAGTCTTGTATTTGGAGCCATTCTTCCTGGAATTGTTGCCGATTTTGACTAGCTACCTACCAGATTGCATATTATTTTTATTGTAAAATTGGATTTTATAAAATTAACCGAAATGAAAAATAGTATGTATCAACCGAAACCGGTTTGTTAGAATCAAGCCTGCTAACAAAATCTCCTAAAAATAACCCTACCTACCGATAAATTTTCTAAACGAAATCATAAGAATAAAAGATAAAGCAAAACCAGTTTTTTAGTAAACGTTTTATTTAGAAATGAACATTCATAATATTGTACATTTACTTTGTTGTTATATTTCTTACATGACATTTACATACATAATGAATGAAAATGACTCTCTGTCAGATAGGGAAGAAGTGAGAAGGGCTAAGGTAAGTAACGCCTGATAGTGTGATACCATAGTGATGAAGTTTCCTGATTAATTTATTATAGTGTACGCAGTGGAAGACCTTAGCAAATGCATATATAAGCAACGCAAATGAGGCAAAAAAACTTTCCTGCTTTACAATATTTTATACAAATCTAATATTTTAGACTGAAAACCGGAATGGGCCTAGTATTGACCCTTGTGGTACACCCATTTTTACCACAGATCTCCGAGAACACTTTCCAATTACATAAAATTTTATCGCTGGCTTGCAAAAAGATTTTAAAACCCTCTAAACTAATAAACACTTTAATTTATGTACTTAGGTGTAAACGCGACATTACTTCGTGTAGTATTTTCTCGTTGAGAACAAAAAACTACGCGGTTTTCCAAAAAATCAACTCCCTTCGTGATGATGATGGTGATGATAAATCGCTCTTAGGAGTGTGCTATGAAAACGATCCAAAGTTGACAGAACCCTTGCCGGTGTTCCAAGTATCGAGAATTTTTCTACCATGAAATTTTATTTATTTAATAACTACGTCTAAAACGGAATAAAAATAAAAACAAATACGCCAAAATAAAGTTATAATTATATTTAGTCAGATCCAATTGAAGGAAATAATATTACGTATATTTTGACAAAGTTCCGAAAAATAATAAACGCTACTATGAACGTAGCATTGCTTTTGGTCTGGTAACACCTTTGTTTACATTTAGCCTCAGAGATTTCCAAGTTGACATTGAATATTATAAATTATTCTGTGACAATGCGCGCGAAAAAGTTGTACGCGGTGCTCTCTACGACGCCTTGGGCGTGACTGAGGTAGCGATGGGCGACTCCGAGAGATACTAATACTAATCATTCGAAAATTCGTATCATTCGAATCATTCCAATTTTTAAATCGAGAGATAGATTTTTAATCGAGTAATCGATTAAAAACCGATAAAAAATCGATTAAAAATCGATTATTACTCGATTGATAATAGATTATTACTCGAGTATTCATCGATTAAAAATCGATTATTACTCGATTAATAATCGATTATTACTCCATCACTCGAAAAAATCATGCACGATTTTGACCTTTTCATTACCCAAATACCTTAAAATAAATAAAAGTGCAATTCAAAAAAACTAATACTATAGGAAAAAAACAAATGTACCAGGGACCTGATAATTATTGCAATACAAATTGCCGAGTAAACCTTATGAAAAACAGTGCTGAATCGAATTTGATTCAATTTGATTTTACATTGGCTTATTTATGAAAGTAGGGAGGTGACGTGAGCGTACCTATTTTTCTGCACTTATTACCAATGTTATTAAGAATATTATTTTACTGTAGGTATCATTATTTGTAAGGTGTAACACATTATCAATAACGATGGTCACGTCTACTACAATCGTCAATACGCCCTACTATACAATCACGATATCAATCACCTAAACAGCAAAAACAAAATAAAGTAACCCTACTTGCCTAGCTTTACTTCAGACTGACTTTCGTTCGTCGTACCTATGTTCTTACTCGGATCCTGGATGAATGTACCTATCTATAGTTAGTTTTAAAAAATAACAATGTATCCCACATACCTTATTTAAATTCAATTCATAAAATTAAATTATATTTGAAGCAAATACATAGGTAGTTAATAGATATCGCACAAGTAACTTAGTAGATAGAGGTAAGAAGCTAAGAAGGTAGGAGAGGAAATAGGAATCAATGCATGGGTATGTTTGATTTGATTGATTCACACACACTCTACCAGCTATGGCCTTGTTATGCCCTTGTCAAGAGCTAATAATCCATAGATTACTCGAAAATCCTAGTAGTCGAATAATCATTCATTCATCATTCGAATGATCATTCGAATCATTCGAAAATGAAAATCAATACACTACTAATCTCTCATTAGAACGATGAGATTAGTAGTGAATGATTTTTCGAAAACTGTTTTCATTCGGAGTCGCCCATCGCTAGACTGAGGTTAGCGTTACGGTCGGCCCGCCTGCATTTCTCGCGCATTTTACTGATTTTAATATGGTTTTAAATAGGTTTTTACTCTTTTTGAGTAAAATTTTTCCATACTCCTATAATGTATTTATTGGTTAATACGTATGCAAAATTTCAAAGTAATAACTTTCATAGTTAACGAATGCCATTGGTTTTCCTCCCCTAAGAATACAGATTTCGAGGTAACTTCGCGATTTTATTCTATCGAGCCAAAATGTATTAATCGTGTTTCGACTCCCATATTCCACTAGGAAAAAACTTCAATTTTCATATTTATTAAATATAAAATTTGAATTCTCATTTTTATAGCCATGAAGCTGGTTTACCGTGCGGCGAAATTCTTGTTTTGGCTATTATTTCACCTTAATTGATAAAATTCACTAACTAGCTTCCGGCCCCGGCTTTGTTCGCATGGTACCCCGATAAAAGGTAGCCTCTATGAGTTAATCCAGGTTACAAACTATGTATATTCTATATTCCAAGTTTCATCTAAATTCCTTCAGTAATTTTTGCGTGAAAGAGTAACAAACAACCATCCATCTTAACTTTCACATTTATATTATTAAGTAGGAAGTGCTAGTTTCTGCCCGCGGCTCCGCTCGTATGGTACCCAAACAAAAAATAGCCTAGTATAATGTTTATTGTTCCAAGTCATTTGTCATTGTCAGAACGAATTATAGGCAAAATGCATTTTTGATCAGAGCAAGTTGCTTGTTCAAACAAATTGGCTAAAACAAATATTGATTTAGATTTATTTAACACCACAATGAGTATGCTTAAGCGCTTACTAAATGACAATTTCTTTAAACAAAAATAGTATAGCATTGGAAGTGTATGTAGTCTGTATTATTGTATTTTGTCATCTACTTGCTGTTTTTCATACATCAAACATTAACTTTAATGTTAATTATTTGTGGAAACTTGTAATTGGCCATCAGCTTACATGTAGCAACGCATGTGTGGCTGCATGTATTTATTATTATACTATTGTGGTCCCACTTAGCTGTAAGTTTTCCCAAAAATTTAAAAATAAAATAAAATATAAAACTACAATATGTTCGCTTTCTCAAATTCATACATCTCAAGTTATTAAAACAGTATATCATCACCGGTTGCACTTGTTTTAATTTGATATAATTCACCGTAACAGTATAATATCAATGGCTCCTTAAATAATAATTATTGGTTACCGATATTCTACTTGAGGTTTTTGTTTTTTATTTTAATATGATTTTTTTATCTAGACCTCTGTGGAGCATTGGGCGAAAGTCCATCTGAGATGCAGAAGGTTGCGGGTTCGATTCCCGCCGCGGGACAAATATTTGCATGTTCTGCAGATATTTGTCTCAGGTCTGGGTGTTTTCTATGTATGATATGTATTATATTAAAAATGTATATAAGTAATATAATCAATCATGTGGCTCCCATAATACAAGCTCTGCTTAGTTTGGGGCTACATGATGCTGTGTGATAGTCCAGCATTATTAATTTATTTATATTTATTTATGAAAACTGCAGATTGGATTGGAAGGCTCAGCTTTCCTTTATATGTAGAGCTAGGTAGCTGAAATTTTTGTCACAGATAGGACTTCTTTCTAGCACAATTTCTAATTGTTTTCCAGGCAATTTTGCTTGATTGAATTTAGTCGTGTAATAATTTTCTTGCGGTCGATAGTTAGGTTATTAGCCCGTGTGCAGCTGTGATTGCGTTTTTTTTATAACCACCCAGAACAACTTGAGTAGATAAGGTTCCAAATCCAACACAGAACCGACACAGAGCGCCTCAATGCCACCTAGTCTTGTGGTTCCTACTCCTAGAGTGTATATAAAAAATGCGGAGCCAGAAGCTCGCGTGGGAGATCCGGAACGGAGCTAGTCCGCGAGGACGAGTATAGCGAAGTGGGGAGGTAGCAAGCGGAGCGAAACGGCGACCTCCTCCCTGGGGGACCGAAGTACGAGTGGGCGAAGCGACACTCAGGGATGACCTCGCGAGAGTTCTGGCGAGAGCCCATACCAGTCATATATCCATTTTTATGATCCTGTCATAGGTTCCCCTACCCTAATATTCCCAAATCTGCCCTCTCCCGATAGTGTGTTTTGGCGTAGGTATATTGTTAACATTTTTTATACGTAACCTCAAAACTTAATTATTTTTTTCTCGGAAATTATGAGTTTCCACGCTCCCCCTTTTAGGGGCAGGGTCCTTACCCCTTGTGCTCACTACACATAAAGGAAAGTCCTTCCACTAGTTATTTCATAAGTAAAATTTAATTATTTCATAAGTATAAGTAAAATTTACAAAAAATTGTGAGTCCATAATACGCTGCTCATTATAGTATTTTTCAAAGTGGGTTTTCTATTAGTAACACTTCATTTAAGATAAAACGCCGCACAGTACAAATAAATAATTTGCCAAATATTGATAAAAATGCAGGATGTAATGTTGACACTCAAACAAATATCAGGTTGCTTCTCATTTTGTATCTAAAGTAACTCAAATGAATGTTTGTAAGTTGTTGCTGTTCTGTTGATTTCTCGTCACTCGCAGTCAGTCGCACACTTAGTGTGTAAATTAATTATATTTTACACTTATATTTTAATCTACAGTTAATTAAATACTACCCTACTGTTACTATCAAAAGCAGCTCACAAAACGTAAAAAAACTTAAGTAAACTTTTTAGTAGATTTTTATGTAAAACAATCAATTGGAAAAATTTACCCTATCTCAATATTAAAGTTGCATTCTCTGTATTTCTAGTCGCTCACTTAGTAATTTAGCCTGTAATTTTAATATCTAAAATGGATTATTCACAGTTTACTTTTTATAAGCTCATTTTGGATTTTATTATTAATTAATATTCGTTGTTAGTTTAATTAAATTTTTGTTTTTTCAAATTCCTACCGCTCATGTCATTAAAACAGTATCTCACCATCAGTTGCAAAGTTTTTTTTTTATTTGATTGTTTTATTATAGGAACACAACAACATACAGTCACATTCAGAGCCTTGTACCCACACTAGGATTCTCTCCTTTGTCATGTATATCAGGATATGTGAGCACGCTATGGTACCATGATACAGAATACTTATGTAGGTAACCTGCTTGCTTAGCATTATGCTATGATGCCTTTTTGGCAAGACACTCAACTGACAGTTTGTGAGGTTGTGTGCGCTATTTCTTTTATTGGCCGATTTTTAGGTAACATGAACCTACCTTCCTAAACACCTATATATATTTATTATGTTGGTTTAATATTGTATCTTTATTATGTTGTCTTAATATTTAGTCTTTAAAAAATATAGTCTTTATAAATAAATGATTTCTATTTCTATTTCACAATCGGACCCAGAACAACTAACTGAAGATTATGCAAACATTTGTCCCACTGCGGGATGAAACCTCTTGCATCTCAGTTGGATATTCTCATTTACTTACAGGTCAATTTCTATGCGTCTCATCTTTTGAAGGCAATGTATTTGTTAATAGCACTTGGATGAAAATAGAATAGTTAATAAAGTGAAGTGTTTGTTACCGACTTGCCTTTGATAATTTCAGTCTCTAATTGTATCACTTGATTTAAAACGGCTTCTCCATTCTGTGTCTCGATTATCTTCTCTTTGGCATCATCATCACAGGTTCCCGCCTTTTCCACAGGTTTCTCTGCCGGGTCTTTCACCGAACCGACTTCTTCGTCAATCGCGAGGGGATCCAATTCATTCTCAGTTCCAGCCAATGTTGACGGGGAACCAGCGACTTCTTTGGGACTTTTAGGGGATTCCTCAGTTTTCACGCTTATATCGTTCATGTTTATTTATTTACATATTTCCGAACCGATAGCCACAGTCACCACGCCGCTGCTTGGTTCAATGACTTCGAAATGACCATGATATAATAAAATCATCTAAAATTACACGGATACACTGCACTTTTAACCTGTGACTGACAAAACATGAAACTATCGTATGGCACACTATAGTAAATTATTTTTTTGTTCTATCGTTGATAAAATTACAATGCGACAGACACGGTGATTGTAGCCGTGAACCCAGGGGTCATTGTGACTGATTCGATATCTTAGCACTAGTGTTTATTACGAGATTAAGATACTACACGTTGAAGTAGTACATAAATTATTCAGTTTCTCTAAATTTTATGTATTTTATTTACATAATTCTGCAGAAAATGCTACAGCAGAAGGGACGCAAATCGCACGCGAGATTTTTTATGTTGCCATTGCATTATTGATAAAATCCTCCTAAAACTAATTGAAAATTTAACTTTGAATGTAAAGAAAAATCTTATTGTACAATTCCTTAAATTGTATACAGGACAGCTGAGTGCTTTATTTCAATTAATTCGCATGTACAAAAAAAATATATCATGGAGATATTAATAGTACTGCGTACTTGGGGAATGCGCGCTTTGAATATAAATTAAAAATCTGTGCCTGATTTTTGTCTTTTCCTCTTATGTGTAGTGTAACACGAAAGAGGAAACGAGAAACAACCTTAATTTAGGAGAACCCAAATAGTGCCTTATGTATGGCACATATTTTTGGTCAAAGCGCGCCCTCCAATACTAAACTTCCTTGCATAAAATACGTGTTATAACTGATAGTGCCATCATAATCAAGTTCCAAGTTTCAAGTTTCATTTATAAAAAAATGATTACAAGTAGGTAGGTACTCTGCCTTGTAGAGGCATAAGGCTACATAAATTTGAATAATCTAATTTATTTATTTTTTGATTCACATTTACTAGTCGTATTATCTAAAAAAAAAACCTGTGGGAGTGGCTCAGAAAAAATCAAAATCTAAAATCAAAGCTTTTGCAATACGAACCGTTTGCAATTTTTCCATTTCATTTCATTGATTTAAAAGTAAGAAAATTACATTACAAGTACTCTGCCCGGCAGCCTTTTCAAATTTATTTATTTTTTGAGTCATATTTGCTAGTCGTATTATATTTCAAAACGTCGAAAAAAATAAGCGTGAGTGGTTCAGAATAAAATCAAAATCTGCTAAAATCAAAGCTTTTGCAATACTGGCAATTTATATTTGATAGAGTTTATCGCGTTCCATAACACGTAGAATCATTTTTTGACCATTCAACACAACAAACGAATATTATTGAACATGCTTTTCTTTTTTGTATGCTTTTCTGTCTATTTATTCTTATAAAAAACTTTGAATGACTTAGGTACAAATTAAAAGAGAAACAGTTTAACATTTTGTTTTTAGAACCAATAATAAACTTTAATAATTAGGTAGGTACCTACATTTTTCTGCTTAAAACGGAATGGTTTTAAAAATGCGGAAGTGACAACAAAAAGCGGAAGTCAAAAAGGTATTTATTATTAATTTAAGTACGAATTTTGTAAAATAAAGTAAAAACTATAAACAAAAGCTTTTTAAAATAAAAATTAACCAGTGAGCACCTTGAATTTCTAACTTCGCTATGCAACATGATTAAAACATGGAATTAATATATACATAGAGTTGGCATAACACACTTGTGGAAATCATCGAACATCGATAAAAGGGTTTATCGAATGTGTGGTGCAACATAATTTTTACACGATTTCAATCAATCCCCAAGTCAGATTATGAAAAGATTAACGGTTACAAAGAATAACGGTGATTATCAGCATTGTGGCAGGACTATCAGCCTTTCCCTATATCTGTGAGGGTGTACCACTATCACAGTAATTAGATTTCACCACGCTTGGGAGATTTATTTACTGGCGGTCGTAGTAACTAATTATTGGTTGTGACGCAATAGTTGGATGTTGCATCCAATAGTTTAGTTATTACCTATTCTATTAGTGCACGATCGAAATTCAATATGTTCCAAGGGGTATGATTTGCTTATCTATGTCGGAGTAGGTACCCATAGGTCCACCACACCACGGCTCTATATATTCTAATTAAATAAAATAAGTTTTATACCTTAATAGCAAATGGTTGTTTTTATGTATTTATTGTTAGAAACACCAACGACAATTCACACTACAGAACAATAAAATCTAAAACAAATATTAATGTACATTACATTGTTGCTGTAGGTACAACAACAAGGTAATCAAGTTGCAAGTGAGTGTGGTGTTATGCAGGTATACAGGGTGTAATCTTTAAGTGTGTCCAGGTCATTATTCCGTAACTCATAACAGATATTCAACTATTTTAAACTTATATCGAAAGTACGTTACCTAATCAGTAAAATGACACCAATCACTTTTTAAAAATCAAACGAGAAGTATCCTAAATTTTGACATTAAATACTCCCTTTACACTATACATTTAGTATGAGATTAGTAGAAAGGTTTTAGTTTCCTTATTTTAAGTGGCCAGTACTCATTCTACCTTAATTTTATTTTATAATTACGTATGATACGATAGTAAATAAATATCTAAGATACAAGTGTAGATTAATTATCTTACCACTTCAAATTAGTAATAAACCTTGTTTCAATATTGCATTAATTTGAACTGGCTGAAAAGCAACATACTACAAAAATATCAAAATATAATATACTCTTTGATGTTCGTTCTAAATTCAAAACCTTTATTGCGGGTTGTCATTCTCGCCAATAGTTAATAATCGTGATTATTTCATTTATTAATTGAAAAATGGCATATTCCAATAGATGAGAATAGGGATATGTTAAAAATGTACTACAAATATGATTGTAACAAAAGAGCGCTATTTATCACCTACAGAAAAGAAGAAGAGAAGTCCAGTCAAGTCAAGTGTCAATACTAAGCTAAAATAACCATTTAAAGTATGGAAACTAAAACCTTTCTACTAATCTGATACTAAATGTATGGGAGTGTTAAATGTCAAAATCTTGGATACTTCTCGTTTGATTTTCAAAAAGTTATTGATGTCATTTTACTGATTAGGTAATGTATTTCGATATCAGTATAAAATTGTTTGATATTATGTAATAGTTACGGAATAATCGCCTGGACACACTTAACGATCTACACCCTATATAGGTTATACTTTATCGATATCGACTTTGGCTTTAGCCACGTAGCCTAAGTGCAGCACTATTATGATGAAAGAGGGAAGAAAACGAATGAATGACAGAAAAGCAAATGGCTGACTAAAATCGACGTCCTCTGTCGTAAAATAAATCCGATGTTATTAGATGAATTATGCACTATTGATGTCAATCATTAGCAAAATAAGATTTCCTAATACCTAAAGATCATAGATATTCGAATATTACAGGCAAAAAGCTCTCAGAATATACAAAACTAACAAATCTGTAGCCCTATCATTATTTTGTAATATATCGCAAAAATGTTTTTTGTGTTATGGAGAAGACGCACGCCCGTTTATTGATAAGGTAAGTCTATCTTTATTTATTATAACTAATGCTTTGTAATATTTTGTATTATAATTACGTTCTGCCATAAGATAACCTATAAATAGCGTCAATGTAAATTAAATTTATTCGCTAATTTTTTTTGACGGTCTTGTGGTGTTTAGGAGTAAAATGTTATCATCTCAGACAGCATGCCTCAAGGTTTGGATCTTATCTTCTAGTTTTAGGTAGGTAGTTTAAGTTACGTATAATTTCCATACATACATAGGTAGGCACTTACTACCTACGTAAATTAGGTAGGTAGGTAAGTACATATACTTTTTACTGCCTATCTACCTACTTTGTATTGTTATTATTTTCCTGGTAGGTACTTACCTAATTAGGTACTGATGCTAAAAGGTAGCCAGACTTAGATATGTACGTACAAAACTTTTCTATGCTATGTACAACTTACTACTTACCAGTAGGTAGGTTACTGTAATGTCAGAATTATATAGGTTCCATAATAAGTTTGTTATTGTTACAGTGTGATGTAGTTAATGTGACGAGCTCATCACCTGGCGGGGCTCCGCCCTCCGTCGACCATGGAGCGCCATGATAAGCGCCACAGTAAACACCACAAGGAGAAGCATAAGAAACGAGCCCACAAGAAGTCCAGGACCCACAGTGGTACTCATGACCAATCCTTTGCTACGTCTATATCCCATAAGCCTCTAGTCGAGTACTCCGATGTGAGTTCAGAGGCGCTCTCCGCCCCCGAGGCAGGGGAGATCGACAGCGAGGCAAGCTCGATCAGCAGGCATCACGACGATCGGCACCGGAGGAAGGCCCACTCCATCCGCACTGTCGTTGACAACGTCATCTCCGTCACAACAACCAGTCGTCGGGCTACCGAGGACTACAGTCTGACCCGTGATTCTTTATCGGCAGCCCCACGGAAGCGCCACGGGCTGGAGTATGAGGCGGTGGAAGAGACAGACGAGTTGCGGTATAAGAAGAGGAAGGAAAAACGGAAGAAAGATAAAAAGAAGTCTAAGAAGAAGAAGTCTCGGCATCGTTCTGCGAGCTTAGAGAGTGTGTCTCCGGATGATAATGTGCCGGAGGTTACTCCAGTCAGGACCTCGCCGCAGCGGTACGAGAAAGTGCCCGTGAGTGAATGGGAGAAACCTTCTTCTCCTCTGCGGAATGGGTCCTGCTCACCTGTATCGCCCACCACACCTCCCTTGCTGAGACATGAGCACCGTCCGGTTCATAGAGATCCAGTACCAGCCTTACATCACACTGCAGTGGCCTATGACCCTCATCATAGGTCACCACCAATCAAGTAAGTTTACCTACTAAGCTTGAAATACTTATTATATTTAGATTTTCTCATCTGCTTAGTAACTAATATTTTACTCCACCAGTAAGGTACCAAGGCAGCTTATCTGGTTTCTAAGTAATTGGCTTACCCTAGATAGACTTAAGATTGAAATAACAAAAAAGAATTTTGTAATGTCACCTAAAGTTCCTAGCTATTGGTTTTATTTTAATTCAAAAGTGGTGATTCATGCATGAATCATTTTAGGCATTTTCTCAATTCACTGGCAGTGACAGTGAAGACCCAGAAAATAAAAAAAATAATTATGTTGATAGCTTATTAATCTATATATATAAAAATGAAACCCGTTTTCCTTGGTCACGGCATCACGCGTGAATGGCTGGATCGATTTCACTAATTCTTTTTTTGTTGTATTTGTTATTATTAGGAGAAGGTTCTTACGGAAAAAAATATTAATAAAATTGCTACGCTAAGGCGGTACGAAGTTCGCCGGGTCAGCTAGTTATAAATAAACCAACATCCTGTTTTTGTTCTCTTAACTTATCTATGCATGCTTACAAAATAAAAATAAGTAGGTGATCCTAATAATTTGTTGCTACCCAGGGGTTCCCAAACTTTTGCATTTTACAAAGAACTATTTAATAAAAATATATAGGTTAATTTACATGTGGTAAATAATAAATGTTAACTCTTATATATTTTTTTAAAATAAATAAAAACAAAAAGTTTAAAAGGAGAATGCCGTCTGATGTATGGCGCTCGGTACCAAGACTAAAGTGTGTCAAAAAAAATCTCCAATAAGTTTTTAAACGATTCTACTGTCAAAATAATTAAAAATGAGGGTTATTGCCATAGTAACATTTTACATCAATGTTTATTGCCATAGTAACGTATATTATATCATTGGTTGTTGCAGTCTAATGGCGGTGTGGGGTGGAAACTAAATCAACAAAATATTTTTTTACTTGATTATTAATCCCGTCGGTGTGTAAAACTAAAGAAAATGTTAATGTCATTTATAAAATATAATACATTTTATGGGATACGTTCGGTTTTGACGTACACGACGCAATTGGTACGGGTTCTCGGCATTCTCCTTTGGTTACAATCTTATCTAATTTTTAAAACAAAATTATGCCTTATTTATTACCAAATAACTGTGTATGGACTGTGTTACTTGCATGGTGTTTAAGCGTTTTATGTTATCATTTATCATTATATAGGTATGCACACAGTTTTCTCATGTCATGACTTTTTGGGCCCCATTTTCAAGATGAGAATTTGACGTGCAGTGAGTTATTAGCTCAACACAAAACGTCATCAATGCATGAACCAATACTAAATCCGAGTCTGTTGGGTTTAGAATTTATTGTGGCCACTAGGCCCGACCTTAACCTAATCTTGCCTGCATATTATGATTTTTCAGCACCTCATGAAACGTTGAGTATCAGTGGATCGCCATATCACCGGCTTTTAGTGGTTACGTAGTTTGTACACTTTTTTCCATTTATTGCACTTAATTTTAAAACTCTCATAAAATAGCGTTTAGGTCATAGCTAAGAAATAGCATGCGCAGAGCTAGTATGTCGGAGCGTGTTGATAGTGTTTCGAGAGGACATTCATTGATAACTACTACTTTTTAAACCGACTTCACAAAAAGTAGGAGGTTCTCAATTTGGTTGTATGTTTTTTGTTTCGGTATTCAACTATAGATCTGCATGTATTATTTATTTGGACTGACTTTTAATACACCCAACATGGGATCCTATCCTCGATAGATTGTAGTGGGTAAGGGATATTGAGCAATAATTGAAGATTTAGGAGTAGTAGAGCTCTTTGTGAAGAGCTCGTCCGGGGAAGTACTACAACCATCCCTATTTCTGCAGGGTAGCAGCATTGCTGTTTTGGTTTTAAGGATGTGGGTGCCGGTGAAATTACAGGCTCTGAGACTTATCACCTTTATGCCTCAAATTGCAGGCATCGTAGGGGATGCAATGCTTTGCGATAGGTAATGGCTACCACTTAAAATCAGGTGGGCAAAGTGCTTGTTCCATCTTCAGTTACTTATTTTATTTTAATGAGTTGCGTATTTACTACGTCATTTTATCTTATTTTCTATCAATCTATAGGTACCTAGGACTCATAGAAGTATGATAATAGGTAACCACTCACCTACCTACCCTAAATATTTTTCTGTGGCGCAGGGAGCGAAGGTTTCAAATTTTTTAAGTTCAATTCCCGCCGCGAGACAAATGTTTTGTATCGTATAATAAGTATGTTTACAATAATATCAACAATAATCTATAGGTAGTACATCAATCGGTCATGTGGGTCCCATCACGCTTTGCTTGGCCTGGGTTAGATGACGCTGTGTGATATTGTCCAGCATTATTTTTTTATTAGCTTCTGCCCGCTGCTTCGCTCGCGTGGTACCGGATAAAAAGTAGCCTATGTATTAATCCAGGCCACAATCTATAGGTATTCCAAGTTTCTTCCAAATCCGTTCTGCTGTTCTGGCGTGAAATAGTAACAAACATCCATATTCATACATATACATTTATATTTATATACACATCCATGCATGCTCAGAAACTTTAACGTTTATAATATAAGTAGGATCAAGGATCCTCTCTGGTAATGCCTACCTAATCTGGGTTTGGGCTAGGTAGAAGAAGTAGGAGTTATAGATACACTAATAAGCTTGACGGGATGTTTTGATTATGTAAGATGCGCAGCGTGACGAATTTCACAAAAGTCGTGAACAAGCAAGCCCCTCTCAAACCGCATTGAGTGCGCGTGCCTGATGTGATGACTTATGAATTACTCGTTTTCTATTTTTTTATTTTACTTTTAACTAGCTTCAAAAAAACGAAGAGGTAGAGAAACTCTTCGGTTTTTTAAGTTCAAGTCTTACTTATACAAATGTGTACATAAATAACTACATATGCCTACTATTGTAATAGTAATTAATACTATTAATAGGCTTCATACTATTAGGTTTCTCGGGCTAGTTAAGGCAAATATTTATTAAATTAATAGTAATATTAATTTATTGGACAGCAAATATTATTTGACATGAAATATAGGGATAACGACAACGAGATATGAAAGGTGTTAAAATATGTATATTTAAGCCTCAGTTGCTTAAACTAGGCTGAAAAGCCTATGCGTTTGATGATTCAAACTCAAAATGGCGTTTCGGTATTCCATGCCTGCCTACTCAGTACTCAGTCTCCAACATTCTTGCTGTGCATTCATAGAGATCTGATAACAATTTGTAGTTTTCAAGTCTCTCAAGTGAGAAGACTATATTATCAGGTCCTATTAACATCGTCTGGAGGTTTACTCTGCAAAACGATGAAGATATCATTCGAGTCGATACGAGTGGTATGCTTCGAATCAATAAAAAATCCGACTTAGTGTGACTTGGACTCGAACACCGACAAGGGTGCCGTACAATACGAACTTGTCGGTATGAAATAATTTTGTTTGATGATGATGATGGTGATACAAGTTTATGGTTTTCGGATTTTTCTTTCCTAATTTCAAGTACTCTTTAGATTTTCATTCCCTTGCAAGTGTCAAAATATGAGGCATAAACGGCCGTATTTTTTTATTGCGTTGACTTAAAAGTTTTTTTAAAGCCCGCAATACATGTTGGTCGAGCTAAGGCCAACGAGAGCGTAGGCAAATTGATACAAGACAAAGAGCTACCGTCTAGACGTTCGGCAAGTCTATGCAAACTATTGCAAACGGCCAATGTAGACGAGTTTTGTGGAGATGCCCCAAGAAAGCTGCCCACACGTTGTGAACTATCCAATGGGGCTATTAGTTTTTCGGCCAGCTAGGCGAGCAACACCAAACGAAAGCAAGGCAAAGCAAATATGCTGTATATACGTATTGATTAGATATTAGCCCTCGCTCGGTGACGCTCGACCACCATGTATTGCGGGCTTTAAACAGGTCCAAGGGATTGCAGACCTGAGTATTTCATTAATTTCAACCCCAATTAATTCCCTCCACCTCCACGCATTCCTGAAAAAACGTTCATAACGGACAGACAGACAATGAAGTGATCCTACAAGGGTTCCTTTTATCCTTTTGAGGTACAGAACCCTAAAAATTTAGTGATTCCATAAGGGTACCTTTTTTACTTATGTGGTACGGAACCCTATTCGTTTAACCCATAGTTGAAACAATGTAGGTAATGGGCCGGCTTTATTATTTCAGAGAAGTTCTCGCTGTGTAAAGAAAGTGTCATTCATTAAGTAGACTCAATTGGCACTTGGCAGATAGAGGCTTTACGCGAACCTTCGCCGAATCGAGCGCATTATTAGATGTTGTTATTGTCGCGATATAATGCTCGTTTTGCAGACTAAACCGGCTCCTAGTTTACGAAATAATTGCGATGGAATGCAATAACAGTCTGTAAGAGTTCTATCGAACGTCTTTAAAAGTCGTAACTGGGTGCCTAGTGCGAGTTTTTTTACCAGCTCGATCGCGTTTGCGTTTACTCAAATTTGTATGAAAAGGAGTCAGTGCCACGCGTTTCTCACTAGATGGCGCTACCTCGATTCCATATAAATTTGCGTAAACGCAAACGCGATCGAGCTGGTAAAAAACTCGCACTAGGCACCCAGTTACGACTTTTAAAGACGTTCGATAGAACTCTTACAGACTGTTATTGCATTCTATCGCAATTATTTCGTAAACTAGGAGTCTTAGTTCTGGGTGCCTACACCCAGAACTAAGATTGTTTCTGTGAGTGCATGTCTTGAAAAGTCGTATTACTGAACAAGATTATTTAAGTGCATTATTAGTGTTCCGTGAGTGCATTCTGAGTATCAGTGAGCGATCAGATATCGGTCTCGTACGTATTAACATTTTTGTTTAGTAATTATGATGGCCAAGAAAGCGTTTGTGGGACGAACTCGAATCCTTCGAGAGAGGATGGTGGGATATGTGACTTTGACGGATTGGTTTTTGGATTTGATTAAAAAAACTATTGATAGACATTTTGAGACAGAACGAGTAGTGATGCTGTCGCATTTCCCTTGCAAAATACAATATTATCTATCCTACTAATCCTACTAATATTATAAATGCGAAAGTTTATGAGATGTTTTTTACTCTTTCACGCAAAAACTACTGAACAGATTTGGATGAAACTAAATATACAAAGTTTATGACCTGGATCAACACAAAGGGTACTTTTTATCCGCGTACTACGCGAGCAATGCCGCGGGCGGAAGTAGTATTCTATAGGCGAATTGTGTAATGCTTGTCCCTCCTTCATGCCAAAACTATTGAACGGAAATTTTGCAAATATATCCTATACCTGGAATAACAATAGACTACTTTTGATCAGGGACCACACGCGCGAAGCCGCCGGCGGAAACAATAATAACGCCACATTCACGTTCTAACTTTCTTATTAAGATTCCTATAAGCCTCTGCATCCATCTAACCACAGTGTCTTCCAGCAGACGCAGACAGAAGTCAGCGACGCCCCACACGCCGCCGCCCCACGGCCCGTTCCACGACACAGTGACTATTGACTCTGACAATGAGCCGGAGTACCACAGGCCACGGGAATACTGGCCGGAGAGGATGCAACGAGTTGATATATCTGGACAGTCTCCTATCATGGTGTCTGGTGAGTAGAGTTTATACCACCACTCATTCCATAACACAGTGACCATTAACTCTGACAATGAGATAGAGTAACACAGGCCACGGGAGTTCTGGCCGGAAAGGATGCAGCGAGTTGATATATCCAGACAGTCTTTCATTATGGTGTCTGGTGAGTAGTTTAAAACACCACACCACTCATTCCACAACAAAGTGACATACGATGGAAGTACTGGTCGGAGAGGATGCAGCGAGGTGATATATCCGGACAGCCGCCTATTATGGGGCACTGGTGAGTAGAGTTTATATCACAACAATGCTCATTCCCTGATACATAAAGTCTAAACGCCATTCACCATGCTTGGCAAACTGGGTTGTTGATCTGAGTGTTGGTGGGGGCTGCTGGCCTATATCCTGTGATCCTTTATTCGCCTCTTACAACATCCACTTATTCCCGGAAAGTACGAATTTCATTAAATAATATAAGATCAACAATTCGAATAAAATTATATGATTAAAGGCGAAAAACAATACTAATAATAAACTTATGAATAAATCAAATTAATAAACAGTTGTATACTTGAAACTTTGAAACCGCTTCTAATCCGCTATTCTCGGCTTATTATTTCATCATCATAATTAATATATATTTCATTCAGACAGAGCACAACAAATGCTCACGTTAAACCATGATCAATAATGAACGATAAGTAACCATTAAATTCGATTTTACATTGTTAATGGCAAATATTTTATATTACCATTACTTTCGCTTGTAAACCTCGCTTATAGAATTGTACTCAAATCTACGTTTATCCGAGTGTGAAATATTTCTTGCGAGATTGAAGTTTAGCTAAAAATATTCCAAACCTTTCTTAAGCTTCTTTTGGGACAAGTCGATGGGAGTAATTTATCGATTTATCGATCGAATTAGTCAACATATCTCTAAAGATGTGGGGTATATTCAGCGCTCTATCAGAATGGGATTGAACCTTGTCAAAGTAATTTGAAACCGTATTTCACGTTCACGTTCACGTTAGGGGCTCTGAGGTCTGAGCCGCTATGTTATCCTTATGGCTATCCACGTTAAAACTTAAACTTTTATTCCAAGTTTTATCCAAATCCCTTCAGTAGTTTTTGCCTGAAAGATTAACTTATATCCATCCATCCATCCTAATCACTTTCACATTTATAATATTAAGTCGGATGTGATTAGCACATGAAGCTGTGACTTCGGTGTCTTGAGTGCGAAAAACATCTTATTTCTTTATGAAAATGGAGCAGCGCCCTAGCGAGAAGTTTGCTAACTTTGTAGTAAGGTATGTTTTTCATACAACGTTGTGCTGTAATGGCGACATCAAATAAACTCTAGTATGGAACCAAATACGGCATTTTCAATTTTGAGAAAATATTTTTTAATTTATTTAATAAAACAATTGACTAAAATGTAATTTTGGAGCAGCCTGTACAATAGTCACAACGAGTCTATGTCCCTCTGAAGTTCAGTACATAGATCCGGTGTGACAGCATACATAGGTATAAATTAAATCTTTAGCGCAGAGGTCATCCGTTGGGATCACGTACTCTAGTGCCCTAAGCGCTATGTTGACTTATTTACTAGAACACCATCATCATAATCATCAGCCTATTGCAGTCCACTGCTGGACATAGGCGCCAACTCTACTCTTCTAATGAGCGCCAACAATACCAACAGCTTAGATATGTTATGCGTTGTTTCAGACTCTCCCGTCCACGAGATGATGGGGCGAGAGTACAGTCCGCGCCGACACCGCCGTCGCAGCCCGCGCCGCCGCCATCGCAGTCGCGAGCGGGACCGCGAACGGGACAGAATGCGCGTGCTCAAACCTTCCACTTCGCACAATAGGTGAGGTTTGACACTTTAATTCAACTTTAAAACTGTAACTATAATGTAACTTAACTAAATTTCATAACACATTTTCACTATAAACACAAAAAAAAATTATGTACTATGCACAAAAATAATTCAAAAACATTGAAAGTGAAAGTGAAAATTTCTTTATTCAGTACGCACATTACGTACTCTTTGAATCGTATTTTTTTTTTAATTTACACCAATTCGTAACGTGACCAAGCAGAGAAGAATTAGCAAGAAACTGCTAGGCTTATATATTTTTTAAATGTCAGTTTTACAATGTTTTTCCTTAACATTGGTTTTGAGGGAGTTGGAGACAGTTTCATCCCAAGCTTTTTTGTCATCTAAATAATCAGAAATTTTATAATAAGCTTTATCACAGAGATTAAAATAATTCAAAAACAAGTAAAAAATGTATCAAACCGGGAGACCACTGACGGCGGGGCACGGCTTAAACAGTCGGTGGGTAGGGCTGCAGAGAGAGGAATCTCCGCACAATGCGTGCCGAGTCCAGGAGAGCCGCCTTCTGTATCTGACCCTTTATCCAGCTGCCTAGCGAGAGCCTCTTATGATATTGGTCCAAGCTCTTTGCTATTAGACCGTTCACTGTAATTATCATTAGAATCATGAGAATGCTGTGATGGGCAGGAGGAGTTACACCGAAGGATAGAGTAAGAAATGAGAATTTAAGAGGAAGTTTTAAAGTAGCTCCAATAAATGACAAAATATTAGAAGGAAGGCTCAGATGGTACGGGCATGATATGCGAAGACTAGAAGATCACGTCGTGTAAAAGTGTCTTTCCATTGCCACAAGTAAAAGGGGAACAGGAAGACCTCAGACCACATGGATGACGAATGTCTTTAAAGACATAAAAATCCCTGGCTTTAGAAATGATGACACAAAACAGCTGAATACTTGGCGCCGCATGATTATGAAAGCCAACCCCGAGTAACGGGTAAGAGCGAGGACAAAGAAGAATACTACTCCAACCGGTCACCGCTGGGATGGGTGACCATTTACCATGGAATCCTATATTATACCGTAAACGATGACGCTTCGTTTTTCATTGAAAAACTGTCAAAAATTTACGAGGCGTCGAAAATTTGACAGTTTTTCAAGAGAAAACGAAGCGTCATTTATGACGGTATATTATAGGAACCTGCCTATAGTGGCATTTAGATCTGCACAAATATTTCAACCTGACGGATTGTAAGCGTAACGAAAAACGATGGTCAATGACAAAGCGTTATTTTGAAACTACGCTTTCTCATTGGATAACATTTGACATCTACGATACGAATACCTTTTCGCTAGTTTACGTGATCGATGATCGAGCCTCAGAGCTCTTCCGTGCAAATCAACATGAACTCTATTCCCTAGATCACACAGTCGTGGCTCGCTGAAGCGGCGCCGCTCGATGTCGCGTGGCCGTCGGCGGGACTCGAGCGCATCACCACCGCGGCACCGGCAGAGACACAGGGATCCTTCTAGAGAAAAACATTCACACAGGTAAATGGCATCAGATATTACGCAGATATTACGGTCCAAGATAACAACACTAGCCACTGCTGAACATAGTCCTCCCCTAATAAGTATTTGGATATGCCCATAATTTCCATGCTGCATGCAATAACCACACATGATTAAAGAATAAACCAGTACCCTATTTTATCAAGCTCTTTTTAAGTCCTTTGCGCATCTCATCAAACATTTTCATCTACATAAAACAAGAAATTTTCATGAAACTAAGTGCCAGTAGAGGCAATAGAATTCGACTACTATAACTATATTGCTGACTTTGTATAGTATTTAACCGTCTTACTATGTAAAGTTTAATGTAGGAAACTTATAAAGTACCATAAACTTAGAATAAATTTTGGTGGTTGGTTTGGTTTTGGTGACTATAGTAGATAGATAGATATTACTTTATGGCCCCCCACATAGGCGCGTTATTATGGGTTGACGATACTGGATGCGTACAGAACTACGTTTTTCATCATCATCATCAGCCTATAGCAGTCCACTGCTGGACATAGGCCTCCCCTAATGAGCGCCATTGCGCTCTGTTCTGAGTTCGAAAGCGTCATTCCACCCGGCCGGAGGGCATCCTACACTAAATTTGCCGAGCCGCGGTCTCCACTCATAAAATCGTTTACCCCAACAGTTTTCTAAGGCTCTTTTGGCCAGACTATTCGGTATGCCACAAAACGGTTCAGGATCTCACTGTGTACCGTTTACCGGCATTCAAGAGTTCGTGGCTATTCATTTACTTATTTTAATAACTATATAATCTTAGTTTCTCAATCATACTGTTTTTCGAAATAAAATACGTAGTCCGCTTATTACAAATTAAACTTAGGAACAATATAAAATGAAGACTTCACTAGTGTTATTTAGAATGAAGCCAATTAATTATTTAACAGATTTTTAATATTTTCCTAAAAGTGATATCTTCAGAAACAAAATGTTACTCCCAGCCTACTTCTTCAAGAACTGCATATAACTGTATACCCGGCTGTAGAAAAGGCTCTCTACCTATTCAATGTCAACGTACAGCTTTGTGGAGTTTTGCACTGAAAGAAAATTAGGTTTTACTCCCAAATAACTTGCTTTTAGTTGATTGCGGATCCGCACAGTTGGATCCAGCGCCAGATGCTGGATCCAGCAAGCCCAAAAATGGTGCTGGATCCAGCTGGATTGCTGGATTGCGGATCGAGTATTGCAATCCCTAGTCCCACTAAAAAATATATATTAACTCATATCGGAATATCGCAGGACTTCGTAGCCGTCCTTATACATAGTGTACTAAAAACATATCGTAATAACGCATTATTATCGATACCAATATGTAGCCTGACCAAATTCATACAAGAAAAAAAAACGTAAAAAGTAAAAGTAACTTGTCTAAACAATATGAAGGTAACACAATTGGTGGCCTTATTGCTGAAAGCGATTCTTTTTTGGCATGATTTTAATGACAATGTATTTTCAGTAGACCGAAGCACTCTCCCAGTCCGCCGTCCTCCATAATGCTTCAGCGGAGGATCGACTTCAAGGAGAAGATAAGTGATACCAGCCTGTTCGCTGAACTAGTCAAGGATAAACACAAGAGGGCCAAGGTAATCCATCACATCCCTTCCTTCTGACACCTTGAAGCCTCAAGTTGATGGACGCAAGGCGTTGCATCGCAGGACGTACAAACATATGTGACCTGTGAACTTATTTACTTTTTGATTACTTATAACAAAATATTGTTGTTTTATGTAATCATTACCACTTAACATCAGGTGGGCCCTGAGCTAGTTCCGTCATCAGGTATCGTAAAAAAATACAAATACAGCATGATGCTGTGTGATAACGTCCACACACACCAGCCTATATCAGTCCACTGCTGAACATAGGCCTCCCCTAATGAAGGGGGATGTGCCTGTATTCCCCACGCTGGGCATGCGGGTTGGGGATCGCAGGCACAGCTTCTCGCACCACCGATGCTACGCCCGTCGGTGATCAAGGAATTTAGCTGTGTCGGTGTAAGGCTGTGCTATGCTGCATTCAGCCAGTATAGCAGGGTGCGCCACCGGCAGGTGCGGTTGGCTTAGCTTCCTTTTAGATGGAGGATGGAAGCCCTTCACCCCTAGTGTCCCATGGTGTCCAGCATTCTTTATTTATTTATAAACTTCAGAAACTGCAAGAGATCCTGAACCAAAAGGAGGAAGAATCTCAGGGCACGATCTCCAACACGTCCGCCAACCCCGAGCTGATTGAGGATCTGTCTGCGGATAGCTCCCAGTCAACGGTGCAGGTAAGACTTGACCGATTCACGGCTACTTTGGCAATTAGCCTTTCATTGATGCCATCAATGATGCTTCTCTCTAAGAACCCTGCCACACTAGTAGTCCAAGAAAATTAGTCAAATTAGGGCAAGAATCTTAATGAATTGAATTTTGTTTGAATATGATCCAGCTTTAAAAATATTTAGCGCCCACTATTAAATTTAACAGTGACATTTCTTGACATTATGTTTTTTTATATTTTGTGCCGGTAATATAGATTGATAGATAAAGTTTATTCTCGAAAGATGACATGATTTAAGTTAATAGTGCCTTTAATCCTAAGCCTAATCCTTAAATCCTTATGAAATCAGACCACATTGTTAGGGTCCCGTACCCAAAGGGTAAAAATAAAAACGGGTCCCTATTACTAAGAGTCCACTGTCTGCCTGTCTGTCACCAGACTGTATCTCATGAAACGTGATAGCTAGACAATTGAAATTTTCACATATCTGTTGCCGCTATACAATAAACACTAATTTGTTACAACAAATAATAAAAATAGAATAAAATAAATATTTAAGAGGGGCTCTTGAGGGGTGCTCGATTTTAATAACGGCAAAAGGTAGACGCGTGAAATATTCACAGAAAATTTTGTCGTATATTCACTTCAAAAATAAATAATTAAAAAGTGTGGTACATCCAGCATTATTTATTTATTTATTTTATGTATAGATGAAAGACGGAACCCTTCGTGCGAGAGTGCTTGGCTGGTTTTTTTGTATACTTTGTTTCAATTTATCGACATTTCTTGGTTCTGCAAAGTTTGTCTGAACACTGACACTTTACTGTCTTTATTTGTAAATTGAGTAATCCTTTTTATCAGCCTTCGTCAAAAGAAAACGGTGAAGTCGACAAAGATCAAGAGCTGGAGAAGAAAGTAGTAGACATTCCTGTGCCGGGGGGTGAGGACTCCAACCCCCCGCTCCCTCTCAAACCACCCCCCGAGTTCGATAACTTCGTAAAAGATGGCCCGCCTGTCGGGGCTAATGGAGACGCCAGCAATAATAATGAAATTGACCCCCCTCCTGTGAGTAAATCCCTTTTGTTTCCTACATAAATCCTATTTATAAATGTGAAAGTTTGTTTAGATCATCATCATCAATCATCTTTAATTCATCAGCCTTTAGCAGACAGGCCTCCCCAAATGAGCGCCATTGGGCCCTGTCCTGAGCTCGACGCATCCAGCTTTTACCAGCAGCTTTTATTTGAACACCGGAACCGCTGAATAGAATTAGATTTAGATGTGTTGGTTATATGTAGGGTTTACGCTGGACAGTTTTATGTATGCGAAGTCGCGGACGGAAGCTACCTAGATATTTTCCTTTTTATCACCCAACCATACAATCATCCGAGAATTGACTCTAACTTTTTAAACCCATTCCATTCAGAAACCATCGACGCCCCCGCCACCCCCCACGCCCGCTGAACCTGCGCCGAGCTCCGAGCTGCCCCCCTTACCTAAAGTGGGGGGCAGCGTCGTGGACGGCGTTTATTTCAACAGCCAGCAACCACCTCCGCCAAAGCCGAAGAGTCTCACCAAGCTTCCTATGCCGCCTAACACACAGGTACAACAACAACAACAACTACAACAGCAGTCCAGATCGAATAAGCAGGGGGATCGCAAGGCACAGCTTCAAGCAGCCGACGCTGCCGCCCGTCGGTGGTAAAGGTAGGCTGTGCTATGTCGCATTCAGCCATCCGCCAGGGGCCCGTTTGTTAGTTAGTAGGTGTCACAATCGCATATAACTAATTGATTCGCACAAGCTGTGTGTGAAGGATACAGCTTTTGAAATGACAACTGCAATAAAAATGTATTGCTTTGAAATTTCAGTATTACACCGGAAACAAGGTCTAAAATGGTATTCTTTCAGGTGGAAGATCTCAAATCGCTGGCGATTGAAGCCAGTCCGCTCAGTACGCCCTCGCCGAGCCCAGTGAAGAAACCAGAGAAGCCTAAGAGAACTGGCATCATGAACTTGCCTATGCCACCTGGTATGTTTACTGTCGAAATGTGTGTGTAATATTTGACGAGCTCTGTGGCGTAGTGGGCGAACGTCCGCTAGAGATACAGAAGGTAGCGATTTGATTTCCACTGCTGACAAATGTTTGTATGTTCTGCAAATATTCGTTCCAGGTATAATACCTAAGTTATTTAAAGGATAAAGTATTTAGTACAAATTCCGCCAACTCTCTCTGACGAGTTTCATAAAAACTCAACAGAAATTCGACAATGTTTCGCATTCCCCATCAGGAAACGATAGACTCGCTGTCCGCCTTCGGCATTCCGCATCATCATCATTCATTCATTTTTTTCGGCATTCGGCGAAGCAACACGTCTGCGAATTTTTGCGGAATGCTGAAGGCGGACAGCGAGTCTATCGTTTCATGATGATGCCTTATGGGGAAGGCGAAACATTGTCGAATTTCTGTTGAGTTTTTATGAAACTCGTCAGAGAGAGTTGGCGGAATTTGTACTAAATATTTTATCTTTTAAATATCTTTTAATGGATTTTTACAAAGTCACGCCTGATTCAATTCATTATATATTATATAATACCTAAGTAAATGTTACTATATAAGCTCGAACGATGCTAAATCCTATGATTGCCAACTCTTAATTTTAAAAGACTGACCAGTTCTGTAATCATTATCATTAAACTCCATCATTATTTATTATCATCGTTCATTTCGATCGAAGTTTTACCACCATACACTTGGTAAATCTTAGAATTTACCTCAAAAATATAGTAATCAATCACCCCCTCCGCAAATCTAAATCTGTTGGTTAGGTTAGGTTTGAACTGTATGTGATCAGATTACAGACAAACGCGAGGCGAGCGAGCGATTTATATTTACAAAAAAAAACAGTCAGTAGTTTCCTGCTGTGCAAAAAACATTGTAAATAATAATTTGCAGTGATACCCGGCTCTGAAGAGTTGAGTGGCGACGAGCTCGACGGCTCGACTCCGCCGCCGGCCGCGACGGAAGCGGCGAGGCGAGAACAGTACTCGCATGTGTTCGCGTCCAGAAGAAACTCCAGGGATAACAATGTAAGCGTACCCTCTCTTGAGTATGTGATTGAAGGGCTCGTGGCATGGCCTTACTTCGGTGTTCTTAGCCGTTCTCACTCCGTCCGGTCACTATTTGGATGGGTGAACTTTTAGTGGCATTTTTCCGTGCCTCGGAAGGCACGTTAAGATGTCGGTCCCGGCTTGTTCAGTTGTTATGGGGCCTCCGGAGGACGAATGAAGAAGAAAACCATTTTTTGTTTTGTATGCCAAAATATTCTACAAAAAATTACAAGAACAATTGTGTTTTTATTATTTTTCTATCTCTAAAACTGACCGAGATGTAAAAGTGCAAAGTTAACATTTTCGGTCTAAGCCGCGGACCGAGCGCGATATCGTTGATGACGTCACCGCTCCTGTCTCCACGCGAGGAACTCGGGGATTCGAAGCATTTACCCGAATGTGCCCGTCGCGCACGGAACTACTTTGTTTATTTTAAATAAGAATCAATAAAAACTACATGAGTCCATCTAATAAATGTTGTATTGAGTCTCAGTGTAAAAATAGGGCCACAAAAACACCCGAAAAGTTGTTTTTTTACGTTCCCAAGGATCTGAAAATCAGAAAAAATGGACAAATGCTATAAATAAAAAAAAATTATATTACTATGAGAAGAGCACATCCATTAGGGAAAAAAACAACAGCATATTATATTGTTGTGAGGATCATTTCGATGTCAATTGTTCAAATACCATGTGAAATACTAGGTAGTAGGTACTTAACCTTGCCATGTGAAATAGGTACTAACTAAGTACCTAGAAAGTAGATTAGGTTGGTAGTACTTGGTTTTTGCTAGTAATATGATTTTTAGGGTTCCGTACCCAAAGGGTAAAAACGAAAACCCTATTACTAAGACTTCGCTGTCCGTCTGTATGTCTGTCTGTCCGTCGTATCTGTCACCAAGCTCTCATGAACCGTGATGGTTAGACAGTTGAAATGTTCACCGATGATGTATTTCTGTAGCCACTTTTTTGCCGTTTTTTTGCTCGATGTTAATAACGGCAACAGGTAGACGCTTGAAATATTCACATAATATTTTGTTTATAGATGTACTTAAAAAATAAATAATTAAATTAAATTAAAATTAATTAAGGGGGGCTCCCCGATACATGTATATTTGTAGGTATGTAGGGTACGCGACTCGCAGTTTATTGAACCATTCCAAGGTTAATGATTTCTTTATTTTTTATAATATATTCTGCCACCATAAATATCATATCGTGAACTATGGGAAGGTTGTTAGATTGGCCTTTTTGAAATCCTTCTTCCATTTTATTTCTAAAACAATAATTTACACGATACACTCACTCAATCAGCATTATTTTAAATTAATAAAAATAACTAGAGCGCACGAGAGCAAACAACTTAGCAGCGAAATGTACTGCGGATGCCCACCGCGCGGCGCCGTATAGGAGCGATGACGTCACGCGCTACTCGCGATCACTGACGAGATTTCAAAAACCTACGTAAACTTCCCATGCTTATAACTTCGGTAATATTGCACCGATCGATGTGAAATAAACACTAGAATAATGTGAACGCTCTAGACTTTTATTCTAGGTTCATAAAAGTGTGATATTTTAACCTTGTTATCTTCTTCATTGTCCATACAAACCTAAAACCAAAATGATTTCTAATTGAAGCGTATTTCCACTATATTCCAATGGTATTTATCTAGGTTCCTGGATAGTCTTTTTTTACAAAATATTTACCTAAAATGAAATAAAAGTCAATAGAACTTTGCACATGTTTATGCCAAAATTGATCACTTTTCTTCCTCTTTGTTTCGTATTAAAAACAACAATATCTTACGTGTTGTTTGTTGGGGAACATAGCTTATATTATGTAGTTACAGAATATCAATACTTGTAAAGAATACATAAAGTTTTCAGTTATCACTTTTGGTATTACGGAACACAACCAAATTCATATCAATAATACTAGAGTATTGCTATCCCGCCCGCACGGCTGAATCATCCATCAGCTAAACAGAGATAGCGATATACGGAGCGATTCTTTGCCCGCGCCCCAAATTGAAGTTACGAGCGAGAGTCGCCACGCCATGTCGGAGGCCTTCGGGCGGCCTAAAAACTCCGACACCAGAGTTGGCCAGATATAATTATGAAGAAGAAGTATGTGAACATAAACTAAACAACCTCTTGGTCTTACTCATTTACAAAAATTACACATATAATGACGTTTATATTATTTGCAGTCAACAACAAAACTAAAAAGGCCGAAGATACTAAAGCGGCGTGGTTCCAAGGTTGTTCCCGTGACAACGCCGACACACCACGCCAAAGACTGGGGCGAGAAGTGTGTTGATGGCTTCCAGGTACAATAAACAACTACTACCTACCAGGTACAATAATAAACAATAAAATAGTTATATGAACTTTTGGCGTATTATGAGATCTGGCTGTTCTAATGGTAACCAAACTTAGCGCTCATAGTCATTTAAGACTGAAAGGTTGTAGGCTGAAGAAGACTAAAAAATCCACATACATGGGGGTCCTTCTCTATTTTGGAAGCTGGCGTAATCATGACGCCTGAAAGGATGGTTTGTGTTAGCAGTAGTAGTTTTCAGTAAACAGGTAGACTGCCCATCCTCTCATGTAAATCCATCCCATCCCTTAGTCAGTACTTACATCTAAAGTGAGAATTGACTAACTGACTTAGTCTTGACTTAATGCCTTACTGATCTACTGACTACTGATTACTGTGGGTCTACTACAATTCGCCGAAGTACGATATTTCGTGTTTCGTTTCATGCGATTGATCGAGTTTTATACTGTCAATTCAAATATTGCGGTCGTTTGTTTTGTGAAATAGGGTGCGCAATGTCCGGAATGTCACACATTACGAACTTTGTGTTGAAATCTTGGTTTATATGTTCGATTATCGAGTACCAATCGCAAGAAACGAAACACGCAATTTCGTACTTCGTTGAATTAGAGTAGACCCCCTGACCCGCAGGTCCAGCGTGGGTGTTATGGGTATAGCCCCCTTTATTCGGGGAGGCCTATGTCTAGCAGTAGACTAATATAGGCTGGTGTTGTGGTGGATCTACTGACTTACTAACAGACTTACTGGCTTATCTACTGACTGACTTGCTAACTGTTTTACTGACTGACTGACTGACTGACTGACGTACTGGCTGATTTACCCAAAAGTCCTAGAGACTTGAAATTTGGAGGGTATGTTCCTTGCATAATGTAGGAGTGAACTAAGAATGGAGTGCATCGGCGAAAAACCTCTACGCAGAAAAAGTAGCGGGGCTCCCACTAATTGGACTAATATTTACACAACTCGCAATATATATATATATTGACAACCTCTGTGGCGCAGTGGGCGAAGGTCCGCCTGTGATGCAGAAGGTTGCGGGTTTGATTCCCGCCGCGGGACAAATGTTTGCTTGTTCTGCAGATATTTGTCTCGGGTCTGGGTGTTTTCTATGTATAATATGTATATATTTACAAAATAAGTATATTATGTAATATATCAATAATTCCCATAACACAAGCTCTGCTTAGCTTGGGGTTACATGATGCTGTGTAATAGTTCAGCATTATTTATTTATTTATATCTTTATTCCTCTAAAGTTGTCTGCAAGTAGCGAAATATTTCCTATATTTTAATCTGATTGTACTAGGATTGATTTAATGGTTTGCTGAGCCTAACTTCATAGGGATAAAATCCGTTGTGACGATTTTTTGTTTGTATAACAGGTCATAACACAAATAGGAGAGGGTACATACGGTCAAGTGTACAAGGCGCGAGATAAGAACACCACACAACTAGTAGCCCTCAAGAAGGTCCGACTGGAGAACGAGAAAGAAGGCTTTCCTATCACAGCTGTTAGAGAGATCAAGATCTTACGGCAACTGAATCACAAGAATATCGTCAATTTACGAGAAATCGTAACGGATAAGCAGGACGCAATGGACTTTAGAAAAGTATGTAAACTTTTACAACGTTATTTGTGATTTCTTTCTAAATGTTTTAGAAATTATGCTAAGTTTAACCTTGGTTAGTCAAAATCAGTATTTTTATGAAAGGAAACATGGTCAATACGAATAACGTAATACAAATTATAAATGCAAAGGTTAGTATGTTTGTTCTCACTCAACTCCATAGTGATAAAACAGATTTGAATAAAACTTAGAATATACATAGTGTGTGACCTGGACTAATACAGTTTTTTTTTATCCCGGTACCACGCGAGCGGAGTCGCGGGCGGTATAGCTTCCGGCCGCATGCATTAATACATACATATTTTATATTTATAAAAAATATTTTTCCTTATAATGTGTGTATTCTTTAGGACTGCTTACTGATTTTACTGCATAGTACATCAGGGTGTTAGGCTCCAATATGCCGCAATCAGCTGTTCTTCTAGCTCATGTAATATTAATTTTCAGGACAAAGGCTCGTTCTACCTGGTCTTCGAATACATGGACCACGATCTCATGGGGCTGCTGGAATCCAAGATGGTCGACTTCACGGAGTCTCACAACGCTTCCATTATGCGGCAGTTACTGGAAGGCCTCGCCTTCTGTCACAGAAAGAACTTCTTGCATCGAGATATCAAGTGCAGTAATATCCTAATGAATAACAAGTGAGTGTAGTGTTGCTGGTTTCGATGTTGTATTACCGCGGACGCACACCAAATATACAATTGTATGACGCCAATTAGTGGCCAAAACACCTGCCTATTCAGTCCGCTGCTGGACCTGGACCTGGCCTCCCCTATAAGACGGGGGATATGCGGGTTTGTGATCGCGGGGCACATTTCCTAGCACCACTGAAGCTGGTGCCCGTCGGCGGCAAGGGGGTTTTATATGCCGATGGAGTCCCGATTGCTATACAGCAGGGTGCACAGGGTGGAGGTTGTAGCGCCTTTCAAATTTGTGGCGCCACATTTCAATGTAAAAATAGTTTAAATTTGTTTTTTTTTGTGTGGCCACGAATTTTCGTAATACAATAATTGGCCACCTCGCTTAGTAGTGATTGTCGGTGGAGGAAATCCTTTTGAAATTGAATGCACCCGAAAAAATATCTTATCTTATCTTATCTTATTAGCCTGTCTGATCCCACTGCAGGGCAAAGGCCTCCCTTCCCTCTTTCCACACATCCCGATCTTGGGAATCAGCTTGCCAGGATACTGAAAACACGTCCAGTTCGTCACGCCATCTCCGTCTGGGACGGCCACGCGGCCGCGTTACGCCCTGTGGAACCCACTCAGTGGCGATCTTAGCCCACAACTGGTCCGACATCCGGCAAACATGTCCGGCCCAGTCCCATTTAAGTTTAGCGGACTTATGAGTTACATCGGCGATTTTTGTCTGGGAACGCAGTATTGTATTCCGGATGCGGTCGGTGAGCTTGACACCCAGAATACTGCGCTCCATCGCCCGCTGGCAAACCTCGAGTTTGTACCTTTGAAGAGCAGTCAAAGACCATGTTTGTGCACCGTAGGTTAGTACAGGGAGAATGCACATGTCCATGATTTTCCTTTTGAGGCAGAGTGGCAATTTACCTTTCATAAGATCTTTCATAGCCCAATAGCTTTTCCAGGCGTTTTCGGTACGTCGAGAAACTTCTTTCTCCTGACCCGCCTGGAAAGAGACTATTTGACCAAGATAAAGGTATTCATTGACATATGCAATCTCCCGTCCCGCCACTCGTATTTTACGTCTGATGTTATTAGTCATTACTTTGGTCTTTGATTGGTTCATCGCCAGTCCAACCTCAAGGCTTGCGTTGTTAAGGTCGTTAAGCATCTGCTGTAACTCAGTGGGTGTGGATGCGAATAAGACAATATCGTCGGCGAAACGAAGATTTGTGAGTCTCTTTTCGCCGACGAGAATGCCTTTGTCCCTCCAGCTGCCCGCCAATTTCTTAAAAACTTCTTCGAGAGTGGCTGTAAAAAGCTTTGGTGAAAGTGGGTCTCCTTGTTTTACTCCCTTAGATATATGGAAAGATGGTCCAGTGGAATTTAATCTAATAGATGCAGTACTGTCAACATATATATTTTGTATCAAATTTACGTATGTAGTGTCTATACCCTGATTTAATAAAGATTGGAGTAACGAGGAATGAGTGATACTGTCAAATGCTTTAGAATAGTCAACGAATGCTAGGTATAAAGAAATTTTATATTCATGGTGTTTTTCGATGATTTGATGTAGTGTATGAAGGTGATCAGTTACTGATAAGCCTCGGCGGAATCCAGCCTGCTCGGGTGGTTGATGCAGATCGAGCTGCCAGGAGATGCGGTTTTCGATTATTTTGATAAAAGTTTTGTAAACATGGGAGATGAGGCTTATAGGTCTGTAATTACCTAAGTCGCTTTTATCACCTTTTTTATGTAATAAAGTTATTGTAGAATGACAGAATTTTTCAGGAAATTGACCGGTTTTTAGGATATCGTTAAAAAGGTTTGTTAAATGAGGAATGAGAGCTTGTTCTCCAATTTTTAAGGCATCAGATGTAATTCCGTCATCACCAGGGCTTTTTGAATACTTCATCTTTTTTAGAGCTTCGTGAACTTCAAGGCCAGTAATTGGTGAAATAGATGTTGGGCAGCAGTATTCGGTGATTGTTTCTCGTAGATTGTGTGGGCTATAATAAAGGTCTTTATAAAACTGTGTGCAGATGTTTATGATTTTACTTCTATCTCTTTGTTTAATTCCGTTTTTATCTTTGAGACAGGTGATTGTAGGTTTTCCTTTTTCCATTCCTTGTTTTGCAATTCTCAGTGATCTATTGTTTTCCAAAACTGTTTTAACTAATTGAACATTGTGGGCTCTTAAATCTGTTCTTATGGTTCTTTTTACCAGCTTATCTATCCTAGAGTACTCTGTTGTGTTGTATACGAGTCGTAGTCTTTCTTCAATTAGATTTTTAGTATCACTTGTTAACTTCTCTAACTTGTTTTTGACTGGTTTTACTTTTTTACTTGCTACCTTTATACTGTTTTTGATATTTTCGTATTGTGTATTGATGTCTTCGCAGTTTATAGCATTTAAAATTTGAAAGCTGTTTCTGAGTTCTAAATTAAATTGGTCTTTACTAGCAAGAAGTGAAACTTTATCTAATCGTTTTATGGAGCTTTGAATCATTCTATATCTATGGATTTTAGTATTAAATTTTACGATTACTCGTAGCGGCCTATGATCAGAACTAAACCTTATTTTATTAATTGTCTCAACATTTTTTATAATTCCTTTGTGTGAAGACAAGCAGTAATCTATTTCATTTTTAGTGAAACCATCGCGGGAGAACCACGTCCATCGACGTTGTGATTTTTTGAAGAAGAAAGAATTGCTTATGATCAGGTTTTGTCCAAATGCAAATTGAAGTAGTCGCTCACCACGATCGTTTCTTGAACCTAGACCATATGGACCTAAAATGTTGTTGTTATCTAGTTGTGATTTTACTCCAATTTTTGCATTGTAGTCGCCTAAGACTAAAGTCCAAGTTCCTTTATGTTCGTCATAAATTGTATTAAGTTTATCATAAAATTCCTCAACCTCATCGTCAGGGTGACTGGATGTTGGTGCGTAGACCTGAATTAAGGTCAGAATTTTAGAGTCTTTAATTTTAAATTTAAGGAGGGCTATTCTCTCAGAGAAACCTATAAATTCAATTATATTATGTTGCCATTTTTTGGCCACAAGAAAGCCAACACCGTATTCATTTTTTGTCGGACCTACATAATTGAAAATATTTTTTGATCTTATTAATGTGTCTTCGCCTTCTCTTCTGATCTCGGATAAACCAACTATATCCCAGTTAATAAAATCCAAAGCATTTTCTAATTCCAGAATTCGTTCTTCCGTACGGAGAGTGGTGACGTTGTACGTTAAGATGTTTAATTTTTCGGTATCCGTATGGCTAGCAAAGGTCGTTTGACAGTGGGACCTCGCCCGGGGATTGTATGCGCCCCCTGCTCCAGTGGGCACCGGCCTACTGTCATCGGTGGTGCTGACACCGGAGACGCCGGGCACTTGGGGCCGATTCCTTAGTGTGCTTGTCATGAGGGAAGGGGTTTGGACCATAACCCACCACGCTGGTCCAGTGCGGGTTGGTGGGTGAAAAAAATATAGACAGATAATTTTTTATATGCAACAACAAATACATACATGTAAACAGTTACAAGCTTGTAGGTCTGGGGCTTTACGATAAAGTAGACGAACTCCGCAAAAGCTGCTGTACCTGCTTTTCTTATTCCGTGACTGCTAAGTTTGGTGAAAGATATGCTGTGTGATAATGATAATGTCCAACGGCAATAAAATAATAACACGTCTGGTAAAAACTGGCCAAGTGCGAGTCGGACTCGCGCACGAAGGCGTTGTATGGAAGCCCCACTTCAATATTTATTTTATTCTGTTTTTAGTATTTGTTGTTATAGCGACAACAGCAATAAATAATCTGAATATTTCAACTGTCTAGTTATTACGGTTCATGAGATAAAGCCTGGTGACAGGCAGACAGACGGACAGTAGAGTCTTAGTAACCCTGCGACTTCGATCTTGCGCCGCTGTGGTCAGCCGAAGCACACTCCCGTCCACCCATTAGTAATCAGATCGCGTCAAGTAAAACAAATAATTTCACAGGCGAGGTGAAGCTCTACTACTTCGATCTTGCGCGGCTGTGGTCAGACGAAGCACATTATCCATTAGTAATCAGATCGCGTCAAGTAAAACAAATAAATTCACAGGCCAGGTGAAGCTCTGCGACTTCGATCTTGCGCGGCTGTGGTCAGACGAAGCACACTCCCGTCCATCCATTAGTAATCAGATCGCGTCAAGTAAAACAAATAAATTCACAGGCCAGGTGAAGCTCTGCGACTTCGATCTTGCGCGGCTGTGGTCAGACGAAGCACACTCCCGTCCATCCATTAGTAATCAGATCGCGTCAAGTAAAACAAATAAATTCACAGGCCAGGTGAAGCTCTGCGACTTCGATCTTGCGCGGCTGTAGTCAGACGAAGCACATTATCCATTAGTAACCAGATCGCATCAAGTAAAACAACTAATTTCAGAGGCGAGGTGAAACTCGGTGACTTCGGTCTAGCGCGGCTGTGGTCGGCAGAGGACCGCGCTCGGCCCTATACCAACAAGGTGATCACGCTTTGGTACCGCCCGCCCGAGCTGCTGCTGGGCGAGGAGCGATACGGACCCGCCGTTGATGTCTGGTCCATGGGCTGTATACTGGGGGAGCTATTCTTGAAACATCCGCTTTTCCAGGTATTCTTCATTTTTTTCCCCTTTTCATTTCTTCTTCTCGGCGATCTGTTGACAAAAGTCCGATGCTTTTGGGGCTTCACGAACGTGTGAATCCGCGACTTCTTAGTTCAAAACTTCTTAGATTTCTTTAGATAAAATGGTATGTCAAGATTGGTATTGGTATCAAGAAATTAGAAAGAAAATTCATTCATTACCATAACACAAGTATTCCATATGAAATTTGTAAACAATCAAGCATAAAAAAAAAAATCTTGACCACTATTTCATTTTGATGTGTTACATTTATTTTATTTTATTATAAAAGTTGCATCAACATGCATGAACACTAACACATCCAATACAATCTGAAATAAAAGACTACACGCTAAGTGTCACCTCAATTAGAGGTTATTTATCATAACTTTATTATAAATAATCTTACTATTTCTTGAATTTAATAGAATTGAAAAAATCACTACGCCTTACACTGCCTTACATACGAATTCGATCACATTCCTTGTCCTATATTCCAGGCGAATGTAGAGATGATGCAGCTGGAGATGATATCTCGAGTGTGCGGGACGCCCGTGCCCGGCGTATGGCCGAATGTAGTGAACCTGCCTCTCTGGCACACTCTACGGCCGAAGCGGTTCCACAAGCGATGCGTGAGAGAACAGTTCGCATTCATGCCCGGCCCGGCTCTCAACCTGCTCGATAGGATGCTGGAGCTCGATCCTGAGAAACGGATATCGGCTGATGAGGCGCTCAAGAGCCCCTGGCTGAAGGGAGTTGTGCCTGACCAGTAAGTGCCTGTGCTTATTTATTTATTAGATTCCGTCTGCAGCTTCGGTGGCGTAGTGCCCAGAAGAAGCCCATATGTTATTCCAAGTTTAGAACTAGTGTGTCGGTGTGAAGTGGTTGTTCCACACATTTCAAAATCTTTCGGCTTTTTATTGTTCATAGAAGTTTTTTTCTTTGAGGTTTTGAGTGAGTAACGCTTCTCGGCAAACGTAGTGTCGCCGCCCTCCGTCCAGGAATGTCTTCTGGTTGTCTAAAATTGTATGTAGCAGGGTTTCAAAAGTTTGTCAGAAGATACATATTCCTTAAGCTACGGACACGAAGTCAGCGGGCGCGGGGCTGCGGCGGCGGCGCGTTTCAATGCATAGATTTATATGGAAGTGGTCTCGAAGGTCGCGGCGCGGGGAGCAGCGGGGTTGCACGCGCGTCTGCATTATAACAACACTTTGCCGCTCTAGCGCCGCGCGATCTGCCCACTGGCTTCTAGACCGAGTTTGCGTTGCCGCCGCCGCCGCCACCGCCGCCACCGCCCCGCAATCGCTGACTTGAGACCACGGCCTAAGAGACTTTAGCCAATGCAATCATAATGTGCCTTGCTTTAGTAGTTCAAGAGCTAGAGGCTATTTTCGATTTTAACAAAAACTCATGTAACTAGTACACCATGCATTTTTCGGAAAAACAATTAGCTCACAAATTGGCTCAAATCATTGCACCTGCTCACAAAGCATCATATTTGTGCGTGCAGGCGTTCCGAAGATTCGGAAATCTGCCAAACGTTACTCCAGCGGCATTTACAATAACTCGTAAACCAAAGGTGGCACAAATGCCATTGCTCGGCCAATGAAGTGTACAAATATAAGCTATATTTTAAGCTACTTTAAATTTGGCTAAGGCTAATGGGTAAAAATGCCGCTGGAGAAACGTTTTCAGGCGTACTACAGCGGCATCTTAATTTCTCGAATTTCTCTGAAACCTTCATAGGCACTAATTTAATTTTCTCAAACATGCTTGGAAATTAGAGCATTATTTTGACAACCTTCATCGAGATAAATCAGAAATTTCGGTACCGGCCCCATACACGGCCGGCAAGCCTTGGCCACAAGTAGGCATTGATGGACTCACCGTATGTGTGCCTCGGCTTCGCCTCGGCCCACATTTGCCCGTTCGTCCATCAATGCCTCTTTTGCTGGCCTCTGCAGTAATGTACTATTTTAGGGCATATTTACAGGACATAGCGCTATCATTTTTCTATACATTTTCATCTTGATCCGAGCCAACATGCCGCCCGAGTAACGCACACAGAGCGATGATCTTCGAAAGGCTGCTGGTAAAAAATGAATACGTCGTGCTGAGGACAGGGCGCCATGGCGCTTATTGGGGGAGGACTACGTCCAGCAATGCACTGCTATGGGCTGGTTCTGACGAGTAGGATAACATATAAAAATCTCGTTGGTACATTGGTGGAATAGCCAGGTGAGACGCAAGAGATTTTGGGTACGATTCGCGACAAACGTTCGCATACCAACAACTTCAGCCTTATAACTGTCCACTGCTTAACATCGGCCTCCCCTAGCAAAGAATATCACCATATGCTGAGCATTTTCGATTGGGAATTTCAGATAATCTAATCTATCTTACTCTCTCTCGTGTTGTTAGCGTTGTATCTTAAGCCTTTTCCATAATACATATTATTATTTGCCCGACCCGATCACCGTATCCGTATTGCCGAAGCGTATCATGATAGCCTATGTGGACGGGTTTACGCGATTATTACGAAGCTTGATACGGTATAACAAATGATACGGCAATACGGATACGATGATCGGATCGGGCAAACGTTACATATCTAGACACGGCTATGGACTCTGTGTATCCACCATATTTTGAAGCTATGAACTCTTTTCCAGAATGCCAGCATTAGAGCTACCTACATGGCAGGATTGCCACGAGTTGTGGTCGAAGCAGCGTCGCAGGCAACAGCGCGAGGCCGACCAACCCAAGCCAGGCAAACAGTACTACCAGGACGGAGACTCTAAGGACTCTTCAGACCAGCCGTTCAAGCCTGACAACCTCCCATTCAAACCCGGGGAGGCTCAACCGGAGACGGGTCAAGTAAAATAACATGAGGCCCGTGCACTCAGTCCATGGTGCTATAGTGAATAGTAAACTACAGTGTTCATAATGTTCAGAATTGAGTACTAAGTGGAATTAAAGCAAATACCGCTGTATTTGGTTTATGATTTGTAAATAAGCGATAATTTTTGACTGCTGGTTGCTGCCATAGACTCAAGCATAATATTTTTGATGCAAATTCTAATTTTACAGTCAGAGAATGGCATGTATAGTGCCTTAAACAAAACACCAGAAAATAAAAAAAATAATCCAACATCTTGAATCCAGGTTATACAGGAGCTAGTTGTTAAATATTATGGATTCAAATCGATTGGCTTAGTCAAATAGACAAAGAGAATAAATCCTGTGATTGTTAACTAAAAATTGAGTTTTTGTTTGTATACTCGGTTTATGGTTACTCTTACCTTGTTAATTTTAAGTTTCATTTAACTTAAGAATAGTTACTTAGCGGAATAGAAAAGCGTGGCTATTAGTTTTTATTTCTTTGTATTCCATTAACTTTTCAATTCATTGAAATACCAAAAAACGCAGCTGTCTATTCCGACTTAGTATAATACGAACTAGGACCCGATTAACTAGTTTTTTTTTAACTAAAATAGTACGGCATTTACGTAGTTAAGGTGTATGTTTGTATATCTACACAGATATAGGTGTGATGTTTCTAGTTTGATTGTAAATAGGCAATTATAATATATCATCATGTTATTGTTTCACAAATGTCTATATTAAGGTCTGTAAATTGAAGAGTTTCTAGAATGCATATCTAGTAAAATTTATAAATAGGGTGTATGTTTATAATGTGAAAAGGTTGGGATTATTATTTAGGGACCCTCATGGAAGGAGTATACGCGTGCCAATGAGTAGCAACGTCATACACATACATAAGAATGTATGTTTCTACCAAGTGAATACTTGCTTTGACTGCATCAATGAAAATAACATCAAATTTCAACCTAATAATTTAATGTTAACGTTCAAAACGAAGATTTATTTTCTAACCGACGAATCCTATGTTATACCGTAACCGATAACGCTTCGTTTTCCTTTGAAAAACTGCCAAAAATTAACAACGAGGAGTCGAAAATTTGACAGTTTTTCAAGGGAAAACTTCATCGGTAAGGGTATAATATAGGAACCGGCCGTAAATGTGCTAGATTCTTCCGTTGTATAGTAGTTGTATAGTCACGTGTAATAAAATTGTATACATTTTAAGACAGTGTTGCTGTGAAGTTAAAACGTTGGACGAACGCATTGTCATGTGTTATAGCAAGTTTTCTAGTTTGACATAGTACTAAATTGTATACATTTTATTGCAAGTGTCTGTATAAAACAAAAATAATACAATTATTATAAACTAAAAAACCTTCCACGAATTGTGTTCCATTAGCAATGAATTGTTGGTATATAGTTAAATTTGTTACAAAAATATCAGTTCGAGGACATCGAAGGAAGCGAATTCAGTAATGTTTTGCCTAATGCGTATATGTACAACTTATACTAAACAGTGCCTTTGACTATAAGTACCTACTTTTATGGGTAGTTAAATGGGACTGCCTATAGATTGTCTGCATTTATACTAAAGTGAGTGAAAATAATGCCCAGATAAATTACTCAGAACTTTTTTATAACTAGAAATTTCAAAAATATGCCTTATACCTTACACCGAAAGTCTAATTTCCAATTTAGATTTCGAAACACATTGGTATCACTTCTGGTACAGAATCCCGTGTTAGAAGATTGGTAGTTTACCAAACTCACTTATTCAATCATTGAAATATTCTATTTAACACGAATACGTTTTACTTTATATTTTTTTCACTTTGTTATACAAAATGTAATAAAATCAACTTTAATCTATTTTTAAGTGTCTTATCGATATGAAATTTTGTGTGTTCGGATGATAAAAGTATGATTTGGTATCTTGGAGCTGATCTTATGATGTACAACTCTACAGTTGTTACTAGTAAACCCCTCGAGTTCTCGTATTTGTTTTGATGAGTCCAATAGATTGGGTTTGGTAACGTGTATTGTAGTTCTAAAGACCTCGATAGCGTAAGCCGTCCGAGACTTCGAGGTAGATGTTTGATTTCCGTTGCGGGAAATTGATTGCATGAGCTTCAGATACTTGTTTCTGGTTTGGTTTGGACAGAAGAATCCTAGTGTGGGGTCAAAGACTGATAAAGTGACTTGCGTCTTGGTATGTTATTAATAACATCAAAGGATTTATCTGGGCATAAGTACTGCTCAGAGCAGAGTAAAGGCTAGTCGAATTATATTGCTGTACAAGTAGGGTGATCACAAACATACGAACCTGACGTATCGTATGCGTAACAAACAAATTGGCCAATGACATAGAGTAAATTTGAATCTACGCTTTCTCATTGGTCAAAAATTTACGTCTACGATACGAATACTCACTAGTTTTCGTGATCGAGCCTGTTTCGTGTAAGCAACAGATAAAAACTTTAAGACTAAACTGCCATTGACTCTGGTCTGTGCAGACAACCTTAAAAGTTCATTTGAGACTGAACTTACTTAAATAATTGGCACCAAGAATACGAAAAACTACCGACGAGCATCGATTGTTATCTCAGCTAAGTTACTAGTGGTGTGATGCAAGCAGCATTATCTAGAGCTCTTCTTAACCATCGACTTCCCTCAACAAATCCATGAGATGTAAATGTTTTTACTACTTTTTGATATTCAAGTTTTAACTTACAGTTACAAGTAATTGTTCGTAGATAAAATAGTTTTATCCAGTGACCTTCAAAATAGGCGCAGTTTATTCACTTACGCGCTATAAGTATAGCAATATTGCGATGGCTATAAAAATATGTTTAGAGAATGCTGCATTGCAATTACACCTATGTTTCTGGCTTGAGCATTGCCAGCCGCTTATGATGTAAGAAATGAATTCGAGAAGACATATTTTTAAATGTAGATATCGCTTCCTAACATGTACAATCGGAGATATGCCATGAGACATGGTGCGCGCTAAGACTAAAGTCTTCTGTATATATAGGTATAAGATGCTACATTGCCTATTTAAATAATCCGGAGTTTCGGAGATATTCATTTACTAAATTCTATATTGTCCTATTGTTTTGGCTTTACTACAGTCGGTAGAGTGCGTAAAAAAATATCAATTTTAGTTAAAAATCCTAAAGCTACGCTAAAGGTTATTTGATTAATGCTACGCTTTGTCACTGCGAATTTGTAGTAAACTTCACTTCACTTCACTTCTTGTTTATGAAGTAAACTTACAGTTTGTTAAATAAAAAGGACATTGACATTGACATACACGTAGTGATGACGAAAACCAAAATGGCTTTTCATTGGTATGACAAACCAAATTGGTTTTCGTGATCATTACGTGTATGTAAAATGTCCCGCGTATCAATCTATATTTAACAAACTATAACTGATTGAAGGTCTGTTCCTCATGTGGCGTCTACACAAGCTCCTTTCGGCGGATGTTCGCGATGTGTGCACAAGACATTTCATATAGTTTATTTTCATATAAGTATACTTCAACACAAAGTATTAAGCTTGTTGCGCCCACGCGGACACCGCACAATTGACGTCACTGAGCAGACAGGCCGCGAACCTTCGCCGGAGGCTGCTTGTAGCATCCATCCATTTGTGGTCACTAGTTACCTCTTAAACTATTATTGATTGAATAGAAAAGGTTGTTTTTAATTGTAAATGTTTGATAACTTAGTATTTATTGTACAGGATTTTAATTTTTACTGCAGGCTCAAAGCGTTATGCTTTTTATTAAGTCAGTTACTTTTATAATGTTGAAAAAAATAATGTGGCGCCAATTGAAAGGGTACTTCAAGGCAACAAACTACTGACTTACCTCATCTTAATTCATCTTTGTATCGAAGTCCAGTAATATTTTCGATGTGGCGCCAAAATCCGTTGCTATCTTTATTTAAACGACAAGGACAGAATAACTGCGCGAGTTTTAAAACCTGTATTATTTGTATCGCGCCATCTTATTTTTTTATGAACACTATTCAATGACCTGACCACCAATTTAAATTCTACGGATTTTACCGTAGTAGGTAGATTGTCTAGACATTTTCAAACGGCCTCATAGTACCAAGACACTTTATATTTTCTTACAAGACTCTTTCATAATCTAAAAGTAAAATGTCGATTTAGCTACTATCCGATTTAGAGCTAATTGGCGTGTAAATGCGCGGCTGGCTGACCGCGATCCTGAATCGCGCTGGGCATGCGGGTTGGGGATCGCAGCGATTACGCAGCGTGGGGATTATGGGCTTATCCCCCTTTATTAGGGAAGGCTTGTCTAGCAGTGGTCTTTTAAAGGTTGGTGTGGCTTGTAAAAGTTCTAAGCAGGTAACTTATGTCTGTCACCTGTGGATAACGCTACTCGGACGGACTTGTACTTGTCACTTGGCATCTGAACCGGCGAGTAGCTAACTTAGCACTTACTTGAAGATCGTGAAATAGGTCCCGAGGATGTAATATATAATCTCAATTAAGAATTAGAAGTATCTAGGTACAATTTGCGGTTGGCCAAATATTTTAAGAATCTGTTATTGCTTATTGTTGAGACTGAACTGAATGTTAGGCAACGGTCTATCACTGCAACTCTGGATTGTTGTCAATAATGTTAAATACAATAATGTAAAAATGTACCTAATTTTTTTAAATAATTAAACTACAATGAAATATATTTTTGATTTTCATTTCAGTTAAGAAAAAAATCGATTAAATGCTCTAGGTCTAAGGGACATCGATACCTCCATACTGAAGCTCATTTGGTAGGATATTCAGGGTACCTAGTGAGAGTTTTTTACCAGCTCGATCGCGTTTGCGTTTACGCAAATTTATATGGAATCGAGGTATCGCCATCTAGTGAAAAACGCGTGGCTTTTCATACAAATTTGAGCAAACGCAAACGCGATCGAGCTGGTAAAAAAACTCGCACTAGGCACCCTGATCACGAATTACAACCTGACGTATCATAACGTAACGAAAAATTTTTGCCAATGACAAAGCGTTACTTTGAATCTAGGCTTTCTTATTGGCCAAAATTTTACGTCATCGATACGAAAACGTTTACCGTCCTTCTAACCTCATAGCTAAAATTGACAGGGACAAGCTTACTTCATCGAGCGTTATAAAATGACATTTGGTTATGAACTCAGGAAAAGAAATCTTAAAATTCACCATGCTCTGAAACATCAACTCATACGGTTGATATCTACTTTCCTGTGTCCATCTCATTACCTAGCTGGAAAGAGATGCATACTTATGTCGATGCGATTGTTGCGACTTCTATTATTGTAAATCGTATCAGGGCATTATAACAAAACTGCATACTAGATTCGAGTGCCCTGGTACGATTTACAATCCTAATAATATTATAAATGCGAAAGTTTGTGAGTATAGATGTATGGATGAATGTATGAATGTTTATTACGTTGTGACCGGGACCGGGATAGTAAGTAGCCTATGTAACATATATTACATAGGCTACTTATTATCCCGGTACCACGCGAGCGAAGACGCGGGCGGAAGCTAGTTTGAACTAATTTGAAGTTACCTTGAAAGAAGTATGCATCCCTTTCTAGCTGATGATATTGAACATATAAATAAATAAATAATGCGGGACTTAATCACACAGCATCATGTAGCCCCAAACTAAGCAGAGCTTGTATTATGGGAACCACATGATTGATATATTACACATATAATTTTTTTTTGTAAATACATACATATTATACATAGAAAACACCCAGACCCGAGACAAATATCTACAGAACATGCAAACATTTGTCCCGCAGCGGGAATCGAACACGCAACCTTCTGCGTTTCAAGCGGACCTTCGCCCACTGCGCCACAGAGGCCGTATGAAAGTAGAGATCAACCGTATGAGTGATGTTCCAAAGCATGGTGAATTTAAAATTTCTTCATTTCTTTCCCATAATCTGAGGTTATGATCAAGAGGGTTTTAAGCTAGTCTTCATTATCGAGCCAAAAAATAACACTATTTTACATTCACGAGATATAAGCGAAAGGTAAAGGTAAGATAGGTAAAATAATAAGAAAATATTGTGAAAATACATTTATTTCAAAAATGACTGAAGGAACTAGCTTAAATTAATAAGGCACATTCATTGCCTGTATTCTAATAAATATGGCCGAAATACGCCTCTGACATAACAAGAAAATTGCAATAAGAGGCTTTCTTTAGTGTCAATATTATAGGCCCCACAACATATCTTTCAATTTCTATAATCTAAGGCTTGATCTTGCAGGAATGGTGTTGAAAGAGATTGTTAAAATCTTCAAATTGGGGAGTTATGTTTGATAAACCCTAGATTGGAACAATGAAATTGGCATGTGTGTGTTAGCCTTGCTATGTTTATCAAGGCCTAAAATATAATTTTTAAAAGGCACCATTGATTCAGCTGAAATATTTATAATTTTTCAATAAATTTAACTCTGTATGGCAATCTTTAAAGTACTTTGTACGAAAATATCATTATAAATTAACACAAAATAGTAATAGTAGATACGTTATCATAAAATATTGTGTGTAATATAAATAAAAACTTGAATAAGTATACAATTAGGTACGACTTACGGTAGGTACATGATTAAATTCAACATTTTAACGACTACATTAATAGGTAAAAATCTTAATAAATAAATTATATAAATTACAATGGAATATTTATAATAGAATAGTTTAGAAAACTATATTTCGTTGTTTCAAACAACTTGATAAATTGTAATTCGTTGCATCTAGGTACTGGATCCTTAGGGAGAGGCGACCTGAAAAAAATATTAAAGTTATAAATTGTTTTCTTACCATATTTTCAATTGTTTAGTTTCCGAATTAAGTTTAACTCTGAAAAGACGACTCTGACGAAAGGTCATCAAAAATATCGAAGTCCTAATTGTTTTGATTTTTACATATTTTTAGACGGTAGGTACCTACTCAAGTGGATTGGATTCTTTTACAAATATGCAATGGAATATCTAACAGCTGCCGTTACTATGATAATTCCATTGAATCTGTGTGAAAAAACATTCTGTAGCGCATTTTACTAAACATGACAGTTCTAAAATTGTAACCATCATCCTAAGCTTTAAAATAATTCCGCGGCATCGAAAGGGACGTCACGGCATTATTTTAAAGTATAGGAATTTGTATCGTATTTCTATTGCGATAGGTTTGAATGTTCATTGATAAAATTTGGAATCCCTTGCCATGCCGTCCCGGTCTGTGCAGGTCTTTTCGTCCATCAGTGGACACTATGTGGATGATGATGATGGTAATAAACCTAATACGAGTCATGTTCTATCGGAGCAAATACTCACAACGAGGAGGTTTCCACTCTTGGCGCGTTGTATGGCGGGCTGCGGGCCGTTTGTAACCTCGATCGTGCCGCCTTGTTTACCGTTCACCAGGTTGTGGGCAATACTGAAACAAGATGTTAGTTCTACTTAATACTATTTTCTATGTTAGTACAATCGTCACAACGAATTTTTGGCCCTCTGAAGTTGGCTCAGCAAAAAATTCATATACATATTTATATTCATTCATTTATTTGCTTAAATTTACAAAATAACACCGGTAAGATAGTAGGTAGCTTAATAGTATATACATTCGACCAATCCGACCCAAAAATAGGGACTAGGTCGCCACTTGCTTTGCTTTACTTAAGAGGGACAAAAATTCGTGACAATAGTAGTCGCCCTGCAGGCATTTGAGGCCTCATTTACTAAAAGGCTTAGTACACCACGCGGTATTCAGTCTGTCTCACTGACTTACTAAACTTACTATAACCGACTTAGTGGTTTAAAGGCTTATTACACCACGCGGTATTCAGTCTGTCTTACTGACTTACTAGACTTAGTATGACCGACTTAGTGGTTTAAAGGCTTAGTACACCACGCGGTATTCAGTCTGTCTTACTGACTTACTAGACTTACTATGACCGACTTAGTGGTTTAAAGGCTTATTACACCACGCGGTATTCAGTCTGTCTTACTGACTTACTAGACTTAGTATGACCGACTTAGTGGTTTAAAGGCTTAGTACACCACTCGGTATTCAGTCTGTCTTACTGACTTACTAGACTTAGTATGACCGACTTAGTGGTTTAAAGGCTTAGTACACCACGCGGTATTCAGTCTGTTTTACTGACTTACTAGACTTAGTATGACCGACTTAGTGGTTTAAAGGCTTAGTACACCAAGCGGTATTCAGTCTGTCTTACTGACTTACTAGACTTACTATGGCGAACTTAGTGGCTTACTCACTACTTATTACACTACGCTAAGTGTAAGACAGTCTTACTAAGACAGTCTGAATACCGCGTGGTGTAATAAGCCTTTTACTGCCTTTTACTCAGTTGCATACCGAAATGGTAGGCATCTGGGTGCCTAGTGCGAGTTTTTTTACCAGCTCGACGCGTTTGCGTTAATGTTAAATTTATAGGTAGGTACTATATATTTTTATTCTACATGCTTGAAATACGCATACTTTGACATATAAGAAGTGCCTACGCCATGATCGGTAGAGCTATGTTCCCTTGTACTTACGTTCCTGTGTCGACGATCTCGATGAGCTCCGGTTTCTTAGTGAAGTCTGTGACGATGGTGAGGGCCTCGATCAGATGCGTCACCGAAATGATCAGATCACCCTGTAAATAAATAAATTGCAATTGAAAAAATCCAACGAATTTTCGAAAAAGCTTTTATTAACTTTCGGACCAGGCAGGACATGAACCCGAATCTCTGCTTAGCCAGCATTTTCCGATTTAAAGTTAGTTTATAGCAAAACTAGCTTTCTCCCACGGCTTCCCTCGCGTGGTGCCTGGATAAAAAGTATATTGTATAGCGTATGTGTTAAACCAGGCCACAAACTATGTATATTTTAATTTTCATCAAAATCCGTTTAGTTTTTGCGTAAAACATCCATCCATCCCCCACAAACGTTCACATTTAGAATATTGTAGGTACTTTAGGATTTCGACTGAGGAAGAAGCTTTGTCATTGGTCAATATTTTACAATACGCTTTAAGAATGGTTTAAATATTTGTGATTGTTCTACTAGACGGGGATTCTGAGAGCTAACTTTCCAAACCTACTTTCACCATCATTATCAGCCTAATAGCAGTCAACTGCTGGACATATAGGCCTAATTAGCGCTATTGTGCCCTGTTCTTTCGCAAATCGTCACTCCACCTGGCCTGAGGGCGTCCTACACTACGTTTGCCGGTTGTCGGTTCTTCGGCAGATATTGCCAGCCCAATACTAGGTACAAAACATCAGTTTGCTAATTCTGTGCGCTATGTAGACAACTACCTACTTCTAATGTCGGATAGTCTCGTAGCGGATTCTATCCATTAGAGGAACTCCGAACATATCTCGCTCAGTGACTTTAAACCCCTTTTTCTTAAAGTGGGGAAATCCTCATGGTTACCATTCCATTATGAGGCAACAAAATTATCATGCCGGCCAAAACCACCACGATGTTCCATCCTAGCGCCACTTTGCCAAAACCATGGGTGCTCATGAGGACTCTTCCACAGAAGCTGCTCTATACCGGGTTTCGTACTTAAATTCGAAACACGATAGCTCGATGTCTCTACCTCGACGTTACGTTTCATCGATGGATCGTTACCTCGAAAGATCAGGGTGCCTAGTGTGAGTTTTTTTACCAGCTCGATCGCGTTTGCTTTTACGGAAATTTGTATGGAAAGGAGTCAGTGCCACACTTTTTGCACTAGATGGCGCTACCTCGATTCCATATAAATTTGCGTAAACGCAAACGCGATCGAGCTGGTAAAAAACTCGCACTAGGCACCCAGTACCTCGAAGGGTTTCTACTTCGACAGGTCTTTGCCTCGACAGTATACTTCATATTATCATATCTAATTTTATCTACGTAAAAATATGTAATATGTACCTAGCTACTTATCATAACACTAAGCAATTTATTAACCAATATATATAAATTAGTTCATGTAGTTTATTTTTCAAGTTCCCGATTTTCGTGTCATCAAACTTCAGCCTCGTCTGAAAACCAGCGCTGTGCCATTCCTGCCTTGGTATGGTGCAGCACATGCTTTGACGAGATCCATTCGACCCCACACAATGCGAAATAATAGTGTTAATTTTTTTTATAACTTTCAAGTGTTTTTTTTTTAATTCTTTGTATTGTAAGTTTTACCAACTCTGTACCTACCTACTTATTTTGTATGCATTGTGGTTGTGGGCCGAATAAATTGATTTTCTTTCTTCTTTCTTTCTTTCTTTCATCGATGGGTTTTTACCTCGAAAAATCATGTAAACAAAGGTAATTTTTTAACCTACCTTATCCTTCTTCAGCTCTTGCGGTATCTTGATCAGTATGAGGGTATCCGTTTCATTAGTGATGACGACCTTCAGTTTCTCAAGAGGCAGGCGATGTTTCAGTTTGAACGTCTTCCGGTTGGAGGCGTCGAGGACGTACAGAGCCTTGTCTGACGCGAGGAGAGCTCGCTCGCGGGGCTTGTAGCCGCGACGGTCGTATTTGATCGCTTCGCAAGAGTACTGGAAAGATGGACGAGGTTTTATTAAAACAGTATCGATATACAGTTAATATTATAAATGCGAAAGTTGGAAATGGATGTATGGTTGTTACTCTTTCACGTAAAAACTACTGAACGGATTTGAATGAAACTTGAAATATACAGTTTGTGACCTGGATTAACATAGGCTACTTTTTATCCCGGTACCACGCGAGCGAAGAGAACGGAAGTTAGTTAATAAATAAACAAAAACCGGCCAAGTGCCAGTCGGACTAGCGCACAAAGGGTTCCGTACCATTATCTTTACATGTATGGGAGCCCCCTTATTTATTTTATTTTAATGTTATAGCGACGTAAAAAATAAATAATGCTGGACGTTATCACACAGCATCATGTAGCCCCGTTTGGGGCAAGCAGAGCTTGTATTATAGGAGCTACATGATTGATATACTACATATATACATGTTTTTTGAAAATACATACATATCATACATAGAAAACCCCCAATCCAATATACCCTTTCTAACAATGGTAGTTGTTTGTTTTCTAAGAGACCTTCACTGGTTTAGGGCCGCAATCACACGGTTCAGGGCTCCGATCTGTTCTAGTGAACATTAGTTAGTTAAATCCGGCAGTCCACTGCTGGACTTAGACCAGTTACTGTTGTTGTGTTGCAGGCTGAAGAGTTCTTACTATAAGTTGTTCCCCGGTGGGCCACGACGGAGACACCATGAAGGAGTTCCTGAGGGTCTGGTGCTCGGAGGTCAGTCTCTCCTCCACGAAGCGATCCTTCACGCTGGCTTGGTAGCTGTTCTTCTTGCCTGCAGTTCAAACAGACGAATCAATATCATGAATACCTCATCGAGATATAATTATACTCTAAAAAACAAAGTGTCTGCACCAAAACTGGTGCGAACGGCGCCGACTTTTAATATTTTTCAAGCGACATGAAGTCTAAAGGAGAATGCCGAGAACCCGTACCAATTGCGTCAAAACGGAACGTATCCCATAAAATGTATTATATTTTATAAATGACATTAAAATTTTCTTTAGTTTTACACACCGATGGGATTAATAATCAAGTAAAAAATATTTTGTTGATTTGGTTTCCGTTGCACGCCGCCATTAGACTACAACAACCAATGATATATACGTTGCTATGGCAATAAATATTGATGTAAAGTGTACTATGGCAATAATCCTCATTTTTAATTATTTTGACAGTAGAATCGACTAAAAACTTATTGGATATTTTTTTGACGCACTCACTTTAGACTTGGTACCGAGCGCTATACATCAGACGGCATTCTCCTTTGGTCAAATTTGACATTTTGAAGTTTATTTATGTCAAATACGCTCGGACGATATTTGACAGTTTTCACTTGAAGACTGTGACTCACTGTGACTGTGTGTGTGTGTGTGTTTAATGATAGCATTAAAAAAACTTTAATCAAACTTCAAACTTAATTTTTTTTGTTCAATCAGTACCTACTTAGGAACACGAATCGTCAACTTTTTTAATTTATGCATGATTTACACAAAACAGAAGAATTGGCAAGAAACTCTGCTTGGCTTACTGTTCTCTAAAGTATAAACAATCTCTACTTATTTTCAATAAAATTATTTTGAGGGAGTTGGAGACGTTTTCATCCCAAGCTTATTTGTCATTTAAATAATCAGATATTTTTTAAGCTTTTTTTTTAATGATGGCCTAATGGTGGAACTAGCACATGGCCCAATTGATGTTAAGTGGTAACCATTACCTATAATAAAGTATTGATTCGTAGGACACGGATGTGTGGAAAATGCCTTACGATGAAACACCCTGCGATCAACTTGAGGCATGAAGGTTTTAAGCCTCATGTGCCTGTTATTTCACGGACACCCACACCCTTCAGACCGAAACACAGCAATTCTGCTTCATGGCAGAAATAGGCATCGTCTGAAGACCCAACTTATTTTGTGTGCATTGTGGGTCGAAAAAATAATTTTCTTTCTTTCTTTCTTTAACTACAAGAAAGAGACAGGAATACCTAATAACAACTCACCCTTGAACATCTTCTCAGCGAGGACCTTCATCTCGAACTGCTTCTTGTCTTGAGCAGACAGCGCAAGTCTGTACTTTCTCGAAAGGTGGGCTCGGTGTAACCTGGGAAGATAAATTATCTAATAAGTGTAACTCGTGCCTCGGTGTGAAGTGCGATGTGATTACCTGGGTAACACGTGCTTCAGTGTAAAGTGTTATGTGATTACCAGTGAAACTCGTGCCTCAGCGTGTAGTGTGATGTGATTACTTGTGTTACTCGTGCCTTATTGTGTAGTGTTATGTGATTACCTGTGTATCTCGTGCCTCAGCGTGTAGTGTGATGTGATTACTTGTGTTACTCGTGCCTCATTGTGTAGTGTGATGTGATTACCTGTATAACTCGTGTCTCAGTGTGTAGAGTGATGTGATTACCTGTATAACTCGTGTCTCAGTGTGTAGTGTGATGTGATTACCTGTGTAACTCGTGCCTCATTGTGTAGTGGTGTGATTACCTGTATAACTTGTGTCTCAGTGTGTAGTGTGATGTGATTACCTGGGTAACTCGTGCCTCAGTGTGTAGAGTGATGTGATTACCGAGGTAAGTCGTGCCTCAGTGTATTGCGTGATGTGATTACCTGGGTAACTCGTGCCTCAGTGTGTAGTGTGACGTGATTACCGAGGTAACTCGTGCCTCAGTGTATAGTGCTATGTGATTACCTGTGTAACTCGTGCATCAGTGTGTTGTGTGATGTGATTATCTGTGTAACTCGTGCCTCATTGTGTATTATGATGTGATTACCTGGATAACTCGTGTCTCATTGTGTAGTGTGATGTGATTACCTGTATAACTCGTGCCTCAGCGTATAGTGTTGTGATTACCTGTATAACTCGTGTCTCAGTGTGTAGTGTGATGTGATTACCTGTGTAATTCGTGCCTCAGTGTGTAGTGTGATATGATTACCTGTGTAACTCGTGCCTCGGTGTGTAGTGTGATGTGATTATCTATGTAGCTCGTGCCTTGGAGTGAAGTGTGCCGTTACCTGTGTAACTCCTGCGAGGCGGCCTGGCACGTGGCAGGACAGGGCGGCCACGAGAGGTCGAGTAGGGAGGAGGGCAGCTGCGCCGCGAGCCGCTTCAGCCAGTGCACCTTAGCGATGCCGAGGAACCGCTTGTTCTCCGGCGTCTCCGGCCCGTTGCGGGTGATGAAACCTGACCGTGAAGAAACGCATTAATATAGCCTTTCTATCTGAATATAGCCTTTATCTTTTTTTCCTTAATAACAAATTTACTATAAACAGGCCAGTCTCACTCCGCACTTTAGGTACGAAGCTATAAGTACATCGGCGGGCCCCGACAGCGGGGCTCACTCCGTAGGTTAGTACGCGTCAGAAGAGATAAGAGTTACATATGGAAAGGGATGCAAGGTGTAGGTGAATATAAAATGTTAGGTACGAGCTGAATAACACTTTATTGCGTCGCAACTAAAGTCGCTATTTGTTTAAAAGTTTTAACGGAGTCAAACTTCTGTTCCTTTTTCTATTCTGTGCTATAAATTCATGTTTGAATTTAATAAATAATTTTACATTTTCATGAAGCGCTCATGGCGTGGCTTACTTCGGTGGTCTTCGCAGATCATCTTGGTTAAGCAACACTCCGCCCGGATACTACTTGGAAGGGTGACCGTTTAGTGGCATTGATCTGAACGCTTTTGTGCTTCGGAAGGCACGTTCAGTTGTTGATCCTGGCTTTTTCATTCGTTAAGCCATGTTGGAGGCCTTCGGGCGGCCTAAAAGCTCCGACATCAGAGCTGGCCATTAGCTCATATGAAGAAGAAGAAGATTACTTTCATGTGTTTTATTTTAAGGACATTTCAACGAGTAATGTTTTAAACGAATACGGAAAAGGAAAAAGAATAAACGAATTCATAAAAAATAAAAGTATATAAGGTGAGCTGTGGTGGTCAAATGGTCTGGAGCCTGATTCTGACGATTTAATATATATCGCGGAAACTGTCAAAACTGTAAGAAATTTGACAGTTCTCGCGATAGTTATCTAATAGAATCAAATATATCGAATCGTTAGAATCAGGCCCCAGATCTTTGAATACCGTCTTCGATACGCAAAATTTACGAGCTCAAAACGGTGAAGGAAAACATCGTGATGACCCCGGCATACCCTAGAACCAAAAATTCCAAAGAGGGTTCCGTCAGAGACGGGAAAAATATGTCTGGATTTTGTATTAACTTGTTCCGGGTCCGTCAGTTTGTCAGGGTGTAGTACGAAATACATTACGTCAGTGCTGTCCAACTTCTGACTCCACGTGCTTCATGCATACGGGAACCAGAAGGTTGATAGAACACTGAATGGATTACCCTGCCTGCTATGGGTAACTAACTGTTGTCACATATCTGCCGGGACCATGAGCCCGTATAGTCCAGAACTCGGAAGACCCTCACACGAAAATGTGTGAATAGTTTTAAGCTTTAATATCAAAAATAACTAGCTTTAGCGTCCAAATAAAAGTGACTAAGTTCTATTTGATATTCTATTTGCAGCAACCTTTTAATAAATAAAAGAGTAGAAGAACATATTTTAAAAGACTGGTTTTATAGAAGCCCTGATGACTTAAGCAGCCTCTACCTCCATAAAAGATTTCCCATCGTCTGGACCAATGTTGTAAAACAGCTTTTTCTTTCCCCCATCTCGGAAAGAATATTTTTGCTCTTCGATATCTGAGTGCAAAATCCATTTTTATCCGCTAGAGGATAAAGTAAAATTGAATTTAGAACATCATGAACATCGTGAATTCAAAACGTCATTAAACCTATTTACTTCTTCTATGGTGCCGAATTTATCATACAACCTTTTTTAATTTGATAAAACCTCAGACTCAAAACCTTCTTGGTATACTTTTTTTTTTTGTTAAACTAATGTTAATCTTTTTTTTTAAATTTAGTATTTTCCTCGCTGAGGTGGGATGAAAAGTTACGTGTTGCACTCAAGTGCAAAGATTTTTCACCTCGTACTCTTTTGATTCCCTCGCTAACGCTCAGGATTCTAATATTTATTTTAGTATCCTTCGCTTGCTCGGTCATCAAAATTAACACGCGGTTAAGAAGCAACTTTGCACTCTTGTGTAACAAATAACTATTCATGGTAAAAGACTGACCTTTGATGAACGCCCTGATGACCAGAGCAGCCTTCTTCCTCCTTTCCTTAAGCTTCTGCGCGAGGAACCTTCTAACCCACTTCTGGATGACGATGGCTGCTTCCCGCATCTTGAGGTACTGCTTCCGCTGCCAGTATCCTCGCCAGCGGCTCTGGATGATGGTGGCCAGGTCGTTTTTCTTCACCTGGAAGGCATCTTCCGTCTCGAAGAGGGTTTTGGGGAAGCGGATGAAGATTTTTGTGCTGAAATTTCAATTACATTAGGTACCTAAAAAGTTGATTGATATGTAGGTACTTCGAAACTACGGTATAAATTATTAATTTAGACTCCCCGCACACGACCGAATTTCCACCGATTTTTTGTAGGACAGTTAGGGAGGAGCACGTCGGATGCACGGAGCGTATACCAACCTGAGCGCTAAAATGGTTGGAATTGGATTGTACGTAATTATATAAGTATTTTATGTTATAACTTTTTTTAAGCCCTCACTTTCTGAATCCATAAAAATAAATTTTCATACATATTTTCAAAGTGCCCTAACTCCAAAACTATGAACTTTACGAAAAAAAGTTATAGAACATAAAATACTTATATAAATACGTACAATGAAATTCTATTTTACTATGACCATTTTAACCTAAAGGCCTTAGGTACATACTTTCTGAATCCAGAAAAATAATTTTTCATACATATTTGAACCTTAACTCTCAAACTGTGAAATGAAACTTTTACTGTGAAAAACAAGAGTGACTAATAAACAAAATAAGTCATAGTGGGGTAGTTTGTGCGTTTGGTCTAAAAAGTGGATAGCGAGCGAAAAGCGCCGCCGAAGTTGTTTGTTCTTGACCTTTGACCGATTCTAAGTATATTGTTCTCACGAATGGCGCAATGGCGCTCCTTAGGGAGGCCTATGTCCAGCAATGGACTGCTATAGGCAGACGCTATGATGATGATGTCGAACAGGTCCTTATTCTAAATCACTTACTTGCCCATCCTGAATTCATCTCTCTCGAACTTGAGTGTCTGGACCAGGTGTTGCACGCCATCTCTCGCTGGCCCCCGGAAGTTCGGCCATGTTGCCTTGCTAAGACACTTGTACCTAAAAAAATAAATTATAAGATTACCTAATGAGTCGAAACGGCGTCGCGCTGCCTTCACTGAAGTACTATCAGTGACTAGTCTACCTCACCAATTTTAAAACAGTTTCGCTTGCAAGCAGTTTAGGTTACCCCGCCATTTTCTTTGTCCACTTATTTTGACCAATCGTATATACTACATCTGTTTCTTTTTGAAAAAGCTCTTTGTTTTTATGACACTTCGAATTTAAGTATAAGCCTCTAGTTTACGTTTAATAGTGTTTAAAATTTGAGTTTGAGTTTAAATTCGGGGCTAGCAGCTAGTCGCTGCACAGGAAATGCACCCTTATGATGGTAAAGTAGACTTGTCACTGATAGTACCTAAAGGTAGGTATAAGAAAATTCAGTTATATTATTCTAATATGAATTATGTTGTTGAGGCATACCTCTCGAGGAATGCTTCATAGGTACGTCTGTAGGCAAATCCAGCACGACGAACTCGAAGGTTCTCCATCAGACCGAGGTACTTCACTTGATGGGATACTAGCTTCTCGTCGAATTGCACTGAAAATAAACCGTAATCACATAATTATGATGATGAAGACTATGACGAAGAAATAATGACTTAGCAAGAAGTTGACCATATCACGATGTGGCAAGAAGAAGATGATAGTGGCAAGAATGTAAGATTGACCTCACATTTGTAAGATTGAATCTAAACTATCAAAATAACTAATAGGCATACTTTATGGTTGCGTACCATATCTTCTACGTTCTGTTAAATTCACAATTTATTTCACCCTCGTTAAACCGCATATCAACTACCTTATAGAAATATGGGGCACTGCTCCTAAAACAGCATTAAAAGATTTGCAAATAAGACAAAATAAAATCCTCAAACTATTGTTCAATTATGATTATCGAAAACCAACTAAAGAATTATACACGGAAACAAAAATCATGAACATCTACCAATCCTACTGTTTTAATACCTGTATTTTGCTTAAAAAAATTCTAAATGAACAAACTCGAACCGAAACTATATTCAAAACAAATAGAGAGATAGGGAAAAGAGTTCTTCGAAACGCCGATAATATAGCCTTATTTAAGGTTTGCACCAATTACGGCAAAAAAGTATATGCTTTGAAGGTGCTAAATTATATAACAGTCTCCCGAAAGAAATAAAATCTTCTAAGAATAAAAATTTATTTAAGAAAATACTAAAAAAAAAAATATTGAAAAAATTTCAAGTCCGACCCTGTCCATTACCGTTTAGCCGCCATGACAAAATTATCTACCAAACTTGTTGTCTACCAATCGTATTTTTACTACTACCCGCAAATACTATTTGATAACAAATGTATTTTATCTACGTACTCATGTACTTGGTACTTACTTAGACTGAAACTTTGGTAACTTTATGCCTATTTTACATTAACCTAGTAGTGAATAGTAGCTCAATGCAATTTATTATAAATGTTATCTGTATGCTCACAATTTTTTCTAGTTTTGCAAGTATAATTTTGTTACTTCTCATGCAGTGAATAGTTTCTATTCTTTTGAGAAAATAAAGATCAATAAACCGAAGAATGGGCAATAAGAAGATAGTGGAAAAAAGAAAATAATAGTAGCAAAACTAGATGAGATAATAATGGAGGCCAAGAAAGGGTGCATTTTATTCGTTTCATAGAATATAATGAGGCTCAATAAGTACACAAAAAAAGAAGAAAATTGTGATAATGATGATGGTATAAATAATGATGATAATAGCTTAGTATTGATATGTCAACTTACTGGGGGCCTTGTTGTCGTTGGGCTTGATGCAGCGGATGTAGGAGGGTTCTTTGCTGCTGAGGATCTTGATGAGCTCGTTGAGGGAGTTCTTGAACTGTGTGATCGCTGTCTCGGGACGTTTCTTGCTGAAGAGCTTTACATCCTGAAAAAAATCTATATATAAAAAAATGAAACCCGTTTTCCTTGGTCACGGCATCACGCGTGAATGGCTGGACCGATTTCACTAATTATTTTTTTGTTGTATTTGTTATTATTAGGAGAAGGTGCTTACGGAAAAAAATATTAAGAAAATCTCTCACAAATATTGAAAAATATTTTTGAAACGCTAAGGCGGTACGAAGTTCGCCGGGTCAGCTAGTATTAAATAAAAATACAGCCACCTAATGTAATTCATGACATAAGTACGGTACAATCACTAGGGAATCTTTCTTCGATAGCCTTTTTCAACTTAATAATGCCGGTAAGACTCCGTTCTTTATTTCTAATTGACGTCATGGATGACACTATCATCTGTCAAACCAATAGTGGGAGCTAATGTATGAATATGATGTCATGTGTTGCGACGATTGATCTATGGTGTTATTTTGCTCGAAGGTTACCTTCATATTGCTTATCCTAAGTTGCTTTTACTTTTTCCTACAGTCACTGTTCTGTTCTGTTATCTATTGTCACGATTACCGACTCCGAATCGTCACGATAGACGACAGATATCGTCCATATTGTGAACACACTTTTAGGCGCAAAACAGATGAATGACTTTTGCTAGACAGACTTTCTACTTTGCGTTCTTCGTGATTATGATGGAAGTTGAAGCAGTTAAAGACGAAATAGAAGATAATAACCTTGAAGCAAGCATTGACGATGGAGTTGCCGCTGGTGGAGACGAGACTCTGAATGTCGCGGAACAGGAGGTCGTTGTTCTTCTCGAGGAAAGTGCTGACGTTGTAGGTCACCTCGCCGGCGTAGTGCACGAGGCAGAACTCCTGGGAAATCAAACCGAATCAAATACATACAAGGTTATGTATCCTACTACTAATATTATAATGGAGAAAGTTTACGTCAAAATGAATGAACGGGTTGAGCTGTAACTTTGCACATATGTAGCGGCTATACCACGCGAGAGAAGCAGAAGGAGGAAACTAGTATTGAAATGAAACAAAAATAGGAATAAATCAAATAATCATCAGATATCTAATGAATGGTCTATATAGAACCTAACACATATAAGGAAGTGTTGCAGCTGTAACACAGGATAATCCAAGTACGGCTGCTAAAGCACCAGCAAAATTGTTATAAGTGATGTAAACAAATCAATTTGGTAATGTACTAGACTAATCAAATCTACTTACTCTTGCCTAAGATAATTAGTTACGTTAACGGCTTTGAAAAGGGAAAGCCTGTCTGGTCTTCGATCTCATCCTTGACAATGCTGGCTCCTAAGATTTATAAAAAATATCTAAAGTAGTACTCACATCGCGTCCCATAGTCTTTTGTGTCTTGGTGTCGGACTTGCGATGCGACTTGTAGTGCTCGTGCCCGTCCAGATGTTGGTTCAATTTCTCCAGCAGAGAGCTGTCGGTGGCGTCGCCGGGCCGCAGACATTCATCGTCCAAGATTGAAATTATACCTGGCGGATAGATTCAAGACTGAACTGAACGACTGAAAGAAGATGATAAAAAATCTTGGATAGCCTGAAGACACTGTCTACAGGCTATCCAAGATTTTCAACCATAACGTCACTTGGACCGGTGCGGTGGCACAGTTGGATATTGCTGCTGGCAGAGATGCGGGTTCAAGTCTCGTCTGGTCCGAATGAAATGTGTAATTTTTGTATAGCATTTTTTTTGTTCATAGATTCAAGATCTATTAAAGATATTTATTTGCATAAACATGCTGCATCGAATTACAACTTAGAGTTATACATATCGAAAATAGTGAAGGTGGTCGACAAAAAAGGCAGGAGGAATAATTAAGAGTTAAAAAAAAAGTTCTTATACGCTATCCACTTGATGGAAAGTGAGAACACAAAATACAGCAATGTCGCTTTGCGGCAGAAATGGTGAAAACGGTGGTAGGTAGCTAGGTAGAACTTCCCCGGATGAGCTCTTTAAAAACAGGTCTACCATAAAATTATTTATATTCTCCTCTAAAAGGTTCCAGTTGACTTCACTTTCAGACGAATAGTTTTTGGCTTGCCATCACTTGGGGATATCACATATCACACTAATTTCGTAACGAGTGAACGTATTTGAATGAAACTTGGATTATACATACCTTATTTCCTGGAATAAAAACAACGGCTACTTTTTATCCCGGTACCACGCGAGCTAAGCCAGGGGCAGAAGCTAGTAACTAATGAAGAAGAAAGTTTTTACTAAACTCACCTTTATGCTTAGCCTCAATAAGGTCGCAGATGACGATGTTGTTGAAGTATTCAACGGGCTCCCACTCGATGCCCTCACGAAGGTACTCCTCCTGCTCCTGTTTGAGGGTCAGCTGGATGAAGAGCTGCTGAAGCTTCTCATTGCAGAAGTTAATGCAGAACTGCTCGAAGCTGAAAGGGGTTCAGAAATCAAGATAATGGCTGATTAGGGGCTCTGCCTAGCTTGGCATTAATTGTTAGATGTCCCATCATAGTAATTTCTGCTCCATAGTTCAAAGAAGACAGGTTTAACCTTTTCTCATCTAAGTAAACGTACCTATATCGTAATGATAGGTGAAGCGCACGTAACGTGGCTTACTTTGGTAATCTTAGCAGATAGATAGATAGAAAACTCTTGATTACACAAGATAAAACAAGTACACAGGTGAAATTTTGCTACGTAGCATTTTCTTCCACAGATAACCAGATAGATTGTGCAGATAATCTTGGTTAAGCAACACTCCGCCCGGTGACCGCTTAGTGGTTTGAGATTTGAGCGTTTCGGTGTTTCGGAAGGCATGTTAAGATTTTGGTCCCGGGTTTTTCAATGGTTAAGCCATGTCTGAGGTCTCTCCTAAAACCCTAACGCCGGCGGCCTAAAAACTCTGACACCAGAGTTTGACTCTAGCTCATACGAATACGAAGAAGGGAAGTTGAGTCACACACCTGAATGCCAAAATAATTTCAATTAAAAATGCGGTTTTTCGGTAACAATCAATAAATTTAACCTATAAAATACACAGGGCAAGCTAAATAGAATCATTTAACATTGTTTATCACTATAAGGAATTTAACCTCGGTTCGTAAACATAAAGTGATCTATAAAGTTGATTAGTTCTAACTAAACTTCGCTTGTAAGCTTAGAAAAGAAATTAATTTTCATTTGTTAAACCACTCACCTGTTCTTCGGGAAGATTTCAAATCCATAGATATCCAGTATTCCAATCACAGAAGACCTACTGTCTTTCTCCTTAGGAGTCAGTGCTGCGTTTATCCTGGACACCAGCCAGCTGAAGTGTTTATCGTACATTGCTTTGGCGAGGGCATCGCGAGCGTACTGCGCCTGTTCTAGATCTAGTGGTGTGGAGACCACGTCACCTCTTGCGTCGATTGTACGGTTGGTTAAGGCCTCACGGAGTTTTGTAGCGTCCACTTTTAGGAGCTGTGAAGGAATAGCAGCTTTTGTTATAATTAGCGTTAATCATTAGTCATTTTTCATGACCAGCCAATCCCCTGCTGGGTATGCTTTTGTTTGATTCCCACAGTAAACCAACCTACTTAGGTACTACTAGAAACGGCGTCAAGTTGGATATGATCACCTCGTGGGCGCGGTTTGTTTTTGCTGATAACTTTAGATAACAGGTAATCAGCGAGGTTTTTTTTCCTCTTCTTGTTATTCCAAAGGAATTTATCCTCATAGATAATTATTACTTTCTAGATAATGGTTATCTGTTAAGAAAAATAAAAAAATCCAGGATAATTGATTATGAACGGGATAGATAGCCGACTGAGACACAAGGGTTCGATTCCGGCTCGGGGACATAATTATGTTTGTATCATTGGCAAATATTTGTTCCGGGTCTATAATAATATACTGGTGGTTGTGGTGCATAGGGCATACAAATAAATAAAGATTCCTGTAAATCATCAGTGATTGTCACATAACATCATCCAGTTCCAAATAAAGTATGGGAATTGGGAACCTTTTTTTAATACCTACATATTTTACATACTTATAAAACGGTATATTTTCGGGCTCAGGTACAAATGTAATCAGAGCTTCAACCAAGCATACAACTCCAATTCACGAAAAACTTCGAACAGGTTATAATATACATAGAGTGTTAACTATCAACCCATTGTTACAATTTTAGTTTATGTAAATATAACATCTATTCGGGTCTATTGTTCTTCTATCTCCATTCGCCTACTTTATCCATTGAGACAATAGCTAGGTTAGGTACTGACTCAAACGACGAAATTTTAAGATCTTATTTTGGGTAGTATGAGGAGGGCACGATAATATATATATATACATACAGCCTATGTATATGTCGCTATATGTATAGTATACATATAGCGACATACTATATATATATATAGTATGTCGCTATAAGGTCGCCCATCGTACCATATTTTTTAATGTCTTTTCATTATGTTGTAATTCTTTGTATGGCGTGCAATAAAGTTATATCTATGTATCTATCTATGTAAAAGTTTCCACTTACGAGCTGGCTTCGTTATCGCGTTTCATTCATCCCAAAGAGGTTGGACTTTATTCTGATAATACGAGTATACCTACTTTTTTTTTGGCCCTTCCCGATCTGAGTATGGTTCAATCTAGGTCCTAATTTTGACTTAAAACTACCCATATTCTGAAGTCGCACTGCATGTTCTGTTATTGCTTATAGCCCGCTTTTCTACGAAAATTACCGTACCTACTAATGCCCTTCTGTCTTCGTATTAAAAAGCCTTATAGCATATAGTCTGCTTATAGTAGTCTCATTGACAACGCAAATGTTGGCCAAATTTCGATAGAGTTATGTAGCCAGGCTAATATAACCATTACTGTAATGTTATGGTAGATGCTATGGTGGGTACACAGTCAGCCATAAAAGTAGATTACCACTAAAGATTTTTAAAACTGCTTAAAGGAACTACATATTAAACTTCTGACTAAACTTAGAAGCCCAATTTAGGTTTGCTTTGAATTGTTCCAGATAAATTAATAAATGTCTTGAATTCAAATCAATTTTTAAGTTACAACGATTTTTAAAACATATTTTGTTAATCGACTTTTTCGCTGACTGTACACCCAAAACGCACTGTTTATCTTACGCGGTCAAAATGCAACATTATGTCAAAACTGTCATCTTTTTCGGTCACTCGCCTTCCTATTTAGATAACAATGTTGCAATAATATGAAACAAAGGCTTGCGAAATCATTAATTGCTACATTTTTGTGTAATGTTGCAAGTTTCTTTACAACTGCAATCACACATTTAATAACCAACACTCACTTAGTCAAGATCTAAGTTTTTACTTCACCCAAGAATTTACTTCTGGGATATCAGAAACTTAATTACTTATAGCCATAAACTAAACCGAGCTTATATCATGAGAACCACAATGACTGATATTATTATATAATATTTTTTGTAAGTACATGCATTATTCACAGAAAAAAAGCAAGACCCGAGACAAATATTTGCAGATAGTACAAACATTTGTCTCACGGTCGGAATCGAACCTTCAACCTTTTGCGTAAACAATAAAGATAGTTTTAATCTAGGCCTTAGTAATGAAACTTATTATACTTACTTATATATTATTATGTAAATGTTCAACTCTAAAAGTTTCTCTAGATGGTCACGCGACGTACGTATCTACTGTTTTAATTTTAATCAATACAAAATTGTAGGATTTTAATTTGGAGGTTACAAGTACATTTACACTACTGCATCATCAACATCATCATCATCAGCCTTAGCAGGCCACTGCTCACCATAGCGCCATTGCGCCTTGTTCTGACATTTCACTTTTCAACAAATATATATCCCATACTCAAAAGCCGGCTTAATGTTTATTAATCAAGGGCCATGTACCACGTAAGCTAGTTAATAATATGAGTAGGAAATGGGATGGGATGGTACATGATATTGTGTAATAACAAAAGACTTCGTGTTGTGTGAGTGTGAGTCATAATGGCTGGCCAAAACTGGGCGTCTCGCCTGACAATGATAATCTCTTGAAGAAAATCTAAATAAGACTATAGTAATAAAACTAAAAAAGCTGACTGACTGATTGATAATTTTAATTAATCAAGGTTATATTCCTTGCACAGTGTAGAGGTATTAAGGAAGGATTTTCCTAAATTGAGTTCCTGAAGGGATTTCACGGGATAAACCTCTACGAGGATTAAGTCGCGGGGCGCCCACTATTGTTATTATATAAAACTCTAACTAAGCTTCAGACAGCTGACTGATTAGAGTTTTAATCTAAAGGAGGATATTTAGAAATAATCCACTGATATCCAGCCCCTGAAGAGACGCAGTGGAAGTTGAAATTCAAAATCTACGTGGACGAAATTGCTGAGGTTCCAAAGCCTAAATAAATACTACATCCCATTTACATGACATTAAAAAAGATGTAAGATGTGCAATGTAAGGTATTTTGTACTGCTTTACGCCAAACTCACAACGGATTCATCTCAAATTTTGAATATTTCGTTCTAGACCTGCAATAACATAGGCTACTTTTTATCCAGATACCGCGTGAGCGAAGCCGCGAGCCGTGAGGAAGCTAGTTGTATTGTAAATATCTCGATCGTGTTATGACGGGTGATATGATCTAACGTTCTACCATTACTGTAATGGACGAGTCCATCGTTATTATAATGTGGGCAATGTGTCAGGCTTTTATGTGATACCGCCTTGAAAGCAAATGGATTGAAAGTATAATGCCTACTGCTAGATGACCAATTTATATCCACACGGTAATAGTTTAGGTTTTGCAATTTTAAATGTCTGCGTACCTACAATTTTACATAAAATCGAATTGCCTTTTATAATAAGCTAGTACCTATAAAGTTTAGTAACTAATATTAAATCCAGCAAGCGCATTTTAGTATAAAATGATTGGTACTACATTGCAAGCCAACAGAAGTTTACATGTTTTTGTTGTATCTACATTTGTTGTAGCCAACATTAGCGTTATTGATAATAATCAAAGAACTCTTTGTCAGATGCTCTTGAATCTTGCGATCCTTGAAGATAAGGGCAATAATGCTGGACACTATCACACACAATTATGTAGCCCCAAACAGAACAGAGCTTGTATTAGTTAGGGGCTATATTATACTGTGTAGAAGTTCTCCTCTTCCAGCTCAAATCACAGGGCTTTCGATTTACTTTTAATTAGCTTAAGGTCTAATTTTCTTTGTTGGTTAGGAACTTACCATTTCCCAAGTGCGGCGTCCTTAGGCAATTATGGATCTCCCAAACCGTCATGCTATGACATGCATGTATAGAATGGATTCTATCCCTAACCCCTTAGAATGCCAATTATATGTCTAGTAGAGTAGACATATACAGAGAAGAAAACTTATTTTCCTGAGTATGGGTCACCCAGAATCCCAAAGATGACTTTTTTCCCAAACACTTATTTTTATTCACTCTTTAAAACAACACATTTAAAACCTTCAAAGAATTTGCTTCATTCTCCCGACAAATCCTAAGTACATATATGGCTGTTGTGCTGGGTCCGCTTCTAATTCTGTACAACAAAGTGTCTTGACCTAAGCAACACTGGCACTGTTCACATAACCATGCTTAACCTGAATGAAATTTACATTTCCCAAGTGGATCCGCTCAAATAATCTCCTGAGATCTACCCTATCCTTTTAAATTATTGATACTGATAACATGATGAGTTTTTTAAATAGTTTATAGGCTTACGTTTGATCACCATCACACCTGTAGGTAAGTGAAGATGCGGTCAACGATGTATCACGCTTGCCTAGAATGTACCTATTAACTCTACGCTTGAAGACCTCTAAGTTATAGGGATCGGGAAACACTGACACCGGAAGAGCATTCCATTCCTTAGCTGTCCTTAGCTAGTCAAAGGAGAAAAGTTGCAGCAAAGCGCTTCGTGCGGGTAGGAGGAATATCCACCGTGTACGGATGACGAAATTGCGTGCGTCTGCGCCTATCTCCGCCCTATTACCTTCTGTTTATGCATGCAAATCTCGAACTTATTATAATAAGCAAAAGATCTTACCTGAGCAACATTAGCACTGTTGGCATCATGACCCAAGATCTCTGCGTTTCCCTTGTTGTTGGTCACGAATTTGGCATTTCCTAAGTGCAATATGGCGGCTATTATCTCCCAGATCTCTTTCTGTTCAGACTCGCGGATCTCGATGACTTTCATGGCGTCTCGGATGGTGCGGAACTGTTCTGTGTCGTTCATCTTATGGCTCATTTGAGGGGTCTGTAAAAGGGAATTAGAAATGAGCTCTCCACGTAGAATTTAAGTTATTAACAATTTCAGAACAGTAAAATCTTTAGCGAATGTTGTTGCACTGTGTGACATTGCCACTGCAGACGTTTACAAATTATGTTATTACGAAAGCGGGAAAATCTGCTCCGGTCAACAGCATATTTATGTTTTAATTTTCTAATTTAATAAAGGTTTAAGGTTAATGAAAGTTGTCTGGCTTATCTTCATCACCTCAATAAAAGTGTGATACTTTCAGTAAAATATTTAAGTTTTCTCACGAAAATTGAGAAAATCTATAGTTAAGCAGGTATTATTTGCCGAATACTCCCCCGGCTTTCCCCGAACCTTACTTTATCTAATGATCAGAGCCATTTTCGTTTGAAAACGTTCATCTCACTGAGACTGACATACTATTATTATTTTAATATTAGTATAATAATAATATTATTTATCCATTATTTTATGCTTTCTTTAGCAGTTAGTTAGCAGTTAGACCACCTAGGACTATAGAAAATGACGACTGTCAGATATTGTAAGTAACTTACTGTGTCTGTAGTGTACTTGTAGGCCTCTGGTCTTCCTTGCAGCATCAACTGCCTCAGCAACTCTACGTCTCCACTGGCGAGGAGCTGGTAGAAGATGTGGAAGTTCCTCTCGCCAGTCATCTGACTGACCACCCTCGACTTCTCTAGGAGGTAGTTTAGGATGTGACCACCTTCAGGAGCGCCTTCGTAGTTGAACTGATAAAGAGATCTTATCTAAGTACTTTTTTCTTTCTCAGTAAGAAAATTAACCACAGAGTAGATAATGCGAAAGTTTATGTGTTTGGATAGCTGAATGAATTTGGATGAAATTTGGAATTTATAAACCATCTGCGATCCGGATCAAGATATAGGTTACATTTTATCCGGGTAACATACGAGTGGAGCCGTAGGCGGAAACCAATACATAATAGACATAAACTAAACTTACGGTACTAAAGGTATTATACGATTTCCTTGCAAAAGTAAAAAAATTGTAGATTGTTTTACAAGGGACTAAACCATCCCATTACGCTCGGGAGGATGACAAGACCGAGTTATAATGGGTGGTTTTGGCCCGAGTAAAACACTCTACTTTTCACTTCGATTGCGAGAAAATAAAACAATTCAAAATTAGACAATTTTCAGAAATTTTATTAAAAATTAATCAACCTTCATAAAACATCACCAAGACGGTTCTATTCTAAAAAAAAAAAAAGATTGACGGAGCACCAAGAAGTCGAGTTTTTATGTAAGAGAACGAATGCTTTGTCCGGGCTGATGATTTTAGACAAAAATTAAAAAGAAAAAATACTTTTTAGCCCGAGGTATTAAACTCGAGTTTTAGGCCCGCTAAGCTACACTATTATGATTCACTTTTTGAAAAAAATATTTCTATTCAGAAAGGGACGTCGAGGAAAAGGGTGATTCCTAAATAGATGGGGACCTTACATCATCTTTGGAACCCCAGCCAACCTCACCTGCCCGTGGTGCAACAAACGGGATTCTGGCAGCGGCTGACTGCAGTATGGCGTAGCCTATCAGCACAGCGTAATCTGGTCTTTGACGGGCAACAGAAGAACAAAAGTGTCCATGTGTATTTCCATCAACAGCTTAAAAAAAATTACCTGAATGTCCATATACTTCCCGAAACGACTAGAGTTGTCGTTCCTATTCGTCTTGGCATTTCCGAAGGCTTCTAGAAGGGGGTTGGTTTGCAGCAGTTTGTCCTTGACATTCTCTACATTGCGGAGGTGGTTGGTCCTGGACGCGATGTATTCTAGTATCTTCTTTGATGCCTCGGTTTTGCCTGAGCCTGACTCTCCTGTAGATTAGATTTTTGGATCAGTGACGGTTTTTTATTATCGAGGTTAGAATGATATTAGTTTTTAAATATCATTCTTGTTTATCTTTTGTTATTGTGTACAGTCAGGGCGGATTTGATCCGGTGGTCGCCCTAGGTATAGTAAAGTTTGCCGCCCCCTTACTCGCTATAAAGCGAAAAATTTAAAAACCCTGAAGACTGCTCTTAGTCTTTAGCTCTTCGAAAATCGCGATTCGATTTGAACCCAGTCTGTAAGTGAAAAAACTGGTATTCAGCGCGAATACAAGTAGATGAAGATGATTTGCTAAAATAGTTATATTAATTTCATGATATGCTTGATCTGCTCATATTTTGGTAGTCTTCAAGTTTTTTTCAATCATTATTTCAACAAGTTTTTCAGCCCCCTAAATTTGTCGCCCTTGGCCCTGGCCTACATGGCCTATTTGGAAATCCGCCCCTGTGTACAGTTTTGTTCTAATAACTACCTTTTTCTTTTTTCCTTAGGTTATTCATATATTGATGATTTTTGGTTTTAATGGAATATTTTATGTTCGCAGCGGTTGACAGAGGTCGACGTTCGACTCCTGCTGTGTGACATCCCACAATTAAAGAACTTATCGTGTCGGGTCATACAAACTGCACATCTAAATCCCTGCCCATTTTTAAGGATAAAGTATTTATGCATTTATTTTCTCTTGACTGCTAGATTTTATTGCTAAGGGATACTAATAATGTTATAATTTGCAAATAGGTATTTATGTAGTTTATGTATTATAATTAGTATGTATATATATGTATATATGTATATATATGTAGTCTATAGTTTCATTTTTATTATATTAATATTTTATGTAGGTATATTTTATAAGGTATATTTTGTAGTTAGTTAGGTATGTGTATGATATTATTTATGTAGCTACTTTCGTATGTATGTACACCGCCGTCTGTTGTTTATCGTGCTATCCTGTCCATCCAAAGGTTGTCTGGAAGAGATCGCTATTAGCGATAAGACCACCCATTGTACCTTTTTTAAATTGTAAAGTTTCTGCAGATTGTATTTTTGAATTTGGTGTACAATAAAGAATTTATCTATCTATCTATCTATCAATTTCTAGATTTTTATAGATCGTACAAAAAATTATGCACTGGAAATAGAACCCACACCTCTCGCTTTCCAGCCGGCTATACTACAATTAAACCAAGTCATTTAACTCCATGTTGTTTTGCTAATTGACTGATTGTGAAGTGGAAACTCTTGAAAATTATTAACTTCTAAGTAGTTCTATTAAATATTTTACTAGTTAATTAAGTACATTTGATTGAGTGGTGATCGTTGGTATGCCGTAATGATAATATGTAATCATTATCATATTTATCAGTTTACGCTTTTGATAAAGCTGGATTTACTAGGCTGTACCTATAAGATTTTATTTTGCAAATGTTATTTTAATAAATGGACTTAATTATGTCCTTTATCTTGCTTTTTTCTTAGGTTTTTTCTTACCTAAGGTACTTATGTTCCGATAACATAGAATTATGTAGGACTTATAATTCAGAAAGCCTTGTAATTGGAACTTAATCCTCAACACTTTTTAAAAACACATTCTGATATAGATAATCTGTAGGTGTCCTTCTTCTTATTACCTACTGTGTTTGTGTGTCAAAGTGGGACTATTCAAACTCCCAAGATTCTGAACTTATTTATATAGAAAAATAATGGCCGAAGCAGAAATGAGGACTTCATCATCATCATGAAGAAAACAACTTTTTTCTTGAGCTTGCAGATTTTCTTGAGTTTTATATTTAGAGGTTTTAACATTATTATGTTCAAAAAAATTTATTTATATGTCAGGGGGTGAAAAGACATGTCCGCGTCTCTTGCATGCCAAGGGTTTTATACATTGATATATGTATACGTTTTACCTGATATAAGGATGCACTGCTCCCTGTGTTCGTAAACTAGCGATCTGTAGGCGTTGTCTGCGATTGCGAATCTGGAAACAGAAATAAACTTTAAACCACAGATTTATAAGTTTAGTACTAAAGTACTTTAAACGGATTCATTTTGTGCACCCTGCACGGGACTGATTTCGATTTGATTGTCGAATACAGTCTAATCAGTACTAGACTTATAAATCTGTGGTCTAATCTAAACCATAATAAGTAGTATCAAAGAGGTTGTATTTTTTTTCATATACTATATCTATGGGTAGTATAAACACAAAAAAGTTTATATGCAAACTCTTTGGTCTTGTAAACACAGGCACGCATTTCGAACGCCGCGTTGCGAGCTTTGTAGCGACCAATTTAACATATCTCTAAGTATAAGTACTTAGTTCTTTTTCGTATTAGCTAGTTGTTGTGTTGGAGATTTAGTCCTCAACATGGCTTAGCAATTAAAAAAGCCGGGACCAATATCCTAACTTACTTTTTAAAGCACGACGCGCAGAGCACAAGCGCTCAAATCTAAATGCCATTAATTATACGGACTGTACATGCGATACATTGTTCATTGTAGATAAGTCGACCTTATATACAGGTTGGGGATCGCAGGGCAGTGCTTCTACCACCGATGACGCTGAAGCCCGTCGGCAGTCAGGGGATTTAGCTGTGCTGATGTGGCTACCGTCAGAGCGCCTTTAGTTTTTTAGCAGGGTCCACCACGGGCCGGCGAGATTGGCTTGGGTTCCAAAGATGAACTTTGGAATCGTGCAAGGGGTTTTTTGGAGTACCTATAGTTTTTGAAGTAGGAACCATAATACATTTTTTTGTATGAACTAGTGACTGTGTGGCATACATCACGTTATTGATAGTATTTGTTGTTATCGAATTGATATTCATTATCTATATAATTCATAGAAATGATAATGAATAATAATGCGTCCTTCATCATTATTAGGTACATGCGATACATTGTTTTGAATTTATGTCTAGGAAGAATGATAGGTGTGATGTCATTGTCATACAATATCGGCAAAGAATTCATTACAATTTCCTTTCATACCTATAGTTAAGGTGATTTAGTTTAAAATGTCGTTGATTGAAAAACTAACTGATGCATAAAAGGTTTTTAGGTCTTAAGCTTAAGATCTTATCAAAAGGAGGCGGGTTTGATTCCCGCCGCGGGTCAAATGTTTGTATGATCTGCAACTAGGTGATTTCTATGTACAATAAATATAATACTTAAATACTTATGTAAGTAATTTATCAAATTATCAGTCTTTTGGTTCCCATAGCACAAGGGGCATCTACAGCATGGTTTTTTGAGAAGGACGGTCATGGCCAAGTCCGAAACCACCAGAGTTAGGGAAAAGTCGTGAAAGGAGTCATGCCCTCGATTCTTTTTTAAATCTTTTACTTTTGACGGAAAAGGACCCGAATGATTTTTCAAAAAAATTACGTCCTTTATTACTGAACCAATGGATTCTGTGGCTGATAAGGATTAAACTTTGCAAATAAATGTTTTACTAAAAATTAAAGGAAATAGCAAATTTTTACGATTAACTTTTAATATCTCAATTTTACCTAATTAATAAGTTGCTCAAAATGGTCTCCATTGACTGCAATGCATAAGTTTATACGTCTTTACTGCTTTTGATACCATGCCAGGATTTATCCTCTATAAAATATCAAGCAATGAGCTTTGTAACCTCTCAACTGTTTCGTAATGTCTGTAAAGTTCGTCTTGACGTAACTCCATAGGAAATAAATAAAAAAAATTTTCGTTGATGATTCGTGGATTTCGTGTCAATGGTTTTTTGTAACTTCTCCCCATATTTCTAAGCACTTTTTCCGAGGGTAAAGAGCGCTGTGGGTTCCGCCATAGTTTGCACCATAGTTCTAAGCACTTTTTCCGAGGGTAAAGATCATTTTGATACCAGCTAAGTGCGCGAACTATGCTTCTACTATTTAAAAAATACGCCTCTATCAAATTAAATCATTCACTATTTGATAAATCCATTCTTAGAAGGATATTTTTTACTGTCATAAACCAACACAAACAACTCAAACCGAAAAAAACAATTATTCGAAAACACATGACTGGAATTCTTTTTTTTATTTTTTCGTATCACCACAGTATCCCGCAAATAAGACAAATGAGTTTCACACATAACAAAAAAAGTTTGAATAGGAGGCGAGTTTTCTCCCGTGTAAAAATAAAAAATTGTGAAAATTGGCTATTTCCATTCATTTTTAGTAACACATTTATTTGCAAAGATTGTTCCATATCAGCAATTGAATCCATTGGTTCAATAATACAGGGTGTAGTTTTTTTGAAAAATCATTCGAATCCATTTCCATCAAAAGTAAAAGATGTTTGAAAAAATAATATGCAGTGGTTATTTTATTAAAAATCGAGGGCATGACTCCTTTCACGACTTTTCCCTAACTCTCGTGGTTTCGGACTTGGCCATCACCGCCCTTCTCAAAAAACCACCCTGTATGCTTAATATCTACCTACTTACTTAATATTACTTAATATCTACCTAATTAGCTAATCAGCCACCTAATTAGTTACTGACATAAAATCCGCGCCACGACTCAAGTCCGACGGCAAAAGGGGTACAACTCGATCCCCATAGTGAAATATTGGATTTCTACGAGCGATTTTGACTGCGAAATGTCCAGAATAAGACCTTTTAGAACAGAAGAGCATAATTATTTGTAAATAAAAACGAAATAACAATCAAATATATAATCGCCGCGTCTATAGGACTCGAGTCGTGGCGCGGACTCTACATTTTGATTGTGAGTTCGATAGTAACAGCATAGTACATTACTGCAGAGGCCAGCAAAAGAGGCATTGATGGACGAACGTGTAAATGTGGGCCGAGGCAAACCCGAGGCACACATACGTGAGTCCATCAATGCCTAGTTGTGGCCAAGGCTTGTTTAATATTTTTCTCAAATAATGCGCGGAAATTAACTTGTAAATTTTTTAATAAACAGCATTCTATTTGCAAGCCAGTTCGAAATTTAAATAAACCCTTTGATTAGTTACCTCCTTGGTTGCCATGTTTCGGAGTAAAAGATCGTTCCATTTTTAAATAACACCATTAAGTCTATCTATCTAATCAACTATTATGTCTACCAATTTATAAAACGTCACTTGGTTACAAGGCTAGGCTAGGTCATAGACCAGGCATACAAATGTAAATGTAAGAACCAACAGCCTCATCCACAGATTATATACGTTCTTAAATCTATTCGAACAACAGATTTGAGCGCTTTTTAAGTTACACTTTAGGTAGACAAGTAGGTAATCAATCAAAATATTAGTACTATTACACATAAATAGTAAGGGGTTCCCACCCCTATCTTTAGAACCCAAGCCTCTTCTGCCGCGTGGTGCACCCTGCTATAGCAAAAGGGGCTCTGGCGACCGGATGCTTGCGGCATAGCGCAGTCTAACACTAGCACAGTTAAATCCCTAGGCCACCGATGGGCAGCAGTGTCGGTGGTGCAAGAAGCTGTGCCCTTCGGTCCCAACCCATATGTCCAGCGTGGGGATTATGCGCATATCCCTCTTTTTATAGGGGAAGCCTATGTCCAGCAGTGGATTGAATAAGCTGAAATTGTTGTAGATACAAAGTTTACAAGAACGTACACATGAGGAGGGGCCTCGAAGAACGCCTTCTTATAGTAAAGCTTAGCCTTTTCCTCCGTGTAGATGGGCAGGTTCTTGTAGGGGTTCACCGATATCAACACATTCCCGATGTAAGTCTGCAAGAAAAAAAAAGTTTTATTCACCTTTCTTCCATAACATAATTTATAATGCGCACTGCTAAAATATGGAATCAGCTGCCAGCGTCTGTTTTTCCATTGTCTTATGACCTTAACGGCTTCAAAAAGAGAGTTAAAAGGCATCTTCTGAGAGAGCTCATCCCATCGTCGACCTCATCCTTGCCCACGCAAGCCTCGAGGTCAAAAGCTGGCCCAAAAATAAAAAAATATCCTCTCCTTCGTAAATGGAATGAAAACCATAAATATCGAAGATCACGTTTTTTTGGAACGTGCTCTCAACTTGAGGCATGAAGATGATAAGCCTCTTGTGCCTGTAATTTCACCGGCACCCACACCTTTAAAACCGAAACACAGCACAGCTGCTTCACGGCAGAAATAGGCATGGTGGCAGTACTTCCCCGGACAAGCCCTCCACAAAGAACTCTACTACTACTAAATCTTATTAGTACTAACAATAAATATATGGAAGCGAGTCGTTTGGTTCGACAAGGTGGGATGTCGAGCAGGTATGAGGGGTTGGTTCTTTACAGTAAGTCTGTTTGTCTGGTGATAAAAGGGGGAATCCTACGTAGAGTGGTGTTTTCTATGGAGGAACGTCGGTGTCGCCTTTGTAGGATTTGAAGTCGGTCGATGCTGATCATGATCTCAAGTTTCGTAAAAATTACTTTTATATAAGTTTATATTTATAAGTCAGCTCGACGCTGCGTGCGCGCTTGCGTGGGCAACGTCAACGATGATGGTGCGAGCTTTCCCAGGACATGCATAACAACTCTCTTTTTGAAGCTGCTATAGTCGTAAGTCTTTGGAAAAACAGATGCTGGCATACCAAACTTACTTTTACTTGTTCTATAGAAATAATTATTTGACAACTCTCAAGATCGTAAAGTTAAGCTCAATCTATGAATACCAAAGCTTCAGTATCCTACAAAGGTTTAACCGGTTTAGCATTAAAACATAAAAACAATTTATTGATTTGATTGAACCATTTTGTTCGTGATATTGTAATAGTTAAACGCCCATTTGCTATTACGTGGGCCGTGACAATTGAATTCAATGCGCACGATTACAAATCAATGGAAAAATTGTGAGCGAAATGTCATGATTCAATTAGTTTTATAGGTGAGAAATCTTGAAAACTCAACCCAAGTTCTGTTAAAAGTAGACCATGCTAAAGTAGGCACTGACATCCTTTAGAACACAGTTCTCAACTCTGCGATGCGATCGCGGTGCTGCTCGGCCAATGATCCTGACTTTATTAAATATACTCTAAATATAGAAGATCTACTAAAAAATGCTTTTTTTGCTTTTTTTTTAGACGCTGCTTGCTGAAGCAGTAGTCCTCAAGCAAGTTATAGTTCTGAACGCCAATGCTATCGAGGTGCTGCCCGGCCTAAGGCACAGGCCTCACCTGTCTGACCTGGCGCGGGCATGGCGCGGGCGCTTTGCTATTCCATTCAAGTTTAATACAAAATGCACGGAAATAAAGCACAATTTAGCTCGACGACTTCGCGTCATAACCACGTCCGATCAAAGACATACCGTGTGTCCTAAATTATACTTTATTTCCATGCATTTTGTATGAAATTTGAATGGAATAAGAAACCGCCAGTGCCATGTCTGCGCCCGACGCCAGTCACATTCATCGGGCACGGACATGACACGGACATGGCACAGGTGGTTCCTATTCCATTCAAATTTCATACAAAATGCATGGAAATAAAGCACAATTTAGGGCACATAGTATGTCGTTGCTCGGACGTATGACGCGCCTTTTCGGCGCCCGCGCCCGATCGCCGTCAGATGAGCGTCAGATGGCCGCCAGTTCGTAGTATGTACTTCCTTGCGACATACGTCTGTTAGTGATGTAAAAATGCGTGACGAATGACGATATCGAATTTAATATTGAATTTTGTGAATTGATTGTAAAATATGCAACGCTTTATGATCATTGTCGTTTCAATTATTGTAACTGAAATGTTCAAGATAAATTGTGGCTGGAAATCGGAAAGAGATTAAACCGGTACTAAGATTTTTTTATGTAATACCCATGGTAATACTAGCTGATCCTTGTGCAAATTCGTTTGCGCGTATTTTCTTCATCTGTATCTATCTATATTGGGTTTTGGTATTATTCCAAAACCCATTCCTTAGGGTTACCCTTTTTATCATTGTAACACGGGTTATACGTGGGTTATAGGAGATAAAGAAGAAAAAAAATTCGGTCAAAAGATGAAAATTAATTGCGGTAATTGTGTTCTAAGCATTAAGGGCGGAAATACAGACTACTAATTGTTTATTTTACGCAATAATAATTATATTATAATAAAATTGGAATAAATTTTCAATAACAGCTGTCAAACCTAAATCGACCATATCTCGAGAACTACTTATCTTAGACTTGCCTTTACTAGCTCAAATGGTAGCTATTGACAACCTTAATTTTCGATGACAGCTGTCAAACTTAAATCGACCATATCTCGAGAACTACTTATCTTAGACTTGCGTTTACTAGCTCAAATGATAGCTATTGACAAGACCTTAATTTTCGATGACAGCTGTCAAACTTAAATCGACCATATCTCGAGAACTACTCATCCTAGACTTGCTTTTACTAGTTCAAATGATTGCTATTGACATGAACTTAATTTTCGATGACAGCTGTCAAACTTGAATCGACCATATCTAGGGAACTACTTATCTTAGACTTGCCTTTACTAGCTCAAATGATTGCTATTGACAAGACCTTAATTTTCGATGACAGCTGTCAAACTTAAATCGACCATATCTAGAGAGCTACTCATCCTAGGCTTGCCGTTACTAGCTCACATGATAGCTATTGTTAAGATCTTAATTTTCGATGACAGTTTTTAGTTTGACAGCTGTCATCGAAAATTAAGATTTTATTAGTAGCTATCATTTGAGCTAGTAACGGCAAGTCTAGGATGAGTACTTCTCGAGATATGGCAAATTCAATTTTGACATATGTCATTGAAAATAAAGATCTTGTCGATAGCTATCTTTTGAGCAATTAACAGCTATTCTAGGATGAGTAGTTCCAGAGATATAACCATTTACAGATGAATTTGTAGAATGAGTTTCGAGTTGAGTTTTGAGTTTGAGTTTTAGAGTGACAGTGACAGTGACAATCCGAAATTATTATTAATTAATAAATATTAGTAATGATAACCATTGTGTAACATTCAAAAAAACCTATCAAGAGGTAACCCCATTCATTCGTTTAACCTCATAAGAGGGTAACCCTATCGACTGAGCCAAAAGGAACGGGTTACACTTTCGCTTGTGTTATGAGGAGAATAGCCAAACGAAAGGGTCATCCCGTCAACTGTATAACCCAATGAAGGGGTTTCACCTATGCGCAATGTTTCACGCAACTAACTCGAAATCGGGGTTGTACGGGCCCTGATCTGTATATTAATTAATTGTATGCACGAGAACAAGAGCATCTTCGTCTTCTGAGGATGACATGCTGACACATCGATACCGGACAACAGACTGCACTACACTTGTGCCTCTGTCACGTCATTTCTGCGTCATGTCCGAGCCATGTCCGCGCCATGCCCGCGCCATGTCCTCGCCACGTCCGTGCCACGTCTGCGCCATGTCCGCGCCATGTCTTTGCCCGATATGTGTGACCTGTGCCTTAGATGCGAACGACATACTTAGAAGAGGCTCTGATGTGATTCGGTTCTGCCCGGACGAAGATACAATTTCACTAAATTCTTATTCTGAGAAGCGTTTATTTATGTTATCTGCAACCACTGCTTCGAAGCAGAAATCTTCAAACAGTCAATCAAGGTGCTGTCCATTCAATCGAATAAGCAAGTAGAGTTTGAATTCGTATGTTATCTCGAAAGGGGGGGATTTGAACTATGGTAGTGCACAACTTACGAGAACTTCACTTAAAATAGGTATGTGATTCAAAATTCCTTTCTTTGTATTGCGTGGTAACCATAACAGAGAGACCTACAATTATCTTCATCATTGTCATGGATAGTTAACAAAATCAGCTGTTCTATAGCTGCCTCACATGCTTTTGACTAAAATTATGGGCTAACTTGACAAGAACTTATACTAGTTCAAACTCACCGTGTAAATATATCGTTTACTCACATATATAATGTTCTCAGAGAAGCGTTTCTTTAAGTTGTCGATAAATGCTGCTTCCGAACGGTAGTCTTCAAGCAGCACAAAGTCTTGAACCCCGACGCGATCGCGGTGCTGCAACGCGTGTTCCATGTTGCCTGTCACTGACACCGGCCGGAGAAGCCTGTAACAAGAGAAGCGATCATTTATTTGGGGACTGATTTTTTACGGACACTACACGCGAGTAACCACCTTTTTCACGATTAGGACAGATTTGTATGAAAACGGAAAACCGCTTGCGAGGTTTCGTACCTATTTATCAAAGTCGATTGACATAGGGCTCTGCTATGAGTATGGCTGGTAGAAACTAAGGAGATGCCACGGTTGGTAGTTTATTTTAACGTTCTTCCTGACATGTTCATTTTATAAATGAAGAAGAAAATGGAGGGAGAATACAAGTTGCGCCGACCCCAAATAGCGTGGGATGAGGGCAGGAAGATTGTTATGATGATGATCTTTTAATGATAATTAAAATATGTTTTGAAATAACAAGAACCCAAACACATTATTCGCAAATAAAAAATATTTGATTGTTTGATAGATTTTTCGTAAGGTTTCGCTTCGCTTCGCTTGATAAATGACGAACTACCCCGACGATGATACCTACAGTTTTCAGCACTGAAATTATATCCTCAATGAGAAGAAAGTTCTACCGTGACTTTAACATAATGTTTTACAACATAAAACACAAGCTATATTTTATTTTAAGTCGGGGAATTAATAAAAACCAGACATAGGTAATATGCGGTTATCTGGTTTATTGTCTGATGTCTAATGGACAGCAAATGATATTATTTTCGTTTGTCCTTGCTCTACCCCGAACGTATAAGTATTATGTTATCTGTGCCCGAACATTCAGTTTTGGAGTTTTTGAAGTCGGGATTATAGAATCCCGATCATGCTCTAACCGAGACTGAAATCTGTAACTCACGTATGTACCTTAATACTTTTTCCAGTCAACCTAAGATTATGTATGGGATAAAAAAAACAGCGCATCCATTTTTTTATACAAAGATGTACTTTTTGGAACCCCTTACTTACACCATACACAATACTCAAAACATTTATTGCTTTCACATGGTGTTTAAATTGAATTACAGGTTATCTTTTATATTATCTCGAACCCTGTCTAAGAGTATAGCAATATGGTAGGCAGACCAAGGCTAGATAGTTACCAAAGACCCCAATGTCACAATGCTTACCGTAACTTAGCAATTCTATACAAAAACAATTCACAGCAGTCTTGAAAGTCACTCAAACTGAAACCCATTATAGGAAACGCCTAGAAGGTCCTTCTACTATGGTCTAGAACATAATTTTGATACCACTTTTTTCTTTCCACCCAAATGGAGTAGGTACGTATTTTTATCAGATTAATGAGTTTAAAATTTGAGTACTAAATTATATTGTTGTTTTCAAACTTGAGAATGAAAGATCAATTTAATTTGTTGCAAAAATACACAACACTATATTTCGTATTTATAAATTTAAATTGATTTAGTTAACATTTTAAGATAGAAGACAACAAGCACTGTCTGAACGGACGCGAATCTTATGAGTAATGATATTGATAGACGACAAGTCATTAGCCTAGCCCATTATCTTATTTCTGTTTGTAAACAACATCTCGGAAGTAGGTACAGTCTGCGACGGAAGTAGAATTATCATAACAAAATGTAACCGCTAATAGCCACATACAAGCGTTGACCCCACACTTTGACTACACCACCACTAAACCAGCCTATATCAGTCAACAATCAAAAATTCTCTTATTTATTGGTCAAGTCATTGTTGTATACAATATGACGATGTCTTTCTGAATTTATCTAGTTTTATTAATGTTACAATTTTTATCAGTATCTAGCACAGAAAAGGGAAGGTCGTGTGGATATAATAAATGAATTGATTTGACTGCTCATAATCCCCACGACGGGCATGCGGATTGGGGATCACACACAGGGCTTTTCGCACTGCCCCGATGCTGCTGCCCGTCGGCGGTGAGGGAATTTAGCTGTGTCGGTGTTAGGATATGCCGTCAGAGCCCTGTTTGTTATACAGCAGGGTGCACCAAGGGCAGGTGAGGTTGTCTCGGATTACGAAGATGGAGGTAGAAACCCTTATACCCCTATGAATACACTTACAGCCAACAGTCACATACATAGCCTTGGAACCACATTGGTTTTCACCTGTGCCGTAGATCAATAATGGGTATCAATTATGAGTACTTACACTATGTAAGTACATCTGGACCTAGATCAAATATTTGCAACTATTGGCTATTGATCATTACGTCAACTGGGTCGTCAGAAGTGCTGCTTTAAAAACAATCCTGATTATTTTAATAGTAGCATTAAGTAAAACGACCTACCCAAAATCCTTCAAAGTCCATCTCCGTTGTTTTAAGGAGTTGGGCTGCCTGGGGTCAGGTAGGCAGGAGAGTAATACACAATATAATACCACAATGCAGGACGTCAGTGCAGACCTTTTCCCTCCACATTATTAATAAAAATTATCATTACGTAAGTTTTATTCTTGGGTGGAGACCACGTTTCGGCAAACGTAGTGTAAGACGCCCTACAGCCAGACGGAGTGACGATCTGCGAAAGGCTGCTGGTAGAAGGATGTGTCAAACTTAGGACAGAGGTGCAATGGCAATTATTGGAGGATGAAGCAAAGCAGTGGACTGCTATAGGCTGATGATAATGATTAAGTTTTATTCTAGAACCCAAAGGCATACCTCGTACTACTTATTAGTATTTTCTTTTTTTAAGAGTTTCAAACCTTATATTTTAATCTTAATTAGATTTTTTTTCCTAAAGAAGAAGCCTAATATATTTCTTCAAAAAAATATTAAGGACACTCATGCATCATACAGTCCAAAACTATAAGCAGAGCTTGTATTATTGGAACCACGTATATTTTTGTAAATACATACAATTACATATTTTCTATTACATATTATATGGATAGGAAACACTGAGACCCGAGACAAATATTTACAGATCATACAAACATTTGTCTCGCAGCGGGAATCGAACCTGCAACCTTCTGCATCTCCGGTGGACCTTTGCCCACTGCGCCACAGAGTCGTCGATAAAATGATTGTTTATTTGCGTGAAGTATGGCATTATAAAAATGTGTACAATGTTCACTTCGCCAAGAAACTTAGCATGCAAATGTTGAATTTTAGGTAGGAAAAATGGTTTGTCATTCATTCGTTACATTACTTATGTGACTGACTATACTTAAATTACCTACCTAATGAAGGGTGTGGGAATTGAAAATTACAAATGCTTATCGGAATCGTTTGTGAGTAAATACAACTTAAGTTCATTCTCAATTTAAGCTTAGAGTAGCTTGGAATAGTCAATCCATCCGGTTGGCATTTGGGTGATTGACCGTGGGTGAGGCTAAGAAGGTGTACGGGGTTCCAACCCCTATCTTCGGAACCCAAGCCAACCCCAACCTGCATGTGGTGCACCCTGCTAAACAACGAACGGGGACCTGGCGGCCGGCTTATTGCGGCATAGCACAGCCTACATTGGCATAGCTAAATCCCCTGGCCACCGACGGGCAGCAGCGTCGGTGGTGCGAGAAGCTGTGTCCTGAGATCCCCAACCCGCAAAGCCAGCGTGGGGATTATGCGCATATCTCCCTTTATTAGGGGATGCTTATGTCCAGCAGTTGACTAATATAGGCTGGTGTGGTGTGTTGGAGGCTAAGAAGTGTCATATTCTTCTTCTTCTTCTTTGCGTGTCAATACGTTAGTAAGTTGGTGACCTAGACTAAAACCTTACTTTTTCCTGATTTCCTATCTTCTGTCTGTGCATCTATTTAATGAAACCTATTTCAATATTAATATTAAATTATATATAAAGAGCACAATTAGGTAACAGATAAGTAGGTACAAAATAAAAATATGGAAATCATATCACAAAAATAAGCTGTGAAAACTTACAGGGAACAATAGATAAGAAAGGCCTTGTATTTATAACTTATGTCAATTTCCATGCGTTACCTACCATAAAGTTAAACGCGGTATTTAGTATGTCTTAGTAAGACTGTCTTACTGACTAATTAGTCAAGCCTATGACCGACTTATTGGCTAACTCTTACTACGCTTAGTGTAAGACGGTCTTCAGCGCGTGGTCTTAAAAGACCTTTAGAAAAAAATCCCAACTCTTTGCTACCTGCACATGAATAACAGCTACATACACAAATTCAAGTAAACATGATATCCGTAACACAAAAATTAGCTGTGAAGAACATTAAGAAAGGCCTTGTAAGCTTTGTCGTAAAGCGGTGGCCACATAATGTCGAATTGCTAAACCATAATCGTGTGTTGTGAATGTCAACTTTCTTGGCATTTGTGGAAATATCAACGCGGTATGGAGACATTTACAAATGTAGGTACTGTAATGTCATTTTTGTGAACAATCGAGACGTGCACGATGTTCCATAACTAACCCCCATTCTTATAAATGCTGCTTAAATAAATATATGGTTGCGCCGAACTCAGGGCGCAATGGATGGCGCTCATTAGGGAGGCCTATGTATGTACGATGAAATAAATAAATAAATAATGCTGGACATTATAACGCAGCATCATAATTACGTGGTGAACACACTATCACACTTAAAATTCTAAATGCGAAAGTTTGAACACAGTATAGTATGTTTGCTCGTACAAAACCGCGGAAAGGCGCGGGCTTGAAACCTTGCTTAAGGCTCCTACACACTTGCCGGCAGCAAAGCCGGCGGGTTTTTGCCGTGCGGGTAGCTTTTCTTCGTCCCCGGTGCCACCGGCAGGGTCAGAAAGCGCCGGGAATGCCGCTGGCATAGTATGTACCAAGGAGCCTTAAGAGTACCAAAAAGTGTGAAAAACGCATATGAAGCCAAAAAATTAAATGGAGTTTCCAAAAACGGGTCAAATACAAAAACAATTTACAATCTGTATTTCAATCTTATGACCTCTGTGGCGCAGTGGGCGAAGACCCGCCTTAGATGGAATATTAATAAACTTCAAATAAAATCTTCAATGAATTAAAGAACAGACTAAAATAATCTACTCTTCTCCTCAAAGTTTCACTAGCTCTGTCATTGAAATGAAGCTAAAATTTGTTGTGAAATTTGATTGACACGATAGACTTAACTTTATCGAGTTACCATAATATTGTAACCAGTGAATAAAATAAGGGATGCATATGTTCCGAGATTTAGGCCAATATTGATAAAAAGTTAGTAAATGCTTTTGTTGACGTCATCGAACTAGTCATAGTGCGACACTAGGTCAAACCACATCCTCATTCAGAACGGCCTGATAGCAATGAGGCGGCAGTGACCCACTTTATTTCCCTTGTTCTAACTTAGTAAGTAAGTTTGAGGAAACACAATGTTACTTGAAGATCATATTTAGTGAGATTTTTAAAGTTTCATTGTTGAACATGGAACATGGGGTGTAAGGGGCAAACCCGATCCCTGGAACCAAAGCCTGCGCTGCCTAACACTGTAAAAGAACTTTCAACATTTTTAAAGATAAAAAACTGAATGTAGTTATGCAAAATAGCAAACCTTCACGGCATAGAAAATAAAAATAAAAATTACTAGTTTTTAACTTACTTACTTATATGTTAGCTTGGACTGCGCTTTGACTACGCGCCGGAGTATGACTTCATCATAATATGGAAAAAGGAGTTTTTAGCACAATAGTTTCCATTTTTAGGTAGGTGGGTATTTATTAATTGTTTAGAGCATGATTGTGGTCGATGATATTGTATTATCTTTGGTCGGTGGCACAAATAAAGGAGTCCTATAGTATAAACACTCTGTGGAAGAGTCTTGGAGGTGCAGGGGATTCAACCTCCATCTTCTGAATCCAAGCCAACCTCACCTGCTCCTGGCGCACTATGTTAAATATAACAAATGCGGTTCTAGCGGCCGGCTGAATGTGTTATAGCACAGCCTAACACCGGCACAGCATGGGGATTATGGGCGTATCAACCTTTATTAGGGGAGGCCTATTTCCAGCTGTGGACTGATAGGCTGTTGTGATGAAGTGTAGTGCGAAGAGTCTTCAAGAGCACCCCTGGTTTTGCCATATAGCGATGGAACACCGTAGTGGTTTTGACCGGTAGAAGCCCGCCATAATCTTTCTATTGCGTGTGCAAGGTATCCATAAGAAATTCAACTCGTAAAAAAGGCCTATATGTCAAAGTCAAAAGGCATTTATTCAGTTAGAACACTAGTATCATTTTGAATCGTCTAAACGGGTTTTGATATATCTACATTAATCTTTAAATGTACTTATTATATTATGATCGCACATAGGTAGAACATTCAGCTGTCGAGGGGCAGAGGGACATCAAGCCACGCGGTTCTACCATTAATATAGTCCCCTAAGAATAATATGCTTTCTTAATTAATTTTAATGTAGGTTTTGATTCTTTTAATCGATAATTTAGTTGCATTTTCTGGGAGTTTATTAAAAAAGCGTACAGAATTTCCCATAAAGGAACAATTAAACTTCTGTAACCGAAATACGATTCTGTAAATAAATCCCCAGCAGTGAAATCAGGCTATGGATGGTGATAAATCAATATGCTTTACCTAACTGGAAGATTGTTACAAAATATGATACGAAACAGTGGAATACTTGGCGCCGCATGATTAGGAAAGCCGACTTGGAGTAACGGGAAAGAGTAGCGAGAACAAAGAAGAAGAAGCTTTACCTTATTGGAAATGGAAAATTTTCATTATTTCGCCAACGTCACGAACACTTCAACTTGACCCGAATCCGTAGCGGGGTGAATGTGACTGCGTGGACACGCGATATTGAAAGCAACGTAAATATTGGGCAAGCTTTTATTGACTCTATTCTTTGACGAAAACAGAACTGAAGAAAGTAAAGTAGCAAGAAGCCATACTTACTGAGGCGTAACCTGTTTACCTTCTTCTTTTTGAATGAGCACAGATAACATAATACTTATTATGAGTCAGAGATGTGTGTATTATATGAAGCCCTTGCATGTAGTCTGAACTAGCTTCCGACCGCGGCATCACTCACGTGGTGCGGGAAAATGTAGCCTTACCGTCCTATACATAACAGTTCTATAATAGAAAAATAAATAAAGATAAAATGGCGTTAAAATATCATGTCAACATTGATACGCATATAGGTTGGTGTTATTACAGGCCACTGTGACCTGAACCACCACCTAGTAAAGTCAGGAGCCACGGACAGCGGCACCTGTCGCGGCTGCTTTCAAGCTGAAGAAACAGTGGAGCACGTCATATTACACTGCACTTTAACAAACGAAGCCAGAACTAAATCCGGGTTACAAAAACTGCTTGATCAAGCCTCACAAACGCAGGCAGTATCGGGAATCCTAGAGCAATGTTGCCACCAACCCAGAGTCCTTCTCCGTTATTTTAAGGAGTTGGGCTGGCTGGGGTCAGGTTAGCAGGGGGGCAATGCACAATACACCCCAATGCGGGACGTCGATGCAGAACTTTTTCCCCCACTTCAAATTAGAATAGAATTAGATCGTGTCAACATTTTTTTTACATCTAAATGACAGGGACAAGCTTACTTTATCGAGCGTTTTAAAATGACATTTGGTTATGAATAAGGGCTTAGTGTTTATCCAGGTCATAACTATGTATACTCCAAGTTTGTGCTGAACAGACGTCAGTGCTGCACACATACACATACACATACACACAAACTCTATAATAATACATAATCGGGTTAAACACTAAAATAAATAGTACTTAAAATTTACAAACATGCGAGCATTTTACAAAAAATGACAAATAAAATTCCACTAAATATGCATGGCTGCTAACAGGAGTCAAATAATAGAAATATTCATTAAGGACAAGGCATTTGTTGGGTATTACTATCAGATGATATATTTTTTACCCCAGTATTTATGATTTTAGCATAACAAATGCTTAAAATATGGAATCTAGATAAATTATACAGCGTCAAGTGGTAACTTGTACTCTACCCATAACTATAGTGCCTGGAACTTAGTTATAAGGCTTGCTCAGCACCTACACTATACTCTCAGCTGTAGGGAAGGTAGGAAAGATAAATAATAATGGAATATTTCACACCAACACCATGTAGGAAGACCCAAACTAAGCAGAGCGCTCGTGTTATGGAAACCACATGACTGATCTATTATTCGATCCCACCGAGGGATCAATATTTGCATCATATTCTGCAAATATTTGTCTCAGATCTGAGTGTAGTATATTTCGATACTATTGAAGAATATGATCCAAATATTGATCCCTCGGCGTCCCTCGGCGGTAATGAAACCCTCAACCTTCTGCGCTTTATGCGGACCTTCACTCACTGTGCCACAGAGGTCGTTAGATAAAGACAAAAATACTTAGATTACTGCCGTAATAATAAAGTGTTATTTCCGCAATTAAAAATTTATAGCTAAAGTTATTCGCTTTCGTCAAATATGTGTCACAATAATCAAGCAATAAAAGATTAGTAAGAACGCCAAAACGTGTCGAATCCATACACCGTTTTATTTCAATAAAAGATTCAAATCACATAGCTTTAACTTACAGGTATAACTGTAATAATCAAAACTCTACGTCTTAGAAGTTAAAGTTCAAAATGATTGTGTACGGCTTGCATGGTGACTATTTTGGTATCGTATCCAAAATTGTTCGAAGTCAATCACCTTGCTTCTGCGTCTGTGTTACTTAGGTAACGCTAAATAAAGACTTGTTTCTAAGTAATCCGATAATAGTTGGTGCGAGAGACTAAGTACCTACCTAATCTATTTATTTCTCACTACCAAGCCTACCTAACAACCAATCAGCTTTTAGCAGTCCATTGCTGGATATAGGTCTCGCCTCCCCTAATAAGAAGGAGGACATGCCTGTAATCCCCACGCAGGGCATGCGGGTTGGGGATAGCAGGGCACAGCTTCTTGCATCAGAGATTTTAGATGTGCTGGTGCAAGGCTGCGCTATGCCGCAATCAGACGGCCGTCTGCGCCAGAGCCCGTTTGTTAGTTTGCAGGGTGTACCACGTGCCGGTGAAGTTGGCATTGGGTTCCGAAGGTTCATAATTATTAGGGAGGGGTAGGGCATTAATTGCAAAACTAACCATTTTGCAAAGATCTCAATGACCCATCAAATCATCTCAGCTATAATATTTATATAACACTGGTTCCATTCTCATTTTTGGACCAAAAATTATATCATCATATTATCTTTGACTGGCTGAACTATGTCAGCTGCTATTAAGCTCCTGAGCTGCTGAGCTGGTCGCGGGTTCATGAGTTTTGTTACCAATAGTATCGGCTCTGCCTAGTTTGGAATCAGGTGACCGTGAGATGTTCCGGATATTTAGCTAAGTATTTTAATAATGTTTGATCTGAAACTAACATATCTAAGATTGCCAAAGTCTCATCAAAATAAATTCAATACCTAATGCTGGTTCGATTCCCGCTACAGGACAAATATTTTCTCATTCTATGTAATAGTAGGTAAACAATTTACTGCTCTAACAATGATAAACATTCTTTACATGTTTATTGTTGTTCTAGATAAATATGAGATCATCTGTATGTCTATGTAGATATATTTAAATTTCCTGTTATTATCTGTATCTGTTTGGTTTCTTGAATATATATGTGTCATTCTATATGTCTGTTTGTTAGTGATGAGTCTGCAGCTCTGGCTCCGTTATTAGAGATCTTTACTAAGACACAACACACAGCATCAGTCAAGGTCATAAGCTCATATATTGTAAAAGCGATAACCATTGGGGAAGTAAGAAATCAGAAGAACCAACTCTAGATTAACCGAAGACATCCTCATCATCTAGCATCGTCAATGTGGGAATTCGGTGGATTGAAACCGTTCATCGATAATACTTTATGGGAGCCTTATGTTCAGTTGTGGACTAGGCTGTTCATAATGATGATTCCTATATTGTTTAATTTTAATTCATCAATAAGTCACAATATTGTTCGAAACATGTTTTTTACTTGAAGATCGTACCTTCAAGTAAAAAGCATGTTTCGAACACGCTATTATACGCTATTAGGTATTAAATTATTTCTTACTAGTTTCGGATTGCGGCTTTGGTCGGGTTAAATCAGACATCATTATAGTTCTATTTTTGGTTACTAGGTGTAGGTACTTAATTTAGATCAATGTTATTCTATGTTAATTTGATTAATTTACAAAATACAAATATTAATTTGACATCCAAATTTTAATTCGTAGGTATCGTCATTATTATTTATTAATTTTATTACCTACTTTTCTCTTAGCATAATACAGTCATATTTTTTTAAATATTATATCATCGTTACACCTACTTGAAAAAAATAAACTTATCTTAACTTAATGTAGTTGTTATTTTTTTTTATCATTAAGTTTGACCATAGAACCCAAACCTATTTACTAACTATTATAATTTGCATTGCACGTCATATTTATTATAGCTGAATATGAAACATTTTTTATAATAGTTTATCATCTATATTTTACTATGTTTATTTTATTTTATTTTATTAAGGCACAAACGGTTTACAAAATAATCACATATAAGTATTACAAAATAAGTTCTTACACCAATCAAGCTGCCACTTATAGAAACTTTTTTTTTTGCTTGTTTGCAGATATTTGTCTAGGGTCTGGGTGTTTTGTATGTATGATATGTATGTATTTACAAAAAAAATGTATCTATGTAGTATATCAATCATGTGGTTCCCATAATACAAGCTCTGCTTAGTTTGGGGTTACATGATGCTGTGTGATAACGTCCAGGATTATTTATTTATTTATTTATATACTTAATTAATAAAACGGTACATATATAAAAAATAAGTAAAGACTACATATATAAATAGGTATATAAATAATAATATTTATGATAAACAATGCATGAATACGGTGATAAGTATTTGTGGAAAGCAAAAATATGTCTAATTCAGAGAACCGCTCATTGTATAACTTACAAGCTCGAGAAACAAACGAATATCGAGAAATATTCAGAGCAAATAAACTATCTTTATCAAATTCTTAAACTACATACATTTTCGATAGGTAGGGTACACCGAAGTAGGGCCAATGAATACCTAGTATTTATACTAATTCCATGAGTACGGCACGCGCCGAGAGCGTTTCGCTGCAACGTATAAATATCATGAACACTTAACTAATTTACAAGAGGTGTAGTTCACTTTCACCTTTGAGAGCAGACCACACCAGCACTTGACTCCCTGACTCATGCGTTGCTAATGCAAGAAAGTTCACAAATTAACACCTTTTGAAGCAGGTGACCCTGGGAACAAACTTAACGGCCAAGATTTTCTTCTTTTGTTTAAAACAGTTTTGTTTACGACTGTGTATCACATAATCTTTCTTTAATTCTTTATTGTACACAGAAAAATAAATACAGAAAAAAGTATAGGTACTTGAAAGCTATGTAAAAAGGTGAGCTTAACCCTGAAAGAGTTTAATCTTAATCCTTACTAATATTATAAATGCGAAAGTTAACATATTTGTTTGTTTGTTACGCTTCCGCGTTGTTTATCACTCTAAACAGTTAGGTAATTAACGAAAAAAATTACTTCTAAATTGAGCTCGATGTAAACGATGAAAGTTTTCAAATTGTGCAACTCGTACTAGGGATAACGACTATCGAGCGCTAATTCTAATTCTAATTTGAAGTGGGGGGAGGGGTAGGGGTGGGGTGGGGGGGGGGGGGGTGGGGGGGGGAGTTCTGCACCGACGTCCCGCATTGTGGTGTATTGTGCATTGCCCTCCTGCTAACCTGAGCCCAGCCAGACCAACTCCTTAAAATAACGGAGAAGAACTCTGGGTCGGTGGCAACATTGCTTTGGGATTCCCGATACTGCCTGTGTTTGTGAGCCTTGATCAAGCAGTTTTTGTAACCCGGATTTAGTTCTGGCTTCGTTTGTGGCAGTGCAGTGTAAGATGACGTGCTCCACTGTTTCTTCAGCTTGAAAACAGCCGCGACAGGTGCCGCTGTCCGTTGCTCCTGACTTTACTAGGTGGTGGTTCAGGTCACAGTGGCCTGTTATAACACCAACCAGTATGCGTAGGTCGTCACGCTTCTTTTTTAATAGGGTGTTGGTTATTTTATTGTTTGCATTAGTTTTGTATTTTTACAATCCTGTCTCCGGTTCCACAATCTTTGGTGTTCGCGTTTGGTGTATCGAGCACTAAGTAAGAGTTAGCCATAAGCTCATACGAAAAAGAAGAAGATAAGTTGGCGTATGTATAAGAATACATAATTTTGTCTAAAGATTAATTTTTACTGTTTTTTACATCTGATAATGTAAATACCTGTATTTTCGAAAAAAAAAAAATGAACTATGAATGTGTTCCATGACCGATATTCCTTATTACTACCGTGCCTACTTTGCGACCGGAATAACTACAAAATAAAAGACTTTCAAGAAATCATAAAAAAACCAGTCCTTTTAATGATCTATGTCCTTTTAGAAATATCTAAATGGCAAGAGTCCGTTAGTCGTTCTAATTATTAATCGAAAATGCGAACGATATGTTGAATACAAATCAATCGATGGATCGATCGGACAGTCCTACATTTTATATGCTCGCTATAATATATTGCTGCTTAAATATAAAACTAGAAAAAAAAAGAAAATACTTTTGGTTACTTCGATATTCTAGGTCACAATAATAATTGTCTGATTTCCTTGTCGTATAACATTTAAAACCTTTGTGTACCTACGGTAGAACTTAACGTACTATGAACTATGAAATAATGTAACAGATTTTAAATATAAATGATTGTTGACGCATTTAATATATACATATAAATATAAATAATTTATTTATATATATAACTGGCTTTCACCCGCGGCTTCACTCGCGTGGTAAAGGGCTTTAAATCCTGTTCATAAGATAGTATCTACCAACCAAGTTTCATCTACATGCGTTCAGTAAGTAGGTTTTGCGGGAAAGAGTAACAAACATCCATCCATCTTTACAAACTTTTATATTTCCAACGTAGCTACCTACCAGCGGGACATCTACTCCCTTGCAAAGTATATACGCCTACCGTACCAATATTACCATTATTAAGTTCCCCAGTATTAGGTAGGCTCATATTATTAGAATAGGACTTATGTCACTCCTTGGGGCTAAGTCTATTACAAAATACACGTAACCCGTAATCGAACCTGCGCTAAGCTAAACAGAATGGTGAAAGTATGTTGAAACGAGAACGTTGAGAAACAATAATTGGGAATTGAACTGCTCCGTAAACTTCGCGATGGCTTATTGTATTGTGAGAAACAGCCGTGTGGCAATAACTGACTTCGTTAAAACATTCACTTCTCACAGAATTTTAATCTTAGTTATGAATTAACTACTTACTTAAGTAAATAAACATGTCAATATGATAAAACGACCTTAATCAATCGACTTAATCTTAAACAACTTGCGTTGCGACCGATCGCATAGCTCGCGTAAGCTGAAACTGAGCGATTTAAACTGTTCAAGTAGCTGGGAATCAGTGTCCATAATGGATTCCATGGACGATGCATCCAGGATTGTGCAGTCATGTGGCTACAATATTACAAGCTCTGCTTAGTTTGGAAAGAGATCGCGGGGACGTAGTCCGATACGCTGGTCCGATCAGATCAGCACCGCCCTCGACTCCGATTTTTATGAAGCCTTGCATTGCGCTGAGGGTACGCAAACGCGATCGAGCTGGTAAAAAAACGCGCAGGCACCCTGATCTCGGTGGCGTAACATCGCGCGTCAAAAAATATTCGAAGGAAGGAGTCCCGACCCTCAGCCTTGAGGAAAACGACGCGAGGAGGAGGATGAGGCTTCGTTTGGGGCTAGATGATGATTATGTCCAGCATTATTTATATTTATACTTGTTTGTTTTCAAAATATGAAAGAATAAAAAAATACCAATAAGTCAGGTACCTGCTCTTAGCAGAGTAATAACGAATGCTCGCTATCACCGTCTGCCATCACTGGAACTGGTTAGGTGGAGGCATTGTTCCGAAAAGTTGCGTCATGGTCATCCGATCCTTACACTACAGTACACTACATACTACCAAGGTAGGTGCCTAAGGTGTACTGTTACAAGCTGTATCAGATTACGTTGAGGAAGTATGATTCAGTTGGTGCGTTATGTATGCTGGTTTGCGAGCTAAGGTTAATGCCTATTTTGTAAATGAAGCTTTTGTAATAGTATTTTTGTTTTTAAATATTGTAATTGGTGTGTTGATATAATGTAAAAACAGTATATTAAGAGGCATCGCCAACTGGGCGACTCGTCGCCGCGTCTAGTCACCGCGACAAGACGCGTCGTTGTCGTTTGCATCTGGTGTCTTATCGCCGTGACTAGTCGCGGAGCTATCACTTGCGTCTGCGACTAGTCGTTACGACCGACGTCATGCAGGAAACCTTTCATTAGTAGTAGAGTAGAGACTGAAGCCGAGCTTAAGCGTGCCTGTCGTCTTGTGTGCGCCGTGGACAGCGCGTCTAGGCGCAGCGACAAATAGCGAGCGTGTGCGACTTCCTTAGCTGGTCAATAATGCCTACCATGGTTATGTTGGCTCATCTCTGCAATATGGTTTTTTATTATGGGGCAACAGTGTGGATATTGACAGAGCGTTTAGAGCCCAAAAGAGATGCATTCAATCACTATGCAGCTAACTTTCTGGAACCTTGCAGGCCACTATTTAGAAAATTCAATATTTTGACCCTACCAGGTCTTTATATCAAACATGCAGTGGAGTTTGTAAGGCACTATCCGGAATTTTTTAGAAAAAATCAAGACTTCCGCACTAGAGTACTGAGGGATACATCCAACAACAAACTGCATCTTCCTAAATATAAATTGATACAAACTCGACGTCAAGCTTATTACATGTGTTTAAAAATTACAACAATCAACAGATTTAAAAGATTTGAAGGGTAAATCGTTTTACATAAAAGTTAAAAAATGGCTTTCAGAAAAATGCTTTTATTCTGTATGTGAATATTTAAGTTTCAGGAACACGACATAGGGATCAATCTGTTTATTTTCATTATGTAGGCTAAATTCTAGATAATTTTATTTATGAAGGCGTGTTATTTTATGTATGCATGACTTATAAAAAATTGCGTGCCAAAGATTTTGGTAGGACATAAACTGGACTGATTAACTTTTAAGATCTTTATTGTATCACATGTGTTCGTGCAAATAAATATAATTTATCATTTATCATTTGTCTTCGCGACTCCGCGAATCTGACGCCAAGTGTGCGGAGCTTTGAATAAAATATATGAAAATTGTCGGCCGCAGTCTATCGTCGCGTCTAATCGCCGAGCTGTTGCATGTCTCCTAGTGTGCTCCTAGGTTTAATGGAACTCAGGACCTCGTTTAACATCAAGCAAAACACATCAATCTTTTACTTTCCATTTGTTAAATTTATTATAATCTTGTATTGACAAGATTGGATGATTAAGAACGAGACTGTGCTGGTTATCAGATCATTTACTTTTACTTTTTCCTGTTTGAATGTAGTGATCAATAAAGTGTTATCTATCTAGCTATCTATCATTTTGTTAGTACACCCACATCGAGGAAAAGGACCTCTTTTAACCTCAAGCCCATCAATCTCTTACTTTCTATTTGTTAGATTAATTTTGAGTATATAGTCTGTAGTAATATATAGTATACGCAGTTCTCTGCGTCGTGGTGGGCAAGGCCCGCCTGGGATGCAAAAGATTTCAGGTTCGTTTCCCGCCGTGAGGCAAATTTTTGTCCCATGTCTGGGTGTTTTCTACGTATGTAAGTAATTTGAGTAATGTATGATTTACAAAAAAATGAATAAGTGCGTTAGTAGTCCGAGGTTGTAGAGAGGGGAATGCATTGAATGTAGTCAGGGAGTCTGAGGCGGCGGGTTCTGTCTGACATTTTGGTTCGAGTTGGGAAGACACGTCCCGCTTTGCACCCTGCCCGTATTATTCGGCTTTGACTACACCTAAACTGCTGCATAATTAGCTAAGTGAAAGTTTGCGTGTTAGTGTATTTGTATAATTGTTGTTTGTATTTCGTGTAATTAGTGTGATACACCTACGTGAACTTTATCAAATCATCAAACCTAAACATTGTTAGGCAACTGAAAAGCTTTTGTTTTACTCTTGATTACTTTAATACTCCGATGTATTACTAAACAATTTGAAGACACGATCGACTTCCGTCGGACCGACCTCGACACAAGGTTTAAAACATTCACTCTTCCCTCAATATTCACAATCGCAAGATGCAAGGCGATCTGGTATATCTTGGCTAATCTAGTTTTGATTTCTTATTTTATGCATAAATTGTTTCATAATCTTAACAGATTTGGGTTTACATACATTGACTGAATCGTCTTCATCGATACAAAAGACATAAACGCGCTCGCTATATTGTCACATAATAAAAACTTTTTATTTATTAATACTTTACGCCAAAACTATCTAAAGAACTGGATGGATATTATGTTCTAGATCATGAATAATGGAAAAAAAGAAGCCCAGTAAATAGCCACGTGAAGAAGAACGTGCCTTGGCTGACACCGACTCCAAAACTAACAGGTAGGTATCTAGATCTACCTATGTGGAAAACGCATAGATCGTAAGGGATAAATTTATAGAAAAAAGGTGGATGAACTAAAAAATAACCAATTATTTTTAACTTTTTAGTTTTACAGTTTTTTTGAATAAATGTTTTTGAAGTCGGTTTTTTTTATTTTAAATTATGTAACGCTCGATAAAGTATTATTCACCTGTCCCTGTCATTTAAATGTAAATTAAAAGAGTTGACATGATATTTTTACACCATTTTAGCTATTTGAGATTTACAGAACGGTTACGAATAGGATGGCAATCATCTGATTAATTTAATGTACATTAACGGCTGAGAACCGTGTCTAGAAGTCTGATCAAATGAAGATCAGAGATGGAGTGGACCATGCTGACAGTGGAATTTAATACCGTTGCTTTATTAAACATCAGGCTCGCTCACGAAGACTATCGACAAAGTATTCTATTCGTATCGTAGACGTAAACTTTTGGCCAATGGCAAAGCGTACATTCAAAATGACGGTTTGTCATTGGTCAAAATTTTTCGTAACGCTTACGATAGGTACGCCAGGTTGAAATATCGACGTCCAGTTATTGTACAGTTCGTGTTTTATTTATTTTCAGTACCTTTTTACGTGAATCTTATTTTTTTTTATCAATAATTAAAGATAGGTAAAAAATATACATATATGTATAAAATAAGGTAGGTAATTAATAAATATAGAAAAGTGGGTAAAGATTTTTTGAAATAGTTGGGTGTTTTTCTATAATGATTAGATCCTATTTTTAGTTATAAAACGGTGTAAACAGTAACTAGATAGTTTTAATAGTAATAGTTAAGTACATAGTAAAGTATTAGGTTTACATTTTTTCTTGTTTTATTTCGTAGTTGTTGTATGTATGAACTGCGCAAGCCAGTTCATAGCATTGCATTTGCAATGTCACAGAACCTGAAATTAACAAAGAGCCTGCAGTGAATGAGTTTTTTATAAGTCCTCTAACTGGAACGGGATGGAAACTGGCTTTGTAACTAATTAAATATATAATAAATACCTACTGCCAACTGTAGGCCTGTCATCTATAACTACACTCGCTGATTAAACGGTGCATCAAATAATTCTTTCATAAATACTATTTTTTTTTTCAAAACATTTGAGTTCACAACACAGAAACAAAATACTTTTTTACTATTAAAAACGATCTGCAAAAAATATGATTTATAGAATATAAAATATATTTTCAAAAATTACAAGTTGGTGTGGGATACACACGAACATCATAAAAATTATTTATAAAAAAATTACATGTTAAATGGATTGGGATCTCTAGATCGACGAAGAGTCAAAGCACATTCATATCTGAGCACTAAGTGAGCATGTGCCTTCGTGCCCATTATTGTACTGCATACTTTTTAATATAAAGTTCTTATAATTTGTGGGTCAGGTTCTTTAGGTTCAAATATGGTTGCCTTGAGGTCATGTATATCTTTGTAGAGGCTAATTGTTAATGTCACAATTAGCCGAATCCTAGCAAGTGTATCGATCTTCAGTCACATCACGTGCTGCGACAAGGCTGTATGAATAAGGAATTTAGCTAATGGAGCCTTGTGCATTGTAATGAGAAACGTTTACCGTCTGTTTTCGTACATTCAATAGAAAAAGTTTACTGAGTGGTTTCTTTGTGAAGGAAAGTTAGCAAATTTATTATTTTGTAGCATTTAGTTTTATAAGGAAAATAACGTAGGTACCTACCAACTCAGTAATTTCTAAAGTAAAGGATAATAAAAGAAAGTCTTCTTTTAAAGTAAAGTAGGTATTATATTAAATAAAATGTATGTTTTAAAAGTGTTACATAATTTTATATGTTTCAATTTATTTCTATCATTTCAGGCGTGCAAACTTACGTGAATTATATACATAATGTAAAAATGATTATACGTAAAAGCGTAAACAAATGTTAAAATATTATATTAATTATAGAAAATAGTAAAAAAATAATGCAGTCATAAATTATAATAACATTCAAAAAGGTTCAAAAAATCATTATAAATAAATTAGAATAGTTGTTGCAGATGTACATATGAGCAGTGACTATTTATATCAAGGTCCAGTCAGCTTATTTGGCTGACTACTATCAAAAAATGCTCAAGTTGTGGCTCAAGAAACAACCATCCTTTAGATGTTATACTGGCATCCCTAGGCTACGGAAACCGCTTACCATCGGGAGGACTGTATACCTTTTTGCTAACTTATAAGTATATAAAAACAGTTTTTCGTTATTACAGTACAATAAATCCATGCTAAGTCATAGTGAATAACTAACTGAATGTCAAAAACGAGTCTAAGTGGTGGCATGTTGTTTGTTGTGTTCGTTCCTGCGCAAGCTAAAAAAAATCGGCCAAGTGCGAGTCGGACTCGTGCAAGTAGTGTTCCGTACCATATGTATACATACATGTATGGGAGGAGCCCCCTTAATTTATTTTATTTTAAATTAAATGATATATTTCTGAAGTGAATATACATTTTAATATGCTGTGAATATTTCTAGCAATAACCTGTTGCCGTTATTAATATCTAGCAAAAACAGCAAAAAAAAATCACGTTTGTTTTATGGGAGCCCTAGTTAAATATTAATTTTATTGTGTTTTTGTATTTGTTGTTTATAGAGGCAACAGAAATACATCATCTGTGAATCTTTTCAACTGTCTAGCTATCACGGCTCATGAGATACAGCCTGGTGACAGACAGACAGACAGACAGACAGACAGACAGACAGACAGACAGACAGACAGACAGACAGACAGACAGACAAACAGACAGACAGGCGGACAGTGGAGTCTTAGTAGTAGGGTCCCGTTTTTACAGCTTGGGTACAGAAACCTGAAATGAAAAATGAGATACCTATGTAACTGCTTTTATGACAGTACTACGGATACCTAATCCCCCAAAAAATCCATTGAATTATATTTCACCAATTATATTTCTGTTATTTTCTTCCCTCAATGTTTAAGAATATTGATTAAATACCTACTTAATAAGAACCGACTTTCAGAATGGCACATAATAACACAAATATGCACACACTCTCCAATTTACAAAAGCTTAACCTGTCACGTACAATCCTTTGGGGGTATGACATCATTGTGTGGGCTGTGACTCAGGTCGAATTTTAGTAGAGCCGATATAGCCTCTTGACACTTTGTTCGTCATGTATTTCCTGTGGATAAGGCTGATTAATTGCAGAAGTGGCATGTACTGAATGTCATATAATTGTTGGATTTGTCTCATCCCATTTATTGTAGCAATAGACTTTCGTTACTGAGCAAATATTTGAAGAATAAGTATTAAGTAGGCATATATAATTAAAGAAGACGTAACGTTCCTAACTGTATAGGTATATTTATATACTAGCTTCCACCCGCGGCTTCGCTCACGTGGTACTAGTATAAAAAGTAGCCTATGTGTTAATTCAGGTCACAAACTATGTATATTCCAAGTTTCATCCAAATCCGTTCAGTGGTTTTTGTATGAAAGAGTAACAAACATTCATCCATTCATCCATCCATACTCACAAACTTTCGCATTTATAATATTAGTAGGATTAGTAGGACAGTAGGATAGGCGCTTACTAGCTTAGCAGATCATATTTATTAACCAACACTCCGCCCGGTCACTACTTGAATGGGTGGACCGTTTAGTGAAATTTAGATCTAAAGCGCTTCCGTGCTTCGGTAGGCACGTTAAGCTGTTGGTCCGGGCTTTTTCAGTGGTCAAGCCATGTCAAAGGCCTTCGGGCGACCTAAAAACTCCGACACCAGAGTTGTCCACTAGCTCACACGGAGCATATACGGAGAAGAAGATATTGCAATATGTGCGTTAGTCTCTCAAAAACTCGCAAATGGCTCGACCAAATTGAATATTTTTTCGTTTTGTTCGCCTCGATGGTTGGTTTAGCAAAAAAATAATTATGTCGGAAGAGGAATAGCCGAAAATCGAAAAAAATTAAATCGGTTATTTTATAAGGCATATGGTGGTTCACCGGGAGATATGGTCCATAATCAAACAAAAATTGATGACGTTTATTTTATTGTCTTAAAAAAATATGTAATAGAGAACATAAACTTAAAAAAAAACCTGGTTCCACAGCGTGTTTTAGACTTCTGCCCCCATACTTATGAATGCTACTTAAATTTAACCGTTGCTTAAAGTTAGTCCTGACAATGTTTATTTAAAAAACGGTGAGAGATGGCAATACTTTAAGCATTGTTTATGTTTTAGCAGATTTTTTCAAGTAAGAGGCCATTTAATGAAATAAAAAATGTGGCACTTATAGTTACAGAATGTACTTAGGTTACTCACGTATTACATTCTATTTAATTAAAACTGGAAAACTGGAAATTACCAATGTAAAATACCTATGTCAAAAGTTTATCCGAAGATCGCGAAAAACAACTAAATTAAATGTGATGAGACTTTAATAGTACACGAGTACAATATTTTGTAACTTATAACCTAAAGAGAATTAGCTCATTCATATTGAAAAATGAAGGCTCTCTAAATAAGTCGAAACGCTGTCATTTATTTAATCGTTTTTCAATATGAATTAAAACATAAGCTTTAAATAAGAAGATTATTATAGACAAAATGTTAGTCGCAACACTCGCAACATAAAAAACTCTATGATGGTCGCACCTTTTTACGGCAAGTTTGTAAAAGCAGCACTTACCTAGGGTGTGAAGCACTTTATTACAGGCTGCATTCTGCTAGGGTAAGACAGACAGCAGTTGCGATACGTTAGTGCAAAGAGTAAAATAAGCCTGCAGTGCCGCACCTCGAGGCGCGGCCGACCTATATCCCATATCCGTTGGGAGACTGTTTATATTCTATGAAATAGACAAAAAGTTTGCAAAATAAACATACCCATGTTTGTTTCGCTAATTTTTTGTCTTTTTAAATTTAAGTTTAAGAGAAATACTTACTAAGTCCTCTATCTTAATAATGTAAGTGTCCATCATGAACTTACCTATATACCCTGCTACCTAAATTCCTACTTACCTAGGGAAACAATAAACATATTGATTATTGAGTAATTTATAGTTTCTATAGATGTTATAGGTAGGAACACGACAATATGGCCGATTCCAATAATATACTGTAATCGATGATGCTTCATTTTCCCTTGAAAAATTTACAGTGTTTCAGGGGAAAACGAAGTGTTACGGTATATGGAATCGGCCATTAGACGATATGTTTTAATAAGTCAAGCAATAGCTATCTTCATTTTGCGAAACGAAAACCACTTTGTTAACGTTACCCGTTTAACAAATTCGAAATGCAAATGGCGTTGCTTTGGAGGACCCTCCTTCTAAAAGGGGGAGTGCGGAATACATATAGTTTCCGAGAAAAAAATTAAGTATGAGTATGTAAAAAATAAACGCCAAAATACAAAATCGAGAGAGGGGAAATGTGGGAGTACTAGGGTGGGGAAACCTCCGACCTATGACTACTCAAAAATACCCACCAACCATCTGCCAGTTTGCTGCGGAAAGGATTTAAGGATTTATTTAAAAAAAAAGTAAAATTTTGGCATTTGGCCATGCCAAAACAACATCAGAAATGGCATAAACGCTATCAAATGTGTGAAAATGACATCTAGTTAGACAAAATTTCGTGAAACATTAGAATTTGCACAAAATTTATACTTAATTTTTTTTTTATTTAGTATAGAACTATCTCAGAAATAAGTTTCAGCCTCCTAGCTCACTACACCTAAAGGAAAGTTGAATACTATTTTGTAATACTAGATAGCCTGTTTGAAGTCTGTTAAAATTATTATATTTTTTTGCGGACGGCACTAATACCTGCTTCAATATTGATGTTACGCACACAAATACTCCTATCGATACACTTCACTACTACAACCAAGGCAAACCCGCCTTCGTCAAATAGAATAACTATACCTACCTAACATAACCATTGAAAAGATCGCCCTGAATTGCATTTGTGGAACTTAGATTACGGTCTGTTTTCAAAAAACTAATTCAAGCACAGATTTTCTGGTCAATATTTTAGTATTTTTTAATTAACCATTTCGTTTTAATACATAACATTGGCTAGTCAATTTATTAGTCTAGCTAGTCATTGTATAAAATTCTATGCTCTAATTATAGTATTGTATTATGTTGTCTGTGGCTTTAATTTAATCTACATTCTTGAATATGGGCCTTAGTGTGGCTACATATAAAAATGTTAAGAATCTAGGGAAAAGAGTTTTCTATACAAAGAAAAATGCAATTACTTAATACATTTCATAGAGCAAGGAATAAAAGAAGAATACGACATTACTCATAATAGACAATGTTCCGAAGTTTATTGTTTAACACGGGAAAGATGGTTTTTCTATTTTCTCATGATTACCTACAATGCACGAAGATCAGGCATTCGGAAGTCACCTACCGACTAACTTTGTGTGAACGAACGAGTGAATGAATGGACAATTTAAACAGTACAAGTATTGTTTTACAAGTACAATGATAGGTACCTAAATGATATGTGAACCTACCTACCTACCAAGATAAAATTTTACACATAATAGTTAGTTGCCTAATTATTGGGCGGCTTAGTTGATGAAAGCGAATCAGGTTCGTATCCTTTGAGAAAGCGATTTCTTAAATTGTTTTGTACCTACCTGAGTGTCAAAAATGTCTAGGTTTTATTTATCAAATAATGACATGGAGGAAAAACATTAAACATTTTATTAGTAAGTGAAAGAATTGAAATTGGCTAAACATTTATTTCTGCAAGGTTCAAGAACTGCTTGAAACTGCGCCATAATTATTTAAGTCATAGAGATAATGCACGTTTTGCCGATTAGTAATAAGTAATACAGGCTAAGTTGGTATAAATCAGTACGTAAGGAGGTACTTATCGTTGCTTCGCATAAAAGTACTTAGATAATTTAATTAATTTTATATTAAATAGTTTTTTCAATTTGTTTCATTAATATTATGCATTGTAGTTCAGACTAGGAGCTATATGAATAATTTATTTATTTATTATTTAATTCAATGGTAGAATGAAGGTAGATTCATTGGAGAACCATTTATTTTTTACCTTAAGATCAGTGTAAACTATTTACATACAATCAGCGAATAAATGATCTTTCTCTTTATCCTACTAATCCTATCCTATCCTATATCCCATATCCTACTAATTTGAATATGAATGTTTGTGAAGATGGCTTGATGGTTTGTTGTTACCTACCTACTCTTTCATGCAAATACTATGGATCGAATTTGGTTAAAACTGGGAATAAAGATAGTTTATGACCTGGATTAACATAAAGGCTACGTTGTATCCGGGAACCATTCGAGCGAAGCCGCTGGCGGAAGCTAGTCTTTAATTATTAATTTTCCATGGCAGTTCTTGTCAAGGAATAAATTATCAAAGAATATGGCCCCTCCCGTTCCTCTCGTTATTATCGTAAGGGAGGAAGGGTTACTCCTGGGGATATACAGTCATCTAATTATGCTGATAATAGCAATCACCTTAGATCATCATATTAATTATTTATATATAACTATTAATGATATATATATGAATATCTGACATCGTACTAATATTAAAAATGCGAAAGTTTGTGTATTTACATGTGAAGTAAATTTGTTGCCACTCAACTCTATAACGGCTGAACGGATTTGAATGAAACTTGGCATATACATAGTTTGTGATTTTGATTAACACACAGGAATATATTTATCCGAGTATCATGCGAGCGAAGCCGTGGGCGGAAAGTGAATTGTATTTGAACCAAAAACAATATCAAACGTATGCATATCGAATATTTTCGAAAAATATTGTAGGTACCACCTATGTAGGTAGGCACTTTTTTTCAAACCATCGATCGGCAGATATTTAAACCCATGACACGACCTTCACCTAACGTAGTAATAGACTATAGACTCGAGCACTAACTTTAGGTAATAGTTCCTAGGTATAGGAGGAACTCTGACGACCTCTGTGGTGCAGTGGGCGAAAGGCTACATGAGACGCAGGGTTGCGGAATCGATTCCCGCAGCGAGACAACCAGTAGCCATTTGTAGATATACCAGCCCACTGCTACATCAGCTTGCTAATTCTTTGACGCTAAACTTAGGTTACTAAAGGGAGATTATCGGTTTTATCGCGAAGCAAGGTATCGTATCTGATTTACCTATGATATGATAAGCTGTTGCAAAATTAAATTGGGTGCGAAAATTTAACTTTTAGTCTAGCTACTAGACAGTCTACTACTAGGTAGCTATCTACCATCATATTCTTTTATCTACCATCATTTAATCATCTCCGCGAGCTATGGAACGAGCTATGTTCGGAGTTTCTCTGAAGGATAAATCTGCAACGAGACTTGAGTAGAGACGGGGCGGCTCGGCAAACGTGCGTGTGCGTTGTGTATGTATGTGCCTGCCTGCCTGCCTATTCATCTAATATGAGTCATGCGTTAAGCCAGCTAAGGCCCAGGTCACACATATCGGGCAAGGACATGGCGCGGACATGGCGCGGACGTGGCACGGACGTGGCGAGGACATGGCACAGGCATGGCGCGGACATGGCTCGGACATGACGCAGAAATGACGTGACAGAGGCACAAGTGTAGTGCAGTCTGTTGTCCGTTATCGATGTGTCAGCATGTCATCCTCAGAAGACGAAGATGCTCTTGCTCTCGTGGATACAATTAATTAATATACAGATCAGGGCCCGTACTACCCCGATTTCGAGTTAGTTGCTTCGAAAGTGAAACCCCTTCATTGGGTTATACAGTTGACGGGATTACCCTTTCGTTTGGGTATTCTCCTTTCCCTTCTCCTTTATTCCTCCTTCATAACACAAGCGAAAGTGTAACCCGTTCCTTTTGGTTTTCAGTCGATAGGGTTACCCTCTTATGAGGTTAAACGAATGAATATAGTTACCTCTTGATAGGTTTTTTCGAATGTTACACCATGTTTATCATTACGCCTGACACTGGGTGGGGGAATTTAGATTTTGACTCTTGATTTATGTCATCAATCATTAGGTATTAGTTCGGATCGCTTTATTTGGTTGAAGGAAGAGCGTCACTGCATTAAAGAAAAGTTTTGAAAACATAAGGAAAGTGCTGTGTTTCAGTCAGTTTTCATTGGTCATCATCACAGAGTATGCGTTGTCATATACGAGACCCGCAGTCAACATATTAAAAAGAAAAAAAAATGGTGTTTCAGTTTTCATAAGTCATCAGTTATGTCATGACTGAGGCCCGCAGCCAACATGTTAAAAAGAAAAAAATGTGTTTCAGTCAGTTTTCATAGGGCATCATCGCAGAGTACTCTGCGTAGCGTTATTTTTTATTTTTATTGTATTTATTAGGCAAAGCCAACAGTACACATAATGAGCATTTTGTAAAGCGTTATGTCCGAGACCCGCAGTCAACGTGTTAAAAAGAAAAAATATGACCTTCAAAACTATTTTAAATAATAATTTTGGATTGTCACTGTCACTATCACACTCAACTCAACTCAAAGCTCCACTCGAAACTCATTCTACAAATTCATCTGCAAATGGTTATATCTCTGGAACTACTCATCCTAGACTAGCCGTTAATTGCTCAAAAGATAGCTATCGACAAGATCTTTATTTTTAATGACATATGTCAAACTTGAATTTGCCATATCTCGAAAAGTACTCATCCTAGACTTGCCATTACTAGCTCAAATGATAGCTACTAATAAAATCTTAATTTTCGATGACAGCTGTCAAACTAAAAACTGTCATCGAAAATTAAGGTCTTGTCAATAGCTATCATTTGAGCTAGTAAAGGCAAGTCTAAGATGAGTAGTTCTCGAGATATGGTCAATTTAAGTTTGACAGCTGTCATCGAAAATTAAGTTCATGTCAATAGCAATCATTTCAGCTAGTAAAAGCAAGTCTAGGATGAGTAGTTCTCGAGATATGGTCCATTTAAGTTTGACAGCTGTCATCGAAAATTAAGGTCTTGTCAATAGCTATCATTTGAGCTAGTAAAGGCAAGTCTAAGATGAGTAGTTCTCGAGATATGGTCGATTTAAGTTTGACAGCTGTCATCGAAAATTAAATTCATGTCAATAGCAATCATTTCAGCTAGTAAAAGCAAGTCTAGGATGAGTAGTTCTCGAGATATGGTCAATTTAAGTTTGACAGCTGTCATCGAAAATTAAGGTCTTGTCAATAGCTATCATTTGAGCTAGTAAAGGCAAGTCTAAGATGAGTAGTTCTCGAGATATGGTCGATTTAAGTTTGACAGCTGTCATCGAAAATTAAATTCATGTCAATAGCAATCATTTGAGCTAGTAAAAGCAAGTCTAGGATGAGTAGTTCTCGAGATATGGTCAATTTAAGTTTGACAGCTGTCATCGTAAATTAAGGTCTTGTCAATAGCTATCATTTGAGCTAGTAAAGGCAAGTCTAAGATGAGTAGTTCTCGAGATATGGTCGATTTAAGTTTGACAGCTGTCATCGAAAATTAAGGTCTTGTCAATAGCTATCATTTGAGCTAGTAAAGGCAAGTCTAAGATGAGTAGTTCTCGAGATATGGTCGATTTAAGTTTGACAACTGTCATCGAAAATGCAACGCTTTATGATCATTGTCGTTCCGATTATTGTAACTGAAATGTTCAAGATAAATTGTGGCTGGAAATCGGAAAGAGATTAAACTAAACCGGTACTAAGATTTTTTTTATGTAATACCCATGTATTACATAAAACAATGATCATAAAGCGTTGCATTTACAATCAATTCACAAAATTCAATATTAAATTCGATATCGTCATTCGTCACGCATTTTTACATCACTAACAGACGTATGTCGCAAGCAAGTACATACTACGAACTGGCGGCCATCTGACGCCCATCTGACGCCCATCTGGCGGCGATCGGGCGCGGGCGCCGAAATGGCGCGTCATACGTCCGAGCAACAACATACTGTGTGCCCTAAATTGTGCTTTATTTCCATGCATTTTGTATGAAATTTAAATGGAATAGGAAACCGCCTGTGCCATGTCTGCGCCATGTCCGTGCCCGATGAATGTGACCTAGCGTCGGGCGCAGACAAGGCACTGGCGGTTTCTTATTCCATTCAAATTTCATACAAAATGCATGGAAATAAAGCACAATTTAGGACACACGGTATGTCGTTGATCGGACGTGCTTATGACGCGAAGTCGTCCGAGCTAAATTGTGCTTTATTTCCATGAATTTTGTATTAAATTTGAATGGAATAGGAAAGCGCCCGTGCCATGCCCGCGCCAGGTCAGACAAGTGGGGCCTATACCTAAGCATACAGTTGCTGTTGTTAGTATCATATCAGTATTGATAGGTTACACCATCCGTCACTGCGATCGTTACACCTTCGTTATGTACCTGACTTACTGACATAATACAATTTTATTTATTTTATTTTTATTTTTTTTATTTTATCAATTTTATCAATTTTATTATTTATTATTTATTATTTAGTTATGGACGAGCAGCTTGACGCTGATGTGTCCATTTCAGGCAGTGTTAAGTTTTTTTATCACTGATTTATTTAGTCGGAGCCAGATGTCGAGCTTATTTTTGAAGTTGTTTACTGATGTAGCCGATACAAGATCTTCAGGTAGCAAGTTCCAATTATGGACCACTCGGTTACAAAGGAAGTGATGAGCAACCATGGTGTTGGTAGAGGCTCTCATTACTCGAAGGTGGTGGCCACGAAATTTAAAGTTTTTGTGCCTTCCCAGATGGGCGATTAAATTGCTCATCTGGGAAGGCACTTTCTAAGTATGTGTGATTTCTCCGATCATGAAAAAGTAAAAAAATATGAATTTTCAATGAAAATAGTTTCCAGGAGCATCAATTTTTTGTTTGTCTAAATTATAATATTTTTTTGTATAATTTAACCAAAATTTTTTTGGGAGTTGGTTGTTTTTTTTTGCGATCTCTGAGACACAGAGGGCGAAGGCCTACCTGACACGCAGATATGGGGGAGATGCCCATTATCCATAATGTTTGTATGATCTACATATATTTGTTTTGGTGTTGTACCTATATGTATTTTTATACAATATGGATAAAATTATGATGTGTGTGATAATGTCCAGAATTTCATAGACTGCTAAAAATATCACCTTTCCTTTTTTAGCTTTGCCGTTACTGGAGTTGGGTGTATAATGGGTTCCATTTCCATAGACACATATTTTTGTTCAAAGCACGCACTTCCATAATAAAAATATCCTTAATATGAGCAACTCGATTATTCGGAGAAACATTATTTAATAGCTAAAAGTAGTATCAACTAGTATAAGTAATTTAATTTCTCTATAAGGCAGTCATTTCATTTATTTTCCTTTAAGTTTACCAATAACTTTAGTGAAACTCTTTAAGAATCAATACCAGTGGCGCTTCAAACGTAAATGAAAAGATGTTCCGTAATCAGAAATGTGTACAGAAGTTGTTCAATAGATCCATGACATCATGAATATAATATTGACATATTGGGATAAACAAAGTGACTCACAACACAATAGACATTATTCACTGATATTCCGTGTGTTGGATTGTATTATAATGCTTCTTTCATTACCTAATTCAAACTTTTAATAACTTCATTCATACGAGTCGACTTTTATTTATTTTGTTTTATTTTTACAGGTTATTTTAATTTTAGGGTGTCGTACCTCAAAAGGAAAAAAAGAACCTTTATAGAATCACTTTGTTAACCGCCTGTCTGTCTGTCAGCCTGTGTCTGTATCCCTGCGAGCTGTAAAAAAAGGAGGACCCGCTTCGCTCGCCATAACCTACCAGAACCTACCTACTGCCTATGCCTGGAAAACATTTTCAGATTACCAAAAAATAGTAAAAGCACACAACAAAATCGCTGAGAAAACAACGAGAAATGTGATTGTCATTGTAAAATTATTCTAGTTTGACGAAATTTCGTGAAAAATAGTAATTTTCAAAAAATAATATCTCAAAAACTATTTGTTTCCGCACTACCTACGACATTTCAGATTTAGGCTTCCTAAGGTAACCTATCTGTGACAAAAGTTTCAGCTGCCTAGCTCACATCAGATAAAGGAAAGCTTGCTGAATACGTGAATACACACTTGCTCTAGGACACGAGCTGCTATTCGACCTGCGAGGCCCGCAGTCAACGTGTTAACATAATAAAACGTCTACTGAATAAATATGTTATCCCGACTCGTTGATCATTTATGTTTTGTCAAGAGTCGTGTTCTCGCTATGTTTGAAGGAAATAGACTGATATTGACAGTTGTGCGACTGCTTGATTAACTAGTTGATTAACTTGTTTAAAGACTGGCATTTGTTTATCAACAAGAACTAGTTTAAACATTTTTAAATCATTGGCCGGTTAAAGACTGTTGATTGTTGTTGTTGCTTTAGTTGTTGATTCAAATGCCACCGATTACTATAGGTACTAAGGCAAGCAGGTAGGCTATAAGCTAGACACCTAATTTGCTAGTTAGTTATTTTTCTGCTGACGATATTTCTAAGATAGTACCTACCTATGTAAGTTGGTAAACTGATACTTACATAGGGAAAGTTCATAATCCCACTAACACACAGCGGGGCCTCTGTAATGGTAGGATTATGTTACAACTTTAACTGTCAACCTACCCACGTTTTTAAAATAAAACATAAAAAATACCCATCATAAAATCACCACCTACATCCACGTAGATTTATTACCGCAATAAATAAGATTATGTAGGCATTACGAAAAACTGCAAACAACTCACCTCGTTCAATCCAAAAATCGATTACAATTCAAAATTTGGCCACATCCCAAAATGCATCACAACACAAAAAACTTGCACAGTAACTTTATCCGAAAACGCACGTGTGGATCGAATATTATTATCACCTGTTATCTATCACTATCGTTGATCAACGAGATATTGAGATCGATATTCGTAGACCTATTTCAAAAAATAACAGCTGTCACTTTTCCCGCTTTTTTCTTATTTTTTTTGTTTGTTTCGTCAGCGGCCAGCGTTCGACATGAGTCTGATTCGGGCGTTCGCGGTGAACTGACACAAGCCAAGCCGGTCAAGTGAGTTCCCATTGTGTCATCGCGCTGCTGTTTCGAGCTAAGCACAAGAATCGCACATGTGTTCGATATTTAATTACTAAGGCGGCTATTGTGAAGACATTTTTGTATAGGTACCTACCTATACCTACGGTGCTTTTAAAGGGTTTTGTGATGTAATTTTGTGATTATTCCAAAAGTATATTGATGGGAAAAAATATCCTACAAATCGGCAATGTAACTTCTACATGAAAACATAATTTATTATACCTACTTATTTATTTCTGCATTTTTGTGTGGTTTCGTTTCATTTATAGAAAATAAACTGACGTGTTCGTTATATAGGTATATTCAGTATTTTTTAAAAGTATTTAAGTTATATTGTTCTGTTTGTTTACCAAATAAATAAATTGGTTTCTCCAGTCTATTTTTGATTTTATAAATATTAACTTATCTTAGAAAAATATTGTTAAAATAAATGGATATTAATTATTTATGCATTATTTACTCACATGTAATAAAAATCTATGCATCATCATAATGCTCGCATATTGATTGATTTAGTCGGTAAATTTAATTTTAGTCGTTGACCCTCACCTAGCTACCTACCTAAAGGTTTTTTAACGTATTCCTGAGTCCTGAAAACAAAAAAGTAAATAAGTTTGAACGGAATCGAGTCAACGACCGTCTCACGAAGTCGATACCGCGAGCAGATAAAAATATGTTTCATTGAAAGATTACAGATATAAAAATTGTATCTTTAATGATGAATATTATCACACAGCGTCTTGTAGTCTCAAACTAAGTAGAGCTTGTATTATGGGAACTACATAACTGATATAAAAAAATAAATGTAAATTTTATTTTCCGAAAGGTTTACAGTTAGATACTTTTTAGGTATAACAAAAACGAAAACAAAGCTCCAATTGTACTATAGCTCATTTTTAGCCGTGATATATATATGTTATACAACTTATATAATTCTTTTCTTCTACAACTATACTTACATTATCAAACATAAACAAACACCCAGAGACAGATATCTGCAGATAATGCAAATATTTGCCCCGCGGCGGAAATGGAACCCGCAATCTTCTGTGTCTCAGGCGGACCTTTGCGCACTGCGACAGAAAACATCTCATAATGGACCTTATTTAACCGACAACAATATTTCTTGGGCGAACAAAATGTAGATACATAAATAAATACAGACACTACCAAAGATCTCCGTAGCGCAGCGTGCGAAGGCCAACCTGAGACGCAGAAGGAAATTGAACTTGCAGGTTCAATTCCCGCCACGAGAAACATGTCTTTATGATCTGCAATTATACAATAGGGATGATGACTGGGTAAACAAATAATAAAACTAATTAGTCCGTCAGTTTGATTAACAAAAAATATAGGACACGTATTTTTTTATTTATTTAATCGATAGAATTTAACAAAGTTATAGAGTGTCAAAGTTCGGGAGTGGGGGCTCGTGACGTCACTTTTATGTAAAAAGTGTACTTACCCGTGACGTCACTCTGAACTTCAACACGATATATCTTTGTCATTTGACAAAACAAAAAATACGTGTCCAATATTTTTTGATAATTTAAATGACGGAATAATTAGAATTTTTAGTCATCTAGCCTATTATATGTTTGAAGTCTTTGTGCTTTCTATATTTAATATGTATGTATTTACAAAAAAAACTGTATCCATTCTACAAGCTGTGCTTAGTTTGGGACTGCCTGATGCTGTGTGAGTGTCCAGCATTATGTATTTTATCGTCACGACTCTCGATAGTCCGACAGACGATAGTGTCGTGCCTCGACATACTCTTACGGTGAAACTGGGGGTAAGGTTTGCCTCGACACACTCTTTGGGGAGACCTGGGGGTAAAGTTTGACTTGACATACTCTTAGAGGGAACTAAAGTTTGCTCGACACACTCTTAGGGGGGAAATGGGGGTAAAGTTTGCTTCAACACTCTCTTAGGGGGTAAAGTTGTCGAGAGTTACGTTTAAGACCTACAGTAAGCTGTGCTTTATCAGTCATCACATAACTTGTCGACCTGCCCGCAAACTTATTTTGCGAGGATACTTAAAACCCGTCCGTTATCTGACCTCTAGCTATCGACGCGACGGCTTTGCGCACTTTCGAGAGATCAAACATGGACCAAGCTATAATGTAGGGTGCTACTTGTCCTATTTCATAAATTATAGCCTATAAGTATTAACTGTAAATAATAGCAGCACCTTAACCGGGTACATAGCAATATATGTTGAAATAACATAAATAAGTATGTATTAATTAATTTGAATTTGAATTTGAATGACGTAATCCTCGAACTAACAAAAGACAAAAGACACTTTTCGGGTGCGTACCCACAGGGTAAAAACGGAAATTCTATTTCTTAGACATCATTGTTCGTCTGTCTGTCTGTTTGTCTGTCTGTCACCAGGCTATCTGTCTCATGATGATAGCTAGATAGTTGAAATTTTCACAGATGATGTATTTCTATTGCCGCTATAAATAAACCTTTTTTTATCAAATAGGTAGGTAGAAACTTAATCAAAGATGCGTACCGTCGTCATCGTGGGTCGCAGAACATATCAATAAATTGATCAGAGAAAATAGAGCACTGCAATGATTGATTCTGGCAAGTATCTGTAATAAGACGCATCAATAAAGCAGTGTTCAATTGAACGAATTGCTGGTGTGAAAGCCCTTTAACATTTTCCTGATTGGAGTTATTACAGCTTGAGTTTTAATCAAATCAAGCAAAGATATAAATAAATATTTGGATATAGGTAGCTGCTATTATGAGAGTCTGGGAGTTTTTCTTTGATAGCAGTATAGGTACTTACTTGTTTATACTAAAAACAAAAGTAGATCCTATTGATTTTTCATACATTACCTACATTTGTTGAAAAACTTACAAAATGTTTACAGTGTACGAACGAAACGACTGTTAAAACTTTGGAATCCGTCTTTCTATCGATCTGTATCTACAGTGAGCAATTTTTTTTGTTTTTATGACACTTTAAGATAGAACAAGCACATGGCCCGCCTGATGTTAAGTGGTAACCATTACCTATAACAAAGTATTGCATCCTAGATAACGTTTTTTTGGAACGTTTTCTACGATGCAACACCCTACGTCCATCAACTTGAGGCATGAAGATGATCAGCCACTTCTGCCAGCCTATTCACCGGCACCCACACCCTTCAAACCGAAATACAGCACAGCTGCTTCACGGCTGAAACAGACATGGTGGCAGTACTTCCCCAGAGGAGCTCTCCACAAAGAACTCTACTACTTCTAACTCCTTAGTTACTCGTACATGCCAGTAACTTTCATGACAGCTACTTTTCTACTTTCCGATTTACTGGCATGTGTATCCTCGCCTTAACTCGTTGACTGTTGGCGTGCAAGTCTTGCGGCGGCAGGTGCGCCGTTGTCTTTTGAGCACTTAAAGTGTCAGAATAACTAAGTATGTAAAAATATAATTTAAATAAAATCCAGTAGGTATAGAACGCAGCGAACACCATTTGTATTTCGAAAAAGGTTTCGATTCCGAAAAAAAGAAATGAGATTTTTATTTAATCTATTAATGTTTAGTCTCGTCTCTCTCTTTCTCTGTGGTCGGTAACTTCTGGACTAAAGATCGTGATCATGCATTGTCTTCGTGTTGGACTGGTCTGCTTGTCTCCAGCAATTTCTATTAGCAGCCATCTACACTACATCACTTGTTGGAGATAATGTTTGCACTTAATATAATTTTGATTATCCTATTACACTCTTTAAATGCAACCTAACCTATTTTATTTTTATTTAAACCCTTTTAGGGGTTAGTGAGTAATAGCTTCTGTCCGCGTAATACCCGGATAAAAAATAGCCTATGTCTTAATCCAGGTCACAAACTGTGTATATTTCTAGTTTCATCCAAATCCGTTCAATAGATTTTGCGAAACACTGATCCATGCATCCATACATACATTCATACATCCATACTCACAAACTAGTAGAAAGTAGAATCGAGTATTGGGTTTTGTTTAAGGAAAACGCGGAGATACAAATTAATATCAGTGATAAACTGGTACCTAACTAATCAACCTAAGTATAATATATTTAAAATAGGAGTTAATAATAGGTATGATATTGGAAAAGACTAACATGCTTCAGCTAGCACATTTGGGCTAATTAATATTAATACTGCAAGTTTATCCTTATAAATATTTATGATGAAATAAGGAAGCATGCTGTTTATAATTTTATTCATAAATCTGACGTAGGTACTATTGTAACTAGAATTCGGTTCCATCATCAACAGCAGCCTGTAGAAGACAACTAAACATATTTTTCAATATTCTTGAAATGGTTTACTAGAGACCTACACCTGTAGTTCGGGTAGTAGAGCATATTATGCATGTTTTTTTCCGTCGTAATTTTGTTTTTTTATATCTCAAAGGGCAGCGTTTTCGATGAAAACTCGTAGCTTGACTTTTTACGATATTTTCAAAAAATATGAACATATTTCAACCAATTTATTATACACAAAAGTTTTGTTATAATTTCTTAAGGTTTTGTGACAAAACCTTAAGAAATTATAACATCTCATTCTAAACGTTCCTCATGAATCATTCTGTCTGTTGGTGAAAACCGCATAAAAGTCCTTTCAGTAGTTTCTGAGTTTATTACCAACAGATAGGTAGACAGAAGCGGGGCGGGCGGCATAATCCTTAATATACAATAATATACCGCCGCAGGAAGCTAGTTTCATAATATGAAGTGATAGTGAAAGGCTTACGTTTGACCGTCATCTCACCTGTTGGTAAATGATGATGAGATTGACGATGTAGCACGCTTGCCTAGATTGTGCCTATTTAGGTACTCTCCGCTTGAATACCCTTAGGTCATAGCGATCGGGAAACACGCGCCGGAAGAGCATCCCATGCCTTAGCTGTCCAAAGGAGAAAAGTTGCAGCAAAAAGCGCTTTATGCTGGCAGGAGAGATATATGATGAATGAAGAAAGTGAAACTAAACCTATGTAGTAGGTACCTAATTAATAGATATTCAAATCGAATTATTATCGCCCACTTATCTAAAAATGATATTAAAATGATACAACGCAACAAATATGTAGCACGAATTTTTTTATCGTTTACGTAAATGGCAACTGATAATTATTTTTTAGATAATAGTTACTTACTCATGTACCTTAATGAATTAAAAATTATGAAAATTGAAATAAATTTGATTTTGAATTTTGAATTGTCAGGTTAGCACTTTCAGCATCAGTTATTAAACTTGGAAAAGAACGTGCGATTTCATTTACAATAATCAAATTTATTCTTCTACTAAGTAAGAACCTAAGGTACCTATACTTTAAACTGAACCTTGTGATAAAATAAAATAGAAGATCATATATAATGGTCAACTGTGGCAATTAGATTTTTTAATGTCAGAAAAGTATGTACGGGTCCAATAAGACCGGTTCATGTAATATACTGTTAACGATGACGCTTTGTTTTCCCTTGAAAAACAAAAATATATAATTCCATGGTAAAAGTAGCTTAGTACTTACTCTTTCGAAGGTAACAGAAGCTGAGATGTTCCAGCGCTGACCTGCACCGCATCCTTCGAATTCTCCACCACATTCACAGCGCCGACCTGCACCGAATCCTTCGAATTCTCCACCACATTGACAGCGCCGACCTGCACCGAATCCTTCGAATTCTCCACCACGTTCACAGCGCCGACCTGCACCGAATCCTTCGAATTCTCCACCACGTTCACTGCGCCGACCTGTACCGCATCCTCTGAATTCTCCACCATGTTCACAGCGCCTTCTTGCGTCATTTTTGTAGCCTCTTACGCGAATCACAATCTATTTACGAAATTATAATTTGCTTTTGGTAGAATGAAATCCACCGATGCCAAAAAATAATTTAATAAAAAAACACTCGCGAATTTCGAATTTAGATTAAAGTGTTGCGACGCTTGCGACACTAGACACGAAATTAAGAGAATCGCTACTAATGCATTTGCAAGAAAATATTAAATATTTATTTGCATGGAAATTTTATTCGTGGCTAGACTTCCTTACAAGGACCCGCAGCCAAGTGGACGATTGCAGACAAGTTATCTGATATAATTTGAAGTAATCCTCTTATCATATCGATAATTGGTTAATTGTGTATTGTTACAAGGAATACCTGCCATAATATTATATTAGTAATATTATAAATAAATAATGCGGGACGTAATAAATAATGCGGGACGTAATCACACCGCATCATGTAGCCCCAAACTAAGCAGAGCTTGTATTATGGGAACCACATGATTGATATACTACACATATAATTTTTTTTTGTAAATACGTACATATCATACATAGAAACACCCAGACCCGAGACAAATATCTGCAGAACATGCAAACATTTGTCCCGCGGCGGGAATCGAACCCGCAACCTTCTGCGTCTCAGGCGGACCTTCGCCCACTGCGCCACAGAGGCCGTCGAATATATTATATTAATATTATATATTAATATTATTCTTGTTATATAGGTAATAAACTAGGCATAATGCTTAGTTAAGTAACGAAGAACTTCTACTAGTTAAACGGATATAAAAATATATTTTGTTTAAGTTTGTGTAAGTTAAATCTAGGCACACCAATAAGTACCTACCTACTCAGGTAGGTAGGGTAAACCACCCTAAATCCCCACCAAATATCGTCCATTTGCAAAGAATCATTTAAAATGGACCATATACTATACTTCATAGATGATACCAATAAGGTGGCGGTAGGTGCTTATTTATTCAATGAAATGTTGCATTAATGTGTCGTGATTTTTCGTGATTTGGCCTAAGAATCGAGAGTTGACGACCTGGCGGGAAAAAGATTTGCACTTTATTGGAGTTATTTAGAGTAATGCATTATTATTTTGTGAATAGAAGACGAACTATAGAACATTATGCAATGTAAAAAATATTTTGTTGCCAATTTTCAAATAAAAATTAAAAAATCACATGGCCGGGGATAGTATAATGTTTATCGTTCAAATCCAAATATCGGCAGGGGTGGTCGTTATAAGGAATATGCTATTGGATGTCGAATCCTAAAGTCGGCCGCCACACGATTAGGGTGACTACTTTTTCGTGTTATATCGACTTACCAAGTATTCCCTTAATTATAATTTTCCCTTTATTATAATAATTATGAGGATGAGGTAGGTACACAACATAAACTTATAAAAGTATTAAAATGTAAAAAATACCTACTATGTTTGAATTGTAAAATTCCTACCAAAAATTAGGGTCACCCAATTTATTCCATTTCATTGCTTCATTTATGTGTGTTGCCACACGCACGCACACACACACAAAATTCCTGTAGATATAGGCCGATATTAGGTCATACCTAGTCCGACGCTGTGTCCGACGTTTAAGAATAAGAATAAGAATTATTTATTGTAAAAACTGTGTAAACATAGATCATATAAGTAGGTAAATTTGTGACACAACAGTTTGTCCATTTCGGACATACATTACTTTCTAAAATTAAGCTAAAGTTAAGGCACAGTATTGACTTAGGAACTTATAGGAAGAGGTGGCCGATAATAGGCAAAACAGGTATGGTTTTATAAATGTTATTGTAATAAATAAATGTATTGGCTTTCGTAATATTTGGCCATACAATTGCAAAGACAACTAATTTCTTTAGATATTAAAAATATTTCATAACCTAGTAGTTCGTAGTTTTTTTATAAGTAGTTGAATACAAGAAAATGCTTAGGTGGCCGATAAATGGTAGTTTTACCCTACTTATTTATGTGCCTAGATTTCGTCTACTTCACAGATGTCATAAACTAAGAGGTACAAAAGGATTTTTTGTAGAAAAGATAAATAAGAAGAATATTGAATGAAAGATCCATTGCTAATCTCTATGAAAGTTGTTATAAAATGTTGACAAAAAGGCTTAGAAATAAGCGCCATCTACCGTAAACAAAAAACACTAATAAGTTTTGCTACTCGTCGATAGATGTCACTGTATCTCCACACCTTATTATAGAAAAAATACAGAAAAAAGGTTTTTTATATTTTATTTATGACGTATTTTAATCCACTTAAGTAATCTCAATTTAAAATTAACTTTATAAGTAATAAACCTAAATGAAAGTGTGTGTGTGTGTACCGTTCTTACTTATTTTATTACCAATCAAAATTTTCACCTAAAATACACTTAAATATAAAAATGTTCGATTTTTTCAAAACTGACACTACCATTTACGATGGTTTTTTAGTGCTTTCATCAGTCTCCGTTACATTTTCGTCTTCTCGTTGAAACAAGTAGTTTGTCTCTTGAGTTGTACTACTCTGTCCATAACCGTTCGACTGTCCATATGTACTTTTTCCGTACGTACTGGGTTGTCCAAAGTTACTTTGTCCATACACATTGGTTTGTCCGTTACTTTGACCATATTTATTGGCTTGTCCGTTACTTTGGCCATACTTATTGGTTTGTCCAATTGATCCATATGTATTAATTTGGCCGTTACTTTGTCCATACGCATTGGCCTGTCCGTTACTTTGTTCGTACGTATTAGGTTGTCCGTAGTTACTGTTTTGTCCGTATGGTTGTTGGTTAGCGGCTGGATAGCTACTAGTTACCTGGTTGCGGGTTGTGTATTGATTTTGCTGATCATTTTGACCTCGCTGATCATATTTGTCCAGTTTCTTGACGCCGCTGAAAGAATGATTAGTTTTGTTATTTTTATGTATGTGTAGTAAAACTACACGTGATCAGCATTATGATCATCATCATTAGTAATAATCATCATCATCATCAGCATATAGCAGTCCACTGCTGGATATAGGTCTCCCTTAATGAGTGCCATTGCGCCCTGTCCTGAGCTCGACGCATCCAGCCTTTCGCAAATCGTTACTCCACCTGGCCGGAGGGCGTCCTACACTACCGCGGTCTCCACTCAAGAACTCGTTTACCCCAATGGTTGTCGGTTCTTCGGCAGATATGGCCAGCCACTTCAGCTTGCTAATTCACTGAGCAATGTCGACAACTTTACTTTTATGTCGGATAGTCTCGTAGCGGATTCTATGCTTCAGAGAAATTCCAAGCATGGCTCCATATCTCGCTGACGAATTTAAGCTGGTGAATTAGCCGTACAGTGATTGATCACGTTTTGCCTCCGAATTTCATGACGGGTAGGACGCACTGATTGAAAACTTTCATATTCAAACATTGCGGTTTGGGTGACGAGAAAACTCGACGCAGTTTTCCAAATGCTGCCGAACCCAGCTGAATTCTCCTCTCGGTCTCCTTCTCGAAGTTGTTTTTACCCAACTGCAATATCTGCCCGAGGTATGTGTACTCCGAAACAAATTCGAGAAGGTGTCTATTAACGATCATCATTATTCCTATAGCAATAGGTAATTTTGCTGGATATTATAGGCCTCCCTTGAAGAGCGTCATTAGTATTATGTGTCTGATTGACTGTTGAGGAGGCATGGTAGATACCACATGATATTATGATACTTACCATAAGACCAAAATTTATACGGTTTTTTACAGGTTTAAAACCGAAAATTATTATTAACTAGTTCCGCCCTCGGCATCGCTCGTGTGATACCCGGATAAAAAGTAGCGTATTCAGGCGTAGCGTATTAATTCAGGTCACATACTATGTTTATTCCAAGTTTCATCCTAACCTGTTCAACCGTAATGGAGTTGAGTGGGAACAAACATACCTACACACACACACAAACATTCCGCATTTTTATTATTAGTACAGATAAGTAATTTTTGCAGTACCTGCAGCAGCTTTAATTGCTCAGACTTTCATTCGGAAGGTACTGTACTCGCAACAATAATCTATGCATAATTTTTCTATTCATAGGATCTACCTTTCATCTCTATAGGGTCTTCTTTCACCAACGCTGTGCCATCCGCTTGACGTGCCCGAAGCTCCGTATGGGTCTTGTCTATATCCAGTGCTCTGGCCGTAACCAGCTCCGTAGCCAGCGCTTTGGCCGTAGCCAGCGCTCTGGCCATAGCCAGCGCTTTGTCCGTAGCCAGCGCTTTGTCCGTAGCCAGCGTTTTGTCCGTAGCCAGCGCTTTGTCCGTAGCCAGCGCTTTGCCCGTAGCCAGGACTCTGTCCATAGCCACCAGAACTTTGGCCACCGCCTTGCCCGTAGCCAGCGCTCTGGCTGTAGCCTCCATAAGCTGATCCTCTATAGGGATCCTGGTAACCTGAGTATCCACTGCCAGAGGTGCCTGCACTGGGCCAGCTGCTTTCCACGGGCCTGCAAATGTAAAGAAAAGGCGCTATTAGATAATTTTTAATGTTACTAATGCTCGATCGATTACTACCCGAATGTGAAAAGCACAAGACAAGGCCTATACAGTGGGTGTTACGAGCTGAGATGATGATGATGATGATGAATTTCATAAATTTTTTTAACAGAAGAGCGATTAACAGCAAGCTGACATATCGTAAGCGCAGTGCGTAATGAACAAAGTGTTTTTCTTTTTCCATAGTCTCCGTGACCGAGCCTCGGCTATTTACTGGAGTAGGTTCTCACAATTGAAAAATTTGGATTTGTAAGCCCTTCTTTAAATCTGTTATGATACTTCTTCACCGATAAAATTTTTTAGAAGAAAAAAGTGTTTTTAAATTTTAAAAGTTTCAGCAACGCGCATGTAATGATGTTACAGGCAAATTTTTAGAAGAAAAACGTGTTTTTAAATTTTAAAAGTTTCAGCAACGCGCATGTAATGATGTCACAGGCAAATTTTTAGAAGAAAAAAGTGTTTTTAAATTTTAAAAGTTTCAGCAACGCGCATGTAATGATGTTACAGGCAAATTTTTAGAAGAAAAAAGTGTTTTTAAATTTTAAAAGTTTCAGCAACGCGCATGTAATGATGTTACAGGCAAATTTTTAGAAGAAAAACGTGTTTTTAAATTTTAAAAGTTTCAGCAACGCGCATGTAATGATGTTACAGGCAAATTTTTAGAAGAAAAAAGTGTTTTTAAATTTTAAAAGTTTCAGCAACGCGCATGTAATGATGTTACAGGCAAATTTTTAGAAGAAAAAAGTGTTTTTAAATTTTAAAAGTTTCAGCAACGCGCATGTAATGATGTTACAGGCAAATTTTTAGAAGAAAAAAGTGTTTTTAAATTTTAAAAGTTTCAGCAACGCGCATGTAATGATGTTACAGGCAAATTTTTAGAAGAAAAAAGTGTTTTTAAATTTTAAAAGTTTCAGCAACGCGCATGTAATGATGTTACAGGCAGCCATAGGCTACGGGAACCGCTCATCAGTACTATCAGGAGGCCCGTATGTGAACACTTAAATAAATTTTGACTTTTGACTTTTTGACTTACATCTTTACTTACGTCAGCGATTATGACAAGCTGCGGGGGACAACTTTCATACAGCTCCGCATACACGGCGACAATCGCGACAGCAAGATATGACAGACGCTTGCGACTAAGCGCGACGACAAAGCGTCGTGTTTGCGAGGGCTGTTAATCATCCCCGGTTAGTTTACTTTTTAGGCAGGACTTATCTCTTTCACACGAACTCTAGGTACTTGTTTTTATTTTATTAATATATCCCTACAAACTACTCTCAGAAGGTTATTGCCCAATAACGTACCTGGAGTATTGAGGCCTGGTCCAACCGGCCGGCGCGGGCGCAGCTTCAGGTCGGCCTGACGCGAAGTAATACCCTCGCCCGGCAGCATCCCACCCTGACTGGCCCCGGTACGTCTCATCCCATGGCCTGAAACTGGACAATTTTGAAAATTAAATTTTGAATGATGAACCGGCACGGCGGTTATGATTAATTTTTTTTCAAAAGAAATTCGATCAAAAAATGTACTTAAATATCAAGTATGGGTTCCTACATAAACCCCTTAACCCCTTGTGATTGTATAATCGACGTATTTGCGCTTTTTAATAGTAAAAATCCCCACAATGTGATAAAAAATAAACTTTTATGTATTAGCCTTAATGTTACGACGGATCTTGCTCTGCACTATGGAATTACTTGTACTAACATAATAGGGCATTCGCGCTTTGATCGAAAATCTGTGCCTAATATCTTATGCTTAAAAGGTATTGTCTCGTCACCTGTTCAGTGTTACACAAGAAATTAAACGAGGCACAACAGCTTTTAGGACATTTCTATGGAGTATTTTCACAGATTTATGTTCAAAACATGCTCTCCCATGGTAAAAAAAATCCTTGTTCACTCATTTTAATCCATACTGATATGTTGGGAGTTTGTTTGACAAAAGAATTTGCCTAAAAGATGAAATCAGTATGAACGTTGACCCTTCACAGTTCCTTGAACCGACATGAAGTGGGTTTACTCAACGGAAAAACACATAAAAATAATTCGTTACGATAGCGTAAGTACTTAAGCGTATTATTAGGTACATAGCCAGAGCTTTGCATTTAGTTTCGACGATTTAAATACATCGAGAAGTGGGCTAGTAGATGTTGTACCGTAGTAAGTTATCATCATTATCTTCCTACCCTCATTCCACTCTATGTGGGGCAACTCTAATTAACGATAATTCCCCAAGAGGGTTAATGTTACGTAGGCCGGTGTGTGGGGTGTAAGGGGTAACCTCCTAAAAGATTTCTTGTAACTTTCATGTCATATTTACTTATTCTAGTTTTTATTGTGCTATGTACCCACTTATCTCATTTTTATGTCGTATTCTTACCAATATATTACCTAAGTATTGTTGTGTGTTGTGCTAAATAAAAAAAATCTATTCTATTCTATTCTCTTCTAACCTCCATCATTGGAACCCAAACCAATCTCATCTGACCGTGCTCAAACCCGACTGCATAGACAGGAAGTTTTTAGTACTTGTTAGTTTAGTAGTTTTTTTTTAAATTCAAAATGGCTTCTTACAGTCGCCATATTGGAATGATTGAAATTTCAATAGTCTATATCACCCTTGTGATCGAGACAACATACATACATACACCCTGAAGACATAACCTGACTGAAGAGGGCTGCAGCCGGGTAAAAACATGATTTACCAGTGTTTACATAAACATAACGGTAAAGTGTGTATTTTGTCATTTTGGCAATATGATGAATGATGATTATCATAAAACAGCATCGCAAATTGAATATCCGAATACAAAACACAAATTACCGTCAAATCGTGTCAAGATTAGCAAATTACATAATTGCATGACTGTTGTCGTTCTGTCGAGATCTTAACTGTTATTTGTACGCCTAAAGACGTGACTTAGGGACCTCCAAGCTTGATGGACATTTGGACAATGATTGAAAACATAATATAGGAGGTGCAAGTTCCATTTCCGGTACGAGACAATAGTAACTACGAAGTAAAAGACAAAAATAAATAATGCGGACACAATCACACAGTATTATTATTATGTAGCCCCAAACTACGCAGAGCTTGATTGTTATACTGTAACAATATATATCAATGGTTATATTATACTACATGAATATTTTTTTTGTAAATACATCAATATTATGCATAGAAAACAAGTAAAGCAAGTATTTGTCCTGCGGCGGGAATCAAATAACAATACAAAGGTTCAGCAATAATATCATTTTGATTCTATCTCGTTTTCTTACCAAACAACTTGCATCAATGTCATCAATTTTGGTGCATTTTTTTTGGTAGGAAAACGTGTTGGGTTCAACATGATATTCTTGCTGAACCGTTGTATTGTTATTTTCTAGGCCGTGAAGGTTTGCTAACTACATTAGTTATTTTATTTATATATTTTTATTTATTATTTATCAATTTTTAAAATAAATTGTAAAGGATAAGATTTATAAAGGCATCGTTTGACAATTTTATAGAGCAATATCGTTCTATACCAGTTTTAACAGAACTTGCCATAGCACCTGACTATAAGGGTTGTAAAAAATAGCGTAGTAAACGTTTACATCAATTTATTTTACAACGATTTTGCTCTATAAGCTTATAGAGCAAAAATGTATTACAGAATGCTTTTATACAACACGGTGTCACCGCTAAAACCTTTATAAATCGTTTACACGGCTTTTTAGAGGTATAAGACTATTTTGCTGCTTGGGACTTCTTCGGACGAGCCCTTCATAAAAGGTCTACAACTAAGAATATAATCACCTCCATGGTAATAAATGATTACCTAGCAATAAGAACTTCTTACATTAATCACCTCTTCCATTTCTATCGTTCATCTTCCCATTAAATAGCTAGGTACCCATAATTTATTTACTCCAATTTAAGTCATTGAACTGACACACTGAATTTCGGGTGCCCGTATCAATTTATGTAAATGATTATAATGATTGTTCGTGACCGTGACTGGGCGGACTGAAGTAAGAACTTTAAATAAAAATACAGTTTGGAGTGTTTAATTCTATTCCTGAGGTGCCGTTATGACAAAGATTAATTAATTCTGTACAGCGGTTCTGGGTTTTTTGTTAATCTTTTTATGGTCATACCTCGTCCTAGTAACTTTGTTGTAAAATTATGTGTTTAAACTATTTAATGAGCATTTTTGCAAAAACGAGTGGAGCTTTTATTGATTGTATATGATTGCGTTTTAATTATTTAAGCAGTGAATTAATTTAAAGAATAATTATTTGAGTGGTGGCCGAGAATTAGTTACAGGAAAAGTCTCCAGGCAGAGATGGTCGACGATATTAAAAAGACCGTGGGCGGTTGCATAGGACAGACTAGCGCAGGTTCGAGGCGAATGGAAAAATCAAAAGAAGGCCAGCAGTGGGTGGAAAACGGCTGAAAATGGGATGATAATGAGATGCTCGCATTTGACTTCATCTCGCCTGATGGTAAGTGAGGTCTGCGATGCTAAAAATATGCACGTTTGTCTAAAATCTTTTAAATAAAATTAACCATATTTTTTTTTGGATTTACTTGGAATAGTTATTCAATAACATCCACAGCGGATATGGTAGAAATGCATCCTTCGATGTCTGGAACTTTTGGTCGTTCCAAAGGCGTTCATGAATATAGTTTTTTTGTTGGTTCTTGTTTTTAGGGTGCTTTGAAGTCTACGGGAGCTTAGGTACATACTAGTTACGAAAATACTTACCCCAAGTAAGTTTCAATATTTGAAGGCCAATTCAGTTATGATAATAAACGAAATTTGCCGCGAAAAGTAATGACTATGGAAGTATCGCTAGTGACTATATTAGCGCGACGGCACACACCACATCACACCAGCCTATATTAGTCCACTGCTGGACATAGGCCTCCAATGTCTAGCATAACAGCTCCTTATAAAGGGGATATGCCCATAATCCGCACGCTGGGTGCACCACGTGCAGGTGGTTTGTTAGCTAGCAGGGTGCACCACGTGCAGGTGGTTTGTTAGCTAGCAGGGTGCACCACGTGCATGTGGTTTGTTAGCAAGCAGGGTGCACCACGTGCAGGTGGTTTGTTAGCTAGCAGGGTGCACCACGTGCAGGTGGTTTGTTAGCTAGCAGGGTGCACCACATGCAGGTGGTTTGTTAGCACCACGTACAGATGGGGTTGGCTTGGGTTCCGAAGGTGGGAGTTGGAACCCCTTACACCCGCTATGTCTATGCTATGTCCCACTAAGCCAGACCACGTGCGCGACGGCATCGCTTATATATCCTATACAGGCCAACACCTAAAAACTACACTATATTCACTAGGTAACATACTAATACATTTAGTGACGGTAACGACACATCAAGAGGACAATAGATCCGCTATGTTCCAATTCTTCTCATTATTTCGATCATGAGCCATGCAATGCCTATTTGAGGTGAAAGCGTATTGGTGTTTTTGATCATTTGTATGTAACGGTCAATATCATAGCAGTACATGTAACATAAAATGTCGCATGATACTTCCTGGCCTGGCCACAGTCACATTTGTATCAAAAACTGTACCTATTTATCTAACCAAAATCGATATAATCCCCTAGCGTACTTCGCGCGTATGAAAACTCATAAGACTTAAAAGTTAATACATAATTGGTCATAAATAATGCAGTAGCGGTGAAAATAGCACTAAGTGATTGTTTGAGTTAGCGAAATATTTTTTGTGTTGCTCACACACTTGATCTCGTGGTCAAAGACTGTATATAGAAAAACATTTGATTTGGAAGAGAATGCTACTGTAAAGCTACCAAAGAGTTTGGACTAAATCTATGGTCACTACCAAAATTCATTTACTAATAAAGCATTGTCAAATGCCGTCAGTAACTGTGTTTTGTTTTCGTCTATAGTTGGAGAGACTGTTGTCGATGCAAATGGACACTAGTAAATAAAATAAATTATGCGAAACATTTTCACAACATCATAGGTATCATGGAACATTGACTTTTATTTAAATTGTATGTTTAGAACACTATTGTATAGAAGAAAGCTCACCTCTCATGAGGTCCTCTGCCAGCACTGGGTCCATATCCTCCGTAGCCATCATCGTACCTATCATACACTGGCCTCCTGTACCCTGGATACCCATAATCGTTTCTCGAATACGGATCATCAGAAGCGGGGTATCTCTCATAAGGTCTTCTATCATAATACGGTCTTTCATAGTCCCTTTCTCTATACGGATCTCGTAGAAACCTATCGTAGTAATCAGGTCTGTATCTGTCTCTGTCGTCATATCTGTTTTTATGTTTCTTTCTAGGGCGGTCTTTATCGTCTTTTCTGTCGTCATCGTCTGTACTATTCTTTGGTCTGTCGAATCCGTCGTCGTCTTTCTTGCTGTCGTATCGTTTGCCGGTTGTCGGTCTGTGTCTGCGATCATCGTCTCTGTCGTAGTCGTCGTCTTCGTCTGATCTGTCGGATCTGTCGTCACATCGTCCGCATCGTCTGTCGTTGTATTCTAGTCTATCGTAGAGTGGTCTTGCGTAGCGATAGTCGTAGTAGCTGCGTAGTTGACGGTTCAGTTTGTCTGGTGACGATGTTGGCGTGAGAAGTGTGGATAGGAGTGTTTCTTCAGCAGTGGTGGATAGTACGTAGAGGGTAAAGGTTATAATCTGAAACAAAAGAATCATCTATGAATGCCGTTTGGCTGGCAGACCGAAAGAAAGATAACAAGTACTTTAAAAAAAACGACTTTAAATAAATCACTTCATACTTCTTGCCCTAAAGTATTTTGAAAATCGGTTCACAATTGACCGAGATATTGGTGATCATTCATTACAATTGAAGGAGAGGAGATACATAAAAAAGTCGAAAAAAAAGGTTCCGACGAATTGAGAACTTCCTCCTTTTTGAAGTCGGTTAAAAACACGCAAAACAAAACAAACCAAACAAAGCAACGATCAAAGACTGGTGATCGCAGTAGCAATGTTGATAATAGAAGGTCTTTACAGAAAGTAAAATACTAAGTTCTGCAATGGACTTGAAAAAAGCTAGGTACCTAAAATTTTTCTACAACTGTCGACAGTACTTAGTATTATGTAATCATGAATAATGAACTAATGCCTATTATCATCAAAAGTCTAATGCCTATTATGCTGTCAGACAGCATTTCTGTACCTATTATCTCATCATCGATCAACAATTTTGAAGTTAACTGTGTGAACTTTGATTGTGATATTTTTATAAAAAAAAGTCCAAGTTACGAACGAAGCCGAAGACGTAAAACCTAAAGTCCTAAACCACGATTTTGTCGATAATAATTGTTACATGATAGCAAAAGTCCTTTAATCTTTAGCACCTGCTTGCTTGGTAAGTACCAACCTATAGATAATCTATCTCACTAATCTGACGACCTCTGTTACGCAGTGGGCGAAGTTTCGTCTGAGTCGCAGAAGGTTGCGGGTTCAATTTTCACCGCGAGACAAACGTTTATATTTTATAAATATATCTGTGTTCGAGTCTTGGTGTTTTCTATGTTTACGTATCTTACATTTACAATGAAAAATGTGTTTATGTAATATCTGTCATGTGGTTCCCATAGTAGAAGCTCTCCTTAATTTGGGGTCATTGAATGATGTGTGATGGTGTCTAGCATTATTCATATTATTATTTAATATAAGTAAGTTTGTGAAGATGTCGGTTTGACTTTGTTCCCCCAGCACGCTAAAACTACTGAATGGATAAAGTTTTGCATATTAACAGTTCTACATCAGAATACCGATTTTTTCTTCCTGGTATCACGCGAAAAAAAACTTTGGGGGGAAGACATGGAATTGTTATGAGTAAACCTCCTTGGGGTAAGATAACTAACATGAAAAAGGTTGGTCATACAAGAAACTTTCTGATTTCTGAGTATATTTTATTGGGGGGGCACGTTGAACTCTTTTGTTCCATACACCACGTAAGTCCATCAATGCCTAGTTCACACATACGTGAGTCCATCAATGCCTAGGTGTGGCCAAGGATTGCATAGTACTTTCCTCAAACAATGCGCTGAAATTAAAACTAAGTAGTACCTTGGCAGAACTTGTACATTTTTAAATAAACAGCTTTCTATTTGCTAGCCAGTTCCAAATTAAAAAAAACCTTTGGTTAGTTACCTCCTTGGTTGCTTGGTTGTTTCGGAGTAAAAGATTGTTCCATTTTTAAATTACATGACAGACATGAGCTTACATTGTAATTTATTTGGCCGCAAACACAACAGAGATATGGGTTTTCAATACAACTTTTGCCGACCGTTGCCCGCATGTATTTGGCCAGTACCTATGTACCTACAGCAATTTCGATTTATCTCGAAGAAGATTTTCAAAATAATGCTCTTTCCAAGCATGTTTGAGAAAAACATATTATTCAAAAATCGAACTGAATTAAAAATTTCTAAAAACAAGTGACCAAGTAGGTATCATAGTAGATTTTACAACAAGTGCACAAATCGAACTATTTATAGAGGGCTGATAGTAATGTCGCGGAGAAAATGGTTTTGTGGACGAGTTATAAACTCTGCTTTTCGTAACATAACATTTCTTTAGATAAAATTCAAAGTAAAATTAGAACAGTTTTGGATACCGAAGGAAATTGTTTTTATGTAAAAAACACATAAAAGTCAAATAAATTAAAGTAAATATTATAAAATAACATAACTATATATGAACTTCTATTGTGTTTGGGTGTATGGCTTATTTTCTTTTCCTTAATATAGATACATTTATGAGTAGATATGCTAATGCACTTGTGCACAAAATTATTTTTCTATTTTGTATATCCTGCACAAATAAGTACTTTCAGAGCATGAGAAGTGAAAAAAATAAATCCATTTGTTCCCATTTAGGAAGTTAGGCCACACGCACACCATAACCTTGATCGTAATCCAATTCTTTTGTATATTGTGATATCATAGCTGCATTGTTTAAGGGCATAATTACATCAGTGACCTTTGTAACAAAGGCAAAATGAACGACCATCAAAATAATCGGCGAAAATCTTTTATATTACTGAACAATAAAATTTATTCTGAAAAAAAGGTGTACAACTTTTATTTTTTTACAATTAAATTTACATACCTGACCCATCCTACGATTTGAAGTAGGTTATGGATTATTGTTAGACTAAGCTGGTGTGGTGTAGTGGGTAATCACTAAGTACATCAGCTTATATCACTCCACTGCTAGACATAGGCCTCTCCCAAGGAGGAGATGCTCATAATCCCCACGTTGGATATGCTGGTTAGGGATCGCAGGGCACAGCATCTCGAACCGACCGACGCTACTGCCCGTCGGCAGTCAGTGTGGTGGTGTTATCCTGAGCTATGCCGCATTCAACCGACCGCCAGAGCCCCGTTTGCCGTGGTCTTTTATTAATTATGAAGCCGATATTATTCTAAGAGCGGAGTGAACTACGGGCTATAGATAGTGTGGCTTGGGTTCCGAAGATGGAGGTTGACGAGACAGCTAATCTCTTATCCTAAGTTCCATTGATCCTAGTTACACGATATATCTTACACTGTATTTGATACTAGGCGCGATAGTCATAAGATTAGTACCAATAAAATAATTAATTACCTAAATATATAGAAAAAAATACAATATTTTCGCTTTTTTTGGTCAAAACATTTAAAAAAGTCACTATGAATAATATATCCCTCAAACGAAAGCTATAATGTTGAGTATTTACCCCAAGCTTTTTATGAACTTAGATTCCAATAATTTTGTAATAAAATAAATTATTCACCCAACTCTACACCATCATACCTATTTACTATCAAATCATCGTTTTGATTCGTAAGTATTAAAAACTTTAATTATTATTATGACACTTTATTTAACTTTAAAACTCGTTAAAAAACATTTTTTACTATAAACCTAATATTATCTACTTTATACATAATTAACGTCAAAACATTATAGTAAAAAATTTATAAAAACGGGAGACCACCGACCGCGGGGCAAGGCTCAAACGGTCAGTTATTATTATTATTATTATCAGCCTGAATCGTCCCACTGCAGGGCAAAGGCCTCCCTAAAAACTTTAATGAGAGATATATAAGAGAGATTATTGCTGCCGTTACGCATTGCGGTATTTTGGTTTGAAGGGTGTGGGTGCCGGTGAAATTACAGGCTCATGAGGCTTAACACCTTAATGCCTCAAGTTGATCACGCAGAGTATTGCATCGTAGGGTACGTTCCAAACATGCGTGACCTACGAAGCCATACTTTGTTATAAGTAATGGTTACCACTTAACATCAGATGGACCAGGTGCTAGTTTATTAGATAAAAAAAACTTCAAATGATATGATAATCCTACTAGACACTTTAGTGTTTGAGAAAAACGCTACCCATATGTTACTAAAAACACATCTACTAGGAAGTATCCTTCTCTAAAAATAATCAAGATAATATAACACTAATATTTTAAAAATAAAACAACGCATTCAGTGTAGATAAGTTAATTTTAAAATGTATATAATTTGATGTAACACGTTAAACTCGTGGGCTTGCATTGTTGGACATTAAGGTGCACATCCGCTGACTAATGCTAATGCCTTTATAATTACCTGACCATAGACAATAGGACAGTTGAAAGGTAAAAATAAAATGGCCACCCTTCCCTGCGTGTCGTGCATAAAAATAAGTGATTAGTAAATGAAGATAGCGTTGTTTTCAAGGTAAATGTAATTTATGGGCGAAGGTTTCAAATTTTGTTAATTTTGATACTAATAAGTACCTCTATATCCGGTTGTTGAGTTAGACAGATCCATAATGATATAAAAATTAAATAAAGTTATCTTGCCCTATGTATATTTTTACCGACTTAAAAAAAAGAGCTTATCTATTAAATAATTAACGTGTTTCATGATATTAGTTTTATTAACTATATTGGACTTTTTCTTTTTTATGTATTGGTAATAATTCGGTATTTGAGTTTGCTTGTTTGTTTTGTACGAAATTGATCAGCTCTAATTTTAATCCACTTTTTTATTGTATGTTTTTTAATCATACAAAATAATTTAAGTATAATACGTATGAAATGTGTGGGTAGGTAATTTCAAAGATAAAATTTTGACGCGTAAAAGTAAGGGCTTAATATTTTATCAGAACTGTATCTGCAGATAAATGTACTAGGTACATTCAAGAAGCTTTTTTGAAATACATATATTAATTCTATGATTGACAATTAAAAAGACACCAAACAATCAATTAAGCTAAACTGTGTATCTGTAAGGGCTAGTTTTATTCCAAATGCAAAATATTACTTACCAAGATAAATAGCTTTCCCATCTTGATTTTATTTTAAAACAGCTTTACGCAGTTCATCTCCTGGACATTTATTGCAGTCACTGACCGCTTGCAAAACCAGTTAAAAAAATTATAAAATAAAAGTGTAGCCCGAGCTTTACATTTCTACGTACAAACTAACTGGCTGAAAACTATTTTCCAAAAAAAGTATTTAACAAAAAAACAAACAAGGTTTTTTTTTAATTTCAACTTTGCAAACGCACTGTGATGTCCGGCGGCAAATGGTACACTGCCAGGCTTTGTATGCGCCCTCGGCTTATAATAATTATGGCAATTTGTTGTTTTTTTGTCTGTTCGTCCGTCATTTGTTGAGGCCTACTATGGATTCGAAGGCTGCTACTGTTATTTTAGTCCTTTGTGCGAATATATTCTATATTCTGCTCTAGAGTTCATCGTATTGATTACGGTAGAGCGATGAAAAGTGCGGTTGTAACGCCGGTAAAAGTTCGTTTCAAAAATCGTTCCAATGCTTCCTGTATGGATATTTTAATTTAAAATCTCTATGTACTGGTGTCAGAGTCAGAGCCTTTAAGGTAAGGGCATATAATGCTATTTATAACATTTAACAAAATATGACAAAATATGCCCTTACTTTTTTCCAAGCTTTTAAAAATGGCAGCCATTAATTTTTTTATGTAATCGCGTATTATAATTCATCAACATTATCAGCCTATATCAGTTAACGGTTGGACATAATGAGCGTATTGCGTCATGTTCTTAACTCGATCGACGTATCCAACTTCTACCAATAGTCTCGCATAATCGTAACCAGGCCAGAGGGAGTTCTACACTACGTTTGCCAAGCCGCGATTTCAACTCAAGAATTCGTTTTCCCCCAACGGTCGTCGGTTCTTCGGCAGATTTATGACCAGTGCACTGCTATTTCTGTATTTTTTGTAGATTTCCAAAAATAAGATGAAAAGAAATAAATGGAAAGAAAGAAAATGAATTTATTTGCAACAACTAGGCTTACATAGACATACATTACAGAGTAAAACAATGGTATTAAAGTGACCGTAAGCCCGGACGTCACAAAAGGGACTCTGACTCAGCATAAGCTGGCTGACTAGCAGGCTAGCAACCAACGCTGGTCTTCCGTCAGAGCCAGACGTTAATGTTACGGACAATCTACCTACATAATAATATCAATAAGTACACTTACAAACGGACAATAATAGTTAACATACAACATAATCGGACAGGCTGAATTATAACAACATAAACTTATTATTACATAGCCAAAAAACGATTACAACAAAAAAACAAACTATGTTCTCAAAATTTTTAAATTAAACGAAGTATAGCCAAATTAAAATAAATGGAAGTATAGCCAAATACATATCTCTATGAGATTTTCGATACCTAAGTAGATAAAAATGCAGGCAATAAATCACGGTAAAACATCTACCTAATCAAAATTTTTAGACAGAAAACAAATGAGAAATACAAAAATGTCTTTGTATTTTGAGAATTTTTGAAAAATCAATTTTTATTTGTGAGATAAATATAAATAATGCTGGACACTATCACACAGCATCATACGAGCATAATACGAGCTCTGCTTAGTTCGGGGCAACATGATGATGTTGCCCCGAACTAAGCAGAGCTCGTATTATTGGAATCACATGACTGATAAACTACTTATTATAGGTTTACCTTTTTTTAATACATTCATATTAAACATCGACCCCAGACCCGAGACAAACATCTGCAAATAATGCAAACATTTGCCCGGCGGCGGGAAACCAACCCGCAACCTTCTGCGTCGTAAATAAATAAATATAGATAGGAAGTATTTTACATTTTTTAAATAGGATGGTGAAATACCTGGCTGCACATAACCTGGTATAAAGGCTGGGTGGCCGACGGAATTTAAGGGAGAGCTTTGCCCAGCAAAGCAATTAAATTATTTAAAAATATATGTTTTATACAAATTTTTTACTTGATAAAAACCATTAAGAACAATCTTTTTTTTTCTATTCTATTACAGAATTACAAATGAATATGCACACCAGGAAATTCTCAATCTGTATGATTACGAGTGGCGTTTTTTTGGAGGCAAAAGGCAGCAAAAACGATAGCGTACCTACCTACCTAGGTATAAGTATAAAAATAAGTAGTAATCGAGAAGAAGATACGAGCTTTAGAGGAAGAGGAAGTGCTATTGTTTTCAACTAGTTGATCTGTTTCCATTATCATCACTGAATCTCTCGAAATCACTAGAACTTGGCCCTCGCGGGCCGACTAAACCACCGAACTAATTGCACGCGCAATTCAAGTGTCAAATATTATTCATAGGTTTATTTTTTTTGGTAAATAAATAAATAGGTACATTTATAAATTTAAATACCCGGATCAGAGGCAAATATTTACAGATTAGGCATACATTTGTCCCGCGACAGGAATCCTTGTTTGACAACGCTCATTTGACAGAGGTCGTCAAATAAGTGTCGTTTGAAGATACTTTAAAATTTCTTAGAAAATCCCTTACGCGAGTTTTTAGAATTAATAAAGGGTTTCTTTATAAATATAAGTAAGTAAGTACCCACTTAATCACCACCACCAGCCTATTTCTTCTGCGTATGAGCTAATGGCCACCTCTGATGTTAGTTTTTAGGCCTTAACGACTGAAAAAGACGACACCAACATCAACTTGCCTTCCGAAGTACGGTCACTAAACCATAATCCAAGTAGTGACCCAGCGGACTGTTACTGAACGGAGATGGCCTGCTAAGGAAACCGAAGTAAGCGATGCCATGAGCGAGCCTATATCAGTCAACTACTGGACGTAGGCCTTACTTAATCATCATCATAAATTCATCAGCTTATAGCAGTCCACTGCTAGAGATAGGCTTCCCCTAATGAGCTCCATTGCGCCCTGTCCTGAGCTTAACAAATCCAGTTTCTACCACGAGCTTTTCGCAGATCGTCACTCCACCTGGCCTCCACCTCAAAAGACTCACTGAATACGAGGTCCTGCAGAAGAACATCTGTGTTTTCAGCATTCAAAGTGACAGAAGACGGAAATTCCCATAATCCCTAAGCCTACTAAATCAATTCCGATCCGTTACAGATTTAATAAAATAAATTAATGATTATGCTAGACACTACCACACATTAGTAGCAACGCTAAAAAACCGCGACGTGTGAACCAATGGACACAATAACACAAAATACATGTTACAAAAATCCCGGGTCACCGGACCGCGACCGACACGTCATTGTGCACTGCTTTGATACCCAACGGACCGTGGGAGGTAAATGATTTTTACTAAACACCTCACTTTTTACCAATTTGTTGTAAATGTGACACTTCATGACCCCTTTACAAAAGCATGGACACTTTGACCCCGTAATGTCGTGGCTAGACTGTTAGCTTTAAGTCCACTAGTTTTAGATTTATTTTTTAAAATTATTATAAATGTGACGGCGCGTCGGTGTTTTGAGAGTGTCAAGAAACGTCAAAAGTGATAATGATATCGGACAGTTGGCAGTCTGACGTTTCTTCACTCTGACGCAACTCCGGGCTCTTTTGGTGCGCAGATAAAAACGGAAAATAATCCATTTGCATCTCGCGTGAACAAAACGTGTTCGGTGGAGCGTCACTACTTAATAATCAAATTGTGATTACTGATTGTAATAGCGTTCATATTTTGCTGAAATAATCATCGGATACATTACAAACACGTGGTTTTAATTCTCCTCGCCCGCCTACCCACGATCGCTCAACGGCCACAGATGAATCCAGAAAACAATGATAATGGCCATGTGCCGTTATCAGAGGTGGGATGTGAAGGGCTTACTTCTGAGGAGAATACTCGTACCAGATCTTCAGCATCGGCACCAGAACAAAGCCTGTCGCAACAGATGGAGTTGTTTTTATCTCGAATGATTGCTTTATCGCAGCCGCAACCACCGAGCAGCGCATCTATTCAGTTGATTGAGTTCGATCCTGACAACAACGAAGCAGACATCGAAGGTTGGTGCAACGTAACCGAAATCGTAATCAACGACCGTAAGTTGCGAGGTGCAGACCTGCTTTTGTTACTTACGCGTGCACTCAAAGGCCGAGCTAGTACCTGCTTAACACGACTACAGGCATCGCAGCTGACATGGCCTCAAATAAAGGAACTATTGCTCGCGAAGTTTGCCAAACCTATGATGCCACAAGATTACTTCGATGAAATTCTACGATTCCAAGTCAGTGTTAAAGAAACCGCGAGTGAGGCAGCCATACGCCTTTGGAACATCATCGGACGCATTCCACGGACGGAAATGGCTGAAGACATTACCACGGGATTTGTATCGTCCGTTTTATGCCAAAAGGATGGAGTGATTCGTCGTGAGCTCCACTCTCATAACCCGACTACTAGATCTCAACTTCTGCGAATTCTCAACGGAATTTCGCTGAAACGAAAGCATGAGGGCAGTGAGAACCATGATCCGGATGTGAAAAGAACCCGATTTAACGACGTGCGCTTCACGGGAACATGTCACCGCTGCGGCACTTCGGGTCATAAAGCGATGGACTGCCGCAAGCGAAAAGAGGAGCCTGCTACTTCGGACAAGACGCGCCATCAAGCAACCAGAGGCACTGACAGACCAATCACCTGCTTCGTGTGTGGACGACCCGGACACATGGCGTCGGCGTGCCCAGATCGAGCGGGTGGCAGCGGAGCAGCGGCGGTCAAAGAGGTCCACGTGTGTGAACGCAAGGCATCGAGGAGCACGTTGACTACATCATCCGGTGAGCCAGTTTCCTTTCTTTTTGATAGTGGATCTGCTTGTTCATTAGTAACTAATAGCTACGCCGATAAGTTCCCGGGTACTGCGCTGAGTGAATTAGTGTATCTAACGGGCATTGGTAGCGGTGATGTGGAATGTGTTTCCCAGGTCATTAGTTCCATCAATGTTCAAGGCCTCTCGCTCTCAGTAGTGTTTCACATAGTACCTGATGGCGCTATTGCTGAACCGGTAATAATAGGTAGGGATATATTAGAAAAGAACGTGCACGTGCATATCGATAACGATCGAATTACCTTTACTCAGCATAAAGAAGTTAACTTAGCTGACCAGTCTAGCGGTTTTAATTTTACAAACATTGATACGGACCTACAAGGGAATGACAAAATGGCTTTGATTAGAATTTTAGAGAAATATAGTGAGTTTTTCATTGACGATATACCAACGCGACGAGTCACGACAGGTGTTCTCCGGATAGATCCTATTGATCCAAACAAGACGGTGCAAAGGCATCCTTATAGGCTAGCGCCCGCAGAAAAAGAAATAGTCAACCAGAAAATAGAGTCCCTATTAAAAGCGAACGTTATCCGGGAAAGTAGTTCGCCTTTTGCGAGCCCCATTTTATTGGTTAAAAAGCACGACAACACTGATAGGATGTGCGTAGACTATAGGGAACTCAATGCCAACACGCGTCCCGAGCATTATCCGCTGCCCCGTATTGACGAACAAATTGACCATCTCCATGGCGCGCATTACTTTTCGGCATTAGATATGGCGTCTGGCTACCACCAAATACCAGTTGATCCCAATAGCGTAGCGAGAACGGCATTTGTGACACCGGATGGTCAATTCGAATATTTGACCATGCCGTTTGGTTTACGAAATGCCGCTTCCGTGTATCAGCGGTGCATCAACACAGCTCTCGGGCCCTTGAAAGACAAAGTAGCGCTGGCTTATATGGATGACGTCATGTGCTTTTCAAATGACGTCACTACAGGGCTTGAGCGTCTAGACCTAACTTTGAAAGCTCTCTCTGAAGCAGGTTTTTCATTAAACTTCAAAAAGTGCAAATTTATGAAAAGCGAGATAGATTACCTTGGCTATGTCATAAAAGCAGGAGAAGTAACACCAAACCCAAGAAAGATACAGGCTTTGGTTGACGCTCCCACTCCAAAAACAGCCACACATGTTAGGCAATTTTTAGGCCTGGCTTCTTATTTCAGACGATTCATACCAAATTTCACCCGTTTAGTGGGACCTCTTTATCCCCTAACGAAACTGAAAGGTCCTATCAAATGGACAGACGCTCACAACGACATTCACAAAAAGATCGTCGATATACTTACGTCAGAACCGGTGTTAACGATATTTGATCCAGACTCCCCCGTTGAGCTTCACACTGACGCGAGCTCTGAAGGCTACGGGGCTATATTAATCCAGAGAAAGAATGGCGCCCCTCACGTGGTGTCTTACTTTAGCCGTCGAACGTCTGACGCGGAATCGAGGTATCACTCATACGAGTTGGAGACCCTGGCGGTCGTTCGTGCGGTTGAGAACTTTCGGCATTACTTGTATGGCCAGCATTTCACGGTCTTCACAGACTGTAACTCCTTAAAAGCATCTAAATCGAAAACCGATTTAACTCCACGCGTACATAGATGGTGGGCTTTCTTACAAGCGTACGACTTCGATATAGTCCATAAACAGGGCATTTGCATGAGCCACGCTGACTATTTGTCCAGAAATCCCATATCGGTGCCTATATCCAGTGCGCAGGGGTTGAATGATCCAAGTGACTCAAGGAAGAAGAATAAGGAAGTTCACTTTGTAGAGTTACATCAGGGTTGGCTGGCTGTAGAGCAAAAACGTGATAGCGAAATATGTGACCTAATCAGCAAACATGAAAACAACGAGTTGCCAGAAGCGATTGCACACACGTATGATGTGCGAAAAGGTATACTGTACAGGAAAATTGACCGCAATAGAACCAGCGCGTGGTTACCAATTGTTCCTAGATCCCTGACATGGACACTTATAAATCATGTCCATTCAGAAATTATGCACCTGGGGGCAGATAAGACACTTAACAAAATATATGAACAGTACTGGTTCCCACAAATGTCCAAACAGGTGCGTAAATTTGTAGATTCATGCATAGTATGCAAAGCTTCAAAGGGATGTTCAGGAGCGCAGCAAGTCCGACTTCATCCAATACCCAAAGTGTCCACGCCTTGGCATACAATTCATATAGACATCACGGGCAAACTAAGTGGTAAGAGTGATAGAAAAGAATATGCGTCCGTAATTATAGACGCGTTCACCAAATATGTTCTCTTAGAATACACACCTTCCCTCGATGCTGCAAGTGCAATCCAATGCCTCAAAAAAGCAGTTTGCCTATTTGGCGCACCGAAGCGCATAATAGCAGACCAAGGTAGGTGCTATATTAGTGCAGATTTCAAACGGTTTTGTAGCGAACATTGTATAGAGCTTCACCTTATCGCCACCGGATCTAGCAGAGCTAACGGTCAAGTTGAGCGGATAATGCGCACCTTAAAATGCCTGCTCACAATAGTAGAAAATGACCCAAACAAAACGTGGCGAGACGAACTCCCCGAAGTTCAGCTTGCGTTGAATAGCACCAGGTGCAGAGTAACGGGGTACTCTCCCACGGAACTAATGTTCGGCATACGGGCACAATCATTAGGGATATCAACCTTATCCGTGCATGAGGAACCTGAGCCCCGTTTAGATTTAGACACTATTCGGCATAATGCTTCTGAAAATATCAAGAAGGCTGCTTCATCAGAAGAAAAACGCTTTAACCGGGGTAGAGCAAAAGTGAGACCATTTAATGTAGGCGACTTCGTCTTTATCAAAGGTAGTGAGCGTAACCAAACCAAACTACAGCGTAAGTTCAAAGGTCCTTTTACTATAGTCCGGGTATTAGATCATGATAGATATGAGCTGCGAGACATTGATGGGTCCAACCGAACCTACAAATACGCCCATGAAAACTTACGTGCAGTTCCTGGGGGCTACGGTGGATTGGTCGAAGTAGCTACTTCCTTAATTAATAATGCAGAGGAGGCCGAGACGGCGGCAGTCCATAGTCATGAGAAGGGAACTGTAACATCTGATAATGATAGTGATACAGCGTCGGTATCTAGTTTACACACTCTGACTGCCAGCTCTGACACCCTCTCTGCCTCTGAAAACGAAGAATAGTAAATGGTGAGTGTATAATTATGTGTAAACCCTGTTCTTCTGCCGACATTCGAACTAGAGCGTATGACATTGGTTAGGCAGTTGGGTATGATGTAGTTGGTTAAGTGGGCTGGCCTAAACCGGGTCGATGCCCATGACCAGACTATGTTTTCCTATGTGGTGCATGGTGTAGTTGGTCTACTGGGCTGGCCTAAACCGGGTCGATGCCCAGGGTCAGACTACGACCTCTTTAGTGTGAGCCGAGTGGCAGGAAATTTGTCTGGAACTGGCCCATGCGGGTTGACGTTTCGGACCAATTAATTGCAGCAGCTGTGTGTGGTTTTCGTGACTGGTGGAAGGGGCGCTGACTGGTTGTCCGGTCCATTTCACCATGTGACTTGGTGAGCTGGTCGAAGGGGCGCCTGAGGTCAGTTGTCCGCCCAGTGTGTTGGTAGTTAATATGCCCCCATATTGATGAAGATCCAGATCTCTTTAAACAGGTGACATAACGGGAAGCTTGTCAGGGATGGGCGAGCAGGCCTAGTCAGGCACTACAGTGGTATCTATTTTGTCTTTGCAGGTAACCCGGGGCGTGAGCTGTCGCACGAGGACGTGCGAATGTCAGTCCGGCCGTGACGGCGCGTCGGTGTTTTGAGAGTATCAAGAAACGTCAAAAGTGATAATGATATCGGACAGTTGGCAGTCTGACGTTTCTTCACTCTGACGCAACTCCGGGCTCTTTTGGTGCGCAGATAAAAACGGAAAATAATCCATTTGCATCTCGCGTGAACAAAACGTGTTCGGTGGAGCGTCACTACTTAATAATCAAATTGTGATTACTGATTGTAATAGCGTTCATATTTTGCTGAAATAATCATCGGATACATTACAAACACGTGGTTTTAATTCTCCTCGCCCGCCTACCCACGATCGCTCAACGGCCACAGATGAACCCAGAAAACAATGATAATGGCCATGTGCCGTTAAATGCGATAGTTTGTGTGTGTTTGTGTATGTTTGTCCGCACTCAGCTCCGTAACGGGTGAACGGATTTAAATGAAAATATAGATAGCTTATGTTACCTGGATTAACACAAAGACTATTTTTTATCCCGGTACCACGCGTGCGAAGCCGCGGGAGGAAGCTAGTTTTTTAAAAACGTGAAAATTTGTGTTAATGTTTGGATGTGTGGATGTTGTTTACTCTTTCATCCCAGAATGGCTGAGCGGATTTGGACGAAACTTTGAATATACGTAGATTGTGGCCTGGATTAACACATAGACTACAGTTGTTACGTAATAAAACTCTAAGCTAATTTATTCAGTCAATACCTACCTAATCAGAAATCTAGATTAATAAGTTAAAGAACACGGAACTTGGTTTTGTTGTTGAGTTCAGTGGGAACAAACATGCTCACACACACACCAACTTTCGCATTTATAATATTAGTGTGATTAAATATTTTCTATAAAAAAAATATTGAAAAGAAGGGCTGTTCCTCTTGTTGTTGGTTATCAAGATATTGCGTGAAGATCAGCGCCATCTAGCGTTGAGTAGTGGAACTTAAATTTATGGCTTTTTATAATCGAGTTGAGAAATTACTTTTAAACATTTGAGTTTTCGCTAAAATGTTTAAAAGTAATTTCTCCGTAATGTTTTAATAAAAAAAACGATTGTTGTAAAGATTTTACATAAATAAGATTGATTATATGTGTTTTTCAATGATTTAATTTATAAGGCTGATTAAATCTGTGCTATTCGAAAAAAAAATGGTTTTGTGTTTAAGTTATTTTAGGTTTTTAATTAATAATGTTCATTATCTGGGATTTCCTGTTTGTCCTTAATATTGTAATGTATGACAAAATAAATGCAGACAAACCTCAACTTTTTTTTGCGTTAAGTTCGTAAATATTTTTCGTACCTTACCTAACTAACTACTTAGATCTTTAAAACTATGAGAAGATTTTCGTGCTAACTCTACCTCAACGTTGCATGGATCTGATTGGGAACTAATGTATGAAAGTTTTCTTTTCCAAGAACAATGGGTTTGGATGTAATGGGAAGTAGCCCCTCGTATGCGAGATATAAAAAAAATTATAACTAAAATAATAATAATAATAAATTCATTTATTTCAGGCAATATGCACATACACAAATATGATTACAGAAGCTTGTAGCTATAAATACCTTACAGACTATTTTATGTACTACAATCTAATTATTACCCAGGGTAGGGAGGATTTGACTTAGGTGCCGTTTCACTCTTACGTCTGTAGACGATACTCGCTGGCCAGAAATTCGTATACACTCTGGGCATAGGGACCACAAGACTGGGTGGCATGGGGGGTACTCTGTGTCGGTTCTGTGATATATTTAGAACCTAATCTACTCAAGTCTGGGTGCCCTCGAACCTACTGCTGTGGGAAGGATTTCTGTACATCCTGATGCTTCGCCGGAGACTGGAGAGAGTAGGACTTGAAATATAAGTATTTCTACTGCTCTCCAACCTCTGAAGAGCCAATAATAATCTTTATTTAAATAAATATAATTTCCTTAGTATGGAAAAATTTAGATCTTTGTTCTTTTTCTTTATAAAATTAATTAAATTATAAAATTAATAATTAATGCTGGACACTGTCACACACTCAATTCAATTCAATTCAAAGATTTTATTTCAGCTTCACATAGATGGTTCACATGTTACAGCCATAGTTAAGACACACAAAAAATAAAAGGTTACAAAATTAAAAAACAAAAAAACACTAAGGACACATTAAAAACGCAATGAAAAGAGACCAATGGAGCACTGGATCACGATTGCACAGTGTGCACTTTCGTCCAGTGCCTCATGAAGTATCATGTAGCCGCAAATTATGTAGACCTTATGTTATGAACCACATGAAAGATTTTTAGTAAATGCAGGGTACATATTGTACAAAGAAAACGCCCTGACCAGAGGCAAATATTTGCAGATACACATATAAACATTTGTCTCGCGGCGGGAATCGTACCCGCAACCTCCTGCGTCTCAGGCGGGCCTTTGCCCACTGAGCCACAGAATTTATATTTGATCGTCAAATAAGTAGGTATTTCTAACATCTGAGCAGCCGAACTACCTATAAGGTAAAACCACAGTTTCTAAACGTTGTAGCAAACCTCTATACCTGCCATGCACGGAGCCCATGCCCATGCCATATCATATCATCCGTGAGTTCTTTAAGTATTACAAATATTGACGACACCCCTAACCTGCCCATTTCAATACCCGCCCCACATAACCTTACTGACCTAGTTGCCAGTCGCCACCAATTTGTTTTGATGAATCAAAAATCAACCGATTGAGTTGTATCGATTTCAATAGAACTATTACACTGCGAAACTGAAGTAGGTAATGATATTTATTCAGCAAAAACTTTATGAAGAAGTGCGAAATCGAACTTTCTCATAAGAATAGAGTATAAAAATTGATTTAATAAATAACTCTTCACAAAAATAATATTATCCACTACGTTACATACCCTACCTTGCAAAAATCAAAAGTGAATTCTAGAAAGAGCCTCTGATAATTTCTTTAATTTTATCATGCCAGTGATGATGATCGTGTGGATACAGTTGCCTGAATTTTCAAGTTGACTGTACTCACACTCAAATTTTTTCTACTAAATACAATAAAAAATCATTTTTATAAATTACTAATAAGGTACGATAAAATCCCAACAAATTGTTTACAGTAAGTTAGGAGTACTATTTGATTAATTTATGTATTTTTGATGAATAGTTAAGAGTTGGTAAGGTATACCCGAACCATGTGGGTAGGTATTAATTCTATGAATCAAGGGACCATCAATCACGCTTGCCTTCTACTGAACGTCAAATTCAAATATCGCTTATTAAGCTTTGAATTGAGTAGGTGGGTCTAGAGGTACGTTTACTAAATTATTCACATTACGTTGTGTTGGCTAAAAAGTTTTAAGCCTTCTTACTGGCTCTGTCCGCAAGATCAGCCAACAGTCCCCTATTACTAAGTGTTAAAGCAATGTGTCAAAGACACATGACATGCATGCCGTGACATTTGTCACTATGCTAATAATACTTGTTAACCTAAGTTATTGTTATAAACAGTTACCTACTTAACTATAAAACACTGTCCATAAACGTATATTTTCTGTCACGTTCTGATCTACACTAATATTAAAGAGGAAAAATTTGTTTTTTTGTGTGTGTGTTTGTAATGAATAAACTCAAAAGCTACAATGCCGATTTCAAAAATTCTTTAACCATTGGAAAGCTACATTCACCCTGAGTAAAATAGGCTATATTTATTGCTAGAAAAGATTAGGGATCCTTACTAAAATTTAATTAACGAAATCCAAGGTGTAAAAGAAGTCCACCCGTGCGAAGCCGGGACGGGCCGCTAGTCACGAAAATTTTAACCTTACGTATAGTACGCGTCATGTAATAAGAACGCTGGAAGAAGTGGAGGGGGTGTGTTTGCGCACGGGTCAATACCGATAAATCGCCTATTGCGCAGCTATTTACCCCTATTACCCGTGCGTAAACACACCCTCTCCACTTCTTCCAGCGTTCTTTTTACGTGACACGACCTATAACAAAGCTCAACTCATGGTTTAATTTAAATTTTAGTTAGGTACGTGAAGTTTTCAGAAAATCCCCTCTTTTAGGTAGGTCATCATCATCATCATCATCAGCCTATAGCAGTCTACTGCTGGACATAGGCCTCCCCTAATGAGCGCCATTGCACCCTGTCCTGAGCTCGGCGCATCCAACTTCTTTTTGCCTTTCGCAGATCGTCACTCCACCTAGCCGGCTTTTAGGTAGGTAGCAAAATAATATTTAAAATAATTACAGTCATACCATGAGTAGATAATTCGATATTTTTTTAATAACACAGTGGACAGTGGGCACCATGGACGGGTCACTAACCCGACACCCCATTACCGTTACCTACGTTAGTACGTATGTACTTATCCCCTCTAATTATGTTGATAAATGTATAATGAGTCTGGGTAAAGTTTTGTTGAGTTATTTGAATTCCTAAGTTTATTGGAAGTTTTTTATCTACACGAGGAAATATTACGATTGTTTGTTTGCATTGAATAGGATTCAAAAAAATCTTGAAAATCTAGAAGCTACACTATCCCCGGGTGACATAAGCTATATTATATTTTTAAAAAATAGGGATCCTTACTAAAACTCCTATAATGTAACCGAAGTGTAAAAAAATTGACTCAAAAATTCCATACATCGCGTGTGCTGCGAAAACTATTGATGATAGAACAAAATAATGTACAACGACTTTGCAGGACACATTATTTTCTACAAAAAATGTCACAGCAGCATATGAGCTAGCTATTATAGTTATGTTACAATAAGTGTATTTTATTTTAAAACTTAATTGAAATTCCCTTGGTATCAATCCTTATCAAAATTAATTACTTCATATTCAAAACTGCTTCAATAACTTTATATAAATTTTTATTTAATTAAAAAAATAAGTATTGAGTAGGGGTGCGGAAGGGGAGTTAATATCAAGAAATAAAGAACCGCGCGGCTCGAAAAAAATCATGAAAATAATAATACCCAAACTTTAAAATTTTGTTCTTCTTAACCCGACGCAAAAAGAAGGATGTATAGGTACCTTCAGTACCTACAGTAATCTAAAGTAGATATGCTTCTACCTACTTTACAGGTGCAACATAAACTCCCAACTTCCTTTTTCGTATGAGTTAGTGACCAACTCTGGTGTCGAGTTTTAAGGCCGCCCGGAAACCTCCGATATGGCATAACAACTGAAAAAGCCAGGACCAGCACCTTAACGTGCCTTCCGAAGCATGGAAGCGCAACTTGTCTAAACTAAAGCTTGCATTAGTTATGTATGAAAATTTTGTAAATTTTTAAAATAAATGCTTGTAAGGGTGAAAACCCTGCCAGGGTTGATAGGGTTTTCACCCTACTCAAATTAGTCATCAGCGCGGCTGTAAGCAATTTTATTCAGTCTCTGCCACGCGCGCGATGGTGACAGTTGCGTTGGATTTTCAAAATACTAGGCACATTTCCCGCTTTTATTTCGTGACTAAAATTGATCCTGAACCCTGATCATCGGGAAGATATTGTTTAAAATTTTATAGTATATAGTATATTAGGACGCTTATGGTAACGCTTTAAATAAGTTTACCAAATGCTAGTTCACACAAATTAATAAAAAGACACCGATTACTTTGAGGGAAACTTTACTAAATTGTTGTATTTTTTACCCAATTATATGTTTGAAAGTACTCTACAGAAGGTAGGTAGGTAGGTAATAACTTTAACCCGCATGCAATAAAATTGTTTTGATAACGTCAAATAACTCATTCGGGATACATAGGACTTACTTTTATGCGTTTGTCATTATCACCCAATAGGGTAATTAACTTATAAGTGCAGTTATTTAAATGAACTGGCTGTGGTAGGCCGCTTGTGAATCCTTTGCAAAATATTTACGAGAAAGAAAATAAACAGAATATTTTATATTGCGTAGAAAACGGTGTTGGTGGCATGTGTATATTGAGCTCAGTGTGATAAAAAAACTAGCTGAATAGATGAGGAAACCGTTATGAGAAAGGAAAATTCAAAAATCTAACGAAGATGCTCACTCAATTGAAAAATGGCGCTGAAAAACTTACAGCTATTTCAACCGGCGAGAGCAGACTTGGTGTACCGTCAGGCGACTCCAATGAAAGCTCCACCTACTGCGCTTTCTAGGAGCATTTCCAAGTCCGCTGAGACGCTCGTTGGGACTCCGAAAATTGGTCAGTTTCATGGTTATCACACTTCAAAACTTTTGGTTTTAATTTTTAGGTTTAACAACAGATGTATCGTGAATATCATCGCAAAATATAATCTAGAATTCTAGATGGATGCATTGAATTTTTTTGGGGGATAAATAGCGTTGCAATTTGTTGTCATCGACATTTTCTGTGAATAGTATTTTTTATTTGATTTCATAGTCATACTATCACTGCGGCCATGGTGGTTTTTTTGTGAGCGCCATTATCTATTTTTCGTTGCCCCTTACGGGGCGTTCATAGTTTACCACCCCAGTTTAAGCCCAGCTGCTGACAGAAACTGTAGGATCTTTTGAAGGTATTACATAATATGAGCCATTCTACACGACTAGCTTTTTTTATGCAAAAAATATATCATGCGAAACACAAATATAAAATAATATAAAAATTAAGACGGTTTACGTATACTTTTGTCTTACTGGAGAATATATTTTAAACACTGATCAATTTCTAGAATTGACAAAAAATCTTGAAATCTGTAAACGGAGAAATTTAGCATTTTTTAGCTTGTCCCGTTCCCAAAAATTAATAACTCTTACGAGTACTGATATGATACATGACGATTGTGTGTTTCTCCTTAAAAAATCTCAAGTTGTTTTAGTTTTTATTTTTCGAGGCTTTAATTTCTTGTCATAAGGGTGCAATTGGCTGAAATTGGTGAATTTTTTTGTCATAAGGATGCAATTGGCTGAAATTAGTTAATGAAATTAATTAATAGGTACATTCTAGGCAAGCGTGCTACATCTTCGACCGCATCATCACTTACCAACAGGTGAGATGGCGGTCAAACGTAAGCCTATAAACTGTAAAAAAAAAAAAAATGGTGCAATTTACAAATCATTCTTTAAATCACTAAATACATATGTACGATAAGAAAATTTTAATGGGATTCACACAAATGATGTTTTACAATAAGTAAAATGCTGTCGAATTTTGCGATTTTTCAAGGCAAGAATATATTTCGGTGGCAGGGTAATTTCTCAATTCGGTGCTTGTAATATCTACTGTATTGCAAATTATATTTATGTGATTCCTTGCTACAATGTAGCTTGTCTTAATGTCTGCATGCTAGTATTCTCTAAATAATAATAACAATCAACAGACATGATAATTAAAAAAAACATAATGCATTCTCAATTTGGTGGTTCTCAATTCCGCGGTTTTTTGCACACCGAATTGAGAAAACTTAAACACCGAATTACGTTTTGCAATATAAAGTAAAAAATCTTTAAAGAAAAATATGCCCAATAGTAGATTGTTTTACAAGGGACTAAACCATCCCATTATATACGAGGTTGTTATACTCCCGAGCTTAGCGAGGGAGGATGACAAGACCGAGTTATAATGGGTGGTTTTGGCCCGAGTAAAACACTCTACTTTTCACTTCGATTGCGAGAAAATAAAACAATTCCAAATTAGTCAATTTTCAGAAATTTTATTAAAAATTAAATGTTCAGTTAGAGCAATTTTGAATGTTTAGTGATATGTTTTTCCCGGGCAATTTTATTTCGGTTCTCTGTGATTGGGATGTGATAATATTTTGAGTTGATTGTTGTGGAGTAAAAGTTGGAGAGACTCGAATCATGCTTGAGTTTCCTGCATTATTAAGATCTGAGTGCGGCTTCAGCTGAGTTGACATATTCATCCAATCCCGCGATGTAGATGCTTGGGGTTCTGTAATGTTTGGTAGAATATTGATTCCTTCCATAATCCGCTGCGTGACGTGATACTTGTTTTGTATAGAGTCCTCTATATAACCTTCAGCCACTTGATCGGACCTCCATCCACCGTGGCGTTTTAATGTCGTTATATTCGCACCAGAGTCCGCCAACAGAGTCGCGGATGTTCTGCGGAAACAATGGCCCGTGTAGAGTTCCGGATTTGGTAAATTTAGATAAGTGGCAATATCTTTAGGCATGTTACCAAATTTATTTTTGCCTATGACTTGCCTTGTGCATTTACCATTTTGATAATTTAGAAAAAATCTTCTCGTTGAAACATTAGTGGGACGTAACTCCTGATAGGCTTTAACTATATTAAGGTATTCTCCACTGATGACAAATTTACGCTCTTTGTTTGTTTTCGTGTTCGGCAGACTCACAGCTTGTAGGTTTGTATCCGTTTCTACGTCTTCTAGCGTTATATTGGCAAGCTCTATTCCTCTGCATGCACCGCTGATTCCATAAATTAAAGCAACCTGTTGAACAAAAAAATAAGTGTGTTAATAATCGTAATAATCTAGGTACATAATTTAGGTATGTAGGTAGGTATCTATTTATTTAGTTTGAGTAGAGTACATAAGTAGGTTACCTTTGTTGCCAAGTATTGTTTATTTGGAGCGTTATTTAAAAATGTTTCGATTTCTTGTGTCGTCAAGACTTTAGATTTTTTTGCCTTGTATCCAGTGGACAATTTCTTCAGTAAAGCCGTTAAATTTACATATTTTTTAATATCGACGTCGTGTCTCGTTTTTAAGGTCATTCTTAACATTGAATATGTGCTCCAAAGAGTCGACGATTTGAATTTTTTCGATAATTCATCAAAATAAGTGAGAAAAACCCCTTCTGTAAAAGAATCCACACGTTTCTCATCTCTCCATTTCATAAAATTTTCGTAACTCTTTAAATATATTTCACGTGATTTTGTCGGCAACAGATTCATAATTATTTCTTTGCCCTTTTCTTCCATTTGCATATTAGCATCTTCACTATCACTTGATGACATTTTTCACGTTCACAATTTGAAAGTTAAAGTCAGGAAGTTAAACGTAAAAGTTTGTGATTTGGAATGAAGAAAATTCTAGAGATTTAGCGCCAATACCATCTTTTTTTTAAAATCTCTATACCTTCAATAACCCTCAACGAAACAGTTCGCATTCTACCGTGAAGGGAAGAATCAACCTTCATAAAACATCACCAAGACGGTTCTATTTTCAAAAAAAAAGATTGACGGAGCACCAAGAAGTCGAGTTTTTATATAAGAGAACGAATGCTTTGTACGGGCTGATGATTTTAGACAAAAATTAAAAAGAAAAAATACTTTTTAGCCCTAGGTATTAAACTCGAGTTTTAGGCCCGCTAAGCTACACTATTATGATACACTTTTTGAGCAAGAGAAGTGAAAAAATCATTTTACACATTATTCATGTTACCCATGCAACTTAAGGCTGGGCAGAATTAACAGCATGACAAAATTATCATCTGTTACAAAAGTCATTTACATTAGCTTTCTTTTAAACATTCTTAGCAGAACATGATTCATTTATATGAAAAACATATAAGTATAAGAGATGACTAGTAACCATAGTTTTAGGTCAAATAAAATTTTAATTTTTAACATCAAACATTTTAATTTTTATACTAATTTCTTAAAACAGCGGAGCCATTTGTCAATTCAGTGGCGGGTAAAACTTAAAATATTTTTTTCTCAAAATCAAATACTTATGTCAATTAGTTCCCCTTTTATGCCATTAAATTCAGATGGCCATCTTCTTTTAGATTTCTGACAAAAAGCTTATATTGTCTTGCTATATGAGTCTTGTTATATTTGTATATATTATAAGCAAGACAAAAAAAATATTCCACCGAATTCATAAAAAAATAGCCCATAGCGTAGAAACGCCCATTTATTACAATAATTGAATTTTTATCCCCCCATCTCGGAAATAGTATTTTTGTTCTTCGATATCTGAGTGCAAAATCCGTTTTTATCCGCTAGCGGATAAAGTAAAATTGAATTTAGAACATCGTGTGCACTAAGTTTGTGATTTCAAAACGTCATTAAACCTATTTACTTCTACCTCCATGGTGCCGAATTTATCATACAACCTTTTTTAATTTGTTAAAACCTCAGACTCAAAACCTTCTTGGTGAACTTTATTTTTTTTAACTTTAAATGTTAAAATAATGTTAATCTTAATTTAGTAATTTCCTCGCTGAGGTGGAATGAAAAGTTACGTGTTGCACTCGAGTGGAAAGATTTTTCACCTCGTGCTCTTTTGATGCCCTCGCTAACGCTCAGGATTCTAATTTTTATTTTAGAATCCTTCGCTTGCTCGGTTATCAAAATTGAGCACGTGGTTAAAAAGCAACTTTTCACTCTTGTATAACAAATGACTATTTGATCCCCCCATCTCGGAAAGAGTATTTTTGGCTCTTCGATATCTGAGTGCAAAAGCCGTTTTTATCGGCTACAGGATAAAGTAAATTGAATTTAGAACATCGTTTGCACTAAGTTTGTGAATACAAAACATCATTAAACCTATTTACTTTTTACCTCCATGGTGCCGAATTTATCATACAACCTTTTTTAATTTGTTAAAAACTCAGACTACTTTGCTGATTGTAATTTTTTTTGCATTTTAGAATCCTTCGCTTGCTCGGTCATCAAAATTGAGCACGCGGTTAGAAAGTTTGCACTCTTGTATAACAAATAACCATGTATTAATTTGTTTTAATCTATAATTAGAGTAAATTCCACAGGCAAAGAGCACAAGTCCCGTAAAGCCAGAAGCACGGAACAGCCGGGTGCGGGACTAACGAAAGGCGCCAGCACCATAGGCCTGCCTGCGCTCGCCAAGTCCTGGGCCAGGGATGACGAAAGTCTACGCAGCAGGTCTAGGAATGGCAGGTAAATAAACTTATGAAAAGCACAAAAACAATACAATACTAATTTCAGACTTAGGTAGAATAGAGAGCATTACCCCGGCTAATCCACACTGGTAAGACCAATACAAACGTTCTGAAAATTAAAACGTACTATGTAGTAGCTAGGTAGGCAAAATCCCTACCTACTTTTCTCAATGTAATTCTCAACATTTGACTTGCTTTTGAGGTTGCAAGAGCTTCATGCTTGGATCAGCTACAAGTTTATCAGATCAAGTTGACAGTTTTTCCCTTACTAGTAGATACAGTTATCAATAAAAAAATAACCACAATAAAAGTCGGATATATCATGATTACGAATGAAATTCAGTATTTTATACCTAGTAGTAGTTATTGTGATGTGGCTATAACACACGTCTTTAAATGATATCCTAAATGAGTCTTACATTCTGGGTGATTCACTACTTTTTATCTAATAAATCTGACGTTACCATATATGTTCCTGAAAAATTTTCTACAGTGACGTATCATTTTCTGCTAAAAACACCAGAGCCGAAGTCGTAGCAATTAACCTGACTAAGCACTTACCTAGTAGTTCACGCAACTTCACTTCAGCTGAACTGTTGAATCATGGCAAATTGGACAATCCACACGCAATGGTTGTGGTTACACGCCGTTACACGCTATCAATCAAAAGCTTGTTCTAGGTGACCAATCCTTGATACTTGGTTCCAATCCCTTTCTATTAAAATCTAGTTCGAGTCCGTGTGGTTTGAAAATTTTAGATTCGGTTTTTTCAGTTTTTTAGTTTGTTTAAAAAAAAAACATTTGTTTATTACGAAGTAGGTAGTAATTTGTTGGGTATAGGGGGTTCAATCTCCATCTTCGGAACCCAAGCCAACCTCACCTGCCCCCATCAGCTGAAGCATATGTCCACTGCTGGACATAGGCTTCCCCTAATGTGCGCCATTGCGCCCTGAGAAGCGGGATGCGTCGAGCTGAACTAGACGCATCCAGCTTCTACAAGAGGCCTTTCGCAAATCGTCACTCCACCTGGCCTAATCTCTACTCAAAAACTCGTTTACCCCAACGGTTGTCGGTTCTTCGGCAGATATGGTCAGCCCACTGCCAGTTCAAGTCGCTAATCCTCTGAGCTATGTCGACAACTTTGGTTCTACATCAGATAGTCTCGTTACTGATCTTTTAGAGAAGCTCACTGAGCGACTATAAACTGGTGGATTAGCCTTTCTGTGAGTGTCCACGTTTCGGCACCGTAGGTCATGACGGGTAGGACGCACTGGTTCAAAACTTTCGTTTTCTTGCCCGCGTTGCACCCTGCTAACTTACAAACGGGGCTTTGGCAGCCGGCTGTTTACGGCATAGTGCAGTCTAGCACCAGCACAGCTACACACCCTATACAGCTATACATCCCCTAGTCACCGACGGCCAGCAGATTCAGCGGTGCGAGAAGCTATGCCCTGCGATTCCCAAGATGCATACCCAGCGTGGGGACTAGGTATGGACATATCCCCCATCTTACTAGGGGAGGCCTGTCCAGCAGTGGACTGATACAGGCTAGTATTCTCTTAATTATGTTAAAATATTCGTGTAGCATAAAAGGGGTTGTTTTTTTAGGAAGTAGGTACACTAAATAAAGACTAATGGTGTTATTTTTGAGTTTACACCAATTTTTACCTTAACTTGTTTACGTTTCATCGTCACCGAAAGCAATTACCGCCAAATAGGCAAAGGTTAACTGATCTATTCAGAATTTAATGGACTTATTGGTAAAACCTTGATCTAAATTGCGGGGTTGGGGCATCAAAGTTTTTATTTAAGCGCAATAATTTAAGGACGACCGGTATCGTTACTTAGACCACATATAGTTTGGATAAGTCTTGGTTGACTTTGCATGAATTCCTCTATCCAAAGAAATTGGGCTTCATTGTTTTTACGGAAAAGTTTCAATCAGCAACACTGTCAAAAATTAATTGGATCTTTATTGCGTAAAAAAAGGATCCAAACGGCTACATTTTCTGAGTGACTCAGTGAGTCTTCACCGACCAGGATCAATTAATGATAAATAACAAAAAAAATAAGATTAGATCCTAAAGAACAATTTCTAACTTAGGGTGAGGTATGAGAATCTAATCAATAATTTAACATACTAATCACCTCACCTATAGGCAAACTAATTAATGATGGCAACCGATAAATCGTTACGTATTGGTCAGGCCCTTGACATTTGGCGGCCATGTTGGCTCGTGAGCTGTCAATCTCGTTGAAAGGCGGGAAGCTATTTGAATAATAACGATGTTTTCTAGAAACTCCGAATTCGTTAAGGTTTGTTTTTGTAAGAAAATGGAAAAGCCTACACTTATATATCCAATTATTAAGTGCATACCTAGCTAACAACAAAGCAAGATATTTTCAAAAATGTCGTGTTACTCGTACACGACAATTTTAGATGTGAGATGATTATTTAAAGGAGTCAATAATAAATAGTACTGTTAATAATAAATACCTACCTGACAGATGTATTTATCTACCAATCAAGTAGTCAAACAAACAAGTTGGACTGATACGAAAGGATACTGATTATGTAGAAGCTGCAAATGGCACTCATTAGGAGAGACCTATCCTTTAACCAGCAGTGAACTGCTATTGGCTGATGATGACAATTAAAGAATAGATATAATTCCCCTCTCAATCAACCTATGTTCCTACTTCTTTCAATAGAATAGAAAGGAAAACTTCTACAAACAATTTAAAATAAATTGTACTTTCATAGTGCTTACATAGAAAAACGCAAATCGATGTGCAAACAATATTAGTGGCAATTCCCTATGATGGTTCGATTATGGGCAGTTTGCTCGAAGGTCAAAAGATACCATTAGCTACCTAGATATCTACGTCTGTTGTCTGTTATGTCATCACATCAATGAATAAGTTAATGCAGCTTTGATGATGACGACCACAGAAAAGTCAACCTACTACCTTAAAAACATCGGTAACATTGATAAGTTGTTAATTAGGTGTTGTCCTCAAAGAGGTTTAATATAGGAGGGTGCGCTTTGAACAAAAAACTGTGTGTGCCTAATGCACTCTCCCAAATTAGGGTTGTCTCGTTTCCTTTTTAGTGTTACACATAAGAGGAAACGAGACACAACCCTAATTTGGGCATTTTTATTAAGAAAAATCAGGCACAGATTTTTATTCAAAGCGCGCATTCGTCAAGTACGAAGTACTTTTATTAATTCCATGGTTGTCCTAGACAATGTTCTGGCAGTAGTTAAGGTATGCAAGTTCGATACAATATGAAACTGACTCAACTCAATTAATTGCCATTGTTGTTGGTTTGCACACAAATACAAAGACTCTAAACAACGTTCACGCACGTAAATAAACAAAAAACTCATTGGCCAAATATTATGAAAGTATGAGCCACTGCTCATAAATCATATAAAATCGCCAACTTGGATTATTCCTGTTCCTGCTGAACTCCATCTTGCAGCAGGAGTTGAATTTAAAAAAACTTCACATGGGCTTAATTGCGAGGCGTTCCAGTAGTCTAGTTATAAATCATTAAAAAGCCTTAAATTACACGCAATTAGCTTTACTTTTGTTCACAGTGGCAGCAGCAGAGCGGCTAGCCTGGACCGCAGCACCCGAGGATCCAGTTCCACACTCAATTCTGATGAGGATAACATCAATGTTGTTGTCAGGTACACTTACAAAGCTACATCAGCTCATATCAGTTGACATTAGGCGTCACCTAATACAAAGGGGGATTATATTGCCCATAACCCCCATGCTGGGCATGTAGGTTGGAGATCGCAGGACACAGCTTTTTTCCGCCAACATTGCTGCTCGTCGGTGCGGCTGACTGCAGCTTTGCAGTTGACTGCACTCTCCTGGCCATCGATAGTAGATGAGCTGTGCTATGCCATAGCTAGGTAAATTTAGGTAAGTACATAAATAAGTATGACGTTTACAAGAGCCCTTCGTAAAATTTATAAATTATGCGAACAAAATGATTTTGATCTGTTTATTATTTCCTTGATGAAATTCGCAGAAAGGGCCCTCATATTATTAAGTAGGTAATAAGTTTTTGGTAGTAGGTACTACTGTAATTTTCAATATCTCTTAGGTCTAAGACTGTGTTAAATCAATAAATAAATAAATAACAAATAAATAAAAATGAATACTTAGGTACCGAGATTGTTTCCGCATTACTTTAAACCAGAGTTAGACACTAGCTCATATGAAGAAAAAGGACTACGTTGACGACTTCGTTCATATAATTATAGAGCGTAAGCACTACTTCCACGAGCGTGTATCGCGGCGATATTATCGTCACTGACATATAATTCTATGATACCACTTAAAACGTGTCTTGACACAGCGATACTATCGCCGCTATACCTACACTCGCTCGTGGAGGTAGCGACTAACTCGTAAATTTGTCCGTCTTCATAAAAGTAAAGACAGTCAAAAAGCCATGAACCAAACTGATAAAGCACCTGCCAGAGTTATAATTTTTAAATACATACCTAAGAATATAAGTTGTACGTACGTAATAACAATGCGTAGGCAACTATAATTAACTATAATTACCGAAAACTAGGAGCTTGTCACATTAGTATAATAAGAATATCGATTTTATGAACAAGCTAAATAAGGAATCTTGAGCGGTTGAGCCTAAATTAAGCCTAGTTGAGCTATATTTTTCAGTTATTATAACATAGAATTGAGCGTAAACTAATATACAAAACTTATACGCATAATCACAACGACTTACAACTTTAGACGCCAGACCTCAGATAATGCTACATGTGCTTTCTTCGGAGAGGTTAAACAAGTCAATAAAAATAGTATCTCTCCTCGACTACAGAGTTCGGCCGCTCAGTGAGAAGGAGCAATCCCGCGGGGAGAGAGTTATGCTGGAGTTTCCCGGCAAGGGTCAGGTGATCTGCCAGAACACCACCGCCACTCAGAAGCCTAAAGTCTTCTCTTACAACGTTGTTTTCGAGCCTGCTGCTACCCAGGTATACTTACACCCAACAGACAAGCACCTTAACATAGTTTTAAATCAATAACAACACCAGCCTATATCAGTTCACTTCTGGGCCTTCACCATAATCCCTGAACATATATTGACATTCAATTAATTTTACAGGGTACCAATCAATCAATCAATCAAGAAAATTAAATTTATTTGTATAAAAGTATGGTGAATTATAAATAGAGATCTTAAGGCGACGATACATGTCAAACCTCCCTCTCGCACGCACTATTCAACATTTTTGAAGATATAAAATCACTGATGTTGTTATGCAAAATAGCAAACCTTCACGGCCTAGAAAATAACAATACAAAGGTTCAGCAATAATATCGTTTTGATTCTATCACGTTTTCGTACCAAAAACCTAAACTTGCACCAATGAGATAATTTTTTGCAAATTTTTGGTAGGAAAACGTGTTGGGTTCAACATGATATTCTTGCTGAACCTTTGTATTGTTATTTTCTAGGCCCATAACGTAATAAGTACGTATTGACGACTTACAGCCAATAAGACGGATTTAAGTAAGTTACTTATTTTTATTCAGGAAGATGTACTCGAGTACTCAGGAATCAAGAGGCTTCTAGAAATGGCAGTGGAAGGTTTCTCCTGTACCGCTTTCTGTTATGGACAAACTGGCAGTGGCAAGACGCATACGCTGACTGGACCTCCAGGATTGGTGAGTATTTTTAGTATTAGCATAGTATAAAGACCTACTTCTACTCCTACTCCTACCCTACAGTAGTCCGACGCCTTTAATCTAGCGATAAATGCCGACATGTGTCGCGAAAGGAAAGGGCTAAACCAGTAGGTAAACATAGTACACCTTCCTTTTGTGTGTCAAATAAGTCTATAAAGAAGTGGATGAAAATCTTAGATCTTTGTATATATGCGAGATGGACAACTGCTATCTCTCTCATAGCATACGGTGTATGTAGAATCACAAATTATAAGAATATCGAATTATTAACTGAACGCAAATCAAAAGTTAATGAGTTAGTACATATTCTAATCAATCAAAAAATTTTACTTTCGGTACTTTTTCTACACCGAGTTAGCCCTGAAAGTTAAGTCCTGAGTTGCATACATTTTGAATGATGTACCTATGCAACTCGGGATTGGCCGTCTCGCGTATCGCACTCCACGCTATTCCTGTCAGCTCGGACTTTTCTAAACGTATCGACAGAAGGACTGTATAGATTTATAGGCTGTGGTATTAGTAAGTACCTATTGATTCATTTTCCTACCTGTTCCTGAATTGATAGTAGGTATTCATACCTGATAGGTATTAGTATTCATTTTTCAAATAGCTAAAGAAATTTATTTTCCTCTTTGCATAAAATTTGCTAAAACCCGGTTTCTACTAAAGTGGAGCGGAGCGGAAATATGTAGAATCACGAATAATTATGAGCAAGTACCTACGACATGCCTAGAATAAAATAGTCACAAATGCATTCCATTTTTTGCATCTTCACAATAAAAGCTAATGATATAAATAAATACATAACTCACGCGGGATCGGTCATTGACGATTCGTCAAAAAACACGACAGGTCACATGTTCACATTGCATACGTTTTTTTAAGGATTCGTCAAAATATCCGAATTGATGTTCCGATTCGTTTCGTGATTCAGATTTCAGTCTTGGATGGAACTACCTACCGAACACGATGGATGTAATCCGTCACAAAACATTAACGATTCACGTTTTTTTGACGTACTTACGTTATTATTATAAGACGATTCGTGATTTAAGACGTCATTTTTCACGATTCGTGATGCGTGGCGCACACGGGCATTTAAAAAGCATTGCCGCCGTACAAAAAAACGAATCGTGAAAAAGACTATTCGTCAAAAAACATGAATAAGCTCTAAATAATTAATTTGTTTTTTAAAATTTGGGTTTCTGTCCCCAAACCCAAATTTTAATTAAATTAATTAAAATTTGGGTTTGGGGACAGGAGCCAACGCTTGAAGTCTGAAAAGAGTTATCCTTCGTGCATCATCTATCCCCAACTAAACTTTAGTACATATATAAGTATCTGTTTGCCAGACCCGTGGCAAATATTGAAGATTATACAAACATTTGTCTCGCAGCAGGAATCGAACCCGCATCTTTCTGTGTCTCAGGCAGAGCTTTGCTCACTACGCCACACAGAGGTCGATATGCCCAAACGATATTAGGCTTGTACCTTGTTTAGAGCCAAATTAGAGTCGATACGTAATTAGTACAATGCCCTACACAACCCATTCTCCTCGTATAAGTATGCCATCAAAATTATATACGTAATAAAATATCACCGAACTAATTTTTCAGTGAGAACAGACAAGTTATAAAAGCAAAATATCAGCTCCGACCTCGTGGTCAAACGATCGATTTTATACATAACATTATAGGTGTGTTCTACATTGTCTGTTTGAGTTAGGGTTGTCAAATTGTTTGCGCGACAGTAACAATAAATGCAATTCAAAAATCTTAGAAAACACTGGTGGCGATTATGTTGTTGCAAAAATAACAGGTAAGTAATTGGTCGTAAACAGCACAACGTATATTTTTGTAAGAAACTGCGAGGCACCAAATGCTTACAATACACCCTACACGATCTATGAAGGTATATAGAAATGTGTGGCACGACGATATTCAAAATTATCCATTGCTTAAAGTTAGCCCACTGAGACTGTCACTGTTTATCACTTCCGAACGGAAGGTGATGGCAATAGTCTAAGAATTGTATAACTTTTGACAGATTTTTATAAGTAAGGCCACAAATGCATACACTTTGTTTATTTATTCAATCTAAGCTGTGACAGCCCTACAAAAATAAAGCTGCATTGACGATTTACAGCTATTATGACGACCTCGGTGGCGCACTGGGCAAGTATCTGACTGGGACGGCATAGGTGCGGTTTCTATTCCCATTGCTTAAAAAATGTTTGTATAATATACAGATATTTATGTTCTAGGTGTGGTTGTTACCATGGTGTGTACGCAGCAGCAAAAGTCTAAAAACAGAATGTTTTCTACATAGTTATCTTTTAGTTATCATAGTTATCTTCAAAATGTGTTGTAATATATGTAATATAAAATGCTGGATACTATCACACAGCATAATGTAGCCCTAAACTAAAATTAAACTTAAAATAGTTTAAACAAAAGTTTAATGTGTACAGAAAAGTAATTTGAAAATTAAAAAGTGTTAATCTATTTTTTCGCTGACTGTAATCATCGTTTCCGATACCGACCACACCGGGCTCCTTATGTCTAAGTCATGTATATGAATACAATTTCGTATACAATTTGTATTCGACAACTTAGTTTTAATTTCCGCGCATTATTTGAGAACAGTATATTCAAGCCTTGGCCACAACAAGACATAGATGGATTTACGTATCTGTGCCTCGTTTTCGCCTCGGCCCACATTTAAACGTTCGTCCATCATTGCCACTTGCTGGCCAGTGCCGTGTACTATTTCGCTCGACTTTCTATTTAGCGCTCGGCGAAACTACACGCCTGCGGTCGTTTTGTAGCGACGCCGAAGGTGGACAGCAAGTCGATCATGTCCTGAGGATGCCTTTTGGGGAAGGCGAAACATAATCGAATTTCTCTTAAGTTTCTTGTGTATTTGTATGTGTTTATTCTCAAAGATAATTACAGTTTAACGTGTTTGTTTTATTTCATCATCATCAGATTCATATATTATGTAAAATATATGAAATTATGTAAGTTAGGTTACTATTTGTAAAATCAATTACCTAAGTAAAATACTTACAAATAGTAGCAGATTGCATGCCGTGACTCCCCTCATATTGTCACATAACACACAGTTTGTAGTGATTCGCTAGATTGGATCAATATTTAAATTGCTATTATGTAGTTTTAAAACGATCAGCCGTGAATGAAAACATTGGTATTGTTTAGGATACAGAAAATTATTTAGTCAAGAACAAAGATATTTTCATTTAATTTCGTCCGAAATCCTCTGAATGTAGCGTCTAGGCGTAGCGTCTACCCATGGTCTTTGCCGTAGAACATCTAAGAACAGCGTAGGCGCTACGCTCACTCTTGCAGATTAAGCGTAGCGTCTACGCTTGGTGTGCGTCCGTAGAACATCTACGAGGGTAAACATAGCATCCACACTGATTATAATTTAGCTAATTAAAGAATTATAATTTTATAAATAATTTAGTTATATTAAAGACCATAACAATTATTTTTTCTTTTATTATTTTCTTACATCCAATGTTGCTATAAACATAAGGAAATAACTCTTCCTACTTAAATTACCTATGTTATTATAATATGATGCACTACAGAGAACAACATAATACCACGAAGTAAAGGAATAAGAGTGATTAAAATTTGCCATTTGACTTGGTGGGGATTATTGGAATATTTTTTCCGGAAATCCCCACCACTACGTCGTAGCTGACTACGGCGTAGCTGGTGTGGATTATTGGAAAAAAAATCCAATAATCCCCACCAGTGGGGCGGCTTGGTGGGGATTTCCGGAATAATTCTGATCTAGAATTCGCCGTACAAGAATACGAAAGTAAGCGTAGCGTCCACGTTTGGTGTACGTTCTTGAAACGTCTACGAGGGTAAACGTAGCGTCTACACTTGGTCTACGTCATACAAAATACGAGAGTAAGCGTAGTGACCACGTTTGGTGTACGTTCTTGGAGCGTCTACGAGAGTAAACGTAGCGTCTACACTTGGTCTACGTCATACAAAATACGAGAGTAAGCGTAGTGACCACGTTTGGTGTACGTTCTTGGAGCGTCTACGAGAGTAAACGTAGCGTCTACACTTGGTCTACATCATACAAAATACGAGAGTAAGCGTAGCGACCACGTTTGGTGTACGTTCTTGGAGCGTCTACGAGAGTAAACGTAGCGTCTACACTTGGTCTACGTCATACAAAATACGAGAGTAAGCGTAGTGACCACGTTTGGTGTACGTTCTTGGAGCGTCTACGAGAGTAAACGTAGCGTCTACACTTGGTCTACGTCATACAAAATACGAGAGTAAGCGTAGTGACCACGTTTGGTGTACGTTCTTGGAGCGTCTACGAGAGTAAACGTAGCGTCTACACTTGGTCTACGTCATACAAAATACGAGAGTAAGCGTAGTGACCACGTTTGGTGTACGTTCTTGGAGCGTCTACGAGAGTAAACGTAGCGTCTACACTTGGTCTACATCATACAAAATACGAGAGTAAGCGTAGCGACCACGTTTGGTGTACGTTCTTGAAACGTCTACGAGGGTAAGTGAAGCGTCTACACTTAGTCTATGCCGTACAAATATACGAGAGTAAGCGTAGCGACCAAGTTTGGTGTACGTCCTTGGAGCGTCTACGGGAGTAAACGTAGCGTCTACACTTGGTCTACGTCATACAAAATACGAGAGTAAGCGTAGCGACCACGTTTGGTGTACGTTCTTGAAACGTCTACGAGGGTAAGTGAAGCGTCTACACTTAGTCTATGCCGTACAAATATACGAGAGTAAGCGTAGCGACCAAGTTTGGTGTACGTTCTTGGAGCGTCTACGGGAGTAAACGTAGCGTCTACACGTGGTCCACGTCATACAAAATACGAGAGTATGCGTAGCGACCACGTTTAGTGTACGTTTTTGGAGAGTCTACGAGAGTAAACGTAGCGTCTACACTTAGTCTACATCATACAAATACGAGAGTAAGCATAGCGACCACGTTTGGTGTACGTTCTTGAAACATCTACGAGGGTAAGCGTAACGTCTACGTTTGGTGTAAGTTCGTAAAATATCTACGAAGGTAGCGTAGCGTCTACGCTTGATCTAACTAAGCTGTAGAACGACTATTAGAACACATTTTGATTTAGTTTATAGTTTAGTTTGTAATTATCTTTTATTTACAACATATTTTTTTAACCTTTTCGGTACGGATGTCCACACTATAGGTATTAAAAGTACTATCTAAAGTACTTATGTGCTATTAATATTTGTACGTTCGTGGTATATACGTTCCCTTTATTATGTTCCCGGCCTAATTTGTTTAATTTGTAAATTAAACAAATTAACTAATTTGTGTAATTTGTGTTTTGTGTTATTTAGATTGGTAATTTGCATAGGTATGTGATTTTATCAAGAACCTAGTGTCAAGGCAAACCTAACATAGGTTTTAAGGCGTTAATAACATTTGTTAAAAGTTTATCCAATAAATAAATATCTACATCTGTCTCTCTATCAATCTATTTATCAAACACAAACAAACCGCATCCGTTAACCGCGGCTAACGAACGCGTCCGATAATTTGTTACCAGCTTAAATTATATTTGATTTCTAGTAATGTACATATTTAAATTAATTTTAAGGATAATAATAGCAGTGCGACCATGAAGTCGTATCGTGATTTTCGTGATCGCCATTTGTTTTATCGTTGCCTCTTGTACAATAGTGGGGCACTCAGTTCACCACTGAGCCCAATAGGCTAGACGACTGAAAAATTCTAATTAGTCCGTTATTTATATCCAAAAAATATTGGACACGTATTTTTTCTTTTGTCAATTAAACCAAAAATAACACGGTTATTACGCGTTAAAGTTCCGCGCGACGTCACGATATAGTACATTTTTTACCTAGGCGTGACGTCACGAGCCCCCACTCCCGAACTTTCACGTTCTTTATCTCCGTCAATTTTTATTGATTCGGTATATAAAAAATACTTGTCCAGTATTTATTATTTTTGCCCCAGTCGTCATGCCTATTAACAAACTGTAGTAGCTTTCATCATGATCATCACAAACCACTATCAGTCCACTGCTGGGATATGCCCATAATCCCCACGCTGGACATCGCAGGGCAACGAGTTCTTATGTTCTTGAGTCCCCGTCCAGGTGGGGTGACGATCTGCGAGGCTGGCGCTAGAAGCTGGATGCGTTGAGCTGAGCCTATGTCTAGCAGTGCTATTATCGGCTGATGAAGTTAGTTCTTCAATTCCAGGTGGAAAGTGGAGCAAGTCCATTCGCAGCAGAACACGGGCTGGTGGTTCGTTCCTTCGTCTACTTGTTCAGACTGATTCAGGATAGGCCTGAATGTCACTTTATACTGAAGGCGTCTTTCTTAGAGATTTATAATGAGAAGGTAAGCGCCACACCTACCGCAAATATTTGACTTGCGCCGAATTTCTAATCTTCTCTCTCGGACAAATAAATCATTTCCGACACAGTACCTTAATAATTTGCTAGACACTATCACACAGCATCATGTAGCCCCAAACTAACTTGTATTATAAATAAATAATCTATATTCATTTTCTTAGTGCTAAAATTATCATATGTAATGGATTAAAATATTTAAATAGAGGTCATAATTTTACAATATGCCCTAACTAGGAAGACCTGTATCTCGGGCGAAAATTATTCGTTATGAAAAACACATGACTGATCTACTACTTACATATTTTTTTGTAAATAGATAGGTAATATTATTATACATAGAAAATATCCAGACCCGAGACAAATACTTGCAGAACTTACAAACATTTGTGCCGCGGCGCGAGATCGAACCCTTTTTTTTTATGGTACTAGAAGATGGAGCAAGCACATGGTCCACCTGATGTTAAGTGGTAACCATTACCTATCACAAAGCATTGCTTCGTAGATCACGTTTTTTGGAATGTGCTCTACGATGCAATACCCTGGCGTCCATCAACTTGAGGCATGAAAATAATAACCCGCATTTGTTGTGTGTATTTGTGTTGATGTATATTTTCGTATTATCTGCAGCACCAACTAGTTTTGTTAAACATTGGTTTATTTGCAGTGAAATAATTTAATTGATGTAAAAAGTAATAAGTACCTACCTATATAAAATGATGCAAATAAATTAATAGGTGATTATTTATTTGATAAGCAATTAATAACATCGCTGTATCTTTAAAGTAATGATACAATAAGTTTTTTGTATCCCTAGGTGATAGATCTTCTGAACCCCGGTACTTCTAAGAAACCCCTTCAGGTTCGATGGTCTAAGGAAAGCAGGAGTTTCTATGTAGAGAATTTGTTTACTGTTGACTGCGAGCAACTTGACGACTTGTTCGCTGTTTTAGAAGAGGGTGAGTATATGTATATTTATAAATCACGTCTTTACAAAACTACTTTAAGTCAACCTTTACTGGAAGATGAAGAGCAAGAAGATTTTTCACCAGCCTATTCCATACACTGTTGGACATAGGCTTCCCCTATAAGAAAGGAAAGATATGCCCACAATCCCAACGCCGCCAAATGCCCGCCCAGGCATGCGAGTTAGGGTCTCCATGCCCATCTTTTCGCAACACTGACACTACTGCCCACTGGCGGCTAGGGGATTCGGCTGTGCCGGTGTCCGGCTGCTCTATGTACCTATGCTGCCTACTGCCTACTACCGACCTCTTACACCCCCAGACCTCAGAAATCAACCTCACTAATATTATATAGGTATGCGATAGTGAATACCTACGAGTATATTTGTTTCTTACCCTACTCAACAGAGTATCTCACTCCTCCCGACTGTCTCACTCCTCTGCGCAGTTGGATGGATTTAGACTGCTGGTGTACTTTGGCACTCATAGTGGCGGCTTCGTACAGACATCTCAAAACTTCGATATAAAGATATCTACTTAGTAGCATTGACTACGATCAGTAACTAAATAATATTAGGCCCTTGCCTATGAAATTAGCGTTTTTTCATACTATTTTATTGTATTATACATATATTTTTAATTCCACAGTCATATATAAAATTAATTTATATTCTGAACATAATAACATTATTGCAAAGATTAAAATTCAATAAATGCTATTTTTGACGAAGTTCATTCCCAATAAATAAAACTTAAAAACAGTTCATTTAATGTGTTGTTTTTTTATATAAGCTGTTAGGTTACGCATACGATTCATAAAGTTGTCAAAAAAATATATGTATCGAGAAATCAATCTTTTCGAAATTCTCCATACAGAACGCCAATTTCATACGTAAGGACTTATCTTTTGAATTATAAAAGCATTTTCGTGAACCCTTCCAGGCATGAGAAACAGAGCAGTAGGTACACACGCAATGAACGCACATTCCTCTCGCTCCCACACCCTCCTCTGCGTCAGGGTGCGTCGGGACTTGCCCACCGGTGGGGTAGCCTGCTCCACACACGGCAAGATCAACTTCGTAGATCTAGCCGGCAGTGAGATGACTAAACGAACGCAAAGCACAGGCAAGACTTTGGAAGAAGCAAATAATATTAACAGGAGTCTTATGGTTTTGGGTGAGTGTTGAACCAATGTTGTAGAAGTACTCATACTTATTATCATCATAATCATTATCAACCTATAGCACCTCATCTAATTTCATATTGTATATTGCGCCTTTCATATTGTACGGTAATATTTTATTGTAACCGGTTTCCTACGTTGCAGTGTAGGCTAGCCCTAGAGTAGGAACGACCAGTAATGTTTATTGTATTTATATGTGATATAAAGCGCCCTGCACACGTAAAGATCGCACCGCGCATCGGGACTGCTTTCCAAACCGCAGTCTGATCTGTCCGGTTTGGACTGCGGATCAAACTGTCGTGCTAATGGCGCGTAAAGATCGGACCGCGCATCTGGGACTGATCACTGACGTGATGCGCGGTTAATACTGTGAGATTTGCCTTCGCGTCGACATGCCAGATCGGACTGTCAGCCCCGCGCATCTACACACACGTACGTTTCGGAGTGCGGGTTGGAATGGCGCGTGCTGTTTCCCGCGGTCCGAACTTTACGTGTGCAGGGCGCTAAAGATTTTGTATTCATATTTAATAAAATAATCATATATCATTTATCCAGAACAAGTACAGTGAGAACAGATTAGAATTGAACGATGAGACCACAAATGTAAAAAAACTGCGTAGTTGCCTCAGCGCCCGCCTCTTTCATAAATTGAATAATTCTACTTTACTTAAGTTTAAAATACATATATATGTTAGGATTCCAGTAGTTATAATAAGAGTACAGGCAAATTATACAAAATACAAAAAGTATACATCCAAAAAGAAAAAAGTATTAAAATTTGTATTTGAATATGTACTGGAGCTGTGAGAAATTTTCAAAACATTTGTATCTCAATGAAACCTTTTTCCAGGCTACTGCATAGCTCAGTTGAGTGATGGAAAGAAAAGAGGCCACATACCGTACCGGGACAGTAAACTCACAAAGTTACTAGCGGACAGTCTGGCGGGGAATGGAGTCACACTAATGGTAGGTAACAACACCAGCCTATTCAGTCCACTGCTGGACATAGGCCTCCCCTATAAGAATATATATATAGGGGGTATATGCCCATAATTCACACACTGGGCAAGCAGGTTGGAGATCACCGGGCACAGCTTCTCGCACCCGACGCTGCTGCCCGTCGGTGGCCAGGGGATATAGCTGTGCCTGTGTTAGGCCGCGCTATACCACAATGAGCCAGACGCCAGAGCCTCGTTTGTTAACAAGTGCACCACAGGTAGGTGAGGTTGGCTTGGGTTCCATGAAGATCGTAACCCCTTACACCCAAGTAACTAGGTTTTTTTAAGAAAAGTTAACTTATTTGGCGAATGTCTGTGCCTTAGGGTTGTTTACGGTAAAAGTAATGTTGTTCTGAATGGAGTTCAATGTGAGTTTAAAATGGCGAGGCTGAGTTGAAGGTTACAGCGGCACAGTCTATAAATTGGAAGCGGGTCTTTATACTGTGGCAGCGGGGTTCGAACCCGCAATCGCTTGAGTATTAGCCGGCTATTCACACGACAAGTACACTGCCCTACCTGGACAGCAAGAAGACAGACATAAGGACCAGCATAACCAGCCAAGTGGAGTGGTACCGAGAAGTGAGTGTACTTTACAGCTCCATTCATGGAAAAATGGTAGTCGGCTTCATCGAAGGCCTAAACTGGATTACAAGTTAGCTATCCTTCAGTGGTTAGCGAGTAGTGAGCGACATAACAGCTCCGGTACCATTTATTGACAAATGGTAGGGCGCCTTTAACGCACGAGTAACAGCCTGAGTACCGTGGTGCACTTTGCATCTCGGCAGCAAGACCTTCTGCATACTGGCCCTGGTACTTATTTGCTAGTTTGTTCGTGTGCTTCGTAACCTACCGGTTAGTAAGTGGTTAAACTCTTTGTAGATTTTGGATCGGGTCCTGCCCGGTTAGCAATATTTTGTTTAGAGGTCGTTATTTCTCAGGCTATAAGAGAATTCTGTTCGCGTGGTACCAGGATAAAAAGTAGCCCATGTGTTTATCCAGGTCCTCTATTGTATCTACCTGTATTCCTCGTTCCTATTAACAGCTTACCTATGTTGCCGATGTTTGGAAATTATCATATTTCTGATTTCATCAGTTCAGCCGTTACAGAGTTGACTGGGAACAAATATACCTACTAACACATAAACACATTAGCGGAACAAACTTACTACTTATTATTTTAGTTCCTATATATTAGAGTTACGAAGATGAAAATGAAACCTTTTATATCCCTTACCTAGAATGTAAAATGGTAAACTAACTGACTAGGTAGGTACCTAATATACCAACGCATGGACCTAGAGGCTTGAAATTTTGCACATCGATTGTAGGCATCAAAGTACGTATATCTGCCTCAGCGTTTTTGATAATTCCATCCCCGAAGGGGTGAAAAGAAAACGCTAGTAATGCCGCGGGCAGAATCGTTCATAAAGCTACAAAATAACGCCTTACCACTCCGTTTCAACTGAGCTGAACCGTATGTTTCCAGATTGCGTGCATAGCACCAACGAGATCGAACCTAAGCGAGTCTATCAACACGCTGCGATACGCTTCGAGAGCCAAGAAGATCAAATCTAAACCCATTGTCAAAATGGTAAGGCATTGACTGAAAACGGGAATACGTCGGAATACCGTAACATCGTAACCCAGGGTAACCCACACCCACACATGCACCCCCACCCGCTCACTCACAAAACACTTACACTGTCATGTTTTGCTACACTGCATTTGAATATAATACTTATCATCAACATCAACAGACGCAAGTATATGTACCTGAGTACATATTATTAGGGTACCTAACATAAAGAATCTATAGAAAAAACTATAAAGGTTTGTTATTAGTAACCCCGAAAGTAGCTATGGAAGAGCAAACTCCTCTGGCACACGTGCTCAGCACTAAAAGTTTAATTATCATATATTTAATTATACTTGAAATATATATTATTATTATTATTATATTTTTTTATTCGTGAACGGGGCCTTCACCGATGTAAACGGTATTACGGGTAGGTGAAAATTCCCATTTTCAATAATAAAAGAATGTAGATATTCACATGAAGTTAATAAAAGAAATTTGCAGAAATAAAGAAATAAAAATAGAAAAAAATATTTATTTACGATACAAGCAAAAAGAAGGTCAATATATTAATAACATCATGTGTATCGTAAAACGGTCTTATATAATAAAGGAAATTTTCAAATTCTATCGGCTTTCGGCACTCCGAAGAACGCAGAACCTGAGTGCCAAACAGAATCAACCAACACGTCTACAGAGTTCTACCGAGTGCCAAAGGCAGACGACGGCGAGTCGATCATTTTCTGAGGATACCTTAAGGGAAAGGCGAAACATTTTTGAATTTGTGTTGGTTCTCGTGGTTTTGTTGGACTCGTCAGAGGAGGTTGGCGGAATTTATGCTAAATATTTTCCCTTTGAATATCTTGTAATGGATGTAAGCTAAGTTACGCCTGAGTCAATTAACTAAAGTATTCGTTTCAGGATGCAAGAGACGCTCTCATATTGAGCTTGAAACGAGAAGTAGAGGCTTTACAAGCTGAGAACAACCATCTAAGGACCGCCTTGCACGTGCAGACTGATTACAGCGCCGACTCTTATGGTGAGGGCGAATCGTTCTCATGAGCACTCATACCTATCTATCTATACCGTCCTACAGTAGGTAAGCCACCAGGCGTACCTACTGAAGGGTGATATAATACTGTAGGGTGATAGGTAAACAGAACGCTGGAAGAAGTAGAAGGGGTGCGTTTGCGCACGGGTAAATAAAGATAAATCGCCTATTGCGCAGCTTCCCTTCAGCGTTCTTTTTACGTGACGCGACCTCTACAATGTGACAGCAATAAATGTATTGAGTATTGAGTATGGAGCACTATATTACAGGACATAGAAACAGAACACCGTCGCAAATCGAACCGAACAAGCTATACCAACTTCCACAAGCAGAGTTAGTGGACTTGGTCCAACTACATATGGAGGAGAACACGGCGTTACGAACTGAGAACGCAGAGCTGTTCGGAGTCAGGGACCAGCTGTTACGAGATCAGGAACTACTGAGTCGGGAGAATGAAAGGCTGTTGAAGAAATTGGAGGATGTCAACTCGTGAGTTCAAAAGAAAGATAACAGACGGTGAAGATACTATAACATTTTATCGCAAGATATAATATCGCTTGCCATACTGACTATGAGGCTACACACGGTTAATATAATTTATATTTTAATATTTTCGTATTGTAAGATAGAGTGCGATATGAGAATTTATCGTAACATAACATCTTAAGTTATTAAATATATTTTCTCTCTCACTATGTATATTGTTCATACACGTGCGGTCGCTACGCGACGAAAATATACTATCGTATCTTCATTGATGGCCTAATATAATATATTAATATAAAATCTTAAACATAAAATGGTACCTACAGTATCTTCACCGTCTGTATTTCTCTTTAATGTAAGTAGAAGGTATCTAATTAATCTAGCTATTATATAATAGCTATTTGTTATATAATTGCTAGTTTTGTATATACAAAGCCTTGAAGGAGAATCCAGGATAGGACCTGTTCGTGTCACAACAGCCAGACCCAAAACAAATGTACCTAGATATATTTATATAGTTTATTACAACAAAACGGCACATAAGTACCTATACTTCAACACTTAACTTTATATACCTACTTATCTGCAAACTGTCCTGCAGCGAGAAATGAACCTGCAATCTTTTGCGTCTCAGCCGGCGAATGCTTAAAAGCTAAGCAAAAAGGGGTGGACACAGGACACCTTCAGAAACCTTCAGAGACGAAACCCAAACCGGTGGCGCAATAGCCACGAACTGGATCCCACGAGGTATAAAAACAAAACTAGATCGGCCACTAAACAAGTGGAATGACGATTTGAGGAAGTCGCGGGAAATCTTTGGCCATGAAAGTCAAAAGATAGTACCTGGAAGGACTTGGAGGAGGTTTTCATCGCCAAAGTCAGTCCTTACATGGACAACATTTAGTTTAAGAATTTTATACATCCCAAAAATTTCGCCTCAGGCGGGATTTGAACACGCTTAGTCGTGACTGCCCGAACATTTCGACAAGGCGAGGAGTTGACTCGGTAGCGCAGTTGGTTAGCGCATCCCGGTATTGATAGGAAGGTCGCAGGTTCAAATCCCGCCTGAGGCGAAATTTTTCTTAGATTTTCCCTAAAGTGTGGGCAAACACTTAAAATACATAAAATCAACATTTCGTTTATTTATTATACCTAAGTCGATACCATAATCATCACATCATCGATACCATTCAAGATGAATTCAAACTATATAATAGTTAGAATCATAGAACAGCCGTAAATTGTAGTTTTATGTGACCGGGCGGGGCATTAGGTCAGTGTCACCCACCCATTAGTTTAGGAAATAAAGCTCATTTTTTTTATTTTAGGGGTATTTAAGTTCCCTCATGCTATTCCTATCGCTGTATTAAACACGAGTTAGGTATTTAGTACTAGTATCGATGGTGTTAGGTGCCTAGTACCTGCATACATTTTGAAATTTAAGGATGAATGAGTTTGCAAAATCCCAAAAATACCCTTAAATTCAAGCAAATGTGATATTAAATGCGTTATGTTATAGGCCTATACGGAGTAAGCTGATGCAATGATTTTAATAGAGGTCAGTTGCATGTGTTGGCATTATTTCGTTTAGGTATATTGATTCTGTGGCTGTAAGGGGTTCCAACCTCTATCTTCGGAAGCCAAAACAACCTTACCGTCCCGTGGTACACCCTGCTAGCTAACAGGCGGGGCTCTGGCAGCCGGCAGACTGTGGCAAAGCACAACTTAACATTAGCACAGCTAAATTCCCTGTCGATAGCATCGTCAGCGTCCCTGCGAATTATGCGGATTATGGGCACATCCCCCTCCATATTTGACGACCTCTGTGGCACAGTGGGCGAAGGTCCGCCTGGGACGCCGAAGGTTGCGGGTTCGATTCCCGCCGCGGGACAAATGTTTGCATGTTCTGCAGATATTTGTCTCGGGTCTGGGTGTTTTCTATGTATGAATTATGTAAGTATTTACAAAAAAAAAAAGTATATATGTAATATATCAATCATGTGGTTCCCATAACACAAGCTCTGCTTACTTTGGGGCTACATGATGCTGTGTTACAAAAAAAAAAAAGACGTGTGGCACTCGGGGACTGCCGCGGTAAAGCTATTGCATAGCATTTTGTATCAACTTATGCAATTATAATTATTTATTTATTTTATTTATGCAGTATTTCTTTTTCTTTGATATTAATTCAAGTTACACTTTTTGAGCGTGGTGATCGATAAGAAAACATTTTTTTTTTCTTTTATTAAATAAACGAGCTTCGTAGAGTCGTACAATACCACACAATAATACGTTGCACGCACACAAACACCGTGTCGGAGACCTCCGAAAAGAAACGACGTTAGACAATGCACGGCCTTCAAGCCACACCTCCGTGCCCGTCGGAGTGGGGAGCGTGAGGTTTTTTTTCATTACGGAATTTCTGGATTCGGTCCCCGCGCTCAAGGCCCTCGATAGAAGCTATGCAATAGCTTAAAAAAAAAAGGTGGAGGCCTATTTCCAGAAGAGGGCTGATATGTTGTTGGTGTTAAAAACACACACATTTTTAAAAACATCACTTTTTAACTTGAAAAAAAAAGTGATCTCAAATGTTTTCCTACTTTCCGCTAAAATTATGTACCTAGTTAACTAGGTAATTAGGCAGAAAATTTACAGATGCAATTCCAGAGGAAAACAAAAAACAAAAAAAAAGAAGTGTGGCACTCGGGGACCGCCGCGGTAAAGCTATTGCATAGCATTTTGTATCAACTTATGCAATTATAATTATTTATTTATTTTATTTATGCAGTATTTCTTTTTCTTTGATATTAATTCAAGTTACACTTTTTGAGCGTGGTGACCGATAAGAAAACATTTTTTTTTCTTTTATTAAATAAAAATACGTCTAGTTGCACGCACAGAAACACCGTGTCGAAGACTGCCGAAAAGAAACGACGTTAGACAATGCACGGCCTTCAAGCCACACCTCCGTGCCCGTCGGAGTGGGGAGCGTGAGGTTTTTTTCGTTACGGAATTTCTGGATTCGGTCCCCGCGCTCAAGGCCCTCGATAGAAACTATGCAATAGCTTAAAAACAAACATCGTCACGACTTTTTTCCCATTATGGATATCTTAAGATATTGCTCAGTACGCAAAACTATTGAGGATAGCTTAACGGAGGTAGTGAGAGGCAAGTCCAATAAATTACGTTCGATACATGCCCACTTTTAGGAATAACAATGGTTACTTTTATCCGGGTACCTACCACATGAGCAAAGCCGCGGTCGGAAACTAGTCAACTATATAAAAATAAACGTTTTCTTACACTTACAATAATGTAACATGGTTTTCAAGTTAAACTTCTAAACATTGCAGGGTGTGCATTCGTTCACCGATCATACCAGCGCGACCAACCTACTCCGGGTCCGGCGAACACGACATTTGGACCAACCCTGCTACTTCTTAAGCTGACAATACCCTCAACTATCTGACTATATAGGTCAAACCTCCCTCTCGCTCGCACTATTCAACATTTTTGAAGATATAAAATCACTGAATTTAGTTATGCAAAATAGCAAACCTTCACGGCCTAGAAAATAACAATTCAAAGGTTCAGCAAGAATATCATGTTGAACCCGTTTATCGTTTTAGTTTTATTTTTTGTGTCTCTAATATGAAAACTGTGAAGCTGAAATAAAAATTTTGATTTGATTTGATTAAACCTAACAAGAAAAACAGTGACACAAAAAGATCGTCATTCAGCGTATACTGAGGAAGCATTGCAGCAACTGCAGCGCTGGTTTCCAGTGGCGCCACCAGCAGCACATGTCTAATCATCTTTGGAGTCTGTTGCTTACTCTTTTTTAGCAGTGACATTGATTTTTTATCAATCTGCCTTAACCATGGAGACGGCACTATTTGTTCTGAACAGATGAAACTAGCATCGAGATAATTGTAGTACCTAAAAATATCTACATGAACTATTATAGTATAAAATATCCCAAAGACAACACAGGCGGGACACCCGCTGCCCAAGAATTTTGACCGAGGAGTTGAATTGGTGGCGCAGTTTGAAGCGGGCCCCGATATTTATGGGAAGATCGCAAGTTCAGAGTCGAAATTTTTTGGATATTATAAAATCTTAGAAATACCCAGATATTCTTAGAAATATATATCTTATCAGATTGTACATAGTTATGTGTAATTATAGCATAAGAGCATCTAAGAGAAATTAAAGAATTTTGGAGTGAAAAAAAATCATTTATTTACTAAACCTACATACACCCATAGTTATGTAATTGTAATTGTTTATTGTGAAAAGTGAAGAAGTGTTTATGTTCTTTCTTGGCGTCAAAACTGCTGCACCTCAACGAAACCAGTTTATACTTGAATCCAATCTAGTAATTGAGCTAGAAAACGAAAACTATTGAACGTTTCCGTATACGTTCAATAGATTTTGAAGTTACTGAATTGGATTCAAGTATATAGTGATCAAACGGCATAGGTAATATGTGTTGCCGGTAGCAATAGTTTTCACTCAATACAGTCAGGTATATAATAAGCATGACGACTGGGTCAAAAAATTCTAATTCTAATCCGTCAGTTAGATCAACAAAAAATACTGGACCCGTATTTTTTATTTATAGAATCAATAGAAATTGACGGAGATGAAGAACGTGAAAGTTCAGGAGTGGGGGCTCGAGACGTCACGCCTATGTAAAAAATGTACTATGGTGACGTCACGCGGAACTTTAACACACTATATCTTTGTTATTTCTTGTTTAATTGACAAAAGAAAAAATACATGTCCAATATTTTTTGGATATGTAAATACCGGACTAATTAGAATTTTTCAGACGTCTAGCTTATTGCCCAAAAAAGTAACTTAAAATTTCGCTCGAAAACGAAAACTGTCAACATTTTCGTACTAAACACTGTGTACCTACAACGGTACTGGAGGCATTAAGCTGTTTGGTAGGGAACCAGTCACAATAATCACACTAATATTATAAATGTGAAAGTTTGTCGGTATGTGTGTATTTGTTACTTCACACTGAAACTTTTGAATGGATTGAGATAATTTTGCAGATAATGTAATTATAGACCTGGAATAACCTGTAGGCTATTTCTGTCCTGGTAAAAAATAGCCTAAAAAAAAGTTGCGGTATAACTTCAATTACTACAAAACCATTCAAATACAATTTTTGTCAGTTATTCAAGTAATTTTTTATGTATTATTTTACTGCTAATATGTTTTTATTGGTGAGCACTTTTCATACTGTTTCATTTGTTTTTTCAGTTATTTAGGTCTTATATCTGTCATAACTCATAATATATAAATAGTATGTCAATCCTTTATTGGATGTAAGATAGGATATTTATGACTGTTTATTATATTTAAGTTGTGGATTTTGTTTGAATAAATAATTAAATATATAAATATGTGCAAAATTTCACTCAGCAGTGTTAGCATGTTGGAGTGCAAAATCATTACACATACATTTCACCTTTAAAATATTGAGCAGGATTAATGATGTATGGTCTTTAAGGTCAACTTACATTATACTTAACTAACTTAGAACAATATAAAATTCATATCTGCATCTCACAAGAAATTATACCATTCAAAACCTTATTATAATGCTTGCATATTGTCTTTACATTCACATATTCAAGAATGGAAACTGTTTTCACAACTACATTCCAACAGGGCCCATACAATGTTGACGGTATCACATACGAGTGGTAGATCAGTCCATACCATTTTGACAGTATTACATAAATACATTTTATTCACCATCACCATCAACAGCCTAGATAAGTCCACTGCTGAAAATAGGTCTCCCCCACCGATTTCTACAAAGAAAGGTCTTCAGCCATGAGCTAGGCGGTTGTAGTTTTTCCCAGAGTAACCATTCTTAGCAATAGACAATATGCCAAGCTTACTGCTAATGTCTTCTAAAACCATACTTCTTCCGTTCATAGAACAAGTCGGTCTTTGAACTACCGAGATTCACAATCTTGGGGCAACCGTCGCGCTGCAACAATTAGAATAAGCTTTAATAAAATGAATGTTTTTTTTAATATTTATATTTGTTTTACACTTTTTAGGACTTACATCAAATAACAAGAATGTCATTATGCCTTTAAATGTTATTGTTATCACTTGACTGGTAATTGGCATATTAGCTATGTCTAAGGTACTTCAACAAATAAATATATTTCAGAAAAAAAACTACTATTGTCCTGCACGGCTATTAACACACTTTGGGGTGAGTCACTAAATAAAGGCATTTATAAAAGTAATATGGATCATTATGGACAAGACTATTGTCACAAGTATAAGCATCAGCGATCAGATTAACTAATAAATAAGGCAACCTGTTGTAAGAAGAATAAAGAATCAAGATTAAACATATGGCTTTGATTCATAATTTTTAGGGTTCTATACCGTAAGGGCAAAAACGGGACCCCATTACTTGGCCAGTTTTTTCTACTATTAACCTACCAAGTTACACACATGCAGAAAATGTAGTGTCTTTATCATGTAAACATATGCGAATTTCTTCTTCATAACCAACATATCAATGTGCCTTCTGAAGCCTGGAGCATTCAGATCGTTTTTTTTTTGTACTACTTGACGATGCACATTGACCTGATCTAATTGTCATGTTTAAAACTGATCACAAGCTACTTACATCTTTCTCCTGTATCGTACACTCTTTACAATAATAAGCATCGGAGACGCCGGGTCCCCCGCAGATAACACATCTACCCTGGTACGAGCCGTAGTTACATTCGTCGCAAATACGCACCAAGGTGCAGGGACGCACGTACGAATCGCAGATCACGCATTTACCGTCGCATTTCTCACATAAGCGACCTATAGCTGGAAAAACAAACAGCAAGTTAGAGCAACAAACAAGTGTACAAAACATAGCCTCTTGAATCGACTATGGAAGTAACTTACCAACGCCCGGTTGTTTTCGGCAGAAAATTAGATCAGGATGATGCTTAGCCATATTCCTGGATAATTCTCTCTGCCTAAAAACAAAATCACAATCAGCAAACGAAACAGGAACTATGAAAAAGCTGACTGAACATGTAATGACTGAGAAAAAAATAACCTCAAATAACAACCACAGATTTATAAGTCTAGTACCCTAGACAGAGAAAGCTATATATACTTAATCTATGTCTAGTACTAACATAGATTAAGTATATATATAGATTTATAGTTTGCGTGGCCACCCTAGTCTTTCTCATTTCAACTACAGGGTTGCCACATAATTAAAATTTCCATAGATTTGGGTAAAATATACTGATAATACGCCCTCCAGCCAGGTGGTAACGATCTGCGAAATGCTGCTGGTAGAAGCTGGATGCATCGAGCTCAGGACAGGGACTCAGGCGCTCATTAGGGGAGGCCTATGTCCAGCAATGGACTGCTATAGGCTGATGATGATAATGGGTAAAATATAAATCTAACAAGAAATTATTGTCATGCAGGTAAAGTATTAATCTATCAATTAATACTGCAGGTAAAGTATTAATCTATCATTTTTTTCATTTACACGAAATTTTTTTTCATTTATAATCTACCTTCACTAACAAGTTTTAATGAATTTTGATAATATGTTAGGGAAGGAAGGATGTTTAGCAAATTTGATTGAATGCACCTACCTATATAATTTTCAAATCAAATCAAATTATATTTATTTGCATAAAAGTATGGTAATTACAAAGGAAAATCTTAAAGGCTATGTGGATCGCATACTTATACTTCATTACAGAAGCGTGCAAATATTAAATTGTTATATGTATATATGTCATTAATTATCATTAATATCGGTTAATTTTAATTAACAATAATTAAGTTGACAATCGAGATGACTTAATAAATGTATGTCAAAATGAAAACTAACCATTCAAATGAAGAAATAAAAATAGTAAATTATTATTTAGTTTAAATACATTCAATACTCAATACTCAATACTCAATATTTTTATTGTTTCCATTAGTAGGTATACAGGTGGTAAGGTATGTAGGTAAGTTTTTATGGACCCTGATGGGCACTACAATAGTTAGAATAGTTAGAGAGAGGACTTAAATATTTCAAATAAACTTAAATTATTATTCAATTTAATCGTATAAAAGCATTTATCTACAAGCCATTTGTAAAGTCTTATTTTAAAAAGGCTAAGTGTCAAATCTTTCATGTCTTCGGGGAGACTATTGAATATTTTAACGGACATGAATAAAGATATATTTTGCATTGATTTATTACAGAACGGCAAAAATATCCTATTATTTATTTGTGTCCTAAGTTGTCATTCACGCATGTCTTTATGTTTCTTGTATACGCTTTCAAAATTCCTACATACAAAAAAGAATAGAATTATAGGAAATATATATTTATTTCTCCAAAACTTCAACATTTAGAAAATATGCTTTCGATTCTGCAATCATATTTTCTAAATTCCCTACTTTTTTATAAAACGCCAACTGTTTTCCCCAAGAGCTCGCAGTTTTGCGCGTATCTTCTAATAGCTTAGCAGTCCAACGCAAATTTTTTCCGCAGCCTTCGTGGTGTGTATGATGGTGATTTACCCTAAAAACAGTAATCAAAAATTAATTTTGGTATTTAAACATAACAAATGTAATCTGTAGAAAATACGTTCATGAAAGGCTAGCAATCTTACTAATATAATAAAGGCGAAAGGTATTGAGTATTGTTTATTTCTCCCTCACGCAAAATTTAGATACAAATACAATACAATACAATACAATAAATTTATTGCTTTTACAAGGTCTTCATCGTTCTGGCTGGGAAATATAACAAGCTATTAATGCTGCTGCTGATGATAATGATGAAACATATGAATTGAGGCATGGAACATATTGGTCTTCTTCTTCTTCGTATGAAGTAGTGGCCAACTCTGATGTCGGAATTTTTAGGCCACCCGAAAGCCTCCGACATGGCTAACAACTGAAAAAGCCGGGAAGAACATCTTAACGTGCCTTCCGAAGGGCGGAAGCGCTCAGATCTAAATGCCACCCAGATCACCCATATAAGTAGTGTCCGGGCGGAGTGTTGCTTAACCAAGATGAACTGCGAAGATCACCGGAGTAAATTACATGGTGTTAAATTGCATTGTGTTACAGGTTCTAGGTAAGGTATCTCACATAAACCCTGTCTAAGGGTAAATTTAGCAATATGGTTATATAGGAAAGTCAAGGAGAAATTATATAATTTAAAGTTCTAATAAAAAATGAAACGACTTTCCTTTATATGTAATGAACTTATGGGGTGGGGAAGGGCAGGGAGGGAGTGAGGACTCTCCCTCTAAAAGGGGGAATCTCACAGTTTCCGATAAAAAAATAATTAAGTTTTGAGGTTAACGAGAGAAAAAAAATTTAACAATACACGCCAAAACACACTACCGGACTACTACGGACCTATGACATAATGATCAGTTTAAAAACAGTTTCAAATCATAAAAATGGATATTTGATTCGGGTATTTGACCTCGTCGGCCCTGAGTATCGCTTCGTCCACTCGTCCTCGCGGGCTAGCTCCACTCAGGATCTTCCACGGGAATTTCTGGTTCCACATTTTTTATATCCAATCTACGCATAGGGACCACAAGACTACGTGGCATCGGGGTGATCTGCGTCAGTTCTGTGATATTGCTACTCAAGTTGGGGTGTCCTAGAACCTACTGCTGCGAGAAGGATTTCCAGGTGGTTGTAAAAAATCTAATAACCGACTGTCTATTCAACGTATTACATTAACAACGAGAAATATCATTGTCAATGTCGAATCACCAAAAAATACCACAGAGGCCTTAAATAAAAAGAAGATGAATTTTCAAATAATCATATCTCAAAAACTATTTGGTTCCGCACTACGCCATTTTAGATTTAGGCTTCCTAGATATAGACCTATCTGTGACAAAAGTTCCAGCCGCCTAGCTCACTACAAATAAATGAAAGTTGAGCCAAAAATTAATGTGCAGTGGGCAAAATTCATTTCAAATGCCGGCAACACCAAACAAAACAAAACAAAATTGAATTTCACTTTTTGGCTTATTTTCTTACAGATTTCTGCTCTAAATGTTGTTATTTATTGTGGAAGTCTAGTTAATAATCCATTTTTTAATAAATACCTCGTCAAAAGTACGATACTTACGCTTGAAAAGACAAATCCGGAATGTTTTGATCACTGCCACTTTTGCACCAAAATACACTACACCGATCCATTTTGATAGAGAAATCCATAACATTCATTTGTTATTATTGATTTACAATAGATGAAACATAATTTTTCTAGGTAATAATTTAGTTTCAAGCAAGTTTTTCACAAAATCTTCTAAAACTGCTGCTAGCTGCCAAAGTTTGTTTAGCGCAATGTTGCGCTAAACAACGAAAAAACCGGCACGCGATAAGGGACAGCAAATCTATAGTGCGGTCTCCCTTATTTGCATGAAGCACGCATAAGTAGTTCTCTTTCTTGAAAGAATGAGATGAATTATCTCGTCGTCTATAGCTTTCTCTGTCTAGGAGTACTAAAGTAATAACAACACTGCCATTTAGTGTTGCCGTTTTTTATGTGGAGAAAATGCTAGAACTTGTTGCAGAAAATGCCAAAAAAAATATTAGCATTTTATTTAGCATTTTTAAAAGATATTTAGCATCTTTTAAAATTGCGAAGCAAAATGCTAAAATCTAAATTTTATTCCCGAATAGCAAACTGAAGTGGTGAACTGTTAAAATGGATGCATATAAAGAACTGTGCTCTTTGGGTACTAAGATTAATTTGCATCGTAGGTTAATTACTTTTCATTGACCCTTCACATTTTGCATGATTTGCAGTGGAAATGTGTTGCTTCAGTAAAGGAGAATGCCGAGAACCCGTACCAATTGCGTCAAAACCGAACGTATCCCATAAAATTTATTATATTTTATGAATGACATTAACATTTTTTTTAGTTTTACACACCGACTCGATTAATAATCAAGTCAAAAAATATTTTGTTGATTTGGTTTCCGTTGCACGCCGCCATTAGACTACAACAACCAATGATATATACGTTGCTATGGCAATAAACATTGATGTAAAGTGTAACTATGGCAATAACCCTCATTTTTAATTATTTTGACGGTTGAATCGACTAAAAACTTATTGGATATTTTTTTGACGCAATCACTTTAGTCTTGGTACCGAGCGCCATACATCAGACGGCATTCTCCTTTTAGTTACACTTACAAAATTTGCAATAAGTTGAACTCTGTCACCTTTTTCCGCTGGTCGCGCAAAATTTTCTCATATATATGAGAAGCCGTGATATTATATTAACACACCAGATTCAAATTAGACGTAAAAATTAAGAACACTACACTGATCGTTGGTAACAAACTAACAATCGCTAAGCAAAAGTTATAAATACATTTCGGGGAAGTCCTAATTCCTTTAGAGAGAGTTCCCATGTTTTAAAAAACTACTTTGAGTTAAAAAACAAATCCTCTCTGGTTTCTATAAAATATTTTGAATTCCTTATTATTAGGTAACGTTAAAAAAAATTAAATCATGAAATATGCTAGATGCCAATTTTTCAAGCTAACAGACCCTAGATGCTAGACTTTGCATTAAAATGCTTAAAGGGCAACACTGTAAAATGGAATGAGAATGAGTGACGCAGAGTGACACAATGCTTGACAGCCTACACAGAATCTATGCTTGACAGTGACACTGAAATTGATTTTTTTTTCTTAGCCCAATTTGGACAGGCTTCTTTTGACCTTATCTCTGGACACCATTTTTTTCATCTTGAACGACGGTTGTCAATTTTATTAAATTTTATTTTCTAGTGTTTTTCTGATGTATGTCGTTTATTTTTCATGGTATTATAACCGATAAATGTTAGTTATAAGACACAAGTATTAGTGAAATGGAATAAAAGAAGATTGAACGGGAATTCTCTGATGAAGAAAATTGTGCGCCGATCGTCTTTTGTTATAGTCGCCATGGCTATAGCAGAAAACAGGACCTGACCGAAGACTGGACGACTGGACTTATAAACCGTACTACGTTGCCTCATATTATTATGAACAATTGTTATACTTGATACTGGCGAAATTGTGGATAACTGTCCCAGAAGCCATTTAATAAAGAAGTGAAGTGAAGTGACCTTATCTCTTCCGTTTTATTTTGTAGTTTATGTCATTGACATAAATAAACAGGTCTTACATAAAAGAAAAAAAAACATTACGTAGCCACCTCTCAATTGAATCACCCTGAACTTTTTTTAAATGGCCTTTCAAAAGTTAACGATGATTAGACTATTGCCATCTCTTACCATTGGATAATGACAAACAGTGACAGGGCCAACATTGAGCATTGGTTAGCTTTAAGTAGTACAATGTAGTGTTCATAAGTAAGGGGGATACAAGCCTGCTAAAAAAATTATTAATTTTATTATTGTCATTGTCAATGTCAGCTGATTGTATTCTCTATCAATGTATTCTCTATTGTAATACCTAATCTGTGATTCTCTTTGACACAAAGATTCACATGTTTGGTGTAATATAAATTTTGTAAAAATCACAAAAATGGCTGAGGATAATCCAAGTAGTGGAGAAGAAAACCAGAGCTCTGATGAGCAGCAATCCGACCATACTGTAGAAGAGTCAAATGATATTATTGAAGACGACGATAAAACAACATTCAAAGATTTGGTAAGTCACACCGGTTATTTCTCTTATCAATAATAATTGCGCTAATTCTTGTTGAAAATCCACATGTTTAGGTGCAGTGCTTTTTCAAAAACCCTATCATTTGTTCCTTTTAATATATGAACTGCGCCATGCAGGAAATAATAAACATTTTAGGTTATGCCATTGTTTTGGTTTGGTGTCTCGAAATTTCATGTTTACAGGGTGTAGTTGATGTGCTATGCGAAGCATGTGAAGAATTAAAATGGAAAAAACCTTCAAAAATCCAGAAGGAGGCTTTGCCAGTGGCGTTACAAGGGAAAGACATCATAGGCCTAGCAGAAACTGGTTCGGGCAAAACTGGAGCATTTGCCATACCGATACTACAGGCTTTATTAGAGAACCCACAGAGATACTTTGCACTAATACTGACTCCGACAAGAGAATTGGCATTCCAAATTTCAGAACAGTTTGAGGCACTTGGTAAGTTTGATTACAAAACCTACTTGTAATGCTATCCTATCCTACTTCCTACCCTACTATTTTATTTTATCTGAGATGTATGTGAATTGTGAAATGTTTGTCCATCCATTGCACCAAAGATAATCATAATCATAATCATTTATTTATCTAAACATGGGCACAGGAGCTGGTACATAAATGTTTAAGTTCAGCCATAATCAGCTTGTGTAGCTGTAATTTGTTAATTAGCGGAAGAAATAACATTTTTTATTTTTCCATAAAATATCCCACAGTTCAGTCTCATAGGCCTCCTGTAACATTATCCACTGGGTTCTATCTCTCGCTACCCTTCTCCAATGATATCCAGCTGTGAGTTTTAGGTCACCTTCCCATCTCATTTGTTGGCATCCTCTTATGCGTTTTCCATCCCTGGGGTACCAGACAATTTCAGGTGACTGTACCTATATCAGTCAGGCAATGTGGGTGAAAAATTGACCAGCATTATTTGCTCTGGCGGCTAGCTTATTATGGCACAGCACACCTCTCGCACAGCTAAATTCCCTGCCCACCAACAGGCAGCAGTGTCGGAAGGGCTAGAAGCCCTGTGATCCCCAAACCGCATGCCCAGTGCGGGAATTATGGGTATATCCCCCTTCTTGTCAGGGGAGGCCTATGACTAGCAGTGGGCTGGTGGTGTTGGTGTTGTTATTATAATATTGACTCTTTTCACAGGAGCAAGTATAGGAGTGAAATGTGCAGTAATAGTGGGTGGTATGGATATGGTAGCTCAGTCCCTGATGCTGTCCAAGAAGCCTCACATTATCATCGCGACACCGGGCCGGTTGGTTGACCATCTCGAGAACACCAAGGGATTCAATTTAAAAGCCTTGAAATATCTAGTAAGTAAATGAGTTCAAATAAATGATTGTTATAAAGATTACAGTCTCTCAGCAAGCTATGGAATTCGGAGTTTCTCTGACAGATAGCATCTGCAATGAGACTATCCAACAGATGATTAGCAAGCTGGTGGCAGTGGGCTGGCTATATCTGCCGTAGAACTGATACATCCTCCTAGACACTATCTTCATAATATATATTCATTAATATAAAAATCTCATCTCACACTCACACACTGTTTTAGTAGCACTCTTCTAAAACGGCTCGGCCTGTTTTATGTATAAGTATATTTGGTATTCTATTCTCATACCTACCAAATATGTCAAAAAATAACAACGAGGCGTCGAAAATATGGCAGTTTTTCAAGAGAAAACGAAGCGTCATCGGTATTCGTATATTATTGGGAACCGTCTGTAAATAAATTAATAAAGAGTATGTATGTATAGCTAAGCTAGTTCTTAGCTAGCAATCAAATACATCTAGTATTATACACAAGCATCTCATCATCAGCCTATATCAGTCCACTGCTGGACATAGGCCTCCCCTAATGAGCGCCATTGCGCCCTGTCCTGAGCTCGAGGCATCCAGCCTCTACCAGCAGCCTTTCGCAGATCGTCACTCCACCTGGCCGGAGGGCGTCCTACACTACGATTAACGAGCCGCGGTCTCCACTCAAGAACTCGTTTACCCCAACGGAGCGACTTTAAACTGGTGGACTAGCCATACTGTGTGGTGGACTAGCTGTACTGTGCACAGGCAGCTCATTTATTTAGTTTATACTAGCTTCCGCCCGCGGCGTCGCACGCGTGGTACCGGGATAAAAAGTAGTCTATATGTTAATCCAGGTCACAAACTATGTGTATTCCAAGTTTCATTCAAATCGGTTCAGTAGTTTTTGCGTGAAAGAGTAACAAACATTAGTCCATACATCCATCCATACTCGCATTTATAATATTAGTAGGATAGGAGTAGGAAGTAGGATAATAATAAGTTATTTATTTCATCACACTATTATTTGAAATGCGGAAGTTTATATTTGTTTTGTGGTTTGGGTGTTCGTAAATGATGTTCGGAATAGACATGGGAGGATATAGACAAGCTTTGTAAAAAGATAGGTCGTTCATGTTTTGCTCTATGGCGCCTCTCAGCTACCCTGGATAAAGCGATTGTGAGGAGTTTCTATTTCGCCTCTATCCACTCGCTTGTTCAGTATTGCGTGGAGCTCTGGGGGCGCGCAGCCGACTGGGAGCGCGCCTTTCGGCTTCAGAAGAGAGCTATACGTGCCATAGTCCGGGTACCACAAGATACGTCTGCGCGTCCGTTCTTTAAAACACTGGGAATCATGACTGTGCCCGCTCTTGTCATATATAAAGTTGCAGTATATGTGCATAATAATTAAGATAAATACCCAAGGTACGGGGACGGCCATACGCACAATACAAGGCACGCAAACAGGCTGCCGGCAATACCGCGGCGGCTCACGAAGACGTCGAAGCTGACCTACGTGATGGGGCCGGCTGTGTACAACCGCGTCCCGATTTCCATCACAAGCGCACCATCCACGCAATCCTTCAAAAACAAATTTCGTACGTGGCTCATTTCAGAGACTATTTACGACAATTTATGGCCATTAAATGTGCCTAAGTATAATTGTGTGCTAACAATTCAAATCATGATAATGTACCTAAATTAATTAAAATTACTTAATTATTATTTGTATCACTAGGTATACAGCGTATTATATTTAATCAAATACTGAAGTATGTTTGACCTGTAACTGTATAGTTATTAATAAATAAACTATGAACTAGATTGGATGATACGGTTTCATGAAAGGTTTCATGAAAATAAATAAAATATAATTACTGGAGATCGGGAACAACATGACTGTTATACTACTTACATACATTGTTTTGTAAATACATACATGTAGAAAACACCCAGAACTGAGACAAATATGTGCAATGCATGCAAAAAATTTCTCGCGGCGGAAATAGAACCCGCAACCTTCAGGCACTGTGACACAGAGGTTGTCCTATATCATCACTACATAGTATAAAACAAAGTCGCTTTCTGCTGTCTGTCGGTCCCTATGTATGCTTAGATATTTAAAACTACGCAACTGATGTTTTTTAATAGATAGAGTAATTCAAGAGGAAGGTTTATATGTCGGTGGTGCGAGAAGCTGTGCCCTGCGATCCCCAACCCGCATGCCCAGCGTGGGGATTATGGGTATATCCCCCTTTATTAGGGGAGGCCTATGTCCAGCAGTGGACTGATATAGGCTGTTGTTGGTGGTGGTGGTGGTTTATATGTATAATAACTTGCACCCGTGCAAAGCCGGGGCGAGTCGCTAGTAAATAATACTTAAATGTTTATTTGGACAAAAGCAATGATCAGGTACCGAAAATGGATTATAGTTAAAGTTATATATATACAGGATGGGTTTTACCGCATTGAGGGCAGCTATCTTTTATTTTCTAGTTAGAAGGTTTTGTTCTTAGGAAACTATAAGTTTATTGTGAAGAAAAAAACAATTGCATTTTTGAACTTTTGAAAAAATACACTCAGCCTAGAAAATGACAGTTGTAAAAAAAAAAAAACAACTTGGTCTCAATCGACTCTCTTTCCCAACAGTAACATTTTCCCCAAAAATCAACGATTTGATTTGGTAAGTTACTTTAGGAAAAGTGTTCCTTTACATTGTTACCTGCATTCAACTTTTATAATCATAATTTTATTATCTTTCCCCCTTACTTATGAACGCTATTTAAAGTTAACCAATGCTCAAAGTTAGCCCTGTTACTGTCTGTCATTACCCAATGGTAAGAGATGACAATAATTTAAGCATCGTTTATCTTTTCAAAGATGTTCTTATGTTCTTATGTATGTTACGAGTATATGAATATATGTTATGATTAGTAGCCTTATTCGTGAGCGAGTTGTAAAAACTTTTGATTTGAAATGAATTGATATCGTAACGCTATTGAGTCGGTTGATCTCATTCATGGGCGTATGAAATTCTCACCGCGATACAGAATCTGTACAAAATTAACAGCGACAACTATTAGCGATATTTACTAATCAAAATGTATATTTGTTACGACTTAACGCCAAAACTACTACATTTATTTATTTCGTTTATAAAGCAGATTAATACCAATTAAAAAAATAAAATTAATAGTGAAGTCCTTCATTTAAGTCCAAATTCACTTTTATGACCCGACTGCGGTGAATCAAAACGAAACGGTACGATTTTGACCGGTACCTATGTATGTAAAGACGTGCCCCAAATGCGATCGTACCTTCATCAACAAAATCGGATACACAAGCCACCACATTAGAGCGTACAGAGGGCAAAAATACGAAGCCCTCCTTCACATAGTAATTTATTATTATGAACAGAGTTAAAAGGCCTGTTCACTGACACAGTCACTGTAGCTGACATTGGCCAGGACGATCATCATCATCATCATTATGTGGTTATGGATGTATGTATGTTCATCTGTTCCCACATAACTTTGAACAATTTGATAAATTAAGTATCGGAAGCGTCTTGATCGTCCGCTATTTATAGGCGCGTCAAAATAAATTTGAATATGGCGCCCTCTAGAGGACATAAAGGAATGAACTAAAAAAAATAGAAAAACACTAGAACAAAAAATAAAATAAAAATGTTACAACCGTCGTTCAAGATGATAAAATGTCCTTACAGGTGATGGACGAAGCAGATCGCATTCTCAACATGGATTTCGAAGTTGAGGTTGACAAAATCCTCCGCGTTATACCTCGCGAGCGACGCACCTACTTATTCTCCGCGACTATGACGAAGAAAGTGCAAAAACTACAGCGGGCCAGTCTGCAGGACCCTGTCAAAGTAGAGGTGTCGACTAAATACCAGACGGTGGATAAGCTGATGCAGTATTACGTATTTATACCGGTTAAATATAAGGTACAGTATTATTTCTTAAATGTATCATGTTTGTATTATTTTGCTTGGGGCATTCTCAAAATAAAAGTTTCTGAGTCGTATTCGTCGACCCAGAGTTCAGGTATTGTGGTTGGGTGTGTCGTGTGGTGAAGCACCATCGTGTCGTAGTGTTCTTCGGCATCTCCAATGCTGATTGACTGCGGATTTCAGGGATCTCTAATCCCTGAAATCCGCCGCATGCTCAGATTAAAGGCATTCCCCCTTCTTATTAAGGGAGTATCTCCAGCAGTCTGACTATACAGAGTGTAACATTTAGATCGGTCAGTATGGGATAGTCTGAAACTATAAGACATACGAAGATCTGTTCTTAGGAACCATGTCATCGATTTTAGTAACAAGGAAAACAGCATTCATAAATTTAAAAAAATTACTTATCATCAGCTCGGGAATTCTTTAATTCTTTATTGTACACGAAAACATAATACAGGAATAAATTTTCTTAAATGCTATGTACAAAGGCGAGCTTAACCCTGAAAGAGTTTCCTTACAGCAAACCTTTGGGTATTAGGAGAAGATAAAAAGAGAAATCGTAAAAAAATGAAATGTTTGAATGCAGTTTTCCTTGTTACTAAAATCGTTGGCATGGTTCCTAGAATACACCTTCGTATGTCTTATAGTTTCTTTAGTTACACCATGTTTAAAAGCTTTTACTGCTGTCGAAGATTGGATGTTCTATTTATTTGTTTACTATCTCCCTAGGACGTGTACCTAGTACACATCCTCAACGAAATGGCGGGCAACTCATTCATCGTGTTCGTTTCGACCTGCGCGAACGCTTTGCGGGCCGCGCTACTGCTGCGGAACCTCGGCATTGCCGCGGTTCCGTTACACGGGCAGATGTCACAGAACAAACGGCTGGCGGCGTTGAACAAATTCAAGAATAAGAGTCGCTCGGTGCTTATTTGCACAGATGTTGCTTCTAGGTATGTGAAAAGTTTATCAAAAACCAGCGGCACTCCCCGGCTTCGCACGGGTAGTTAATAAAAATTTCAAAAATTATAAATTTTAACACACACACAGGGGCGGATTTGATTCATTGGTCGCCCTAGGCATATGGAAGATTGCCCCTACTCGCTGTAAAGCACGACAAAAATACCAACCCCCGAGCCTTCTCTTTGCCTTTAGCTTTTTGAAAGGTGCGCTTGACTTCACTAGGGTTGCAAACTTTTTCGGGAACCTACCAACCGTGCGAAAATTACCTCTGTTAAGCCTGAATACCAGACACAATAGAATAAACACCTCGCGTTCCGCCATATATGAAGTGAGGGTTGACTGTTCGGTACATACTTAAATAAAAAAGACCCACCAAGTTTTGCCGCCCTAGGCCCGGGCCTACTTGGCCTATTTGGAAATCCGCCCCTGCACACCCACACCACACTATTTAAAACCAGTTGAATAATTGCATTACATGAAAAATGAGCTCAAAAACGTAAACTATGAAAATTATCGAATTGATTAACTCGTACTAGGATAGTGACTGGTATTGACGTTGTCTTATTATGATGGCATTATCGATGTTACCGAGCATTTCCACTATAGTCAACAAACAATGTTTTTTGGGGTCCATACTCAAAGGGTAAAAACGGGATCCTATTACTAAGACTCCACTGTAAGTCTGTCTGTCTGTCACCAGGCTGTATCTCTGAACCATGACAACTAGACAGTTGAAATTTTCACAGATGATGTATTTCTGTTGCCGCTATAACAAATACTAAAAACAATAAAATTAACATTTAAGGGGGGCTCCTATACAACAAACGTGATATTATGTTGTATATTCACTTCAAAAATAAAAATATAATGTATACTAAATGAATTAAGGGAGGCTTCCATACGTGTATAGATAATGGTACGGATCCCTTTGTGCGCGGGTCCGACTCGTACTTAGCCGGTTGTTTAATCGCAATATTTTATCGCAATATTTTATCGCAATATTTTAGGTACGTAATGGCTTTAGCGTGTTGTGTCAATTACACCCATTTTCAAAAAGTGTTTTCTATGAATCCTAGTGTTAATGAACCTCCATAATTTTTTCTAACCGATTAGTGCCTTAAAAATAATTTAATTTATCGCTTTATATTTTCGCGCGAAAACGCTAGACGCCATGCTACCCAACTTGTGAGGTCACTGCACTAGTAACAAAACGATTTTGCAAAGGAATAAGAAGTGAGATTGTAATGAATACTATTGAAGTGACGTCACGAGGGGATCTAATATGCGAATAGCGATTTGACATTTCGGGAACAGAATGAAAAGCATATTGTTTAAAATTGATATAATAATGCAATACGATTGTATTTTTATGAATAGAAATTAATATTTCTCGTTTATTTTTTACAAAACCATCATTAATACGTATTTCTTATTTTTAACCGACTGAAGTCCTCTTCAGTCAGGTTATGTTTTTAGGGTGTATGTATGTTTGTAATATTATTTGTCGGTCGCTTTAGCCCAAACGGCTGGATGAATTTTGACTAATAAGGTGTCGTGAATTCGTCTAGATCACGAGGGTGACAGGCTATATAAAATTTCTAAAATCCAATATGGCGACTTTAAGAAGCCATTTTCAATTTACGATGAACTAAACAGTAAACTGACTAAGTAGTACTAAAAACTTGCTGTCTATGCAGTCGACGGTTTTTTTTAAATTAATAATCATTTTATTACATTGTGTAAAATACCCTATTGCAGAGGTCTGGACATCCCGCACGTTGACGTGGTGATCAATCTGGACATTCCACTGCACAGTAAGGACTACATCCACCGCGTCGGCCGAACCGCGCGGGCCGGACGCGCTGGGAAGGCTATCACGTTCGTATCACAGGTATGCGCACGAAAGATCATACATAGAAAACACTTTTTCTCGAACATGCTTGGAAATTAGAGCATTATTTTGACAACCTTCTTAGAGATCAATCGAAATTGCTGTACCGGCCCAATACATGCGAGCAGCGGCCGGCAAAAGTTGTATAAAAATTGTATAAAAAACATGGCAACCAAGGAGGTAACTAATCAAAGGTGTTATTTAAATTTCGAACTGGCTTGCAAATATAATGCTGTTTATTGAAAAATGTACCTACAAGTTCTGTCTAGGAGCTATACAAGCCTTGGCCACAACTAGGCATTGATGGACTCAAGTATGTGTGCCTCGGCCCACATTTACACGTTCGTCCATCAATGCCTCTTTTGCTGGCCTCTGCTGTACTATATTGTTCTCACACCAACCTATACATTATACAGGTTAGGGACGTAACTTTACCTCATTTCAGCTACTCTTTCTTTTGTGGTTAGAAGCTCGCGATCGCGCTGTACCGTTTAAACTGCACCGATTAATCGTAACGAAAAATGATGTGATGAAAAAACTGAGTTGAAAACTGAATTTTGATCACACACGTTTAGATTAATCAGTGCAGTTTAAACGGTAGAGTTCGATCGGAACGATTTCTCGTAACGTGTGTGCCACCCATAAATCACTGTGCAACATCAACAAATTAATATTTCCTTCTAGTACGACGTGGAATTGTACCAGCGGATCGAGCAGCTTATCGGCAAACAGCTGCCTCTCTACAAGACGGAGGAGAGCGAGGTGATGGTACTGCAAGAGAGAGTCGCCGAAGCGCAGAGGCTCAGCAACATTGTAAGTGAGAGGTCACACGAGGCGCTCTCGGCGCGACGTCACACGCCGAACCACTCGTACTATTCACATGCATACATATGATATATACCTACACACGTACAATATACATACTTTATCAAGAGAGGGTCGCCGAAGCGCAGAGGCTCAGCAACATTGTAAGTGAGAGATCACACGAGGCGCTCTCGGCGTGACGTCACACGCTGAACCACTCGTACTGTTCACATGCATACATATGATAGATATCTAGACAAGTACAATATACATACTCTATCAAGAGAGGGTCGCCGAAGCGCAGAGGCTCAGCAACATTGTAAGTGAGAGATCACACGAGGCGCTCTCGGCGTGACGTCACACGCCGAACCACTCGTACTGTTGATATATGATAGATACCTACACACGTACACACGTACTTATATCGTTTGATTTTTGGGTATCTCCTATGCGGGACTGGGGTAGTCATTTTAAACACAGGAAAGCGCTTATACGTTTGTAAAGAAAATTTATTTGTAGATAGAACAGAGACAAGATTTTACATTTACGCCACAGATTACATACACAAAGACTAGGTTTAGTTTAAAAAAAATTAAAAATGTGTCGTTTGTTTGAACTTATTACCTATTATAGTAAATTTAATGTAATTTTATCAACTTTTTAGATACTTAAGGTTATTTTTAATTGCAGACTGAAACCATCGCGTCATTTATTTTTATTCTCTTGTATGCTACGATTCCAAACACGATAGAAAAGCATTGTGTTTCGGCACAGATCTGCGTTCCAGCAGCTAAGTTTGAGCGTTTGAGTCGCGCGTAGGCAATCGTATGGACGCCAATTCACATCCAATTCACGTGACAGTTCGCATGTCCGATTGGCTACGCGCGACTCTACTCGCGCGCGAATCGCTCCATCAATCGTCACCCTTTTTGAAACAGGAAATGAAAGAGCTGGGCGACAAAAAGGGCGGCAAGGGCCGGAAACGCGGCGCCGACTCCGACGACGACACAGAGGAGGCCACGGGCGTGCGCCAGCGCATCAAGGGCAAGGGCGGCAAGCTCGGGGGAAAACATAATAATAAATTCGGTGGAAAGAAAAAGAAACGGTGAATAAATGGATTTTATCAAATTCTGTTTTATTTAAACATCCTCATTCAGATTGGGGAAAAGTTCTGTAAATAGCTGTGACAGCAATGCCATAGATTATGCAATAAGCTCCTGCTGGGAAAGCTAGGACTTAAAGCAAAGCTAATTTTATGGTTATTTTTAAACAACCTGTTTACAATGCACCACGGGGGCTGGCTTGGGTTCCGAAGATGTAGATTGGAACCCCTTTTTACTCCGTATCTTTGGCGGCCGGCTGATTGTGGCATAGCGCAGCGAAACATCGGCACAGCTGAATTTCTTGACCGCCGACGAGCAGCAGCGTCGTAAGTGCAAGAAGTTGTCCTGTGATCCCCAACCCGGATGCATGGCGTGGGGATTATTGGCCTTCCTATCTAAGAGCAGGCAATTCAAATATGGTTCTAATCATAAATATACACCCAAGAGTGCTGGCCACAGGGTTCTGATGTCCATCCTAATCTACCTATCTACCAACGGAATGTTTAGGTATATTTCCAATAGGTATTGTCCTAGACACAAACATAGAATAAACACAAAGCATTTCAAAACAGTTTTGAAATGCTTTGTGTTTATTCTATGAAGTAAACAGTCATTTTGTTTTCGATAATAAATAAAAAGAAATGCAACCAACCGGCGCGTCTCCGCAGTTCGGTTCTTCGGTAGATATGGCCAGCCCACTGCCACTTCAACTTGAGCAAGCTGAAGTGAATAGATACACACTGAATAGTTAGTCCAAATTATCCTATCCTACTAATAAAAAAAAATAAAAAAATAATTTATTCAAAATTTCTTAAATTGGTAACATAAAAATATTAAAAGGTACAGAAATCTTAATTAAACATAGGTATAATAAAAACAAGAGCCTGAAATAGGTAATCCTGTGTTTCAGGCGAAGAGAGCTAACAAATAGAACATAGGAAATAAAATATGAGATTAAAATAAAATAATATCAAACAAAATAATAAGCTACTGCATTTTATTACTAAGGTACGACTAAATATTTAATAGGTATGTACATCATAGTGAATTAAAATTAAATCAAAATAACAGTCTCTAATGACGTAGGTAGTATTTGAGAAATCTTATATAACTTAAACTAAACTTAAAATAAATTAAACAGATTATACGTTATAGTTATAACTTATATTAGCACAGTTAATAATTTCTCTGTATCATCGTAGGACATTTTTTGCAGTACATCCTTAAGGAGTTTCTTGCAATTGTAGTAATTAAGGGGATATATATTAGCTAAAGCATTCAGTCTATTATACAGGAGCGGACCAAGGAACATATAAAATTTAGATGTAAACGAGTATGACCCTGATTGTTTGGGGCAAACTATATCTTTCCGTCTTTTATTAGTAAGCTCAGTGCTGTAAAGAAGGGCTGCGTGCTGTTTTAGTACTATACTCATTATGAAGAGCTGCCTAACTGTTAAAACTCCACAAGATTCGTATAAAAGACTAGTTGGAAACATGAAAGGACGGCAAGTGGCCACTTTGAGAATTGCTCTTTGAGCTCTCTCTGTTGTAAGTAGTAAAGTTTTACCAGCTCCACCCCATGTTGTTATACAATAAGTTTTAATTGATTTGCATAGTGCAAAGTAAACTTGTTTAATTATTTTCAGATCCGCAATATAACGTAACTTCTTGAACACAAATATTAACTTACGAATTCTATTATTTAAAGTTTCTATATGATGTTTGAAAGAAAGAGTTTCATCTAATAAAAGCCCAAGGTATTTTATTTTATTTGACCTTTTAATGACGGGACACGTACATTGGTTGTCAGTGGGGACTTTACAATAGTGGGCATACAATTTTGGTGAACTTTCAGTTGACTTTATTTTGCGCATCGAAAATTTTATATAATTTGTTTTATCGGTGTTTAGTGTTAGCAGGTTTTCCTGAAGCCAATTATTTACAATATTGAATCCGAATTGCGCATGCTTGTAGACTTCTGTTTCAGATAAAGCCGAAAACAACAGAGCAGTATCATCAGCATAGGATATGATAATGCCATGGCTTAGAGATAGATTACAGAGGTCATTTAAATAAATTAAGAACAGAGTTGGCCCTAATATACTTCCTTGTGGAACTCCAAAAGTTGTGTTATTCAGATCATCACTGAGAACATTACCAATTCTAACGCATTGCGTGCGTTCTTCTAGATAGCTTTTTAGAAGTTTTAGCTGAGTGCCTCTTATACCTATGGTTTCAAGCTTGTGCAATAGAATTGGGGTGGAGACAGTGTCGAAGGCTTTAGCGAGGTCCAAAAAGATTCCTATAGTGTGGTTACCTTCGTCAAGTTTTTGTGCAAGATAGTTAGTCAATTGATGAGCAGCATCTGCAGTTGACATTTTGGGTCTAAATCCAAACTGCGTATTTGACAAAATCATTTTATCATCCAAATATTTCATCAATCTTTTATTTATAATTTTTTCTAATATTTTGGACATCGCAGGAAGTAAGGAAATCGGTCTGTAATTAGTTACCTCATCTTTACAACCAGATTTATACACTGGTACAACCACAGCTTTTTTTAGGCACTTTGGAAAAATTCCTGTGTGTAAGCATTTGTTGAAAATATGAGTAAGCGGACTGATTAAAAATTGCCTGAATTGTTTTATTATTTTCGTGGATATATTATACCAACTTTTTAATCAGTCCGCTTACTCATATTTTCAACAAATGCTTACCATTTGTTGAAAATATGAGTAAGCGGACTGATTAAAAATTGCCTGAATTGTTTTATTATTTTCGTGGATATATTATCCCATCCAACGGCACAGTCATCTTTTAGACCCATAATTATCATTTCTACCTCGGTTTCATCCGTATCTAATAACACAAAGGAAGTTGTTATTGTGCTACACGTAGAAAGAGTGCTAGTAAGCTCCTGTGAATAACCTTGAACTTTTCCCGCTAAACATTTACCGATGTTTACAAAGAAATTATTTGCTGCGTTAGCACATGCCAGCTGTGATGAGTTAGTTTGTAATAAACATAAAGATGACTCATGATGTTTCGCGGTAAGTGCAACATTTTTAATACATTGCCAAATTTTTTTGCTATTTGTTCCAGCCTTTTCCAGTTCAATTTTGTCATAGTTGATCTTTATTTTTCTAAGAAGATCATTACAAAAATTGCGATATCGTTTGTACGATAATTGCAACGTTGAATTATTTGGATTAGATTTGGCTATTTTATGTAGTCTATCTCTATGTTTCATGCATCGAATGAGTCCTGCTGTTATCCATGGTTTAATGTTATAATTTTTATTATTCAAGCGAACAGTATAAGAGTTTATTTTAATTGCGTGTTGTACATTATTTATAACAAACGACATGCAAAACTGCGGGTCAGCTGAATCGTAAACTGGGCCAAAGTCTATGTTACGCAAATCTTCTTCAAGTTTATGCATATTTAATTTAGTAATTGTGCGAGCGTTATTTATTTTAGGTAATTTACAATTTAAGGTTAATAGGGCAGCATTATGATCGGTTATCGACGAGTTAATAATGAGTGTCATAGATGGAAAACTCGATTTAAGCATGATGTGGTCCAAACAAGAACCACTTTGATGTGTAGGAAGTGTGTGCGCGGGAAGTAAGCCATGAAAGGAACATAGGTTGAGAAATTCCTGGGCAGCGGGATCGCTACTCTCTGGAAGAATATTTATGTTAATATGCCCAATTAAAATTATATTATTATAGGATGACAAGTTTTGTAAAGTATTGTTCAGAGAATCCGTAAAATTACTTAAGTTTCTAAAAGAGGGGGGTCTGTATAAAGCTAGTATCGCAAATTCTGAACCGATTTTAATTGAAAGTCTGTTGCAGTCATGAATATTTGGTTCCTCTACAGATACCTTAAGATAGTTCCTTGCGTAAACTATCACCCCATCATTTTGGTTGTAGTTTATATTACTACTATACATACAATATCCTGGCATTGGTGGCAAGTCGTATTGTTTGTTGAGCCAACATTCCGTGAACACGATAATGTCACAGTTATTGTTTAACCTTTGTTGAAAAGTACAAAAATTGTCAAAGTTTTTATAAATACTACGTATGTTTTGAGTAAGAATGGTTAGTGGGTTTTTGTAAGAGGATAGATATTGTTTGCACTGTTCAACTTCACAGATTTTAAACTCTGATACAGAGAAGTTATCCAAATCATTAATTAAATCATTAATCATTGTGAAAATAAATAAAAAGATCAAATAGTATTTCTAATTAAACGGCGCTCTTAGGCGCCTTCATAATCTATGGAATTTAAGTACCTTTTTTCTGCCATTATTTTCGCGGGGCAGTCAGCCGCACCCGTATTATGCTTACAGGGCTTTTTGAAGTGCGAGCAAGTTGCGCAAATTGGTTCATCTGCTTTCTTCGTGCATTCTTTGATCGTATGGCCTTGACCGGCACAGTGGCCGCAGGTGTATGTGGTCTCCCGACACGTCTTAGCCGCGTGACCGTACTGTTGGCACTTGTAACAGCGTGTGACCAAAGTAAAGTCCCTTACAGGGCAAGATGACCAGTTAACATATACTCGATCCTTTGAAATCAAGGCTTTGCGTATGAATGCAGGCACTTCTATAACATAATTGCAGGACTCTGTGTTTTTTTTCCCTGATTTATGGCTTAACTTTATGGAGCTCAAAAATTTATCAAGATTGCAATCTTGAAGCGTTTCAGCCAGATTTTGATGGTATAAGCAGGTGAAGACTTCTTTTTCATCCATCGCTGAGGGGACTCCTACAACCACGACTCTAGGTTTTCGTTTTTGCGGCTCGTCAACTATCAGGCCGGATTTTGTTAGCTCCACCGATTGTTTGAGCTTTTCGATGTCATTCTTAGAGTCAGTGCTGATGATGACACCTCCGTTCCTTGTCTTACGCAGACCTCTAACGTGAAGCTTCAATTGCTCAGGGCAGATAATTTTTTGTACAAGTGATTTTGTGTCCTCGCTTGACTTTAATTTGTCATTAGGATAAATGGCCACTGAACTCACATTAGTCGGCTTAATAAAGTTGTTCGTTCCTTTTCTGACCATGTCAGCAAAGGAATATCCCGATGTGGGTTTCGAGGACTCCGTAATACTAAGTTTAAGTTCTTGCAGCCGCTGAGACAGGTCAAGTTGGTCTTTGAGAGACTGTATGGAAGAGTGGGCTTGTATCGTTCTCTGCTTAAGGGACTGGTACGTCACTGCCATCTGCGAGGTACCGTGCCCTACTTTTCGGCACAAAGCATTTATGCGCAATTTTTGTTCAGAGTTCAGCTTACCCTCCGTGACAATAGAGCACACTTCGTTCAGGCACTGTTCGATGGACGACATCCAGTTCTGTATTTCGGGAGTAGAAATAACTTCTAGGACATCATCCCCATGGGTCGGCGCCTGAGGGCGAGGTGCGGGAGCGCGCGAGGGCGAGGGGGGCGGCGAGCGGGCAGTCCTGCTGCTCCGGTTAAAGGGACTGCTGACCATTTTTGCGGGAATTAACTTGATCAGAGATAATAATTTGTCATTTCCACAAAAAAACTACAAATTGTGCAATGTCCATATACATACACGTATGACACAGATTTTTTAAAGTCACTACCACTAAACTAGGTCACGACTCAGCTAGTTATTATTTGTTTATTTTAATTTAAATAAGACACGTCTGTTCCAAACAAAGACAAGACGAAGAAAAAAAAAGATATAATATTATAAACATGAAGAAAGTATGAGTGTAAGGATGTTTGTTACTCTTTCACGTAAAAAACTATTGAACGGATTTGGATGAAACTTAAATTTCTTTAACTAAACTGTTTTCTTACATAGTTAATTACCTAGATTAACACATAGACTATTTTTTATCAGGTTACCACGCTAGCCAAGCTGTGGGCGGAAGTTAGTATTTAATACTTGAAGGAACAAACTTGAGGCATGATGATGATAAGCCTCATGTGCCTGTAATTTCAGTAGCACCTAGACCTTATAAACCGAAACACAGCTATGCTGCTTTAAGGCAAAAATAGGCACGGTGGTATAGTACTTCCCCCGACGAGCCTATCAAAAAGCTCTACTAATACCAGGCCTCTTTCACTCCGCAGAATAGGTATAAAAATATACCCACGCATCGCGTAGGTATATTTTTATACCTATTCCCGTGGTTCGTTACGTCGGTTGCCGCGTTCTGCACGGAACGAAAGTGTCCTTGAGCAGCCGCGGCATTTTAGTTTGTTTTTGTTAATGTACCTATATTTTTCGCCTAATGAAGGCAAAAAAATACTGCACAGCATTTGGTTGCCTGAATAATAATAAGAATATGTAAATAATACCAATAGTAGGTACAGAACTGAAAGTTTTTCTACCAAATAATGCGTTGTTTAGATACCTATCAAAGTCTCCCGTATTTACTTAAGTAGGCCTACTTAGGTACAAGTTCTATTTGAATGCGGTACCTACCTACATAAATAAACGTAATATTATTATGTAGGTATTTTTTCATAGACAATTTTTGTGCCATTGGTAGGTGCTACCTACATAGTGCTGTAGTAAGTAGGTATTATGATTTTGATTATGTAGACAGAGAGCAAGATTAGAAACCCAAGCTAGGTACATTTTTATTTGGTTTAATTTTAAGTAGGCAGTGTAGGTTATCTACTTAAAAACAGTCGGGTAGGTAGGTGTAGGTAGACAAATCGATGTGGTAAGTTACCTAAAGGTAGGTGTACTAACAACTAAAACTAGATACCTAGGTTACCTACAAACCAAATGTTGTTTTTTCCTCTTGCAAATATCTAGGTAGGTACCTACCTACTAAAATGTCTCTTAAGATTTAGCATGATGTACCTACCTACCTTATACAGTGGTTATTCAGTTTTCGTACACAAGACACCTCAACACTTAAGTAAGTGTTAAGGACCCAAGTACCTACCTAGTAGCCTATTTTCTGAGTTCTTAATGCAGCCAGCCAGTGTAAAATAGTTTTCCGACTTACCACGAGTTTTGATAGTTTTCGAAAACTTTATAAGTTTCGGTATCTTTGCCAGTGTTGCTGTTATAGCATTTTTAATGCTAAATTTAGCATATTTTCGGGTCTGTTAGCTTGAAAAAATCGCATTTAGCATATTTTTATGATAAATATTTTTTTGTACGTTACCTAAAAATTCAAAATTCCTAAGGAATTCAAAAGAAAAATATAGATTTTAGCATTTTATTTAGCATTTTTAAAAGTTATTTAGCATTTTTTGCAACATGTTTTAGCATTTTCTCCAAATAAAAAACGGCAACACTGATCTTTCCATACATTTTCGTAGTTCATGCACGTTTCCCTAGAGGCGCTGTACGAAAATGTATGGAAAGATACCAAAACCTAAAAAGTTTTCGAAAACTATCAAAACCCGTGGTAAGCCCTCTGATCTAATACTAGGTAGGTAGATATTATTTGAATTATCATTGTTCCTAAAAATAAATAGGTGGCTAGGTAACTGGATAGTAAAATGTTCAACAACAACAGCCTATTCAGTCCACTGCTGGACATAGGCCTCCCCTATAAGAAAGGGGATATGCCCATAATCCCCACGCTGGGCATGCGGGTTGGGGATCGCAGGATACAGCTTCTCGCACCGCCGACGCTGCTGCCCGTCGGCGGCCAGGTTATTATTATTCGTCACAGAATAATTCTCAAGACAACCCTAACATTACACGTGCAACGTCAGTAGAGATAGAGCTATACGATAGGAAGGGATGCAAGGTGTAGGTTAATATAAATGTTAGGCACTGAGTTCGGTGCGAGCTGAATAGCACTTTATTGCGTAGCAGCTAAAGTCACTATTTATTTAAATGATGGCGCGGAGTGAAGCTTCTGTCCTCTCTGTATACTGTGCTAATACTAAGTCAGGCAATGTCCTCCTTTCTTTATGCAGTTCCTGCTGCTCTTGGCGCAGAGCGGATTTTTCTGTCTGCCTGCACAAATAACGATTAAAATGGATTCCCTCCCTGCGATCCCCAACCCGCATGCCGCAATGGCGCTCATTGGGGGAGGCCTATGCCAACAGGACTGCTATAGGCTGATGATGATAATGATGATAGGTAGAGCACTCGAGCTCAGGATTGGGGCAATGGCGCTCATTAGGGGAGGCCTATGTCCAGCAGGACTGCTATAGGCTGATGATGATAATGATGATACGTGGAGCACTCGAGCTCAGGATTGGGGCAATGGCGCTCATTAGGGGAGGCCTATGTCCAACAGGACTGCTATAGGCTGATGATGATAATGATGATAGGTGGAGCACTCGAGCTCAGGATTGGGGCAATGGCGCTCATTAGGGGAGGCCTATGTCCAACAGGACTGCTATAGGCTGATGATGATAATGATGATAGGTGGAGCACTCGAGCTCAGGATTGGGCGCAATGACGGCCTCTGTGGCGCAGTGGGCGAAGGTCCGCCTGAGACGCAGAAGGTTGCAGGTTCGATTCCCGCTGCGGGACAAATGTTTGCATGTTCTGTAGATATTTGTCTCGGGTCTGGGTGTTTCTATATATAATATGTATGTATTTACAAAAAAATATATATATGTGTAATATATCAATCATGTGGTTCCCATAATACAAGCTCTGCTTAGTTTGGGGCTACATGATGCTGTGTGATTACGTCCTGCATTATTTATTTTATTTATTTATTTAATGGCGCTTATTGGGGGAGGCCTATGTCCAGTAGGACTGCTATAGGCTGATGATGATGATAGGTAGAGGCCTCTAGCTCAGGACTGGGGGCAATGGCGCTCATTGGGGGAGGCCTATGTCCAGCAGGACTGCTATAGGCTGATATGATGATAGGTAGAGGCCTCTAGCTCAGGAGTGGGGGCAATGGCGCTCACTGGGGGAGGCGCATATCCAGCAGGACTGCTATAGGCTGATGATGTTGCTGATGATAGGTAGAGGCCTCTAGCTCAGGACTAGGGGCAATAGCGCTCATAGGGGGAGGCATATGTCCAGCAGAGGGCCTAGTAAGAGTTGCACAATTCGAAAACATAAAGGATACTATAGCGAGCTCAATGTTGAAGTACCTTTTTTCGTTAATTACCTCACCGTTTTGAGTGATAATTATTGTGATCTGCAAGAAAATTACTTACCTACGTTTTTCGATCAGTTTCTACGTAAAACCACTTGCGTAATTTCCAAAAACATCATTATCATCATTAAAATTGAGCTCGATATGGTAAACCAAGAAAGTTTTCGAATTGTGCTAGGGGTACAGGACTGCTATAGGCTGATGATGATAGGTAGAGTACTCGAGCTCAGGACAGGGCGCAATGGCACTCATTGGGTGAGGCCTATGTCAAGCAGGACTGCATAGGCTGATGATGATGATAACGATACGACTAACGAATGAGTAGTGATGTAATTGGTAAGTACTTTGTTCATTTATAGCCTAATTGGACGGCCGGCATAGATAAACAACCTAGTTTCTTAAATAGGTACTTATACTAAAATAAGAGACAAATTACATTCTTGTCGTGTTTTATCAAAATATTTTACCTGTGGCATGTCCTATACAAACTAACCCGTTATATTATGAAGATTGTTGCATATCACATTGTAACTAATTTATAGATTTAACAAAATTGTCTATACACTTTCAAATAAACTTTTTTTTTTAAGTTTATAGGGCACTAGCTGTGATTCTTATTTTTGGGTTGAGGTTTTTAATAATATAGGTATTTTACTTGTCTGTTGATGGTTTTAGCAGTCTTTGAACCGAGAGAGGCATTACCTAATTAGTAGTTAACTTTTAAAATACTGAATGAGTATTTTAAATATTGAAAAACGGGAATTTTCACGTAGGTACCGTTACATCGGTAAAGGCACCGACGGCGTTTCGACTCGTTAAGAGAGTCTTCATCAGGTTTTAAAATACTATTGAAAATTTTCAGGCCAGACGTATCTCTGGCAGCTTAGACCAGCAGCTTAACCAATTGCGCTACAGGTACGAGATACGTAAGGATACGTTTCCGTGAAGGCAGAGCGGAGCGGAGATGTGCTATATCAACTAACGAAATCGCTTCGAATATGTATCACGTCATGTAAACGCAATTCTATTGGTCAATTTTGCATGTCTCCGCCCCGCTCCGCCTCAATGGAAACGCACCCGGTAGGAAAGTCTTGGTAGCTTGTAGACAACGACTAACACATTTCTGTAGATAGTTACTAGTTTCTATTGGATTTTCAACGATTTCGATAAAGAAGATCGGTCAGTTTCATACAACCTGAGACCTGACTATAAAATGTCGCGTCTAGAAATGACCTACGTCCTAATTGATAGTTCTTATTGCAGTATATCATGTTCAATTAATCGTTTTTTTTTATTAAAGCTAGAGAATTTTTGTGGGTATTCATTTTATACTTTTAGGTTGATCGATTAGGACCCTGGCATCATTAAACAAAAACCAACCAAACGCGTGCTTTATTAGTGGCAGTTTGGTTTTAGACGGTTGACATTGGGACGAGAGATGCAAAATGTGGATGAGAGAGCGTTCAATAACCATGATACGTTATGATAAGGCGGGCGTATTGCGATCAATATTTATTATTAATTTACTAAGTATTCCGGCTTTAATAAGGAAAGTTATGAGTTATAATTTCTATATTCCATTATGAAGAATATTTTTACATAATTCGTATTTTTATTCGCTTCGATTTATAATCAGATCTGAAATGACCGACCTTCTTTGTAGTACACTACTCCAACGTGTCCCCTCTGACGTTAGCTGCAAGTAGAGACGTAAAGCCCGCGCCACGACTCAACTCTGACGGCAAAAGGGGTACAACTCGATCTCGATAGTGAATTAAGGCAACGGTACAGGTCAAACCTCCCTCTCGCTCGCATTATTCAACATTTTTGAAGATATAAAATCACTGAATGTAGTTATGCATAATATAGCAAGCCTTCACGGCCTAGAAAATAACAATAAAAAGGTTCAGCAAGAATATCATATCGAACCCAACACGTTTTCCTACCAAAAAATTTGTACCAAAATTGATCACATTGGTACAAGTTTTTTGGTAAGAAAACGTGATAGAATCAAGCTGATATCATTGCTGAACCTTTGTATTGTTATTTTCTAGGCCGTGAAGGTTTGCTATTTTGCATAACTACATTCAGTGATTTGATATCTTAAAAAATATCGAATAGTGCGAGCGAGACAATAGTTTGACCTGTATAGTCGCCTTAATAGATATCTATAACCTCGTCAAAAGTTACATGATGCGTTTAACGCGAATTTTTCCAGTCTTTAAATTTATCGTCACAATGCAATATGCAACAACTGCTTATTACTAAGTATAACGCTAGACATAGCCCCAAGAATAATTATTTTTCTTGTTTTTTTACATTTTTACAACTTTAGTCATGTTCAGAAACTCTTGGAAATAAATAATCACACCTTATATATACAATGCAAGCTATTAATAAATTTTAATTTAACGGTTTTACACTAGACAACGTATGTTTGTCCCTCTGAAGTGGGCTGCAAGTAGCGACGTCCTATTTTTGGTCGCATTGAACTACAGTTTTATTATATATAGGTTGATACGCGGGACATTGACATTGACATACACGTAGTGATGACGACCAATGATGAACGATTACGAAAACCAAAATGGCTTTTCATTGGTTTGACAAACCAAATTGGTTTTCGTCATCGTTCATCATTGGTCCATCACTACTGTATGTCAATGTCAGAGTCACTCATGTCATTGATCAAATCATATAATCAGAGGGAGAAAGATCCATTGTGAGGATTGTACGTTACACTAATCTCCATTGGCAGAAATTTCAAATTAATTGCCATTTATACGCGCCGGTTTAACTTTTCAAATTCTATGAAGTATCTTATTTAACTGTTATTTATTGATACCCAATGGGGATTAGTGTAATTCAATATTGTATCTAATACTGTAGGTAGTTATTCTGGCGGCCCTAGAAGTACCAAACGAATGTTATTGCGCAATTTATCAGACATCAAGACTCATATTAAAAATGTTTTTATCTTTGCATTTTTGTTGAACCTTTGTTTGACCACGAACTCACCCGACAATAAGTGAACCGTTACTTATATTAAGTACATATACTCATAGTTCAAAGTTCATTTATTTCCACCGTAGGTACAAATATGTTACACTTGATTTCATCAAAAGTTATCATCCAATTACATATTTACATTAAATACCCAACAGTCGAAACTCGTCGGGGGAATTAGGAACTTTAACTATACCATGGTACCCACATGGTACAGTCAGCGTCAAATTTATATGAGCGTCTAGCTCAGGGGCGTCACCAAATGGCGGACCGCGGTCCGGATCCGGACCGCAAACCTATTTTGTGCAGACCTTAAGTAAACAGTAACTTGTATTACTGAGTAAGTAACATAAAAAAAAGTATAATGCGCTTTGTCTTTGCTGCCGTCAATTCGACAACAGACGAGCGAAGTAACGTGAGAGACGCAGTTCTACTTCAGACAAATAGTTTAAGGCAAAAAATGTCATTTTTTACATTGATATGTATAAAAAAATCCTTGTTACTTACACATTAAATTTGTTTATTTAATAAACTTAAGTAGGTACGGACCGCAATGGTATTTTTTTTTAAAACCCCCTGAACCCCTGAAGAAACTAGTTGGAAATCCCTGGTCTAGCTTGAGTAGTCATAAAGATCTGAAAAACAAAAAAGCTATTTGATAGACTTAGTTCGAATCATCATATTGTTGTAAGCACACAAGGTGTTCAAAATATCAGTTTCATATGAGCAGTCAGGATGTTCCAAAATTATCTTGCAAACAAATCTCTTGGAGTTACATGTGCATATGTACCTTCAAAAAATAAAAAATATTATATACGCTCATATCAATTTGACGCTGACTATACCACACCACAACACACTCGATTATTATCTATTTCTCAAACATGCTTGGAAATTAGAGCATTATTTTGACAACCTTCTTCGAGATAAATCGAAATTGCTGTACTGACTGGCCCAATACATGCTAGTAGCGGCCGGCAAAAGTTGTATGAAAATTCGTATCTGTCGTGTTATTTAAAAAAGGAACGATATTTTACTCTGAAACATGGCAACCAAGGAGGTAACTAATCATTATTTAAATTTCGAACTGGCTTGCAAATAGAATGCTGTTTATTGAAAAATGTACAAGTTCTGTCTAGGAACTATTTTGTTTTAATTTCCGCGCATTATTTGAGAAAAGTACTATACAAGCCTTGGCCACAACTAGGCATTGATGGACTCACGTATGCTGCCTCGGCCCACATTTACACGTTCGTCCATCAATGCCTCTTTTGCTGGCCTCTGCAGTAATGTACTAGTTACTGGCGGGACGGCTAAAATCTGACTCTAGACTGACGGACGCGTCGAGCGAGCCGAAACAGTAGCCGCGAGCATCCGCGAGCAGCCGCGAGCACCCGAGAGAAGCCGGGCCCCGTACGCGAGTGGGTCGCGGAGTTCAAGCGCAGCGCAGCCTGTCGGCGCGTCAAAGCTGCGTAAATAGCATTCAACGTAAAGCTGCTTTGTGGATGTTTCACTTTCCTCTAGCAATGTTTTAAAATGCTCTCCGACGCGCGCCGGTAAATGTGAATCGTACTTATGTGCTAAAAATTACAACTAGTTTTGAGGTGAGGGAGGAACAAACATTGAATAATTTGAATCTCACATCTTTTTTACTAACTATATACTTAATGGGCAAGCACTGGAGCGCAATATTCTGGGTGTGAAAAGCACAGACTCTGCGCTCCAGAACCCCAAATTGCTGATGTAACTCTTAAGGTTGCGAAGCTTAAATGGGGCTGGGCTGGTCAAGAATCCAAATTGCTGATGTAGCTCTAAAGGTTGCGAAGCTTAAATGGGGCTGGGCTGGTCAAGAATCCAATTTGATGATGTAGCTCTAAAGGTTGCGAAACTTAAATGGAGCTGGGCTGGTCAACTGGCCATGTCTGTCGCAAGCGCCACTACTCATGGGCTAAAGATACTAACAACCCAGTGGATGGAGCCCTGAGAACGCAAGGCGGCGCCACGGCAGACAGAGAAAAAGATGGCAGGATGAACTTCGATAGAGCGTGGGTACAAATAGCTCAAGATCGAAATGACTGAAGGGATCGTGATAGGGCCTTTGCCCAGCAGTGGCAAATAACAGGTTCATCGTAATATTAATATTTTAATAGAATTCTTTATGCATTGCGCAATGCGGTTCATTTGGTACCCCATAAAGTCTAGCGTTTTACGAACTTAGACTATGTGCATAACATTCCAGCATTCAATCACAAATAATATTTACTTATACACACATTCATTTTGTATTTTATTTAGGTATAGTGCAGTCACAAGTGAAATGAGTGCTGACATTTTTAAATCTTAATATACATTCAGCTTATAATTTTATTTAATGAATAAATTACAATGCATCTTATTTAATATTGTATGAATTTTGTTTCATTTCATAATTCAGGCTAGGTTCAAGATAACATACATTTTTTACCAATACTTGAGTTCTTTCCTTGACACATTAGAAAAGTTATTATACATAATAGCAATTAAATAACACGAAAGCGTATACCTTTACAATCAGTACTTAACTAATGTATGTTGCAATGATCATTTGAAACAAGGAGGTATTATACCTTGTAATTTCAGCGACATTTGAATATTACAAGCGAAATTAAGAAGCCAAATATACTAAAATTTTCCTAAGGAATGTTTACTAAATACTATAACTAAATATGATAACAAAAATTAACTAATTCAATAAATCATTTATACACAATTTTTGAGAGATTAAAAATTTGAACTGTTATTTTTAAGATGAATGAGAATTATGAATTTGGGGGTAGTTTTAAGTCTTTACGAGATAAGAATTCGGTGGTTTGTTGGAATAATAATAAATAAGCTTCTACCCGCATAGATTATCTTCAACTCCCCCCTAAATCTGTTCAATGCAAGAGCAACAATTCAATTCGTAATCTGTTGACTGACTCCATTTATGTTTTTATTTAGTTTCATAATCCCCACCAGCGGGGTGATCGGCCAACTCTGTTGCAAACAGAAATTATTGACACCGATCCTGTTTTTACAAACTTTGACATTACATCCGTCGAAATTCAATGAACGTCAATTGATAAACTGTCACAGTTAATGAAAACAGGATCGGTGTCAATCATTTCTGTTTGCTACAAAGTTAGCCGATCACCCCGCAGATCCATAGAGGGGAATGTGACACAAATCAATACGCGTATTTATTACTTTTTGACCTGTGTATTGAGTGCGAAAAACATACTACAAAATTTGCGATTATATTTTGTAAAGATACGTCAGTTTTACAAACTTCCCGCTGAAAGGGTCAGTGCCACGCTATTCCTTTTTCATGCAAACATTTGGAAACGCAAACTTTGTAGTAAGGTATGTTTTTCGCACTCAAGCAGATACTCAATCAGATCTTTCGTACCTGGTGTCCTAAGAGTGCGTTTTCAGGTAAGCGTTTTTAGCTCGTAAAGCTCGCTTTCGAACGTGCGTAGGTATACGCTTTATGTTACACGCGCATCTCGTACGAGCTTAGACGTACATAGAAGCTTCGTAAGGCTTGGACTATATGTATCCGGAATATGGAAGAAACAGTTTCTCTAACATTGAGCTCTGAACGGAACAGCGCTCTTGCTGCAGGACTAGTTCAATAGAATTGCGCTTGACGCTACGCACCATTCCCGAGGCCCGCAGTAGACCTGTTAAGGTGAATTTAATATTAGGTCCTTATGAAATTGACGTTTTTTACTCTATTTTATTTTGTACATTTTTATTTATTCAACAGTCGTATATAAAATTAATTTACATTCTGAACGTAACATTAATGCAAAGATGGATCCATAAATACCTACTATTTTTGAGGAAATTCATACCCAAAAAATTTAACTTAAAAACAGTTCATTTCATGTGTTGTCGCTTTCAATGCTTAGATTCATTGTATTTTTATGGGTGTTTTCTTATATAGTTAGGCTACGCATACTTTTCACAATGGTGTCCAATAATACACACAACATTTTAGGGAAATAACCGAATAGGATTTGTAGTTCCAGAAAAGAATGCAAAAATGTATGTATAGAGACATCAATCATTCTCATCAAAAATCATTCTCCTTAAAAAAACGCCAATTTCATAGGTAAAATACCCAATATTATTTATTCTGTTGTGCACACCTAAGAAAGCTGTCTTCTGTCGTGATAATATACGACAATAGCTCCCGAGGGAGCAAATGTATAAAAAATTTGCTTTAGATAGACATAAGTTTGAACATATTGGACATTCTCGTTTTCCACAGTTATGTTGGTTTTTAGCCTGTCATCTTATCTGTCATTACTTTAGTTTTAGTTTTGTTCATATTAAGGCCAGCTTCTCTACTCTTGCCTGCAAGGTCTTGTTGTTTTTTGCTCATTGATTCGAGTTCGATTTATACATTTGTGTAAACAAATAAGAACTGAAGAACTCCCCTAGCTACGCCCCTTTTCATCTTCTTTCAAACAACATCACTAAATTAGCCACAAGCAAGACAAACTCGATATTTTCGTCACTTACATTTATTTAACTTAAAATGAATGGTTTTTACAGATGAAAGCAATTGATACGCAAGTTATAAACTTCATTTACAATTTACATTAAGCTGATATAATTTGTTTTAAGTGATTAGTGTACAATATGAAATTTCAACTTTAAGGTTATAATTATGTGATCCAATATAAAATGGTTTGAGAATTGAGTCTATGAACCCATGTTGTAAATGTTTATCAATATTAAAATTCAATACATAAAATAGTTTATTCGATAGGCAGGGTGTCCCAGGATGTGGTGGCTCTCGCTTGTTCTACTTTCGAACATTATTTACAAATTACAGGAACACCTTTAGTTTTATCCCTTTTCTCGTCCCTTTGCAGGATTGTTTACAAGAACATTACCTGAATCTATTTTGTCGGTATTTTAAAGTGAGGATTATTTGTGATATTGGGTGCTAACCACCGCCTATAACAAAGATCCAAAGGTCCACACATTTTAGGAACGTGCCCTAAGATGAAAACGCCCTGCGTCCATCAACTCTGGGTATAGAGATGCGAGCGAAACACTGGATATCACAAACACTATATTTGTTAAGTAGGAGAGCTATCAAAGCAGTATACTGCATTTTCCATACCATTTCATTGAAGATCACAAACACTATTATTTTTGGTCAGTATAGTAATTACAAACACTCTTTCCAACACCATTCCATCAAGGATCACAAAAGCTGTCAGCCTGTATAGCTATAAATAATGTACTGCATTTCCCATATCAGTTAGTTAATGATTGTGTACAAAGTTTTGTGTCGGAACATTTAAAGTCACTAACACTATGTTTATCTGTAGAGCCATAAAGGAACACTGGATTTCCCACACTATTTCCTCTAAAGATCACAAACACCGTGGGCGGGTAGAGTAATCATTATCAATCACTGAATTTCCGACACCATTTCATCAAAGATCACATGTTAAAGATTGCTTGCACTGTAACTATAGAACTATCATGTGGTAGCGTGGAGGCCGAGTGCTGCAGAGAGAAGACGCACCACACTCTTCTGGTCAGTCGCTTCATTTTCTGTAAGAACAAATAATTTATTTATCAAATCAGTTTGTAGTTTATTTCGTATGGTACTTAAAACATGAAGCAAGCAAATGGCCTGTGTGAAAAACATACCGTATAAAGTTATTATTGTTAAATGGGTCTTTCTCGCGTTTTATTTTATTTTAAGCGCTCGCGGCGTGTCTTATTTCTGTGTTCTTAGCAGATCATCTTGGTTAAGCAACATTCCGCCCGCTCACTATTTGGATGGGTGACCGTTTTAGTTCGGAAGGCACGTTAGTATGTTGGTCCCGGCTTTTACAGTCGTTAAGCCATGTCTGAGGCCTTCAGGCGGCCTAAAAACACCTCATATGAAGAAGAGCCTTTTATATTTTTCCTGAAGTTTCTAAAATACTAGATACTATTCCGACTAGTCGGTAAGGCCAACTATCCGGCCACTTTCGTAGTCGGCGACTAATAGGAAAAGAGCGCCGAATATTCGGCTTCTTACTTTGTATGTATTTCTTAATCTCAATCTCAAATTAATGAGGCTTTCTTTTGACATATTTAAATTTTAATTGAGTTCTTTAACTTTGATGCCCCATAACAATATTGCCTTTATTTTTTATACACAAAAACACCGCTCTGACCCGTGCAAAGGCAAAAATCAAGAAACAATGCGAAGTAAAACATGTCCGACACGCTTGTAGACGGCGGTTGCGACTTGCGTGCGAATCAGCATCACGGAATTTGTCGAATACTCTCGAAACCATGGTCGACTAGTCCGCCGAGTTAGTAGGCCTCTTTACAACCGAATAATCGGCTAGTCCACCGAAATCATAGTCGGCACATGTTACAAAGTTTGTGTTTACTATGTTTTTGTGAAACGTAACAGTGTAGCAGGCAAAAGTAGCGAGAAATTAGTAATATTTGTTACCACTTGACGCTGTATGTCACCTAGCCTAGATAAACATGTAAGTTTTTTAGTCAAATATCTAAGTAAATCTTACCATCAGCACCGGTAACATGTTTTTCTAGATTCAGTTTCTCCTGAGCCACCTGGTAGATTCCTTCCTCTATTGTCCCAGCGCTGAGCAACCGGTAGATGGTAACTGGACGCGTCTGACCCATCCTATGACATCTGTAGAGAAGATACTTTATTATTTTATAATATTTATTTCATATAAACTAAATTAAATCAAAATAATTCCTAATCCAGTAAAGTTTCCACTTATAAATATAGCATACACATCAAAATGAAATGGTGGACAGAAAAAAAAAGTTGAAACAAAAAAACATTAAAAGAATAACTATTTGGCAATTCACAGACTAATTGCACTCACGTTGTCTGTTTAAGGCGACTATACGGGTGAAACGTCCCTCTCGCTCGCACTATTCAACATTTTTGGAGATATAAAATCACTGAATGTAGTTATGCAAAATAGCAAACCTTCAATGGCTAAACGGATTCGGATGAAACTTCTATTCTGTGGTTCGCATCATCATCCGGCTTCTACCAGCAGCCTTTCACAGAAAGTCACCTGGCTGGATAATCTTATCATAAATTAAACTCATGGTTCGCCTACAGCTTTGCTTACCTGTCCTCAGCCTGCTTATCGTTGTAAGGATTAAAGTCTATATCATGGATGATGACGGTGTCCGCAGCAGTCAAGTTGATGCCTAAACCACCAGCTTTAGTTGATAATAGGAACACGAAGATGTCTTCGCTGTTGTACTGGTTTATGAGATCCTGTCTGTAAAAGAAACAAGGTAATGCGCATATTCATTTTCCGAATCAAAAAATCGGAAAGGGCAGTAAGACAGACTACTGATTTGATCAATCTCTCTCTCTATCTACCGAAGACTCATGTTATGAACCCAGAAACATCGGCTATCGCAAGGAACTGTTGTTATTCAAACACATCGGCAAAAATCAAAGGAAATAATCTATCCATTTCACATATCATCAAAGTGATACTTACCTAACATATTTAATTTTGTTTAGTTAGATGTGCGACAAATGCACGGTCTGCCTGCCTTCAGGCCCAGATCGGCGGACGGCAGGGCAGGGTATTTCAAATTTACCAACGTAAATTCGTACGTATCTTCTAAAGGTATATACATTCCAAATCTACGCAGATTACGCTGGACAGAGTTCATTTGTGATACATTACTTCAAGAAAATTAATAAAATTAGGGGGAAATAATTCGTGTAGTTTTTTTAATTGGTAATTGAATTGAATTAGTATACCTTGCGGTATACAGATGCACATACTAAGTCCTCAAGGGTGGGGGGTGTGCTGAGGATGTGATGGGGAGTTGAAGGTACCTTTTTTATGATTGTTGCTCATATCTCGAATAGCATTATGATTACTTCTGACAAAAGTATCTATGTAATATTTCCTACTATTTTTGCTCTAAGATCAATACTTTAGGAGCTACAGGGTGTTTAAGTTAACAGTGTGCAACAACTTTTGCAGCAACAAAAATTTGAACTCAGCACGGTGTCAAAAATTGGAGGACCAGTGGAGGTAATTTGTTTGAGGGTTCGATCAGCTCCTCACCTCCAACGCCACATTTCTAGAGGCATTTCATTACCCAGCCATTCTTGTACTTGACCCTTTAGACTTGGTGCTGGATTTAACAAAAAGCGAGTATCGGGGCTGCTAAGATCCAACTGAGTAGTGGGCGCACGATATATCGTAAAAAACATCATTTGTTTAACAGATAATCGAGAAAATCAGAAAAAAGGTACCTTCGTCCCTTGAGGACTTTCAGTGTGCTCATCTTGATACCGCAAGGTATAACTGTACCAATTTATAAAACCGGTTTTGATTTTTTAAATTGATCGGGCTATATACCTACTTTAAAAGTAACATTTGTGTACAGTCACGTGCAATATGATGTGAACGTGTTGCTGTTAAGTTTCACAAACATTAGACGAGCGCGTTGTCATTTGTTAGCGAGCGCCACATATAAAGAAGATAACTAGATGAAGTCTTAAAATTCATTACGTTCTGAACGTCAACTCATACGGCTTATCTCTATTTTCTTATGTCCATATATCATTGGCTAGAAAGGGATGCATACTTTATCTCAATGCTTAAGTCATGCTTTAGTCATAATTCTTTGGCGAGCGCTTTCTAGTTTGACATAAGTTGGCATGTACATAAATAGGTAAGCAATAAATAATTTGAATTGAATTGAATTAGTGCACGTGATTGTACCATACCATTGTAAGCAATAATTGTTTTTAGTAATCAATCACCTGTCAACAACAGCAGTGCTTCCATCTAGCCGTAAGTACCTATACCCTCTAATAGATAGGTACGGTTCCAGAATATCCAGCATCATGGTGAACTGGCTGAAGACTAGCACCCGGTGACCCTCGGCTTGGAGACGGGGCAGCATCACGTCCAGGTGACGGAACTTTCCAGAGTCCAGGATCAGCTCGTCCGGTACTGCGTGTTGGCTGATGCACTGGAAAAATTCTTAGTTAGTACTCCTGGATGGGAATAGACAGGTCTGGATCGGTCTATATATTCAGCTTGTAGTCCAAGCAAGAGTTGACTTCAACACACAGTTAGAGGCTGTTGGGTATCTCCCTTTTTGGTTATCTACACAATGAGTAACATTTATATTTATTTATATTTACATGAGTTTACATTTAGGTATATTTATTTTTACGCGATAGATTTGAATATAACAAATGTTAGCTTTTGTTTTGTATCTGTATGTTATTAGGGAAGGCCTATGTCCAGTAGACTGCGGACTGCTATATAGGCTGATGATGATGATGTTATTAATAACTTGCACGTCGACATCGGTGAAGTATGTGAAACTATGTGAAAAATCTGTTCTTGTAACCCATTGCGAGGCAAAAGAAATAACGATTGACGAGCTCGTATATTTGAACGGACGCTGCTCGTCGCTCGCCTCGTGACTCGTGTAAGCTTTAGTGAACATTTTTACAGGTTTTTATAGAACTAATTTTAAAATAATACTGTGTTTGTCCGGAAATGCCGGTTTGATCGTGATAATTCTAATGTATTTTTATCATTTGGTTAAATTGTCAAAACTAGCTCAATAAATATCGTGTATTTTTATTACATAATTGGAAATGATATAAACTGTAGTGATTTTATTTAAAAAAACATTGTAATGGTTCGTTGTCGGAGTACTTGTTCTTCGAACACCCGCTTTGTCAAAAAAAAAAAGATTGAGCGGGGGTAGCGGAGCTTTCAAGTAGGGTGATAACGAGTCTGATGATTATTCCGCTGCCAGACTTAGAAGTGAACACTAGTACTTACCAAGAGTGTCGGTCATTATAATTATAAGTACCTACTGTAAAAAGTTCTAAGTAATTTGTGCTTCGAAAGGAATATACAGTTGAAATAACCATCGTCGTTTCTATTCGGCCTTACCTGACTTGTAGATATTAAGTTATCACAAGTCAGAAGTGGGATACCCAAAGTGAAAAGGTACGTTATAACATGCACATTATTATTTATTATGCAGGGACTGTTTGGTTTTATGTAAAAAGTGTTCTACTTTCTGCATAGAACTAGATAATTAACTTTCGTGTGGCGATACAAGGTCAAGGCTACTCTTTGGTGGTATCGTCGACACGATTGTTAGGTTAGACTAAATATATTTTGTGCATGAGTTTTTTTACCCTCCAAAATAATTTTCGTGTGGAAGCACATGGCCAAGGCAACTCTTTGGTTGTGCTATCAGCACGAAAATTTTGTTAAAAATTCACATGTACAAATGTGTTTCGTGTGGTTGCACATGGCCAAGGCTACTCTTTGGTTGTGCTACCCACACAAACATATTGTTTTATAATTTATTTTATTATGCATTGAATTCTTTTGTGGGGCAGCACATGGCCAAGGCTACTCTTTGGTTGTGCTACCCGCACAAATATATTGTTTTATAATTTATTTTATTATGCATTGAATTCTTTTGTGGGGCAGCACATGGCCAAGGCTACTCTTTGGTTGTGCTACCCGCAAAAACATTGTTTTATAATTTATTTTATTATGAATTGAATTCTTTTGTGGGGCAGCACATGGCCAAGGCTACTCTTTGGTTGTGCTACCCGCATAAACATATTGTTAATGTTTTATTTTTGCATTAAATTGTTTTGTGTGGCGGCACATAGCCAAGGCTACTCTTTGGTTGTGCTACCCGCACAAATATATTGTTTTATAATTTATTTTATTATGCATTGAATTCTTTTGTGGGGCAGCACATGGCCAAGGCTACTCTTTGGTTGTGCTACCCGCACAAATATATTGTTTTATAATTTATTTTATTATGCATTGAATTCTTTTGTGGGGCAGCACATGGCCAAGGCTACTTTGGTTGTGCTACCCGCAAAAACATATTGTTTTATAATTTATTTTATTATGCATTGAATTCTTTTGTGGGGCAGCACATGGCCAAGGCTACTCTTTGGTTGTGCTACCCACACAAACATATTGTTTTATAATTTATTTTATTATGCATTGAATTCTTTTGTGGGGCAGCACATGGCCAAGGCTACTCTTTGGTTGTGCTACCCGCACAAATATATTGTTTTATAATTTATTTTATTATGCATTGAATTCTTTTGTGGGGTAGCACATGGCCAAGGCTACTCTTTGGTTGTGCTACCCGCACAAATATATTGTTTTATAATTTATTTTATTATGCATTGAATTCTTTTGTGGGGCAGCACATGGCCAAGGCTACTCTTTGGTTGTGCTACCCGCAAAAACATTGTTTTATAATTTATTTTATTATGAATTGAATTCTTTTGTGGGGCAGCACATGGCCAAGGCTACTCTTTGGTTGTGCTACCCGCATAAACATATTGTTAATGTTTTATTTTTGCATTAAATTGTTTTGTGTGGCGGCACATAGCCAAGGCTACTCTTTGGTTGTGCTACCCGCACAAATATATTGTTTTATAATTTATTTTATTATGCATTGAATTCTTTTGTGGGGCAGCACATGGCCAAGGCTACTCTTTGGTTGTGCTACCCGCACAAATATATTGTTTTATAATTTATTTTATTAGGCATTGAATTCTTTTGTGGGGCAGCACATGGCCAAGGCTACTTTGGTTGTGCTACCCACACAAACATATTGTTAAATATTTTGTTTCATTAGGCATTAATTTTCTTTTGTGTAATGGCACATGGCCAGGGCTACTCTTTGGTTGTGCTAACTGCGCAAACGTGTTTAATGCATAATTAAACGTGTTAATTCTTTATGAATAAATTTGCTTTTTTTTTGACAGCACATGGCCAAGGCTACTCTTTGGTTGTGCTGCCTGAACAAAGTAAATTTATTGGTCTTTCTTTGAATTATAGTAATTTTGCTGAGCGGTTGATGTCCTTAAATTATTTTCAGCTTGGGGTCTAAATGGACGGCGACACAGGAGTACCAGAGCCGGAAGAGGCGGAAGAGAGTTCCCACCCTGTATCATCTAATGATGTAGACCGTCGGCGAAGCAGGACAAGAACTCCACAACACGTTTTGCATACACCATCGAGGTATAGAGAATCAAGAAGACGGGACTCCGCATCACAGAGAAGCCGATCAAGAAGTCGCAGCCGTTTGTCGCGTCCACATTCTAGGGAGCATTTTAGGGATTATTATGATGACCGCGAAAGATCGCGTCACCGCAGCAGATCTAGGAATGAACCGCATCAATTTCCTGCACGTTCTTCTATCGAAGATACTACACGTGAGTTTATGTCTCAATTTACGAAAATTTTAGATAATTTTAAAACTCCTCATGAACCTCGTGTGAATAAGGAGAACTTTTCCGTCACAAATGTTGTACCTGAATTTGACCCTTCGTTAAAAAACCAAAGCATTAACAATTGGCTCACTAAAGTTAATGAATGTGCTATATTGTATGGATGGACTGAACGGCAGATAGTACATTATGCGTTACCAAAACTTGTAGGAGTTGCAAAAAAGTGGTACGAAGGGCTACCTACAATATTATTTAGTTGGAGTGAGTGGCAAACCAAACTTAGGTCTGCATTCCCCTATGAAGAAAACTATGGCCAAATGCTTGCCGATATGCTGGCAAAAAGAGCTAAGTTTGGTGAGTCACTCGAAGAATATTTTTATGAAAAGGTAGCTCTTCTAAACCGATGTGGAATTTTAGGTAAAAGAGCAGTAGAATGTATTCTTCATGGAATCGATGATAGGTCCGTGCGTCTAGGTGCAGAAGCAGCGCAATTCAATGATCCAGATAAATTGTTATCGTATTTACGGAATGTTAAAACGGGAGCTTTTAGGAACTTAAATTCTGGGGGTAGGAGGGTTCGAGTAGAGTCAAAAGGTCCGGTTAGTTTTTCAAACGCCCCAAACAAAATGAATAACATGCGATGCTATATTTGCAAGCAGGAGGGTCATTATGGGCATTAGCAAAATGCCCCAAACCAATTAGAAAATGCACAATTTGCTCGTTAGTTGGACATTTAGAGTCTGAATGTTTTCGTAAAAAGAAGGATGGAATTGGTGAAGAGAAATCCGTTTTATTAATTAACGAATCAGATAGGAGTACCGGTTCCAACAAATACGTACAAAAAGTAACGGTCAACGGGTACGATACCATGTGTTTTGTTGACCTAGGTAGCGAACTTACTCTGATTAAGGAGAGCGAGGCTAAGAGGGTCCTGAAAAAAATCGATAGTCGTGTTAGTCGTCCAATGGTAGGATTTGGAGGTGCGGTCGTTAATTCTCTGGGTTCATCGCTGGCCCAAGTTAAGATTCAAAATGTAGATGCCGCTGTCGCATGTGTTGTGGTGCCTGACCATTTTCTTAAGTATCCTCTTTTAATGGGTCAGACATTTACTGAACAACCACACGTTCAAATCTTAAAAACTGAAAAGGATCTGATTTTCAGGACTAATTATGATGTAGAACGTATTCCGAAAAAACTTTTGCAACTTCGGATAACCAGTGATGTAACGGTTAAAAGCTTAGATTTGGTAGAAGTAGATTGCGGTTCAAAATTTGACGGGGATATTTATGTTCGCAGTAGTTATAGGGGAGAGCCGGGTAAGGAGTACCAAATAGAAGAAGGGATTTACACACTAAAACAGGGTAGAGGTGAAATTTTATTAACCCCATTAAGCACAAAACCGGTTACTCTGAAGCAGAATGAATTGATTGCTCGAGTAGATATTGTTTTAGAGTCTTTTGGAATTTGCGAAGTGAATAGAATCGAATTTAATGAACCACCAATCTCTTACCATGTCAGATTTAAACATTGGTGATATTTCTGAAGGTCATAAGTTGCAACTTTTGAATCTCGTTAACTCTTACCGTGATTGTTTTGCAACATCCCTTAGCGAATTAGGCTGTACCGGTTTAGAAAAAATGAATATTGATCTCAATGACGACCAGCCAGTAGTATATAGGCCCTATAGACTGTCACATAAAGAAAGGCAGGAGGTTCAAGGTATGATAGATGAATTGAGTGATGCGAACATGATCAGGGAATCAAATTCACCATACGCTAGTCCCATTATTTTAGTAAAAAAAAACTGGAGACAAGCGTCTTTGTGTGGATTACAGGGCGCTTAATAGGAAAACTATAAAACAACACTACCCTCTCCCCTGTATGGAAGATCAGATGAACAGGTTGTCCGGGAATAAATTTTATTGCACATTAGATTTAGCTAGTGGTTATTATCAAATAGAATTGTCAGAAGAAGCAAAACCTAAAACAGCTTTTGTCACACCAGATGGTCAATGGGAATTTAATAGAATGCCCTTCGGCTTAGCGAATGCGCCAGCGGTATTCCAAAGAACTGTAAACAAAGCTTTAGGTCCACTTCGCTTCAACACTGCTGTAGCATATATGGATGACGTGTTGGTACCTTCAAGAACAGTCGAGGAGGGGTTAGATAAGTTGCGGCAAATCCTAGAAAGATTAAGAACGTTTAAACTAACATTGAAACCCAGTAAATGTTACTTTTTCCAAACGTCTGTGGACTTTCTGGGATTCGAAGTAACTGCCGATGGTATTAAACCAGGTTATAAAAAAATTGAAGCAGTAAAATGCTTCCCTATTCCTAGAAGTGTACATAACGTCCGTCAGTTCCTAGGACTAGCTAGTTTTTTTAGAAAATTCATTAAGAATTTTGCCACCATAGCTAAACCTATCACTTCGTTATTGAAAAATAATGTTCCTTGGACCTGGGGTAGCGACCAACAACTAGCTTTTGACGAGCTCAAGAAAAGGTTAGTTTCTAGACCGATTTTAGCACTTTACGATCCATCTCTCACGACCGAGTTACATACCGATGCCAGTAAATGGGGCGTAGGTGGTATTTTACTCCAGAGACAGGATAATGGCGAATTAAAACCGGTTGCATATTTTAGTCGCCAGACTTCACCAATAGAACAACAGTTTTCATCCTATGAGCTTGAGACATTAGCCGTAGTGACCTCACTCGTAAAGTTTCGACCATACATACTCGGCATGCCATTTACAATCGTAACTGATTGTAATTCCTTACGCGCCACATTCATGAAAAGAGACATGATACCAAGGGTTGCTCGTTGGTGGAGTCTGATACAAGAATTTGATTGCGATGTAAGATATAAATCTGGACAAGGCATGTGTCACGTTGACGCACTTAGTAGAAATCCTGTTCCTGGTGACATAGAAGAAATTGATTTACCAGCTATATTTAATATTTCTGATGACTGGCTTAAAACTGTTCAGTTTGCTGACAGTGAGATAGAACGGGTAAAGAGCATTTTATTAGATCCTAACAGCAAAAACGTGATGGATATTAGACAAAACTTTTGCCTTAAACATAATGCGGTGTATAAAATAACTGGTAATGGACTCAAATGGTTAGTACCGAAGGGTGTGCGCTGGCATATTCTAAAAGCATGTCATGATGACATTGGGCACTTTTCTGTAGAGAAAACTTTTGATAAAGTTAAAGAAACCTACTGGTTTCCGAAGATGAAAAAGTTTATAAAAAAATATGTACAATCATGCTTGGAATGCGCACACAGTAAAACCCCAGCGGGAAGAAAGCCTGGTTATCTACATCCGATACCCAAAATTTCAAAGCCATTTCACACCCTTCACGCGGACCATTTGGGCCCGTTCAACACCAGTAGGAGTAAAAACAAATATTTATTGGTCATAATAGATTCGTACAGTAAATTTATCATACTGAAACCGGTCAAAAATACCAAGGCTTTTACAACAATAAGAGTATTCAAGGAGTATTTTGCTACTTTTGGATGTCCCGTCAGGTTGATAACAGACAGATACTCTACTTTTACTGGCAAGAAATTTGGTATGTTCTTAAAAGATGTAGGAGTGAAACATATAATGAATGCGGTTGCCACTCCACGAGCAAATGGGCAAGTGGAGAGGTACAACCGTACGATATTAGATTCTCTAACAGCTATGAATCACGGACAAGACGAGCTTAACTGGGACAGTAAAGTTTTAGATGTACAATGGGGGTTAAATAATACAACTAATAAAGGAATAGGGCGTACTCCTGCAGAAGTATTATTTGGACTAAATTTAACTAGTATGGCGGAAGGCTGTATACGCTCAACAGTACTTACTGACGATGAGCAATGCAATATAGATAAAGACTTGTGCGACATTAGGAAAGATGTAGACAATCACATAACAAAGTCACAACAAGAACAAAAAGAACGTTTTGATAGGTCTAGATGTAAACCAAGAAAATTTCGGGTAGGAGACTTGGTAAGGGTTGAGAGGGCTATTATAAGTTTAGGAAAAAGTAAAAAGCTAGTATCAAAGTGCTCAGGACCGTACAAAATTATTGAAGTTCTGAGTAATGATAGGTACACAGTCGAAGATACTCCCATCACCAGACATAAGGGGAAGGCTTTATATAGGGGTGTACACCCAGTAGAAAAAATACATCCATGGTTAAACTTTAAAAGGTCTTATGATAGTGATGAAAGTTCCAATGAAAGGGAAGACATGGGAATTAGTACTGACGATGACGTGACAAATGAAGAAAATTTTAATGATAATAACAAGAATGGTTGTAGTGTAGATCTCAATGAAAACTTAGATTCCAATGATGATGTTGAAAACACGAGTTTAATTGAAAGTGAGTAAGTAGTATGGAAATCATAGATTTATGTATATAGCAGAGTGTCAAATTCATGAGCCTTATTGACGAGATGTAAATGAGACATAAACTAAACATTTTTTTTTCTTTATACAAGATCAAATTTGTGAATATTTACGCAAATCAAAATAAAATTATACATAATACATTTCATATATTTTTACAAAATCAGTAGTATTGAAGTATTGTAGTATTTTAGCATTGTAGTATTGAAGTATTTAAAGATCGGTAGTATTATAGTATTATAGTATTGTAGTGAGCAGTGATTCAGTCATGCAGTAGACAGTGTAGATTAGATTAATGTAGTGTTGTAGTAATGCAGTAATGAAATATTAGTATTGTCATATTTTTTTGGCATGTGCCAATGATAAAATGTCGTATTTAAAGTGTGTTTTTTGTTAAATGCTGATTTATTCTGTATCACGAGGTCGTGAATGATTATCAGGATGGACGAATTTGTAAGCTTTAGTGAACATTTTTACAGGTTTTTATAGAACTAATTTTAAAATAATACTGTGTTTGTCCGGAAATGCCGGTTTGATCGTGATAATTCTAATGTATTTTTATCATTTGGTTAAATTGTCAAAACTAGCTCAATAAATATCGTGTATTTTTATTACAAAATTGGAAATGATATAAACTGTAGTGATTTTATTTAAAAAAACATTGTAATGGTTCGTTGTCGGAGTACTTGTTCTTCGAACACCCGCTTTGTCAAAAAAAAAAAAGATTGAGCGGGGGTAGCGGAGCTTTCAAGTAGGATGATAACGAGTCTGATGATTATTCCGCTGCCAGACTTAGAAGTGAACACTAGTACTTACCAAGAGTGTCGGTCATTATAATTATAAGTACCTACTGTAAAAAGTTCTAAGTAATTTGTGCTTCGAAAGGAATATACAGTTGAAATAACCATCGTCGTTTCTATTCGGCCTTACCTGACTTGTAGATATTAAGTTATCACACTCGTGTGTTCGCGTCCCGACTCAGTTTTCGTGAGCAAGTCAAAGGGAACTACTACTATTTATTTGCAAGTAAATAAACAGTAGTAGTTATAGATACCATACCATATGCTCAATTATTGTAACATTGTTTCGAGGGACTGAAATAAATGTTTAAAACCTCTATGCGCACGAAGTGGCGAGACATTCCGCTAAGATTCCGTAAATTATTATTTACCGGATGCTGCAACGTCAGCTGATGTATCTGAAAGTCGGACATGCAGAGCAGATCTTGGAAGGCGTAATGGTCGTTCTTCTCCTTATACGTGGGATCCTTGGCCAGTCTCGATGCTATCTTCTTCAGCTGATGCCCCTGGTAGTGGAAACGGAGGAGTAGTGGGTGGTTGGCGAGTTTACGCATGTCCATCATCATCGACATGCCGCTTAGGTCCTGTGTTGCGTGGATCTAGAGATAAAGAAGTGAATTATTTCATTAATTCATAATTCATTTATTTGCTTTAGGTATTGGTACAATAGTTCTTAATCATAAATAAGGTTCCTTAATACTTAGGCAATTAGAGACATGCAAATAATTAAAAATTGTCATGCAGAATTTAAATAAAATGTTGTATAATTCTAATTAGTCTTTTAAGGTTCAGCAAGTCAGACACAGAACAAAAGTTATTGGATTACATTGTAGGTTGTCAGGCCAATATAAAACAGCTCGTAATATGCGTTAAGGTGATGAATTAGCTGAGTAAGTAAGTACCGAATCACAAAAGGTAAGTAGCGAAAATACACCATTCCAGAGGCTCTGGGCTAGAACCATGGCCATGATCTAAGTAGTTAAGGCGACTATACATGTCAAACCTCCCTCTCGCTCGCACTATTCAACATTTTTGAAGATATAAAATCACTTAATGTAGTTATGAATAATATAGCAAGCCTTCACGGCCTAGAAAATAACAATACAAAGGTTGAGCATTAATATCATTTTGATTCTATCACGTTTTCTAACCAAAAAAACTTGTACCAATGTGATCAAATTTGATGCAGATTTTTTGGTAGGAAAACGTGTTTGGTTCAACATGATATTCTTGATGAACCTTTGTATTGTTATTTTCTAGGCCCTGAAGATTTGCTATTTTGCATAACTACATTCAGTGATTTTATATCTTCAAAAATGTTGAATATTGCGAGCGAGAGGGACGTTTGACATGTATCGTCACCTTAAGATCTTAGTTAAAATTGTCATAACCAAGTGTACTATAATGTTCATATGGTGAAATACATGAGTTTGAGTAAGAGTAATACTTACTAGTCCATCTTTAGATTTAAACCCAGCTATTACCTCATCATGGTTAAAACTGACATAACCAAGTGTACTATAATGTTCTTATGGTCAAATAAATTAGTTTGAGTATGAGTAATAGTTACTAGTCCATCTTTAGATTTGTACCCAGCTATTAGCTCATCATAGTTAAAACTGACTTAACCAAGCGTACTATAATGAGTTTGAGTAATGACTAATGAGTAATACTAGTCCATCTTTAGCTTTGAACCCAGCTTTTAGCTCATTATAGTTAAAACTGACATAACCAGGGGTACTATAATGTTTAAATGGTGAAAAAAATAAGTTTGAGTACGAGTAATATTTACTAGTCTATCTTAAGTTTTGAACCCAGCTATTAGGTCATCATAGTTAAAACTGACATAGCCAAGTGTACTATAATGTTCATATGGTGAAATAAATTAATATAAGTAATACTTACTAGTCCATCTTTAGCTTTAAACCCAGCTATTAGTTCATCATATTGTTTCTTCTGTTTCTCCGACATAGTAACAAGTTCCGTATGGTTGGTTTTCAAAGGTAGGTCCTGTAACACATCTCGTTTCAATCTCCTCAACACGAATGGCTTCATAATCCGCTTTGCTTGGACGATCTGACTCTTTTCGAATGCAGGTTCGTCTTCTGCGGTACCATCGGCCATTTTAGTTGTTTTTGATTTCTGGAAACAAAGCCAAAATAAGATCTAACGGTCAGTGAACAGCTAAAAAGATTACCATAATCACACAACCAGTCTTTATACCAGTCCACACTTTAGGGGCCCACGACGGACGAATTGCCCATATAAACATAATACGAAAATTATTTCAAATTCAAGCATATTTCCGCTATATTGTTGTATTATTTGTATTCCAATAGTATTTATCTAGGTTCCCGGATAGTTTTTCTTTACAAAATACCACTTTTTTCTCTTTGTTTCGTATTAGAAACAACATTAAATATCTTACGTGTTTTTAGTTAAGGAACACAGCTTTTATTATCTAGTTACAGAATAACAATACTATGTAAAAAATACAGAAAGTTTTCAGTCATCACTTTTCGTATTACGGAACACAACCAAATTCACATGAAACTTTGAATATCTGATATTGCTATCGCATACGCACGCCTAAATCATCCATCAGCTAAACAGAGATAGCGATATCCGGAGCCATTTTTGCACGCGCCTCGATTTGAAGTTGCGAGCGAGGGTCACCAGATTCTTAACTTAACTAAAATGCCACTAAACGGTCACCCATCCAAGTAGTGACCGGGCGTAGTGTTGCATATCTCAGATGATCGGTTAAGAACACCGAAGAGCGAACGCGAGTGAATCCGCCGGTTCCACCCTATACAAATAAAAACAAATTGCAAAAATGTATAAAATTACACAAACTTACAGCATTTTTCTGGAACAAACTCTTCAAATCGTCAGTCTTTCCGGAGAACATATGTGGCATCACAAAGGCTAAGAGAGACATCAGTTCTAATAGATTGTTCTGGAGTGGCGTGCCGGTTAGCAGAAGACGGTGCTTCGACTGAAATTGAAATAGGGCTTTATTACACTGTAGCTAGAGTTTGAAGTCTTTTTGTCTAGTGTTAAGTCAGGGTGTACCACGCACGGGCAGGTGGGGTTAGCTTGGGTTCCAAAGAAAGAAGTTAGAACCCCTAGAATAAAACAAGTTTGTTGAACTTTTTGCTGTAAATGCCTATTATGATGACGTGATGTGTATACTAAGGGATTAAAGTCGATATTACCTTGATTTTGAGCAAGTTGTCGTACCGCTGAGTAGACATATTCTTAAGCATATGCGCCTCATCGTAAATTACGTAATGCATCGGCGTTATACGAAACATCTTTCGTTCTTCCGGACAACTGCTGACCATAGTATACCTGCCAAAGCAATTAAAAATATAAAACTGCATGGTTAAATACTAAAACCTCCTTTTATCATAAAGATGTATTAACTGATTGTGAGGACTCGATATGCAGTTAGGTAGGAAATCTGCTAGGTCACAAAGCTCAGTCAATTGACAATCATCATAGTGAAATCCCCCTTACGTGGTGAGCACAACGTCCAATTTCTCTAAACCCCGTGCGTATTCGATCCTTAATTGCCTTCTCTCTTCGGGATTGCCGTAATATTTGCTCACGCGTAAGGATGGACACCAGCGCTCCAGTTCTGTACTCCAGTTGTCTGTAACAAACAATATCATAAGCTACAGAATACATAGCTTACTTCGAGCTCTCGTCCAAAGCTCGAAGAGAATAGATTTTGTTTTGTTAAATAACAGTGTTAACGAGTAAATTTTTCTATTCTTTTCACTTTTTAAAATTTTGTAAAGTGTCTATGTGCTGGCTGTTTCATTTTAACATGATATATCATACATGTTTTTGGAATATTATTTAGTTCAATACCATTACTTAGCTAACGTTTTGTATATATGATAATATTCTGTTGTGTGTCTGAATAAATAAATTATCGAAACTGTCAATTAAGGTTCTGTAGCCGACTGCACACAGCAGCAGCAGACGACCTTTAGCCACCACACTATAGTAAGGCGATCACGAATATTTCAACTTGACTTAACTTGATCGTTAACGTAACGAAAATTTTAGCCAATTACAAAGCATTATTTCGAATCTACGCTTTCTCATTGACTAACATTTTACGACAACGATACGAATACTATTTCGCTAGTTCTCGTGATCGAGCATCTGGTTTCTATGTATTTCTATGTAATATCTTGCGTAGCTAAGACGTTATAAAACATACCCTGGCTTTCGAGGCATTGAGCAGGCAACGAATTATTGCCATGTGACAATCGTTTCAAACGATCCTACATAATATTATAAATACAAAAGTGAGTATGTTTGCGTTATCGCCCTAAATACTACTTATACTGTATACACGTTGTCAGGGTTTCAGAAAATAACGTGAAAAAACTATTATAAGGCATTTAAAAATATTTTTTAAGGAGCGAAACTGCGGGCAAATGGAATTTGGTTGCAACTACCTAGTGTAGAAGCTGGCACAACGATGAGATGGCATCCTTTAGCTTGCCCCGTCTCCTTCAAATGGGCAAGGAATGCTATCACCTGGAAGAAACAGTAATAAATTAGACAAAACAAAATTTAAGTCTTTTTCAGATACTCAACTACGTAACGGCTGAAAGGATTCGAATGAAACTTGGAATTGAAAATTGACTACCTCTGAGGCGCAGTGGCCCCGCCTGAGATGCAAAAGGTTGCAGGTTCGATTTCCACCGCAAGACTAATGTTTGCATGATCTTCAAATATTTTTCCCAGGTCTGAGTGTATTTTACGTACGATATGTTTACTATTTACAAAGAAAATATAAGTATTCATGTAGTTCCCATAATACAATACAATATTGTGCAGCAATATTACTTATAATATTATAAAATACATTGAATACAATATATTAAATTACATTGAATATAAGATAAAAATAACAAAGCTAGTTTACAATGAAAACGATTACTAACAAACATAAAACTTAGATACCTGGACAGTCTTTCCGAGACCCATCTCATCAGCCAAGATACCAGACACCGCTTGCTTGTGGAGTACCGCCAGCCAGTTCAGACCAACTAGCTGGTATGGCGCTAGCTTGAGGCTGTAAAATTCAACTAAGTTTACAAAGAGAAGAGTACAAGGGAACAGCAGAGAATTATGAAGTGAACATTTTGATAAATCAAAATCTACATATTATTCTGTATGATTCAATAAAAACATAAATAAATAGATTTAACGATGATATTCTACAAGGCAAAATATTTAGTACTTATTCCGCTAACTTTCTCTGACAAGTTCCACAAAATGCATACGCGTGCACCACTTACTCTTCCACCAAATAAAACGTGCTGTTTTTATTTGGTGGAAGAGTAAGTAGACGGTTGCATTTATCAATGATTGCATGTTTGCTTGTTCTTTCTCTGATTTGCATGTGAATCTGCGGGCGGGAGGCCGGTGCACGCGTATGCATTTTGTGGAACTTGTCAGAGAAAGTTAGCGGAATTGGTACTAAATATTTTGCCTTGTAGAATATCTTGTAATGGATTTCCGCAAAGTCACGCCTGAGTCAATTAATTAGATTTAACGATGAGTTTTCTGCTATTTCCTATGCAGGACTCGGGTTCTCATTCCAAAAACAGGAGTGATCAAACGTGTAGAAAGCTTTATTGTATAAAAGACCAACAAAAGAGTTTATACACTATTATACACTATTATAGTTTAGGTTTTACAAGTAAATACTAAAAGTGTGGCGGAGACCGGCCGCGGCGGAGTGGAAAAATACGGAGGCATGCGACGCGCAGGCCGTTAAACCTCCCTCTCGCTCGCACTATTCATCATTTTTGAAGATATCAAATTACTGAATGTAGTTATGCAAAATAGCAAACCTTCACAGCCTGGAAAATAACAATACAAAGGTTCAGCAAGAATATCATGTTGGACCCAACACGTTTTCCTACCAAAAAATTTGTACCAAAATTGATCACTATGGTACAAGTTTTTTCGTAAGAAAACGTGATAGAATCAAAATGATATTATTGCTTAACCTTTGAATTCTTATTCTCTAGAATGTGAAGGTTTGCTATTTTGCATAACTATAGTCAGTGATCTTCAAAAATGTTAAATAGTGCGAGCGAAAGGGAGGTTTGACATGTATAGTCGCCGAAAATCCTATCCTATATGCAGTTTGTAACGGAGATGAGAGATATGAAATGTTTGTATCTCCTTCAGGTGCCAAACTACTGAAAGGATTGAATTGAAATGGTTAAGAACCAGGAATAACACAGATATAGTCTACTATTTATCCAAGTACCTTGAGAGCGAAACCGCGGGCGGAAGCTAATATTAAGAGTAATAGGAGAAGAAACTTTCATTGTTAATTTGTAAAATAATAATTGTAAAAAAACACCAGTGTCAAAAAGTTTAAAGGACAATGGGCAAAAATGTATGAAGCCTAGTACCACTAGAGTGTAGTATAGAGCTAATACTTATGGGTTACTTGCGGCTATATAATTATGTTAAATATAGTACAATAGTCACAACGGAAGATCCGTGCCTATTTTTGGGGTCAGATTGTACTAGGATTGGTTGAATCGTTTGCTGAGCCTTACTTCAAGGGGACAAAATACTCTGTGAGTAGCGTACCTGGTACTCATAATGGCCGGCTGCCTCAGACGGCCAGCGCCCGCAGCCACAGCCGCCTCCAACTGCTGGGCCAATCCTACGCATTTCTTCATCAGCCTCTGTATGTTCCCTCTCGTCGCTAGGAGCTCTTGCGTTGAGTTTAGGAGCTCCGTGCTGAGGCCTTTGACGGTATTGAACTTTTCAACCTGTAAATAAGATTTTTTTAGGCATTCATTCATCAGGCACAAACACGCCAAAGCAGAGGAATTTTAATAAACACAGACTTAAATATGTAACTACTCAACCGATGCTCGCAAAAGCCGACTAGAACAGTGCTCCGTAAAACTTTTTGTGGTCAAGGTACATCTTGTAAATAAGAAAATTTTGGAGATACACTATAAATGCAAAATAATTTTTTACATAATATTAATCAAGGTTTTTTTATTGATCAACAAATACGTAAATGAAGGCGCGCCTAACGAAGCAAAACGCTCACGCGCGCGTTCGTGTGTTTTGCGGCTGTGTAAGTAGGTTCTTCCGTATGCCTATTTAACTTTAAGAGATAACCTTTTTGTTCCGAGACACACCAACTAATGACCGCAGTACATTAGTGCGCTGCGGGCGCACACACTTTGCGGAACACTGGACTACACGGTTGAGCGATGTGGGTACCATCTTGATATCCACGGCAAGATAATGTCAAGTTTTGTGAAAAGCTCTTTTTGTTAAAATCAACTGATCTTGATAAAGAATCAAGAGCAAACTTTTGTTGGAGCACATTTTAGTGCTCCACTAAAATATTAATTTATTCTGTTTTTACTATTTGCTGTCACATTTCATGAGATACAGCCTGGTGACAGACATACTGACAGACAGACAGACGGACAGTAGAGTCTTATTAATAGGGTTCCGCATTTACCCTTTGGTTAAGGAACCCCAAACTATAATAAAAAATAAATAATTACAAATATCAATCAGTAAAATAAACCAATAAAAAATAATCAAACTAATTTCATATGTCATGATAATTTGATAAGTCAAAATTATTATTATTTACCATAACACAAATTAAATAATATAGCCATTTCAAACTCGCTCTGTGAACAGTGGAATACGTCAATGGTCGCAATCATCATTTCCAAGATGGTCGGGTTGGATATCATCCCCCTGAACACTCTAACCACATTTATCCCTCCTAATTTCCAACTTGTTGATCCCAAAACGAATAGTGTTGGATACATTAAGGGATAGAAAGGTTAGACGCCATATCTCTTCCAATATAGGTGTCGAGTAAACTTGATCTGTATGCGCTCCATCATGGGACTATATTTAGCTTCATGAGGAGCCCATACAGAAGCTGCGCTTTCCATCTGGCTTCTGAACAGGGCATTATACATAGCTGTTGATATGAATTTGGTTGTGTTCCGTAATACCAAAAATGATTCATGAAAACTTTATATATTCTTTAAATAGTATTGTTATTCTGTAACTAGATAATATACACTATGTATCTACACTATGTATCTCTATGTATGTCACTATGTATCATACGTTATTGTTGTTTTTAATACGAAACAAAGAGGAAGAAAAGTGGTCAATTTTGGCATAAAAATGCTTTTATTACATTTTAGGTAAGTATTTTGTAAAAAAGATACTGTCTAGGGACCTAGATAAATACTATTGGAATACAAATAATACAAGAATATAGCGGAACTATGCTTGATCGAGAAATCATTTTGGTATTACGTTTGTATGGGCAATTCGTCCATCGGAGGCCCCTTAATTAGAATTATTTATTGGAGACTCCCAAAAAAAACCTCAAAAATTAAACAAAAATTCTTACCATGTCCAGCCATCCTTTGAAAGGCCTCAGCGATATAACAGATTCAGCTTTTTTCTGCGAACAACCGCTGAGTAACGACAACTCGCTCAAATTGCTTGTGTTCAGAAACTCGAATACTTTCTTCTTGTCCCCTATTAGATCATCCGTTACTTCGTTATCGGAATCGTCACTAGAAGAAAGGTTTTTATCATTAGAGATTGTAGCAAAGACGGAATGAGATGGTTGCTAGAGCGCGATGAGATGTTAACAAGAATGCCTTGTGATTACCTACAAATAGGTAATAATAAACCGTGAGACGCGATAAGATGGTCCCTATTCCCTAACCGACGAACCCTATATATCATACTATACCGTATACCTATACTATATACTATATATATATATATATATATATATATATATATATATATATATATACATCTTGAAGGACATGTTGCGTCCTACATGGCGTTATTTACCGATGATGCTGCGTCCGACTGACTTTGTGCGTCCGGAATACGGACGCAAGATTGACCGACCCTCATTTTTAGCCCAAGAGTCCCTTATGATCGTTAGAACGCAAGGGCGAAAAATTGGCATGGACGTAATTCCATCACTACAATGCCTTTTAGCGTATAATATAGTTCCGCCATCGTCCGTCTGAAATTTGGAGGCCGCTAGTGTTCAGCGTATAATTTACCACGTATACTTTGAGTTCAGTTCACCGATCTTATCGAGTCCATTGAATATCGTACTTTATTTGTAAAGTTTTTATCATGTTTTCGTGACAACAATCTTGCGTCTCTTAAATATCCTTAAACGAGCACTGGGTACGGTGTCTGAGGGGCCTATTCGGGGTTCACGAGGGAGCGAGGGACGCATGGCGCGGGGCGCGGGGCGCGGGGCGGCGGGCTTCAGCGCGCGCTCGCGTGCCGAAGTTTGTAAACAAACAGACATGTGCCGGCCGTGATGTAAGCTTGTCACCAAAGTGAATTATTTGCAAGTGCGGTAAAAGTGGTTATTTATTTGGTATATTATTATAGTTAGTGATTATGAATCACAATGAAAAGAAGTGCAAGGATTCTTAAATTGGCAAACCGTAAGTACTTACTTTTTACTACTGAAATGAAAATTATAACAGGATTTATCTTATTATAATACCTTTAACATCTAGCTAGTAAGTACCTACTTACATTTAAACATGTTGTCTGTTTATAATATTATGATGAGCTTAGTTTGCGTTAATTTGTCTGTGAGTGAACGTGTGTAGTCTGTAAAAATGGTTGTGGTGATTGATGTGGATACTTTTTTTAAAAGAAATGATTTTATACATTTTTATAAAGCTAAACTGCAATGGCCTTGGGATTCAACGCATTTCATTTTGCAAAATTGGTGCATACATTGTGATACGAGTATTATTATTACTAATTCAGTAGTTGAACACTTTGTACTACCCATGAATTTCGATGACTTTAAAAGGCTTTATAACTCTTCTTTCATGTGGTGTAAATTTTGCGAATATGCCATTTATGATCATTTTCCAGAAGACGAATGTTTTTGTATTAACCAGTAATAATCAAAAGTAAGGTACATGCTTCTATATTACTTACCTACCTATTTGATTCTTATATCGTAATATCATCCTACTTCGTACTAATACCTATTATAAACGCGAAAGTTTGTATGCACTCACGGCTGTTATCCCAGAAGGGGTAGCCAGAGGCTTTTTTGCGACTTCACACAGTTCTCAGGGCGAGTGCGTTAGCCACTGCGCCTCGGAAGTTAGGTAGGTACATGGTGTTTGTGAGTATGGATGGATGCATGTTACTCTTTCACGCAAAAACGGCTGACCGGATTTGGATGAAATTTGGTATGGAGTTATCAGACAACGTCATTACAGTTAGGTACCTATATAAAATCTTTTTAACCCCTGACACAAAAAGAGAGGTGTTATAAGTTTGACGTGTTTGTGTGTGTATGCGTGAGTGCGTGCGTGCGTACCTGAGTGTGTGTCTTACTTTTTATAGGTTTTCTTGTTTTTGTTTGCTTTTGGGTCGAGGGTATTTAAATTTTTTATTGTTTTATAATAATACAAATATATCTGTTTTGTTTTCAGAGAGACAAGAAGAAAAAGAAAACCAACCAGAAACCTTACATGAGGTACGTATGTTTTAACTTAGATAAAACACGACTTACGTACACACATTTTTTTATATATACTTACCTGTCCAACTCCGGACCTACCTCCGGAACTTACCTAACCTGGTGTGAAGTCCGGGTACCTCCGGACTTCACACCAGCCTGTTTACTTATACTTACCAATCCGTCTCTGATTTACCTATGTAGACGTATTTACCTATCCAATTCTGAATTTACCTGTTCACATCAGCCTGTGTTGGTTCGAGTTTTTCCCAGCTGAATACCTAATAGCTACTGCTGTCTATTCATTAAATTTACATTAGTCGCTCTTAAAAAAAGAAAAAAGTACCTATGATTGTCTCGTTCATCTTCAATTTCTTCTTTTAGTGTTGTTAATCATGTATTTTATTGTATGTATCTCTGTTTACAGGAATTATCTGATTCAAAATCTGGTTCAATATCTGAGTTTTCTGCGACATGTTCTAATTACACTCCACCGAGACACGAAGTAAGTTTAACTAAAGTACTTCATTAATTCATTAATAATAATATGCTAACGGCTGTTATCCCAAAAGCGGTAGCACTCTAAGCCGAAGCAGTCCTTAAGCCATGTCAGAAACCTTCTAGGTGGCTTAAAAATATCTGCGAGCGCCAATAGAGGATTGAGATCGGGAATAGGTAATTTTGATGTTCAGCAAGGGATAGACAACACTTATATCACTAATCAAGTTGTTACCTTCATATTAACGAAGCAACAATAGTAAAGGGGTGTACGGGGTTCCTACCCCTATCTTCGGAACCCAAGCCAACCTCACCTGCACGTGGTGCACCCTGCTAAACAACGAACGGGGCTCTGGCGGCCGGCTGATTGCGGCATAGCACAGCCTATATCGGCACAGCTAAATCCCCTGGCCGCCGACGGGCAGCAGCGTTGGCGGTGCGAGAAGCTGTGCCCTGCGATCCCCAACCCGCATGCTCAGCGTGGGGATTATGGGCATATCCCCCTTTATTAGGGGAGGTCTATGTCCAGCAGTGGACTGATATAGGCTGGTTGTGTTGTTGTGTAATAGTAAAGTGCAACAAAATATAATAAGCTTTTTTTTTTGTTGCAGACCAGTTCTGATGATTCTTTTCGCAATGAATTTGGAACTTCGAATAATTTAACGCCATTACATTCTAATGGTAAGTTTCGAACTTCGATTCATCGGTCAAGGAGCCTATTAATCTTAATTATAGCGAAATTAGCCACATAAGCGGTTCTCCATGTAGTGTATTTTTAGAAAGGAAACTTCTTCAACCTTATAAAGCAGATGAATTCGTACCAAATCAAGGAATACCTCTCGATGTTAATAATTCCTTGTCTAATGTATCTTTCAAGCCACCTAATAACATAAGTTTAAGTGAAGTTAGTTATAAAAGCACTTCTCCTTGCAATGTAATTGTAAGTAGGGAATTTCCACAGCCTTACAATGAATCAGAACCAAATGAAGAGATTATTTACGATATTAATAGTGAATCTCAAATAGAAGATAATTCTAATGATAGTACAACAATTATCCAAAGGCAAAAACCCAAAAGTTCAAAGGTTCGAGATAAAGATTATTGCTTTTACTGTGAGTCATTTGTTTTAAATTTTGCTCGTCATTTACTCCGACACCATATTTATGAAACTGAAGTCCAAAAAATTGTGTCAAAACCTAAAAAAAGTCTTGATAGAAAACAATTAATTGCAGCTCTACGTAAAAAAGGAAACTACCTTGTAAATTCAAAAGAGGTCACTAAACCGATGCGAAAATTCAAATTTACTGATTATTTGCCGTGTACAGAGTGTCTGGGATTCTATTCTAAAAAACTATTGTGGAAACATAAAAAGAAATGTAGTGGTAAATCAGAAGGTAAAAACATTCAATCTGAGGCTCAAAATCTACTGATACGTCATCTTAAAATCGACGAAAAACTTAAGGAAACTGTATTTCCCCGAATGCGGGCAGACAAAATATCACTTATTGCAAAAAAAGATAACCTTATATGTGCTTTCGGATCTCAATATTTAAAAACTCACCGAGAAAAACATTTCGTTAACGTAGTGTCTAGAAAAATGAGAGAGCTTGCAAAATTATTAATAGAATTAAAAAAGATTGATCCATCCATTAATGACTTCTTTTCTGCCTTAAGACCAATTCATTATGATATCATTGTACAAGCAACCAAAATACTGGGAAATTATGACATAGAAAAAGATAGGTATGAGACACCTACGTTCGCAATGAATCTGTCCACCACCTTGAAACAATGCTGCAATATTGCAATAATGTGTGCATTAAAAAAGCAAGGGCCTTACACGGAAGTAGATACTGGCAAAATAGAAGCCGACTTAAAAACTTTGATTCAACTTATTGAATCAAATTGGAAATATGATGTGTCTACACAAGCTGCAACAGATTTAAACAAGAAAAAGTGGAATAAGATAACTATTGTGCCTTTAGCAAATGATTTAAAAATTCTTAAAGAATACCTAAATAAAAAATCCTTGGATGCTGCTATAAAAATTAAAGAAGGCTTACAAACTACTGAAACATATACACAACTTTTAGAGACTGTGTATTGTAGGGTTTTATTATTAAATAGGCGCAGGCCTGGAGAACTTCAAAGAATTACAGTGCACGATTATTTAGAAAGCGACAATAATGATAATAATAAGTATGAAGAGTTTGATCGTGCGCTTACTGCCTCAGAAAGGATTCTGGTAAAGAAATTTAAACGTGTTGTCATTAGAGGTAAACGCGGCCGTGGAGTACCAGTTCTGTTTAATAAAGAAGTTCAAGATGATATTAAATTATTATTATCGATTAGGCATATTTTTTTTGCTTCGACACCAAATCAATTTTTGTTTGGTAATCCCGGTTTTAGCAATACAATTTATGGCTACAAAGTTTTGGAAAAGCATGCCAAATTATCAGGGGCGAAACAGCCTAAAGCAATATCCTCTACAAGGCTAAGAAAACATTTAGCCACCTTATCACAAATTTTTAGCATGTCTGAAAATGATATGGAACAGCTGGCTACATTCATGGGCCATACTAATGAAGTCCATAAAAAGTCTTACAGGTTGCCAGATGACGTATACCAAACTGCTAAAATATCAAAGCTTCTCATTCTTATGGAAGATGGAAAAGCAGACGCTTACAAAGGAAAATCTCTCGCAGAGATTGATTTAGATTTGAATGAGGAGCTAATTGAAGAGCCCGTGGACAACAACGAAATTATAGACTATGATCCTGAACCTGAACCTACTTTAGATGCTAATTCTGATTACGTACAAACATATTGTAATTTAAATGACTTATCTCAGGCTGGACCATCTGGTATGCAAAATGATTCCCAAAAACTTATTAATGAACCCGTGTCTCAATTAGGTAACGAAAACAAAATACGAAAAGGAAAAAAAAGGACGTTGGTACCTTGGACAAAGGAACAAAAGGACGTAGTTACAAAATACTTTAAATTTCACATAAAAAATCACCAACCGCCTAAAAGAAATGAATGTGAGAAACTAAAAGAACAACATGCAGATTTACTTAAGAATAAAGACTGGCTAAAAATAAAGGTATTCGTCCAAAATATTTACTCTAAGGCTAAGAAATGAGAGAAGAAAAATTATGTTTTTAAAATAGTATGTTTTGTTTCAAATATTTTTACTTTGTTAATGCATACCAATGATTAAGATACTTATAATTATGTTTGAATTGATGATTAATACCCGGTTTCTGAGGTCCGTATCAGCTGTTTATTTATTCCATAACTTTATCTGATATTTAGCTGTCATTAAACTTTGATAAAAAACGATTTTACTGACATAACTGCAATTACATAAGCAAATGCCTTTAAAAGCATTTTTAAACAAAGGACTTAATAAAGAATTTAAAAGGTTGTCTGTTTATCGAATTAATAATTAATGAAGAGATATCTAACAGCACCTCAAAAACCGGGCATGAGACTTTTAGTTGTAGCCACTGATTTATTTTAATTATAATATAAAAATACATGTTCCATTGTAATGAAGACTGATTGATGTTCATAATTCAGTTTATTTCGTTACTAGGCAAGGCAGAGCAAATTTATGTTTATTATTATGTCAATGTTAAATTGCCTTGATTTGTTGATTGAAAAGTTTTTATGTTTAGACACATTTTTGTAAAATTTAAAATAAAACATTAATTGTTTTATATTACGATATGCATTTTATTTCGAATATTCACCGGCATTAATATGACTACTATTATATTATTCGTACCATGAAACTTCCTCTTTCTACCTTTGAACCTACATGTTCACACCAGCCGGTGCCTCTGAGCTTACCTGTTTATACATACTTACCTGTCCAACCCCTGACTTACCTGTTCACACCAGCCTGTGCCTCTGAGCTTACCTGTTTATACATACTTACCTGTCCAACTCCGAACTTACCTGTTCACACCAGCCTGTGCCTCTGAGCTTACCTGTTTATACATACTTACCTGTCCAACTCCGAACTTACCTGTTCACACCAGCCTGTTCCTCTGAGCTTACCTGTTTATACATACTTACCTGTCCAACTCCGGACTTACCTGTTCACACCAGCCTGTGCCTCTGAGCTTACCTGTTTATACATACTTACCTGTCCAACTCCGAACTTACCTGTTCACACCAGCCTGTTCCTCTGAGCTTACTTGTTTATACATACTTACCTGTCCAACTCCGGACTTACCTGTCCACATCAGCCTGTGCCTCTGAGCATACCTGTTTATACATACTTACCTGTCCAACTCCGGACTTACCTGTCCACATCAGCCTGTGCCTCTGAGCTTACCTGTTTATACATACTTACCTGTCCAACTCCGGACTTACCTGTTCACACCAGCCTGTGCCTCTGAGCTTACCTGTTTATACATACTTACCTGTCCAACTCCGGACTTACCTGTCCACATCAGCCTGTGCCTCTGAGCTTACCTGTTTATACATACTTACCTGTCCAACTCCGGACTTACCTGTCCACATCAGCCTGTGCCTCTGAGCTTACCTGCTTATACATACTTACCTGTCCAACTCCGGACTTACCTGTTCACACCAGCCTGTGCTTCTGAGCTTACCTGTTTATACATACTTACCTGTCCAACTCCGGACTTACCTGTCCACATCAGCCTGTGCCTCTGAGCTTACCTGTTTATATATACTTACCTGTCCAACTCCGGACTTACCTGTCCACATCAGCCTGTGCCTCTGAGCTTACCTGTTTATACATACAAACTTTCCTGCCACTCGTCAAAAATGATTATATTGCTTTTTAACCGACTTCAAAAAAAGGAGGAGGTTCTCAATTCGGTTGTATTTTTTTTTAAGATTTCGTAGACCACCAAAGTGAAAATACCTACGCTATACATAGGTATTGTCACTTTTGTATGCTAACTATTAATTATTTATTATATGTGCCTGGAGTCATTATAAACCCTTATATAGGTGGAAGCCTCTTGACTGATAAGATGGATACAATAATTCAAAAACAGTGTTCGGAACCAATCTGAATTCAATAGAAGATGGATGTCATTTAGTTATTATAATCATTATGATATATGCAGATTATTATACGGAATTGATTCAAACATACAGTTGGATGGAGGCGGGAATGTGCATGCAGTGTTTTGAACGTATACGGAGATATTCAGTGTGCAAGAAAGATTTAAGAGTGAACGGACGTACTAATTCAGTTATTCGGAACCAATCTGAATTCAATAGTAGATGGATGTAATTTAGTTATTATAATCATTATGATATATGCAGAGCATTATACGGAATTGATTTGAACATACATTCGGATGGAGTCAGGAATGTGCATGCAGTGTTTAGTAGGTATACGCAGGTATTCAGTGTGCAAGAAAGATTTAAGAGTGAACGGACGCACAAATTCAGCTAGAAATATTTAATTTGAATATCACCATTTAACGTTTAAATGAAATATGACGTCGACTACTGATATGATACAGATTAAAACATCTTACATACGCATTGAAAACATTAAAAATCTCACTACATTCAGTGGACGCCGCAGGGTGGTAGTTTGTAAAGACGCAAGAAGACCTTCGCGATTTATATATATATATATATATATATATAAATATTATATTGTACCGTAACCGATAACGCTTCGTTTTCCTTTGAAACACTGTAAAAAATTAACAACGAGGCGTTTAAAATTTGACAGTTTTTCAAGGGAAAACGAAGCGTCATCGCTAACGGTATAATATAGGAACCGGCCGTAAGATATTTCTGAATCAGGTCCGTATTCAAGAATCGGATTCAAACATGACCGTGACTTGAAAATAGATTTTTGATAGATATTCATTTAAAACCTGACAAAAAATCTGATCGAAAAATCAGATATTTTAAACATAAACAAACTTAAAAAAAAATTAAACCGACTTCAAAAAAACACTTATTGCTGCTCTTAAAAGCGAAAAATAAACTTAATTAGATATTCAATTCAAAGAAGAAAATAGGTACCTGCTCCTCAGTTTCAAGTTGGTGCAGTACCAATGTGTAGGTAGAGGCCGCCAGCCTCCTCCACGCACACGCATTCACGTACGCGTTGGGTGATGTGATGTGGTGGGAGCGGAAGCATGTAGCCTATCACCTTTCTAAATGGTTTCGCACCAACTTCGAACAGATAAGTAGGTACCTATTTTCTTCTTTGAATTCAATATCTAATTAAGTTTATTTTTCGCTTTTTAGAGCAGCAATAAGTGTTTTTTTTTTTGGAGTCGGTATAATTTTTTTTTAAGTTTGTTTATTTTTTCATTTTTAGAGTAATTAGATATTACTGTTATTCTTAAGTAAACTAGAATCATGGGCAGACCAACTAAACGTGCCGCCCGCATGGATATTTCGAGGAACATAGGGCGAAAATTACAAGTGAGGATGAAGTTTTTTGAGTTTGGCGGGAAAAGTACCAATCCCTCAGGAATAAAATTAATATGGGACCACCTGTGAAGTATACTCTTTCCACCTAAAAAAAATAATTTTGTAAATCGGTCCACGATTGACTGAGGTATCGGTGAACATACATTTAAAACAAAAGTCGTAACAAAAAGATTCAGACAATCGAGAACCTCCTCCTTTTGAAGTCGGTTAAAAATACAATGAAATCGTGGTGAGATTGTACTATGACGCGATAAGATCACCTTAAAACTCACCTATCATAAACCCTGTCATCCTTCCCTTTCCGCACTCCATAGTCGTCATCTTCACTTCCACTGCTACCCCGGCGAGCCTTTCCGCCTTTCCCAGCCAACGCCTTCCGAACAACCACTATGTTCTGTCTAGGGGCGCTTTCTCTCGCCATGTTCATACTAGGCCTTTGACCTTGAGCTTGCATCTATAAATAACATAACGTTTTATTTTTAGTTTAAGGAAGTTTATACTTTAGGTAATATAGGCCTGCGCCTTCGCTCGCGTGATGTCCCGATAAAAACATACTCACTTCACACACAAACTTTAGCATTTTTAATATTAGTGTGATTTTGTCGTGAAACATCAAACAGCAGGTTGCCGACCTGTACAGTGTACAGCCAGCCAGGTCCGGACCTGGCTTTACAGGTTGGCAACGCTGCCAATACTGGAGAGGCGTGTCTTGAACTTCTTAAAGTTAGTAGTAGGTAAGTGACGCTGACGGGATTAGACCTTTTGCGCTTAAGCAAGTCGTAGGTTTGAAATATTTTCGGTGTTTCGCATCTGTCAGGCGTTCCGCACCGGCTCAATTTGTAATTAGTATTTCAAAACTACAAGTAATTTTATCGAATTGGGCAGGACTTCTCCTGCCCAATTCGATAAAAGGAGAATCTCAACAAGTTATCAACTGTTTTTTTTTTGTTCTGTGTTTTATCCGCAATCAGTCTTCAGACTATGAGCCGTTTTGTTGTTGGCATGGTGTTAGCATGTAAGAGAATTGGTCAAGCGATCATATCTCCTTTCATAATCATCATGCATCAAGTTCCTTGATGTGTTGTCTGCGCAGCCTTTTTGGGTAGTAGTTAGATGGCATACAACTATGTTAAGTTATCAACTGTAACGATTTTTTATAAGGTACAAACAAATTATTATCTTTATAAAAAAATGCATATACATAATAATAACGATAACATTTTATTTACCTGCATCTGACCAGAATGGCCAGGTCTAGAGGTGTAATATGTTGTGGTCGGCGGCGGTCGTCTCTCCGTACTCTCAGGGTCGTACTTGAGCAGTTCATCCCTGGCCCGTTCCTCGCTCCAGCCGTGTTTAACTAACGTATTCTTTACAAACTGAAAAGAGCATGGAATTTAATAGCAGCTTTACATAATCGTCGTCACCACTCGTCAAACGACTCGACGAGACGCTCGACGCAACAATCGATTACGAGTGCCGACACGGGCAACCTTTAATACAATACAGTGTTTAGTCAGTTAGGTGCCATCTCCACGAGCGAGTTATTATCGTCGCACCACGTATTTATATACAACCTCAATTCCTCATAGAACGTGCCTCACACGGCGATGTTATCGACGAGCGGCTGAATGCGAGCAAAATATCAACGTATCGTTGCGCACCTGTCGTCACACGCGGAGTCCTCGCATCGCGCTCGCTGCGGAAAGTTGTCTGTCAAATAAAACTGTACTTGAAAAGAGTACAGTTTACAAAGCAATTGTACAAGGAGTCGGCGCGATCACGAGGCGAGCCGTCGTGAGTCCCGTCGATATGCTGAGAGATTGCTCGACGATAGAAGCGTGGACCCGTCGCGATGCACTAGCTCGTGGAGGTGGCGCCTTAGTCTGCTCGGTACACGCGTGCACAAGGCACAGAATAAATAATAGTAAAATAAATTCAAAACCAGCCAAGTGCGAGTTGGACTCGCACCGAGGACCGAGGGTTCCACACAAACTTGTAGGAATTAAATATTTTTTGTGATATAACTACAAATTTATGGTTTTCGAATTTTTACATGGGCTTATTTTACAATTGTGGCTTCTAGAAGATTTTATGCTTTCTTAAGATTGGAACATGCATCTCAGCTGACCTTTTGTTAAAAAGTCAAAAATCTTTATGCAATGAGATCCTAGTTTGTTTTTATTTGCTACTGCTACCTAATGCCCTTGCTAACAAATTTATAGATAAAAACAAAACAAAAAGTTATCTCTCAAAAAGCCCTTCAAGATCTCATACGAAAACCGAAGGAATCAATATGTATAACGCCACTGGGCTTACTCCATTCATATCGATGTCGAGCTTGCAGCAATCACTCAACTCTTGTTTTATGCCCACGACAGGCAGATCGAAAGAAAAAAAGAGATTTAAAAAAAAAATACTCACAATAGGAGAGATATCTGGGAACATTTCCACCATGTTCCTAAACCGCCGTTCCTTTACGACAGTGGTGAGTTCCACAACAGGTGGTGGGGCCGGAGCAACCTTCTTGGCCGGAGATGCTGCATCATCAGAGTCTGAGTCTTGGAGCCGGATGCGTTTGTAGACTGCTGGTTCACCATTACGAATGACAACTTGGTTTGGAGCACGGACAACCATTTGGTTGGGAGACAACATTCTGATTTGAGTTTCTGTTGAAAAAATTAATCATTTAAATTGTTTACTGGTGATTGTCAAACATTTATTATCATCAAGAGCCCGCAGAAGCCCACTGTTGAACATTAGGCATTCCCCAACATTTCCAAAATTATCTTGAGACATTTTCATCAATCTTCTTTTAGTTGTTTCCACAAACTAGGAGTCCATCTCCGTTATTTTAAGAAGCTGGGCTGGCCTGGGTCAGTATAACAGGGGGAAATGCACAATACACCCCAATGCAGGACATCAGAGCAGAACTAACAGGACAGTTCAAATCCAGAGTGAGTTGGTACCTTATAAAGCAAGCATGCTCCATCTTAGACCAAATCTTCATAATACTGGTCAAACACTAGACTATTGTATAAGGCATTTCAGCAAAGATGACACCCGAGATCAAAAAAGTAAACTACATCATTTATACTGGAATATACTGGACTATAGTAAAGCCAATAAATTATTTCAACAGGAAACAATAATTTTCCAAATATTTTTATGATATTATTGTTAGTGAATGTAGTTGTAGTGCAATTATCTAAGGTACTGTATTTTTTCTTTAAGTTGACAAATACGAAAGAATAAAATACTTTTTGTGTAAGGGTTCCAACCTCCACCTTTGGAATCCAAGCCAACCTCACCTGCCCGTGGCGCACCTTGCTGTATAATAAACAGGGCTTTGGCGACAGGCTGATTGCAGCATAGAGCAGCCTTACACTGGTACAGTTAAATCCCCAGGCAGCCAATGGGCAGCAGGGTCAGCGATGGGCGAAGCTGTGCAGTGATCCCCAACCTGTGGGGATTATGGGCATATTACCCCAATTCATTTAGGCCTATGTCGAGCAGTCTATAGAATGCTAGTCTTTTCCTGTCTAGAGAGGAAACAAGACAACACCCATTTGGTATATTTTTCACCTGCAAGTTTGAAAATGTTCCAGATACTACACTACTATCTTTATTCCTCATGTTGAACCCTTCACAGTGAAATAAAAAAATGATACCTCCAAATAAATAAAATGTACAAATTGATAGAATCAAATTATGCCATGTCAATTATATTCATCATTAGTTCAGCAGTAGGAAATAGGTAATCTATTCTGAAAAAATGCAATTTGCCTGTGAAGCAGAAGGTATTACCCTTTTATAGTTAAAAACGAATGTCACACAATGTAGACATAGCCTATTTTTTGCCCTACATTTAGGAACATGCTAAATGAGTGCTGCTATGTATAATAAACAATAGTCATATCAGAAAATACTTCAAAATACAATTTGTATAAGTTATTATGGAAAAACACGGCTATTGCACGAAAAAGTTTGGTTATAAAATTGTAAGGCTGAGTCCCAGCTGTGACCTATCCCGATCAGCTGATGCAATGTTATTGTGAAAAGTCAAAATCAAGATTTTCTTATCTCAAACGAAGCTAGGGCACCGAAATCAAATCAAATCTTCAGAGTCTAGTGATAAAAAACGAAACCTTGAAACAACGCAACGGTCACCGACACGCTAGCCATTGATGCTACCAGTGAGAAACACGTGCAACGCTGGATCATAGCTATTGCGATGATTGTGTACTAGGGAGCTACTCACGGGAGTTAGATGAAGAAGCGGTGACAGTTACGGGACCGCTAGGTCCAGAAGGGCCGTTCGGTTTCCTCTGGAACCTATACTGCCTGAGATAACTCAACACACTTGGACTTCTACTATCGGACATTATAGTTCTAAATGTTCTTTGTAGCTAACACTTTTCTGTTATAAATCATACGATAGTTTTTCAATAGAAATAACAACATTTACGAGAAAAGTCACATTTAGAGCACAACACAGGACTAAGACAACAATACGGCCATTTTTCTCCGCGAGACTGACTGACTAATTTATTTTAACAAAAAGAAACCAATAAAAATATACGTCAACAGTGAAGTTTTAGCATAACACCAATCAAGTTATCGTTTAGAGTAATCGACCAATGAAATTAAAGTAGAAAAACTAATGTCATGATAATTTGATTTATGATTGGCTGCGTCAAAATGTTACCAGTTCTAAAAAAGCTAGTGAAGTGATGGCTTTACTTGATGAAAGTACTTTACACGTTCAAGCTCACAAGCGCAATTTCTTCTTCTTAAAAAAATTACCTCAACAGTGTGGTTTTAGCCGATCAAGTAATAGTAGTAATCGACGAATGAAATGATGTGTAGAAAATCTGATGTCATAAAAATATGATTTGATTGACTGCGTTAAAATGTTACCAGTCCTAAAAAAGCTAGTGAAGCTGTCAGGCTTTATGTACTTTACACGGCATAGCTCACAAGCGCAATTTCTTCTTCTTCTTATGAAGCAATTGAGATACAATGAAAATAAATCACCAAAATGTTGGAACTCTGCCTGTAAAAATTCTTTGCTTTTCGAGATAAAATGTAAAGACCGGTGAAGTTTTTAAGAAGGGCCAGCACATAGAGAAACTAAGGGCAGCACTACAATTCAATGTTGCCATTACCACACACACGGTTAAAAAAAAACGGCTGAAATCACATCAGTCAAGCAAGTCAGATCAGACAGATTCTGTCTATCTAGTATTGCCAGAAGGTTTCATTTCTTACAGTTTTTGTATCTTTTGACCCTCTCACATAACATGTAACAAATTCTTATCTAGATGACATTATTCGTATATTTAAAAAAAAAAGAGATTTGCAATACCCAATTTTTATTGCAAACTGTTTACGAACGCATCCAAATTGAACGTACTTAAAACTGGCTTGTGATTTTTTCACAACCACGACCAGACAATTACGTACGTACTGGGCGTCGACGGCACCTGCTGTTTGGATGTCCTACTTTGCGGACCTGTCACGCAAACAACATACCAACTCTTAGAGCACAAACTATAATTAATAAGTTTCTCCAAGAATGTAACCATGTAGATATTTTTGCTGATAGTCTCATATCTATAATAAGATCATTTATGATATTTCTTAGTTTTAATTTAAGATACTAAGTGTTTACAGTGTAAACTGTGTAAACTTTGTATCTTTATTTAATGAATCTATTAAATTAAATCGAAATCGAAATTCTAAACTAAATTAAATACACTATTAGACAACATAGAATCCCTTATTTTCCGCCAACATAGGCGTATATAGAGGGGGGGCCAGGTGGGCCGCCGTGAAAAGATTGACGGCTGCCTGGCCTGGTGGTTCCTGAGTGCCGTAAATAGGGCGCGGCGGGCAGAACCATGTTTTGGGTCTTACATGGTTAGTAAGATTTATGAATTATTAGGGTAATGTCTCAGATATAAATATTTGTTTTCTTTTTTTATATTTTGTACATAAGTGAATTCTATGCAAGAAAAGTTTCGCGGCTCACTCCGCTCATCAATACAATTGCTTACTTTTGGTTCTTGGTCGCACCTAATGTGCACTAAACTGTTGACCAATAAAGGTGCAATGCTAAAAACTACCGTACCCTGTAATTAGCTATACTAAAAAAAAACGTGTGGCACTCGGGGACTGCCGCGGTAAAGCTATTGCATAGCATTTTGTATCAACTTATGCAATTATAATTATTTATTTATTTTATCTATGCAGTATTTCTTTTTCTTTGATATTAATTCAAGTTACACTTTTTGAGCGTGGTGACCGATAAGAAAACATTTTTTTTCCTTTTATTAAATAAAAACACGTCTAGTTGCGCGCACACAAACACCGTGTCGAAGACTGCCGAAAAGAAACGACGTTAGACAATGCACGGCCTTCAAGCCACACCTCCGTGCCCGTCGGAGTGGGGAGCGTGAGGTTTTTTTCGTTACGGAATTTCTGGATTCGGTCCCCGCGCTCAAGGCCCTCGATAGAAGCTATGCAATAGCTTAAAAATCGCGGCACACTCTTCTCACAGACTTCGTATTCTCCATCTAGTGTTACAGTCTTTCTCTTGCTTCTTTCGCAAAAATATCGCAACGCTCGCCTATTTCGTTTACGGTTCCGAAGCAGCTACTTTTGTTTCCTAAGGGTATCTAACTACGCACTGTAAAGTTATTTATTATACTAATCGCCCTTACTCACTACTACACATTGAGTGGCGGTTCAGCTTTTTTCAGCCTTTTTGCGCCTTGCTTTTTCTCAGCTTTTGAGCCAATTATCAGTCATGACATCTCAGGAAACAGGGCCTAACGGCAAGGTGACGGATACGTACCATTCTCGTTCCATGTTTTGACCGTAGATTAGAAATTTGTCAAAATATGAAACGAAACCAGACCCAATAAAAAAAATCTACACATCTCACACACACACTACGTGCAACTATCAAAGGCATTGAAAATTAAATCCTACTTAATATTATAAATTCAAAATTTTGTGAGTATGGATAAATGGATGAATGTTTGTTACTCGTTCATGCAAAAACTACTGAACGGATTTGGATGAAACTTGGAATATACATAGTATGTGACTTGGATTAGGCTACTTTTTATCCAGGTACCACGCGAATGCAGCCACGGGCAAAGGCTAGTTTAGAAATAAATCACACGATAAAATTAGACTTTATCGTACTGACGATAAATCGAACGGAGCACAGAATGGCCTCTCGCGTAAAGGCCCTTCTATCGCTTACAGTTTTTGTCCGCCTGCCTCCTAAGATGACTCAAACTGTAGCTTAATTCAATCCTGAGATACCATTTTTTCCGTTTCTTGAATAGCTCAAAAAAAGTTATTGGGAAATTCTCAATTAAAGTCAGCGAACAAAATTTGAAATTTTGGCAAATTTTTAACAAAAGGCAAACAATGTCACAATTTCATTAATCTGGGCACCATACTCGACCAGGAAAACAAACATTTGCAATGTTAAAAACGATAATATAACTTTTGTAGCAAAAATGTAACATTATAGGAAACGAAACTAATCGACTCAACCCAAGTAACACATCAAAGCAGTATAACGGCCGTCTTACAGCGTTTTTGTATCGTTTTCGCATTTTGAGTTAGTTCTATAGTAGCATTACAAACGTTTATACGGCTACTGTAATGCTTATTTGGGCACAAATTATACGGCTTTAGATCTTATATAGGTTCACAATAGTTGTATAATTGCATTACAGGCGCATTATATTAGCATTATTGTGGTCAAAGAAAGTATCAATCACACTAAAGAAACATTATTATGGTCAATGAAGTTGCCAACCGCATTACAGTAGCATTATTCTAGCAACATTATTGATAATGAAGATGCTTAATGCATTACAAAAGCATTAGACTGGCATTAGAGTGTAGTAAAAGCATGATTGAAGCTAATTATGAGTTCACAGTTAAAACTTAAATAAACCCTTTATCATTGCAAAAACATCCCTAATACCATGGTACATATGTTATAATATAATAAAAGTTATAATTTAGCTAATTACTTTGTCTCGCAATATAATATGGATGAAATAAAAATAGTGTGGAAATTTATAATGCTAACAAGTTTTAGAATCTTTTGGTATTTATGCCTTTAAATATTACTGCGCTTAGTAGTTTACTGTAAATGTCTATACATGTTTCATTGAAAATTTTCACGCGCCTTCGATATTTTGTGGTTTTGAAATAAAATTTTAGCTAGAGATAGGTCTAAAATAACCAAAAAAATTGTGTGAGAATGAATTTTGCATAAATAACAGCATAGTATTGGTGGACAGGGTTAAACTTAGTTACATCTTTATTACAAATGTTTATAGCTTTTATAAATAGGTCCGATAGATAATATTTTTTGGTTATAAAATATTAACAAAATGGTGTCGGTCTACAGCAGCCCGGTGAGCCTTAATACAGGCTAATAATTAATGTATATACAGCTTTTCGCACTACAATAACTCACGTGTATTTGATTAAAGAGCTATAAGATGTATAACATAACACAGTTGGTCTTTAAAAATGCTAGCATTACAATGGCTTACATTTATTCTGTTCAGCAATACAAGGCTTTTACTTACAACTTATAAGTGCTATAATACAACAAAAGGAACTAAAAACAGCTCAAAGCTGTATAACGGATTTACGTTGCATTATAATGGTAATAGTTTATGCTATTATCCAGCCTTAGGCATTGTCTTACAACTTAAAAATGCTACTGTAGAGCCTAAGGCACTAAAAACAGCTGAAAGCTGTGCAACTGCGTTGTGGTATGCTGCACTAAAACTAAAGGCTTTACAAAAACATTTTGATATGCCATTATCCAACCGTTATACAGTGCAAAGCATCATAATGGTTTTCAAATGCCAATATAATGCGTCAAGATGCTCGGTGAACTTATATAAGCGTTTATACGGACCTGAAGCTCTAGATGAGTTTATAATTCGTTAGATATAATGCTTCCTGTGTTACTTGGGAAGGGCCCTGGCAGCACTGATTCCGTCCGCCAGCCAGCCAGCGTCGCCAGCGCTTTTTGGTCCGTTTTCGGACTTTTTCTGGACTCAGCAGACTTTTTTTCGGATTTAGAGGTCTTACGGACTTTTACAGACTTTTTTGCCTTCGATACATTTTTGTACTTTAAGAAAATTAAATTTTAACCACTACAAAAAAAAATTGCGGCTCTGTCCATTCGTCGGTTTTGCATACATCCTTGTTGTTACCTGTCCTACCTGATTCCACCTTTATGATCCAGGTCCTGGATCATTATCATATCCTGGATGCCAGGATCATCTTTCATGATAATTGCGGCATGCTCCACTCGCCATCTACATTTCAAGCATAAGTTAAGATTGCTGATTGGGTCTGTTACTTTCAGGACGCTTTCAGGTTCGTTGAACGAAGCTTGGTGCAGGATTTATCAAAAATGAAATAGCATGTGATGCACACAATACTTTATTTCGGAGGTGAACCATAACACAATACTAAACAATATTGCTTATACCTACAATAACTAGAACGCTTCGTTAGTGCGATGCAGAAGACGTAGGTACATATTTAGCAAGTCCATCTAGTATGCATTTGAGTTAAGCTTCATAGTATACAATTCCTAACATACTTCCCGCCAAGGACAATATTTAACAAATCTTTTCTTTCTTGCAATATTGGCCTTTAATAAATTGTTAATGCTGAAAATTCCAAAACATAACACGCAGGCTTAACAATTAATTAATTGATATGCAATGCAAATCAGATTCCTCTTATTATCTTCTGGAAAGACCTCATCTATTTCCGGATGCACTTGTTTTAATGTTTCCTTGCTGTCTATCTTGTCTGAATTGACTGATACGTCTTCTTTAGCTTTTCTTTCCATGCATTCTTCCAATATGGTATTTCTTTTGAAGAATCCCTCAACGGTTCAATAAGCTCTGCATAATCACCTTCGCACTTTGGTTTGGTATCTGAATCAAAACTTGGTTGCTCTTTATGTTAGTGGTTTGCATTCTTTGTATCGCTGGCTGCGCGCTCCATATAAGTTTTTCAGGTTATGTAAATTTACTTTGTTTTTAAAAATAGGTCATCCTTTACATGAACAGGGTGCATTTATCTGAACACTGTAATTGTACTAGTCAATAAGTTATATTATGTTGCAATAAATAAACTAAACTTAACTAAACTACATAATCATCATCTTGCAGGCAGGCATGAAAGTTTTGAAATAACTTTGTATTGGTCAACACAATGGCTTTCCAAAGTTGCTCTAGGCACTCTAACCTTACTTCAATGAATGTTGTTGTTATTTATCTTCCGGAGCATTTTTAAAGTTTTGATGTGTTCTACATATATAACGGATGTTATATCTTTGAAAGAATAAGTAATTGTCCATCTTGATGAACAGGTAAAATCATAAAAATCCATTTTTTTCTAAGTCCAAAATGATCCAAAATTTTCAAATTCTTTTAAAATCCTGACAGAAAACGGGCATGGATTCCCCGTCCCAACCAAATTATCCAAAAAATATCTATAATAATTTCAAGCTCGTTTTTGCCCAGCCCAACGGAAATGCAGCTGTTGTCTGCGGTTTTCGTGGACCGATCAAACCTCGGTAAGCCGCAACGACTTTCCATAGAACACCACAAGACTCAGTTTGAGCATCGTTCTAAAATACCATAATTATCTAAAAAAGAATTGTATTGCGGGAAGAAAGGCTGTCAAGTCTGGTTTATCAATTTATCATTGCCACAGCTAGATGGAGTGACGTAGGCTGATCATAATAATGACGATTTAGTTCTTGAAAATGTAATTCAGTGAACCTTGAATTATTACAATAGCCCTTTTATTAAAAAAAAAAAAAATAATCAGAGTGAAATTACCTTGAAAATTATCTAAAGCTTTCGTCCACTACACGTCCTTCCTATCACAGGATCATGCCGATGAAATTACCCCAAACGCAGGTATGTGAAACATGGAATACCGAATACTGTAGCAGTACTGCATGGCCTCTGCGCAAGATGACACGCAAAATCATGAAGCTTTCCACATTCTTTCTTATAACGCTTTAAATGCTCCTCGCTGGTTGCCCAATGAACAGCTTGTCGCAGGCCTCCGGCAGCTCGTAGCTGCAGACTTAACACCTGAGCAGCGATCCACCACTTCACGTAATCACGTAATTTTGTCTTAGTTTACTGCAATGCCGTAAAAAGGGCGATGCCACTGGTGCCCAGGCACAGAGCGCAGGCTCTAGGGGGGCGCAGACTCTAGAGGGGCGCTGAAATGACCAAGTTTTGGGTCATACATAGTATTCAGAAATCATTATAAGGTTGATACAGATCAACAACGTAGTTTTATTTTCTGGGGGGCGCAAAAATGACGAAGACTATAACCAAGTTTCGGGTCAGGCATGGTTGTATTAATTGATTTGTGAATTGATGATAATAACCTTACTAGTTTCCGCCCGCGGCTTCGTTCGCGTGGTACCGGAATAAAAAAACACAAACTATGTATATTCCAAGTTTTATCTAAACCCGTTCAGTAGTTTTTGCGTGAAAGAGTAACAAACATTCATCCATTAATCCATACATCCATACATCCATACATCCATACATCCATACATCCATACATCCATACATCCATACATCCATACATCCATACATCCATACATCCATACCTCCATACATCCATACATCCATACATCCATACATCCATACATCCATACATCCATACATCGATACATCCATACATCCATACATCCATACATCCATACATCCATACATCCATACATCCATACATCCATACATCCATACATCCATACATCCATACATCCATACATCCATACATCCATACATCCATACATCCATACATCCATACATCCATACATCCATACATCCATACATCGATACATCGATACATCCATACATCCATACATCCATACATCCATACATCCATACATCCATACATCCATACATCCATACATCCATACATCCATACATCCATACATCCATACATCCATACATCCATACATCCATACATCCATACATCCATACATCCATACATCCATACATCCATACATCCATACATCCATACATCCATACATCCATACATCCATACATCCATACATCCATACATCCATACATCCATACATCCATACATCCATACATCCATACATCCATACATCCATACATCCATACATCCATACATCCATACATCCATACATCCATACTCACAAACTTTTGCATTTATAATATTAGTAGGAGTAGGATAATTGGTTGAATTACCAACTTTTTTAGATTAACAACTTTTTCATATTTTGTATGCTCACTTTGCTAGAAAAATTTTGCGGCTCGCTCCACTCGCCAATTGTGTTGACAGCTTTTATTTCCTAATGGCACAGTATGAGTATTCATGTTGCACATGAATATTGACTAATAAGGTTGTAATGGCCAAATCTTCCGTAACCCGTCCTATAAAGTTTACAACAATAATTAATTAGAATACAACAGCGGTAGTTAGATATAATAAAAAAATCGCGGCTTGCTCCGCTCGCCATCTTAGTTTCTCCTACAATTGTAGCAGTTACTAGATGTAAAAAAATTGCCATTGATTTCTTTGTCTTGTTTCTATTGTTAGATATAATAAAAAAATCGCGGCTTGCTCCGCTCGCCATCTTAGTTTCTCCTACAATTGTAGCAGTTACCTAGATGTAAAAAAATTGCCATTGATTTCTTTGTCTTGTTTCTATTGAACATTGTATTTTTTAAGGTAGTAGAGTTCTTTGTGGAGAGCTCGTAGAGCACGTTCCGGAAAAACGTGATCTACGGTGCAATGCTTTGTGATAGGTAATGGTTACCACTTAACATCAGGTGGGTTATGTACTTGTTCCATCTTCAATTGGTATAAAAAAAAAATTAAAAAAAACATCAAAAATTTTGCGCCTACTTTACCTTTGCGCTACGCTCACCGATTTTACTGATTTTGTTTTTGTGAGGAATGCACTTGCCTGAAAAGTAACTTTACGTAGCTCAGAAAAAAGTAGGTACCTACTGTTCCCGAGGAATAAGTTATTTTCAACTTTTAATGCAAGCAAAGCCGCAGTCAAAAGCTAGTAGGTTATATAGAAATACGGTGATTAGGGTCTGATGATGAGGCAGGAAAGAGAAATTTGGAGTTTTTGGAGGTTGTCTTTATACCCATTGAAATTACAAAACGGATTATTTTGTCGTATTTTGGACTGTTTTGACCTTCAATTCGGATCTGTTTCTGTTTGACTGCCGGCAACACTGCAGCCAGCTGTCAAATGTTCTGTATGTCAAACTATTAGGTGCGGCCATGTTGATCTGTAGTGAATAAAATTGTGCTATTTTACTTTTAGTTTAATAATTTGACACAATATGCCCAAATGCGACCTCAAGACGAGATACATCCCCGCGACATTCGCTTGGACATTATTACTGGGCACAACGTCCCTATTTTTCTATTTCCCGTAAGTACACAAATGTCCTAAGTCTTTTTTTAATTTTTGGTTTGACAACTTTCACATGGGATTGTTGATGTATTTCTATCTGAGTCCAGCACCCTTGCTTTTATGCCTTTGTTATAGTAATAATTTCAATGTGCATATATAGCCGATAGTGATATTAATAACATTTCTTACCAGACATACCAACAAGAAACCTTCAAACCTTAATCTAAATTCGCGTTAAATTTAATCAAATCTTTTTTAATAAGCGTGCCTGTATACCTAAAAGTCATTGTATGCTTGCTTTTATGTGTACTTAACTATCAAAGCAATTAGCAGTGGGTTTTGCAACAAGGTTTCTGTTTTCTGACTCAGTGAATTTAATCTATTGGCTGGGCAATAAATTCTAAGAGTAAATAACAAACCATCCACTATAATAACAAATTAATGACCAATTTTATATTAATAACATTTGTGAAATAACTAAAAATATGGTAAGTAGTTACGCTCCACAAAGTAATTAGACTATGTCTTCTTATGGAATTTATCATTTACTTTCACTATGCTCCTCTAATGATATGGTGGCTAAAACAAACCTAATTCCTACTAATAATATATTTGAAACCTTAATGTTTAGTTGTTTGTTTGTTTCTCTTTTAAAACTACTGAACGGATTAAACTAGAATTTTTCACACTCTAATGGAAGAATAACAATAGGCTACTTTTATCCAGGCACCATGCAAACGAAGCTGCATCATTCAAGTATTATACTAACTAGTTAAGCTACCTAAGCCTTGAATCTACTCTGCCTAACCTAGTCCTGGAAATAAATGATAAATCTTTCTATCACCACAGGTCACTTTATAATAGTTCCTGTATTTGTTTCAGGTGCCAGTACTATCTCCTAAGACATCCATGGGTGCCAGCATATCAAGGTGTCATAACCTTTTTTGTTTTGGCCAATTTCACGCTGGCCACTTTCATGGACCCGGGTGTCATTCCAAAAGGTAAGATACCCTGTCTAGTCAGGATATATTATGGTGACCCTAGATTCGCGCAAGAGGAAAACAAAGCGGTGATTTTTCTTAAAATTTAAATAATTAAAATAAGTATATATATTAAAAGTATTCAAAAAATATAATTATGGGACTTTGAGCCCTTTTGCGAATCTGAGGGACCGGAGTGTTTAATAATCCAATGTCTTAAATTTGAGCCTTATGTAGTGTGGTTTGTCCAGTGACTGTCTCTCATTTGTTCTCTGCAAATCTTTATGCTAGACTTTGAATACTATGTCTCTTTAAACATACAGTATTGTAAGGTGTAACTTATACAACCATGCGAGCCTTCAATGTTGCTTAAAAGTATTGATTGTAAAGCATGCCCCAGTTTAAGTCTAATCTTAACTTCTGAAACCTCACAATACTGTGTAAATATTTACTTTGTCATATTAGTCACTCATTGCTAGGAAAGGCTTAGTAAATAGCTGCCTGGTTTGTTCAGTCAGTCAAATATTCTGTTATCTAAGATAATGTTTATGTAGTTAAGTAACTTTATATCAGATAAATTATAATCTAATAATGTATCATATTATATTTTGTGGAACATATCCATATAACCTAAGTAGGCTTTATCTTTTCTTCTACCCTGCATTGGGAATCAACCTTGCATCTTTTGTGTCTCAGGCAGTTACTTACCCGTACAGGTTTAATTTTAAATTTTCAAGCTACATATCAGAACTTTACCCATGACAATCCATTTTATTTGAAAAAGAAAAAAACGGCTAGTTGCAAGTCGGACTCTCGCACCAAGGAGAGATCTTCTCTCTACAAACTTATAGGTATTAAAATATTGTTTTTAAGATGTAACTACTAAGGTACTTATTTCTATATTGTAGGTGCATATCCTTACATGCTACTTACTTTACATAATAAATGACTCAGCAAGTTAAATTTATGTAAGACTAGCTTCCGCCCGCAGCTTCGCTCGCGTGGTAGCCGAATAAAAAGTAGCATAAATATTAATTCAGGTCAAAAACTACCATATTCCAAGTTTTATACAAATCTGTTCAGTAGTTTTCGCGTTATAGAGCTAAAAACATTCTCCTTCTATCCTCACAAACTTTCACTTATTTATTTTATTTATTTATATGAGTAGGAAGGACTAGTTTCCGCCGGCGGCTTCGCTAGCGCTCCCTAGATGAAAAGTAGACTTATGTACTCCTGTCGGCTGAACATCACTGCCGTAGAAAAGGTTTTTGTCTACGAAATAATAAAACATTTTTAAACATACAAGAAGCACTCACCACATCTGCTTATAGTCGGCAAGACTGATCGCATGATAAGCATAAAAAAAAAACATACATGTAGCATCATTTGAAATGTTACAATCATGGGTAATTGCGATGATGTTGTTGAATGTTTGCGATGTAGGGAGACCCACAAACGTGAAAAATACGCTGTCTTCTCTACTGTAGAGAACAGATAAGCGGAGTGCTTAGAGGCCTTCGACGGACGAATTGCCCATACAAACGTAATGCCAAAATGATATCTTATTCAAGCATATTTCCACTTTATTGTTGTATTATTTGTATTCCTATAGTATTTTTACAAATACTTACTTAAAATCAAATAAAAGCCAATTGCATTTTGCACTTGTCTTCCTCTTTGTCTCGTATTAAAAACAACAATATCTTACGTGTTTATTGTTAAGGAACATGGCTTATATTATCTAGTTATAGAATAACAATACTATTTAAAGAATACATAAAGTTTTCAGTCATCATTTTTGGTATTACGGAACACAACCAAATTCATATCAAATATACTATTGCTATCCCGTACGCACGGCTACATCAATTCATCTGCTAAACAGAGACAGCGATATCTGGAGCCATCCTTTACATGCGCCTCGAATTGAAGTTGTGAGCGAGAATCGCCGCATTCTTAAGGGGCTGGTCAAAAATATGTGGTTCCATATTGTACCTATAGGTTATTATGTACAATGTATGTGGGGATCAAGGGTATGTTGGATGTTGTTTTTTGACCTTGGCCTCTGACTACCTCGCTAGGTACTTTAATTATTAACTGTTGACATTTCGTGTTTGCTCCGGTTTATTTTAGTCGATTGTTCTGTTAGGAAATCGATCGGTCAGATGAAATGTATCGGGAATGATAATCTTTCGAATATCTTTTACAATTCGATGACCTCTGTGGCGCAGTGGGCGAAGGCCTGCCTGATACGCAAAAGGTTGCTGGCCCTTTAAAATAAATAAATAAAATATAATAAATAATTCCCGCCGCGAGAAAAATGTCTGCAAATATTTGTTTTTTGTTTTGGTGTTTTATATTTATAATGTGTATGCATTTACAAAAAATATATATAAATAGAATATCAGTCATTCGGTTCCCCATAAATCAAGTTCTGCTTCGTATTATTATTATTATTTTAATTTTATTGGGAGACTTATTAAAAGGATTGAGAAAGGTATGCTGAGATGGTTTGGGCATGTAGAAAGGATGAATGAAAGAAGAGTGACGAAAAGAGTATATGAGGCGAGTGTGAATGGGACAGTTGAAAGGGGAAGGCCTCGTCATACGTTCTGCGATCAAATCGGAGGCGTGCTGGAAAAAGGCCAAGTCAAAAGTACCTAAACCACGAGCATGTATGAAGAATGCGATGCGAGTGAATGAAGCAAAAGAGGTATGTCAGGATCGTAGCAAGTGGAGATCCGTGGTTTCTGCCTACCGCTCTGGGAAAAAGGCGTGACTGTATGTGTGTACGTAGTAAAAATGCATTTGTTTATTTTGCGGGTTGTGTCACGTCTCTTTATACGCTAAAGACAAAGACCTGCGCTGTATTCATCCACTAAAATAATAAAAAGGTGAATGTTTGTGCATGTTTGGTATTTCTTTTCGCAAAATAAACTACTGAATGGTTTGAGCGGAAATTGGTTCATATCTAGGCAGTTCATCCGAGTACCTAAGATATTTTTTTGCATAAATAAGTGTAGGTAACATTTAGGTCTTAAGACTAGACCAGACTAGTTATTTTAAGAGGTACAGGACTTATTTATCCAAATAGCAAATTTATTGGGGTAGACTATGACGCGATCGAAGCATTTGGTATATTACCACGCAATCGAAGCAGCAGGTAATATGTAGGGCAAAGATAGTAATTATTAAATAGCAGATAAAATGGCCATCAAAACGCATTATCATCGGCTCAGCATCGCCTGGTGTCTATTTCAATGTGTCTGTGTCTAGTATCCAATATGATGATCCAATATGATGATCCCGAACAATCAGTTGGCCTGCTCATCCACTAACTATAAATCATGCCTGGCTCGTTAATGTTTGTATGATCCCCTTATACTAAAAGAACAGTAAAGGGGTTCATTTGTCCGGCACATTTGGCGGGAATCGAAACCGAACCTTCTGCGTCTCAAGCGATCTATCGGCCACTGCTACTAAATAAATAAGTATTTCTCGACAATTTCACACAACATCGTGTAGCCCTAATGTAAGTTGGGTAGTAAGTATACTACATAGATAAATGCTTTTTTAATTTTAAATACATACATATCATACATACACACACACACACACACACACACACACACACACACACACACACACACACACACACACACAAGTCGTCAAAGAGAAGAAGGAAAGAAATAAAAAAAGACAATGATGTTCCAGCTCCACCTGACGAGGATCGCGAGGATGACTTCAGAGCGCCTCTGTACAAAAGTGTGGAGGTGAACGGCATAACTGTGCGGATGAAATGGTGCGTCACTTGCAAGTTCTACCGGCCCCCGCGCTGCTCGCACTGTTCCGTCTGCAATCACTGCATAGAGGTATTACAACACTATGAATATTTTCTTTCATTTAGAAGCGCTCATGCCGTGGCCTAATGTTCTTCGCAGAAGATGGATTGTTTAAACAAGATCTACTTTAAAATTTTGTTTTAACTGATTTTCGTGCTGAGAAAAAATCGTAAATATGTGCCTACCCTCATGTAAAATACAAAGTAGTTATGTACCAAAATAAAAGCTTATAGAAAAAATGGCTGGTAGATTTATTTAAACTTAGACGCGCGGTTGCGTTTTTTAAATACATAAAGCTATTGGATGACGTTTGACGCAGCGGCAAACGAAATGCGTTTACCTGTGAAAAATATCGCAATGCGTTTTCCGCTGCGCTTGCCGCAAAGAGCAACCGCGCGCTTTGATCATCATCATCGTGATAATGATGGAAGCGCTCGGTTGGCATAGGCCTGCCCTAAAGAGCACCATTGCGCCCAATCCTGTCCGTGCGCTTTAGTGTATCAAAATATGATGGGAAAAAAAGAATAAAAAAAACTGAGGAAAAAATAATATAATTTTGTAGGTATGTCGTATATTAAGTCACGTTTGGATATATAATTATAAGTTATAAATAAAGGAATGCCGGACATTATCTCACAACATCAATATAGCCTTAAAGTAAGCAAGCTTCTGTTATGGGAACCAAATGACGCGTCTATTACACATGAATCTTTTTTTTTATCATAGATTACGTAGAAAAGAACCAGGAGTGTGTCTGAGTACTTAACACACTCTGAAACCGAGACAAATATTTGCAGATCATACAAACATTTGTTTCGCGGCGGGAATTGAACTTGCAACCTTCTACGTCTCAAGCGGGCTTTCGCCCAAAACGACACAAAGATTGTCAATCACACTGTAATAATGTAAATGCGATGTAGCTGTGCCGGTGTTAGGCTGCGCTATGCCGCAATCAGTCGGCCGCCAGAGCTCCATTTGTTTGTTAGCAGGATGTACCACGTGCAGGTAAGGTTGGCTTGAGTTCCAAAGATGGGGTTATGAACCCGTAACACCCCTTGTTTTTATAGATTTATGGTATTAACAAGTTGCTTCTTGTTCCAGACATTCGATCACCACTGCCCGTGGGTGAACAACTGCATAGGGCGACGCAACTACAGATTCTTCTTCTTCTTCCTTATATCACTCTCTATACACATGCTCAGTATATTCGGACTAAGTCTATACTTCGTCATGAACTATAGCGGGAAGAATCTCACAGAAATCAAGCCAATTGTGTCGTATCCTTTTCAATAACAAAAATAAATAATCATTACAGTTTGTTGGATATAAGTTGATTCGTGGGATATTGACATTGACGTACACTTGGCTACGGAGACGAAGTCAGCGGGCGCGGCGCGGCGGCGCGTAGAACGGCGCGTTTCATTACATAGATTTTTATGGAAGTGGTCTCGAAGGCAGCGGCGTGGGGAGCGGCGTACGAGCGATGCGCGCCAGTCTAGAGTTGCTGGCGCGTCTGCATTAAAACAACGCTTCCCCGCTCTAGCGCCGCGCGATCTGCCCGCTGGCTTCGAGACCTGCTTTGCGTTGCCGCCGCCCCGCAATCGCTGACTTCGAGACCGCGGTCTTAGTGATGAACGATAACGAAAACCAAAATAGCTTTTCACTGGTTTAACAAACCAAATTATATATATTTAACAAACTGTAGATCAGTGAATTAACATGGATCATATTATTTTGTGCATCAGCTATATAATTAGACTAATAATATATTTTTAAAAGTCAGAGGTACTAAGAAATTGCTTCTGTATTGCCTTCAAAACCGCGTCCCTTTGTATCAATCTTTCTATTGTTAATTTGCACTCTGAAACCCAAGACACTTTCTTCAAGAAGCTTTCAGATATTACACTAGAAATAAAGATCTAAAAGTACCAGAAAACTCACTGTTCCTGCTATACGGCTCTATAAAGTTAGTTAATCATTTAAAGAACAATACGTACCTTTTTTTTAACAAAATCCTTAAGGACTTCTTAATTAATCTGAAAATAAATTCAAAAATGTTGTTAAACTTAATCTATGTACAAAAGCTTATTATAAAATTTCTGATGCAACGATTGTCATGCAACTGTCTCAGTAACAATGTAATAGACATTGTTTTTGAGAGAGTTGGAGACTTTTAAGAATATAATAGAAGAGAATTAAAAAAAATTAGTTCAGCTTAGTTCGGGTTCACTGGTGATTCATCGTTTAGACAAAGATTTATTTGCCACTTAGCACACAATACTTACACTAATAATATATTAATTAATACTTATTATGGTAGTGAAGAGTTAAAGTGATAATAAATGTATATGTGTGTGCTATAGCAGCAAAATTGCCTCGACTGCCATAATCAGCCTAATGTTAGAGCAGTAAGCACTGTTATTCTGTCGAGACCACAACTGCCACAAGACATTGCGAGAATAACTTTATAGGTGAATATATAATGTAGTTACCTAGTCGATGTGATGTCTATTAACCCAGGTACAAATATTATCATATGATATTATTTATTTTGCGCTGTAAAATTGTGTAGGTAATCCTTTTCTGGCAATAAATTTGATTTTATTTTGATTTGATTGTACAATAAAAAAGAATTTAGGCCAATAGACACATTTGATTGAAGCTTGAGAGAGACATTGAGATATATCTTTTGTGATAGGTATTAATTAATATAAAAACTTTGTACTGTTATTCTATGGTACTGAAAGCAATTTGAAAATCTTAATTGTTAATTTACTTTAGTCGCTGATATTCAAGCTATTCGACCTCGGAGTTAGTCTCACACTTGCACATAAACTATTTTGCGATCGTATCTTAAAAATGTTTAGTATTGAAATTACTTCATTTGACTGACACTGTTTTTTGGATACCTAAAAAGGTGCGAGTCGAAAGAAGTATACCTTATGTAACTGAAACGAGGTCTGTCGGTTCTGTCGGCATTATTAAAATATTGTGTCGGATTTTTCTTACAAAAAAGGTAGGTAAGGTAAATCTAATCTTAAGCTAGGCACCTAAGCATAGTGTAGCCTAATATCGACAGCTTTAATTCCCTGGCCGTCGGCGAAATAACTTTTGAACGACTGAATAATGCAGAACATACACGGTGTTAAATCGGTAATAAGTAGACAAGCACATAGGTCTTGGAATTTTCTGTAAGCCCATTTTCTTTAAATAATAAAATAAATTGTGTTCCCCCATCACCCTGCCACTATAGAGTTCATTTGCAGAAAACGGGCTTTGAACATTCATTCAGAATTCCACCGCCCAATATGCAATTAATTCAATCGTATCATAGACAAAGAATGCTAAACAGTATCACGCTACATACAAAAAAAAAACCGATTCACTTCATGTATTTGCTTTTGCTAGTTTAAAAATTGGTTCATTCATACAGGGCGGGGCACAATTTTACCTCATTGGGGGCTTTAGCTACCTTTTCTTTCGTAGTTAGAAACTTTTGTTCAATTGAAAAAAACAATTGAAAATGACAATTGTCAAAAAAAAAAAGTTACTCTCAATCGACTCTATTTCGCAACGGGAACACTCGCAAAATTTAAAAAAAAAAATCCATTCCATACAATTTGTATAAACCGTCATTCGCCATAACATTGAGTTCATGCATTCAATTCGACGCAAAGTGGTAAACGGCGCGGCGCCGGTATCATTAGTCTGCCAACACAATAAGAAGATTTCCCGGCAAGTGTTCGAATGACATACGTGGACTCAATATGCGGCGAATGGTGCTTCATATAAATTTTAGGGAAAACTTTTTTAAATTTTCGCGAAATCTTACGATTTGATTTGGTTACTTAGGTAGCTTAGGAAAAGTTTTCCTGTCGAGAAGTAGAATCTATAGAATAGAAAGATTGAAACCAACTTGTTTTATTTTTCGACACTTAGTTTGTAATTTTCTATGCTGACTGTAAATTTTTCAAAAACCTGAAAATGCTATTGTTTATTTCCTACATAATAAATCTATAGTTTCCTCAGAACAAAACCTTCTTCTAACTACAAAACAAAAGGTAGCTGCCCTCAGTGAGGTAAAATTTTGCCCCACCCTGTGTATTATATCAAATATTCTTAATATGTATTAAGTATTATGGTACAGAGTTGTTGTTCACAATATTAACAGTACAAAATATTAGTTTTTAGTTTGGGTTTTCATTTCAAATCATAAGCTCATGCTACACAAATACATACACAGGGCATGTCGGAGACCTTAGAAGGGCGGTTGACCACATAAAAAAAAAAAACCAGTTTTTTAACACTTGAAGATGGAATAAGTACATGGTCCACCTGATGTTAAGTGGTAACCATAACCTATACCAAAGTAATGCATCTTAGGTCACGCATGTTTGGAACTTGCCCTACGATGCAAATTAAGTTCAGCCACATGGGTCTTAAAGGTGATGAGCCTCTGTATTTTCACCGGTAAACTCTTCAAACAGAAACACAGCAATGCTGCTTCCCGATAGTAATAGACATTTTAGTGTGTGTACCTTTTTCTTTATTTGTTTAGGGCACAGTTATCCAGCGACTGTGAACAACAGCTCTACCATTATTCATCGTAAAGGTTTGAAATGATCTTATTTTTTTTTATTTATTTAGTCGCACACAGGTGTCGGAGTTGGTAATACGCTTATAGCATTATTTTTTGAACGCAGTAACTATAGATTTAATGGATGTTTAGGGCGTCAGAATTGGAATCAAATACATAAGCGGATAATGTTTAAAATCGTTGCTACGCGGTTGTCTAATAATTCAATAATATATTCTTGATTATTCTTATCCAAATCGTGTAATAAGAAAACATTACCCTAAATAAAACCTACGCGGTATTTTGAATAAAACTTTTCAATAAACAAATAGTATAAGTTTAAATGTCTCAAATAAACTATAATTTTCTGAATAAATTACAACAGTATGGTAATAATGGGCATAATCGCAATTCTGGCGATACCTATATTCGGTCTGACCGGTTTCCATATGGTATTGGTCTCCCGAGGAAGGACCACAAACGAACAGGTGACCGGCAAATTCACCGGTGGCTTTAACCCGTTCTCGAGAGGATGTTGGTACAACTGCTGTTATACGCAGTTCGGCCCTCAATATCCTAGGTAAGACAAAATGACCCCGATTTGATGCATCGTTAAGTCCAAAGCTACCCGTAGGGCGTAAAATTTCGGCCAATGACAATGCGTTATTTCTTATGTAAGCTTTATCATTGGCCGAAATTTTACCACACTCTTATATTCCGTGCGACTTAACTTCGAACTTCACTGGATTGCGACCCCTCTCCCGCTTCACCGCGCGGTACCCCGCGCTCGCCCCGTGCGTCTTTTCGTCTCTCATATTTTTTACCATTGCGAAAGGGACAGTGAATATTACCGTCAGAATGACGCCATAACGTGAGGTGCACAGTTAAGTCGCGCGGGTTGGATGATACAAAATGTTGAAATATTCGTGAGCCCTCTGTTTTCAACGAACATTGTTGGCTCGACAAAATGCAGGCTGTTGATTGGTCTAGCTAGAGCAATGTGAGTTGTTAGCAAAATATGACAGATGGCAGTGGACTCTGCTTATGTTAATGCTTGACTTCAAAGCATCTCTCATTTGAATATAAAAACAAATGTTAATGGACATATGTATATTTATCGCGTCTAAAGTTAAACTGATTTGACAGCACGCAGCCTATAACAAATCTTCTGTTTTGTTTTAGAAGAGAGATGCGCTGAATTTCAACTAAGCATTAGCTATGTTGCACCAAATTAGGGTCAATGTATTTTTACAGTCTGCCCCCTTTTTATTATCTTTTTAAGACACGTATAACTATTAGCGTTAAAATATACTGCCATATATTTCATTGAAATGAATGACAAGAACAGACTTAAGCCTAACAGAGCATTAATGACATACGAGTATGATGATGGCCCTTTGCTAACAGAATGTTTCGTTTCAAACATGCCTTGTTTATTTTTAGTATGTTTATTCCGTGTTTATATGTTTCTTGTTCCCAACGCCTCGTTTATAGCATGTCTCAAATATTTCTAACAAATTTATTATTAATGTCAAAGCAATATTACCATGATTTATAAGTAATAATATCTAATTATTTTGACAAATATTATAGTGCGTTTCCTAAAAATATATTTGGTGTCCCAACTTGTGCTAAACATGTATCAAGGCATATACGTTAATAACATGTCTTTTTGTTTCTAACATGTTTATTCCTATTTATATGTATCTCTTCTCCCACAAAGGGTCGTTCATATGTATTATATATGTAAACTGTTTCTGACATGTCTTGTATATTTATAGCATTTTTCATTCCGTTGCCAATTTATCTAGTTCGTGTTCAATGAATATAGGTATGTACCTAATGGTTTCCCAACACGTGTAACGTCATAGCATGCTTATTTGTTTCTAACATGACTACCTTGTTTATTCCCCTAAAAGTTTCGTTTCTAACATTTATGAAACAAATTCCTAAATGTCTCGTACAATTACTTCGGCCTTGTTTGTTTCTATATCACGTACTTTAACTTTGTAAGAAATGGATCGAGCTTTGTTTGTTTATAACAGAATTTTTTGCCTGTTTTTGACTATTTATAATCCCACTGAAGAAAGAGGAATTGTCGAGTTTTTTTCTTATAATATCTTTAGTGTATCGCATAACTATGTCTCTTAAAGAATGGGAATTTTCTGTACCTGAAGGTCGGTTTTAAGCAATTTGCTGCAGCATGTTTTTCCGACACCTTTCCACACACAATCATTCATTGGCAACACAAATTTATCATTAGTAAAAAAGGCACCCCGGGCACAGACCGATCAACCATTTCGCTCGTTTAGACATTGTTCTATAGTGAATGGCGCAACATTAATTAGTGTATAGGGTAATAAAATCAACGATTCTGTGGGTCGTTGCATGCGATAATTTAAGTATGTGAAACAATTTTCTTAATAAAACATCAGTATTGTAATAATGGGGATTATCTCGCTACTAGCGATACCCATATTCGGTCTGAGCGGTTTCCACATGTTTCTGGTCTGCCGAGGATCAACAACCAATGAGCAGGTGACGGGGAGGTTCAAAGGGGGGTACAACCCCTATTCTAGGGGGTGTTGGTACAACTGCTGCTACACGCAATGTGGGCCTCAGTATCCTAGGTAAGAGATTTCGGGGTGGGTAACCGGGTGGTGGAAAATCTTAGGGATGTGCATGTTTAACTGTTCCGTTTCTATGTGTGGCCAATTCCGTTTCTATGTCTCGCTCATCATGCGATGTCACTGGCTGTTTAGAAAGGGTTAGAGCTAGGAAAATAATAGTTCTGTAGTTAGGTCCAGCGGCAGTCAATTTCACGTTTAACAATTTAACTCTTACGTTTTGATCTAAAATTTTGACTTTCCTCAGGATACCTACCTGAACCATCGAAAAGATCATGCTGATAGTGAAATTGACTGCCAAGGTTAGCCATTATGAAATAGTAGCTCAGAAGTAGCTATGTAGACACTGTGTCCTTATTAAAATTCTGAGAGTCTGACGCGAGGCAGACTATTCCAAGCGACATTTTGTTATTTATCTAAGTATAGCTTTCCTAAACGGTTTCAAGCCCTTCTCCCCATTATCTAACCAAATTACGAACTCAAAACTTGAATACCGAAATCACAAAGCACCAATGTCTGTTTCCATTTCAGCCTGGCACGTCCGTCAAAGTACATGTATAAGGGCGGCAAGAAGCGGCGCGAGTTGCCACCTCACTCCGCGTCCGCGATATCCACTATAGCGACGGACACGCACCAGGTAAAGACGTACACGGCCGACAATGGAAACGCGCACCGGCCGCAGGGACCACACGCGCACTATAACAAGGTGAGAGCCAGACGCTTGCGCGGCTAGTTCACTTAATTATAACGCTATTTTACCTTACAGGATATATTTCTACAGGCAAGAGAGCGAAACCGATTCTGTCTCCATATTTGTAAGGGCGGCCTGCTTATGAATTGGACCCGTTATTTACGTATGACTAGACCATATCAAAACATTAGCGGTTCAGCCGACTCAATTTTGAAATAGGGACATGAGTAGTCAAATGATACACATTTACAAATTTTGACATTTCGCCAGAAAAGTCTAACATTTCAATTGTCAAACTGTCAATGTTGACCCGTGCCTGATATTATTATAAACAATAATAATTTTACTTGATACTGGCGAAATTGTGGAAATCTATCCCAGAAGCCATTGAATAATAGAAATAGAAATAGAAGGGACCCGGGCTTCATCGAAGTGCAGGGGGTCGATCTATTTGTTACATATTTCAGGTGCCAAATCCAATGATAAGCACTAGATTTTTTTGTTACTTTAACAGGTTTTGTCAGGAGAAATGTCAAAGTTAGTAAGTACAAGTGCTCATTATTTTCGTTGTAGCAAAGGGCAGTACCCCTTTTAGGAAGTTTGTTATAAGGTGGCCTAATTGTCACCATGAGGCACCATAAGACTAAGAGATTTCTTAGGCCTGCCCCCATTTCATCGTGGATTGCAAAATATCTATTTTGTAGGTCTCAGTGCTCTTCCTTTGGTAGGCAAGTTTTGAATCACCAGTTAGTGGTGCCCTCTAGTAAGCTTCTTGGAAACAGTTTGACTAAGGTTACGAAAGGTTCCTTATAAAAGAAGTTCGCATGAAGAGCTTGAGAGTATTTCTAGATGGAGCGATTTACGCGCGAGGCTAGTTGCGCGTAGCTAATCATATGGACGCGCGTCGTATCCATTTTATTGATTGAAATTTCGCCAGGGACACGATTCTCGGGAAAAGACAAAATTCATTATAATAGACATTATAGCAAGAACTGTGAATTTTATGCAAATTATCTAACGTGACAATCATCTAAATAGATATAAATGTCACGTTAGATATATATCGCAAGAACTAATTCTACATAAAACTATGACAGTTCTCACGAAATATGTCTAAAATGCGATAATTATGTCTATTCCCTATTTTTATTTAGATTATCAAATAAATAAATATACATATTTGAATTAATCTTAGCTGGAATAGATTACCCAAAACAAGTACTATAGTTTCTTTGACTACTCCATTTATGACCTTCAATTCTTTATAGATTTTCCAAACACCATCTCTATTTCAACTTATCAACTCACAATCATGCTTTATTTAGATGAAACAGCTCTTTATCATAAACTGTAGATATATCATTTAGTTATCATGCTTGTAGAGCGAATACATACCTTCAATTCACTGCAATACTGTTGAATTTTGCACTTGCACCCTATGTGAATTGAAGACATGATATGTCTGGCTCTCTCTACTAATCTGTTTCTGTTTTTCTCTGTTAATCAGGTTTTCGGCGCTGGTTATAAATGCTTATAAATTATTGTGTATTTGATTTACTTCAAGTACGTATAGAAAGAAAATTCTTTGAAATTGTTAAAAAAAAAACCTTTTTTTATTTAAATCCTAATTGGATTTTGTATTCCTAGTAAATTCAATTTTAGAGACATTATTCAGAAAATTTAGATACTAGATAGATTACTTGATATCGACGGACAAACTGACAATAGTATACAGTTGGAACTAGCCTACAATAGAACTTATAAATGTACTGAAACAACACTCAAATTCTTCACAGCACATTATTTTCGAGCTGACCTACGCATGTCTCCCACTTATAATAATAAGCCAAAATTTTTACAGACAACCTTTTTTTCTTTTAATTTATCTTATCTACTAATAATGGTCCTGATTATTAAACAGAAAAACGGCGAAGTAAAATGCTAGATTTAAAAAATAATACTTGAATTTGAACCATCTGATGTTAAGTGGTATCCAAGACCTATAACAAAGTATTGTATCGTAGGTCACGCATGTTTGGTACGTGACACAAGGCTCTGCGTCCATCTACTTGAAGCATAAGGTGATAAGCCTATGTGCCTGTAATTTCACCGTCTTTCTTTTTTTTTGTCGGTGTGAAAATGCGTTACGCATATCCTCAAACTCGGGGAGAGTTGGAGTGGTTCGTCGGGCTCTCCGCCTGCGACTAGCTCTCGCTAGCCCGGCGGCCTACCGACTAAAAACACACCGTGTTCCGTCGCTCACCGTAGTGCTAGTGCATCATCAAACCATTCATCGCCTGATGAAGGGCTCGACGCTGCACCAGCACTTGACGGGGTCATGGGGTCCCGGTAGGATTCTACCATGGCCCCGTCGGTGATCGTTCGCCTATGGTGGTGCATTGCCCCTGCTAACCTGACCCCAGCCAGCCCAACTCTTTTAAATAACGGAGAAGGACTCTAGGTTCCTGGCAACATTGCTCTAGAATATCCTGGTCCAGAACTCCTGGTGGTAGAACCAGCACCAGTCTTTATAGAGCTCTACTACCAAGATCTGTACAACTTACCAAGTTGACTCCCCAGCTGTCTCCCGGACGGGAAGAGCACGAGGGCGAAATGGAAGGCCCCGGGGCTTCGCAGAGCGCCGACTGCGAGCCTACGCCCCCGCCGCTTCAGAGGCGGGGCTCCAACGCGAACCTGTTCCCACCGCCGGGTGAGCCACATCACCACTTACCACCGCGGCCGCACCATTACCCACGACTCAGCCCGCTCTCTAGAAACACAAGGTATAGTAGAAATACTTTTCAAGCAAAATTACATTACCATAATATTTTGGTATTATTATAGAAATATTTTAGTACAGACCTTAGTCTATCCATCTTAGCCATCATAACGCTTTGAGTGCTAAAAACACAGATGTGATTCTGCACGTGGGTCGTCCTCCTCGTGCATGCCAGCAGTGAACGTGTTAATGGCTGACTACCAGACGTGATGGCGCTCTTCCAAGAACCCCATCACCTCAGGAACAGCAACACAACACTAGCCTATTCTGTCCACTCCTGGATAAAAGTCCCCTTATAAGAAGGAGGATATGTCCATAATCCCCACGCTGGGTATGCGGTTTGAGGATCGCAGGGCACAGCTTTTCACACCGCCGACGCTGCTGCCCGTCGGCAGTCAGGGAATTCAGCTGTGCAGGTGTTAGGATGCGCTATGCTGCAATTAGCCGGCCATCAGAGCTTCGTTTGTCAGTGACCCGGGTACACCACGTGGAGATGAGGTTGCCTTAAGTTCCGAATGTGGTTGTTCGAACCGGGGCAGCCCAAGACTTACAAAAAATAATCAGGGTTTGGTGGACCACCTTGTCGAACCAAACGATTTCCTTTCACATTTATTGTTAGTGCCTACTAATATCGAGTGAAACTTGCTTCCGGGGTCTGTTTTCCCGAAGCAGTACAATCTTGGAGTCTTAAAATCCAGAGTGAACAGGGAACAGTATTTTTTCTGGATAAAAGGCACCCCATGTCCTTTTCTGTACCTCTTATAACGTATGCGAAATTTCATGATGGCATTTCTGTCATGATTTTGTATTCTGTATTTTGTATCGGTTAATGTAAGACTTGAAAGCGTAACAAACAAACTCACTTTCAAATTCATAACAGTGTTGGCAAAAAGTTAATCTGATTAACGATTAAAAATTAATTATTAAAATCATAATAAAAAAAAGATTATGATTAATTAAGGCGACTATAAGGGTCAAACTTCCCTCTCGCTCGCACTATTCAACATTTTTGAAGAAAAAAAATCACTGAATGTAGTTCTGCTAAATAGCAAACCTTCACATTCTAGAGAATAACAATACAAAGGTTAAATTGAAACAGATCAAACTTTTACTGTTTTACCTTGTAGAATATCTTGTAATTGATTTGCGCAAATACACACTCGAGTCAATTATTTAAAGTTATTGCGATTTCAATTCTCAGCCATAGCGGTACAACAACTACTGGTTACCGAGTGGTGATGGAACCGCTACGATGCGAAACGAACGGCGCCCGTCCATCGCCCACAATGCAGCAGAGAATCAAAGCTTTGGGCGTGCCCACACCCCTAGCTGTCAGCAGTCCTGTTAGAAGGTATGTCGGGGTACTCACCGGTGGGGACTGAAAGAATACAGACAGGATTTTATAATATCCCAAAAAATGTCACTTGAGTAAAAAAGATATTCCTTGAATCTAGACTAACACTTTAAATACAAAAAAAATACAGTGTACATGTCTATTTCCAAGTAAAAGGTATTCAAAAGACAAAATAATTAGTACTAATTCCGCTAACCTTCTCTGACGAATTCCAATAAAACCCAACATATGGATTGGATTTCCGGAAAATCACGATTATTCACTAATCAATTCACTATTTCCAAGTAATTAATTTACCAAAAAGCCTAATAGAAAAAGAGTTACCAATGCACAATATACACAGCTAATTTTATCTTTGGACTTGACTCTGACTACCCCCTTTATGGCATGCTCAATAGATTTGCGCACTGAGCACAATATCTGAAGATATCATTAATGTGAAAAAAGTCGTGATATCTTTGTTTTAAGTAAATATACTATCAAGCATTTGTTAAAGGAACATCATATGCTATGATTGTTCACCCTATTTCAATTTGATGATTTTGTAGAGCTTTTTGGTCATTTATTAACTATTCCTATGAATTAGAAATAATACCATAATTATAAAGTTATAGTAGCTTCATAATTATTATCAGTGATGGGAATATGTATAGTTGGAACAGAGGCAAAAAGTGGAAACTTCCTTAGAATTCCATTTTTTGGGGTGAAAATTAACCCTAGTTTCACACTATTAATAAATTCGTTCTAATGAAGTTTCCACTTTTTGCCTCTGTTCCACCAACTTTAGGCAGATTAACTCTACCTATTCCCATAACTGATAATTATATAATCTATTATGAAAAGGATATTTTTAACGTATTCTTCAGTCCCCAATCCTCATTAAGAACGAATCAGACCAAAACAAACTCAACAATATTGTACAATGAACTATACAATGCTTATTATAATGTTCAGCTCAAAATTTACAATTTGGAAGAATTGGCGATTATAAGGAAGTTCCCATTGTGTTATAGGTATTTATGATTTCACATTGTGTCATTGCCTGTTCCTATCATTTGACTAATTTCACGATTGTGGGTAAGTTGCGCTGCTGAATCTTGTCTCAAAAAGTTTAAGAATGATTTTTAGGGCGTTCTCAGATCGCTAGCTATATCAATAGTTTTCGTTAAAATTGAAAAGTTTCGGGAATTTTCACGTACGGTTACATTGCTGAGGGCACCGACAGCGTTTCGACTCCATAAGACAGTCATCAGGATGAGTGAACGCAACGCTCTCATAACGAGTCGAAATGCCATTAGCGCTTTCATTAGTGTAACGATAGGTGCAAATTCCCGTTTTCCAATATGAATGAGTTATTTCAAGTTAATTTCATGTGTAAAATTGTTTTCGGGTAACATTACGAACTATTAAGCTATTATAATGCCATTCGCCTCTAAACTAATAAATCAAATGGTACTTTAATGAGTTCTATCAGACAGAAAACGGTCGCGCGTTGCCATTGTGCGTTCTTTGTGTTGTATTTCGTTGCATAGAACACAAAGTTGCAGAAGGCGTTCGGTACCACGGGAAATATATACTTACTTAACGCAGAACGCGAATGCTGCTCGCGGAACGCTTGATAGCGTGACCCCTTTCTGTCTGAAGCACGATCTTACAGCTCGCGGTCTGACCGCGCCCTTAAGAGACTTCTAGACTCGAATTAATCGACCGAGTGCCTACTGCGAGTTTTTCACCAGGTCGATCGCGTTTACGTTTACGCAAGTTTATATGGAATTGAGGGAGCGCCATCTAGTGAGAGACGCGTAGTACTGACTCTTTTCCATACAAATTTGCATAAACGCAAACGCGATCGAGCTGGTAAAAAAAACTCGCACTAGGCACCCTGAAAGCACATGATTATTGACGCTATAGACAAAGGCGCGGGTTCGAGCCCCGTATGTTTGAAAATATTCAATTGTCATAATAATATTTTTTTAATAATATCCAGATCTAGTGGCGCAATAATAATTTAAATTTTTAATAATAATGTGTCAAAAAGATATCCCTCTCCCCTATTGCATTGCTTAAAACTTTTAGTTCGTTTAAGTGTTTATTTGCATGTAAAATTGTTTGCATTGTCACAATTTTAGTGGTGAATATCGTTGGGAACACTATTTGTTTGTATAATATATGTATGATTGTATAATGTGTGAATTGTGCTTTGTTGTCATGTGGTTTGCTTGCCAATATAATCCTCCAATCGCGTTTAAGCATTATACCCAGGATAAGTAGTTTGACTTAGTGTACACTTTTCAAAATAGGAAAGGAATAAAAATAAAATAAACGAATATTTTTTATTGGTACCCATAACACAATACAATAATGAACCAAGTGGGTACTTAATTTAGGCAAGGAAAACAAAAGGATCTTAAGCATCGTAATACCTACTAAAGTACCTACAATAAGTAATAGATAAAAAAACGTTTAAAATATTTCAGTGCCATCTGTGTTGGTTGAACAGCCCTTTTAAATACCTAATATCATTATCAACATCATCATCATCATCATACAGAATAATATTATAGGCAGCAATATTCTGTTCAAAGTCAGTGAAATCCAGAAGATCGTTGTCTGTGATTTTCAAAATAAATATTTAATTAAAAAAAAAAACTTTTGATGTTAAGAACAATATTACAACATGATAAACATGTACTGGAAACTAGGTACCAATGTTTTATACATAATACAAATTAAAATCTCATCTAAAACCATGAACCACTAAGAAGCTTCCTTGCGCAGCATAAATAACAAGATGTCTTTTGTATTATCACGTCTCGAATATAACTTCATTTCTATAACTAGCTAACCAAATCGCAACTTCGTTTGCGTGGCTTTCCTCTGTCTAGCAATCATAAAGGTTGATAGACTACGCCTCATGGTTATTTTTTTATAACTCTTAAAAATGGTACAAGCCAGGACAACTGATGTTAAGTGAGGACCATTACCTATAGCTAAGTATTACATCGTTGATCACGTATATTTGCACCGTGCGCTCCGATGCAAAGCATCATGTGCCTTAAATTTCACCGGCACTTCACTTCAAACCAAAACACAGCAATGCTGCTTCACGGCAGAAATATGCACTGTGATAGCACTTCCCCGGATGAGCCCTTCAGAATAATTTCTACTGATAATACAAACGTTACTTGATGAAAGAGTCTTCAGTCTTATAATTATTTCCAAAGATTGGCCCTACTAACAAAAAAAACTGATAAACTTTTTATATTAGAGTAGGTTCTATTCTATAAGCAAACCCATGACATTAGGAATGCGAAACTAACAGTTTTTAGTAACAAAAGTTGAGTTTACCGTTTACCCGCTTACGTACTACAGGTGGACGTAACGCGTACAGCGAAATACGGTAAATTACTATTATGGTTTGTGTGTGTGTTTTTGGAAATACGGCAATGTGTGTTCGTGGACTGATAAACCTTGAAAAGGTAATTTTAAATATATATTTTTAATAAAGGATGGTTAGTTTTTAGTGTATAACGCTGTGTGCGCTGAAAACACTAGCTCTAGGCGGCCTGTAGGGCGGCAATCGACGTGTTAAAGGAACTTAATTCAAAACTCAATAACAATTTTGCTCCAAAATACTTGCCTTAGAGTTTAGTGTCAACTCAAGTGTTATTCGGCAGCTTCCACTAAAAGCTCTGTAATCTATGATTGAGTCTCGATTCAATTAAAATCTGAGTCTGGAATGCGCTGTCAAATTTATTTCAGAAAACGGCGCATCTAGTTTAACACTTGTTCAATAGAAGCGATTTAGTGTAGCCAATCAGGTTTGTGACATAACACGTGGAATGCGTCCAATGGATGATTGACTACATGCAACTCGATTTGCGCGTAAATAGCTTCATCAATATGAAAACAGTCCTAGTGTTGTATTGTATTGATAAATCCTCCGTACACAGTGGTTCACAACTAAAATCATTAGCCAGAACAAGTTCTTACTGTATCTATAAACGCATTCAATAAGAAGCTGAATAACTGGTTACAAACTAACAAACTGTTACTAAATTAATTAAAATAGTATAGAAAAAGTGTAAAAATTTACACAAATTATATTTCGACACTGTATGATGTAGACAGATCAGCGAAAGCTGCTCGTCTATGAGTAAATAAAAACAGCGCCATCTACACACAAAACTCTTAAACTCTGGGTAGTATTAACATATCACATTAAGTATCTTTAAACCTAAGTCCACCAATCCACATTGCCAAACTGTTGCCTGCACTTAATTTTTCTAAAAGTTTATTTGTGCACTTTGTTTTCACAGATATATAGCAATTTCAACAGGCTATTTACAAATAAATATTACATTATATCCACCCCCTTCAGAACAAGTCATACTTGAATATGTAAATTTTAACACCCGAAAACTCAAATAACTTAAATAACTGCACTATTTTATTTTATTTTACTATCCGTCCTTTATTATATAAAGTTTAGATTACGTTTGACAGCATGATTTTAGTACTGCAGTTATCCTGATATAACTTGGCACTAGATTTTTAATCTTAAAAGTGTGCTGTGGATATTTTTATAAGTCATATAGCAAAATGAACTTTAACGGCATAGTTTAAGGATAAAAATTGGTTGGATCGGTCTAACCGAAGACATTTTTTTATCCTTCGGGCCTATTTCATCATCAATTCATCACATAAAGTCAAACTAAGCTATTCGCCGGTTAAAGTTATTTGTCACGTTAACATGAAAATTGCTTACTTAGGCTTACACTTACATACACTACTTAATGATAAAAAAATACCTTATTACGTTAAGAGCCAACCCTAATACTGCAGCGCTAAGTCAAATTTTAGGGTTGCCAAGTTATATCAGCCAAACTGTGAATAGTCTTGAAAAACGCTTATTTTCTTAGAGGCTGTCGTTTTGCATTAGATATAGTTTATATTGGTTTGTATTTTAAGTGATGAAGTGCTCTGCTTTTGTATATAGCTGAAAATGAATTGGTCGTTTAATTGAAATGTGTTCCACTAATCTACATAGCACAAGGAAAGCAAAAAAGCATGGCCACTTTTTTCAATGACAGCGATGGCTTTTTTGTTTTCCCGGCTATCCGTCGCCGCGCCGTTGCCGTACCGTCGGCGTCGTACGGCGACGAAAAATGCCCTCAGTGAATATCACATGTAACAAATCCAAGGCTATGTAATTTAAGTACCCGCACTAAGATTGAGTTTCGCATTAAAAATAATCATTATTCTTTTTATTTGCAAGCTGTTGTGCCAAAAAGGAGCGAAAGCATAGATCGAGACACTATACAATGGCTGGTGCTTACCAACGATTGCCTATGGTCGAGTTATAGACGATAGACAATCACCTAGGTAATTTTTTAGGCCAGTTTATCCTTTAGGCCCTATTCCACTTTCCAAGTCTTTTCAAAAAAAAATGTTTGTAATTCATAATGCATTTGTTTTTACATTGAAATTCAGTTGTCATTCATCTCAGCCATTGTATGTGTCGCTCTATCGTTAGCTGGGTTTTTGCATGTTGTCCTGATGTAATGAAATTATCATTAAGGTCATTTCAATTGTTCTTATTGAGTTAGATCGTAAACTTGTTAAAAAATCTATGACCCATGGATGGAGCGAACTCAATGGGGATTATTGAAATGATCCAATTATCTTTTGCTGTTTTTACGTCATGCCAATAAGCTAATGTAATGGTAGAGGTTTGGTGCATGCTTTATCTACAAGAAATAAATAATCGATTTTTTTGTATAGTTTTGGGCGACTTATAAACAGCCAGCTCTCTTTTCTAACTTTATACTTTTTATTATTCTTCGTATGAGCTAGTGATCAACTCTGGTACCGGAGTTTTTAGGCCGCCCGAAGGCCTCCGACATGGCTTACGAAATAAACTCACAGTTTGAATCAATTTGCTTAAACTTGAATTTAGTTTTTGGATCTTTACATTAAGGAAATTCTTAAAATATGTTTGCACTAGGGGTTAGGGTAATGAAAACTTATTTCTGTATACCCACGCTCAAAACTAACTTTATCAGCAGCAATAGCAAAAAGTTAGTGCAAGTTGAATTTGCCTCTACTTGGTAAACCACCAATGTACTATTAAGTTTAATGATGGGAAGTTAATAATAATATATACTACACAAAATATTAGTACACCACTCAACCCACTCACCCACATTACTCCCTCTGACGGAGTGAGCAAATTAAAAAAGTAAAATATGGTTCTTACATAAATAATTTGATTGCACAAGGACAAGCATGTCTGTAGATAGTTATGTACCGTTTCAACATAGAAGTCGCATCGGCATATAATCGATAAATTCAGAAAATAGTAGAGAAGAGGCGATTATTTTAGTACAACCCAACTATCAATAACATATCGGAGGAATAACTTTTATTACATCTTAGAAAAACCTAATTGGTTTTTCAGATGTACTTATCGATTTAAGAAAATGTTTAACCAATAAGTAAATAAATCAAAAAATCTAAACTAGACAAATTCATTTTCTATACTCATTGTAAAATATTATAAGCTTTGGCTTAGACTGTAATAAAGTCCATAATAATATGTACAAGGTACGTTCCATCAGTTCAATATTTTTGTGACTTCTATGTTGGGTACAGTAATGTAATGTGTCGTTATGTAATGTACAGTCGTGGCATGTTGCGTTGGCATGCTCGCATTCAGCCGCTGTCGTCGGGTGCCGTTCAGAACTTCCTACAGACACTATACGATCCCGCACCTACCCCTCTACAAGATACAATCAATTTGGTGCTAACGGCAAAGAACTAGGACAGAAACAAAGAAAGCAAATACATTTAAAGAAACTAGGAGACGTTGCTTAGTTGTAAATTGAAATTAAAATGAGTACCTACTTTATGCAAATTAAAATACATTCATGTCATTTTAAAAGTGACACAATTTTGATACCTATGACGATTTTTGTTTTTGCAAAAAGTTAGAGTCACGGCGGTTAAAACTACCCGTAGAAACGGGGGTTACCGATTGATGACGCTTTCGGTTCATACTGATGTTAACCCAAAACAAAAAAGAAGGAAAACTTTGCACTTCAAATTTTTTTTTTCACTTGAGTGCTACTAAATGTTGCATTCTACCACATTTCTCTTTCTTTGCTAAACCAAGTCGTTATCGCTCCGTGATTGTAATTTGTCAAGGGGACTGCTCATAACGCTACTGTAGATTGGCTTTACCCCCCGACTTAACTTGTAACCTAATCTTAACTATACTACATAGCATCAATATTGACCAAAAATAAAAACAGGAGCCAAAATAGTGGCAAAGTATATACTATTACAATAATGGCGCCACTACATGATAGAAAAATACCAAAATGGCGGCAGTTTGAATAAATCGTCCATAGATGGCGCTCGTTCGAATAGTTTTGATTGGGTTACATGTTTGGGGACCGGTAAGAAGTAGACGGGTAAGCGGTAAGGGTCGGATTAGTGGTTTACACTGGCTATATCTTCTACCCTCGTGTATTAGTGGAAAATCATTCAAGTTAAAAATATGGTTCTGGAGAACGCTTCAGTTGCAAAACCAGTGAGTGATTGAGGCAGTATGCGAATTAATTTGCATTACTGCTTTCGATTTTTGCTTCGTTTATCTTTCAAAATCCATGATTTCTGTTGTGCTTTGATTAATTTTCCACTGCAGATATATGGGTTCTGTAAAATAAAGTTCTGAATGGGAGAGACCCGGCGGCGGCGAGCGTAGCGTACCGCACGCGCAAACGCTTCGCCCCGCAGCTCCCTTTTCCTCTGTCCGTAGGGCGTACGATAACGATAGCGAGGGCTCGGACGAGCTCGCGCGATTATACCCCTGACGCCGCGCAGGTCAAACCCAGGCACGCCGACCCAGCCGCGGCGGCCCGACTTCATCAGCGTCGCCAACGGGCGGCAGAGCCCGCAGCGGCGGTTCCTCTCCGAGGGCGAGCTGCTGAGGTGCGAGCCGCCGGCGCCGCACCGCCCGACTGCGGACGATATCCGCGAGCTGGCGGCCTCCCCCCAGCGGGGGAACTATCTCTGGGCGGAGCGGCACGCGCACCCGCCTCGTGGCGGTGTGCCTGTTTTTCCCCCACAGCCCTCCCCTCTCCCCCGGAGGCGGCCGCCCCCCGCGCCTCAGCCGCAGCGCCCCACACCCCCGCATCACCCCCCTCGACCACTATCCTTCGTCCGCGCACTCGAGGTACAGGATCAGTTAGAAGCGCGCGCTCCGCCCCCCGACCCGCCTGACCGCGCCTCCGTCTACGACTGTAACTACGAGATCTCAGTCTGATCGGTACTTGGCGATAGGATTTGAGATACGATCGAAGGGCCGCTCCGAGTGACGTTAGCGGGCCCCGAAGAACGCACAATACGCGTTAGCACTTAGTGAACTAGCATTTGTATTCGCGAGTGATTGTGGAAGATAGTTTTTTATATTTATGTATATTTGTAATTGTTTGTTTGTACATAGTCCCCCAGTGTTGTGATTCCTTGACGATGTGTAGAATATACAGGCACTCATGTTTTGTATTTAATGTTGAGAGAACTTTTCTATAACTGATTGGCTAAAAGCTTTTCGGTACAAAATTGCGTTTCTGAACTGACCGTGGTTCATAAAATTAATAGGGCCGCCATTTTGTATTGAACAGTTAATAAATCGGTGACCATTAATATAAGGCCTTAATTATATTTGTTGTTATAATTTGGGCAAGCTGTTTTGTTATTGGGCTCGATTTAGGAGGTCAAGGAATTGACTGACTCTTTTTCCTGCCTCTATTGTTTTGACTGACGCAGCAATGTATAGAAATATCTGGCCATCTCTTTTTGACAAACGTGACGTGGGTGCAGAGAGAGATGGACAGATGCAAATGTGCCAAATATTCCGTAGTCACAGTTAGCTTAACGCACACTTCGGAAACTTTCCGGTTGAGAATCTATTTCAAATTGTTCCTTTATTGCTTGACTTCTCTAGAGCTTGGCATGGCAAAGTACAGTTTGACAACTGTGCCTAATTTTGAAATAATATGGTGAATACTTTGCAACTTGACAAAGTTACGATTTGACAAGATACAGCTATTACAATAAATATGCAACGTTTGACTGTCAATTTCCAATTTCGTTTTTTAAATAAGGTATAAAGTTTGACATTGTGTCAGTTTTAATATTGTGTCAGTTTTAATATTGTGTCATTTAATATTTTGTTGTTACGATTATTAAACTATTTATGACTGAATTACGTACAATTTTCTAAGGCCTCTCTTGGAAGTAAAAAAAAATTATAATTATGATTGAAATGAGATACTGGCTGTTATTTATACCTACCTACTTACCATGCTATTTTTTGATTACTCTATTTTGCCATGCTGTGTTCAGTATTTATCGGGTCAAAATGTATTAGTTTATTACGTATAAATATCGTTAGCTTGTGACAAATTGATTTTCAAATGCAAACTAGTAGAAAATCGAAATTAGTTAAATTTGCGCCAGTAGTCTAAATTGCGAATGACACCAGCCTGTTAAACATAATATATATTTATATATTTTCTTGCGACAACTTCAGAATTTTATTTATAAAATGTATGACTACTTTTCCTATTTGGATATGAGAGCATAATTCCACTGTAGGCGCAAGAATTTAAGATATTTTTTTCTTGGGTTGTGAAATAACTTCAATTTACATACTTAAAAATGTTATTGGTCTATTACTAAGATTCTCAGATCTCAACGCCAAATTATCAATCGTCTTATAACCACTGTACTTATCTTTGTGTAAGTGTATATATTTTATGTAAGTATATGCTTAGAATATAATATATTATTATATTGATACCATTTGCACAGGTGTAGTGACGGTCGTGTTGAGATTATGTACATAATTATGTGTAAAACAGATTTAAGGTCCATTGGATATTCCAAAACTAAACTTTTAATCAAGCATAGATTTTTTACAGCTTTTCTGTCTATATCAAAAAAGTACTACTACCACTGCCAGCCAATATCAGAAATAAGCCTCCCCTAATAATAAGGTGGCTATGCCCGCAATCCCCACGCTGCGCTGGGCATGCGGGTTGGCAGCATACAACTTTTCGCATCGTTAACGCTGCGCCAGTCTATTTAGCTGTGCTAACACCAGCACCGGCTGCTCTATGCCTCGATCAGCCAGCTGTCAGATTCCCGTTTATTAGTTAGCAGGGTGCACCACGGGCAGGTGGGGTTGACTTGAAGAAGGAGATTAGAATACCTAACAATCGGCGATAAAACTAGATGAGACCAAAATATGAATAATTCTGAATCTTAAAGCTATGAAACCTCCAGCGAAACATGATAATCTTGATATTATAAATATTTGCGTTAATTTTTACTTGTCTATGATCATAATGCCCTGTTTATGAAGCAATTTCTCACTGTGTTTTAAAACATAAGTTTTATTATGCCACTGATAGTCATGTTTAGTTTTGAAATGTCTAACGCTCAAATACTACTGAAAGAACACTTTGAAAAGTTCAAATATTTGTGTATGTCTCAGTATTGGGCGTAAAGGGGCGTAACCGTTTGAATACACCAAATCCGTCTGGGCTTGACTCCATCACCGCGTTATGACGTCGTCAACGTGGAACGGTGTGGTTTCGTGGCGCTGCACGTTGACGCGAAGTACACGTACACGCAAATTTACACGTCATCTCAACGTGTGCGACACCGAACCGTTCCACATTGACGGCGTCGTGACGTGGTGATGGGGACAAGCCATATGCTCTGATGTTGTAGACCGAATTCGGCTGATACAAATGTAAAAAAATAAAAGCCTCGTCGGCCGATATCCAACATATATGTATATGGACTGTTGTTGTTGTTGTTGGACATCGGGCGACAACGCCCGAACATACTTCGACCGATGACGGATTAGGTGTATTCGTACCATTAGTGTATCGAGTGATGACTTTTATTTGTAAGCTAATTTCTTTGGAAATGTAATTAACTGCACATATTTTAATTGGCATTCTTGCCGATGCCTGCCAGCTAAGGGCTAAGGGTGCTGGTTCGATTCCCACTACAAACTTGATTTGTTGTACTGTGTGTCGTGACACTTGAGGCTTCTGATCCCATATAGGTATGTACTTAACGAGAAATCGGACACAGCTATTGTTCACTGTATTTTTTATTTTCAATTAAAATTCCTCGCTTGATACATTATTATTTTATAGATTTGTATAAAAACCCTGTTTTCATAAGTGTTAAGTATGTAAATAGGCGTATAAAAATATCTAAGTATAATTTTGTATAGAAATTGTATATTAATAGGTATTTGTTGTAAACTTAACTGAGCTAAGTTCTTCCTTTTTTTCGGTTATATATTTTTGTGACATTACATGGCAAATTATGTGGCACAGCTATTTTCACTCTTAAAGCAGCGTTTTGCTCTTAGCGGCTCTGCTTGTATACATACTGTCTGCCGCCGCTGTAACTGAGCCGCACACATCTTTCGAGACATATTCGCCATATTAACATCCTGGTTGTACGGCCTATTTGAAATTTGAAACTATTTTTTTGCAGATTTTAAATATTACAAAGCTGTGTTTTCATCATCAAGGGCTGTTATATTAGGCCAGAGAATAATTACGAAGATTTGACAATTTATTTGATTTGAGCTTTTACTTTTGTATTGAATCAACCGCCCAGGTTAGCCTTGTGCGGGCGAAAAGGTTAACCCCTAATAAAAATCCTATGTCTGTAATCTAATCAGTTATTATAAGTTGACTATGACTATACCTGAAACCATTTCCAGACTTACGCCATTATGCCTCTAATTTCAATAGTATTTCTATTCCCGGCGATTGTCACGTGCTGGCATAAAGTTTTGCCAATTATAATTTTAACCTTATAGTTGTTGCTATAATAGATCATTCATCCCAATTTTTTCACATTCCGTTATCCATTTCTAATCTACTTGTAAGCTATTTTGACACTTTGTGTTGGTTGATGAGTACTTAACTTAATATTGTATAATGAATTGTTACGTTATGTGAACCAAAATGACACTAGAAAAGTAAAAATAATGCAGATTAATGTTGTTAATTCCTAACATTGAATGAATGGTGATGGGGTAAATAAATTGTTTTGACAGACTTGCCCTGGCACTTTTATCATATGAAAAGTTGCAAGTTAATTAGGCAAGTAGCAGAAATATTTTGATTTATATAAAATTATCTCCTATCTTTTGTTACCAATACCTAACTTTACTAACATTTCAATAATTGTTAATGTTAGATATTAATAAGGATTTTCTATTTGTGTCTTTTCTTTTCTAAAGCAAAATGGCATTTCCTTTGATAAATGTCGATTGACAGACTTATTAAATTATTGATTAGTCGTAAATAAGTTACGATGTACAAATTATGTAGGTAAATAAAATAAATACCGAATATCAATAAACCAAAGTGTATCAAAATCTTGAATCGTTGGCTAGGTAATTTATGTTAAATAGGATCATTTTCAAAACTAAAATTGTATGTTTTCCATTAGGTAACGAATTGATGACATGCTTTAAAATAAAAACGAAATTAAGTGTATGATAAAACATTGTGATCAAACATTGTGTTATGTTACATTTAAGACACTTGTTGGATCATTATGATACATATATGTAGTTATCAAAAACTACCTAATAGAGTCTCGAGTCCGACTCAGGCCGCGCCTTCGGTCGGTCGTCTATTTTAATGTAGACTTTGGCATTTCTGGCTTGAGTATGGCCCTGGCTTTATATTTCAATATCATTGTAAACAGGTATTTTACCTACTTTTATGTTTGGTTTCACCATTGTTCCAAATTTAGTAACATATGTATTTTGTTTAGGAAAAGTAGGAACCTAACATGAACAATGTACAAAAATAGTGTTCGTATTTTGAGGTTTTTTTTGTCCGTAAACAGAGAAAATAGAAAATAATGTACAGGTTGCAACGGTTTTAAGACTATTTATAGAGTACCTCCACAAAGTTTACCTATGATGTATGTATGTATGTGGCAGTGTTTTATTTTTGTATTTTGATAAAATTTGTGTAAATAATTTTCTTATTTTATTGATATTAAACTCAATTAATCAAGTTATGTTTTATTTGGTATTATTTTATCTCCCCTTTTCTTAGGCATAAAGTGTAGGGTACAGTCGACTTCGGTGAGTACCTAATAAAAAATGGGAAAGTGAAGTTTCAAGTAGGTAGATTACCTTTACCCACAAAAAAGGGATATGTTTGTGATTTGATTAGGGCTTGCATTATCCGTTGACTTTGGTATCCGGATAATTCGGATAGTAGTGAACTTTACCCCATAACGCAAGCTCTGCTTAGTTTGGGGCTACATGATGCTGTGTGATAGTCATTATTTACTATCTGGATATCCGGGGCCGGATATTTCGCAAATTCGGACAACTTTAGTAAAAGCTTTAAAATAATATAAATGAAAGGAAACGAAGTTATAAAACAGCTAGTTATTATGAAATATTTAAGTTAAACCAACATTGACTAATGGCCGGTTCCTATATTAAACCGTTACCGATTACGCCTCGTTTTCCCCTGAAAAACTGTCAAATTTTCGACGCCTCGTTGTTAATTTTTGACAGTTTTTCAAGGGAAAACGAGGCGTTATCGGTAACGGTATAATATAGAAACCGGCCGTAAGAATACAGCACTATAAACAATCAAACTTTACTCTCACTTGTAAAACGTCATAACCTACATAGTAAATGAGTAATGATGGTATCATATACAATTCAAGTGTTGAAGTGTTTGTATACCTACCCATGCCAAGACCATTACTAATCGTGTCTAATTGAAAAAGGCGTGAGACAGGGAGTCGTAATCTCTCGAAACTATTCATCTCTGCATTGGAGGATGTCTTTCAGTTTTTGCGCTGGGACGGACAAAGAATGGTGAATGATCAGTATTAATAGTGAGCAAATCCTTTATAAAACCAGGGTAATACCTACACATCTCTCAGAATTAGGCGATAGGTAGACCAAATAGTTCACATAGCCGATAACCATTTAGTACCTAATAAAAGTTCGTGAATGGTGACCGCGTTCTTAAAGACGAAAGGTTGGGAAACCCCCCAGATTGACCAACGATATCGTCAAGTTTGCAGTTTACAGTTTGCAAGTTTGCAAATCCTTGAACTTAGGGATTTCTCGACATCCCTCGAAAGCTTTTCACGAATAACTGTCTTGAGTAACCCCTTGATGGTGTACCTAGGTAGTACTTCCAGGACTTCCAGTTTATGGTCGTCACGGTGACGACGTCACCATTCGAAAACATTCTATTCAACAGTTATGGTTGCTCGGTTTATGTATGAAAATGAAAACCATCATTTATTTCGATGAAAATCACTACTAACCTGAGCTAACTGACAACATTTTATCCTACATATTATACCTACTGATTTGTTATAATAATTTACAATATATTTGTTAATTAATGAAATTGAAACAATAAATGAAACCTGAATAAAACCCAGATTCCAACACAATTTCCAGACGATTTCCAACTTTAAACAAAAAACAAACACTAGGTAGGTTACTACTACTACTACTACCTACTGTTTCTATTGAAGATCGCCTCTTGTAGGCATCGGGTTACTTTCTGAAAGTTTATGAGATGCTATGAATATTTAAAATTAAGGATGACACTGTTTTAGCTGAGTTGGGACCTTTTGCAACTTTGCTGTGTGCGTTACTCCAGCGGCATGTTGACTCGGATCGGGATGAAACTTACAGAAAAATTAGAGCACTATGTCCTGTAAATGTGCCCCAAATATTAAATTTGTGCCTATTAAGGTTCCAGAGTTATTCGAGAAAATAAGATGCCGCTGTAGTAACGCCTGAAAACGTTACTGCAGCGGCATGGTTTTTACCCATTAGCCTTAGCCAAATTTAAAGTAGCTTAAAAGATAGCTTATATTTGTGCATGTCACTGGCCAAACAGCGGCATTTGTGCGACCTGTGGTTTATGAGTTATTGCAGATGCCGCTGGAGTAACGTTTTGCAGATTTCCGGATCTTCGAAACGGCTGAATGCACAAATATGATTTTTTGTGAGCGAATGTGTTGTAATTTGTGCCTATTTGTGCGCTAGTTGCTTTTCCAAAAAAATGCACGACGTATGAATTAGACGAGTTTTTGTGAAAATCGAAAATTGCCTCTAGCTCTTGAACTACTAGTGGAAAACACTTTATGATTGCTTTGGCTGATGCCTATAAGGAATATACATCTTCTGACAACCATCTTGAAACCCTACATCTAATTTTCGACGAAATAAATCAATTTTACAACTGAAAATGGTTTACTAATTTCTAACCTCAATTAAGGGAGTTTTAACAAGTTATCGACTTTCATGATTTGCCAATAATTAGAGCGCATATCCAAATAGAAGCATGCTGAATTTCAGCTTTCTAGACCTTCAAATTAATGATTTACAACTGAAAATAACAAAACGAGGTCTCTTAGACTGTTATCCGACCAAATACGAAAGGTCATAAAAAAGCGGCCGTTCAGTACTTCGAGACTACATTTTTAAATAGGCAGCTTTGTCATGTTTAACGTTAGGTACACTTACGTAGACAAGTTTTAGTGTGGGATAAAGGCACCTGTAACATTGATGCTGGACTGCATTTATTTCAACCAATAACATGTTACATGTACGTACTAATAGCCCTACGCCCGTACAACAACAATTAGTTAGGGTTTTTTCAAGTACCTAGGTACACTAGGTTTTTTTACTACTAAAAAGGTACTTTCGTTTAAATAATACTGTATAGTTTTGTCATCGATTTTGACTACTTCACTCTCGTCTCATTGGACGATTATTAGATTCGATTGTTTGATCAGACAATATGAAAGAGAGCTGATGTCTAACATGGGAAAACTGAACCGATTCAGTGCGGAAGGCGCCGCAGCGGTTTCATAAAAATCTTTTTATTCAGGCGTATGGCAAATCCTAAAATGTGATAAGGGAGAGGTTTGAAACCTCTTTTAAAACACGAAACCAGTTATAAGTTTCATTTATTTATTGTCCTCCCTCGTTCTTGCCTGTGCCTATCACGCATTCTTAATACGGTCTGCATTTACAAGAACTCGTCAATCGATTACGTGAGTGTGAAGCAAGATCTGAGGGCATCTATCCAAAGTCATTCTATCGTCGTCAGCATTTTATATACCTATGTCTATGTGTGGTCTGTCGTCAACGAAATGAACGAATGTTTGTTGACTGTCCTACAAAAAATCGGTGGAAAAATCGGTCGTGGGCGTTGAGCCTAACCATGAAGTGAATCGACAGCGGTGCAAGCGATACATAGGTAATTGAAGTTTTTTGTTCCTGTTTTATTACATAAAAATTAATTCAATTTATTATGCATGCTTTAATATTATCAAAGTCCATTGATGACTGAAGATTATGATGTTGTACCTACACTCATACTTACGTAGCTACATTCTTACGAGAAACGTATCTGCTCCCTCTAAAGAAGTCTAGTTAGTACTATATCGTAGGAACCTATTTACTCATTTTGGTACCTACCTTATAAGCCTTCGGAGATTTAAGCTGGAAAGAAGATAGGTACGTCAAACGTACTTTTTTTCTGAAAGGAGTATATATGCTATATGTAGACAGGAGCATAAGGCATAGCCGTATCTAAGTATGTAAGTACATAAATAGCATACCTACGTACCTACAGTATACCTTAGTAGGTACCTTTTACCATCAAATATAATATCGAAATATATAATATCATAAAGCAGCTCCACGGTATTTTTCTTTTCAGTTCCCAAAATAAGCCACATTTACTTGTTATCTACTAATTTTTAATTATGTTATAAACATAAAGTTAAAAAATATTAGCGTTATCGTACCCTACTATTGTGTGTATTGTGTTCCAAGGATAGCCGAGTGTAGCCGAGCCGAGTCGAGTTCGCTTGAACCGAACGCATCCGGTTGATACACAACCAATAAAACCACAGCCTTTAAACCCATGTAGGTACAACCAATACAAAATATGACTAGATTTCGATTTAGATACACATTTAATATAACAATCATAGGCATGTCTAATACATTCAATAATTAAATTATTAAAAAATCAAAAGGTTTTTTTCTATAAATAAAAAAGGTATGTGAAAATGATTTTTTTTGAACTTTGAGTACTACTTTTCTTAAAGTTTTTTTAATTATTTTAGTCTGTTTTTTGTAGCTTAACACGGATATAAATTTTGTAATATTTCTAGCTTTTGGTAATGAATGATAAAAGGTAAAACGAATGGTATTTTTAGATTTAAGTATTGCCTTAGTGGTCAATTTATTTATTTTATTATTCGTGATTGCAATTATCAGCAGAAATACTTTAAGTGATAAATAAAAATGCTCCTTTCTCATTTGCATTAATGCAGTGTCAACTTCATAAATTACATAGTCAAAATAAAGTTTATGTAGATATGGTATAAGCAACCGTGCATCTTCCTGGGTCAGTTCAGTAGAAAGGCGCAGTGCTTGCGAACTAGTTTAATTTATTACATCATTTCATTTTATTCAAACTATTAGTAAATCAATCAGCCACCAGGGATGCATTCAGCCACTTAGGGCGCGCGTTCTTGCCATCATTATCATCAAGTGTAGAGTTCCGTTGACTCATAAATAGTTTCGATAATTAACAAGTTATTGCATTACTGAACCCATTTCACAATCTAGTTGTATTGTTCAACCAGATACCGTATATCTATTTGATCCTTCGATAAGAGGCAATACACGTCGTAAATATCTTTAAACTCAACCGTGTGTGCTAAACCAGTGACTGTCAAGTTCTATCACTAAATATAAGTACTGAGTAGAGCTAACAAGTTATGGTGACATAATTAAATTAGCGCAAAAATATGAAGATTGCAATGTGAATGAGGGAGTAACATAGGTAAGATCGTTTCGTTTTACCTTTCTCAATAAACAAACTATTATAATTGAGATTCGACAAGAGCTGTATCAAGATAGATCAAGATAGAAGAAGGATTTCACCGAAGTCTTTCGTGTGGATTACTTCAAGAGCTCGCTCCACTCGTCGTTTTCATTTATTGCACGCTTATGTTTCTTAATGGTACTAGGCACTAAAATATTAACCAATAAGGATGTGAAGGTCGAAACTACCCTAACCCACTCTAAAAAGTTTGCAACAATGACGAATTAGACCACAACAGCTAATAAGATTAATAAATTTTTTTTTTTAAATTATTTTTTTGGAAACGGTCACAAAGTTTCGTAGCTTAGCTTTTACATTCTTGCAGTATAGCTGCATAGCACATCTCTGGTTGAAAGGCACCCTAAACATAATTTTTAGACAAATACGAGGGTTAGCTATCAGAAGCGACAATTTAAAATATGGACACAAGGCATTACAATAAATGATAAAGAGAGCATTAATAACTGTCAGAATAATTGCAAGGGAAAATGAGCCTTGTTGTTTTATGACGTGTATATGAACTTCAACCGTAGGGTGGTAAACCACTTTCTCGGCCCACCGTACATGGATTATTGAGCTGTACAATATTTGGTTATGTTTAATTCGCTCCCGCCCAAGCGTTGGAATCACTTCAAATGTCGGTTGGGTAAGTCCCCTGTTAGTGCGAAAGAGATGGCCGACGACGCGCGTGCCTGGCCTACCTGAACGATCGAATATGACAGTCAAAACAAAGCAGTCTGAACCTTATTAATATGATCGTAATGTTTGAGTGGCTGCGTGCGCATGAGCACAGTATTATTATTAATATATGTTTACTTTCGTCCAGCCGCGCCGACTGGTCAAAAAGATAATACATTAAGACGGAATGGACATCCATGTTGTTTTGTTAATTGTCGTATTTGTTTGGTGATTGATTTAGTTATTGACGAAGGATATGGACCAGTTTATAGTTTTGATTCTACTTATTTTTTGTACTATTGTGTATGGGTGCGTGTGTCTTTCTTTGCCAAATTATGGGCCACGACCAAGACACGTCCGCGACACATGAGGATTTATGTGAGTACCTACCATCTTAGAAAAATAAGGTAAGTAATTTATTTGGATAAAATCTTTATTTAATTTCTTAAAGCTAAGATCTAAGATCCGTAGGTAAATATTTTAAACTGTGCCTGAACTAGGATAAATACTGTATCTCATTGTTCTCATCTTATCATCAGGAACAACTTTTCTCTATGATCACCTACTTCCTGACTTTCAGAATCTAAATACCTACACATAAGTACCTACTTATTAAATTAAAAATACGTTAATTCATTCGGACAATTACATCCATATCAGGTTACAAAGATTCTAGCTCGATGGTCACAAATGATTTTAATAAAATAAATAATGCTTTTGTATGTAGGTCGTAATAGACACTTTTAATGTACCTACCTACCCAGGTTAGAGGGATGTTTGTTACTTTTTCACGCCAAAACTACTGAACTGTTTGAGAATTTTGTTGGCGATATTCGTTTTGGGTGCTAATAATTATTTTCTTTGATTTCAATTACCCCTTTAATTCGATGACCTTATGAGATATAGCTCCTCAAAGTGCTATAATTTGCTCATTTTTAAAATAAAGGTAATCACTCGATCAGAGGGCCTAGTACGAGTTGCACAATTCGAACTTTTATAGTATACTTTAGCGAGCTCAATTTTAAATTACGTTGTTTAGAAATTACGCAACTGGTTTTAAGTAGAAGCTGATCGAAAAACGTAGGTAATGTAATCTTTTTCAGATTGCAATAATTATCACTCAAAACGGTGAAATGTTTCATAAGTCTGGTGATTTGACACGGAACTCTATTTATGAATAGAATAAAAAGTACCTAGATATTACTACATTACCTACCCCGTAGTAGTAATATGTAGGTACCTGTTCCCGTTCCCGCTCTCACTCCTTTTTTCGTTCCTGTTTCCATTGGCGACCGTCGCCAAGTTAGCAGCCGTTAAAGGTATGATGAATTTTTATATGCCTAACTCTTGATAAAATTGGTTACCCATGCAAAATTTCATCACATAATAACTTATATTTTCGCTACAAAAAGCATGTCCGTCTCCAAGGTCCCACCCATGGTTCAGCGCTTTAGGCGTTTATTTATTTTCGTTATAGTTTCTGTAAAAAAATCTCAAGTCTTTATGTAAAAAAAAAACTTGCTATCCCCGTGGTATTTAAATATCTAAGAACAAATAAATGAAATTGAAATTTCGAATTCTAATCCGATTTAAATATTATGTTTTATTTGACATTCCAATTTTGAAGAGTATTGCATTGCACCATGCTTTTAAGGCTCCCCCACACAGGTGTGTTATTATCGGCGATAATATCTCATGCGCTACCTATTACGATCATGCGTCCCAATTCCTTACACATAACTGCGTTATCGCAGCAATATGTAACTTTTTAGCCGTCCTAATACATAATGTACTAAAATTCTACAGATCTCACACAACACACGCCTATCAAAGGCATTGAAAATGTAATTTAGAAATAAATAAATTATTAATAGCTTAAGTTAATAATAAATATTAATTTCTTCGTCGTATACTACACATAATAAAAGAACAATATGAAATAAGAACAGAACATTTCCCAGCAAATGTTCGAATTGCATACATAAACTTACGATTTGATTTGATTAGTTACTTTGGGAAAAGAGTTCCTGTTGGGAAATAGACTCGATTGAGAACCACTTGTTTTTTTTTTTGACTAATTTTTTTTTAGGCTGATTGTACATTATTTCAAAATTCCGAAAATGCAATTGTTTTTTTCTTCAAAATAAACCTATAATTTCCTCAGAACAAAACCTTCTAACTACAAACGAAAAGGTGGCTGCCCTCAATGACCTAAAACTTTGCCTCACCTGTATACTAAAATATAAACGGAAATAGAATATTTCAATGAAAATCAAAATTAAACCTTCCTATCAGTGTTTTGTTTTCACATTATTCATTACCTACCTGTTATAGTTTTTTGAAAAGGATATCAAAGGTCTACAAGTATAAGAAATTAATAACGGGCCTTTATGAAGTTGTTATTATGAAATAATTATCTTGAATTTAAGTTCAGTTGCTGTACCTACCTTAGAAGAATAAAGCTGTTGATTATTCTGTAATATATATTTTTATTTACCTGGTACCCCTTTAAATAATCTCAAAATTGAACTAACCACACAGGCACAACATCGCACCGCAAGAACGAGGGAGGATTTACCTCTACCCCATCCCATTTTAGGATTTGCCATACGCCTGAATAAAAAGATTTTTATGAAACCGCTGCGGCGCCTTCCGCACTGAATCGGTTCAGTTTTCCCATGTTAGACATAAGCTCTCTTTCATATTGTCTGATCAAACAATCGAATCTAATAATCGTCTAATGAGACGAGAGTGAAGTAGTCAAAATCGATGACAAAACTATACAGTATTATTTAAACGAAAGTACCTTTTTAGTAGTAAAAAAACCCTAACTAATTGTTGCTTTTACGGGCGTAGGGCTATTAGTACGTACATGTAACATGTTATTGGTTGAAATAAATGCAGTCCAGCATCAATGTTACAGGTGCCTTTATCCCACACTAAAACTTGTCTACGTAAGTGTACCTAACGTTAAACATGACAAAGCTGCCTATTTAAAAATGTAGTCTCGAAGTACTGAAAGGCCGCTTTTTTATGACCTTTCGTATTTGGTCGGATAACAGTCTAAGAGACCTCGTTTTGTTATTTTCAGTTGTAAATCATTAATTTGAAGGTCTAGAAAGCTGAAATTCAGCATGCTTCTATTTGGATATGCGCTCTAATTATTGGCAAATCATGAAAGTCGATAACTTGTTAAAACTCCCTTAATTGAGGTTAGAAATTAGTAAACCATTTTCAGTTGTAAAATTGATTTATTTCGTCGAAAATTAGATGTAGGGTTTCAAGATGGTTGTCAGAAGATGTATATTCCTTATAGGCATCAGCCAAAGCAATCATAAAGTGTTTTCCACTAGTAGTTCAAGAGCTAGAGGCAATTTTCGATTTTCACAAAAACTCGTCTAATTCATACGTCGTGCATTTTTTTGGAAAAGCAACTAGCGCACAAATAGGCACAAATTACAACACATTCGCTTACAAAAAATCATATTTGTGCATTCAGCCGTTTCGAAGATCCGGAAATCTGCAAAACGTTACTCCAGCGGCATCTGCAATAACTCATAAACCACAGGTCGCACAAATGCCGTTGTTTGGCCAGTGACATGCACAAATATAAGCTATCTTTTAAGCTACTTTAAATTTGGCTAAGGCTAATGGGTAAAAACCATGCCGCTGCAGTAACGTTTTCAGGCGTTACTACAGCGGCATCTTATTTTCTCGAATAACTCTGGAACCTTAATAGGCACAAATTTAATATTTGGGGCACATTTACAGGACATAGTGCTCTAATTTTTCTGTAAGTTTCATCCCGATCCGAGTCAACATGCCGCTGGAGTAACGCACACAACTTTGCTAATTATAAATTGTTACCTACTTTGTGTGTTAAATGTTTATTGGTTGCAAATAAACAATTTGATTTTAAATTTAGAATACTTGTTAGATACGTATACACACTGAAAATAATGAAATATTATAGTTTTGATGTATAACTCCTTAAACAAATCCATATTTTAAGCATTTAAGTATCCGAATCATCCAGATATAATGGTGTCCGTGATGCTAGCGTACACATAACCGTATTCACATTTGTTGATATGCCAATAAATAGAGCATAAATAGAGCATAATTAGTGCAATAATAAAATAAATAGTTCCTCTTTGGTTTAAGAAATAATGACCATTCTTTGTGTGTACGCCAGCATAACGATCAAGCTGGCGTACACATAACCGTTCTCAAAAACGGCTTCGACTATAGGAACGAAACATACACACAAAAATAGAGCATAAATAGTTCCCGAGCTATGCAAAATTTCATAATGATTGCTCTTATAGAAACGGAGATAATGAACAAGACTTAGAAAAACATTCCGAGCTGGCGTGATGCTAGCGTACCCATTAAACAACGCAATAGTTCTTATAGAAAACGAGCTTTTCTTATTAAAAATCCTATATGGAAAAATAGTGCGTGAAATAGTTCCCCTGTCGGTAGTAATGCTTTATGCAAATTCGTTGTAAAACAATACAAAAAGTCCAAGTGATATACATTGTGGTACAGTCGCACAAACAAGCAACTGAGTAATCTCAGACTAACGGAGTGAGTAATATGTTATTAGGTTGGTAGTGAATTTATATACCTACCTACTTACCTACACCGAACAAGGTAGGTAGCACAGACTTGAAACTTAATAGATGCGAGTGTATGTAGGTTATCTAGTAAGAATATCAGTATAGGTAGGCATCTAGTTTTGTTACCTACTGTAACCTTCCATGAGTTTTGTTGATATAAGTAAGTACCTATATCTAAGTGATTTTCATCCACCCATAAAATACCTAGGTAGGTAACTAATATTTTCGTACAAGATGCTTTGTTTAGTTTCACGAATGAAATTGCGTATTGTTATTACTAGATCTTGCTTGCATAAAGCTATAGGCAATGTAGTGGCACAGATTCTTTAATAGTACCTACTATCGCACTCTGCACAAAGATTTAAATAAACTCACTCAAACTAACTCTTGTCACCACGCAATAAAGTGCTATATAGCTCGCACAGCGCTGATTGCCTAACACTTTTTGCCTTTGTGCAACGCCGCGGCGCGGCGGCCGGTGGCTTTGAACAAGCCGCCTCGCTAACAGCGAGGAGTACAACCAGTCAGTGTTGCCGGAACGTACTAAAAGGTACGGTTTTCCGTACCTTTTAACTTACGACCCTACCTATTTCGTACTTTGGCTTCGACCGTACCTTTTCATTATAGTTGTGTGCATTTACTTCTTGATTGTTCATATTGTTTCAGTATCTTTCTATCAAAAGAATCTTATTGTATATTATTGAACTCCTAGTAATTTAATCTTACTGTCGAATTTATAATAATTAATGTCATGATTTCTTTAATATTCTGTGTTTATTTTAACAATCATTAACAGCGCATATTCAATAGTCTATTTTATAAGCAAATAATAATTACCGGATGTAAAAAGTATTAATCATGCATATTATGGCAACTCAGAACCTGACTGACGAAAACCAGAGAGCAAGTCTCTGGTTTTGTCGTTGGTTGGATTTTGGAGGGAGGTATTGTCTGAGAGTACCTAACGAAAAATGACGAGGCTTGGGGATTCCGAAAAGTGAAGCGGTAGCGACAAGTCGTCTTGAGAATTGAGATTGAGCCACAAGCCTCGTTAGTTTTTGAACAAAATGATCTCCAAGTAACGTCTGTATAATAATGTCTAGAAAGTATCTAAAATGGATCCAAAAGCAAAAATAAAGTCTTATCCCAAGATAAATGTGTATCATTTATCACACTTCAGAAGTGGAGATGAACCAAGGTACGAAAGTGTTGATTATATTATTTTACATTAAAGTAATGTGTATATTTCATCGCCATCTTGTTTTATAAGAATTGAATTCGTGTTTTACGTGCCGGTCGGTAATGCACCGAGATTACCTGGCCATGTTAGCACCTTTCTATTTTTAGAACTTGGTACATAATTCCGAATAGTTCCGATACCTACCCGCATTTTGAATATCTCATTTAAATAAGTAGGTAAATTGCCAGTTTTTCTAGTATGGATCAGTCGGTATTGAACCGAGATTATCTGTCTGTGCTAGCCTAATTGGTAATACAAAGCTTGGATTGAATACTGTTCGATCAGGGCCACTCTCTGATAGCAGTATTTGGTTTGCGAATTTTAAAAATGTGAGTTTATATCTAAATATGTAGATGCCCAATTTTGCTGGTATAGATCAGTCGGTATTGAACCGAGAATATCTGTCTGTGCTAGCCTAATTGGTAATACAAAGCTTGGATTGAATACTGTTCGATCAGGGCCACTCTCTGATAGCAGTATTTGGTTTGCGAATTTTAAAAATGTGAGTTTAGATCTAAATATGTAGATGCCCAATTTTGCTGGTATAGATCAGTCGGCTTGAGCCGAGATTATCTGACTGTGCTAGCCTAGTTGGTAGTCCAAAGTTTGAATTGAACACTGTTTGGTCAGGGCTACTCCCTGATAGCGGTATTTGATTTTTACTATTCTGCATATCTAATTCTTAATACAAAGTTTGAATTGAACACTGTTTGGTCAGGGCTACTCCCTGATAGCGGTGTTTGATTCTTACTGTTCTGCATACAGGGTATACTTGAATTGAATCGACAATTTAATTTTTGAGGAATTATGTGCCATGTGTGTTAGTACTTTTATTTCAAACAGTTATTTTGCAACTTATATGTTGGGTTAGCAGTTAATGATTTTTACTTTAGTGGCTATGTACGTCACAATCACAGGGCTACGTATGCCATTGTAGGGAAAAGTTTGAACCATGTGCGTTCAAGTGGCTATGTACGTCACAAGGCTAGGCTAAGTATTCCATTGGAGGGAAAGGTATGATATAAACCATGTGAGTTAAAGTGGCTGAGTACGTCATATAATTACACGGACTGAATAGCAGTATGATCCAATGCTATGTATGCATCTAATTTAAGTATGAACTACTCTTAGGACCTGAACGTGGCTATGTACGTCACAACATTACGCGGACTTTTTAGCAGCATGATCCAATGCTATGTATGCATCAGAATAAAGTAAGCACTACACGTAGGACCTGTAGGTTAGGTGGCTATATACGTCACAACGTCACATGGACTGCGTAGTAGGAGGCCAAGTGTGCTATATATTCTAGAATGTTATTTTGTACTAATGAGCAAACTAAAATGATTGTTTATTTATTTCTATGGAATCTGATGACATGCTGACTCCCAAGAGAAAACCTTCAGTAAAACACACAAGCATTATAAAAGTAAGCAAGAAGTCTTCGACAAGGAAGGAAAAAGATGCGTTCAAGGAAATGAAGGTCTACATCGACCTCTCCAAGCTCTACTTCATCTTCTGACAGCCCAGGTACATAGAAACGTCGTATAAAGTACAAGAGAACTGTAAGGTTAGTCCACCAAGAATGTACCTGTTTAATAATATTGTGCCAGATTTGAACCGTCGAGTAAATCTAAAAGTATTGACAGCTGTCTTAGAAAAGTTATGTTAAGTGTGCCGCTATTTACGAACGGGATCAAAAGCAGATCATACATTTTGCTTTATAGAAACTAATTGGCCTGACCAAGGAGTGGTTCGAAGCCCTTCCAAGCGTAGTGTTTAGCTGGATAGAGTGGTACGCAAAACTTTAGAGGGTGTTTCCAAAAGAACAAAATTATGATCGGCTTTTGAAAGATACGTTTTCTTGTATGTCACGAAATAATGAAAACTTCCGGGACTATTTTTACGATATGCTAACATTTTTTTTAATGTGTGAAATTAGTGATAATAAGGCAGATAGTATTGTTAGATTGTAGTACACTGTATTGTTCAAATGTTCATGGCATAACTGAGAAATTTGTGAAATTGTACACTGGCGATCTTAATAGTTTTCTTCCAATAAAACCTTTAAGTAGGATATGGAACAGCACAAAACAAGTAGAAAAGTGTACATCCGGCAAGAATTTATGTAGACAATAGAAACAAATAAACGGACTAATTACCACAAATTATAATAAACATAAATATATATAAAATAAATACAAAGTACTCACAACTATAATAGCAAAATACATATACATAAAAAGAATAAATAAACGATGATACTTATAAAGATAAATACTAGTATATAAATGTATATCTACCTAAACTATTATGACCTATTGTTGAGAAATATACTTAGTGCTTTTTTCATTTTGATTCTCCCAATTCATGTATCTAAGCCTGTATTTAAGTACTAGAAATGTCTAAGGGTGGGCCTCGATAACGACAACTGTAAGCTTTAACCAGTGGTTTCTCGTCTGGTAGGTCCACTAAAGCTAAATTTAAAAAAAAACTGATTATTAAGATAGCAGAAAAAATAAAATATAAAAAAAAAGTTTGGGATGAAACTGTCCAACCCCTTAATATTAATAACAATTGTAAGAAAGACGATTAAAACAAATACAACCCTTGCAGAGTTTCTTGCCAATTCTTCTCTGTTTGGTCGCGTTACGAATTGGTGTAAATTTTAAAAAACAAATAAATAATAAAATATAACTTTAATATATAGTGTTCACAAAAGCTTAAACGAACAATTCCATATACCTACTTGCACAATAACAGGTGAGAATGTAAGCTAACAGAAAAATGTAAGTTTGGGAAAAGGTATTACAGGTTACATACAGTCAATCTCCAAAACTTAGCTCACACAGTCATGCATGGTTATTAAAATCATTAATCATAATTATTTTTTTAATTATTAATGCATAGTTATTATAATTATTAACATGCATGGTTTATAAAACTTCATCTGTTTTGTATCTGGGTTTGTACATACATGTAATTAGTTATTACCTACATTGACCATGGCCGAGCTCAAACTCCCAACTAGGTCCCTGTGTTTGGGAATCAGCAGGCCAGCACTATCAGCAGGCAGTAGTACAAAGCGTATCTACTTATTACCGTATTGCCGCGAGCTTTGATGAAGAATTACGAGATTTTCACTTTTTTATATAATTAGAATTTAACTTTGCTAGGCAGATAAGTGACACGTATAAAGGACAGCATCAGCCAATATAGATGCAAGATTTTGTGTGTGTTAGTATGTTTGATCTCATTAAATTCAGGAATGGCTGAACGGATGAATGATACGATTAAAAGTGTTCCTTAAGGTTCCAAATTAATAAATTAATTCATTGTATCACAGTCAGTAAAAATAGAACTACGATTAAATAATCTTTTCAATCAAGGAACTTAAGTGTAGGTGACGGGAGGTGTACCTAGTCTTGTTTGACAAATTTGACAGGTCTCACCATAAGTTTAATGGCAAACACTTTAATTGCCAGAGCTATATCTTTTATCGTAAAAAGATATTTTATATGCTAATATAATAAACAAAGATTTATACACTTTAGAATTTTTTGACCGAGACTGATGTTAAGGTTGGACTCGATACTCAATCATTTATTGCGTTCCATAATGAAAACATACAGGTGTTAACAGCTTTTTAGTATTAAATTGAAAGAGATAAGTTGAAGTGAATATACTTTTATTTAGTCTATATTTAGGTAATAGGTAGGTATTATCGGCAGATTACTTTAGTCATATTATTAATATCGTTTTACAATTTTACGACTCAAGGTTGACGTGAAAATTAAAACATTGGATGAACTTTATGAACTCTTTGATATCATACCCTGACTGAATTTAAGTGGGTATTAGGCTGTACTACTCGTAATTCTATAGAGATAAGGATAGACCTGATGGATGATAGCCCGGTTATCTATAAAAAGGTTGATGAGAATCTTTGCGCAGTTGTTCCGCCGGCGTGATGCTCTTGATAAATATGTTGGTCTAGCCATGACGATGTGGGACGTTTAGGTATTACCAGTATTGCCTATACAACTTTATTTTATCTTTTAATAACGACTTGGAGAATATAGAGATTATCGTGGTCGCTAAAATTGCGGTGATTTTGTAAAATTTAAAAGGGTTTTGTTAATGCGGTTAATTATTTCACTCAAAAGATTTCCACATATGTTTTATTTGGTATCAGATTGAGAAATAGTTTAAAGTTGGATATTGGCACTCGGGCCGCTCCCGAATAACTTGAAAATATAAGGAAGAGAAGTTCCAATTGTAGTTGTAACTAGCCAAGCTAAGCAAAAGGCTAATTACGTTACTGGTAAAGCCTTTTTCTCCTATGTAGGTAAATACACTGTAGGTTATTAATAAAATGACACTTGACTTATTTTATCAACAAAAATAAATGTTCTAAACTTATGACGACCTCTGTGGCGCAGTGGGCGAAGGTCCGCCTGTGACGCAGAAGGTTGCGGGTTCGATTCCCGCTGCGGGACAAATGTTTGCATGTTCTGCAGATATTTGTCTCGGGTCTGGGTGTTTTCTATGTATGATATGTATGTATTTACAAAAAAAAAATATGTATCTATGTAGTATATCAATCATGTGGTTCCCATAATACAAGCTCTGCTTAGTTTGGGGCTACATGATGCTGTGTGATAACGTCCAGGATTATTTATTTATTTATTTATGTAAAATTCATAGGCCCTTTAGGAATAATAAGAAATAATCAGGAATAATCAATTTATTGGCAAATAAATATTTACATGTAAATGTTTTACATATCATAATGAATTAGAATTACATTAGGTACCTAATGACTGAATATAAAGTTGCCATAATTCCAGGCTTTAGGAAGTAGGTACTTAAATTATAGGCACAATTAAACATATTTTGTACGCTAAACCAATTTGAGTCCACATGTTGTAAGTAAGAGTGCCTAATCACAAAAAGAAAAGAAAAAAAAAAGAAAACAATATACTAATGATAAAATTAAATAGAAAATTCTTTATTGCACAAGATAGATTATGTATATAGGCGAACTTAATGCTAAAAAGCATTTTCTTCCAGATAACCTTTATGTTGTGGGGAAATAGATTGATAGTGCTACAAATTTGATAAATGAAATAGCAGAGAATATAACTTTACTTTAAAACCTAACAAATGAAAAAAATAAAAATAAAATAAAAAAAATATATAACCTAACAAAAAAAAAAACAAAAAAACATAAAACAATAAAAGCTAAGATATCTTATGCATACATAAATTACTTAATGTTCCTAGAAGCAAATCCATTAACAGCAGTAGCTCAACATCTAAGTAGGTACCTAAATGAAATCGAAAATCGAGCAATAACCGAATGTCATGATTTCTATGTAATTACTGGTAGACTTTTTAGTAAGTGGGTATATTATTGTCTCATTTTTGTATGTATATTTACATTTGTACATTTAGTAGGTACCTACCTACTTATACTTATCTACACCATGAAGATGTTACTTCTTTTAGTACCCATCTATAGCAAGCAATGATAATCTGCGAGGAAATGATTTTACAATTAGCTTGAAACTGTACCTACCTACTTTGTGAATGAAAGCAGAAATCAGACAATTTATATGTAAACATCGGTAACATAAATCATTTGATTTTTTTATGGTGTTGTCGTATACAATGTTCTGTGTTCTGTACCAGTGGTTAAGAAAATCAAATATTCGTAGTATTGTAAAGGCAGGTTCGGTACATTAATGTATATACATTGTTGTGAAATAAATAGGTCAATTGTTTTTACATTATACCTCAGCATATGCCTACGTAATAAGCTAGTAGTGCCATTAGTTCTGTGTTTGTACGTTGTTTTATGTGTTACATTATATTCCTAGATTTAGTTTTTTTTAGTTTGAATATTTCGAAATTGACTTTTCCAATTCAAATGAGTATCTTTCTAATAAATGAAATATTTCTACAGTTTCTATGGGAGTATTATCAAAATTGACAATTCAGTAAAGAGCAATTGTAAGTTGTATCTTAGTTTTGGTGTTATTAATTACAAGATTAAGGTCAAAACAATCAATTTAATTAAATTCTAAACTAAGTAGACCTACTGTAATACTATTAGTTGTATCGTTGTTGTACTCGTGTCTGTAGGTACAATTGGACAACTCTGTAAATAGTACCGTATCGTTATACTTACTAATGGCTTGATTTGTTTCAATCATGCGTCAGGAGATCGCATGAAGACGGACGGCCGAATGTCATGATTTCTTTAATATTCTGTGTTTATTTTAACAATCATTATTATTCAATAGTCTATTTTATAAGCAAATAATAATTACCGGATGTAAAAAGTATAATTCATGCATATTATGGCAACTCAGAACCTGACTGACGAAAACCAGAGAGCAAGTCTCTGGTTTTGTCGTTGGTTGGATTTTGGAGGGAGGTATTGTCTGAGAGTACCTAACGAAAAATGACGAGGCTTGGGGATTCCGAAAAGTGAAGCGGTAGCGACAAGTCGTCTTGAGAATTGAGATTGAGCCACAAGCCTCGTTAGTTTTTGAACAAAATGATCTCCAAGTAACCTCTGTATAATAATGTCTAGAAAGTATCTAAAATGGAGCAAAAATAAAGTCTTATCCCAAGATAAATGTGTATCATTTATCACATTAAGTAGTAGGTATAAACCTACCTAGTTATGGCTATAAAGTAAAAATTATTCTGGTTAATTTAAAAAAAGCAAAGATCACGCCACACCACAATAACATGCCGGTCGGCCAAATACCGTCGCGCGCTCGCTGGACAGTACAGTGTCCACGGCGTAACCACGCAAAACTCGAATTTATATGTCTATCCTGTACTACCCTGTACATTTACGCCAGTAAATGCTGTTGCCATCCTTTTCTATGATAACTATGACGTAATCTCTTCATAGTTTGTGTTTGTTTCGGTTGCTGGGTTCGGAGTACAATGAACTCAAAAATACCATTTTTTATGATAATATGATTGCGATTAATATTAAAGCTGTGATTATTATAACGAAATATTTTTTAACTATATTTTTATAAAAAATACAATTGCTACTAATAAATAGAGTAAGTATGTGGTAGATATGTGCGCCACGTTCAAAGTAGTCGACGGCGCGCCGGTCATATTTGGTCAGCGGCGGCGTGGCGCCGGCGGCGTGGATTTATTAGATTTTTTAAAATAACTACGTGTACTACTAGTACTTAAGAAGGGGTAAAGCTAGAGTTTGCACCGAAAGTGACGGTAGCAGCTCACAAATGCCATACACAAGGACCACCTGCTCGGTCACGGCGGGAACCACCAGGTCTCTAACCAGTCTTAGCGATCCACTCCCTCTTTCGTAGCCACTTTCCTTCTGTAGCCACGCGCAGTGCGTGTGACCTACTATACTACTTCTGCGCGGCGGCGGTGGCCCCTGCGTGGAAGTCTAAGGTATAGGCTACAGATGCCGAGTGATCCAGAGAGAAGGGCGATGTTCTACGCCCTTGTTTTGATCCGTCCCTTCTCCCTTGCCCCGCGCTCAGGGTCCCGACACCTTTTTTTTGGTTGTTTGGTAGGTTTGACTTTTCTCACATGAACTGTCAAATCTCTCGGCTTCTCAGTTTACGTGGCATGAAAGAGACCACAACGCTATCAGAATCTAATCAACAGGGAGCAAACCCAAAAAAATTTTGGAAATCAGTCCACGATTGACGGAGATATCGGTGATCAATATCATACATAAAAAAAGATTTTGACTTATTGAGAACCTCCTTCTTTTCGAAGTCGGTTAAAAGCCTAATATTTAACTTTTGGGATGAATATTTGGGTTACTTTAAGCTATATTAGTAAAAAAAATATTGGGCGATTTTCAACAGAAAATTTGGCGATTTCATTGAGCAACGCCTGGCAACCCTGGTTGTGTGCGATTGTACCACAATTCATTTGTTCGTAGAACTTCACATGGACTTTTTGTATTGTTTCACAACGAATTTCCATAAAGTATTACTACTTGTGCATTATCTCCGTTTCTATAAGAGCAATCATTATGAAATTTTGCATAGCTCGGGAACTATTTATGCTCTATTTTTGTGTGTAAGTTTCGTTCCTATAGTCGAAGCCGTTTTTGAGAACGGTTATGTGTACGCCAGCTTGATCGTTATGCTGGCGTACACACAAAGAATGGTCATTATTTCTTTAACCAAAGAGGAACTATTTATTTTATTATTGCACTAATTATGATCTGTTTATGCTCTATTTATTGGCATATCAACAAATGTGAATACGGTTATGTGTACGCTAACATCACGGACACGATATAATGACCGTCATTATCCGGATAGTAAAACTGACGAATTATCCGGATAATTAGGATATGGGATTGCAAGCCCTAATCGTAATCGTCACAGCTCATTACAGCCACCCGGCACCCACCCCGCACCGCCTTATCGCACGGCGTCCACTCGTTGTCGACAGGTGGTCCACGGGTGGACGCCGCGTTATCACTAATAAACGTCGCGCGGTCAACTAGTGGACCTCGCATACACTCGCGGTCAACGAGTGAACGCCGCGTGGTCAACGAGTAGACGTCGCTTGGTCCACGAATTTTCGAGTACTCTGTTAATAATTGGCACTGGTAGACCTACACGTGTGCTTCGCAATGTCAAATTTTACAAACCGTGAATCGACACTCATAGCTGTACCCTTGGCCTCTTTATATTTGGAAACTTGGATGTCTTTGTAGAACAGTCAGATGTTGGACGGTGTTCTGTTATTGAAGTAGGTATCTGATTGGCAATCCGGGGCAGACAATTGAGAATCTTCATTGGCAGTACTTTCCTGATCAGTGGCCATCCTGGGCAGCGCGGGGTCCACTCAGGTCCCGTGCGTGGCAATGCGCAGTCAACGCAAGGCAAGCATGCAAGCAGCGAGTTGTCACCGAGTGGTCCACCCGCCTCGTCCGCGCGTGGAGGGCTTAAGACCGAGGTGATCCGGTGAAGCTTACGAGCATGAGCATGATGTAGTGAGCGCATATCCATACAAGTCCATATAAAGAATACTGGCCGCAGGAGGCGAGGCAGTGCGGAGTGGGTGCCGGGTGGCTCTAATGAGCTGTGACCTTATTTTTTCGCTAGGTACATATGTACGCCAGAACCTGTAGAGTAAGTTTTTTGTAAGTAGGTAGGCACCTACCTACTGATAAATAAAGACAAATGTATATACCTACTGTGGTGGTATATAAACCTGTGAATGAACAGTAGAAAAAGAAGAAAATCACATTGTCACCTTGATGCGTGATCTTGATCACCCTGTCACCTTGGTGCGTGACAGCGCGTGAGGGACGACTTCGTCAGCAGTGAGTGAATGTTAGAAGTGTGGAGGGGCCATAGCGTTTAATTTCTCTATGGAGGGGCATAAAGGCAGAAGCAAATTGGAGAAATTGCTTCTGCTGTTCAGTTATCCAAACCTTTGTCTGTTGCACAAACAAAGGTTTGAAAAACCGGTATAATCCGATTAAAAGTGTTGTCGATCTTGTAAAACACGGCTGCCTTCTGACCGTCATTGTTGTCAACGTCACGTCAAATCATATTTTTTTTAAATCTGGCAAGGCAACATTGTTTCTTTTCTTGTCAACTGGCAAAGGTAATGTGAGTTTCCAAAACAATATCGAAAATATCTCAAAAAATCTATGAATCCTGAGAAAATCTCTAATAATTCCCAGGAGAAATAAATAACCAGTGATACGGAGCACCGTCATGATCATATATTTTTCGCCCGCGCGATGAAATTCATGTCTAAAACAGACATCATCTAACCGTGTTATTGCTGAAGTTTACAGTGATTCTCTTGTAATTTTTACTTGAATTTATTTACCAAATCGTCAGTTGTATAGTGCCCCGTTAAAGATATGAAATGTGTTTTGTTTTGAAGTTCATGTAAGTTGATAAACAGGTATATTGAAGGTTACTTTGTCTTCGCCAGATCCATCCAAGATGGGTAAGATTATGAAGCCTGGGAAGGTGGTACTGGTCCTGAGTGGCCGGTACGCGGGACGTAAAGCCATCGTTGTCAAAAACTACGACGAAGGCACATCGGACAAGCCTTACGGGCATGCTTTCGTTGCCGGCATCGACAGGTATCCTCGCAAAGTGCACAAGAGGATGGGCAAAAATAAAATCCACAAACGCTCCAAAGTCAAGCCCTTCGTCAAGGTATGTTAGAATATATTCGTATGATTACCTCAGTTTGTTTTGATTCGTTTTATGGGACTTGTGTTAGATGAAACATGTTGGTACATTTATGTTTTACATTTAAATAATAAATATTAATAAATATTAAACATAAAATCAAGGTAAATAGTTGGACTTATGTACCTTTTCAACACAGTCTCATTATATTGGAGTAAATTTAAAAAATATATGATTCAAAGTGTACTGTAATGTGTGTACGGAATAAAGAAATTTTCACTTTCACTTTTTGTTTACATAGAGCTGCAAGTATTTCCTTTTAGCCATTATTTCTGTCATTACTTGCTGTAGACTTAATTTTATTTTTTGGAAAAAAACAATATCTTAAACAGTAATATATATGTCATAAGAAACTATACTAACTTATTTCAGTGTTCTTAGCAGATCATCTTCTAATTCTAATTCTAATTTGAAGTTGGGGGAAAAAAGTTCTGCACCGACGTCCCGCATTGGGGTGTATTGTGCATTGCCCCCCTGCTAACCTAACCCCAGCCAGCCCAACTCCTTAAAATAACGGAGAAGGACTCTGGGTTGGTGACAACATTGCTCTAGGATTCCCGATACTGCCTGCGTTTGTGAGGCTTGATCAAGCAGTTTTTGTAACCCAGATTTTTTCTGGCTTCGTTTGTGGCAGTGCAGTGTAAGATGACGTGCTCCACTGTTTCTTCAGCTTGAAAGCAGCCGCGACAGGTGCCGCTGTCCGTGGCTCCTGACTTTACTAGGTGGTGGTTCAGAGGGCTTACCACGGGTTTTGATAGTTTTCGAAAACTTTTTAGGTTTTGGTATCTTTCCATACATTTTCGTACAGCGCCTCTAGGGAAACGTGCATGAACTACGAAAATGTATGGAAAGATCAGTGTTGCCGTTTTTTATTTGGAGAAAATGCTAAAACATTTTGCAAAAAATGCTAAATAACTTTTAAAAATACTAAATAAAATGCTAAAATCTATCTTTTTCTTTTGAATTCCTTAGGAATTTTGAATTTTTAGGTAACGTACAAAAAAATGTTAATCATAAAAAAATAGCTAACAGACCCGAAAATATGCTAAATTTAGCATTAAAAATACTAAAACAGCAACACTGGGAAAGATACCGAAACCAGGCCTCTTTCACTCCGCAGAATAGGTATAAAAATATACCTACGCATCGCCGGCCTTGCGAGCGTGGTTCGTTACGTCGGTTGCCGCGTTCTGCCCGGAACGAAAGTGTCCTTGAGCAGCCGCGGCATTTTAGTTTATTTTTGTTAATGCACCTATATTTTTCGCCAAATGAAGGCAAAAAAATACTACACAGCATTTGGTTGCCTGAATAATAATAAGAAAATGTAAATAATACCAATAGTAGGTACACAACTGAAAGTTTTTCTACCAAATAATGCGTTGTTTAGATATCAAAGTCTCCCGTATTTACTTAAGTAGGTAGGTACTTAGGTACAAGTTCTATTTGAATGCGGTACCTACCTACATAAATAAACGTAATATTATTATGTAGGTATTTTTTCATAGACAATTTTTGTGCCATTGGTAGGTATAGGTAGGCCTACATAGTAAGTTGGTATTATGATTTTGATTATGTAGACTGAGAGCAAGATTAGAAACCCAAGCTAGATACATTTTTATTTGGTTTAACTTTAAGTAGGCAGTGTAGGTTATCTACTTAAAAACAGTCGGGTAGGTAGGTGTAGGTAGACAAATCGATGTGGTAAGTTACCTAAAGGTAGGTGTACTAACAACTAAAACTAGATACCTAGGTTACCTACAAACCAAATGTTGTTTTTTTCTCTTGCAAATATCTAGGTAGGTACCTACCTACTAAAATTTCTCTTAAGATTTAGCATGATGTACCTACTTTAAACAGTGATTATTCAGTTTTCGTACACAAGACACCTAAACACTTAAGTAAGTGTTAAGGACCCAAGTACCTACCTAGTAGGTATGCCTATTTTCTGAGCTCTTAATGCAGCCAGCCAGTGTAAAATAGTTTTCTGATCTAATACTAGGTAGGTAGATATTATTTGAATTATCATTGTTCCTAAAAAGAAATAGGTGGCTAGGTAACTGGATAGTAAAATGTTCAACAACAACAGCCTATAGGGGAGGCCTATGTCCAGCAGTGGACATAGGCCTCCCCTATAAGAAGGGGGATATGCCCATAATCCCCACGCTGGGCATGCGGGTTGGGGATCGCAGGATACAGCTTCTCGCACCGCCGACGCTGCTGCCCGTCGGCGGCCAGGTTATTATATTTATTATCTGTCACAGAATAATTCTCAAGACAACCCTAACGTTACACGTGCCACGTCAGTAGAGATAGAGCTATACGATAGAAAGGGATGCAAGGTGTAGGTTAATATAAATGTTAGGCACTGAGTTCGGTGCGAGCTGAATAGCACTTTATTGCGTAGCAGCTAAAGTCGCTATTTATTTAAATGATTGCGCGGAGTGAAGCTTCTGTCCTCTCTGTATTCTGTGCCGAAACTTATAAAGTTTTCGAAAACTATCAAAACTCGTGGTAAGCCCTCAGGTCACAGTGGCCTGTAATGAGCAGATCATCTTGTTTGAGCGACTGCCTGATCACAACTGTGACTGTTTAGTAGCATTTAGTGAGCACTTCCCAGCTTCATAAGGCATGTTAATATATTGGTCCCGGCATTTTCAGTTGTTGAGGCTAAAAAAGTCAAGACTTGCCTTACAAAGCATGAAAGCACTGATCTATTAAACAGTTATTGTTTTAGCCAACCAGGTAGTGAGGCTTACATTATACACCAGCTAGACTATATCACATTGACTGTGGCTTGATGCTAGCACTCCTTGCCATGCAAGAGGAGCAGTAGCTTGCTTCCTAGAGCAAGTGTGTTTACAGAACTTATGCTAATTTACTACACTTGGATGATTTGCTAAGAACACTGAAGCCACACCAAAACCGCTTCTTTTATCCCAGAGAATAGTTAGTGTATGAAACACTTTCAATTGACTTAAAATAGTATCATACATAACTAGGATACCCGTCATGACCAGTTTAAAGTCGCTCAGTGAGCTATGCCCGGAGTTTCTCTGAAGGATAGAATCCGCAACAAGACTATCCGACATAGAACTAAAGATGTCAACATAGCTCAAAGAATTAGTAAGCTGAAGTGGCATTGGGCAGGCCATATCTGCCGAAGAACCGACAACCGTTGGGGTAAACGATTTCTTGATTGGAGACAACGGCTCGGCAAACATAGTTTAGGATGCCTTCCGGCCAGATGGAGTGACGATTTGCGAAAATTCATTTGACGATTTGCTGGTAGAAGCTGGATGCGTCGAGCTCAGAACAGGGCGCAATGGCGCTTATTTGGGGAGGCCTATGTCCAGCAGTGAACTGCTATAGGTTGATGATGATGATAACTAGAATAGACTTCTTCGAGACAGTAGATATTGCTTCATCAGTAAACACTTAAAATTAGACCAGAAATTTATTTGAAGTGGAAATAACCATGATATAACCTCTAGCAGGGCAGATTATATGATTATTTTTTGAGAAATATTAGTTAAATAACCTAATTTGCTCACTTACCAGGATAAAAAGCCTATATTATAGTTATTCTAAGTCCATGGACTTGTGTGTAAAATTTTATCTCTATCATTCAGTATTTTTGCATGAAGGAGCAACATACATGCTTATATACCAACAATCTTTATAAAATGTTAGTGTTTCATCTTTTCAGGTTGTAAACTACAATCATCTGATGCCCACCCGTTACTCTGTCGACTTCAGCTTTGAGAAGTTCGCCGCAAAGGACCTAAAAGACCCCGCTAAGCGCAAGAAGCTCCGTTTCAACACGAGGGTACGATTTGAAGAGAGATACAAGAGTGGAAAGAACAAATGGTTCTTCCAAAAGCTTAGGTTCTAAGATAATTTTAAAAAATAAACATTACTTGTAATGTATTTGTTGTTTCAATTACTTTAATATGCATATACTAAGATGTCTAAGATGACTTTGTTAATAGGCACATTTAATCTAAGCGTTACTGAACCTATAGTTTGGTTCGGTAAATAATATTAGTGGTTTCGAGTGTGAAAAATATTTTGTATGGAAGTTTCTTGCAAGTTTAAAACAAATTACCGCTAAGCGCACTTTCCATACAACTACATATTATAGTTATCGAAAATTTTGTAGTAAATTAAAAGTAGCGGCACGAAACTAGCGCTTACCGTTATTTCGCAGAAGTCAAAAATAAGATATCATATGGGAGCTATGAGGCGAGAGAAAGTGAGAGACCCATGCGCAGAAGTTTCGTTCACCGCTAGACTTACGTGCCGCTAGCTAAATGTGCTTGTTCCAAGTTCTCATCCAGCTCATGACATTATTTTGACCAGCATAGGATAAACGAGATCTTGGCTTGATACTTCTATTGTCTATCTTGATCTTAATGTACTCTTTGCTATAGGCTCTTGTTTAAGTCATGTTATAAGTAAGTATAAGTTTAAGTCATGTAGAATAGAGATGCAGACATTTTTTTCAACTTTTTTGACCTTCGTAGAGTTCATGGCAAGGGTCTGATGATGAGCTAGGTAAAAAGATTTTCAGTTTTTAATGTAACAAAAATCAGACCCCTTTTTTAGTTTTTGCTCATTATCGTTAAATGGCGATAGGTATTTTTTCCACAAAAAAGAAGGAAGTTATCGGTGATATATATTTCTTAAAACCTCCAACTTGTAAAAGAAATTGACATCGTGAAAGCTCTTTTCAGAGTTTCAAGCCACTTTTTTATACCTACCTTAACTTCAACATCTGTAAAATTAGCGCTAATAACTGTGTTCTTGGTGTAGCGTCATAAATAAATAATAAATACATTTTTATTCAATTTCTTAAAGCTAAGATGGACAATTACGGAATTAAATATATTATTACAGGTAAATATTTTACACTGTGCCTGAACTAGGATAAATCCTGTGTCTCAGGCGTAAAACAAAGCTAATAATAAACATGAATAAACAAATCAAAAAACTTAAGTTTTAGTAGGTAGGTAATGTTTAACTTATAAGTTGATGTTTTAAATAGTAATCTTAATTTTAAATGCTAAGGAATATGTTACGATCTATAAAAATAGGTAGGCACATATTTATGGCATCACTTCATTAGTCAGCTTGGGCCTAAAGCCAAATTGATTCTCAGATAAAATCGCTTTACTTTCTATAAAATGGACTAATCTATTGTTTAAATATATTATAATGGGTCTGGGTGTTTTCTATGTATGATATGTATGTATTTACAAAAAAAATGTTATATGTGTAGTATATCAATCATGTGGTTCCCATAATACAAGCTCTGCTTAGTTTGGGGCAAGATGCTGCATGATTACGTCCCGCGTTATTTATTTTTTGTTTATTATTTTATCAAATATTTTAGAAATTGAGAAAAGTAAGGATATTGCTCTGTAATTTGTTACAACTGCAAACTAACTGTAAAACAACTGCAGCTATTTTGAGACATTTGGGATATATTCCTTTTTTTAAACATAAAGGATAATGGTGGGGCAAGGATACTCTTGTACTTCTTGAGTGTTTTTGTTGAAATATTGTCCTAGCCTGTTGCACAATAGTCTTTTAAGCCCATTATAATTCTTTCAACTTCCGAAACGTCGGTATCCAACAATACAAAAGAATTTGACTGATACCGATTGTTGTCATCAGCCAGGGATAATTGACACTGCTTTGCTAGGTCATGTGCGAGGCTTGCAGTCAACGTGATTGATATTTGCTCCCACTCAATTCCGTAGCTCTGACCGATTTTTATGAAAATTGTTATATAATTTTTTTGCAGACCCAGTCAGAGGGACAACAAAGTGAAGCTCTTGAAAGGCTTCTTTATTTCCAGAAAAAAAAATTTAAGCAGGCCTATTTGCACCGACAAATGACGACTGACGACTAAAACCGTATAATAGTGCATTTTATAACATATACAGCTATTCTAATGGGCCTGTGTAGGTCAGAGTTAAGAAAAAAAACATTTAGCTACAATAATCAATTTATTTCAAAATAAATTATTTTTAAGCAGTCTATACATTTGATTGATAAATATTTATTAATTAGTACAACCTTAACATTAAAAAAACTGAAAACGACTTGAAACATTAATGCCGCTTAGCTTATCTTGCATTCTGGTACGATCAACTTATTTATTACCACACTTGGTAATTGATGCCATCATTAGCAAACACAAAGAATAATAATTTTAGTAAACCGATTTTTAATAAGAATCTTCTCAAAGCTGACAAGGAAAAAGTAGCCGAAATGCATGCAACTGTGCAATGAGATGTATAGTTTAGTATCCCTACTTAGTACGAGTTGCACAATACGGAAACGTTAAATACTTTTAGTTTTCGAGATCAATTTTAATGTAGTATGTTAAATGAAAATTACTGAATTGGACTCGAATATAAACTGATTGATCATACAACGACATCGGCATGTTAAATTTTTGCAATTTGCAATGTTTTTCACTAAAACAAAAAAGACAGGTAATTGCCGAAAAAAACAATTTATAAATTTAGCTCGGAAACGAAAATTATGAACATTTTCGTATCATACAATTCGTACCAGGGGTACAGAACCATAGGCTCCATAGACTCGATCACGAAGACTGTATGCAGACACTAATGGAAATGTATTCGTAATTTTTTTTTACAAAGCGGAAAAAACAGCTCTGTCATTGGCCAAAATTCTTTGTTACGCTTACATACGTCAGTTTGAAAAATTCGTGATCGCCTACAGTGGAGTGAGTGAGTGCGAAAAACACACCTTACTACAAAGTTTGAGTTAACTATATTTTTGTATGAAAATGGAGCAGCGCCTAGCGGGGAGTGTGTACAACTTTGTCATTTTCATACAAAAAACGTTAACGTAAACTTTGTAGTGTGGTATGTTTTTCGCACTCAAGCCACAGGACGCTGTAAATTTATGTCATTTGATGCGTATTAACTGTTAGCAAGCGCTTTGTAGTTTGACAAAGTGCTGAGCTTTTACCGGCGACTGTACATACAGACATTCCCAAACGCTGATCAATGGCGCACGTGCAAAATAATGGAGATAAGTAACGCCTCATTCGCATGAGAGCTTTTAATCGTCTTTAAAATCATTGAAAGAAACAAATTGATAACCATTGTCATGAAACAAACGTGAATTTTCATCTTTACTTCAGTGCTAGACAGACGCGGAGGCAGAGCGTTGCGTTCATTCACACTGAAGAAGACTGAAAGAATAGAAACTTCACTGATAAGTCAGGTCGTGAAAATTCCCATTTTTTTACAACATAAGGGTAACCATTGTATTTACTGTCTTGCAACACAGTGCACATTCATTGACATGTATTTTAATCGCTATACTCTGGACAATAATGTCAAAATTATGCTATTTCGACACTTGTTTCTGTAAACCTTATATGAATCTTTGTTTCAATCAGATTCAATCATGCTAGCTGGGCCGGGCTCTGGCTGAATGTTAAGACATGTAACGAAAATTTGGATACAAATGACGAAATTCTTGTCTGATTGAAATAAAATTCTTCTAAGTAAGGAGTTCCATTTTCATCTTCGGAATATGAGCCAACCTCAACTGCCTGTGGTGCACCCTGCTAACTAACAAACGGGGCTGTGGCGGGCGGCTGACTGCGGCATAGCGCAGCCTAACAGCAGCACATAAAAAATCCCCTGACCGCCGACGGGCAGTAGCGTCGGCTGCGAGAATTTGTACCCTGCACTCGTATCCCCAGCGTGGATATAATGACCATTATAAAGGAGTCCTATGTCCAACAGTGGACTGCTTTATACTGGTGTTGTTGCAGTCATGTTGGTTGCGGTAAATACAGACCTAAAAACAATGTTGCCTAACAGGCCTCTTAAAAATTGTCTGATCTTAAAGCAAAGCTTATTTCCGCGAATGAGGTCTACAGTTTGTTGAATATAGGTTGATAGGTCGCAGGTCGCTGACATTGACAAATACGTAGTGACGACAATGTCCTCGCGTAGCAAACCTATATTTAACAAGCTGTAATATAATAACTATCTAGTTATCCGAGTTGTGTTATGATCACGCAACTAGCTTCCCGATCCTCTCATCGAGTTTCTTGATCTCCTTCTGAACACTGTCCACGTTCATAGCGAAAATCTCCTGCACCCCTTGTAACAGCTCCTTGTTGTTCTGAACGCCGCTGGCTATAGTACTTTGTAATGTTTCCAACTCCGTAAGAGACTTGCCGAAGTTGCTCGCTGGGAAAGATGACGATAAATTAGGGAATCCTCTCTCAATGACGGAAAAGTTGAGGAGTTAGCGTGGTATGGGCAAGGGAAGAAAAAAATTATGTAGAGGGGGTGAGGAAACTCAGATAACAGTTGGCCATGCGAAGAAGGAAGGAAGAGGTACAAAAAACGACTGGTATATATGAATTATTTATGAGAGGAAAAGATAAGGAATATGTATCGGTTTTTGGATTATATATTTTGATGATAGCAAACCAAAATTTTATGTTAAACATTTGTTTTTGGACTTTGGACCTTTGCTAAGTATGCAAATGTAAGGATAACGCTGTGTAGAGGTAGTCAGGCAAGATAATGCTGACCATTATCAGTTTATCGCACATCATCTAGCCCCAATCTAAGCAGAGCTTTGGGAACCACCCCAAGTAGAAGTTTCTATTGGGGTGTAGTGGCCAACGCTTTGCCAGTAGTTGGTCTCAACTATTAAGGGTGTTTAGTGTGCGTGTAGATTATAAAAATAAAATACTAGTAAAGAAGACTAGGCCACGTGGCCGTCCCAGACGGAGGTGGCTTGACGAACTAGATGTTTTTTCAGTATTCTGGCAAATGGATTCCCAAGATCGGAATGTGTGGAAAGAGGGAAGGGAGGCCTTTGCCCTGCAGTGGGATCAGACAGGCTCATAAGAAGAATAAGAAGAAGAAGAAAGAAGACTGCTTTTACCTTGGTTGTGTAAGGCTTCTAACGCCTCCATTCGCTCCAAGATCTCAGAATGTGACACGCCCTCAATCTGCTTCAGGAGCTTGTATAGCTCGTTCACCTGAAATAAACCAAATAGTTATGTTTCACGTACTGCTAACGCGCTCAGTTTGACAGCCTAACCTCCTCTAACGAAAAATATTCGCCAATAACAAAGCATTAATTTATTTATTTTGCAATTTTATTTAATTCGTTTTGTAATTTTAACTAATTTATTTTGTATGTTCAATTATTTTTACCTTACTTTTATGGACTATGGTCTGAAATAAACGATTTCTATTTTTTATTTACAGCATTATTTTGAATTTACGCTTTCTCATTGGCCAAAATTCTATGATACGAATACTTTTTCGCGTCTTCGTGATCGAGCCTCGGTTGCTGGGGCCGCAACTGCGTCTATACTAGCGAAAAAGTATTCAAAAGTGAAAGTTTTACAAGTACCTACCTAACCTACCTAACTTTAGTGCACGTGACTACACGTACGTACGTGGTATATTTAGTTGTAGCTAAAAAATAATATAAAAAATGTATGTTTCGTACAAAGAAATAAAAAAGGTAGGCAGGCATTAAAAGTAAACTAAAATAAAACGAGGGACTCAATCAGCACATGTGGTGATAACATCACTTCGCACACACACTTTCATAGCGGAGACGTGGCTCCTCTCCGTCAGTCTCCAGTCAGGACGCTGATGCGATTGTCCCGTATCCTGCACATGAGAGATGCAGTTATCTCGCGCATAAAAGCGTTAAAAACATCTGTTTGGTACTGCGCAAAACTCTCCGATGCACTACAAGAACGGTGCAGTCTCAACATCCCGGAAGATACGAGTATTATTGTACTATATGCGTAGAGCATCCAACCATCATTGGGTGTGTTTAACATATAGACTTCCTGCATAAAAACTGACAACAGACAAAGCTCAGTTAAAGCCACGCTTTTTAAAGCATATTCCCAGAGGCTTTAAAAAACTTTAACTGAGCTTTGTCGGCAGCGTACATAGTAGGTATATCATATCAGCACATGTAGGTCCTTGTGTGTACCTTAGCATCTAGTTCGGGCTCCACCGGCCTGATCGCTTGTTTGAGTGCATCGACGTTTGCGAGCAGTGACGTCACGCGTGCCTCGGCCGCCGTTAGCTCGCCGCCGCGGACCAGCGCCGTCTGCGCAGCCAATGTCGCCGCCGCGCCGCATAATGTCGCCTAACGAATATACAATCATTATTCAAAATTAATAGGAATACATTTTCTAGGCTCGAGATTTAAGTCACTGTTATAAGTGGTTCTATCAATGTCGCCTGACGAATTGACAATAATTACGGATAATCTGATAGTAATCATAATGATCTAACGAGTATTGTCTTTTCTGATTGAAAGAGATGGCCTTGATTTTGAAAAAAAAACACGGTCAGGTACATTAATTACATAATTTAAAAGAATAAAGAATAAGGAAACCAACAATACACCCTTAATAGTTTTTGCTTATTGTGGCTATGCTGCTGTGTCCAATATTGTCATATCATATTTTAATAAATTTCGACAGGCATTTTATATTTATAATAAATACCAATAGGCATTAAATAAAACAATAATGTTCATCAGCAGTTTAGTGTAGTTACCTGTCCAGTAGACGCCTGTAATCTCCGGAATGCTTCTTCGTCTCTCACGCCAGCTGCTTGCTCCAATTTGTGTAACCTTATAAATATACAAAATATGAATCCTACTAAAGCTATTAGTTTTATAGGCGAAACGATGTGAAGATGTTTGTCTTTGTTACTGCTTTGCGCCCAAAGTACTCAACGGATTCCGCTGAAGATTTGCAAATAATTTTGATCTAGAGGGAGATGAAGGAAGAATATTGACTCGGGCATGACTGGAGAAGACAGCGTGATGTTTCAGGCTTTCCAAGTAATTTTCCCTCTGCTAGCAATATTTTTTTTTATACTACACCTGCTCGGAAAGTACCTTGATACTTTATCAAATTTACGGTAGAAAGTACGTCATTGCATATCGAACAAATATGCGGGGAGAAAACGCATCTGAGCGGGAGAGAAAAGTGTATGAAAATCCATTTCTTACGTGGTTTTTCTTTTTTAATTTTGGGTAAGACTATGCGCTGGTAACCTAAATATCAAAAGCCAAAAAGTTTTTACAGTGAGTTTTTATCTCCAAGTTCGCAAAATGACACTGGCCACTAGCTAAAAAAAAAGCACTGGCTAGTCAAAGTCAAAGTCAAAGTCAAGTTAGTTTTTTATTTTCCTCGTAGGTGTAGTATAAAGCATGTGCAAAGCAAAGCAAAGCTATGTATCACTCGAGAGAAAGTGCGATTCCCGATCTCGGGTGTTTTAAAGCCCTCGCCTACGGCTCGGGCTTCAAACGACACCCTCGACGGTAATCGGTCACTTTCTCCTCTCGGTGAACAATGTACTATTTTTAATGAAGGTAAAAAACCCTGCAAGCGAAACTACAAGCGTAAGCTAGTAATATTATAAAGGCGAAAGTATGAACATGTTTGTTACCCTTTCACGCCAAAACTACTCAACGTATTTAGTTGTAGACCAAAGTCAAACAGGTATAAAATTTGGCTTCATTTTATAATGAATTGAATGATTCCAACCTCAGAAAAAAATCACACTCTCAATCTTGTCTCCCAATGGAATGACGACAATTGAGTCGTATTTAACGCCGCTAAAACACAGGCATGTCTTTTTTCGGCGAAAAAGTGTCTATTTGACCTTGCTCCCACTTTGCGTGGTATAGCAATAAAATTAACCGACATCCTCGAACTTCTTGGCATGGAGTTGAGGGCTAATCTCAACTTTGGTGCCACAATTGACTTTGGGATGGCTCAGCCAAATATCAACTTGCCGCACAAGACTCAGTCGAACGCAGGGCTAAGAGGCTCATTGGTCAAGAGTATCTTGCTAAAGCAAGGCTCGAGAGCTTGAGCCATCGTCGCGAGGTTGCGTGTTTGTCCGTCTTTTATAGGTTGTACTTCGGAGAGTGTGCGCAGGAGCTACATGACCTTATTCCGCCTTCACCTTTTTTCCATACGAGCTTCAGACGCACTGCCAACTACCATCCTCATCAAGTTGATATTGCATTTAACAGGACTAAGCGCTTCCAAACATAATTTATAATGCACTTTGCTCTGCGATCTCCAACCCGTATATAGTAGACATAAGAGGCATATCCCCCAGGGGACTGATATAGGCTTGTGTTGTTATACTTTTTATCCAGGTACAGGGAACAATGGTCTATCCTCTTCATATGAGCTAGTGGCCAACTCTGGTGTTGGAGTTTTTAGACCTCTCGAAGGCACCCAACATGGCTTAGCAACTGAAAAGGCAGGACCAACATTTCAACATGCCTTCTGGAGCTCACCACTAAATGGTCGCCTACCAAGTAGACTGGGCAAAAGTGACTGATATCCATGACGCTGTCCAGTGATTTGCCAAGAACCTCTAAACGGTCGCCTACCAAGTAGACTGGGCAAAAGTGACCCATATCCATGATGCTGTCCAGTGATCTGCCAAGAACCACTAAACGGTCGCCTACCAAGTAGACTGGGCAAAAGTGACCCATATCCATGCTGCTGTCCAGTGATCTGCCAAGAACCACTAAACGGTCGCCTACCAAGTAGACTGGGCAAAAGTGACCCATATCCATGCTGCTGTCCAGTGATCTGCCAAGAACCACTAAACGGTCGCCTACCAAGTAGACTGGGCAAAAGTGACCCATATCCATGCTGCTGTCCAGTGATCTGCCAAGAACCACTAAACGGTCGCCTACCAAGTAGACTGGGCAAAAGTGACCCATATCCATGCTGCTGTCCAGTGATCTGCCAAGAACCACTAAACGGTCGCCTACCAAGTAGACTGGGCAAAAGTGACCCATATCCATGATGCTGTCCAGTGATCTGCCAAGAACCACTAAACGGTCGCCTACCAAGTAGACTGGGCAAAAGTGACCCATATCCATGCTGCTGTCCAGTGATCTGCCAAGAACCACTAAACGGTCGCCTACCAAGTAGACTGGGCAAAAGTGACCCATATCCATGCTGCTGTCCAGTGATCTGCCAAGAACCACTAAACGGTCGCCTACCAAGTAGACTGGGCAAAAGTGATCCATATCCATGCTGCTGTCCAGTGATCTGCCAAGAACACCGACGGAAGCCACGCCATAAGCGGTTCAATACACAGTGGTCTGTATTAAATATATTTTACCCACCTGTGTTCAAGCTGTGCTATTCTGGTTGTCTGTGCGAGGCTCACTTCCGGTTTGAGCTTCAGATGAGCTGTTACTATCTCACCTTGCTTCTTTCTTCCACTCGTTGACAGGATTTCTCTAAATTATAAGGTCAACATTTAAGGGCAAATTCAAATTTGAATCGTTTATTGTGTACATGTTGTATACAGGAGTTAAGATCCCTGTATACTACATGTACATTCTACCAAATGTAATTTTATAGGCTGACTGTACAGTTTTTGAAATATGACATTTGGATATAAATAAGGGGGTTAGAATATAAACAAAATTACAAACTTTAACTTCTCTGCTTTAGGATCAATTTGCTCTCCCTCTTCCAGTCCCAATTCTTCCAGAAGTTTCTTTGTTGAGTTGATTTGGGCTGCCAGTTTTGAATAGTCATCCTGAAATATGCAAAATTTTATGAATACCTTCGTATTTGAAGCACAGAGCTACGCTCGCGTGGTACCTACATAAAAAGTAGCCTATATGATATTCTAGATCTAGAATTACATAATGTGCAAAATTGATCAGTAGTTTTGTGAAGGAGTTGTTCCTCCTATGTTCCGTACACATACATACATAACATATACTCTCACATTTAATAATATGAGTTAGTCAGTACATTTTGTCTTTATAGAAAAAAAAACAAATTGCAAAATATTTGCTCCTAGAAACAGTGGAGTATGTAATCTTACACTGCACTGCCACAAAAAGCCAAAGTGAAATCCTAGTTATAAAACCTACTAGATCAAACCTCACGGAACACAGCAGCATCAGGAAATCTGGAGCACTGTTGAACACCAAGTCCTTTAAATAAGGATTGCAATATCATGTATATGTGGGATGTAAGTGCAGAATTTTTTCAACTCACCTCAAATTAGGTGGTACCATGGTACATCATAAACAACCAGCTACACCATGACTTAGAGATGCCAACCGTTAGGGATGACATAACACACAAGCTCAGATCCTATGCTAAACATATATAGCTACATCCAAACAAACTTCCACAGAATTTGAGACTCAAATTCACCAAAACTTCCAAAGACTAAAGAAGACACCGGAATACCTCATACAACCCATGACTAATGTGGAGACAATTGGGGATATGGATATGATACCAGGCAATTTCATGCGTGGCAATGATGGAGCAAACATCAAAACACTATCTCAACGCATGGAAAAGCAGATTGCTAGTAAAACAAAAACTCAAATAAGAATTAGCTCTTAGACTAGCACATGGGATTATGCCCATACCATTCTAATCAGTTTTTCATAAATATTTTAATTATTAGCCATGAAAAATCTCAATTTTATTTGTCCTTCCACATCCTTACTATTACACAAAACAATAAATAAATCCTCATCACATGCATAGGACATAGGACTCCCCTAATGAACGCCATTGCGCCCTGTCCTTTTATTTATTTAATAAATAAATAAGTAGGTAAATGTAATTTTGAGAAAAAAGCAAGTTACCTGTTCACTCTCAGTAGAGTTATTCTGCTGTTCCGTGACTTGTTCCAAGAGCTCAGAAAACTCACAACGCAGTCGGTTGTAGCGCTCCAGGATAGTCTCCTCTGTACCCTCAGCTGCCAATTCCCATTCTCCTGCTCTACATTCACAATCACACTAATATTAAAAATGCCAAAGTAGGTAGTAGATTTGCTTATTACCAATTCTGTAACAGTTGAATGTATGTGGATCAAACTTGCGTTAATAATAATAATGTTTTTAAAATATGCTACATTTATCAAGCAAGGCAGGCAGAAGGCTAGTTAAAATTAAAAAGATAACTAATAAAAGGTTTTCATACAGCTTTTTATAGTCTTAGAGTTTTCAATCCAGAAAGATCCAAAAATACAAATATTTGCAGCATTATTCACATTTGACAGCCTTTGTGGCACAGTTCGTGAGTCTGCCTTAGACACAAAACATTAGGGTTTTTTTTCATGTTACTTGAAGATGGAACAATTACTGGCCCAGCTGATGCATTACCTATCACAAAGCATTGCATTGTAGATCAGGTTTTTTTGGAACATGGTCTACGATGCATCACCCTGCATCCATCAACTTGAGGCATGATAAGCCCCTTGAGCCTGTAATTTCACTGGCACCCACACCTTTCAAACTGAAAAACAGCACAGCTGTTGCATTGCAGAAATAGGCATGGTGGCAGTACTTTCTCGGACAAGCCTTCCACAAAAAACTCTACTACTACTAAAAGGTTAATTTGCAACACGGGACATATATATTTGTATCAATTCTACGTTCTTTCTATGTATGTTAATGTAGATCCTTAAGTTACAAAAAAGATGAATATTAAAATAATAAGGGGGTGGTAGAAGGTAGGTTGGGACAGAGATGTTTGGAAATCTATGGGGACCTTTACCAGCAGTGGGATAAGAAAGGTAAAGAAATAATATAAGTCTTTGGGGCTTTAAGATGTCGAAAATGTCAAGCATTAATTATTTACCTGTAACCAATCCTGGCTTTCCTGCTAAGCCTATCGGAGAAGTCAACAGATCCAGTCAAGAACTTCCCTTTGAACTTGTTGAAGGAGTCTTTCACTGATAGATGGAGGTTCTCAATGCCTTCATTCTCTTCCTCTTCGTAGGGCTCTGGCTGGTCCGACTCGGGTAAATCTCCCGTTTCATAAACGTCCGGTTGATCGTAGGCCTTAACAAAAGTATTTTTGTATCAAAATAAATGATAGAAGTACCGCCACGGAATTTTTTGATAGATAAGTATATAATAGAAAGTAGAGGTGAAAATTAAGATAACGGAAGGGTTTTTCTAGGTCCGTGAAATAAAGTACAGGCTGAGAAAATCAATAATTCGAAAGTATGTTGAACTTACTATTCCGGGCAAATTTTCATACTTCGGGTCAGCCATGGTTGTGTCGAAAGTTCAGGAGTATTTTTATAATAATTTGGTTAATTCGTCGCAGGTTTATAAAAACCTATTCTTTTTCTATTCGATTACTACAAATTATACTTGAAAATCAAAAATGTACAAAAATTGAATTGAAGATGGGGGTGACGTCACTTTTAAATGTTTTTTTATTGATTTGACACTTGACAGATGAAAGGTGTTTTTTGACAATGACAAAATTATTTTTGATTTTAACAACACCAATCTGTTCAAAAATCAAGCCACTTTAAATAATTTTGTAGTAATACTTAAGTCAAGTCTGTAGGTACTTATTATTCTGTATAGTTTAATAAAAGATCTATGAGTTTACACACCTACGTTAAGTTGGGTTGAGGCTATTAGAAAATGATGTTTTGTGGCCGGCCATAAATGTTCACTTGTACGTAAAGTTTAAAATAAAAAATGCCCTTTTAAAAACATACAAGCTAAATAATTCTTCATAACAATTAATACAAAGTCATTGGGTGATGATTTGAATGATGATTGATGATTGATGATGAATGATGAAGAATATGATTAAAAGTTCAAGTTCAGAACAATTCGTTCAGAAATAAATACACGTCATTTTGTGGATGTATGTAATGTCAAAAAAGTTTACGTCATTTCTCATTCTTTGACTCACCGATATTTTCGACCTTCGTTTTCGTCATAATTTCAACAATTTCTATTATTTTCCACCACATAAAAGCTAGTAGCCGGTGCCGGCACACGTAAAGTACCAAATAAGTGAAAAACAAGTGCCACAATGAGTCTCCAGTGGACCATCATCGCGTCGTTTCTGTACGCAGAAATAGCGGCCGTGCTTCTTCTCACCTTGCCGATTGCGAGTCCGAGTAAATGGTCTAAATTCTTCAAGTCTAAATTCCTCGCTTACATAAGTGGGCAAGCTTCCATTTACTTCTTTATCCTGATAGGAGTGTTGGTGCTATGTCTCCTGGATGCCATTCGCGAGATGCAAAAGTATTCAAACTTGGAGTCGACGGACCACCAGCATTTGGATGCGGAGATGCAAGGCAACATGCGCCTGTTCCGTGCTCAGAGAAACTTCTACATTTCTGGTTTCGCGCTATTCCTGCTTGTTGTGATCCGCCGTCTCGTGCAGATGATCTCGGAATTAGCGACAATGACTGCTCAATGCGAAGCTAACTTCCGCCAAGCGCAGAGCGCGACCGTGACAGCCAGAACTCTACTCGACCAGGCTGGCGCCGGGGACGATAAAAACAAGAAGGAGGTTGATGAGCTGCTAAGCAAAGTCTCTTTTCTAGAAAAGGAATTGTCCAAGGAGAAAAAAGACAAGGAGGCTGTCAAGTCCCAAGCTGAGAGCCTCAGCAAGGAGTATGATAGACTGGCAGAAGAACACAGTAAACTACAAAAGAAGATAACTATCGCTAGTGGTGGAGATTCTAAGAAAGATGAGTAAGCAGTTGGCAGAATATAATCTGATTGTAAATAGCATTTGGTCTGCTTGTATCCTAAGAACCTACTTGCTTGAAATGTATACCTATTCCATCCATTGCAATTAATAAAAGGTTATGAGTATCGAAGCTAGTATGACCACAAGTATGTAATCAAGGTGGTGAAATAAAACTGATGACAGAGAAAGACCTGACAATACAAAGAAAGAGATTGTGAGTCGAACAACTGAAGGATGTCAATTTGCACATTCTTGAACCAAGATTAAGAATATTCATGTTTCTTTTTAATTATAAAATTTAATTTAATAATCTCTTTCATTTTATGTCTGATAAAGACATTGCTTTGAACAAAATGGCTGAGTGAAGATAATAATAAAAATTCTTTACTAAAATCCATTAATCTGTTAAAGTTTTTACTTGCTTTTGTTTTTCTTTGCTCTATGTTAAGAAGCTAATGTTTGATGTGTTACATTCAAAAACAATTTATTTTAAGTATTTTTTTGTAATAAGTCTGAATATTATTTATTTGGGTTTATGTATTTTTTTGGTTTTGTGTTCATGTTAAGGGAATGAAGCGTTTTTCTAATATAAAAAGATGAGTGAATCATTTTTGTATGTTTTATTCTGAACTATTTTTTTATTTCCTGGTGGTTATGGGCCATGTCTAAGAGAGTGGGTCAAAAATCGACAAAAGAAAGTTGTTCCATCATTTCTATTCCTTAAAACTCCCTTATTTCTGGGCTTCATTAGTTAGTAGGTTAGGTACTGTTTATTCTGTGCTTTTAACATAAAACCTAGTACAGTCAGTCATCTCTCAGTACATAAGTTTTGTAATCCTTGAGATAATAACAGTCAAAGTCCAACAATTAGTAAGTTGTTAGTTAAATACTTAGGTAGATAACTACCATACCTTATTTATAATCAAAACATGTCAGTATGAATGACAGTGATAGCTTATTCAGGTATAGAAAGCTACTGTGTAGGTGCAATATTATAATTATTGTTTACCTTCTTATCCATATGTGAAGGTTTGCTAGCTTTCCACACTAGGTTCCATGTTTTGTGGGTAGCAGCTATAGCTGTGGCTAAGGCTAGGCTATTTTGCATTATTTGGGAAAATCTACGTCAGTTTTATTGCCGTCAATGTAAATTATCGTAAATTCAATTTGTGCCGGGAGCAAATGCTTCAGGCTCTTCGGCAATTATGGAAATGAAATCAAAGTTAGGCTGGCTGGTATGAACTCCTGTTTGAATTTTAAGCTTTAGTTTATGAGAATAAAGTCCTATTTCGTGATGAACTGTCGATGTTGTTGTAGGTAGTTGCTGGTAAGTAACAAAGGGATTCTACTTGATCAACTTCATAGAGATGGTAAGTACCTACCTTACCTAGGTAGTTACCTGTTGATTACCTACAAATATATTCATGCTCTAAATAGACAAGTAAAATATTTTAAGTTAATCGTATAGGTAAACAACTTCTAGAGTAGGTAGGTACCTACTCTAGAAGTTGTACCTTACCTATAGGTAGGTAGGTACCTACCTTCGTACCTACTTAGACATATTTAACCAACTGATAAGAAAGTTTTTATGCTTATTATTCTCAATTTGCCCTATGCTGGCCTTGCCTTGCCTTGCCTCAATCTACCTAACATCTTCAAAAATATAATGTTCATAGGTAGATACAGGAAAGTATATAGGGCCTAGCTACGCAACTAACTACGTACCTACTTACCTCTATCACAGTTTAAAGACCTAGGTACTTCAATAATAACTGTGCCTCTACGAAGAAGGTATAACCTACATGTACCTAATTGTATCTACCTACCTAGGTACCTACATTACCTACTTTACTATAGTGGCTATGGTAGATTATAGACTATACCTTTAAGCTACTGCATGCATAGTAGAGCACACTGATCTACAAAAATATCAACCTCTGGCCTAAGCGGACATTTTTATTTTTTCAAAAAAAACGAGGAAAACGAGAAATCCTGAACCAACCTTTGGATCTAAGCGACATTTTCACCTTGCGGAGATATTTTTAGGTCTACCTATTAATCTATTTGTCTTTTGGTTTAATCTTATATTTATATTATGTTAGTACGTAAGTAGAGTAAAGTAGAGGTAACGTAAAGTAGAGTTAACCCTTTGAGTGCTAAAAACACATACGTTGTGTTTTTTTGCAATGCAACGCCAGTGCTGCTTCACACGTCTAGCGTGTTGGGCCGCGCTTACGAATTTTTCTGCTTTATAAAAAATATCGAGGTCAACTGATGACAAGACGTAGACATTCCGACCTTTGATTATTTACCATTGAACATGAATATCATTGTAGGTACGTAGCTACTTTCAAAGTAGTACAAGCAAAGTACTACTTTGCTTATGTAGGTAGGTAGGGGCACTAGGGGCCTTCTTATATTGACTCGTTCTAGCTGCACCTAACAAGTAGCAGACGGCCACGTAGGTAGGTTACTAACCTATTATTATGACGTACATGTAGGTAGGAATCTACTGCATGCACAGTTGAATCACTGTGAGTCATTGCTTATTTTGGTGTTGTTTATATTTAGTATCAACAACATAACAACTTATTTCGTCATCTTGCTTGTTTTCACTTCCTATCTTGATTTTTAATATTAGATTTAGAAGCAGGTTCAAACGTTTGCAGTTTTTTTAATGAACACAAGCTTGCCATGAGCAAATAAAAGGCACTATAATTTAAAAAAAATAGTTTATTCAATAAAAATATTCTTATATAAAAATGGCCCTAAAATACGACCTTGTGGCACACCGAACTAATGTCAATCAAAGTTCATCCCTAATGTTCAGATGATAGTTTTCATTTTCGATGAAGCCTAGACCATCCCAGAAGGATCGCTGGCCGAAGTCGGAACTGCTCTTCATCTCAAACTTGGATGGTGATGAGATCTCCAAATAGTTTAGCTCTCCCGTCCCTGGTTTTATTGGAGTCCATTCTGGAGCGGCGTTGCTTAATCTAGGCACACTGAAAAAATAATTTGATTAAATTCTCTTGAAACGTTTAATCTTTCTTTCTTTTAGTATGTCACAGGGACAGGCTGTTTTTGGAGTTTTAAGGATAAAAACCTGACCTGAAATCTGGAACTAACGTAGAGTTCATAAATATTTGTTTTAGTCGTTTGGATAGAGATGAGTAAGAGCTTTACCTACACGTCAAAAATTTAATTTTCTTTACTAGAAGTGATACGCAGGACATTGACCAATGGTGACCGACGACGAAAACCAAAACAGCTTTACATTGGTTTGGAAAATCAAATTGGTTTTTGTCATCGTTGGTCGTCGTCATCATTACGTGTCGGCATGTCAATGTCCCGCTTATCAACCTATAAGTATAAGCTCCGATATACCAATTAAATGGACAATAACCTATAGCTAACTAGATTATGTACTTTTTCGAAATGAAAAATCCTTTAGTGGACGGCCGACATTAGAACCGTGTTGGAAGTTGCATAACAGGCCACATCGGCTCGTTAAGCACGGTGCAAGAAAATGCGATAAATAAGGCTTTCTATTCTCCAACCCACAGCCTAAGCAGAAGATGAGCTGAAGGCTTTTTATCATCAACTTGAAGCTTTGAAAATAAACATCCATGTTTTTTGTCACTCAGCTTGGGCAGTAACGTTAAAATGAATGCAACCGCTTTGACGATGCTTTGACCGCTCTGTGGCGCAGTGGACAAAGGCCCGTAGAAGGATGCGGGTTCGGTTCCCGCTGCGAGATATAAGTTTGTAAGTTCTGCAAATATTTTGTCTCGGGTCTGGAAATTTTCTGTTTATTGTGTATGTTATTACAAAAAAGTATCTATGTAGTTAATAGCAGTCACATGGATCCCATAATACATGCCCTGCTTAATTTGGGGCTATACATATATATATATGTATAACCCCAAATTAAGCAGGGCATTTCATTTTTCATTTTCATTATAATATAGGCATATATATATATATATATATAATATATCACATATATATATATATATATATATATATATATATAATATATCACATATATATATATATATATATATATATATATATATATATATATATATATATATATATATGTGATATATAATATATAAAATATTTTTGGTTAATTAATGAACCAAAAATATTGTATATAATTTTTTTATCTTAAGTAACTCTTTGGTATAATTTTCTGGTACAACTTCTTTTGGAACAAGCTATATGGAGAAGAACTTTACCCCGTGCTAGCGTAGCTGTACACCAGGTTAATCAGATCGTCAATCATAGCGACGTCTTCAGGAGTCGACATCTCCAGGTTTGGGAACTTGAAGATATGGAATACATCATCAGCGTGGCTCACTCCTGTAAAATTTTCAACATCTCACAACGGATCTTTCACCAGTCCTAGTACATACAATCCGACAAAAACGTAGGAACTACGTCGCTATTTGAAGCCAACTTAAGAGGGACTTCTAGACACGTTGTGACTATTGTACATAATTCCTTATACGAAGGATTTTGGTACATAAAAACCCTGATCTACTAGCTCTTTGTTTAAAGTAACTTATTATGTGGTAATAGTAAGTTAGGTATCTATGCGACACTTCACTTATTTGGAAAAAAAAATCGTGACAACAGATCGTTGGTAGTGTGGAGATGGTATTTTTGATACATTTGGTCCCCCGTCATAGAATAAGGAAGGTTCCTCCGTGGCCCCATTCTATCCATATAGGTATGGATAGCGGTGAGGAGTTTTCGATTTTTCGCGTCCGATTTCCTCCCTGAAATTTGACGCTAGTGTTGAATTTTTCACAGAATTCCTGCGTGTTAACATCATCATCATCATCATCATCAGCATATAGCAGTCCACTGCTGGACATAGGCGTGTTAACGTTACGTTTTAACTTTTTGATAAATCATTTTATAAAGAAGTTATGTATGACTCTTTAAAACTCTAAAGTTAAAATTTCTTAAATGCCGCAAATGTTGAATATTACGAAGTTATCAATATTATACAACTGTATATTGTATTATGAACGGTCAACTGATCTAATTATAACTTGGCAGAGTTCTCAGATATATACTAAGTATAAAGATTGATAAACATTAATTAATTACATAGAAATAGAACAATCGTGAGTGCAGGGGAGGAAACAAACCAGCTAACTGCAGCGAAAAAAGCAACGGAACTACCAATACCAATAAAGATATGACTTCTTCAAAGCAAATCACATAATATTACCATAGTTAACTTCATTATAGGCCATGAGATTCGATAGGCTCTTGACTCCTCTGTAGGAGTACCGGTACAAGTAGACTGGCTGGTTGGACTTCATTGAGTGGAGCGTCGCCAGCCGTCCAACATCGGCTACGAAGAGACGATCACCAAGTGCCTGAAAAAAAAAAACTCTTTAGGCATCTCTTGTCGAGATGGGCCACCTCTGAAAAGTAATCAAATCAATCACCAATGAACATGTATCAGCGTGAGGCAGTAAGCTTCATGTGTCTCTAATTTCCCTTGCACCATCCTCCTTCAAACCAAATCATACCAATGCTGCTTGGCGGAATAGGTATGGTTGTTGTACTTTCACGGAAAGAGCCTTTGCAAAGAGCCCACAATAACTTGTTAGGTACCTTAATGAAGCAGCATTACTTTGTTTCGGCTTAATAGGTGCAGGTGCCGGTGAAATCACAGGCATGAGGCTTATACCTTCATGCCTCAAGTTGATGGACTCTAGTTTTGCATCATAGGGCATGTTCCAAATATGCGTGACCTACAACGACCTTGGTCTTATTGGTCATCACATAACATCAAGTAGGCAATGAGATATTCCATCTTCAAGTTATTTTTAAAAAAAGTTACTGTAGGCATAATTTTAGGTGCAGGGCCAGCTTACAAAGTATCCGAAAACCTACTAATTTCATCAATAAAGCTAGGTCCTGTGGGTAACTCTGAGTCGGAGTCTTTAGACCTTCCCAAGGCCTCTGACATTGCAAATCAATATCATAGCGTTCTTTCTCAACACGGAAACGCTCATCTTAATACTACTAAAGACAACCATTCAAGAAGTAACCGTGTGGAGTGTTGATTAACCTAGTCATGTAACCAGAACAGTTGTGGGTAAGTCTCCTGGCTGATACGTTTGTTGCTCCGAAGTAGCAATGCTTTGTTACCTGAACTAGCTGTGGGAATGTCTCCTGGCTGACAGGTTTGTTGCCAAAGTACCGCTCTTTGATTTTAGCTGCCACTGTAGCTCGCTGGTCAAGAGGCAGCGTGTCATTATACTCAAAGATATTGCTGGCCAGTTGCTGCCAGTGGGTCTCCAGCTCCGAGAGAAGACCTGGCTCTGCTTGATACGCTGTTTAATAAAAAGAATAGATAGTACTAGTAGGTACTTAACTTTTGTTTATAATTTCCTGCTCAATAATAGGTATAGCTTATTATGAAAGATTGCAATATTGTGACTAATTATAAGCAATAGGTTATGATTAATATTATATTTGGTATTTTACCATCTAAACGAAAATAATCACGTACTTAAAAAATATATTTTGATAATAACTTATAAACCATGACACTTTTCATAAAAGCATAATTTGGTTTAAAATGGTCATATAGGTACCATATATAACTTGGCAGCTCCTGCATTCCTGCATCGTTCCATCATATACCCTGCGTATATACTGACTTTTCATAAAAAATACATTCCAAATTGTACTGTATGTGCTTATTGAATAAACTTATTTTGATTTTTTTATGACTTATAAATAGGATACTAATGGCCTTACTTATGAACATCTTTCAAAAGATAAACGATGTTTAGGCTATTGCCATCTCTTACCGTTGGATAATGACAAACAGTGGCAGGGAGAACTTTGAGCGATGGTTAACTTTGAGTAGCGTTCATAAGTAAGGGGGTAACTTGCTTACTGACCATATCACAATGACATATGACACAAATATCATTGCTCATATATTATGGCTACATCCTATTTAGCAAACCTCATACAATACAATATATAATGTGTCCCTCCCCGACCAATGCGTGACAGTTGTTTTATCAAGGTAGTGCTAAAGTAATTTCATTGATTTATACATTATATTTACACCAACAAAGTGTACGGCATGCATTTCAGTTGTAGGTACCTACCTACTAAATTATTTATAGCTCACCCGCAGCAGGATAGAGTCCCTCTTCAGATGTGACGGAGGTGATGAGTGGCAGGTCCTGCATAGCTCCTAACCTGGCTGCGTGGTACGGGTACTGGTTGAGGAACGGCTCCCTGACCCCGGGAGCTTCGGCTGTTGGCGTGAATGGCGTGAACATATGGACTTTCCATTCCTGAGGGTCACAAAAGTATTTGTCAATTATGATAACATTTTTGGGGTAAGGTTCTTAAAGGAGGGTAGATATAGGGGGTTCCTCCTTCAATTTTGGACACTAAGCCAACATCACCGACCCGTGGTATTCGTGTACCCTACTAAATAACAAACGGGGCTCTGGAGGCCAACTGACTGCAGTATAACGCAGCCTACACCGACACAGCTAAATCCTCTGTAGGGGTTGTAAGCTGCCGACGGGCAGCAGCGTCAGTGGTGTGAAAAGCTGTGCCCTTCGATACTATCTCCTTTCGACTGAAAAAATACAAAATCCCCTCTCTTATTAAAGAACGCCTTTGTCCAGCTGTGGAATTATAAGCTGTTGTTGTTGTTATAAGGAAACTTTAGACTCTCCCAAGAAATCTAAGAATTGCCTGAACACCCATCATCATCATCATCAACCTATAGCAGTCCACTGCTGGACATAGGCCTCCCCTAATGAGCGCCATTGCGCCCTGTTTGAGCTCGACGCATCCAGTTTCTACCAGCAGCCTTTTGCAAATCGTCACACCACCTGGCCGGAGGGCGTCCTATACTACGTTTGCCGAGCCGGGGTCTTTGGCTCTCCGGCGGGTTAGACTCTCTCTTGGTTAATTTATTAATGTACGCTCTGGTAAACTTATATAGAATTACAGCTAGCTGCATGGATTTATTCGTTGACGTTAAATGCGCAGAACTCATTTATAAAATGGACTGTATGGTTTACTTGTTCTGCGCAGTACCCCCACAATTTTGCTCGCGAATATAATTCTGTGTCGAGGCATATACTTTACCCATGTAGACAACGATAAAGTAATTCAATTTGGGACGGATGACTGTAAAATAATATCTAAAATAGCATACATAGAGCTAGAGATATCCGAAGATGGTACATACAAACATCTCAATCTGCGCGTTGACCAGCACTTCAGCAGGTCTGTACTTCAAGCAGTCGAGGATCTCCTTGCTGGTTCCAGTGGGACAGCCCACTATTGCTGCCAGAGCCTTGGCCTTCTGGCCTGGTTTGACGGCGTGGGTCCAGGAGGCGAATGCGGAGCCACTGAAGGCGATCCCACGGTTGAAAGTACCTGGAAGAGGAGACAATTTACTTTTTTTTGATACTTGTATAAATTTATTAGGCACCTATTATACAAAGTAAGTATAGGTCTATGTTGGGCTGTATATTATCTGGGTGAGGCTTGTCTTGTCTAACTAATTCATCACGTTAAACTTTATAGAAACATAACATTTACTGAGACGTAAAGTATCCATGCCGGGAAAGTTTTACGTAGGTATGTGATTTTGTGGTAATCCAAATCTCTTAGTCGTACGTAATGGATACCCTGGGTAAACAATATAGCCATAAAAACCAAAAAACTCTCATTGTGAGTAGGTTAAATATAAATGTTAGGTACATTTGTGTCTCCAACGGAAACTAAATTTCTTAGACACAAATGAACCTTTCAATCTCTCCGTTCAACAAAAACTAACAGTTTATTTTAAAAACAAACTTCTAGAGAACTGCCAGCGAACATTATATAAACTACTGCATTTAAAAGTTGGAAATCGTGCCGTAACTCTTACCGAGTTTCAATTGACCTACAAAGTCTATAACAGTGTTTATAGTTTACCTACCCTGTAAAACAATGCTGTTGAAATAACACACTTAAAGCACAGCATAAGAACTACTTCAAGAGTTAACTGGATTCCATTTAAAAGCCATTAAAAAGTTAAGCCAATATGGCGTCAAGGTGCTTGTTAGCTATCTAAATAGAATTTATCTATATTCTTATTATTTTTATTCTGTATATAAATTAAAATCAATGTTTGTATGTTTGCGTTACGAAACCTTTAATCAGGTTGTGGTATACAAGTATACACGCAAACGAAGTTGCGCCGGGTCAGTTTATAACTTACATAATTTAATCAATGGGATAACCTTGTGCCTGGATAAAGTTAATAGGCTAAAAGGAGAATGCCGATAACCCGTACCAATTGCGTCAAAACCTAACCTATCCCATAAAATTTCCTTTATTTTATAAATAACATTAACATTTTCTTTAGTTTTACACACCGACTCAATTAATAATCACATAAAAAATTCTTTCGTTGATTTGGTTTCCGGCGCACGGCGCCATGACACTTCAACTTCACTTTTAATTATTTAGACGTTAGAATCGACTGAAAACATTAGAATTCTTTCACTTTGTATAATCAAAGAAGTTGGATCAAAAACTTTTTTGTGGTACTATTTTACTACCTCCTATCTTTATGTATTTAATATGCTCTCGGTAGTGTTCTGTGGCATTGTGTAACAGTGTTTATTCTGTAAATATATATTTTATTAGACATCATCACAATAATGTACGATAAACAATCGTTGCAACAACTGTTTGCTTATAACCGGTGACGCGAAACCAGCATAGGTTGGAAGAAGTATCCATGGCCTTTTCATGGTTGTGATGAATGTGGTAAGATCTTGGATCTTAGCTTGGATTTCACCTTCACCAGTAAGTACTAATACCTATTATAACCATAAATGATGTAAATGCCCATCTACTTTCTCGTCATTATTTGAAAATAATATAAAGTAGAACACAGTAGCAATGTAGGTATGTAATGTCCTACCTACGAAGTAGAAGTTAAAACACCCTTTTATGTGTGAGGTATATAAACCTTTTCTTATAGATATAGTATCATAGTTAAATGTTTATAGTGCAATACTTATAATTATGTAGACAAAACTAAACACACAAGATATCGGAAAAGCATTTTTTTTTAAATAAACTTTAGAACTAATATCAAATAAAAACAATTTGTTACGTTTATCTTTAAAAAGACTTAGTATTCCATGAATAACAGTTTAATATCTTTCGAAAAAATTAGGTTTCGTTTTGACGCAATCAGTACCGAGCGCCATACATCAGACGGCATTCTCCTTTGTCATGGGGAAAAAGACACCCAAACTCTTAGAGTACTCGTATATAATTTTTGTAAACAAAAACCAACCAACATCTTCACGACTTTATGGATATCTTTGGATACAGCTTAATAGGTAAATCTATTGAGAATACCATGAAGGGAGTAAGTAGTCAGAGGTTAGTTCAAACATTACATTCGGGATATGCTCACTTTTTGAAAGCAGTCAGCATTCCTGTGACAGGTTACAAGCCCATGGCCGCTTTTATTGGAACACTAACAAATTTTAGTTCTAGGTCATGCCATGCCCGGTTTCATTGCAAAGTTTTCCTTCACTCATCGTTTCGAGTACGTGGTGATTTGTACATATCTTTTTCGAAACAATAAATCTATTAGCACGGCAGGGATTCGAACCAACGCCACCATCCCCCAAGGCCACCACGGCTCTCTTTGCAACTTAATATCAAAATTTAAGCCTGTGCAACATTATACTAACATGCAGGCAACAAGGTCAGATCTCTAAAGCTATTAAAGAAAAGTTCACAACAAAAAGAACCAGTCCTTGCATAGAAAATAAGACAATATATGAAATTATTTCATACTTCTAGAAACTGTAACCGGGTTACTAAAAAAAAATTAAAATTACATTTTAAAAAACTTCATTACTAAAATTTATGATTTACTTATCTATTTAAATTGCCATTATTTCCAAATCACACAGAACAATTAAACAAACCAGTTTAAGCTAACCGAGCCTTGTTTTAGCAACTTGCTTGATTACGACTGTAATTATTATTTGCTTTGTCAATTTATTAAACTGTAATTACCTATCTCAGAACAAGCAAGACATTATTAATCTCACATTTTACTCTTCGGTTCTACAAATTAGTGATGGGCGCCGGGCGTTTAGAGGCTCAATCACGAAGACTAGCGTTAAAGTTTTCGTATCGTACACGTAATTTTTTTTTAAATTTCAATGAGAAGGCGTTGATTCGAAAAATGCTTTCTATTGGCCAAAATTATTCGTTACGTTTACGATACGTCAGGTTGAAATATGCGTGATCGCCCTACTAACTAGTCTCGTATATAACCGAAGCTTCGACCGGTGACGTTCATCAGCATAGACTAGCAAAAACTCGTTAACGACTCAACAAGCTATAATAGTCTGCTGCTGGATAATTATGCTAGTATTCTCCTCGCTGGGCACGCGGGTTAGGGATACCAGGAGAGAGCTTCTCGCACCGCACACGCTGCTGCCGGTTGGTGGACAGAGCATTTAACTGTCGATTAATACTGCTGCGCTACACCACAATCACCGGTTAGACGGGCGTATCACGGGACGAATTCGTTGGGAACCGAACTCAAGATGAAAATAAAAAAAAGAAAGGAACTTGTTTGACCATTAGGTACATATATAGCGACAACTCAAACAGTATTGATGTGCAATGATTCTGCGCATATTGGACGACAAACGTCAACAATTAGAGGCTATGACAAGCTGCGGAGGTCAATTTTCATACATTTTGTTCAAAGCTCCGCACTTACGGCGACAATCGCAACAGCAAGATATGACAGACGCTCGCGACTAATCGCGACGACAAACCATCGTGTTTGTGAGGTCTGTTAATGATGAACGATGACGAATTTGGTTTGTAAAAGCAATGTAAAGCCATTTTGATTTTAATATTTAATACGTAAATTTTACTTTGTAGTTAGAGTGAGATGAGGACAGGTATATAGGTAAGTACCATTGGATAATTATAAACAGTGACAGAGTTATTTTTAAGCAATGGTTAAATTCAAGTAGCGTTTCTAAGCAAGGGGTTTATTAGTAGATTGTGACAATTTTACTCGACATTACGTCGTTTTGTTGATTTATAATACGATGAAGACCCATCTCTATCAACAAATCTAGAAGCAAATATCAAAGGACGTGATTCTTGACTGTAATAGCTAATTTGCAGAGAACCCTCGCCTCTGCGTTGAAAATGTCTAAGCTCTGCCAGTTTCTAACTTGTCAATCCTGGAATAACATGAACGCAAAGGAAATATTGCTTTGTCAGAATAAGGACGGCAATTTTAGTGATTGTGCTATTATTTGACTCAAGAAAATAGAAGATATAACTCTAATAATTTCGTTTGAATCTCTTGACCGGGTATTGTTCGAAATCTCTTGGTTAATGATAACATACGGTCTGAATTCTGGATGGGTCAAATCTGCGGGTGAATATTTAATTACCAATATTTTTCAAATGTTATCAAAACACCAACATCCTCATTGAATTGAAAAGCCTTCTTCTTTGTAAACCAAGTTAGGCACTTAGTAGAGCAGGTACCATTGTCAGTCCAGGGACCTTTTTGAGATGAGAATCTCCAATTTAATTAAATATCTTAGTTAATTTTCATTTGTTTCTAAACAGTTCATAATTTTTAGAACAAATAGATTTATGGGCGTTTTGTAATTGAAAACGCGTCTTCAAAAAAACCTTCACTGCCCTTAAGACTTACCTCTTGACAGCGGCGATAGGTAGTGATAGTGCACACTGGCACCCCCCGCAGAACAGCCCGTTAGCGTGATGCTGTCAGGGTTCCCCCCAAACAGCATGATGTTGTGCCTGACCCAGTGCAGAGCAAATGCCTGGTCTTTCAGTCCGTTGTTGCCAGGAATCACCTCATCTCCCGTGCTTAGGAAACCTAGAGGTAATAAAACATTGATACAGGCAGCACACGGATTAATACGTTTGACCTTGAATGCGCAGAACATATTTTACAAATATGGACTGTTTGGTCTACTTGTTCAGCGCAATATCCACTATTTTGGCTAAGGCCTATAAATCGGTGCCGGGGCCGATAACAGCGATGGACTTGTAAAATGAGGGTTCGTTTTTGTGCATAGGAAATTTCCCTCGTTACTAAAAGTGCACTTGGTGACATGTGATTTTAGACGGAGTACCTATACCTACCCTTAGCTTGTAGCATAATAACAGTCCAATCAGTTAGTCGATTGTAAAGCAAAAAAAAACAGCATGGCTAAAAGGTTTCCTCGCAAAATATTTTCATTCAATTTTATAAAGAGGTACATATTAAGAAAGTAGGTTACCTATTTCATATGTTTACTTGTATTTGGACCTTCATAGTAGAAATTCAGAAAAAGGTAACACCTACGTGAGTTGGTTACTCGCACGAGCCGTTTATTATAATAAGCCGATCAGGAAGTTCCACAAATACATAAATGAATTAAGTACGAATTTATTGCGTAGGAATTTTTGACAAAATAGTGTTTATTGGGGTGACAATAATCGTATAGGATAATGTACGAAAAGCGGATTTTTGCGTGGGAAACTCAAGCCGGTTACAATGAAAAGAAGGGTATAATAGCCATTTTTCCGTAAGTAGGTATTTATCTCCAAAATACTCAGAAAATATCCTTGGTAATAGCAATAAATAAATTAAAACTAGTAGACGCCCCGCGACTTTGAATTTCAGACCTTTCTTAGTGTACACACTAGTGCAGTGTATATTATTATTTTCCATTAATTCTTTCACGTAGACTTGACAAAATTGATGGACTTATTCGTTTAATCAATTAACGATAGAGATGTTTTGAAGTCTATAACTTAGACCTTTACCCCGCAGTGGGCCGAGAAAGGGTGAGTAAAAAAAATTACGATTAACGCCAGTAATCATGATTAAGATTACTTTTCACCATCATTGTTTAATTAAATCTGATTAAAATTAATCAAATTAATTTTGTCAAAAATGCTAACACAAGTACTCATAGTAGCTAGCCTACTAGTCTACACTATGCAAGAAAAAGACTCTCCTTTCAAATCTATAGTAGTTATGTTTATTTTTTATTTATTTATTATGGGCTAACTCTTGACCTCGAGGCTTGCTTGGGCAAGGATGAGGTCGACGATGGGACGAGCAAAGGTTTAGGCTATGCGTTGATTGTCAGTCAGTCAGCTTCATTGCATTTTTATTTTATATATTTAATTTCATCTAGCATTTTCATTTCAGCACCATATTTCATACATCATTGTTTCTGACGTAGAGAAGTCTATTTATATTCCTCAGACAACAAAATCCTCGTTTACGGTGGTCTCTATTATGCTAAGCTTTTGTCGAAAGGGATAAATGGCTTCTTTCTAATATGAAAAATGAAAATGAAAATGAAAATGTAGCTACCTATTATTATAGCAAAAACAATGTAAGTACCTGCTTACCAAGACAAAGCAACAAAGTATAAGAGTACAGAGAGTAGAAGAGTTTTACAAGAGTACCTACCTCGGACTTAGATATTAGAATTTACAGATATATCTATCTAAAAACAAAATACATACATTCACAAAGTCACGCCTTTTTCTCCGAGGTGAGACTTGCTATGATCCTGGCATATACCCCTTTTGCTTCTTTCACTCTCATCACATTTTTCATAAATGCTTTGACACAAAATATCGAACCATGGGTAAATACATTGTTATTTGTACTGAGAACTTGACTTAGAACTTGGAATTATTGTCAGATCTATTCGAAAAAGTTGAAGCTAGAACATACCTAGAGGTCCCAATCTGTAGTTGAGCGTGACAACCACTAGATCCTTGTCCATTAGATGCGAGGGGTCGTAGATGCTCCCCTCTCCATACATGAAGGCGCCTCCGTGGATGAAGATTACCACGGGCAAACCCGCGGCAGGGGTCAGCTTCGGAGTGTACACGTTCACGAAGAGACAGTTCTCGCTACCTATAAAAAGGTAATTACATTAATCTCATTTACTACCTCTGTGGCGCAGTGGGCAAAAGCCCGCCAGAGACGTAGAAGGTTAAAAAAAATAATGGGGGACGTTATCACACAGCATCATGTAGCCCCAAACTAAGCAGAGCTTGTATTATGGGAACCACATTATTGATATACTACACATATATTTTTTTTGTAAATAAATAAATAAATAAATAATTATTTTATTTATTTATTATGGGAACCACATTATTTATATACTACACATATATTTTTTTGTAAATCCTTACATATCATACATAAAAACACCCAGACCCGAGACAAATATCTACAGAACACGCAAACATTTGTCCCGCGGCGGGAATCGAACCCGCAACCTTCTGCGTCTCAGGCGGACCTTCGCCCACTGCGCCACAGAGGCCGCCGAAGAGGTTGCGGGTTCGATTTCCGCCGCGAGACAAACGTTTTTATGTTCTGCAAATATTTGTCTTAGGTCTGGGTGTTTTCTGTGTGTATTATGTATTTAAAAATATATGTACTTAGGTAGCAGTTATATCAGTTATGGGGTTCAAGCCTACATGATGTTGTGTGATAGTAAAAATATATTTAAAAAACTAATATGTTCAACAGTTCCTAAACTAGGTAGAACTAGGATAGGTAAGAGACACAATACAAAATCTGTGGTGTTTATCTATGGGTACTTAATCACCAGAAAGCTGGACCGAATTCGACGGGATTATCACAGCATAGGCTGCTTACTCTAAAGGGTGTAAGATAGAGGTACCTTTTCAAAGTTAGCATTGGATTCACAGTTCCCCTACATTCCGGGAAACACGGGAAAGTAAGAAGGTTAAACTCGATAACTAAACTAAGTACCGGGTGGGCTGTTTTCCAGCCCACCAACAGAATAAGTTTAATGGGACGATGTTCAGACATTATAGATAGATAGATAGAATATTGTTTATTGCACAGAAATAAATGTACATAGGCGAACTTAATGCTAGGAAGCATTCTCTACCAACTAACCTTTGTGTAGTGTGGATTTAAAATAAGTATATGGTGGCAATAAATACATCAAGGAAATTTTAAAATACCTCAAGATGACAGAGTTTTAGTTTTTAAGTAAAGTAGATACGAAATGGTATATTAAAGATGTACTTATACTATACTTGTTACACCATATTATACTAAAACTATATAAAATATTAATAATGAATATAAACATAAAAAAATATATATTTATGTATGTATATTATATGGTAGATGTATACATATATACCTTTATATAAATATATAAAATAAAATAAATAGTCACGTAGAGAATTAACGTTTTAAGATACCGCTCATTTTATAAGAGTTGATCATAAGAGTTAAAGAATGATTATATACTCTAGATCTGAAAGCACCGATGGAGGATACATTCCGAACATGGCCGGGAATGCTATTCCAAAGGCGAATCGCAATAACCGTGAACGAGTCTGAGTAACTGGCCGTATTGTGTTGTGGGGTTTTTAATTTAAATTGCTGCAAAGAGCGAACGGGACGATCCGCATCATAAAGAGGGCAGAAACGTTCTTTAAGGTAGTTGGGTGAAAGAGGATCTTGAAGAATATTGAAAAGGAGACATAGCATGTGGATATTCCGACGCTCTCTGATCTCCAACCACTTCAGCTGAGCGCGAAAAGTTGATACATGGTCATACTTTCGAGACCACTTACTTTTGAGACGTTTATGGGATATGCATTATTAGGATCGTACCAGTGATCTGTTTGATGAAAGGGTCATACTGCAAACAGCTAGACAGGGTTCTAGTGGCGTCCCATGTCCCAGACCACGGCTTCAGTTGTTGTGGTTCCTGAAACAAAAAGTTTGCAGTTGAATATTTGTACAGTTCCAGTACCTAAAATTTATGGAGAAATAGTAGTTGGCCTCATTGACGGCCTAAGCTGGGTTACAAGTTAGCTATCCTTCTGTGGTTAGCGAGTAGTGAAGCGCTCGTGGCGTGGTTAACATAACATTCCGCCCGGTCATTACTTGGATGGATTGCCGTTTAGTGACATTTAGATTTGAGCGCTTGCGTGCTTCGGAAGGCACGTTAAGATGTTGGTCCCGGCTTTTCAGTCGTTAAGCCATGTCGGAGGCCTTCGGCGGCCTAAAAACTCCGACAACAGAGTTGGTCACTAGCTCATCCAAAGAAGAAGAAGAAGAAGAAGAAGCGTTGGGACCAACACCTTAGCGTGCCTTATGAAGCACAGAAACGCTCATGGGCCTGATTCTGACGAATCGATATATTTGATTCTATTAGATAGGTATATATCGTGGAAACTGTCAAAACTGCATGAAATTTGAAAGTTCTCGCGATATATATCTAATAGAATCAAATATATCAAATCGTCAGAATCAGGCGCCTGAGTCAAATACCACTAAACGGTCTCCCATCCAAGTACTTACATAATGACCGGACGTAGTGGTGCCTAAAGATTTAAGAAAAACCTAATAAGCTACGTCCACAAGCGATTCATAAACCCTTTGTTGCTAAGAATACATGGGTTCATTTATTCATTACCATCGGACATCGTCTTACAACATCGTCTCCTGTTTCGTTTTAATGGGGTTACAAGACCGTGATCGGGGTGCTACATAACTTAACAGTCTATACATAGACCTATCTTGTTTACTGAAGTATACGTATGCAAATGATTCTATAACAATCAATCAATGAATCAATTTATTTATCTGCTTCAAATAGGGTTACAAGGTTTTTAAATAATTTTTCTAACCTATTATACTATTTCTACCAATTTTGGCATGCAATCTAAAATAATACGTATAGCAGGTGGCCTAACTTTTATGACAGCTCTGCATTCACTAGGGACAAATTGTTCGATTGTAGCAATTCGTGCTACAATGAAACATGATGAATGAACATGAAAGCTCATCATTATCATCGTCAGCCTTTAGCAGACCACTGCTGGACGTAGGCCTCCAATAATTTTATTTTATTTATTTGAAAAACCAACAGCAATATAACTATGGTTGTATTAAAAGTATGAATCTTAGTTAAATTATGGCCAATAATAGGTTTTTACGTTTGTACAAACAGTTATGATTGGAACATCTATACCTACGTAGAAAAAAAATGTAACCGATCGCTGTCTGCTGTCTGCTGTTTCAGAAACGGCTTATCCGATTTAAATGTGGTTTTCAATTATATATTGTGGTAAGCTTCACATAACATTTAGTGTTAGTTGTTTTATGTCCATCGAATCATAAATAAAAAAGTTATGCCAATTTTAAAATTACGCCAGTTTCGGAAACTTTTAGTAATCAATAAATAAAATAAAAATAAATAAATAATCCTGGTCGTTATCACACAGCATCATGTAGCCCCAAACTATGCAGAGCTTGTATTATGGGAACCACATGAATATCAACTAACGAACATAGTATATCAACTACATAGATACATAATTTTTTTGTAAATACATACATATCATACATAGAAAACACCCAGACCCGAGAGAAATAACTGCAGAACATGCAAACATTTGTCCCGCAGCGGGAATCGAACCCGCAACCTTCTGCGTCACAGGCGGACCTTCGCCCACTGCGCCACAGAGGTCGTCAATAAGTTGATCTCAAACCTATATAACTACATAAATATAATATAATATATATAATCTTTATACTACACCTGCTCGGAAAGTACCTTGATACTTTATCAAATTTACGGTAGAAAGTACGTCATTGCATATCGAACAAATATGCGGGGAGAAAATGCATTTGAGCGGGAGAGAAAAGTGTATGAAAATCCATTTCTTACGTGGTTTTTCTTTTTTAATTTTGGGTAAAACTATGCGCTGGTAACCTTGTTTTTACAGTGAGTTTTTATCTCCAAGTTCGCAAAATGACACTGGCCACTAGCTAAAAAAAAAGCACTGGCTAGTCAAAGTCAAAGTCAAAGTCAAAGTCAAAGTCAAAGTCAAAGTCAAAGTCAAGTTAGTTTTTTATTTTCCTCGTAGGTGTAGTATAAAGCACTATGTATCACTCGAGAGAAAGTGCGATTCCCGATCTCGGGTGTTTTAAAGCCCTCGCCTACGGCTCGGGCTTCAAACGACACCCTCGACGGTAATCGGTCACTTTCTCCTCTCGGTGAACAATGTACTATTACTAAATACATATTAGTATAGGTTAGGCATTTCTTTCTAGCTGCAACTTCGTTTGTGTTTATTTTCTTTCACCTTTTTCCCTCTCTCAATATAAATAAAGAATGTCAAATAAAGTTGTTGTTTCTTTCATCTTTGGAACCCAAACCGGCCGTGGTGCACCCTCCTATCAAAAATACGTGGCTTTGGCGGCCGGCTGATTTTGGTGTAGCGCTGCGGAACATCGGCACAGCTGAATTCCTTGACCACTGACAGGCTCGGGGTCCGTGCCTGTGGGTCAAGGAAAAGTATTTTATTATTATGTGTAAAAATCTGAAAGTACATCCAATTTAGTGTGATAAGTTCATAGTTAAAGGCTTATAGAGTTTTTTTAAATGCCAAAGCTGGCAGACGAACAGGCGGGCTACCTGATGGGAAGTAGTCACCGCCGCCCATGGACACCTGCATTACCAGAGACAATACTGATGCGCTGCCGGCCCTTGAGGTAATGAAATGCCCGCCTTTTGAAGGACCCCATGTTGTGGGACTCTGTGGAGCTCTGTGGGAAAACCGCAGAAGGGAGTTCGTTCCACAACTTACACGTACGTGGCAGGAAGGACCGTGTAAAACGAACAGTTGTCGAGAACCAACTATCCAGGTAGTGCGGATGATATTTGGTTTTGCGGCGTGTGATGCGATAGTGGAAAACAGCCGTGGGCACCAGATTAAACAACTGTTCAGAACACTCTCCATTATACAGACGATAGAGCATACACAGAGATCCAACGTCTCTCCGCAGACTCAATGGCTCTAGATCGTCTGTGAGCTTAGGATCGTCGACAATACGAGCTGCCCTGCGTTGTATCCGGTCAAGTGGAGGAAGTTGGTATTGGGGCGCTCCAGCCCACAGATGAGTGCAGTACTCCACGTGGGTACAGACTTGAGCTTTAGAAAGCAGAAGTCTTTGACTTGGCGTGAAGTACCAACTCGCTCTGTTGAGAACGCCAAGTTTCTTGAAAGCCAGTTTGGCTTTACCTTCCAGGTGACTACGGAATTGGAATTCATTCGAAATGTCGACTCCTAGGATTGTTATGCTCTTAGAGATATTAAGGAGAGTATTCTGGAATTTGGGAGCTACAACAAATTGGGTTTTCTTAGCGGTGAACGCGCAAACTTGTGTCTTAGTGGGGTTAAAGCGGACAAGATTTTCTTCACCCCAGTCTGAAATTTGCCCCAGAGATATCTCGATTTGAGATACAAGATTGTTTCGGCTGTCTTCCACATGTTCCAAAAAATGTTTGCGCGGCCTGCAGACTGAGCGCCGCCAGTGCTATCATCTGCATAGCAATGTATATTACTCACATGTAACATATCATTGCAGCCATATTGCCTATCGCTGATCAGCAGGTGCTCCTCCAGATACCCAAGCAGTCGATCATTAATGACTCTATCCATCACTTTAGAGAACAAGGAGGTAATTGCGATAGGTCTGTAGTTGGATGGATCTGAACGGTCACCCTTTTTTAGGGATCGGGTGAACCAGGGCTATCTTCCACGAAGGCGGGACAATTTCTGTGAGTACCGGTGCCAACTCCGGAGCGCATGACTTCAGCACAATTGCGGGGATCCAGTCTGGCCCACTCGACTTTCTAATATCGAGGGAAAAGAGAGCTCGTCGCACAGCACTTTGCTTGAAAAGAATTTCGGACATCAAACTCTCACATCTTGGGATGGTTGTTGGTGTGTTTCCCCCGTCATCTAAGGTCAAGTTGGAAGCAAAGAGTATGCCCAGTAGATCAGCTTTCTCTTTGGCTAAATGGGCCAGCGAATCATCTGGTTAACGCAAAGGTGGGATCGACGACTGACAGAAGTTACCTTAACAGCTTTAGCAAGAGACCAGAAAGCACTGCTCCCAGAAGGGGAGCTAGCCAGTTTCTTGCCAATGCGGCTGATATACGCGAACTTTGCTCTAGAGATTTGTTTTTTTAAGGATCTGGAAGCGGCGTTGTACTTTTTCTTCAGTTCGGAAGTGTTGGACTCATTGTTGTCTCGCGCTGCAGCCCAAGCATGGTAGGCGCATTGCTTGAGTTCGGAGAGCTCAGAGCAATCCACACCGTACCAGAGCTGGGTTTTTCCACCAAGTGGTACCACAGAGCTAGGAATAAAACATTCCATGCCCTGAAGAACCACATCAGTGACTAACTGCGGACAAGCAGAAGTGTTATCCGAAGAGAAACTTAGCTGCCTCCATGGGTACGAAGCATAGAACTCTGGCAATCCATCCCAGTTTGCCGACTTATAGTGCCAGACCCGACGCCTCCCAAGAGGGCGGGAATTAACTGGACGCACCGTCGGCACTTCCGTACGTATTAGACAGTGATCGGATGACCCCAACGGGGCATCGACGGAAATTTGGTAGCCGTTAAGGCCGTTAAGAGAGGCGGAGTGGTCTTCAATATCTGGTATCCTAGTTGGGAGAGACACCAGTTGAGTGAGGCCATACGCCAGGGCAAAGTTGTGTACAGCTCTTCCAGCGTGATTGGTGATTCGTGATCCTAGCCACTCAGTCAATAATCAATAATCAATAATGCGGGACGTAATCACACAGCATCATGCAGCCCCAAACTAAGCAGAGCTTGTATTATGGGAACCACATGATTGATATACTACATATATAGTTTTTTTTTGTAAATACATACATATCATACATAGAAAACACCCAGACCCGAGACAAATATCTACAGAACATGCAAACATTTGTCCCGCAGCGGGAATCGAACCCGCAACCTTCTGCGTCTCAGGCGGGCCTTCGCCCACTGCGCCACAGAGGCAGTATGATGATAGCGTAGATTTTTATTAAATACTCAAACGACTGTGTTTATAATCCAAAATAAACCAAAAGATGTCCAAAAATGCTGCCCAAAGTCACTATTCCACGCGGACGAAGTCGCGGGCACAGCTAGTTAACATTAACAATAAGTGTGATATTACTCGGCAATATTATACATAATTAAGTTACAGTGAGATATATTTGTTGTAAGAATGTTAACTTATAGGTACGTATAAGTAGTGATTACAAGTAAGTTATGTGAATCCATTAGCAATAATAATAATCAACTTGGAAGTAGTAAAGTAGGAACCTAGTTTACAGACTCAAATTTATTAAATCATTATCATAGGTACTCTCTCAATACCTATCCATCTATATACAAGGTGGGCCAAAAGAAATCACCCTATTGGAAGATGCTCTTATTTTGCAAATGGCGACCAATGTCAAATCTGTTTTGACATTTGTAAACTAGACATATGTAGAATACAGGTGAACTAGCCGCTGTCGACCGCCAAACGCGTGTAACCTACGCCCAAGCTATCCTCAATCTCGAGGACGAAGTGGACGATTTTTCGACCAATGAGGCTCATTTCCACCTCAGCGGGTACGTGAACAACCAAAACTATCGCCTCTGGGGCACCGAAAATCCACGAGTGATGCACGAGGAGCCATTACACCCACTCAAAGTGACTGCATGGTGCGCTTTTCAAGCTGGAGGAGTCATCGGGCCATTTTGTTTGAGGACACCGCTGGTCAAACGTCATCAGTGGAAGGTGCACGCTATAAGGCCAAGGTTTTTAGGGTTTTTTGAAGTCCCGTGTTTACGTGAACAAGCCTGAGACCCTGGAAGCCCTCAAGGACAACATTCGACACGAGTGCGAGAATCTGTTGCCCGAAGTTCTCGCCGAAGTGATGAAAAATGCCATAAAACGAGCCCGTATAGCAATCAATTGTCGCGGCGCCCATTTGGCCGATATCATCTTCTCGACTTGACCAATAAAATTCTAGAGGTTCAAATAAACATAATCAAAAAACATAATCGAGGTTTTTCATTTAGAAAAAAAATGAGAGCCAAACAACATCGGATGACTTCTTTTGGCCCACCTGTTACATGTACACTGAACATACATAAAATATAGATACATAAATAGGAATATAGCTTCTATACTTATAAAATCCTTTGTCCTGAATGACTGACGGATCAACGCACAGCCTAAACCGCTGATCGTTGAAACCTGAAACTAGGAGGGTGTGTTCTTTGTATGACGAAAGCATTCGATAAGAAAGGATTTTCCAAAATTCTACCCCTCAGGGGGTGAAAAACGGGGGCAAAGTTTGTATGGGACAAAGTGATTCCTTGGTCCAATCTATTTCAAATTTTTCATAAATATTCTTTAACAGAATTAATGGAAGACGTGTTTGATTTTTTATTGAATCTCATCGCTTAACGGGGTTAAAAAAGGGTAGAAAGTTATTTTGGGGATGATTTGCATCGAAGTTGATATCAATACAATAATCCTCAGTGCTTTTGATGTAAATAAAATTGAAATTTTGAAACGTTTGAAAAATCAATCCGATCTCTTTAAAATTGGAATCAAATCATCGAGATAATATATTCTAGAGCCACAAACGAGGAAAAAAGTGTCTGCACCAAAACGTGGCAAACAAAGTCGATTGCGCCGACATTGAACACTTTTAAATCGATATGAGGTCTAAATTAGTGCTAATTTTGAATTTTTCGTTTTATATATTATCAAATAAGCTTAGACGATTTTTGTCAGTTTTCACTTGAAACCTGTGACTCTATAGAGTACTCTCTTAACTGTATGTGTTAAATATAAAAGAATTTAGTCGGTAGAGGTAGAGGGTAGAGACTTGTTCGAGGCTCTCTGAATATCAATCTCAAGTTTGAAAGAAACCGTCTGATGAAGTCCACGCTCCGACCCAATCTACTCCAGATCATGGCTGGCACCGAGAAGTTTCAGAAGCTTCTTGGTGATAGATTTGTTGCTGCGGAACCCACCGATGACGTGGATGAGGCCCTACGAAACGTGGTTGGAACGTTGAGGGATGAGGGCATCAAATTCCAAATGCAGCCTAAAGGCAAGAAGTCCAAACTCTCGGATGAAACTCTTCGGCTCATAACAAAGAGACGGGATACCACTCAGGCCACTTCATCAGAGAGGTCAGACCTGAACGAGCGAATTGCTAAGATGATACGGCGCGACCTTCGGAGCTCCAACACACGCCTCATTGAAGAGGCAATAGAGCGAAACCGAGGGTCCAAAGTATTCACTCATCAGCTTGGCAGGAGCCACTTGACGAAGTTAACAACACACGATGGCCGAACCGTCTTGTCATAGCCGGAGATATTATAAGAGATCGAGGACTTCTACGGCCGACTGTACGCGGCACATGCCACCCTCACCCGCCACTACACCGACGAACTGCCAGAAATCAGCCAAGACGAGATCGTATTGGCCCTTAGACAGCTTAAAAATGGAAAAGCCTCCGGGAGGGGCTACTTCAGAACTTCTGAAAGCTGGAGGAGCTGCAGAAACTTTTCAACTCAAAACTACAGACCTATCTCGCTCCTGAGCCACGTCTATAACCTGTTCTCAAGGGTTATTACAAATCGTCTCGCCAGACTCGACGAGTTCCAGCCACCAGAGCAGGCCGGGATTCGAGGAGGATATGGCACCATAGACCACATTCACACAGTGAGGCAGATTATACAGAAGTCCGAAGAGTATAATCAGCCCTTGTGTCTGGTTTTTATGGCCTATGAGAAGGCTTTTGACTCTGTCGAAACCAGGGCTGTCCTGGAATCGTTGCAGCGGTGCCAAGTGGACTATCGTTATATCGAAGTGTTGAGATGTCTGTACGAAGCTGCCCCTACGAGTGTCCAAGTACAGGACCAGCAGTCCAAACCCATCCAACTGCGCCGCGGAGTGAGACAGGGAGATGTCATATCTCCGAAACTGTTCACAAGCGCGTTGGAGGATATGTTTAAGACGCTGGACTGGAAAGATATGGGCATAAACATAAACGGCGAGCACATCTCACACTTGCGATACGCTGATGACATAGTTCTAATAGCGGAGTCGCTGGAAGAGCTGCAACGGATGCTGGACGGCCTAGCATCAGCCTTGTGAATGATAGGTCTCGGCATGAATTTGGACAAGACCAAAGTCATGGTCAGTGACCGAATTGATCCGAGACCTGTCGTCGTCAATGGACACCTTAAAATTGTTTCGGAGTACACATACCTCGGGCAGATATTGCAGTTGATTAGGAACAACTTCGAGAAGGAGGCCAAGAGGAAGATTCATTTGGGTTGGGCAGCGTTTGGAAAACTACGTCGAGTCTTCACGTCACCCATACCGCAATGTTTCAAGACGAAAGTTTTCAATCAGTGCGTCCTACCAGTATATACGGAGCCGAAACGTGGACACTCACAGTTCGGCTAATCCACCAGTTTAAAGTCGCTCAGCGAGCTATGGAACGAGCCATGCTTGGAGTTTCTTTAAAGGATAGAATCCGCAACGAGACTATCCGACATAGAACTAAAGTTGTCGACATAGCTCAGAGAATTAGCAAGCTGAAGTGGCAGTGGGCAAGTCATATCTGCCGAAGAACCGACAACCGCTGGGGCAAACAAGTTCTTGAGTCGAGACCGCGGCTCGGCAAACGTAGTAGGACGCTCTCCGGCAAGGTGGAGTGACGATTTGCGTTAGGCTGCTGGTAGAAGCTGGATGCGTCGAGCTCAGAACAGGGCGCAATGGCACTCATTAGGGGAGGCCTATGTGCAGCAGTGGACTGCAATTATTGCAGTATAGCCTAGCCTATTATAGGCTAATGATGAGCAATGGCACTCATTAGGACTGCTATAGGCTGATGATGATGAGAAAATACTGTTATTCTTAAGTAAACTATCACCATGGGCAGACCAACTAAAGGTGCCATCCGCGTGAGAGACGATTCAGGGCAAAAATTACAATTGAGGATGAGGTTTCTGAGTTTCGCGGGAAAAGTATCCAACTTTCAGGAAGTCTCTAAAGTATGATCTACCAAAAAAAAAGAATAATCGAAATCGATTCCTAATTGGCGGTATTATCGCGTAACATACATACACAAAAAAACAACATAGAGTCAAATAGAGAACCTCCTCCTTTTTTGAAGTCGGTTAAAAATACACATATTTAAGGGTCATACTAAAATCAAAATTAAAAGTAAATAAGCTAAAACAAATACCTACTAAACAGTTCGTAAATCTATAGAAGAGATGAAATATTTACCTATATTTAACTTATCTACTACGCAGAGGGCCTAACCTTGCTATCGGTCATTCGGTATCTCAACAAACAGATAAGTAACAATATATATGCATAAGTAATACCTACGTAGATGTGTAAATATGGACACATTTGCTTTGTGTGTAGAATACGCAATGTCTCATATGTAGACTGCATACAGACTCATATGGTGCATCCACACTGCAGTTACTTTTTGTGAGGCAACTTTTTTTATCATTTATTATGGGCCAGCTCTTGACCTCGAGGCTTGCGTGGACAAGGATGAGGTCAACGATAGGGCGCGCTTTCCCAGAAGATGTCTATTAACTTTCTTTTAAGTCGATGGTAAAACAGACGTGTGCAGCCGATTCCATATTTCGTTTCATTATTTTTTTTCAAGTGTGTGGTGGCATTGTGGGGCAACGTTTCTAAGTGTTGGTGGTCAATATCCAATCGTAAAAAGTTTTGTTTACAAACAAAAAAAATTTTTTTAATTTTCATTTTCATATTAATAATTATGTTCTTAACCATGACAGTTTCAACAGTTAAATAACATTTTGTTATCGGATCTTGCCCACGGCTAGTACTTATTTTGTTGTATGTGCCTACGGGATACTTAACGGGGCTAACAAATCGGTAAATATATCGTAGATATTAATGATAGATACCGTAAAAACAAGCGATAACAAAGGCATTTAAAGTAACTAGGTTGATAAGTAAGTACTTAAACATAAGGCAGTGCAAACAAAATAAAATAGGTAAATGTTTGAAAACTAAATGAAAATTGCATACAATAAACTTTTAATCTACAAAAACATTAAAAGAAATACAATCATCATCGTTGGTGTTAAGAAATCTATGCTGAGGTGGTATGTATTGGCAAAAATGGCATAATAGATCTCCTTCTTCTTCGTATGAGTTATTGGCAAACTCAGATGTCGGAGTTTATAGGCCACCCGAAGGTCTCCGAAAACGGACTAACATCTTAACGTGCCTTCCGAAGCACGGAAGCGCCACTAAATGCCACTAAACGGTCACCCACAGTGATCGAGCGATGTTACTTAACCAAGTAAATCCAAGCCAATAGAAAGTTATTTGTTGTTATTATATGTTGCCTTGCCCAACTTTTGAAAGTCAACATGGTAGATAACAATCGATAAGATTGTGAACATATTTATGCCTTGACTTGCTGGTTTGTTGCTGAAAGTTAGTCTTGTTAATTTTGTTATGGCGGTATGGATGAGACGAGCATTTTTTCTAAAGGCAGTATGATTATTATTAAATAGGACAACTTTCATAATATCATACATAAAATGTAACCTATTTTCTAAGACATTTTCTTGTTTGTTTTAATTTTGTGTTGTAGGTACTAGGTAAAAATTAATTTATATTAATTTATAATTATATAGACTTCCTCTGTGGCGCAGTGAGCAAAGGTACGCCTGAGATGCAGAAGGTTGCAGGTTCGATTCCCGCCACAGGACAAGTGTTTGCATTATTCCCAGATATTTGTCTTAGGTGTGGGGTGTAATACATATTATATAGAATACACCCAGTATTCTATACGTATATAATACATTTATTAAAAAAAAAAAAAAAAAAAAAAATTATGTATTTAAAATAAATATATGAGTAGATATCATTCATGTGGTTCCCAAAATAAAAGCTCCGCTTAGTTTGGGGCTATATGATGATGTCTGTATGATAGTTCCGGAATTATACCAGCATTATTTCTTCTTATTCTTCACAACCACAACAACAACAAATATTAACAAGTGGTCGCAAAAGAATGTTTCGTAACCTAACTTTGTTGTGATATGTTGCTCCACAAAATGTAACTGCGGTGTAGATGCACCTAAAGCGCAACGTCCCTGAATCTACTCAGAGGTTATCAGGTACGTCTTGGTAACTATTTAAGATGATAACAATAAAGTATGAATACCTTTTTCATATGAGCCAATGATTACTTAGGTTTATCAGCTACCTCCTTAGTTCTTTAAGAATATCATTTACAGTGTTATTTGTAAAACACTAACAAGCTTGCAGAACTTTATTGCTAACATAATAAATAACATCTTTTGTTCTATGACTTTAAAAAAAAAAAAAACATTAATATTTACCAAAAGCTTTCACGTTTTTCATTGTTTGTTTAGATAGTTATTTTTTTTAAAGAATTTGCAGAGGAAAGCTAAAGCCGTATAAGTGTGCATAACAAAACAAACAAGACCGGTTAAGTGCGAGTAGACTCGCCCACCGCGGGTGACGTCAATGGCGTGCGATACTAATAAGTAAGGTTTCTTAGTAATTAAAATCTGTACGTCGTATAGAAAAATAGAAACCGGCTTTACAATGTGCAAATTAAGGCCTTTAAGATTACACCGCTTATTTGACCGTGTCACCATAAGGGTTCGTTTGACCGGTTCGGTAACGTCACCCTAAAAACTGTTTTGTTTGACACGGTGATCCCCAGATCTTCAAACTAAAGATTATGAATAAAAATGTGATAAAGAAGTAACATTTTAGAATTTTAGTAATTATTAGCTAATTATTTTAAGTTAGGTACCTTCTTTATCATAAAAAAATATTTAAAATGTATCTAAATTTAATGATTGGATGTATCAATTTGACATGCCTATGTTATATGTTTATAACTAAATAGTCAATAAATGAATCTGAATCTGAATCTGAATAAAATGAGTGATTAGGTTTTCGTCTACACCACCACCACCACACCACACCAGCCTATATCAGTCCACTGCTGGACATAGGCCTCCCCTAATAAAGGGGGATATGCCCATAATCCCCACGCTGGGCATGCGGGTTGGGGATCGCAGGGCACAGCTTCTCGCACCACCGACGCTGCTGCCCGTCGGTGGCCAGGGGATTTAGCTGTGCCGATTAAGGCTGTGCTATGCCGCAATCAGCCGGCCGCCAGAGCCCCGTTCGTTGTTTAGCAGGGTGCACCACGAGCAGGTGAGGTTGGCTTGGGTTCGTTTTCGTCTACACTACACTAATATTATAAAGAGGAAATATTTGATTGTTTGTTTGCTTGCATTGAATAGGCTCACCTAAACCGATTTTAAAAAATCTTGTATCGTTGGGTAGCTAAATTATGCTTAGGTGACATAGGCTATATTATATTTTCAAAAACATTTGGGAGCCTTACTAAAACTTTAATGATGTAACCCGAGGTGTAAAAAATTTACCTTAAAAATTCCTTACATCGCGTTTGCTGCGAAAGCTATTGCTGATAGAACAAAATAATGTACTACGACTTTGCAGAAAACATCATTATCTACAAAAAATGTCCCGACAGCATATCTATTATAGTTATGTTATAATAAGAGTTCTTTTATAAAAAAAAATTGATATGCCGTTGCTAGAAAATACTTTATTTGTCGCTTGGTTACAATCCTTATCAAAATAAATTACTTCATAATATAGACTGTTTCAATAACTTTAAAAAAACATTTACGCTTGTCAATCGTGCGACTCAACTCGCGCGTAAATCGCACATCTGGGAAGGCTTTAAATAAAGACCAAAAAACTGATAAACTGACTCAATTTAGCTTGTAAATCCTAAAGCTGCTGCTTTATTTTTCTCTCACCGAAACCCCAAACAGATTCTTCATTTAACGAAAGACTCATTTTTCACCCTCAGACAGAATAAATAACAGTACGTGAGCCCTATTTATACCGAAGGGTCGAGTGGTAATTAGTTTTCCAATTCAACGTGTTGAGTTGATACCGCTTTGCGGCGATGTACAGTCAGCGACATAGCTACTTCACTTTGAGTGCTAAAAACACAAGTCGATGTGCAAGAGGACCATTTTATTTATCCCCATTGCTACGCCGTAGCTTGTCTACGGTGCGTTGAATGGGGATAATTAAAAAAAAATACTTGTTTTTTTTAGGTTTCCATACCCAAAGAGTGCGTAACGGGACCATAATACTAAGCCACTGCTGTTCGTCCGTCTGTGTGTTGGCTGGCTTTATCATTTTTAGCTATTTTTATTAGTGTGTATTTCTAGTACTCTAACAACAAACACAAGCTTTGTCTATTCCAAGCTTCATCGTAATCCGTTCAGCCGGTAGGGAGTTGAGTGGGAGCAAACTTATACACACACAAATACACAAACATTGGTATGTATACTATTAGTGTGAACCTCGCATGAAATTACTACTAGTACTAGGACTATACAAAATTTAAGCTATTTGATCAAAACTCATAGACACAGGCAGCATCGGGAATTCTAGAGAGCTCTTCTCCGTTATTTTAACCCTAGACTGAATAAATTGTAACCGCTTATTACTAACGATCGCTTGGGAGGCTACTTTTTAAATAAAACCAATTTATAAAAAAATTATACAGATAACATAAATTACTTGTCAAACCTCAACCTTTTAAAAACTAAAATAGAAATTATTTTTAAAATCATAAGTCTTAAAATAAGACTTAAATCTTACAATTACGATTTTTTTTCTCATAATATATTAATCTTAAGCTAGTCTGGTAAAAAAAATACTTCTATATCCTTGCTTCAATATTATTATCCAATATATATACTTTATCAAACACTAAATCAAACTAGTGGTAACATCGTAACATCACATTTTTGTCTACAGACTAAATGTAGTCAGCCTTTTATTTTCATTTTCTGCTGTTTGTTCTTGTTTCTAGAACTGTTATATATTTTATAGAACTGGTGAATCTGACACATTGAATGTGACTTGGTGTGGTACTCAATTGTTCGGGGGCTCAGAGTCATCTACTAAAATATTTTGTAGGTCATATGGATCGACTTCCAGGTAGTCAGTTTTGCCATCAGAATTCTCATTTAGTAAAGAATAAGCAATTTGTTATTCATATTAAAAGAAAATAAACATTTCTATGTATGATATGTATGTATTTACGAAAAAAAAAACTATAATTATGTGTCAATCAATATCAATCATGTGGTATTATGGGATACAAGCTATGCTTAGTTTGGGGCTACATGATGCTGTGTGATTACATCCTGCATTATTATTTATTTATACTTATGAACGCCTCTCAGGCGATCCAGTAGCTTATATTTTGAAAAAGAAGAGTCCGTGCGGGCGCGCGGTTTACTGAATTGGCACGAAAGCACAGCTTGCGCATTTTCTAAATAACGGAAAAAAACTGACCGCGCGCGGCCTCTCAGGCGATAATTAGTATTCTAGGGTTAAGCAGTTGGGCTGGCTGGGGTTAGTTTAGCAGGTGGGCAATGCACAATACACCCCAATGCGGGATGTTAGTGCAAAACTTTTCCCCCCCCACTTCAAATCAGAATTAGAATTATAGTACCTACTAACGTACAACAAATGCGCACTTTGAACATAAAACTATGTAAATAATATTTTCTAGATTTAAGTAATAAAAACCTAAATTAAGGGGATTACTAGGGGTGTACAGGGTTCCAACCCCTATCTTCGGAACCCAAGCCAACCCCACCTGCACCCTGCTAAACGACGAACGGGGCTCAGGCGGCCGGCTGATTGCGGCATAGCACAGCCTACATCGGCACATCTAAATCCCCTGGCCACTGACGGGCAGCAGCGTCGGTGGTGCGAGAAGCTGTGCCCTGCGATCCCCAACCCGCATGCCCAGCGTGGGGATTATGGGTATATCCCCCTTTATTAGGGGAGGCCTATGTCCAGCAGTGGACTGATATAGGCTGATGTGGAAACCTAGATTAAACTGAAACTGATGTAAGATGTTCTAGAAGGTCAAATATTAAGTATAAATTGCGCTAACTTTCTCTGACGAGTTCACCAAAATACATACACCGCACCGGTTCGAAAGTTAACGGAAATAGTACAAAATATTTTTCCTTGTAGAATATCTTGTAATGGATTTTCTGAGTCAATTAATTACTTAACTAATATATTCTAGATTTAACTAATATATTCTACACACATGTGGTAAAAACTCCTTGGCTTAAGACTACTTATTATCCGTAGGTGCTCATACTCAATACACTCCTCTACTTCACCATAGGAACATTACAGTACTTTGGCTTTGTCAATTTTTAAATGAAGCATACAACTAAGATCTTATTCTTATTCTTATCTATGTCAGAGTTGTTGAGACAGACAAGGCAAAACGAAAGAGTTTGTTTTTTTACTAACTTTGGGTAAAACAGTGGTGTAGGTACAACTGTGGCAGACAGAACTATGTTGTTGACTGTAACTGTTTCACCACAAATTGGCAGTCGAATGTAAAGTTAATTGGTGTTGATTGCTAATTTTCTAGTTGGCTTCATTGTCATTACGTTTAGATCAGCCCGCCACAATAATTTTGCAGCTAGCCCAGCTACCCGTTGGGTGACATTTCTGGTCAAGACTTTACCCAGAGGTAATTTCTAATTGACAATCTGAGGCGGGGGGAAAAAGTTTTGCACTGAAATCCGCATTGGGGTGTACTGTGCATTCACAACCTTGAGGTAGATAAATAGAATAATAATGGTCATTTTCACATAACACAAAGACCTTGTGTAGATTTTGTGTTATGGGAACTATTATGACGGATATAATAACTAACTGCCTTTTGTATTATATATAAATTATACATAAAAAACACCCAGACTCGATACAAATATTTGCAGACGTAAATATTTGTCTCACGACAGGATTCGAATCCGCAAATTTCTGCGACCACTGCGCCATAGAGGATAATAAATCAGATAATAACTAAATTTAGTTATCTGTGGTCTATAATTCAACATCATCAGGCTGCCCGCCCACGATAAGACAAAAATAATAGTGATTGAAAATTAAATACTTATAATAGGTACCATAATTAGATCAGGAATAATAATCAGGATAACTTTTCTCCGAGTAACACGCGAACGAAGCCGTGGGTTAGAAAATATAATTAAAATAAGTATAAAGTTACTTTAGAAAATATAATTAAAATAAGTTAAGTATACACACGCGCGCGCGCGCGTACTCATGCATGCACATACACACCCATTAATTCATGTAGTTGGCATTTATATTTATATCTTTATTATGTCATATTATTTGTACCTATAATTATTGTTATTTTAGACTTTGTTTTTGCACAGTGAATAATGTACGTCCATGATTAATTAAGTACTCTATAGATTATGAGGGAAGGCCCATGGCGAATCACTGTGACCTCGCTTTACAAGCTTTCAGACCTAGTGCGGGGAATAGGGACTAACTTTGGTACCTACTTTTTGTAAGCATACGAACACTTATTACTATCTAACTCTGATTGTACCAGTCGAACTGTTTTGAAGCAATAAACTATTTTACTTTACTTTAAAGTTAAGATTAGCAGGCAGTAGAAGAGAAGAGCCGAGGATCGGGCTTAGTGGCATACCTTGGGAGATACCTATGTCCAGCTGAAGACTGCTAAAGGTTGATGATAATGATGATGACGTATAAAATATTGTTGTTACCCACAATGAATCCATCGGAAAAATAACAATTTTCATATTACCGTGGCCTTGCGTTCTCGTCGTCGCGGCCAGCATGATTTTCCCACATAATCGGGAAATCAGAGGTAATAAGTTTATGTACAAAGAAAAACTTGTCATGGTTCTATAGCTAACAGCCCCCTTAGTATGCCGTTTTTAAATTTACTTTACGGCAGAGAAGACATTAATCAAACGATTAAGTTAATCAATAAAATAAAATAAAAATAAAATAAAAAATAAAATATAATAGCGTTTTATTTGCTTACGTTTGTTCCTACTCTGTCATGCGTTCCGAAATAAATGTTTTATCTATCTGTCTATCTATCTATATTTTCCTTAATTGCGGGTCTTCCTTCATCGCGAGCATGTCATACTTTTCCCAAACGTTAATTAATTCCTGAGATAACCATGCATAAAATAAGTATTATATACTCTTCCGTCGACAAAACCCTTGTACGGTAGTCATGCTAAGCCGGCAAGTGGAAGTTAATTCCTATTTGGTGCGAATCTCTGTGCGGTCGCTGGCTGACAGAGTGCTTTGTTCCTTGACATTTCCAATTGCTTCGGTCACAGCGTTTGGGGCTGCCTCAAATTAATATTTTACCCTATCCTTTCCTTGTTACAGTTTTGTTAATTTCATTTGTCATACAACATTCGAACGGCAACTCTCAAATGTTATATTACAAACTAGCGGCCCTTCTCGGCTTCGCATGGGTGGGTGGTGGTGGATAGGGCACTTATTTACACATTGGGTTACGTTACTTAAGTTTTAGTAAGGATCTCTAATATTTTCTAGCGATTAATATAGCCTATGTTACTCAGGGTGAATGTAGCTTTCCAATGGTTAAAGTTCTTTGAAATCGGAACAGTAGTTTTTGTGTTTATTCATTACAAACTTACACACACACAAAAATACAAATTTGTCTTCTATATTATGAGTTTAGATGTAGATGTAATAAATGAATTTTCCTACTAATATTAATCTTTACATTCTCACTTTCTCACATTATCAGTGCTGGTGGAGACAGAGAACAAGGCACAATCAGGAGGCCTATGTCCACCAGTGGACTGCTATAGGCTGATGATGATGATGACTATCACAAACTTATAATTATATAGGTGAAGTGCTTGTTCCTCACACCAGCATTTCTCAACGGACAGAGCTGATTTTTTTTAATGTACCACGCAAGCGAAACAGCTAATATAGTTAATAAAAAATAAATACATGAAAATGTCTACTTGTAAACACTGTGGAATAAATTCTAATCGAAACAAGTTCAACTAATTAGCATTTATAAACATGCTTACCCTGAACCGGTACTTCCCAACCGGCGGCCTGGCATAAGGGACTCCCTGGAAGCTGGCGTAGGTTCTCCCCTTCGTTGAGACCTTCCACGTGCCCTGCAGAGTGCCATGGGGGACCCTCACCACAGGGTTCGGGCTCTGAGCAGAAACTGCTACCACAAATACAAATAAACAAAGTTTTAAAGCCGCCATCTTGTTACACGTGCTCCCGCGCCGCTGTTTTCAACGGCACTGAGCTCTGTTTTTAGAATGCGGTATTTTTGTTGTCACCCACACGACGAGTAAATGTAATCATTGTACACTAACATAAAGAATCGATATTTTTTGAAATATTTTCTCAGTGGTACAATTAACCGACCTTTTCTTTTCACATTTTAGAGGAAATATTTTTATTTTAAGAATAAATACTTTTATTGTATTTTTTTTGTAGGTATTTAAAACAAAATTTGGTACCAATGATTTTTTATAAGGTATCTATTTATTAAAATAAAATAAAAAATGCAACTAACAACCATTAATTCTATGAAATTAATAAAACATTACTTATTTTAAATTAATGGTGCGTATTTCCATCTGGAGCCCAAATGACTTCCAGAAAAAGGTTCTGCACGCTACTGATGACGTATATGATCTGTTGTTGAGGCATGTTCTGCTATTCTTCTGTCACGGCGTCTTTTAAATGTTGTATGGTTGTTGGAACTCGGCTTCAAACATGTCTGTTTAAACTGTCCCATACGTATTCGTATGGTTGTGAGATGGCCATGGTATCTTCGAATGCCGACAGTATCAAGGTACTCGGTTACAACTGTTGCCACGTGGAGGCGAGCGTTGTGCTGCATTAGAGAATCTTATATGTATTATTTTTCTTCAACGAAAATGCAAAAACACAATTACAACACTAGAAACAAAGCAAAGCTTAATATACCAAGAACTAGACTGGTTAAAACGTACAAATAGGGACAAAGTATAAAGCATGCTGTTAGTACTTACAACAAATTGCTTCTTGAAACTACTCAGTTAGGTACCCTTAAACCAATTTAAAAATATATCAAAATGTTTTTTTTCAGTGTCACCCATTTTATAGCATCAGCGAATTTATGGATAGTTCATTTATTATTAAAGTTATGTTATGACATTTTCTAGGGTGTGTGGTCAGCACAATTATATGTATTTCATCATATTTCATCGTGTTTTACCTAATTATAAATATTTAACTATTTAGATAAAAAATATTTTTACTTGCCTGTTATATTATGTAACGTTATGGTAAATAAATAAAAATATTTTAAGTATCTATAATAGTTTTGTGTTTCTATATGTTTATTGTTGTGCACTTCCGACGACGGCATACATAATAAGATGTATGTGTGTCAAATAATTTATGTTCTTATCTATTCTATGTTTTGTATCAATAATTTAAGTGTCGTGAGATTGTGAAGAGGAATTTGTTCCAGTTTCTCAATTTTTTTTGACGGTATAATTAAAGATTTTATTTAGGGTCTCCTAAATATTTTTAATACGTAACTTATAAGTTTCAACCAGGAATTTACTTTTACTCCTATTTTGGGGTACCTTAAAAAAATTTAACCGACATAAAAAAAAACACTTCTTACTTCTTCCCTAAAAAGCGAAAAATAAATTTAATTAGATAATTAATTCAAAGAAGAAAATAGGTACCTACTCATCTGTGTGAAGTCGGTGCTGTACCAACGTAGGTAGAGGCCCCGTCCACGCTCAAACATTCACGCACGCGTTGGGTGATGTGATGTGGCGGGAGCGGGAGTATGTAACCTATCAAACCTATTCAAATGGCACCGACTTCACACAGATGAGTAGGTTTTTTCTTCTTTGAATAAAATATCTAATAAAGTTTATTTTTCGCTTTTTAGGGCAAGAAGTAAGAAGTGATTTTTTTGAAGTCGGTTGATTTTTTTTACAGATTATTTATTTCTTAATTTTTAGTGTAACTAGATAATACTGTTATTTTTAAATATACTAGCATCATGGGCAGACCAACAAGGTACCGCCCGCATGAGAGTCATGGCGTAAATATCAAGTGAGTTGAAATATGAAGCTTTTTTGAGTTTTGCGAGAAAAGTACCAATCTCTCAGGGATAAAAAATTATGGGACCACCTGTAAAGTATATTCTTTCACACATAAAAATAATTTTGAAAATCAGTTCACAATTAATGGAGGTATTGGTGATCATAGGGCGGAAATTACAAGTGAGGATGAGGTTTTTTGAGTTTTCCGGTTAAAGTTCCTGTAAAGTATATTCTTTAAAATAAAAAAGTTTTTTGAAAATCGGTTTACAATTGACGGAGATATCGGTGAAAATAGATAAAAAAGTCGAAAAAATTTAAAAACGGTTCCGACGAATTGAGAACCCTCCTCCTTTTAGAAGTCGGTTCAAAATGTAAACGAATGAATGAAAGAATGTCCAGCATTTATTATTTATTTATTATTTATATTTTGTGGCTAAACAACTGCGTCAAAATCGTAATAAATATTAATTACATAGTTGAATTTGAAACATTATTAATTATACTGCGGTTAAGTTCAAGTTATAAACGTTTATATAATGAGTAAATCAATTATGATCTAGCCTCAGCCACACAGTACACAGTAGTATAGTTATAGTTTATGTCATATCATCATCATCAGCATAGCAGTTGGGGCTGAAAGAGTATAAGCAAGACCGGTAAAGTGCGAGGTAAACTCGCCCACCGTGGGTGACGTCCATGGCGCATGCTACTCGCTCGATAATTATCACTGATATTTGGATCATAATACAGGATTACGATATTCAACGAGTGTGTAGTAGGTATTGTGTATCACGGATCACGATATTTATCGTGTCAGTACCTATTGGTCAGTATTCATTCTTACAGCGATGGAGAAGGACGCGCTTCTTGATGACGCGGCGCCAGCCGTACCACAATAATTATTAAATAATCATCCATTTCTTGGTATTCCCGAATCTGACTTGATAAATTCAGGTGTGTATATTGATCTCTGTCTTAAAGCCAATGTTTTATCATTTTTTTCTCTTTACACGTCTTTTTAATGCTATTGCTAATATAATAGCAACGCAAGCGTTACTTCCATAGTTACTCATTACATTAGGTACGTTGCTGACTTTGGAGTATGTAACGCAATGTAACGTACACGTCTTTATTGAATGAAATCTACCGTTGTACTGACGCTATAAGTATCGAGTGTGTAGTAGTAGATTCGATCCAAAATATGCAAGATAAATATCAATGATTAATATCGTGCGTGTAGCATGCGTCAATGACATACCTACATTCAGTATTGTATTCTCGTGGTTGTCATACGAAGAAACGCCATCAGACGTCACGACGTCGGCATCGTGGAACGTTGCGGTGCTGTCATCGAAATTAAAGATAGGTATTTCTAACAGCGGACTCAATAGTGGTCGCCTCCGATATCTCTCAATCAGATATTACCTGAAAAAACTTTCAGACCCAATCTCTTTGCGTGGTCGTGATTGCGGTCGTTAGCCTAATTTAACAAGTAGGACTTTTTATAAAAAATAAACCGACTTCAAATAAATCACTCTTGCCCTAAAGAATTTTGAAAATCGGTTCCCAATTGGCGGAGATATTGGTGATCATAGGGCGAAAATTACAAGTGAGGATGAGGTTTTTTGAGTTTTCCGAGAAAAGTACCAACTTCTCAGGAATAAAATTTATATGAGACCACCTGTAAAATATCCTCTTTCAAATATAAAAAGAATTTTGAAAATCGGTTTACAATTGACGGAGTTATCGGTGATCATACATTAAAAAAAAGTCGAAAAGAACCTCCTTTTTGAAGTCGGCTCAAAAAATACTCTGTGTAGGTATTCGACCTAGCAATAGCAATGCCCCTTTTTATTTTTCAACCCCTTCATTTAGAAAGATTTCGTTTTTAGTTAGGGACTTTTTTCTACAATTTTCCTGTAAAATATAGATATATATGTAAATCAGGTTTCTCACTTCGCAAACGTATGAGATTAGTCCTTAGAAGAAGAGAAGAGTCCTTAAGGAAATTTTTTGGACACTTTTCATCATAAATCGAGAACCATACATCGTAGAAAAAAACAAGAAACTGTTTTTAACTGTGCTAATGAAGCACTTTCAATATGCCTCTCAATCTGTTGGCTCCCGTTTGAAATTTTGACCTTTGGGGAAGAAAACGAAAATATTTAGGTATTTTTTTTTACTGACAATCTTATTCAGTTTGTGAATTTTCAACGGAAATAATTGTAAATATAATATAATCTGTGAGAGACGGACGGACGGACAAAGTGGCACCATAGTTTGACCGTTTCGGTAACGTCACCCTAAAAACCAGTTACTTTATTAATTTTCTTGAGCATTTTCAAATTATTACCTTTGATGCGAACCCATAAAAATTATTCAGTTCTTCAAAGGTACAGTTAAATTAATTTGGTCCGTTAGAAGCTCTACAAATGACCAGTATAATCACAAAACGAGAACCACTCCAGACTTTTGCTATTTATAAAATATTATTATAAAATATAACTACATGAAAATTCAGTATACGTTCTGTAGACATTCTGTCGATGCTTCGAAGTCCTTTCGTGTATGCGTAGCGTTCGTAAATATATCAAAAAGACTGCGTGGTCCCTTTGTGGATTTGGTATATAGATGGATTAAATGCTTCATAGATTGATTTTAGATGTGTAGTCACTTGATGAATCTGGCGAAGATGGTGTAAATGATTCGTAGATCGATCGTAGACGACGTAGATACTTCGTGGATCTCACGTAGATGGTATAGAAACTCGTACAATAAAATTGTAGACGACATAGATGCTTCGTAGTGTGTAGATGATCTGGCGTAGACGGCATCTAGGGATTTGCCGATAGGTGACATATTAATGTTACCGGTAGAGTTTGGAAAGGCTTCGTAGGGTTCTCGTAAATAACGTAGATATCTTTCATAGAAGTTGTAGATGCCTATTTCATTCCTTCACGTTTAGATACTCGGAGAGAAGACGAAATCAGCAAGAGTATCATACCTTTTAAGTACCTTAAGTACAGACTTCTGCTGTTCGCTAGAAACTTCAAGCAGCAACTTAAGTTTGTTATACCCGTATTTGTATCAAATTCGACGTTTCTAAAGTATCTAAACGTGGCATTGGATTTAAAACTTTGATCTTACAGCGTCAACTGGCAGGCGGCAGCGTAGCTCATAGTAAATTTAGCTTTACAGTTTTTGCGCCTTTTCTAACTTTGTTGTTAGTTTGGTAACTTGCTAAATGGATTATGCCACCAACTGTTGCTTAACTCGATCCATGACGCAGTTCGAAGACGATCGACTCGACGATCTCTGTGGCGCAGTGAGCGAAGGTTGCGGTGTCGATTCCCGCGAGGGACAAATGTTTGCATTATCTCTAGATGTTTGTCTCACGTTCGGGTGGTTTCTATGCATAATATGTGTATATTTACAAAAAAATAAAGTATAGTAAATTAGTCATGTGGTTTTTTGTGCTCGAAACGGTGAATATGTTTTTCGCATAGCGCGGAAAAACATGGGCTTTTGCTCCACACGTATTGGCCATGTCTTTCCTATGGGTAAGACTAGGTTAAGTGGGTGGTTGTGCTGGGCAAGCACTGTACAGCAAGTAAAATATTCATTTCTTGATGAGGAAAAGGCCTAAGAAATGAATATTTTACTTCCAAATTATTTATTCATCACCCTTTTTTCATTTACAATGGGAAAAACAGTAATTGCGTAAAGCTGTTTTCTACTCAAAGTTAGTTATAACTTCTAAATTACTTTGGCATGTTTTTAGCACCTGAATGTCGGCAAAGATTTTATGACGTGAACAATGCAATACTTGCGAAAATTGTTAACTGGTTCGATGTAAATAATTTATTACTGAACGAGACTAAAACAAAATGTATAAGATTTATATCATCAAATGTTAAACATGTTGCGATGTGTTGCGAGGTTGCGTGTTTGTCGGTATTTTATAGGTTGTACTTCGGAGAGTGTGCGCAGGAGCTACATGACCTTATTCCGCCTTCACCTTTCTGCCATAGGAGCTTCAGACTCACTGCCAACTACCATCCTCATCAAGTTGATATTCCATTTAACAGGACTAAGCGCTTCCGAACATCTTTTATAATGCGCACTGCTAAAATATGGAATCAGCTGCCAGCATCTGTTTTTACATTGTCTTATGACCCTAACGGCTTCAAAAAGAAAGTTAATAAGCATCTTCTGGGAAAGCTCGTCCCATCGTCGACGTCATCCTTGCCCACGCAAGCCTCGAGGTCAAGAGCTGGCCAATACTAAATTAAATAAAAATGTTAAATCTAACATTTAAAAAAAAAGATGAAGATTGAAATCTTGAGGATACTACTATATTTTGAGGTATAACTTTAGATAATAAGCTTCAATAGGGCGCTCGCATAGATGAGTTGTCGAACAGACTCAGTTCTGCAGCATACGCAGTCAAAAGAATCCGTCAACTTACTGACGTAGAAACGGCTAGACATGTTTATTTCAGCATAATGTCGTACGGCATTTAATTGTGTTATTGCTGCTGATATTTACACCATATTTATGCTGCAGAAGAGGGCTGTTCGTGCAGCTTATCATATGGGCCCCAGAGAATCACTTAGAACTATGTTTAAAGAAATAATAGTAGATTGTTTTACAAGGGACTAAACCATCCCATTATATACGAGGTTGTTATACTCCCGAGCGTAGCGAGGGAGGATGACAAGACAGAGTTATAATGGGTGGTTTTGGCCCGAGTAAAACACTCTACTTTTCACTTCGATTGCAAGAAAATAAAACAAAAAATTCAAAATTAAACAATTATCAGAAATTTTATTAAAAATTAATCAACCTTCATAAAACATCACCAAGACGGTTCTATTTTAAAAAAAAAAAGATTGACGGAGCACCAAGAAGTCGAGTTTTTATGTAAGAGAACGAATGCTTTGTACGGGCTGATGATTTTAGACAAAAATTAAAAAGAAAAAATACTTTTTAGCCTTTACTAGAAATAAAAATAAACTTGCTTTTCCTACTGTCAGGCTCCATAAAGTTAGTCAATCATTTAAAGGGCAAAACGTAACGTTCTTTAACGAAATCCCAAATGACGTGATTAATTTATCTGTAATAAATTCAAAATGTTGTTAAACGAAACCTCTGTAACAAGGCTTATTATAAAATTTCTGATTATTTAGATGACAAAAAAGGTTGGGATGAAACTGTCTCCAACTCCCCCAAAAACAATGTAATAGTTAAGAATAGAGGTGGTAATAACATGGACTTTAAAAACATATAAGCCTAGCAGAGTTTCTTGCCAAGTCTTCTGTTGCTGTTTGGTCGCGTTACGAATGGGTGTAAATAACAAAAATGACGTTTCAAAGTGTACTTTACAGTTCCTATTGAAATAAAATAAAAATGTTTTGATTTGATTTGATATCTTTATTATGTACAAACGGTTTTTTGAGACAATAGTTTTATTATGGTATCATTAGAAAAATTGCTTATTTTTATTGAATTTCGATTAATGAACATTCGATACCGTTCGCTTATTTTTCTTGTTTCTCGTGTATTTTACATCTCGTCAAAACGCTGGATAAATGATAAAGAATCATAATTTTAGAAATATACAAATTTTGTAAGCAAAATGAATGAAAAACACCGTTTTCGTTCTTGTAAAATTCATAAAAGGTTGCGGTATCAAAGGGTTTTTCATAATACAAATCAAAAAGACTTTTGATTCTGTTATGTTTTCCGGGTAAGCTTGCGGGCATTGAAAATTGAAGCGATTGGGACTCCCGACTTTACATCAAAATAAAAAAGATTGTTAGAAGAAGTTTTGCCAAAAAAAAATACAGAAGAAAAACTTCAAGCTAATAATTGTTTTGAAACTGGTTGTACTATATAATGGTAGCCACAAGAGTAAACCGACCTACTTATTGCTAGAAAGGGCATTGAGCGTCGCGGATTATCGCCACCAAGTATGAGCATGCGCTCATATTTTCATACAATATTAATAATGAGTTTTGGGTGAGGGAGAGAAAGAAACAAACTAGCGACATAGCTTCTGATATAAATTCTCACGCATTGCTCTTCTATTAGATAGTAGGTTTACTTTTCTGTGAGTAGTACCATCTGCGCTAAAGACTGGTGGGATTAAGCTTATCACCTATTCTGTAGCTGTTGAGTGTTATTTAGGCTGATGATGATGATGAGTGTTATTTTGTTATTTATAAGATAATAGCGCCCTACCTACACACGTAAAGTTCGGACCGCAGGAAACAGCACACGCCATTCCAACCCGCACTCCGAAACGTACGTGTAGATGCGCGGGGCTGACAGTCCGATCTGTCATGTCGACGCGAAGGCAAATCTCACAGTTATAACCGCGCATCACATCAGTGATCAGTCCCGGATGCGCGGTCCGATCTTTACGCGCCATTAGGACGACAGTTTGATCCGCAGTCCAAACCGGACAGATTGGACTGCGGTTTGGAACGCAGTCCCGATGCGCGGTCCGATCTTTACGTGTCCAGGGCGCTAATATACAAATTTTATTCTTTGTTGACATTTGAAACTCAACCCTCGGATAGAAATAAGGGTAAATAAGTCTAAAGCATACGCTACACAGTCAGATATATACACAACTGAATATTTTAGAATAGGAAGAAGAATTTTCGGTACCAGTTGGGGAACGACTTGGGTTCCAATGATGGAGGCTGGAACCCTTTATATAGCCTCCATCTTTGGAACTCAAGCCAACTTCACCGGCACGTGGTAACTCTGCTAACCTGTTAACTAACAAACGGGGTTCTGGCGGGCGGCTGATTGCGGCATAGCGTAGCCTAGCACCAGCAGCACATCTAAATTCCCTAGCCACCGATGGGCAGTAGCGAAGTTAGTGCATGAAGCTGTGCCCTGCGCTGCGCATGCCCAGCGAGGGGATTATCGGAAAAATCCCTTCTTATTATAGGGGAGGTATATGTCCAGTAGTGGACTGAATAGGCTGGTGTTGTAATTGTTGTAAACTAAGAACAAAAAAAATCACGACTTTTTCTCCAAAGTTCAATTTAAGCTCATGTGCCTCGCGCCGACATCTGATATATTTTTGCATTGATATACTGTTTACTGTTTTTGTAGTTTTTAATACTCTACACAGACGTGCTCACTCTGTATCCGATACTGAATTATGGCGCACAATGCTGGTCTTTGACTAAACATCTAAAGACGGCCTAGGGGTCTACCAGCGAGCCATGGAGCAATATCTTTACGAGGAAGCGCATTATCAGTATCTTTAGGAGTTATGCTGTCTGACTGCGTGAGACATAAATAAATAAATAATGCTGGACGCTATCACACAGCATCATGTAGCCCCAAACTAAGCAGAGCTTGTATTATGGGAACCACATGATTGATAAACTACTTACATACATTTTTTTTTGTAAATACATAGATATCATACATAGAAAACACCCAGACCCGAGACAAATATCTGCAGAACATCCAAACATTTGTCCCACGGCGGGAATTGAACACGCAACCTTATGCGTCCCAGGCTGACCTTCGCCGACTGCGCCACAGATGTCGTCAACATACTGCGTTACAAAACACAAAACGCAGATATTGGCATAAAGTCGCCAGCTTGAAGTGGAACCGGGCCGGACGTCTACCGAACGTCGAACGACTTGTGGGCAAAGACCATCATGGATTGGATCCCATCCAACACCAGACGGCGATGTGGAAGACCCAAAAAAGGATGGCGAGATGAACTTTGCGCGCATTTAAGATTTTGGCCTGTAGTAGCGACGAATTGCGAGAAGTGGAACGCGGAGAGTCGTTGCCCTGCAGTGGGATCAAAACGGCTGAATAAAATAATAATAATAATAATAATCACAAACACACACACACACACTAACAAACTAACAGACTTGTAATATAACTAGGATAGGATAGTAGTTAAAGATAGTTTAGGTTAGTTAGCTTAGCTCGCGGTGTGGCATAACCCAAGCACGGCTCGCTAAAAACAACACGATTATTATTCCAACAATAATAACTGTGTTTATAAGTATTTATTTGAGTTTAATATTAGCACAAAATCCCGGATTCATAGAAAGAGACCCTACCTGTAGGTAAGAACACTCAGCTCTATAGGTTTCTGTACTGTTATATAATTGGACAATATCAATATGTCAAATGTTTGTTTAAGGATAAAACAAACATTTTAAAATTAATTTTGATGTCATTTTATATTAATAAAGCCAAAATTTATTCATTCAGTTGGAATCACAAGAAACATTTGAAACCGTATTTTTTTTAATTTACACCAATTATCGTAGAATATTTAATAACATTGGATAATCTCATTCTGAAAGGCTACTGGTACAAACTGGATGCGTCGAGCTCAGAACAGGGCCAAATGGCGCACATTAGGTGAGGCCTATGTCCAGCAATGGCTATAGGCTGATGAGGATGATGATAATCTTAATTTTCACTTCTCTTGCTCAAAAAGTGTATCATAATAGTGTAGCTTAGCAGGCCTAAAACTCGAGTTTAATGCCTCGGGCTAAAAAGTATTTTTTCTTTTTAATTTTTGTCTAAAATCATCAGCCTGTACAAAGCATTCGTTCTCTTACATAAAAACTCGACTTCTTGGTGCTCCGTCAATCTTTTTTTTTGAAAATAGAACCGTCTTGTGATGTTTTATGAAGGTTGATTAATTTTTAATAACATTTCTGAAAATTGTCTAATTTTGAATTGTTTTATTTTCTCGCAATCGAAGTGAAATGTAGAGTGTTTTACTCGGGCTAAAACCACCCATTATAACTCGGTCTTGTCATCCTCCCTCGCTACGCTCGGGTACACCTCGAGAGTATATAATGGGATGGTTTAGTCCCTTGTAAAACAATCTACTATTAAAGAATGGTAAACTGACTGACAAATGGTTCCTGAGACAGTTTCTCTTTATCTGCTTTGGTTTTGGATTTCCCAGTATTAAAACTGTTAAAAAAAAAAACAAAAGATATAATATAATAGCATCAAACCGCGATTTAGCTAGGTGATTGCGATTTATCAATGTTTAAATAACAATATTTGCCATGGTCAAATAACAGATGAGGGTTATTTACACGCCTACTTGGTTTTATTGATTCATACATATAGTTATTCTGTTGACTGTACCTAAGGGTATCGCGAATATAAAGCAAATATTCTACGGTAAAATGTGTATTTACCTACTTTGCCCATAACAAAAGAACTGTATGAAAGATACCGTACCGAAATACTGCTTACTGAAGCGTTCGCGCCGTAGATTATTTTCGATAATATCTGCGTTCGGTTAAAACGATTTTGCCGTCATACAAAAACACTAATCAAATATCGGGATTAGTATTATATCGATTCTTCTTCTTCTTAGTTGTATGAGCTCGTGGACAACTCTGGTGTCGGAGTTTTTAGGCCATCCGAAGGCCTCCGACATGGCTTATTGACTGTAAAAGCTGTGACCAACATCTTATCGTACCTTCCGAAGCACAGAAGCGCTCAAATCTAATTGCCACTAAACGGTGACGAATCCAAGTAGTGACTAGGCGGATGGTTGCTTAACCAAGGTGATCTGCTACAGCGAAGTAAGCCACACCATGAGCGTTATCCATACGACCTACGAGTATATCGATGTACTCAAAAATAAACATTTCTTAAAGTTAAGCTCGGTCACTGTTTGTATCCAACATTAAGAAAGGGCAACAGCCTAAGCATTTTGCAGATGTTCATTCAGTCTGGCAGGTTTTACCTATACGATAACATATTATATAGGTAGGTACATTATATCGAAGCCTCTACGCAGACGTAATCGCAGGCTCCAACTTTGCTTATTAGCATCTTATCAGTCAAAATTACTAGATTCTATCTAATGATTTTTTTCTTACGAAAATGCGCTACAATTGTCTAGGGATATAGATTTACCTATTTTCTGTGGTGGCCTTTAGGATTTCAACCTACATAAAAATAAACAACTTTAGGCTAAGCAAAGAAGAGAGAATATCATTGAAGTCTAACCTATTCATTACCTAGTAGACCAATATTTGTCATAAATATCTATATACTAGTTGGCGCCCGTCTACTTCGTCCGTGGAGATAGACAGATAGATATAAATCTCTTTATTGTACTCACACCAACATGAACATCGATGTGTATACGTATAGGTTTAAAAAAGTAGGTTTTTTTTTTCAATATAGTATAATATATAAGGTTTATTGTATAAATAGTATTTGCTTAGTTTTAATAGAGCAATCGAATGTTGACTTTGAAAATTCGTATTTGAATGCTCATAGCAAAAATTGACTAGTGTAGATGTTAGAAAGAGAAAAAAAATAATAATACAACAACAACAATACCCAGCCTCTATCAGTCCACTGCTGGACATAGGCCTCCCTAATCAAAATTGGGATATGCACATAATCCTCGCGCTGGGCATGCGGATTGGGGATTGCTGGTCGCACCGCCGCGGCGCCGAAATTGCTGCATGCTGGATTTAGGTGTACTAATATTGTCTGACTGCGCTATGCCGCAATTAGCCGGCTGACAGAGCCCCGTTAGTGAGGTGTACCACGGGCAGGTGAGGTTGGCTTGAATTCCGAAGATGGAGGTTGGCACTCATTACACCAAAAACAATATAATAATGTCAAAAGAAAAAAAAATACTATATAAAAACCCTGCGCGCCAATTTACGCACCAGCGCCACCACTTTTTTTCACAACACGCTATGTCCTATTCCAAGGTTGCCTGGAAGAAATTGCTTTCAGCGATAAATCCGCCCATTGTACCATTTTTTTTAAATGTCATTGTGTTTTTGTTGTGTTGTGTTTCATGCAATAAAGTGTTCATTCATTCATTCATTATTCCATACATTCGAACCCATTCCCCCTTCTTAGTACATACATTCCCCCTTCTTAGGAAACACCTACACTATACAAGGAACATACCTTTCGAAAAATGTGTATGAATTACGTATAGCCTGTGAGTTTATTGCGAGTCAGTCAGACAGTTTTATTAGGTATATTTATATGGTATTAAATAATTTATGACTAAGCTAATAGTCTGAGAAAGATTATGATTGATTATCAAATATGTCTAAAAGGATAAAAATAGGCGCTTCTTTGTTAGCTTTTCAGTAAGAAGCAGCTAGGTAGATAAATAATAAAATATTGGTACTTAACTTACATCTTTTTTCTATAATAAATTTTACCTAAGATGATTTATTATGCAATGTACTTAGGTACACTCTTCACACGAAAAAGACAAATTATAGATAATTAAAGTTTAAAGTAACAATCATACCACCAATAAAATGAAACAAGACTGGTTAAGTGCGAGTCGACTCGCCCACTACGGGTGACGTCAATGTTGTGCGATACTAATTAGTAAGTTTTCTTCGTAATTAAAAAACTGTAAGTTCTATACAAAAATAGAAATCGGCTTTAGAATGGGAAAATTAAGGCCTTTCAGATAGCACCATATTTGAACTAGCTTTATAGGTTGACCACAGGTCTCCACACATTTCGTTAGGTTTCTACAAAACAATATTAGCTAAAGACTTTGCATGACTTTCCTGTAAAATATAGATATACTTCTATATTATATAACCTGTTGCTAAACCATCGTTACTTCCACTAGCATTCAAGTACGTGAAAATAATCCCGTTTAGATAAGTGTTCAGATAGCTATGAGTTTTTACTAACAGGTTATAAAAGTAATCTAAAATGGCACCTTTTTGCTAAAAAATTCTTCACGTATAACCAACCCTACAATAATAATAAAGTTCTTAGGGAAAGGTCGCCTATCCCATTCCGTGCAACATTCCCAACGTTTATACTGTTGAAACGTCACTAGCACCATACGAAGTACATTCAAATAAGAATGTTCTAGTAAAAATTCTGCGTCGACACTCCGTGATCTAAACTCATAGATAGTGGTTGTTGGACAACATTTTTTTCATCTTGAACGACGGTTGGCATTTTTATTAAATTATATTTTCTAGTGTTTTTCTTTTCGCGTTGGAAGAAGGAAAAAGTCGTGGTTGCGTAACATCCGGGAGTGGACGAGGATAGCCAGCGTTGAACATCTCTTTCGCTTGGCTCAAGATAGAGAAAAATTCGCAGAGCTGACGGCTAACCTCCAGTAGTGGAGAGCCACCAAAAGAAGAAGAAGAAGTGTTTTTCTAATGTATGTCGTTTATTAGTCATGGTATTATAACCGTTATACGTTAGTTATAAGACATAAGTATTAGTGAAATGGAATAAAAGAAGATTGAACGGGAATTCTCTGATGAAGAAATGCCCTGTTTCACGCCAAAACTACTGAACAGGTATTGCACATAGTTAGACCTGGAATAACATATGTAATAATGGACTAGGTTTGTACCGCGCCAACGAAGAAGCCAGTTTTAAACACTTTATTATGTGTTGTTGTAGTGGCAATAGAAATACACAATGTGAAAATATTAACTCCAGATCTCTCCCTAATATGTACCTACGGTCATGAGATCGCTGACAGACAGATAGAAGAAAAGCGTAGGCATTGGGCACCTTAAAGGGACGGAACCCTAAAAAGTTGCCTGTATGTTATTCCTGATCTTTCTGCTCAATCCGATCCGCTTTAGCTTAAAGGAGATTGAGACACCAGATTTTACGCCTAGTTCGTACAAATGTCAGGTATCCTAATTAAGAATTGTGGAGGGAAAAGTATTTGTGAAAAAGCAAGGTATTCTTAATTGAATACCATCAAAATAAGGCTATGCGCGATTCGGAGGCTGCGTGACGTAGCGTCGGATGTCGCATTCACCCGGTCCCGGGGCTGCCAACTAGCAACAATATCGCTTGATCTTACTTTTGATTGGCATCTCTTGTACTTAGGTCATATTTCCATAGTAAATCAAATCTAAGTAAGAAGATATTTACTATTTATCATCTACGTTTTAGAATCGAAGAGCATATTTCTTATCGTACTTAAATTTGATAAGAATCAAAGACAAGTACCTACCTAAACAACATAGGTACCTAGCTATAAATACTTATGAGTAAATTTAAGGACCTTTGTAGAAAAGAATCGATGATTTTTACAAAATAATTTTATCAAGATGCGAAATTAAACTTACCAATAAGCAAAAAAAATAGTTACGCGCTAAAATAAGGGTTATTGTGTTTACGCACATTCCCAAACTAGGTAGAGCCTACAAAGATCATACATACCTCTATTTAAAAACTCAGACAGTCATGTTACATACAAAAGTTCTTCATGAGAATCGAACCTGCAACCTAATAGACCAACCAACTGACTTATGTGGCTAGACAAAGTAGTTTTAAATTGTTAATGAAAATTGTGAGCTGTATTTATAAGAGTAGGTAATACAAGTTTTATTCAACTCTTCTGTAGCTCAGTAATAGACGTCTTCGTAGCAAAATGGAATTCGGCAACTTTTTTAGATGAATCCAGCTCAATGAGTTGGCAGCACAGTTTCACGTCGTTTCTCCAGGTCAGTTGACGTTGCCGCGTCGAACCCGTCAGGCGCCTTTTTTATCTGGAGCCGTTTCAACACACATCTCGTTGTTTTTAATTAAATCTCCACAGAAAATACTTGCAAATTTAATTTTGTGACATAAAACGGTTTGGTTAACTCTTTATTGTTGGCTTTTAATAGAAAAACCTGTGTTTTTGTTCGCGCTTTTCGGTAATTTAAGGTTACAAATTATTATGCCGATTATTTTAGTCTTTTGACCTTATCTTGGAAGTTTGAAATTTTTTTGAAGTGTAAAGTGACTTTATTTTTTTGTGAACATAAACTTTATTGAATCCTTAGTTTTCATAAAAAAAGTTATAGGTCCTTAACAGTGACATTTTTTTTGTTGACAAGATTTTCAAAAACTGTAATTATGGTAAGTAATTATTTAAATATTTATTTATAAATGTGTATTATATAAATGGATCCCTTTCTTTGATAAGGAAACTCAATATCTTGAAATGTATAGAACTTTTATCATAATACCTACATACCTTTCTCGTTCTTAATATTAATATTGCGACACTACGTGCTCGTATTCTCACGACCTAGTTGGCGCAGTATGTTATAATTGAAATACGAAACGGGTTCGATTCCCACTGAAGAACAAAATTGACCTGCAAAAATTTGTCTAGCAAGATTACATGTTTATAGCATAGATTTAGTAAGCAAAAATCGACTCTTTGGTATAGAGTAATAAAAAAAACTATTATATTGTACAGTTTTTTTTAATGTAATTCGTTAAAATAGCAAATGAAGAAAAATTATAAAAAATTAAAAACGTCTGCGATGTGGAATTGCAAAAATAGTATGTGGCCCATGAGGGGATCGAACCCGCGACCTTCGCGTTATTAGCACGACGCTCTAACCAACTGAGCTAATGGGCCGCCAGGCATGTGAACGAAATAAACAAATGCATGAAATTGTTCAAGAGTTTTAAAGACTATGCTGAAATTGAAAGCTTGCATTTAGGATGCAAGATTCGAAAAATTTTCTTGTAAATGTAGTAGGCAGGTAGGCATTGACGGAAGAGATGGCATTATTTAAGATAGGTAAAGATTATACGTACAGTTTTGATTGAGCTTGTCCGTTACACCTTAAGTCATATTAAATTAATGATAACAGTCTCAAGATTGAATGAAGTTTCTAAAATAGAAAAGATCTCACGCTACAGCTTGTCCAAATTCAGCGATTTACGCGAGAGTAATTTTCCTAGGAAGAATAGATTGTCACATGTCCCAAAAATTGATACATTTCTATGCAGTATTGACAGTTCTCGCTCTTATGTGACAATTATGTCTATTTCTTAGAATCGGGGCCTAAGCTTACGACATGTCGCGTGGAATGCTTAGTGCACGAGCTAGATGATTGACCCGCGCAGTGGCGGATTTAAACATTTGCCGCCTGTAGACTATTCAATTTTTGCCGCCCCTACAAACCTATGCAATTCAATACCCCACATTACAATCATATTCATTACATTTTATTTGTCCATGAAATAGCAATTTTATGATTTGTGCTATACTGTTACCTCAGCTTTTTCCCATTATTAATTAGTTTGATCGTCAACTAAGGGTTCGATATGTTAGGTCCTACATAGATTATTCTTACAACTGATTTACTGAAATTTACTCAATAATTTGGGGGTCATTTATACACGTACCGTGGTTATTTCTTAGTTTTTCCGCACTATTTTCAACTAAGAAATATTTATTTTATTAAATCTTGTAGATAGTGAAATTGGCTTCGTAATTAAGTAATTTTGTAGTCGGTATAATTCGTTGGGGACCCGCGTGAACTCGTGGCGACGTTTCTTGCGCGAGGCCCGCGCGTAAATCCCTGAATTTGGACAGGCTTTAAGGAGCGCTGACATCAAAATTGCAAAGAACAAATGTAAAGACTCTTCTGAAAAACATAAAACAAAATGTGGGCATGGAATGAAAATACGATAGAAAAATGGTCTCTATTTCTCCCACCTGAGAAAATCAAAGCTTGTTGCGATTTTATTAGAAGCACTTTACTGAGATGTGAAGGTACTCATGAATAGGTATTTGATCTTTTTGATATGTTATCATCTTGTTATTGAACCGATACTGACTGATTAACGACCTATGTGGCGCAGTGGGCAAAAGCTAGGCCCCTGTTTCTCGTGTTCCGATATATTGATCACATTAGATCGTATGAACTGTCAAAACTATATGGAAAATTGTCAATTCTCGCGATATACATCTAATGTCATAGTCATGTATATTGCTGAGAATCAGGCCCGTGGCCTGAGACGCAAAAAGTTTGTTTCGATTCCTACCGCGAGACAGTCAAATATTTGTCTTGGGTCTGGGTATTTTCTATGTATAATATGTATGTACAAAAAAGTATATAATAAATAGTATATCAGTGATGTTTGATGATGTTGAAAATATCTGGCATTATTCATTTTATAGGTTACAAAGGATACCAAACCACTATTCCACAGACAGTAATGCTTGTCCGTTAGTCTATAGACCTTCAATAAATAGGTCAGACTTGTAGACTTGCTGAATTAGTGAGGTAAACTGAAACTTTAACAACACGTTGATTTGACTCAGCTTGGGTAAGGTAGTATTTTATACCCCAAATTAATATTTTTTTATAATTTACGCGTGCAAATTATTTCGGTGGTTAAGTCTTGTTTGGGATGTAATATAGATTATAGCACATCTCTCAATGTATGGCATTGTCTCAAACAAAATGTATGACGAGCGATAAATTATCATATCTCAAGACTTGATATATATATCCCATAGTGAAAAGCCGGCTTTACAAGCAAAGTTGCATAAAAAAAGTGCTAGAAATTTTCATCTAGCCCCAAATCTTGTATTATGGGATACCACATGACTGATTTAACACTTATTTATTTCATTTTTATTGTAAATACATACATCCATATTATTCCACCCAAACACGGGATAAATATTTGGAAATATAAGTACGTATGTATACATTTGTCTTGCAGCAGGAATCGAACCAGCCTTTTGTGTCTTTGGTGGGTCCACCACGTCACAGAAGTCGTGAATAAACACTAATCTTTAATATATCGACTAGATAATACACTCATAACCTGAGGTAGTTCTATATTTGCATGGTAACAACACCAGCCTGTATTCGTCCACAAGCCTCCCCTAATAAGAAGGAAATATGACCATAATCCCTACGCTAAGAATCTGAGATTGCTGGCAGGGTACAGCTCACATAGCCGACGCTTACAGCCGTATAGGCCAGAGGACTTAGCCGGTGTAAGACTGCGCTAGGATGCAGTCAGAGCCGCCAGAGCCCCGGTTGTTACTTAGCAGGGTGTTCCACGTTATATTTAACACGTTATATATTATTAATTCATTTATTTCAGATAAAATCTATATAATAATTAAAATAATCTCATTAAAATGTCACTCTTAAAAATAAATATAAAAACACCAATAAAAAAAATCAAATTAATTCATTGAGCCCATGACAATTTTCATCCATTTATATTGAATGGGACAGCCATTGCGGGATACAATCATCTTTAGGATGCTGTTGCCGCTGCCTCGCGCAACTCGCTGAAGTTGAAGGGATGCGAGATTCTTTCGAATGACCGCATGATAGTCATCCGTGAGCGCTTCCGCGAACATCCCAGAGGCACTGCAAAAACGGGGCAGCCGGGTTATATGCCGGTGAGGTTAGCATGGGTTCCGAAGATGAACCCTTTAAAAAAGGACCCCTTAAACTCTACCATAAGATTTTTACCAATTTATATTTTTTCATCGTGAATAAGTTATCCCAAGGTTTCCCTGGCGAAAGACCGATATAGATAGTCGGAAAAGTGCAATAGTTTATTAGGATACTGTTGCCGCTGCTTCGCACACGCTGAAGTAGGAATGCGAGATTCTTTCGAATGACCGCATGACAGCCATCCGTGCGCGCCTCCGCGAACATCCCAGAGGCACTGCAAAAACGGGGCAGCCGGGTTATATGCCGGTGAGGTTAGCTTGGGTTCCGAAGATTAGACCCCTTAAACTCCACCTACCATACGATTTTTTACCAATTTATATTTGTTCATCGTGAGCTAGTTATCCAAAGGTTTCCCTTGCAAAAGGCCCATATAGATTATCGGAAAAGTGCAATAATTTCATTTCTGAGGCATTCATAAAATGCTAAGGAACAAATAAAGGCAGAACTTTATAATAACCTTAAAATGTTCTTCAGTAGAGTTGCAGAACTCTAGTTTGAAATGACAGCAACAATGTGGTGGATTCTGAGTAAAACTATCGCTAAAACTAGTTATAACTAACTAAAAGCAATTTCGTCTCTATTATATCCATGTATAACAAAGGTCATCTGATACTGCTCGGTCACTACTTGGATGGGTGACCACTTAGTGAATTTTTTAAGTGACGCCACTAAAGATCATTTTCTCAACAACAAGTACGTACTTAGTAGCAGAGAGCCGATTGCAGGTCTTCACTGATATAAATGTCCGATTTATAATATATACCTACATAGGAAAAATAAACTTAATGTAAAAAATATGAAGGTAACAAATTGCAATTAATGAAATGTTGCAAACTGCCTATAATGACCGGGGTATAAGATGCTTGCGGGGAGCTCATAGGAGCGTGAAGCCAGATTTCGAATATTTGTTTAAAATGTCACTCTAAATTTGTTAATCTAAATACTGCATGCTTCCTAAGCTAACAGTAAAGAAAACAATTTAATAGGAATGGAAACAATAATTGTAAAAAACATTCATAATTTACGTGGAACAAAAGTTAAGGGATAGTAGTAAAAATCATTCAGACTCACATTCTTTCAGATTCACTATGTTTATTACCTAAATCACAATCATCATCATCATCATCAGCCCACTGCTGGACATAGGCTTTCCCTAATTAGCGCCGTTGCGCTCTGTCCTGAGCTCGATGCATCCAGCTTCTACCAGCAGTCTCGCAGATCATCTCTCCACCTGGCCAGAGGGCGTCCTAAACTCCGTTTGCCGTGCCGCAGTCTCCACTCATGAACTCCTTTACCCCAACGGTTATCGGTTCTTCGGCAGATATAGCCAACCCACTGCCATTTCAGCTATTATCTACCTAGGACCTAAAAATATGAATTTATATTAGGGATTAGGTACCTACACCAATTATAATATAAATATTATATACTCGAAACAGAAAAAATAGCTTTTCAACTAAAATTGCATAATGCATATACAATACTCCAGGCCCTCTAGAATTAGATGATGAATGTGGAATTGGCGCTCGACAGAATGCTAATAAAGCGTTCTTATTACACGTCCAATAACACGTTTCTATGATAAATTGCATTTTATCTTTGTATTATTAATCAAGGGCGTACATACAACAATGTCTTATTTAACTAGCACTAGAGATCCTTATAGGCGGACGGCGGGCAAAGTATTTTTTTTTAGGAAAAAGTATGTGAGTTTGAAAGTATTTTTTTTTTGCAGAAGAGGGCTGTTCGTGCAATTTATAATATGGGCCCCAGAGAATCACTTAGAACTAAGTTTAAAGAAATAAATGTTATGACCGTGCCGTGCCAATATATATATGAAAACTTAATGTATGTCCGAAAACATATTAACATGTTCAATAAAAATAGCGACTATCATAATGTTAACACTAGAAATAAAGATAAACTAGCTGTTCCTACTGTAAGGCTCCATAAAGTTAGTCAATCTTTTAAAGGGATGTGTGTACAATTTTTTACCAAAATCCCAAATGACGTGATTAATCTATCTGTAAATAAATTCAAAAATGTAGTTAAACGTAATCTATGTAATAAAGCTTATTATAAAATATCTTATTATAAAATATCTGATTATTTAGATGACAAAAAAGCTTGGGATGAAACTGCCTCCAACTCCATCAAAAACAATGTAATAGTTATTAATAACAATGACGTTAAAAAAATATAAGCCAAGCAGAGTTTCTTGCCAATTCTTCTCTGTTTGATCACGTTACGAATTGGAGGTAAATTAAAAAAAATGACGTTTCAAAGTGTACTATACAGTTCCTACTGAATAAATGAATTTTGACTTTGACTTTACCAACGTAAATGCGTACGTATCTAATGTTATTATTATTATTATTAATTAGCCATCGCTGTCCCACTGCAGGGCAAAGGCCTCCCTTCCCTTCTTCCACTCTTCGCGATTTAACGCTGTGACAGGCCATGTTGGTAAATATGAGTCAAGCTCGTCCCGCCATCTCATTCTAGGGCTTCCACGTCGTCGTCCAGCATCAAGTGGGGTCTACTCTGTGGTTCTCTTTGCCCACAAGTCGCTAGGTATGCGGGAGACGTGTCCGGCCCAGTTCCATTTTAGGTTGGCGACTTTGTGACCAACGACTAGTGTTTTGGAGCGCAGAATGCTGGTCCGCACTCGGTCTGACAGCTTCACTCCCAAGATACTGCGCTCCATAGCTCGCTGGCACACCTTGAGATCAAACTTCTGATGTTTCGTCTAAGACCAAGTCTTGGCGCCATACGTCAGGATGGGGAGAATGCACGTCCATTAATTTGTTTTTAAGGGATTGTGGTAGACTGCCCTTCATTAGTTCTTTCATTGACTAAAAGCTCTTCCAGGCGTTTTCTGTGCGTCTGGCAATTTATTTTTCTGCTCGTGCCTGGAATGAGACAATTTGGCCAAGATAAAGATACTCCTGGACGTACTCAATCCCCACACCATCAACGTGCATTGGGTGTTTGAAATTGAAATTAAAATAGAAATCTGTTTTTTGTTTTTTTTCTTCATAATTTTCATGCAAGTATAATGTTCATTTTGTCTAAGGTTTCTTCTTTCGTATTTCATAGCGCTTTGGTATCATACTGTAATGTTGTGTTATTATTGTTTGAATAAATAAATAAATAAAGCTCAGAGACCGATAACTGGGTATCAAAGAGGATGCCCCTTGATACATTATCTTCAACTAGCTTTCGCCTGCGGCGTGGTACCCGGATCAAAAGTAGCCTATGTCTATCCCCAAAGCTTAAGGTATCTCCAGACCAACAGTAATTTAGCGCTTGATGGCGTAGCAAAGGAAATTTATACTGGAGGTATAGGAATAACATATGAAAAATTTTATCCGTGGCTATCGTAATCTATGAATCTTATTATGCCTAGATTCAATGTTCTCAAATCAAATCAAATACATTATTTTGTGGTACATTGGTTGGTATGTTAGTCATCATTGCGGGCCTCTGTATCCTGCCATAATCGGTAGCATACAAAATGTATGTGAATAAACATGCAAATTCATGTTAATTAAACTAAATTTAAGTTCAACCAAAATCTTCAGAGATGAAATACTACGATACGGGGGACGGTAAACACTTGCGTCCGCAGGAGTTAATCTTTCACAGCCCTGCACAGCACATGTCCCCTGGGGGTTTGCTAAACGAGTTCTAAAAATAGACGAAATAAGCGGAAAAATAAATACATTTCAAAATTTACCATCGTTAACAGACTATTCTCAGAGCCCTCCTTCAAAAGGTTCCTTCCAGAGCTCGCTGAAAAAAAATATCGGACCTTCTGTTTGCATATTTCAATTAAATACATTTGGATAATTAACTTTTAATAGTAATATTAAAATGCCTACGTCATACGATTAAATAAATAGAGATGAATTGATAAATATCATACTATGCTTTTTGGGTTTAGTGTTTTAAGAACATTAACCTATTTTTTTTAATGAAATGAAATGAAATTCTCAAGTGTAATCTTGATTTCGCTGCAAAATGGGAAAAACAAAGCACGCATCAACATGTTGGAAAAATTTACCTTTTTCATATTTTCTATACCTACATAGTAGACTCTAGCGGACAGCCGAAACCATTTTACATCTATTCACGCGTGAACGAAGTACCGGTAAAAGCTTGATAGTAGCAACCTAACTTAATGGATTAACAGACTAGATTTTTTTGTACTACTTACTTACCTGCCGAATATTTTTTTGTTATCTTCTCATCTATTAATTGTTTTAAGTTTCTTCTGTGTATAATTTTGTGTGTTGTGCTAAATAAAAAACTTAATTCTGTTCTACTAAAAACGGCTCAAAAATTTTTCAGTTGAAATTGTTTGGAATATAGACAAATATAGCTCACAGGGGTAGGGTAGATATATAATTAGTAATTTTGGCGTCACCAATTTTTTTATGCTACTTCTTTTGCGTATAAAAGCCGGTTATAAAACTAAATAGCTGTTTAGGAGTAAAAGTTTTATAAAGCACTGGTTCATCTGGTTCAAGCCTTCTAAAGCGGCAATAAAATTAACATACATTGCGTACGAGTACGGACTTCAGAAATATAATAAAAGCAAAAGATTCGTTTAATTAAATTCGTTACGTTGGAAGCTTGTGGTTGTCCTATAAGCTGGTAGGAATATTTTAACTTCTTAGGTACCTGCAGCTCCACTCGCGTAGTAGGTACTAGGTGTAAGTCTATATGGTTAATCCAGGTCAGAGATGCAAATTCATCTACTTTATCGCTAGAAATGACGACTTTTGTTTAGTCTTAGTAACAAAAAAAATCTAGCGACTCATCTGACGATTTTTGTAGGACAAATCAAAACAGTTTTAAGGCAGTAAAAAGTAGGCTGTTTTACTGTTTTTATTAAAAAACCTCTTTTGAAAAATGAATACCTACGTTTTTTGACAATTTGAAAAGTAATTCAATACGAAATTTTTAAGCACCTAAATATTTAACTATATAGAGTGGGTATGTACTACACTGGCTCCGTTCTAAGTTATGAACTTACATATATTGTATTATTCTAATTAAAATTATTTTTAGTTTTTGTGAGAAATGCAGAAATGAATACAAGGCGTTGTTATAACATTCCAGCCTAAAACTCTTCCCTTTTGCTGTTTCAGTTGCCAATGACATGTTCATTGGTAAGTACTTACTGGGCCTGTATTCATTCACTAACCAAAATACATTGCCAATACATGTGGAGTTGACAAAAGCCACGTATCCTACTAGGTACGTGGAAACGCCAACCTTTTGTTTTTTAGAAAAACAGGCGCGACACGTTTTAAACATCTTTTGCAACTAAGCCGAGTGGTCCATATCATTTTTGTTAGTTTTACCATCACTACATAGTATAAAACAAAGTAGCTTCCCGCTGTCTGTCTGTCCCTATGTATGCTTAGATCTTTAAAACTACGCAACGGATTTTGTGCGGTTTTTTATAGATAGAGAGATTCTAGAGGAAGGTTTATATGTTTAACTTGCACCCGTGCGAAGCCGGGGCGGGTCGCTAATAACATACATTTTATTTACTAAAAGTTTAAGAAATACCGGATTATGTTAAGCATCCTGAAAGGAGATAATTCTTCTTCCAAAGGACATTTGTTCTACGACTTTTCTTCAATTTTTTTTATTTTTATTGAAAGAATGCATGTAAGTTACGTTATAATATTGCTCAGATGCTTGTGAGCCCCCTAGTACATTTGATTTGGTTTAACTTTGTTTGTTTGGTTTTAAAGACCTGCAATATCTACGTTTTTAACAGGAAAAAACCGAGTACCCCTTGACACTCATGCCACGGACCCCAGGTTAAGAACCCCTGCTCAATTGGAATAATACACGAATTGAAACTCACCATGTAAAGCATTATTATTTTTTCTCGAAGTCTAGGTAGTAATAAACGTAGTTTTATGTTTGTTTTGATATGGAAAAAACTAAGCTTAGAGTTTCTCTGAAAGATAGGATTTGTGAAGACTAGTCTATTAAGAACTAGTCCGATGACTGGTCGATACATAGCTCAGATATTAAGCTGAAGTAGCTGTGGATAAACGAGTTCTTGAAAGTAGCTGTAGATAAGCAACTTTTTGAGTGGAAACTGCATCTTGGCAAACGTAATCGTGTCCTGTATTTCCTTTCTTAGGTGTATATTATGTAAAGGAGACAGGAAACGAGAGGGTGTGGTAATAATATGGGGCAATGTACGCATACCCTTCAGGAGAATAATTTCGGTAATCTACATAAAAAAGGTAGATTTTAAATTTTTGAGAATCAGGTTAGTAAATCGATGAAGCGTGATAGGACAGTACTTAGAGAACGAAGTATGGATGAATAATATATCGGTATGGATTAAAATCGTTTCTAGTTAGCTACCAAGAGTTCAATTTTATAGGTACTTACCTACTTCATAGTTAGATTCTGAATACCAATTTTTTAAAAGCTTTTATTTAGTTTCACTTATCTCGTTGTCTGTAATAAAATCTTGCAAGTTAAATTTGACTCACTTCCCGGTTTTCGATTGAGCTGAAATTTTGTAAGCATATTTATATCTCGTGACCATGCAATATTATGATGACATGGAGCTGATCTGATGATAGAGCTGGAAGGTAGCCATAGGCACTCTGTAATGAAACGCGCCCATTGAGTTTGGACTAGTTTGATTCGTCTTGACGAGTACTTTGTCTTTAAATTGTATCCATGGTCTGATGATGAAGCTGGACGGTGGCTATAGGAACCTCGTTATAAAACGAAATAGTTCCATCGATTTTGGACTCGTTTGATTCATCTTGACGAGTACTTTGTCTTTAGATGGTCTCCAGGGTCTGATGATGAAGCTGGAAGGTGGCTATAGGAACCTCGTTATAAAACGACATAGCTCCATCGAGTTTGGGCTCGTATGATTCGTCTTGACTAGTACTTTGTCTTTAAATGGTATCCACGGCCTAATGATGGAGCCGAAAGGAGCTTGCTTTAAAAAAACAATTAAAGTTAAGACTTGTTTCCATTATTCATATATGTAAGTCATTGTGACGTATTTTCAAATACCGTAAAATTTAAATCCACAATACACAAAGGTTAGCTGGTAGAAAATGCTTCTTAACATTAATTTCACATATGTTCATTGAATTTTGTGCAATAAAAATATTTACCCATCTATCTATCTTCAGTATAGAAGAAAGATCTTCTTTTTCTTCGTCGAAGCTAGTGGCCAGCTCAGGCCAGGTTTTGGCTTCCGAACTGGCTTAGCGACAGTATGGAAACTAAAAATTGTGTACATATGTACTTACTACGTTTCTATATTAAAGGAAAGTATTGTTTACCGATAAAATATACATAAAATACTTAATGAAAAACCACGAATCTACACCGCGAGTTCGATCGATTAGGCTTGCAATCTTGAAAATAGGTCAAAATGAAAATTTATTGATTATGAAAAAACTATTTTCAGCTTTCGTACAAGAACTAAGCTTATAACTGATGTCTTAAATAGAGAGTCAATTGGAATAGAGGACGTCCATAGGTGAGATGGGTCGACGATATTGGGGAGATCGTGGTCGGCACCCCGCTCAGACCAGCACATGATCGAGGCGATTCGTATAATCAAAAGAAGGTTCAGCTCTTTTGATTATGTTAACTTATAAGTTTGATTTTCTCGTAGCTCATGGGTTAGCCCTGAGTTCAATATTAATTTTGAGTGTAAAGATATCAATTTGATATCTTTACACTCAGCTGACACGCACACTAACAAACGCACTGACCGAGTGCGGAATAGCATACTGCGTTCAATTACTGGCATTTCCGACGTGGGCAGAAAAGCAGCCCGGCTGAAATGGGACTGGGCGGGCCATGTTAGCCGGATGCCTCCGGACAGATGGGCGAATGCCATAACATCCTGGCAGCCCGATGGAAGACGAGGTCGTGATCGGCCAAGAAAGCGATGGCGGGAGCTCGAGGCCTTTGAGAGAGGATGGTGGGATATCTCGAAGGATAGAGATGGTTGGTGAAATTTGGGAGAGACCTTTGCCCAGTAGTGAGACGATCCAGGTTGAAAAAAGAAAAAAATCTATACACGTTCCTGAGAAAAGGGTCTTGACACACGGAGAGGATAACGAAGTGATCCTATACGGGTTCTTTTTGTCATTTTAAGGCACGGTACCCTCAAAAAAGAATTGAATGAAATTCTGTCGCTGTAATGCAGAGAGGAAAACCTCTAGCTAGGTAGATACCCAGGGCGCCTACTATTTCACCTTTAAAAAGTATTGGACTACTTATATTATTCGTGCATCCGGAATCACGGGTGAAAATATTCTTAGTAACCATTACTTATTCTGTGCTGAAACTGGCTGAATATGTAATGAACACTATCACCACCTATCACACTAGATACTACCTAATATTTATAAATGCGCAAGTTTATGTGAAATGTATTTGTTCCCACTCAACTCCGTGACGGCTGAACGCCTTTAGATTAAACATGGAATAACATAGTTTGTGACATAGGCATTATACCTTTTATATTGGTTTGTTACGTGATTGGGGCCGCGGGCGGAAGCTAGTAATAGTTACTGTAATTTTTTTATCCACGTGACCTGATATATTCGAATCCGGATGCATATAGTCCGAGCCGTTGAATGTGGGTCGAGTATCCCGAAACATAGATTGTTGCTTTCCCGGCAGCTTCGATAGCTGGCTATAATGGATCACCGTCTGTAATCTGCAACGGAATGCAATTTTCGATGTTAATGCTAGGTAGGAAAGCAGGAAATTGAATGAATGTTGCCTTCGCTACGAGCCAAATTACAGATATCGATGGCATTGCTTAAGCCCGGTATCCATGAAAGCGTAGATGGACGCCCGTTGCTCGGACTTTTTTATAGCACTTTACCTTTCTGTAAATCTTTCATTTAATTATTGTTGAATACAATTTTCTTCTCCTCAGATGTGCAACATATAACATATATAACAAACAATAGAATTTAGTTATTTATAAATCCTCGGACTTACAACTCTAAATGCTACCAGACGGGAATGACATTTCAGTAAACCAATTCTCAACTCGGATCAGTCGACGATTACTAACTTTGTTGACTACATGACTACCTACCTAATGAAACGACATTAATAAACAATTGACAATAATACATACCTACTCACTTTAGTTACAAACCTACTCGTATAATGATTCACAATCATTGACAGCATTATCGTATAATAATGATCTATCTTAAAATAATAATATTAATCAACGTAATGACAATTTGTTACCTAGGTACGCCTAGGTACCTACAAAGCCTCGGTCTGCCTACCATATTGGTATACCCTTAGACAGGGTTCATGTGAGATACTTACTTATAACCTGTAACATGCAATTTAACACCATGTGAAAGCAATAAATGATTTGTATTGTAATTGAACCTGTATTCTTACTTCAAACCAGCAGCGACCTAACCAATAATTGAGCTACCGGTCCGAGTAACGTCATGGTCGAAAACCTTGGTCTGGGTGATCTTTTTCTTGTAGTTTGTGCTAGAAGGCAACGTTGTTTTTAGACCTCCAAAGCCTACACATGTTGTTGTGTTTCTAGATGCTGCTAAACATTCCTAGTTTTAAGTAGAGAAGAAAAGTCTCATAATAATGGTTTGTTTATCAAAACAGAGATTTTAGCAGTGTCTTGTGCAAACAGCAGTAGCATTCAGCGATATGAGAGGAGATGAGAGTTTTTGGCAAATTAAGAATAAATTAATAAAAAAATAAAATAAGTAATCCTGGACGTTATCACACAGCATGTAGCCCCAAACTAAGCAGAGCTTGTATTATGGGAACCACATGATTGATAGACTACATAGATAAATTTTTTTTTGTAAATACATACATATCATACATAGTAAACACCCAGAATAAGTATAAGAATAATATTTGCAACAGAACCAGTAGATGTAGATGATTAATGCCGCTACACCATCTCCGAAGTAGCCAGCATACATTCTCCACTCCGATTTGGTGAATTTTCAGCTGTAAAGCCAAGCGCGTTCTTTTCTCCACTCCGTCCATCTCCGCTTTGGTGGATACATGGCCAATTTGGTATTGGTCTAGCCACGCTAGGGTTGTCACTTTGAAATGTTTATCATTGCATTTTGAAATTACATTTCGTATCTGAAATGCAAAATCTCTTGTTAATTTGAATGTGCGCATTGGAAAGCGAGTTGAACACTTTTGTGAAATTTAACCTTTTAAATATCTTTAAAAAAAGTCATAGGGTTTTTAAAATAAGCAGAAGAGTAGAAGGTTCACATTAATAGGATACCCACACGTATGAATAAGTTACTTACATAACTGTGTTGTGCAGCGTGTCAAATACAAATACAATTTTCTTTCTTTCTTTATTTTATAAAGAAGGGCCGTGAAACTGCACCTTGAATGCGTAGCATGAAAGTAATAAAGCCTGTACTGCCTGTAATTTCATCGGCACCCACACCTTACTGAAACATAACAAGCAGTAGCTTGGCAACGTTGAATTTTTTATCACACTAAATACCCTCGAGAGCAATGAATCCGGGTCACTCAAAGAATCCAAAAAATCTCGGAAAGTAAGAATGCTAGGTTAATGCAATAAATTGTATTTAATAGACAATTTAATACTCCTTAAATGAAAGTATTAAAACTTCTTAGTTATTGTAAAGTTATATCATAAAAAAATCAAATTTGAAAAGGGAACACTGTCGAAGATGGAACTACGAAATTACAGGATTTGTTTTTGCTTTTGTTTGTAATCTGTCATTTATGTTGGTACATAAACCAGGTTGATAGTGCTCAATATTCATTATTCAAGCTGAAATCATGTCGCTTACACTTGAAGAATGCACCAGAATACTTACATTGGTGGAAACCGGCCGGAGTCAGCGCGATACAGCCAGGACTGTCGGTGTGTCGCTGTCAACAGTACAAAGAGTTCTCCGACGTTACGAAGAAACTGTGTGTGTGTGTGTGTGTGTGTGTGTGTGTGTGTGTGTGTGTGTGTGTGTGTGTGTGTGTGTGTGTGTGTGTGTGTGTGTGTGTGTGTGTGTCTGTTCCTACTCAACTTCATAATGGCTGAATGGATTTCGATGAAACTTGGAATAAGTATGTACATAGTATAAGACCAGGATTAACACTTAGGCTTTTGATGATGCTGTGTGATAACGTCCTGGATTATTTATTTATTTTTATCCGGATACCACCCAAGTGAAGCCGCGTACAGTAGGTACCCCTTGTACGAGTTGTACAATTCGATCACTTTCATTGTTTAAGTTTTCAAGCTCAATCTTGAGGCGCCTTTATTCGTTAATTAGCTAAACGTTTTGAGTGATAAACATTGCAATCTGCAAGAAGATTACATTACCTACGTTGTTCGATCACTTTCAATTTAAGTTGCGTACTATAAAAAAAAAACATACATTTAAATTGGGCTCGAAAGCGAAAACTATGAACGTTTCCGTACACAGTTTTCATTTTCGCCAACATAGCCATAGCCAACTTGTACCTAGGGGTACAGAAGCTGATATGACATACCTAGCTTTAATTTTATCTGAGTTCAAATTATGTAGACATTCGGGCAATCGATATTAATTCATCTGGCTTTGAAAATAATTCTCAATCTGTTAAATAAATAAAAATCGATTGCCTTTGTCTCACTTAGTTGGTCTGGTGCACGGGGTTCAATCGTATTCAATCAGGATCGGTTGGCGGGGTCAATATTTTGTAATGTTTTTTTTCTTTTTTGCACACAATACCCGCGACCCAAATGTTTGTATTCTGCTATGATTTGTCTTGGGTCGGGGTGTTTTCTATTTATTATTAATGATGTATTAAAAAAAAGTATTAATGTAGTATTATATCAGTCTCGTGGTTCCCATAATACAAGCTTTGCTTAGATTAGCTTTGGTGTTCAACATTATTTTTATTTTATAAATTTAAATTAAATTCATTTTTTAATTCATATTTATTTCTTTAGTAAGCACTATAAAGTACACTTTGAATCGTATTTTTTTTAAATTACCCCAATTCGTAACTCGACCAAACAGAAAAGAATTGGCAAGAAACTCTGCTTGGCTTAATTTTTTTTTTAATTTCAAGTTACAATCTGTATTCTTAGCTATTATATTGTTTTTGAAGGAGTTGGAGTATTTATAACCACACCAACAGGAACTTATCTTTAGGCCTCCTACAAGATATCGGATTTGCCCATAATCCCCACGCTAGGCATCCGGGTTAGGAATCGATTTTTACATACGCTGTAAGTAAATTTCTAATATTTTCCATTAAGCTAAGCTAATTACAGAACATTTTCTGATTTAACAGATATATAATATATTTTCCAGTTCATGTTTTAATCTACTTTTTTGGATCACACAAAAACACGGATAGGTGACCGTTAAGTGGAATTCATATCTGACTGCTAAAGAAAGTTCACTAATACCTATTAAGTCAATGCTGACCGCTTTCGTTCTTCGACAGGCACGTAAATGGTCCCGGCTTTTTCAGCCGTAAAGCCATGTCCTGAGGCTTTCGGGTGGCTATAATCTCCTACATCAGAGTTGGCCACTAGGTCATGGGCTACGAAGAAAGAAAGGAAGGTGTTGAATGTTGATATTAGTTAATAGTCATTCTAGGTAAACTTTTAGTCTGAAGGTAAATCTGTAATTAGGGTGACGTTACCGAACCGGTCAAACGAACCCTTATGCCGCTTTGTCCGTCCGTCCGTCACAGCTGATTATTTCAGGAACTACTTATGCTACTGACTTGAAATTTGGTTCAAACTGGTTCCGATAGGTCGATCTGCATATCACATGAAAGTGGTAAATTAACCTAGTTTAAAGCAGTTTTTTATTTTTTTATACGCGGCTTGGTTTTCATCTAATATGGTTTTGTATAAACCTCAATAAATGTAATGACAGCTGTGGTCAAGCTATATAGCACGTATTCTTTATCGCACGCCATTGATGTCACCCGCGGTGGGTGAGTCAACTTGCACCTAACCGGTCTTGTTTTTTATTGGACACAGAAACAATAAATACAAAGAGTATGGCATAAAATATGCACACAGGCGAGCTTAACCCTTTAAGAGTTTTCTCCCAGCAAACCTTTGAGTATAGAAGAGGCGCTACCGTGCTAGGTACAACAGGTAGATTAACTGTACAACTGACAAAAATTTATGTAAATAAATAAAAACAATGAAAGGGACTAATAACTATATAAATTATAATAAACGAGGTTAACTTGAAATTTGACTACCTGTATCTTATTGTCCACAGATGATTAACAACTATGAAGGAAGCCTTACGCTGAGCGTACCGCAATCTGGAAATGGGTAAGTTTCATCAATCACTGTATTATAGACTAGTGAGCGTATCTGTGGGATTTTTGTATGAGCTCGAGAACTTTTATCAGGTTTTGTGGTTATAAATATTTTATCCGATTTCTTCGTGATAGATTGAATGCGAAATCAACATCCAAGAAATATTAACCGTGGTGTTTCCAGGGGCGGATTTCCCAAAAGGCCAAGTAGGCCCGGGCAAATTATAAGGGGCGGCAAAAATTGGTGGGTTTTTTTTATTTAAGTATGTACCGAAAAGTCAACCCTAACTTCATATATGGCGGAACGAGGGGTGTTTATTTTATTGTGTCTGGTATTCAGGATTAACAGAGGTAATGCTCGCACGAGTGGTAGGTTCCCGAAAAACTTTGCAACCCTAGTGAAGTCAAGCGCACCTCTCGAAAAGCCAAAAGAAAAGAGTAGGCTCGGGGATTGGTATTTTTTTCGTGCTTTCAGCGGCAATCTTTCATATGCCTAGGGCGACCAATGGATGCAATCCGCCCCTGGGTGTTTCAAAGCAAACAATTTATAGGCTCTCTCTTTCCTTGTAGTTTTTGTAACAGTGACCAGGAGATTGCGCCGGAAGAGGGCAACATCCACGTGTTTACATACTACCACAGAATACAGAAAGGACAGAAGCGTCACTCCGCGCAATCATTTAAATAAATAGCGACTTTAGCTGCTACGCAATAAAGTGCTAATCAGCTCGCACCGAACTCAGCGCCTAACATTTATATTAACCTACACCTTGCATCCCTTTCTATCGTATAGCTCTATCTCTACTGACGTGGCACGTGTAACGTTAGGGTTGCCTTGAGAATTATTCTGTGACGAATAATAATAACCTGGCCGCCGACGGGCAGCAGCGTCGGCGGTGCGAGAAGCTGTACCCTGCGATCCCCAACCCGCATGCCCAGCGTGGGGATTATGGGCATATCCCCCTTCTTATAGGGGAGGCCTATGTCCAACAGTGGACTGAATAGGCTGTTGTTGTTGAACCTTTTACTATCCAGTTACCTAGCCACCTATTTATTTTAAGGAACAATGATAATTCAAATAATATCTACCTACCTAGTATTAAATCAGAAAACTATTTTACACTGGCTAGCTGCATTAAGAACTCAGAAAATAGGCATACCTACTAGGTAGGTACTTGGGTCCTTAACACCTACTTAAGTGTTTAGGTGTCTTGTGTACGAAAACTGAATAATCACTGTTTAAGGTAGGTAGGTACATCATGCTAAATCATAAGAGAAATTTTAGTAGGTAGGTACCTAGATATTTGCAAGAGAAAAAAACAACATTTGGTTTGTAGGTAACCTAGGTATCTAGTTTTAGTTGTTAGTACGCCTACCTTTAGGTAACTTACCACATCGATTTTTCTACCTACACCTACCTACCCGACTGTTTTTAAGTAGTTAACCTACACTGCCTACTTAAAGTTAAATCAAATAAAAATGTACCTAGGTTGGGTTTCTAATATTGCTCTCAGTCTACATAATCAAAATCATAATACCTACTTAAGTGCTGCCTATGCCTAGGCATAAGCAGCACTGTGTAGGTAGATACCTACCAATGTCACAAAAATTGTCTATGAAAAAATACCTACATTATAATATTACGTTTATTTATGTAGGTAGGTACCGCATTCAAATAGAACTTGTACCTAAGTACCTACTTACTTAAGTAAATACGGGAGACAAACTTTCATAGAAAAACTTTCAGTTCTGTACCTACTATTGGTATTATTTACATTTTCTTACCTTTCGCTGTCATTAGGTAGTTTGAAAAACGTGAGATGCCGGTCCTTATTATTATTCAGGCAACCAAATGCTATGCAGTACTTTTTTTGCCTTCATTTGGCGAAAAATATAGGTACATTACCAAAAACAAACTAAAATGCCGCGGCTGCTCAAGGACACGTTCGTTCCGGGCAGAACTCGGCAACCGACGTAACGAACCACGCTAGGAAGGCCGGCGATGCGTAGGTATATTTTTATACCTATTCTGCGGAGTGAAAGAGGCCTGATACTACACTATTTACTAGGTACCTCATTGTACCACATTGTATGTATAATATGTATGTATTTACAAAAAAAATGTATATATGTAATATATCGATCATGTGGTTCCCATAACACAAGCTCTGCTTAGCTTGGGGCTACACGATGCTGTGTGTTAGTCCAGCATTATTTATTTATTTATTTATTATTGTTTATTGGTACTGTTTACTACAGTACTGCGGCCACTTCGCTTTTGAAGCATGGTGATTATGGAAAAAGTTCCTAATTAAGGAGAGCTTCTGCTGAGATTTTATAAGAATGCTAAATCTTTCTACTTTTAACAGTACTTACTTAAGCTGTCAACCCAATCTGTTCATTGTCGTGTTACGTGTATGAACGAACAGATTGGGTTGACCATTCCCATTTCATCCAATATCATCCTGAGTAAGAAATCCTTTAGGAAGACATTAAATTTATGTTATGACTTGTCCCCGGAGAAAAATATGCTTTTACGATTTTTTTTTATTTGTGTGTAGATTTTATGTGCCCACTGAATCACACATCACATGAAAATAGTTTAGGGTGAACTGAAATTGGTACAGTAATCCGAAAAAGGGTATTTTCCGGGCCTTAGAATCAAATGATTTGCTCATAGCTAAATGCTACCTAATGCATTGGTACGTTACTGTTTTTTATCAACTACTAGCGAGCCGCCCCGGATTGGTACGGGTGCAAGTTATACATTTAAAAAACCCTTTCTCTTGAATACTCTATCTATAAAAAAAACCGCATCAAAATCAGTTGCGTAGTTTTAAATATCTAAGCATACATAGGGACAGACAGACAGCGCTATGCGACTTTATTTTATACTATGTAGTGATAGTGATTATGCTTCCGTTAGCTAACTACCTACCAAATTTATGTGGAAAATTCAGTTCCATCATACATTCATTTTGTAATTTTTATTATTTTTGCTTAATTTTAATATATTTATATTTATTTTTAAATTTTAATTGATTTTTTTCGTAAATATTTACAAATTTATTTTGTAATTTTTCTTTTATAAATTTGGTAATTTTTTATGAGCTTAAAATTGTACACAGGTGAAGGGTAAAGGGTGGGTGAAGGCGGAACCAACATCTTCACACCACATATTTTTTTAAATTTAATATATCGATTAAAATAACTTTTCGTTTACTGCGTATAATGTTCTGAGACGCCTTGTAATATCAGTGACAACAAATGTAATAATAAACATACGAAAGTTCAGATGGATGTGTTTGTCATAATAATAAATTTCGAGGGTAGATTGGGTAACTACTAAAGGGATTGTTCTAATATAACTTGAAATAACAAAGGCCAGGTTACTTCTTTTAGAATTTCATGACGCGCTCATGGCGTAACTTACTTCGGTATTTTTAGCACATCATCTTAGCTTAACTAAAGCAACACTCGCCCGGTCACACTTGGATGGGTGACCGTCATTTAGATCTGAGCTTTCGTACTTTGGAAAGTACATAAAGATGTTGGTCCCGGCTTTTTTGGAGGCTTCCAGCCGGCTTAGCACAGCAACCGTAGACGAGGTTTTGTCGACGAAAAAATAGAGAAAACTTATTTTTGGTTCTACATGTAGCAACATTTTAAATGTTCTAAATAAGTTTATCTGTATAATAGATAAAAATAAGCGTTTGGGAAAAAATAAGCATGTTTGGGATGCAGGGAGAATTAGAAAAATTACGTTGTCTTCTCTATCGTAGAGTAGACATAAAAACGGCATGCTAAGGGGGCAGGAAGTCTAAACGCGCCGACACCAGAGTTGGCCACAAGCTCACACGAATAAGAAGATGCAGCATTGTTGTTTTTCAGTTTTAGCTTTAAGATTACACCTATGCGAGACTTATCACCTCCATCCTTAAGTTGATGGACTTAGGTTTTGGTAAGCACGGTGGTCATGTGCATATTCCATCTATAAGTACTATTAAAAACCATATAAAAACAGGGTGTGGGTGCCGGTGAAATTACAGGCACAAGAGGCTTATCATCATCATGCCTCAAGTTGACGCAGGGCGTTGCATCGTAGAGCACTTTTCAAAAAACTTGATCTATGTTGCAATGCTTTGTGATAGGTAATGGTTACCACTCAACATCAGGTAGACCATGTGCTTGTTCCATCTTCAAGTATCATAAAAAAAAATGTACGCTTTTTAATAATGTTGAATAAAAATACAAAAATATAATCCAACCTCTTTGGCTTACACTGATCGGGAAAGGACAATTAGCGATGCTACCTATCAAACCTATGCATCAGCCCGATGGCTACCTGTCCGCCATAACAACAAAAACACTAGCCTATTCAGTTCACTGCTGGATATAGGCCTCAACTATTAGATAGACGCCATAGTACACTTACATTCTAAAAAAAAATATAATTTAAAGATTTAATTACCCTACATTCACACCCACATATATGTACTTTCTATTTACATATTTTATTTATAAATGTTTTATTTTTAGAAAGATGACATCACACAATCTGAAGGTGGACTGCTCCTCGCACTGCACCACGCCATCAGACCGGCCTGATCCAAACCTGGCGACCGTCAAAGTTGGTTGCCTTCACATCAATCCTTCCACTGTGTGAGTATACAATTCTATTCAAAATATGGCATTGAAGCACGATGTAGTTATTTGTTGATCTACAAAATGTTTACTAACTGAAATCAACTCTTGTTCCTCCGATTTTATTTTACTTATTTATACTTAAAATTTCAAAAATACAACTATTGACTATTTAAAGTCAATAGTTGTATTTTTGACATTTGAAGATATTTATATACCGACTCCCACCGACACAGCCCGTCTCTATATCGCTAGATGCCGCGCCGTGTGGCTGTACGTATTAATATTAAAATTTAATTATTAAAGGTATATATTATCGAAATGAAAAAGTGTACAGTATGTCCGCGGGTGTTGGTTGTTGGCCTTAATATAGGAGTTTTATGAATTTTCATTTACATCTGTCTGATAATTTGAAAATAAAACGTGTAATTTCAAATTTGCCAATTTATTGAGTTACCATCGCGTCTATAGCTTTTTATAGCTTACTTTTAACTAAAAGCAATTTGAAAAATTTGCCCAATTTTATAACTTTCGTGAAATATAAATGTCTTAAATATCTTTCAAAGATGTTAATTCTAACTTAGTTCGCATAAGACCCGTACTGGCCGGCAAATTTTACTAATTGCATTTATTTCTTACTAATGAACAAAAAACGATCTAAGGAAAATCTTCACAATTAATAATCTCATTAACACACTAATTTATTCCTTATTCCTGAAAACCAATAAAAATTGCTTTGGCTAGTAGTACGAAATCAGGATAATAACATCCCAGGGGTGGAAGGAAATCTTACTTCCAGCGAAATAAAACACAAAGTATTTACTTTTTCGAAATAAACCCAATAATGAGTTGAAATTATTGAAATTATTATATTATTAAGAGACTATCCGACATAGAACTACAGTTGTCGACATAGCTCAGGGAATTACCAAGCTGAATTGGCAGTGGGCTGGTGATATCTGCCGAAGAACCGACAACCGCTGGGGTGTTGAGTGGAGATCGCGGCTGGCAAATGTAGTGTAGGACCCCTTCTGGCCAGGTGGAGTGAAGATCTGCGAAAGGCTGCTGGTAGAATTTGGATGCGTCGAGCTGAGGAGAGGGCGCCATGGCGCTCATAAGGGGAGGCCTATGTCCAGCAGTGCAATGCTATAGGCTGATGATGATAATGATGATGATAGTGTAAGGGTGCACTACAAAAATATACCACTGCAATTTGAACTAAAATACCTTTAGGCGCCTTATTTCTTCAAACCTTTTCAGTAGATATTACTATCTAATCGCAACAGGAACTTAGGTGTGTGAAACGATGTAAGAATGGATGTAGACCTTAAATAACACGACCCCAGGGAGACAGCGGTGAACTTTCTGATAATACGGACCACGACCGCACTTTTAGAACGAATAAACTTTAACAAAATTTCCACCAATGAGATTACACAGCAAAGTTATTATGAAGTAAGTAGATTATCACGAAGCAAGTAGTTATTAGCTTCAGGTTAGATGTAAAAGAGATGTATCACAAATGTATGGAACCTGGGCATTGTCGGTGTATACATGTCTAGACATAGCATAAAATGTCAAAAACATTTCTCGTTGTAATTTTTTTTTATGCAATGCATTTTTTGCTTATGCTTTCTTTAGGGACCTTTATGGACACTTCACTTCACTTCACTGCTTTATTTAAGCTTCTGGGATAGTTTTCCACAATTTCGCCAGTGTCAAGTAATCACACTATCACACTTCACACTTCACACTTCACACTTCACACTTCACTTCACACTAATATTATAAATGCGAAAGTTTGTGAGTATGTATGGATGTATGGATGAATGTTTGTTACTCTTTCACGCAAAAACTATTGAACGGATTTGGATGAAACTTGGAATATATATAGTTTATACTATACTTTTGCTACTTTTATCCGGGTACCACGCGAGCGAACGGAAGCCGCGGGCGGAAGCTAGTTGTTCATAATATTATGAGGTAACGTAGTACAGTTTATAAGTCCAGTCGTCCAGTCTTCAGTCAGGTCCTGTTTTCTGCTATAGAAATTGCGACTGTAACAAAAAACGATCGGAGAACGATTTAGTCCCAGTCCTCGTTTATTCCATTTCACTGCACTTGTGTCTTTTTACTAACGTATAACGGTTAAAACACTAATAATAATAAACAACATAAATAAGAAAAACACTATAAAATAAAATAAAAATGACACAACCGTCGTTGAAGATAAAAAAAATGGTTCCAGTATCTAATTCTTAAAACTGTCAAAATACGTGACAGCTACGAACTTTTTCACTGTTATGGCCGCCCAGTTAAATATGTTGCATTGTAGAAAGACTTCGCACTTTAACAAGTAGGTAACTTTAAAAGTAGTAGTAACTTTAAAAAAAAAAATAACCAACTTCATATAAATCACTTCTTACTTCTTGCCCTAAAGAACAGACAGACAGACTCCCTACATTCCAATTTGCGTGTAACGGGGTATCAAAATTTTATGAAAATTATTTTAAAAATCCTGAAATTTTGCTTATTTTTTGGTTCTTTTTTCTATTTTTTATCCGGGTACCACGCATGCGAAGCCGCTTACGGAAGCTAGTCTCTTATAGTCGTTACGTCTCGTAGGAACAGGATCCACTAGTTTACAACAACATACAATATCAGCTTATTTAAGTTAAATGCTGGACATGGCCTGCACTAATATGTTGGGGAACCCCTACGCTGGGAATATGGGTGTGGATCGCAGGAAGCAGCGTCATGCACCGCCAACGTTGCTGCCCGTCAACGGGCCAAGTCAGGGGATTTAGCTGAGCCAGTATTTAGGCTGCGCTTTTCAAAATTTCCAAATCAGTTCTTAACTCTACTCTTTAACTCACACTTTGTTAACTCATTTGGAGTTATGAGGTGCCAACTATTTAAAAAAAACCATCGCATTGAGTACCTCCTTCCTTTTTGAAGTCGGTTAATAATGAACTCGAAATTGAACAAATATTTGCTGGTGATAAACATTTTCCCCGCAGTAGGAATCGGACCCGCCACCTATTATTGTGCCTCATTCACCCTTTGCGTTTGTTTGTCAAGAAGATCAAGGTGTTCAAGATGCTAGGAATCGTGCTTGCATCTCCCATGTAGAAACTTAACCACGATACCCTCGGGATTGTCGGCAAAACCTTGCTCTAGATATCGTATCTCATTGTAATATTATATGACTGTACTTTAATTGAAGCGCTGGTGTCGTCAGCCAAACGATCTAGATCACAGATTTTGCGGCGTTCCGGTCGGTCGACATCTGGATGGGTGAATATGTTATTAGATATACCGCAACGTACAGGAATTTCTCAATATTAATATTTTCTAGCGATTTTCTTTTTTAACTTATGAAACCATATTATTTTAATTACACTTATGAAAACAACCTACGTTAGCAATACGACACAAGTGTAGTGAAATGAAATAAAATAATTAATTTGAACAGTAATTTTGAACTGGATGTAGGTAATTTGAAGATTAGGCGACTGGGCTTATACACCGTACAACGATACCTCATATTATTATCATTATAAACAATATAGCGTGATATTGGTAAAAGTGAGGAAAAACAATCCAAAATGCCATTGAATAAACAAAATGAATGAATGAATCAGTTATGTCAGTGTTGACGGTGTTTTTCTTTAAGCTGTCACATTTAATAGGATAAAGGAAAAAAACATGTTTTTCTCTTTGGCAAAGGTACAAATTATTATGATTCTTGTTTAAAGCGTATTTGCACGATGTTCAAGACAATACTTTTTGCGGTTATGACACTTAAGTACCTACTGCATCATAGCTATTAGGCTGCCCGCCCACGACCGTTTTGTAGGAGAAAAATGAAACATACTGATTGCAATTGCATTGTGCAATGCACAATTTGTAGAGTCGGTCGGTAGAAACGTCTTGAAAAGTCTTGAAACTCACTATGCAGGAAAAATCGGTCTGCTTATCGGTCCTGCAAAAAGTCTGACGTGGGCGGGCAGCCTTAATTTATCAACATTAAAGTAGATTTCTTACGATCTCTTTCTTATCTACAAAGTAATTAAAAATTACTTTAGGCACGATTTTTCATATTCGTTTTTATCCAATGGATAACGTTGATGGTGTAAATGCGAAAGCTTGTATGTTTGTTTTCATTGAACTGAACGGGTTTAGGTAAAATGACTTTTGACAAAAGTCTAAACAATAAAGAAAATATAATACGGGCGAGGTATCTAGTATCTAATCATCTGAATAAAGATTATTTATTTATTTATCTGTTTGAAGTCGGTATGTCCTAGGCTACCTAAGCTAGAGGCCCCCCGAACCCTCCACGATCAAGCATTCACGCACATTTCGGATCATGTGATGTGCGGGAGCATGTAGGGGAAATGTGTACAAAATGATTCCTCAAGGTCATATGATCCCTTATGGTTCTCAGCAGTTTTATTAATACCATAAATCTTATTTATGTGCAAATGTCTTCCCCGGACCCCGCTCAGTGCTCCCACAAAGTATTATGGCGATGTGAACTCTGTGCGTTGTGATATCACGAAAAATAGAAAATTGGTGTGTCCAATCTAAGTTGAGCATAAAGTTCTGAGTTTCAAGGGATGACTCCAACTATGTGGTGAACCCTGGCTCAAAAAGTGGTCGTTTTACGGCCTATCAATGTGGAAGCCTTTGATGTTCACAGCTTTTATATAAATAAACATAAATAATAACTTTATTGAGGACCATACAGATGTTTATATAGGTACTTAAATATATCAAATTCAACGATACAATGATACATGATACTAATGCACCTATAGAAGGTCTTACAATCGGTGGTCTTATCGCAAAAGCGATGTCTTCCAGACGACCATTAAACTAAAACTAAAAGGGTCTGAAAGCCGAAACACAGACGTGATTAGATTAGTACCTACTGTGTGTGTGTGTGTGTGTGTGTGTGTGTGCGCGCGCGTGCGTGCGCACGTGCGTGTGCGTGTGCGTGTGCGTGTGCGTGTGCGTGTGCGTGTGCGTGTGCGTGCGTGTTTGTGTGTGTGTGTGTGTATGTGTGTGTGTGTGTGTGTATGTATGTATGTATGTATGTATGTATGTATGTATGTATGTATGTGTGTGTGTGTGTGTGTGTGTGTGTGTGTGTGTGTGTGTGTGTGTGTGTGTGTGTGTGTGGGTTATCCTGCATAATTAGGTTGTAGAATATTGCAAGGTAATATTGATTATCAGCCTGGCTATATGAGCTTTAGCTAGTTTAGAGTACTTACATGGGGATAGTTTAGCTATTAATTTATTTATATTCATTGTAATACTCAGCTGGGAATAAAAGGCGTCTTTACTTTTTCATCCACCTCTCCTTAATCTCCTTTGGACGGGTAGGGTAATCTACCCACTATCATTAGCTTATACCCAGGCTATATCTCATCCCTAAATCAGAACAATTATGGCTTGCACATGGTTTGTCGCTGGTGAATCCAAAAGGCACTAGTCACACTGCATTTAAACAAATCTAAGATTGGTATCTAAGGTGTGTGGGGTAATGGAGAACCATTTTTGTTTATAAGTTTTGTGAACCAGATTTTGAATTTCTCACTTTTCATTTGGTTTTCCCTGTAGATTACCTCTTACTATTACTTGTTTTCCTCCCGACTTTGTTGTTTTTCTCCTCTTACTCAATTATTAACGGCTTACTTTAATAATTATTATTAACGTTAAGAATAGACTGGCATGTTTATTATACTTATTATAATTTAATATTCAAATATGTTTTCTTTAACCGTTTTTTTTGCATGTCATTCGGTTAAATTTTTAATAAATATAAAAAAACAATAGTAAGGCAGCATTGTCTTGTTAATAATTCTTAGTTTTCATGTTGTTCAGTTAGTCAATTATTCGAGTTATCTTGTTATTCAGTTTTAGACATTAAATTTTTCATTATTTTAGTAAATATAATTTTATTCACTGTATCAACTTATGATCAACATAATTTAGGAATTATTTTAAATCTAGACGATCACATTAGGATAGCCAAGTGTAGAGTTAGGTTTTACTTAGGTGTAGACTTAATCTATCTTTAAGGTAGGTAGGGTTGTTACACTTGGCACCGACTTCAAACAGACGAGTATGTATCTAGCCCATAAAATAGTATTACCTATATTTAAGGGCAGTAAGAAGTGTTTTTGTACAGTGGAATTGAGAATATTTTGAACGCGAGAGTTTGTGTATAAGTGAGGGTGTTAGTAGGTATTTACCGATTATCTGAAAATTGCAAAATTATCATTTTGAGTTATTTACGTATTTTTTACTTATTTCTTTTACTTTTTATAGGTAAACTAAAAGAACCTAGCAAAAATTAAGACCGTCACCACATGGTAATGTGTTCAGTATGCTGGCTGTATTGCCATGATAAGCAAGGCAAAATTGTTTCAATTAGATAAAAATATTTCTGAACAAAAATTATAATACTATAAAGAAAGAGTTTTTCTTTGAATATCGTAGTGAAGGTAATGTCGTAAATATTCGCTTATTGTTATCTCCCTATTACTTTGAACCAATAATGGAATATTTTCGATAACAATTTGGGCCCACGGGCGTTTACAGATGGTTTGGCAATCTATTTTATCTGGTTGGGTTTTAAACGCAAAAATATGAGTTCATTATACTGGGTAGAAATATAGACGTACTGTAGAACGCCCTCCAGCCAGTTGAAGTGACGTCGAAAGGCTGCTAGAAGAAGCTGAATGCGTCGAGCTGACAGGGTGCAATGGCGCTCATAAGGGGAGCCCTATGCCGAGCTGTGGGGATGATGATGATTATACTGGGTCTCGGTAGCTTTTAGAAGCCCTGCCTTCTGAGTTGCAGATCGTGGGTCGGTTCCCACCCAGGACAAACAATTGTGTGGTGAACATAGACGTTTGTTCTGTGTCTGGGTGCTTCATGAGTATCTTTGTATGTTTATCAGTCTTTGTAGGTACATGGAACAGGTTTTGCCTAGTTTCCGAACAATTGACTGTGTGGCATATCCTATTTTTTTTATTTTATTCTCGTGGCTTGGCCTTCTTCGGCGCGCTTCCCGGCAGGGGTAATCGAGCGGTCTAAAAATTTCGACACTATAGTTGGTATACGATGAAGAAGAGAAGTTAGACTTTGCATCTTGATTACGTAACAGCGTCAAGTGGAAACTTTTTCTCAATGTATGAAAAGCTTGTGTGAAAGAATTGAGGATTAAAAACCATGATCGATAAAGTGGACTGTATTTTACGATAAAACGATACGATACGGAACGGGGGTTAAACAACTGATAGCTTGTTAACGAATTGTGGGCAATACAACTGAATTTCACTAACCTTTGAGCTAGAAAATGGGTCCGATATCTTACCAAGTCTGCCTCGATTTCCCCAACAAACACTGCGTCCAGGATGTCGAAGACTGGCTGGTGAAATTCTGCTGTTTGCTCACACATAAGCTATCAGATGACGATAAATTAGCGAAAGTTGAGAGAATTTCGACGATACGATAAAATAACGAAATTGCTCTCTTCGCGTGACACGACAACGAACGATTGTGTAATGTTAAATCAAGGTTAATGAAATACTATGTAAAATTATAAAACTACCTTAATTTTTTTTACCATTTTAAATTCAAACTAACCTATCATAGCCCAGGAAACTATTAGACAAATAACATAATCACCGGCAAGAATATAATAAGCTAATGTAATAATGCCAAAACTAAACAAACCAATTAATTCTCTTTGTGCGTTCTGATTAAGTTTTTGTGGAATATGTAGTTTTCCCCCTATGATAATATACACATAATACGGTTTAGTATGAAAAATAAAATTATATTCTTGAGTATAATCCATGAATAAGCTCAGTAGTCCTCCTACTACTTTACTCCACGTAGTTACATACATATTTATCAGAGCTGAGCTTTATGTATAGAAATGGTCTACGTTATTGCTTTTCGTGAAGCGACTTGATATTATTTTCTTGTATTTAGACACAGGCATATAATAATACAAAACTGTACACAATAACAATAGAGATGGACCTTTATAACACATACACAGACACAATAACAAAAAAAACATAAATATTTCTTCAAGACTTTGTTAGAGCATTGGTTTGATAGCCGACTGAAATGCAAGAGGTTGCGGGTTGGATTCAAAATGTGAAAAAAAATACATTAAACAGAACTCAAACCCTCACTATCTGTAGATACTCGCGGTACTTAGATATTTAGGGCGGAATGTAAAGGTTTCCATTTCCATCTCTGGAACACAAGCAAACCTCACCGGCTCGTGGTGCATACTGCTAACTAGCAATCGGGACTCTGGCGGCGGCTGATTGATGGCACAGCTACATCCCCTGACCGATGAAGGATATTGGGCGAAGCGAGAAGCTGTGCCCTGCGATCCTCAACACGCTTGCTCAACGTGGGGCTTTATTTATTTATTAAACAAAGTAACACAGGTCTCAAGAATAACAATTATTACACTTTTTAACCGACTTCAAAAGAAAGGAGGAGGTTCTCAATTCGGTTGTATTTTTTTTTTTATGTTTGTTAGCTCATAACTCTGTCATTTATGAACCGATTTGGAAAATTCTTTTTCACTTCTCTTGCTCAAAAAGTGTATCATAATAGTATAGCTTAGCGGGCCTAAAACTCGAGTTTAATAGCTCGGGCTAAAAAGTATTTTTTCTTTTTAATTTTTGTCTAAAATCATCAGCCCGTACAAAGCATTCGTTCTTTTACATAAAAACTCGACTTCTTGGTGCTCCGTCAATCTTTTTTTTGAAAATAGAACCGTCTTGGTGATGTTTTATGAAGGTTGATTCTTCCCTTCACGGTAGAATGCGAACTGTTTCGTTGCGGGTTAAATACTGAAAATCGTCTAATTTTGAATTGTTTTATTTTCGCGCAATCGAAGTGAAAAGTAGAGTGTTTTACTCGGGCCAAAACCACCCATTATAACTCGGTCTTGTCATCCTCCCTCGCTACGCTCGGGAGTATAACAACCTCGTATATAATAGGATGGTTTAATCCCTTGTAAAACAATCTACTATTTTCGTTGGAAAGGGTATACTTTTCAATTGGTCCCATTTAAATTTCAAGAAAAAATATTAACCCTAAGGGTGAAAAAATTGGGAATGAACTTTTTTTGGGCTCGAATTTTATAATATTTTTTATGTTTCTTACCTCATATCTCAGTAATTTATGAACCGATTTCGAAAATTATTTTATCGTAGTGTAGGGTATACTTTGCAAATGGTCCAATATACATTTGAAGTAAAAATACTAACCCTAAGGGTGAGAAAACTGGGAATGAAAATTTTATGGGCTCATATTTTATTCGATTTTTATGTTTGTTGCCTCATAACTCCGTCATTTATGAACCGATTTAAAAAACTCATAGTTTTTTGTATAGAATATACTTTTTGATTGGTCCCATAAAAATTTTAAGAAAAAATACCAACTCTAAAGGTTAAAAACCGACTCCGAACCTGACTCCGACTCCAAAAATAACAGGTAGGTATCTAGATCTACCTATGTGGTAAACGCATAGATCGTAAGGCATACATTTATAGAAAAAAGGTGGATGAACCAAAAACAAAGCAATTATTTTTAACTTTTTAGTTTAACAGTTTTTTCAATAAATGTTTTTGAAGTCAGTTTTTTTTATTATTTTAAATTATAACATTTAATAAAATCAATAATGTGTGTGTGACTGAGTGTCAGTGGGTTATCCTGTTCCCCCAATCTCTTGAGAGAATAGAATATAATAGAAAAGTCTATATTGTACTCACACCAACATAGACAAATATAACTATAAACAACAACAAGTACAATGGGCGGCCTTATCGCTATAACAGAGAGTCGAGAGTCGAGAGTCTAGTTATAACAGGGATAACCCACAATATTATGTAGTACAGTTTGGATTATAGGGACATACCCTTTCTAATTAGAATTGGGAAACATAGGCCTCGCCTCATTAGGTGATGACAGCAGCTCTTTTTTAAGTAGTTACATTAAATTTTCTGATCCAACCTTTTTGGTGTGTACAGGCGCGGCCGTCGAATGTTCCTGATCCAGATGCTGGTGCTGTGCTTCGTGCCACACGCGGCCCTTATCGTCCAGAACTGCACCATCATGGCACAGCTGTCTCAGACCCTCGATTCAGCGATATATCTCAACACTGAGGTTAGTAGATTTACTTACTGGTTTTATAGATGAATTTATACAATGACTAAATTTTGCCTGCGGCTTTCGCTCGCGTTAATGTAGGTAGATTTTGTCAATCCATTCAAAAAACATTTTTCTGGTTGAGAGATTATTTCCTTACCTCTCTTTTTCTTCCTTTTCTGTAGGTACCTACATGCTTTTCTGACAACGTGTATGTTTTTAAGTTCGTATTTATTTATATCCTTTTCTGACAACGTATACATTTAAATAGATAAACAGACTAGAGGTTGGGTGGTGCGCGAGCTGCACGCAGCTCGCGGTTTATGTTTTAAATTGTAAAGCAATCAGAGAGGGTTTCGAAGAGGAAGAAGCAATCAACGATGATATCGAAGAGAATGATGCAATCAAAGCGGATAGCGAAGTGAAAGATGTTAACAAAAACGATATCGATGTAAAAGAAGCAATCAAAGAAGATATCGTTGTGGGAGAAGCAATCAATGTTGATATCAAAATCAAAGATGCTACAAAAAAGGATATTTATGTAACACAAGCAATTAAAGAAGATATTAATCTGGAAGAAGCAATCCAAAAGGATGTCGAAGTGGAAGAAGCAATACAGGAGGATGTCGAAGTGGAAGAAACAATAAAAGAGAATATCGAAGGTAAAAAAGCAATTGAAGATAATATTGAAGTTGATTTAGCAATCAATGAGGATATAGAAGTAAACGAAGCAATAGAAGACTTTATCAGAGTAGAAGAAACAATCACAGAGGATATTGTAGTGAAATAAGCACGTTCACAAAAAAAAAAACATTCCGTAAAGGTTTGCATGTCTATCTCTAACCGTTGAGGAGATAAGAGCTGCACGCAGCTCGCGGTTTTGGCGTGCATTGTAAAGCTATAAGACAGGATTTAGAAGTGAAAGAAGCAATTATTAATGATATTGAAGTAGAAGGAGCAATCAATGAAGATTTAGAAGTGGAAGAAGCAATCAAAGAGGATATCGAAGTTGTAGAAGCAAGCTATCAGAGAGGGTTTCGAAGAGGAAGAAGCAATCAAAGAAGATATCGATGTGGGAGAAGCAATTAACGATGATATCAAAGAAGAAGAAGCAATCGAAATCGAAATCAAAATCGACCAACAACTACCCTACAACTACCCTACAACTACCCTACAACTACCCTACAACTACCCTACACCTACCCTACACCTACCCTACACCTACCCTACAACTACCCTACAACTACCCTACAACTACCCTACACCTACCCTACACCTACCCTACAACTACCCTACAACTACCCTACACCTACCCTACAACTACCCTACAACTACCCTACAACTACCCTACACCAACCCTTCACCTACCCTACAACTACCCTACAACTACCCTACAACTACCCTACAACTACCCTACAACTACCCTACAACTACCCTACAACTACCCTACACCTACCCTACAACTACCCTACAACTACCCTACAACTACCCTACACCTACCGTACACCTACCCTACAACTACCCTACAACTACCCTACACCTACACCTTCACCTAACCTACACTAAATATCTATACGATTTCACCAAACATCGACACATGTTATTAGAGTAAAGAAAAAAAAAAGTTTTGTATGAGGGGGTGAAAATTTTGTATGGGATAAAAATTTTTTTGTATGGGACCCCAATTTTTTTTTTCGGATCCCTATATTAAAAAGCACCCTGAGCAATATTAGTTTGAGCGCAAACCCTCTACGACCTATAGTTTCCGAGATACATTGGGGGTGGGGGTGAAAGGGGGTGAAAAGGGGAAATGTCAGATTTTTCCTGAGGTCGCCCCCACTCCCTCTATACAAATCCACCAAAAAATTTAACCCTACGAGGTGGCATCTGGGAGAACAATCATGTCAATCAGTGAATCAGTCAGTGAGTCAGTCAGTGGTAATCGAGCTATATATAGATAAACAGATATAACTTTATTGCACATCATACAAAAAATTACAACATATAGGCAACCTTTGGATGGAGAGAAACTTTCAAAACAAACAGGAACAGCGGTGTGCCTGCTGTGCCTAGTCCAAATTATATTTAAAATAAAATAGACTAAATCCCAATACATACTTATATATACTTACCAGTAATAAGTATAATAAAGATATAAATTATATATGTATGTACATATATATTTATATGAACATAAATACCTACTAGTTAAATACAAAATACCAACACAAGAAAAATATAAAAAAAACATTAATGAACTATACATATAATATACCTAACATAGCACCTATGTGAAGTTTCAAACCGACCAAACACTCCAACTTCCCTTTGGCATTTATATTCATAGTTAGGATTAGGATGAGAAAACAACATAGGCTAAATAGGCTAAATAGCACACAAAAATATTTTCAAATTCATGATTATCATCATCAACAACCTGTGGAAGCTAAATGCCGAACACAACCCTCCCGAAAGGTTTCCACAACGATCGGAAATCGTTTGGGGGTCGGTCTTGATCCCTTCCACCCGCTTCCTGCAATTTTGGCGATATAAGAGAAGTATCATCAAATGAAAGTACCTGCCTGCTTCAATTGTAGGTAATATTCAAATCTTCCCTATGAATACTTATTGTTAGATACACTGGAATACCTATGACAAGGCATAGGCAACCTTAGGTAATTCGTCCTCCATCTCCATCTGGCTGGAAGGCATCATACACTACGTTTATCGAGCCGTGGTCTCCTCTCAAAAACTTGTTTACCCCAACAGTTATCGGTTTTTCGTCAGATATGACCAGCCCGGTGACAGTCACCTTGCTAATTCGACAACTTTAGTTCTATGTCAGATAGTCTCGTAGCGCATTCCATCCTTCAGAGAAACTCCGAGCTTAGCTCGCTCCATAGCTCGCTGGGCAACTTTATAAACTGGTGAACTAGCCGTACAGTGAGAGTCCGTTTCGACTTTTAAGACAATGCTTACTAATAATATATATATATATATATATATATCGTCCTCCTTGTCGTGTCCGACAATGGCGAACCTGACTTGTAATTTTTTCCGAATGTGCCCGAATGTGGCTAGCAAATCCAAATTTAGTTTTAAAGATCCTGTTGCATGGCGCACAATGCAACTGACCACTTGCATTGTAGCTATAGGTAAAGGAAGGCTTTGGGCGGGTCTTTCTTATAAGACGCTTGGCATCGAGGTCTTCCAAGCGATGCTCTTCGAAGTCAGTTACTGCCTTATGAACAGAGCTACGCCACTCACGTCTCTGTTATGCGAGTTCTTCCCAACCCTCGCATGAGATGTTACATGCGGTAAGGTGGCGCAAGTTACTAATAATACAGAGTTGAATATCTTATAATGAATTTCTTCATACTCACGTCTGATTCAACTAGGTAACTTAACATATTATGCTGAAACTGCTTGCTTACTAAGTAGAACGTCAAGATACAATAGTACCTAAGAATCCTCCCTTTCCACTTAGAAGGGACAAAAGTTGAGTAGTAAAATACATCAGAACTTTCGCATTTCTAACTAACGGCGTCAGTCGCTAAACGGAACTGCGGAACTACCTGTTCTAACGCATATATTTCATGAGTGATTTCGTCGATCCGGGGCATTGTGTCTATTCCAGAGTATCAGGGCCCTGCTCGGTCGCCGGTTACGCTGAAGGGCGCTAGTGTAGACGAACTTCTCTGACAGTGCGGTCCTCCCTTAAGTAATAATGTGTCGTTAATGAGGTCAACTAACCTAGCTCTGTACTTAGAACCAAGCAGCAACAGATAACCTTCGCTTAAAATCCAGAGCTGTGTCCGTCCAACTTTAATTAGGTATTGTTCAAGAAAATGTTGAGACATTATCTAACTTCTTGAAACTTTATCTACGTTGAAGTTGAAGATTGATTTTTTTTGAATTTTACTCTGAGTGGCTTTGTCGTGCTAGACCACGAACTTAAATTGCTTTTCGTGGATTCGCATAGCTAGATTAAATACCTAGTTATGTATGTAACAAACAATAGGTTGCGGGTTCGATTCACGCCACGGGACAATGTAATTGCGTCTTGGAAATATTTAACTCGGGTCTGAGTGTTTGCTGTACGTAAATTAACGTATGTATTTACAAAATAAATGTATGTTTGTATATTTTTAAAATATTAGGAGGAGACTTCGCTATCATTTTCATGTAAAATATATATATACTTCTATAATATGTATAAATTTCAGGTTTCTCACTTCGGAGATAAGATAAAAAATAATAAACCCCCCGGGTTTGTTATTTTTTGGACTTTTTTCATCCTAAGTCAAAAACTGTGCATGATAAAAAAAAATCAGATTTATACTGTTCAAATTCCTTTACCATTGATACCCCCACGACCACGACAGTTTCGATCATAAAATGAAAACCATGCATCGTGTAACTAAAAACTTGAGAGGTGTCAAGGGACACCCGGATGGAACGAAGTTCCTTTAACTTCACCCACTCAGGCACCTCAGGCACCTCCGGCACCTCAGGCACCTCCGGCACCTCCGCCACCTCAGGCACATCAGGCACCTCCGGCACCTCCAGCAGCTCAGGCACCTCAGGCACCTTAGGCACCTCCGGCACCTCAGGCACCTCCGGCACCTCCGGCACCTCAGGCACCTCAGGCACCTCAGGGACCTAAGGCACCACAGGCACCTCAGGCACCTCTGGCACCTAAGGCACCTCAGGCACCTCAGGCACCTCCGGCACCTCCAGCACCTCAGGCACCTCAGGCACCTCAGGCACCTTAGGCACCTCCGGCACCTCAGGCACCTCCGGCACCTCAGGCACCTCCGGCAGCTCCGGCACCTCCGGCACCTCAGGCACCTCCGGCACCCCGGCACCTCAGGGCCCACACTAAGTAATTAAAACTTGAGAGGTGTTAAGGGCCCCACGGCTAACAACTATAGCAAAAAGTGTCGTTACAACTTTTGGTCTTAATTTTTTCCGTTCAGCCCCTTTTCGCAACACGCGATAAGGAACTTCGTTCCAAAATAATGAACTGCTTTAAACTGGGCTAATTGACCCCTTTCATATGATATGCCACTCGACCTATTGGCACCAGTTTAAAATTTTGATGTCTTCTTATTTTGGACCTTTTGGGGATGAAAATATTTTTTTATTTACTGGCAAACTTATTCAGTCAGTGCATTATAAAATACCAAATTTTAAGTCGGTAGCTTATGTAGTTCCTGAAATAATCAGCTGTGACAGACGGACAGACGGACAAAGCGGCACCATAAGGGTTAGTTTGACCGGTTCGGTAACGTCACCCTAAAAAGACACCCTTTCGAAAGAGGATTACTTCGTTGTTATATCTGGATACCACGCAACTGGAGCCGCGGGCGAAAAATAGTAGCAGAATTAAGTCTCTCCTCATGTTTTCACCAATTTAAAAGCGTATCTCATTTAAAACAATTTATCATTCGTTTCATAGAAGTAATTGATTTGTTCCAATCACTTCAATTTTTTACCGTCGTTTTACAGTAAGAATTTATTCATAGACCCGCTTCTGCTGACGGCTTCGTCTGCAAAGAAGTTTTTACCCGCTGCACCCCTGCTGAAGAGGGTTCTTTGCTTTCTATATAACTAAACGTCAAATTTTATTTAATGAGATTTTCAGATTTTCATATAAAAATACCATACGAATTTCTACTTTTCCGGTGGAAAATCTAAAAAAAAAAAATTCTTTTAAAGAAACCATCCATGTCCTGACAGTTTTGAACACAACAGAAAACACAGAACAGTCCAATTGGTCTAGCCGTTTTTAAGTGATAATCTTTCTTACATGCGGCATTTTATTTTTGTTTATCTAGTTATAGATTACGAGGCTGTTAATTTACAAATGGAAAAGCGCGATGAATAACTTTGATTTGATTCATAATGATTGCGTCACTTCTTTGGGAAGCTTACGAAATTCGAAGTAAACTGAAGTTTCTTTGAATTTAGTTGTTTCGATGTTGGAAGTACGGTCGCGTACGTAATTGCATTACTGTGGAGTTTAACTTGCAAGATGACAACAATTACAATTATTTTGTGCACGATTTTTATCATTGATATATACTGTTACATTTTTATCTAATGGCTTGGTAAAGTGATTATAATAGTCTTTTGACAGCTCTTCAATATTTTATTGATTTATATACACTACATCAACAACAGCTTATAGCAGTCCACTGCTGGACAAATGCCTCCTATAATGAGCACCACGGCGCCCTGGCACTTTATCTGGCCGGTGGGCGTTCTACATTTTTGCTGAGCCTCGGTCTCCATTCAAGAATTCGTTTACCCCAATGGTTAACAGTTTTTTTTAACCCGCGAGCACTCGCGCTATGAGCATTTCCCTCACGCTGAACCTAAAACTCGCACTGTGCTCTCTAAAATATTCGGACGTGGCTGGTTCGCCTAGTAGCTAAGTTTTATATACCCCTCGCTCGGCTCAAAACCTTGTTCCTGTGTCAGCGTGGCCGAGTCGCTCAGAGCAGGAAGTTTGTTCAGTCGGGTATTGCTGCGCGGCATTTTGCTCATCGCGCGAGTTTCAACGTAAGTATTTTTTTCAAGTTGGTCCGTTGTTTTAAATTAACGTTTCAATGATTTTTATCAGCTTTATTGTAATTTATATGCACAATTTTGGTCAACAATGAAAACAGTAGGCAATGTATATGTATTATTTCATATTTTTATAGATGGAGAGAGAAAAATAATGGATTTTGGCGTGGCTTCAGGAAGATGACTCTAAGGATATTGTAGAACACGAAGAAGAGGTTTTTGTTTCCTTTGTACCAATCAAAAAGAACAAAAAGAATATTCTAATGACATGTACATTACATAATGAGCAAATTGATCATGCCATTGGTGAAAGTGCTATACCCGAAATCAGCACATTCTACAAATAAAACCAAAACCAAAGTAGGGGTGGTTGTGGTAGATAGATTAAAAATAGAGTATTCTGTGGCTTGCGTAGCATGCAGATTGCTACTTAGACTATTTTTTCCATCTTGAATATTGCTGGTAAAAACAATCAAATTATTTATAAAGAAATCACGCAAGATATTGTAGGCCGAAGACAATTCTTGAAACATTTGGCCCTCCTTTTGATAAAACCATATAAATACAACTAAGATCAATTATGTAAAACCTTGATCGTCTTTTACGTCAAATATTTAAACGTTTCCTAAAAGAAAATGGGGTTATAGAAACCGTGAAACCAGATAGAAGTATGCACAATAATGTCAATGCGTAAGAATCGCAGAACGAAAAAGACATGTTTTCACTGCAAAAAAAAAATGTGTACAGAACATGCTAATACATTGTGTGATAGATGCAAAGCTGGTATATATGGCGAAGTCTATTATTAATATATAATTTTAGAAAAAAAAATAGTTTTATAGCTTTTTATTAATCTTATTCTAAGAATGTCAATTATTCATATTAAATTAGTTCCTAAGATTGTTGACAACATTTTATAGTATATTAATATATTTTTACCATAAATCAAAATATGATATGATTACACATGATTGTTTTATTATAAAATAGTCAAAAAATATATAAATATTTATATATTAAGTACAATTAAACTACTTCCAAAATGTGAGCAAAATGCTCTATGCGCGAGTGCTCATGTAACTTTTAAGGGCGCGAGTTCTCCCGGGTTAACTTTATCTTAATCAACTGCACAACCCCCAAATATTATGTTGAAATAAAAAAAACATAAAAGGCAAGACAAAGGGAAGCTTAACAAAATTAGCACCGAAAATTATTTTACAAAAGAACATTAGGACTTAATTGTAAACATAACTGTACCCAAGTTAAGTAGATAGAATCTGAGATAGGTAGAAGTAAAGTTGGTACTCGGAGTAAGATGCGGGTGCCTCGTATTTAGATAACGATTGACTGGCCTTAACGTTGTGAAATTTTCAAAAGTAATCATCATCTGCCCTCATCCCACGTTCTGCCTTAAGGCCTTAAGGCTAAAGATAGATATGTAGATAGAATAACACTTCATTTATCATCATATTCATCCAAGAAAAAGTGTAAGTATCCTAAGTATAAGCAATGTGAAGGTAACACAATTGGGAGGCCTTGTCTGATATCTGAAAGCAATCTCTTCTAGACAACCTTAAACTAAGATAAAGTTAAAGAATCATTTATTTTAGTCACAAATTATACAAAAATTAACAAAAGGTAAGTGAATCAAATAAGAAAAATAGTGATACAAAAAGGTCGCCACAGTGCAGAAGCAACTGCAGCGCTGGTTTTCAGCGTTGCAGATCGCAGCAGCATCTATTTTTTATTGGTCGATACATGTTCTCTCCTTCTATTACCTTCTATAAGTCATCTCAACACTCTTCCCATTTACTCACGTCATTTTTTAAACATTATAAGCCCACCATATTCATTATCTAACACTCTTCTTGTTAAGACTTTTATTCCTCTTCATAACATATCTGTATCGTGCAAATTTATTGGTTCTCAACTTTTCCGAAGTATATTATGAACGTGATAGTACATACCTTACCTACTTATAAAAAAATCTCAGTTCAGATATTCTTGTTATAGGTATACAAGTCGAATTAGAAATAGAATTGAAAGATGAAGAGGATGACAAAACTTATGAACGGCAACTAAAAAACATCAATAAATAAGTGTTTTAAAAGAAAAGTTAGAGATTTTTTCAGTGAATCACTTAAATCTCCAGAAATTTGCAATCAAATAGTTCGATTTATTTTCACTTACATACCTATAAATATTTTATTGTAAGGGTGGGCTCCACACAATTGCTTGTCTAAAAATTAGACTCAGTGTTAAACTAAACATCTATGTTTTATATTTATTATGGCTGCAATAAACAAATATGAAAATTAAAGTTTTATAGTACGAACATACTAATTAGGTAGGTTATTAGAGCAACATGCATTGTAGGTACAACGAAAATTCATCCGAAAAGCCTATACCAAGGCTTTGCTTCATGACTATGATAGCTAAGCAAGTTAGTAATCAAAATGGTTTTATTGATTCAATAGATAAGGATTAGATAAGGAATGTTCTAGTTTGAGAAGAGAAGATAAGGAATAGCTAAATTATAGTACTTATAGTAGAAACTGTATAGTAGTAATTTTACACACAATCATAAATTCCGCCCACAAAACTTCAAGCATTCCGACCTAATTAATGCAAATCCATCCGCAAATAAGTCATAGTTAGGACTAGCGTCTACTAAGTACAAAACAATTAAACAAGTAAATGGAAAACCCAAATAAAATAGAGAATAGCCTATGTCTCTCAGTAGACTTTTATAGGCTGAAATAGTAGACCTACATTTTCTGTAGAGCTATCACGCATTTCAACCTGACGTATTGTAAGCGTAACGAATAATGTTGCATGAATGAATTTGCGTGAAATGTGGTACAATAAAGTTATTAAATATTTTATTCGATCTGACACACTTCGTCGTAGACGACATGCAAACAGTAACATAAAAACAACCAATAATTAAAATAAAGAATAATATAAAAATAAAATCAATCATAATATTTAATAATATAAAAACATTTGACGCTAAGGCACAAAAAGTTTTTTCTTGAATTGCTTCATTGGTAACTCTCTGATTACTTTTTGGTAGCGATTAATAATTTTTAATAGCCATAAAATTATTATTATGATTCAGTGCAGTTCTACATGTTGGCAATATACTAAATCTAATTTGATTTTTCTTGGCCAATGACAGTGTTATTTGAATATAGGCTTTCGCATTACGCAAAATAATACGTCGATACGAATACTTTTTCGCTAGTCATCATGATAGAGCCTTTGTTTTCTTAATCGTTAAAGTCTCAGTAACGTATAGCTAGTTCAAGTGTGACAAATAGGCATATGTCTCGTTCTATATAAACATTCTATTATGCCGAGCTCAACGATGCCTTAAGGATAAAGCCGACAACTCACTGCGGCACGCGTACTGTACGCGTGCTTTTGTTTGAAGTGCTTTCAGCATTTTCGTCTACCAGTCCAAATAGTAAGTAGGTTTTTAGGATATAGCTTCATTGCACACCATAAAAAATTAAAATCGAATTAAATATTTATTTTTAGACAAGAGATTCATTGTTATAAATATCCACACAAAAAATGATTATCACAAAGAATTATATCTTAATGAAAAAGGCATTAAAAATAGTGGTCGCCATCTCTTCCAGTCAACCTTTGCATTAAAATTAATTTGTCGGAATTTCTGAAATACTTTGCATTATTCTTGACGTATCTATGCAGAAGTCCTTATTAATAAAGTAAAACGAATTTTAAAATTAATAAAGAATTTAACAATTTCTTGGCATCGACGCTTTTCGACTCTATGCCTATGATTGTTTTCAATACGAATGATTAAAATTCTGTTAGTTTTATAACATAATATTTCTACACAGTTCACACTTTTAATAGTTGGGTAAAATATGTTGTAATGATAATTATAAGTCTAGCTTTTGCCGGCGGCTTCACTTGCGTTAAAAGTGATTCTAGTAAATATTTGTACCCCTGAATATGTATGCGAAATTTCATGATTATCAGTTGAGTAATTAAGACTTGAAAGAGTTACGAACCAAAAATTTAACTCACTTTCGCATTTATTAAATTATTAAAGGACGCCCCGTGACTTACAGGTTTTTACTTAACTTCCACTGCACTGGCTACATTTAGAAAATCTTTCTTAGGGAACACTTACACTATATAAGGGACATAGCCATGACTTGTTCACTATCTAGGGTAAAACAAAGTTAAAGCGTCCGTAACCCGAACGTGCACTGCACTGGCTGCCAGCTTAATTCTAATGGGCATTTGTTATACACATAAGACTCAATAAGGCCGGTCTCTCTGAATTGGCATCGCCATAAAATTAGTAATACAAGCTGCCTGACTAAGCAAACAATCCAAAAACATTCAAGAGACGAACGTTTGTGAAATTTAAAAATGTATGTATGTTCTTCTTTCACTCCAAAATAGTGCACATTATAAGAAAAGGTAAAGTGTGACGTGTAAAACCTACTCGAAAAGTGAACACAGCATGCCTGCCTATTAACTTACTGTCAAGAACTAAACTAAACAACTAAAAAAAAAATTTAAACCGACTTCATCTTCCGTGAAAAATAAATAATATTTTTCGCTTTTTTGGCAGTAAGAAGTGATGTTTTTTTTAAGTCGGTAATTTTTTTAACGTTATTTTATTGTTTTTCCATTTTTAGTGTAATTAGATAAGTGTTATTTTTATGTAAGCCATGCAAAGAACAATGTAAGGTGCCGTTCTCATACTTATATAGGGCGAAAATTCCAAATAAGGATGAGGTTTTTTGAGTTTTGCGGGAAAAGTCCCTCAGGAATAACATTTATATTAGAACAACCTGTAAAGTATATTCTTCCAAACAAAAAAAGCATTTAGCAAATCGGTCCATGATTGACGGAGTTAACGGTGAACATAGGGCGAAAATTACAAGTGGGGATGATGTTTTCAGAGTTTTGCGGGAAAAATACCATTTTCTCTGTAATAAAACTAATATGAAAATTGGTCTACCATTGACGGAGATATATATATATAATATAATCCTGGACGTTATCACACAGCATCATGTAGCCCCAAACTAAGCAGAGCTTGTATTATGGGAACCACATGATTGATATACTACATAGATACATTTTTTTTTGTAAATACATACATATCATACATAGAAAACACCCAGACCCGAGACAAATATCTGCAGAACATGCAAACATTTGTCCCGCAGCGGGAATCGAACCCGCAACCTTCTACGTCACAGGCGGACCTTCGCCCACTGCGCCACAGCAGAGGTCGTCAAAAATCAGTGAACATACATAAAAAAGTCGAAAAAATATATAAAAATAACTTATTGAAGATCTTACAATTAATATAGTAAAAAGTTATAATATAATAAAAATCAATCTGTTAGGAGTTCAAAAGTTTTGAAGGAAGGACAAACATGTTGCATTTTACGTGTTTACATTTCACATCCTTTTTACAAACTTTCAACTTTAAAATATTAGTAGGATATGCTCTAAAATTTTAATAATATATTAACATTCTTTGTTTGATAATGATAAGCACAGTAACCTTTTTTGTTCGACCTAAAAAAAGGAATCGATAAAGTTTAACCTTTCATGATTTTTATTATATTCCTTCCTCACAGTGCGAAGTTCTGGAGACCACTCAACCAGTAACAGGGAGAATTTATTACAGTAATTTATTAGATTTCATCTAGAGCCTTCTCAATATTAATATATTAAATACCTACCTTCTGTTGTTTACTACGTGGTAAGTAGGTTTTTAATCAATTATTTCTAAAATATTAAAATCCTCCTAATCAAAAGTGGTTGCCCCGCCACTTCACACTCGTACAGATTTTTTTTCTTGCCTTTAAATTTCTCAAATTTCAAATATGAATTAAATCTTCAAATTTTAAATCTCTATGGACAAAGGCAAGGTTATGTGCTCGCGAAGCGAGGTTTCTGTACCTACTTAATTCTTCGTCGAAAGTGTTACTAATCTCCGTTGCCATTGCCACTCAATGGTCTCGCATTTGCACGCTTCCGTAACGAAATATGAGTATTCAATCTACTTAGCCTTTAAGATCTTGTTTTTATAATTCACCATACCATATTACAAATAAATATAATTTGATTGATTGGTCTCCACCCATGATTTCTGACGTATAGAATAATAACTATAAGAAAAAATAAAATAGCTCTAACTACCAACTGCGGCTTCGCTTGCGTGGTATCCGGAAAAAAGTAACAAACGTTATTCCCATCTAGAACATTATGTGCACAATATTAGCGCCGCAAAACCAAATATCATCCGCACCACCTGGATGGTTGGTTCTCGAAAACTGTTCGTTTTACACGGTCCTTCCTGCCACGTACGTGTAAGTTGTGGAACGCACTCCCTGTTGCGGTTTTCCCACAGAGCTACAAAAAGGCGGGTATTTCATCACCTCGAGGGCCGGCAGCACATCAGTATTGCCTCTGGTAATGCAGGTGTCCATGGGCGGCGGTGACTACCTTCCATCAGGTAGCCCGCATGTTCGTCTGCCAGCTTTGGCATAAAAAAAAAAAGCTCTTCAGTAGTTAATGCGTGGAGGAGTAATATTCATACCTACAATTTCACCTCTAAATATTATTATCGAAGTATTGTGGCGTGGCTTACTTCGGTTAAGCAACACTCCGCTCGATCACTACTAGTATGGGTGACCGCTAAGTGGAACTTAGATCCGTTTTTGTACTTTGGAAGGCACGTTAATAGATTGTTTCCGGCTTTTTCAGTCGTTAAACTATGATGGAGGCCTTCTTTCTAAAAACTTTAGCACTAGAGTTGGCCACTAACTCATACGCAGACGGAAGAAAGAATATCATCAACCTAACATTCTCACATACAAAATTTCGCCTTTGAAAGAAAGAAAGAAAACATCGTTATTCATCATCCATGAATCACTTTGACACGTCTATAAAATATTCTTAGGAAAGGATACAATGTGTCGCTCTTTGGCTTTTCTGTCACTTTATTGTTTTCTTCAACGATGTTAGGAAAGTAAAATCAATTATAGTCTAAGCTTATAAGTTTCTGATTTGTTATGCACAGCGATAGCACTGAGGGCCACTGAGGGCCTAGTACGAGTTGCACAATTCGAATACTTTTATAGTAGGTTATCTATATCGAGCTTAATTTTGAAGTACCTACCTCTTTCATTAATTATCTCACCGTTTTGAGTGATAATTATTGAAATCTGCAAGAAGATTAGATTACCTACGTTGTTAGATCAGTATCTACTTAAAGCTAGTTGCGTAATTTCCAAAAAAAACGTATATTAAAATTGGGCTCGCTATGGTAAACCAAGAAAGTTTTCGAATTGTGCAACTCGTACCTACTACGGATACTGAAAACCAGCACTGGAGTTGCTACCATGCTTCTGCAGCATACGCTGAGGGACCTTTTTGTGACTGTCTCTTATTAGATTAAGCACATATCTTAATATAATAATAATGCTGGACTATCACACTGCATCATGTAGCCAAGCAGAGCTTGTATAATGGGAACCACGTGATTGATATATTAAATATATATTTTTTGTAAATACATACATATTATATATAGAAAACACCCAAACTCGAGACAAATATCTGTGGAACCTGCAAACATTTTTCCCGCGGCTGGAATCGAACCCGCAACCTTCTGCGTTCCAGGCGGACCTTCGCCCATTGCACCACAGAGGTCGTCGACATAAATAAATGTTACTTTAACTTTATCTTTAAAATAAAAGGTACGAACCAAAGGTGTCAAGTAGGTCTTGAAATAGCTAGACGGGACGCCTCACAAAGGGTAAGTGTGAATAGGTTTTACTGTTTTCTTTGTAATTTGACTACAGCCAGACGACAGCCCTGTTTTGGATTTCGCGCCGAAACATTTGCCTCTGAATTTTCTCGTAGTATTTGTTGTGTGTGTAATAAAGTAAGGCTTATGAAGCTTTCATATGGGGTTTTTTATACGAGATGAGTTTGAATTCGTTTATTATCCCGAAAGGAGATGATTTGGTCCACAAGTTGTGAGAAACTCAGTTAAAAATGCGTGATTCAAAACTTTTCGCTATAAACTTTAAGCTTATCTTTTTGTTGTCTGTGACAGCCCTAAATTTAAATTAGAGCTTCAATTATCATCATCAGTTTAACAAATCAATCAATCAGCTATTTTAGGGCTGCCTTACAAATTTTCGAGTTAAATTAATGCGTAATTTTACAAGCCAGTTATTAAATGAAAAACTTCAAAATTCGAAAAGATTGAAAAAATGTAGTTGACCTCCGAGAGTAGATTTACCTTTTTTCGGGATAGCATACAAATTTAAACTCACCCTGTATAAGTTAATAGAATTTTTATATAGATGTTTGTTTGTAAATCACTGGCAATGGCAATCATGGCGCAATGGAAACAGGGCTTGTCCAAAAAAAGAATGCTACTTACTAATCTAAGCTTTTAGGCGAGCAAAAGCAATATCATGTTAATCCGCCCATTAGAATTAGTAATGTATTTGTGGAGACCGTGTTTATCTGATAATTAGCAGAGCTGGGATTACGCCATCTTACAGAGTATAATGAGTTTGGGGTCTTCATTAAAGTGTTAATCCGGTAAAGGCTTCTCAGGCGGATTAAAAACTTCGTCAGTTGCTGCTAAATTTATGCAAGAAGATACTTTCAATTTGTTATGAAACATTATAGGCAATTATGGACGTAGGTACGAAGGTATCTAATCTAAAAACCTTTCAGACCTCTCCGACCTCTGTAGCGCAGTGGGCAAAGGTCCGCCTGAGACGCAGAAGGTCGCGGGTTCGATTCTCGCCGCAGGGCAAATGTTTGCATTATCTGTAGATAGTTGTCTCAGGTCCAGGTGTTTTCAATGTAAAATAAGTGTGTACTTACAAAATAAAATGTATTTATAAGTTTATATATCAGACATGTGGTTACCATAACAAAAGCTCTGCTTAGTTTAAGTTTAAGGTTACATGATGCTGTGTGATATGATAGTGCATTTCTATTATTATAAAGCCTATCAAACTAATTTTTTTGTCAACACTGAAGCGTTGTAATATGCGTCAATGCATACATCTTCATATTGATCAGGAGCCCGATCAATTAATGAACCGATAGAGAGTATGCAGTTTTCGAGGGGTCGTATTAAATATAAATAAAGTATTTATTAATTTTATTAAACTTCATCATCATTATCATCATCAGGTTGTAACATAGGCCTCCCCTATTTTTTACTTAGGTACCTAATATTCATATATTAGGTAGTTAGGTCACAAAGTCCTTTCTTGCCGAGGGGTCGGCAAATTAATCTTTACCTAATGTTAAATAACACACTTAACTAGTACCTATTAGGAAGGTACCTAGCTGACTGCTTTGTCCTAAAATTCGATTGTGAAACAAAGCCGGTTGAACCCAGCAGCTATCCCCAGGGATTGCGTGAAGGTAAGCTATTTAGGTTTCCATTTACAGCTCTTACCGGATCGGACTGCTAAGCTGGCATCGAATGCTATTAGTACCTATCCAACTTGAGCGTTCACATTCTGTGACGTTTCATCGGGAAGCGTTGTGGCATTGCGGGATTAAATGAGCTTAGTTACTGGACCTACGGTTACACGCGATAGAAAGATGCCAGTCAAACTCAAAGGGCTAGTATACAAGAGCATATTGGGACCCGTGCTAATGTATGGCAGCGAGACCTGGGCTGTCACACACAGGCTCATGTCCATGCTATCTATGTTTCCGAAATTAAGATGGGAGATTCCGAAACTAAGGGATGTGCGGAGTTATCAGGTGATAAAATCCGAAATGAGTACGTGCGAGGCAGCCTGGGAGTCCGTGATATCGCCTATAAGCGGTAAGAGAGTAGGCTCAGATGGTACGGGCATGTCAACGACCACCTGAATACGTTGTCAACCAGGTACTTGAACTGTCCGTCCCCGGTAGAAGAACCTAAGAATGCCTGTAAGTTCTAAAAGGAGAGTAAAGATCTCTATCCACTTGGATAGAGGTTTGTTCAGAGATATGGCATTTAACGTTTCCGATGCAGATGTCGAAGAAAGAGCGAAGAAAAATTTTAGAAAGGCTGACCATGTGGGATAAATAGGATGAGAGAGAGAGAAAGAGAGAGAGTGATTGGGCCTACTCAATAGTTTTATAGTGTTTATCATAACACCTCACACTAATCCTATTTCCAAAGTACTACTAAATATACCTAGATGTGTAAGTTTGTTAGGTTGGATGGATGTTTGTTACTCTTTTACGCAAAAACTACTGAACGGATTTGGATGAAACTTAGAATATACATAGTTTGTGACCTGGATAAAAAAACATAGGATGCCATAATACCATAGGCAAAAATTTTACCACGGCTTGTCATAGTACCTTCTTTGTTGGTTTTAACAACGAAATCATCAAAGTTTGGCAACCCTCTGCCCGGCCATCATTTGGATCCACTCAGTGTAATTTAGATCTGAGCGTTTTCGTGCTTCAGAAGGAACGTCATAATGATGCCGGTCCGATGCATGCACTAAGCTGTTGGAGTCTTCAGGCGGCCTAAGAAATCCTCTAAGAAGAAGTAGAAGTCTTGTTTGTTTGTTACAGGCGGAAACAATCCTGGCGATGGGAGAGCTGATGATTTCCCTGCAGGATGAGCGGCTCCATATCTTGGAGTACATCTTCGACACAATCCGGCAGAACACCACAAATTGGTAAGAACCATCTTTACCATTATACTGTAGGTCTTCTTCTTCTTTGTATGCGCTAGAGACCAACTCTGGTGTCGGAGTTTTTAGGCCGCCCGAAGGTCTCCGACATGGCTTAACGACTGAAAAGCCGGTACCAACATCTTAACGTGCCTTCCGAAGCACGGAAGCGCTCAAATATAAATGCCACTAAACGGTCACCCATCCAAGTAGTGACCGGGCGGAGTGTTGCTTAACCAAGGTGATTTACTAAGAACACCGAAGTAAACCACGCCACGAGCGCTTCGTTTATAATTTCTTCTTTATCATCTTTATATATTCTGTAGGTGTAGGTAGGTAATAGTTTCAACCAAAAGACAGTCATGTAAAAAAATCAACTTCTTTTTTTGTATTAAACCTAATGATGCAACAAGCACATGGCCCACCTGATGTTAAGTGTGAACTATGACCTATCAGAAAGCATTGCATCGTAGGTCACGTACGCATGTTTGAAACGTGCCCTACGATCCATCGCCCGGCTTGAACTTGAGGCATGAAGGTGGTAAGCCTCTTATGCCTGTAATTTCAACGACACACCCTTCAAACGAAAACAGCAATGCTGCTTCACGGTGGAATTAGGCACGGTGGTAGTACCGGGTAGTAGGGGGTGTAAGGGGTTCCAACCTCCACCTTCGGAACTCAAGCCAACCTCACCTGCCCGTGGTGCACCCTGCTAACTAACAAACGGGGCTCTGGCGGCTGGCTGATTGCGGCATAGCACAGCCTAATACTGGCACAGCTAAATTCCCTGACTGCCGACGGGCAGCAGCGTCGGTGGTGCGAGAAGCTGTGCTCTGCGATCCCCAACCCGCATGCCCAGCGTGGGGATTATGGGCATATCCCCCTTCTTATTAGGGGAGGCCTACGTCCAGCAGTGGACTGATATAGGCTGTTGTTGTTGTTTGTTGTGTTGTTGTAGTACCGATCGACGACGTTCTCAGACGAGCCCTTCACAAAAGTTTCAAAGAAATGTATATTAGGGGTGGTATTTTTACTTTTGAATCGGTCCATAAATGAAGGACATATAATGTAACAAATATAAAAATACAATCGAATTGAAAGCATCCTCCTTTTTTTGAAGTTGATTAATAAGCACAGTCTGATGGTCTTAAACTCGAATAAAAAATAGGTGATCCAAAAACATATTTAATAAAAAGAGCTTGGTGAGAGATAGCTCGGGATAGACATGTTTGAAGTCGTACATCCATAACTTCATAAGCTTGGTGAGAGGTAGCTCGGGACAGACATGTCGTACATCCATAACTTCATATATTTAAACAGGAAATTTTCACGTTCCATAACTCCGGTGAACTTTTTGCTGTTTCCATAATGTTTCGATCAATTACAGTTCAGAATAACATAGGAAATTAATAAATTTCCATAAATATTGCCTTGCAAAATTTCCTCGTTTATAAATTGGTATCCATTGTTTGCTAATATTAAATAATAAATCTATTCATATTCTATACAATATACAACAAAGCAGACGAATCACAGACTTATCTGTGAGAAGACTAAGGCTCTCCGCAGACGACCGACTTTTCCACCGATTTTTTGTAGGACAGTTAGGGAGGAGCACCTTATGCCAACCTCATGCATGGAGCGTATACCAACCAGGTTGGATCGACGAATGAAGTAACGCCATAAGAGCTGAAATGGTTGCAATTAGATTGTTTCTTATTATATAAGTATTTGATGTTCTATTACTTTTAAACGTAAAGTTCATAGTTTTTGAGTTATGAAACTTTGAAATATGTATGAAAATTTCGTTTGCTGGATTCAGAAAGTAAAGCCTTAAGGGCTAAAATGGTTGGCATTGAATTCTACGTATTGTTGTTAGTATTTTATGTTCTGTAACTATTTTTCGTACAGTTCATAGTTTTGGAGTCATGGCACTTTGAAATATGTATGAAAATTACGTTTTATGAATTCCGAAAGTAAGGCCTTAAGAGCTAAAATGGTTGGAATCGGTTTCTACGTATTGATATAAGTATTTTATGTTCTAATACTTTTTTTTCGTAAAGTTCATAGTTGTGGAGTTATGGAATTTTGAAATATGTATGAAAATTTCGTTTTCTGAATTAAGAAACTAAGGCCTTAAGAGCTATGGTTGAATAATTGTCCGATTTTCTGTCCTTCAAAAAGTCGGTCGCCTGCGGAGACCCTAAAATCTGAAAATAAAAACAATAATTAGATAATTCAGTGGATAACTTTAGAGCCACAGACGTGGAAAAAACTGTCCGCACCAATTCGGTGCACGCTGACTACTATTGCGTGACATTGAACACTTTTCAAGCGACATAAGATTTTGTGCAAAGGTATTATGAAGTTTTATGACACTCGGACGATTTTTGTCACTTTTCACTTGAAGACTCGATATATTATTCTAATATCTCGATGGTTACTGGATTATTAAACTGATAATTAAAAAACATACATTTATTTTTCATGAATACACAGATAAAGTAACATGATTATACTAAGAACAAAACCTACAAACTACAAAAGAAAAGGTGGCTGCCGTCAATGAGGTAAAATGTTGCCCAACCCTGTATATAAAATGAAAACTTTCACAGACCTATGACTACTGTACATAAAAGACATACTAGTACTAGGTAAAAACAAATAAAACTCAAATAACCAAAATAACTAAAACTTCCTTAGCTACGCTTATTTGAAATGAAATGTTCAAAAGAAACCTTTGAAGGGTGTTACTGCCGGATGCCAGCCCCAAATAAACTGAGCGTATCATGGCTCATATCTTAATTAAAAGTTATTCGCGTTCCATTCTACGTCAAACGTTTTCGGGACCAGGAAATGCCAGTGAAGCAAAGAACTGCCAATTTTTATGTTGGTTCCGAGCTCACATAAGCAGGGGGACTAAAAAGTTTTAAACGACATTGCGCAGTCAGATTCTTGTTTGATTGTTATAGAGTTTTGTTTACACATAGGAAATTAATTTCCTGAGAGCGAAGCTACAGGACTGTATTGCGAGGACCCATCGCAAAAATGACGTCTCACCACAGACTTCACTCTAAATGCCGCACCAAAATGCGACGCGTCGACGCAAAGCAGAAATTTCATCGCGTACGGCATCATACGACAACTTCTGTATGCGGCGACGCATCGGATATTTCCATGATGCGTTGTGCGACGTCGTAGATTTTTGCGATGTTTCGTCGCAAGACAGTGTTGTGGCTTTAGTAAAACAACAGCAAACAGTCCATTTTTTCGTTAAAGCATTTGGTGTTCTGTTACTTGACTAATCCTCTTAATCTAAGGTCGAAAATTTCCGAAAATTCCGCACCTTGACTCTTTCTTCGTGTTTTGGTAGTTTTAATAGATAACATTGCGTCTTATCAAGTATATCTCACAATATATCCTCCTGTCATCTCAAGGTACCTCGCTACATACCTTGAGTCGTCATCATCATCATCCTCATCAGCCTGTAGCCTATATCGTCTGGATTCAGGTTTCCTCTAATGAGCACCATTGCACCTTTCCTCAGCTCGGTGCATTCAGCTTCTACCAGCAGCCTTTTATAGTTATAGTATAGCCACATATAGCCGGAGGGCGTCCTACACGTTTGCTTAGCAGCGGTCTCCACTTAAGAACTCGTTTGCTCCAGTGGTTGTCGGTTCTTTGGTAGGTATGTCCAGCCCACTGCCGCTTGCTAATTCTCTGAGCTATGTCAACAACTTGTACTTTAATACTACGTCGGATAGTCTCGTTGTGGATTCTATTCTTCAGAGAAACTCCAAGCAAAACGTACCTTGAGTATTAAAAAAAAAAGACGTGTAGCACTCGAGGACTGCCGCGGTAAAGCTATTGCATAGCATTTTGTATCAACTTATGCAATTATAATTATTTATTTATTTTATTTATGCAGTATTTCTTTTTCTTTGATATTAATTCAAGTTACACTTTTTGAGCGTGGTGACCGATAAGAAAACATTCTTTTTTCTTTTATTAAATAATCGAGCTTCGTAGAGTCGTACAATACGTCTAGTTGCACGCACACAAACACCGTGTCGAAGACTGCCGAAAAGAAACGACGTTAGACAATGCACGGCCTTCAAGCCACACCTCCGTGCCCGTCGGAGTGGGGAGCGTGAGGTTTTTTTTCGTTACGGAATTTCTGGATTCGGTCCCCGCGCTCAAGGCCCTCGATAGAAGCTATGCAATAGCTTAAAAATCCTCCAGAAAAAAATCGAGGTTAGATAGTGTTCATACAACTCTTACTACGCCAACTACGCGTACTCGCAGTAATAACATTACGCAGTTTTCAGTGTGGTGTCTTGCTTGCCGTCTCATTGCATTCACAATAGCTGTTTGTCTATGAGCTTGCATCCAATTTGCAGCACAGTGTCATCTAGCTGACAGCAATTGATTAATGGGGCGCCTAATTAGTTCTTGCGAGTCTCGTCTCGTAGTGAATTGGAATATCAAGCCTATTTCAGCATAAGACATATCGGAGGCCTTCGGCTAACCTAAAACCATTGACTCACGTTTCATTCAGGCTACGCTGCTCACTAATCTAGTAGTAAACTCCACCCAGTAAACTATCAGCGTATGGGGGCTTGAGCCCAAGCGTCAAAAAGTGTCAAAAGCAGATAGATATAGTTGTACGGGAATTTCAATGGCTGGTTAGGTGCGACGTACCTGTTCACCTCCGACGAAGAGTCCCAGGATCGCTCCCGTTTAGCACTAAATTGCCGCACTTCAGGGTCCACAGGGCTGTTATGAAAGGTTCACAGAGCTGGTAGTCTTTCGGAAATTGAGAAAGGTGAAGACACAAAGAACACCGCGAAACGGTTAAGGGTCTGCGCGGGCGCGTAGGTAGGGTTGATCGGAAGAAGCTCGCGCAGGCGTGCGTTATGTATCGTGGTGCGACGCCAAGTGCTGGGATTGGTCGTAGGGGTCTCGTAGAGAAACGAGGAAACGTCACACCGTACAACCAATCAGAAAACAGGATACAAATTTAGTTTTAGAAATACCCTCCAAATTGTGTCTGCTTTCGAATTAATGTGGATGCTACCCACAATGAAAAGCCAATGCATGGCGCGAAAATATAAATGTAAGAATATTCAATTCCGATACGGAACATAGCCGCTCACCTTAAAAGAACGTAGTTGCTTTTAACTTAACAGATCAAGTACCGGAATTAAATGCAAATAAAATATAAAAAAGATATTTGAATATAGAACTATTTAAATGTAATGTAAATTAAAAATTATTGAAACTTAACGCTACGAAAAATCTACTTTTTAAAGTTGATTTAATTTATAGGAAGAGCGCAAATCTTTACTACGGGTCGCCGTGTAAAGGAGTTACCCATTTGAAGAGTGACAGCTCTTGTAATATTGTCACTGCCAGGATGCAACGCATGAACTCGAGCCAACCTCCATTGTAACACTGGTAGGTTATCATCCCGTACCAAAACGATCATGCCTTCACGTATTGGAGCTCCTCGATTATGAAACCATTTATTAGCTTGTTGTATCTCGTGAAGATATTCTCGGCTCCAGCGTTTCCAAAAATGTTGGATACATTGTTGCACCCAACGCCAACGAGTAAGTCTATCAGGATTGAAATCCGTTAGTGGAATCTCAGGCAGGGCCGTGAGGGGACCGCCTATCAAAAAATGAGCTGGCGTTAATGGTAACGGATCTTTCGAGTCGGTACTTAGGACGCAAAGTGGTCGTGAGTTTAATACCGCCTCGACTTGACACAGTAGTGTGTGCATTTCATCATATGTTTGTGTGCGTGTACCAATAACCCGATGCAAATGATGTTTAAAACTTTTGACGCCCGCTTCAACTAATCCACAAAAATGTGACCCGGTGACGGGTTGAAAGTGAAACGTAAGGTTTTGACCAAGAACCTTTTCATTTAATGTTCGTTGAACGGGGTCCGAATTTAAAAACGAGTACAATTCCCTAAGGTGATTGTTACCACCAACAAAGTTTTTACCGTTATCCGAATAGATATCGGTACATAAACCCCTTCGCGACGTGAAGCGTCGCAAGGCAGCAAGAAACGCTTCGGTAGTAAGATCGGAAACTATCTCGAGGTGTATTGCTTTGACACTCATACAAAGAAATACTGCAACGTATGATTTTATTATTTTTGCATTTCGTACTTTGTTAGCTCGCACGTAAAACGGGCCGGCATAATCTACAGCTGTTTTTATGAATGGGCGCGCTGACTGTATACGAACGCTAGGCAAAGGAGCCATCTGTGGCTGTGTGTGTGTCGGTCGCGCACGAAAACAAGGTATGCATTTATGTATACGCTGTCTAATTATACTACGGCCTGACAATATCCAATATTTTTGCAACAACAAATATTGAGTGGACTGAGGTCCAGCATGAAGATGAGTAACATGAGCATCATCTATTATTAACGAAGTTAAGTGATGCCTTTTAGGAAGAATTATTTGATGTTTCGATTCAAATGAAAGCATTGATTTATGCAACCTACCATTTGTACGAAGTAAGTTTTCTTTGTCTAAGAAAGGCGATAAGCGTTTTAATTGATTCGTAGGTTGTTTACCGTGCGAAATATTTTTTATATCTTCAGCAAAAGTGGACTGTTGAATTCTACCTATTATTTTATTTAGGGTTGAGTTATACTCAGGCACAGAAATGTGCCGCGGATATGAAATTTGAGTTTTCCTACATCGATTGTAAAATCGGAAGACGTACGATATAACCCGAACTAGTTTTCCTAATGAGGAAAATTTCGAAAAAACCTGGAGTTCGTCAGTTTCGACTGACGATGGGTTTGCAAGAAGAGGAAGAGTACGTTTCTCCTCCTGCGTCATATAATTCTGAATGAGAGCCGGCCACGTATTGGCTTCGTCCTTCAACCAGGTAGGCCCCTGAAACCATAAGGAATGCCTAACAAAAACCGCGGGCAGCATGCCCCGGGAGGCGGCGTCAGCCGGGTTGTCGTATGACGGTACATGTCGCCAGCAACTCGCGGGTACGCGTGATAGTATATCACTAGTACGATTCGATACAAACGTTTTCCATTCATGTGGTGATGAACGCAGCCATGCTAATACAATGGTAGAATCTGACCACGCGTAAACATGATCGAAATGAATTCGGTCGCCGTAAGCGAGCATTACCTTTTTAATAAGTTTAGACAATAATAAAGCTGCCATCAACTCAAGTCGCGGAATCGACAAACGTTTCAATGGTGCAACTCGTGTGTTTGCTAAGACAAGAAAAACGCGATTTTTCATATCTTCACCTTTACAACGAACGTAAACACACCCGGCGTAAGCGCGTTCTGACGCGTCAGCGAAACCATGCAATTCAATTGAATCTGCCTTGTCGAAAATATGACGCGGAAAGAAACACTCCGATAAGAGTGGAAGCTCGTTAGTAAAGTTTGACCAAGCATTAACAATATCTATAGGTGGTGACTCATCCCAGCCCGTGCCAGCAATCCAAAGTAATTGCATCAAATGTTTAGCGTATAATATCACTGGCGCTAAAAGACCAAGGGGGTCGTAAATTTTTGCGATTTCGGACAAAATCGACCTTTTTGTGCAAGTAGGGTTAGACGATTTAACTTGGAAGGTGAAGCCATCCGAACTAGGATTCCATTGGAGTCCGAGTACCTTAACTGAAGTATCGTTCTCCACAACCGCGAAAGAAACATTGTCCGGCCGCTCACCGTGAGATGCCAACGGGGACGCAGTGAGTATCGCCTGGGAATTACTGTGCCATTTCCGAAGTTCAAACCCTGCCCTTGCGCAAATTCCAATTAATTGTTTTTGGAGAGCGAGCGCTTTGGCCTCATTGGCCTCTCCAGTAATTATGTCATCGACAAAAACTGAGCTGAGCAAAACTGCTGAAGCAAGTGGGAAGTTATCCGCTTCATCATGAGCGAGTTGACGCATCACGCGTAAAGCTGCGTGAGGAGACGAACTTAACCCAAAAACTACCACGCGAATTCTATAGTCGCGGATCGGTTCGTCAGGAGATGACCGCCACACAATGCGTTGATAGTCCCAGTCCGATTCCCTAACAGCAATGTTACGATACATGGCCTTGATATCGGCCGTAAACACAATTTTATGAATACGAAAATTCAGTAAAATGTCTGAATGAAGTTTCGGACCGGTCACCACACACACATCACCACATCCACAATGTCTGAATGAAGTTTCGGACCGGTCACCACATCCACAATGTCTGAATGAAGTTTCGGACCGGTCAGTAAAAGATCGTTCAAAGATTGACCATTGGTGGTTTTGCAAGCCGCATCGAATACCACCCTCACTTTGGTAGTTTCACTAGATTCTTTGACCACGCAGTGGTGCGGAATATAATTGTGAGAAGTGTCGTCCTGAGGGGGAGGGTCACAAAGTTCCATCTGGTCCAGATCTAAATATTCTTGAAGACAAGAGTGATAATCCCTTTTAAGGAAGGGTTGCGTTCTAAACGATATTCTAATTTACGAAATCGCGTGAAAGCGATGTCACGTGATTGACCTAGTATAGGTGCATTTTTAAATGGAAGAGCCACAACATATCGACCATTTACGTCGCGCGAATGAGTTTTTTCGAAGAACGACTCGCTCAACCGCTCGTCTGCAGTGAGGGTTTGTTCTTCGGGAACTGCCTCCAGCTCCCAAAATCGTTGGAGGTCGGTGTCCTCGAAGAAGGAGCTATGACACACCTGGAGCGAAGGCGGACTACTAATGTCAAAAGATACCTTTCCCATCAACAAATATCCAAAAATACTGTTCATGGCAATAGGTGAATCAGGATTTCCTTTCACAATACTTCCTAGGAAAACGTGAGACAGTATGTCCGCACCTAGTAACATTTCAATCGGTTGAGTATTACGTCCGTTAAAATCCGGATCCGCTAATTTCAAGTTTTTTAAATGTGGCTAAGTATCGATGGATACCGGAATTTTAGGAAACTGTGAAAATAACTTAGGCAAAACCAACGCCTCCACTGAAACGGCTGGATGATCCTGGTTACGCGGGGTGACAATACACGAAACGATACCCTTAGGATGGATCGGTTTTTCTTCACCGATGCCAAGCACAGGTAAATTAATATACCTACAACTCAAGCCTAACCGCCGAGAACAAGATTCTACAATGAAACTAGCCTGGCTACCACTATCTATCAAGCAGCGTACTTGATGTTTCGCTAAACCAACATGTACATCAACAAGCGCGGTAGATAGCATGACTGTGGTTTTTCGACTCGACGGCGCAATAGACGACTCACAGCGGGCGCTTATCGCATGATTCACGATCGTCGGTTGTATCGTGGTAGCGGGGCTGAACTCAAAATCAGCCGTAGCGGCCGGCATAGCCTTCTCCGTAGGAGGGAAAGAGACAGCACAAGCTTGCGCTTGATTAGAAGTTGTGGGTACGTTCGATTGATTTTCAAAATGAAGTAACGAATGATGTCGTTTCTTACACGATTGACATGTGTACTGAGATTTGCAAGTTCTTATATCGTGACCAACATTTAAACAATTGTAACAAACATTTTTATTTTTTACAAAAGCATACCTATCGCTCGGAGACATGTTTAAAAACTTCGAACATTTCGATAAAATATGTTGCGATTCACACAAAATGCAATGCTTGTCAGTGTGAGTGTGAGCTTCGGGTGTCCCCGTAACGGCAAACGAACGTCGCGGACTGGGTCCGGCAAATGAATTCGAAGTAGGCCCGGCTCGATGTGCGCTCGAACTACTTGTATGCGAACGAGAACTACCATCTATCTTTTTCAACTCGCCACCCGACATAATTTCGAAACAGGAAATTTCTTGTTCTAAGAACTTTATTAGTACATCGACAGTAGGTATATCGGCAGGCTTCGTGAGCGAAAACTCGAACCGCTTACGAACGGCATTTGGAATCTTTCGTAACAAAACGTTCAACAAAATAAAACTCCACTCATTAGTAGGAAAATGCATCATTTCAAGTGCCTTGATGTTTTCCATGTAAACATTTACTAACTTACGCAAAGGAGAATGCCGATAACCCGTACCAATTGCGTCAAAACCAAACGTATCCCATAAAATTGCCTATATTTTATAAATAACATTAACATTTTTTTTAGTCTTACAGACCGACTCGATTAAGAATCACGTAAAAAATTCTTTCGTTTATTTGGTTTCCGGCGCACGGCGCCATGACATTGCAACCACCCTCACTTTTAATTTTAGACAGTAGAATTTACTGAAAGCATTGTAGGTTTTTTCACTTTGTATAATCAAAGAGGTTGGATCAGAAACTTTTTTGTGGTACTACTAAACTATCTCCTATCTTTATGTATTACTAGAGTGTTATGTGGCATTGTGTAGCAGTGTCTATTCTGTAAATAGATATTTTATTAGACATCATCACAATAATGAACGATAAACAATCGTGGCATCAACTGTTTGCTAATAACCGGTGACGCGAAACCAGCATAGTTTGGAAGAGGCATCCATGGCCTTTTCGTGGTTGTGATGAATGTGTCGAGATCTTGGATCTTAGCTTGGATTTCACCTTCACCAGTAAGTACTAATACCTATTATAATGATGTAAATGCCTATCTACTTTCTCGTCACTATCATTATTTGAAAATAATATAAAGTAGAACACAGTAGTAATGTATGTAATATCCTACCTACGAAGTAGAAGTTAAAACACTCTTTTACCTATCTGTGTGAGGTATATAAACCTTTTCTTATAGATATAGTATCATATTTAAATGTTTATAGTGTAATACTTATAATTATGTAGACAAAACTGAACACACAAGGTCTCGGGAAAGCATTTTTTCAAAAACAAACTCTAAAACTAATATCAAATAAAAACAATTTGTTTACGTTTATCTTAAAAAATACTTAGTATTCCATGAATAACAGTATAATATCCGTCAAAAAAATTAGGTTTCGTTTTGACGCAATCACTTTAGCATTGGTACCGAGCGCCATACATCAGACGGCATTGTCCTTTGAATGCGATTCATCGGTACACACTTCACAATCGAGAATGCGGTCTAAGCGTTTAGAAGCAATAATACGACGGTTTTCATACCTATTTTTAAGTATATCTAAAGCCACTAAATAGTTCTCATTAGTAATTGGAATCGACTTTATTAAATTAAGAGGTTCATTTTTCAAGGTTAGCAAAAGATAACGGAACTTCTCGGCTAACGTGTAGGCATCATTGTTGTGGATAACCGCTTGATAAAGATCGAAATAGGAAGGCCAATCGGTAGATTCACCACTAAAAGTTGGCAACGGCAACGTAGGCAATTTATTCAAACAATGGTGAGATGTACTGTGTGGCAACAAGGTAGCTCGGCTCATGCGCCTACCTTCCTGACTAGCTTCCTTCAAATTATTGACGTGCATCAAAATAGCATAATAACAATCATTAAAATCATTACGAATTTTTAACTGTTCATCTTTGTTAAATAACTTTGATTTCATTAACGCCTTTTCTATTTTAGATTGCAGTTTACCGAACTTTCTCTGTTGAGCAGTAAGATCGGTAGATCGCGATTTAAATTGTACTTGATCAGTTGTAGCAAACAATAACGTTCTTTTAATGTCTTCTAAGATAATATCTCGCTCGAAAATATCTTGTTCGATGGCAGCATCGTCAGCCATTTTGCGTAGCAAAGATGACACACAAAATGAAAGATGACACAATCTGGAGAAATCAAAACACCAATCCGGTTCGAACGGATCAAAAAGTATGTACGGGAATTTCAATGGCTGGTTAGGTGCGACGTACCTGTTCACCTCCGACGAAGAGTCCCAGGATCGCTCCCGTTTAGCACTGATAAATTGCCGCACTTCAGGGTCCACAGGGCTGTTATGAAAGGTTCACAGAGCTGGTAGTCTTTCGGAAATTGAGCAAGGTGAAGACACAAAGAACACCGCGAAACGGTTAAGGGTCTGCGCGGGCGCGTAGGTAGGGTTGATCGGAAGAAGCTCGCGCAGGCGTGCGTTATGTATCGTGGTGCGACGCCAAGTGCTGGGATTGGTCGTAGGGGTCTCGTAGAGAAACGAGGAAACGTCACACCGTACAACCAATCAGAAAACAGGATACAAATTTAGTTTTAGAAATACCCTCCAAATTGTGTCTGCTTTCGAATTAATGTGGATGCTACCCACAATGAAAAGCCAATGCATGGCGCGAAAATATAAATGTAAGAATATTCAATTCCGATACGGAACAATAGTATCGAACTAGGACTCTAGGAAAGTTATTGCTGGCAAATAAATAGAGAATTGTATTTCATTCTGTACCTAAATAACCCTCATCTCACATAATCCTGTTCAGGGTTACTTGTCTCATCAAAGGCAATTTTTTTTTTGCAAGTGGTAAAGATTTAGAAGCTCAACTTAGTGCCAAAGTAAAAGCTTATAACACGCACAATAGACCAACTTGGAGTCTGATTGCGGGAAAAGGAGTCTATTTAGCATACTTATAGCCACAAAGCTACGTTTTATCAAAAACGGACTGTATTTCTTGGACTCATAAAATTATATGCAGCCGTTTTGAGTGCTGAAAAAGCACAACTGTCGATCTTGAGCAGAAAGCCCTCCTGGGGCATGGCACAAAACTTCATATCCAAGGCCGACAGTCAAAGTATTAAATATGAACTAGTCACATCATCTGTAATAGATCTGAATAAGTTTTACTTATCAAGTTCAAATATTTGACGAGCTCACTATATTTACATGTTTGCCCTTTTGGTGTAAACGTTTCTAGCCAGCCGACCGGTTTGGCTCCAATTATGCTGGTTTATGAGGCACTGAAAGCTCGGCTGGCGCCTAAATTGTTAAGGAATTTAAACGGACATCCGGTGGGAGTTGGTAGGATTAATAGCGGGTCTATTCGATGTTGGCACGATACTTTTGTCAGTAGATAGACATAGACATAGATATAGACAAACGTTTATTTACTACATAAGCACACATACAGCATAATTATTCAATTTAACATTTAGTGTTTAACCTAAGTACCGTCCCACATAATTACTATTAACAAGAGATTCGAAAAGTTAAAAAATAAAAAGAATACAGCAGTACCTATATTATGATAATACAAATCTATGTGTAGTGTTGTTCTGTGTGCTACAGCAGTAAAGCGCAGTATATATCAATGGTCCCGACTCAGCATTATGCTTCGCTATCCGAAGACAGGTCAGCGCTGTTATTCTGCCGATTCTGTCATTTAACCACATGATATATAGGAGATATAGTAATTATAGTTATTAATATCTACGGGTTATACAATAAACACGTTTACTTAGTGCGTTGTGCGCTGCCGTTGTGTTTTCATCACTCAAAGCGTTAAACACTGGCACGTTGATGACGCTCCGCGCTATGTGCGAAGGCGGCATCCTGCAGCCCTATTAGTATACCCTACTCTACTATAGAGAAGACAACGTATTCTTCCTGATTTGTGGGTCCATAAATCCCAAACATGTAATTTTTTTTCTCAAACCCTTATTTATCCATTTGTTAGATAACCATTAAAAAGGTTCTATCTTTGGAACCCAAGCCAATCTTATAGATATATGTGCTGGATAGCAAACGGAGCTTTGGCGGGCGGCTGATTGCGGCATACAGCAGCATAACACCCTGGCCACCGACGGGTAGCAGCGTCGGTGGTGCAAGTACCAGCGACCTGCAATCCCATTTCCTACGGGGGAGGCCTATGCCCAGCAGTGGACTGAATAGGCTGATGTTAGATAGGTAACCTTGTTTAAAATATTAAATTTTTTACTAAATTACAAATAAAAATAAGTTTTCTATATTATTACGTTGACAAATCCAGCAGGTCGTCGTATTTCCAGCGCGTTTTTTTTCCACTTTTAGGAGCTGCATTTCATAAAATCCTTTCTTAGTGCAACTCTATTGGTACTATGAAATGAACATACTTTCCTGTAAAGTAGTGTTATTCATAGCTGTGTTTTGTTTTCTGTCTTTTATTCGGATTATTGCCCTCATAAGATGTCTCACCACTTTATCAAGCAAGCGATCATCTTAATTTACTGGGATTGCGTTCATATTGCGCTAAGCTCGCAGTTTTATAATTTATCTCCATAAAGTCAAGATTTACTTCGGGCAAAGAACAAAGACTGCAAATTAGTTTCAGTGACGAGGGTTAAATTGAGCCTGGGGGTTGTTAAATCTTTTATTATCTATAATAATGTCTAAAAAAACTGCATAGCAAAAAATGGGTACGATTTTTCATATTGTATTTGAACTTTTCAAACCTATCATAACTAATATTATGAATTCAAAGGTGAGTTATTTACGCTCTCCACCCTTACTCAACCGATCATCAAAAAAAGTACAAGATAAGAAACAGCTAGATACATAAATATGTAAGATGTTTGTTCCTTTACGCCAAAACTGTTGAATAGATTGAGCTGAAATTTTGCACATTATAAATGTATTTCTACACCAGAAATATCATACTCGTAGATAAACTACTTTTTATCCTGGTACCACGCAAGCGAAGCCACCGAGGAAATATTTAAATAAATTTTGTTTTTGATAAAAAAAGTCTGTATTTACGTGTAGTTTGATTAGTATTCCTAATTAACTTAACTTTTTATTAGTTTTGTTAAAAAAACATAAGTTTATAATGAGTTTTAGCAAGGTTTTCATCTTACAGATCTCGCAAACACGACGCGATGTCGTCGCGCTTAGTCGCAAGCGTGTGTCATGTCTTGCTGTCGCGATTGTCGCCGTGTGTGCGGAGCTTTGAACAAAATGTATGAAAATTGTTCCCCGCAACTTGTCGTAGCGTCTAATTGCTGACGTTTGTCGTCCAATGTATGCAGGCTGTTATTCATAAATCGTTCTCTACGCATATTCATTCATATTTTTTTTATTCAATGGCACCTAGGCTGGGATACTATAATTTCCACGCACATTATTTATTTTATTTTAATTGAATTATTTATTTTTGAAGTGAATATACAACTAAATATTCTGTGAATATTTCAAGCGTTTACCTGTTGCCGTTATTAATATCGAGCAAAAAACGACAAAAAAATCTGGTTTGTTGTCCCCCTCAAATATTTATTTTTTCACTTCTCTTGCTCAAAAAGTGTATCATAATAGTGTAGCTTAGCGGGCCTAAAACTCGAGTTTAATACCTAGGGCTAAAAAGTATTTTTTCTTTTTAATTTTTGTCTAAAATCATCAGCCCGTACAAAGCATTCGTTCTCTTATATAAAAACTCGACTTCTTGGTGCTCCGTCAATCTTTTTTTTTGAAAATAGAACCGTCTTGGTGATGTTTTATGAAGGTTGATTCTTCCCTTCACGGTAGAATGCGAACTGTTTCGTTGAGGGTTATTGAAGGTATAGAGATTTAAAAAAAAAGATGGTATTGGCGCTAAATCTCTAGAATTTTCTTCATTCCAAATCACAAACTTTTACGTTTAACTTCCTGACTTTAACTTTCAAATTGTGAACGTGAAAAATGTCATCAAGTGATAGTGAAGATGCTAATATGCAAATGGAAGAAAAGGGCAAAGAAATAATTATGAATCTGTTGCCGACAAAATCACGTGAAATATATTTAAAGAGTTACGAAAATTTTATGAAATGGAGAGATGAGAAACGTGTGGATTCTTTTACAGAAGGGGTTTTTCTCACTTATTTTGATGAATTATCGAAAAAATTCAAATCGTCGACTCTTTGGAGCACATATTCAATGTTAAGAATGACCTTAAAAACGAGACACGACGTCGATATTAAAAAATATGTAAATTTAACGGCTTTACTGAAGAAATTGTCCACTGGATACAAGGCAAAAAAATCTAAAGTCTTGACGACACAAGAAATCGAAACATTTTTAAATAACGCTCCAAATAAACAATACTTGGCAACAAAGGTAACCTACTTATGTACTCTACTCAAACTAAATAAATAGATACCTACCTACATACCTAAATTATGTACTTAAGTTATTACGATTATTAACACACTTATTTTTTTGTTCAACAGGTTGCTTTAATTTATGGAATCAGCGGTGCATGCAGAGGAATAGAGCTTGCCAATATAACGCTAGAAGACGTAGAAACGGATACAAACCTACAAGCTGTGAGTCTGCCGAACACGAAAACAAACAAAGAGCGTAAATTTGTCATCAGTGGAGAATACCTTAATATAGTTAAAGCCTATCAGGAGTTACGTCCCACTAATGTTTCAACGAGAAGATTTTTTCTAAATTATCAAAATGGTAAATGCACAAGGCAAGTCATAGGCAAAAATAAATTTGGTAACATGCCTAAAGATATTGCCACTTATCTAAATTTACCAAATCCGGAACTCTACACGGGCCATTGTTTCCGCAGAACATCCGCGACTCTGTTGGCGGACTCTGGTGCGAATATAACGACATTAAAACGCCACGGTGGATGGAGGTCCGATCAAGTGGCTGAAGGTTATATAGAGGACTCTATACAAAACAAGTATCACGTCACGCAGCGGATTATGGAAGGAATCAATATTCTACCAAACATTACAGAACCCCAAGCATCTACATCGCGGGATTGGATGAATATGTCAACTCAGCTGAAGCCGCACTCAGATCTTAATAATGCAGGAAACTCAAGCATGATTCGAGTCTCTCCAACTTTTACTCCACAACAATCAACTCAAAATATTATCACATCCCAATCACAGAGAACCGAAATAAAATTGCCCGGGAAAAACATATCACTAAACATTCAAAATTGCTCTAACTGCACATTTAATTTTTAATAAAATTTCTGAAAATTGACTAATTTGGAATTGTTTTATTTTCTCGCAATCGAAGTGAAAAGTAGAGTGTTTTACTCGGGCCAAAACCACCCATTATAACTCGGTCTTGTCATCCTCCCTCGCTAAGCTCGGGAGTATAACAACCTCGTATATAATGGGATGGTTTAGTCCCTTGTAAAACAATCTACTATTATGTTTTTAACCGACTTCAAAACAGAGGAGGTTCTCAATTCGTCGAAACCTTTTTTTTTAACTTTATTTAAGTATGTTCACGGATATCTCCTTCAATTGTAAAAATCTTTTTTTGTTTAAAAGAGTTTACAGGTGGTCTCATTTAAATTATATTCCTGAGGGATTGGTACTTTTCCCGGAAAACTCAAAAAACCTCATCCTCACTTGTAATTTTCGCCCTATGATCACCAATATCTCCGTCAATTGTGAACCGTTTTTTAGGCATTAGGGCAAGGAGCAAGAAGTGATTTATTTGAAGTCAGTTAATATTTTTTATAAAAGTTTATACTTCTTAGTTTTTGATGTTTTAGCGGCAACAGAAATACATCATCTGTGAAAATGTCAACTGTCTAGCTATTGCGATTCATGAGATACAAGCTGATGACAGACAGATGGACAGTGGAGTCTTAGTAATAGGGTCCCGTTTTTGCCTTTTGGGTCATCGTTTTGGGTACGGAACCCAAAAAACTATACCTTCATCCGAGAATTCAAGAGCAAATTCCCTTTAATTACTTTCCCTACACTTGAGTCTTAATAGCTAACGTAGATTGGTTCAAACGATAATAATTTTAAACAGCATAAATTCAGAAAAAATCTAGAAAATAAAATAAAACTAAAATTACACAACCATCGTTCAAGATGAAAAATAATTTTCCCCTAAGCATCTTCTTAACGAAAATACGTTTAGTATTTATTGACATTAAAATGACAAGAACAGAACGTTTTAAATGACATTTGAGGCCTATTGTGTTTACTGAATGACTAACGAGGCTTGGATAGTCAACTATTCATGAATGGATGGACTACGTTCATGGAACGAATATGTTTGATACTATTCATCGATTGTTTCGACACCGTACATTTTTGGGGGATCTTTTTTTTCATCGCCGATCGTTTTTTGTCATTGTTTTTGCCAATGCTGTAGCCGAAGACTGAAGACTGGACGTCTACATATAAACCTTACTACGTTGCTTCATAATAATATTATGAACAACACTATTCCATTCAATTATCCAATTATCCATTGAAAAAGCCATTGAATAAAAAAAAAAATAACGTAAATTTTTCAATCTTCCAAGATTCAAGATTCAGACTAGGTGTTGTAGTCGCCAGCAATAACAAATACAGCTTAGAACCATTTCGTTTTAAGGTCGACGTATCTCAGAAGCGGTTTTTACTGTGACAGGGTACCAGATAGATTCTAAAGTGTATGCTTCTGTTTGTAGACGACTGCACTTACTATTATTTATTCTGTGGTAATAAGAGATACCTATTTCCCACAATTGTTAAATTCACGTTCACCAATATTAATTATTATATTATATATTATATATATATACTATATATATAGCTCAATTACCACTCACTGACTGACTGACTGACTGACTGACTGATTGACATGATTGTTCTCCCAGATGCAACTTCGTAGGGTTGAAATTTTTGGTGGAATCGTGTAGAGGGAATGGGGGTGACTTCAGGAAAAATCTGACATTTCCCCTTTTCACCCCCTTTCACCCCCACCCCCCATGTATCTCGGAAACTATAGGTCGTAGAGGGTTCGCGTTCGAACTAATGTTGCTCAGGGTGCTTTTTAATATAAGGATCCGAAAAAAAAATTAGGGTTTCATACAAAAAAAATATTATCCCATACAAAATTTTCACCCCCTCATACAATTTTTTTTTCTTTTCGTCGATCACACGGTTGTTCTCCCAGATGGAATCGTATCTAGATATTTAGTGACGTGTTGGTGTAGGGGTAGGGAAGGGGTGTCTTTTTCGTCTTTTTTGTCTATTTCGTCTTTTTCGTCTTTTTCGTCTTTTTCGTCTTTTTCGTCTTTTTCGTCTTTTTCGTCTTTTTCGTCTTTTTCGTCTTTTTCGTCTTTTTCGTCTTTTTCGTCCTTTTCGTCCTTTTCGTCCTTTTCGTCTTTTTCGTCTTTTTTGTCTTTTTTGTCTTTTTTGTCTTTTTTGTCTTTTTTGTCTTTTTTGTCTTTTTTGTCTTTTTTGTCTTTTTTGTCATTTTTGTCTTTTTTGTCTTTTATGTCTTTGTCGATATCCTCAAAATTTTTAATCGCTTTTATCTCCGTAACGGTTAGAGATAGACATACAAAAGTTTTACGGAATATTGTTTTTTTTTTGCTATGCTTGCTTATTTCTCTACAATATCCTCTGTGATTGTTGATTCCATTCTGATGTAGTCTTTTATTGCTTCGTTCACTTCGATATCCTCATTGATTGCTAAATCCACTTCGATATTATCTTCGATTGCTAAATCCACTTCGATATTATCTTCGATTGCTTTTTTAACTTCGATATTCTTTTTGATTGCTTCTCTCACACGATATTCCATTCGATTATTTCTTTCACTTCGACATCCTTTTGGATTACTTCTTCCAGATCAATATCAACTTTGATTGCTTGTTTTACATCAATATCCTCTTTTATAGCATCTTCGATTTTGATATCCTCATTGATTGCTTCTCCCACAAAAATATCTTCTATGATTGCTTCCTCTACATCGATATCGTCTTTGATAACATCTTTCAATTCGCTATCCGCTTTGATTGCATCTTTCTCTTCGATAGCATCGTTGATTGCTTCTTCTTCTTCGAAACCCTCTCTGATTGCTTTATAATTAAAAACATAAACCGCGAGCTGCGTGCAGCTCGCGCACCACCCAACCTCTAGTTATACTATATATAGCTCGATTACCACTGACTGACTCACTGACTCACTGATTGACATGATTGTTCGCCCAGATGCCACCCCGTAGGGTTGAAATTTTTGGTGGATTCGTATGGAGGGAGTGGGGGCGACCTCAGGAAAAATCTGACATTTCCACTTTCCACCCCCACCCCCCATGTATCTCGGAAACTATAGGTCGTAGAGGGTTTGCGCTCAAACTAATATTGCTCAGGGTGCTTTTTAATATAAGGAATTGAAAAAAAAAATTAGGGTTCCATACAAAAAAAAAATTATCCCATACAAAATTTTCACCCCCTCATACAAAACTTTTTTTTCTTTACTTTAATAACATGTGTCGATGTTTGGTGGAATCGTATAGATATTTAGTGTAGGTTAGGTGAAGGTGTAGGTGTAGGGTAGTTGTAGGGTAGTTGTAGGGTAGGTGTAGGGTAGTTGTAGGGTAGTTGTAGGGTAGTTGAAGGGTAGTTGTAGGGTAGTTGTAGGGTAGGTGTAGAGTAGTTGTAGGGTAGTTGTAGGGTAGGTGTAGGGTAGGTGTAGGGTAGGTGTAGGGTAGTTGTAGGGTAGTTGTAGGGTAGGTGTAGGGTAGGTGTAGGGTAGTTGTAGGGTAGTTGTAGGGTAGGTGTAGGGTAGGTGTAGGGAAGGTGTAGGGTAGTTGTAGGATAGTTGTAGGGTAGTTGTAGGGTAGGTGTAGGGTAGTTGTAGGGTAGGTGTAGGGTAGGTGTAGGGTAGTTGTAGGGTAGTTGTAGGGTAGTTGTAGGGTAGTTGTAGGGCAGTTGTAGGGTAGTTGTAGGGTAGTTGTAGGGTAGGTGTAGGGTAGGTGTAGGGTAGTTGTAGGGTAGGTGTAGGGTAGTTGTAGGGTAGGTGTAGGGTAGGTGTAGGGAAGGTGTAGGGTAGTTGTAGGATAGTTGTAGGGTAGGTGTAGGGTAGTTGTAGGGTAGTTATAGGGTAGGTGTAGGGTAGGTGTAGGGTAGTTGTAGGGTAGGTGTATGGTAGGTGTAGGGTAGGTGAAGGGTAGTTGTAGCGTAGCTGTAGAGTAGTTGTAGGGTAGGTGTAGGGTAGTTGTAGGGTAGTTGTTGGTCGATTTCGATTTCTATTTCGATTTCGATTTCGATTTTGATTTGCTTCTTTTACATCAATATTCTCTTTGATTCCTACTCTTACATCAATATCCTCTGTTAAAGCATCATCCTCTTAGATATCCTCTCTAATTGCTTCTTTTACATCGATATCTTCTTTAATAACATCTTTCACTTCGATATCTGCTTTGATGGCATCTTTCTCTTCGATATCATCGTTGATTGCTTCTTTCTCTTCAATATTCTCTTTGATTGCTTCTCCCACATCAATATCATCTTTGATTGCTTCCCCCACATCAATATCTTTTTCGATTGCTTCTTCCATCAAAACATAAACCGCGAGCTGCGTGCAGCTCGCGCACCACCCAACCTCTAGTCTTTATATATGCCTCAACCACACCAGCCTAAATCAGTCCACAGCTGGACATAGCCCTCCTAATAAGAAATGAGAAGTGCCCATAATGCCCGCGGGGGCACAGCTTCTCGCGGACGCTGCTGCCCGACGGCGGTCAGTAAATTTAGCTGTGCTGGAGTAAGGCTGTGTCGCAGTCTGGCTGCCAGAGCTTTATTTGTATGTAATAGGTTTGACCACGTGCCGGTGAGGTTGGCTTGGATTTCGAAGATAAATGTTGGAATCCCTTACTAACTATACATACACAAACAAAATGGTTTTTCATATGTATTTCTAAGTACTTTATCCCGACACAAAATTGGTATCATAAGTAGGTTATTAGAATAAGATCAAATTCATATTACTTATAACCTTCGAATAGAAACCAACTCAACCACCGCTTTCAAAATCATAATGGTTCCAAAACAACCCGCCTTATTATTACGAGGATATCTGATATATGAACAAACTGTCTAATTAACTTTACACAATTTACTTGGCACTGAATTTTCCGATGAGGTTTTTACAGAATTGCAACACTGCTTCAAACATGTTTGTGTAATCACGCGCCATTCTCTCCGTTCGCCATTTTGGCGCCAAATTGAGCAGCTATTTTCCACACTTTGTTTAATAAACCACTATTATTTTACTTATCACTCGTAGATACGCGTGTAATTCCTTTTTCTTTATATATTTTTCATACTAGCTCTTTGGTAGTTATGCGTTGTCATTCCCGTCCGTCGAAGACCATTGACAAAGATCTCAAAGACCTGAATGTGAAACACAAACTTACCTACCTTGCTACAAAATTCGTGTCAATTATAAGAGAATACTTTAGGTAAGTGTTAAAGTCGCCCATTACACAATTATTTTGAATGTCTTTTTCATTAAATTGTAATTATTTGTAAGGTCTACCTACAGAGTAGGTTGGTGGAAGCTGGCTTTCCAATGACGAAGCGTGACAACGATTTCTCATTGGCCAAAATTTTACGTCAATGATACGAATACTTTTTGCGTCGAGCTGAGGATAGAGCGCAATGTCGCTCATTAGGGGAGACATATATATGGATATAGATCCAGCAGTGGACTGCTGTAGGCGGATGATGATAATGATACAAAACAAGTATCCCGCAACGAGAAGGGAAGCCACACCTCTCGGGTCAGTCACGACTCGGCTCTGACGTGACTCAAAGCTGTAGTTGTGCTAGTAAACTTAGTAAAAAGGGTTTATTTTAATATTCCCTCTTTTGTGGTTTTACAGTTTGCATTCTGAAATGTAATGTGCCCGCAATTCAAGCCCCGCTGGGTACTAAAATATTTAAATAGGGCTTTTATAGCTATTAAAGCTAGTGTGGGCACAGACCTAATTTCATTAATGAATTTCACTTTATTTGAACATTCATATTGTTTTTTAGCAGAAGGCCAATTTCAAGGAGCGTTTTTATAGAGAGAGTGCTCTCTTGAAAATCAGGTCATAAAATATTCCAAGTTATAACAAATCCATGCAGCAGTTACGCAGGAACAAACATACTCACACACTCACAAACTTCATCATTTATAATATTAGGGTGATGTAATGTGATAGAAAACATCCCGACCCGAGACAAATATTTGCCGAATACAAACAAACATTTGTCTCACGGTTGAAATAGAACCCGCGATCTTCTGCGTCTCAGCGCCGGGAACCTTTGCCCACTCTGCCACAGAGGTCATCTAATTTGATAATGGCTTACTATGAAATGTTAAACGTGAAAAATGAAGTCTCCTTCCGATTAACTTCTGTTTTGTTATTACAAAGGCCTTCTAATCAAACATCCTAAAAGCCTGGAGCAATCTTAGATCACGTGGCGTTTTTAACATTCTCCAATAGTTCCTTGTCCAACATCGTGGCTGGAATATTTATGGGGTGAAATTGAAGACATCCTATGAATTTTAAGGGCTCTACTGATACATGTTTTTGTTTTTTGACCAAATTCAAACGTCAAGCTGAGGACAGGGTGCAATGGTGCTGGTTAGGGTAGGTCTATGTCCAGCAGTGACCTGCTACTAGCTAATAGGCTGATGATAATGATGAACCAAAATGAAATATTGAATTAAATATATGAATAATTTTGTCAGTAATAAAAAGGTAGTCTTGGTCCGCGGATTGTTCAAGGGAAGAAAGCATAGTGCTTTAAATTACCCAACTATGGCGAAGCAAAAAGTAGGGTAATATATTTGACCGGTATGTAAAGTATGTAAGTGGGTATGTATGTTCATCTATTTCCTCGTAACTCCTCTTAAACTACTTATCAAAATTGTACAAAAGAGTTATTTTTTTAATTGCATCTTAATGGTCTGCTACTTAGAAGCTATACGATATCACATTAAATCATATATTGTCTGAATTTTGAAACCTAAATGTGCAAAAAATCCTATAAAAATCTCTGTAACTGTAAACGTACAGACTAGCTACCAATATGGCTTTATTTAGCTAGGTACTTGTTATAAAAATGCATATTTTTACTGATCATCAAGGCATTTTTTGTTAAGGCATTTTATATTGGTCTTCTGTTTTTGATACTGCTCTTTTCGCTCTATAAAAAATTCCAACGCTCGCAAAAGTATCAGTACCTAACTAAAGTTAATTTCAGCAGTGAAGCATACATGTTATTCCCTTAGTGGTAAAAACGCGTTGACAATCTTTTACAAGACGTAAATTATGGTTTACTGCTTACAGTCTAATATCGTATACACGGCATAATGGCAATCTGTCGCGTAGTTCAAAGAGATAAATTGCTTTATTTAGCTCCATTTAAGGTACCTACATTATGTGCATTATTTGCAAGGTTCAGTAAACTGATTGTTAGAAGCACCATGCTTAACTCTATGTGAAGTAGCATTGCGCAGTAGAGGAAAGCTTGCTTTAGACGCAGAAAGTTGCGGGTTCAATTGAGGTGTCCGCGTGGGCCCAACAAGCTTATTACTTTGTGTTCAAGTATACTTATGTGCCGTTTTGTACAAATAAAATACATAAATTCCCACCGCAAGACAAATGTTTGTATGATTCGCAAGTATTTGTCTCGGGTCTGGGTGTTTTCTACTTAAAATGTGTGTGTGTAACTATAAATTTAGGGAAAACCGATAATGTAGGTACCTACGATTTAACAATTTTGTTTAGGTACTTAGTATTAAATATTTATGATTAACCCAGTCGAATTTAATATTTTCAATGCTAAACTGAAATGTGTATGTGTCGTTTTGTGGAAATAATTTTATTTATTGAATTGTTTTTAGTAATAAATTTATTGCAGGGCAGGCTTGCATCACACGTTCTCCACCACCGACTCTTCGTTTGAGCACGTGCCGACACTCCAAGCAAAGGAATACAGAATACGAATATAGTAAGTACCTATACATACCTACTTTGAGTACCAATTCGCTTATACATACAAAATAAATATTAATATTAAAATGATTTATCATCATTTGCGATATTTTGGAGCATTAACTTTTGCTATCGGCTTCGCTCGGGTTTAAAGTTATCTCTCAGGAACGGTTCTTTTCCTGTATGAAGTACTCTACGTCCTTCCCTGTTATCTCTGACAACGGGTATGTGAAAATTTCTGATGATCGGGTGAGTACTGCTAAAATTAGAAACGATTTTTCCTGTGATCATGGCGCATGCAAAAGGGAAATAAACAACTCGCAAATCATTGTACAGTCCACAGTAGTCTGTCGTATCTAAAACTGAAACCATCATCCACGGACATCAGATTCATCCGCGGACCGACTTTACTCACTTCTGGACATAAACCTCCCGAAGCTAGTGCCATTTACCACGCTCTTGTACTAGTCGCATCCATGAACGCATGGCAACGCGTACTATGTCGTCGATCCATTTTGCTATCTTCCGACACTTCTACCTAAACTCGGCCACCATTTGGTCCATGTCCATGTGCTCGACCTATCATCACAACGCCTCACAATGTGTCCCGTCCGTCCCCACTTGATTTCCATAAGTCGATTTCCAATGTCCTGAGGCCTCATTTACTAACTCGGTTGCTCACCGAAATGATAAGCACCGGTCCTCCTTTTACAAACTTTGACAATATGTCAATTAACGTTCTTTGAATTTCGAAAGATGAAATGTCAAAGTTTGCAAATAAAGGTCCGGTGCCGATCACTTCGGCGTGCAACTGAGTTAGTAAATGAGGCATCTGGACTACAACCGAAGGCACCTCCATTAAACGTAATCTACACTTACCTTCAGGAAATACATTACACACGTGAATACATTTGAGGGACGTTCGCGTACTAGACTAGACGGCTAGACTACCTACATGGTATCTACCTTATGTAATCTCGTTGATAATATTTTGTAAACGCCTGCAATGGCAAAGTCACACTGTTAAATACAAAGAGTTGTGATATTTTTGATAAGGTCCAATAACATTGACTAAAGATTTTACTGTTTGAAATTGTGAATTGTCGTCGGTGTTTTTAAGAATAAATAAATAACTATTATTTTGCTTTACACCTATTTTATTTTAGCTGAATAGCTGAAGCTTTTTTACGCTTTTCAAGAGCTTTATTGAGTTTTATATTTGTTTTTATGCTCATAAACTGATAATATTATTACATACAAGTATCTAAGTAAGCAGGCAACATAAGTATTTAACTTATTCCTCATGATACCAAGTAAATTATTATTCCATATAAGAGCTCAGCTCTTGGCAGTACAGTCAAGTAAATATTTCGATTTTCTTCTTTCTATTGCGGTCTCTTTCACTTCTATAAACGAAATGACGGAGACCTTCATTTCTGTCTGGCTTATGTAGCTTGGTCTTCCTCTTCCATGCTTTCTATCTACCTTTCCCTCGATGATATTCCTAATTGAACTGTCATGTCGTATAAAGTGTCTAATACAATATTTTCCCTGTCAAAACTCAAGAAATATATATTTTTCTTAATTAACTCTTATTAGTGTTACTCCAACTGGGTCTGGTTTGGTGAATATTTGAGAATGAAAATATTTTTTATTTCACACTACGTGAACCTGAGAAGTCTCGAGACCGATTTGATGAAAAATAAAACTGTATCGTACTGTCTTTGAAAGATAAATAATATTAGATATTGTACCTATGTGTCACCTGCAGCACATTATTCTAACGCAACAAGCGAAAGAATTTTCCGTTTGAAAATTGCACTTGAGATGCGATTTAAAATAAGTAGTTCGAATGTTGGAATACTACAAACTGAATTTGCAAGATTCTGCAGAGAATTTTCTGAAAAGAATAGGGCTGAACGTACAATATTGTATTGTAGCTGTATTTGTTTTTAGCACCCGTTCATTTTATTCTAAGAAGCCACACTTTCACCTGAAAAGTAGCTGTGTAGGCGAATGTTTTGAAAATGTAAAGATGTAAACTATTAAAAAAAAGCGTGAAGGAGTAAAATTCAAAAATATTCATCAAATTTCACATGTCATGTCTTCTCATCCAAAGGTATGTCACCTATTAGTATTATAAAAAAAAAGTTTTATACAAAAATGACTTACGTTTAAACTAAGAACAAATCGTTTTCCAATTTTATCATCCATAATGTGCCACCTGAGCTTATATTATTTTGTACCAATAAAACAATTGGAATTTGAATATTAAGCTTTGGGAAAGGGCATAAACCAATATTATCCTAATCGTAATGCTTTGGGAAAAGGTTTAAACCAATATTATCCTAGTCGTAATAGGCCTATTTTCATCAGATATGAATCTGAGATTTGAGAAGATTTGCGTACAACCCTATTGTCGTTCATAACAACTTCCGTTCTTGAAACTACATAATTTAACTTGAGTAAGCACAGGGCCGGATGTAACATTAACTTTAATTTAAGTGGCTAAAGCCACATCATATTTATTACCATTATACATTTACCATTCAGAATTTTATTGCAGTCATGTATGAGGCTTATACATACATTTTACAAAATATGTATATTTACTATCCCAGGGGGATGATTCTACCAATGTGCGTTTATGTCGAAAAGTTGAGTTTCATTCATATTAAAAAAACGGGAATTTTCACGTACCGCTACGGTAAAGCCAACGACGGCATTTCGATTCAATAACCCTTCCCTTCGCTCCCACCCCGTGAGTTATGTAAAGTAATACTGAAAATTTAAAACATAAAATGCGTGCATAAACAAACTCTACCTTGTTTGTACAGTCAGTGATTTATGTGAGTGAATATATGAACTAAAAATATATGATAACAATTTGTTGTTGCATCTTAGCAATTTTGAAAAGTATTGGCACCTACTTCTGAAAATAACTTGAAAACATAATTAAGTTGAGAAATCAATTAGGCGTAAAATTAAAACAGAATAAGTTAGAAGATAAGTTTTCGTGTTTAACTTTTGAGCTGAAATTTGAATATTTAGATACGTAATAAAATTGCTGACCATAAAATAATTTCAGATACGACCGTTTTTTCAATACCTACTTGCTTATTATATAATTATTTTTCATAAATTAAACAAACAAGATGTGATCTTTTTACTTTTAAAAACGTAATAAAATTACAGCGTTCAAAGTTTGTCCCCATAAAAATACTCTGACTCTATTTGGTATACCTGACGATTATAATATAAAGGTCATAATTACTCTTTTACAAAGACGCGTTTTAACGTGTCATTGGCAAAGCTAGTGACACCCCCCTCCTCACTTGCCATAAATAAAAGAAGAATTACATTTAATTTAACTGATGTCAAGACAAGAGATCAAATGCGATTAGAGATTATTACATGAGATTAAACTGCTAGGACAAATCATGCATTCTAAAATTCATTTTTAAAATAGTAGTATATGTACTAAACTAGTAACTACGAAGCGTTTTACCACAAGCACTATGTACCCATCACACTAATAATATAACTAAATAACGAAAGTTTGTATGTTAGTTTCCATTCAATTCCGTACCGGCTGAACGGATTTCGATGAAATTTGGAATATACATATGTAGATTGTGACGAAGATTAGCACAAACTACTTTTATCCAAGTATTACGCGAGTGAAGAAGCGGTCGGACGCTAATTGTATAAAATAGAAAAATCTTATTTTTATTGTCATAGAAGTTTTGAAATTCTCCAGTGCACATTTCTATCGCTAACTGTACCTATAAGGCTGCGGTTAAAGTTCGCTAATGGAAACGTTTGAGAGTTAGGCTTCAGAACTTTTCAACTTTCTATGGATTCTAAGTTATGTTTTCTATATACCCACATACTTGTGCGTTATTCTCAACAATAATACGGGTAATGGCTCAATTACACCAATTCTTTATCAGCCGAAGTATGCTTGGGCGTCGAGAGGCGAATTCGGCCAATTGAAACAAACGTATGTTAAAGACTGAGAACGCGCATACGACTACTCTACCAACATCGTCAATTTCGGTGTGCATACATATTATGATCTGATGTCGTGGGCCTATGACAAACGTGATGACAATTATTTTATGACTCGAGAATCGCATGTCAGTTTTAGTGAACGCACTACTACGTATGACAAACGATACGCGACGTCGTCCAATTCCATCGAACGTTGATGTCCGTTCTTACTTTGGCTGATGACGGCCGATGACGGATTCGGTGTACTTACCGTTAGCCTCGGTTACAACAAATCCATCACTTGCCGAGGTATGTTCAGGCGTTGTTGGCCGATTTTAGGTGACTCGAGAATCGAACAACATCGGTTGTTACGACGCCGGCTATCGACTGACGACCCCGATTATAATTTGGCCGACGACGGATTAACGACGCCTGATCATACGGCTGTCGACGGATTATGTGTACGCGTACCATAAGGTTTTACGAGTTTTCCGCCGAGATAAGACGTCATCTCCATCATGTGAATTTTCGAACGTATTCGAGCTTATGATAAATATACGGGACAATTCACACATGATTAACAGATCTCAAACTTGGCAGAGCTTATACGGGAACCAGAGACCGACAAACATATTTAGATACTCATCTAACACCCCGACATAAACTATTCAAAACAAAATAGGGCCCACCCAAAATATTACAAAAGTTCGACCGTATTTTTTTTACGGTACTTTTTGTAAATTCAAGTAACGTAACCCTCAAGTGGATATTTTAACAGATCGTTTTGACTGTTTGCTATGTCAAGTTTGACAAAATTCTCAAGATAGACAAAAAACAAAATTTCCTCAAAACATCACATTATGCACTTTCATAATCACTCGTGTTCTGCACCCCATAACAAACACTGGTTGTTACTCTAATTTTGTTTATTAATTCATGTGGTGTTAAAACTTTGTTTACGATGGCAATGCCACGACCTAGACGTCATATGGACACAGAAACTTCTACAAGAGCGATTGTTTTGATTCTAGAGGGACGTTCACAGAGATCGGCAGCTTTAAGCTTGGGTGTGTCTCGACGTGCAATCCGAAATGTGTGGGAACGCTTTCAGGAGACAGGTAGTGTTACCAGGAGACGTGGCACAGGTAGAACGCGTGCCACCACCTCCCAGGAAGATCGATATATACGACTTACTGCACGTCGCGAGCGCACTATAACCGCGCGGACCTTAAAAAATCGCCTACGTGAAGCTACTGGTACACGAGTGAGTGACCAAACTATCCGGAATTGGCTCCATGAAGACCAGCAACGCTCCAGAATTCGTGCTGTTCCACTGAAGTTGCGCATCAGAGCGCCTCGTGCAGCGCGTTTAAGGTTTGCACGTGACCACCTTGAATGTACCATGGACAATTGGAGAAAAGTGCTCTTTACTGATGAGAGTAAAGTAAATTTTTTTAGTGATGATAGACGTGTACGAGTGTGGCGGAGACCAGCAGAAAGGTTTTTGAACCCTTGCATTCAAGAAACTGACCGCTTTGGTGGGCCCAGTGTAATAGTGTGTAGCGGAATCAGTTTAATGGGAAAAACTGAGCTGGTTTTCTTGAATGAAGGCAACGTGATCGCTGTCAGTTACGTCCAGCATGCATCATCCAGCCTCATGTGATCCCTTATGCACAGCGATTTGGTCCAGATTTCATTCTAATGCAGGACAATACTCGGCCCGTACGACCCAACGTGCACTTTCCGAAGCGCACATCGATGTTTTGCCTTGGCCTGTCATGAGTCCGGACTTAAATCCGATTGAGCACGTATGGTATCAGCTCAAAAGAAGGTTGAAAGAAAATTACAGCGCCATCAACAGTCAACAGGAGCTGGTCAACGCACTAAAACTCTGTTGGGAACGGATTCCTGAACAAAACGTGTCCCACCTCATAGAGAGCATGCCAAACAGGCTCAGAGAATGTGTAAGGAACAGAGGAGGACCTACAGGTTACTAAACAACAACACTTTAGAACACCCGCAACCCTGTAACGACATTTAAACGAATGTGTATGCAACAAAAGTAAATTCAGTTAAATTTCGTGATTTTTGTTTCATAAGGAAATCTGATGTTTTTTCAATTATAACTCTGTTCTGTGAACTGTTTTTTGTCGTTCTTAAACTTGTTAACACTTTAATAAACTTAATTTTTGAAAAAAAAGTACGTAAAATTTATATTTTTTTTTTGCGGAAAATCTTGGTAAATAAAATTGGGCCCATTTTGTTTTGAGTAGTTTAGAACCAACATCCATGTTCACCACACAAATGTTTGTCCTGCAGCTCGGTCGGGAGGCAGAGCTACTGCGAACTGAGCTATGCCTTACTAACTGATGATGCGCTAAAAACACTATAAAGCTTGGTGTACACGGGTAGAGTACACAGTAGTGTAGAAACAATGCTACTAACAGTATCAATATAGGCAGAATTGTATGAGTAAAGTACAAACATTTTAAAGAGTAGAGTGACTTCTGTACCACTTGTGTTCCCCCACTTCCGTGCCCACCCTACTCTACCGCACACTTTCCTGCCTACGAGACCCATGTAGGTAGAGAGTGAAACTGTGTGAAAACTAGACTTGCTTGCGTGAGCATTTTTCCATTTACAATATTCAACTTACGTGCGTGGCGAACACAGGTAGTGCTACTAAATGTATCAATGTAGGCGGCATTGGAAGAGTGAAGTTCAAAAATTTGAAAGGGTAGAGTGATTAACCCCGCAGACAAGCTACTCTACCACTTGCCTACCCCCACCCCGATGCCCACTTTAATCTGCCGCACATTTTACCGTTTTACCGTACTAGACCCAATTATTCGTATAGTAGATTTAAACTTGTTTATATTTACGTGTAGACAGTTACTCTACTAAAACTGGTAGAGTAACAAGTTGGTTGACTCTACCCGTGTATACCAGGCTTAAACGCCAAGAGGAAGTAGGCCGAGTAAAAGATGTAAGATTCTATACCAAAATGATTATAGAAACTGTCAACTTTCTATATCAATGCCATTGCCTTGAAGTAGGTATAATTACACCCACATATTGACATACTACAATGCCCTGATTAAATGTAGCGGAATAACGCAGCTACTCGTAATATCCTGTCACTAGATATCGAATTGTTAGCTGCAGGGCTTTATTGGATAGAGTGGGAAAATATGGAGAACCATTCGTAAATAATAATACATTATTGTTACATGATGTTTTTATTTTTATTTATTTATTTATATTTTTTTATTTATATAGTCTACCTAGACAAAATATGAATGTAGTATAATATCGCTTAAAAATTCGTCAGCTTCGTTAACAGCTACTAAAGCTCCGTTGGTAATAACCAGTGATCGGAATTAGGTGAGCTAAAATACCTAAAGTTCGAAAAATAACAGAGACTAAGTGGAGACGCCTTGCGACTAAATATTTTTCCGGGAAAATTTTCCCGGGTTTCGAGAAATTACTTAGGTCCATCTAAAATTAATACAGTAAAATAACAATCGAATTAATTTCCTCTTCTTATTATTGATAACAAGAAGAGGAAACGAATTCGATTGTTGTAAAAAACGGTAAGCACGATTTTTATTGTTTTCAACAAATAAAATGAACGATGTAAGTAAGCGCGGAAGCTAATGTGATTTATAAACCAGCTTTAGTAAATAGCTATAGTAATAAAAACATTTATTTAAGCAAGGGAATAAAAAAGCCATTTTATAGTTTTTGTACCATTTATTCATTTTGTACAGATAATGGAACTCAAAATCAATAATTAAGAAAGTAACCAGTCCTACCTAAGATACACAGTCGGAACTCTAAACATTATTTCCATTGATGTTGAATTTGTCCCTTAATCTGAATCGCTAACGTTTTCATCATGGACGGAGTATAAAGAAATATCTTCGTCCGGAGAATTAAAGAAAATCATTAGGAGTTTTTCCATATTATCTATTTTCAAACGATTTCTTTTTGTACTTAAAATCCATTTATACGTAGAGAAGGACCTTTCAACATCAACTGAAGTTACAGGTACATATTTATAGAATGACAATAATTCATTTTCATTATCTAATCCTTTATCTATATTTTCACAAATGTCTCTTAATGCATCTAGATCGGGATTTCTGTCCATAACGTTTTCTAATTTTTGTTTTACTGGTTCAGAAGAACACCAGCTTAGAACAATTCTTGCTTCATCAAAAATATGGAAAGATTCCGTCAACAATAAGTTAGACTTTTGCAATTTTTTTAATGAAATTTGAATTATTTTAAAATATTCGTCAATGTAATCTAAATCAGTTTTTAAACTTTCTTTTCCTAGGACAGTTTTAGCATGCCTGATAGACAAAGAATCAGAACTTCTTAGAAGTCTTACAATAGTTTTTATTTCTTCGTAATATTCAGCATAATACGAAGCTGCTTCTAGCCATGTACCCCACCTTGTTATGACAGGTTCAGGTGGCAATGGCAGGCTCGGAAATTTTTCCCTTAACAATTTTACTCTATTAGGAGCCTTTAAAAATATTTTTTTTACATTTGAAATTAAAGTATCCACATCCGCATATTGTGTCCGTATTTTTTCTGCAACGCGGTTAAGAGCGTGTGCTAAACAGGTAACATGTATCATATTTGGCAAGGAGTTCTTTAACATTCTTCCTGCTTTAAAAAGTTTTAAACTCTGGTCGATTTACTCGTGACCAGGGTATGTTACACAATATAAGAAATTGTATTAAATCTAAATAAAATTCTTCGTTCACTTGCCTAGCAGTACCTTGATGTTTTGGTCCGTCAATATGCCTCTGTATATTGCTTTTTTTGCATACAATAGAATTCTCACATTTAGAACAAAATATCGTGTTGCTAGCGGGGTCGTGGTACAATTCGGGGTGATCTCTAATCCACGACTGTACAATCCCGTCGGTAGGTTTGGTCGCCATTTATTTGCTAGTTGCGTTGAGGCAGAAAAATTACTGAAAACAATGAGACAAATATATAGTTTCTACACTTTTCCAGGGACGTCTTCGCGTAAAATATAGTTTGATGATAGAATTGCCAGTAGCTCCAACATTTGTGCACGAACTCAAATATAAAACACTGAATAAAATTCCATAAATAAATAGTTGCATAAAATTGTTTGAATTTGGTAAATTTATCAAAAGCAGTCTAATATTTAGAATGTTTTAAAAGTGTAGTACAAATCAAAGACTTACCAAGTAATTTGATTGCCGTAAAGCGCAGTAAATTTCTGGTTGCAGTAAATCGTAGTCCGTAAATTCAAGCCAAGGTAGATAGGTACAAGTAGTGATATGGTTGCAATAAATCGCAGTCCGTAAATTCAAGCCAAGGTAGTTATGTGAAGCAGATCCAATAATCGATACGAAAACAGGTTAATAAAATATTCACGAGTCTAAGATACACACGCTGCCGAGGTAACTACAGAAGTGATGCACGCACGCATACAAGTTATGACGCCGTTTGGATGCAAAACACCCTCACCCTTCAACCCTTTTGTCATTGTTTACTTAAACAATGATTCGTTTCCCAGAATAGCCAAAGCATGCTGTCCCTTTCTTAGCGTTTGTTGTTGTTGTTTATCACTGGTTTGCTGTGTATTGCTACAAACACTTAAAGGGACAGCATGATTTGGCTATTCTGGGAAACGAAAACATAGGCGAATCCAGTTTTTTACCTGAGTTAATAACAAAATAAATCTTATTGAAGTTTGTTAAAAAGGAAAATTAATTCAGTTAGTTTTCTGTATGAATAACATTAATATTAAATGTACTTAACTGATATCCTAAAACTTGGAACAAATTCCCAATTTCCGGGAAAGATTTCCCGGAAAAAAATGTTAATGGTAAGGAAGTCTCCATTTTTTTTGACTCTATTCTTTGAACTTTAGGTAAATTAGCTCACCTAATTCCGATCACTGGTAATAACGTCTGCATGCATGAATCGCTGGTTCGATCCCCGGCTAATAATATGAGAAAATTTTGTGATTTTGGCTATTTGGCTATTATGATACTATAGCCTGCACCAGCTTCCACACGCGGCTTCACTCGCTTGCTACCCGGATAAAAAGTGACCTGGATGTATAATCCAGGCCACGCACACAATTTTTCAAGTTTCATAAAAATACGATAAGTAGTTTTTGCTTGAAAGAGAAACAAACAACTATCGTTCGTCACAAACTTGCACATTTATAATATTAGTAGGATAGTGTATTTTTAACTAAGTTTCTCATTAGTTGTGGACCACCATCTTCCAAGTCACCCCTTTTGGGATAACATACGGATTCAACAGACTTTATCTAATCTAATTACTGACCAAAGCAAATGCCTAAGTTTAACTATCCGCTAAGTTTAAGTTGGTCCCAGCTTTTATTATATAGTTCCCATAATACAAGCTCTGCTTAAATTGGAAGCTGTGTGATAGTGTCCAGCATTATTTTTTTATTTATTTATTCTATTTCGAGAGCTTGTCAATAGTATTTTTAACAAAAAGACATTTGAGAAAATTTAAACCAACTGAAACGAGTTTTTGAAAAATATAGCTCCGTTTTAACGTGACTAGTATGATAAAACAATGCTGAAAAAGCTTTCTATTCATCTAGGGATCAATTTCAATTCTTTTTGATCGTTTTGTTTCTCGAATCTAGAGCTCAACTTTAAATTGAAATAAACAAGTAAGTACAAAATCTTCACAACCGATCTTTGTCGCTCTGAAGTTCAGCTCCTTATATTGGTGGTGGAGTTTTTATGCCTCTGACATGACATGGCAACAGTGCCTTCTCAAGAACGGAAGCGCTCAAATTTATAAATACCACTATACGGTCACGCATCCAAGAAGGGACGGGGTGGAGTGCAGCCTAACCAAGATAATCTGCTAAGAACACCGGAATAGGTAAGCTACGCCACGAGCGCTTCGAGAGCTGAAATGGTCTTTAAAGAACCTGTAGGCCTGCATCCTTAGATTTTCCATCTGAAATTGCTTCATTTCTTAAAACATATAACTGGGATTAACGTTCGTAACCTTTGATTTATAAAGTTTAGTGACCGTCTAGGTTGAACAAATTACGTGATGGATTGCTCTGAAAAGGCCGATTAAAATTGCTCAATTTGTAACAGCAACAGGTGATAAATAGTAACAAGATTATTCGGTATACTATGTATTTTTAAATCCTGCAAAAATGTAAACGAAGAAATGTCACCGATAAAGTGACTAATTCCAACCATTGAGTTAAATAAGAAGAGATGCAAACCTCCTTAACAAGTGTCAAAATATAGTAACTACTTATTGATGGCGAAGACGTAGCTTTGAAAATAATTGTCATTTTGAAGGAAACATATAATTATCTCTTTTATATAAACTGGCCTGCTTTGAGAATGGCAGTTGATTTTATAGAGATAGCTACAATGCTTGAAATAATAAGCTCGATGATGCCTGATCTACATTTTTTTCCCGAAAATGAATGTGATTTTTTACTCATTGATTAGAAATAAGTAATATAATAAACCCCGTAACAACCACAACAACGTACAACGTAGCGCAGTTGGTAGTTTTCCAGTATTTATCTGCCATGGGTTCTAATCCCATCTTCATCATCGTCATCATCCACAGCCCGACTTCACCCACTGCTGGGTATAGGCCTCCCTTTGTATGTGCCAATCCCCACGGTTCAAAGCTCGTCATCCAGTTTCGGCCCACGATTGATGCTCATGCCACCTGATGTAATTCCACTGAGTCGAAATTTATGGGATACTAGCTTTTTCCATATGCGCTCTGTAATTTTTGCGTCAAAGAGTAACAAACATCCATACATCCATAACTACTCACAAATTTTCACATCTATAATATTAGTAGGAAGAAGGATAGGATTATAGATTTTCCCTGAAGTTTAAACTTACATGTGACTGTCAGTCACTAAAACAGTACCTGTCAAGTTTTTTCTTTTAGCCTGCTTTACGTTTTCATAGAGTACAAATGGTTCTCCAGTCACCATTTATTACCACCATATAGTTGAAAAGTGAATTGTTTAAGAAAATAACTGATCGTCATAACTTTGTGATATTATCACTAATCATATTATTAGATCGAAATAGTAAACTTTGTCTGGCGAAATAAAATAAGTGTTTTAGTTTGTGCCGACATATAATAGCGATCGTAATATCACTCAACCACCGCATGTAACGTCAAATGTCTTCCGGTCTTCCTTTTATTTCTTTGAGTTAATAATTTAATTTCATGAATGATGGCATTTATCAATAGAAGTGAGTGATCTATTTGAAATGATCTTAAATATGCTCAATACTCAATACTCAATTATTTATCAAATAATCATTCATTCATTCATTCATTGCATCAATAAATATACAGGTTAACAAGGTGGTTTGCTACTTTATGTATTATGAATTATTTTAAGAAATTAAGAGCTTAACAAAGATTTTATTCGTTATCAAAATCTCCCACAATAATCGGGAAAACTACACATTTTTTTGCTGGCAACATTACATGGCATGAACTATATAACTAAATTTTCTTTAATATTTGCTGCAATTTTAGCAAAAAATCTATAGATATTCATGAAAAAAGTAATTACGCGTGATTCTTTACGCAATTGAGTTCAAGAAATGCACTTTTTCATCACATTATTTGCCTATTTCGCGGCAGTGTCACTCGGTCGATGTCAAGATGGCGACTGTATGAAGAAAGGAGAGGATCTTGGCCATGGCCAAGACCTGAGCCTACACGCATTTTGGCCGGTACTACGCATCTAGTTACTATAGTAACAATATATATCAATGAATTCCACGGTGACAGGAAAGTGAACTAAAATTTTGATCTCTATGGCTTATTATTTATATATTTCTTGCCCGAGGCTTTGCTTAAGCAGGATTTTATTTTATAGAATGACATAATTATTTAGCTAGACTTGATAGTGCGTTAGGCTGTGCCCTCAGAGATGAAATAAAATAAACAAATTAGATGTTTTTTATAGGTACATTAATATACCCTCGAGAGCAATGAATCCGGGTCACTCAAAGAATCCAAAAAATCTCGGAAAGTAAGAATGCTAGGTTAATGCAATAAATTGTATTTAATAGACAATTTAATACTCCTTAAATGAAAGTATTAAAACTTCTTAGTTATTGTAAAGTTATATCATAAAAAAATCAAATTTGAAAAGGGAACACTGTCGAAGATGGAACTACGAAATTACAGGATTTGTTTTTGCTTTTGTTTGTAATCTGTCATTTATGTTGGTACATAAACCAGGTTGATAGTGCTCAATATTCATTATTCAAGCTGAAATCATGTCGCTTACACTTGAAGAATGCACCAGAATACTTACATTGGTGGAAACCGGCCGGAGTCAGCGCGATACAGCCAGGACTGTCGGTGTGTCGCTGTCAACAGTACAAAGAGTTCTCCGACGTTACGAAGAAACTGGTTCTAACCTACGCAGACCAGGAACGGGCAGAACTAGGTGTACCACAGCACGAGAAGACCGATACTTGGTGAACACCATGCTTCGAAATCGCTTTCTCACAGGAACTGAACTCACAAATCAGTTTCGACGCCTCGGAGGAAGTAACCCAAGTGCATGGACAGTAAGACGTCGGCTTGCTGAATCTAACTTAAAACCCCTTAGACCTGCAAACGGCCCTAAACTGGAGCGTGGCCATCGTATTTCAAGACTAAGATATGCCCAGAACCACGTAAATTGGAGTATTGAAGATTGGTCGAAAGTTATGTTCTCCGACGAATCAAAATTTATGCTCTACAAGCACGATGGAAGACACAGAGTGTATAGAAGACCAGGGGAAAGATTCAAGGAAGCATGCATCGAAGAAAAAGTAGCCTACGGTGGTGGGTCTGTACTTGTGTGGGCCGGAATTTCCTCTGAAAGTCGCACAGAGCTGGTGATCATAGAAAACGGCTCTTTAACTAGCGTAAGATATGTTGAAGAAATCCTCAACGAACACGTTGGTCCATTTATGGTCAATTTGGGTGAGGATGCTATATTTATGCATGACAATGCCCGACCTCATACAGGTAGGATTGTGAATGACTACCTTCAAGAGATGAACATTACTTGTATGGAGTGGCCAGCGCGCAGCCCGGATATCAACCCGATCGAGCATGCTTGGGACGAGCTAGGGAGATGCGTAAAACAACGAAACCCTCCCCCAATCACGCTTCCTGAGCTCAAAATTGCTCTCACAGAGGAATGGGAGAATATTCCCCAAAATCGTATAAGGAACTTGGTGTACAGCATGCCAAACCGCGTAAACGCAGTAATGGAAGCACGAGGAGGTAATACGAAGTATTGAAATTCAAGAAAATCGTCATAAAGTTCAAAAATTTCATGTTTCCTATTTTTGTTTTAAGGAGAGATCAGCAATTTTTTTTCTTTATGTAATTTTGTGTAAATAAAATGTATGGTGACTCATATTTTTTTAACTTTCATTTAAGGAGTATTAAATTGTCTATTAAATACAATTTATTGCATTAACCTAGCATTCTTACTTTCCGAGATTTTTTGAATTCTTTGAGTGACCCGGATTCATTGCTCTCGAGTGTAGTTTAAAAAATATCTTTGTACTTACATAAATTACTTATATTTGAACATGTCGTTTAAAACACACAAATACACACAAATACTTATTGGTAAATACTATTATTATTCGTATAAGATGATGGCAGCAGTTGCCTTCAAAAGTTACAAAAATACAGAATGTGTAGTATCAATGCACTTGAAGGTTCGGTGGCCAGTATTCCCCAGAATGTGACCAGTGCTATAAATTAATTAGCCATAAAACATGTTTGTCATTAAATATCTTTGTAAGGAAACAAAGTATTAGACAAAATATATGCCCGAATCATAATTTATTTACACTATGACCAGTTTCGGCTAAAATTAAAATTCCTAGATTTTTTTATGATGAAACGTAGTCACGTCGTAGTTACCAAAGGAGGTAAGTTTTTGACTGGTATCCCCTTTGTTTACCATTTTTGCAGCTTTATACGAGACAGGGTATACACTTAGTGTGACTCTAGTCAATTAGTGAAACGATTAAGTAAGGCAGTGTACTTAACTACCAACCACTGTGACGCCACAATTCAGTGTAAAAAAATAAATAAAGAAAATTCAAATTTTTCATTTATAGTATGTGATGGGCCACACTTTTTGTTATATTACAAAAAAATGTGTCTGGTGTACGTGTGAGAACTAAACTAGACTTTACATAACCAAACGCGGCTTGCCTGGCGATTAGTTGCCTTAAATATCGGCCGTGTGGGAGCACCTTTGCAATTTTTAAGAAGGTTACGTAAAAGGGCTTCTGACTCAGAAAATAACAAACAGATAAATAGATGATCGTAAGTTTTACATTGAGAGATGTGACTTATGAGCCTTATCACGTGAAATATAAGTGCTGTGTTTTTGCGTCGTAGTTCTCAGTAATCGTAATGTGTAATTTTTTTTTTCGTTATGTTTCTGGCAGCCGGTTTTTAATAAATTTACGTTTGGAAGGGTGATTTCAAAGGTACCTACGGTGTATCGCTATGAATGCCTTTGTGCGAATGCGCTCTTAAAAGGACCTACTCCTTTGACTCTACCATTTCAATTTGCTTGCAATATTTAGTTTTCTGGAAACATGTATGTGAAAAAACAGGGGAAAGTTGTGACTCAGCCCTAGAACAGCTGTTATCGTAAAACTTTATCCTATTAGCGCCCTGCACACGTAAAGTTCGGACCGCAGGAAACAGCACGCGCCATTCCAACCCGCACTCCGAAACATACGTGTAGATGCGCGGGGCTAACAGTCCGATCTGGCATATCGACGCGAAGGCAAATCTCACAGTTTTAACCGCGCATCACATCAGTGATCAGATCAGTCCCAGATGCGCGGTCCGATCTTTACGCGCCATTAGCACGACAGTTTGATCCGCAGTCTAAACCATACAGATCGGACAGCGGTTTGGAACGCAGTCCCGATGAGCGGTCCGATCTTTACGCTTATGTAGCTCTGCTTTAATTTTAGGGCTGCAACACAAGACAAACAAAAGCTTAACGTTTTTGGAGAAAAATTTGTAATCACGAATTTTAACTGAGGTTCATCTGAGAAGCCTTGGTCGAAATCATCTTCTTTCATAATTACATACGAATTCAAACTTACCCTGTATAGAAACAAGAACATAGAAACAAGGTGAGCCAGACTAAATAAGTTTAGCTCGCTGTGTAGCCTGCTTTTAATACTGGAATACCTCAGCATGTATATATAACACTAAGCGAATGTTACATAAGTTTTTTCGCATTTTTTGTTCTTATTGCATTTAATTTATATCTATATAGTGCTTACATTATGTATGGTTTGCGTCCATTTTGTTTTTGAAAGGAGAATGCCGTCTGATGTATGGCGCTCGGTACCAAGACTAAAGTGAGTGCGTCAAAAAAATCTCCATTAAGTTTTTAGCAGTTTTTAGTCGACTCTACTGACAAAATAATTAAAAATGAGGGTTACTGCCATAGTAACACTTTACATCAATGTTTGTTGCCATAGTAACATATATATCATTAGTTATTTCAGTCTAATGGCGGCGTAAGGTGGAAACCAAATCAACAAAACATTTTTTTACTTGATTATTAATCCCGTCGGTGTGTAAAACTTAAGAAAATGTTAATGTCATTTATAAAATATAATAAATTGTATGGGATACGTTCGGTTTTTACGCAATTGGTACGGGTTCTCGGCATTCTCCTTTCTGCAAATCTAACTATTATGATGAATGAGAAAATTAGTTTGTTTGTTGATTTGTTTGTTCCACTTTCACGCCTGAACTCTACTCAACTGACTACTGTGAAATTTCGCATAGACGTTGTCAGAGGTACAGAAAACAATACAGGGTAATAAGTACACCCAGAAAAATATTCTCGAGTGATAGAAAAATAACTTTAACGCGAGTGAAGCCGTGGGACCTAATAATTAAAAAATAAATTATGTGAAACCTCAAACAAGGTTAACTGGACAAGGGAAAGTCAGTACATATATACAAAAAAGACATGGGGACACTACTTTCATCCAGATTAAGAGTCCTGTTTCCGAGGGATAGGAAAATAACTTTTGACGCGAGCGAAGAAAAAAGCTAACCCTAAATATTTAATGATCACTTTTAAAAACTAATAAGAACCTAATATAATCATCATCATAGGTCTAATATCAGTTTAACATAAATGTAACACAGTAATGTGTTTAAGTGTTTAACGTATGTTTGTGTTGTGTTCTGAACACAATTTCCACTAAAGATGGATTAACTGTCCTGGGAGACATTACTGTTTTATTATTGGTATAATAAAACGAAACTGTCCCAACAATAAAACAATAATGCATCAATTTTATAACAATGGCAAATATCACGTATTTATGAAAACACGCACAAAATCAAATTGAAATTATAGCCGTAGAATAGCCATAATTTCAAAATGGTTATCTAATGCTTTCACCTCTATTATATTGGTTTAAAATGATGATGAAGCTTTTATTGCATGCAGCCGGTATAGAGAGGACATAATTAACTTAACGTAAGTACCCTACAAGTTTATTAGACTATTATATTGTCTATTGTCATTGCAATTATCCCTATTGGATACTAATTTAACTGTCTAAAATTGCGCACCCATTCTATATTTGTATGATTTATCTTGGCACATTTATGCCGTGAATTAGTATTTCTATATTTTAGTGTGAAGGGTATGTGAGCCAGTGAAATAACAGGCACATGAAGCTAAACACGCTTTAGCAGTGGACTGATGTAGGCTGTTGTAGCTACTTTTTATCATTTTAGAACAGTATTTTAGCCAGTTATAGCTGGGGCTATGTAAGCTTGAAGCGAAGACATGACTGAATTTAATTAGTGCAGTTCGTGGTATGCAACCGCACGTTTGTTCTATACGAGCTTCAGAATTGGCTCACAAAAACAAGCAGAGCATTTTCTGGGAAGCTGAAATACTTGCTAGCATTTAACGCCTGCGGGGTGGTCGGCTGAATCTGTTGCAAACAGAAATGATTGACACCGATCCTATTTTTTACAAACTGTGACAGTTTTTCGATTGACCTGCATTGCATTTCGATGGATGAGATGTCAAAGTTTGTAAAAACAGGATCGATATCAATAATTTCTGTTTGCAACAAATTCAGCCGATCACCCCACAGTGGGGTTACTGGTATTTTGACTTTGACTCAATCATGGTTTTGAATTCCGGTCGTGCAAAAAGATTGCAATCAAAAGCTGAGCTGACAGATGTCTTACACAAATTCTTAGGCACAGGCCTCACATGTCTGACCTGGCGCGGGCATGGCGCGGGCGCTTTCCTATTCCATTCAAGTTTAATACAAAATGCACGGAAATAAAGCACAATTTAGCTCGACGACTTCGCGTCATAACCACGTCCGATCAACGACATACCGTGTGTCCTAAATTATACTTTATTTCCATGCATTTTGTATGAAATTTGAATGGAATAAGAAACCGCCAGTGCCATGTCTGCGCCCGACGCTAGTCACATTCATCGGGCACGGACATGACACGGACATGGCACAGGTGGTTTCCTATTCCATTCAAATTTCATACAAAATGCATGGAAATAAAGCACAATTTAGGGCACATAGTATGTCGTTGCTCGGACGTATGACGCGCCTTTTCGGCGCCCGCGCCCGATCGCCGCCAGATGAGCGTCAGATGGCCGCCAGTTCGTAGTATGTACTTGCTTGCGACATACGTCTGTTAGTGATGTAAAAATGCGTGACGAATGACGATATCGAATTTAATATTGAATTTTGTGAATTGATTGTAAAATATGCAACGCTTTATGATCATTGTCGTTCTGATTATTGTAACTGAAATGTTCAAGATAAATTGTGGCTGGAAATCGGAAAGAGATTAAACTAAACCGGTATTAAGATTTTTTTATGTAATACCCATGGTAATACTAGCTGATCCTTGTGCAAATTCGTTTGCGCGTATTTTCTTCATCTGTATCAGGGCCCGATTTGGTAACCCAATGAAGAGGTTTTCGGCAGGGTTTTTTCAAAAGCTTAGTAATTTAGTAATTTCAAAAGCTTAGTTAACCCTCTCCGTATGGATTACACTATTATTTGATGGGTCTAAACCATTCAAAACCCTTTTGATTAGGTTACCTGATCATGACGGTTATCAATAGTATTGGGTTTTGGTATTATTCCAAAACCCATTCCTTAGGGTTACCCTTTTTATCATTGTAACACGGGTTATACGTGGGTTATAGGAGATAAAGGAGAAAAAAAAATCGGTCAAAAGATGAAAATTAATTGCGGTAATTGTGTTCTAAGCATTAAGGGCGGAAATACAGACTACTAATTGTTTATTTTACGCAATAATAATTATATTATAATAAAATTGGAATAAATTTTCAATAACAGCTGTCAAACCTAAATCGACCATATCTCGAGAACTACTTATCTTAGACTTGCCTTTACTAGCTCAAATGATAGCTATTGACAAGACCTTAATTTTCAATGACAGCTGTCAAACTTAAATTGACCATATCTCGAGATCTACTTATCTTAGACTTGCCTTTACTAGCTCAAATGATAGCTATTGGCAAGACCTTAATTTTCGATGACAGCTGTCAAACTTCAATCGACCATATCTCGAGAACTACTCATCCTAGACTTGCTTTTACTAGTTCAAATGATTGCTATTGACATGAACTTAATTTTCGATGACAGCTGTCAAACTTAAATCGACCATATCTCGAGAACTACTCATTCTAGACTTGCTTTTACTAGTTCAAATGATTGCTATTGACATGAACTTAATTTTTGATGACAGCTGTCAAACTTAAATCGACCATATCTCAGGAACTACTTATCTTAGACTTGCCTTTACTATCTCAAATGATTGCTATTGACAAGAACTTAATTTTCGATGACAGCTGTCAAACTTAAATCCACCATATCTCGAGAACTACTCATCCTAGACTTGCTTTTACTAGCTCAAATGATAGCTATTGACAAGACCTTAATTTTCGATGACAGCTGTCAAACTTAAATCGACCATATCTTGAGAACTACTCATCCTAGACTTGCTTTTACTAGATAAAATGATTGCTATTGACATGAACTTAATTTTCGATGACAGCTGTCAAACTTAAATCGACCATATCTCGAGAACTACTCATCCTAGACTTGCCGTTACTAGCTCAAATGATAGCTTTTGACAAGACCTTAATTTTCGAAGACAGCTGCCAAACTTAAATCGACCATATCTCGAGAACTACTCATCCTAGACTTGCTTTTACTAGTTCAAATGATTGCTATTGACATGAACTTAATTTTCGATGACAGCTGTCAAACTTAAATCGACCATATCTCGAGAACTACTCATCCTAGACTTGCTTTTACTAGTTCAAATGATTGCTATTGACATGAACTTAATTTTCGATGACAGCTGTCAAACTTAAATCGACCATATCTCAGGAACTACTTATCTTAGACGTGCCTTTACTATCTCAAATGATTACTATTGACATGAACTTAATTTTCGATGACAGCTGTCAAACTTAAATCGACCATATCTCGAGAACTACTCATCCTAGACTTGCTTTTACAAGCTCAAATGATAGCTATTGACAAGACCTTAATTTTCGATGACAGCTGTCAAACTTAAATCGACCATATCTCGAGAACTACTCATCCTAGACTTGCTTTTACTAGCTAAAATGATTGCTATTGACATGAACTTAATTTTCGATGACAGCTGTCAAACTTAAATCGACCATATCTCGAGAACTACTCATCCTAGACTTGCCGTTACTAGCTCACATGATAGCTATTGTTAAGATCTTAATTTTCGATGACAGTTTTTAGTTTAACAGCTGTCATCGAAAATTAAGATTTTATTAGTAGCTATCATTTGAGCTAGTAACGGCAAGTCTAGGATGAGTACTTCTCGATATGGCAAATTCAAGTTTGACATATGTCATTTAAAATAAAGATCTTGTCGATAGCTATCTTTTGAGCAATTAACGGCTAGTCTAGGATGAGTAGTTCCAGAGATATAACCATTTACAGATGAATTTGTAGAATGAGTTTCGAGTGGAGCTTTGAGTTGAGTTTTGAGTTTGAGTTTTAGAGTGACAGTGACAGTGACAATCCAAAATTATTATTCAAAATAGTTTTCAAGGTCATATTTTTTCTTTTTAACACGTTGACTGCGGGTCTCGGAAATAACGCTTTACAAAATGCTCATTATGTGTACTGTTGGCTTTGCCTAATAAATACAATAAAAATAAAAAATAACGCTACGCAGAGTACTCTGCGATGATGCCCTATGAAAACTGACTGAAACATATTTTTTTCTTTTTAACATATTGACTGCTGGGCCTCAGTCATGACATAACTGATGACTTATGAAAACTGAAGCACCATTTTTTTCTCTTTAATATGTTGACTGCGGGTCTCGTATATGACAACGCATACTCTGCGATGATGACCAATGAAAACTGACTGAAACACAGCACTTTCCTTATGTTTTCAAAACTTTTCTTTAATGCAGTGACGCTTTTCCTTCAACCAAATAAAGCGATCCGAACTAATACCTAATGATTGATGACATCAATCAAGAGTCAAAATCTAAATTCCCCCACCCAGTGTCAGGCGTAATGATAATCATTGTGTAACATTCAAAAAAACCTATCAAGAGGTAACTCCATTCATTCGTTTAACCTTAACCGATAGGGTTACCCTGTTATGAGGTTGACTCACTGAAACTCAAACTCAAACTGACTGAAAACCAAAAGGAACGGGTTACACTTTCGCTTGTGTTAGGAGGAGAATACCCAAACGAACTGTATAACCCAATGAAGGGGTTTCACTTTCGAAGCAACTAACTCGAAATCGGGGTTGTACGGGCCCTGATCTGATATTAATTAATTGTATGCACGAGAGCAAGAGCATCTTCGTCTTCTGAGGATGACATGCTGACACATCGATATCGGACAACAGACTGCACTACACATGTGCCTCTGTCACGTCATTTCTGCGTCATGTCCGAGCCATGTCCGCGCCATGCCCGTGCCATGTCCTCGCCACGTCCGTGCCACGTCCGCGCCATGTCCGCGCCATGTCCGCGCCCGATATGTGTGACCTACGCCTTAGATATCAAAAAATCTCAGAGAAAAAAAAATCCAATATACCATTTTCTTCAAAATACCCCAGAGAAATGAGCACTCAATTTTCCCTTAATATATATTACTATTCCACTTTAATATTATAATATATTACTATTCCATTTTTGTTTTTTTTAATCCCTTAGAAAAGTGCACTCAATTTTTTCCGTATATTTCAAATCAAATTTTCAAAATTCTTCAAAAATATCCCAGAGAAAAGAGCACTTAAAGTTACTTATGAACGCTACATAAAGTTAATCAATGATCAAAGTTAGCCCTGTCACTGTTTGTCATTATCCAACGGATAGAGATGGCAATAGTTTAAGCATCGTTTATCTTTTGAAAGATGTTCATAATTAAGGCCATAAATGTTTCCCGTATTTTTCGATTAAATTTTTTTAAAATTATTTATTCGGTCTGCAATAAAAAAAATCCTGAATCGTTCCAGCCTCAAGTGATGTGCTGCCATTATTTTTTTATGTAGATGGATAAAATATTATTGATAATATTCTAAACTTTTACTACTTATTAAAGGTACTTTAGTTCCAAGGACTGTTATCACATAGATCCAATAGACCAATTTCCCAGCTATAACTCAAAGCCCACTCTCGCTCGTCGGAAATATTCAAAGCACACACGATTCTATACTTCAAACAACATAAGTTTTACTTGAAAAATTGGCTTCAGAATATTCATGGAGGAATATGGTTTGCATCATTTATTTTACTGCATTTCTGTGTTTTGCGAGAGTCAAATTAGGAATTTCTGTTTGTAAATAAATAAGATAGTTTACATTTCAAATAGGGGTCTATGAAATAAATAGTAAAAAAAAAAATTAAGTTGGAATATGTACCTAGGTACGTACATTATACATATTTTATAATTCTACTAATATTTTAAAAACACGGGAACTCGCGTCGAACTAACTAGCATTGTCTTCATTTTCCTTGCTGCCGGAAATCGATAGATAGCAGCTGTTTGCGTATGTCCGGCGAAAATGGACGAGGTCGGCCGAGATTTGGAGAGTGACCATTACTAGCACTGCAACAGCCTTCCTGTTATTGAAATATGACATTCCATTCCTAAGAGCTGGTCCGATCAAAGATTAAAATTATCTTGTCTAAGAGCCAGTCAAAGCCAGCGTTTGAGTTCCAGCGGTTCGATGCTGATGTCCGGGGTTCCAACCTCCATCTTCGGAACCAAAGCCAACCTCACCTGCACGTGGTGCACCCTACTCAACAATAAACGGGGCTCTGGCGGCCGGCTGATTGAGGCATAGCACAGCCTTCATCGGCACAGCTAAATCCCCTGGCCACCGATGGGCAGCAGCGTCGGTGGTGCGAGAAGCTGTGCCCTGCGATCTCCAGCCCGCATGCTCAGCGTGGGGATTATGGGCATATCCCCCTTTATTAGGGGAGGCCTATGTCCAGCAGTGGACTGATATAGGCTGGTGTGGTGTGTGGTGTGGTGGTTCGATAAGGCCAAACTCACCGGCACGACTAGCACAACCGGTGACGTGGTGCACCTTCCTAACTAACAAATGAGGATCTGGCGGTCGGCTGATTGCGGCATTGCGCAGCCGTTTGCTGCTAAATTCCCTGACTGCCGATCGGCAGCAGCGTCGGTAGTGCGGAAGCTCTTACCCGATCTCCAACCCGCATGTCCAGTGTGGGTATTGTAGGCATATACCCCTTATGTTGTTTGGTGGTGGCCAAATTTGTAATCGGAGTTCTCAGGCCGCCGTGTGTGTGTGTGTGTGTGTGTGTGTGTGTGTGTGTGTGTGTGTGTGTGTGTGTGTGTGTGTGTGTTTGTGTGTGTGCGTGCGTGTGTGTGTGCGTGTGTGTGTGTGTGTGTGTGTGTGTGTGTGTGTTTGTATGAAAACCCACGGTGAGGGGTATGTAAGAGTGTAGTGTGATGTGCATATCTGGAAGTGTTTGTGTGAGGGTGAATGTGGTAGACAATTAGCAATCATCTAATGAACAGTAGGTATGATAATGCAATTTAATTTTCGGGGTACTGTGAAGTCTGTGAAGCTGGAACAACGTTCGACTGCACTGTGAACGAAGCACTGAGCTTAGATCTCTTCCTCCTATATCATTCTCCTCTGTTCTGGAGGGTCGTGACCTCAATGAACAATTGTTTCATTGATAATACTGCGCCACCTTGTTCTATTATTAAAGGCTGTATATATATATTTCTTCTAGAAACTTGGATTCAAGTGTGATGCAGATCTGATTCAATCAACGCATCGCAATTTGGCCTCTAGGTTACTCTCTCTAATCAAGGATCTAAAGGCGACTTAGACCAATAAAGACAACAATGTAAAAGTAGCGATGTTTCATATGAAATAAATGTCTTTCTTCATAATAACGTAGTAAAAGAAATACATATGCACTAACATAATCTTGAAATAATTGGGTAGGTTTGCTGTTTCTGCAAGTAGGTCACAACACAGTACTTATTAGATATTTATTAACTTACTGCGAAGGAGATTGATATGAACGACGTTTGAATATTACAAAGTCTGAAAAGGACAAAGTTTACAATTTTTAATCAAATAACTTCCTTGGTCTTGGTTTACAACAGATTTTAATAAAAAGCTCTAAAATTGCTGAAGGAAAGTAGTTTCTCTATTGGCCGCATATTTCAACTACCAACTATAAAAAAATGCTGCCTTCACTGGTACTTTGGATCGTCAGCAATAAAAGTAGATTTTTCTTTTTTTTAACAAGACAACCTTTTCAATATATTTGACAAAACAAGAAAAGATTAACGGTGCTGTAAAAAATATTTAGTATTTACAACTGAAACTGTACTAAATATTTAAAATTTAAACCAAATATGGGTACATGTGTGGGTAATCGGTTTTTTTCAAAGAAGGTATTTTATTTTTAGCAAACATATTGAATTTCTAGAAAGTTATGTGTTAATTAACTAATTTTCAATGTGCTACTGTCAAACTTCTGATCAAGCATTGACATTTTTTGACCCGATTTTGTTGGATTGCAGAGAATACCAGAAAAGCGATAGAAGAATATTGGTTTATGAAGAAACAAATAGGTATCTGCTGCAGTACATAATCCCGCGGGTGAAGGCTACTACTTCGAACTTGTGGCGGTGAGTTTATTTTTTATTTTATACGGACATCTTTCTCATTGAAGTTCTCTACTTGAGCATTTTTACATAAGTACCACTTTTCCTTAAAAAATCTACGGATAAAACATATTATTATTCTTTTACCTAATCAATAATTCTTCTTCATAATAGTATTATTAAAATGAAAGTTCAGAAAAATATGTGACATGTACCTAAATCGTGAAATGTTTGTTCCTCCTTCATGTCAAATCTACAGAATAAATTGAGCTCAAAAGAATAGAATTATTGTGAAGTAGAAGATACCACGCGAGCGACACCGCGGGCGAAAGCTAGTATTAAATATTTGTAGTCGTTGATCTTTTATTTGTTTGATTACATAATTTTATAATGTTTAGTGTTAGTTGTTGCATGAAAATGTATGGAAAACTTTATTTTTAATTTTCATGAAATAGATTAGATTGAGAAACAACTTGTTTATTTTTGACAAATGTAATTTTCTGAACTGACTGTACATTTTTTCATACGAAATTGTCATTGTTTTTGTCCTTAAAAATAAGCCTTTAGTTTCCTCAGTACAAAATCTTCTAGCTATAAAAGAAAAAGTTGCTGCCCTCAATGAAGTAAAATTTTGCCCCACCCGAAATGCTTCCGAAAGAGCCACCAATTTCAATGACAACGATGTGTCATTGAAATTGGTGGCTCTTTCAGAAGCATTTTAACATGTTGACTGTGGGTAGCAGCGCGGCTAGAGCAAGAGTGTTTTCAGCACTCTTGCTCTAGCCATGCTGCTTAATGTAAATTAAGTAATGTAAAGGACCATCTAAGAAATTGAATACCAGAGGTGGCCATGACCTGGCCATATAATAACGAAGACTGACTGAAATATTTTCGAGTAATATTTCTTGTTAACCCCAAGTTTTCTCAGGATTATACCTATATTAACCGTATTTGATGCCTGTGGCGCTTTTTACTTTGGTAATTTTACTGTTTTATTTTGCTCTTGTGAGTTTTAACGGTTCTTGTAGACCTGAGATGCCCTAAAGCTATACGGTCAACCACGTATTCCTTGATTTTAGAACTGTTCTTTTTTTTTTTTTTTACCAAGCTTATGTATATGATGTAAAATCTATTACGTCTCGTCCTAGTTCTGGTAGATGCTAGATTCTATCAAACAGCATCTTGTAGTCCCAAACTAAGCAGAGCTTTTAGAATGGGAACCACATGACAGATATACTACATACATGGTTTTTTTGATACATACATAGAACACAACATTTCTCGCGGCGGGAATCGAACACGCAACCTTTTGCTCACGGTGGACCTTCGCCCACTGCGCCACAGAGGTCGTCAAATAGGTAGCGTTACTCAAGTTAAAGAACTAATTGGTTTAACTAACTAGGTTGACACATATATTTCAACAGTCATGAATAGGTCGTGTCACTCAATGTCAAAGTAAGTTGGTATATTTCCGTCAATGGCGGAATATTGAACGTGAAGGAAATTGCTTAGTTTGGTTTGATATCAATGCTTTATCGAACAGAGAGCTTGATAGGTTCCCGATCAACTGTTGGTTCTTATTGTGCTATTTCATCATTAGATGTTCATCTTTCTAACCCACTTAAAAATGGAAAATTATTTTGTTTGTTACTTCATAACTCAGCATCGAACCGATTAAGAAAATTCTTTTTTGATTTGTCAGGAATACTTCCCGTTTATTTCCATTTAATTTTGAAGAAAAAATACCACCCAATTTTTTAAACCGGTTTAAGATATTTAATAAGTTAAAAAAATATAATTCATAATCGAAGATATTTATTTGCTTAACTGAAATAAATGATCCTAATGCTGAACAGAAGTACCTACATTTAAAAACTTAGTTGCCTTTTTCAAGCATCACAAAAAATATAAACTGTGCCTAGTATTATTATTTTTTATCAAGGTTTTGTATTTAATCTCCATTGTAGTTTTTTTTTTCATTTCAATATCATCAGCATCAGCACCTTTCAGCAGTCTACTGCTTGAGCCTCCTCATATTGAGCGTTATTTGCGTCCTGTCCGCAGCTCGACGCATCCAATACCATAAGTTTCGTAGTCTTATAATATTTATAATTTAAGAGTTTTTTGGCTAAAAGCAGCAAACTTCTCTTTTCTGGCTCATGTAGCTTCTTCTTGGTCTTCCTCTTACACGCTTTCCTTCTACATTTTCCTCGATGTTATTTCTAATGGAGCTGTCATGCCGTTTATGGTGTCCAATCATTTTTCTCTTCTGTGTCGCGGTATGCAGATAATAAAAAAAAACCATTAATTGAATTTTGATAATTGGAATAATTCTTTCTAAATTTTAGTTCTACTTGTTTTGTAGACGTACATTTGCCTATAGACATTTTTTTTTGTGCATGGTGGGTGGATATTGCCACATTTACGATGAAATATGCGGCATTGTGATTCATTTACTTTATTGTTTTAAAACATCTATATTATTGTCGACTATTTTATATCATGCTGACTGTACCTATTTCCAAGGATTTGCCATGAGGCTTACTTTAGCTTGTGTTCGGTTTTAATTAGAAACAAATTAATTTTTTAGCTAAACTTCCAGATTTTGTTCATGTAGGTTATCGTTGCAACTTCTTCGTATGAGTTAGGGCCAACTCTAGTGTTAGAATTTTTAGAACACCCGTAATCGAAAATGCCGGGAGCAACATTATAAGGCGCCTTACGCAGCACGGAAACGCTTAGATCGAAATTATACTAAACGGTCACCCAAGTGACCGGGCGACCGGGCTGAATATTGCTTAACCTAGGCGATCTGCTAAGAATACCAAAGTAAGCTACGTCATGAGCGCTTCTACTTTTGCAACAGTCTTTACGATTGATGAAGCGTGAAATGGTAGCTTTCTCACTACGCACGGAACACTGGTAGTGCATGGAACATAATTTTATTTAAATTAGGCTAATGTTAGTTTCAATCGTATATTTGTCATTAGTATTGACGTGGTTGTGTTGCAAGAGCAACATATGGAAGATGGAGCGAAAGAGTACTTCACTGGTACCCCCGACATGCTACTCGCCCCCGTGGAAGACCAAGACGAAGATGGCGAGATGACATAATGAGAATAGCGGGTGCTACATGGACTCGACACGCTCAGCAAACAGAAAGCTGGCAGCAGTTGGAGGAGGCCTTTACTCGCCAGTGGGCGGCCCCAAAAACTATAGATGAATTAATTAATTAATGAATGAAACTTTAATTATATGAATGAATAATATTAAAATTATTATATAGGATTAAATTTAAAAATATTTAAATTATGTTAACATAATATCTAATTATTGTTTTATGGGAAATAAAAGGCTTATTATTATTATTAATATTGATGTTTTCTTCTTCGAGTTAGTAGCCAGCTCTGATGTTGAAGTTTCTAGGCCGCCCTCTTACATGGCTTAGCGACTGAAATATCCGGGACTAAAATCTTAAAGTGACAATACGTGAGGATATGCTTGGAGTCAAATGCCATATGTTACTCATAAGTGATGCAAATGATCTGCTATGCTATGCACTCATGGTGTCACTGGAGTGTTTGTGCTTGAAATTCTAAACTTATTTTTTATCCGAATTCAAAAAGGAGGAGGTTCTCAATCCGTCAGAACTATTTTTTCCGACTTTTTTATGTATGTTCACCGATATCTCCTTCAATTGAAAACCGATTCTTTAGGGCAAGAAGTAAGAAGTGATTTATTTGAAGTCGGCTTAATTTTGTATAAAAAGTTTATACTTGTGAGTTATCATACCGAACTTTTACAAAATATAACAGTTTTTACCTTTATATTATAAACTAGTTATTTTTCGGTAAACATAGATGCAATAAAACATAGATATAGGTAGATTTTTCAAAATCAATCATCATGCTTATTGCTTTTTTTTTCAGCCAATTATCAGCATGTTATGAGCTGCTGCAAGCATTAGAGGACATGTCACTGTCCCTGACATCTCTCCTGTACAGCTCCGAAGATCCTCTTTCCCAAGACATAGGGATGCACCACAAATCTGCAAGGTCACATCTAACTTCCTCCGCCCAGTATCTGGAGGTAGAAAGGTTGTGGAGCGAAGTGGCTGCCATCAGGGAGGTCTTTGTACAGTAAGTTGTGAGTTGCAAAACTTTTGAATATGAAAGTACAATGCTAAAGCCAAATAATCTTTTTTAACATTAATGACCAAGTTAAAATACTGTATAATATTATCATGTAAACCTATCTAATCATGCAAACATTTGCATACAATAGATAAAAGCTACATTTTGTCCAGGTACCACGCGAGCAAAACCGCTGGTGGGAGCTATTTCTTTAAACATGTTTAAGTTACATGATAAATGTCATATTTTAACATCACAACATTGCCTAAGCGTCTAAACACACTATGCCGAAAATTACGCGACGTAAGTTCCGCAGCTGATTTTGACAAGTTCGGCTGTATGCCATAACATAACGCAACGTAATTTCAGCATAATCTGTAATTCAAATAGCATTGCAGGCGTAATCATGTCAAACTATCGGTCGGGTAACCTTAGCATAGTACGTTTCGACACTAAGAAACGAATCTTAAAATTGCTTGAGAGTACCGACTACTAAAAAGAGAATAAGAAATTACTAAATAAGAAAAAAAATGTAATTTATATTCGTTTTTCCAGCTACGACCTGTCGCTTTACAAACCAGGAAAGGACGGCCAGAACGACGATTACATTACTAATTCACGGATATGGCTGAAGAAGCTGAGAGAAATTCAGTTTGGCTTGTGGATATTCGTAAGGTACGACTTCAATAAATAATATATCAGTCGTAGATTTTCTGACCCTACCCTCAGATAAACTTTTTTAAAACTGAGTGTGAGCTATCATGGTACCAAAATAGCATCATCATCATCATCAAGACTGCTATAACTTATGCACTGCTGAAATAGGTCTCTCCCAAGGACCACCACTGAGCCCGATTTCTAAAAATAAACATAAAGATAAAGAAACATTTATTTGAGTCAAAAAATATACAAAAATAAGAGAAACACAAAAAAGGTCCACTCACTCACCACTCAGCGTATGCTGCGGTTCTTTTCATACACTGTCTGCCAGCTCGATTACGCAAATCGTTACTTCATCTAGCTAGGGTGCGTCCCTTATATCCACTGTAATCAAAAATAATGATAGAGCAGTTACCGAATGGTGGCCCAGATATATGTGGTGGCCTCAAGGCAAACGACCTGCCCGATAGTCGGAGAATATAGTAAAAGTAGAAGGAGAGCAGTGAATCCGGCTGGCACAAGACCGCCAGGAGTGACGTCATACTGTTTATGTCTTTACTCAGCATTGGCCATCGACGGGCAGCAGCGTCGGTGGTGTGAGAAGCTGTGCCCTGCGATTCCCAACCCACATGCCCAGCGTGGTTATTATAGCATATCTCCCTATAGGAGAGGCCTATCTCCAGCAGTGGGCTGAAAGTCTGGTGAAAGATGGATGAGTGTTACTGGTTGAATTATTAATAGTATTAAGAAAGCCTATAAAAAATATTGAGCAGATAGCACTTGCATTTAATTTTCAAGGCCATACAGTAAATTTGCGGTCACGATATTGACGATTTTCCGGAGTCTGTAACTTATTTTGAGATATGGAAAGCAAAATCAACCCATTGAAGGGTTTTGCTTTCCATGAAAATGAATAGAAATGAAAGGAAAATAAACTAATACTAGCAACATAATATCTATGCTGCTAATATTAGCAACATAGATATCTATGTTGCTTCCAAATGTTTGATGTTTTCACGTAACAGGGTGTAAAAATATTGATCTATGCTGAAAGCATTGGTAACCTTTGGCCTTTAAGCTCTGTCACTAGACTTGGCCAAAGTTTATACAAGAAGTATCGTAAACGGCATCGTATTGGAACAAACTAATGGACTGTACCAAATAGGAGACAGTTCCGATCCGATTAGTCTGCCATTATCAGTGAAAAAGCCTCTTATTTCTCCTTTTATCGGTCTTATACTTATTTGTATTATCCTCTTTACGAACAATAAAAATAACTTTCCGACGAAACCGTGTTCATGTCATACACAGACCCGAATCTACTTACATAAGTTTTTCGGACATACCATTGTTTACATTCGATGCGGAATCAATGTTCGACACGTCGTCTTATGTGGTGTTAATATAACTAGCGATAATGACTTGTCCTAAAATGGCGTTCTAAAACCACTGTAGAATAGGGTTACTATTCATTACTATTTATAGGGTACACTATAGTTAGAACATTAATTCCTAATAACCGAACCGCTTGCAACTTCCTTTGTGTGGGTACAGTCCTCTGTTGGCCTACGTAGTACATCATCAACATAAACTACAGAACATTGGTCTCCCCTGAAGACTTAAAACCTTCCACCAAGGCTACCTTCTTACCTAATTTTTAATTAAAAATTAGAGGTAAAATTGGATTCTAATATTGTAATTTTATTTTTTATTCTAATTTATAAGAATTTATCAGTTCAAAACTTTCAGAACAAACTCCCTTCCATGCTCTAGGTTTCTTCCAGTGGTGACACAACTTTCAAATTTTACATAAATATGTAGGTACATTGACTTTGAACCTTTCTCATAATGAAGGAAAACGACTTAAATTTGAGAATTTTAACTTTTTACCCCTATAATTGTAATACCCCTACACATGGCGAAGTTGGTTGGAAAAAGTGTCTGAAAGTAGAAAGGGGCTCTCATCATTATTAATAAATTTATTTATGGAATGGATTAACATTAGTGTTGATTCTTTCTGCACCAATTTAGTATATTACTGTACATTTTCAGGGAATCTGTGAGGACAGAAGTGTGGGTTGCGCGACGCACGCTGGCAGTTGGCGTCAGCATACTGGTGCTGGTGCTCCTGGCTTCTCCCGTACTTGTTCTGTTACTGAGGCACACTGTGCACACTATACAGGTGCACAAATACTTATACTTAGTACGCAGGCTTTATGGCCAGATCTTCCAAGCGTATTAGACACAAAAAACTTAAAAATGCACTAATTTACTTTATAACGCTTGTAAAGTCTTCAAAGTCGGCGCAATGGACAGAGTTCGCCGAGATTTGGGGCAGACACTATTTTTCTACATTTGTGGCTCTAGCGTATAAATATCTCGATGTTGGTCTTGACTAGCTTTTATTTTCATCAAAATAATCAGATATTTTATAATAAGGGATAATAAGCATTATTACAGAGATTACGTTTAACAACATTTCTGAATAAATAAATAATTAAATATGTTCTGAGTCCATAAAATTTGGTATTTGAAGTTTGATTAACTCATTATTGTACTTCAGAAAATTGATAACAGTGGCAGTATTATATTTCAATCTAACCAACAAACAGCATTTAATTTGTATTAGATAGATATTATAATTTTAGTTACTTTACGTAACAAATTTTACTGAAAATATAATATACAAAACATACCCTAGTATTTCGTCGCATCGCGACGCCGAGCTTCATGTTGGGCTCTTGAGACTAGGGATTCTGATGAAAAGTGGCGCAAACAAAACTTCAAACAGAGATTTATACTTTTGTTTGTCTGTACGTCCTTTAAAACTACCTACATAAAATATGTCATTGTGTAGATTTGTGGTACTTTTTTTGAGAAAAACTAGTAGCACACCTTTTCACTTTAAAATGATCTGGCTTACTGAGATATTTGGTATCTCCAGTATCTACGTATTGCTCATTAAGTAAATCTTTTGGGGATACTCTAGCTAGGGGAAGGCCACAAAATTACATTCTTTTGAATTATTAAAAGATTTTGCCCGCGGCGTCGCCCACGTGGTATATAGCTATGTATTATAACGGCTTGGGGATCGTCTTCTCGCACCTCAGGGACTCAGGAGATTTAGCTGTGCCGCAGTGTTAGGCTGTGCTGTGCTGCAATCAGACGGCTGTCAGAGCCCCGATTGTTAGATAGCAGGTTCCACGAGTCGAGTTGACTTGGGTCCTGAAGATGGAAATGGAACCTTTTGTATCCCCCATGAATGAGAGCATCACACTAATATTATAAATGTGGAAGTTTGTGAATGGGTGTGTATGTTTATTCCCACTCAACGGTTGAACGGATTTGGATGAAACTTGGATTAAACATAGTTTGTAACTTTGTGACTTACATAGGCTACTTTTTGTCTGGGTACCACACGAGAAAAGCCGCGGATGGAAGCTATGTTATAGCTTGGAGTATAATCTATAATTATGCTTTATTTTCCAGACATTCACACTATCAATAGAGACGAGCACACAGCGGCTCGTTGCAGAGAAGCAAAAAAGCGACTTGCTTCTCTCCCGAATGCTTCCACTACCCGTGCTACGCCGTTTGCGAGCGCAGCGAACAGTTCCCGCCGAATCTTTCGATGCCGTCACTATATTCTTCAGTGATATCGTCGGTTTCACTAATATATCGGCGAGCAGCACGCCTATGGAAGTTATTAATATGCTCAATATTCTCTACAGGTATTATTATATCTGTTAAATATAGTTTATATCATAAAATGTTTAAAAAGACAAATATGTAAGTACATACAAACTCCGCTAGCTCTGAAGAGTTCATACTTGCATACTTGTGCCCTTCCTCCCGCCTTCAGAGTGACATGAATCAGAGAAAAAGTAAGAAAAAAGAAACCTCGACTCACTCTTCCACCAAAAAAACAAAACACGTTAACCTGTGACTAGCTCAGAGTATTAACGCACAAGAAAATGCCAACAGAAAATTTACAATGTTTCGCCTTCCCTACAAGGACTCATCAGGACATGATTGACTCGCTGTCTACCTACGTCGCGAATAAACAATGACGCAGAGCTGCGTAGACGTGTTACTAAACAGACTGTAGCTAAATAGATAGAATGTAGCTAAACAGACTCAAAATATTTCTGTTCAGCGTCACCGACTTTCAATCTTCAAGCGTCAAGTTGATAACGCAGGGCGTTGCATCGTAGTGCATGTTCTAAAAATACATGAACATACTTTATTATAAGCAATGGTTACCACTTAACGTCAGGTGGGCCATGTGCTAGTTACATCTTTAGGTATTATAAAAAAAAACAGGTAGTAAGGTACAAAGGTCTACTTATATTCCTGATAGCCACGATGAAAATCTTAATGGGTCAAACCTAATATTATTTTACACTTAAACTACAGCTCACTAATATAAAATCAAATTGTATTTTCAGGTTGTTTGACGAGACGATAATGCAGTATAACGTATACAAAGTGGAAACGATCGGAGACGCATATATGGTTGTGTCAGGACTACCGCAGAGGAACGGTAAGCTATTGATATTCGTTACACTAAATTTTTGCTGGCCTGTAAAATATGACATAAGGCTTACTGCAGTGTTTTTGCAGATCATAAGCATTACTCCGAACACTATTTGTGTTGGTCGACCGTTTGATGCCATAGATTTGAGCGCTTCCGTGCTTTGGAAGGCACGTTTATAGGTTTATTCAGTCGTTAAGACGTATCGGCCTTAGGTCGGCCCAAAAACTCTGATACCAGAGGTTTCCACTCACTCATACCACCACTACCACCAACACCCTATATCAGTCCACTGCTGGACATAAACCTCCCCTAATAAGAAGGGGAAGTTGCCCATAATTATCACACTGGGCATACGGGTTGTGTATCGCAGGACACAGCTTTTCGAACCGCCGGCGCGACTGCCCAGCGGCGGTCAGTGAATTTAGCTGCACCAATTGACAAACTGCTGCAATATGCGATATGCGGCTGCGCTATGCTGCAATCTACCAATCACCAGAGCCCCGTTAAGTATACAGTAGGGTGCACAACGGGCAGGTAAGGTTGGCTTAGGTTCCGAAGATGGAGGCCTGAACAACCTGGCTCACACCGAATACATTAAAAAATATCTCTACATTCCCCAGGTAATCGACATGCGTCTGAGATAGCCGACATGTCAATATCTCTAATGCAGAGCCTAGAGGGCGCCACCGTCCCGCATCGGCCCACAGAGCCGCTGAGGATCCGCGCGGGGGTCAACACGGGGCCTTGCGTCGCGGGGGTCGTGGGGACCACCATGCCACGGTATTGCTTATTTGGGGATACCATCAATACGGCTAGTCGGATGGAGAGTACCGGAGAAGGTGGGTAAAAATACTTACGTATGTTTAACAACTCCGATACTTAACAAAAGCAATGGGGATGTTAACAAATGAAGCGCTCATGGCGTGGTTAGACTCCGGCGTTCTTAGCAGATCACCTTGGTTAAGCAACACTCCGCCCTAGATTGATTCCATCTTCTTCTTCTTCTTCGTATGAGCTAGTGACTCTGGTGTCGGAGTTTTTAGGCCGCCCGAAGGCCTCCGAGATGGCTAAACGACTGAAAAACAGGGGCCAACATCTTAACATGCCTTCCGAAGCACGGAAGCGCTCAGATCTAAATGTTACTAAACGGCCATCCATCCAAGTAATGACCGGGCGGAATGTTAACCAAGGTGATCTGCTAAGAGGAGCAAAGTAAACCACGCCACGACCACTACATCAAGTGGGCCATGTGCTTGTTCTATATTCAAGCCCCATAAAAAAGTGTATAAAAAGTATTAAATAAATATTTATGTAAGATTAAGCATCCTATTTTAAATCAATCTATCTGTCACTAGCTCATACGAAGGAGAAGAAGAAGAAGACTTAACAAAAAGCGTATCTTATTACTATTGGGGTGTAAGAGATTCCAACCTACATCTTTCGAACCCAAGTTAACTTCAACTGCCCGTGGTACATCCTGCTGTAACAAACGAAGCTCCGTCGGCCGACTGATTGCAGCAATGCGTAGCCTAAAATCGGTACATCTGTATTCCAACCCGCATGCCCAGCGTAGTGATTATGGGTATAGCCACCTCTTCTAGGGCAGGCCTATGTCCAGCAGGGTATTGAATAGGTTGGTGTTGTTGTTGCGTATTTCATCTCGTTCGTGATCGATCGTTTTCTAATGTAGCAAGACGCCTTGCGACCGAATGTGTTGATTGCTGTAGCTTTGCTATAATCAGCCAGTGGGCTGATTTTATCGTAGATCGTTTATGTTTTGTCAAGGGTCGTGCTCTCGCTATGTATGAAGGAAATAGATGAACATGACCACGGAAAAATTAACCTACTAAACAATAGAAGGGTAATGCGTGATTATTTGTAGCAGAACCGCTGTCGCTGGTTTTTTTCGTCCTCTCCCTTTCACATCCCACAAATCTATGCTTTAGTTTTTCACGCGCAAAGCGCGCTGCTCTCATTGCTTTGTACATAAATACAGGGGTGGATTTCCCAATGGCCAAGTAGGCCCGGGCCTAGGGCGGCAAAATTTAGGGGGCGGCAAAACTTGGTGGGTTTTTCTTTGAAGTATGTACCGAAAAGTCAACCCTCATTTCATATATGCCGGAAAGCGAGGTGTATATTCTATTGTGTCTGGTAGGTGGTAGGTTCCCGGAAAAGTATGCAACCCTAGTGAAATCAAGCGCACTTTTCGAAAAGCCAAAGGCTTGGGGGTTTGGTTTTTTTTTCGTGCTTTACAGCGAGTAGGGGTCGGCAATCTTTCATATGCCTAGTTCGACCAATGAATCAAGCCCGCCCATGCATAAATACAGAGACTTTATACAACGTTCACTAACGCACGTCAAAAAACTTATTGGTGAAATTGTACTAAAGTATATGAGCGAATGCTCTTAGTTGGGGCAACGCTCCACGATCCAATGCCTTTCTAGTAGGTAACTTTTTAGTAGGTTACAGATTGACTTGACTTGACTTCTTGATTTTAGTTGGTTTATTCTTCCGTGGATATGACAGTTGTCCGACTGCTTGATTAAAAACTTCGCTTTTTTTGACGAAACGAAAAAAACTTACGGGAGCAGAAATTTGTAACATTTTGACTAATATTGTTTCAGCAATGAAAATTCACATATCGTTTACAACAAAGCAGGCACTGGACGAGATTGGGAACTACGAGACAGAGCCCAGAGGAGTCGTCGATATCGCTGTAAGTAATATAATTATAACCAATACCTACTGTAATCGAGTTCTTGAGTAAGTGAACTGTGGGTGTGAGTTCTTGAGTGGAGACTGCGGCTCGGAAAACGTAGAGTAGGAAGCCTTGCGTCCAGTTGGAGTGACGATCTGTGAAAGGATGCTGGTAGAAGTTAGATCCGTCGAGCTTTGTGTCTAGCAGTGGACTGATAGGCTGATGATGATGATATCTAATCATCATTCGCCTGTCCTTGTTCCTCTCTAGGTGCGGTCGGCACAACATGTTTTTTTCTTCAATCCACTCCTATCAGCCGTCAGCGCTGTATTCAATCCTTTCATCTCAACCTCTCAAACAATCCTCGCATCTCTTTTTCAGCGGCTCTGTACTCGTTTATACAATCCCATTAATACTCATTACTCTTCTACTCACATAACTCTTCAGTACTCACGCTACTCTCATACTTCCTTATCCATATTCTCTGGCTTCCCTATGTGTGTGCTATATTCCACGGTCCAATGCCCAACTCATCCACTACATGTATACTTTTTAATCATCACGACATGATAGCTTTAATGCAACATCATAGAGGGAAAAGTAGATGGAAAGAGAGGTAGGGGAAGACCAAGTATAAACTAAATGAGCCACATTAAAGAGAAAGTAGATATCGTGTCGTCTAAGGAAGTAAAGGAGGCTGCTTTGCATGGAGAGAAGCAGATGGAAGGAGCTGCATCAGTTGCGTTTACAAGAGCACGGATCTTAAATTAATGATGATTATGATGATAATGATACTTTTTTGTAAATACATATTTTTTTATAAAATCTCAGACCAGAGACAAATATTTTCAGGGCATAACTAACTACAAACATTTGTTTCACAGCAATCGAACCCGCAACCTTCTGCGTCTTAGCCTTGAGGGCCTTTGCCACTGTGCCATTGAGGTCGTTAATGATGTCACAGAAGTATGTAATCCGTTTGAATAGAAATGAATTAAACAAAAACAGTTTTTTTCAACTCTGTCTGCTTTCGAACGTTTGGAAACCTGCCTTCAATTCATAATTTAATTCACTACACTTGTGTGTTTGATTTAATAATTTGGATGGATTTTGAAAGTGGGTTTCTTTCAACCGAAAAAAGGAGGAGAACCCGCCTGTGTTGCAGAAGGTTTCGGGTTTGATTCCCACCTCGAGACAAATGTTTGTATGATCTACTAAATGTTTGTCTCGGCTCTGGGTGTTTACTATGTATATATTATAAAAAAAAAAAAGTAGTTTATCACTTATCAGTCATGTAGTACCAAAAACACAACCTTTGCTTACTTTGGGGCTATTGATGTTATGTGAAAACGTCCGGCATTCATCATCATCAGCCTATAGCAGTCCACTGCTGGACAATAGGCCTTCCTTATTGAACACAACTTATTTATTATTATTTTATTTATTTATTATTTTCAGGGTAAAGGACAGATGGAGACGTATTGGCTCCTCAACAAGATCGGAGGTGTTCAGCCCGATAGCCTTCAGCGACTGCGACTCCACGACTACGACCAGAACTTACTCGAAATACTCATACGATGAATATATTATTTAATATTTAAATGCCAAACTGTAAATATAAAACGAAAAGAATAAAAAAATACCTTTTAATTTATTTAGATGATTACAGTCCATTTTGTTGGGTCCCCAGGAGGGTAATGTTTTTATTAAAATGACTACAGGGGTTAGCAGATACTATATATTTATATATCTAGGGGAATAAATACATATAAGAGGTCCCTACATCCATCGTCGGAACCGTTTATTTATATAGTTTGTTTCCACAAAATGGCACCTAATTATTTAAGCCTATAAAATTGGCAATGTATGGACAATTTAGAGAAAATTGATTTATCCATACATACTTTTTTGTATTTTTTTCTACAACTACTAATCCTATTCTCCTAAAATTTGGTTTGTATGATTGGACAACATTGTGAAAAGTCTGCATAGTATTATTTAAAAAAGAAAACTAACAAATAAAAACGTACTACGAATTTAAGTATTGAAAGTGACAATACGTGAAATGACCTGTTATTAAGTTTTATTTTTTGTGGATGAACTTCCTCAAAAATTGTATTTTATTGAATTTTCAATCTTTACAATAATATTACGTTCAGAAAATAAATTAATTTTGTTTATGTCTGTTGAATAAAATAAAATATGTGCAAAATGAAATAGAGAGAAAAAAACAATTTCATAGGTAAGGACCTAATACTTACACACAAAGTAACCACGCGCAAACCTCAATGGCTTGCCTGCGCGTCCAAGGCGCTCACATGCCTTTGTTTGCGATTAGCAAATTTTGGTGCAGCAAGTGTAGATCGTGATACAAGGGCAAGCGCAGAACCGTAGCCAACCTCACCGACCCGTGGTCCACCCTGCTTACTGCTCTGGCGGCGCCGGCTGAATGCGGCATAGCACAGCCTCACACCTAAAGTCCCTCACCCTTTTGGCGCCCCCCTTTTGCGGTCAGGGAATTTAGCGTCAGCGCGGCGGTAAGAAAAGCCGTACCCTGCGATCCCCAACCCGCTTACTTAGCGTGGGAATTACGGGCATATAATATGGAGGGGAATTATTCCCCTCCTATAATGATAGGACAACATTTAGGATGCTACTGCTACTCCCACGGCTTCTGCTGGGAATTGAAGCTGTGTTTAAGTTACTAAGTTTCAAGGTTACTATGTAAGAGGTAGTCAGTGGCAAGCACAATCTTTACACACGGTACATGCCCACTTTTTGAAGCAGTTAGCATTCTACGTGATACGTGATAGGTTGAAAGTTCATCGCTGCTTTTATTTTAACACTACCACACTAACTGAACACAACTTTACATTACGAAAAAAAACTTTGGATTGGGTACTAAAGTTAACTAATAATACGTCAATGAGATTGAGGGACAATGATCGCTTCGGGCTATGAAATATTAAGCGCCTTTTCAAAACCAATTAAAACAATATTTTATAAATATCAGTGTAGTTTAATATCACAAAAGTTTAATTAAATAGGCAATAAATAATTTACTATACTTAATAATAAATAAGTACGTAACTAACTACACAAACTTGTAAAGTTCCCCTACTAGTTAGGAATATAATAATGGCACTTCAAATCAGAATATAATCATCAGTATAAAACTAAGTTTGTACATAAATTATGAGCAAATAAATTTTATTTCGTTTACAATATAAGATACAAGATCTGCGGGGTGATCGGCTAACTCTGTTGCAAACAGAAATGATTGAAACCGATCCTGTTTTAACGAACTCTGACAGTTTGTCAATTGACGTTCATTGAATTTCGACGGATGAAATGTCAAAGTTTGTAAAAACAGGATCGCTATCAATCATTTCTGTTTGCAACAGAGTTAGCCAATCACCCCACTGATTTCACCGAATATCGTACTGTATATGTATCGATATGAAAAATGTTGGCCAGTAACAAGAATTATTCTGAAGCTACGCTTTCTCATTGGCCAAAATGTTACGTCTACCATACGAATACTTTTTCGCTTCGTAATTGAACCATTTAACATTATATGTCCGGTAATTTCGAATATGATTAGCTTATCCGTCGAACAGATTGCACTAATGCGTGTTGCTACTAATCTATTCGGCTCTTATTTGCGTTACATTTAATATTGTAGTTGCATCTTAACAGCTTATTCGTTTAGGTAGTAATATCACAAAAATAAATTGACCTTATAAATATTTAAAACAAATGATACGATGGCATATGGGCATAAAAATCAATCTTCTAACTCCCGGCCGCTTCAAAATTTGCCGCACGTGTGAAAATTTCCCATTTTCCATTTTCTTTTCGACGCAGATGAAGGGCTAATGTTGATCCTGTCACCAAGCATTGCATCGTAGATCATGCCTGTTTGGTGTGTGCCCTACGAATCTACAATGCATTACCTGCCTAAATTAACTTGAGGGATAAGCCTTGTGCCTGTAATTTCAACGGCACCCATATCCTTCATACCGAAATACAGCAACTCTGCTTTGCGCCAGAAATAGGTGTGTATTAGTATTTTCCCGGACGAGGCCTTCACAAAAAACTACTCTACTACTACTGAATCTAGATGCAGAGAGTATATTTAGATATACTCTCTGCTAAACTAGATACTTTTTAGAAGGATGTTGCTGAAAAAAGTCAGCAACGGCGGACAGCCAAACAGCTGATTTTAAATTTAACTACGTAAATTCGTACGTATCTCACCGTAACATGTTACTAAAGATATACTTTCTAATCTGTTATTCATGGCTTCTATGGTATTATATAATTCACAACCTTGCTAATATCTAAGTTGACAAGATTTAAAATCATAGGAGGAAACCACATATATCAATCCAAAGCTTTGTGATCGACAACTTTACGTCAAGACATCTTCTTTGATACTCATTCTGCCGTCCATCGATTCGCGCTGGTCGCGAATGCTTGTAAATACACAGATAAAACCATTAATACACCTAAAACAGGCTTAACGTAGAGGTCGCGTCATGAAAAAGGAGGAGAAGCTGCGCAGTAGGCGATTTATCATTATTTACCCGTGCGCAAACACACCCCTTCTGCTTCTTCCAGCGTTCTTTTTACATGACGCGTAGTATATCTGTGTGCTTAAGAGTAAATAATTTAAATAAATAAATTGTAAAGCTACTGAAAAAATATTGACTGATAATTCATAACACTTTGAGTGCTAAAACACACGTGCATGTGCCGCAGTTAACGTGCTTAGAAAAATAGTATTCCGATTTTCTAATCGTCTTCAGGACATCTTCTTCTTATTCTTCGGGATAGTTATTTTCTTCATTATGGATAATCCTTACAATCCTTATGGTTTGGTACCCTGAAAATACAATAAAAATAAAATTAAGTCGTATATATAAAAAACTGTTTCATTCTTGTGGATTGAAATAAAAAACAAAGGCACAACGATTTTCTTATCATTATTATAAATATTTATAATATATTCAGCTAACAGATCTATTGAGGATACCGACTATTTAAAGAGTAATTTGAGGCAAGTACGAATATAACACCTAATCGGTTGCCTGAGTGTGTAAAGTTTGCGTAGCTATATTTTTATATGGATAGAAATGGAACAGCGCCCCTAGCGGGAAGTTTGTTAAACTTTGACATCTTTATACAAAAATATAGGTACTTAGAGCTAGTCCAGATGGAGCGATTTACACACGAGTTGATATATTTTATTATAGCTATTATTTTATGGTCACGCGTAGCCCATCAATTGGCCGCACGTCAGATTCCAGGAAACATTTCGCATGGCTGATTGGCTACGCGCGACTCAACTCGCGTGTAAATCGCCCTACGATCCATCGCCCATGGACTAGCTCTTAGTAAGAGCAAACTTTGTAGTGAGTTAAGAAATGACATACAGGCCACGGCTCGTGCTACGCTGTACTCAATTGCTATGTGATAAAACTATTTATCCTTGTCCTTATCCTTGTATAGTTCTTCTCATCGATTGCGATGATGTCGACCCTAGATTTAACGTAACTTGGGTCCGAATATGACTGACCGGATCTAATTTAGTTATAAATACCCTATCTCATGTGTTATAGAGTTGATCTGCAGAATTAGGTATAGGTTTATAATATGTATAGGAGAGCTTAGGTCTCTCTTTAATTGAGCATTACAATACCACGTTAATATCGTTAGAGATGACTAAGCGATACACCAGGGAATCTACCTTATCATCAACATTGTGATTGCCAACCTTCTCTGCCAAGCGATGTGAAGGGTCATAGAGAGAGTTTCTGGAGTCGAAGATACGATTATCGTTAGAATGCTTAGTGTAAACGTAATGTTATGCGTGAATTGCCTGGCGATTATCGTAGACGAGATTGGCCAGACGATGATCTTGTTGATAACCCTTAAACGTTTGAAAAATTTTCTTAAGCGTTCGAGAAGAGTTCGACCTTTTTCATATTTGAGATTGAGGCTTGTATTTAGAAAACCATGTGGAAGAGCCTTCAAGAGCACCCATAGTTTTAGCACTGTGATGGAACACCGTGGGGGTTTTGGCCGGTAGGAGTCCGGCATAATGGTGTGTTATAGATGAAGATTTCCCTACGTAAAAAAATGGGATTAAGAGAACCGATCTCATCTCAGCTTTGAGTGCGAGATTAAGTTGTTCAATCGAAGTTTCCTATAGAAGTCCCATTTTGACTGTACTTTTGTTTGCATCAGAAATGAGGTCAATGTATTATTATGGATCTAAAGCCGCTACCACACTATTATTTAAAATTGATTGTACCTACTTCTATGATTCATTCACGATGTTTGACGAATGTATGAAAGTGCAATGACAACTTACATGATTCACGTTGTTTAAGATCCCATTTCTATGATCGCTATTCACAGCATGCATCGTTTGATTACGAATATTGATTAGGGTGGTTACGAATATTTTGTACAGTAAGCGTAATGAAAATTTTTGGGCAATCAAAAAGCGATAATAAGAATCTACGCTTTCTCATTTGTCAAAATTAAGATATAGGATATATTATTATTGTGAAGACGTTTCTATGCGTGACGACGACAAATATGATGTCAAATATCTAGGATGCAATTATGATAGTACTAGTTGGCCTAAAACGAAGTAACTTTGTCTTTTTTTAGCATATTAAAAGGGTTTAGGACATACACGTACAATTTCCGAAACGGAACTACTAACGTTTATAAGAAACAATTTTTTTTATTGAATCCACGACCCTGATTAGCAATGTGCGGACGAAGAGGTTAACAACTCCTTCAACGACCCAGAAAGCCTTGGATGGACTGCGTTGAGAAAGACATTAAAAAATAGGAAAGTTAACATAGGTATTGGAGAACGAAATGGAGGAACTCGTTGATGAGGCCAAGACCCACAAGTGAGTTGGAGCACCCCAGGAAGTAAGTTTAAGAATTCCCAAGCCACAACCAAGCTAGCATAATTCACATATGAGTTGAGTTCAGATCGGTATAACCAGCTGTGTCATTTTGCATTTGTAGTTGTTGTAACACTGGTTTGTGAAATGCTAGTTGGCACTTGTTTTTCGAAACTGGTTTCAAGGTGCTAAATCAAATAAAACCTATTTAATGCTAATAATATCTATGAAACTATAATGAAATAGCAGCCAAAAGTAACTTCGATACATAGCCCATACTAATATTCTCTCCCGGGTATGTATGTATGATCCCGAAAGTCCTAAAAGATATCTGCAGATCAACTAAAACTATATTTTTTTCTGAAATTCAGGCCCTAAATTAAGGGCCACAGGTTCAGCGAGAAAATTTTCTACGTGGACAAGGTTGCGGGGTGCCCACTATTTTTGCATAAAAATGAAAAATAGACAGATACTCACTTTTCGCAGTCAATATAGCAGTAGTTGTACATGTAGATATAATTCTTCGGACAATTTCCACCATCGGATATAATTTGTCTTTTGATTCTACTTAATTTTAATTCACTAATAATATCACCAGGCACTTTATCAAAGATTTGATTAATATCACTATTTACATTATAGTTCAATACATTTTGCACTGCATCTCCCCCATAGTCGGTTGGCATCGCGAAAATACTCGTGGCCACTGCGCACAGAATTATAACAGCGGACGTATTCATCTTATGAGATGCGAATCACGACTGAACGTTTCGTGCTTGACGAATTGTATTTATCTAGTTGACTAATGCGATGGCGTAGTAGTTAACCTGTGGCGATGGGGAGTCCCAAGCCACGCCCTACGCACGATACAGTTGCTAAATGTAATAAAAATTATACTCTTTTGAAGGCGTCTTGTGCATTCTTATGTCATCATCATCATCATCAGCTATAGCAGTCCACAGCTGAACATAAGCCTCACCTAATGAGTGCCATTGCACCCTGTTCTTATCTCAACGCATCCAGCTTCTACGAGCAACCTTACGCAGATTGTCACTCAAACATCTAGCCGGAGGGCGTCCAAGGGGTTAATTAAATAAATGTTTTTTTTTTCGTTTACCTACTTTGTCATTCTGCTGGGAAAAGGCCTTCCCAAAACTTTTCCACACATACCTGTCGTTGCTGGTTTCCCACCATTCCTTCTGGAATGGATTCGTCCGTTCTACGTTTTTTCAATCGACCCAAAGCTCGTTATGCGTCCGGTATCCTAGGTCGTGGTGATGTTAGCGACCATGTCTGTTCACAGTAAGTTAAGAAGGACAGGATACACATATTATATCGATGAGCTGTCGTTTGAGTGTCAATGGGAGATCATCTTTCATATATTAATGCATTCAATGCGGAGAGGGACAGGTGCACGAAAACAAGGGTGTTTTCCGCCCTCAAAGTGTTAACACTAGCTTTTCCAGGCATTGCGGATGCAAAAATTTAATATCCCATAAACACAAAGGCTGCTGCCCGTCGGCGTCTTATCTAGGTATGCGATATATTTTTCTAGGTATGCCGAAGTTAACCAGTTGCCAGAGCCCTATTTTTGTTATTTAGCAGGGTCCATCATAGGGGCCATGGCCATGGCTTTGGTTTTAAGATGAATGTTTGGAACCCCTTACAGCTCCGTATTTGAAAGGTTTTGTAATAACCACCACGCTTGGAAAGCGAGTTGGTTTTCCCCTACTAAATAAAAATTTTCTTTAGGTATTTAGGCGCCTATATGCACAGGGAATATCTACTTTAGGTACACGTCAAAATCTTAGTCACATACGTTTACCTTAATGAGGAAAAATACTAAATATTAACCACTATAACCAATTACTTTGTGGTTGATGGAGATATTAAATTTGTTAGGTATTTATTACCTATTATAAATTAATCAAAATATTCCGATATAGCTTTAAATGGTATACACAGATTGATTTACTAAATACAGGAAATTAACTAATAGGATCAAAGCTTTGTTTGAATGGTTGTTAGTAAATTCGTTCACGGCAAAACAAATAAGCTGATTTATATTTATAGTTATATTATATAAGTATATAAGTAGTTATATTTATATAAATAGTTCTAGACTATAATTGCAAAAGTTAAAGTGCCTGTGTATTTATATGTGGTTTTCACTCAAATTTGTAATACCTACATACGAACCCTTTCATTCGTATGCAACTTGTTTAGGTGGGGTAAAATTTACCTAGCCCCATTGAGGCCTGAAGCTAAAGCTACCTTTCCTTTTGTAGTTAGATGGTTTTGTTCTGGGAAACTAAAGGTTTATTTTGAAGAAAAAAACAATTGCCTTTTTTATGGTACCATCATCCTAGAAAATTATATTTATTTAAAAAAAAAAAACAACTTTTCTCAATCTACTCTATTCCCCAATAGGATAACTTTTTTCGTTTGTTTTGATGTGTTTGCTATGATGTTGTATGTGGTGCCTGGAGAGATACTTTCCTGGAGTATCCCGGAAGTGATCGCTTTAAGTCACCCATTTTTGTTACCTAACCCCAATGGTGACAAAAATATAAAATAAATTTAATATATAATTTTTAATGTCTTTTCATAATGTTGTATGGTGTTCTTTGTATGGTGTGCTGTGCAGTAAAGTTATATCTATCTATCTAACAATTTAACAAAAGTAACCTACCAAATCAAATGTAAGATTTCGCGAAATTAAAAAAAAAAGTTTTCCATACTGATTTTATTTAACATAGATAAACTTTAGGACCAATAATTAAGAAGTATACTTGCTAGATTGATTAAAATAGAAAAATATTTAATTGTATAATTTTTTTTTTAATTATCATTATTTTAATTTTCCAAATAGGAAGAATACCTCCTATTTGTACTCAAGCTTACGTACCAAACAAAAAACAATTATTTTTATTGATAAATTATAGACTTATTATGAGGTGACATAAAATAAAACCAAATTAAGAACCTACCTACTCTTTTTTTAAGTCTGTTAATAATAGTTAGAAGGCAGTGCCTACATTATTCATATGACCATGGGCTTGAGGATATTTAGGTAGTCATGTGGGAAGAGATACGTAAAACTTTGCAACAGATGAAATCACTTCGCAATCGGTTGCAAGACAAAAAACTTTTTTAATTCTTGAATCATTATCATCATAATTAGCATATAGCAGCCCACTGCTCGACACAGGTTTCCGCAATGAGCTTTGCATTAATTATATTGTAAATAATACCTGGGAGGTGTATGCACCTGGGACCTGTATGGAGGTGTAATACCTGGGAGGTGTATACACAATGCCGTAACACAACACAACACACCCCGACAAAATAATAATGTATATCGACTCAATCGTCAGTATCGGATTCGAACTGGAAACAAGTCGAACGTTTTAAAATACCAGTACCAGTTATGTTAAGTAACGATAAAGTAAATAAGTTATTAATAAATGTGTTTTTATGCGAGATTTCTTCATAAAATGACTAGTAATAAATCCCAATGTAATGCACCCATCGCTATCCAAGTCTCCACGGTTTGAGATGTTAATCCAGTACGTAAGCACAAATTGCGTATCGTAGACGTAAAATTTTTGCCAATGAGAAAGTAGATTCAAAATAATGCTTTGGTCCTTAGCCTCAAAACCTACTATAGCCGAAATTACGCGACGTAAGTTCGGCAAAATTATGCCTGCAATGCTTTTTGAATTATAGATGACACATTATGCTGAAATTACGTTGCGTTATGGCATACAGCCGAACTTGTCTAATCAGCCGCGGAACTCACGTCGCGTAATTTTCGGCATAGTGTGTTTAGACGCTTATGATATCGCGCGCCGTATAAACAATGCGAAAAAGTTGCATATATTGCTAGCTATCATTTGTTAAAAGTACGTTAGAAAAAGATAGCTACGTAAGTAATTACTGCTTGCACAGTTAGCTTTCAGCTACTTCCATAGCATTATGTCGTACGGCATTTTGTTGTGGGGGAATGCTGCAGATATCAACACCATATTTGTGTTGCAGAAGAGGGCTGTTCGTGCAATTTATAATATGGGCCCCAGAGAATCACTTAGAACTAAGTTTAAAGAAATAAATGTTATGACAGTGCCGTGCCAATATATATATGAAAACTTAATGTATGTCCGAAAACATATTAACATGTTCAAGAAAAATAGCGACTATCATAATGTTAACACTAGAAATAAAGATAAACTAGCTGTTCCCACTGTAAGGCTCCATAAAGTTAGTCAATCTTTTAAAGGGATGTCTGTACGATTTTTTAACAAAATCCCAAATGATGTGATTAATCTATCTGTAAATAAATTCAAAAATGTTGTTAAACGTAATCTATGTAATAAAGCTTATTATAAAACATCTGGTTATTTAGATGACAAAAAAAAAAGCTTGGGATGAAACTGCCTCCAACTCCATCAAAAACAATGTAATAGATATTAAGTACAATGACGTTAAAAAAATATAAGCCAAGCAGAGTTTCTTGCCAACTCTTCTCTGTTTGGTCACGTTACGAATTGGTGGTAAATTAAAAAAAAAATGACGTTTCTAAGTGTACTATACAGTTCCTACTGAATAAATGAATTTTGACTTTTGACTTTTGACTTTTTGATACAAATATCACCTCTTTATAAGACGGCAAATCTAAGTACCTAAGACGATTAAATGCAAACTGCTGCTCCGATGCGTTTTGGCGGAGTTTTAGATAAGGCGGTTTCGGGTGTATAGTGCAAAATCCTTTATATTTGATCGAAGCTTTGGTCTAAATTTTTCGTTGCGCTTTCGTGATCGCCCTGTTTAGATGTTAGTCCAGTACGTATTATGTATGTAATATTTTTTATGTATGTACGTATTATTTATTTATAATAAATTGTATTAAATGACAATAAATTACTAGATTATATGCAGTCATTAATAAAAAATCAAAATAGGGATTGTCATTTAAAATTCCTTTCTGGGATTTAAAAAAAGCAATAACTACAGATTTCACCTATGTTTGTGAATATTATTTTAATAATTATCTACCCGTTTTCTATAAACATCAATTTGGTTCAGTACAATAATTTCTATTGTCTTTGTTCAAGCAACATGCCTAACCTTTTAATCTTTTTTAATGTACAACTAGTATACAATCATGTACAACCAATATCTTTACACCGAATGAAGCTCGCCACGAGCGCTTCACGAGGGATTATGAATAATATTCACTTAATTGCCAGGTTCACAAAGGCGACCGACGGTTTCCTTCCTTCTTCGTATGAGTTAGTAGCCAACTCTGGTGTCGGAGTTTCTAGGCTGTTCAAAGGTCTTCGACATGGCTCATCGACTGAAATGCCAGGACCAACTTCTTAACGTGCCTTCCGAAGCATGCAAGTGCTCAGAGGGCTTACCACAGGTTTTGATAGTTTTCGAAAACTTTATAAGTTTCGGTATCTTTCCATTCATTTTCGTACAGCGCCTCTAGGGACACGTGCATGAACTAAAATCGGCACCACGGGTTCTATCGACTCGTAGTTTTCGACCTCGAAAAAAGTTTTCGATCAGTTTTGTGCTAATTTCGCAGTACGAGTTCGTATTTTGACTAGTCTGTGGAAGTAAACTATGTAGTATATCGTAAACTTTCAGTCGATAGATAAATCTTTGTGAGAGACGTTATTTTGAAAACTATTTGTTGGAAAGTTGTTGGATTTTCTGCGTTTAGGTATGTTTTCGGGAAAAGAGCGCGTTTATTGACAAACAACTAAACACCATTTGCAAAACGTCAAAACGTGTCGTTTACACGGTTTGTTTCGTCTCTTTTCTTTTGCCTGTGTGCAAGAGAGATAGAAGTATGCAGCATGAAGTTCGTTCAATCGAGCTAGTCGATCAAAGATATAGTGTAAACTATGCTATAAACATAGAACTCATGGTACCAATCACCGGCAAAACATATGGTATATCGAGCTCACCGAAACCATCACACGGATGGTATGCAAAAAACTCATGGTAGACCCTCTGATCTAAATGCCACTAAGCGGTCACCCATACAAGTAGTGACCGCGCGTAGTGTTGCTTAACCAAGGTGATCTGCTTAGAACACTAAAGTGAGCCTCGCCACGAGCGCTTCAAGGCGACCGACGCGGACGGTCACGCATCGAAATAGTGATAAAACCGTAAAACCGCAGAAGTGCAGTGACCAGGACACGCTTTGGGAAAAACGCCACTATATAACCAGAATTTGCAAATTAGGTCACCTCGTCACCTCTTGACTTTCAGTAGGTACCCCGTACGAGTGTTACAATGCGGAAATATTCAATAGTTTTCGTTTCCGAGCTCAATTGAAATGGATATTATATGTAAATTACTGAATTGGATTTAAATATAAACTGATCAAGCGACAAAGGTAATGTAATGTTGCAGGTTGCAATGTTTTTCACTCGAAATAGTTAGGTAATTGCCGAAAAAAGTAACTTAAATTTAGTTGGAAAACGACAACAATCAATTTCGTATTATGTAACTCGTAGTGGGGTACTGTACTGAATACTAAACTCCACCCAAAATAGGCCAGTTATGTCATCATATGGCAAAGAGTTTGTCCTAATCACGTATCGAAAGAAAGGACATCGACATAACCGAGCCTTGACTATGTATTTTATGCGGTTTAGTCAGAGACCGTCACGTGACCAGAGCTGAATAACACAACTGTCCATATCGAGCAGGAAGACCAATCCTGGGTCTACTGCGGGCCTTGGACACGATGTGTTAAACATATCTTTCCTGTAATAAGCCTGACTGAGAGGATGGTATAGGTGCTGGGCCAGTCTACTCCTTACCACGTCTCAGGCACTGCAGCGTCGCGGTTAATGAGTAGAAGTTACCACTTGATGCTGTATACGTACATCATCTAACCCTGATGCAAACATCCTAAGAACTCCAATGGAATAGGAATAGAAAGTGTGGTTCTGTATACCACACATTCTATTCATAGAGCACAAAACATAATTTAGAGCGTTATTATTATTTTTAAATACCTCGGGAACAGTAATAAAAAATTTTTCTGGATGAAAGGTTCTGTACGGGACAACGTGTAATATACGAAATTTCATTCGTATCAGTTTTTATTTATTTATTTAACTAACTAAACCAACCTATTTAAATAAACCAATATACTGATACCCGCATTTATAATATTATGTAGGAATGATTAGGATTCGATCTGCGCCACGCCGATTCAAGTATTTCGAAAATAATCAAGTTTGTTTAATATTATTTCGATCTGCGCTGATTCAAGCAGTTGGAAAATACAGATAGCAAAGAAACGTAGGTTATAAATTATCATCCTTGCATAATGTTCACTGTTGGCGCGGGCGTGGAGAATTTCCAATTGTCATGTGATACATAAACTACTATTACACCTAGATTGTGTCATTATGGGTCCAATACAAAATGATGTAATTTCAGTAAAGGTTACGTAATAAAAAAAATACGTAATTTTAGTCGCCGTGCCCTTAGTCGACATAAGGACAGGGTGCAATAGCCCTCAGGGGGGGAAGCCTATGTCTATGCTATATATATATATATATTATATATATAATTGTCTCGCTTCTCAGACGGGCATAATCACCACAGCATGATCATCTAAAAGTCCAGATTTAAATATGTGGAGAATGTGTGAGCATATGTGGGGTCAATTTGTCCTAATTGGGACAAGTGAAGTGTTGTCCACTTGCAAAAGGAAATTCTAAGAACCTTGGAACTGATGAGTCGTAGTTGTTTTGGACGGACTAACCAATTACACAAATGAAAAGAAGGCTTCAACAAATTATTTTAAGTGAAAGACATCCATCCCATTCGGTATTCATTAATATTTTGATTTATAATATTTTCAATAATAGATAAAGTACCAGACTAAGTATTTGCGAGTGATCTAAATTGTTTATTGGATTTTATACGGCAAGTATAACCTGCTCCAATGTTAACATGTTTGTTCACAAGTTAATCTTATATGGTTAAATTAAGTATTATTCTATCATTTAAAACATTATTTAACTATTTATTTTGTGTTATGTTAAATGGTGTTTTAATAAATTTGTTGTAACTTTTGAAAATTGTTTTATTATTTTACCTGAATTTAAATAATTAGGTAACTTACCTTAGTAGGTACTTGTCACTTAAAACGTAGTCCATTGTGTTAGTAACGAAAATAAAAAAAGGAACTTAGAAGGTTTATAAAACACACATTTGTGCAAAAAGTTCGAGATCCACGACGGACGCCGCGACGGCACAGAATACATGGCGACGGTTTGATTGAACCTACTAACGTTAACTAGGGGGGTTACCAGACTCTGACGCTTTCTGTACATTTTGTAGTAAAGCCTATGAAATTTCTGATTATTTAGATGCCAAAAAAGCTTTGGATGAAACTGTCCAATTCCCTCAAAAACAATGCAATAGTTTATTATAATTTTTTTAAAGAAAGACGTTAAAAATATCACGCATGCAGTTTTTCTTGCCAATTCTTCTCTGTTTGATCATTACAAAATGGTGTAAATAAAAACATGACCGGTTAAGCGCGAGTTCACTCGCCCACCGCGTGTGACCTCAATGGCGTATTATATAGATGCTGATATAGACGCTGTAAAATATAGATATACTTCTATAGTATGCAAAAATTGGACGTTTTTTGGACAGGTTGATGATAAAGTGGAAAACCATGCATTGTATAAAAAATAAAAGAAACTACTTTAAACTGGGTTAATTGACCCTTGTCATATGATATGCAACTTGACCGACCTATTGGCACTACTTCGAAATTTAAACATTTCTTATTTTTACAGTTTTTACTGGCAATCTTATACACCACACACCACATCACACCAGCCTACATCAGTCCACTGCTGGACATAGGTCTCCCCTAATAAAGGGGGATAGGCCTATAATCCCCACGCTGGGCATGCGGGTTGGGGATCGCAGGGCACTTATACAATTTATATTTATTAATACAATCTTATACAATTAGTGCATATCTATACCAAATTTGAAGTCGATAGCTTATGTAGTTCCTGAAATAATCAGCTGTCAGACGGACGGACGGACAGACAAAGTAGCACCATAAGGTTTCGTTTGACCGGGTCGGTAACGTCACCCTAAAAATACGATTTAAAGTATTCCTTACGGTTCTGATTGAATGAATGTTTTTTTTTATTTTGATAGCTTTGTTTCTTGCAGCTTTTAACGACTTCCGTGGTGCAGTGGGAGGAGACCCGCTTGAGACCGACAAAGTTACGGCTTCGATTCCCACCACGAGACAAATATATGTATCGTGTTTGAGTATCTTCTGCATATGTATAAATATGTACCTATTATTTATAAAAAAATATAGGTATTAATTATAGTCATTATTAGCTCTGCTCAGTTTGAGGCGAGATGATAATAATGCCCAGAATCATTTATTTATTTGTTTACTATTGTACACCTGTACCTAGCATCATTTTTATTCTACAACGGTTCCACGCAAATGAAATCGCGGGTGTATACTACTATATGGAACAATCATTTGCCTCCAGTAAACACAAAGCAAACTGGTTTACTTGTTGGGGCTTTGACCCATGTTTCCTTGAATCTCTCGATATTCTCATAATTTTATAAAAGAACACATTTTTGAATGTGTTCTAAAAGTTTTTCTCATTCATTATGCCTGGAAGAGATAGCTTTAAGCAATAAAAAAATAATTGTTGTAAACTGTAAGGAATTAATTAGAATCATCATCGAGGGAGAAGTAGAATGAAAACATGGAAGAGGAAAACCCAGAATAAGTTACATGACCCAAATAAAAGAGAATGTGTAAGTTTAGTTTATTTTTTGTTAATGTTAGATTTTTGTTGTAAAATTTAAAAATATTCATGGCATTTGTATCCAATGGGTCAACGTCCAACTTTCCATAGTTCACGGCCGACGCTGGAGTTTGACCGTGGCCTATACAGCTACACACGCCAGTTACTGGCACACGTTACTGGCATTCCAATTGACTTAGGCTGCTAGTACACTGTTGTATAAAACTTCTATTCTACTTCTGTGATTCATATAGATGTTCAACAAATAAATGTTTGTCAGTATAATGTCATGTAACAACACAAGATTCATGTCGTCTATCCCAATTATATGATCATATTAATTAATTAATAATTGTTCGAGACATCTCACACACGGAGCCTGTACCTTTGTACTATTGCCGCCAAATACCAACTGAGAAACATACAGTCATAGATAGGTACTTATAAAAAAATCCAGACATAGAACAAACATCAATTTTTAACACAAATGTTTGTCTCGGGCGGAAATCGAACCCTCGACATGCAGCTCAGAGGGCAAACCAGGCCGCGACCAGCTGAGGCAAGTCAATATCTCTGTATAATCTGTAGTATGAATCGTAACTTCAAAAGTCAACAAACAAAATAAAGCTAAAAGTAGAAAAAAAAATCAGAAATAAATATGATAGATAAATTAAATTTTGCCATTTGAAGATCACGATCTTTAATGATAGATATGACATCATTAATACTGATGCAAATATGATAGTGTACCAGTAGCCTTACTGTACTGTCTACGTCACTCCCATTCACACTACGCACACAGAAAAACTACCGCAATGAATGAGAATGAACTGTATTAATGTAGGTACATTTTTATGAATACGGACCTACTTATCAAATCCCAACAATTATTTTAATTAACTCACGGACATACGATAAAAAATACTCACTGTAGCTGATATTTGTCCCATCAGCAAACGATTCGACCAATCCTAATTCGATCCGACACAAAAATAGGAACTATGTCGCTAATTGCAGCCAACTTCAGAGGAACAAGTTATGTAGAAGAACGTTGTGAGTAGTGCAGTAAAAGTTCAAATATTTAAGTGTTAATTTTAACAGGTACGTAAGTTTATTCTAATAAAAAGCTTACGTACTTTATGTACCTAGGTACTTAGATACCTAAGCATTAAATAAACTCTAAACTTGTATTACAATAAACCTATATTTATTGTAGATAATTGATTGTCTACCCGTTTAAACTACAATAAATGAATAAATAAATGTGGCAGATAAGGTAAGGAGTGGTAGACTGGTGGCATGGTATGGGCATGTCATGAGGAGGGATGAAAGACATGTTACTAAAATAGTGATGAATATGAAGGTGACTGGATGCACGAATAGAGAGAGACCGAAGAAGAGATAGATGGATTGTGTGAAAGAGGATATGATAATGAAAGGAGCGGACACGGATGTGACGGCTGATAGAAGTGAGTGGAAGAAACAAAACATGTTGTACCGGCCCCATATAGCGTGGGTTAGGGGCAGGAAAATTATTGTTAGAAGCTAGATTATACTCAAAGATTGGGGCTTAGCTAACATTACTGTCTTAATTTCATACCTACATTATTAATAGCTGTCGGCGGAAGATCAGCGCTAAGTGCGATAAGTACGTGGCGATAAGTCGTATTTTACATTTTAGTAATAAATTCTACAATGATGTAAACCTGAACGAGTGTGCGAGAAAAACAAAGGTGCAAGAAAAGGTACCCAATGCCCTATGATCGTGAGGCAGGCCACCGTCCCAACATCACGACCACGACCGTTCTGTCCAAGAGTGTTACGACTGAGAAGAAGAAGAAGAAGAAGAAGAAACGTAGGTATTTGATCATTGTTAAATTTTTCATCTTTCAAATGGTTTTGGACTATGCCTTTGCTAAAGCTTTAAGCCCTTAGGTACCTATGCTACGCAACGAGTAGGTCAGCGCTGGCCAGCCATAGTATTTCGTTAAACTCGCAGAAGACCAGCGTATTGTTTCTCACTTTTTTTTAATATCAGTTGTTAAAGTTATTGGATTCGCTAGCAATACAGATGACCGCGGGTACGTCTGCGCATACGCAACATTTATAATACAGCATTGTCTAAGATTTATTCTCAGCATTCGTGAGAAAAAGTAAGCACTGTAAAGAGTGGAGATGCTTCTTTATATTTTTTACGTCTAACTACGAGACGAAAACTGTGAAAAGAAAGAGAAATGACCAACGCATATCTGTTAGTGCATATAAAAGGCTCGAGACCTTTGCCGTGAAAAATTTGGGCAGGTCTGTGTTCAACAGTGCATTACTGTGGGTAGGCTGATGATGATGAAGACCAATTGAAATGCTGTAAGAAAAATTATGTAATATCATTAATTATTTTGCGTCAAAGGTTCTACTATGAAGAAAGATTTTCAGCTTTATTTTAGCCAATGTCCCAGACTTTGAAGCGTCGACCAAGTATTTACACAGCACAAGATATGTAATAATTTCATGATCATTTCAAAATCTGTTTTCACTGTCCATTTCATCTAACTTAAAAATTACTTATAATTGCATAAGACCGCAAGTCGACTTTGTTTTTAAACAGAAATAGCTTCATTGCTTTCTTCAAATGTGTCTTATTATGAGACTCGGCATAAATTATTCAGTGTTTGTTCCACTGAAGTACATGTTTCCGTTTGGAGGTGTAATTGGTATCCATAATCTGTTGGAGCTTGCAGTATAGATTTCTTTATCTAGTTTATATGATTTATAAAGCGGTTATTAGTAATTTTTACTCACTATACCCAAGTACCCCACGATTTAGTGTCTTGGAACACCGACACCTACACAATCTCTCAGCCAAATCGGCATTTCCACAGGAAAAACTTGTTGAATGCGACGTGTGAAGTTGACTAAGCTGTGGGTTTCCTCTTGATGTTATACCGTTGAGATCCCGTGATATTACAAGTAGTCTTTTAATCTATGTTTAGAATTACCCAGGTTAAAGTAACTAACATCATAAGATTTCATAACTGTTTTTGTGAATCAACATCCGACAATTAGTTATTCAATAGCAACGCAAAATGTTGCAATAATGCATGAAAAGAAACCTAGTAGGGCAGTAGTTTTTTCGTTCATTGAAACGGTAACACGTATACGCCAAGGTTGAGTTCAAGGAAAAAATATAAATGAGCACGCTCCACGGTGTTTCTGTTCTACCCCAATTGCACTTTTAAATGTTGTAAATTATTATATTCGATGCAGTTTGTTTGGTATTGCCGAAGTGATACAAAGTGTGGGTGTGTTACAAATAAATGCTTAAAAACCTGTGAAAAAGCGGGTAGTTCTTTACTGTTTTTGTTTGTAACCGTGAGTGGTTCGGCTTTTATTGTTTGTAAAAAAATGGAGTTTATTCGGACTTTTTGTACGTGTATAGCAGTTACGGTGATTTTTCTGGACAGTGCTGGTTCCCGAAGTATTGGGAAAATTAATGGTTAGTGTGTTTTTATTGTTACATTTAAACAAAATCTTATTCAAAATACGTAAAACCAATTTTTCATGTCAGTTTTATTATTAAAGTAAGTGTTGGTATTATCAGTAGGTACCTCGAAACATTAAATTACATTTAAAATTAAATCGTTTCACCTAGTTATTCACTTGTGCTATGTTTATTATAAATTAATGATAGCTATAGAACGACTGCTCAATAAGCCAGTGTTTTAGCGTAATTCCCGCATACCTACAGTCATAATTGTGGATCAAACAAGCTTATTAAATGAATAATCAGAATAGGTTTTTTGTATAGTATTTTTTTCAATTTTGATTATCAAGAGAGAAATCAATTACGGTTTGTTTATTATTTGATACATATGGAGATATAATTGATCCAATAACAAAAGAGAATTCAATTTCATGTTCTTTTTTGTTACATTTTGCGTTTAGGAAACCGGTCTGTGTTTAGGTCCCAGTCTCCCAGGTAACGGGGCAAGCTTAGTGGCGTAGGTACCTTCGAAGAGACTTACGTTCTGGATTGGACTGCTATAGATTATATGATGGTGATGATCAGCGGGCCAAGCCATCGAACCGATAATGATAGACACTATCACACTGCAAAAACCAAACAAAGCAGAGCTTGTATTATGGGAACTACATGACTGATACACCTACTACTTATATTATTTTTTGTCAATACCTACTTATTATATAGAAAACACCCAGACCCGAGACAAATATTTGTAGATAATACAAACATCTGTCTCGCGGCTGGAATCGAACCTGCGTCTCCAGCATCGATAATTTGAAGATTGAGCCAGATGAATATATTTTGATTCAGATTTAGGCTTCCTAGAAGCCTAGAAGCGTAATAATCTGAAATGGCGTAGTATGGAAGCCAATAGTTTTTGACACATTATTTTTTTTAATTCCAATTTTTCTCGTAATTTCGTCAAACCAGATGTCATTGATTGCTCTTTTTGGTGCTATTCATGGCCAAACCGAGAAAATAGGGTATTTTTTTGTAATCTGACAATGAAAATGACTTTTCTCGTGCTATTCATGGCCAAACCGAGAAAATAGGGTATTTTTTTTGTAATCTGACAATGAAAATGACTTTTTGGTGCTATTCATGGCCAAACCGAGAAAATAGGGTATTTTTTTTGTAATCTGACAATGAAAATGACTTTTCTCGTGCTATTCATGGCCAAACCGAGAAAATAGGGTATTTTTTTTGTAATCTGACAATGAAAATGACTTTTCTCGTTATTTTTCTGGCATATAGGTTAGTTATAGTAGGTTTATAGGGTTTTTTGTGTAACCAACTGGAAATCCTTCCGGCAGCAGCAGGTTTTAGAACACCCCGACTTGAGTAGATTAGGTTCTAGATAGATCACAGAACCAACACAGAGCACCCCGATGCCGTATAGTGTGTTTCGGCATAAATAGTTAAAACTTAATTTCCTTTTCTCAGAAACTATGGGTTTCCGCACTCCCCCCTTTAGGGAGAGGGTCATCCCCCTTCCCTCATTCCCCCATTTTACTCACATATGGTAAAATAAAGTCCTTCCCTTCTTTCCCTTCTTCCACTTTTTTACTAGTGGTAACAAGATTATAAATTCCAGAGCTCAGAAATTGACACCTGGGCATCATAAAGGATGTCCCACAGGATGCCGATAGGACAGGTTGTTGATTGACGTTAGGTTGTCGGTCTCAGAGCGTTTTTTTAAGTTTAAAGTTTAAACTAAAAGTATGGATGATGTTAATGATTTACTGGTTCGATGTAAATAATTTATTATTGAACGAGACTAAAATAAAATGAATAAGATTTATACTAACAAATGTTAAACAAGTTAAACCTAACATTAAAATAAAAGATGAAGATCTAAATCTTGTGAACACTTTTGTATTTTTAGGCATAACTTTAGATAATAAGCTTCAATAGGGCGCTCACATAGATGGGTTGTCGAACAGACTCAGTTCTGCAGCATACGCAGTCAAAAAAATCCGTCAACTTACTGACGTAGAAACGGCTAGACTAGTTTATTTCAGCTACTTCCATAGCATTATGTCGTACGGCATTTTTGTGGGGTTGTGGGGGAATGCTGCAGATATCAATACCATATTTGTGTTGCAGAAGAGGGCTGTTCGTGCAATTTATAATATGGGCCCCAGAGAATCACTTAGAACTAAGTTTAAAGAAATAAATGTTATGACAGTGCCGTGAAAATATATTTATGAAAACTTAATGTATGTCCGAAAACATATAAACTTGTTCAAAAAAATAGCGACTATCATAATGCTAACACTAGAAATAAAGATAAACTAGCTGTTCTGCTGTCACTGTAAGGCTCCATAAAGTTAGTCAATCTTTTAAAGGGATGTACGATTTTTTAACAAAATCCCAAATGACGTGATTAATCTATCTATAAATAAATTCAAAAATGTTGATAAACGTAATCTCTATGATAAAGCTTATTATAAAATATCTGATTATTTAGATGACAAAAAAGCTTGGGGTGAAACTGCCTCCAACTCCATCAAAAACAATGTACCTAATAGTTATTAAGAACAATGACGTTAAAAAAATAAAAGCCAAGCAGAGTTTCTTGCCAATTCTTTTCTGTTTGGTTGCGTTACGAATTGGTGGTAAATTAAAAAAAAATACGTTTTAAAGTGTACTTACTATACAGTTCCTACTGAATAAATTAATTTTGAGTTTGAGTTTGAGTTTGAGTTAGTCTACTATCATAAAGAGGAAATATTACAATTTATTTTTGCACATATTTATGAATATTTGCTTGCCGTAAACTCATTTATTTTATGTCATTAGTAATTTATTAGGATAACTTTCAAAGTAATTTTAGGGCATGAAATTGACAGGTACCTAGGGAACTAAAAACGTAGAAAAAAATTGTCCGCACCAAAACTTGGCGAACGCTAACCCTTGTGCAGACATTGATTACCTACTTTCAAGCGACGTGCCGTCTAAATTAGTGCAAATATATATTTATTTGATGATTATCTATGACAACAACTCTCGCACGATATTTGATAGTTTTCACTTGTAGTTGTGACTCTTACAGCCTGCGCACATTGGACGACAAACGTCAGGATTAGACGTTACGACAAGCTGCGGGGGACAATTTTCATACATTTTGTTCAAAGCTCCGCACGCTCGCGACTAAGCGCGACGACACAGTTTCGTGCTGTTAGAGTACTATCTCGATGTGTATAACACTGGTCTTATCAGGGACTTTCACTGGTAGGTTCCTGCCTATTTTTATTCCGGTATTTACATATTTAGGGAAATAATATTGAAGTAAACACACAAACGAAGTTGCAGGTGGGTCAGCTCGTTACAAATAAAATATATACCCACACATTATACACAATGTACATACTTAATGTACTTATAGCGTAGGTAACGCCGCAACTTCGGTCAATGGTCTTTGTATTAATTTTAAAATTAATCTCAAAACAAAAACCAGGGTGTTGTGTTCTGTATCTGCTACATTTCCGTCATCAATTTTGGTCATCATCAATATTTTGGTTTGATAAACACCACGCATCGCAGGCAGGTAAATGTCAGTGGATATATGCCCTCTGGCCAGGTGGAGTAACGATCTGCAAAAGGCTGCTGGTAGAAGCTGAAGTCAAGCTCAGGATAGGGCGCAAAGGCGCTCATTTGGGAAGCCTATGGACCGCTATAGGTTGATGATGATGGCAGGCACGTGGTAGAAGTATGTACCTACATAATACATAGGTGTTATTGGTAGCAGCAGTAGATGCTGCTGTCCAACTCCTGTCATCTCCTACTCCTGGTCCATTGAGCGAGAATAGCAAATCGGCGGAAAGCAAGGTGGCAGGGTATTTTAAATAACAAGCCTTTGATACTCAGTTGTCGGTATCTCAATTTGCGTTTTGATTTGACACTCAGTTGTCGGTATCTGAATTTATATCTTGTTACCATTAGATACATCGGTTTTTTTCTACGTACGAATTTACATCGGTTTTTTTCTTATTTTATGGGGACTATGAGTCATTGATTGACTATGTCAGTAAGCTGTTGCTGTTATGAAGTTTTAATATGGTTGGTGCGTGCAATTTTTAGCCAGTGTTGCACTGGCTAATATAACAACATAAAGATAACTAGTTCCCGCCGCGGCTTCGCTCGCGTTGTACCCGGATAATAAATACCTTGTGTGTTAATCCATGTATATTTCAAATTTCATCCATATCCGTTCAGTCGTTCTGGCATTCATACATCCATACATTCTCACAAACTTTCACGTTTTTAATATTAATAGGAAGTAGGGTACACCGGAAGATACCAATAAAATTCAATCAGTAGATATTACGTACGACAAACTTCATAGGTAGATGATATCATGTCCTTAGGATACAATATCACACGTTGATTGGATAATATTTGTAGTAGTTCTATTTGTCTACGTCATGTCCCGTCATTCGAGTTTATGGCGTAGTTCATGAAGACTGTGTTCAATAGCTACCTACAGTTGGCTTCCTAATTTGTCATGAAGTATATGACAAATATAGTCACCAGGATATACCTCACATTATTTCTAAATAACCACTAATAACTAGCTTACTTGACAACCTCCGTGGCACAGTGGGCGAAGGCCCACCTGAGACGCAGAAGGTTGTGGGTTCGATTCCCGTTGCAGTACAAATGTTTGCATGGTATGCAGATATTGGGCCTGGGTTTTTTCTATGTATATTACGAATGTATTTACATAAAAATAATACGAGTAGATTATTAGTCATGTGGTTCCCATATGCTGTGCTTAGGATTAGAAATGATGTTGACTGACTGACTGGCAGCAGCAATGGCATTGCGAGAAATGCGAGAAGCTGTGCCTGGATTATGGGCATATAAATACCCTATTCCTTTTAACGCTTTGAGTGCTGAAAACACAAATGTGATTCTGCACGTCGTCCTCCTCCTCCGATGTTCATGAGAGGTTCATGAGATACAAGCCGGTGACAGACAGACAGAGAGAGAGACGGACAGTGGAGTCTTAGTAAGTAATAGGGTGCCGTTTTTACCCTAAAAAATAAATGCAATAAAAGAAAAATGATATAAAAAATAGGATACATGCACAGTATAGTTTACCAGGAATAACAACTAAAAGATGCATTTTCTGCGGGTTTAAACGCTAGCGAAGCCTATATGCACTTTATATAGGTAACGTTAAAGTTAATTTTCGTTTGCCTTATCAAAATCCTCTCCGCTGCGCTCCTCTCTGTCTGCGCTGACCCTAAGGATATACCTACACTTGTTACACCAGACATCGTGGCTATGACTGTACCGTGACTCACGCGCAGCTACTTCCCTATTTAACCATCATGTCCATAAATCATATAATCCTATCCTACTTATCATCACACTAATATTATAAATGCGAAAGTTTGTGAGTATGTATGAATGTATGGATGCATGTTCGTTACTCTTTCAGGCGAAAACTACTGAACGGATTTGGATGAAACTTGGAATATACATTGTTTATGACCTGGATTAACAGATAGGCTACAAATACAAATAGGTTTTTATCCGGATACCACGCGAGCGAAGCTGCGGGCGGAAGCTAGTAACATAAATAATATAGATATATAGATATTTTCCATGATTCTCTCATTAGTTTTAAGAAGAAAATTAAAACTAGCTATGAGCTAGTCTCAGCTGAATAGTATTATGTTGCCTTGATCTCCTGTAATTATTAAGTGCCTAATTTCTTGCTATGTCCGCAATGCTAAGTTGTATGCTAGTTAGTATTTATACCCACTCACCTACGTGCTGATGCCGAGCTGGTTTCCTGACCGGGCCTTCTGTGAGATCACGATCACTGGTGATTATTGCGCCGAGATATTGCTCAGTACGCAAGTCTTTTGACGATACCATATAGGGGGAAGTCAAAGGCAAGTCCAAACATTACATTCGGTTACATGCTTACTTTTTGCAAGCGGATAGCATTCCGTATGACAAGTTGAACACTAATGTAACACATACATTTTGAATTTTTTGTTTTTAGGGCATGGTTTCCTCGATTTTCTCGCACCATATTAGTTTTGACAGTCCAACCCTACTCCAACACATACTTACTAAGGGCCAGCTCACTTCTAAAACACGTATTTAGGTGATCACTAATTACCTACTCCTACTCCTACTAATTATAAATGCGAAAGTTTATGAGTATGGATGTGTTGATGAATGTTTGTTACTCTTTCAATTTGTGACCTGGACATAGGCTACTTTTTATCCGGGTACCATGCGAGCGAAGCCGCGGGTGGAAACTAGTTATTAATAATATACTTGTACAAACGTAAGCCTTCCTGGAATACCAAAACTTGTTGCGCCATGGAGACGTGAGAATAATGATTATTACATATTTCTTGATTTTGACTCATAATCATGTGGTCACAATTTTATTATAAGAACCTCCAAATGTTTAAAATAATTGGGATTCCCGAGCAATTATGCGCTGGCGCAAGCCGTTGGTCCTAAAAACAAATAATTAACTTGATGACTAGCTTCTTGAGAAATAACAATGCAAAAATTATACAAAAAGGTTCTGCAGTAATTACCTAAATACAAACTAAAATTACCTTTGAATTATATTATTACTGATTTTGGCCCAAAAGGGGTTTTGTTATCGATGAATTTTTAATTAAGTGGGTATCAGACTCTCAGTCATCATCATCAATACGCATCTTTCACGCTAAACTTAAAAACTTGGTGATGAAACATAATAATGATGACGTATCCTATTGCGCTTCGAAACGCAATGGAACGTAAGCTATGAACAAAAATATTGCATTATGTGCGAAACAATTTAAATCCTACCTTGTGGCGCAGTGGGCAAAGGCCCGCCTAAGATGCAGTAAAATGTGGGTTCGATTCCCCTCGCGAGACAAATGTTTATATTCTGCAATTATTTAAAAAGTATTTATGTAGTCTATCAGACATTTGGTTCCAAATGAAACAAGCTATGCTTTGTTAGGGGTCATACATTATTATGAACATAATATAACATACATGATTTATTGTTTTTTTTTATAATGATTTGATTACCTTTATGATGCCATATCGTTTTTTCATCTTTCATCATTCATCTTTATTTCTGATGTGATTTTGAATCAGTTTTATGTTTGATGAAAGTAGGTATATTTGTAGATTCAAGATACACAATTAGATAAGATATGTTAGTAAATGAATTCAACCTGCATGCTGGCATGGAAATATTGAGAGAGTCGTTACATTAAGATTTTATTAACTATTTAAATATTTAAAATAATAAAATAAATAAATAATTTATTTATTTCGCTTATATAAACCATTTCTTAACTTCTTTTTAAATAATTGTTCCGTCTAATAACTTAAGTTCATCATGCAGTTTATTATAAATTAACTGTTGTTATAAACGCTTTTTCTAGGTATATATTTTCTAGTGACAAGGAGGTTAATAGAGTAGGTAGGTTTTAAACTTGTCTTCACACCGCACGCGCACCCCGCACGCAACGGCGCGTCACCTTACGTGCACTCATGCGCAATCAACTTCGTGGTCAATTAATAAACCAGCATCGTCAGCTCACTAACGTTATTGTGTCTCGCAGCAATTTTGCTTACGTCAACAAGTAGATCATGAACAGCATGAAGGAATTTTAACTTTATGAAAAATGTTTTTTTATTTTTTTTTATATTTTCATTTCATTTAACCAACAAAGATTGATAAAGTAATTCACAATTAGTAAATAAATTAGAAAAATATGGTGTACATGGTATTTTTCTGCGCTAGCTGGATTCATACCTGAGAAACCGTGTTCAACGAGTAGTTGCTCAAGTCTTTACATCCGCCATGTTCATGGCCACATCTGGTGTGCCCCAAGGGTCTCATCTGGGACTAGTTTTATTTACACTTTTTATAAATAACATTATTGGCCATATAAAACATAGTAAATGTTCAGTCTTTGCAAATGATCTCAAAATTTTTAGACCTTTTAAAAATAACATTGATGCTGCTCTACTACAAGAGGATTTAAATGCAATACATCTATGGTGCGACGATAATGCAATAATTTTAAATGCAAGTAAATGTTCACATATTAAATTCACAATAAATAACAGAATTATTGAAACAAGATATAAAATGAAACTAATAAAAGCGTGTTAATTAACAAAGGAGTTCCTCTTATAGAGGTGACAGAAGCAAAATACTTAGGGATAGAAAACAAGTTAACATTTAAAAATTAAATTTATAAAACTTGTAATAAAGCTAAGAAAATGATGGGTTTGTAAAACAAGTCTGTAAAGACTTATAATACAAAAACCTATAAGACTTTATATAACACACTAACAGGTACACCTGTTTAGAACCCTACAAAGTTCATATTGACAGAATAGAACGCTTACAAAATATTATCAATTTTTTTTGCATTTAAAATAGAAAATGTCCATATGGCATCTTATAATCAACGTCTTCAACATTTTAAACCTTTCTTTTCTAGTAGTCTTTTTTTAGTCTTTGTCTAGTTCCTTTAGAAAAAAGAAGAAATACAACTGTTCTAATAACTTTGTACAAGTTTCTTGATCATACACAAATAAATTCAGAAATAATTGATAATATACACTCTGATCGTGCCTAGAAATTTGCATCGCTACCCCTTCAGAAATACTTTTAGCTTAAAAACATTTAGAACAAATCTTGGTAAATTTTCTTCCCTTATCCGTATATTAAAATCATATAATAACTTGTATAGATTTTGATATCTTTCATGATTCGCTGCTTAGTTAAAAATCCAATTAAAACTATCTATGAGCTAATCTCAGCTGAATAGTTGCCTTGATCTTGTCTAGTTATTAGGTGTCCAATTTCTTGCTATGTCGACAATGCCAAGTTGTATGCTAGTTAGTACCTACCTAATGACCTAATTATTTTTAAACTTAATAAATATAGTTTGTAAACGGCTTTACTGGCAATGTCACACTGTCCAATAATATTTCTTATAGATTTTACTGTTCTGTGATGTGAATTGTCGTTGTTGTTTCTAACAATTATTATTATTATTATTAGCCTAGGCTTTCCCACTGCTAAGCAAAGGCCTTCCACACCTCCTTCCACTCTTGGCGGTCTTGTGCAATGCCAATTAGTGGTCTAGGCGTCCAGGTCGTCACGCCAGCGTTTTTTTGGCCTGCCTTGTGCCGTTTGCCGTCATTGGGGATCCAGCCAGTCACTATCTTGGCCCACCTCTCCGGGTGTATACGGGTGACGTGGCCCGCCCAAGACCATTTTAGCTTGGCAGCCTTAATGCTCAAATTGGCAATGCTAAATTGGCAGCTTAGTTTCTAATAATAAATAAATAAACATTTTCACATATTTACAATAGGCTAGATGCCTGAAAAATTCTTAATAGTCCGTCATTTACATTATCAAAAAATATTGGACACGTATTTTTTATTTTGTCAATAACACTAAAAATGACAAAGATTTAGTGCGTTGAAGTTCCGCGTGACGTCACGGGTAAGTACACTTTTTACTTACAAGTGACGTCACGAGCTCCTGAACTTTGACGCTCTATAACTTTGTCGATTTCCATTGATTTTAAAAATAAAAAATACGTGTCCTATATTTTTTGATAATCTAATTGACGGACTAATTAGAATTATTATTTTTCTACCCAGTCATCATCCCTATACATTCAATAAAGTCAATTCTTAAAATTTTATTTTTATCACGCAGCGGGAAGCGAACCCGCATTCTTTTGCGTCTCAGGTGGGTCTTTTGTATTCCACTGCATCACAGAGGTCGTCAGTATGATGTTGTAACAAGAACTGTTTGTTTCAGAAGCTGTTGACCAGTTTACATTTGACGAGAGGAACGAAGACCATTGGAATCTCCAGGCTCAATGGACACTGCGGAAAAAGGTGAAATATTGATTATTGCTTAGAACAAAATCTGACTAGGGTAAGGAGGGCCTGGCTTGTAATTCTCAAGTCCAGATGTCACTAAAAGAAGGCACTTGTGGTGTAGTTTGCTTCGGTGTTCTGTATCATCTACTTGGAGAGGTGACAGTTTAGTGGCATGTGTTTTTATTGAATCATCTTGGTTAAACACTCCATCCGATCAATACTTAGATGGGTGACCGTTTAGTGGCAGTTAGATCATCAAAAACTAAGCTGAGTTTGTAATATGGGAACCATATGACTCATATACTACTTATATCCTCACCACCACCACCACCACTACACCACACCAGCCTATATCGGTCCACTGCTGGGTGTAGGATTCCCCTAATTAAGGGGGATATGCCCATGATCCCCACTCTGGGCATACTATAATACTACTTATGTACTGTTTTGTAAATGCATAAGAACATTATTAGAAATTAAAAACACCCAGACCCGAGAAAAATATTTGCAAATCATACAAACGTTCATTCTCGCGGCGGGAATCGAACCTTTTAATAATGATGAAATGATGAATAATGAAATTACTTCAGGTAAACGCACCGATTAACAAGAGGATAGCAAAGAACGTTATCTTCTTCCTCGGAGATGGCATGAGCATTACTACCCTGGCTGCCACGAGGGCGTACCTTGGCCAAATGCACGGCCACCTGGGCGAGGAGCTGAGACTCAGCTTTGAAGTGTTTCCTTACACTGGCCTGGCTAAAGTAAGTTTACTACTACATTGACACACACATTGAAATACCAATATATTATTCCATTATCCTGATAAAACAACCACAACCGTTGGGGTAAACGAGTTCTTGGGTGGAGATAGCGTCTCGGCCAACGTAGTGTAGGACGCCCTCGGCTAGATGGAGTGACGATCTGCGAAAGGCTGCTGGTAATAACTGGATGCGTCGAGCCGAGAATAGAGCGCAATGGCGCTCATAAGGAGAGGCCTGTGTTCAGCAATGGGCTGCTATAGACCGATGCTGATGATGATGATTTTGATGATATAGTAAAGTAAAGTATAAAATCTCTTTATTCATGAGGCACATAAAGTACACTTTGAGTCGACAATTTTTTAAATTTACCACTAATTCGTAACGCGACCAAACAGAGAAGAATTGGCAAGAAACTCTGCTTGGCTTATATTTTTTAACGTCATTGTAACTATTACATTGATTTTAAGGGAGTTGGGGTCAGTTTCATCCCAATTTTGTTTGCAATCAAAATATTTTATAATATGCTTTAGATAAAAATGACCTTGGAATTGACCATGATCTAATCTTCACAGAGGAAATTCAAATATGTCCTTGATCAGATGAAGCACAATAAATTATCAATTCAATGATATCATATAAACCTGTCTAGACATTATTTTGGGTACTTAACAAGCCTTGAGTCATACACGTGAAATGACCGCGTAAACTCATGTTCATGATTCACCAACTCTTGCTGAGATACATTGAAAAATTCTTAAAATCAAAATAAAGCTCCTTTCTACTGATCATCTTCTTCGCCTTTCTTTGGTGTTATTAGCAAATAAGAACTAACCATTCGTGATAGAGCCTCATTTGTATTTAGATTGAAGCGTTTTCAGGTTTGATATGCCATGCCATGTTGTGTTATAGCTAAAACTCCAACACCACAGCTGTTGGCCACTAGCTCATATTATCAAGAAGGTTAATCTGAATATGGACAATAGCTTATAATCGAGTATTTGTTGTGCCATATTAGTTAATAAAATTAGGTTTTTTTTCTATACACCTAAAAATACACCATTTAGATATAATTAGATAATTAAAACTTGTAAAACTATAAAAAATAAAATGAAAGAAAATATAAATTAATGCCAATATATATATTTTCATTATTTTTCATTCATTTTATTTTTTATAGTTTTACAAGTTTTAATTAGCTAATTATAATATTTTTATATATTTTTAATATTTTTGGCATTTCAGTGTGCGAAACGCCTATTGGTGAAAACCGCCTCCATTGGTTTTACTCTTCCGTGCTTTATGCCATCTTTAAGTGCCAGAGTACTAGAAACAGTTACCCCCTTACTTATGAACGCTACTTAAAGTTAATCAATACTCAAAGTTAGCCCTGTCACTGTTTGTCATTATCCAACGGATAGAGATGGCAATAGTTTAAGCATCGTTTATCTTTTGAAAGATGTTCATAAGTAAGGCCATTATTGTATAAATTATGCATATCACAAAAACCGCAAAAGGTTAAATGAAAGTATCTACCTATCAACTTAGTCTAGAATTTAATGAATCATGTCTATTTATAGTTTAGTGCAATATTGCACTGTTAGTTTTTCACGTTTTTTGACTCATCTTGTTTCATGGCTGTATATGGTTCTGATCCTCCATCTCTGATTCCCAAGCAAACTTCAGGTCTGGGTGTTTTCTATGTATGATAAGTATGTATTTACAAAAAAAACTGTATATGTGTAGTATATCAATCATGTGGTTCCCATAATACAAGCTCTGCTTAGTTTGGGGCTACATGATGCTGTGTGATAACGTCCAGCATTATTATTATTATAACTTAACCTGCCCGTGGTGCACCGTGCTGTATAGCAAATGGGGCTCTGGCAGCCACAGCTTAACACCAGCACAGCTAAATTCCCTGACCGCCGATGGGCAGCAGCATCGGTATTGCGAGAAGCTGTGCCCTGCGATCCCTAATCCGCATGCCCAGCATAAGGATAATGGGCAAAATCCCTTCTTATGAGTAGGCTTATGTGCAGTGTACTGGACTGAATAGAATGGTGGTGGTGATGGTGATGATTTATCCTGAAGCCCAATGATACTTTTCAGGAGGTATTTGCGTTGGAGTCACTTTTGCATCAAGCCATTAGGGTCAAACTAAATTCTGACTAAGTATATTTTTTTATCAAACGCCCCATTTAAATCTTGAGATACATTATTGAAAACAACATTAGGCTGATACATCATATTCATCCATTTTTTTCTGTTAACATAAGGCGTGTGACTAGAAAAGTTTTGAATATGAATTTGACTGCATTCATAGATGGAGACCAAAGAAGAGATGGATGTGGGTATTGTGTGAGAAAGGTTAACAAAAATGAAAGAATTCGGCATAGATTTGACGGCTGATAGGAGTGGAAAACGTAGCAACAAACGTCGGCAAACGTAGTGTAGGACGCCCTCCGGCCAGGAGGGGTGACGATCTGCGAAAGGCTACTGGTAGAAGCTGGCGTCGAGCTCAGGACAGGGCGCAATGGCGCTCATTAGGGGAGGCCTATGTCCAGCAGTGGACTGCTATGATGGCTACTGCTATGATATGATGTGGCTGATGATAATGATGATGTTGAGTGGAAAAGAAAACATAATGTGCCGACCCCACCTTGCATGGGATGAGGGCAGGGGAGAATGATGAAGATAAATAATAATTTAAGTCAACAAATCCACGCTAAGGAGATTCTATTGCCGTTAAGTTTTATGCTAAAAAGTTCGTGAATCGTTAATTCGTTCTTGTTTTACAAAATAACAATTTAAAAGTAAAGAAACACAATTTTTCTTTGAAAGTAAACATGACTCAGTGAGTAAGTATTAACATGAGACAATCAATTATTGATAGTATCTATTCTTCAAACGACTGGCGTCATGAAATAAATTTTATTTATGAAACTAATCAGCGTGGGAGTAGATATTACAAACGAAAAGTAAACGGAGTATTTTTCCTAGCTGGTAAGCTGGTTATTAGTGATTCTGAAGGACGCTACGACACGATGGTGTATCACACACAACACAACACACCCAGACACAATACTGTTATTTTGGCTCAATCATCACCGTCAGATTGAATCTGATTTGATCAATAATTGATTGAGTGATCTTCAGAATCACTAATAACCAGCTTATAGGATCATACAAATCCGTCGGAAAGACTATGTTCGTATACTAATAGATCCGTCCCGTCTTCGCTATTACCTATCCCACCATACATTGTTTTGTTATACCTCAAAACCTTAACACAAAACCTTAACAAATTATACACTAAACCTTCCTCATAAATCACTATATTTATTGGTGAAAACCGGATGAAAATCCGTTCACTGAGTTTATCGTGAACAGACAGACAGACAGACGGACGCTACGGGGGACTTTTTTTTATAATATGTAGTGAAAAGATGAAAGAGTATGCATAACTTACTAAGCCTTCTTGCAGACGTACTGCGTGGACAGCAACGTAGCTGATAGCGCTTGTAGCGGCACCGCGTATCTAAGCGGTGTGAAGGCCAATAGTGGGACTGTGGGCGTGAGCGCAGGGGTTAAACGCGGGGACTGCAAGGCACAAAGGGATGGAGACCACTCTGTGACTGGACTCCTGGACTGGGCGCAGCGGGAAGGAAAACGCACTGGTATATTCTTTGTTCTTGTCTTTAGTTTTGTGACTTCTTTCTGTCCTAGTGTTTTCCTTAGACTTCGTGATAGTTTTATCAGACCGTAATTAGATCTAAGAGTTGAGATTACAGTACAACCAGCAACATCCTATATCTGTCAACTGTTAAATATAGGTCTCCTCTATAAGTAGGGGGATATGTCCATAATCCCCACGCTGGGCATGCGGGTTTGAGGATCGCAGGGCACTGCTTCTCGCACCGCTGACGCGGCTGCTCTTCGGTGGCCTGGGTATGTAGCTGTGTCGGTATTAGGCTGCGATATGCTGCAATCAGCCGGCCGCCATAGCCCCGTTTCTTAGCTAGCAGGCTGCACCAGGGGCAGGTACGGTTAGCTTGAGTTCCGAAGATTTTTATTAATTACACCACGGGAGTCGAGATCATCAAGTGGTAACTTTTACTTAGTGGCAGGAGTCTCTAGTGCTTTGTACATGAATATTCCAAAGTTAGTGAGGCTTACATTTTTGAATAACCTCACATTCATATCAATAGATAGGTAAACAAAATAGATAGAAAACTCTTTGTATTCACACCAACATAAACATACTTTAGAACAAAACGGATAATAACAATAGTGAAAATACAATGGGCGGTCTTATCGCTTCAAGTGGTGTCTTCCAAACAACCTTTGGATGACCTGGATTTGAAAAGACTGGATGTAGCAGATGATGATCATTCTGAATTAGGTACTTCAATATCTCCGCATTTTCTCTTTTTTTTCTTGAGACAAATTTTAAGATAGACATTACATTCATTTACTTTATTGTCATTTCAAATTTCAGGCACTTAGCTCATTAGCATTGTATGTGAATAATTTTTATCGGGATCTTGTGTTATTTGCAGGTGTGGTGACAACCACCCGTGTGACACACGCAACTCCGGCTGCCTCGTACGCACATTCAGCAGACAGGAAGTGGGAGTCCGACACTGACATGCCCAAGGTGGGGCTTCGATGCCCAGACATCGCTTCCCAATTGGTCAATGGTCGTGTTGGTAGTAACCTCGATGTTAGTAAATACTTAGTAATTACTCTGTGATCAAAATAAGTAAATAATAATAATGCTGGACTACGACACAGAATTATATAGCCCAAAACTAAGCAGAGTTTGTACTATGGAAACCACATGACTGTTATACGAGTTCTACTTAACTACTTACTACTTTATAACTTTTTTCAACAATTCTCTCAGTTGGTTTTTCACAAATCGGAGTCGCTGGAGACAGGCCAGGCCACCCATGCCTGCAGAACATCGTATGTATGGTGATCACGATTTTCAGAAATGAATTACCGACTACAAAGAAGAAGAATACATACATATTATACATAGAAAACACCCAGAACTGAGACAAATATTTGCAGATTTTACATCTCAGGTGGGCCTTCACCAACTCAGTGGGCGCAGTCTGCGCCGTAGCCCGTCAAAGCATATACTTCTCTGCTTACTATTAAGTAGATGTTAACATTATTTCATGTAGAAATAGCTCCCAGTCCCAGATGACATTGTTTCTCACAAAGAACGGTCTTGTGCCCTTTTCATCCACCGATTTCCTGTAATCTCGACGATGTCATCGGTTCATCTGGAGGAGCGTCGTGATTACCTACGGCTAACTTTCTCTAAATTGTAAGAGAGGCTTAAATTCTGCGTTGGCATAATAGATCTTGAATGTGATGATTGCTGATCTAATAAAATATGGTCTTGGTCTGGTCTTAGTACACATTTATTTCAAAAGATGGTGGTTGACAAACGCCGTTTCTTTCTTGGATATCAAATCGGCGTCCTAAAAACTCCATTTGGCCATTTGAAAAAAAAAACCTCATATTGATTTAAATATTTTTAAATAGGTAGTAAGATTTTAAAATATTTAAAATATATTGACTCCGCCGATTGAACCCGATTTTAACCTTTTAAATACGTATTAAACCTTTTCAGATCGTGTTTGGCGGAGGCCGTCGCAATTTCATTCCAAAATATGAAAAGGATGAGCAGGGTTTCTACGGCCACCGCAGCGACGGTTCCAACCTTATCGAAAAATGGATCCAAAAAAAGAAAACACTTGGTTACTCTCCCCACTATATCTACAACACTACAGTAAGCATTTTAATTGCTGATTGCTTGACCAGGCAGGTAGACATCATGTCCAAATTCTCGAGTTATATAACCCTTTGGTCCTCCTGAAGACCAAGGACACGATGTCTGCCTGCCTGTTCAAGCAATCAGCAATTAAAATGCTTACTATTTTTCTTATCTAGCTTTGAAAGAAGATTTTTGCTCTCTATTTTATATTTAGGTTTTAAAAAGGAATATTTAATCTATGTTCATAACTGTTTCATAACCAGCTACAAAAAGGGAATCAGTTTTCTTATTTTAGTAACCAGGAACGAAAAAGGCTCATTTTTCACCAGTCATTTAGATACATACTATATAAAACACGTGGATACTCAGTACTACGGCTAGTCCACCTGTTCAAAGTCGCTCAGCGAGCTATGGAACGAGCTACGCTCGTAGTTCCTCTGAAAGATATAGTCCGCAATAGGACTATCCAACCGAGAACTAAAGTTGTTGACATAGCTTAGAGAATTAGTTAGCTGAATTGGCAGTGGACTGGCCATATCTACGGTAAACTAGTTCTTGATTGAACGTAGGACGCCATCCGGTTAGATGGAGTGACGATCTGGGAAAGGCTTGCTGGTAATGGAAATGGCGCTCAATGGTCTATAACCAGCAGTGGAATGCTGTAGGCTGATGATTATGATGATATTTCTAAATGTATATAGTAGTATACTACAATATTTTTTTGTTTTTAATCACTTATATAATTTGGCTGTTACCTAAGTATATACTAATAAAGTACCTATATATTATCATCATCATCAGCCTATAGAAGTCTACTGCTGGACATAGGATGCTGGACATAAGGAGTAGATAATACCCCTAAAAATATCCCTAAAATTTGACTTGAACTCTCGACCACTAAAAAACTCTTAAGTGAAGATAAAGGAAGTTTGGTCAGAAAAATAGGTATTTAATAGCTCGCGTGGTATCCGGATACTGGAAAGCCGGATACCTTAACCAGATTTATGGATTAATATCCAGGTCACCAATATTGTGTTAAGTTCCAAGTTTCATTTCAAATCCGTTTCATTCGTTTTTGCGTGAAAGAGTAACAAACATCCATCCATAAATTTTATAATATTAGTAGTATAGGATAATAGTATCTGCTAATTTGTTTTCTTCGGGACAATTTTTTTAAGTTCTTTTGCAATGACTAATGTCCTGCCACCTACCACGGTTAATTTGATTTTATAAACACATATTGATTAGTACAGTTATTAGTCATAGGTATGTGAAATGTCTCGATTGATAAGATGACCATAATGACGTTGGCAGTAAACGATCTCAGAATCGACGCTAACATTCATTTGTCATAATAATATTGATTGATGACATCAGAGGTGCAACAGCGTAGCGTTTAATTTCTCTATGGGTGCAACGGGCAAGTCCTTCCTTTTTCGTATGGATAAATCTGATGTCTTAGTTTTTAGGCTCTCCGAAGGCCTCCGACATGGCTTAGTGACTGAAAAAACAGGAACAAGCATCTTTACGTGCCTTCCGAAGCACGGAAGCGCTCTGATCTAAATGCTGCTAAACTGCCGCCCATCCAAGTAATGATCGGTCAGAGTGTTGCTTAACCAAGATGATCTGCTAAGCCGAAGTAAGACACCCCAGGATTGGGCATGTAATCCTAAGACTTGCAGAGGCTCGATCACGAAGACTAGTGAAAAAGTATTCGTACGTAGACTTTAAATTTTGGCCAATGAGAAAGCGTATAATGTAATCATTATATCAAATTGATTTCATTGGTTATATATCCATAGATGAATTGATTCATAAGAGATCTTTTATTTTATCAGAGTCTTCTGTCCCTGGAGGTGAATAAGCGGTTCAGCGTGTTGGGACTGTTCGCACCTGACCACTTGCCGTATCACCTTGAGGCTGGAGACGAGATCCCCACCCTAGCCGAAATGACGATCAAGGCTATTCAGATGTTGTCTAAAAACAATAATGGATTCTTCTTGTTCGTCGAAGGTATTTTTGTAAAGGCTTAATCATATGACACTATCATTTTTATCGGCTTCATGCCCTTATCCCACACAATGTGGTAAAAATACATGAATGATATACTACATACATAGTTTTTGTAATTTCATACATATTAAACGTAGAAAACACCGAAACGTGACACAAAATATTTGCAGATTATACAAACTTTTTATTGCGGAAATCGAACCTCTACGTCTCAAGCTTTTACCCACTACACCACAAAGGTTGTCAAAAATAACCAAGATCTGATTGTAATAATTCTAGGTGGTAGAATAGACACAGCACACCACGAAAGCAAAGCGCGTAAAGCACTCGATGAGACAGCTGAACTGGCGAAGGCTGTTGAAGCGGCCCTTCGGCTGGTGGATCTCGTGGACACGCTGGTGGTGGTAACATCAGACCATAGCCACACCATGACGTACAGCGGTTACAGCAATCGAGGGTCTGATATACTCGGATTCACTAAGGTACAACTTTAGTATTTTTCGATTGCAGGCACACATGAGGGTAAACGGTTCCAACCTCCATCTTTGGATTCCAAGCCAACCTTACCTGCCCGTAATGCACCCCGCTGAATAACAAACGGTGCTTTGGCGGCGGCCTACCTAACACTAGCACAGCTAAATTCCCTGGCTAGCTGACGGGCAGCAGAGTCGGCCGTGCTAGAAGCTGTACCCTGCGATCCTTTTAAACATGCATGCCCAGCGTAGCGATTATGGGCTTATACCCATTTTTATGAGAGGCTGATGTCCAGCAGTGAGAATAAACAGGCTGGTGTTGTTGAGACTTAACTCTTGTTGGTGCGTCTCAAAATTGTTACATTATTATTTTAAGTCTGGTGGTGAACACTATATACACAGTGTAGGAATGTTAAGATAACGGTTCGCACGGTAGTGCAGTCTGCTACGGAATCACACCCTAGGTAAAAACAATATTTGAAAAATTTACTGCTCATGTGTGGATTTGGCTTTCAAGATTCAAGTTTTTTCAATACGGGATTGAATAAAGTATAGATATTTATCTTGTATGAGAAAATGGATAGAAAACTGTCTTTGAAAAAACGAGACAAAAATATGTCTATCTCATACAACTCGCTCCTAAAGATGCGTCAGCGCATTGCCGTGTTGTCCAATGAGTCAAAGACACAAGGGGGGTTGAGCGGTGGGCGGGGCGTTAGCGCTAGTGTAACTCGAAACAGACCTTGTCCCAATTTAATAAAGCATGATTCATGTTATATCGGCTCATTCAAATTGATCTATGACGTTGGGAACAAAGCGATAAATCTCAAGTGGAGCTGGGCAGGATACCTAGTAACATGCGGTGATGGTCGAAAACTTGAAAACTCGAAAACTTAAGTGGTGGCCCAGGTTGGGTCAAAGAACTCCCGATCGTCCGCCAGCGCGTTGGGTCAACGACATTGCGAAAGTCGCTGGGCATACCTGGGTGAGAGAGGCTCAAGACTAGCAAAAACAAGGGCAAAAACTAAGGGGAAATAAAAAAAAAACATTTATTTTAAATAAATTTAAATGTCTGTGCGAATTCGTTACATTGTTTATTCCACATTTTTTTTTCATTTAACTACATAAACATTAGTATCTAACTTTTCAAATGTTTTTATGAGAAGAGGTCTAGAAGTAGTGCTGTTCGATCACCTAAAGATAGTTTTTAAATAATAACCTATGATGTCAAAGATTTTATAATAGAGGTCACTCGTAGGTTTTGTGTATCGATGCTGAATCGCGACTGAAACGACAGCAGGATACGTAATAATAATACTAACACTTTAACTCAGTATTCAACTTGTAATTGCCGGTAACTTGTAAGAGCAATTAACATTCATAATGTTAATAGAGATAGACTTGTTGTTTATATATCTTCATTTATGTAATAATTAATATTTTTTGCACGCCAATTTGTCGGTGTGATTCTATGTAAAAAAAAAGATCTTGTGTACCATACTTTATATATTAATGATTCTATTTTATTCTATTATTATTAATATATCTATTTAAATGGATATAAAATTAATAATCCCGATTATGTTAATGATACGAGTATCTATTTTATTTACTAAACTACAACAATGCCAGTCTTGGACACAAGCCTCCTATGAGAAGGAGGATATAGCCATAATTCCCCTCACAGGGCACGTGTATTGGGGATCGCAGGGCACAGCTTTTCGCACCACCGACACTGCTGCCCGTCGGCGGCCAGGGCATTTAGCTGTATCGGTGTGAGGCTGCGCTGTGCCGCAATCAGCCGGTGCTCTATTTGATAAATAACAGAGTGCATCTCGGGCAGGTATGGTTGTGGTTCCAAAGATGGTTGGAACCCCTTATACCCCAACTAAGTCACTACACCAGCTCACATAACACTTTATTTCCAGCATAACGCTTCTGATCACCTTCCTTACACCACACTCAGCTACGCCAATGGACCTGGCTACCAAGAAAATGGAAGATATACCCCTATGATGGAGGACCTAAGTAAGTTTAGATCAATTTAATTGGTTCTTCTAAAGAAGTCATAAGTGGTCATAGGTTTTTATTATGTCAGTGATTATTTTAAAGATGGTCTTACATGATCACTATTTCCGGGTTAGGTCGCAACGGACTTGAAGAGGTATCACTAGACATCCTATAGACATCGTATGTTGACCCGAAAAGAAGTATATCTACTCCCTTAGGTCAAAAATGTTCGCTAAAACTCTTTTTATATTGAAGAACTGGATTGTTACGACACTTAACTCAAAAACTTGAAGCAGCCTTAGAACAGCTGATTTTGTTCAACTTTGCCCTTGACTTATTGATCATGATAATTGTAGCTCTGCTTTAGTGTAAGAGCCGCCACAAAAATGGTTAAAATAACTCCATTTCAGGATGATCTACACGGATTCAAACTTTCGATTTCTTTGTCTACATCTACATCCACACTAATATTATAAAGGGGAACAATTTGTATTTGAGTGTAAGTGTGTGTGTGTGTGTGTGTGTATGTTTGTAATGAATAAATTCAAAAATACTGTGGCAATTTCACAAAATTTTTCACCATTGGTAAGCTACATTCACACTGAGTAACATAGGCTATATTTTTTGCTAGAAAAGATTAGGGATCCTTACTAAAACTTAAATAACGTAACCCAAGGTGTAAAAAAGTGCGCTAGCTCGTGCGAAGCCGGAACGGGCCGCTAGTATCTAATATTATGCAAGGTTATCTCTGGTATCATACCAGGCTTTGCCTGCATCTGTATTTGGAAGTTTATCGTTAGTGACATATTCCATTAACCTATCTTATCTTTTACAGAAAGCTTGAACTACGCCTACCCATCCCTGGTTCCAATATCCCGAGAAACTCATGGCGGTGAAGACGTAGCTGTCTTTGCAACTGGACCCTGGGCCCACCTATTCACTGGAAACTACGAGCAGAATTACATACCCCACGCGATAGGATATGCCGCATGTATAGGCCCAGGCATGACTGCGTGCTCATGAGCAGCGCTAGTGAGAGTGATTATGTGTTGATAAAAACAATTTAGCTTATACATTGAGTGTTAAGCTGTTAGGAGTGACTTTATGATAATTGGAGTGACTACATGACTATAGATTAATGCGAGTCACTTAAAAATAAGCGTTGTTTAACTTTCACAAATATTAAAAAAAAACGCAAAGACCCATAAAGCAATAAAAAGCTTAGAATAATGACCATAATAATTATATAAAAGATAAGCGTACATAACAATGAGAGTGGCTTCACTCTATTGAGGGTAACCATATGTTCGATACTCTCGTGTGACATAACGCTTGTGCAGGTATAATGAGTCGCTCTCATAAGCGCAAGGTCACTCTCACGAGAGTTCTCACACCAATATAGCGAGAAAATGACTTATATTGTGAGGAAACTCAACCGATACAGAAAAAGCCTTCATAATACCATGGAATAATTATAATAAACAAAAATGCGTACGGCTATCTGTGGTGCATGAACTATGGATTCTGCAAGCCATTGTTTAAAAAGTATAAAATTCTTCCACTAGCTTGCATATTAATGATTTATGCTTGTTTGTGAAAAAGTATCCTCGGTATTACAGTAAAAAGGCAGATGTGATACATAGGCAAACAAGACACTAAGAGAAATATGCATGCATATCCATGGTTGCCGACTGATTATTACAAAAAAAAAAAGACGTGTGGCACTCGGGGACTGCCGCGGTAAAGCTATTGCATAGCATTTTGTATCAACTTATGCAATTATAATTATTTATTTATTTTATTTATGCAGTATTTCTTTTTCTTTGATAATAATTCAAGTTACACTTTTTGAGCGTGGTGATCGTCTCGATTCGTGCGAGCTTCGTAGAGTCGTACAATACGTCTAGTTGCACGCACACAAACACCGTGTCGAAGACTGCCGAAAAGAAACGACGTTAGACAATGCACGGCCTTCAAGCCACACCTCCGTGCCCGTCGGAGTGGGGAGCGTGAGGTTTTTTTTCGTTACGGAATTTCTGGATTCGGTCCCCGCGCTCAAGGCCCTCGATAGAAGCTATGCAATAGCTTAAAAAAGTTAAAAAATGACAAAGAAGTAGTTTAAATAAATTAATGTCAAAAATAATAATATATGATATGTGTAATCAAAATGTCAAAATTTGTAATCCATTATCATAAAAAAAATTGTCTTATAACCATTTTCTTAATATCAATTTAAAAATATTCACAGGTAGGCTTTTTAAGGGACACCATTTTTTTCATCTTGAACGACGGTTATCAATTTTATTAAATTTTATTTTCTAGTGTTTTTCTAATGTATGTCGTTTAATATTCATGGTATAATAATAATAACCGATAAATTTTAGATAAAAGACACAAGGATTTCTACTTGATTATTTCTTACTTTTTTTAATTTTTAGTAACAAGCTCGATCTCGCTTGGGTGAATCTCTATTGCTTCTTCTATGCTCTATGCTCTATGCCTAATCTAATGACAACCTCTGTGGCGCAGTGGGCAAAGGTCCGCCTGTGACGCAGAAGGTTGCGGGTTCGATTCCCGCCGCGGGACAAATGTTTGCATGTTCTGCAGATATTTGTCTCGGGTTTGGGTGTTTTCTATGTACGATATGTATGTAATTACAAAAAAAAATGTATATTTGTAATATATCGATCATGTAGTTCCCATAACACAAGCTCTGCTTAGCTTGGGGCTACACGATACTGTGTGATAGTGCAGCATTATTTATTTATTTATTTATTTAAATCACTTAATATCATCGACCTTGTGGCATAGATTTGTGAATGCAATTACCAAACTTAAGGTGGTAAACATTTTCAGACCGCGAGTGTACTTGATAAGGGTGAGGGGGATCTTTACTTTATAAATATCTAAATAAGTATAAACCGCATTAACAATGAATAGGTACATCGATTATTTGTTTAGAGAAGATATATTTCGGTTTTGACATTTAGAGAAAAAAGGAAATAAATTTTATAAATAATATTTAACACTTTTGTTTCTTATAATCCCTAAGAAATAATTTTGATATTGCATAATCCCTATAAGGAATAATTTTGATAGAGCATGTTAGATTGTACCAGTAGTAATACCTACATGGACATTGTATTTACTCCTGGGAGAAATACTTTATAACCGATATGAACTAACCGATTTCAAACAGTGTAGTGCACCCACGTGCATTATTTCTATAGACAATTCATAACTTGGCTCGCTTATTGACGGCCACTGTGGTGCAGTGGGCGAAAATCTGCCTAAGACGCTGAAGGTTGCGGGTTCGATTCCCGCCACAAGACAAATGTTTGCATGTCTATGTGTATTTGTCTCGGTATAATATGTACGTATTTACAAAACAAGATCGGTAAAGTGCGAGTTAACTCGCCCACCACGGGTGACGTCAATGACGTTTAATTCATACATTCAGTATTGTATTCTCGTGGAAATCATTCATACGTAAGAAGAGACGGAACTAGGGCTTGTCCCCATCACCACGTCACGACGTCGTCAACGTAGAACGTTGCGGTGTTGCAGCGCGGCACGTTGACGTGAAGTGCTAATTTACATGTAAATTACACAAAAACGCGGTCGTTATCGTGTTCCTAGATTTTTAAAAAGTCTCTGTATACAAATCCACGACATAAGTAAGCAAACAAACTACAAAGGGGGCATGAGGTTTTTTGAAATTTTGACAGGTTTTTGAATAACGAGATAGATTGAAAAAGTGAGTTAGAGTAAGTGAACTACGTGGTTTCTCTCACTCACACTCGTTGTATCAAGAGGACTTTTTCTATCCTTCTTCACACTTCGCTTTTTTATAGGTAGGTACCTAGTTATATCCACGTGGCTGACTTTAATTTGAAACAGTAGTGAAGGAATTATCTAGTAGTTTTTTATTCGACTTCAAAAAAGGAGGAGGTTCTCAATCCCGTCGTATAATTGTTATTAGTAAGTTTTGATCGTAATTAAAAAACTGAGGTTGTCATATTTTGGACGATTTCCATCATAAATCCAAAACTGGTCATGATAAAAAAAAATTGTAGTACAAATTAAGCCCTTTGAAATGATACCCCACTCGACCTAGCCAACCAACCTTTTATTTTTCATCCCCCCCACTTTGGATGTTTTAGTTCTTTTACTTCTTTTACTTTTACTTTTTTTACTTTTACTTTAGACTTCCCTATAATTTTCCTGTATAATATAGATTTTATTCTATTGTATAAAAAAATCAGGTTCCTCACTTTGCCAACTTCGGAGATAGGGGGTGGGGGGAATATATATTTTTTTCTTTTTTTCCCTTGGGGGAAGAAAACGATTTTTTTAATTTTTTTTTTACTGGAAATCTTATTCAGTTAGACCATTTTAAAACTATACAAAATTTGATGTCGATAGCTATAATCAGGTAAATAATCAGGTGTGACAGACGGCTGGGCGGACAAAGCGCCACCATAAGGGTTCGTTTGACCGGCAAATGATTTTATGTAGTACCTACATATATCAGTAATGTGGTTCCCATAATACAAGTTCTGTTTAGTTTGGGGCTACATGATAGAACCCAACATTATTTATCTACGGTCCTAGCCCAAGCAAATTTAAAACGCTGCAATACCTGTAATCAATCAAAAATAAATTATATGCAAGCTGAAGAAATTGCAAAATCAGATAAAAATAATGATTGATGATGCGTTACATTTACATAATAAACGTGCGATATTAAAATGTATTTGTAACAACGCCTTTGTAGACGGGATCTTTAGCCTGCCTATTGATACTGAAGCAGGGCGCGCGAATCTGAGAGTCATGGCAGGTGCACGAATATTGTGTTCAGCTTTTTTTCGCTATAACATATATTTCTAAGAATGTGAAATTTGGTAATAGGGCAGGTCAAATACTATAAAATGATTAACATTTATAAAAAATGTGACGAGAGTGAAAGAAGCAAGTGGAATGTCAGGATTGTAGCAAGGATCCGTGGTTTCTGCCTATCCCTCTAGGAAAAAAGTGTCACTTTATGTAAGTAATTATGAAAATTTTTGGTACCTATATTAACTATCTCAGCTTCTAACAAAAAAATATAAGTAGGTACTGGACTTGTATTCACTAGCTTTGTCCATTTTAATGAGTTTCCTAATTGTTTCCGTTACACCTCCTCGTTGTGGCTTCTTTGGTGTTATTAGTAAATCATCTTTCTGCACTGTCATTAGTTAGATGGGTAATGCTTAGGCATTAGATCCGAGCGCCCCGGCATTTGCTCCGGAAGGCACGTAGACGTTGTTCAAAGGCATTCGGATGGCTTAAAAACACCGGTACTAGAGTTGAACAGCTCAAACGAAGAAAGGAAGACTAGTTTCATATACGCTTATTACAAATATATATAAAATTGTCACAAATCTCTCAATGGTCACAACAATTTAATATATTACCTATATTTGAGTTGAATTTTACCACCTTCACTCCAACGTCTGTGGCGTTTATAATGTCATCTCTTGTGCAGGTGGTAGGGCACAAAGGGCAAATAAGAAGGTGAGGCATCGTTTGGATGAGGATTGGGGGCCCCACGGTCACATTGATTGCGAGTAGGGTCACGATAGCCCCATTTACACATATTTTTCCTACAGTGGCCGACTTGGGTCCGGAATCCACACTGACCAAGGAAGATCATGTCCTGGGGGCAGATGTTACTGCGTTGTAAAATCAGTTGGTGCTGGTTGTTTATTTTCCAGAGCGGTATGGTATAAAAACAGTAATTTCACAGTAACCGTAGTCAACGAATTTTCAAGTCTATTATAATGTGTTGTTTAAACACAGGAACCCCGTTTTATTGTTTATTTTAGCGCGTTAGTTTTTGAAGATCTGGGCCGTACTTAGTAGAGGCAAGTCTGGGGCAGGTAAGGCAAGTGCGAACCATCTAAGCGACAAGTCAGTATAGGTAGGAAAAAGTAGGTAAGTATAAAAACGGGGGCCAGGGTTGATTATTAAATACTAGTAGTAGCTCTATGTTGATAGGCTCGTCCGGGGAAGTATTAACACTTTCAATTTTTCTGCCGTTTTGGTTTGATGGGTGCCGGTGAAATTACAATCACCTTCATGCTTCAAGTTGATGGACGCAGAGGACTTATTTACTTTCTTTGGCGCTACAACCCTTACAACCCTCGCAGTTTGATTTGTGCCGGTGAAATTACAATCACCTCCATGCTTCAAGTTGATGGACGCAGAGATTAGGACTTACTTACTTTCTTTGACGCTACAACCCTTACAGCCCTCGCAAACACGACGCTTTGTCGTCGCGCTTAGTCGCGAGCGTCTGTCGAATATTGCCGTCGCGATTGTCGCCGTGTGTGGAGCTTTGAAGAAAATGTATGAAAATTTACCCCCGCAGCTTGTCGTAACGTCTAATCGCTGACGTTTGTCGTTCAATGTGCGCAGGCTGTTAGTGGATCTTGGCTTCTACGATGGACTGCCACTCGCTTTGATATTTAAACGAACTATTCCTATAAAAATGTGACCTACGATAAAATGTTAAGGGTTTGTGGTTGCCAGTCTTAACATTTGGTGGGCAATGTGATAGTTTCTTCTTAACGCAATACTTTTAGTATATATATTATATTGTATTTAGTATAGTATATATATATAGTATATGAAAAAATTGATGATAAATGTTGCTGTTGCTGTTGTGGTTGTTGTGAGCCTGCACTTTCCCACTACTGGGCAAAGGCCTCCCCTCGAGTTTTCCATTCTTTGCGGTCCAACGCCAATGCCTGCCACTGACAGTCGCTGAATATGTCAAATATACTAGAATTTTATGACGACCTCTGTGGCGCAGTGGGCGAAGGTCCGCCTGGGACGCAGAAGGTTGCGGGTTCGATTCCCGCCGCAGGAGAAATGTTTACATGTTCTGCAGATATTTGTCTCGGGTCGGGGTGTTTTCTATGTATGATATGTATGTATTTACAAAGAAAAGTATGTATGTAATATCATATGTTTTTTTTTGTAAATACATATTCAATCATGTGGTTCCCATAACACAAGCTCTGCTGAAGATGAGGAGAAATGTTTGCATGTTCTGCAGATATTTGTCTCGGGTCGGGGTGTTTTCTATGTATGATATGTATGTATTTACAAAAAAAATGTATTTAAGTAATATATCATGTGGTTCCCATACCAGGTTCTGCTTAGTTTGGGGCTACATGATGCTGTGTGATAGTCCTGCATTATTTATTTATTTATAATTTGCTTTAGAAAATGCTCTAATAATGAAATGGCAATGGATGGGACATGCAGCGACAATGAACAAAGAGAGATGGGCATACAAAATAACATCCTGGAAAGGACCGGCAGGGACAAGAGGGGTAGGTAGACCACTAGCTTGTTGGTCAGATGAGATGAGAAAAGTAACTAACACGCAAAACTGGATTAAAACTAGCAGAAGACTGCGAGCAATGGAAAGAGGAGGAAGCCTTTACCCGTGAGGGGTAAAGACACTAATCATACTTGATTAGATTTAATAATTTAAAATTATATAAATACATACATATTTTATGATGATTACATAAATTAATTTGTAAAGTATAGGATTTCAGTTCAGGAATAAACGGGTATTTTATTTTATTTTTGCTAGAATTTTATTAGTTTTTATAATGTTTATTTTTTTATATATTCTCTTGCTCTTTATTTAATTTGACAATTGAAGAGAGTCATGGCAATGCCCACTATACTCAAGCTAACGTTCTATTTGGTACGAGTACACTATTTTCCGCCTAGCCTAGCATAAACTTTATATATGTCAAGTTTAATCTAAATCCGTTTAGCCGTTACAGAGTTGAGTAGGAACAAACACACACACACACTCACACACACACACACACACACACACACACACACACACACACACACAAACTTCCATTATAATACTAGCTTCGTCGCTCGTATAGTACCCGGATAAAAAGTAGCGTCTACATTATAGTAGTTTTTGCGTGAAAGAGTAACAAACATCGATTTATCCTCACAACTTTCACATTTTTTATATTAGTAGGTTTAGTGTGTTAATAGATGCGGCCCTGTCTCCAACAACAATATTGATCTAATCATAGCATCAATAGAATAATAATGAACACAGAACGTAGTTTTACACAAACTCTCGTGATCAGCACACATAATGACTATTGTTGATGTTATGTGTGCTGATCGAGTATTGTTCTCACCGACTGTTTCTTTTACAGCGCGTTTAGTACCTACGGTACCTACAATGGCTGAAAATAGCATTCAAAACTTTTTGATAAAAGTGTTTAGAAAACAGTACTAGATTTATTTTGCAATGCGGTTGTGTATCTGACGGTGAAAACTTTCCTATATAACTGAACCCAAAGTGAAACAAAAAGTTTATTTTGATGTTTTTGCTAAGACCGACGAATTATATTTTGCGATCTGAATAAATAACTACTTTTCTTTGCGCGACTATAAATATCGAAACAAAGATTTTAGGTTTCAGCCTAAAACGTATAACTTAACAAATAAATAAATAAAAGGTTTTAGTTTGTCACATACCTTTAACTGAATATAGAAATAAATATTTTTGTGTTCATTTTGTGTAAATGTTTAAATCCAGAACTCAATTGCAACTTGTATTAGGCGATCCCTGAACGGTTTCTCTGGACAATTTCCGTTTTTCATTGCAAGTACAGTATCTACCGTGCGCAGTCTATTGGTGGTGGATAGACCTTGCTACCCCCTCAGTAGGTTTGCAACCCTCGCCGGGGGAGGTCGCCGACGCCGACGTCCGCCTTACTCTCGTTCTTTGTGAAGTGATTCAGTTATCCAAATGGGTAAGTTTTAGTAATATTATTGTATTAACTTTTGTGTTACTCGTGTTTATATTTTATACAATTCAGTAGTTACTTATATAGGGATTCAATCTCAGTACGTAATATAGGCATCTAATTTACGTGGATTTCGATAGGTTATTATTATAATGACAAAATTATGCATTTATGTGTTTCCTTCACTTTGTGTGCCCAATTAAAGTACCCAAGTAAGTAGTTAAGTACGTTCTTATAAAAGATGGCATTTCACATTTTTTGACATTATTAATGATAAAAGCAACAGCGCTCTATGATGAAATTTCTTCTCCACAGTCAGTGTGAAAACAAATATACTGATTTGATTATTCTAGGGAAAAGTGGCTCTATTGTTTCGTTTGACGAATTTCAATAATGAGAAGTGCAATCGGACGAGACGAAAGTTGTTGCGGGTTTCAAACGCTTGCAAGTTGTGTAGAGATTTGTGTATGGGTACAGGTATGATAGTGAAGATTAATCATAATTAAAACTTATGACATCAGAAATTTAAAAGCTTAAAAATAATTCGTACATGTCAGAGGCCCAGGACTAACTTGCAGAAATGATTAACTGCAAGTAGCGTTTTTAAGTATTATAATGCTTTAGGACTAGGTAAACTTCAACTCAATCCGCTTAAAGTACCTATTTTTGAAGTGAAAGAGAAACAAATATAGGGAAATAATAGAATAGGCAGTAAGCACAAAGTAGGTTTAAATTTTACACGCGGAGACCTAAGCAATAATCCGCCAGATGTAAGTTTAGCATTTCAATTTTAATTGATAAATGTGTATATTTGTAAAAAAAAAATATTCATCATTACAATAAACGTAGTGAGGTTAGAACCCGACCGCAAAGAGCCAACTTTAAAGCCTATATCAACCTCCATGTCATAAGGAAATAAATAGAAAAAACGTTTATAAAAATATGTCTAAAGTTATTTATAATAATTTGCCTGATGAACTTAATAGTATTAGATGGAACCATATTCAAGAAAAAGTTATGTAAGTAATTGGTTACTAAATAACCAATGTTTTCATAGCCTAAATTTATATTTAATTAATTATATTCATTAATATTGGCATGCCTAACAATTCATGCACTAACATACCTATTCTAGCAAATAAAAATTTGAATCTTGAATCTATAATATTAATAATAGGACATGTTTCATAAGATTTTTAATTGCAAGACAATATGTTTAGTACAAATTCCAATAACTTTCTTTAAGATCAACACAATGCATACGTGTGCACCAACCTCCGATTCACATGCAAATCAGAGAAAGAAAAAACAAACAAGCAATTAAATAAATGCAAACGTGCATACTCTATCACAAGAAAACCAACACGATAACCTGTAATTCGCATAAAGAAACAACACAAACAAATACATAAGATAAAACCGTACAGGAATTTGACAATGTTTCGTCGTCTCGAAGGAGAAGTCTGGCGGAATTTGTACTAAATATTCTAAATATTTTGTCTTGTTGAATATGTTGTAATGGATTCCCAAAAAGTCACGTCTGAGTCAACTAACTATCTAAGTCATGTTTGCCAATCTGTGACATAACTTTGTGACAGTTAGGTGTTTTGTTCACCAGCTCCCACGAAGCCTGAAGACAGTTCATGTAGCCACCGACTCGGCCGCTGGTGCCGCTCCAGGAACTGCCAGCTGTGGCGGCTACTTCTGCTGCCCTTTATCCCGATCCTGGCACTGATCGTGCAGACCACGCTGTCTCTTGAGAACAGCATCACCAATGGACGGGAGGTAGCTGATGTTGAGGAACAAGTAAGGATTGAACCTACTCTAAATCAATTTTTGCGGCAGCTTTTTCCCAAAGCAACTCGGCCACTTTTCAGGCCCATATTAATTCGTTACAGCTCGGAGCACTGTGCTAAAAACTATGTCACAAGAATATCATACCGACCATAACTAAACTAGGAGTTCTCCAAACAGTAGACCTCGTGAGCACAATTTATTTTGCAACAATTAAATATACCTACCACTAAAGTTATTTAAAACGGGATAATTGAAAGCATAAAATAACCTAGGGTAAGACTAAGTCAAGAAAGTTTAAAGCTGGCGGGTCACAACTAACCAACTATCTATTAAACACGAGATTTATTTGACACCTAACAAAACACAGTCACACAAAATAAATATAATGGCGTGATTGATACAAGATGATAAGAAATGGATTGTTCTAGTTTGAGAATGGCTGACGCGAGATTTCAGAACTTTTTTCTGCAGTAAAGTAGTAGAATAGCGAGACTTCTTTTCGTTTTTACTTTTAAAATGTTTAGCTATTTTTTTACTCGTAGGTAATAAGGAGGTCCTTATACATGGGTTTTTGTTGGGAGCCTAAACAATCCCATTGTAGGGCAGAGGCTTTCCCCCATTTCTTCCACCTACTCCGATTCTACGCTATAGTTTATCAGAGAATTGAATTTAATTTATGAAGAGGGAGAGCATTACGAACTTCAGTGTAGTTCGTCACTCTTTCTTCTACACGGTCTCGCTGTTTCCACTGAGTGGCAGTTTTTGCCCACAGCTCATCCGGCATACGGCATACATAAAAAAACATAAAAACATTTATTTTCAGTGTTCAAGGTTTACAAAGTACTTTTTAGGAACTATTTAGATTCATTACAGAGCATATAATATGATGTATTGCTTAATGCCCTAAGACATTGTAGGTGATTAATGTAGTACTTGTTACTAAAACCATTGGAGAGTCAATGCGTGGACTCCTCGCTCTAAGTGGGACACTTGCACTTGTGTGTAGACGCGAGGGCTCCTGCTTCGGCAGTTCACAAAAGCTTATGTTATGTAGGTACAAACGTGTTATTCGGCAAAATTTAAACATGTCTGTGGCAAAGGTGAAAAAATAAACAAAAATAAATCCATCTGTCTTCAGAACAGTTTTAACATTTGTTCCTAAAAAATATAAAATAAGTTTAGTTGTTTTACAGCCGTAGAGTATTATAAGAATGTGTGTGTGTGTGTGTGTGTGTGTGTGTGTGTGTGTGTGTGGTGTGTGTGTGTGTTGTGTGTGTTTGTTTGTGTGTGTATGTATGTATTTTTTAATTCTGGTATGGTTGTCAGAGGCAATGGTGTGTTTGCGTGTTTGGTCAATAGTAGGTGATGCGCTTATGATAGTATTGATAACAAGTCTTCTGTTTGTTTATAGTCCAAGCTCTCTAGGTAGGTCAAAATATGTAGTGTTATTTATTTGTGTGTGTTTTTTATTTTATTGTATAAATATGCTGATAAGTAATATGTATGTTTATGAGCAAATTAGGTTTTACAGAGCGCTGCTTGGTAAATTTTATCTGTTCTTCTATGTATTTGTATATCTGGAGTGAGTTTGTGTTGTTTCAGTATAGCTTGTTGTATGAACAGTTTGCGAACAGATAGGACTTTACAGTTTTTGTATAGTTGTACTGTAGAGACGGGAGTTGGCCACCTTGAGGACTGCTCTTTGTACTCTTTCGAGTAGGAGTATATGTGTGAGAGCAGCGCCACCCCAAGATGTTCTGCAGTAAGTCAAAAGTAATTGGGACAAAGCAAAAAAGGTATATTTTAGTTGGGTTTCATTTACTACATGTCTAATATTTTTAGAAACAGCAATCAATTTACGGACTTTAGCGGTGAGAAGAGAGATATGTGGTTTATAGGTCATACATAGACGGCCCTATCCCAGACTAAGGCTGCTATAAGAATCGTGCTTGAAGCTGTGGGCCGAAGCAAGTCATTTTATACATTTGATGATACTGACGTACCTGTTTATAAATGAAAAATTTTCTCATATTTATTGAGTAAGCTAGTTATAATTTACTGGCCAATATTACATGTCTAAACAAAAGTGGCTTCCTAAATAATCCTATGGGATGGTACAGATTATACAAAGAAACTCGTATTAGTTGTGTAATGCCAAACTAAGCCCAACCTAATTGGTATTGTTGAACATTTTGTTGGTAGTATTCTCGTAAAAGACATAGTACATTCATTTGGAGAGCTCATTCCGTCGCTACAAATGAAAATGAAATCAGGGGGCTTACCCTTAAATCAGGTTCGGTCTCAATCAATTTGATACCGAACCAGTTTGAATCGAAGCGCTCGTGATGTAGCTAACTTAGGTGTTGGGTGTAGCGGATCTGAGTTAAGTAACACTCCGCCCGGTCGCAAGAGTTAGGCCAATAGCTCGTACGAAGAAGAGGAAAAAGTGTGAACCTTGTGCCACAAATTCATCAATATTTACGATACCAAAAATAATCGAGTTCGATTTTCTATTTCCATTGGAAATTCCAAATTTTCTTGATTAGTTAACATAGAAATTGCTTCAAGAAAATCGAGATTGAATCAACCGTACTGGAATCATGGATTAGTATCTATTGTAGAGATTTTAAGCTACCGTTACGACAGACGTCGTGCATGAAGCTATAGCGACCTGCACAGGTAAAGATCGGACCGCGCATCGGGACTGCGTTCCAAACCGCAGTCCAATCTGTACGGTTTAGACTGCGGATCAAATTGTCGTGCTAAGAGCGCGTAAAGATCGGACAGCGCATCTAGGACTGATTACTAACGTGATGCGCGGTTAAAACTGTGAGATTTGCCTTCGCGTCGACATGCCAGACAGATTGGACTGTAAGCCCCGCGCATCAACACGTATTTACGTTTCGGAGTGGGGGTTGGAATGGCGCGTGCTGTTTCCCGCGGTCCGAACTTTACGTGTACAGGGCGCTTATCATTAGTAGTAGAGACTGACGCTGCGCTGTCGCTCGACTGTCGTCGTTTGTGCGCGTAAACTTAGGTGCCTATCTAGATAGCAGCTTGTACTAGAGATATATTAATTAATTTAGATTGACGAGCAAACTTCGCTAAAATTGTGTCTACATTGAAATTGAAGATGATTGAACCATCCCCGCAATGTATGATTTTTTCTGATGGGGTTTTATTGTAACTAATACCTGTACCTACCATGATATACATTTATAGAATTGTATACAAAACAATAGCACAAAAAAAACTACTAACCCGGAAGAAAAAAGAGGAAAAAATATAACCAAATTGAGAACCTCTTCTATTTTTTTAGTCCCAGCGAAGTCGCGGGCTAATAGTTACTACGTTTTTTTTGCGGTAACGGTTACTACGTTTTTTGTTTTACCGGTGATCCCGGTTAAAATAAGTAAATAATGCCACATAATCCCACAGTATCATCTCCACTCCACTCCAGCCTATATCAGTCCACTGCTGGACATAGGCCTCCCCTAATAAAGGGGGATATGCCCATAATCCCCACGCTGGGCATGCGGGTTGGGGATCGCAGGGCACAGTTTCTCGCACCACCGACGCTGCTGCCCATCGGTGGCCATGGGATCATCTAGCCCCTTAATAAGAAGAGCATGTATTATGGGGACCACATGACTAATATACCTATTATTTTAATTGTTTGTGTGAAAATTATATTATACATAGAAGACTGACCCGAGTGAGACATATTTGCAGTTCTCAGGCGGGCCTTGGCTCACTGCGCCACAGAGGTCGTCCACAGATTCCAGATGCATGTAGTCTGAGCTTTGAGGACTATTCAGATATGAGCGGGAATCGCTACGCCCCGTGGCGTGCGTCGGTCGGTAGCGAAAAATGACAAGGATGGAAGCAATAGCGGGCGCCGCTTGTATGAATGAAACGGCATGTTCTAATTCCACGTGACAAGGTGGATATCACATTCGTATAAGATAGGCCTTCAGTCCACACATATTTTACTGTTGTGTAAATAATACATTAACTTCATTGACAATGTAGCTGTTTCCAATAATATGGTTTATTTTGTCGTAAAGGCACGTCCCATAAGCTAAATAATTAAATTGGAGTTATTTACGTCACATTTATGAACCAATCCCGGGCCTAGTCATTGTTAAATGTAATGGCTTACATACTAAAAAGTTTAATGTAAAATCATTATGTGTAATTTGTAACGGAATGTAGGCTTTTTGGTCAGTTTTCATTCACAAAGTTTTGCACATTCACCACATGCTATAGATTGAATAGTTTTAAAAATTACTTGCACTTGCTAATACTTTCCACATTAACACCACCACTTATTCCAAAACAGTGAAGGCATGGATCGTGAGGAAACCCGCTGCTTAGTCAGCTTCACACGTGTCGACCACGTCTTTCCTGAAGGCTTACTAGGCTGAGAGACTCCATCTAACTAAGTCCCTGTCTGAACAGCGTCCCGTACAGTGCATAAAAAGTTAACCATAATGGCGCTATATAAATATAAAAAGGCATGAGTTTTTTTGTAAACCAAAAACTTTTTTTGACACATAAATTATAAACTGTAATAGTTATAATGCTGGATACTATCACACAGAATCATGTAGCCCCAAACCAAGCAGAGCTTGTATTATGGGAACCACAGTGCCTAATGAAGCTGACTGACTGACTGACTGTCTGACAATCGGCGCACCGCCTAAACTATAACTTCTATAGACTTGAAAGAAGGGAATGCTCTTTACATTATGTAATTCAGTCCCTGAATTAGTGCATTGAGAAAAAAATAAACAAAAACCAGTAGGAAATAAAATCTAAGATATTGTTCGCAGCTAACTATGACAGTCCTAAAAAAAATGAAATTCCATCTTTATCTACCTATTCAGCTGATAATACCGACATATCTCTTGGCCATCATTCGGTAACTGATTTGGTATATCGATGGTAATCCCGTCATCCCGTCAGGCCAGATTTCTGACGAAATTGTTTGGATTAAATAAAAATAAATAATCCAGTAAAATAATCATTTTGAGGAATGTCTTAAATTCCTTAGCAGTTTAGAATAAATTGAATATCATAAAATAAAATGTCTATTATGAATTATTCAAAATATATAAAATTTAACGCATACATAATTAAAATTACTACACTATTGCATTAGGTTAAGCCTGTATTAATCGCTGTATTGTTCTATTAAATAAAATAAAAATAAATAAATAATAATCCAAAATAATTAACCAAAACCAAAAGTCACAACTATCTATTTACCCACGTGATAGGTACATATCCTATTACATTCTTGCCGCAAAACCCTAAACACGTATAGTCCTAAGCCTCTATACATTTATTATCTGTAAATTTCTTCAAGGCAACTCTCCTGCCGCACGATTGTAATGATAATACAATATTAGGCATACTATTTAGGTATACAAGTTCCATTCAGAATTAACGAGCCGTAAATAGCCTACGCATTCTATAGTGTACCATACACCTACATTATTCTAGAACACAACATTATAAACCGATCCCTAGTTACAAACCTACTTCCTACTAATAATATAAATGCGAAAGTTTGTGAGTATGGATGAATGCTTGTTGCTCTTTCACGCAAAAACTACTGAACGGATTTGAATGAAACTTGGAATGTACGTCATAGTTTGTGACAATAATACAACAAACGCAATGAACACGCAATGACAATTTTGTTACCCAGTTTGGATACAATAGGTTATACAATAGTTTATACTATTGTATCTAAACTGAGATCACGAACTTCGTGTTATCAAATCTAAATTATATGAAATGGTTATCTGACTGACTGGGTAATGTATGAACGCCAATGTATCAGCCCAAACCGCTGGTCCTAGAGACTCGAATATTTGCACGTAGATACCATTTATAGTGCAAGGAAGGATTTTTAGAAATTATAATCCTATGGGGGTAATTATGGGATGAAATTTGTATTAAAGATCATCAGTTTCGAAGTAACGATTTTAAAATTGTGTATTAAGGTTGACGATTGAAAATTAATATATACATGTCTAGAGATAAAAAGAGGGATGAATATATATGAAAAAATCTTCAAAAAAACAAGGGAACCAAGCCGCTGATAGAAGCTAGTTTTTTAGATATTTCTTTTAAATAATGCAGGAAATTATCACGCCCGCCCTAATAAAAGGAGCTATTCTTTTCTATAGATTTAAGAACAAATCTTTGAAAGCAGGTATTTCATTTTAAATTTTTCTGAGTATTGCGTACTGTCCAGGACAGTGCGTATTAAAAAATGTAATAATGTGTTATTCATATTGCAAAGCGGGCAGCGAAATTTTCACATATCGTTACATCATTGAAGGCACGAATGATGGCGTTTCAACTCATTAAGAGAGCCCTCATCAGGGTGAGTGAAAGAGACACTCTTCCTCCGCTTCTCATCTAGAAATTTCCTGTTTTTCAATATGAATGAAGTTATTTACGCTAGGTTCATGAGAAACAATGTGTTTTAGTTAATGTAATGAAACTATACTTCTGAACCTGCCGTTACGGAATTGAGTGGGAACAAACATAAACACACAAACTTTTACATTTACATTATTGTGTGTTACATCTGATTTTGTACTTATCTATGCAGATTCATGACCAAGAAAAACACGAAAGAAGTTTTCATTGTTCAAGTTAGTTATCACAGTGGCTATCTCTGCCGCTGTTTCCGCACATGAGCATTTATCACCTTCATGCCTCAGGAAAGAGTGTAAAATTTTAAAAAATACGAAGGTACTTTAAAGGTGTACTTTAAAGTTCCTACTGAATAATGAATTTTTTTTCATTTTACTTTTACCTACTTTTTATTCTTTGATCTATTGTTACCTAACTGTCAGAAGTAGTGACTTCTTTGTAAAGGGTTCATTCGGTGAAGTACTACCACCAACCACCATGCCTATTTCTGGGGACTAAGCTCGCTGATGATGATGATGATGACCCTCGCTGGTACCATATTAAATGGATGTCATTTTCATTCATCGTTAATCAGAAGCCCTTTTTGTGTCAAAACTGACAATGTGACATTGAATCTAATGGTGTTTTTAATTGGGTTGGACTTGGGAAAAAAATTATCTACATTATTCATATGTGCGTTGTCCTTGGTTTTGTTTGCGTGGTCATTGGCTTTGGGCTGGGATTCATCCCCCAATTAGTAGTAGATTTATAAGCATTCTGTTTTCTTATGAAAAGCACTTAGTTTTTATCGTTGGCTAAGTAAATATATACCTTATATTTCAACACAACAAGAAATTTATAACAGCAAAAACCTATAGGGATATAAAAACATAGCTGCAAAAAATTTTCTATTTTAATTTGTTTAATTTATTTATTAGTCCGAATGAACAGGTTTTTGATAATTAAATGATAAATTAAATTCTTTATTCAGTAGAAACCGTAGTATATATTTTGACACGTATTTTTTTTAACTACCATTAACTTTAGTGTTAAACGCTACTGTCAACTTGCAGGTCGAACAAATAAACTATTTCGGTTCGATCCCACGATCCACAAAATTCTATTTTATAAACATCCACAGGGCCATTCTTTTCATTGATCATCATCATCATTCTCCTGTCCTTGTTCCATTCTGGTGGTGTCAGCACAGCCTGATTTTTTCTTCCACTCACGTATGTCAGTCAAATCTCATCCCACTCCTTTTATTCTCAAATCCTCATTCACACCATCCATCCATCTCTTTTTCTGTCTCCCTCGTGCATCTGGTCACTTTTCATTGATCTTTAGGGAGCACACTAATATGCCATGAATGTGAAAGTTGGCATGTGATTATGTTTGTGGTCACTTCACTCCGTAATGGTTAAACGGATTTTGATGAAACTTGGAATATACATAGTTTAAGACCTAGCTACTTTTTATTCCGGGATCACGCGAGCGCAGCCGTGGGCGGAAGCAAGTACTAAATAAGAAAAGCGGACTTGCATTTGTCATTAGATAAAGACCCAGTTGCAATAAACTTAGCGATCCACATCAGCTTGCTTGATTGTGTAATTTCATTTATTAAATAAACATGAAACCTTTTGTAAAAGCACTTGTTTAATTACTAAAATGGAGCGGTATTTTCCCGACTTATAAATTTTCATGAACTCATCGCTTGACGGCTGGTCACCTCACCTCGCTGGCTATGGAAGCTGACGTACAGAAAATTACATTTTGCTATTGGAAAATGTGGAAAATTGTGAGACTCTTGTTGGTACTATTTCTTGAACATTTTAAAGTCATTTGACAATTGGACGGGTTATCAAATGATCATAATGCACAAAATTTGAATTGGTTTTTTTTTAAATGGCTTCCAAGCTTTATAATCAGTGTGATTATGATAGATTTGATTGAAGACAGAACTGTTTTAAGTCTGTAGGCTCATCATATAGCCTGAAATATTCTGATACCTAATATTTTTCAGTAATTTGGTTACAACAACTTGTGGATGAGGCGTCTGTATGTCTGTCACAAAACACACTAGCGCTGCTCGGGTGCCATTTGTTACGAGAAGTTTATTTATTCGATATTGTGTCATTTCGATAAACCGTGACCCAATTATGTAGGTCGAATCGACCTTTTGTTTTACTCTTAGTATATGCATAGAGCTCATGATTATCGATGTATGGAGTTACGCTAATAGACAAGATAAGGAATGAGTATGGGTAGGTAATATCAAAGGAAGTTTGAAAGTAGAGCCAGTATGACTAAAAAATTTAGGAGCAGCACATTGCCTCCTAAATTTTTTAGTGGAATAAAGAGGAGAATGAAGATGATAAAGTCATATAATGAGAAGTGTGGTTAAATGTGCATGTGGATTGTGGATGTGGCATAGATTGGCCAAAGAAAATATGGATGCAGTAAATATGTGGTAGATGACATGAGTAAGAAAGGAGTGAGTGTTGAGATGGCGACTCTAAGAGAAATAAAAGAATGAACAACCAACCCTACATACTCTTAACTTGGAATAAAAAATAATGATAATATCTGCGTAGATTTCTTCCTTCATTCTTCTTTCTTTGAGCTAGTGGGATAAAAAAAGCTGCATATTAATAAAAATGCAAGAGTCATATACGCTCTCTTGATTTAAGATGGCTGCCTATTTCTACGTTATTTACAAATGTTTTATATATACAGGTTAGCAGAGCGACAGAGCTGGGGAAGCTGGTGACTAGGCTGCAGCAGGAGAGGTCAGAGGTTGCCTTTTTCATATTCACCAATGGGAGTACCCTCAGGTAACATACTAATCTACCTAAAAATATTAACGCTAAAGTATTCTTGTTTTCTTTTTTGGTTAAGTTCAGGTCAAAATCTGCGGTGAATGTGAATTCACCGCAGATTTCGATAAGATATTTTGATATAATGTATTTTGAGTTTGCGAGCGGAGTCAAGGGCAACAGTTAGGGGGTTATTTACGGTGCAATGATCAAACCGTCTCATGGATTTCAACGTACCTTTGAATGGTCGTGAATAAACATCGAAAAATCACCCTTAAATTCGTTAACACAAAATCTTACAAAATATCTATTTTGGTAGGATTACTTGCACCTGGACTAAACCTGATGGTAAATGTTTGAGATACCATCAGCCTAGGTCCATTTCAGCGGAATTGGCAGAATGGAATCACATCATTTCTACGTTCATGGCGGCTCCTATAATGTGGATTACTCGGAGGTCGATGTGAATATACACGGATAAGGACATGTCACCACTGGTACAGAGAACATTTTGGCCTCTGTTGCGCAGTGGGCGAAAGTCCGCCTGAGACGCAAAAGGTTGCGGGTTCGATTCCCGCTGCGGGACAAATGTTTACATGTTCTGTAGATATTTGTCTCGGGTCTGGGTGTTTTCTATGTATGATATGTATGTATTTACAAAAAAAAATTATATGTGTAGTATATCAATCATGTGGTTCCCATAATACAAGCTCTGCTTAGTTTGGGGCTACATGATGCTGTGTGATTACGTCCCGCATTATTTATTTTATTTATTTTATTAACATTAGCATGCCCTGATACAGAGAAGATTAGAATTGCCCCTGCGCAAGGATGACACGCAAAATTGGGAAGCATTCCACATTTTATAACTAACGGAGGGGCACTGGTGACCTGTACTACAGGTTTTTTATAAACTTATTTCGGGCAACATTTTCTTGTTGGTTGAAGATATGTTCCTACCCTTAAGTTTTACAAGTAGGTTTACTATTCTCAATTATCGTAACTTTGTTTCGAGAGAATTCAATAAATGTTTATGATTATTATTAGGTAAATGATTATGAGTAGTATTATAGTATCCATGGACTGCAGCTACTACTCTTTAAGGTCGCCCGTGTGTTCAAAAATAGTTACCAAACCAAAAATTATTTTTAAAATTATTTATACGGTTCAGACAGACCCTTACTTTGTCTTTACAAAGAGGGAAAATACCTCGAAAATCGAAATACCATCAAATTAGAGTCTAACCTAAACCGACAAGCATGAATGAATAATTGTGATAGTGAATGAAGCGAAAAAAGTATATGTCCAGAATGAAATAGAATCAGTGGTATCTGTATACCCTTGCAGATCAGACTTGAAATAATTATCTAGTTACCTTCTCACTTACAATTGCTTGAATTATGATGTTTACTTGGGGCTCATTCACATGGAATCCGTCATTGACTCATTGACGAATCGTCATAACACACGATACGTCATGATGGATGGACGTTCACATTCCATACGGAATCATGCTTTTAACGATTCTTTAAAACATCCGAATTTATGTTCACATTCGTTTTGTAATTCAGAGTGTCTTGGATGAACTACGAACACTATGGTTGTGATCCGTCACAAAACATTAACGATTCACGTTTTTTGACGAAAGTGATGTTTATATATTTAAAACGTGTTCATAATTTTCACAATGCATGTGGACACGAGCATGTAAATAGCATTGCAGAAATATATGTCTAATCGTTAAAAAACTGGATTTCAAAATACACGAATCGTCCTCGTGTGAATAAAGCACTAGAGTTTAATAGGGATATATTAGCTAGTTAGGTAGATACATTACCTCTTGAGAATAAGCAGGCGTCGCTAAACTACGATCATTATCTACGGATGACTTGCTGCCGATCATGTCACGAAAATTGTAATACAGACGATTATGTGGATGGTCGTTTAGAAAGCCACTGAGATATAGTTGATAAACTAGTTCGAGGTGGGACGGACTAATAATCGTCCATCTAAGTCGCCTGTGTTTCGGCTTTCGGACTCTTTTAGTTTATATTTAACGGTTACCTGGAAGACACCAATTTTACGATAAGACCGCCGCTTGTTAGACCATCTTTAAGTTCATTTACGATTAAGGTATGTATTGTTTGATATTAATATGTGTATGTAAGCATCAGTAAGATCGTCAATGAAGTTATTGTTTATTTTTAACTTTTCAGAGTGTGTTCACATGCAAGGTGGAGCTAAACAAACTGATTTTTGTTAAACTTTGTCCTTGACTTATTCATGATAATGATTGTATAATGTTAGCTGCCACATAAAAACAAAAAGTTTTTGGAGAAAATTTCTGAATCACGTATTTTTAACAGAGGTTCTTCCAACTTGCCAACCTTGGTCCAAATCAATATCTTCCGGCATAACACACAAACTCAAACTCCTTTTGTCAATAAGTAATAACTATAAATGAATTCTTAAATTATTTTGATAACACTTTCTTTTGAGAAAAAGAAAAAGTAGTCGATTTGTCACCTTTTCCTCACGTACGAGCACGCCGATTATCTATGAAAAATACAACACGCGCATTCGCGAAATCGACACATTTTTCTTGAATTGTAACTTGACTTTTCTTTCCATAACGTATTAAAGTGAACGTTAAACATTATCCGTCATATTTATAAACTACTAAAGGCTACTCAAAGGTTATTTAACTTTTAATAGAATAAATAACAGAGCCCAGCAGTCACAAAGGTACAATAATTATGACCCCAAACTAGAATTATTTCCTGTGTCGTGGGTATTAGGAACTATGACTACACCTGGTACCACTCCCAGAACTAGAAAAAATATCTGCAGCAAAAAAGTGTCTCCCAGCGGGAATTGAACCCAGAACCTCTTGCCATTTATCTACCCTCGCAACAAGGGCATTGATAAATAAATACACACATAACGTCATATTTCCCAGAGGGGTAGGCAGAGACCACGCATGTACACTAAGATCCTGGCATACATATTCTGCTTCTTTCACTCTCATCACATTCTTTATACATGCCCGTTTGTTTAGGGTACTCTCTTGACCTGGTCTTTTCCATCATGTCTCCGATTCGGAAAACAGTACGAGGTTTTTCCCTTCCAACTGTCCACACACACTCGATAATAAATAAAACATACTAACGTAGAGTAACAAGCCAATTGTTTTTTCTTGTGACCTATTTTAAAATTACATCACAATAACTCAACGAATTGAAATAAAATAGAAGCTAAATATAGCTTTTAGACCAGGAATATCATTTTGGCTACCTTTTATCCGGGTAAATTCTTGTAAATATGACATAAGATAAAAACTTCTTTGTTCACCACACATGGGGACACACCCGTGACTTGTATTGCTAGAAAGTAGAGAGCACACTACTACCAGGGACCTACTACTAAGCTATGAGGCTACACAAGTATTTATTACTTGTGCGGTGTGAGAAACTGTGCCCTGCGATCCCCAACCCGCATGCCATTAACTATTCTTTTTGTAGCCGTTAGGGCTTCTGCTATACAGGGTGCGTTTCTGTTATATGTTACCCCGAAAGGGAGTGATTTGGAACATGGTTGCCAACTAGTTGTGAGAAGCTCAGTTAAAAATATGTGGCAGCCAGCTCTACAAATTAAAGAGTTAGAATAACAATTTTATTATTATTATCAATAAATTAGGAATAAAGTTTAACAAAATCAACTGTTTTAAAGCTGCCTAACAAGATTTTGAGTAAAATTATCTCGAAGTTTATGAGTCATGTTTTCAATGAAAAACTATGCAATTCGAAAAGAATTTGAACAAAAAGTTGTTGATATTTATGATTATATTTACCTTATTAGTATAACATGCGAATTCAAAGTCATCTTGTATATATTATGTAGGGCCTATGACCAGCATTGTTTTGTTATAGGTTGGTGTTATTGTTGTTGATTGTCAATCAGGCATCTTTATTAGAGTTTTATTTAATTCTATATTGTACCTAAGTATTATAATGATTTTGCACACTCGTGAATACGTATCTAGGTAAATATCATCGTATAAAGGCCAAAATTATGGAAACCTATTATGTAAATGGATTCGGCACATTTCCTTCTTAAATGTTTACTAACACAGCATTATGCATTGAGATTTTAGTGGTAACGAATGAACACATTGAGTTGATTGCTTTGTCCCTTGTCATCATCATCATCATTATCAGCCCATGGCCAGTCCACTGTTAAACTTTACTTAGCGAAACAATAATAGTTTCCGCCCGTGGCTTCGCTCGTGTGGTTATTGGAAAAAGTAGCCTACATGTTAATCCAGGTCATAAAATATTGTATGTTCCAAGTTCCATTCAAATCCGTTCAGTAGTTACAAATATCCATGGCGTGATACTGGGATAAAAAGTAGCCTGAATGTTAATCCAGGTCACAAGCTATGTGTATTCCAATTTCATCAAAACCAGTTGCGTAGTTTTTGCATGAAAAAGTAACAAACATTCATACATTAATCCATACTTCCATACTCACAAACTTTCGCATTTAAAATATATAAAATATATAAAATGATAAAATTAAATATGATAGTAGGATTATGTAATAACATACTATATACTACTTAGTTCGTTGAATTAAAAAAAAAGTAGCCGGAAAGGTGGAAACAGAAAATAAAGCTACTAGCTATTTTTGTCAGAACCATGCCTGAATCATTCTTGTAAGGAAAAGAAAAAGAGTTAGTGTCGTCTTATTATTTTTTATTCAAAATTTTTGTCAGACTCTCTAACAAAATTTTAAAGGTACCTAACAAGCATGGTTCTCAATGCATAAATGGTTTTATTTATATGATTTTTTTGGTCTTCTACTGCTTTTATCCTTTTTCTATGGTGGCGTACGCTTTGAATTGAAAACATCCTCAATTTTTGAAGTAGCTTTATAAGATCTCGGCGGGCAAATGGTATACTATCCTCTTTTCTATTTCTTACCCTAAGAATAATTGAGTATTTTTCAAGGTTTCTGTTGCAGCCAGTTTTGTTCTATATACAAATATTTTAACATTGGAACGTTTTGTTTGTTTTACGTGGCTCCCATAAAATCTAAGTAGAATTAATTTAGCGCTTTTGTTTTCATTCAATTGTTTTGTGAAAATCGCTTTTGGAGTGACAAGATGGGTTATTGTTACCATTAGAATATGAATCTAAGGACTTCTTTTGTTCTGATAAAATAGAATTTCATATACCTAGTTAATAATTATGTAACGTCTTAGGTTTTTTTAGTTTAGTTAGCACGCCAACCATGTTTTCTACTAGAATAGGTTGACTAGCAGGAATTGCTTTAGCATTAAGTCCTCCATTTGTACAATAATAATATACTTTTGTTTTTGTGCAATATAGTTTTTTAATAAATAAATATCGCACTGGCCTTTTTTTTGGCATGTGGTTTTAGTAGGGGGTTTGATATTTACCTACCTGAAGATATCAATAATAATGTCATGATGTTGTTTATTTTTGAACAGATCCAACCTGACTCAGCGGTTTGCGGGAACAGACAGCGCTATCCAACAAATGGGTGACCTTCCCCTTCTGGTCTTCAAGACGCGCGCAAAACCAGTGGCTGGCCATGTGTTCCTGACGGAGCTGAGTGAACTCAGGTAAGATTTTTCTTCTTTTTATTTTCTTTCAGAAGTGCATTCAAAGAGTGATTCAAATGATGATCAGCCGGGGAGATGTCAGAAAAGCAATAAGGTAGCCTGATTGGTTTATGGTCACATCATAAGCAATGGTGATGCTGTGCATCAAGTTGAGCATAGGTATCTGTTGTTTTAAGACTCGTCACTTTCGGGACCTAAGGCTAACCCTCACCTGCACGTGGTGCGTCCTGTTAACTAACGGACAGAGCTTATTAGAATCATAATCTTTATTGTTTCATAGGTACATTTTGCTTTTAAGGTACAATAGTAAGTGAAAGTGAAAGTGAAAAAATTTTAATTAACATAAATTGACTTAATTTACAGCTTTTTTGTCATCTAAATAATCGGAAATTTTCTAATAAGCTTTATTCACAGGTTGCGTTTAACAATATTTTTAAATTTATTTACAGATAAAATATAAATATATAGATAAAAACTTTATGGAGGCTTACAGCAACTTTATCTTTATGCTAAATATCGATAAAAGATTTTGTTTTTTTTCCATTACCTATCCGGATTCATAGTTTAAAAAAATTCTTTATTATCATTTAGACTCAGTACATAAGTTATATAATTTTTCACAAAGCAAAAATTAGACTTGATATTATAAAATAAACTTAGTAGTCACAACAAAAAATTATATCTAGTAAATATGAGATTTTCCTTTTATAAGAAAATTCGTAGCAAAAATAAGTCTTGAGGAAGGAAGCACTACACTAAATAACTTATGTTAACATAACATTAGACTGACATAACTGTTCTCTTACATTATGCGGTACATTTATTTGTTTAGTTCCCGACAATCCCATATAACAAGAGATGAGGTACTTTACTTAGTAATACTTTAGGAAAGGTTCGACGACCTCTGTGGCGCAGTGAGTGATGGTCCGCTGAGACGCAGAAGGTTGCGGGTCGATTCTCCCTGTGGCAAAAAGGTTTGCATTATTTGTCTCAGGTTTTCAGGTTCAAGTTCAGGTTCAGGTATGATAATTTGTATGTTAAGACAAGCTCTGCTTACTTTAAAGTTACTTGATGCTGTGTGAAATTGTCCAGCATTATCTATTTTAATTTTATTATAAGGTGTCTCAAAAGAAAGTTTATATTATATGTAAAAAATCGATTTAAAAATAAAAGCCCTTTATCGTTTTTTTTATTAATTATTAAAATTCAGTCTTCGGGAATTTATTTCTTAAAAATAATGTTGTCCAAATGTTATTCCTCGCTTTCGACACTTAATCATTCTGTGATCTTGCCCTAAAATTTGATGACGGCTTGGTAAGTAGGCTCCGTAATGTAAGGCTCTTTTGGCGAATGAAGGGGTTTCTGATGCTTGCGTTTCGGGTTGGTTGTGCTCCAGTAGCGGCAGTTCTGCTTATTTACGCGCCTATTAAGGTAAATATGAGCCTCATGCGAGAAAACAATTGCCTAGTTTAACCCCCACACCCACCCCCCACTGGTTTACTACCCCATTAGTAGGTACTAAAAAGTGTAACCAACCAAATTTTTAAATTCCAATTTATTTTACGTTATCTACCAACCTTCCTTTTTAAAATTTGCGTTCCAGTGCAAAATGCATAACATTCGTAGAAAAAAGTAACTGGACCCGTTAATTGATTTATATCTTTCATGCTTCGGAAGGCACGTTAAAATGTTGGTCCGGCTTTTTCAGTCGTTAAGCTTTAATCGAGACCTTCAGGCGGCCTAAAATCTCTGACATCAAAGTTGGCCACTAACTCATACGAAGAAGAAGACAAAATAAAATGTATTGATTAAAAACAATAAAAACCCCCATTTAGTCCGGGGTTGAGGAAGCACTTTATACCAGAGTAAAAAAACAATAAGGCATTATTTCGAATGCAAGCGAACCGTGGAACGATTAATCTTTATTTGAGAAGATCGCTTTGCTGTCGACTGGAGACGTATCGTTGTAATCAAGAGGTTGTATTATTGTGTTTTATGTTGCAATTGTACTCTAAGGGAGTCTCAAAAACATTATTTTCACCTCTGGAAAAGGGTACAGTGTGGGTACAGTGAGCAATATTGAATAAGTTAATGATCGAGCGAGAAAAAAAATAGAATGTACTTATAAGGTTAATACTTTTTTAGCTCATACTACAATAACTCTCTAACACAATTTAATAAACTAAATATAGAGAAATAGAAGCAAAAGTTTTGTAAGTAGGAAGGTATGAAAAGTACTACGAAAACGAATGACAGTTAATATTGATAAATTAAAAAACAACAACAATAAACACCAATCGTAACTGTTTTAAATCATTGTTTTTGTAAAACTAGCTTCCTCTACGGCTTTGCTCGCGTAGCCTATATGTTATGCCCGGTCTACAACTAAATATGTGCAAAATTTCAGCAAAATCCGTTCACTAGATTTGGCGGAAATGAGTGACATTTCACTCATATTCAAATCGTTCGCTTATATAATATTGTAGGAATACATTTTGAATTAGTTCATTCATACATTTTGGATTCTGTGAAAGTATTTTATATATTATCTATGTATGATATGTATGTATTTACAAAAAAAAAGAGAAAAAAAACTGTACATATATGTAGTAATATCAATCATGTGGTTCCCATAATACAAGCTCTGCTTAGTTTGGGGCTACATGATGCTGTGTGATAACGTCAAGCATTATTTATTTTATTTTATTTTTTATTTTAGAGCTGACTGGTACATTGTAAAGTGGTGAATAATACAGGGGGTCATTGAAAATGTTTAGCATCTCTGATTCAATTTGATGAGGTGGTATTTAATTTGTAAGTCAAATTGACAGTTTTCTCCTCACTGCTCTTACTGAAGCTCTCACTTCACCAATACTTCATTACGTGAGTCTCAAAGTTCCTAAAAAAATGACAACTGGTAGGTAATGTTCCTATATGACATTATTATTAATTGATCTATTGTTAGAATTAGTAGTTTTTTTTATAAAGGGCTCATTCGGGGAAGTACTAGGTACTATGCCTATTTCCACCCTGAAGCAACATTAGTGTGTTTCGGTTTTGCGCTGAACACCTTCTTCTCAATTTGATGGAAAAAGGACGTTGCATCGTAGGGTACGTTCCAACAATGCATGACCTATGAAGCAATACTTTGTTATAAGTAACGGTTAAGGCTTAATATCAGGTTGGGCCATGTGATATTTACATCATTAGGTACCATAAAAAAACTGTTCCAAGAAGCTTAGAGTTTAAAAAGCTGCTTTTTCACTAGAAATGTGCGAAGTAGCTAAACAAGTAAGTAGTAAGGTGAGTTCAAGGCAAAGAGCGAAAATCTTTGAAACGACGATCGTAGGATTTTTATGATGACCACAAAGTCGAAGCTAAATATTCTTACCCTTCAGGTCATCTCACAGAAAAGTAAATCTACCCAATAGAAGGGCAATGCGTGAGAATCTGTATCAGAACAGCTGTCGCCAGTTTGTTTCTGTATCTCCCTCACCCATTCATTCCACAAATGTATGTTTTAGTTGTTTCACGCGCAAGACGTTGCGCTGCCATTGCACATACATTGACACTCTAAACAACGTTCACTCGCGTACGTCTAAAAACTCATTAGCTAAATTTTAAGAAATTATGATCGTATGCTCATTCTTGGTGGTGCCGTTTCGCGACGCTCAATGTTCTTTCTAGTTCCGCCCCGTCCATCAAGTAATCCTATTAGCAAAAGACACTGCAAAGTAAAAACGGAAAAGTTAGATTAAACTGAGAACTTGTGACAAGCTTCCTTTGATCGATTGCAGAAGTGCTCCAGTAGACTTTAGAGTCGTCGAAGTTTTTAAATTAATCTTATGCGTTCAGAAGAATCGATAGAACCGCATTTTCTATGATATTATAAACTTGGAAGATCGTTATCTAACAACTAATAAAGCCTTTAAACTTAAAAGTATATAATATAAAAAACTAATGGCTTTACTTACAAAAGTCGATAAAACGATAACATCGGTAAGCCGTTGGATAATGATAAACAGTGACAGGGCTAAATAAGCAATGGTTAAAATTAATTAGCGCTCTTATGTAAAGGGGTAAGTACGGATTATGAAATTATTTCTTTTAATTCAGGTCCTTTAGAGGTGCAGACGAGAAAAAACTATACTTACATAAACGAAGTTGCGGGGGGGACACTGATTAAAAATAAACGATTGTGGGTACTGAGCATTATAAATAAATAGGTAAATAAAAAAATAAAAAATGCTGGACGTTATCACACAGCATCATGTAGCCCCAAACTAAGCAGAGCTTGTATTATGGGAACTACATGATTGATATACTACATATATTTTATTGTTGTAAATACTATATATTATATATAAATATTATATAGAAAACACCCAGAACCGAGACAAATATCTGCAGAACATGCAAACATTTGTTCCGCGGCGGGAATTGAACCCTGAACCTTCTGCGTCTCAGACTGGCCTTCGCCCAGTGGGCCACAGAGGCCGTCAAATTATTTCATTTTTTATTTATTTATTATTTTAGCCATCTTTCGATATAGATATGCGAAAGCAAGTTTTAGTTTACGTTAATTTTATGTCATGTTACACCATTCTCTGAGTCATTTAAATCAAATTTGTTATTAAATGGCAATTGAGATAGCATTTCCACAATCTGGCCAATATTATGATGATAATAAATTGATTTGAATTATTGATATCAAAGAAATTATTTCGTAGGTTTTTTTTTCAAAGCTAAATGGAACCAAAGTGGAAGTATTCTTGTCCAAACGACAAAATAATTATCCAAATCTGTTTAACTTTTTAAGAATCACGGAGCTATGAGGCAACAACACAAAAAAATACACCAAATTGAGAACCTTTTTTATTGAAGTTGGTTAAAAATAAAGCATAGCTTACTTAGATAATATTGTAGGTAGTAATTTCTGAATGCTGATAAGAAACGAGTGGTTGGCCAGTTTTGTGGCTTTAGAAAAATATCATTTTCATAACTATAGAATAAGTGTAGAATCCATCCGGACACGGGTGCCAGGTAGAATTCTATACAGGGTAGATATATGTGTAGATAGGCGCTTGGTTCCGGTACACCGTCGGCGTTGGTTTGAGAAATGGCGCGGGCGTTATTTAAACAAGTCAAGAAAACATTGGTATTTTTAGTAAAGAAAATATCAACTAAATATAATATCTTAACTATATTAACTGTGAAGATCTAGCTAGTTTTTCTCCTAGTTTTTACTACATTGGGGGAAAAAATAGAATTTCGATGTCAAAACTTTAGTTTGCATGCTACGTATAATAAATATAAATATACTAGCTTCTGCTCGAGGCTTCGCTCACGTGGTACCGGGATAAAAATGTATGTTTTAATCCAGGTCCCAAACTGTGTATATTCCAAAAAATATAACTTTTCTCGACTTTTTTATTTTTCATTACTATTCATCACATCACATCAGCCTATATCAGTCTACTGCTGGACATAGGCCTCCCCTAATAAAGGGGGATATACCCATAATCCCCACGCTGGGCATGCGGGTTGCATCGATCGCAGGTAATAGCTTCTCACACCACCGACGCTGCTGCCCGTCAGTGGCCAGGGGATTTAGCTGTGCCGATGTAGGCTGTGCTATGCCGCAATCAGCCGGCCGCCAGAGCCCCGTTCGTTGTTTAGCAGGGTACATCACGTGCAGGTGGGGTTGGCTTGGGTTCCGAAGATAGGTGTTGGAACCCTGTACCCCCCATTACTATTGTATTTTAATAATTTATTTATCATCTGTTTAAACATTAGATTAATGCAATAACATTATCAATTTCATAGCTATATTGAAATACATTTTAATAAACCACACGTTTCATATTCACATGCAGTCGTCGAATAATCATATAAAGTGGTTGGGACGCATAATATTCCTATGAATATCGTAAAAGCTTTCTAATGGATATGCCACTCCCCCTCGTTAGGGGCAAGTTAAAACTTACTCCTTAATGGGCCCTTGGGTTTAACCTTTTTGTAAATACCTATCGGAATTTCAACCTTTTTATTTCAATAACTATGTGGTCTCTAACTTGCGGTCTGTCGAGCTGAAACAGGGCGTAATAGCGCTCATTAGAGCCTATGTCCAGCAGCGGGCTGGTATAGGCTGATGAATGATGATGATGATTATGTGGTCTAACGATGCATTTTCCACTAGTCAATAAACAATGTTTAATAACACTTTTAGTGCTGAAAACACACTTGCTCTTGCCGGGCTGCTACTGCTCCACAGTCAACGTGTTAAACTGAGTCTATTGAAACTACTTAGTCAATCGAACAGTCGCACAACTGGCATAGGCTGTTCGAGGCCCACAGTCAAAGTGCTAGTATCCAGCGCATAATGTAACGAAACCACACTTGCTCTAGCCAGGTTGCTTCGTAGTCAACGTGTGAAACAAGGCTTAATTATGTGCACGGCAAGTACTTTGATACACGGCTAACTTTCTCTTTCATTTTTTGTATAAAGTTTGCAAAAGTTAATCCTAGTGTTGGAGATTATAAGCCGCCAAATGGCTACTGAGACCAACAACTTTAAAAGTTCCATAGATATTTCAAATCTATGGAGCTTTTTCTACGAATAAATCACAAGACATAAGTTATACGGGTATTTTATAAAAGGTAACAATTTTGCGAGTTTTCTTTAGATATTTCATACGCAAACCTAGAAAATTATCCAACTAAATCATATATATCAATCCCAAGAAAATAAGATTCTTGGAATAGAATCAAAAACCTAGAAAATTACCTAAACAAATTATTATACCGGGTGGTCCAAATCATTGGGTCTTGGAGATAGTACCGAAAATATTAAAGTTAATAAACTTAAAGAATCCTTCATTTTATCATAAATATTTTTATGTACTTGCCCTCCAGGTAAAATCCACAGGGGAAAATAAATAATTAGGTACTTAATTAAGTTGTAAGAATCAAAACAGAAAAAATAAAACTGATTGGAGGCGGTGCCCACACAGTTATATCACCATCTGGATGAGACCCACCCATAGTGGTGATGAGTACCTAAGTTAGCGTTTTCCGGATGCTGTTGCGATTGTCCCGCATTCTGGGAATCTGCATCAGGGAAGCGTATTTGCGGAATGTGGATAATTGCATCAAAATTATCCATTTGTTGTAGACCACCCTGTATAATCAAATCCAAGAAAATTAGATTCGTGGAATACAAATGATTTCCACGAATATTAATCAGCATTAGCATCAACTAACAAAATTGGTTGAATCGTCTTTTTCAAACCTAAATATCGATGGAAAAAATTAAGGTGACCATAGATCGAGTGCTACCTACAACATAAAACACTCGTTAAACTTTTATTATCAATTTATCGACGAATCGTAAAAAAGCAACAAAAAATCGCAAACAAATGGGATGTTTTAATTTGGGCGCCGCTAATAGGATTTGTGAAACTCGGCTATTGACATTGTTTTTCGACACATCTTGCTTTGAAACTTGAACAAGCAAACGGCAGCTATGGGCCAGACTTCGCCCGACTTTGCCAATACACTGACAGATGGGCTAAGCTATGCTCTTACAAGCTTTCTTTCAGCTATTGTCTGTCTTAAGTAGTGGTTACCAGTTCCCGTCCCATTTGTGTCGTGGTGCACATGGACCTTAGTAGGTAGTTATGGCTATTGAATATAATTGAAGTACAAAGCTAATAAGTTATGTTTAATGATTGCAGACATGTCTCACAGCTAAGTTAGTGACTGTGCCTTCTACAATGTAGGTCGCAGGTTCGGTTCCCTCCCAGGACACGTATTTTAATGGTGAACATAGATGTTTATTCTGAGTCTGGGTATTTTTTAAGTGTCAATGTACCTATGTTTGTCAGGCTGCCTAATTTGGGTTTAGTCGACCGTCCCGTTTATTTAAGCACATTTAACATGTACAGCCACGTTCATTAAGGACTTTTAATATTTGTATGCCTACATGCAGGCTGATTACACAGCTATAAGACGTATTATATTATACTTACGTAGCGTTGCGTTACGTACGTTACGTTACGTTGCGTAGAGTTGGTGCGTTTCATTGTTATAAGTGCGTACAGCCCACCATCCGCCTCATATGATATTTTTGAAAAGGTCATGGATGAAATATTGTTCAAAATATCTAAAACAAACAAAAATATTATAACATGCGGAGACTTCAATATAAATTTTCTAGAAGGTTATTCATTAAGTACTAAAATTACTAGTTTATTCAAATCATATAATCTAAAACCTCTTTTTATGGAGCCAACTAGAATTACTGACACTTCAGCCAAATGCATAGACAATATTTTTACAAATTCAAATGTTAATATACTAAGTAAAAATGTAATTAGTAACATAAAATCAGACCACCTTGGTCAGTTAATCAAAATAGAAAATCAAATAAAGAAAAATGTAAAACGGCAAATAACTTTTGTACCAGTGACTGTGCATCGATTAGAAAAATTTAAATCTAATTTGTTAAATAGATCACCCTTTTCATATCAAAATAATAATCCAAATTATTTACATAATTCTTTTTTTAATAATTTTATCAAAGAATTTAGCTCAATATTTAAACCTAAATCGATCATGGTCTCTGACAGTCCTACATTCTGTGAGTGGGCAACAGTAGGAATTCACATAATCAGACAAAGAATGTATGAGCTTTACAGTGAAAAACAGTATAATTTTAGTGAAGAGTTTAAAGATAAAGTAAAAAATTACTCAAAAATTTTTAAAAATGTATGTCGCGCGGCTAAGTCTAAATATATTAGTTCAAAAATTAGAAGCAGTAGTAATAAAATTAAAACCACTTGGAAAATAATAAACAGTGAGACTGGAAAAGTCAAACATGACATTAAGGAGTATAAATTAAATATTGGTAATACCATTATCTAACAAGATGGTGATGTTGCCAAAGCATTCGAATTCTTTTTTACAGACATTCCACTTTCTACCACAAGATCCTTAAACTCTTCTCCTATAATTGCGGATTCATTACTAAATAAAAATGTACCAAAATGTGAAATATCGTTTTATTTTAAATATGTAAACAGTAATGATATTATTAAAACATTCAAACTGATAAATGTCAAAAAAAACTACGGATCTCTGGAGCATTTCTGTTAGCGTTGTAACATCGTTGATTGACATTGTCGCACCAGAACTAGCGTTTATATTTAACGAATGTATTGACTGTGGTGAGTTTCCTGATTTAATGAAACAGTAAAATAACACCTTTATTTAAATCCGGTAGTAGTTCTGACCCTACTAACTTTAGACCGATATCAGTACTGCCAACATTTAGTAAAATTTTTGAAAAGCTTATTCTCAGTCAACTGCAAAGCCATTTTAACTTTAACAACTTACTAGATGTCAAACAATTCGGATTACGCGGGGCAGATCAACAACTGATGCCGGTGTTGAGTTGGTATCGCATATCTACGATGCCTGGGAGGACTCACATGATGCTTTAGGCATCTTTTGTGATTTGTCTAAGGCATTTGACTGCGTACACCATGAAACATTAATCAGGAAACTAGATCACTATGGCGTCAGGGGTATGGATTTAGCCCTTCTCACTTCTTACCTATCTGACAGAATACAGAAAGTAGACGTAAATGGAAAATGTTCTCCGGGATCTGTAGTAAAGATGGGTGTTCCGCAAGGGTCAATACTTGGACCATTTTTATTTTTAATTTACATCAACGACCTACCTCAACTTGTGAGAGACAACCACGAAATTGTATTGTTTGCGGATGACACGTTACTTTTATTTAAATTAAAGCGACGGCAGACCAATTTTGACGACGTGAACAATGCAATAGCGAAAGTTGTTAACTGGTTCGATGTAAATAATTTATTACTGAACGAGACTAAAACAAAATGTATGAGATTTATGTTACCAAATGTTAAACAAGTTAAACCTAACATTAAAATAAAAGATGAAGATCTAAATCTTGTGGACAGTACTGTATTTTTAGGCATAACTTTAGATAATAAGCTTCAATGGGGCGCTCACATAGATGGGTTGTCGAACAGACTCAGTTCTGCAGCATACGCAGTCAAAAGAATCCGTCAACTTACTGACGTAGAAACGGCTAGACTAGTTTATTTCAGCTACTTCCATAGCATTATGTCGTACGGCATTTTGTTGTGGGGGAATGCTGCAGATATCAAAACCATATTTGTGTTGCAGAAGAGGGCTGTTCGTGCAATTTATAATATGGGCCCCAGAGAATCACTTAGAACTAAGTTTAAAGAAATAAATGTTATGACAGTGCCGTGCCGAAAACATATTAACATGTTCAAGAAAAATAGCGATTATCATAATGTTAACACTAGAAATAAAGATAAACTAGCTGTTCCCACTGTAAGACTCCATAAAGTTAGTCAATCTTTTAAAGGGATGTCTGTACGATTTTGAAACAAAATCCCAAATGATGTGATTAATCTATCTGTAAATAAATTCAAAAATGTTGTTAAACGTAATCTATGTAATAAAGCTTATTATAAAATATCTGATTATTTAGATGACAAAAAAGCTTGGGATGAAACTGCCTCCAACTCCATCAAAAACAATGTAATAGATATTAAGTACAATGACGTTAAAAAAATATAAGCCAAGCAGAGTTTCTTGCCAATTCTTCTCTGTTTGGTCACGTTACGAATTGGTGGTAAATTAAAAAAAATGACGTTTCAAAGTGTACTATACAGTTCCTACTGAATAAATGAATTTAGACTTTGACTTTGACTTGACTTTGACTTTGACTTAGAAAATAATTATGCTCTATAGCAAATTATGAGGAATGGGATGCTCTTCTGGCGACAGCGTTTCCCAATCTCTATGACTTAGGAGGAAAGTAAATATTTAATAGCTACATTCTAGAAACGTGCTACATCGTCCGCATCTTCACTTACGAAATAGGTGAGATAAAACAAATTTAACCGTGAATCTTGACCGTGTCACTGTATAGTTGAAACATTCAACGAGTGTTGTCGTATAAGACTTACGTAAAGCTGGGTACGGATAGCGCGTTCCTGTGTACGCGTAGTCGGGGTTCACTGTGCACGCGTACATTGGATACTTCACAGTCAATGTCGACCGCCGGAAACCTGAACGCGAGGTCAATCGATCCATAGCCCTACGCGAGTCGAAACCGACTGAGCTGACTCGCGGCACGCGTTATCCAGAGTGTACGCGTAGCTACAAGTACAGACATGGCGTTCCAAGACACGCGTAGCCAACTACGCGTACCAATGTACGCGCTATCTATACCCAGCTTGACATTCCACGTGACAAGCCTGATTGGCTTCGCGCGACTCAACTCGCGCGTACATCGCTCTTTTTGAATTATAGCTCGGGTTATTGTACATTTGCCACGAAGTAAATTCGTCACGATAAAAGTAAATTCGCCACAATTCTATTTTTCTAATAAAAATCCTCCGTTCATTAATTTTGATCATTGTAAGTTCGTCATATTGCTTTTTTCCGCACTGACAGCAGAAAAATCAAATTATAAGTAGAACAACATTAACCCTTAATGATTACTCGCGTGGGTGTTAAACGACAATAATAAACAATTGACAATAATACATACCTACTCCCTTTAGTTACAAACCTACTCGTATAATCATTTACAATCATTGACAGCATTATCGTATGAATCTTAAAATAATAATATTAATCAACGTAATGACAATTTGTTACCTAGGTACGCCTAGGTACCTACAAAGACTCGGTCTGCCTACCATATTGCTATACCCTTAGACAGGGTTCATGTGACATACCTATAACCTGTATCATGCAATTTAACATGTGAAAGCAATAAATGATTTGTATTGTATTGTATTGTATTGTGTGTTAGCAAGCGCTTTCTACTTTGACACAGTACCTACTAAAATGTATACATCTTAGCGCACGTGCCTCTTTTAATTTCAGATATTGATCAAGTCCGATGTTCAAATTAGAACCATGAAAAATATCTTACCTTCCGAAGTACGTAAAAGCTTGGATCCAAATAGAGGCAGGGATAATTCAGTCAAGCCATGAGAAATTCGTACTCATATAGCTACTTAGGATAATATTATTGTTTTATTGTATGTACCAAGATCAGGAGCCAATCGATTCGTGAGAAGTAGGTAATACGAGTTGTGAATTGTCAAAGTATAGCCAGTGTTACCTTAGAAATTATATCCTGAATACAGGCCTAGTCTAGTCTAATATTCTTACTACATTCAGACTTATCTACACAAAGTCCTACAACAAAACACCAGCCTATACTATACAGTCCACAGCTGGATATAGGCTTATGATTGGGGCATATCCCTCTGTTATGTATGATAATATAGCTGTGCCGGGGTTAGGCTGTGTTATGCCGCATTCAGCTGGCCACCAGAGTACCGTTTGATTGTTAGCAAGCTATGTGAAAATGCAAAAAATACGCAGCGTAAGAAAAAATCTAGTCCAGTTCGTAATACCACTTTCGTCTGAGCCGGGGTGTACGTGTATGACAAGCAGATTCCCAAAATCGGGAAGTGTGTAAAGAGAGAAGCGAAGGTTTTGCCCTTCAGTGGAAACAGGCTAAGAAATAGCTAGTTTTGGTTCACAATAGTGGGTTAACTTTTATTATTACCATTTAGGTAAATCAGATTTAATTTGCCACAGTCGCGTTTCCTGTTTATTTGTCTGCATCAAATTAGTCCCGGGGTAAATGTTAGCATAACCACAGAATCACTAGCAGTAACACGACCCGAGGTCTATCACAATACTTTGAAGTGGCGTAGGCAACCACTATCCTTACGAAGTTTGCCTTCTGGGGTTTATAAACTATTAATTTCCGCCCGCTAATTAATGTGGATTTTCTCAAATATTTTTTTCTCTCTTCGGAGGTGGAATTATCAAAAACGCTGAGACACATATAAATTAATTTTTAACCGTCGGCCTAAATATATAATTTTAAGATCACTTCTGTGGCGCTGTGGGCGAATGTCCGCCTAAGACGCAAAAGGTTGCGGGTTCGATTCCCACCGTGCGACAAATGCTTGCATTATCTGCAGATGTTTGTCTCAGGTCTGGGTGTTTTCTATGTATCTTAGGAATGTATTTACAAAAAAATGTCTAAAAGTAGTACGATAGTACGGTAGTAGACCGACAGGTCATGTGGTTGCCATAATACAAGATCTGCTTGGTTTGTTGTAGCCCCTACATGATACTGTGTGATAGTGTCCAGCATAAAAAAAAAGTTTAAACTGACGGACCTTCAAACTTTCAACCCTTATATTACCCCTTCCCCAGAATTGCTAATGAATTGCTAATTGAATGCCCAGAATTGCTGTGGAATTGCTAAAATCCTTCCTTATAGTGCCTACACTATTTAAAGTATATTTATAAGATATGTGTATTGTGCAATATTTCAAGTTTCTAGGTCCAGCGGTTTCAGCGGTGCGTTGATATTATTACTCAGTCTATCAACTGATACAAGACCAACCAGATACGGTAGATTTACCATTTTATTTCAATTTCTTTATTCAACTTACGTATAACTTAACAGATTTTCATCTAAAGCGCGTAACATGTTAAAAATCTTAATAATACTTTACTTTTTTAGGTAGGTAGTTATATAATTTTAATCTTGCATCTACCAGCAGGTATTTACAACAAACAAAGGGAAAAATTAACAATAAATTACAGAATTAAAAAAAAAACTAATAATCAAGTAGGTAATGGAAATTTCTATAATTATGCTATAAGTATGACGTGAAGAAATCAGGCTTAGGTAGCAATAAACCTTCCACCTACCTACCTACCATGGCAGCAAATTGCTGGGTTGCTCACAATATTCTAAGCACTACCTTTCAAGTGATGCCCATTTCCCAGCAAATACATCAAACTCTTGATGTAAATCTAACAAAGCGTTAAGGTGGCGCTACGCGCGGCAGACTGGATTGCTGACGAGCTATATATTTAGAAAAGCTTCCGCCCGCGGCTTCACTCGCGAGGTACCCGGACAAATAGCCTATGTGGTAATCCAGGTCACAAACAATGTACCTGTACAGGTATTCTAAGTTTATCCGTTCAGCAGTTACGGAGTTAGGTGGGAACAAATACTCAAGCCATTGGGGGAGGCCATGTCCAGTAGTGGACGGATTGATATAGGCTGGTGTGGTGTTTTTTTTTTTTATGTTACTTGAAGATGGAACAAGCACATGTTCCACCTGATGTTGAGTGGTAACCATTACCTATCACAAAGCATTGCAACATAGATCACGTTTTTTGAAACGTGCTCTACGATGCAACGCCCTGCGTCCATCAACTTGAGGCATGATGATGATAAGCCTCTTGTGCCTGTAATTTCACCGGCACCCACACCCTTCAAACCGAAACACAGCACAGTTGCTCACGGCAGAAATAGGCATGGTGGCAGTACTTCCCCGGACGAGCCCCCCACAAAGAACTCTACTACTACTAAAATGTGGTGGTGGTTGATTATGAAAAATCGGTATTTTTAACTTTTCCCTATTAAGTCGGTATTAGATATTATTTTAGTTCTAAAAATTTTAAAGCATTATTATCAGCGCTCATGGCATGGTTAACTTCTGTGTTCTTAGCAGATCACCTTAGTTAAGCAACACTCCGCCCAGTCATTACTTGGATGGGTGACCGTTTAGTGATATTCAGATTAGAGCGCTTCCGTGCTTCGAAAGGCACACTAAGATGTTGGTCCCGGCTTTTAAGTCGTTAAGCCATGTAGTGTCGGAGGCCTTTGGGCGGCCTAAGAACTCCGCCACTAGATTTGGTCACTAGCTCATATGAAGAAGAAAAAGAAGAAGAATATTAGTATTTCATGAAGAAGCAATTCAATTCCTATTGCAAAAGTATTCTAAGATTTTTTCAGTTTTTTTTAATTTTCATTACATTTGATTTCTTTATTTTTATTCGAAAAATCTATGTGTTACATTGGTTCGCAGGGCAAGTATAAACGATGGAACATCAATGACAGAAGCAGTTGAGTGGTACACCAACGCCAATGCTGCTCTCCTCAACCATCTCACTAAAGAAATCAAGGACACAGACAGCAGTACAATATGGAGGTTAGTACGTATAGAATTTCAATATAAACAATACTAAACAGCTTTTTTTATGGTACCTGATGATGGAAAAAGCACTACATCGTCGGTCACGCATGATTGGAAGGTGCCTTGTGATGCAGGGCTCTGCGTCCATCAACTTGCATGAAGGTCTCATCCTCATGTACCTGTAATTTCACCGGCCCTTCAAACAAAAACACAGTAATGCTGCTTCACGGCAGAAATAGACAGGGTGGTAGAACTTCCCCGGACGAGCCCATCAAAAAGAGCTCTACTACAACTAAATTATACACTTTTCTCCTAAAACTCTATTGAAGCTATCTTAATGACAACGAACAGATATACAGACTTGATAATTTGGAGGGTAGGTTCCTTGCATTAAGTAAAGGTTCAATCAAATGGAAAAATCCTTTTTTTATTTCGCTAAAAATATTTCACCTAAGAAACTTTTATCCTATTTTTATCGCTTCGCGATAGGATTTTCAACAAAACTTTGTCACGTTTAAAAATCCTGAAAACCTAAACCTAAAATACTGATAGGTAGGTAAATTATCATATCGGTCAAGCCTTTTTCAAAATGATGAGCTGAATGAACAGCATATAATTTTATCTATAGCACATCTGTAGCTTTTGTGATTATTGTTAACTCGATTGGCTCGTGGAGTGACGCCATTGATATCTAGGTCGGTGCAATAACTGCTTATTAAAGCTATGGAGGGATAACCATCGACCCATCGATGTGACTTGACACTAATCTATTGTTTACTTTACACATACATTTTCCACTTGCGTGCTCAAGTGTGATGCGATTAATAACCTATTTAATAGTTCGCGCTATTAATGTTCTTCAAGGACTTCGTTTCGTATCTGCATATATGATTTACCGTCATATTTATAAACGCTACTCAAAATTAACCATTTCTTATAGCAGCTTCAATGTTTTAAGTCTTGTTCCGTTCATTTTACATGTTACGATAGTTTTACGATTCAAAATATTCTTGTCTGTTTTTCTTATTATTAATTATTTTTAATTGCATTATGTCCTTCTTACGTTATATAGGCTAACCTATATCGTTACCTTCTCATAAGGGTGGGTGTTGTTGCCTATCACTATCTTTGTTTAGGTTGTAGTTGTATCACTAATTTAGAACTATAAAACTACCTTAGGCCTAATTTACTTTAAGAACTGATTTTTTGGTCAAAAAGTATTTATTATAGTATTTACTATTTACTACATAACTTTTGACCAAATCAAGTGTAAAATTGTGTACCTATTGTGGAAATAAATGAACTATGAAGAAATATGTTTATCTTTAAACAGGTTATTTTTTGACTAAGGCCTAACCCCTTACTTATGAACGCTATTTAAAATGAATCAATGCTCAAACTTATCCCTGTCACTGTTTGTCTTTATCCAACGGTAAGAGATGGCAATAGTTTAAGCATCGTTTATCTTTTGAAAGATGTTCATAAGTAAGGCCACTATAGTTTAAATAATATGTTGTATAATTATTAATCACAAAACAGACATAATTGGTAGAAAATATAAGGCCTTTTTTCATGAACATGATCTTGGTTCAATCGTTTTTAGGGTTCCGTTCCTCAAAAGGAAAAAAAGGAACCCTTATAGGATCACTTTTTTGCCCGTCTGTCTGTCTGTCTGGCTGGCTGGCTGTCTGTCTGTCTGTTAAGACCTTTTTCACAGGAACGCATGGAGGTATCAAGTTAAAATTAATATCAAATACGCAGCTCTGCCATCCCTTGAGACCTGTGAAAAAAGTATGCTTCTAAAATAACGCAATCAAAAAATATAGCCGTTTATGTCGCATATTTCGAATCGAACCTATGGGGTACTTGCCGTTGCCCTATAATAATAAAATTTGGCAAGAAGCAATGTCTTATAAGACAAGCAAAGTAAGAGGCCCGATACCATTGATTTTTAGCTACAAAACAAAAGATATTTTATAATTTTCACACATTTATGAACAGGTAACGCCATCTAGCAAAAAAAAATACAACCAAATTGAGAACCTCCTCCTTTTTTTGAAGTCGGTTTCGAAAACGACTAAAATAAATTTTGAATTTAGTTAAGTTCAAAAACAATTGCGGATTGCCATCGAGATAACTAAATTTTACTTTATAGAGTCACAGTCTTCCAGGGAAAACTGCCAAAAATCGCCCAAGCGTATTTAACATAAATAATCTTCAAAATGCCAGATTTGCACAAATTTAAGACCTTATGTGGCTTGAAAAATATGCTACTATGGCATAAAAGGATTTTTAGAATAGATAGACTTGTATAAATAAATTTAATCATTACAAATTGGCATCCCTAAGCATAAATAATTGAATAAAAACGTGACAATTTAATAATCTAATTAACAAAATTAACATCTCAATAATACACCAATTTTCAACTGGGATCAGTCAGCGATTACTAACTTTGTTGACTACCTAGGTACCTAATGAAACGACAATAATAAACAATAATAACATGTAACACCATGTGAAAGCAATAAATGATTCGTATTCGTATTAAATAAATGCTCGCCGGGTAGTAGAGAGTCTGCTCTGAGGCTCTTTAATTAGTAACTCAGTTGTCCACTGAAATGATTATCACCGGTCTTTTTTGTACAAACTTTGACAGTTTGTCAATTGACGTTGTTTGAATTATGACAGATGAAACGTCAATTCTTGCATTTGTAGGTCCGATGTGACCACGTCGGTATATATCTGTGTATAGTTTAATTTATTTCGGGGGGTAAGGTGTTCCAACCTCCAACTTCCGGACACAAACCAACCTCACCTGCACGCGGTGCACCCTGCTGACCAACGAACGAGGCTCCGGCGGCCGGCTGATTGCGGCATAGCGCAGCCTACACTGGCACAGCTAAATTCCCTGACCGTCGATGGGCAGCAGCGTCGGCGGTGCGAGAAGCTGTGTCCTGCGATCCCCAACCCGCATGCCCAGCGTGGGGATTATGGGCATACCCCCCACTATGACATACAAAAAAAAGAGATGGCCCCCAGTTCCCGGCCGTCCCGCTATTCCTGGCCATCCAGGTAGCGGCCATGGTAACGGCGGGACAGGGGGTGCTAGGAATCCCCGGGCTACCTCTGGCTACCTGCAAAATCTGACCCTGGCTACGTTCAACGGACGGACTCTGAGGCTCGATGAACATCTCGCGCAGTTGGAAGTGGAGCTGGAGAACATTAGGTGGCATGTTCTGGGGTTGTGTGAAGTCCGTAGAGAGGGAGAGGACACCATAACCCTAGACTCGGGCCACCTGAACTTCCGCGAGGGTGACCAAACATCCCAGGGTGGCGTAGGGTTTCTCGTCAATAAGGCCCTCTCTAACAACGTTGAAGAAATCTCCAGTGTGTCGACCAGGGTAGCGTACCTGATCCTTCGGCTATCCAAGAGGTATAGCATGAAGATAATTCAGGTTTACGCACCGACCTCGGCACACTTGGATGATGAAGTGGAGGATATGTACGAGGACATATCCAAAGCCTTGCACAACACCACGAAGGCTCACTTCAACGTTGTTATGGGGGACTTTAACGGCAAAGTGGGAGTCCGAATTGGCGACGAATCCAGAGTGGGCCCGCATGGTTTTGGGTGTAGAAATCACAGGGGGCAAATGCTGGTCAACTTCCTAGAGAAGGAGGGGCTCTTCTTGATGAACTCGTTCTTCGAGAAGAAGCCCCACAGGAAGTGGACATGGCGTAGCCCCGACACTGTGACCAATAACGAGATCGACTTCATCATGACGGATAAAAGGCACATATTCAGAGACGTCTCCGTGATCAACAGGTTCAACACCGGATCTGATCACAGACTTGTCCGAGGCTCTCTGAATATCGATCTAAAGCTGGAAAGAAACCGTCTGATGAAGTCCACGCTCCGACCCAATCTACTCCAGATCATGGCGGGCACCGAGAAGTTTCAGAAACTTCTCGGTGACAGATTCGTTGCTGTGGAACCTACCGATGACGTTGATGAGGCCCTACTAAACGTGGTTGGAACGTTAAGGGACGAGGGCATCAAATTCTGCCAAATGCAGCCTAAAGGCAAGAAGTCCAAATTCACGGATGAGAGTCTTCGGCTGATGACAAAAAGACGGGAAACCACTCAGGCCACTTCGTCAGAGAGGTCAGACCTGAACAAGCGAATTGCGAAGATGATACGGCACGACCATCGGAGCTCCAATACACGCCTCATTGAAGAGGCAATAGAGCAAAACCGAGGGTCCAAAGTATTCACTCAGCAGCTTGGCAGGAGCCACCTGACGAAGTTAACGACACACGATGGCCGAACCGTCTTGTCAAAGCCGGAGGTATTATCTGAGATAGAGGACTTCTATGGCCGACTGTATGCGGCACGTGCTCCTTGCCCCCAACGTAGCAGCCACGATTCTCGAGCCACCCTCACCCGCCACTATACCGACAACCTGCCAGAGATCAGCCAAGACGAGGTCGTACTGGCCCTGAGACAGCTTAAAAATGGAAAAGCCCCCGGTGAAGACGGTGTTACTTCGGAACTTCTGAAGGCAGGAGGAGCTCCTGTTGTGCAGGAGCTGCAGAACCTCTTCAACTCCGTCCTTCACTGTGGGAGAACTCCAAAGGCGTGGAACGAGAGCTTGGTGGTTCTATTTTTTAAGAAGGGAGATAGGACGCTTCTTAAAAATTACAGACCCATCTCGCTCTTGAGTCACATCTATAAGCTGTTCTCTCGGGTTATTACAAATCGTCTCGCCAGAAGACTCGATGAGTTCCAGCCACCGGAGCAGGCCGGGTTTCGCGGAGGATATGGCACCATAGACCACATTCACACAGTGAGGCAGATTATACAGAAGTCCGAAGAGTATAATCAGCCCCTGTGTCTGGCGTTTGTGGACTATGAGAAAGCCTTTGACTCTGTAGAAACCTGGGCTGTCCTGGAATCCTTGCAGCGATGCCAAGTGGACTATCGTTATATCGAAGTGTTAAGATGTCTGTACGAAGCCGCCACTATGAGTGTCCGAGTACAGGACCAGCAGTCTAAACCCATCCAACTGCGAAGTGGAGTGAGACAGGGAGATGTCATATCTCCGAAACTGTTCACAAGCGCGTTGGAGGACATGTTTAAGACGCTGGACTGGAAAGGTATGGGCATAAACATAAACGGCGAGCACATCTCACACTTGCGATTCGCTGATGACATAGTCCTAATGGCGGAGTCGCTGGAGGAGCTGCAACAGATGCTGGACGGCCTAGCATCAGCCTCGCGAAAGATAGGTCTCGGCATGAATTTGGACAAGACCAAAGTTATGGTCAATGACCGAATTGATCCGAGTCCTGTCGTCGTTAATGGACACCTTCTTGAAGTTGTTGCGGAGTATACATACCTTGGGCAGATATTGCAGTTGGGTAGAAACAACTTCGAGAAGGAGGCCAAGAGGAGGATTCAGCTGGGTTGGGCAGCATTTAGAAAACTACGTCGAGTTTTCTCGTCACCCATACCGCAATGTTTGAAAACAAAAGTTTTCAATCAGTGCGTCCTACCCGTCATGACATACGGAGCCGAAACGTGGACATTCACAGTACGGCTGGTCCACCAGTTTAAAGTCGCTCAGCGAGCTATGGAACGAGCTATGCTCGGGGTTTCTCTGAAGGATAAAATCCGTAACGAGTTTATCCGACATAGAACTAAAGTTGTCGACATAGCTCAGAGAATTAGCAAGCTGAAGTGGCAGTGGGCTGGCCATATCTGCCGAAGAACCGATAACCGTTGGGGTAAACGAGTTCTTGAGTGGAGACCACGGCTCGGCAAACGTAGTGTAGGACGCCCTCCGGCCAGGTGGGGTGACGATCTGCGAAAGGCTGCTGGTAGAAGCTGGATACGTCGAGCTCAGGACAGGGCGCAATGGCGCTCATTAGGGGAGGCCTATGTCCAGCAGTGGACTGCTATAGGCTGATGATGATGATGATGATGATGATTTGTATTTGTATTTGTTAAAAAATGTTCAAAGTCGGCGCAACTGACAGCGTGCGCCGCGTTTTGGTGCACACATTTTTTCCACGTTTGTGCCTCTAGGGTTATTCTCGATGGGGATTACTTGTGGTCAGCGCCATTGTTTAGACGCCAATAGATGGCGTTGATGCTTAAACTTGTAGTTTTTTATTTTTTAATTTAGGTACCTATTAAATTACTATTACTAGTACTATTACTAGTACTATTAGTTTTTTACCTATTAAATTTTTTCAAACATTTTTATGAACAAGTCACGCCATTTAATGAATAAAATTGGCAAAAACTAAAAGAGGTTCAGAGCATGTTACTACTTTCCAGTAGCTCCCGGACAAGAAGCAATGCCATAGAGCACAAGTTATGGAAGTAGCCCAAAAACTGTGAATTTGTAGTAACTAACAATTAATAAAAAATATGAATTATTTATAATTTTCCAACATTTATGGACAAGTGACGCCATCTAATAAGAATAGGCGAAAACTAATACAAGTTCAGAGGCCACGCACTGGTACTTTATTTGCAAACATTGACATTTCATCTGTCGATATTCAAAGAATTGAAAAACTGACAAAATTGTAAAACCAGGACTGGTGCTTATCATAAATACTGCGATATACGAAAGCAAATGGAATGGTCATTTTTCTCTCATGATTATTGTAGGAGATTTCAACATAGACTTTAAATACAATTCCGAAAATGCAATTTCTCCTTCATATGCATGTTACCCTTAATAAGTACAAATACTACAAGAAATAACACAATTATAGACAACGGTTTTTCCAACTTCGATGTACAATGTGGTACTATTCATTCCTTTTTCAGTCATCACTTACTGGTTCAAATTTATACCCTTTTAGAACTGATTTTGACGGAAAGCTAAAACATATCTACTCTTAAAATGCGGAAAAACATTTTGATACTCGATTTCCGTGATGGAAGAACTATTTACTGTACAAGTTTATACGGAACCCTCGGTGCGCGAGTCCGACTCGCACTTGACCGGTTTATTTATTATCTGACCCGAAAAACGTTGTCTCCTATCAAAATTTTAGAGTTCACAAAAATCACATAAAAAGCTCAGGACAGGGCGCAATGGCGCTCATTAGGGAGGCCTATGGCCAGCAGTGGACTGCTATAGGCTGATGATGATGATGACATAAAAAGTAACGAAATTGGTTTTTTTTTCAATTTTAGGCTGTTTCTTTACATGTTTCCAAATTTTATTTTTTCTTAAACCATCCCTAAATCAAGGCTAACAAAACAAAATAAAAAAAAATATTTAAATCGGTCGTGCCATTTTTTAGCTTTTGCGACAAACACCCTATTGTATGTATGTAGAAATTAAGTTTGATAGGTTTCAAATACGTAGGTTTAATTAATTAAGAACAAGCTTCTCCCACACCTACCGTGTGGGAGAAGCCTACAACTGCTTTGATAACTGGGTGCCTAGTGCGAGTTTTTTACCAGCTCGATCGCGTTTGCGTTTACGCAAATTATGGAATCGAGGTAGCTCCATCCAGTGAAAAACGCGTGGCACTGACTCCTTTCTATACAAATTTCCGTAAACGCAAACGTGATCGAGCTGGGACTGCAGTCTCGACATAGTTAGCGATCGCTACCTACCGAAATTCGGTAGCAGATCGGAAACAGATTTTCATACAAAAAATACTGCGCGCGTCGAGGTGGGCTGCGCTGATTGGTGCCGATCATTCACGTTTACGATTTTTGTCGTTAACTTACCGACATATAATGTCAACTCTAAAATTTTTGTGAATTTAATTGCGGCCAAATATGACAGCCCGATAAAGTTAACGATAACTATCGGTTTCTTCTAACCAATAAATAAATTTCCCTTATAATTTAGTGTTGCAAGAACATAAACTTATGTAACTCCTCCTCCAACAAACTAAAAACAATCATCATTGTTATGCGTTAATGCGTACCTACATCATTGCAAAAAATACTTTACATACCTACCTAGTTTATTTATTATTAAAGAAAAAAATTTGTGAATTTCATTGCGGCCAAATATGACAGCCCGATAAAGTTAACGATAACTATCGGTTTCTTCTAACCAATAAATAAATTTCCCTTATAATTTAGTGTTGCAAGAACATAAACTTATGTAACTCCTCCTCCAACAAACTAAAAACAATCATCATTGTTATGCGTTAATGCGTACCTACATCATTGCAAAAAATAGTTTACATACCTACCTAGTTTATTTCTATTTTTTAATAGTAGAAACAATAGTAGATTGTTTTACAAGGGTCTAGTATTTTTCAAATTTCTTTTAATGTGTAACGGCTTTATAATTACTATTTTATCTATTTTGGGTCGTATTTTACCCAATTCAAGTGCATTTATTTTTATCTAGGTACCTAATTTTAATATAATGTAACTAATTACACATTAATTTTACATAAAATATTGCCTACTTTATAACTTGGGTGAAATAAATACCTATTTATCTTGTTTTATCTAAATAGTAGAAACATTGAACAAAATTATTTAATAACTCGTCTTTATAGGTAAATATTTTTCCCCAATTTTCGGGAAGATGTTTTTTGTGGGCTTACACTAGCGATATATCGGTAGTTAACGAAAAAGTCGAGACTGCTGCCCGTCTCAAAGTTAGGAAGAACTCATAAGTATTATTTACCACGCGAGTATAAATATAAAAAGCTAGTACCTCTTATAAATATAAAAAGCTTCGTTGCAAAACTATTGTTGAACTTAAAAATGCTCTTCTGCAAAATTCACTTATGCAATCTAAGTGACTGAAACTTACAATTTGTATATATCGCAAACGATAATGATGCAACTTGCAATGTTTTATTTACTTATATGATTTCTGCAGGTACTTGGTAGGTTTCAAGAACTTGCTTCGCAGCATCGAATGTAAGGGCATCGCTTCAGTTCTCGGCATCAACTATTTCGCGCGTGGGTTTCTTCAGACCAAAGCTTATGAACGGTAAAATAAAAATGGTTTTAATTTGCCAACATCCTGAACCTGAGACGTAGAAGGTTGCGGGTTCGATTCCCGCCGCGACACAAATGTTTGTATTCTGAAAATATTTGTCTCGGTCTGGGTGTTTTTATGTAATAAATGTATATTTTAATCTACGAGGAACATTAGCTAAAATTTTCTAGTCTGGTCTAGAACTACTTACATAATAATATGTGCAAAATATCAGCTCAATCCATTCCTTAGCTTTGGCGTGAACGAGGAGCAAACATTGAATGTCTTTTTTTAAATTTTGGCCGTTATAATCCCTTTTAGGTGTCAGTAGTTTATTTCAAATATTGCTAATAACTGTTACTATATCTTGATAATTTCAAAAGAATATATTTTATGATGAAGAATAATCTTCATCAAAAACTGAGCAGGATGGAAGCAGCTCGGGTCGTAACTTCTAGATGTTTTCAGAACAGACATGACCTTCAATTATTTTTATAGAAATGCAAAAATGTGTGTTACGTGAAGAATGTTACTCTTTCACGCCAAAAAATATTTAATTGAATATTTTAGCTATACGAGAAGAATAATCATTTTATTGGAAGCATGAACCTTTTGATTATAGATTATTAAATGTTATGTAACTTGACTTGTCAATATTCTATCAAGATAAAAATACGTTGTTTTAATAAACTATGATGTAATTTCTGAAAATAGTTTTCACATATTTATGTGAAGACACAGGCCTTAGAAATGCAGTCATGTATGTTCCTATTGACTCTATTGTCCTGTACCGATTGATCTTATGCGACTACTTATAATAGCTTTAACTGATGCGTTTTGGAACTGCACAGTCAGGTCCCTTTCACTCAATAATCCTGCCCTGATTGATTCCTTCGCTGTTTCACATAATTGCATTGCCTGTAAAATGGTTCCAGATTCATCGCCCACATGGTGCTTGGAAGAGATCTCCTAGACAACACATTGAACTTGGTACCTTCCCTAATTCCATTGCATAAAGACATCAAGGAGGACAGCTCGGAGTACCAGGTCTTGGAGAAAAAGTAAGGTTTTCTTGATAACGTGATTATCTAATTTTATTGATCCTGTAGGTACTTAGTAGGTAAAGTCCGTGAGGAAAAGGCACTGGTGGCATAGCGTAGCCAAAAAATTAACGTAACATTGCAGCAAAGTGAAAACCAGTCAAGTGCGAGTCGGCCTCGCACACAAAGGGTTTTTTTATAGCGGCAATAGAAATACTGTTAAAATTTCAACTCTCTACCTTACCATAACGGTTCATGTGATACAAACGGATGACGGAAGCTTAAGGGTGCGTTTTTATTGACGCGGAGCTGAGCGGAGCGGGCTGCGATTTGGCCAATCACAATGCTCGAAATCTCCACTGGTCACGTGAGCGAGCATTTCAAGCATTGTAATTGGCCAACCCGCTCCGCTCCACTCCGTCAAGCTTCGCGTCAATAGAAACCCACCCTAAAACTAGTATCCACTGAGTATCCTTCGGGTACGAAACCCTAAAAAAGATAAACTAATGACTTTTTCTCAAACCCAGCATACCTTCTATCACCATCATTTACTACATCTACTATTTAATAATAGGTAATTATCTACTATTTATTATAGTTGTATTCTTTCATAATAGGAATCAACTGATAGTAGACAACAGGCACCAGGAAGGCAGCGTGACAGACGCGATAGAATACTTCGACCAGACAGCCACGTTCCTGGACAAACTACGCGCGGTGCAGAAGCAGCTAAGAGAGAATATCAGGTGAATATCAACCACTTCTATCAATATCCATCCGATATGCATGCCATCATGCATATAGGCTACGTAGATCAACTACTGTCGACAATCAATCCTCTGCTTAGCTTGGGGCTAGATGATGTTGTGTGATAATTATTTTATTATTATTTATAATATTTTGGGTGTTTTATTTGGTTTATTTAGGTTGGAGAACTTTCCAATAACCTTGATGTTACAGAGATCGAGTGAACGAAAACCTGAGAGAAGCTCGACAAAGTGAGCTGGTTTGTGCTGGTATTCTAGTCCTGGTATGTGTGGTCTCTCCTATCATCATTGCACTCGTCAGGAATGCTGTCAATACTATACAGGTAGGTTTGTCTGGTTGTTTTACTCCTAAAATATGAAAACTTAAGATTTACTGATGATTTAAACGGTTGAATAGATTTTATTGAATCATACCTAAGAACACTCTCGATCAAGTCACCTTTCAAACAAAATAACTAAATCAAAATCGATTCTCCGTTTGGGAGACGACGCCACAGGCAGACACAGATCAAACTTATAACTCCCCTCATTTTGCATCCGGGGTGAAAAAAATATTTAATGGATAAGCTACTTACGGGTTTCTGATAATTTTATAATTAGCCTTACCATAAAATTTCAGGTATACTCCAGAAATTTGTCGGAGAAAGCAAGAGAGTTGGAGTACGAGAAGGAATTGAGCGATTCATTGCTCTACCAGATGTTGCCAGCGAGTGTGGCCAAGCAGTTGAAGCAAACTCAACAGGTATTACCTGTTGTTTAAATTTAAAACATATCATATAATTACCTAAGTACAAAACTACTATTACAAGATTAAAAAGTAGGTATGCCGGTCAATGTAAGGCAGGGCATCAAAATCGCCACGTATTCCTGCCGCTAAGCAATACTGTTTTGGTTGTTATTTTTCATTTATATGCCTCAAGTTGAATCGTAGTTTCTAGTGTTACAAGAGGTCCAAGGGCGGTAACCACGAATCATCAACAGTGCGATCACAAACATTTCAACTTGACTATAGAACGCGAGAAGTTTTGACTAATGGCTAGGCATTATTTCGAATCGACGCTTTTTCATTGGCCAAAATATTACGTCTACGATACGAATGCTTTTTTGTTATGCTCAATCTTGAAGACGAGCCTCTGATGACCCTGTCATCTACTAGTTATTAAATCAAAATTATTTATTTCAGCATATAATTTGGGTCCATTACTCTTTGGAAATTTTATTTGTGTTCTTTGTAAAGTTGACTGACTTCGTTTACTTTGTACGGATTCTTTTAATGTCAAAGTTTTAGTAAGTTTGATTTGCTTTTGAATGTTGTTTGTTTAATCAAAATTGAACTAAAATTGAAGACATATTATTGCGTGAAAAATATAACAAAAACACAATCATCTCTAAAAACTACTTAAATTTACACAATAACAGATTGAGAGCACACTCGCAAAAATTAGTGAATCTACCAGGGACAAGCAAACCCAGGAAACACTTTTTGCCTTGCAACAAGTTTGTGGAACAAACTCCCTGAAACAGTGATATTTGCTCCCTCAGTGAACTCATTCAAAAATAGACCAAAATCTGTTTACTTAGTTTTACACACTTTACAACTTTAAATCCTATTTTTTACTCCAATTCGAAAAGCACCCAAACAGAGAAGAATTAGAAACTCTGTATGTCTTATATTTTTTAAGGTCTTTGTACAAATGTTGTACTTAACTATTACATTGTTTTTGAGAGAGTTGGAGGCAGTTTCAGCCCAAGTTTTTTTGTCCTCCAATTAAGTACTTTACTTAGATATTCGGAGCTTCTTCACGACTAAATTACTAAACGGATTGAGCTGCAATTAAATAAATTAATAGGTCCAGGAAACAGAAAAAGGCATTTTATCCAGGTACCGAGTACTATTGCATCGTATGTCATGCATATTTAGATCATGCCCTACAATTGAAATGCGTCCATCAACGAAACATAGATAGATAGATAGATAGATAGATAGATAACGTTTATTGACAAAAGAGATGACATGTTTTTAGTTAATAGTGCCTTAAATCCTATGTTAGGTTTATCTAGACACTAGGGTTCTCTGAAGATAGCATTATTATTATTACGACCTTTATTGCTGAAAACCTTTTACATTTTTCCTTGCACTAAATATTGATTAACAAAACAGTTCAGGTCCTTGGCGTGTCCTGTGACACATAGGCCTCTTCCAGCAATTTCCATTCTGCTCTATTGAGCGCAATTCTGGGCCACGTAGCACCTCCAACTTTCTTTATATCATCCTCCCATATTTTCTTCTGTCTGCCTCTTTTTCTTATTCCGTCTCTTGGTTGCCACTCTGTAATTATCTTTGTCCATTTCCCCTTAGTCTCCCTTGTCATGTGGCCAGTCCATCGCCATTTTAGTAGTTTGACTTTTTTAATTATGTCTTCCACCTTGGTCGCTAGTCTTTTATCTTCTGCTCTCTTATGATCTTTTAGTGTAACATTCATCATGTTTCTTTCCATACCTCTTTGGCACGTCCGAAGTTTTCTATATTGTTACTGTGTCAGTGCCCATGTTTGCGAGGCGTATGTTAGGCAAGAAAGAATGCACATGTTAAACACTTTCTTTTTGGCAGCCATGGGGAAGTGTTTGTTTTTCATTATTTCTTTTAGTGACCAATATCTTCTCCATGCGCTAGCCACTCTTCTCTCTATTCCCAAGTCCGTTTGCTCTGTGAAGGCTATTTGCTGTCCCAAGTATGTATATGCTTTGACATATTCAATGTTTTCCCTGTCTATTGATACTAAAATCTCTATTTGTCATGAGTTTAGTTTTTGACTTATTCATGGAGAGGCCGACAGTTGCGCTTGCTTCTTTTAGCTCCCACAGCATGGTTTCGAGGGTGGAAGCATTGTCCGACAATAACACCAGATCATCTGCGAATCTCAGGTGATTTAGTTTTTTGCTATTGATGTTTATCCCGAAGTCTTCCCACTCTAGGTTTCTACAAACACTCTCTAAAACGGCTGAAAATAGTTTTGGGGATAGAGGGTCGCCTTGCCTTACTCCTCTTGCTATAGGAAACTCTTCTCCAATAGAATCAAGCTTGATTTGAGCTGTACTTTTAGCGTAGATATTTTTAATTATTCTTACGTATTTTTGGGAACTCCTTGCTGTAGCAGTGTCTTCCATAGTGAGTTGTGCTCTATGGAATCGAATGCTTTGCTATAATCCACAAATGCCATGTAGAGTGGCTTATTATATTCTTGGCATTTTTCGATTAGCTGAATATAGCATAAAATTATATAAATAATATACCAGTACAATACTTAAAAGCATAGTAAGCAGTTACGCACACAGACACAGCGGAGCAAGACATGAAAATGATAAGCCTTATGTGCCTGCAATTTCACCAGCATCCATATCCAATCTGTGAAACAGCAACGGCAGAAATAGCACTTCCCCGGACGCTATTATTAGTACTATTACTAAAATTTCCTCATATACTTATAATTTTTTGCCGGTTCAGGTCCCAGCAGAGTTCTTTGCATCAGTGACGGTGTACTTCAGCGATATTGTTGGATTTACTGCCATTGCAGCCGTGTCTACCCCCTACCAGGTGAGCAACATCCTCATCCAGAAACAAGAACTCCTTTGCAATCGAACTTTCACAGTTTCAAGATCATGATTTCTTTTCAAAGATATTTGATATAAAAAAAATACTTTATCAACAAAAAAAAAAACGATATAAAAGTTGTAGTTGTGGCCACATATAGAAACGTGAAACTCAAAATAGAGCGAATTGGAAACAGTTGGGGGAAGCATAATTATTTCAACATTGAACATGTTGAACTAATAAATGCTGATTGATGATTATGATGATTCAATTCAATCCCTATCTGTGGAAATTTAAACAGTAAGTATTCATAGAAATAGAGGACGTCAATCGGCGAGATGGTTCGACGATATAAGTGAGCGAATCAAATGGACATCTATGCCCCATGCTGTAATGATATGATAATGTAGTTTAACAGCTTTTTTACAAGTATTAATGGTGGTCCATCTTAAAATAACATACCCCAAAAAAGCAAATTTAAGACCAAGGTACTTAAATTTTTGTATTACAGAAAAAATTCCTTATATCTTCTCAATTTTGTTCATGCTTTTGTCTATGCCCTTGTGCGTGCGTGACTCATGTTTGACTTCCCTTTTAGTTTGTCTGAGACTTCTGAGACTTGGTACGTAATAAGACTCACACTTGACTACTTTTTTATGTAATTCCAGGTGATAAGTTTCCTGAACTCCGTGTACAAGTTATTCGACGAGCGACTTGAATGCTACGATGTTTACAAGATCGAGACTATTGGAGACTCCTACATGGTTGCATCTGGATTACCAGTCAGAAACGGTATGTTAAAAGTATAAGCTCTAGATACCTTCTATAAAACGTTGTAATTATAATTTTCAGAAATGTTATTTTAATCTCAGAGTTTCTCTGAAGGATTAGAATCTGCAACGGACAATCCGTAATAGAACTAAAGTAACTAAATAGCTCAGAAAATTAGCATACTGAAGTGGCAGTGGGCTGGCCATATCTGCCAAAGAACTGATAACCATTGGGGTAAACGTAACGTCACGTTGGGGTAACGTTAACGTAATCTCAGAGTTTCTCTGAAGGATTAGAATCTGCAACGGACAATCCGTAATAGAACTAAAGTAACTAAATAGCTCAGAAAATTAGCATACTGAAGTGGCAGTGGGCTGGCCATATCTGCCAAAGAACTGATAACCATTGGGGTAAACGTAACGTCACGTTGGGGTAACGTTAACGTTATCTCAGAGTTTCTCTGAAGGATTAGAATCTGCAACGGACAATCCGTAATAGAACTAAAGTAACTAAATAGCTCAGAAAATTAGCATACTGAAGTGGCAGTGGGCTGGCCATATCTGCCAAAGAACTGATAACCATTGGGGTAAACGTAACGTCACGTTGGGGTAACGTTAACGTAATCTCAGAGTTTCTCTGAAGGATTAGAATCTGCAACGGACAATCCGTAATAGAACTAAAGTAACTAAATAGCTCAGAAGATTAGCATACTGAAGTGGCAGTGGGCTAACCATATCTGCCAAAGAACTGATAACCGCTGGGGTAAACATTCGACTTACAACGTTCTTGAGTATAGACCGCGACTCGGCAAACTTAGTGTAGGACGCCCTCCGGCCAGATAAAGTGACGATCTGTGAAAAGCTGCTGGTAGAAGCTGTATGCGTCGAGCTCAAGACAGAACATAATGGCGCTCATCAGAGGAGGAATATGTCCCAGCAGTGGACTGTTAAAGTCGTGATGATGATGATGAAGATAGCATTACGCAAGTGAAATGATTTATGGATTCAGCATAATTTATTTCGTAATTTATTTCAAAATGGAATACCTAAGTTTAAGCTAGATCTTTGGACAGAGAGTCAGAAAATAATATATATGCATAATAATTACCTACTTACTCGCAACATGTCTTTGTCCCTGTGAACTTGGCTGCAACTAGTGCCATAGTTTCTATTTTTGGCCGCCAGGCTAGGTGATTAGTCCTATCCTGAAAAGCTTTTTCGTAAACTAAGTTGCTCAGATATATTTGAAATTTTCAGGTAACAAGCATGCCACAGAAATAGCAAGCATGGCTCTAGAACTGCTCGAAGCCACATCCATGTGCCGTCTGCCGCATCGGCCCGATCAGGTACTTAGGTAATATTCTATCAGTGTCTTGTCTATCATCTTTTTGCCCGGATCCCTGGAGCTAGTTTATCAAAAAAGGTTTGCATATTGCTTACTAAGTCGTAAGTTTTTAGTTGTTAGGGTTCTGTTTTTTTAATATATATCTTGAAGTTGGAACAAGGACAATGCCCACCATGATGTTAACGGGTTGCCATAACCATAATAAAAAGTCGATGCCTTCATCGACGTAACGGTACGTGAAAATTCCTGCTTTTTCAATATGAATATTGTAGGTATGCCATTTGCAAGATACATTAGATGCGGACAGAAAAATTGGTGACTAAGTAGTAGTTGGTAAATAAACCGATCTCCACTCTGATCAATGACTCAGGTATTAGGTTTTGAAATACCAATCTTACTCACCTTAAACCATTAATAGGAAGGTAATAGAGGCAAATAAATCTTAGCCAGGGTTACCACTGATGACTAGTATAAAACATTTTTTTTAAACATTTGCTTTTGCTTTCCAAAACTGGCATTGCTTAAGATACAAACAAACATTATACTTACAGGCCCGTATTCGGTATCGATGCTCAAGCGCCAACCCATCCCTGAGTAATAAACGTAGTGAAAATTTACTACAATACATTGAGTTATATAACAAGAGATGCAAACCTCCTTAACAAGTGTCAAAATATAGTAACCACTAATTGATGGCGAAGACGTAGCTTTGAAACTAATGGTCATTTTGAGGGAAACATATATTTATCTCTTTTATTTAAACTGGCCTGCTTCAAGAATGGCAGTTGATTTTATAGAGAGAGCTACAATGATTGAAATAAAAAGCTCGATGTTGCCTGATCTAAACATTTTCCCGAAAATGAATGAGATTTTTTAAATCATTGATTATTAGAAATAAGTAATATAATAAACCCCGTACCAACAACAACAACGTACAACGTAGCGCAGTTGGTAGTTTCCCAGTATTTATGGGAAGGCCACGGGTTCTAATCCCATCTTCATCATCATCATCATCCACAGCCCGACTTCACCCACTGCTGGGTATAGGCCTCCCTTTGTATGTGCCAATCCCCACGGTTCAAAGCTCGTCTCATCCAGTTTCGGCCCACGATTGATGCTCATGCCACCTGATGATGATAATCCCACTGAGTCGAAATTTATGGGATACTAGCTTCCACCCGCGGCTTTGCTCGCGAGTTACGAGGTACGAGTCGCCTTTGTGTTCGGTCCAGGCCAGAAACAACTATGTATATTTCAAATTTTTATTTTATTTATTATTAAATTTCTATATGCGCTCTGTAATTTTTGCGTGAAAGAGTAATACACATCCATACATCCATACCTACTCACAAATTTTCACATCTATAATGAAGAAGGATAGGATTATAGATTTTCCCTGAAGTTTAAACTTACATGTGACTGTCAGTCACTAAAACAGTACCTGTCTAGTTTTTTCTTTTAGCCTGCCTTAAGTTTTCATAGAGTACAAATTGTTCTCCAGTCACCATTTATTACCACCATATAGTTAAAAAGTGAATTGTTTATGAAAATAACTGTTCGTCATAACTTTGTGATATTATCACTAATCATAATAGTAGATCGAAATAGTAAACTTTGTGGAAATAAAATAAGTGTTTTACTTTGTGCCAACATATAATAGCGATCGTAATATCACTCAACCGCCGCATGTAACGTCAAATGTCTTCTGTTCTTCCTTTTATTTCTTTGAGTTAATAATTTAATTCCATGGATGATGGCATTTATCAATAGAAGTTAGTGATCTCTTTGAAATGATCTTAAATATGCTCAATACTCAATACTCAATCATTTATTGCGTTCCATAATATAAATATACAGGTTAACAAGGTGGTTTGCTACTATATGTATTATGAATTATTTTAAGAAATTAAGAGCTTAACAAAGATTTTATCCGTTATCAATCTCCCACAATAATCGGGAAAACTACACATTTTTTTGCTGGCAACATTACATGGCACCAACTATTTAACTAAATTTTCTTTAATATATGGTGCAATTTTAGCAAAAAATCTATAGATATTCATGAAAAAAGTAATTCCGTGTGATTCTTTACGCAATTGTGTTCAAGAAATGCACTTTTTCATCACATTATTTGCCTATTTCGAGGAAGTGTCACTCGGTCGATGTCAAGATGGCCACTGTATGAAGTAAGGAGAGGATCTTGGCCATTGCCAAGACCTGAGCCTACACGCATTTTGGCCGGTAATACGCATCTAGTTACGATAGTAACAATATATATCAATGCTAAAATATTAATATTAAGCTTGAGTAACGATCCGTGAAATGCATCTTAGTTGCGCTGCCTGTGGTATTATTATAATACAGTGCCACAATTATAACTTGCCGGACCTGAAGTAAGTTATTTGGCTGCGCAACAAAACTTTTACGAACAAAATTCTGCGCTGACAGAAGCCTAACTTCAAGTCCGCCAAATTATAATTGTGGCACTGTACTTGTAATCTTAAATTATTTTAAGTATGAAAATTGTATTTTTATTTGACATGCCAGCCAATCTCAAAACGAGATTGTTAAATAAATGAAAAAAAGTGATACGAGCCACTTTTTCATTATTTATTTCATATATTCAAGTATTGTTATTTCAGACATTGTGCATGAGAAGTGGCATTCACATGGGTCCGTGCGTGGCCGGTATCGTCGGTAGTAAGATGCCACGGTACTGCCTGTTTGGAGACACCATCAATACCGCCAGCCGTATGGAGAGTACTGGCGAACGTAAGTCCTTAAAGACCATAAATATTCTCCATAGATCAGCTTTTTTTTTTAAAACTTTTGCTTCTCCGTAACTTTGTCTGCGTAAAAGTTTTTGTATTTTGTAAGTTGTATTTTTTCACGCTTAAGTATAAGCTCGTGTCAGCTTAAGCGCTTACACACACGCCACATTTTACGTTTCAAAAAGTTTTACAAGCTTACACGCATTTATTTCGATGTGTTTGCTTGAACCGGAGTTCTTGAACTCGCGGCTCGTACTCTATACGAGCTAATTAGCGCGTCAATGCTCTTACAAATTGAGCGTGTTGGAAAAGGCGTACCTAGGTAACATAGACGCAATTCCAAAAACGAGCTTATACGCTCTGAAGTCTAAATTTCAAGATTTTTTTTATTAGTGGGCCCTTACACTGTGCAAGGACCTTCAAATTCTTAGTTTCTTGGACTTGTGGTTTAGGCTGAACGTTGATTGTCAGTCATTCAGTCAACGAGACCAAGGAGCTTATGTTCCTTGTATAATGTAGGGGTAAATTAAGAAAGGAAATTCAGCCCCTGAAGGGATGCATCGGGAAAAACTAGGGTCGCAGACAAATACAATAGGCCCTAGTATAATTATGTGTTTTTTTTACAGCAATGAAGATACAAATATCTGATGACGTAAAGAAAGCGTTAGATAAGACGGGACTCTTCGTGACCAGCCCGAGAGGAGTGGTCGATGTTAAGGTGAGGGAAACTCAACAAAAAATATATAATATAAATATAATACATATACAAAAACGTACATAATAATAACTTTAAAAAGTATGTAGGTACTAGTGTTGTCGACATAGCTCAGAAAAGCTGCAGCTTGCTGAAGCTGAAGTGGCTGTGGGCTGGCCATATCTGCCAAAGAACCGACAAGCGTTGGTGTAAACGAGTTCTTGCGTGGAGACCGCGTCTCGGCAAACGTAGTGTAAGACGCCCTCTGGCTAGATGGAGTGACGATCTGCAAAAGATAGAAGCAGAATGCGTCGAGCTCAGAACAGGGCTTAATGGTTCTCATTGGGGGAGGCCATTGTCCAGCAGTGGACTGCTAAAGGCTGATAATGATGATGATGATGATTATTAGGACCTACCTCATCATCACACTTTCCTTGTGACCTTAGCCATGTCAATCCTTCGATCGGCCTAGAAACATTAGACATTTTTCAGGGGAAAGGGGAGATGACAACTTACTGGCTGGAGGGGAGAACAGGACCGTCCCCCGTCCGTCCTCCAACCACCCCCCTCGACTACACGCCTAGCTTCCTCGCGCGGATTCACTCGCAGCAAGGTCGTACGTCACCTCGGTACCAAGATAAATGGAGCTATTGACTTCTAAGAATTAAAATTATTAATTCAATGACCTAAGCCGGATAATATTAATAAGGAAAAGTTATAAAATGTGACTTTTTCATAGACCATCCAAACACTGCGAGAAGGCTCCCTAGAAGTTTGCCAAAACTTCTCGTGAGAACACTGGATACATTTTGGAGGAATTTGATAATGCAGATATAATTTGAAACTTACAATGGCAAAAATCCGGACCAAGTCGAGAATAGGCCAACGTGAGAACAAAGAGACTTCTCAAAGGATCATCATTCGCCTGTATTTTTCCTACTCCAGGTGGGGTTGGCACAACATGTTTTCTTTAGCCATTCACGCCGATCAGCCGTCAAGCCTGTATTCACTCATTTTACATTTTTATTCTCTCTCACACAATCTATCTGCTTCTTTTTCGACCTCCCTCTACGTCCAGTCACTTTTATACTCTTCACGTGTTTGGTTAAATCAACATTCACGCTTCTCTGGTATTCTCGCTGGTTCTCGTCAAGAGTGTGGATGGAATAAATATTGCGTCGCGTTGCGTCCTAGAAATCATGTAACATAGATGTAAGAGCGCGTTCAAATATGCAAGAATCTATCTTCCATCGGACGAGATTACCACCACATCGTGCTTTGAGAGGCACTTTAATATGTTGGTCTCGGCTTTTTTGGTCATCAAGCCATGTCGAAGGCCTTCGGGCGGCCTAATAATTGGCCACTAGCTCATACGAAGAAGGAAGAAAGGACTACCACACTAGTCTGTACGTTTATTATCAGTGAGTCGGTTAGCTTTGTTCCAGTTTTATACAGTTTGAGTTTAAATTCGTATCTTATCCCAAAAGACGGTGATTGAGACCATGGTTGTGTAACTTAACCATGGAATGTAAGAGATTCTGACCTCCATCTTTGGTATGAAAACTAACCACCCGTGGTGCACTCTGCTAAATTACAAATGGGCTCTGGCAACCGCCTGATTGTGACATGGCACAGCCTTAGACAGGCACAGCCGAGTCCCCTGGCCGCCGACGGGCAGCAGCGTCGGCGGTGCGAGAGGCTGTGCCCTACAAACTCCGCATGCATGCCCAGCGTGGGGATTATGGGCATATCCCCCTTCTTATAGGGGAGGCTTATGTCCATGGTGTTGTGTGTTGCAGTGTAATATGTGATTTAAAACTTTTCTCACAAAACTATTAGCATATCTTTGAATTGTGCGTGGCATGCCTAACAGTAATTCGGAACTGCAATTAACATCATCATTATGTCAAGGATGAAGTTTGTGATTAAAATTAGATGTAACTTTACGAGCCATTTTTTTGTCAAAGCTACAGAATACGAAATTTCATAAAGCAAATCATATTCACCTTTGAGACTACTCCCAAAGCTGAATATGATTTGCTTAGTTTTGAATTCGTATGTTATGTAATGTAGATTTACAACCTTTCGGGATAACATACAAATCAAAACCCACCATGTATATTGAGATTGTTAATTTTATTAGTTAGGGATATTATTTTATTTATTTATTTAAGTTGCCAACAGTTTTAACTCGCTTATAAACTTATATTATGAAAGTAAACGAGATGATTCTAGTCATTTATCTATTTTTACCCATCTGTATTTCTCTAATGGTATCCACCATTCAGTAAGGACCTACCTAGTACTATAACTTGCTACATTCATATCTACTGTATTTTGTATTATTAACATATTTTTACCTGCAGCAGGGATGTATAAACACATTCGAAAAGTTTCCTAAAGTAATCCGTATTTATTTTGTTTGATTATATTTCTATTCCGACGGATTTATAGTATCTTAAAAGCTGCTCATGGCAAAGAAGAACACCACGATACGATGGCGCATTACAACACAACACACCCCAACACAGTAATTTAATTCTCACGCAATCGTCACTGTTGAATTCGACTAGGAAACGTTTCGAACGTTTTTAAAATATCGCTGCAGATGTGGGTTGGTATGTTAGAAACAGGATGTGTCGCAATGGCTCGATGGCGCTTTTTGGAGGTTTATGCGACAGATATACAATTATGAAGATGATAATGTATTAGGTGCGGTTTTTTTAGCTAATTTCGAACCCCACATTCTTGATACCCGTGATACTAAGAATTCTAGGTATGGAACTGTAATGTACAATAGTCACAACTGGATCTATGTCCCTCCGAAGTTAGGCTCAGCAAATGATTTGACCAATGCTACTTAGTAGAATTCGATCCAATTATAGGAACTACGTCGATACTTACAGCCAGTTTCGTAGGGAAAAAGATATATTGTGACTATTACCTATAAGTAACTATTTCATTAATGTGAGGTATGTTGTAATATGCCTTTTTATAAAGTAGTTATAGAAGAGTAGTTTTGTTTAGTAGTTATTAATACCTACTTGAAACTATTTTTGGTATAGAAATTAAAGCCTATATTTTATCTATTGTTCAGTAAATAAATCCATATCCAATGAATAAAAAAATATGTAACAAATAGTAAAAACAATAGTAATGACAATTGAAAAATTGGGCCAAAGTTAATTACAATTAGAAATATTTAAACAAATAAAGTTATTTTATAGATTTTGTTGTTTTATTATTTACTATTATTCGCTTCCATCAGTGACTTTACCTGTACCCATTTACCAAAGCAATCCTACTGATATAGACCTTTATTTCTTATCTTTGATCTTTTCTTTCATCAATATCTTCATTCTATACTAGTCCACTGCTGCTGCTGGACACAGGTCTGCCCCAGTGAGCACCATTGCGTCTTGTCCTTAGCTCGACGCATTTAGCTTCTCCCAGCAGCTTTTCGCAGATTGTCACTCAACTTGGCTGGCGGACGTCCTAAATTACACTTTGCCGAGCCGCGGTCTCCACTCAAGAACTCGATTACTCCTACGGTTGTAGGTTCTTGGTTTCAGTTCATCATTTATTTTACCATCATCGGGTTTATGATTTACAAAATGAGATGTTGACCAAACAGGATGTAGCCGTGTTTTATTTGTAATCTTTTACCCAAACCAATCCTACTGATATAGACCTTTCTTTCTTATCTTTGATTTTATCATTCATCAATATCATCATTCTATACTAGTCTACTACTGCTGCTGGACATAGGTCTGCCCCAATGAGCACCATTGCGTCCTGTCATTGGCTTGACACATCTAGCTTCTGCCAGCAGCCTATCGCAGATTGTCACTCAATTTGGCTGGCGGACGTTCTACATTACATTTTTCCGAGGCGCGGTCTCCACTCAAGAACTCGATTACTCCTATGGTTGTAGGTTCTTGGTTTCAGTTCATCATTTATTTTACCATCATCGGATTTATGATTCAATCATCATCATTATCAAGATTCATCGTCAAGATTGCAGGTAATCGTTGGATGGAGAGGGCTCAAGACCGTTTCTTCGTGGAATTCCTTGCGGGAGACCTATGTTTAGCAGTGGACTTCTATAGGTTGTTGATGATGATGATGATGGATTTATGATTTACAAAATGAGATGTTGACCAAACAGCATGTAGCCATATTTCATTTTTAATTACGGTTAGTATTTTGTATGATTTTCCTGCATAAACCTGGATTGTTGAGTGAAGCTAAGACTTTTCATTTTTAACGACTGCATGGGCGATGTTTATTGTTGTATTATTTGTCACTTTTCCAGCCATTATTCATTCTCATCACTTCCATGGCTTTTGTTCCATTTTCCTAACCCCGAAAACCTGACTAATTTCAGGTTCTCTTATCTGCGATTCCAGACACTATTGTAAACCTATTGTCTCGTTTAAGATCTATATTATATAGCTTACAGAAACTAATAGGGAATGAAATGTATGCAGTTACCGATGCTAAATCTCATTCGTACTTGGCTAGTTCATTATCCACGCCGAAAATGGGCCGACCGGCTTGTCCACTTTATGTTAATGAAATCGGAGGTATACATAGTCTTAGGCCCAGGTCACACATATCGGGCAAGGACATGGCGCGGACATGGCGCGGACGTGGCACGGACGTGGCGAGGACATGGCGCGGGCATGGCGCGGACATGGCTCGGACATGACGCAGAAATGACGCGACAGAGGCACAAGTGTAGTGCAGTCTGTTGTCCGGTATCGATGTGTCAGCATGTCATCCTCAGAAAACGAAGATGCTCTTGCTCTCGTGCATACAATTAATTAATATACAGATCAGGGCCCGTACAACCCCGATTTCGAGTTAGTTGCTTCGAAAGTGAAACCCCTTCATTGGGTTATACAGTTGACGGGATTACCCTTTCGTTTGGATATTTTCCTCCTAACACAAGCGAAAGTGTAACCCGTTCCTTTTGGTTTTCAGTCGATAGGGTTACCCTCTTATGAGGTTAAACGAATGAATGGAGTTACCTCTTGATAGGTTTTTTTGAATGTTACACAATGGTTATCATTACTAATATTTATTAATTAATAATAATTTCGGATTGTCACTGTCACTGTCACTCTAAAACTCAACTCAAAGCTCCACTCGAAACTCATTCTACAAATTCATCTGTAAATGGTTATATCTCTGGAACTACTCATCCTAGAATAGCTGTTAATTGCTCAAAAGATAGCTATCGACAAGATCTTTATTTTCAATGACATATGTCAAAATTGAATTTGCCATATCTCGAGAAGTACTCATCCTAGACTTGCCGTTAGCTCAAATGATAGCTACTAATAAAATCTTAATTTTCGATGACAGCTGTCAAACTAAAAACTGTCATCGAAAATTAAGATCTTAACAATAGCTATCATGTGAGCTAGTAACGGCAAGCCTAGGATGAGTAGCTCTCGAGATATGGTTGTTTTAAGTTTGACAGCTGTCATCGAAAATTAAGGTCTTGTCAATAGCTATCATTTGAGCTAGTAAAGGCAAGTCTAAGATAAGTAGTTCTCGAGATATGGTCGATTTAAATTTGACAGCTGTCATCGAAAATTAAGTTCATGTCAATAGCAATCATTTGAGCTAGTAAAGGCAAGTCTAAGATAAGTAGTTCCCGAGATATGGTCGATTTAAGTTTGACAGCTGTCATTGAAAATTAAGTTCATGTCAATAGCAATCATTTGAGCTAGTAAAAGCAAGTCTAAGATGAGTACTTCTCGAGATATGGTCGATTTAAGTTTGACAGCTGTCATCGAAAATTAAGTTCATGTCAATAGCAATCATTTGAGCTAGTAAAAGCAAGTCTAAGATAAGTAGTTCCCGAGATATGGTCGATTTAAGTTTGACAGCTGTCATCGAAAATTAAGTTCATGTCAATAGCAATCATTTGAGCTAGTAAAAGCAAGTCTAAGATGAGTAGTTCTCGAGATATGGTTGATTTAAGTTTGACAGCTGTCATCGAAAATTAAGTTCATGTCAATAGCAATCATTTGAACTAGTAAAAGCAAGTCTAGGATGAGTAGTTCTCGAGATATGGTCGATTTAAGTTTGACAGCTGTCATCAAAAATTAAGGTCTCGTCAATAGCTATCATTTGAGCTAGTAAAGGCAAGTCTAAGATAAGTAGTTCTCGAGATATGGTCAATTTAAGTTTGACAGCTGTCATCGAAAATTAAGGTCTTGTCAATAGCTATCATTTGAGCTAGTAAAGGCAAGTCTAAGATAAGTAGTTCTCGAGATATGGTCAATTTAGGTTTGACAGCTGTTATTGAAAATTTATTCCAATTTTATTATAATATAATTATTATTGCGTAAAATAAATAATTAGTAGTCTGTATTTCCGCCCTTAATGCTTAGAACACAATTACCGCAATTAATTTTCATCTTTTGACCGAATTTTTTTTCTCCTTTATCTCCTATAACCCACGTATAACCCGTGTTACAATGATAAAAAGGGTGACCCTAAGGAATGGGTTTTGGAATATACCAAAACCCAATACTATTGATAACCCTCATGAGGTAACCTAATCAAAAGGGTTTTGAATGGTTTAGACCCATCAAATAATAGTGTAACCCATACGGAGAGGGTTAACTAAGCTTTTGAAATTACTAAATTACTAAGCTTTTGAAAAAACCCTGCCGAAAACCTCTTCATCGGGTTACCAAATCGGGCCCTGATACAGATGAATAAAATACGCGCAAACGAATTTGCACAAGGATCAGCTAGTATTACCATGGGTATTACATAAAAAAATCTTAGTACCGGTTTAATCTCTTTCCGATTTCCAGCCACAATTTATCTTGAACATTTCAGTTACAATAATTGGAACGACAATGATCATAAAGCGTTGCATATTTTACAATCAGTTCACAAAATTCAATATTAAAATCGATATCGTCATTCGTCACGCATTTTTACATCACTAACAGACGTATGTCGCAAGCAAGTACATACTACGAACTGGCGGCCATCTGACGCTCATCTGGCGGCGATCGGGCGCGGGCGCCGAAAAGGCGCGTCATACGTCCGAGCAACGACATACTATGTGCCCTAAATTGTGCTTTATTTCCATGCATTTTGTATGAAATTTGAATGGAATAGGAAACCACCTGTGCCATGTCCGTGTCATGTCCGTGCCCGATGAATGTGACTAGCGTCGGGCGCAGACATGGCACTGGCGGTTTCTTATTCCAATCAAATTTCATACAAAATGCATGGAAATAAAGTATAATTTAGGACACACGGTATGTCGTTGATCGGACGTGGTTATGACGCGAAGTCGTCGAGCTAAATTGTGCTTTATTTCCGTGCATTTTGTATTAAACTTGAATGGAATAGGAAAGCGCCCGCGCCATGTCCGCGCCAGGTCATACAGGTGAGGCCTACGCCTTAGGTATAGGCCCCACTTGTCTGACCTGGCGCGGGCATGGCACGGGCGCCTTCCTATTCCATTCAAATTTAATACAAAATTCATGGAAATAAAGCACAATTTAGCTCGGACGACTTCGCGTCATAAGCACGTCCGATCAACGACATACCGTGTGTCCTAAATTGTGCTTTATTTCCATGCATTTTGTATGAAATTTGAATGGAATAAGAAACCGCCAGTGCCTTGTCTGCGTCCGACGAGGTCACATTCATCGGGCACGGACATGGCGCAGACATGGCACAGGCGGTTTCCTATTCCATTCAAATTTCATACAAAATGCATGGAAATAAAGCACAATTTAGGACACACGGTATGTCGTTGATCGGACGTATGACGCGCCATTTCGGCGCCCGCGCCCGATCGCCGCCAGATGGGCGTCAGATGGCCGCCAGTTCGTAGTATGTACTTGCTTGCGACATATGTCCGTTAGTGATGTAAAAATGCGTGACGAATGACGATATCGAATTTAATATTGAATTTTTTGAATTGATTGTAAAATATGCAACGCTTTATGATCATTGTCGTTCCATTATTGTAACTGAAATGTTCAAGATAAATTGTGGCTGGAAATCGGAAAGAGATTAAACTAAACCGGTATTAAATTTTTTTTATGTAATACCCATGGTAATACTAGCTGATCCTTGTGCAAATTCGTTTGCGCGTATTTTCTTCAACTGTATCAGGGCCCGATTTGGTAACCCGATGAAGAGGTTTTCGGCAGGGTTTTTCCAAAAGTTTAGTTAACCCTCTCCGTATGGTTTACACTATTATTTGATAGGTTAAACAATTCAAAACCCTTTTGATTAGGTTATCTGATCATGAGGGTTATCAATAGTATTGGGTTTTGGTATTATTCCAAAACCCATTCCTTAGGGTTACCCTTTTTATCATTGTAACACGGGTTATAAGTGGGTTATAGGAGATAATGGAGAAAAGAATTTCGGTCAAAAGATTAAAAATAATTGCGGTAATTGTGTTCTAAGCATTAAGGGTGGAAATGCAGACTACTAATTGTTTATTTTACGCAATAATAATTATATTATAATAAAATTGGAATAAATTTTCAATGACAGCTGTCAAACTTAAATCGACCATATCTCGAGAACTACTTATCTTAGACTTGCTTTTACTAGCTCAAATGATAGCTATTGACAAGACCTTAATTTTCGATGACAGCTGTCAAACTTAAATCGACCATATCTCGAGAACTACTCATCTTAGACTTGCCTTTACTAGCTCAAATTATAGCTATTGACAAGACCTTAATTTTCGATGACAGCTGTCAAACTTAAATCGACCATATCTCGATAACTACTCATCTTAGACTTGCCTTTAGTAGCTCAAATGATAGCTATTGACAAGACCTTAATTTTCGATGACAGCTGTCAAACTTAAATCGACCATATCTCGAGAACTACTCATCCTAGACTTGCTTTTACTAGCTCAAATGATAGCTATTGACAAGACCTTAATTTTCAATGACAGCTGTCAAACTTAAATCGACCATATCTCGAGAACTACTCATCTTAGACTTGCTTTTACTAGCTCAAATTATTGCTATTGACATGAACTTAATTTTCGATGACAGCTGTCAAACTTAAATCGACCATATCTCGAGAACTACTTATCTTAGACTTGCCTTTACTAGCTCAAATTATAGCTATTGACAAGACCTTAATTTTCGATGACAGCTGTCAAACTTAAATCGACCATATCTCGATAACTACTCATCTTAGACTTGCCTTTAGTAGCTCAAATGATAGCTATTGACAAGACCTTAATTTTCGATGACAGCTGTCAAACTTAAATCGACCATATCTCGAGAACTACTCATCCTAGACTTGCTTTTACTAGCTCAAATGATAGCTATTGACAAGACCTTAATTTTCAATGACAGCTGTCAAACTTAAATCGACCATATCTCGAGAACTACTCATCTTAGACTTGCTTTTACTAGCTCAAATTATTGCTATTGACATGAACTTAATTTTCGATGACAGCTGTCAAACTTAAATCGACCATATCTCGAGAACTACTTATCTTAGACTTGCTTTTACTAGCTCAAATGATAGCTATTGACAAGACCTTAATTTTCAATGACAGCTGTCAAACTTAAATCAACCATATCTTGATAACTACTCATCTTAGACTTGCCTTTAGTAGCTCAAATGATAGCTATTGACAAGACCTTAATTTTCGATGACAGCTGTCAAACTTAAATCGACCATATCTCGAGAACTACTCATCCTAGACTTGCTTTTACTAGCTCAAATGATAGCTATTGACAAGACCTTAATTTTCAATGACAGCTGTCAAACTTAAATCGACCATATCTCGAGAACTACTCATCCTAGACTTGCTTTTACTAGCTCAAATTATTGCTATTGACATGAACTTAATTTTCGATGACAGCTGTCAAACTTAAATCGACCATATCTCGAGAACTACTTATCTTAGACTTGCTTTTACTAGCTCAAATGATAGCTATTGACAAGACCTTAATTTTCGATGACAGCTGTCAAACTTAAATCAACCATATCTCGATAACTACTCATCTTAGACTTGCCTTTAGTAGCTCAAATGATAGCTATTGACAAGACCTTAATTTTCAATGACAGCTGTCAAACTTAAATCGACCATATCTCGATAACTACTCATCTTAGACTTGCCTTTAGTAGCTCAAATGATAGCTATTGACAAGACCTTAATTTTCGATGACAGCTGTCAAACTTAAATCGACCATATCTCGAGAACTACTCATCCTTTACTTGCCGTTACTAGCTTACATGATAGCTATTGTTAAGATCTTAATTTTCGATGACAGTTTTTAGTTTGACAGCTGTCATCGAAAATTAAGATTTTATTAGTAGCTCTCATTTGAGCTAGTAACGGCAAGTCTAGGATGAGTACTTCTCGAGATATGGCAAATTCAAGTTTGACATATGTCATTGAAAATAAAGATCTTGTCAATAGCTATCTTTTGAGCAATTAACGGCTAGTCTAGGATGAGTAGTTCCTGAGATATAACCATTTATAGATGAATTTGTAGAATGAGTTTCGAGTGGAGCTTTGAGTTGAGTTTTGAGTTTGAGTTTTAGAGTGACAGTGACAGTGACAATCAAAAATTATTATTCAAAATAGTTTAGAGGTCATATTTTTCTTTTTAACACGTTGACTGCGGGTCTCGGACATAACGCTTTACAAAATACTCATTATGTGTACTGTCGGCTTTGCCTAAAAAATACAATAAAAATAAAAAATAACGCTACGCAGAGTACTCTGCGATGATGCCCTATGAAAACTGACTGAAACACATTTTTTTCTTTTTAACATGTTGGCTGCAGGCCTCAGTCATGACATAACTGATGACTTATGAAAACTGAAACACCATTTTTTTTCTTTTTAATTTGTTGACTGCGGGTCTCGTATATGATAGATAACGCATACTCTGCGATGATGACCAATGAAAACTGACTGAAACACAGCACTTTCCTTATGTTTTCAAAACTTTTCTTTAATGCAGTGATGCTCTTCCTTCAACCAAATAAAGCGATCCGAACTTATACCTAATGATTGACGACATAAATCAAGAGTCAAAATCTAAATTCCCCCACCCAGTGTCAGGCGTAATGATAACCATTGTGTAACATTCAAAAAAACCTATCAAGAGGTAACTCCATTCATTCGTTTAACCTCATAAGAGGTTAAAACCCTATCGACTGAAAACCAAAAGGAACGGGTTACACTTTCGCTTGTGTTAGGAGGAGAATACCCAAACGAAAGGGTAATCCCGTCAACTGTATAACCCAATGAAGGGGTTTCACTTTCGAAGCAACTAACTCGAAATCGGGGTTGTACGGGCCCTGATCTGTATATTTATTAATTGTATGCACGAGAGCAAGAGCATCTTCGTCTTCTGAGGATGACATGCTGACACATCGATACCGGACAACAGACTGCACTACACTTGTGCCTCTGTCACGTCATTTCTGCGTCTTGTCCGAGCCATGTCCGCGCCATGCCCGTGCCATGTCCTCGCCACGTCCGTGCCACGTCCGCGCCATGTCCGCGCCATGTCCTTGCCCGATATGTGTGACCTGGGCCTTACATAGCAACAAAATACCTATTGCCTATGGTTTTATAGTTACATTAGATTCATAATGGTACTTTCGTTGCGAACGTCAAAAGATTCCTTACTTATAAGTACGTCCCTCACAAAAAATGCCATGAACTATGAGACTCATGACTCCAAAAGTGCCATGGTTTACCAAAATGTTTGATTCCAATTAAAAAATGAAGCTTTAATTTAAGAGTAAAAAATGAAGCCGTTTTGAAAATAAAGCATAATAGTGGCGAATGGCATGGGTTAAACCTCGCGTGCCGCGGTTTTTAGCCGGTATTTCCCCGAACGAATTAATTATATATAGTGAATATGTTACTAGCTATAAAAGTTTTTGTTGTCATTTATAATCGTGTTCAGACCAAAAAACCTGATTACCTTTGATTATCTTGTTTGTATTTTACCATGATTTGGCCCCATTTTACTACCTACTTCCTTAGAAGTTTTTTATCTTATTTTTATACATGATTCAAGCAATGACGACTTCTGTGGCGCAGTAAGCGAAAGTCCCCCTAAGATGCAGAAGGATACGAGTTCGATTCCCGCTGCGAGACAATTTTTTCGTAACTACATATATAATAGACGTACGTACCTAGAAAACATCAAAACCTGATACAAATATCTCTAAATAATGCAAATATTTATGCCGTGGCGAGAATCGAACAATCAACCTTCTGCGTCTTAGGCGGATCTTCGCCCAGAGGTCATCAAATATGCTAGTTAATATTATATAGGTAATTTCTGCATTGTACACACAACATTATTTAATTAATGAATAGTAGCTAGCTATCAATACATCAGGCTCTAAACAATTAGGTATACATATATCTATTAATTTATAAATTCAGATTCAAGCCTCATTCCACTGCACTGTGTGAAAATCTCGATTGAATCAGATATTTTCCTTGTAAAATCCAATCGACACTGTTTGATCTTGTCGATTCTCATGCCAAACAGGTTTGTCTCAGAGTATGAATAAGCAATAAAGCAAAATAAGGCCCTTATGCACCTACAAAGGTTTTTTATGACCCTTCTGATGATAAGTGGTAACCTTCGTAGGTCAAGAATATTTGGAACGTGGCCTACGATGCAAAGCTCTGCGCCATCAACTTGAGGTGTTAAGGTGTTAAGCCTCATGTACCTCACTTGCCTGTAACGGCGCCCAAACCCAGTGCATAAACTGGAGGCATGACGGTGTTAATCCTCATGAGGCTTAACCATACACCACATATAACTTACACACAACTTACATATAACTTAGGTCATGACCTCATGTGCCTCACGTGCCTCTATCGGCACCCACATCCTACAAAACCAAACACAGCTATGCTTCACGCCAGTAAAAGGCAACGAGCCCTTCACAAAGAACTCTACTACTTCGAAAAATGTTTTTTCGATATTGACAAGATTTCATACATAGATACATAGATAAACTCTTTATTGCACACAAGACCAATTAAAGAAAATTACAAAAACAGAAATAAAATAGTAATGTAGGTACAATCGGCGGTCTTATCACTTTTGAAGCAATTTCTTTCAGACAACCTAAGAATTAAAAGAATATAATAAAAAAATTGAATTTAAACATAGTATTGTAGCTGGTCTATGGTTACAATTTGTGGCAATAATTTATTTTAATTCAAACTTAAATAAAATTCCTTATTAAATCCCCAAAAAAGCTTATCGACTCGGTTCAAAGTCACCCGAATTGAGAATTGTATTTTGAAATGAAATTATGAATAAATATTTTGTTGTATCCATAGCCAACCCTTTATTACTCTCATTATATTTGACGACAAGGAATTACCGCAATTATCTTGCATCCAAAGATATGAGTATTTTTTTAAATAAAAATACATATGAGGTATTATCACAATTATGGCACGTGTCATTAAGTAGGTACTAACAGCGCAGTATCACCACCACCAACCCATCCTATATCCTTCCATAACTCCTAATAATAAAGGGGCATCCATAATCACCTCACTGTGCATGCAGGTTGGGGATCCTCGGGCATAGCTTATCGCACCGCTGACACTGCTGACCGCCGCCGCGACGGGGTGGTTAGGAAATTTAGCTGTGCCGTCAGCCGAATGCGGCATACCACAGCCTGTGCTATGCTGCATTCCGCTGACGGCCAGATCCCTGTTTATTATACCTAGTGCAGCTCGCAATACGAGCAGGTGAGGTCGGCCTGGATTTCTAAGATATACGTTAGAACTGGGTACCGAGTTCTAACCTCTATCTTCGAAATCCAAGCTTACAACCTTTTCACCGTACATCCTGGCTGTGTGTAAATTATCTTTTTCTGATCCAAACCCCAACCCGTTTGTTTTCATCTGTTAGGTGCAAAATTCTATGAAATGTAATTCTTATTCTTTTTTATCTGAGCAAGTGAGTAGCGAACTGTTGACGGAGTTTTTAGGCCATCCGAAGGCCTCCGAGCCGGAACCTCGCCGTTCCACCAGCAGCCATGCTCTGTATCGAAGAGTTTCAGTAAAGCTGATGAAGGCTTTTACAATTAATCTTAATAAGGATTGAAAGACTTTAATGAGTAGATTCAATCATTTCAATCATCATAAATATCAATTGACCGAAAGCCAACCAATTATTGACCAAATGTAGGGTTCCTTTTTTATGATACCTGAAGATGGAACTAGGACATGGGCTACCTGATGTTAAGTAGTAACCATTACTTATAAAAAAGTAGTGCTGCGTAGGTCACGCATGTTTAAAACGTACCTTACGATGCAACAACCTGCGTTTGCCAGAAATTACGCATACCCTTCAAACCGAAACATAGCAATGGTGCTTCACGTCAGAAATAAGCATGGAGTATATTCATGGATAGTACTTCCCTGGATGAGCCCTTCACAATGAGCTCTAATTATAATTTATTTATCATTCTTAAATAATAATAAAATAATATTTAATAATATAATATAATAATAATAAGTAATCTACTTATACTTAACTAGTACTAAAACTTCTAATAAGTCAAGTTATAAGATTTCATAAATAATATTAATAAAAAGTCAAAGTAGATAAATAATTGAAACTTAAAGATTTCAGATCAAAAGTCTACTTTACTTAGACAAAAAAAATCTGAGTAATCAGAAGATGAGATCCGCATAGAGCCGCACAAAAGTTAGGGCAAAGGTACGTAAGTTCAAAAATACCCAGATTTCGAAAAGATTCGTCACCGTGCATACTAATAACCAGCTTCTTCAGTATAAAACTCAGGATACACAGTCTCAGGGTAACACATTCAACGTCTGGTCATCGCGCAAGAAACACGGTGTAGAATTTGTAGAACCGATTTTTTCTAATACTAAACGAGTTTACTTACTACCTACATCATGCTTTTGACAAAGTGCTTAGTGATACTTCTTTTGCTGTCCAGTGTGGATCTGTTTCCTTTGACAGAGGAAAGCTCAGGGTTGATGCAAAGGTTGAAGAGGTCTATCATGGGCTCAGTAAAATGCCCTACAGGGAAAGTGATGGTGGATATTGTCAATCTGTGTTTGCCTTGCACGTAAGTTGAAAAATAATTACTTACTTTATTATTCTCACTATTACCATTGTCTCATAAAGGAAGAAATCTTTTAAGCTAGAGGGCAACTCTGCCTGGTGTCGACTGAAAAAGCCGGAACCAACATCTTTTAACGTGCCTCCCGAAGCACAGAAGCGTTCAGATCTAAATACCATTCAACAGTAACCCATCCATGTCGTGATAAGCCACGAACGCATAACTAAATGATGGATTTTTCTAACTTTAACAGTATTAGTAATAGTTATTATATTTTTTTAAATCATGAAATAAGAAATCTATCTTTCTCTATCTTATTCTACACAAGAAATATTAGAGAGCTGATTTACATTCATATCAGTGATTTACATGATCTGATTAGGGATTCTCAAGTTTGAAGAAACTTCGATTGCTTTGGTTGGTATGATTATTCGACCCGACAGAGGTTATCCTGTCCCAAATTCATTGAAAATTCCCATAAATAAAGTACCAAATTAGGATTTTCAAGGCAAACTTAACAAAATAATATAAAATTGGTCGAGCCTTAGCGTTAACCATGGCGATTGATTTTAATGTTTATAGATTTCTATAAATATTGTAGTCATAAAATGTACGAGTTAAAACTAATTAAAATACCATAATGAAAATTGTGACGCTAAACAAGTAGTAAGTTTGAATGTAATAGGTATTGATTGTATTTTTTTTTCAGGCGTAATTCTATTGGTTGCCAACTGGACTATGATTATTAGACTCAATGGTTATCTGCAGACTGCGGATAGGTAACCAAGAAAAATAAGAACTTCAATCTCCAGGGTCAAAAAAGCTCGAAGTAACTACTTACTATGGAAAAAGGAGTTTTTAATGCGTCGCTCGCCACACATTTATGTCGGCTGAGAATCGCATGCATATTTTCTATGCAATAGCTTCGACGTTATATCAGTGATCTGCCAGGCGTAACGCGACGGCTCAATTTTTATCACCGAAAGAAATGTTATAATGTACGGCCGAATTTGAAGAACAGTTGTATTGACTAGAACAGTTGTATTGTAACTAGAATTTTAAAATCGCTTGGTCAGCTCCACACGTATTCAGAATAACTTTCTTGTCGGTAAGACTGACTAGGCTGAGAGTATGGTATATTAGCTGTTGAAGCCTACATACTTCATCTAAGCATGTCCCAGGCACTAAAGCGTCCTGGTCTGTGAGTAAAAGCAACCACTAGATGCTAATATATAAAATCATCTAGACTACATACGAAGGCCTACATTTTTAGTAGGTGAAGAAAGCAGTGTGTATTTTAGATTTCATAATCATTAATGAGATTAAGCTTTGCCAAAGATGTTATTTATTTATTTATTATTTAAGAAGATGTGCATATTACTTAATCGTCATTATAATGTTAATGATGTTTAAATGTTGAATATTGAACCTTTTAATAATTCGTGTTAACTAAATCTTTTACATAATAAAGGTACTCGTAGATTTATTATTGTTTTTTTATTTGTCAATTACCTCAAAGTTTTAAACTTGCTCTCTTAGATATATATTTTGAAATACCGGAAATCGGTACGGAAATATTTATAATCCGAGGTAATAGCAGCTATTTAAAAAGCCGCAAAGTGAATAGGTATAGTTACGTACCTAGGTAGGTACCTACACTACGTTTTGCAGCGAATAACACTATATCCCGTTTAGATTCCACATCTATTTCTGCCATGCAGCAGCTTTACTGCATTAGCCTCGTATGCCTGCAATTTCACCGGCACCCAAACCCTTCAAACAGAAACACAGCAACGTTGCTTTACGGCAGAAATAGCTATGCTTGGTAGTACTTTCCCAGGCGAGCTCTTCACATAGAGCTCTGCTACTACGAAAAGTACTGGTACTTAGTGAAATTGTGACACAGGCGGTTTAGCTGGAATATAATGGAATAATATTCCCGTGAAAATCCCGTGAATCCCGTGAAAAAATTCAACGTTATTTAATATGGCAGCGAGAGTAACTGTTTATATCGATATAATATAGTTTAAGGCGACTATACATGTCAAACCTTCCTCTCGCTCGCACTAATTCAACATTTTTGAAGATATAAAATCACTGAATGTAGTTATGCAAATAATAATTCAAAGGTTCAGCAATAATATCATTTTGATTCTATCACGTATTCTTACCAAAAAACTGGTGAAAATTTTTTGGTAGGAAAACGTATTGGATTCAACATGATATTCTTGCAGAAACTTTGTATTGTTATTTTCTAGGCAGTGAAGGTTTGCTATTTTGCATAACTACATTCAGTGATTTTATATCTTCAAAAATGTTGAATAGTGCGAGCGAGAGGGAAGTTTGACATGTATCGTCGCCTGTGGGGAATACCGGTTCTGAGGCCTCGTTTGTCTCATTGAATAAGCAATCTGCCGCTTACAACAACATGATTAATGTAGTCTCTTATGTAATTTGTGCTTGTGAATAATTAAATACTCAAAACGGTAAATTATTCAGATTTCGCTAATTATTTCAACAAAATTGTGAACAGTTGACTGATTTTTCAGTTTTCAATTCAGGGTAATAGCGGAGTGCCGACTTTAGGATATATCTATGCAATTAATCGCTTATCGACGATTATTTTCCGTTCACATCAGAGAGCGAAACATGAATATTTCAACAGTTTGTATCGTAATTGTTTAGTAAAATTTCAGATACTGGGAAAGCTAAGGTAAGAAATAATAGCAAAGCGTTATTTCTTACTGTTTGTTTCGTGTGTCTAAATTATAAGATTCGGTTACTTTTATTTTACCCTATATAGAGAATCAATTATTATGATAAATATGACTATGAAATCTGTTAAACCATTGCATCTAGTCCAAATACCTCAAAGATTTTCTCTGCAGCTAGTTCTAAATCGTCATTCACCTAGGCACTAACATAGACTAATCGTAAAGGATTAAGGATACACAACAAATTATGTTTTGTTTGTGTATTGTATACGTATGTTACCTTCATACCTAGGTTAATTTTATAATTTACATTGCATCACTTTTGTACTTTAACTGCAAAACTGTAATTATTTTCATTTTCATATGAAGTAGAAGGCCGGCGGCCGTTCTTACTTTTACATATCCTCTCCATCTAAAGGTTGTATGGAAGAGATCGCTTCCAAGCGATAAGACCGCCCATTGTACCTTTTATTTGTTTTATGTTTCTGTCTGTTGTTTTTAAAGATAAGGTGAAGAATAAATAATTTTCATTCATTTATTCATCAACAAAACAGCCTATTAAGTATCAGTCAACGGCTGGATATAAGCCTGCCCTAATAAGAAGTGGGGTATGCCCATAATTCCTTCGCTTGGAATGCGTGTAACGGGTTCAACGGCCACCTTCGGAACTCAAGCCAGCTCACCTGCCCGTGGCGCACCAGCCTAATACTGGCACAGCTAAATTCAGGGGACGGGCAGCAGCATCGGCGGTGCGAGAAGCTGTGCCCTGCGATCCCCAACCCACATGCCCAGCGTAGGGATTATGTGCATATCCCACTTCTTATTATGGGAGGCCTGTGTCCAGTAGTGGGCTGATATATTCTGGTGATGTTGGAATGTAGGTTAAAAATCGCAGGGCACAGCTTCTGTAACACTCGCTCGTGGAGATAGGCCTTAAGGTTCCAAAGAAACAGCCTGATGAATTGAAAATTTGATAGTCCTATAAAAATTGGATGGACAGCGTAGACTTAGAATAGAGTAATAAGGATCCCGTTATGTGTCCTAAAAGAGAATTTTATAACGCCTTCTTTAAATATACACGCATTTGCTTTTAAGGTTGCTATTAGATTTATTTATTTACTTTAATTAACACGGGCAGTACCCAATCACAATAATTAAAAATACCCTCGAGAGCAATGAATCCGGGTCACTCAAAGAATCCAAAAAATCTCGGAAAGTAAGAATGCTAGGTTAATGCAATAAATTGTATTTAATAGACAATTTAATACTCCTTAAATGAAAGTATTAAAACTTCTTAGTTATTGTAAAGTTATATCATAAAAAAATCAAATTTGAAAAGGGAACACTGTCGAAGATGGAACTACGAAATTACAGGATTTGTTTTTGCTTTTGTTTGTAATCTGTCATTTATGTTGGTACATAAACCAGGTTGATAGTGCTCAATATTCATTATTCAAGCTGAAATCATGTCGCTTACACTTGAAGAATGCACCAGAATACTTACATTGGTGGAAACCGGCCGGAGTCAGCGCGATACAGCCAGGACTGTCGGTGTGTCGCTGTCAACAGTACAAAGAGTTCTCCGACGTTACGAAGAAACTGGTTCTAACCTACGCAGACCAGGAACGGGCAGAACTAGGTGTACCACAGCACGAGAAGACCGATACTTGGTGAACACCATGCTTCGAAATCGCTTTCTCACAGGAACTGAACTCACAAATCAGTTTCGACGCCTCGGAGGAAGTAACCCAAGTGCATGGACAGTAAGACGTCGGCTTGCTGAATCTAACTTAAAACCCCTTAGACCTGCAAACGGCCCTAAACTGGAGCGTGGCCATCGTATTTCAAGACTAAGATATGCCCAGAACCACGTAAATTGGAGTATTGAAGATTGGTCGAAAGTTATGTTCTCCGACGAATCAAAATTTATGCTCTACAAGCACGATGGAAGACACAGAGTGTATAGAAGACCAGGGGAAAGATTCAAGCAAGCATGCATCGAAGAAAAAGTAGCCTACGGTGGTGGGTCTGTACTTGTGTGGGCCGGAATTTCCTCTGAAAGTCGCACAGAGCTGGTGATCATAGAAAACGGCTCTTTAACTAGCGTAAGATATGTGGAAGAAATCCTCAACGAACACGTTGGTCCATTTATGGTCAATTTGGGTGAGGATGCTATATTTATGCATGACAATGCCCGACCTCATACAGGTAGGATTGTGAATGACTACCTTCAAGAGATGAACATTACTTGTATGGAGTGGCCAGCGCGCAGCCCGGATATCAACCCGATCGAGCATGCTTGGGACGAGCTAGGGAGATGCGTAAAACAACGAAACCCTCCCCCAATCACGCTTCCTGAGCTCAAAATTGCTCTCACAGAGGAATGGGAGAATATTCCCCAAAATCGTATAAGGAACTTGGTGTACAGCATGCCAAACCGCGTAAACGCAGCAATGGAAGCACGAGGAGGTAATACGAAGTATTGAAATTCAAGAAAATCGTCATAAAGTTCAAAAATTTCATGTTTCCTATTTTTGTTTTAAGGAGAGATCAGCAGTTTTTTTTCTTTATGTAATTTTGTGTAAATAAAATGTATGGTGACTCATATTTTTTTAACTTTCATTTAAGGAGTATTAAATTGTCTATTAAATACAATTTATTGCATTAACCTAGCATTCTTACTTTCCGAGATTTTTTGGATTCTTTGAGTGACCCGGATTCATTGCTCTCGAGTGTAGTTGACAGAAATAGTAAAAGTAAGAAACATGCAATGTCATATATGTCAAAAAACAATTTCATTATTTAACAATAAACTAATGTCAATACAAATAATAAATTGCTCAGAAAAATGCAGACAGGCTATGCTGTTGTGAATGTGATATCATGAGATTAGCGAGCGAACGTATAGATCTGTCCCACAGCGGGAATTGAACTCTTCAACTCCTTAAACAGAGGCGGATTGTCGGCTGTATTTTCTCAAATAAAACTATTTTACACCGCCGTATCTTACACGCGTCTTAATTTTGCTAGCCAGCAAATGTCCTAAGGAGAATAAGAATAATATACTTAGGCATGCCAGTTAATGAATACTTATCATCATCATCCACAGACTTATTTCATCCACTGCTGGGTATGAGCCTCCTTAACTTGTGACATTGACCACGATTCTGCCACCAGGCAGCTGGGCTGGTCTAACCAGCTCGAGACTTGAACAATATCGTCTGGCCACGATTCCGTAATCATCTTACACCACCCGTTATCACCTCGCTTCCTAATCTGTTCTGCCCAGCTCCTTAGTTCATATTTCATCAATTCTTGTTGTAGATTTTTATTTTATAATCTTAATCAAAAGAGACCCCCTCAAATTAACTTAATCTTTGGCAGCAATGATACATATATAATACTAACCTAATTATTGGCTTATAAAAATACCACATTATACAGAAAGGAACTGACTCCTGACATACAGCTAACGCTAGTTCTGGAGCCAGGGCTATCAATGTGTTCAACCTGAACTGTATTTATGTTATTTTTTTTTAGATAAAAACATTATATCTTACCTCATCTTAATAGGTAAGTACTGCTTTCACCAATTTGAGAGTGGTGACTTTAGGTATATAAAAACTTCCAATTTCCGCAGACCAATTAAATGTATTTTATTGGATAAAGGGGATTAGAAAAAATAATTTCTTAAATTTATCGTTTATTTTGTTTTTATTTATATAATCATAAGTATCAATTATTGTACAACCATTTATTGAGTAAATAGTAAAACATTCACTAAAGTTTAGCCTATTCGTCTATTGTCAATGGTAAACATTGAATAAATTCGACAAATGCATTTGAAAAAAATATGTAGGATAGTATGTATAAATTACGCGTTCAATATTTTAACTACAATATATATCAATGTTTTAACTTATGTAACAGATGGTTGGTAACTGACAATTGAAAAATAGTTATTTATTAATTACATCAGACAAGTTGTCAAACTTTTATTGTTTCCTCCATCGTGAGTTATATGTAAACTGTCAAATACTTTTCTTTATGTCGAATACTTATTTGCGATAGAAAACCATGTTTTAATTTCGATTTGCGAATTTGCGATTTCCCTTTTATCTTCCAATTGAATTGTCTATCTAAAGTGTGACTGCTTCACACAACGCGAATATTCGCCAAAGCGCGATAATGTACTCAGGATTTGTAATTATGTACTTCTACGTACCGTTAGGTACTACACTAAGTATGACAAAATAAACTAAATAATTAATTCAGACTTTACAAACCTATTCAAATATAATATCTAAGTATTCACTTAAACTAAAAATGACTGAGCAAAAAGCTGAAACAGTACCTAATTACTGGAACTATAACATTGTTTACCTACACGAGCGAAATACCAATAATTAACATATTTAAAACCAATAACATAAGCAGTCCATTGCTGGCCATACGCCTCCCATGATGAGCGCCATTGCACCCTGTACTCAGCCTGACGTATTGAGCTTCCATCAGCAGTCTTTTGCAGATCGTCGCTCCACCTGGCTGGACGGCGGGCGTTCCCCACAAAGTTTGCCGACTCTTTTGAAGTACTAAGCTAATTGGTTGGTTTTTTTGAGGATCCTTTCGATGATTTTCGGGTATTTTACCACTTTTTACATTCCATACTCATAGAATGTAATAAAATGTTCAGTCTTGCAAGGAAGTGGACTTTGTAGAGGATGCATTTTCTAACTCAGCAGGGATATCCAGTGTATTCTTCGTACCTGGAATAAATAAAAATGAGCTTAAATTATTTTGTCTTTTATATTGGAACTATGATGAAACGTGATGAGTAGCTTACAATGTGGCCTATGTATAGTTGGTAGTAGCTCTGTCCACGCTGGTTTATTTTCTACCCAAGACAAAATATATTTGTGGCTAATGTTCGGAGTCTGATTATTTTATGAGTATTTATATTAAGTTTATCGGTCTGTAGTACCCATAGTACAGGTATTGCCTAGTTTTATATCAGTTGAACAAGTGTGAGATAACTCGTACATTTAGTTATTTATTAATAAAATAATAAATATAGAAAACGCATATGTATAGAGTTTGTATGTATAGAGTGTCAAATCAGTTGGCAATAAATATAATTTTCCAAGCCTGATCGCGCAATCGAAGGGGACTTTTGTAATCAGATGGGATGTGATCCAGATTTGCGAGATCAGTTTGGTGGGACTCACTGAAGTCCAACGTTTTTCAGATTTTAGTCTACTATAGCTTTAGTAGGGTTTCGTATTTTTTAAATCATTATCATCATCAGTCTATAGCAGTCTACTGCTGGACATGTGCTTCCCTTAATGAGTGCCATTACGGCCTATCCTCGACGCATCCAGTTTCTACTAGCAGCTTTTCCAGATCGTCACCCAGAGGGCGTACTCTCCCAACCCCAACGGTTGCCGGTTCTTCGGCAAATATGACAAGCCCACTATTACGACAACTATTTTTAAAATAAGCCGTTTGAAATTGGGCAAAGACTTTGACTCCCAGATATCTTGTAGAGGCTAAAGATGATGAAGATTATCATTAGAGCTAGTGGCTTACTTTAGTGCCAGAGTTTTTAGGCCGTCAGGAGGCTTGCGTATATAAATTTTTACTTTATACGTAGTTTTGTGTTTGTGTTTGTGACCTAGATATTTTATTTAATTTTTATTGTGACCTAATGTTTTAGTGTAGGGTTACTCATTTCCGCATACAATTATATATAGCATAAATGACTTTTATTTATGACTTTTATGACTTGCGACATGGCTTTAAAACTGAATAAGCCGGGACAAACATCTCAACGAGTCCCAAACAAGTGCACCACAAACATAGCGGCGGTTATAGGAATGGCGTAGGATTGTGAGACAAGCCACCGTCCCGACATAATAAACCACGAAAGAAGAAACTACTAAGAAAAAGGACATCTTACGTGCCTTCCGAAGCACGGACTGACGATATAACTTTGCAATCATAGTGAGCATAATATAAAAAATACATTGTTATTTTCTATTTATTGCACTGACGTTATCTATGTCGTATCTTTATCGCAATCCAATGTTTGTATTACAAACACAATAGCGCATAATGAATGCTTAACGAAAAGAGTTTTATTAGTGGTAAGTATATAGGTAAAAAAATCTTGATTGGCCAGGTGCTGGGTTAGATATGAAACAGTCTTGAACATATTGAACTTCATAGCGAACACTTCAGTGTACAGATATGGAGTTCATTTCTTAAGGCAATGCCATCACAGATGCGGAAAGTGTAGGTTTCATTCCCACTGGGGCACAAAAAACTTTCATAATCAGTCATTGCTTCTACATTAGTTTAGTTAGATACTCGTAGTTTTAAGCACGATAGTTTTTTTCACGATTAAGTAATTACTTAGACTTCTAGTCTGAGGTAAAGGGGTGTAAGGGGTACCAACCTCTTCGATACCCAAGCCAATTTCAGCTGCAGCACGTGGTGTACCCCGCTAACTAACAAACGGGGCTTTGGCGGCTGCTTGATTGCGGCAAAGCATTGCCTAACACCAGCACAGCTAAATTCGCTAACCGCCTTCGGGCAGCAGCGCCAGCTTTGAGAGAACCTGTGCCCTGGGATCTCCAACCCGCATACCCCGTGTGGGTATTATGGGCAATGGGCATATCCCTTTTCTTATTAGGTGAGGCCTATATCCAGAAGTAGACTGATATAGGTTAGTGCTGGTGGTGCCTGAGGTCATTGTCTGCTGGTGTAATTATTAAGTTTTTGTTAGTCGTATCCCTAAATATATTATGCAGTTTATAAGTTGGGTTTGTTTTATAAGGAACAGGTTTTAGAGTTGATCGTGCAGTTATCTAAAAAAATCGCGAACAATTGATTATCTATTATTAGCAGGTTATAAGAAACCACACCACACCACACCAGCCTATATCAGTCCACTGCTGGACATAGGCCTCCCCTAATAAAGGGGATATGCCTATAATCCCCATGGGCATGCGGGTTGGGGATCGCAGGGCACAGCTTCTCGCACCACCGACGCTGCTGCCCGTCGGTGGCCAGGAGATTTAGTTGTGCCGATGTAGGCTGTGCTATGCCGCAATCAACCGGCCGCCAGAGCCCCGTTCGTTGTTTAGGAGAGTGCACCACTTGGGCGGTGGGGTTGGCTTGGGTTCCGAAGATAGTGGTTGGAACCCCGTAAACCTATAAAAAACACCTGAAAGATATGGGTCTGGTTGTTTTCTGTGTATGATATGTATGTATTTACAAAAAAAAAAGTATATATCAATCATGTGATTCCCATAACACAAGCTCTGCTTACTTTGGGGCTACATGATGCTGTGTGATATCGATGATTTCAGAGCTAAGTTTATGTAGAAATAAACGACTTCCTGTAAATTGTACCGGTCTACTATTAAATTACATCATTCTTCATTATTTTTACTGTTTAGTTTACCTAGAATTTAACGTAGGTAATGTAGAAATAATATAGAACAAACAAATCACGTACAGAAAATAACAATAACTTTTAATGTTTTATGGAACCTAAGTATGAACTTCATCATTACCAGTCTATAGACGTGTACTGTTGGCTTTTTACATTGATATCTGTGGTTGGCTTCCTCTTTATTCCTACAATGAGACAGATGACTAGACAGAGTCATTTAATAATAATAAAAAATGTATTTATTTTCCGACAGGTTCACAGCAGCACGAAAATAAAGTTACAATTGTACTAGTAAATTTTGATGATATATGTAAATGTTAACCTTGTAGAGATCTGTACATAGTTTTTTTTTTGAGAATACCGTTTGATTACCTACCCTTGTAGCGGAAACACACAATCTACAACATCAATATTTAACCTGGACATAGGCATGTCCAGGGTCGTTTTTTGTTCCAGGGAGGGTATACAAAGGTTACAAAACCAGTTCTATACCAATTTTGCAAGAGACTGGTGCCTGTGGCCTGAGGACACCAGGTAGGGATTCTAGGCATAAATCCCTCCTTGTTAGGGAAGGCATGTCCAGCAGTGTACACTGATATAGGCAGTGTTGTGGTGTGCGATAAATGGTGGACAGAGTCAAGTCAAATCAGCATGATAAATAATACAATGTATCTAAACGCGGAACTCTAAAATATTTTGCAATACAACTACCTACCTACTTGTTAAATATAAATGTCAAATAACACATGTAGTCATTGAAGTGCCTCATGTGTCATGAACAAGGTCACGGATAGTGTAAAGAAATCAATCATCTTGTGATTACCTGTACCTACGTAACATAGAGGAATACAATGACACATCTTACTAAAGTCAAGTAGAGTCAGTAAAAGTCGATTATTAAAATGTGGAAAGGAGAATGCCGTCTGATGTATGGCGCTAGGTACCAAGACTAAAGTGAGTGCGTCAAAAAAATATCCAATAAGTTTTTAGTTGATTTTGATTCTACTGTCAAATTAATTAAAAATGAGGGTTATTGCCATAGTAACACTTTACATCAATGTTTGTTGCCATAGTAACGTATATATGATTGGTTGTTACAGTCTAATGGCGGCGTGCGGCGGAAACCAAATCAACAAAATATATTTTTATTCGATTATTAATCCCGTCGGTATGTAAAACTAAAGAAAATGTTATTGACATTTATAAAATATAAACATTTTATGGGATACGTTCGGTTTTGACGCAATTGGTACGGGTTCTCGGCATTCTCCTTTGAAATCAAGACATTTATGAATTGAAAGATAAAAATTCCAGGAAAATTTTCAAAAAAGGCTTTAAAGTTTTAGCACAAGCTTTTTACAGTATTAAAGTTATTTTAAAATTTTAATATGTGTACTTTTGTCGCTGACTGTACCTACCTTTATAAATAGATGTAGATTTAGGTAAGTCACCGTGGACTATTCTAAAAAAGTACCTACTTAACTAGTTTAACTAAACTAAACTAGCTCAACTGGTACGGGACCAAAATACGTAATTTACTACGTATTTATTATTAATGCGTAAATTATAACCTAACTAAAAAAAAAATGGGTGCTTTTTTTTATGATACCTGAAGATGGAACAAGCACAAGCCCACCTGATGTTGAGTAGTAACCATTACTTATCACAAAGCATTTCATCATAGATCACGTTTTTTGGAACGTGCTCTACGATGCAACGCCCTGCGTCCATCAACTTGAGGCATGATGATGATAAGCCTCTTGTGCTTGTAATTTCAAATTTTTTTAAGGGGTTTTATATCATCTTCGGATCCCAAGCTAACCTCACCTGCCCGCGGTGCACCCTACTCACTAACGAACGGGGCTCTGACAGCACCGGCAAAGCTAGAACCCCTGACCGCCAACGGATAGCAGCGTCGGTGGTGCGAGAATCTGTGACCTGCGACCCCCAACCCGCTAGCCAAGCGTGAAGATTATCTCCATATCTCCCTTTTTATGAGGGGAGGCCTATGTCCAGCAGTTGGCTGATATAATTAGACTGATTTGTAAAAAAAAATGGAATCAAGTAAGCGGGATCTGAGAATAGTAAGCAGTTCTAAGATAAAATGAAAATGTGAAAGAACTTACATTTTAATTTTGTATAGTTAAGTAATTTATTTGTAATTAAAATAGACTTGACAGAAATTGAATCTTAGGGGTCTTATATGGGACTAAACGGGAAGTAATAACGCGCAAAATAAAGAAGTATGAATAATGTTTTTTAAGGCCGCCGGTCGGTAAGCATAATAATTTATTAATAATTATTTATATATTTATTTATTTAGACAACATAACCCACTGGGTAATTAAAAACTTATCATTAGGGGTTAGTACTCAATAACAAGAAGAGATTTTGTTTCTCTGTGCGAGTTTCCACATTAAAGGATAATCAAATTTATGGGATATTATATTCAGGATACTGTTGCTGCTTGTGCGTACTGTGCTTAATAGGGAGGATGTTTTTTTTTGCGCCAGATAGCATCAAAAGTGTCAACTCGCGCTTCAGAAAACATACCTGAGGCGCTATAGAAACGCGGGAGCCGCAACAATGCCCTGAATGCATTATTGAATTGAACCCGCAGAGCACTGTAAGCCCTTTGAGTATGCTGGGACCGCAGGCTCGCCGAATATAAGGTTGTACAGTACGCTTTAAACAGGGTAACTTTAACAGCGTCTGTACATCGCGCGAATCTGCGGGCCAGCATGTTCGCTCGGACTGACAGTGCTCTTCGTTCCCTCTCCATGTCAGCATCGTCCTTCAAATCCTAAAAGAATTCCCAGAGATAACCCTTTTACCCCAGGAAAATTAGGAGTTTCAATCGGAATGAGAGATAGTTGGCTATAAACTTGTATATACCTTTATTTGAGCACTCTAAAACTTGTCTCAAAACCTACTTATCGTATTAAAAAAATGTTTCAACAAAAGTTGCAGAAAATTTTATTTTCTACAATATTTATAAATAGCATAAAACCCATAGGAAACATGATATTTGCAATAAAACGGTTTTTTGACCTTTGACCTTGGAATATCTGAAGAAGCTTTAGGGTGACAAGTTACGACAAGTTTTAGGGTGCTCAAATAAAGGTATACAAGTTTGTAGCCGACTATCTCTCATTCCGAGATTCGTGCCCTAATTTGACTAATATTATTGGACTATTCATATTCATATTCCTACTTTACAGTGGTATAGCTTAGGTCTAGTTTAGTTTATTAGTAGGTTGGTAGGTACATTGACCCTGTCAGGGCACTGCAGGAAAATAATTAATTTACAGAAATGTCAAATGTAGGAACAAGGTATGTCAAATTATTCAAAGCTTATTCATTAATTATTATTAAATTACATATTTAATATTATAATTTAAAAGAAAAGGTCTAAATAACATCTAATAAATAATTGTAATTTACTTAATAACCTCAAAGAATTCCCAGACTATTTTATATAATTACGTAATAACCTGAAAGAATTCCCAAAGATAACCCTTTACGGCATGAACATTAATAAATAAGATTCTTTTGAATATCTTGGACATTTCTGACGACCATAAGGATAATGAGTAGTGCCAAAGCTTTTACATCGGCAACCTATATAGGTCTGCTACATACACCAAGCCGCCGCGCCGCCGGCTGCCGCGCCACTAGATACCCTATGTGTGCTGTATAATTATGTATTAATTAGTATTAGTATTAGTATTATTAAGTGCTTAATTCTAATTATAAGTTCTTCCCTTAATGAGATCTGTTTGTCAAGTGAATTAAAAGAATTCAATTTAATTTTATTAGATAATAATACCCTCCCTAACGAAAAACAATATTTTTCAAATATCTACGAGTAGGAGAAAACATAAAAATAAACTACAAGTGAATTGAGATCCTCCTACTTTTTATGTAGGCGGATTTATTAATTGATAATATTTTAAGACACTTCTTCTAGACGACAGGTCGTTAAAATATGGTAAAACTCGTGTCCGTGATGCTAGCGTACACATAACCGTTTTCACGTTTGTTGATATGCCAATAAATAGAGCATAAATAGAGCATAATTAGTGCAATAATAAAATAAATAGTTCCTCTTTGGTTTAAGAAATAATGACCATTCTTTGTGTGTACGCCAGCATAACGATCAAGCTGGCGTACACATAACCGTTCTCAAAAACGGCTTAGACTATAGGAACGAAACTTACACACAAAAATAGAGCATAAATAGTTCCCGAGCTATGCAAAATTTCATAATGATTGCTCTTATAGAAACGGAGATAATGAACAAGACTTTGAAAAACATTCCGAGCTGGCGTGATGCTAGCGTACCCATTAAACAACGCAATAGTTCTTATAGAAAACGAGCTTTTCTTAATGAAAATTCTATATGGAAAAATAGTGCGTGAAATAGTTCCCCTGTCGGTAGTAATACTTTATGCAAATTCGTTGCGAAACAATACAAAAAATCCATGTGAAGTTCTAGGAACAAATGAATTGTGGTACAGTCGGACACAACCAGGGTTGCCAGGCGTTGCTCAATGAAATCGCCAAATTTTGTGTTGAAAATCGTCCAATATTTTTTTTTACTAATATAGCATAAAGTAACCCAAATATTCATCCCAAAAGTTAAAAATTAGGCTTTTAACCGACTTCGAAAAGAAGGAGGTTCTCAATAAGTCAATCTTTTTTTATGTATGATCACCGATATCTCCGTCAATCGTGGACCGATTTCCAATATTTTTTTTGGTTAGCTCCCTGTTGATTAGATTCTGATAGCGTTGTGGTCTCTTTCATGCCACGCAAATTGAGAAGCCGAGAGATTTGACAGTTCATGTGAGAAAAGTCAAACCTACCAAACAACCAAAAAAAAGGTGTCGGGACCCGGAGCGTGGGGCAAGGGAGAAGGGACGGATCAAAACAAGGGCGCAGAACATCGCCCTTCTCCCTGGATCACTCGGCATCTGTAGCCTATACCTTAGACTTCCACGCAGGGGCCACCGCCGCCGCGCAGAAGTAGTATAGTAGGTCACACGCACTGCGCGTGGCTACAGAAGGAAAGTGGCTACGAAAGAGGGAGTGGATCGCTAAGACTGGCTAGAGACCTGGTAGTTCCCGCCCGTGACCGAGCAGGTGGTCCTTGTGTATAGCATTTGTGAGCTGCTACCGTCACTTTCGGTGCAAACTCTAGCTTTCCCCCTTCATAAGTACTAGTAGTACACGTAGTTATTTTAAAAAAATCTAATAATTCCACGCCGCCGGCGCCACGCCGCCGCCGACCAAATATGACCGGCGCGCCGCCGTTGACTATTTTGAACGCGGTGCACATATCTACCACATACTTACTCTATTTATTAGTAGCAATTGTAATTTTTTATAAAAATACTCCGAACCCAGCAACCGAAACAAACGCAAACTATGAAGAGATTACGTCATAGTTATCATAGAAAAAGATGGCAACAGCATTTACTGGCGTAAATTTACAGGATAGACATTAATATTCGAGTTTTGCGTGGTTACGCCGTGGACACTGTATTGTCCAGCGAGCGCCTCGACCGGCATGTTATTGTGGTGTGGCGTGATCTTTGCTTTTTTTTAATAAACCAGAATAATTTTTACTTTATAGCCATAACTAGGTAGGTTTATAACTACTACTTACTTATTATAAATTCGACAGTAAGATTAAATTACTAGGAGTTCAATAATATACAATAAGATTCTTTTGATAGGAAGATACTGAAACAATATGAACAATCAATAAGTAAATGCACACAACTATGATGAAAAGGTATGGTCGAAACCAAAGTACGAAATAGGTAGGGTCGCAAGTTAAAAGGTACGGGAAACCGTACCTTTAAGTACGTTCCGGCAACACTGACTGGTTGTACTCCTCGCTGTTAGCGAGGCGGCTTGTTCAAAGCCACCGGCCGCCGCGCCGCGGCGTTGCACAAAGGCAAAAAGTGTTAGGCAATCAGCGCTGTGCGAGCTATATAGCACTTTATTGCGTGGTGACAAGAGTTAGTTTGAGTGAGTTTATTTAAATCTTTGTGCAGAGTTGGCAGAGTGCGTTAGTAGGTATACTATTAAATAATCTGTGTCACTACACTGCCTATAGCTTTATGCAAGCAAGATCTAGTAATAACATTACGCAATTTCATTCGTGAAACTAAACAAAGCATCTTGTACGAAAATATTAGTTACCTACCTAGGTATTTTATGGGTGGATGAAATTCACTTAGATATAGGTACCTACTTATATCAACAAAACTCATGGAAGGTTACAGTAGGTAACAAAACTAGATGCCTACCTACTTATATTCTTACTACATAACCTACATACACTCGCATCTATTTAGTTTCAAGTCTGTGCTACCTACCTTGTTCGGTGTAGGTAAGTAGGTAGGTATATAAATTCACTACCAACCTAATAACATATTACTCAGGTGCTTGTATGTGCGACTGTACCACAATGTATATTTTGTTCCTAGAACTTCACATGGACTTTTTGTATTGTTTTACAACGAATTTGCATAAAGTATTACTACCAACAGGGGAACTATTTCACGCACTATTTTTCCATATAGAATTTTCATTAAGAAAAGCTCGTTTTCTATAAGAACTATTGCGTTGTTTAATGGGTACGCTAGCATCACGCCAGCTCGGAATGTTTTTCAAAGTCTTGTTCATTATCTCCGTTTCTATAAGAGCAATCATTATGAAATTTTGCATAGCTCGGGAACTATTTATGCTCTATTTTTGTGTGTAAGTTTCGTTCCTATAGTCTAAGCCGTTTTTGAGAATGGTTATGTGTACGCCAGCTTGATCGTTATGCTGGCGTACACACAAAGAATGGTCATTATTTCTTAAACCAAAGAGGAACTATTTATTTTATTATTGCACTAATTATGCTCTATTTATGCTCTATTTATTGGCATATCAACAAACGTGAAAACGGTTATGTGTACGCTAGCATCACGGACACTAAAACTCAATGTCCTATGATTCAACATTTCTTAGTCACCAATGTTTGAAGTCAAAATATTTACATCGAGCAAAACAAGTCAATCAGGTGCAACCAAGATCCTGCTAGTTTTATCATTTCCATCTCATGAGTCATATCTCACCATGCATTCAAAAATTTACTGGCCTCATAGCGTTAGTGGTCACTTTGCCTTATGCAGCTTCTTTTAGCTGCAGGTGAGGGGTTCGATTCGTGCCTACATAAACATTTATGTGGTGATCATGGACATTTGTTCTGTGAATGTGAGTTTTTTAAGAGCCCTGAAGATAGAACATGTTGTATCCATTACTTTTAACAAAGTATTGCTTCGTAGGTCATACTTGTTTGGAACGTTCCCTATGATGCAACGCAATGCGTCCTTCAAGTTGAGGAATAAAAATGTTTATCTCCTGCACCTTTAATTTCACCGGCACCCACATCTTTCAAACCGAAACACAGCAATGCTGCTTCACGGCAGAGAAAAAATAATGGTGGTAGTACATTCCTGGATAAGCCCTACACAAAAAACTGTGTACTATTTCTAAAGTTGTTTTTTCTATTTAAGTTTATAGTTCTTTTGTACCCATGGCAGGCTCTGCTTGGCTTGGAATCAGTCGAGCGTGTGTGACATGTCCCGTATATTTTATTTGTTGCTCAATATGCCAATCTATTGGGCCTAGTATTAAGAGGTAATCAGAGACATTCCATATGGTGCCACTATGCAAGAGATCTATTGCCGGTTTTGTTAAAAAACTACCCTGGCACACGCCTTACGAACTTTAGTTCTAGAGCATACGGTTTCTTCTATAATGATATCCCTTGCCGTTACGCTGAGTTTCTACCAGAGATGTGTGATGTTTGGGGAGGGATGTGTTTTTTAAGAATCAGTAGAATCACCACCAAAAATCAAAAGGGAAAAAAAAAGTATTTAAAACATCAACATTTTCGTAAGATTAACATTTTTGATAAGAATATGATAACAATTCATGACATGATACATTCGTTTTGATAGTAGTGAATATATAAATCAATGCTAACACGCTTTAATAAATCATCCATGACTGAAATTACTCACGGATTAAATATTTACTGATAAAATGACTCAAGTCATGGATTGACCATTTAGTAATGTTAAAAACGAAATATTGACTACTAGCTTGATATATTTGTATTAATATGAGTAGATAAGCGTCGATTGGTAACGTTTAATAACATACCAGGATGCTGTCATGCTTGGGTCATGCTTAGATGAAGTAAGGCTCGCCCAGCACCTGGTATAGGTGCCTAGTCGACCTTACCCAAAGGAAAGATATGGTCAACACGGAGCTGGATGGATTAATCCATGGTTTTCTCACAAAGTTATCTTTCACCTCAGACAGAGATGATGATGATGATTGGTGAATTTTCAACGCACATGGTTGCGACTGTAGTAAGCTGAAACACATGGTATGTAACTAATATTTTTGCAGATTTTCACTGCAGTTCTGCAACCTGGGTGTAAAGATAAACAATATGACGGGTTGCAGCTGTAAACAAGGGCAATACCGCCGCTGAATGTGCAAACACTATGTAAGGTAGATAATGTGGCTTCGTGGCTTAATATCGTGACGTGATGTATCGTGACGCTTGCTTATACAGCAGCTCATCAAACAACTTGAGATGAAACTTTGAATAGATTAAACCGAATGGCTCGTAGGCTACTTTTTTATCCGTGTGCAAGCCGTAGAATCGAAACAAGCGAAGCGTCCCGTACGGACCCGGTCAAAAATAAGCGTTAGGTAATATTATGAATGCGGAAGAATAACTGGATGTTTTACTACTAGATAAGTTGGTAGTAGCTGCCTTCTGCGCTGTAGGTCGTGGGTTCTTTCCGCTCTCAGGACAAACATTTGTGTGGTGAACATATCCGTTTGTTCTGAGTCTGGATATTTTCTAAGAATATTTTCAATCTCTCTCATTGTACTTTATAGGATCTGCCTAGTTTAGGTATAGTCGACCATGTGCAAAATCTCCCTTTTTTATATTTGTTAGTAACCTTTTCACCTAAAAATTAAAACTTAAAGGGATTGAATGAGCTTGTATTTTGTATAATTTAATTTAAGAAATAACATAATTACTTATCGTACAGGACAACGGAGCCACAGGCATTATCTACCTGCAGGTAGATAACCTATATATACTATGTACCTATAATCAATCAATATATGTTTATCTACCTAATAACCTAGGTATATACCTTGGTGATTATGTGTCACCGGGCGGATGAGATTCAGCGACGAAATCGATAAGGGATTTATTTTTAGTGAATGACACACGTTTATTAGTTTAACCCTTACTATGTGTGTTTGCTAGGTCGAGTTTGAGGCAAAGGTTTTAAAGAATCTTTATTGCTAACAGAAACATAATAAAAAAATAGTTTAATTTAAATGCCATGAACAAAGAAAACGTAACCCTGAAAGATTTTTCTTACAAAAAACCTTCGGGTATCAGAAAAGTTACAATGAGAAGGATAGATAAATTTAATCATCAATAATATTATAAATAGTTTTAAGAAGAATTTAGCCAGGTTGACAACTTTTATGCTCTAAGTTTCTACCTATTTTTTATATAACTTGCATCGTCCTACTGCTGAGCATCGGTCTCATCCAATATATCCTTCGAGATATTTCACCATCCTCTCACAAATGCTTTGAGGTCGTCCCGCTAACGCATTCTTGGTCGACTATACTACAAGGCTCATATTGCAGGCCTCATTAATTTTATGAGAGAAATGTACCACATGAAACAAGAGATAACGATTATGTTTGGTTGCTAGGAAAAGAACTCGAGTGGCAATGGACTTGACACTGCGTGCGATACTCTCAGGGTGAAGGCATGTTCACGATATAAAAGCTGTAGCTGGCCACGAATAGAGATTCGACAAATAAATGCTGATTTATGATGATGGATGATGATCAAGTGGAGGTGGATTCATTGATCTCCTTTGCATCCATTTGATTAAATTACTACCGAATGATAGATTGCGCACGCGACTTCGTTCGCGTAGTACAAAAGTAGCCAAAGTGGCAAGTGGCTATGCCAGGTCTAGAACTACCTACAGGTGTATTTCAGCTAAACAAGTTCAGTAGCTTTGAGGGAGACACATCTTCATATTTCAAACACATTCGCCAATTACTGATTTTTATTTATCTTCCTTGGCCAACTTAGGCCTCCCCTATAGACTTCCAAACATTCTACACTTCTTCGCCCGCACCATGCTAACCTGGGCCGATTCAAAAGTTTGTTTACCACGATTCGACTTATTAAGTAAGCATATTAAAATGATAACATTAGTATGCATAGGTAATAATATTCTCTACAAATGAGGAATTCCTCGAATTCAACTTTCACTCTGTCTTTAGATAATGAAATAAAATAAAGACCACGCAGCGTGTCTGTACCTACTGTCTAGTGCGAATGTGGATCCAAATCCTGATTTAAAGATCATTTTTATGCAACCTTTAACCAAAAAAACGTAAAAAGAGCATACATTTTTTAAGATAAATAAATCTGAAGTACACCCGCGACCGGTTTCAAATCCCCTTTATTTGAATTCGGAATTTAATTTAAGTTCGGGAAATTCTTTCTTAGTGCACCAATAGATAAAACTTTACTCCCTACACAACCTACTTTACCTTTGTATCTGGGTATGGGGCCCGAAGGTCAAGAATAGAGATTAATGTCACTTTCACATATTATAAACCATCAAAACTGTATGGATCCCAGCTCTCACGATAATAATCTCTATTCCCGAAAATTAGGCCTTGAAGTGAAAATTAGGCCCTGTGCGTACCTAATACAGATAAAGTTGTATTGATTGTTTTTAATGTAGATTGGTACCCAATGGTTTCTTAATTTTGGTAATTTCCGTACCGTGTCCAAAATGAAAATGAAAATCCATAATTTGGAAGAATTCGTGGTGCTATTTGTTTTTTTCCAGGGTAACTCAGAAAAGGCTGTTGATTTGTTATCACTCAACATTTAAATGTTTGTATGAATAATATTAAATAATGAAATAATAATAATTCAAATATAATGCGCGCTGCTATGGAATCAGCTGCAATTCTTCTATTGACTTACGACCCTGCCGTCTTAAAAAGCTAGCTAGCTAGAGTAAATAGGAATCGAGAAAACTTACACATCGTAGACATCATCCTTGCCCAAGCAAGCCTCGAGATTAAGAGCTTGTCCGTAATATTATAAAAATATAATTATTACGAATTTTAAGTAGATACCTAAATAAATGATAACAAGAAAAGTTAAAACTTACGTATCACAAGGTATACACTGCCCGAACAACATCTTAAATCTATATGGACAACCACCAACTGTAATGACAGATCGTTTTAATCTCATCACCAACTCACTTCCTTCACCAATGGTACAAATCAAAAGAATAATCAGAATTTGGTAATATTTCATTGTGATTTTTTGCGGCTTACGCGTGTGAACTCTACGGCTTTATAAATAATACTGAGCTGTTGTGAGCTGAAGAACTGATATCAAAATCTCATAAGGTTAGCGTTTCAATATGCTGTCATTTACTTTCGTGCGGGCTCGGCTATGTTTAATCAGGTGGCGGGGTTTCGGCCCGAAAGCCAACTGGAACAGGACAGAAACAGGTCCCAATTATCTTGCTCATTCAGGCAAGGGACAAACTGAACTAAAAAATCTTATGTGTCCCAGTCCAAGTAGTTGTCCTTTATTGTGACATAGTAGAGTCTACATGTAATACGGATTAGAACCCAAATGGTCAAAATGGAGTCCAATTGCGGAAAGGCCTTACATTCTTTACAACATTCGTATTACTAAATGCTTATTTTAATAAAACTTTTACATATAAATATATATAATCTGAAACCTGTTAATATATATCTAATTGCGTAGTATATGGCATATATCTAGCAGCACTAAAAAAAGAGTATCATTATCATCGTCAGCCTTGTAGCTGAACATGGCATTTAGGTTTAAAGACATTTATTCTCATACAAACATTGATGTTCTCTTACAATGAGAAATAAAAAGTGCTTAAATATAAGATTACATTATATTTGCCTCTGGCGCCGTAGATATCTTATAACTGATAGGTAAGTGGATATATTTCTAATGTTACGCAGGAATCTACATTGTGCATACATGTTTTTTTTACATGTCTTTGAAAGTGTTAATGTTATTGCATTCCTTAATGTCGTTAGGCAATTGATTATTTCCTAATGAGTGCTATGGCATCCTGTCCTCAGCTTGGTGATGCATTTTACTAATAGGACAGGAGGACATAAAATATGGAATTAATCCCTTCTACTCATGAAAACTCATTTTAAGATATAGTTTTATCTCTGAAGTAATTTCTTGGAAATCATCATTTATTTTTTGGATAATGAATTCACTTTTTTGCATTTATTACATTATAATGAAAATTTAATACGATCAAGGTCATTGTGTCCTAGACATGACCGATCATTTTCATGGCTGCGTTCTCACCGGATCTGTAATTATTTTTTACATAATAAATAATGCCTGCCATATAAAACTACGGCTTAAGTAATAACATCGAAGTTAAACACAGTCACCAATCCAAGTTATAATTGGGCTGAACGACGTACTCGTAGGTACCTATAACCTACCCTAATTACAAATAAATTCCGTGAGCGGGAAACAGTGGGAATTCCATATTAGCAGTAAAAGATTATATGAGTTTTACAGTGAAAACCAATATAATTTAAGCGAAAGTTAAAAATTATTTAAAAAAAAGTCGCGATATTACAAAACAGTACAGGTACTAAAACCAGCCTTCTGATAACACTGACCGTGAGCCTATATATAATAGATGTGTGTACACTGTACATATATCTATTGTATGTAAGTTTGTTTAAGTATGTAAGTAACTAGCTTCCACCCGTCTCTTTGCTCGCGTTAAAGTTAATTTTTCTATCCCTCGGTAACTTTTTTTCTGGGTTAAAGGTAACTGTACTTTTCCTCCTGTGAACGTGTAGGTTAGCAAAATGCTCGTAATTCATTTCATGCGATAGGTATGTGTGTATAAAGTGAGTACTTTCGCATTCATAGATTGGCCAGAGTTGGCCACTAACTAGTTCATACTTAGTAGTGGTTAGGATTCTATGCATTTTCACTATGACTGTGGGTCCGCGAAGGACCTACTGCTTAAGTCTAGGCGGTGAGGAGTGTAGAGGTTTTCAAAGTCAACAACCAGTGATAAAACAAAATGAATGAATAGGCTCTATCTACAATTGTGTAGTTTTCTACATGATTTAAAATAGTAGCATAATTTTACTTCTTAAAGGTTCGATGAATGGTTGGGCCACAAAACCTATGGCGGTGCTAGGCTTACCAAAATTAATTATAATTTTAAAATAATAAATTATGATCATCATGCCCCACTATAGGTTAACAGGACTCCTTCATTTTGTGTAAGATCGAGTAGATCGGAATCGGTCTATCAGAAGCTTGATCACGAAGAATATTGAAAAATATTGGTATCAAAACCGTAAAATTTTGGCCCCATGAGAAAGCGCAGATTCAAAATAACGCTTTATAATGCCAAAATTTTTCGTCACCTAAACACACGAGACGTTAGTTTGAAATAGTCTGGATCGCCCTAAATGAATTTTCCCTATCGTCTTGAGGCATGAAGGTGTTAGGCCTCATATGCCTTTAATTTCACCGGAACACCGTAAACCGAAACAGCAATCCTGCTTCATGGCAGAAATAGGCATGATGCTTCCCCGACAAGCATTTAACTAGAGCCCCACTTCTTCTGAATGTGGTACAAGTTTTTATCCTTACAGTAACAACATCATCATCATCATCATCAGCCTATATGCAGCTGAACATAAGCCTCCCTAAAAGAGAGGGGAAATGCCCATAGTGGATGTGGGCTGGGGATCGCAGGGCACAGTTTCTTGCAGCACCGATGTTGCTGCGCGTCGGCGGCCAGGGGATGGCTGTGTCGGTGTTAGGTTGCGCTATGCTGCAATCAGCTGGCCGAGAGAACCGTTTGATAGTTATCAGTGTGCACCATGGGCAGGTGAGGTAGGTTTGAGTTCTGAAGGTGGCTGTTACAATCCCTTACACCCTTTTTTGATCCTTATTATATTTCTAAAGTAATATTCGCTATGAATTGAAATGTCTTAAAATGATAACCTACCATTTTCCAGTCATTTTAGTGGCCCTAACATACCGTTATGAACATCTTAGGTCACACCGGTGACTCAGCTCAGTGTAAACATATTCCTTTCGTTTCGACCCAAACCATTACTCATCATTATAGGCATTTGAAATATTTCAAAGTGACGTATTCTAAATATATACTTACGGATACTAAAGAAAAAAATATTTATGCAATCAAAAATATTACTACTACAACTGCACATTATGGATATTTAGAGTTAATGCCCACATTATTTTGTTCAGCATTGTAATCTTAGATTTTTTTTTTGCCAATAAACTCTAATTTTGATTCGACGAGTCTGTGGCGCAGTGGGCGAAGGCCCACCTGAGATGCAGGAGTATGTGGGTTCGATTCGCCGTGAGACAAGTGTTGCATAATCTGCGAATATTTGTTTCGAGTCTGTGTGTTTTCTATGTATAATAGCGCCCTGCACACGTAAAGATCGGACCGCACATCTCCGCGATCTGTACGATTTGGACTGCGGATCAAACTGTCGTGCTAATGCAGCGTAATGATCGGACCCCGCATCAGAGACTGATCTCTGACGTGATGTGCGGTTATAACTGTGAGATTTGCCTTCGCGTCGACATGCCAGATCGGACTGTTAGCCACACGCATCTAAATGTACGTTTTGGAGTGTGGGTTGGAATAGCGCGTGCTGTTTCCCGCGGTCCGAACTTTACGTGTGCAGGGCGCTTATATATTTTTACATAAATAGGGTGAAGAAAATCTCTGTATTGACAAATACGGGCATTCCACTCGTTAAAAATAATTACAATAAAACCTTTAAGAAATTTATTTACAACATTAGATACTTTTAATTTAAGCTATGGTAACAAATTGGTTACTTACAGTTACGAATTTTATACAACATTGTATTTATACCAAACCTAAGCGTGCCAGCACACGGGCCTCACGCGACAGCCACCATCTGAACCTAGAAATGGCACCAAGCGTTGCTGATTTGCGCGACAGTCACTTCTGGTCAGTGGTAGACACCTGCGGTAGCAAAGTAACGGCCACCGACGGCCGCTACTTTGCTATAGTTTATATAAAATGTATGAAAACTACAGGAACTAGATCGATAGCAGAGTTTTGTGGTTGTAGTCGGTGGCCCGTATGCGGCCATCCATAGACACTTATTAACTAATGGTAATGATCCTTAAATGTTTTTACTATAAAGCCGGCTTTTGATAAATATTACTTCTTGAGATATAATATTTTATCATACATTTTGTCCGAAACCGTTTACACTGTGCTATATTTTAATTACATCCCCAACTATAAATATTTAAGCGATATTGGTGTATATTTTAGCACACGTCCCTGGACATCACGCCTCCTTCTGCCTTGCCTTCGGTTTTAATGGTGACGTTCGTGTACAGAAGTGTGTTTGGAATTGTTTGGATGTAATATATAGCTCAATATGTAATATACTTTACTTCCCATAGTCAAAAGCCGGCATAAATAAGGATTTTTTATATTATATTATATTTATATTTTATTATATTAACATAAACTTTGTCTATTATAAATTGCTGTAGAATTTCCTAACGTTAAATTACTAACTTCAAAAATTATTATTTCCTACTAGGTAACTTCATTCATAAAAACTGTTTGGTATTATTTTTCAAATTTAATTTTATTATAGGTCCATCATCATCATCATCATCCGACTATTGCAGTCCACTGCTGGACATAGGCCACCCCTAGTGAGCGTCATTGCGCCCTGTCTTTAATTTGACGCATCCATCTTCTACCAGCAGCCTTTCACAGGTCATCATTTCACCAGTCCAGAGGGCGACACATACTTAGTTTGCCGTTCTTCGGCGGATTTGACCAACCCACTGTCATTTTAGGTTAATTAACCTAAATTTTGTCAAACAATAAAATGGTAATCCTTATTAATCCATAGAGCTGTTTATCCAAAACATGAAAAAGCATTGGATACTCAGTTTTAGTTTATACATTTGAAAATTCGAGGAGATTTCGTTGTTCAATAAAATCGCTTATATTAACTTATTTAATATTACTTATTCTTCATTTAGTTATATTAATTTAAATAAATCAACTTGCAATAAAATAAAAATTATCTACTAATATTCACAACCAATAGCTTAGGCTGTTATTTATATGCAGATAGGTAGCCATTTACCAAATAAATTTTTATACATTTATGAAGCTTATTGAAGACAAAGATCCTCAAGTATTAAAAAAAAAACAGCCGACATATAAATGCATTGTTCTTATATTTTTAATTTAAATTATTAAACTTACTATACCGGAGTGTGAACCATACTAAAAAGTTTGCATTATAACTATTTTTAGTATGTCAATGTTTTACAAATTTACCGTTAGGGGCGTTGTTCCATTTTCATACAAAAATCAGTTTTTGACATTTAAACTTACATTCTTAAACTAAATGAATGATGTTCTTAAGCTATAATAATACTGTAATACATAATTATGTTGTTAAATAATTATTTTTTTATATAATTTTTTATACATTTTTTACTTTTAATAAAAAAAAATATTAAAAAAATCACGCAAACTTTGTGGGTCCCTATGTCTTTTACACTCAGGCCTCTTTAATATTAAGTATCAAAAAGTAGTAGCTTATTGCTGGAATGAACTTTTAAATTAAAAAGAGGTTTTTGAACTCTTACGTACCACAAAAATATGCAAACTTTGTAGTAGGTTTCTCACAATCGGGCTTCTGTAACTATGTATATATGCAGTTATTGCATATTGTTAGTATATACCTGCTCTAAAATTAAAGGAATAAGGTTGTTGGAATGTACTAAAAAAATCAATACCTGTACAAAAAATTTGAAAACTTTGTAGTATGTTTTCACACTCAGGATTCTGTTACTTATACATAAAAAAAATAGTTGCATATTGATAGTACGTACTCTTAAAAGGATTTTGAGCTGTATACATTCGTATCAAAATATATGAATGTACAAAAATTATGCATACTTTGTAGTAGGTTTTTATACTCAGGTTTATGCACCTATATATAATTTTGTAGTTGCACACTGCTAGTACGCACTCTTAAATTAAAGGAATGAGGTTCTTGAGCTGTATACATACGTACAAAAAATAATTGATTGATTCCTTCCTTCTTCGTAAGGTTAGTGGCCAACTCTGGTGTCAAAGTTTTTAGGCCGCCCGAAGGGCTTCAAATTATGTATGCCATTTATATAATATTCTAATCCAATTACGCCTCTTCTTTGGTTGGCGTAGTTTCCACTTCTGGAATTGGAACAGTTTAGACCGCTCGAAGGCTTCCAAAGGCCGCGTTTCAGTTCGTTTTGTCCATTAATTTTCATAGTTTAAAAATTTTGGATCTTGATTCTAAATATATTAATTTGATCTTGCTTACGAAATATTGATCTTGAATAATCCAAAAACATTTAACTTAAAATTCTTCGACAGACTTTACTATAAAAGTGGATCTTGAATCATTTTTCCATTCTTCAAAACTTAAATTGTACTTACTTACTTAATATTTTAGTAAATTGATGCGAGTGAGATAGAACTAAATTTCAGTTAGATTTTCTTCACGTTTTTGATCATCATACAATTGATCATACATTTTCATAATAAGCTGATTTTGACTTCATTTATTTTGCTTTTTTCACATTTCTTTTGCACTGGCTAAGTATCTTATTCAGTTTGTCATTCTTCACATACAAGTTTTATCAATAAACCAAGAGCGCGACGCCATTTTTGTGCTGTGGGAAATTATTAGTCATATAACTTGAATTCATTAATTTTGACCGGCCTTAGGTCAGTTAGTAGTAGGTGGCCTTCTGAGCTGCAGTTCGCGGGTTCGATTCTTGCCCAGGACAAACATTTGTGTGGTGAACATGGATGTTTGTCCTGTGTCTGGGTGTTATAAGAGTATTTATGTATGTTTATCAGGCTTTGTCTCGTTTGGGATCAGTTAGCAGTGTGTAACAAGTCCCGTATAAAAAAATACTAGTAGGTAATTAATATAGATCGTTCTCAACTCTTTTTTAGAACAAGTATTCCAAAATACTTTCAAGACGCGATGAAATGAATCATCGAATACCGAGACCACGCAAACAACGTTGTGCGTTGTGTACCAAAGATCTTTGCCGTCATTTATCGATGTATTGTAAAATCCTATTAAAATGGTCTCCGATTTGGTCCTAGAATATCTTTAAGATAAAGTTTTGATTTTGAAAAAACCAGCATCAATTTCTAATTGATATTGCTAGTATTATTTTATCGATTAGCTTTGGTAGTGCCTGGAATTTATACATGTATTTATTTGCCAACTCATGATATTGTTCAGATTGTGAGATCTAATACTAATAGAATTGTGCATTTTTCAACTTTTTCGTGAAAAAGTTAAATCACAAAATTTCATCTTTTGTATTTAAGAAAACTTTGTACATTTTGTGGCCATTATTTTAAAACGATTTCTGAAATAATTTCGTCTCATAAAATCATACTAAAATCGAAAATTTACTAAACCTAAAACAATCACAGATAGTAATACTGGTTGTAAGTTAGACGCACCTGAAGTCCTCGGCTTATAGTTATTAGAATCACAGTTTTTATGTTTATCCTCTCCTAAACACATAGCGTATGCCATTAGATGTGGTATGACATTTTGCTCGTAACTTGCTGTGAAGAGATGTTGGTAGGGGCCTATTGCGTAGACCGACACGTCTTCACCACCATGTGTCTCTGAGTCTAGAGGCACCAGGCTCGGGTAGGAGTAGTCAAGATCCCCTGTACAGAAAGTAAGGGTTTGGAGGCAAAACAAATAAACATCAATTGTTATCATGACTCATTGTTCTATCATTGACGGCCTCTGTGGCGAAGTGGGCGAAGGTCCGCCTGAGACGCAGAAGGTTGCGGGTTCGATTCCCGCTGCGGGACAAATGTTTGCATGTTCTGTAAATATTTGTCTCAGGTCTGGGTGTTTTCTATGTATGATGATGGTAGGTAGGTATGTATTTACAGAAAAAAAATGTATAGTATATCAATCATGTGGTTCATTATTTACTTATTTATTTATTTATCAACAACGAACAGACATGAGTGAACACCGTTACTGTTACTGTCAACCTGAGTCATCCCATTGTAGAGCAAAGGCCTCCCACAGGCTTTCCATCCACTTCAATCCTGCCGTAAAGTTTCCCAATCTTTTTGGAAGAAGTCTAGTTCGTCACGGTATAGTACGAGTGAACAGACCACATGAAAGAATAAATATGAGCCTGGTAGAACCAGCTTCCTCAACAAGACAGAGTTGCTCTGCCGAATATGTCTGGGTCTAGAGTAGAGCCGAGTACCAGCGCCGGTCAAAGTCAGCAATCTTCATCAATTTGACTTATTATCCAAGCAGCTAGAGAATCTAACGTTGGAAGTCGCTAAGTTACATGCCATATTTATGATTATGATCAACAGATCTCTCTCTATGACTATCTTCAGCTTCTGCTCAGAACATATTATCTACTACTGATGCCTTAAAGAAGGTAATCAGAGACAAGTCTAAACATTGAATTTGGTAGGTAAGTAAACAACAATTTTTCTATAGCTTAGCATTCGACTGTCGAGATTGGCACACGCAAATGGGGAGCTATACTTACCCAGTAGTGGGTGAATTCAGGATGCGGATGATGATGATGATGATGTGCTAGCATTCTATGTGAAACGTTGCAAGTCTCTCACTAAAGAATGAGCTAATCTAGGTTTATCGATGGATTAGATGCAATAGACATTACTCAACAGTAAATTCTGAATATTGTGGAAAATAAAAACAAGACATATTGTTACGGTGATGGGCAATTGCTCCTTGGTAAAAGCAAGGATAAATTGAATAAATTGGTAGGTTTTTTTAGATTTGAATCTATATTACGCTGTGAAAGCCAAGAGATGTACACCAACTTTCATTATTCGATCCGGAAGTTCATGGGTTTCATTGGATTTTGCAATTAGAAAAAATAATGTGCGCATTACAAACAAGCTCGAAAAGATGAAGAAAAACATTGTGAGAAAATTCACGACTATCCTGTTACTCATTTAGGACTAAGTATAAACATATCCCCCTTCTTCCTAGAGGAGGCTTATGTCCAGCATTGGGCGGTGTTGTTGTCGATACTCACTTGTTAAAAACTGATTATCCATCGTAACATCCACTCTTCCACCAGCCATTATAGAATTAGCTTTGCCATTAGCGTAGCTAATGGTAGTATAAGGTATTCCATCCAACCCCTCTGCAGTATCTACCGTGCTTAAAATATCGTTCCCCCTTGACGGGTAGCCGGCCACCGTCATAGTATGGGCATGGTCAGCGCTGACGACGATCAGGGTATCTTCTTCATTGGTCAGAGACTTGGCTTTCTTGATTGCTTTAGAGTATTCAACAGTTTCGTCGAGGGCTAGGTGAGCGAGGCTGTCGTGGTGTGCGTGGTCTATTCTACCTCCTGAAAATTAAAATAAGAATAAGTTTTTTTTTATTAGTACAGTTCTTCACTGGGACAGTTTGTCGAATCTAAAACAATATCACGTTCAGAAAAATATATATTGAGTCATTTGCTCTTTCTTAATTATAATGGTTTTATGGTATAGTAACATTTTTGGTCATCGTGATTTTTTCCAAGAATTCAGTAAAAATTTTACGAAAAAAAAATGTTTCAACTCTGTTTCGAAAAAATAATTTCATTCCATTAAATAAAAATCTTGCGTAAGTTGGTTAAATACAAGTAAAAACTGGATGCTTACCTTCGACGAATAGGAAGTATCCCTTGGGACTTCTGCTCAGCATCTTGATAGCCACCTCCACCATCTCCTCCAAAGTTGGTTGGTTCTGTGCCTTCAAGTGGTAGTCCATGTGGTCACTATTGAACAGACCCAGCAGGTATTCTGGAAGGTCTTCTGAGCTAAACGCCTGGAGAGTGAAAATAGCAATGATTCTGAAATATTTCTGTGAGCCGTTGAGCTGATTCCTAGTCGTAATGACTTTACAACTTTAGTTTTTAGGCTGCTCGTCTCCAACATGGCTAAATGCCAGAAAAAGCCGAAGCCAACCTCGTGCCAAAGCACGAAAGATGTCAATGCCTCTAAACAATCGCCTATTTAAGCTAACTGTGGCCTATGTAATGTCTATATTAGAGGTGTTAGCAGCTTGGATAATTTACTAAGAACATAGAGGTCATGTCATGAAAGCTTCGATCCTAATAAACTACGTTCATATTAGCTTGGAGTCAAAGCCAAGACCATAGTTTAATACGCACTTAGAAGAAGGGATTCAAAATTCACCATTTTTATACGTGTGACATGTAATAAATACACTCGAGAGCAATGAATCCGGGTCACTCAAAGAATCCAAAAAATCTCGGAAAGTAAGAATGCTAGGTTAATGCAATAAATTGTATTTAATAGACAATTTAATACTCCTTAAATGAAAGTATTAAAACTTCTTAGTTATTGTAAAGTTATATCATAAAAAAATCAAATTTGAAAAGGGAACACTGTCGAAGATGGAACTACGAAATTACAGGATTTGTTTTTGCTTTTGTTTGTAATCTGTCATTTATGTTGGTACATAAACCAGGTTGATAGTGCTCAATATTCATTATTCAAGCTGAAATCATGTCGCTTACACTTGAAGAATGCACCAGAATACTTACATTGGTGGAAACCGGCCGGAGTCAGCGCGATACAGCCAGGACTGTCGGTGTGTCGCTGTCAACAGTACAAAGAGTTCTCCGACGTTACGAAGAAACTGGTTCTAGCCTACGCTGACCAGGAACGGGCAGAACTAGGTGTACCACAGCACGAGAAGTCCGATACTTGGTGAACACCATGCTTCGAAATCGCTTTCTCACAGGAACTGAACTCACAAATCAGTTTCGACGCCTCGGAGGAAGTAACCCAAGTGCATGGACAGTAAGACGTCGGCTTGCTGAATCTAACTTAGAACCCCTTAGACCTGCAAACGGCCCTAAACTGGAGCGTGGCCATCGTATTTCAAGACTAAGATATGCCCAGAACCACGTAAATTGGAGTATTGAAGATTGGTCGAAAGTTATGTTCTCCGACGAATCAAAATTTATGCTCTACAAGCACGATGGAAGACACAGAGTGTATAGAAGACCAGGGGAAAGATTCAAGCAAGCATGCATCGAAGAAAAAGTAGCCTACGGTGGTGGGTCTGTACTTGTGTGGGCCGGAATTTCCTCTGAAAGTCGCACAGAGCTGGTGATCATAGAAAACGGCTCTTTAACTAGCGTAAGATATGTGGAAGAAATCCTCAACGAACACGTTGGTCCATTTATGGTCAATTTGGGTGAGGATGCTATATTTATGCATGACAATGCCCGACCTCATACAGGTAGGATTGTGAATGACTACCTTCAAGAGATGAACATTACTTGTATGGAGTGGCCAGCGCGCAGCCCGGATATCAACCCGATCGAGCATGCTTGGGACGAGCTAGGGAGATGCGTAAAACAACGAAACCCTCCCCCAATCACGCTTCCTGAGCTCAAAATTGCTCTCACAGAGGAATGGGAGAATATTCCCCAAAATCGTATAAGGAACTTGGTGTACAGCATGCCAAACCGCGTAAACGCAGTAATGGAAGCACGAGGAGGTAATACGAAGTATTGAAATTAAGAAAATCGTCATAAAGTTCAAAAATTTCATGTTTCCTATTTTTGTTTTAAGGAGAGATCAGCAGTTTTTTTTCTTTATGTAATTTTGTGTAAATAAAATGTATGGTGACTCATATTTTTTTAACTTTCATTTAAGGAGTATTAAATTGTCTATTAAATACAATTTATTGCATTAACCTAGCATTCTTACTTTCCGAGATTTTTTGGATTCTTTGAGTGACCCGGATTCATTGCTCTCGAGTGTATGTTTATGTTTAACAAATAAACGTTTCTAAACTTACCTAAATATTTTATTATATTTAAAAGCGTCCGTCTCAATGTATTTAAAACTAACAGATATATTTTTGGTTCCTATGAAATTGATAGTTACTCGTATACTTACGTAGGTACTTAGCGATTTATGGAAAAAATAATTTTCAATCAAATTATTTAGTTTAAATTTTGTTCCCTTTTATAAAAAATATCAAGAACTGATAATTCCTTGTTCTCGGAAGTTACCTTCATAAGCTCGACTCTGTCAGTGACGTAAAGATGAGAAGCGTTCAGTTGCTGCTTATGCGCATGCCAGGCTTCCGTTAGGTCCAAGCCGTCCAAGCGCTTGCCTGATGATGTAGGAGTGTTAGTGTCGTTTGGAAGGAATTCCCTTCTGCCTCCACCCATTATCACCTGGAAATCAAAATATGAATATTTTTACAAGAAAAAACATTTAAAAAAACCAACAAGGTAGGTCCTGATCAAAATAGCCTCAAATTAAATTAATCTATAATAGTCGGATTTCAAAATACACCAGCCTGAAGTCTTATTATAATAGCAGACGACAAGAAAAACATTTTTCATTATTCTTAGACATAGAGACATAGACATAGACAAACGTTTATTTACTACATAAGTACACATACAACATTATTATTCAATTTAACAGTTTATGTTTAACCTACATACTTACCTAAATAATTACTATTAACAAGAGATTCTTATTTATTTATAACTTTTGGGAGCGCACGTAAAAGTTTATCTTAAAGTTTTAGCATAAGGATCAGATTACCTTGAACTGCTTTCCAGGGTTGTCCATCACTAGCTGATAGGCAATGTCCTTACAGCCAAGGTACAGGCACTCTTCAGGCACATCAGCATCAGACTCCCAAAGCCGTTCTGAAGTGTGCGCGTACATACCAGCTGGTGAAGCATGGGTTACTCTGGTTGTGGTAACAACACCTGAAAATCGAAAAAATGTGGCTGGTTAATTAACTAGTTGTGATAAAATGCCTCTGTGGAGCAATGGCCAAAGGTCTGCCTGAGACGCAGAAGGTTGCGGGTTCGATTCCCGCTTCGGGACAACAAATGTTTGCATGTTCTGTAGATGTTTGTCTCGGGTCTGGGTGTTTTTTATGTATGATAGGTATGTATTTACAAAAAAAAATATTTGTAATATATCAATCACGTGGTTCCCATATAACAAGCTCTGCTTAGTTTGGGGCTACATGATGATGTGTGATTACGTCCCCCATTTTTTTTAAATGAGTGCTTTGTCAGTTTTAAATTGGAAATAGTCAAAATCCTTCATTAGGATATACAAATTTATAAAAAAAGACTATGAATAAGTAAAGTCAGGACTGGGAACACTAAAGAAGATAAAACCATAAAGAGCTTGAATTGCGATTGAATTTAGAAAAAGGGGGCCTTATGTATGAAGTTGGGTGTAAGGAGTTCTAACTTCTGGGTTCTAACCCAAGTCATCGTCACCTACCCGTGATGCTCCCTGCTAAATAACAAACGGAACTCTGGCGGTCAGCTGACTACGGTATAGCGCAGCTTAGGTACCTACATTAGTACAACTAAATTCCATGCAAAGTGCAAATGGGCAGTATTGCTGGACGTTATCACATAGCATCATGTAGTCCCAAACCAAGCAGAGCTTGTTCCCATAATGGGAACCACATTATTGATATGCTACATAAATACCATTTTTTTTTGTAAATACATACATATAAAAAAAATATAAATATCTGCTTAACATGCAAACATTGGTCCCGTAACGGGAATCGAACCCGCAACCTTCTGCGTCTCAGGCGGCCTTCGCCCTCTGCGCCACAGAGGCCGTATCATCGGCGCTGTGTGAGAAACTGTGCCCTGCTATCTAGAGCCTTCATGCTCTGCATGGAGATTATGGACATATCCATCTTCTAATTAGGGGACCGTTATCCAGAACGTAGTAGGTTGGTATACGTTGAAGAACTACAACGAGTGTGAAGAGTGAAATGGCGACGCACACCTTGGACTGCTAAGAACACAAAGCGCGTAGGATAACAGTTACGCTACGCCATACTTGTACCTAATATCCAAAGGAATTCGAACCATTAAATTAATTTTTTTATTTATTTATTTGCTTACATTTACTACAAACTCAAACTCAAACTCAAACTCAAAATTCATTTATTCAGAAGGAACTGTATAGTACACTTTGAAACGTCATTTTTTTTTAATTTACCACCAATTCGTAACGCGACCAAACAGAGAAGAATTGGCAAATACCTCTGCTTGGCTTATATTTTTTTAACGTCATTGTTCTTAATAACTATTACATTGTTTTTGATGGAGGTGGAGGCAGTTTCATCCCAAGCTTTTTTGCCATATAAATAATCAGATATTTTATAATAAGCTTTATTACAGAGATTACGTTTAACAACATTTTTGAATTTATTTACAGATAGATTACTCACGTCCTTTGGTATTTTGTTAAAAAATCGTACACACATCCCTTTAAAAGATTGACTAACATTATGGAGCCTTACAGTAGGAACAGCTAGTCTATCTTTATTTCTAATGTAATATAGTAATAACAAATTTATATAAACAGGTCATATAAACCCTTTTAGGGCACTGCAAAGTGAGTCAAGTCGTAGTTCGTTCTACAAAAAAAAATGTCAATAAATGATAAATTCAAAGCAATACAAGTCAACAGCTACAAATAATATTAGTTTTTTACCTATTTTTACTTATACCTAAGTCAAAATATACCTACACGTAGTTCAATGACAATAATGCCTATTGACGTAGGAAATAATGAAAGGTAATACCTTATATCAATCATGTGGTTCCCATAATACAAGCTCTGCTTAGTTTGGGGCTACATGATGCTGTGTGATTACGTCCCGCATTATTTATTATTTATTATTTAATATTATTAACATTTGTTAATAAAGGTCCTACTGTCTTAATTTTTACGGTCAGCGTTTATAATGAAATAAACGAAGTAGTTTTAGCACCTAATTAAGCAGGAAAATAATCAAAAGTATTGCCAATTCAATCAATTAAAACTCTAGGTTAACTATACAAGATTACATGGTCATGCTGAATATAAAAGTCCAATATTGAGGCCTTTGTTGCAAGGTTGAAGTTTGAAAAAATAAATATCGTTATTATTATCACAGTGTTTTCAACAGGTAAGTGTATCATAGAACAGTTGTCCTATTTTATTACAGAACAATAAACCAATAAAATACGAAATTGGACATGAAACCATTCAGACATCCTCAGGAATTTGCTCATTATCTGACGTCAATCTATTGACTTGATTCACTAGATTTACATACTTTAAAATTTAAAGATTGGGCAACTTCTAAAATAACATTTAAACGGTAAGGTAATGTAAATTGGTAGGTATAAATGTTAATACAAAGAAGAAAAGTAAGTACGAAATGTAAGCATTCCAGAAAACAGAAAACTACTCATAACACATTGATACCTAATGTTATTCTGATCTTCTGTAAGGTAAAGATCCTCTCCAGGCGGCCTGCTCCTATTTTAAATAGGAAGCCTCGTTATGCCCAACCTATTTCACTAGAATAATTATTAGTTAGAAGTCCTATATCACCAAATTTATCGACATACCTCATGAATGAGCAACCTGAAGAGGCTGGTGAAATCTGTCGAATAACTGACAACTTTTGGGGTAAATTATTTTTAGGGTATTATAATAAGTAACTAAGGCCTGCTTTAACGTTATGTACACTTACCAACATCAAGTCCATGATCCAGAGCCCACTGTCCGATAGAATGCGACCAGTTCGGCTTGTAGAGCTGCGCAGAGCAGGAGCCGCGGGTCACGTTGCCGTCCAAGCCAATCACCCCGTACTTCGTCTTCACACCGGTTAGGTATGCTGTGGCGGTGCACGCGGAGTCAGCTACTTGCGCATCTATGCAGTATGTCTGGAGAATAATATTTATTGGTTCTATAAGAACCGAGCAAGCGAAGGATTCTAAAATTGAATCACGAGCGTAGCGAGTGATTAAACAATTAGAATCCTGGGCGTTAGCGAGGGAATCAAAAGAGCACGAGGTGAAAAATCTTTGCACTCGAGTGCAACACGTAACTTTTCATCCCACCTCAGCGAGGAAATGAATAAATGCAAAAAAAAGATTTACATTAGTTTAACATTTAAAGTTTAAAAAATAAAGTACACCAAGAAGTCTGAAGTCTTATCAAATTAAAAAAGGTTGTATGACAAATTCGGCACCATGGAGGTAGAAGTAAATAGGTTTAATAATGTTTTGAATTCACAAACTCTCTTCTAAATTCAATTTTACTTTATCATCTAGTGGATAAAAACAGCTTTTACACTCAGATATCGAAGAGCAAAAATACTCTTTCCAAGATGGGGGGATGAAAAATAATTTATCAATAGATATTTGGTTTATTTATATAATTAATCTTTATATAATAATGTAACAAAAGCCAAACCTGTGGTTTGTATTATGATGGTGGTAGGCGTGCTTTAAACTTAAAATTACTACAACTTTTTAACTTACTTTTACAAGGTTTTATTTAGCTTGCCTTGTTAGTTAAGTAGTTAAAACTTGTAATAGATTTAATTCTGTATGAGATTATTAAAAATGTAAGAATAGCTAATTATGTAAAATGGGTGTATCCCCACAGCACTCCTTTGCAGGTGAAATTTCAGGAATTAATTCTTTAGTGCACCCTATGTAATGAACATGCTAAATTAATAATATTTCGATACAATTTACTATAGTATTTGCTGATTTCAGAAAAGCTAGATATGTAAAATGAGTAGCAGGTAGTCCGCAGCTCCCTTTTACAGATTAGAACTAAGGAAATGACGTTTTAACCATCCACACTATGCAAGGAAAGTGCTCTCCAAATTTTAAGTTTTCCTTGACGATTTAGGCTACGTCTAAACCTATTATGATAAGATTGACTTTAATGCCTTATCTCACAATAAAGACTGTCGGTAATCGCGTTATGATCACCAAATCATTATACAAACATTACCTACACATTATCTAAACACAAAAAGCTTGACAAATAGTTTTCGCTTATTTACATAGACTATAATAGTCTTAATCTTATAATAGCTTATTTGCATGGTCAAAAACGCGTAGTGACAGAAAATATGCATGAACTATACTTTGAAGAATTGTTTTCATTACATAAAGATGAAACAAGCGCATTGCCTTGCTGATTTTTTTGTCATAGTTACATCCATCCTTCACAAAGAGCTCTACAATTGTGTTTTCACTTCTCTTGCTCAAAAAGTGTATCATAATAGTGTAGCTTAGCGGGCCTAAAACTCGAGTTCAATACCTCGGGCTAAAAAGTATTTTTTCTTTTTAATTTTTGTCTAAAATCATCAGCCTGTACAAAGCATTCGTTCTCTTACATAAAAACTCAACTTCTTGGTGTTCCGTCAATCTTTTTTTTTTTTAAAATAGAACCGTCTTGATGATGTTTTATGAAGGTTGATTAATTTTTAATAAAATTTATGATAATTGTCTAATTTTGAATTGTTTTATTTTCTCGCAATCGAAGTGAAAAGTAGAGTGTTTTACACGGGCCAAAACCACCCATTATAACTCGGTCTTGTCATCCTCGTATATAATGGGATGGTTTAGTCCCTTGTAAAACAATCTACTATTTTATAGTTGTTTCGTAATTACTAAAGTTTTTTTCTTTCGGCATAATAGTACCTTGGAAATTTTGTATTACTATATAAATAAATAAATAATAAAATACATACATATTATTCATAGGAAACACCCAGAACAAATTATATGAAAATTTGTTAAGATTTTTGTTTAAAAGATTCAGTTTTCTAATTATATTATATCCTTCAGCGGCGTAAGTTGAATGCGGAAGAAGTATAAACAACAAACAAAACCATTCAGATAAGTTGAGAGATTTGCGGTAGCGGCAATGGCTCAATGTAAACAAGGTTCATTACACCTGCAAGCACCACAACGAAAGCCCAATCAACCTTATTCAACCAATTTACCATTTGACTGGAAATTAAAAGTACTTTCTAAGCGCAAAAGAAATGTGTGAGGGCATTATGTAGATTAAGACAAACTGACGGCCTTGACCTTAACATCTTGACAAAATCCGCAAAAAAAAACGACTGGTCTAAACATATGGTGTCCAAAATAATACTGCTTTGCCCAACAACAGCGTTTTCTGCTTGGCATCTCGCATTATTTTTCATTAACCGAAATGCATTTTGGAAATAGACCAAATTAATAGTTCTAAAATAATTTTCTTCAATAACTCATAATATAAAAAAGTTTATTATAATGTACTTAAATGAATAATTAATTTACAAATTCGATAATTTATAACAACTTTTTATTTATGTTATGAGCTAAGATGTGTATTGTCTTCTTTTGATTTGTAATTACATTTTTCAATCAATATATTAATATTATTTAATTTTGTATGCTTTTATGCCGATCATAGTTGTACCTACAATTTAGTACAACCCATTGTAACCCATGTTTTGCAAATAAAAAATCTGAATCTCAACATCGTGGAATATACACGGAGTGTTCTTTCTTAGTAATAAGTATATACATATTATATTGTTTTTTGTTAGTGACGTAAGTAAAAAGGTTAAGTGTCTGGTCAAGCCTTTTCGGCAAATTTCCAGTTTATCCGTCATTTACCTCGATGACAATGAATAAGCAATACAACACAATAAGAGGAAGGAAGTCGTGGATATAATCTTCACGGCAATCTGTATTATCAGGCTGACCGTGTACTGCCCCCAAGGTTATGGAGACTTCATGATACTAGTACTTTATCGAAAACAGGAAAATTGAAGAGATTGTATGTACATAGATTGACGTGGTTATCATTTGCTTAATTTTTCTAAACGACTTCAAAAAGGAGGTCCTCAATTTGTTGTATCATGACTCTGTCATTAAAGAACCGATTTGTAAAAGTATATTTTTGTTTGGGAGAGTATTCTTCCCGTTTGGTCCCATTCACCCCTTAGAATAAATTTCTTTGAAGATGGTTTTTTGCCATCACTCTCTGTGCAGTCACTGCTTGGATGGGTGCCATTTAGTGGCTTTAGATCTGAGCGCTTTCGTGCTTCGGAAAGCACATAAATATGTTGGACCCGGTTTTCAGTCGTTAAGCCATATCGGAGGCCTTTGACCTTAAAAATCCGCACCAGGGGTCGCTATTAGCTCATACGAAAAAGAATAACTTGAAAGAATTAACTATTGACCATGTTCCTGTGGGTAACACCGACTAGGCTGAGAGGATGGTATATGTACTGGGCAAGCCTACTCTATCTAACCATGTTCGAGATACAACAGCGTCCCAGTCAGTGAGGAAAAGCTACCACTCGACGTTGTATAAATCATCTGTACTAAATGCAAAGGCCTCAGTACAAAGTTTCAAATGAAAAACGTTGACTGCAGGCTACAGGATATGTGATTCAATACTTAAACCACTATTATACATTAGCCATTAGAAGCAGCTAGATTCCGGTATAGTTGCCAAACTTGAACGTCAGTCTGCATGGCGTAGCACTGCCCGAGCAATAAAGATTAGCGGAAAAAATATTCGTTATTACGAATTATTATCGTCAAGTATATGGTACATCATTATAATATCTATCTATCTATCCATTTCCACAATTTGCAGCCACGTCCCCAAGTTCCAATAGTGAGTAAAAATTGCGACTTGACTTTGATTAAAATCGACCACCTACATAACCAGACTTTATCAGTCCACTGCTGGACATAGCCTCCCATAATAAAAAGAAGGCTATGCCCAATGCCCATAATTCCCACTGGGCATACGAGTTTGGAATGACAGAGCACAGTTTTGCACCGCCGCCATCACCATCGCCCATCAGCGGTCAAAGAATTTGTGGGATTCTGTGTCGGGGTAAGACTGTGCTATGCCGCAATCAGTCGGCCGCCCGAGCCACGTTTGTTATTTAACAGGGTGCACCACGTACCGTAAAATTTGGCTTGGATTCCGATAACGGAGGTTAGAACCCCTTATACCCCGTTTTGAAATTTAAAATGATCTAGACCACATATATAGAAGAGAACTAGATAAACTCTTAAAATTCAATACGGCTGATCTCTACTTTCTTATGTCCAATATCATCAGAAAAGGATGCATACTTATACATATCAATGCGACTTCAAAAAGTTTATTACGAATATTATTTTTATTATTTTTTAATATTGTTTTTACGAAGTCGCAGATATCGCATTGAGATAAAGTATGCATCCTTTTCTAGCAAATTATATATTATGGACATAAGAAAGTAGATATCAGACGTATGAGTTGACGTTCAGAGCATAGTGAATTTTAAGGTCTTCTATATCTGTGATCTATACTTAATGAATAGTGAAGGTGATAGGCGATATTATCATAGAATTGACGTCGTGACACTGACGTCACGTCACGTACGCGCGACCTCGCGGGGTTCCCTTGAACGTGACATCCACTCGGTCAAATGCATTCTGTGGAATTTATGGTTAATTAACTATACTAATTGATAGTGGGCAATACCTAGATATTGTAAAGTGAAAATACATATATATTTATATGCTTGAGATAGAGAGTAATCAGTCCGTAAAACCTTAAGTCAGAAATCTTCAATTCTTTTTTGTGTAGTAACCCCTAATGGTGGACCAAATCTAGAAATAAAAAAGATTTAGACTAGCTTTAGTCCGCAGCAGCAAAAGGAAATCTGCAAAGTCACAGTCGTCGAGTTTCCAGATTATTGGTTTTCTACAAGTTCAATTTTGGTGAATATGCCCTTAACGTACACGACCTGATCCCACTTTCCCCTTTTATGACTGGAAAAGCAGACGTACTGCAAAGTACCAGTACTACCCACATACCTGGTCCACATCCCTTGCCGTACCATCCCACCCCATCCAAGACATCCCTTGTGGAATGAAACTTGTTTCAAGCGTCTGTTTTCCCCGACCAGTACATTCTTGGAGTCTTCAAATCTAGAGTGAAACGGTTCATTGGTACGGTCATTGGCCAAAATTTTTTGTAACGCTGACAAATAAGAATGATCGCCCTACTGCTGGAGTCGGGCATAACCGTAAAGTGTTATTGTTATGAGTATATAAAAGAACATGAGAAACGTGCAACATGGTTCATTACCTATTATTTATGATCCACGTGTTTTCAGCTGTTTTATTGTTGTTGTACTTACTTATTAGGTTGTACTAATAAACAATACCTAGTAAATATATACTGAAATTATAATATTTTATACAAGCGGGAAATATGAAGTTTTACGCGAGTCTGTACGGTAAGAGAATCATAATAATGATGATCAAATTAAATGATTTAATTACATACCTTACCCAGCCACATGATGATGATGCTGATAAGGATGATGATGATGATGAGGTATAGGTTACGAAATGAGAAACTCATGTGCAGACTTAGTTAATTAGCGCTGGTCTTAAATTGTGACCGTTGATAGCCGACATTTTCACCATTAAGATACGAGTACATTCAGATATTGCTTGGAACGCAAATCAACAATGTTTTTGTTAAATTGTATTTATATTTTAACTAAATGTTTGCATTATCTACTGATATTTGTCTCAGGTCCAGGTGTTTATTAAGTTAAATTATGTATGTATGAACAAAAAAAATTAAAAGTATATCAGTCATGTGGTTTTCATGATACAAGCACACATTATGTTCAGAATAATTTACTTATCGTTTTAAGGACATTATGTGTAAAAACAGAAACCCTACTAGGTAATAAGACTTCGCTGTCCGTCTGTCTGTCGATCCGTCTGTCTGATACAAGGCAGACGGATCATCTCATGAACCATGATAGCTAGACAATTGAAATTTTCACAGACAACAAAAAACTAAAAACGGAAAAAATAAATATTTAAGAGGGCTCCCGTACAACAAACGTGATTTTTTGCCGTTTTACTGTCACCAGGCCCATACAACATACGTGTTTTTTTGCCGTTTTTGCTCGATATTAATAATGGCAACAGGTAGACGCTTCAAATATTCACTGAATATGTATTTGTATATTCACTTCAAAAATAAATAATTAAATGAAAATAAAATAAATAAAGGGCTCCCATAAATGTATAGATTATGGTATATGGTATGGGTTTTATTTGCGACCATTTCGATCATCTCTGTTGGATGACACGAGTTCAGCCTAGGCTTCTCTAAAATTACAATAAACTATATAATCTAGGCCGAAATAAACCTTCGCTACACTCAATAAGGTTCAGTTTACATTGAAATTTGAGACTGCTAGATCACTGAGAAAGTGGCATCTGAGATATGAAAAAAGCAAACTCCAACTTTTTGTGACGGATTAGTTTGTACAAACGGCGTGAAAAGTAATTGTTAAATTAGAATTAAACAGTTTATTTGGAAAACTTTGTTTTAGAATTTCATGCGTGTTTTTTTTAAGCTTTAGCATATTCATAGATTGCCTTTTTCTGCTCTGTTGCTAATTTCGTCAGTCAATTCGATGCCAAAGCAGTCGCATTATTATTATAGATATGAAAGTTTATGCAAGTAAGTAAGTCTGTTATTTTAATCCTTTAATACACTAAAAAACGTACAATGGCGGACTTAATGCTGATTCAGCATTTCCTGTCCAGTAAAATAAAGAGAGGGAAATATATCACTACCTTTCTATCGACTAAAATGCAATAGGTACCTAAAAAATATTTGAAAGTTAAAAAATAATAAAATAATAGAGTTCCCACTCAACTCCGTAACGGCTGAACGGATTTAGGTAAAACTTGGAATATTCATAGTTTTTTTTACCTGGATAATCACATTAGCTACTTTTTAGGCCACCAGCGGAAGCCAGTTACACCATACTATATACTATTCATCCAAATCCGTTCAGTAGTTTCTACATTCATACTCACAAACTTTCGCATTTATAATATTAGTAGGATTAGTAGGAAGTAGGATAATATGAAGAAGAATTTTTATGTAGATATATCTTGGTTTATATCTAGGTAGATAAGCTGTTGGTCTTCCAAATCCTATGCTACTTCCTACTTCCTACTTCCTTTGTGAGTATGGATGAATGGATGAATGTTTGTTACTCTTTCACGCAAAAACTTAGTTGTGCACATATAAACAACATAGTTTGTGACCTGGATTAACACATAGGCTACTTTTATCCCGGTACCACGCGAGCCAAGCCGCGGGCGGAAGCTAGTATTATAAATGCGAAAGTTTGTGAGTATGAATGTGTGGATGTATGGATAAATGTTTGTTACCATTTTACGCAAAAACTACTGAACGGATTTGGATGAAACTTGAAATATACCTACATAGTTTGTGACCTGTATTAACACATATCCTACTTTTATACCGGTACCACGCGAGTGAAGCCGCGGGCGGAAGCTAGTAAATAATTAAATAAGCAAATATTGTTAGAAAACGTTTGAGTCAAAATTTGTCTATGAAAAAGTATGTAATTTGTAATGAATAGGTATGTATGTATTTAAAAAACAAAGTATTTAATTACATACTTGTATATGAGTGATGTGGTTGCCATAATACAATCTCTTCTTATTTTATCATATGCTGTGTTATGGAGTCCAGCATTGTTTTTTTATTATTATTATCTGATTTTATAAAAAACACAATAAGATGAATAAATCCGCAATTTATATATTTACTGCTCGGCAAAATGTTAACTAAAACTCGAGTTTTTTCGATGACTGTATCGTTTGTTGTGATTTTTTTGCTCATTTCGATACAAAGCTTACATAACCTATTGTACCAGTTTCCTTCCCAATTCTTTAGTTTACTTTGATTATTTAGTACCAGTTTGCAACGGCATCACCTGAATTGTAATATAATTGTTATATTCGGGCTGCAGTCTCGACTTTTTTGTTGACTACCGATATATCGCTAAGTGTAAGGTCACAAAAATCATCTTCCTGAAAATTAGGAAAAAATATTTACCTGTAAAGACGAGTAATTCAATATTTTAATTAATGTTTCTTAAAATTAAAATTAGGTACCTAGATAAAAATAAATGCACTTGAATTGGGTAATTAATTAATTAATTTAATTGGCGGCTGGCTGATTGCGGTATAGCACAGCCTACATTGGCACAGCAACAATCCCCTGGCCACCGACGGGCAGCAGCGTCGGTGGTGCGAGAAGCTGTGCCCTGCGATCCCCAACCCGCATGCCCAGCGTGGATATTATGGGCATATCCCCCTTTATTAGGGGAGGCCTATGTCCAGCAGTGGACTGATATAGGCTGGTGTGGTGGTGGTGGTGGAATTGGGTAAAATAGAACCAGAAAAAGATAAAATAGTATTTATAAAGCCATGACAAATTTGAAGAAATTTGATAAATATAATATGATTCATCTAATCGACGGTTTTAAATCCAAATACTTACATAAATAAAAAATATCTCTTTTGTGTAGATTATTTACAAAAATATATAAATAATTAAACTACGGTGTTGGTTGACACGGTGTAGTAATACATCTAGTATTATATTTTTGAAGTAACTTAATATTGTGAAACTGTTTGTTTACCCAAATACATAAAAGAATTAAATAAATATATATTTTAATAATTATACATAGAACATACTTAAGACAAGTATTTGCAGAAAACACAAACATTTGTCTAAAGGCGGGAATCGAACCCACAACCCCGCGTCTGAGGCGGGCCTTCTGCCACTGTACCACGAGATAGTCACGAGATATTTACTCTCGTAATTATAAACTAACTAGCTTCCACCCGCAGTTTTACTCGCGTGGTACCGGTACAAAAAGTAGCCTATGTGTTAATGCAGGTCACAAACTATGTATATTCCAAGTTTTATCCAAATCCATTCAGTAGTTTTTGCATGAAAGAGTAACAAACACTCATCCATTCATCCATTCATACATCCATACTCACAAAATTTTGCATTTATAATATTAATTAGGATAAGTAGACCACGCGATCGAAGCCGCGGGCAGAAGCTTCTTTGACTTTATAAAAGGGAGGTTAAGCTTACCCTTGCTAATCCACTGACAGGAAACCTTTCAAAGTCTAGTACTGACTCCTCGCCCAATCCTCGCTCCAATTGTCCGTAGAAAGTCCTGGCCGCCATGATGGTAGCTTGAGACATTCCATCTCCTGGAAACAAAAAAATAATATCACGTAATTTTTTTGATGTTTAATAATAAAAACAGAAGTTTTAAAACCGACGTTGACTGCGGGTCACAGACACACAGTGACACTTCGCGCCAAGCCCAAGCAACAGCAACCCGGCTACAGCAAGTGTGTTATCAGCACTGAAAGCGAAAATATACGTCCAACGGTCCAGCAAGTAAATCCTAATGGTTCTAGATTGATAAAGATTAGATTGATTTAGTACACGAGATCTCGTTTTTTTGTGTACTAGGTGGCTCGTAGAGTACCGAGATTTGGTGAAATTTAGGTTCATTGAAATTTCGTTGGTTCGTAGTTTTGTCTATGTGCATAGCTGTAGAGCTGGAAATAGGAACTACCTTTTAAAGACTGGTAGTAATTGTACATGCACAACTGTTCAAATATTCGCTAAAACTTAAATGTTTAAGAAACAATAAAATAATATGAATAACATATATGAATTTTAAATAGCAAAGGTATCGCGGTCGTTGACCAGTTTAGAGAAACAGTCAATAATAGCGGTTATTTAAATAAATAAATAGGAATATGGAACATCTTACACACCGTCAACTGATCCCAAACTAGGCAATAACTACTTGTACTATATACCAGACACTGATTAACATACTTATAAAAAACCGTGATCCAGAAGAAACATCCATTTTCATCATACAGAACAAACATCAATGTTTGTCCGTAGTGGGAATCAAACCCGTGACCTGGCTTAGAAGGCCGAGTTAATACTGACTGAGCTATGAGGCCAGTCAATTATGTGATCAAAGCGAGGCTCATGACATAGTGTGGAAATGGACGCATTGTATGGACAATGCGTATATATTATATTATATTATACTTAGTATATGGTTATATTATACTTAGGCCATAACATACATAAAATATACATATTCTATAGATAAAAAATACCGAGACCCTAGAGAAATATTATGGTTATATTATACTTAGGCCATAACATACATAAAATATACATATTCTATAGATAAAAAATACCGAGACCCTAGAGAAATATTTTCAGATCATAAAAAATTGTCTCACGGCGGGATTCATACCCGAAACCTTCTGTGCCTCAGCCGGGCCTTCGCCCACTGCTCCACAGAGGTCGTCAAGAATATAACAGTTAATAAAAACAACTGAAAAAAAATCTAAGTAATACTAACCAATAAACAGTATTCCATTTTTGGCCTTGTTCAGGTTGGGTGTCTCCTGGAGTTTGGCTTGTAAGGTGTAACTTGCTGACTTCCTCCAGAAGGAGCCGTGCTTCTCTTCAGGCGGGATATAGGCGGGGCTCATCACTGTCTCCAAGATCTTCTTCGGTTTCGGTGTGGAGCCTTCATTTTCTAGAAACAAATATCTTAGTTCAGTATATTATAAAGCACAAGACCGTGGTGGATGGCACAAACTTCGGGAGGCCAATATCCAGCAGTGGATAAAGTCGGGCTGTGGAAGATGATATTTTTTAGGGTTCCGTACCTCAAAAGAAAAAATAAACCCTTATAGGATCACTTCGTTGTCCGGCTGTATGTCTGTCTATCAAGACCCTTTTCTTAGGAACGCGTAAATGGATCAGTTGAAATTAATGTTCAGGTCCAGGTCTGCAATCCCTTGGAGTTGTAAAAAAAATCTAACTTAATCCGTTTATAAGAGCTCGTTAAATAGTTTTACCGTGCCACTGGTTGGCAAAAAGATTCACACATTAATATTTACGTAATCAATCAAATTTTTTGCCATAAGTATGCATATTATATTAATGATTGCTAAAACCGATATAAGTAATACTGTTACATCGTACCATAGCCAATATTTAAAAAATTCTGCATTCTCCTTATTGAGGACATACGAGTATAAAAGGTCACCAGGTGAATTAAATTTCGCCAGTTGATCGTTTTCCTCAACAGATATTTTATACAAAATTCATCTTATACAATCTTGTTACATGGATTATTGAGTAATATTTATTTCACGTTGTTTATGTCTATCTTATCTAGAAGTAAGACATTCTAGTCCTTGGTAAAACGAAACAATAAAAAAATACAAAAAATAAATTCAGAAAATAGTGAAAATAGGTACGATTTAGAGTGATGCCACACGAGCGTTGCCAGTGCGCTGTGTCGACGCAAGATAAATTATATCCGTGATAAGTTGGCAGCACATGACGAAATAGTTGTTTATAAATATTCTACACAAGTTTTTGAAATAACGATGCAAAAATTAAACAAATTGTTTCTAGCGTTTGAATTTTAACGCAAATTTCATTGACGTGACTTCACTAGACTGCGCTGATGAAACAATTTTAAAATGTTTTCTTACAAAAATATAATATTATACTATACTAGGTAGGTACTTGGTCATGTGTTATTAGTAACTTTTTGAATCAGACATAAAAATTTTCACCCCTCCAAATCTTACTTAGCTGGAATTTGAGAAAATAAAAACCTCCTAATTAATTTAAAAAACGAAGATTAGGGAGGACTAGAAGTATTTTTAAGAAAGTAAAAATATCGCAATATTTTTTTAGAAACGAGGGTATGTATAACTCCAAAGGGAGTAAGTATACCTATTTGAGAAAGTAAAATCTTTTCTGATTACTTTTCATCGACGATTTCTAAAATTTGTTTCCATGAGCTGGAACAAGAGGAAGGAGTGACGTATCATTTTTGAAGTACATAGGTACTACCTAGAGTTGTTTGTGAAAGGCTCCGGGAAGTAGGCACTACCATGCCTATTTTTGCCGTGAAGCTGCACTGTGTTTTGGATCGAAGGGTGTAGGTGCCGCTAACATTACAGGCACATGGTGACACCTTCGTGCCTTAAATTGATGAACGCAGAGCGTTGCACCGTAGATCACGTTTATAACATGCGTGATCTACGAACCAATACTTTATTCTAAGCAATGGTTACCACTTTACATCCGGTGGGCCATGTGTTAGTTCCACCTATATATATGATTTAAAAAAACATATTGCGGGGTAAATCCCGATATCTTGATCAATTATAGTTGTCTTATTGCAGCATTTGTAGTTATATTATGAAGTAATCTTTTATCAAAGATTGATAACATTTTATATATTTATACTAATTTGTCTGTAGTTACAGAAAAAACTATATTGACACGTTTTAAATAAAAAAATAGATAAAATATTATCTCAATCATATAAGATAGTTACCAGCTGTTGCGTATAAGTCACGTTTTTTTTAAATAAAAATCGTAAGCTAAAAAGTATTCTATGAAATTGCTAGCTTCTGCTAGTAGCTTTGCTCGCGTGGTACCGGGGTAAAAAGACCTATGAAAAAATAACCTATGTGTCAATCCAAGTCACAAACTATGTATATTTCAAGTTTCATCCAAATCCGTTCAGAAGTCTTTGCGTGAAAGAGTAATAAACATTAATCCATTCATCCATACATCCATACTCACAAACTTTCGCATTTGTAATATTGAGTGGGGTAGAAGGAAAAGGTCGTATTTTCGTTTTCCAAAAGTTTGAGATATACGTACTAAATTTTATCTAGTTTAATTATTCGTAAGCCGCGAACGCCAATCCATCCATCGATCGGTACCAATACAAAGGCTATAATGAAAATTCAGTCTTGCCTTTAGCTCTTAATTTTATGAATTAGTACCTATCTAAATAAATAAGTAATAATATTTTTATTTTCAATCTAAGCTATTACATTAAAATCATAACGAGGTACAATGTCTAGTCTTATATAATTTAAATAAGACTAATAAGTCTAAGGTGTCTTGTGACTTAGCTCCTGCTTGCCTAAATTACCTACAGGGAGTATGTGTAGTCGTTACTACTTATATATTATAATATAATAGTAATAATAATAATGAACGGTCTGATAGCGAAAAGCCTTGACCAATATCTTAAGAGGCTCTCGCTAGGCAGCTGGATCAAGGGTCAGATATAGAAAGCGGCTCTCCTGGACTCGGCACGCATTGTGCGGAGGTTCCTCTCTCTGCAGCCCTAGCCACCGACCGTTTGAGCCTTGCCCCGCGGTCGGTGGTCCACCATTTTAGATATATTTTTTACTATAATGTTTTTGTAAATTATTTTTCTATTTATAGTAGATTAATGTTTTAAATTTTATAGTAAAAAATGTATTTTTGATGAGTTTTAAAATGAATAAAGTGTCATAATAATAATAATAAAAAAAGATAATTTCGAGAAAAAAGTCAATTTAAATAATAATAATAATGCTGGACACTATCACACAGCATCATGTAGCCCCAAACTAAGCAGATCTTGTATTATGGGAACCACATAATAGGTATAAAGATTCGAACAATAATATTAAGCTCTCATTAGCATGAGGCTATGCTGCTGAGTGTCACCTCACCACGTACCTGGAACCCCGGTTTATTAAGAATGGTAAAAAATATGTCATACAATATTTTTCACATCTTTAGTGTCAGAAACAGCCGGGGTATTATATACAATTTGAAACCTTTCTTATTTAAAAAAGTAAAAATCTCTTTATTGAATAGGAACCTTAAAGTACACTCTGTATCGTACTTTTTAATTTACACCAATTCTTAACGCGTCCAAACAGAGAAGAATTGGCAAGAAACTCTACTTGGCTTATATTTTTTTTCAAAGTCAAAGTCAAAGTCTAAATTAATTTATTAGATGATTGAGCCAAAATTATATTATTGTGTCGAGTTGGGGTATGTTATGTTGTGACGCGGCATTATCGTGTCGTAGCGAATTGCCATCAAACTCATCAAGTTTTTTGTACAAAAAGTTTTGTTTGAAACTTTTGAAAAATCCTTTCCGTTTGAGAACATCGCAAAAAAATACAAAAAATAAATTGTGACACTTAAAAATCACGAAAATGATGAAATTTATATGTTTGTATTAATTTAACGCAAATGAAAGTGTGAAAAAAATTTAACCCTACACCAAAAAATATTTTAACTGGATAGTTTTTTCAAAATTCACTCTCATAACGGATAAGAAAGTTGAAAATCCTATAAAACTATGTGATTAAAAAAATAAGAAAATTGTCAACCTGACAGTCCCACAGACGCACCTGTAACAGCGAACACACATACGATCAAACACCCGCACAATAGAAAAGATAGAGTCGCCATGACTTGACTGCGCGCGCGCTCCACGCCGACTGAAATCATATCGGCAATCAAGTGGTGACAATAGGGCGAATTTTATCTATTATTCACAAGCTTCCGTCCGCTGTTTTGCTCTTACCTGTGGCATTGTCGGTAGAACTCCTTTGCTAAACGTAGGCTTCACCCAAATTCTTACGGCGAGGCCACAATACCGTTATTCAACGATACCAAATATTAAGTACAAATTCAGTTTACTCTATCTGACGAGTTCATCAAAATACTTATGCATTTAGTTAAACTCGTTAGAGAAGAAGGTTAGTGCCCCATGATTCACACTATGCAAATCAGAGAAAGAACAAACAAACAAGCGATTTAATAATTGCAAACGTCTACTCACTCTTTCACGGTACTTAGCTTAAAGAAACAACACAGAAATACCAAAGAAAAAACGCAACAGAAACTAGACAGTGTTTCGCCCTCCTCATCAGGCATCCTCAAGACATGATAGACTTGCTGTTCACCTTCGTGACCATAACACAAAATGTTGTGTGCCGTATTGTCGTAGATTTTTGCGTGCCTGCCGTCAGGGCTACAGGTTTTCACGATGACCAGCTGCCCTTTCCATCCTGACTTCACCTATCATTAGCCTTGGCACATTTGGTCCGTTGGCTAAATTTTAAGATCTTATAAGTCTAATTTACCGCCTTATTTATCTTTTACCAACATCCGGCTAAATGGAGTGAATATACTGAGCAATAGGCTGTTGGTAGATGCTGGATGAGTCAGGCTGAGGACAGGGCGTAATGGCGCCTATTAGGGAAGGCCTATGTCCAGCAGTAAACTGATATAGGCTGATGATGAGGATGACGAAGTCTTATTTCAGACCAAGAAAATCATCACACCACACACCAGCCTATATCAGTCCACTGCTGCACATAGGCCTTCCCTGATAAAGGGGGATATGCCCATAATCCCCACGCTGGGCATGCGGGTTGGGGATCGCAGGGCACAGCTTTTCGCACCACCGACGCTGCTGCCCGTCGGTGGCCAGGGGATTTAGATGTGCCGATGTAGGCTGTGCTATGCCGCAATCAGCCGGCCGCCAGAGCCCCGTTCATTATTTAGCAGGGTGCACCACGTGCAGGTGAGGTTGGCTTGGGTTCCAAAGATGGAGGTTGGACCCCCTACACCCCTTACGAGAAAATACAACTTATCAAATGCTGGACTGCGACTTTGTTGGATCTTCGCACTGCCCCACATACGTAGTCAAAAATATTCTGTACAAAATCTTCCATTTCGTTCACGTCCAAAATATTATTTATATCCAAATAACTTCTAGTCCCGATAAAAAATCTAAAGGCATACTAAAACATACCTGCATAAGCATTTATTTTTGTATATTTGTCAGAAACCAAATAATGATATGTTTTAACTATTTTGGTATACCAATGCCACCGACCAAGGTTCTATACTATAAATAAAGTACCTTATAGATAGCCTACAAATTTAATTTAACTACATATCCAAAATTATCTCTATTATTTCAATGTTTTGGTATAAAGAAATGTAAAGAATAGTAGGTATAAGCCAGTGGGTGAAGGTTTGCATACCTAATTTTAGCTAAGGACCTATCGGTATTTCTCGATAATGATTTAGTTTTTTACAGGAATCACTTTAAAAGTAATATAAAGTAGGGTATTATGACTATTTTATCAAATACGAGGCCAAGTTTGAGTCGTCCCACGCTCTATAGTTCAGCGTATTTACACTATGAGTAGAAATGTTTTTATACTGCCTAATCTACTATAACGAAGGGAACTGTGTCAAGATTGAAGGTGGCCCGATTGTGCATACCTTTCTACAAAATATGTGTAAAAAATAAGAAGCTAAGGACTGAACAGCAGTAGACTTCTACAGTTTGTTGATGATAATGATGATATTGTAAAAACGTATTTATCTACTTTAATTGTTTTGTATTTTAATAAAAATATAAATAATGCTTGACATTACACAACAATATATTATTTCTAGCCCCGATCTAAGCAGAGCTTGTTTACAGGAACCTATGACTAATATTTAATACCTACTGCATGATAACATTTTTTTTGTAAATACATGATAATACTCGAACAAAGACAGATAAATGAACCAACTCTATATTGCACCCCAGAAAAAAAGAATTTTCCAAATCGGTTCATAAATGACAGAGTTATGAGCTAACAAACATAAAAAAATACAACCGAATTGAGAACCTCCTCCTTTTTTTAAATCGGTTAAAAAAATAAACAATCTTCGGGAAAATTTAAAATAAAATGAAAAAGGTACAATATATGCGCTCTTATCGGTAAAAGCGAAAAAAAAATCTCTTCCAGACAACCTTTGGGTGGACAGAATAGCATGATAAACAAAACACGGCGGTGTACATACGAGTTACATTATATAATATCATACACATAGCTAACTACATAAATATATTAGGTACCTTTTAAAATATACTACTTTACATGAAATAATACATAATGAAATTCAAAATACTGGACTGCTTTAATAAACTTATTCGTTTATACATACCATAAAGAAAATAACTTGAAATTGAAATTAATTTCCAAAGCAAATAATCTGTTAAACTCAAACTCAAACTCAAAATTCATTTATTCAGTAGGAACAGTATAGTACACTTTGAAACGTCATTTTTTTAATTTACCACCAATTCGTAACGTGACCAAACAGAGAAGAATTGGCAAGAAACTCTGCTTGGCTTATATTTTTTTAACGTCATTGTTTTTATAACTATTACATTGGTTTTGATGAAGTTGGAGGCAGTTTCATCTCAAGCCCATCTAAATAATCAGATATTTAATAATAAGCATTATTACAGAGATTACATTTAACAACATGTTTCAATTAATTTAGTTACATTTTTAGTCGTAGTCTTCACTTGAACATGACTATATTAATATGATTTATCTTTAAGTATACCACGAGTTTATTATGTACTCGATAGTATAAGTGTTGTAATTGAATAGATTATTGTAAACATTATAAATATAATCTTGTTAACGTTAATCGCAATAAACTTTGATATAAACTTATTTAAGCATCTAATAAATCTTCTAATGTGCAGTATCATTGTAGAATTATAGTGCTCTGCTGGCTTTAGGCAAAATGCGGGTTCAAGTCCCGTTTGGTCCATAAATTGTGCATATCATTTTCAAAATTGTATGTTAAATAGGTAAAATACTTGTATCCCAAAAGTGAACTGATGTAGTCATGGAACAAGACTGCTAGAAAGAACTGGATGAGGCCTTTATCAGAGAGGGGACCTTAATAATAAATATAAATTTAATACAATTTTATAAATGCATGAAATTACAATGCCGAGAACCCGTACCAATTACGTCAAAACCGAACGTATCCTATAAAATTTATTATATTTTATAAATTACATTATAACATTTTCTTTAGTTTTACACACCGACTCGATTAATAATTAAGTAAAAGAAATATTTTGTTGATTTGGTTTCCATTGCACGCCGCCATTAGACTAAAATAACCAATGATATACACGTTGCTATGACAATAAACATTGACGTAAAGTGTTACTATGGCAATTACCATCATTTTTAATTATATTGACAGTGGAATCGACTAAAAACTTATTGGATATATTTTTGACGCACTCACTTTAGTCTTGGTACCGAGCGCCATACATCAGACGGCATTCTCCTTATTACATAAAAATATTTACTTTAATTTTAACTTCAATAATTTGGTAGAATTGTTACTTTATCTAATACTTTTTTTATCTTATTTTATTTCTTTAAATATTATTCTATAAATGCGAAAATGAATTGTAATAAGTTTAATTACCTATGGAAAAAACAGGCTTTTAATTTTTTTGTTGTTATATTTACGATAAATATTCATAATAATAATATAAAAATTTTGTTGAAGTAAAGAATAATAAATTATTTTTATTTTATAAGTTCACAGTGCACATGGTATATATTATTTAAAGATCAAAGATAACATAAATGAAAAATCCTGCCAAAAAGCTGGTTATTTTAAATAGCCGCATAACTCTCCGTTCATTTAAGGGTGCATTATTGCTCGTGTCTTATAGTACCATCCATCTTGTTACAGATATTTAGGTATAGCGAATCTGTATTTTAATGAGACCTGAAGCTTGATCATTATAACAAAATGTTAAATGGTAACTGTGAAAGTGAAAGTGAATGTGAAAATTTCATTATTCAGTTTGCACATTACAGTACACTTTGAATCGTATTTTTTTTTAATTTATACCAATTCGTAACGTGACCAAACAGAGAAGAATTGGCAAGAAAACTATTAGGTTTATCTAAGTATTACATCGTAGATCACACATTTTTGATTTTTTTCCTACGATACACCGCCCTACGTCCATTAACTTGAGGCATGAAAGTAAAACGCCTCATGTGCCTGAAATTTCACCGGCACCTAGACCCTTCAAACCAAAACACAGCAATGCTGCTTCATGGCAGAAATACTCATGGCTGATACGACGTACTAACAGACCCCAGACAATTAAAACACAAACACACACAGTTTTACAGCGCTAAATAGTTAAATAAATAGTTAAGCATATTTTGTACAAAAATTCGAATCCACATTTTCTTAACAGCTCGTAATTATATAAGACTATGACTTAATGCTGAGTAAGTAAGTACCTAACCACAAAAAGTAAGTAAGTATTACTTAAAATCATAGATTAGTTTGGAATAATTAGTGTGTGTTTATCTGTGGCTGCAAAGATGTTAATATACAAAAATACATAGTCTACGTTTGATTATAAAAGAATAAAAAGATAAAGCCAAGACATCTACACTACTACACAATGTAGGATAATATTATAATGAGGAACAATTTGTATTTTTGTATGTGTGATAGTTTGTAATGAATAAACTCAAAAACTAATGTGCCGATTTCAAAAATTATTTCACCATCGGAAAGCTACATTCACTCTGAGTAACATAGGATAAATTTATTGCTAGAAAAGATTAGGGATCCTTACTAAAAGTTAAGTAACGTAACCCAAGGTATAAAAAAGTGCCCTAACCCGTGCGAAGCCAAGACGGGCCGCTAGTATAATATAAACTCGGTTGAAAGTCCTGCAGTGCATTAACACACGACCTTGTCCGCATTGTTGTATTATGTACCACTTGTACCACAATGACAGCAGTCAATGCAAAAGATTCTACGTCACAATCATCTTGCCCTTCTTTCTGGTATGGGCTGTTCTCGTTGCTAAAACCTACCCGATAGTTACAGTAGACAAGGGTGTCGTCGACAGAGAATAGAGAAAACTTATTTTTGGATGTATCTAGATTATAGCAACATTTTAAATCTGACGACCCCTGTGGCGCAGTGGGCGAAGGTCCACCTGGGACGCAGAAGGTTGCGGGTTCGATTCTCGCCGCGGGACAAATGTTTGCATGTTCTGCAGATATTTGTCTCGGGTCTGGGTGTTTTCTATGTATGATATGTATGTATTTACAAAAAAAATGTATATATCTAATATATCAATCATGTGGTTCCCATAACACAAGCTCTGTTTAGTTTGGGGCTACATGATGCTGTGTGATAGTCCAGTATTATTTATTTATTTATTTTTTATTTATAAATGTTGTAATCATGGTCTCAAAAGAATGCATTGTATAAAGCGTTTGGGAATAAAAAAAAGACATGTTTGGGATGCAGGGAGATACAAAATCAGGAAAATTATATTGTCTTCTCTATTGTAAAGTAGACATAGGGGGCTGGAATCAGCTGCTAGCGTATGTTTTTCCATTGACTAACGGCTTAAAAAAATGTCTAAAAGATTAATTTATGTATAACACTAGAAATAACATAGATTTTTTTTCCGTCGAAACCCTTTTCTAAGGTTGTCGCGATAAGATTCTGAAGGCCAAAAAAGCCGGAACCCACATTAATGCGGAAGAAAGGATTCACAATAACAGTTCCGTGCGGTTCAGTAAGAGAAGTTTTTTTTTATTATAGCCCCATTTTCAATTTATAACTGCTTTTCAAGTCATGTTACTAACTGATAAAGGAATTAATAAATAAATAATGCCGGACCTAATCACACAGCATTATGTAGCCCCAAACTAAGCAGAGCTTATATTATGGGAACTACGTGATTGATATGTATACTAAACATATTTTTTTTTTGTAAATACATACATGTCATACGTAGAAAACACCCAGACCCGAGACAAATATCTACAGAACCTGCAACCATTATTAAACATTGTCCCGCGGCGGGAATCGAACAGGCGTGCCGGCGTGCCGGCGCTATGTTGCAATCAGCCGGCCACCAGAGTCCCGTTTGATATACAACAGGGTGCATGCACCACGGGCAGGTAAGGTTGGCTTAGATTCTAAAGATGAAAGTTGGAACTCCTTACATCAAAAACTCTTTACTCACTGTATATAATAATTACTGAATTGATTCTGAATAGAATTCTCAATCTCTACCTCATAATTTAGTACCGTATCTAAAACTTATTTTTTTGTCATTTGAAGCCTTTTAAATACGACTAACACAATACAGTAACTACTTACTAAATTTCAGACAAAAGTTTTATGGTTGTACGTTCTCTACCATACCTAACTTATTCAAATTGAAAGCGTTGGAAATCTTTTAAAGATTTCCAACGCTTACTTATTAATTTTTTTGTCTCTAATTTTATTTTACATGGTCGATAAGGCCATAACTGAAACAAGCGTCTTCGTAACCATGTTAATGAAGCATCGAGTGATTGTTTCAATATATCGGGTGTAAAAAGACGTCTACCGAAAACGAAGGGTTGGTACAGCACACCAAAACCCAGCCAAATAGAAAATCTGTTTTCTGAAAAAAAATTATAAGAGAAAACAATCTTTCAAGATTTCAAAACTGTTCGGGGGACTGCTTACTGCATGCATACATTGCTAGGTTTTTTACATTTGTTTGTTGCGTATTTAAATGAGAAAGATAGGTAGATATGATGTTATTATATAGTACTAATGTCAGTAATTAAAAAAAATATTTAAATGACGGAGATAAGTCTGATTGTAACCTCCCAGTTTTCGGTAGTAGTCTTTTTACACCATGTATGTTTTTCCTGAAGGGCATCTAATTTTGTACCTATCAAATATTAAATAGGTACTAGTGTTAGTAGGTAGGTTTGTTCTCACTTTAACCCTACAACGGCTGAACGTATTAAGATGTAAGTTTAAATAAACATAGTGACCTGTATTAACACATAAGTTACTTTTTATCTCAATACCATGCGAAAGGAGCCACAGGCGAAAACTAGTTAACAATATGAAAGTTTAAAATTCCAGTGACTTTAACACCCAGTAGTCTAAAAAAATTGTTCCCAATAAATAATTAGCTGAAATGAGAAAGTACCTAGTCGGAAGTAGAAACTTACCGGCACAGCCTCCGAATGCGATCAGTCCCAGTCCGATAAGTACAGTGGCCCACATAGCGTCTCAGAAACGTCAGAACAACTGAGATCGGAACAACAAACACGACACTCGTTATATAGGGAGATAATAATTAGTCTTTATACAGGATGATTAGAACTTCTGTTAGCAATAAGAGCTTAGAATGACAGAAATAACAAAAAACGAGCGTTGAATAATGCATTGCCTACTGTGGCTTTCGTATCTGAAATGAAGCACAGGGATAAGCAGTAATATCAGGATACATATAGAGTTAGATTATACCAGTTATTTAATAATGAACACAGTTCTTCAGACTCTTTAATAAAACATAATCATATACAAGCCTATAGTAAGGTAAGAACAGAAATAATGAGCATTTTTGTTGCTAATTGAATCATCATCATCATTATGAGATTATTGTAGTTCACAGCTGGACATAGAATAAAACATAATTGTACATAATTGAATTCATCTCAGGCATACTGATTCTGTCTAGAATACTGATAAAGTACCTATTTATGGACTGTATATTATAACTAAACTCGAGAATAAATCTATGCTCAAGTAAAGATACTTCTGTAAGTATATAGTGCACTCCCTCAAAAATGGTTCGTATAATTTAGTAAATTTAGCTAGCGGCACGTTAGTCTAGCGATGAACAAAACTTCTGGGCATGGGTCTTTCGCTCTCTCTCGCCTCTAGTTCCCATATGACCTTACTTTTGACTTCTGCGCAATAACGGTCAGTTTTGTGCCGCCACTTGTATTGGCAAAAACCATTTACATAATGCTTGAGAGCCTTTAAAGTAGTTTAGTCCTAGAATGATGAATGGAATGACATACTTTTCTACTCAAACTCTACACACTGCTAAAGAGGATATTTAACATTGACCTAGAAAAAGTTGGTTCGGGTTGGTAGACGTCGACATTAGAATCAAGACAAAGCCAGATACAAAATTGTGCTTATTATGAATCTTACAAAATAGGTGAATCGAATAAAAGCTAATCTGAGACACGGGTGCTGTTGGTATGATATCCAAAACGTTACTAAATAAATTGAAAAAATCTAAAAAAAGTTGTTCGTTGTGTTGCCATGGAGTATTCTGATACCCACGGTACAGAATCATCTTTGTATTGAGTGAAAAGTAAAAATCTGTCTGTTATATTTTACCATAAAACATTGGTAATTCATTGCTCAAAATGTAATATATATGTATGTATGTAATATCTCAGCCGATTGATCACTATATCATGTGCACGGTAGATTCTGAAAGTAACAAAACATTCTCCATCTAATAACATAACATCAACAATAATAACACCAGCCTATATCAAGTCCTCTGCTAAGTAGGGGGCATATCGTCAATAATCCCCACTTTGCATTGAGCACATTACACTTACGTTAATTTTTGAGATTATAGCACAGAAAATAAGATCTTAGTATGGGCTCTAAGCCGAGTTTGTCTGTTGTTTTTACCTTTAGTACCTTTAGTAGTAGGCCTCTTTATTAGGCTTGCCTCAAACCTGTGCTAGTACAAACACAGGGCCTGGTATTCTAAAAAGAATACTTATGTATTTTTCTGAAGTATACCTACTTCTCTATTAATATTCACGTTTGCCACACCCTATGTGAGACCCACGCTAGGCCGCCGTGGGCTCGCTCCTGACGTAATGCTTATCAACCAAATACTATGTCTTGTATAAATAGAGTTCTCTTGTCTCGTGCTAAAAAAATATGTTTTTAAAAGATAAGCATACAGTTCCGATAATTATCGCGATAGCTCGTTGACATAAGTTTAGTTGTGGGGGGAAACATGGGGGCCTGGTGGGAGATACCCCCGGATCGAAAGGTTTGAGTTCAAATTTCCATTCCTTTAGTAGGAATTACTCACCACCAGTACTAGTAATAATAATCATCATCATCAGCAACCTATAGCAGTCCATTACTGGATATGCCTCCCCTAATGAATGAATGCCATTGCACCCTGTCCTCGGTTCGACCACCAATAAGTACTCACCATGACCAAATACCACAATAGATCATGATGTAGAGTTCTCGCAATATAACTAATCTAACCGCCAGTTTTATTTTATTTCATTTTGTTCTGGTTAGAAAACATATCTCATTGATATACATCGCTAGAAAACGCCAAATTAACACATTAAGCACAAGACATAGGTATATATGTTATGGACAATGTGATTAATTGGTCATTAATGATATATTATCATTCTATAAATGATATGTATTTATTACAAAAAAAAATGTATCTATGTAGTATATCAATCATGTGGTTCCCATAATACAAGCTCTGCTTAGTTTGGGACTACATGATGCTGTGTGATGACGTCCAGGATTATTTATTATTATTATTTATTATTATTATTTATTATTATTATTTATTATTTATTATACATAATGACCGGGCATTATGAATAATGACCAATATGTGAGGGCAATGTGATAAGAAATATTGAATTAATCAAATTGCCCGGGCAATATACATAACGCCCATCACCTGTTGGGCAGAATAATAAAAGACACAATATTTAACTATTATTTTTATTTCAGGCTTTAAATCAAAATTTAAAACACAAATTTCTTCCTTTTAGCGATGCCTTATGAACTTCGCTTTTCTTCGCTAGTCTTTCTTCACTTTAGTTACGAAACTGAATTAGGAAATATCCGTCTGCGTCCGTCTGTATTCGCTTGGAATGCAAAACTGAGAGCTGTGTAGTGAACAGTGAAGCGATGGACGTTCGTACGCCGCCATGACGGGCTCTGATTGGTTAGCGCGTGTCACGCGTTCGCTTCCCTCCCCTCACTCCATCCCCAAAGTAGTAGTATATTATCACATTGCCCGATGATCACGTAGCATTATTCATAATGACCGGTCAATGTGATAAATAATGAAGTTTAGGTAATAATTAATCACTTTGCCCTAAGTAGCTGGTCATTATTCATATTGCCCGGGCACTATGAATAATGCCCGCATTAATCACTTTGTCCATAACATATATATTGCAATTATAAACACACCTTAACGATTTCATTTTTTAGAGAGGTACCTAAATGTAGGTTTTATAGTTTATCTGTAGAAGTAATCAGAGAACAGTGAGAGTTCCTTGCCAATTCTTCGAACAAATTGGTGTAAATTTAAAAAAAAAAATGACTATTTAAATTTAAAGTATTCCACAAGATTCAACTAAATAAAGACATTGTGTATTTTGTAACCGATTCTGAAAATTCTTACACTAATAATACGTTAAATTATCCCTGAGACTTTAGGCATTCGTTTTAAAAACCCAGGAAAACTACGCAAACAACATTAGGTGTAAAACAGCTAGGCATTTAAATAAAAAATAATAAAAATCAGATTAAAAACGAATCAAAATCTCGGCTTTTTTTAGATTTATAAAATACACCACCACTATTTAATCTATATTCTTATGAGAATGAAAGGCTGCTGGTAGGAGCTGGATGCGTCGAGCTGAGGACAGGGCGCAATGGCGCTCATTAGGGGAGATAGATAGATAAAAATAAGATAGAAAACTCTTTATTGTACTTCTACACCACACCACACACCAGCCTATATCAGTCCACTACTGGACATAGGCCTCCCCTAATAAAGGCGGATATACCCATAATCCCCACGCTGGGCATGCGGGTTGGGGATCGCAGGGCACAGCTTCTCGCACCACCGGCCACATCAGCTGGCCGCCAGAGCCCCGTTCGTTGTTTAGCAGGATGCACCACGTGCAGGTGAGGTTGGCTTGGGTTCCGAAGATGGGGGTTGGAACCCCGTACATGTTATTGTACTTACACCATCATAAACAAATAGAACAATATACGATAACAACAATGAAAGTACAATGGGCGGTCTTATTGCTAAGAGCGATCTCTAACAGACAACCTAGGGAGGCCTATGTCCAGCAGAGGACTATATATATAGGCTTATTATGATTATGAAATCTATCTTAGAGTATACTACTATTAGATGGTACACTGATACGTGTGCATATAGTATTCTTATTTGCGTAGGCGCCATTCACAGACGGGAAGAGAATAATCTCCGTGATTAACTTATTGTATTGGTGAGCTATATATGGTATCTGTTATACAGAACGGATTCTTAGCAAATGCAAATGGGTCGCAAGAAATCTTTAGCGTTTTTTATCATAAAATCTTTCCTTCTTCGTATGCGCTTAGTTGCCAAGGTTCAGGTTTGTAAAAAGAGATAATGAAATGTAAAATGTTTGTTCCTCCTTCCCTCCAAAGCTACTGAGCTGAAATTTTGTAGAAGGTAATTTAAATAGTATAATACGTAACTTTTGTGCATCCCATCCTGCGTGGTTGCAATATAAAAGAAATTGAAAATAAAAATTGGAAGTATCAGTCACATATGGCCAAGCACTAGTACAAAAAGTAGAAGCCAGTCAGTAAAAGCCAAGCCGAAAATGGTTATTAAATAAGTGGTGGTGGTTAACCACTATTATTTGGTCACTTTTTATACCGGGCTGACCCCCCGGAAGACACAGACTCAGTAGGTAAATATTTGATTATTTGATCATTAAAATAAATGCTATGTGCATCTTACATTTTTATAAGGGATGTCGTCAAGTTCTTTATTTTTATTTTTCGGTACAATTTCTCAGTGGTTGTACTGTTACCAACATCTTTTGGGTGGTGATGGGTTGATGGTGAGAAAGGCTGAGCCCTGTAATCTCCAACCCATGCCAAGGGTAGAGATTATGGCCATATCTCCCTTAGAAAAGGAGGCCAAATCCAGTAGTGGTATTATATATGGCTGGTGCTGTTGTTATTAAATATTAATGCTTGGCAACTATCATGGGGATGTTTATGGGAACCACATGACTTAAATAGATCCTTCTTATATATTTTTTTTTAAATATCTACATATTATACAAAGAAAACACCTGAACCCGAGACAAAAAATTGCAGAATTCAAACATTTGTCATGCGATGGGAATTGAACCCGCAACCTTCTGCGTCTCAAGCGGATCTTCACCCACTGCACCACAGAGCCCGTCAATTTGTTATTGTTGTGTAAAGAGGTGGAAGGTATCTAATCTACATTTGTACTGAACACCAGTATTACCAACCCAAATGACAAGCGTGTTGCGTATCTGCTTCATGGTTGACGTCTGATAAATAATTGCATAACGATAACCCTTTTTCAATGCAAAGGCCAATATTGATAAAAAAACTTTTGTTCATTTAGCAACAACTCTTGTACTCACTGTAGGCCATAGCCGATGCTATTGTCAAGAATCAAGGCTAAATATGGACGTTTGGACAGATAAAATCACGGATTTCCAATGAAATCTAAGTTTTAAATATAAATGTTAGGCCCAGGTCACACATATCGGGCAAGGACATGGCGCGGACATGGCGCGGACGTGGCACGGACGTGGCGAGGACATGGCACGGGCATGGCGCGGACATGGCTCGGACATGACGCAGAAATGACGTGACAGAGGCACAAGTGTAGTGCAGTCTGTTTTCCATTATCGATGTGTCAGCATGTCATCCTCAGAAGACGAAGATGCTCTTGCTCTCGTGGATACAATTAATTAATATACAGATCAGGGCCCGTACAACCCCGATTTCGAGCTAGTTGCTTCGAAAGTGAAACCCCTTCATTGGGTTATACAGTTGACGGGATTACCCTTTCGTTTGGGTATTCTCCTTTCCCTTCTCCTTTATTCCTCCTTCATAACACAAGCGAAAGTGTAACCCGTTCCTTTTGGTTTTCAGTCGATAGGGTTACCCTCTTATGAGGTTAAAAGAATGAATATAGTTACCTCTTGATAGGTTTTTTTGAATGTTACACAATGTTTATCATTACGCCTGACACTGGGTGGGGGAATTTAGATTTTGACTCTTGATTTATGTCATCAATCATTAGGTATTAGTTCGGATCGCTTTATTTGGTTGAAGGAAGAGCGTCACTGCATTAAAGAAAAGTTTTGAAAACATAAGGAAAGTGCTGTGTTTCAGTCAGTTTTCATTGGTCATCATCACAGAGTATGCGTTGTGATATACGAGACCCGCAGTCAACATATTAAAAAGAAAAAAACATGGTTTTTCAGTTTTCATAAGTCATCAGTTATGTCATGACTGAGGCCCGCAGCCAACATGTTAAAAAGAAAAAAATGTGTTTCAGTCAGTTTTCATAGAGCATCATCGCAGAGTACTCTGCGTAGCGTTATTTTTTATTTTTATTGTATTTATTAGGCAAAGCCAACAGTACACATAATGAGCATTTTGTAAAGCGTTATGTCCGAGACCCGCAGTCAACGTGTTAAAAAGAAAAAATATGACCTTCAAAACTATTTTGAATAATAATTTTGGATTGTCACTGTCACTATCACACTCAACTCAACTCAAAGCTCCACTCGAAATTCATTCCACAAATTCATCTGTAAATGGTTATATCTCTGGAACTACTCATCCTAGACTAGCCGTTAATTGCTCAAAAGATAGCTATCGACAAGATCTTTATTTTTAATGACATATGTCAAACTTGAATTTGCTATATCGCGAGAAGTACTCATCCTAGACTTGCCATTACTAGCTCAAATGATAGCTACTAATAAAATCTTAATTTTCGATGACAGCTGTAAAACTAAAAACTGTCATCGAAAATTAAGATCTTAACAATAGCTATCATGTGAGCTAGTAACGGCAAGTCTAGGATGAGTAGTTCTCGAGATATGGTCGATTTAAGTTTGACAGCTGTCATCGAAAATTAAATTCATGTCAATAGCAATCATTTGAGCTAGTAAAGGCAAGTTTATGATGAGTAGTTCTCGAGATATGGTCGATTTAAGTTTGACAGCTGTCATCGAAACTTAAGTTCATGTCAATAGCAATCATTTGAGCTAGTAAAGGCAAGTCTAAGATGAGTAGTTCTCGAGATATGGTCAATTTAAGTTTGACAGCTGTCATCGAAAATTAAGTTCATGTCAATAGCAATCATTTGAGCTAGTAAAGGCAAGTCTAAGATAAGTAGTTCTCGAGATATGGTCGATTTAAATTTGACAGCTGTCATCGAAAATTAAGTTCATGTCAATAGCAATCATTTGAGCTAGTAAAGGCAAGTCTAAGATAAGTAGTTCTCGAGATATGGTCGATTTAAATTTGACAGCTGTCATCGAAAATTAAGTTCATGTCAATAGCAATCATTTGAGCTAGTAAAGGCAAGTCTAAGATAAGTAGTTCTCGAGATATGGTCGATTGAAGTTTGACAACTGTCATCGAAAATTAAGGTCTTGTCAATAGCTATCATTTGAGCTAGTAAAGGCAAGTCTAAGATGAGTAGTTCTCGAAATATGGTCAATTTAAGTTTGACAGCTGTCATCGAAAATTAAGTTCATGTTAATAGCAATCATTTGAGCTAGTAAAGGCAAGTCTAAGATAAGTAGTTCTCGAGATATGGTCGATTTAAGTTTGACAGCTGTCATCGAAAATTAAGGTCTTGTCAATAGCTATCATTTGAGCTAGTAAAGGCAAGTCTAAGATGAGTAGTTCTCGAGATATGGTCGATTTAAATTTGACAGCTGTCATCGAAAATTAAGTTCATGTCAATAGCAATCATTTGAGCTAGTAAAGGCAAGTCTAAGATAAGTAGTTCTCGAGATATGGTCGATTTAAGTTTGACAGCTGTCATCGAAAATTAAGTTCATGTCAATAGCAATCATTTGAGCTAGTAAAGGCAAGTTTATGATGAGTAGTTCTCGAGATATGGTCGATTTAAGTTTGACAGCTGTCATCGAAAATTAAGTTCATGTCAATAGCAATCATTTGAGCTAGTAAAGGCAAGTCTAAGATAAGTAGTTCTCGAGATATGGTCGATTTAAATTTGACAGTTGTCATCGAAAATTAAGGTCTTGTCAATAGCTATCATTTGAGCTAGTAAAGGCAAGTCTAAGATGAGTAGTTCTCGAGATATGGTCGATTTAAGTTTGACAGCTGTCATTGAAAATTTATTCCAATTTTATTATGATATAATTATTAATGCGTAATAAAAACAATTAGTAGTCTGCATTTCCGCCCTTAATGCTTAGAACACAATTACCGCAATTAATTTTCATCTTTTGACCGAATGTTTTTTCTCCTTTATCTCCTATAACCCACGTATAACCCGTGTTACAATGATAAAAAGGGTAACCCTAAGGTATGGGTTTTGGAATAATACCTAAATCCAATACTATTGATAACCTTCATGATCAGGTAACCTAATCAAAAGGGTTTTGAATGGTTTATCCCATCAAATAATAGTGTAAACCCATACGGAGAGGGTTAACTAAGCTTTTGGAAAAACTCTGCCGAAAACCTCTTCATCGGGTTACCAAATCGGGCCCTGATACAGATGAAGAAAATACGCGCAAACAAATTTGCACAAGGATCAGCTAGTATTACCATGGGTATTACATAAAAAAATCTTGATACCGGTTTAGTTTAATCTCTTTCCGATTTCCAGCCACAATTTATCTTGAACATTTCAGTTACAATAATCGGATCGACAATGATCATAAAGCGTTGCATTTACAATCAATTCACAAAATTCAATATTAAATTCGATATCGTCATTCGTCACGCATTTTTACATCACTAACAGACGTATGTCGCAAGCAAGTACATACTACGATCTGGCGGCCATCGGACGCCCATCTGGCGGCGATCGGGCGCGGGCGCCGAAATGGCGCGTCATACGTCCGAGCAACGACATACCGTGTGGCCTAAATTGTGCTTTATTTCCATGCATTTTGTATGAAATTTGAATGGAATAGGAAACCGCCTGTGCCATGTCCGCGCCACGTCCGTGCCCGATGAATGTGACTAGCGTCGGGCGCAGACAAGGCACTGGCGGTTTCTTATTCCATTCAAATTTCATACAAAATGCATGGAAATAAAGCACAATTTAGAACACACGGTATGTCGTTGATCGGACGTGCTTATGACGCGAAGTCGTCCGAGCTAAATTGTGCTTTATTTCCATGAATTTTGTATTAAATTTGAATGGAATAGGAAAGCGCCCGTGCCATGCCCGAGCCAGGTCAGACAAGTGGGGCCTATACCTTAGGCTGGTTGTTGGTAAGCGCATCTCATACCGCCCACTGTACCTACATTAAATTTTTGGTTTTTAATTGGTGTTGTGTGCAATAAAGAGTTATCTATCTATCTATCTATCTCATAAGAACTGCTGGACTGGAGTGAAACTTTCTTAATCGTTTGAATTATGTTTTTAGGGAATGAAAAATTGTAAAAGAAGAGTAGTGAAAAAAAGAAAACCAGAGAGAGAAACGGATCTAGTTTCAACAAGAACGCAAATTATTATTATTTTATTTAGTAGGTATCCTTGGAGTACTTTAATTCGTATTTTTTAAATTAAAATTAATTTGTAACGCGATCGAATAAAGAAAAATCGGCAAGAAACTCTGTTTAGGTTATATGATTTTTCTTCTGTTATAATTGCTATTATTCTTCAACAAGAATAACTGACACCACCCTATATCAGGCCATGGTCAAGGCCAAGGTCATATGCTGGACCTTCTTATTAAGAAAGAGGGATATGCCCATAATCCCCACGATGGGCGGGATCAGGTTTGGGAAACCAAATTCAGCTGGCTTAATTAATCTGGCTCCCAGGATCGAGGAGAGTGGCTTAATCTGCATGTCTCTCCACCGTTATGCGACTGGCTATGCTGAAGCCGCTCTCCAGCCTAGTGTCACATATAAGATTTCTTATTATTATTCGTGTTTTTATGTGTTTTCCATCGAGATAATTATATAGAACACTATAGAGTCTATAGACAGTCTTCAAGTGTAATTTTACATAAATCATCCAAGCGTGTTTGACATAAATAAAATGCCAAAGCACTAATATGGTCTGAACATAAGTCGCTTGAAAAGTGTTCAAAGACCGCGCAATAGACAGCGTACGCGGAGTTTTGGGGCAGACACTTTTTTTCCTAAGTTTTCCACTCTAGAGTATAAATATCTCCATGGTGTTTTCTTGATAAGTATCCTTGGTCTGAAATAAACATTCATAATTTTTTTACAATCAAAGGGCGGCCTTTGCCTTGGCAAGGCAGTGAGCCGAGAATGGCAAAAATGATAATTAAGATGATGAACATTAAATACGAAACGGGTCAGTTACACACGAACAACTTGTGATAGGCGTGATAGACAAGCCCCCGCGACACGAGAGCGGCACGCGCCACAGACGTGCTGATAAAACTGTTTTATTGTATCTTTAATTACATTACAAGTGCTATCTCTTATATTTATCACTGTCATCAGACTTGGATAGTTCTTAAAGTAGATAACGGATAAGTGTAATTATGTACAGACTGCTGCTCTATATATTAACTAGCGGCCCGTCCCGGCTTCGCACGGGTGGACATAAGATTTTTTTTTATATTTTTACCTTTTAAGGTTCGTTTTTTACACCTTGGGTTAAGTTACTTAAGCTTAAGTAAGGATCCGTAATCTTTTCTAGCAAAAAGGTGAATATAGCTTTAAAATGGTGAAAGAATTTTTGAAATCAGCACAGTAGTTTTTGAGTTTATTCATTACAAACATACACACACACAGAAAAAAAAATTTCCTCTTATAATATTTGTGTGGATGTACCAAGATACTAAGGTAGGTAGGTACTTATTTTTTACTTTTATATTGCTCTCCAAATATTGGAGGAGGCCTATGTCTAGCCTACTAGTAGACTACTATAGACTGATGATGATGATGATGATCCAAATATATACGTACGAAACTGAAACTATTTAAAACTGATCTCATCGGTCCGTTGGTAGTAGTAGCTCTGCCTTCTGAACTGTAGTTCGCGGGTTCCATTCCCGCCAAGGACAAACATTTGTGTAGTGAAGATGGATGTTTGTTCTGCGTCTGGGGTGTTTTATAAGTGCCAACCCATGTTTATCTGTCTCTGGTACCCATAGTACAGGTGTTGCCTAGTTTGAGATCAGTTGATCACATTATAGCGTTTATAAAAATTATCTCCTATAAACTTAATGTTAACCGACATTTTTTTTAGAAAAAATTTACCCTTCCTTATAGTCAGGTAAAAAGATACGTAGATACCAATTTTGTTAATTTTTATCAAGAAATTGTCTTCTAAATATATAGGGATGAGTACAACCTAAATTATTACCGGAAAACATTCAATTACGAAACTACGGAAACATTTGCATCAGAAGTACTCGAAAAGGTCATTAGCTACATACATTTTACTATCTCTTATAGAAATTTTGTTTGTTGATAAGGCTATTTTTACACTATATATGAAATTATTTTTTATATGATACCTACCTGAAGATGGAACAGGCACCTGATGTTAACACGTATGCCTTGCGTCCATCAACTTGAGGCCTGAAAGTGCCTGCTTTATGTGCCTGTTATTTTACCGGCAATCACCCTTTCAAATCACACAACATTAGCTGCTTCAGGGAAAAATGGCATGGTTCCCCGGATGAGTCTCCCCGGATAATCTCTTAATTCAAAAGAAGGATCAGTTTGACTTGAGAAAGCACGTTAAGATGTTTGTCCCGGCTTTTTTCAGTAGTTAAGCCAGGCCTTCGGACGCCTCAAAAACTCCCACATAAAAGTTGACCCTTAGCTTATACGAAGAAGGAAGAACTTTGACATTCCACTATTTGACCGATACAGACCAAAAAGAAATGAATCAGCTGGAAACTCTACTTCTAGATACTACTAATAAGCGGGTTCCACCCACACATATAATAAACATAAGGACAGCATAATAAAAACTTCTTTTCTATCACGCCACTCCTGGCGGTCTTGTGCAAGCCGGATCCATTTCTCTCCTGCTACCCCTACAATAAATTATGCCTCGAAGCCGTATATATATTTCTTGGCAATTCTGGTAGCTGCTGGTCTGGCGGACTGGTTGGTCTCTCGTTGGTCTTATTCGGTTCGTTTATTTCGTTTATTTCGTACATGACAAAAAACTGTAGTAAACTCCACTGACTGACTGACATATCACACATAACAAGGTGAGTTGGATTTGTAATTTGTATATTATACCTAAAAGGGTGATTTGGACCATGATTATCCGCAAGTGGCTGCCCTAAAATTAAGATCAAGCTAGAATCATCATCATTAAGGAAAAAGTTTAACAAAATCAATTGTAGTATTTTTTAAACTTTTACGAGTATTAAACATAATTATTATTCGTTGCAACACAATCGAAACGTCGGGAAAATAAATTAGGTATAACGTGAGTAAGACCCGTTAAACAATAATAATTTAAATCAGCTGTTTTAGAACTACCTCACAAGTTTTCCAGTTAGATTATGGTGTAACTTTACAAACCAGTTTTTCCATAAATAACAACATAATTCGAAAAGTCTTTGAATAAATATTGTTGCCTTTCGTGGGTAGATTAAGGCGTAGGCCTCACCTGTATGACCTGGCGCGGACATGGCGCGGGCGCTTTCCTATTCCATTGAAGTTTAATACAAAATGCACGGAAATAAAGCACAATTTAGCTCGACGACTTCGCGTCATAAGCACGTCCGATCAACGACATACCGTGAGTCCTAAATTGTGCTTTATTTCCATGCATTTTGTATGAAATTTGAATGGAATAAGAAACCGCCAGTGCCTTGTCTGCGTCCGACGAGGTCACATTCATCGGGCACGGACATGGCGCAGACATGGCACAGGCGGTTTCCTATTCCATTCAAATTTCATACAAAATGCATGGAAATAAAGCACAATTTAGGACACACGGTATGTCGTTGATCGGACGTATGACGCGTCATTTCGGCGCCCGCGCCCGATCGCCGCCAGATGGGCGTCAGATGGCCGCCAGTTCGTAGTATGTACTTGCTTGCGACATATGTCCGTTAGTGATGTAAAAATGCATGACGAATGACGATATCGAATTTAATATTGAATTTTTTGAATTGATTGTAAAATATGCAACGCTTTATGATCATTGTCGTTCCAATTATTGTAACTGAAATGTTCAAGATAAATTGTGGCTGGAAATCGGAGAGAGATTAAACCGGTACTAAGATTTTTTTATGTAATACCCATGGTAATACTAGCTGATCCTTGTGCAAATTCGTTTGCGCGTATTTTCTTCAACTGTATCAGGGCCCGATTTGGTAACCCGATGAAGAGGTTTTCGGCAGGGTTTTTCCAAAAGTTTAGTTAACCCTCTCCGTATGGTTTACACTATTATTTGATAGGTTAAACAATTCAAAACCCTTTTGATTAGGTTATCTGATTATGAGGGTTATCAATAGTATTATTCCAAAACCCATTCCTTAGGGTTACCCTTTTTATCATTGTAACACGGGTTATAAGTGGGTTATAGGAGATAATGGAGAAAAGAATTTCGGTCAAAAGATTAAAAATAATTGCGGTAATTGTGTTCTAAGCATTAAGGGTGGAAATGCAGACTACTAATTGTTTATTTTACGCAATAATAATTATATTATAATAAAATTGGAATAAATTTTCAATGACAGCTGTCAAACTTAAATCGACCATATCTCGAGAACTACTTATCTTAGACTTGCTTTTACTAGCTCAAATGATAGCTATTGACAAGACCTTAATTTTCGATGACAGCTGTCAAACTTAAATCGACTATATCTCGAGAACTACTTATCATAGACTTGCCTTTACTAGCTCAAATGATTGCTATTGACATGAACTTAATTTTCGATGACAGCTGTCAAACTTAAATCGACCATATCTCGAGAACTACTTATCTTAGACTTGCTTTTACTAGCTCAAATGATAGCTATTGACAAGACCTTAATTTTCGATGACAGCTGTCAAACTTAAATCGACCATATCTCGAGAACTACTCATCTTAGACTTGCCTTTACTAGCTCAAATGATAGCTATTGACAAGACCTTAATTTTCGATGACAGCTGTCAAACTTAAATCGACCATATCTCGATAACTACTCATCTTAGACTTGCCTTTAGTAGCTCAAATGATAGCTATTGACAAGACCTTAATTTTCGATGACAGCTGTCAAACTTAAATCGACCATATCTCGAGAACTACTCATCCTAGACTTGCTTTTACTAGCTCAAATGATTGCTATTGACATGAACTTAATTTTCGATGACAGCTGTCAAACTTAAATCGACCATATCTCGAGAACTACTTATCTTAGACTTGCTTTTACTAGCTCAAATGATAGCTATTGACAAGACCTTAATTTTCGATGACAGCTGTCAAACTTAAATCAACCATATCTCGATAACTACTCATCTTAGACTTGCCTTTAGTAGCTCAAATGATAGCTATTGACAAGACCTTAAGTTTCAATGACAGCTGTCAAACTTAAATCGACCATATCTCGATAACTACTCATCTTAGACTTGCCTTTAGTAGCTCAAATGATAGCTATTGACAAGACCTTAATTTTCGATGACAGCTGTCAAACTTAAATCGACCATATCTCGAGAACTACTCATCCTTTACTTGCGTTCCGTTATCCGTTACTAGCTTACATGACAGTTTTTAGTTTCTTATTTTAAGATCTTTAATGCAGTGACGCTCTTCCTTCAACCAAATAAAGCGATCCGAACTTATACCTAATGATTGACGACATAAATCAAGAGTCAAAATCTAAATTCCCCCACCCAGTGTCAGGCGTAATGATAACCATTGTGTAACATTCAAAAAAAACCTATCAAGAGGTAACTCCATTCATTCGTTTAACCTCATAACAGGTTACCCTGTTATGAGGTTGACTCACTGAAACTCAAACTGACTGAAAACCAAAAGGAACGGGTTACACTTTCGCTTGTGTTAGGAGGAGAATACCCAAACGAACTGTATAACCCAATGAAGGGGTTTCACTTTCGAAGCAACTAACTCGAAATCGGGGTTGTACGGGCCCTGATCTGATATTAATTTATTGTATGCACGAGAGCAAGAGCATCTTCGTCTTCTGAGGATGACATGCTGACACATCGATATCGGACAACAGACTGCACTACACATGTGCCTCTGTCACGTCATTTCTGCGTCATGTCCGAGCCATGTCCGCGCCATGCCCGTGCCATGTCCTCGCCACGTCCGTGCCACGTCCGCGCCATGTCCGCGCCATGTCCGCGCCCGATATGTGTGACCTACGCCTTACCCCTTAACGAGATACCAAATGAATTCAAACTCACTGTGTATATATAAAAAAATGCCATCTTGAATAACCCCTTTCCAGAAAGCCGAATTACGTGAATAATAATAAAACATGAGTTCTTTTTGTGAATAGACGTTAACTTATTCATATAGTTTATTTCCACGAAATGGCACATAACTCACCGATCAAATTCAATGTTCTTACAGCTTTTATATTTAGATCTAAAAATAATAGGATGTTTTAAAAAAGAGCTAAGAGATACCATTCTACAAGAATAAGGGAAATATAGCGGAGTGTGGAAATTATAGAGCGATCAAGTTGACGTCATATACCCTTAAGATCTGGGAAAGAATAATGGTCAAGAGACTTTACAAACTCACAGCCATCTCATCAAACCGGTGTGGCTTTACTGCGGGATTGGGCACTACGGACGCAATACACACTTTAAGGATACTGATGGACAAATACAAAGCCCTTAAAAAGGATCTGCATATGGTCTTTATAGATCTGGAAAAAGCTTTTGACCGAATACCGCGTCAGCTTATATGGCAAGCACTTAGGGCCCAACGAGTACCGGAACAGTACATAAGTATTATACAGGACATGTACTACAACGCGACCACCCGAGTTGTCTCACCTGCTGGCATGAGCAACAGCTTCGAAGTTAAAGTCAGCGTACACCAAGGATCTGCCCTGAGTCTTGCTCTTTAATATCGTCATGGACTACATCACGAAAGATCTTCAAAAACCAGCCCCGTGGACACTTCTGTATGCGGACGATGTAGTTCTAGTAGAGGAATCCCTACCGGAACTTCAAAGAAATCTCAAAGCATGGCGAGTAGCGTTGGAGGGTAAAGGCCTAAGGGTTAGCCGACAGAAAACGGAATATATGCACTGTGATTTTTCTGATAGCGACATATACATCCAGTCACCACCCACAATCGAGGGAAACCCCTTGAATAAGGTAGAGCAATTCAAATATCTTGGGACCGTTGTTAACACTAAAGCCAATACCGAAAGTGATATTCAAAACAGAATAAAGACAGGATGGCTCAAGTGGAGATCTCTTACCGGTGTTCTCTGTGACGCAAAAATGCCAATTAAAATCAAGGGCACCGTGTACAAACGAGCTGTGAGACCGGCTTTGCTCTACGGATCCGAATGTTTGGGAATGAGAAAGTGTGACGAACAGAAAATGCATGTCACCGAAATGAAAATGTTGCGTTGGACTGGAGGTGTTACTCGGTTAGACAAAATTCGGAATGAGTATATCCGAGGTACTTTCAAAGTCGCAGATATACATCATAAGATGCAGGAAGGCCGATTGCGCTGGTATGGCCATGTAATGCGCAGGGATGAACATCACATGAAAGAAAGAAAGAAAGAAAGAAAGAATACATTTATTTGACCACAACACAATAACATATCGAACTCACAAGTAGACTAAGCAAACCAAAATAGGCACAAAAGAACATAATTATACTAACTGGCACGAAAAGAGTAGGTAAGTGCCCACCGAGTGGTAGCGAGTCCTCTATGTATCGGATGGAGCCAAACAGGCCCAGACTCAGCTTTTTTGCTGTTTAGTCACAAAAGTAGGCAGGTAATAACTACCCACCTGCTCAGCGAAAAAACAGCGCTGATTTTCAGTCTGAGCCTAAAAATTGGATGACGCCACATAACATTGCTATAGGGATAAAATAAAATGATGTATAAAATATTCCACTTGTAACTAATAAAATAATAGATATAACTCACATTGAAATTAATACTAATACATAATTAATTAACATATATAGACTAAATAAAAATATTAAGGGACCAAAATAAACAAATCAAAGAAAAGGAAAGACGAAACAAGTCATGGATATAAACGAGGGCAAGAGAGGTAGAGGTCGCCCGCCAACTACCTGGACCAGAACCATCTCCAAGGATATGACGATGCTCGGCCTAACGCCAGCAATGACTCAAGACCGCAACAAGTGGCGGTCAAGTATCAGGAGGGCCGACCCCAGATAGGGAATGTGCCAGGAGAATGATGATGATGAAAAAAGAGCTAAGAGAATGCATTTTTTCTATTCTAAGTTGTAAGGATACTAGCTGATGCTGATATTAAAACACCTTGCTCACATATCAATTTTATTAAAATCTTTTTGTTTCATACGAAGCTTTGTATATTCATCTAATTACACCGAATATCTATTTGCATATACATATACTTATATTTAATAACGGTATATTTTTACACTTTTATCCGGAACACATCCGGATATGGGCAAATAATTTGTTAAAATGTGTAATTTTACTAAAATAACAAATTAATTTTAGGCAACAATTTGTGTCTGTCAGTAACAGTCACGCTAAAGGCATTATTGGCATATTCAATTAATTTTACAATATTTTACATTAATAAATTAATTTTACAATGTCTTAGTTCCAACAAAGAACACATATATTTTATTTTTATCATGAACATTAGACAGACAACCCTATTCTGTACTGTATTCAAAATAATAAACTAAAAATACACATGTACATTTTGATCATAATAATAATATTAATAATGTAGAAATACCTTGGTACCTACTACCTACTTAGTAAATTGCTTTGACTATAGATCTTTAAAAGATGCATTACATATATAAATAAAGTTTTAAAACATTTATTAGAATATTATGTCACAAATTTTAAAACAGATATAATTTTATATATGATTATAATGTCAATTACATAGTTGTATGTATTATCACGATAAAATTTATAATATCAGAGTTTTTTTTCAAATATTTTTATCAATAATATAAAATAATTATTATGTTCTAAAACTGTAAATATTTTGGGTAAATAATTTATTGCTCTCGATATGCCAAGTCAAAAGTAACTATTTTTTGTAAATATGTACACAATTGACTATGAATAAAACTTTTAATATAATAAATATTGTTATTGTCATTTCATTAGTTCAAAATAATTTGTTATCTTGAATAATTTAATGTTATTTTAAAATAATATTAATATAATATAATGATAAATATAATGTTTAATTTATATCACAAACTAAATTTAGTGATCACGAAGTATTTTTTTTGTAGACGGAAGCCCAAAAAATAAGTATGATTTTTTTCATTCTAAAAGTATTAAAACTGAAAATATCTAAATAAATGAGTAATCATTGTATTAAAAATAATATTAAAAAATTAAAATAAGGCTAGGGTTGTCAATACCAATATGTTATAATGGTCTACTTTTTATATTATTCTCTCAAACATGTTTATTACAAACAATTTATTTTGAAAAATCTTTCGCATACATTGCCATAAGCTTAATGAATTAACCAGGAAGTCTATGAAAATAAAAATAAACAAAATAAGTAATAAAAAGTCTACTGCCATTGAAGCAAAGGATTTAGCTTTGTTCGTGTAATAAATAATTGTTGTGTGTAAAAATGTGATTTATATAAGATGAGTTTGAACTCGAATGTTATCCCGTAAGGGGATTGTTTGAACCATGACGGTCCACAAGCTGTGAGAGCTTCAGTTAAAAATACGTGATTTCAAACATTGCTCCAAAACTTTAAGCTTATTTTTGTGTTGTGTATGGCAGCCCAAAGAATAAGTTAGAACTAACTGGCTTACAAAGTACGGCATAAAATAAAGCATAATACAATTATCAACATCATTATTCGACTAAATCAGCTGTTCTAGGGTTTGCTTTAAAGGAGAATGCCGTCTGATGTATGGCGCTCGGTACCAAGACTAAAGTGAGTGCGTCAAAAAAATATCCAATAAGTTTTTAGTCGATTCCACTGTCAAAATAATTAAAAATGAGGGTTATTGCCATAGTAACACTTTACACCAATGTTTATTGCCATAGCAACGTATATATCATTGGTTGTTGTAGTCTAATGGCGGCGTGCAACGGAAACCAAATCAACAAAATATTTTTTTACTTGATTATTAATAGAGTCGGTGTGTAAAACTAAAGAAAATTTTAATGTCATTATAAAATATAATAAATTTTATGGGATACGTTCGGTTTTGACGCAATTGGTACGGGATCCTGGCATTCTCCTTTATGGCGTACTTTGTAAGCCAGTTAGTTCTACAATGAAAAACTATACAAATTCGAAAGCTCATCGAACAAATATTATTGACCGTCGGGAGTAGATTTAACACATTTCGAGATAAAAAACAAAATCAAACTCACCGTGTATATAAAAAAGTAACATCTTGAATATAACCCCCTGCCTGAAAGCCGAATTACGTGAAATATAATGAAACTTAGGTGCTTTTTGTGAATAGACTAACTCACCGATCAAATTCAATGTTCTTACAATTTTCTTCTCTAGTTTTTCCCTTTACGTCATACAAGGGTTATTTACATTAATTTTACCCATTTCTCTAATATTAATGAACTGTGTAACTTTGGCTAAACATTTTCCTCAGTCGACCTTCACTTTGGAAGACGAATGAAAACTTTGACTAACATTCCAACACACATCTAATTCTACAACGTGTATACGTACGGGATTATAGATTTTATAAACGACACAACCAAATTTTGAAAATTTCACACGAGTTTAGCACCTAACTAAATAAAACTAAAAATATTGAAACTCCAAAGTTTTTGCAAGAATCATTTGTTTAGTAACTGGCTTCAAATATTTATTAAACACCTTTAATTCTGTTCTACGAAAAAATGTTTTTTAAACAGTTTCCTGATAATCTTAAAAGTAATCGGAAGTGCGCAAGACTGTTTTGAAAGGAGTTCCTATTTTAAAAACAACTGATTATGAATAGAAATAAGATCACAAAGATCTAAAGTACAAAATAATGTTTATATTAAAAAAAACAAGATTTTATGGAAAAATCCAAATTTTATGGAAAAAATCAAGATTTTATGGAAAAATTCAAGATTAAAAAAAAACAATATTTTATTCAAAAAATCCAAAAGCTATATTTGTAAGTATTTTTTGCTACAAGTGCTAAATGTTGCCCAAACTCGTATGAAATTAACGTTTACAGCTATTTTATTGGTTATTTTTGTTGCCTAATCTATTTCCCTAAATAATTTTAGTAGGTATTGAATTGTAAAATTTGAGTACGCTGTAAAAATCTTCTACGATTATCCAAGTTTGTCTATTTTTAAAACAGTTATTTTTGTATTTGGTTACGTTAAAACTTATTTTTAGGTACTACTCTAATTGAACTAACATCAATGGTTTTAAAAAATAAAATGCAGTTAACCCTGCTTTCCGTAAGTCACGAAAAATAATTATTTGGTTTTGACTATTATATTACTACTTAGTAGAATAGTTCCATGCGATCTATGCCTTTTTTATTACCAACGATAATCTGAGCAAACCAAATAATTTGAAAACTGGGTCTAAAATATTATAGTTTATTTATATTTAACCTTTGGTAATAAAGTCCCACTGTAAGGTGTTAAACTTTTATTCATATATGCGGGTTCAAATCTCATCGCGATATAAATATTTTTGCATTTTTGTTTTGTTTTATAAAGATGTATGAACATGTTAGGACATTGACATGGTTGAATTCTATACTTACATGTAATCTAACACAGCGGAATTTCACATTGATTTCAAGCATGGACTAATGACATACACCGATAAAGTCATATATACTTATGAGTTAGGATATTTCATGAAAATCATATTTATGCAGTGTTCGGCAATACTCTAGGCACGAAGTCTTATAATGTTTTTGTGTATCACTTTATAAAAATACAAAAAAATATATAAACAGACTAACATTTACAAATAACAACGTGATATTTTGAATTAAATATTAAAATGCTTTAAAAACTGTTTAAAAAGGCAGAACTAAGTATACACTCAATGCGCATTCGAATCTTAAAAAAAACATTACATTTAGGAATATATAATAAAAACAATACGTCTTGCAAGTTGCGTATATATATTTTCTACGTAATAAAAAATAAGGTACGTACATAATTTATAAACCATTAAAAATTTGTCATATTTGCCGACGTACCTACACCCAACACTGCACAATGTTATTCAACTAACAAAAATGGTCAAGTCACTGGGTACAAAATACGTACGTATACACACGGCACGAGTTACGATACGACACTGACAGTTTCACCGATTGCACTGGAGTTTCCTTTCCACATTCCACAACAGCTCCGGGTTTAAAAGACCCGGTCTTTTTAATCGCTTTGGAAGGGCTCTACAGTTCTGAGGGCAGTCTGGATCTGGTCTTAGGACTTCTTGCTTTTGAACTCCTTCTCGCCTTTAAACAGCTAATGGTATAAGAGACCAATTTTGAGCTATCTACGGTCTGATCTACTGGAAGAACCTTGCGGTTCTAAAGGCAGGCTTGGTCTGCTGAAACGACCATTGCTTTTAAGTATCTTTTCCACCTTTTAACAGCTCTGGGTATAAAAGACCCGGTCTTTTTATTGGAATCTGGTCTAAGTGGAAGGACTCTGCGGTTCTGAGGGCAGGCTTGGACTGCTCTGAGGACCAACGCTATATAAGAGTTTCCTTCCCGCCTTTCAAAAGCTCCGGGTTCAAAAGGTCCGGTCTTCTGGTTTGGCTCTGGTCTTCTGGAAGGTCTCCTTGCGAGGTCTCTGAGGTCAAAGGTTTGGACTGCTCTGAGGACCGACGCTGCGCTCTCGGCTGCTCTGCTGTCGATTGCTCATACTAGTTTTTCGACATCAGTATTGTTACGAACTCTGGAATGAGAAAATTATAAATTAAGACAAGATCACAAAAGTTTGACAGAACATTCTGTATAAGATTTTATATTTTAGTATAAAACAACTGAGAAATAGAATAAAAATATATAGAACAAGCTTCCGCCCGCGGCTTTGTTCGCGTGATACCGGGATAAAAAGTAGCCTATATCCCTATGTCCTAATCCAGGTCTTAAACGATGTATATTTCAAGTTTCACCCAAATCCGTTCAGCTATTACGGATTGAAGCGACCGCAAACATACAACTCACACACACACACAAACCTTCGCATTTATGATATTAGTGTTATATTAATGTTTCTTAGACACTCTACTCACACACACGCATTACAATAATAATAACGCTTAATTATTCCTCTCATCATATCACACATAATATCAAATCATTCCACTGCTAGATAAACGAGTTTACGTAGGCCTACCCCTGAGGAAGGTGGATATGTCCATAATCTTCACGCTGGACATACGGGTTAGAGTTCGCTGGGCTTCTCGAACCGCTGAAACCGCTGCCCGTTGGCGACCTATAGCCACCGTCTAGCTACTTCGACGGAATCAGCCTCTATATAAGTTGTACTAACCATGGTAGTTGACCATGCCATCGCCATCGAGGTCTGCTTCGCGGATCATGTCGTCTACCTCTTCCTCGCTCAGCTTCTCACCAAGGCTAGTCATCACGTGTCGAAGTTCTACTGAGGAAATCATGCCGTCGTGGTCGCTGTCGAATACCCTGGAACAGCCAAAGGACGCTCGTCAGTTAATATATTTACTGAAATAATTATATGTTAATCACTTATCGCTACAGATCGACGCATGACATCGTCGTAGCGATTACAGCTCAAGTCTGAAAAGCCTCAGACTATCGCATGCGGAATCTGTGGATGACCTCTGTGACATTTGAGAGACAGAAAGTTTGCTGGTTTGATTCCCGCGAGATGGATGTTTTTATGATCTACCAATATTTGTTTCGGGTCTAGGTATTTGATATTTCATAATATGTAAAATAATATCTACAAAAATTAATGTAAGTATATGAGTAGGATATTAGTCATGTGGTTTCCATAATACAAGCTCTGCTTAGTTTGGGCCAGATGATGCTTGTGATAATGTCCAGCATTATTCAATTAAATATTTTTAATTGAAAAAGTTACAAGTTCCTCCTTGACGTTACACGAGATTTGTAGACATAAGAATGTGGATTGCTGAACTGATATAAAAATGGGTTCCTACCCATTAGATTACTAGGAGGGATAATGGAAGATGTAAAAAGGCAGTCACAATTTGGTTACAATTATTATCATTACTGGCCAAGAGGCCGACAACCAATAGTTTATCGACATCGTTAAAAATAGATAGATAACTCTTTATTGTACTCGCACCAACACAAACATACAGAACAAGAGGTTATTAAATGCAACGGTATACCGGTATAGTGCAACTCACCTGAACGCCTCTCTAAGCTCGTGATCTTCATCCACCACCTTCATCTTCTTGGACATCATGAGTAGGAACTCATTGAACTCGATGGTGCCGTTTCCGTTCTGATCCACCTCTTTCAGCATCTGTTTCAACTCGCTCTCTAAAAATATAGACGGTCATAGACTGAATAAGCTGTAGACAACTCAAGAAACAACGTTTGAGTGCTGAAAACAAAGTCGTCTTCCTCCTCGTGCATGGCGCGTGGCGTCATGTAGTGAGAGGCCAGCAGTCAATTTGCTAAATAAATTCTTTTAAGATTATACTGTTCTAATGCAAAAGGCGATGGGCTTGCAATGCTAACTGCAATTACAAAAAGATTGCAAAAAGTGGGCCTGTACTGAAGGTAGTGTTTGGCTATCCCCTATATGGTCGGCCACCCTCAATAGATTTCCTACTTACTGAGTAATAACTGACGATAACTATAATGGCGAAAAAGTCGCGATAATATTAAAATTTGTTAGTTTAGTTTTTTGGATTATTAACGTAGAAAGATCATCTTCAGTTAGGAGATTTTGTAAGCAATTTTGAATTTCTTATTATAATCATAACCAAAAAGAATTGAGTCTGCAACAAGCATAACCTCATTTTCACACAAAAAGTACAAAACATTTTATTTTCATAAAATTGCGACGCAATTTTCAAAAACATCGCCATCCAGTTGCAGCTCGTAAATTACTTTTATTACAATCTAGCAAAATAAAACTCTCTTTTCACGAACAAACAGTAGGTACTGACGTCGTAAATAACTGAAATGCGGGGTACGTGGACATTTAATCATGGGGCCGAATGAGAACAGCTCACCTCAAATATTTTTGACCTGAAATACGTCATCACCTACATAGATAGAGGTGATGCGTAAAATTATTTCCATCAATCATTTTCTGGTGGCTTGAGTGCGAAAAACATACCTTACTACAAAGTACTTCCACACACAATGTATTTGTTTAATGGAAATAAATGATGATGATCATGAAGTTTGCGTTAACTATATTTTTGTATGGAAATAGAACCCCGCCCCTATCAGGATATTTGTAAAACTCTGAAATCTTCATACAAAAATATAGTTGTAGCGGGAAGTTTGTAAAACTTTGAAATATTTATACTCGAACATAGTATAGTACCTATGTTTGGAAGATTTTATTTCAAAGTTGATAAATTTTGTCGAAGTAAGTAGGTAAATGAGTTATAATACTTAATAAAGTAATATTCTACCGATATCGCTAGGTTGACACACAACAATAATATTCATTATCCGTTTATAGGTTTAGTTCGCTATTTTATTTAACAGTTTATAAAAATGAGTAGGAAGAAGGAAGACTTTAAATATTTTTTTTGTAGAAAAGAGACATTTCAAACATATCAAGTAAAAACTTTTTTGTTTGTTCAAGTTCTAGTAAATAAAATTCGACGCATGCATATTCAAAATTTTCCGCTTAATCATTTTACAGAATGTATTATCTTCAAACATTGAGATATCATAATTGTCAAGTAAACATTAATATGGTACGGGAGCTAGCAACGTTTGAAAAGTAAGAATTTTAGGTCAGCTGATTTTGTGATATGTTGTCCTTCTTGCACTTTCGGTTAGAGTCTGGGCTATCTGGCTGGCGGTAGCGGTTGCGTTCATAAGTGCGCATCCTACCTGTCCAGGTAATAATCCTGGATTTTAAAAGCATTTTAGAAGGCGTAATTTTTAATTTTTTGTTTTTAAATAAGTCTGACATACTTTTTTTATTGTCAGACATTTTTGACAATGCTAACTATGTGCCATACGCGATTTTTTATTTATTTTTTATCAAAATTTCAAAGTATTTTATAATGTCTGTAATTTTAATTTTATGTTATTTAAATATAAGAAAAACTTAAAATAAATTTGCCAGACATTAATTCGATTGTGAAGTTTTGAATTAAAATTAAAAAGTCATGAAAAGTATTGCAGTATAATGCTAGTAGTCCGAGAGAGACAGTTGCAGAATAAGTCGAGAATAATACAGGGAACCATTACGAAAGTAAATTACTTTTCACTGTGCATATAATAACAAAATAATAATAATATTAATAATAATACATTTTAAATGCCAAGACCCTCCATAACCGCGAGGTGTGCAAGCTCAGAGAATACTTCCTCCATGCCGACAGTGAGATGCATCGTGATGTCGTAGCAGTTGACAAGAACCTTACCCCGCTCTCACTGGCTAAGGAGAACTGGCACAAACCTACGGTGCTGAGTGCCCTCGACCGCAAGGTCGTATGGGAGAGTAAGGAGCTGCACGGACGGTTCTACAAAGACCTTACAGGGCCTGATGTAGACCTACTCGCATCCGTGAACTGGCTACGTTTTGGTGACCTCTTTGGGGAAACCGAAGGTTTTGTCTGTGCGATTATGGATGAGGTAATAAAGACGAACAACTACAGAAAGTATATAATGAAGGATGGAACCGTTGACATTTGCAGAGCTTGTCATCGTCCCGGTGAATCCCTCAGACATATACTTTCGGGTTGTTCGCAACTCGCTAACACTGAATACTTGCACAGACACAACCAAGTAGCAAAGATCATCCATCAGCAGCTTGCTCTCCAATACGACCTTGTCGGTCCAGAGGTTCCGTACTATAAGTATGCACCGGTACCGGTTCTCGAAAATGGTCGTGCTACGCTCTACTGGGACCGCTCTATCATCACGGACAGGACTATTCTTGCGAATAAACCTGATATCGTCCTGGTAGACCGGTCGGAACGCCAGGCGATACTTGTTGACATCACTATCCCACACGACGCTAATCTCGTGAAGGCCGAGAAGGACAAGCTTAGCAAGTACCTTGACTTGGCACATGAGATTACGCTATGTGGGATGTCGACTCAACAATTATCGTTCCGATAGTCGTTTCAGTGAACGGTCTGATAGCGAAGAGCCTTGACCAATACCTTAAGAGGCTCTCGCTAGGCAGCTGGATCAAGGGTCAGATACAGAAGGCGGCTCTTCTGGACTCGGCACGCATTGTGCGGAGGTTCCTCTCTCTGTAGCCCTAGCCACTGACCGTTTGAGCCTTGCCCCGCGGTCGGTGGTCTCCCGTTTTTATACATTTTTTACTATATTGTTTTGATGTTATTTATGTTTAAAGTAGATAATATTAGGTTTATAGTAAAAAATATATTTTAGACGAGTTTACAATTAAATAAAGTGTCATAATAATAATAAGTTTGAGCCTTGCCCCGCGGTCAGTGGTCCACCATTTTTTTTTGCGCGACTTGCCTGTCGCGCCACTGTCGTTGTCTATCTCTCTCGCACCTTCTGCTGTCTCTCTCGGACTACTAGCATCATACTGCAATACTTTACATGACTTTTTAATTTTAATTCAAGACTTAACAATCGAATTAATGTCTGGCAAATTTATTTTAAGTTTTTCTTATCTTTAAATAACATAATATTAAAAGTACAGACATTATAAAATACTTTGAAATTTTTATAAAAAATAAAAATAAAATCGCGTATGGCACATAGTTAGCATTGTCAAAAATGTCTGGCAATAAAAAAGTATGTCAGGTAGACTTATTTAAAAACAAAAAATTAAAAATTACTCCTTCTAAAATGCTTTTAAAATCCAGGATTATTACCTGGACAGGTAGGATGCGCACTAATGAACGCAACCGCTACCGCCAGCCAGATAGCCCAGACTCTAACCGAAAGTGCAAGAAGGACAACATATCACAAAATCAGCTGACCTAAAATTCTTTCTCGAAAACGTTGCTAGCTCCTATACTATTAGGCATCGTAGTAAATATATTTCATCAATATTCTTCGATTCATTTGAAAACTGCATAATTATGTCAATGTTTTATTTCTGCATTGTGTAGGTAAAGTATGCCAAATTCTATCACAACGTACTTCAACCTATTCAGTAAATTCGTCAAGCCTCTTCGTCGGCGCCGTGGCTTAGTTGGTTAAAGCGCCTGTCTAGTAAACAGGAGATCACGAGTTCGAATCTCGTCGGGGCCTTCGTAGTTGTTGTTTTTTTTATTCTAATTCCAATCCTTAAAACTATCTCCGCAACTACGACACAAAACTTAACAAATAGTTAGTACTTTACAACTCAAAATAGAATTAGAACTACGTAGTTAAAATTGCTACATTATTTTAAAACTTGTTTTTATTATTTTGAAGCGGCATAACCAAAGATATTATTAGATCACAGACGTATGAGAAATTGGCAATGATTTGTTCCTGATTCAGCATTTCATATTTGAAATGTTGAGCCAAATTTTGCATTATGCTTGCGAATTCCGGATATTTCTCTAATGAATTTGCAAAGATAATTAGGTATTGGCCCGGATTCTGTCTGCACATCTGTTTCTTTTGTAGAACAGTAGGCAAAAAAAGGACGGAAAACTTTATTGCAATGACGACGTTGAAATCGGAACACGTTTCCATCAAGTTTTATTAAGTTTTTGAATGTAAGGCTAGGTAAGTGTGTTTTTGTCCTAAGTAGATAGATAGATATGCGTACAGGTTAAATTTTTAATCACGTTTCGTATTTGTGTAAGCTAAAGATGTTATGAAGTGATGATAGTATGTAAAATGGGGGCCATTTTGGACAATGCGATTATAACTTACTCAATAACAACTACATCGGCTTATATCAGTCCACTGCTGGACATAGGCGATCCCCTAATAAGAAGATCGATATGCCTATAACGTCCAGGCGAGCGGGTGTTGGGGATCGCAGGTCACAGCTTCTCGCACTACCGACGCTGCTGCCCGTCGGCGGCCCGGGGAATTATTATAGCTGTGCCAGTGCTAGGCTGCGCTATGCCGCAATCAGCCGGCCGCCAATGCCCCTTTTGTTAGTAAGCAGGGTGCACCACGGGCAGGTGAGGTTGGCTTGGGCCCCGAAGATGGAAGTTGAACCCCTTACACCCCACACTTATTTACCTTCTTACTCAGGTGGTGAGTGAAAAAATTCCAAAAAAGAATGAAATCGGTAGAATGAAATTATGCTAAAATGATGAGTTTTTATTTTTAGGGATAACTCAGTCTTGACCAAAATAATACTATCCCTAATCTCCGTAAAAAAATAGTAAATGGGTTTCAGGACAATTTCTCCGTATGTAGTACGGTTTTGGGTTGCCATTGCCACATACCTACAGGCTGTCCCAGTAAAAAAAACACGGTAGAGGCACAAAGATGTGCACTAGTGTCAAATTCCAGGGAGAAAATCCAGGAAAACGTTTGTGGACGTAATGTGTGGTGTAATCCAGGTAATCCAAACTTACACTAGAGTCGGCTTACATGCTCCGCTCCATACCCGAGGATGGGGAGCAGCTTCACTTCTACGGTTGTGTTAAGGATATGTATAGGTAATAATGTACATACCGCTTGGTCTTTGACCGAGGGATCTCATCATCGTACCCAGCTCACTCAAGTCAATGGTACCATCCTCGTCTTTGTCAAACAGCATGAATGCTTCTTTGAACTCTGAAATTTAGAAAAAAACGAAGGTAATTTATATTTTGTGGTAAAGTGAAGCTTAAGAATTTTTGAATTTCTGAAAGATCTGTAGATTTTCTGTTAGGCACCTATATTTTTATGGTGTATGGTCTAAGCTCAAGATCATTCGTGGTGAAAATCTTTGGTGATCGACGCGAACATGACAAACCTCATGGAATGTGGTGATTTTGATATGCGCACACGCATATTGACCCCACAGGGTGTTAAGACAAGCAAATAATTGATATAAGACCCATTGTTACGCTTAATTGTTTATCTTGAAAACCTGACCACAGACCAGATAAACTATATTTTCTAGACACTTTAATTTTAGAAACAATAGATTCTAAAAAGAAATATACAATAGACAGGTAGCGATCCAGACGGCTTGAAAACGAATTGACAATGATGATTCCTCCTTGACTCATCCATCTACGATGAACCTTGCTAGCTCCGGACATGGGAGCGAAGATGGCTTTTTCAAAGCCGAATTTTTTCAAAATTATATAGGTAACCTAAAGTATTTGGACTTGGATACTTTTTGAAACTTACCAGCAACTTGTTCATCGTTAAGGCCATATTCCGACTGCAACAAAGGAAATTACAAGTTTTAACGACAGTACTTGTCCTTGCAAGGAAGCTTGAAAACTGTCCCTATTAAAAGTTTTCTTTAGGGTGATGTTACATTAAAACTACTAACCTATTAGATAAAAATCACAATAATATACACTTTCAACGTATCTTTGTCCCTCTGAAGTTGGCTGCAAGTAGCGGCGTAGTTCCTATTTTTGGGTCGTATTGTACTAGGATTGATCGAATCGTTTGATGAGCCTAAGTTCAGTACATACCTATCTAATACTTGTAAGTATTACAGACTTGCTAGTAGACAGAAGACTTGGACCACACTAAGATCTTCTTTGTTTCGTTTGTGGAACTACGACACATAGAGTACTGTATCTAACAACAAACATTTGTCTCGCGGAGGGAATCGAACCAACCTTGTGCGTCTTAGGCACACTTGAGTCAATAAACTACATAGGTCAGAAGAAACATCCTAGGATACCTAGATACTAGAGTTAGCCACTAGCTCGTACAAAGAAGGAAGGAAGAATACCTACAGAAACCTGCCGCGTCATCAAATCACTAGTCAGCCTCCTTAGTCTTCTGTATTCTTTCTGGTAGTTCGCGTCAGAGCTGGCTGTTTGAGCCATTTTGCACTCGCTGTCAAATTTTTCGTTTTCACTTCACTTTTTTAGTCAGAGTTAACTAAATTTTGTACGAGTAGTATTTTGTTAAATTTCTTAGAGTGACTATTATAAGAATGTAAGTGTCGTTCGAGTCTCTACCAGCTTGTACAATAAAATATTTTTGTACATCTAGCTGAGACCTTACCTAACAAATATCAAGGCAAATATCCTTATTACAAATTTTTTGTTTGAAAATAAACACATGTTTAAAAAAACTTTTGTCGACACCGAAACCTTGAAACTATAACCTGTTTATTGTTGAAAAATTCTCACTTTTTTATTTAAAAAAAAACTCTATTCTCGCTTTACGGGCTTCGACGTTTACAAGCACAACGGTACATCTTGAAGATGTGAACTTTTATAGAAAACAAAAAACGACGTCGAACTTTTGCCAGTATTCGTAAAACGAACGGCTTTGTTTTTAAAAGTTTGTTTATTTATAAAATTACGAAAATAAAGTGGACAGTACTGATACGCGCGACGCGACATTGTCAGCTGAGATTATTAGTGGAGTTCTAATTTTAAACAAGATACATTATTTTTGCATATTGCTAGACTAGACTTGGCTGTTCTCTAATGACGATATAACCCATTACAAATTACCCTGCCACGGCAAATTTTCCTTTTATTTAATTAAGTTTGTCTTATTACATAATAAGGTAATTCTTTCTAAAGTTAGCTGCAAGCATGGACGTAGTTCCTTTTTGGTCGGATGGTACATACTAGGACTGGCCGAATCGTTGGCGCCGCCTAACTTCAGAGAGACATTAGATCTGCGGGGTGATCGGCTACCTCTGTTGCAAACAGAAATTATTGACACCGATCCTGTTTTTACAAACTTTGACCTTTCATCCATCGAATTCAATGAACGTCAATTGATAAAACATGATCGGTATCAATTATTTCTGTTTGCATCAGAGTTAGCCACCCGGCTGTTGTGACTTATTGTATATTTGTATCATTTATAAGTAGGTAGGTATGGTTTGAGTTTTGGATTGATACCCTATAATTATACAACCCTAGTATAAAATGTTTATTTTCTCTTACAACCTTTGTAAATCAGCTTCTATTTTGATACAAAGATGATGTTCCCTCCCTGCTAAGGAACAATTATAATAAAGATAGGCATAGAATTATAATTATATTTAGAACTCCGTTACAACGTACAGTCGTACAGGTAGATAACGTAGTTATTTGATACCAAGGTGTTGTCAGTATTTTTGCATGTACCATATTATAGCTGCTGCTAGTATTTTTGAAGTAGGCATCATTCCACCGTAAATCCATACAGATATTTGCAACCACTGTAGAACGTTTTTATAATTCAGTGTTTTTGGCATGCTTGAAAAATTGAACGAGAGTATTGGCGGGAAATTTGTGAGCAGATTGTAAGTTGAAAGTAATTATTAATCATCACGTTCTGCTTTGATTCATATAATCGCATAACCTACCCATACCCATACACAGGTAAACATTCGATATTTAAACTTAGAGTGACATCTCGCGACTGTGATTTGTATTTTTAGTATTGTCTCGGTGATAAATAGTTCTTCGGCAAAAATATAGATGGTGCTAGTGTACAGTAGCTAGACAATAAAAAAATATGATTATAATGAGCACTTATATTACGTAGTCACCTAATAACCATACTAATACAGTACATTGTATAGAATAGCTGGTGCAAAACAATTTCAAGGATTAAAGGACTCTAAATTTAGAATTAGGTTTATAAAAACCAAAGAGGTTGGTTCAGAAACTTTTTTCTGTTGAAACAAAATAAGACTACAGATACTTACACAATTTTGAAATTTACTGCCGGATGGAACTAACAATTTCAGTTAGCGGTGGATTTCATTTAATTTTAATTTACAAGCTGTCATTACCCCAATAAAATTAACTAGAATATATTTTTTACGATCGGATTTTATCCAATTCTATCTGATTGCGAATTAAATTTATATTAAACAGTAACATTTACTATTGTAATTTATGTTACTATAGTACCTACCTACCAATGATATTTAAATAGGTCAACGTAGAAAAACTTGTAGCAGGTAGGTAGGTGTAAGCGATCCTCGATATATGCATAGAATACAAGCTAATACTTAGTTTTAGACTACTATAATTAAATGTTAGTATGTTATACTATGCGTTTCAAAACCAATAATCAGATTATTAATTGTTATAATAAATTAAAACGCAGTTGAGGGCGAGTTATGGATAAATAAATAAATATTTGGTTCTTTTATGCGAGTCGCGGAGTCTAAATCTTAGTAGGTACTATGTTTTTTATGTGTATGTAACAAAGTGGTATGTAGCTACTGCGAATACCAATAGACTTTTATTTCGTTAAGCTAATACGTGTCTATGACCAGTGATTATGAAAACCTCAAGAGGAATCCCGTGGCTTAGTCCATGACCATAATAATAATTTCTCCATAAAAATAGTTATTATACGTTCATTTATTTTGTTGCCATAACAAAATTTATAATAGGCTAGATGCCTGAAAAAAATTCTAATTAGTCCGTCATATAAATTATCAAAAAATATTGGACACGTATTTTTCTTTTTTCAATTCAACTAAAAATTACAAAGATATATAGTGCGTTGAAGTTCCGCATGACGTCACGGGTAAGTACAATTTTACATACAAGTGACGTCACGAGCCCCCACTCACGAACTTTGACGCGCTATAACTCTGTCGATTTCTATGGATTTTAAAAATAAAAAAATACGTGTCTTATATTTTTTGATAATCTTATTGACGGACTAATTAGAATTATTTTTCTACCCAGGCATCATCCCTATTTTAATAATTGCAGCATGCTCGCATTTAAACTTTTCATTATAAATAATTAGTGTAATTCTCATTGTAAGTGAATTTGTTATTCTTAATGAGAATAAATAAATAAATAATTCTGGACGTTATATAAAGTTTCTTAAATCGTAAAGGCCAGTGTCACAGTCAGTGAGTATTACCGACTCTCTCTGTAGATTAGTAGATGCAAAGGCCATTAAAAGCTGCAAGAATATATGGGTCTACATTACATAATCCTCCTCGATTTCGATGACCGAACCCCTTATTTTTTGTCTATACCTAATAAACACCTTAATATGACTGGCCAGACCAAATTTAGTTTTAATAACCCTATCACATGAATTACAATTGTTGAAAGTACTTACATGAATAAGGTGGCTTACCAAATCAATATTGACAATAAGGTCGTATTGGGGATGCTTGTGACCCTTCTTCTTCTTGCCCTGAGGAGTTTTGGTGCCTGCTGCGGCAGCTGCTTGCTTAGGAGGCGCCATCTTGACGGAGCCTTTCTGAGCTGACGGCTTGACTGGTGTCTTGGGCCCACCTTTTGTTGGAGTACCTTACAAAAGACAGTGGAGGTACTTGTATAAGATTATGCAAGAGGATGATGGTCATGACGATGTAAAAAATCAAAATAATACACTAGAATGCTCACAAAGTCACTTCCAAAACTGTCAAAAGATAACAATACATTTTCAGACAGATCAGGGTTTTTGTTGGATGAAGAAGGTCATAAAGTTCAGGGACACGATCAGCATACAAGTTATTTTCAAATCTAGTAAAATCAAATGCATCTCCTGTTACCAAGTTTCCTTTTTTAAAATTTACTTTTAGGCTTCTTCGGAACAGGTCTGCCAATAGCAATAGCTGCAGGTATTACGGAGAAGCTTAGATGGGTCCTACTTTCTCAATTTTAATGAAATAAAGCCTAAATGTTCTAATTTAAAAATAATTGCTTCTTTCAAAGAAATACTTGGGCATAAAAAGTTATTTTCGGACTCGAAAACTGAGAGACAGGAGATCTTATAATTCCTAAGAACAACTATAATGTAAGTACATAGCAATTTACGAATAAATAATGGAATGCATTGAGTTTATCACCTTTTTGACATGATGTTGACGTTTTGGATCCGGCTGCATTTTTCTGGTTGACGTGCCCACTGCCATCTGCTGGTTTATTCCGTGCCTGAAAAAGAAGAAAAAACGAATACTTAATTATTGAGATACTGAGAACTTAACGCAGACACTATTGGCCTTACTTATGAACATCTTTCAAAAGATAAACGATGCTTAGGCTTTTGCCATCTCTTACCATTAGATAATGACAAACAGTGACAGGGCTAACTTTGAGTATTGGTTAACGTTGAGTAGCGCTCATAAGTAAGGGGGTATAAGCCCAAACTCTTGAGGAGCTGCTAGCTGGGCAGTTTCTAGTGTTCAGATACATAATTCAAGTTCAAGTGGGCAGATACATAATCAACTATGTTTATGAACTTATCTGTATTATATTATTTTAATGTTCATCGATACAGACTAGGGCTTGCATTCGAATATTTGGATATTCGAATAAATAATAAAATAATAATACTAAATAATACTACTATTTAATGTATACATTAAAGTTCATTTATTTTGAATTCTGAATGTTTTCAATTTGTTTTTAGAATAAGTCAGAATTTCGTTGCCCATGTCTAGCCTTCCACCAATAACAACCGGTGTCTTTCAGTTCGAGTGGTTATGACAAGATGCCGGCATTCAGCTGTCACTCGCTTCCGCACAGATGCGCGGGAAACTCATTCGTCAATGTTGGCAGCATTGCCCAACGACTGGTTCCGCTGTCAGCATTGATTTCCCTTAGATTGTCTCCCAGCATTGTTGGTGCATTTTGAACAATGTTGGATTGCGTAACCTATTCACAGCTACGTATTGTTAGTTTATAGTAAAGTGAATGGCGATGATGGATAGAATGTTTTATTTTTAATTATTTATATGATTAGGTTATTCCATGCTAAGGAATTGAAGATGGGTCACGCACATAACCTAAGTATAACACAAAGTAAGCTAGTATTGCATCGTAGGTCAAACATGAAAGGAAAATGCCTACCTTAGAAATAACTACATCTGAAGAATCGATCTGCGTTTATCAACTTGATGCATAGAGATGTATGTGTCTTTAATGTGACCGGCATCCACACCCTTCAAACCGAAACACGGCACAAATAGATTGTTAGCACTTCCCGGGGCGGAAGGTGTGATGATGTGGATCAAACTTAACATTGTATAATAATGCGTTTAATAATAGCCCTGGGTAAAGCAGTAGGTGCTTGACTATCTACCTATATTACTCCAACAACTAGGTAGAGAAATACTCTGACCTAACTACTTATTAGAAACACACCAGGCGCCTAAATGAATCTAAATATAAAGCGCTGAAGCCCAAATCTCATGAATAGGTAGAGATTATTGTCATATTAGACATTATCGTGAGAACTGTCAAAACTCTATGGAAATTTGACAGTTCTCGTGACATATTTATAATGCAACAATATGGATGCATATTTATGGATGCATAATCACGAGAATCAGGGCCCTGGAAATATAGTAGAAATCAAACCCGCTCCTCTAATCACTGCGGTTGTCCTTATCGACTCGTAAATAGGTAAATTACCAGAAGTTATGTTGAGCAAATCGACGCTCGTTACGTAACCGAGCGGAAAATGATAGTAACAATATATATCAATGGCGACAACTATAATTTCGTCGTTTTTGCACTTCTACTTGAACTCAAACTTTTAAATGACCGCGAACTAATTTTTCCACAGGCTGATTTAGGTAACATTATCTAAATCTTGGCCCAAAATAGAGTTTGGTAAGGTTTATAATACCCCTAATCATAATACCGTTTACGTAAGGATGTAAGTTTAAATCAAAATAAAATGCCGTTATTATCTATAAGATTTCCGAAAATGAGTTAGCTTTTGCCCCGGCTTCGTTCTTATGAAAAGTTATTTTCTATACTTCGGGAAAAGTACTTGTTTCTTGATTAAAGGTACCCATGTCCATTTTTATGTACCTTTGACAACGTGCAGGTATGCAAAATTTCATGATGATCGGTCGAGCAGTTAAAGCGTGAAAGCAAAACAAAAAGCGTAACAAACAGAATAAAAAAACTCATTTTCGTCATTATAATTTTAAATTTAGGATACGAAAGGCTAATTTAATTTTTTTTACTATTGTTAGATTAAAAAAGTAAATAGCTTTACATATTACCAACATTTTCTGAAAAATACACTAAACGTATAAAACACACAGCATCATCATTATAGCCCCAAACTAAGCAGTGGGCTGTATTATGGGCACTACATGACTGTTATACGACTATTTTTTGTAAAAACATACATAGCAAAAACCTAGAACCGAGACAAATATTTGCAGATCATACAAACATTTGCCTCGCGGCGGGAATTGAACCCGCAACCAACTACTTCCTAGGAGTGCTTTCGCCTACTGTGCCACAGAGGTTATCAGTTAAGGTGTTTAGAGATGGAGCAACAGTGTAGGACTTTTAACTAATAGCCAAATATTTTTAAGCACTTTTTCATAGATAAATCTCAAAACAATAAATCAACTGTCACTTGTCACATTTTTACTGCACCAAACTAAAGTAAAGAATGTTGAGTACTTTATAACTGACCATTCACGATGTCATAAATTTTGTAGGTAAAAATAAAACGGAATTTTGGTAAAAGCTCGAAGTATTGTAATTGCCTATAATGCTGAGAAAACTAACTATACGGCCAAAAATACGTAAAGTACTAATGTAACCTTTCATTTTATGAATGTGGGTAGTTGGTAATGAAAGTTGTATTCGATGCTATTCGACGACCTCTGTGGCGCAATATGATTGCGAAGATTGCGGGTTCGGGTTAGGTAAGGTTACCGTTCTATTTATTACAACTTAAGTGATTACATCTTTTACATTAAAAAGGTTGTAATTTATTGTAATTTTATCATAATAATCTTTAACATAATTTAGCTCTTAAAATTATGGGACCTTTTTCACACCAGCCTATATCAGTCCACTGCTATAATAATCCCCACGCTGGGCATGCGTGTTGGGAATCGCAGGGCACAGCTTCTCGCACCTATGGGACCTAAATTATCATAAAGATAAATAATATGATAAAAATAGATTACAATAAATTACAACCTGCATTATAAAGTGACTTAAGTTTTAGTTAGCATGCATTGGTAGAAAGAGTACCTATGGTAAGATAGAAATATTTTTTAAGAACCTTGTACCTAACCCTAATTGAAGCAATTAAATAAATTGATTGATGTATTGAAGGTAAGTAGTTATTTGTTTCTTGAAGCTCTTTGAGTATTTGTACCAAACTACCTTAATTTTTACAAAAATATTTTTATGCAAATATGCAATACTGGTTGCTCCCCTCGACTTCGGCCGCGTGGAAATTTCTGTGTCAAAACGTGGTTCATTATTTACATAACGGTTTATTTTTACTATGTTTTGTGCGGAATAAAAAGTACCAACATATTATTACTGCATTACCTAGCCGTACCCGTTCCCGTCCCTACTCTCACTCCCTTTTACGTTCCCGTCCCTACTCTCACTCCCTTTTACGTTCCCATTCCCGCTCCTGCTACCGCTTCTTTCATCTCCTCTTCAAGTTTTATTTTCGCTACAAAAGTAGCACTTTTTAGGGTCCTGTCTCCAAAATTCATTAAAATTGATTCTGCACTTTAACTAAAATACCTATTTATTTATTTTCATTAGAGTCTCTTTGCAAAATTAAAAGTCGATTGGTAAAGATTATTTTTGTTCCCCATACATACTTTGCCATCCACGTCTACCACCTCAGAAGCTATTTTTTCAAAATTAGATTAGCTTATCTAAACTATCTACATACCAAATTTCATCTAAATTTGTTCAGGGGTTACGGAGATTTGTAAAGATTTTATCATTCCCCATACAAACTTTGCCACCCCAGTTTACCACCTCAGGGGGTTAATTTTCAAAATTAGATTAGCCTATGTGTTATTCTGTAACCTAAACTATCTACATACCTACCAAATTTCATTAAAATTTGTATAGTGGTTACGGAGATACGTGGTAACAAACATTCACACAGACTATCACATGTAAAATATTATTAGGAATTAGCATTGGTATGCAAACAATACTTTGGATTTACGTAAATAATTTGAAAAAAATAACGGAACTGCAAACCGTTAAAATGATTTATTTTACCCACATTTTATACCCAGCTTTACCGTCACAATAAAATTAGTTCGTTTGTACTGCAAATATTCTGTTCAACGTATCATTAACAAGAAAACGATATTTTTGAATTTATGACTTCTTAACTATAATGCTAGATACAAAAAGATAAAAGAACTTTATTTCTGGCGCTCTCATTAGAGAATATAATGCCAGTGTTCAGGTAATCTCTATCCTCATAATTTTGTCTCAACCGTCACATATTCGCGATAATTTAAGGTGATCATCATAAACAATGGATGTTAATCGAATTTAGTACCATGTCGAATTAAGTATTGTGAATTATATCATTGTTGTGTACAGATAGAGTAGCAGTAAAATGAAAAATATAAATTGCGTTGTGAAAAGGTTACTGCTTCCAAAAATACATTGAAAATTATTCCAACTAAATAAAATAACCTAAAGCATTCAGCCTCTTTGCAGCCCCTATTTGAATTTCGAACGTCCTAGGCCAGTTCGGTCCACGGGCACGTTGCGCGCGCAAGCAGCGGAGCTCCCGCGCTTTCACTTTTTTCAAACGTTTTCCAATCTCAAATTCAAATAAGAATCATGGTGGTGCGTTTTTTTTTTTGAAAATTACAAAATAATTAGGTAATACAAAGCAAAACAATTAAGGATTTTTTTGCTTGCAGCTCCGACGAGACAAAGCCGATGATGAACAGACAATGAGTGAGTATTATTTTATTTTATTTAAAAATCTATTATTACCTAAGTATAAAATTATATCTAAAGAGATAATCTGTAAGTGGGTACGGTCAATCTATTAACCAGTTAGTAAATGACCAAAAAAGCTTGTATAAAGTACTGAAGTTTCAGCAACTTTTAACATTGCCAGCACGTGCGGCAAGAAAAAATAATCATTTTTATTCTGCGTTGGAGAAAATTACTAGAATAATACAACTTGCAAACATTTTAGTACAAGCTGTTACGACGATCAGAAAATAAACGCCATGCGCTATTCACATACCTACCTACACATGTAAGGTACAGCCCAATAAATATTGATACTTTCTGATATTAATTCTTCGAAACTGCTACATTTCTAAAGCTTTAAACTTAATCTACTTGCAGTGATTTAGGTATGTTATTTTATTCTCCGGTCAGTGAGTCAAAAGTCACCTACCTACTATTTATTTTAAAGTTACTATAAATCATCTACTTAAATTGATACATGCAAAGGCTATAAGGTTTTTTAATTTAACACAGAAAATTAAGAACCTACTTAAATATTCTTGATACAACTTATTCACAAGATTATACACCATCTATAATTTTTCATAATTAATATTCAGGTATTTATTTCATGAAAACAGGCGGGCCTAGCAGACAAATGACAAAACACCCAAAAGATATTATGTATTGTTCAACAGGTCTTCAAGGCGTTTTACCTTTTTTATTTTCCCTACGTTAGTTATGTTTCCTGCTCGTGAAAGTTTAAAAAAAAACCAGTTTAAATAAACATACCTCCTTTTTCCCAAAAAATTTCAGATTTTCACGCATAAAACTAAATCTACGGGAAATTATGTCCACGCAAAAAGGAGGGGAAAGGGACTCTTTCTTTAATAACTATGCATTCCCGTCGCGGAACACCAGACACAAAACGATTGCAATATTATATCCGTCTTGTAAATAGAACAAAATGTCAACTGCTAGCAAGACACTTTGATATAGCGACAGTTCACAACAAAAGGGATCATTCCCGCCTCTCAGAGACAGTGTTTATGTTATGTTTGATGAGACTGAAAGTAGATATCTCTATCTGATTCTATTGCTAGAAAACTTATAACTGTGTGACATTCGTTTCCTAGAACATAAAATTGGATACAAATATAAGTGCTTTAGGTACTTTATGAATAAAAGACTAGGCTAGGCTGTCCCATAGCTGAGCAAAGGCCGCCACCGTTCACTCTTGTCGTTCTTGTGCAAGTTCTTGCCAATTAGTGGTGAAGGAGTGAAGGAGGCCTACCTCTGTGCCGTTTACCGTCAGTAGAGATCCAGCCCGTCACCATGTCGACAACATTTTTTTTTTCAAAAATAATTGAAGTTACTATCTAGTGTTACAAGTGCTAGTCGAATTAATTACCACAAAATGTGATTCAATCATTGATATTACCTATGTATATTTAAGTGTTACTACATATCATAAATTATTACAATATGAACATAATAAGTCAGAGTTACGAGCGCTGCGTGCATAGTTTAACTAAAAATGTAGGAAATAATTTTTTTAACCACTTCAAAAAATAGGAGGTGTATAAAATTACATGGTTACTTTTGAATGTCTCCGTATCTATGCAAATTCGAGTTATTCTACGTTAGTCCTTTAGTTGCTTAATAGATGGCGCCACCCATCAAATTAGAACGCGCTATCGAAGCGTTTCACCTAACTCCATATATAGTCCACGCATTTTTTGTTTAATCCAAGGTTGTCATCCATACATTTGTTGAGACAATACACTTATCTATCGCAACTTGTGTTTTATTGTGGGATCCTGGTTGCGCTCTGGATATTTTTGAAAACAGGCTAGAGTCCTGAACATGGTCCTAGACGAGCCGATGAATTAGCCGTCTGGTGACTGTCGATTCAGTGCTCTATAAGGCACTGACGGGCAGCGGATTGTTGTCGATAGTGTCTTCGGTGATTGCCATCACTCCCCCCCCCCCCGGGTTTTCAGGTCAAATCTACAGTGGGAAGCGAGGACCTAGCAAAGGATTTACTCGACTGTAAAAATTGATTGGAAACATTGAAGGATGGACGGAGTTGAAGTTGGCATTGACTGTGACAGGAGCTTGTTACGTCATTTTGGACCGAAGACGTCACAACCGAAGTTGAAGTTCATCCAACGCCAAAAAGGAAATTGAGTGAGTGGTGCGTAGTGACATTGACGTTTTGGGATAAATTGTAAGTAGACATTTTAATTTCAAAAGTCAAGCTAAAGTGAACTTTATTTGTACTGGGCAATTAACTTTATGATTCATGGAAAAAGTCAAGCAAAAGTGAACCTTATTTGTACTGGAAAATTAACTTATAAATTTAATGCATGATTTTGGACTTAGAATAATTGGTAATAGTAGATTCATAGACTTAGAATAGTTTTAAGAAAAGTTACCAGACGGGGAACCTATTCCCGATTTTGGTCCGAATTGTATTTGTTAAAACACTTAGTCGTTTTTATAGAATAAGGCACTTGTAGAATTTTTTAAGATGAGTACTGTGCCGGATAGGGTTGCCGCCAAAATAAGAGTTCAAGATGAATTAAAAAATAAAATTGCTAAAGGCAAGGTAAACTTTAAAAAGTCGCCTAAGGAACGAATAACTTCGATTTATTGTGAGACGCGACTAGAAGACTTAGAGAAAACGTGGTCTAAGTTTGAGAGTACTCATCTTGAAATTGTGTCCGAAGTAGAGCAAAATGTGTTGGAAACGACAAGTTATGCTAAAACTAATGTTTTTGAAGTTACTGAAGAATTGTTTTTGGATTACAAAACGGAATTGAAGGAAACAATTGGCAACTTTTTATCACCTAGTACAAAAAATGAGACAAGTGCTCCCAATAAAAACCAGTCGGCTAAGCCAACAAGAATTAAAATACCAGTGGCAAATATTCCAGTTTTCAGTGGTAATTACGCCCAATGGCCTAGTTTTAGGGATTTATTTAGGTCTATGATTAATAACAACGCCGATTTAGATGATGTCCAGAAGCTACAATATCTAAAATGTCACGTGTCTGGAGAGGCTGAAGGCTTATTAAGGTATCTTTCCATTACTGAAGATAACTATAGTATTGCTTGGAAGAGGTTAGAATCAAGATACGATAATAAAAAGTACTTAGGTAACGAAATTTTGAAAAGATTTTTAAGTTTAAAAAGTTGTACAGTAGAGGCAAGTAATTCAATAAGGTTAATGTTAGATAGTATGGATGAGTGTCTCGAAGCCTTAGGCAAATTAGGAATAGACACTTCATCTTGGGATTTGTTTATAATACATTTATTAAGTGAAAAACTAGACCCGACCACTAGAAAAGAATGGGAAGCTAAAGCCTCAATGTCTAAGGAGTTTGATACCATAGCTGACTTTCGAGATTTCTTAGAACATAAGTACAAATCGCTAACATATTTAGACAATAAAGTAAAGCCAAAAGCCAATGTTGTAAAAAACGTATTACATGTGTCGGATGGTATCAGTTCAAATAACACGAATAATTGTCCATGCTGTAAAGGTTCTCATAAACTGAGCACATGTATTGAGTTCAAAAACGAGCCACTAACCAAGCGTCGCGACCTGGTCAAGGCTCATAGGTTATGTTTTAATTGCCTTGGAACCAACCACTCAGTTTTCGCGTGCAGACAGTCTATCAGATGCAGTTTTTGTAAGAGAAAGCATAGTTCCTTGTTACACTCCGATAGTAGTGCCGAGGGTAATAGTGAAAGTTCAGATGGTATTGGGAAGTTGGTTGCTGCTAATTCGTCCACATTGGATAAAGTTGCTGACTCCAATGATGTCGTTTCCTGCATTTCGGCTGTTCGGAGTCAGGTATTGTTGGCCACTACGTTAGTTAACATACAGTCGAAATCAGGATCGGAAGGTACTTTGAGAGGTCTATTGGATCAGGGTTCTCAGGCTTCCTTTATTACGGAGTCTGCGGTCCAGAGGTTAGGTTTAAGGAAGAGGCATGCTCAAATATCCATCTCTGGAATAGGTAGTGATAGTTGTACAGTTTCCTCTAATTCGGTAGTGCATTTGAAACTTCAATCCATTTATAATTCGAATTGCGTGATCGGAGTGAAGGTGTACGTACTCAGTAAGCTGACATCATTGTTACCACGCAATAAGGTTGCAGTTCAAATGTGGCCGGAGTTACAGAAGTTAGAATTAGCAGATCCACGTTTTGATGTGCCTAATAAAATAGAGGTTTTGTTAGGTGCAGAAGTTTATAGTCAAATCATTCTTGACGGTGTTCGTAGAGGTCCTCCTGGTTGTCCAGTGGCGCAGAAGACCAAGTTTGGGTGGATATTGTCTGGAGTCATCAATTCAGCCAACTCGGATCTTGAAGAGGTTGTAGCTCACACTGGTGTTAATGTTTCATATTCCCCGGAGCAATCGGAAGATTATTTGTTGAGACAATTTTGGGAAATTGAAGCTGAGCCCTCAATCAAAATTGGTATGCTCACTGAAGAGGAGAAGAAATGTGAAGAGATTTTTGAGAAGACAACCAGACGAGACAATGAAGGAAGATATATAGTGAGGTTACCGTTTCGCGGCGAAGATCCTGTATGCAGGTATGGAAATTTAAAGGATATAGCAGCCAAGAACTTGTACCGTTTAGAGAGACGCTTAAACAATGACGCGGATCTAAAGGTACAGTATTCGAACGGTATGGACCTGTACTTGGATCAAAATCACATGGAGAGAGTACCTACTGCACAACGAAACAAGGATACCGCTGTATATCTGCCTCATCATCCAGTCGTCAGAAGTGATAAGACGACTACAAAAGTTAGAATCGTGTTTAATGCTTCGCAAAAGGGTCATAATGGAGTTTCGTTGAATGATGACCTGTTGTGTGGGCCGAAGTTGCAGCCGGACCTCCGCAATTTGATTATGCGCTGGCGTAGTCATCCAATCTGCTTATCCGCTGACATTGTGAAAATGTACCTGCAAATAAAAATAGCCGAAGAAGATACTGATTTCCTTAGACTTCTGTGGAGAGATAAAAATGGAGTATTAGAACATTACCGTATGACTCGCGTGACGTTTGGAACTGCTTCAGCCCCTTACCTAGCAGTCAAGGCGTTACAACAGCTAGCCATTGATGAAGGTGATGACTATCCACTGGCATCTGGAAGAATCATTAATGATTATTACATGGATGATCTGATGTCGGGATGTGAAACTGTTGACGAGGCCCTGCAAATACACAAAGAAATGAATATATTATTAAAGAAGGGAGGTTTTACCTTACAGAAGTGGATAAGTAATAGTACAGAGTTTTTGGAAAAGTCAGGTGAATTACAAGGAAAAGGAGATAAAAAAGTGGATATAGGAGTGGAAAAGGAAGCAGAAGGGATGAGAAAAGTATTGGGATTGAATTGGGAGAGCGTAGCAGATAAATTCAAATATACAGTTAACTTACCAGAAATGTTGTTGCCGGTCACGAAAAGAAGAGTTGTTTCTGACATCAGTCGATTATTCGATCCACTTGGTTTTTTAGCCCCAGTTATAATAACTGCCAAGATATTTATACAGAAGTTGTGGCTAGCGGGCATTGATTGGGATCAGGAGTTACCCTTTACACTGTTGCAGGAATGGGTCGTTTATAGAAATGAACTGAATAAACTAACCGGTTTTAACATCAATCGTTGGATAGGGATGCGAAGTGATGAGGAAAGCGTAGAACTACAAGGTTTCTGCGATGCATCTAGTGAAGCTTATGGAGCCGTGGTTTACGTTCGCGTGATCGACCGACAAGGAAGAGTTCATGTCAATCTAATTGCATCCAAAACGAAGGTTGCGCCAGTTAAGCAGATTTCGATACCACGATTAGAGTTGTGTAGTGCAGTCCTGCTGGCTAAGTTATTAGAGGAAGTCGCTGTTGTTTTAAAAGTTCCCAAGAACCAAGTGCACGCATGGACTGATTCGACAATTGTTCTAGCCTGGTTAAGTAGCCACCCTCGAAAATGGAACACATTTGTGGCAAATCGGGTATCCGAAATCATATCCTTGTTTAGTCGCAAATACTGGTGTCACGTGCGAACGGGAGAAAACCCGGCGGATCTGGCGTCGCGTGGTATGAAACCATCAGAGTTTATCGAAAATATGTTGTGGAAGAAAGGTCCTAATTGGTTAAGGGAAGATAATATCATATACAGTCCATTAGAAGAAGAAGAAGAAAGTAAAGTTGTAGAGATATATGAAACAAAAGAAGAAATGAAGTTAAAATGTTGTAGCCATATTACTAGAGAAGAAGAGAGCTTATTTGTCAAATATTCTACTTTGAGAAAACAAGCTAGAGTGATAGTGTGGTGTAGGAGATTTTTTAAGTTAGCCCATATCAAACCTAAACCCACATTTACTAAATGGCTAACTAGTACAGAACTGGAAGAAGCAAAAAAGATAAGTATAAAGTACAGTCAAAAGCATTATTTTAATGAAGAGATAGAAGATTTGAAAAATAAGAAGGACATAGCAAAAGGAAGTAAATTAAGATCATTTACCCCGTTTTTGGATGCTGATGAAATTCTAAGGATTGGTGGTCGTTTACAGAATTCCGAGATAAGTGAGGCTGGTAAGCACCCGATATTAATTTCGCAGCATTCCCATTTTTCAAGGCTTCTTATAGGAGAAGCACATGAGAGGACCCTACATGGCGGGTCACAGTTGATGTTAGCTCATATTAGAGCTAAGTATTGGATAATTAATGCTAAGAACTTGATTAAGTCCTATATTCGTGAGTGTCTGGTTTGTGTACGTCACAATGCTCGTGCATTAAATCCAATAATGGGACAACTGCCATCGGCAAGAGTCACCCCAAGTCGTTCATTTAAGAACAGCGGTGTCGATTTTGCGGGTCCTATAGCAGTTCGAAGTTCAAAAGGTAGAGGTCATCATGCAACCAAGGGCTATATTAGTCTGTTTATATGTATGTGCACTCGGGCCATACATTTAGAAATGGTCAGTGATTTGACATCCGACGCTTTCATAGCTGCTTTTAAGCGGTTCGTAGCTAGGCGTGGTCACTGTGCCGAGTTATGGAGCGATAATGGTACAAATTTCGTTGGCGCAGAACGCGAACTTCAGACTCTCTTCATTTCCGAAAGGTCAAGTGTTGCAGTAGACATTCAAGATTGGCTTGCCACCAACGGAACCAAATTCCATCGCATTCCACCTCACAGTCCACATTTCGGCGGGCTCTGGGAAGCCGGAGTCAAATCCACAAAACACCATTTGAGGCGGGTGATAGGTACGTCCACGTTGACATTCGAAGAAATGTCCACGCTGTTGTCGCAGATTGAGGCGTGTCTTAATTCCCGACCTATAACTTTAGTCGATAGCGACTGTAATGAGCCATATCCATTGACTCCAGGTCATTTTCTTGTAGGAGAACCTCTGTTGTTAGTTCCGGATGTATCGTATAAAGATTCAAAAATTACCTCCTTAAAACGTTGGCAACTGACCCAAAAGATGGTGCAGGATTTCTGGCGTAGGTGGTCCCAAGAGTACCTGACTCGTTTCTTGCAACGACAGAAGTGGCAACAATCAACTTCCGAACCTAATGTTGGTGACTTAGTTTTTATAATGGAAAATGATCTTCCACCGTCACGTTGGTTGTCTGGCATAATTGTGAAGAAGCATTCTGGTTTGGACAGAGTCACACGCGTGGTTAGTGTCCGCTGTAAGGGTTCGATTATAAAGAGACCTATAACCAAAATTTGTATCCTTCCTAAGAAAACAGAATGGTAAACTGTAACGTAAAAAATAATACTAATAATAATAATAAGGATTTGTAAGATATTTAAGGTGTTACTTTAAGAACATCAAATAAGTTAAGTTAAGTTCCCTTAAGTTGGGTGAATGTATTCACAGTTTTGTTGTAGCGCTTGTGATACATAATTTATGTTTGTTAAAAAGTTTAAGATAAAGAAGTATTTAAGTTTTTTTTGTTAAGTAAAATTTAAGTTTGAAGTTAAAGTTAAGAATATTGTATTTTGCTATTGGGTGAAACATTGTGGACAAAAATTTGTAAAGTTGGAATGAACAGTCGTTCATTGGTGGGCGGAATGTATAAAATTACATGGTTACTTTTGAATGTCTCCGTATCTATGCAAATTCGAGTTATTCTACGTTAGTCCTTTAGTTGCTTAATAGATGGCGCCACCCATCAAATTAGAACGCGCTATCGAAGCGTTTCACCTAACTCCATATATAGTCCACGCATTTTTTGTTAAATCCAAGGTTGTCATCCATACATTTGTTGAGACAATACACTTATCTATCGCAACTTGTGTTTTATTGTGGGATCCTGGTTGCGCTCTGGATATTTTTGAAAACAGGCTAGAGTCCTGAACAGGAGGAGGAACATTTAACAACGTCGAAAATTTTGATAGTTTGACTTTTGATTTAACTTTGACTTGGCACTTAGTATTATTGTTGGCAACAAACCTATTAATTAGGTACCCTGACATACTGTCCACCACTTTTCATTAGGATAGGTCCTATTTGAAATATTACATACATCTATGTAGGCTTTTTGAATGAATACGTGAAGGAAATCGCGGGAAAAAGCTTTTATAAATACTCATTACAATGATCTTGTTTCCAAAACCGTCCCCTCTTTTTCATTAGCACATTTATATGAACGTTACAAAACGTGACGTCATGACACTTTATGGCCGTATCTCACGAGTTTTATGTCAGATATGACACCTGTCATCATCATAAACGTGGGCATTTACGACCTTCTTCACTCTCCCTTGGGATAAACGCCTACACGTCTACCACATCGATTAAAATGTAAGGTGTTACACGAGTAGTAAAATCATTCTAATAACATCAGCCTATAGCAATCCACTGCTGCGGACTTAGACCTCATATAATGAGCGCCACTACGCCTTGTCCTTAAGCCGTTGCTACCAGCAGCTTTTCGCAGATCATCACTCCACCTGGTCGTGGGGCATCCTAAGCTACGTCTACCGAGCTACGGTCCACTCAAGAAACCGTTTACCCCAACTTGGTTGTCGGTCTTCGGCAGATATGGCCAGACCACTATCACTTCAGCTTGCTAATTCTCTGAGCTATGTCGACTACTTTTGTTCTATAACGGATAGTCTGGTTGCAGATTTTATTTTTCAGAGAAACTTCAAACCAATCAAAAAGCATAGCTCGTATCATAGCTTGCTGAGTAACTTTGAACTTGCGGACTCTGTATGTCATGACTAGTCAAACATCTTTGAAAAATGTAACTGATCAAAGAAATTGGATGAATTAGTTTAATAAGATGATAGCACTGTATTTATGTGCTCGAAAAATAGGTGCTCAAACGGCAATACTTCATTTTTCCCGAGGATTTATGTGAGTAACTTATCATTAAACTCAAGCGTGGATGATTTGGGGGGAGGGGTGTTGAAGGGGTGTAAGGGGTTCCAACCCCCATCTCCGGAACCCAAGCCAACCTCACCTGCACGTGGTACACCCTGCTGACTAACAAACGGGGCTCTGGCGGCCGGCTGATTGCGGCATAGCGCAGCCTAACACCGGCACAGCTAAATCCCCTGGCCGCCGACGGGCAGCAGCGTCGGCGGTGCGAGAAGCTGTACCCTGTGATCCCCAACCCGCATGCCCAGCGTGGGGATTCTGGGCATATCCCCCTTCTTATAGGGGAGGCTTATGTCCAGCAGTGGACTGAATAGGCTGCTGTTGTTGTTGTTGTTGTTGTTGTGGATGATTTGGGTTTTCCCGTATCGACAAATTAACGAGCTGTGAAACGGCTGTTTTGCATAACCATTTGTCTTCGACAGAAGAATTCATCTATTATCTGTAATTTTCAATACTTGTCCGACGTCCGCAGTCATGATTTTGATCGTTTCTAAATACAGATTACAACATAGCCAAAATGGATTTATTTTATATCAATGTTATTTTATTATACACCTACTACAATATATACTGAAAGATCGATATAAAATAAAGCCATTTTCGCTATATTGTAATCTGGATTTAGAAACGATCGAAACGCATTATCAAGATGAGCCATCGATTTGGCGCTCACTGCTGATGTATAGTCACCCTGTACACTGGAGGCCATAAATACGGTACACTTTTAATTTACGATTAAGATTATCCAATAGGCTTACAAGATAACAAAATTCTACGGCAAAGGCCTCCACATGATCCATTAAGTCATTAGAATTGAATTGAATTATGTTTTATTCGTAACGAAACTTAACTTTACCTATGTAAGACATACTAAGTTTAGATTTTTAAGAAGAGAAGGAACTTTCATATCTTTTAACATGAATTTATATATTTTTTTGTATTTGTAACACTATACTTTTAGGAAACATGAAAAATAGCACATTCATATTTAATGTGTGAAAGTTTGTTTGGTTTAAGAACTACTGAACGTATTTATAAACATTCTTTTTTTCGGTAAAAGGTGATAGAGTGAAAGATAAAAAAATAAAAAATATTTTAGAATGAACATTAATAGAATATTCATTGATGGACTCCTATGAAAACTGATAAAATACAATGCTCAATAGAGAAGAAGAGCCTTTGCACTGCAGTGGGACAACGCAGGCTTAAAATAAAATAACCAATTTAAACCTAAAGTAATGTGGTTAGTAAAATGTTTCAGCAAAGTTTACCTGGCATACTTGTTCATGTTCAAGTAGTCATGTACATGTTCAAACTACCCTTTAAGTGCTTACTCACCTAAACGTTAATGCGCTTCATGGAATCGAACTCTGCTCTTTTTACTATTTTTCTACTGACCCTTTGTCTTTTTATGCTAAAACTGGCTTATGATTTTTGTGATTTTTAGAGGGCGATTTATGAAAGGTATAGGGAATGCGCAGAGGAGTGAATTAAACCATATAAATATGGAAATAACTTGTTTTTATTATTATAACTGTGTTTTACAATAAACACGTTTCTTACATTTTAGACCAAGGCACCATCTTTTTTGTTTCCACACCACAGACAACTACATAATAGTGATGTGCCACACACATAGTGATGTACCAACTAACACCTTCTCCTATTATTTAAAATCCTATTGTTTACAATTTAAATAATACTTTCTATTCATTAATAAAGTTATACAATGTTTTAATTGTTGGCACATTTTAAATTAACTTAACTTATTTACTTAACAATATTAAGGCAATGAAAATTAAATTTATTATTTAACAATGGTTTTGTAAATATGTCTGCAGTTTGTTTATCTGTAGGACAATATTTAATATTTATTTTACCCTTTTTATAGTTTTCATGGATGAAATAGTATCTCACATCAATGTGTTTGGATCTTTTATTGAATGAACCTGTTTTGATCAGTTGAATAGAGGTTTAGTTATCAACATTCAATATAATATCAAGTTCAGAACCAATAAGCTCCTTTAAAAATGACTTTAAATATAAGCATTCCTGACAGCAAACAGCTGCTGCAATATACTCAGCCTCGGTTGATGATAAAGCTACAATCGGTTGTCGTTTTGAACACCAAGACACCGGTCCTTCTGCTAGCATTATCATATATCCATATATCCGGTTGTGCTGCGTCTTGTCTCAATACAATTTGCATAGTCTGCATCACAATATGCATTAAGTTTAGAAATATCTCCTTCTTTCTTGTACATTATTCCTTTCTCCCTTGTTCCATTTAAATATTTTAGTATTTTCTTTGCAGCTATCACATCATCTATTGTTGGGTTTTCTACTTTTCTGCTTGCCTCATTAACAGCTTGACTTATATCTGGCCTTGTTCTTGTAGATAGGTATAGAAGACCTCCTATCAATTCTCAATATGGGAAGTTTGTAGTTTCTGTGTTTTGTTTTTCTTTTCTGTATTACATGGTGTATTAGCAGGCTTAGAACCTTCCTTACTAAATTTCTTTAATAGATTTTCAATGTAACTTTCTTGTTTCAGAGTAATAGTATGTATAATCCTTTTTCAGTCTTCTTGATTTCAAATCCAATAAAAGTAGTAGGATCTTTAAATATTTTTATTTCAAATTCCTTTTCTAGGCAGTTTAAAATCTTTATTAATGTTTGATTTTCTTTCGCTATAGCAAGTCCATCATCTACATATATTACTATTATTGTTGTATTGTCTTCATTTGTGAACACACACTGATCTGTTTTTGTAGCTTTTAGTCCAAGTTTTAACATAGCTTTTGTAAATCTTTTATTCCATGTAACAGGAGCTTGTTTTAGCTCATATAAGGATTTCTTCAATCGTCAAATTTTTCCAGGTTTATTTTCATATCCTTCTGGTATGTTCATATACACATATTCTTCCACCTCCATACAAGAATGCGGTCTTTACGTCAAATGTCATCATGTTATAGTCTTTAGAAGCAGCAAAAGCAAATAAAGATTTCAAAGTTGACTGACTTACAACTGGACTGTAAATTTCGTTGGAATCAATACCATTTTGTTCAAATCCTCGTACAACAAGTCTAGCTTTATAGGTTACATTATCTTTCATACGGAATACCCATTTATTTGTAAGTATTTTGTTATCTTTAGCCTCTTTCTTGTCTACTATTTCCCAGGTATTATTAATTTCCAGGGATTCCTTCTCCGAATTTATAGCTTTTTCCCAGTTTTATCCCTCCTTAGATGTTACAGCCTCTCTGTAAGTAAGTAAACTGTAATCTTTTAGATAAGTTGGCATCCGTTTAATTATTTCACTTCTTTTTAAGTTACCTTCTTCATTATACCTGTGTCTTTCTCTTTCTGTGTCTTCTGTATCAGTTTCTGATGTAGCATCTTCAAAAGTATCATCTTTGTTTTCTTCTGTCCTGATATTTTCTATTATAGCTTCCTGGTTTTCTGTAGTATTTTCCTGATTTTCTGTAGTCTCTTCCTGGTATTTTGTCGTCTCTTCTCGGTCTTCTGTTGTCTCTTCTCGGTTTTCTGTTGTCTCTTTATCATTTGCACTAGTATTTATTTTCATTTTCTTATAATTTTCTTTCTCTGGTTCAGTTTCACTTTTTATTATCACTATGTCCCTTGATATCTCAATTTTTCTCTCCTTAGCATTCCACAATCTGTACCCATTATTAGTGTATCCAATCATTATTAGTTTCTAGCTTCTAGAATCTAATTTCTTTACATTTGGATGTAGCTGTTTGGCATAGACAGTAGAGCCAAACTTTTGCATATTAGATATGTTAGGCCTTTTTCCAACCCACATTTCATATGGTGTTTTATTTTTTAGGGTATCACTTGGCAGTCTATTTGAAATATAAGTAGCACAATATGTTGCTTCACCCCACATTTCTTTGCCTAATTTAGAATCAAAAAGTAATGCTCTTGTTTTTTCTAACAATGTCCGGTTGAGCCGTTCAGCTTTGCCATTTAATTGTAGTGAGTAGGGCACTGTGTAGTCTAATTTTATACCTTTTTGTTGACACCATACTTTAAGGTCGTTACTTTTATACTCGCCTCCATTGTCACATCTTATAGTTGATACTTTACTATTTTTCTCTCGCTCTGTTTCTTCAATGTAATTTTTTATTTCTTCTTTTACATCACTCTTGTTCTTCAGTAAATAGATTTTTATAAAATGACTGTAGTCATCCATTACTGTCAATAGATATCTGTATCCATCATGAGTCATCTCCTCGAAAGGGCCACATAAGTCTGTATGTAATAATTGTAGGTGTCTTACAGCCCGAGTTCTGATTGTATTAAATGGTAGTCTTGACTGTTTACCTTCTGCGCATATTTCACACTGGTCTTGTAGTATTTTTGGTCCTTGTACGTTTATTCCGTCTGCCACTTTCGTTAGTGTCTCTAGTACTGATTTACCTGGGTGTCCCAGTTTTGCATGCCATTCCAATGCTGTTCCTTTTTCTTGGCTTAATAAGCATGTATTTTCATCTGACAGTGCATTTCCTACATTCACTATGTATAAGCCATTTTCTTTTGCCCCAGATATAATCAAATCAGAATTTTCATAAATCTCCACTTTATTCTTTGTGAACACCACAGAGCCATTATTATTTGTTACGCAATTAACAGATAAGAGATTTTGTGCTAGCTCTGGTATTAATAATGTATTTTTTAAATCGCATGACATTCCATGGACTGTACCTGACCCTTTTGCTATCATTTTCACGTCATTAGCTGTGCAAACTGCAGAATTCTTCTCTTTAAAATTGCTTATAATTCCAGGATCATTTGTCATATGCACCGTGCTTCCAGAGTCTACTATGAACTTTACTAAGCTCTGTTCAGAGTTTTGTGTCAGAAAAGCAACATTTTTAGATTTTTTATGATCATCTTTTTTCTTGAAAAACCGATTTTCTTCTTTATGGTTATTTTTCTTACAATTTGAGCAACAACTGTTTTTAAATTTGCAATCTTTCTCTTCATGGTTGTATTTCTTGCAAATAATGCACATCTTACAATCCTTTTTTAGATGGCCTGTTTTGTGACATTTATAACATTTTATGTTTTTATTCTCTGCTTTAAAGTCAAATTGTTTGTGCTCTGTTTCCCTTTCTAAAAATCTATTTTCTTCTGTTAAAAGTCTGTTGGTTAAATTTGTAAGCGTCTTTTTATCATCTGAAGTTGATTCCCACGCTGTGATGAAAAATTTATACATTGACTGGTTTTCATATTTAAAACTAAAGAATTCTTGTAACAAAGAAGACTTGTTTCTTTCTTCAGATCCTTCAAATACTGCACATAGCTTACTGTACATTTCATGTGCATTTGTGCAATTTACTATATGACCTTTTAGTTTTCTTTCGATTGAAGTCAATATCAATTTTTTTACCTTTGCATCTTTGATTTGAAATTCTGGTTTTTCTTTCTTTTCTGGATCTTTTTCTTTCAACACCTCCGATAGGTTAGATGCCGACACATGTATGTTGAACTCAAATTTCCATAGGTGAAAATTCTCCGAGCTTGTAAGTTTTTCTATACTTTCTTCTTGGTTATTTGACATTTTTATTTTTCTTGTTTTTCTTGTTTTTAGCACTGTTCTCGCTCTGGGCCCATAACCTGAAGGGTATAGGGAATGCGCAGAGGAGTGAATTAAATCATATAAATATGGAAATAACTTGTTTTTATTATTATAACTGTGTTTTACAATAAACACGTTTCTTACATTTTAGACCAAGGCACCATCTTTTTTGTTTCCACACCACAGACAACTACATAATAGTGATGTGCCACACACATAGTGATGTACCAACTAACAATTTATTTATCGGGAAAGCTATTTCAGCCATTTTTTAAGAAGTTCATTTTGGTGAGAGCTCTTGAAAAAAAAAGTATGCAACCTATTACCTCGGCCCGCAGTATACTAGAAACAATTTCGCCAAATTGTTTCGGCTTAACAATACGGGAGTGGAGTGAACTTTCGTTTGCAAATGGGAAAACCACACGACAACGAATAATTTTAGCGAAGAACGTAATTCTACGTCTAACCTACATTTAGGATTAAGCTTCCATTTTTTAAACGTCACTTACCCACTATCTGCTAGACACCTAGTTTTAAAACGGAGTGCGTCATTTCATACGTTTTATAAAATGATTATTCAAATATGAAAATATCCAAGAATCGGGTGCAATAGCGCTCATAAGAGAAGAAGAAGAAGAATAAGAGAGGCGTATGTCCAGCATTGGACTGCTAAAGGCTGATGATGATGATGATGTTAGTATTGGCTTTACGTATAATGGTTTCCGTAGGGCCAGGTGGAATGACAATCGAAAACCTGGCGGTAGAAGCTGAATGCTTCGAACTGAAGACAAGGCGAATGGTGCTCATTAGGGCATTCCTCTAACCAGCAGTGGACTGCTTAGGCTGGTGATGAAACTGGTGAATTTTGCCAACTATTGTAAATAAGTATTTGATTAGTCGATGGGCAAAAGGTTTACAACATTTTTTTTTCCATAGTGCTTCGACGTGCGTTCAGCATGTTCGATTCTGAGAAGCAGGGGCGGATTGAGAAAGAGAAAGTGAGGACGATACTCAACACGATGATACATGACTACGACGACCTGGAACTCGACAGGTTGCTAGACTGCGAAGATGCGATAGGTAAGATACCATCATCAACATTCATTAATATTTTCAGCCGTTTTCTTCACTGCTGCGCATAGGCCTTCTTAGATTATTATACCACTCACCTCGATCCTTAAAGTATTTTACTTCACTTTTTGTAAGTAGTTACAGCAGTTACTTCATGTCTGGGTCATCAAGACTGTAATAATGATATTATTAGTAATAAAATAATGCTGGACATTATAACGCTGCATCATCTAGACCCAAAGTAAGCAGAGCCAGGGGATAGATAAGGGACCATGACGTTAAGTTGAATTAGTTTGGTATTCTCACAAAAAAAACTTAGCAGGTTTATTTTTATGTTTCAAACACCACCTGCACTTACAAACTAAAAAAAAACTACAATTTAATAGGTAAAAGTTACCTGTCATCTAAAAATACCAACAGCATAAACATACAAATTTATTCGGGACAAATGCAAACAATTCAAAAACTGCGAGACCATTCTCATCTGAGCTTTTAATCCGCACCTTCAAAGAAGTAAAAATAACCTGCCCACAGACGCTTTTAAAATGGTAAGTTTACGAGCTGTCACAGAAGCTAGCTAAGCTGCTTTACCTCAACGAATCTCAATGTCAACCTGATGTGTCTGGATAAGTAATTGGATTGTAAATAGGTGTAGTGTGTGTCAACAGAGTAGTTTCTGATGACAATTGAAATGGATGCTCTTTGCTTTTTAAAGTTCGTATAATGACGCTATCATTTGTCTTATAGCGCTCTATTAATATTTGCATGCCTGCATGCAGGCTGAATACATGTACTATCATAGCTATAAGACCTAATTGTGAAATTAATTTTATGTATTCTAGCAAATAAACGTTTGAATCTTGAATCTTGAATCTGGAAACAATAATGTATGAAATGCCGTCGTGATACCCGATAGTTGGTAGTGTGAGCAGACAGCGCATTTTTCATTTTGATCCTTCGTGAATGCTCTACCGATAAGATAGGATAAGATAAGATATTTTTATTTATTAATACTATAAACGTGTAATATTAGGTATAAACTTTACACAATTGATTGCTAAAGAAGGAAAATATCTAAATGAAATCAACCTTATCAATTAATCTACTTAAAAAGCTTCTGACTACTGATTACTGGTTAATTTATAGCTATTTATTATGCACGATCAAGATTACTTTCTCGTGATTATTTAGTAAAGGTGCATCAAGTAATGTTCGTGACTAAGGTCGTTTTGTTTTCCTCAAAAACTGTCAATTAATTGGCGAAAATGCTTGTTTTTGGTCGAAACTGAACATCATCGGTTACCCAATTTAATGTAGGTAGTATTTATTTACTAAAGGTGCATCAAGTAATGTTCGTGACTAATGTCGTTTTGTTTTCCTCAAAAACTGACAATTAATTGGCGAAAATGCTTGTTTTTGGCCGAAACTGAACATCATCGGTTACCCAATTTAATGTAGGTAGTATTTATTTGCTGTTAAAGATTCCATGCATTACATTTAACATTAAATAAATAAATAATGCGGGACGTAATCACACAGCATCATGCAGCCCCAAACTAAGCAGAGCTTGTATTATGGGAACCACATGATTGATATACTACACATATATTTTTTTTTTGTAAATACATACATATCGTATCTGTATCTGCGAAAGGCTGCTGGTAGAAGCTGGATGCGTCGAGCTCAGGACAGGGCGCAATGGCGCTCATTAGGGGAGGCCTATGTCCAGCAGTGGACTGCTATAGGCTGATGATGATGATGATGATGATGATACATATCGTACATATACATTATTAATGAATTAGAATTTATCATATCACAATAGTTGACATTCGATAAACGAAGTCGGAAATAAGATTAGAATTGGACAAAAATCTGTAGGTAAAAATAAGTTGGTATTTCTGAGATTGCAGTGCGATTGAATACTTACCCTCTTATTCTTAACCAAATGTCATGTAATAACGGTTCGATAAAATAAGCTTGTGCCTGTCATTTAAATGTAACTAAGAAAAGAGGTGACAATATATTCTAACGCTATTTCAGCTATCTGAGGTATATAGAAAAGTTATGAATAGGACGGTTAGTCTATATGTACAGGGTGGTGCGGTAATGGCGACATTAAATGAACACACGCGTAGTGCTACTTGTCAGTAATCATAAAAAAATCAATCCTAAAACTAAAGTCCATTTTTCAAAATTTTATTTCATAAACAAACTCACAAATAAGGTAAGAAAATTTGAATCATGTGTATGATTCAATTCCCATCTGTGTAAGGGCTTCTTACCATTGCCAACGTCACGCGCTTCTGTTTAGAAGCGCGCGTATGGTAAGTAGCATGATTCAAATTCTCTTACCTTATTTGTGATTTAGTTTGTGTAAAAAAAATGACTTTTGTTTGAGGATTCAATTTTTTATGATTACTGACAAGAAGCACTACCCGTGTGTTCATTTTATGTAGCCATTACAGCACCACCCTGTATATCATAAAAAATGAGGTTGGTAAATCTGAGATTGTGGAGCGATTAAATACATTGTCTATTTATAATAACAATGTATTTATGCAAATATATTTATTGTAAAATGAGTATATGTAATTAAAATTGGGCTTTGATGGTAATCATTCCTCTTGAGTTCATAATGACAGTTATAAATTACATCATTATTAACACGTCAAATCATCCAGCGAAATTGTAATTTGTATAAATCGGGTCGTCTTTGATGTTGTTCCATAGGTTGAGGTAACTTTATGTTTATACATTTATATGTGTATTACTGAAAATTAGCAGAAAATAGACTAAAATAAAACCGATAAGAAAATTGAAAGTATAATTTTGGGCATATGCAGTTCTTAGCAATTCTTCTTCTATTTTATTATTTTTAAATATATGTTGTGTATCGCAGTAGTTACCGTACGCTTTAAGTGCAACCACGGAAGACCAGCTCTTTGGAAGCGCGTTCCGCTCTGCCCTAGCACATGCTGAGTGGTAGCCGTTTTTGTTATAAAAATAAAAAACATAGTTTTTAAAAATTGTACCTCACTATAGATAATTGTATTATTCGTGTAATCAAATAAACGTATTCTTATTCTTATTATAATTCAATGGTAAAATTACATGCTTATTTCTGCCGTGAAGCAGCATTGCTATGTTTCGTAGAGTGTGGGTGCCGGTTACAGGCACAAGAGGTTTATCACTTAAATTGATGGACGCACGGTCAATTCAGTTACGTTCCAAACCTACGATGCAATACTGGGTGTTGACTGATGACTGATGACCCACCTAATATTATTTAGTAACCATTTTCTATAACATGACGTACTCGAGGTATGAAGGTGATAAGCCATGTGCTTGTTATTGTAACGTAATTTCATTTAAAACATAAGTACAGGAATGGTGCATCACGGCAGAAATAACAGGCATACTCTAACGACCCCTTCAGAATGAGGTCTAATTCCTACTACTAAAATATAATATTGATACAATAATGGCACATAAACCAATTTATACTTTATCATTCTCAAGAACTCAAATCCACTTTCCTCAAACTGTCAGTCATGTCGTCAGCCATCTTCCGAAATGGCAGATGCCGTGAAATTGGCGTAACTTTATAATTCTACGAAGATTCCACGTCAAATATATCGACATTGATGGTTGGGGAGTGAACAACTTGCTACACGCTGGTTAGCTCTTATTTAAGAAGTAATTTAGATAATTATAATCCTGTAAATCTTAATTTGAGCTCGTATACTATGGGAACCACATGACTGAGGTAATACATAGTTTTTTGTATAAATACATACATAGGGATAATACCTATAAAAAAAACATCCAGACACGCAACAAATATTTTCAGATCATAAAAATACTTTCAAGCTTCCTCAGACGTACTCATTCCTTATCTTGTCCATTCGCGTCACTCCAAGACATCCATCTCAACATTTGGATCTAGGCCGCATGTACTCTTCTTTCATACGTAGGTACCTTTGGATGTCTTTAATTGTTTAATTCTATATTGTACACAGAAACATGATACAGAAATAAATTTGCTTAAAGGCTTATATGCAAAGGCGAGCTTAATCCTGAAAGGGTTTTCTTACAAACCTTTTGCAAACCTTTAGGTATACAGAGAAGTTACAATGAAAACTACACTCAGATCCATATATAATATTATCGCATTTGATGTTACCTAGTCTAGATTTAAGACTATTTTTAAACAGATTAAAGTTCTGTTGAAATTATTCATCAATACAATTCTTAACACCTAAAAGTAGGTACCTTATCAAAAACACAGCTCTAAATTAGTATTGGGTAAAATGTCACTATCCACAAAATCAATTTCATCAATAAATCGTAGACCGTTGGCCTAAGGTAGTGATGGAAAATCCAATTTGGTTTGGTTAAGCAATAAAACAATAATTTTGATTTAGTAAAAACTATACGGGTCATAGCACTTGTGGTTGACTTTGGATTACTTGTGCATATTCTGGTCTAGGTACAACAACAACACCACTACAGCCCACTGCTGGACAACAAACCTAATAAAAAGGTGGATATGCCCATAACTTGCTGCCCGTCATTGGCCAGGAGATTAAGCTGTTAAGCTGCGCTATGCCGCAATCTGCCGGCCGCCAGCACCCCGTTTGTTAGTTAGCAGGGCACATCGCTCGCAGGTGAGGTTGGCGTCGCCTTCCCCATGAGGCATCATCAGAACATGATCGACTTGCTTTCAGGACATGATCGATGTCTTTCTGTTAAGCACTCGCTCGGCAAAGTAACACGTCTGCCGAGTTCTGAGTCGTTGCTTTGTAGCGACCCCAAAGGCGGATAGCGAGTCTTGTGTTATCCCAAAAGGGAGTGATTATCACCATGGTCGTCCACAAGTTGTGAGAACTTCAGTTATCCTACTGCCTACTTTAATAATATAAATGCGAAAGTTTGTGAGAATGGATGAATAGATGGATTGTGACTCTTGCACGTTAGAACGGCTGAACGGATTTGAATGAAACTTATACATAGATAGATAGAGGAATATACATAGATAGTAGCCTGGATTAACACATATGCTACTTTTTATCCGGGTACACGCGAGCAAAACCGCGCTCGGAAGATAGTATAATATATGTGATTCTAAACTGTTTTACAAAAACAATAAGCTTAATCTTTGTTTTGTGTTGGGCAGCCCTAAAATTAAGCCAGAGATACAACTATCATCATCATTAAGTGAAGGACAAAGGTAAACTAAATCGGCTTTTCTGGGGCTGCCTTTTTGAGTTAAATTATGGTGTCACTTCATGGAAAAACTATAAAACTCGATTAAGTCGAGCAAATGTTGTCGACCATAGATTGACCATTTTTCGGGAACGTATACGAATTCAAACTCACTGTGTATATAAACACGCTCATGGTGGATACAAAAAATGATGATGATAAAATGTTTTATTTATCGCCTCATTCTGTCCCACATAAAGCTTGTGGCCAGGGGCAACCCACAAAAAGCGGACTGCTGGCCTAATCAGAGGACAGATGGGTTTTGTGGTGCAGTCACAATGAGGGCGGTTTCAACATACAATAATTCACATTTTACGGTTAAAAAACTTGTTCACTTGAACATTCAAGAAAAAAGACAAAAAGAAAATTAAAGATTCGTATTAGTCGGATTACGTACCGACTAATTTTACTTAAGTGTTCTCAGCAGATCATCTTGGTTAAGCAACACCGTTTAGTGGTATTTAGATCGGACAGAATTTGCCAGGTCGAAGGCGGCCTAAAAACTCCGACAAACAGAGTTGGCCACAAGTTTAATACGAAAAAAAAACCATATGATCGAGCTTTTTTGCTTAGCTTTCAGTCTTTTTAAGCTCACAATAAACAGTATACAATAATTAAGGATATCCTTTATCAGTGCCTAACCCAACCCTATTGCCTTGTTCTATAGAAATATATTTGTATAACTGTACCCTTTGCCAAAGCCTGACAATACGTTATGTATGTGACCACTAACCACTAGGCTCTGCCACTTTACGATGCTAGATAGGGACCGGCCCTTAACTGGGGATTAACTGCACCTTAACGCTGATTTCACTGGCACAGTTTATTGCGGTACAGATAGTATATCAGGCAATTTAATTAAACTTTAAAATTAAACTAGTTTTAAAGTTTATTAAGGTATTATAAAGTTTAGAGTTAGTCACTAGGTTATACAAAGAAGGAAGAAGGAAGCAGGGTATTTTATAGTTTACTGAGAAGGAGTCTCAGAAAATAAACTAATTAATAAACTAATTTTTAAGTTAAATTAAAGGGCGTGATACCCAGATTTTAATTGATTTTTAACCTTATATACACAGGTATACACAGGTATACACAGGTATATAAGGTTAAAAATCAATTAAAATCTGGGTATCACGCCCTTTAATTTAACTTAAAAATTAGTTTATTAAAGTTCATTAAGGTATAATAAAGTTTAGAGGTGGTCTCAATTATATACGAAGAAGGAAGAAAGGCATTATTCAGTTTATCGAGAGAAAGGAGTCTCTGTATGCCAAAACAATAGTCGATGCTTTCACAGATAAATGTAATAACACAGACCGCTATGGTAAAAGATACATTTAAAAGTTTAAACCTTAAAATTAATTTATTAAAGTTCATTTAGGTACAAATTTAGATTTGGCCATCTATCATACATAACATAAACAAAGGAGGAATGAGGTTATTATTATGTTTATTGTAGAATGAATAGTCTGTGAGCCTCAATAGTAGATGATTTCACGAAAATATGCGATAGCACAGAACCTCATTATCATCATCATAGTCACCATCGTAATCATTTTCAGATTTTCAAAACCCACTGCTGGGCATAATCTTCCTCCCTCAAACGCCATACTACTTATGATAAAAGATAAATTTAAACGTTATCAATTAAAATCTGGGTTATGTATAATTTTGCCTATACATTAAATTTAATCAAAATAGGTATAGTAAATATTATGTATTCTGTGTATTTACAGACTGTAGTTGTATTCTCAATTGTACGCTTTTGGTAATCAGTTGATTTGCCCGTATTCCAGAATAATGATAAATATTCACTCATAATAATTAATGTGTAGGCCACTAGGACATAGGCCGTAAAAGAGCCTATATGAATAGGCTCTTTTTGTTGTCGTTGTTGTTATAGGTATGTTTATTATGTCTACGCGTTTTCAAGTCTAAACCATGTTAACCTATTTAATGCAGTAATATTATTAATGATTAGCTGACTCGACAGACGTTGTCCTGTCTCAAAGAGGGTATCGAAGTTAAAAAAACATTCAAAAAGGATATCGAAGTGGATTTAGCAATAAATGACGATATGAAAATGGAAAATGCTATCAAAGAGAACTTCGATGTTAAAGAAGCAATACCCGTACCCCTATCCTATTATGTATTATTTTATATGTCATCATTAAAATAAGTCTGACCGTAGCATCCGACCGAGTTTTTTTACATCCTCTGACGATAATGGCAGCACGCATTATGTCATTCTTATGTCTAACGCCATACGGGTTTCATTAAAAAGTTTATATTGTCAAAAGCGTAATTTAACCTTAGTTATATTAGAAAATTTAATATGGTGGTTAGGTATTCTTAAATTTTCTCATTTTCCGCACAATTTTCTTATTTATTTTTCTTTCATAAAAACCTTCTCCTGACAATAAAGAACACCACAAAAATTGAATAAGCGAAATCGATCAAGCCGTTCACGCGTGATGCCGCCGTGAGCAAGGGAAATAGGGATTCATTTTTATATATTATATAAACAATACTTTTAAAGAGAGTTTTTCATAAATTAATCACCAAGGGAATTCAAAAATGTTTAAAAACTTTATCATGCTAAAAACATAACTGATATATCACAAGTAGAACTATTTAAGATGAAACGGGCACAAACGGCATACCTATTTCAAAATACTTACAAAAACAATTATCCAAAAGCGTGACAATCTCATTCCAGTAAAGCCGACAACACTTTACCAAAGTCAAAATGACCCAATAATTCTGAATCACCATAATTGAAACACAATTTCCATAGAAAACAACAATAAGCCCGCGCGTTTGAAATTATAATGAGATCTTTTTGCTGACGGTACTCGGATTAAAGCAGTGATGAATTTACATAGCTAGCGATAAATTAGGGCGTTTGTGTATCTGCCGTACGAAAACGGGGATATCCTGTTTTGCGAACCGTACACGGGTTGGCTTTTTGCGGGTTATTTGATTAAAATCTGCAATTTCTTTAGCTACTAGATAAGCGGAATATTAACGCAGTTAATATGAAGAGAGAGGTCTCTATGTGTTTCACATTGTCTGTTTCTAAGGGTACTGCTTGTTTTTAAAGCATTTTTTAAGATTATTTATTACTTGAAGATTGAACTAGAACATGGCCCACCTGATGTTACGCGGTAACCATTACTTTTAACAATGTACTGCTTCTTACATCACGCATGCTTAGAAAGTGTACTGCGATGCAACGCCCTGCGTCCACTTGAGGTATTAATTCATATTATGCCTCAAGCTAAGCCTGTAATTTTATCGGCACCCACACCCTTGAACCCGAAACACTACAAGGCTGCTTCACGGCAAAAATAGAGAGTATAGTAGTAGAGTAATAGTAGTGGTTCTCCTGATGAGGAACTCTACTATTTAAAAAAAATGTCATCTCACAAACTTGCGATCGAGTAGGTACTAGTGAACTTGGTATCACCCTGTAATGAACTTGTCCTTTTGGTTACGATTAATAACTTTCAGTTTGGGTGTGATAATGTAGCAATATGGCTCTTAAGCGACCATAGACTATGAACATTAATGACTTCGGTCGTCGCGTCATTAACTTAAAGCGCGCTGTTGCGTGTGCAAACCCTACGGAAAACGCATTGCCATTGATGCGCAATATTTTAAACATAAAAGCTAGTAGTGGTTTGCTTTTTTAAGTTTGACGCTGCGGTAAACGGAATGCGTTACTTTCAAGCGTTTTTATTTAAGAGTTTAATCACAATGCGATTATGTTGCCCTGGTAAATATACTTAAAATTATTAATAGAAAATATGTGAAAAGTAAATTAGTAAGCAACAAAAAAGTAGGTATTACGTGAGTAAATACGGTAGGTAGCAAGAAAAAAAGTAGGTATTACGTGAGTAAATACGGTAGGCATTTAAGCGTTTATACTACGCTTATTTAATTACTAGCTGACCCGCTCGCAACTTCGTTTGCGTTTATACTCTTTTTTTACGTATGTCCTTTCATGTGAAAGTTTCCTAAGCCTGGTGATTTGACACGGAACCCTAAATATGAATAGAATAAAAAGTACCTACATATTACTATATTACCTACCCCGTAATGTTATAAGTAGGTACCTGTTCCCGTTCCCGCTCTCACTCCTTTTTTCGTTCCTGTTTCCGTTGGCGACCGTCGCCAAGTTAGCAGCCGGTATAGGTATGATGAATTTTTATATGCCTAACTCTTGATATGTTTGGTTACCCATGCAAATTTTCATCACATAAATAACCCTCTTTAAGTTTCATTTTCGCTACAAAAAGCAGCAAGTCCTTCTCCAAAGTCCCTCCCATGGTTCAGCGCTTTAGGCGTTTATTTGTTTTCGTTATAGCCTCTGTAAAAAAATCTCAAGTCCTTATGTAAAAAAAAAACTTGCTATCCCTGTGGTATTCAAATATCTAAGAACAAATGAATGAAATTGAAATTTCGAATTCTGATCCGATTTAAATATTATGTATGTTATTTGACATTTCAATTTTGAAGAGTATTGCATTGCACCAAGCTTTAAAGGCTCCCTCACACAGGTGTGTTATTATCGGCGATAATATCACATGCGCTACCTATTGCGATAATGTGTCCCAATTCCTTACACATAACTGCGTTATCGCAGTAGTATGTAACCTTTTAGCCGTCCTAATACATAATGTACTAAAATTCTACAGATCGTACACTACACGCAACTATCAAAGGCAGTGAAAATGTAATTTAGAAATAAAGCACCCGATAAAATTTGACTTTATTGTACTAACAAAAAAGTGAACGGAGCGCAGAGTGGCTTTGCGCGTAAAGGCCCTTCTACTGCCTACTTTTTTGGTCCGTCTACCTCCTAAGATGGCTCAAACTGTAGCTTAATTCAATCTCAAGATATTATTTTTTCCGTTTCTTGAATAGCGAGCTCAAAAAAAGTAATTGGGAAATTCTCGATCCAGCAAAAATGTTGAATTTTGACAAATTTTGTCCACATTTTCCACATTTTGGAAATTCAAATTGCACTTTGAAGCCCTCCGGCAGATGCAAATATTGACATAATCATGACCGACCACTTTATTCACCTACAATTTTTTTTAATGCATTTGACGACTTTCAATACTTTCAATGTATGGATTCAAAAATGTGACGAATTAATTTTATAACAAATGTACAACGCCTCTCATATCTGCGAAACTACAGGCAAATGTCAGAATTTCATCAATCGGGGCACTATACTCGATCATTAAAACTTGAACATTTTCAATATTTGCGATATAATCTGTTATATTGTCTGATATTATCGCCGATAATAACGTACCTATGCCCACGCACCTGTGTGTAGGAGCCTTTATGTGAGAACAACGTTTTTTGAATAAATTTGGTGAAATTTGGAATGAGTTTTCAAACATGACAGTGTCAAAATAAAATGGCATAACATGTACACAATAAGGAGTATTGATATCAACTTTGATGCAAATCACCCCTAACATAACTTTCTACCCCTTTTTAACCCTGTTAGGCGATAATTTTCAATAATATAAGAAACACGTCTTTCACCAATTTTGTTAAAGAATGATTTTGCAAAATTTGAAGTAGATTGGACCAAGGAATCACGTTGTTCCATACAAACTTTGCCCACGTTTTTCACCCCTTTACGGGTAGAATCTCGGAAAATCCTTTCTTATCGGATGCCTAAGTCATACAAAGAACACGCCTTCCAAGTTTCAGGTCTCTCCGATTAGCGGTTTAGGCTGTGCGTTGATCCGTCAGTCATTCAGGACAAAGGATTTTATAAGTATAGATTACCCTCCATTAAGGTATTTTTTTCAAAAACCTGGTATGCGGTCTTTTATTATTTAATATTCAAAGTGTTCTGACGAAGTTTCAAGAAAATCACACCACGCGTTAAGATTTTCCCATACAAACTTTACCACCCCATTGCAACCCCCTCGAGGACTATTTCAAATTTTCAATGACAGTAATCTTCATTGATTGTATGGAATAATACATGTCCCAGGTTTCAAGTTTCTAAGTTCAAGGAATACGATTTTACATACAAACATTTTTACCCCTTTTCACCTTCTTAGGGGTTGAATTTCCCAAAATCGTTTCTTAGTGAGCGCCTACACCCTACAAAGAATACTTGTGCCTAATTTCAGATCTGTAGACACTGTAGTTTTTGAGATTTCGTGATGAGTGTGTCAGTGAGTGAGTGAGTGAGTACAATTCTCTTTTATATATATAGATTTTTTTTGCAGGTAATCGCATTCCTTTTCCCGGTGCGTTTACCTGTATACGTCAAATTGCAATTCGTTTCCACAACGTTTGCCGCAAAAAGCAACCGCGGGTTCACCTACCATTATTTTGACGAGGTGTGGTGAGTCTTGATGCGCCATCGTGTTGTGGCGTTCGTCAGTATCAGCTCCAGTAGCTTTTTACGATGTTTTCGCTTTTTGGAATCGGAACAGAAATACAATGCCGCGGGTAAAAGCTAGTACAAAATAAATATTTAACAAGTTTGGTGATTAACGTTATAGAAAAGTACATTGGATTTGTCTTTCTACCCACAGAAATATATCGTTCAGTACGATTCAGGCCACGACTCACCAAACATTTCAAATCACTTTATTTTAATTTACTAATTACAACTTTGTTTCCGCTCTGCCAAACATAATCTGTAGTACATTAAAATCGAATCCAGTTAGTTCAGAAACTCCGTTGAGTGCTACAGTAAACTTTACAGGCTTAAATCCAAAGCAGCTTGAGAGTAAAAGCTATTAGTTCAACAGGACTGGACTCAGGTGGACTTTAGGGGCAAATAATAAAAATTTACAGTCATAATAATTTAAGCCTTACATAATTATCATCATCATTAATCCAATGCGCTTGAGAGTAAAAGCTATAAGTTCAACAGGGCTGGACTCAGGTGAACATTAGGAGCAAAGAGTAAAAAGTAAAGGCTTAATAATTGAAGACTGACATCATCATCATCATCAAACTATAGCATCATTTGCTGAACATACCTTACCCAAGTGAATGCCATTACGCCCTATCCTCAGCCCGACGCATTAAGCTTCTACCAGCAACCTTTCGCAGATCGACGCTCTACCTGGCCAGAGTGCGTAATAATGTATGCAAGGATTAACTTAGATTCAATATAAGAAACTAGCTATTGTCTGTGTGTTATAGGTGTAGTGATGCAATGCAAATTATTTTTTTGACATGACGGTGACCTTCTCTTTTAAGCAGCTCATGTAGCTTATTATTGGTAAATATTAATTATATTTTAGTGTAATTTACCAAATATCCGGGTAATATTATAACTGAGCGTATAAAAAATCGAAAGAAGATCTTGGTTTATAATCACGCCGGGCTGACGAACCCAGCCTTAAAAACATCATTTACAAGAATAAAACCCATATATACCTACCTAATACTTTATTGTAACACTTCAGTTAATTCAGAACTTAAAAAAACAGAACTTCAGAGGAGCTCCTGTAGTGCAGGAGCTGCAGAACCTCTTCAACTCCGTTCTTCACTGTAGGAGAACTCCTAAGGCGTAGAACGAGAGTTTGGTGGTTATGTTTTTTAAGAAGGGAGATTGAACCCTTCTTCAAAAAAACCGATCTATCTCACTCCTGTGCTACGTCTATAAGCTATTCTTAAGGGTTATTACGAATCGTCTCACCAGAAGACTCGACGAGTTCCAGCCACCGGAGCAAGCCGGGTTTCGAGGAGGATATGGCACCACATTCACACAGTGAGTCAGATAATACAGAAGTCCGAAGAATATAATCAGCCCCTGTGTCTGGCTTTTCTGGACTATAAGAAGGCTTTTGACTCTATCGAAACCTGCGATGTCTTGAAATCCTTGCAGCGATGCCAAGTGGACTATCGTTATATCGAAATGTTGAGATGTCTGTACGAAGCCGCCACGATGAGTGTCCGAGTACAGGACTAGCAGTCTAAAAGTCTAAACCCATCCAACTGCGCCAAGGAGATGTAATTTCTTCAAAACTGTTCACAAGCGCGTTGGAGGATATGCTTAAGACGCTTGACCGCTGGACTGGAAGGGTATAGGCATAAATATAAACGGCCCGTACATCTCACACTTACGATTGGCAAATGACATAGTCCTACTGGCGAAGTCGCTGGAGGAGCTGGAGAGTGCAACAGATGCTGGACGGCCTAGCATCAGCCTCACAAACGATATGATCTCGACATGAATTTGGATAAGACCAAAGTCCAGCAGTGGACTGCTATAGGCTGATGATGATGATGGTGGTGTCTGTGCTATGCTGCAATCAGCCACCCCGGAGCCCCGTTTGTTAGTTAGCAGGAAGCACCACGTGCAAGTGAGGTTGGCTTGGATTCCGAAGATTTGGGTTACAACCTTGAGTTTATCTCGCTCTGGTCAAAATGTTAACCTTGTGTTGGCCCTATCTGCCTCTTCTCTGAATCCAGCCCTGAGTAGTCACAGTCGCGTAACAGTGTGTAAAGCTATTCCAAAGCCAGCCATTATAAACTTAAAGCTGGACGTTCTAGCAACGTGATTTTGTAGAAATCCTAGTTTTCACCGATATCGCAGTTCTTATATGAAAACTTCGAGATTCTAGAATAACATTCATACAATATTTGTTACCTACTTGTTTTTTTTTTGGATGATGTTATCAATCTGAGGCTTTGGCGGCGATTACGGCATAGCGCAAAGTAACGTCCGGCACAGCTACATCACTTGGCCGCGGACAGGCAACAGCGTCGGCGGTGCGATAAATGTACTCCCCAACCCTTATTTCTTAATTCTTTATAAGGGAGGCCTATGTCCAGCAGTAGACTGATGTAGGCTGGTGTTGTTATTGTATCAAACTGGTTAAACGAACTGTTATGGTACGACTTTGTCCATCCTTCTATCACGGCTGATTATTTTAGTAACTACATCTGCTATCGACTGGAAAATTTACATTGTTTTAAATTTTTGCTAGTAAAAAACCTTACAAGTAAAATATCTGGGCCTTTTTTCTAAGGAGAAGAGGTAATTGTCGCATTAGACATACATTTATTTGTTTTGGGTATCGCGTAATGAGTAGTAGGGTGGGGAGTGTCGAGATTGTTTAGAAAATCTAAAGTTGCTTTTAAAATATTATTAGTTAAAGTATCATGGATTTCGAGTTATTAACCATTTTCACAATTTCTTATGAACTTACATCCTTGGTCGCTCTTTTCGATGGCACAATTACTATGATCTTGTTTGTCAATTAATTCATTAAAGTCTCCTGAAGAATTTCCTGATTAAAACTTTTTTGTAAAAAATAGACATTTTTTCCATTAAAAGACCATTTTCTTTAAATTTAAAGTAGAAAACACCACGTTTTAAATTCTTTAAGACATCTATGAAATGGAATGGGTCACACAGGTCACCACACATTTTTTTAAACCAAACTTTTGACTTTATTTTTTTTCTAGTTAATCTAAGCATTTTTTCAAAATTGTGAATGAGAATAAAAATAAATTAACGGTACAAAAATAATAGTATACATTTGATATTTAATTAATCCAAGAGTACTTTTCAAAAATTCTACTGAAAAAATACCTTTTTTTTGTGATCATGCCATCGAAAAGCGTGACCAAGGGTGTAATTATTATGGCATTTAGAAAATTTTCAATAGTTCGAAATCTTTGATACTTTTACCGAACACAACTTTCAATTTTCTAATCAGTCTCAACACCCCGATCCACAGGCAACGGCTTGACTATTCTCATTACGCCACAACCTGTATTTCGAGAGAACAGTCGAATTTCCATAGTTTTGACAGTTATCGCGATATTGTCTTGCGTGAATCGGGCCCCTGGCCCTGGTTTAATACGAACATAGATTGCGGTCAATAAGTTTTGAGTATATATCAAATACTACTAATAATGTACTTTTAAATAAAGTACACCCCCGGCTGTTCTTATTTTTTATATATCCTCTCCATCCAAAGGTTGTCTGGAAGAGATCGCTTCCAAGCGATAAGACCGCCCATTGTACCTTCTATTTAAATTAAATTTCTGTCTGTTGTTTCTAAAATTAAGGTGTACAATAAAGAATTTTCATTCAGTCATTCATTAATATCGTGGCATGAACTTCTATTCATCAATACCTATTTCGTTTCAGGCTGTGGAAAACTGAATTTTGACTCATTCGTGCGCGTCGCCACACACTTCCTAGAGGAAGACGACGAAGCCCTGCAGAAGGAATTGAAAGAAGCCTTCAGATTGTACGACAAAGAAGGTAAGAGAAAATTTACTAACATACATACCTATGGCGCAGTGGCCTAAGGTCCGCCTGAGACTGAGGTTGCCGGTTTGATTACCGCTGCCAGACAAATGTTTGTATTCTGCAAATATTTGTCTTAGGTCTTGGGTGTTTCTGTTTATGTAATGTATTCACAAATGATAGTCAAATAACGGTCACGTACATGTGGTCATTATCAATCTATTTAGACCGATAAGTACAAGCTGATGCAACCCTACGATCAAAAAACAGGTAGGCATAATTATACTGTACTACCCTAGCGAAGCCGGGACGGGTCGATAGTTCAATAATAAAATATAAAGTTCATTAGGGTCATTGAAACAAGTGTAGTCACACAAAAAAACAGTCAATGAGGTAAGAAACAAAACCTAGTAGGTAAGTCGTACCATCTTCAAGTAGGGACCATAAACAAAGTTGGTAGAGAATTAGCAATAGCTAGCTGAAGTGGCAGGGGCTGGCCATATCTGCTAAAGACCACATAACCTTTAAGGAAAACGAGTTCTTGAGTGGAGACTGCGGCTCTGCAAAGGTAATGTAGGATGCCCTCTGCCCAGGTGGAGTGATGATCTGTGAAAGGCTGCTGATAGAAGCTGGATGCGTCAATCTCAGGACAGGACGCAATAGCGTTTATTAGGGAAGGGCTAATGGCCAGCACTGGACTGATATATGCTGATGATGATGATGATGAGTAAGTAGGTACCTGTATAGAGTTATAATTGAATTCTCAGTAAGTATTCTCTCTTCCACTGAGTAGGTTTGCCAAGTTTTTGCCTAGATTTTAAAATGGTATGGCTGGATACATCCGTTATGCTATCAGTTCTAAATTTAGAGATAAACTTAGGTATAGATAAAAAACAAGTGTAACATTATTTATAATACGTTTTCACTAGACTTCATACATTTTATAAAAGAAAATTCAACATTTTATTTATTACTCTTTGCATTGTAAAAAAGCCGAGACTAAAAAATTGAGCTATTTTTCTTTCAAACCAACTATTTTCAATATTCTGATACACGTAGATGACACAGAACAGCTATTAATTATTTGTCTCGTAATAAAATAAGGAATTCGTTTCAAGTCATAAAATAAAGGTTGGAATTGTATCATTTTGCGTGAACATCTGGTTTTGAATGATTTACTGTGAATTTTTAATTTTGTTTACTAGCTGTTGAGGTTTTGGTTTTCTCACGTTTGACTGATAACATTTCCACGGAAAAATTATAACTTATTCTTCGTCCGTGTATACATTATGCAAGACATAAACATTTCCACGGAAAAATGATAACTTATTCTTCTTCCGTGTATGCAATAAGCAAGGCATAAACATTTTCACGGAGAAACGATAACTTATTCGTCGTCCGCGTATACACTATGCAAGACATATACCCGACAAAGTCACTAGGAGTTACAGTGTTGGTCAATCAGTCAGTCACTCAATCTTCTTTCATAGTGCATTCTTACACCAAGCGAGAAATGTCCCTACATAAATATATGTGAAGGCACTAGGAGTTACAGTTTTGGCTGTGCGTTGATTGTCAATCAGTCAGTCAGTCAGTCACTCAATCTTCTTTCATAGTGCATTCTTATACTAAGTGAGAAATGTCCGTACATAATAATATGTGAAGGCACTAGGAGTTACAGTTTTGGCTGTGCGATAATTTGCAATCAGTCAGTCAGTCAGTCACTCAATCTTCTTTCATAGTGCATTCTTACACTAAGTGACAAATGCCCCTTCATAATTATATGTGAAGGCACTAGGAGTTACAGTTTTGGCTGTGCGATGATTGTCAATCAGTCAGTCAGTCACTCAATCTTCTTTCATAGTGCATTTCAAACAGCCAGCCAAGGTGGTCAGTCAGTCAGTTTCTTTCTTAGATGCATCTCTACACTATGCAAGAAACGAACCCTGCATATTTGAAGTCATTAGAACTCACGTTATTGTCATTCAGTCATTCAGTCAGTCGTCTTCTTACGAGTCGTGTCTTTGAATTCGTATGTTATGGCGAAAAGGGGGAAATCTGTAGGGAGTAATCTGGGGGATAGTCTATAATCTGTCCCCTTGGAGGTCAACAACATTTTGTTTTACGTTTTTCTGAACTTTGTAGTTATTCATTGAAGAAATGGCTTATAAGTTAAACCTTGCGGTAAAGTAGTAAGTTCGAGTTCACATGTGAGGTAGGCTTAACACAGCTGATTTTGTAAAACATTGTCCTTGACGTAACTAATGATGAAGTTAATTATACCTCCTCCACCTTACTATTAGGGTAATCACGTGCAACACAAAAATAAGCTAAAAGGTTTTGGATTATTTTTAAGTGAGGTTCTCCCAAGTTGTCATCAAACCACAACCATGGTCAAAATCATCTCCTTTCGGGATAACTAAGGATTCAACCTAACCTTGTTTATTTGGATTAATTTTTGAATCCCAATCTATGAAGCATTAAAGCAGAGTACAGAAAGAAAACAACACTAAAGCCGAAAACAAGATGTCCATGTACTTAATTAAACAGGCAACCATATACGTTAGATGTAACATGCTCCGACAAGTCGTAAAGTTGGACAACTGACGAAATTGTGGCACTTTGTGACGGTAATACCAGAGTTATGGTTGTTTGGTGGAAAACTCAGCTAAATTGAAGTAGCCAGGTACTCGTTTATTCATTATTAGCTTTCGCCCGTGGCTTTGCTCGTAATATCTGGATAAAATTTATTGCAGGCTTCCAGATACATATTTTCAAAATGTCAGGTCAATTCTTTTAGTAGTTTTGACGTAGGTACTTAAACATATATAAAATCTTACAAACTTTCGCTTCTTTAATACAAGTAGGATTGTAGGAAGTAGGAAAGGATTACATCAACCAAACTTAGATAGTAGGCACCAAGTAGGTGATTTCTTTTTTTAAATATTTTTTTTTTACTTAGGTGAAACCCATTTTTAACTGACTTCAAAAAAAAGGAGGAGGTTCTCAATTCGGTTGTATATTTTTTTTATGTTTGTTTTACATCAATTTGTACATTTAATAAATAAATAATGTTAGACTATCACACAGCATCATGTAGCCCCAAACTAAGCAGAGCTTGTGTTATTAGAAACCACATGATTGATATATTAAATAAATACTTTTTTTTTGTAAAAACATACATATCATACATAAAAACACTCAGACCCGAGACAAATATCTGCAGAACTTGCAAAAATTTGTTCCGCGGCGGGAATCGAACCAGCAACCTTCTGCGTCTCAGGCGGACCTTCGCCCACTGTGCCACAGAGGTCGTCTTTTTTACCTATTTTGATATGCAATGCATATTTTAGAAGAAATCGCTTGTCTTTCTGCTTAGCGGTCGGCGAAGCAACACGTCTGCGGAGGTCTGTGTCGTTGGTTTGTAGCAACGCCGAAGGTGTATAGAGTGAGTCATCATGTCCTGATGATGCCTTATGGGGAAGGCGAATCATTGTCGAATTTCTTTAGGGTTTTCTTCTTTTGTTTTTCTAAGCTAATTACAGGTTAACGTGTTTGTTTCATTTCGTGAAAGAGTGATTAGACATTTGTATTTATTAATTGCTTGTTTTTAGGATTCCGTACACAAAGGGTTAAAAACGGAACCCTATTACTAAGACTCCACTGTCCATCTGCCTGCCTGTCACCAGGCTGTATCTCATAAACTCAGATGATGTATATCTGTTGCCGCTATAACAACAAATAAAAGCTAAAAACAGAATCAAATAAATACTTAAGGAGGCTCCCATACAACATACATGATTTTTTTGCCGTTTTTTTCTCGTTAATTAATAACGGCAACAGGTAGACGTTTGAAATATTCACAGAATATTTAGTAGTATATGCACTTCAAAAATAAATAATCAAATTTAAAAAAACATTAAGGTGAGCTACCATACATGTATAGTTAAAGGTACACTTGGCCGGTTTTTTCTCTAATTTGCGAATCTATCAACGAGAAGATTTTTGGTGGAATTTGTTCAAAATATTTGGTCTTGTTGAATAACAGGTATAAAACGAGAAAGTAATACTGATTAGTAGTAGTCGATCCAAAATCAAAGTTATCTTTGAAAACTTCTGTAATATAATGTTTCAAAGACATTAAACATTACCAACAGGCCGTTTTCCCAAGATACACCTCTCACCAACCGTCTCAATTCCCATTACGGTATTAGATACAAGTTACTGCATAATTGAGTTTGTAAACACTATTTATAATCGGATACTGACACACAAAACTAACCTTTACCCTCTAAAAGATAGAGCAGGTTATAAAATGGAGAACTGTCGAAATGGAGATTACAAAGTCGAAAGTTTTCGGTTCAATTTCTAGATGATTTTAGAGTTTGCAGCTGGTAACTAGTTTAATCTATTTCTGGATTTAAAATTGTGTGAAAAACCGTTTTTGTGAAAGAATTATGTGGGCACAAGTATTTAGACTAATTTCAAGTCATAATACCTTACTACTTATTCTATACTTATACCTTATATACCTACTTACAGTGAGGAAGTGAAAGAGACCGGAATGGAAAGAACACCAATGGAGAGATAGCATCACTACACTAACAAGAGCCAGGCTCTTAAATTATAATTTATCTGCTTTAATGCTAGCTCTACTCGCGACTCTGTTCGAGTGAACTTCTTTCTCCATAGTATTCAAGTATGAATAATATAATAATTATTAACTTTATTTCAGGACAGACGGAAACAAATTAATACAGTATACAGAATGTACGACGTCGCTTATGGAATGTGTAGGTAATAGAGGGATTAGTTCGATGATCTCTCTTTGCTCACAACAATAGAATCTCTAAGAGATTTTCCATTGAAGCGGCAGGATCAAGGTCAAACAGGGTCATAGATGACGGTTCTAAATTCTATCTATTCTTGTCAAAAAACCCTTTCAGGCTCTTGGCAAGGCGCAACCAAATAAATAAGTATTGATACTCAATATTTGTAACTCACAAACAAATAAATTGGCTCGCGGCCAGTCTAGCATGTGGTGCAACCGTTCCAGGCGGGATTACCATCTACGAGTATTGCGATGTCTCGGTGGTAAACAAGATAAATAAATGCAAGGAGTTTTTCAATGAAAAACTTTCTATAAGAGAAATAAGGCAGTATTGTGTTCTGCATTAGAGATTGTCATGTTTTCCGACGTAATTATAGGCATAAGGGATTCCAATCTATATTCCAAAGCAAGCCGGCCTCACCGGTCCGTAGTGCAAATGCTATCTAAAATACGAAGCTCTGACTACACGCTAGCTTTGGCATAGTGCAGCCTATTCTAACTCAGCTAAATCTTTTGGTCGCTGACGGGCAGCGGCGTCGGCGGTGCAAGAAGAAAACTCTGGAATCCCCAAACCGCATGCCCAGCTTGAGGGTACTGGGCATATCCTTATATCCATATCTTATTATATATATATATCTTATTAGGTGTTAGTCCAACAGTCCATATAGGCTGGTATTGTTGTTTTTGATGCACCTGCTGTTTTTGATGCAAATAATTGTAATTTATAGAAACATAAATATCTATCTATAATTCCACGCTAATCAATTACCACTTTCTACTTTGTTTGAGCGGAATCCATGTTTTATGTTGCTTTCATAAAATTCGTTCCAACTTTTGGAAATATAATAAGATCATAGGTAAGACTTTCTTTTCATAATCATCATTTTCATTTCAGTATTTTTTGTCCTATTGCTGAGCAGGGACCTTTTCCCACTCGCCTCAATCCGGCGCCAGTCTCTCATTTTCATACTTAATATTTGTGAGAAAATACTTCTGATGATAATAGTTTTTATCAAACAGAATGCTTAATTTTGCTAACTACCATTGCATGGTGGATTCAACTGAAGCACTTAATTAATTAAAAAAAATAATTATCTGAAACCGCTCGCCACAAATTGTATTCAGTTTTCAATTTACGAGTGTTTTTCACAGCGTAATATAACACGGTAGAGAGAAAACTTTTAATTATTGTAATGCAAAATTATCTATACTTTTTTAAATTTTATGCTTTAAAGGTTACCTAGGTAGGTAAAGTAGGTATACATGAATATAAATTAAACTTTACAAATTCTCTAAAAAAAAGGAGTAAACTACGCGATTATAAATAAAAGAAACGATGTGGGTAGTCGTACGACGTGAGTTAGCTCCGTGAATAATTATCGATTTTAATTGCAAATAACGATATTCTTTCATTTAATTTAGTAATAAAGTGTATAAAAATTCCCAATTTACGGCCACAAGTAAAAATACACTCGTGAAAACCTATAATCATAGTCTAAAATGAGTAAACAGTGCAGTGCTTGTCGCGAGAAACTTCCTGCGACTGCGAAAGAACGGGTAAAGTGTTCTGATGCCTCCTGTCTGCAAATATACCACTTCCAATGCGTAGGCCTCACAAATCTAAGGTCTGTAGATCAGTCATCATGGAAGTGTCCACAGTGTAAACTCAAAGAAAAAAGAAAAGGTGACTTCTATGAGACTCCTGTGAGAAAAACTACCGGCGGCGCTGAGGATAGCATCGATGATTCGGAGGTCAGTTATGTGACACTCCGATCTCAGAAAAATACTAAAAAAGACGACGGCAGCAGTGAAATATTGGTCAGCATGCGCGATGAAATACTGGCTGCGGTAACGGATCATCTTCCGAAAACAATCCGTGGTATTATCGATACAAAACTTGGTGAGCTTGGCAACCGAATCCAGTCACTAGAAGACTCCGTTAAAATGATGAGTGAAAAATACGATGACACCAAAAAGACCCTAGAGACTCAAAACTCTTCCATAAAAAAGCTGCAAATCGAAAATAAAAATCTCAAAGTTGGTATCAAAGATCTTGAGCTGAGGTTATCAGCTGCAGAGGACTACGCAGCAAAACAAGAGCAATGGGCTAAACAGCAAAATGTAGAAATTATCGGAATACCCGAGACCAGTGATGAATCTCTTCCAAACCTGGTCATCAAAGTTGCGGAGTATGCTGCCCTGCCATTGCAGCTAGGTGATATCGAGTTCGCTCATCGGGTTCGTGCTAAACGTCCAATCAGTGGGAAACCTCGTGCCATCGTCGCTCGGTTCCGGGAGCGTATCACTAAGGACTGCTTCTTATCAGCAATAAGAAAGAAACACAACATTACCACAAAGGATGTCGGAGTAGATGGTGACTTCAAGATTTATGTAAATGAGCATTTAACTATTAGTAACAAACAATTACTAAACAAATGTAAAATTAAAGCTAAAGAAAATAATTTTAAATATGTTTGGACAAAAAACTGTCGTATTTATGTCAGAAAAAACGACACTTCACCATATATTTTTGATATCAAAGGAAGCCGACCTAAAACACATATTGTAAAAAAAGCTCATTGTCTTATATTCATGTCGTTTCTATGTTCTTTACTACCGTATTTTTCACAATCGCATAAAACATACACTCACCATCAACACTACACACACACTTCAATTTCAAACATTTACACAAACAAAAATACATTCCGCATGTGCCCATTCACCACAAAACATACATATTATTTACTTCTAACCATTCAATCATTGTTAAATTTAACACAAATAAAAAAAAACTCGAAGGAATGCATTATGCGTCTATTTGCTTCATTAGCAATACTGGCCTCTGTTCACTATTATAATCATAGATATATAAATTTATACCCAGTTTATATGACACTTATAATAATCGTCTACTTATATAAATTAAAACTATTAGATTTAATCGTTAGCAAGCACGGGCAACTACTATCGATTCGCAATGGATAAGCATAAGTTAAGATTGTTTTATCAAAACGTCCGTGGTCTGAGAACCAAAACACTTGAATTTTGTACTAACCTTCTTACGCTAGATTATGATATACTTCTCATAACTGAGACCTGGTTAAAAGAAAGTGTTTTGGATTCTGAGCTTTCGGATGCTAGATATCACATATTTCGGCGTGACCGTGAAACAGAGGGATATGGCGGTGTTATGGTTTTATGCTCGGAGAGGTTGAATGCGCGTGCCCGGCCAGAGTGGGAGCAGAAACATCTAAATGTTGAATGTTTGTGGGTAACAGTCGACGGCCGTGCAATTGGCTTAGATAAGAATTTGCATATAGGATTGGTTTACATGCCGCCAGGTAAACTACTCGCACAAAGAGTTCACAACCTCACTCAATGGGTCTCTGATATAGTGTCGCTGGTTCCAAATGATTATTTAATGTTAGTAGGCGATTTTAATTTATTTAACATACAATGGAACTTGACGCTAGAACCTAAATACTTAAAAAAGGGGACAATTGAACTGCAAAATGCTGGAATTAAACTGATCAATCAAACTAATATATTAGGATTAAGCCAGTATAATAATTACCGTAATACGTCAGACAATACTTTGGACTTGGTTTTCTGTAATTTCCATATTATAGTTAGCAGGAGCACCAATCCGTTGGTCGCAGAGGATGTAAGCCATGTAACACTTGACATTGACGCATCGGATGTCGAAGTGGCACCGTTGGTTAAAGTTCCACACACTAGATATTTATTTAGAAAAGCTAATTATAATAATATAAACGAAGAATTGGCACGTCTCGACTGGTCGGAATTACATCTCGGATCGGTCAACAATGCTGTAACTAATTTTTATGACAAAATCAATAATATTATAGACAAACACGTGCCAAAAGCTACAACTGATGGATCACATAACTTTCCTGTATGGTTTACAAAGGCCCTTGTAAATATTAATAAAGAAAAAAATAAGGTACATACACGTTGGAAACGATACAAGAACCCTCTTGACTATGATGAATATGCTTACCTAAGATCTAGGTTTAAGAGAGTAGAAGCTATTTGCTATCAGTCTTACATAACCCGTACCCAAGATGCTATTATAACAAATCCAAAGCTGTTATGGAGCTATGTTAAGTCAAAACGTAAATCACAAACAGGTTACCCCAGCTCTATGAACTACGAAAACCGGAAACTTACAAATAATTGCGATATTTTAGAATCTTTCAGTTCTTATTTTGAAGCAATGTTTGTGAAGCCACTTGATAATTATCCTGCCGTTATATCAAATCATTCAGTTTCAAATCAGTCTGTTGTCAATTCACCGATTGTTTCGGAAGAACTCGTTCTTAGCCTCTTACGTAAATTAGATACAAATAAAGGTGCTGGTAGTGACAAACTTCATCCGTTTTTCATAATGAAATGTGCAGATTCCTTGTATAAGCCTTTAGCTTCTATATTTAATCGCTCTATTAAAGAAGGCGTTTTCCCCAGTCTTTGGAAGGAGGCACATATCGTTCCACTTCACAAAAAGGGATCCAAAATTGATGTAAAAAACTACAGACCCATTTCAATCTTGAATGTTTTAAGCAAGTGTTTTGAAAAGATTATTTACAACATTATTTATCCAATAATTCGTTTTAGCATACCGGAACAGCAACACGGATTCATCAAAGGCCGTTCAACTGCCACAAATCTGTCCCTTTTCTCTAGTGAAGTCCTAAAAGGAATGGAATTACGTGCGCAGGTTGACGTGATCTATACTGATTTTGAAAAAGCATTCGATCGTGTGGATCACGTCATCCTCCTTCGCAAACTTTATGAACTTGGTATACAGGGTGACCTGCTGCGCTGGGTTAAATCGTATATAAGCAATCGAAGGCAGGCGGTTGTAATAGGAGGAGCACGATCTGACTTTATATCCATACCATCGGGCGTCCCTCAAGGATCACTTCTTGGACCTCTACTATATGTGGCTTATTTATATGATATTGACTCCTGTTTTAAGCATTCAAACTTTTTGTTGTTCGCAGATGATAAAAAAATTTACTATAACGTTAAGACAGTTGATGATTGTATACTTTTGCAAGAAGACCTAGACAGGCTGTCAGCCTATTACATCAATAATCGGATAGACGTAAACGTAGCCAAATGTGTACATATGTGTTTCACCCGCAGTAATAACCCTATCTCGTATACATATAAGCTCAACGGCCACTCCATTGACAAATCACAAAGTGTTCGAGACTTGGGTGTGCTTTTGGATCATAAACTTACTTTCTCGAGCCACATAGATTATGCTATAAATAAGGCTTATAGAAATTTAGGTTTCATTCTGCGTGTAACTAAGCCTTTCACGAACATAGCTTGTTTAAAAGTACTTTATTATGCCTATGTGCGTAGTGTTCTTGAATATTGCAGCTGCGTTTGGAATCCACAGTATGAGTATGATCACCTATGATCATGCAATAGAACGTATACAAAGGAAGTTCGTAAAAACCTTAAATTTCCGCAAAAAGTTAATTAACGATAATTATTTAGCATCTTGCCGTGAGCATGGACTGATGACACTACATGATAGAAGAATTATTCACGACATGTCTTTGCTCCATGACGTATGTTCTGGCTCTTTGGATTGTTCGTCTTTATTATCTCAAATCCTGTCCTTGCGAGCTCCAAATACTCGCACTAGGCATACTCAATTATTCAGCATACCCACCCATCGCACAAATTACGCTGCTAACAGAGTCACCAGTCGGCTTCCCCAAACATACAATAAACTGTTTAGTGATATAGACCCCTTTGACGCCTCAAAAAATGTTTTCAAGTCTAGAGTTTACAAGTCGATATTCGATACTAGCCTCCAATCCACAGCTTCTTTTGCATGGTATTCAGCCAAAAAGTAGACTAGGTAATTTTGCATATTAACAACCTTAGTGTATAGGTATACTTATAGTTTATGTTAAAAGATATATTATAATGGAGCGGGTAGCTTCTTACGAAGCTATTTCATCCATCACCTGGTGCTATTAATTTATAATGACATAAACTACTTATTATAACAACATTGGTAGAATGGAAGCCATGTATGCCAACTCTTATTTCAAACTGGTTGCATAATTATTTATTTGTTCGCAGGTTAGTCGTGGGTAATCTTGCGATATACAAAATTTTATATATTTATTTCTTCTTTGTAATTAGTGATGAATTGTTTGCATTGTTCATAAGTTATTGAATGGGCACCTGTTTTTGCACCTGTTTTTGCGTCCCTACCTAGGTAGGTACTTACTTCTTATTCAGTCAAATTACTTTCCTACCTTTACAACATAAAACTAAAACACATACTTACACACACACACACACACACACAAATGCGATTGAAATAGAACAGTCGTAATATTTAAAATTCTTTATAAAATTACCATTGCTGCTTTGTTGTTGTTACCTACCTATCTTTTTACTCTTTATTGTTTAGTTTTTGTGATTAGTAACATACTCATCTGCTAACTTATCGTCCTAACGCATATTACGAGTTGTTTACAAAATGTGGATTCAAATTGGTTTATGTACAAATTATGTTTAACTAGCCTATAATTTAACATTGTAAAACTGTGAATCCTTGTTTAAATAAAAATAAAATAAAATAAAATAAAAGAAAAACCAGAATTACCTATTTAAAAAAACCAGCCAAGTGCGAGTCGAATTTGCACACGAAGGGTTCCGTTCCATTATCTATACATGTATGGAGCCCTCCTTAATTTATTTTATTTTATTTTAATTATTTATTTTTGAAGTGAATATACAACTAAATATTCTGTAATAACTCATGTTTGTTGTATGGGAACTCCCCTTAAATATATTTTTACACATTTTTGGATACTGAATTTGCCATTGATGCAATGGTTAAACGCTTTCCTGATTCTTTTTATCTTTCGAATTTGGTTAAATTGGATTTGCGGCCTATATTCCTTAACTGCACTCAACATAATCTATGATTTTACACAAAACCTCAATTTTTTTGTCGATTCTCGATAAAGTTCTATCTTTCTATCTTTTTATTCATCTTGTTCGTATGATCGTGGCCAACTTTAATGTCGGAGTTCGGAGGCCGCCCAAAGGCCAAAATCCAGAATGGCTCAACAACTGAAATAGCCGGGACCAACATCAATCTATTCTCAAGTCTCAATTTAGTTTCGTCTTCTTCGTTTCTTACTTACAAGCATGTTGCAAGGTAATCGTTGATCCTTCCATAGTAAACTATTTAGTATATTAATTTTATTGTTGTCCTACTGTTTCATTATTGTGCCCTTTGCTTTCCGCGATAATTGCAAGCAATAAAAGCTGTGTATCGATTCATTGGAGAATTGCCAAAAAATTCCCCTACCATCGGTACTTAGACGAAAGATATACAGACATTAAAATAAATAGAATGGGCGACTGACAAGCGAGTGACTATAAAGTTGCAAAGTTATGTCAGCATTAACCTAGAGAGCTGTCACCTGCGTAGAGGTCAGAATTTTTATTAATAATGTTTCTTTTGTCAGTTTTAAAGCAATAAAATTAATTCAGACGTCTTTAAAATGTTACAAAACAGAAATAACTATGCGGAGATATCTTTTATGTTTTGACGCATGTTTTGAAGTATATAAAAATGTTACAGCGAATGTTAGTGCGACATAAATGTCTAATGTCTGTGGTGTTAAAAGCTGACGTAAATGTTTTTACAAAATCGTACAAGGTCAAGGAAATATTTCAGGCTGCTTATAAAAATAAACTTATCATGAGATTTGAAATATACCTTATGAGACTTTCAATATTTTTTTATTATCTTCTTTCATTGTAAATATATTAAATCCTAATAAAACGAAATACCTACTTAATAATTAAGACAGGTTTTTATCTTCATAATAACAGCTGACCTTTTATAATATAGTTTATGGGAGAATACGCTAACACATGAACGTTTTACATAATTTTTCATTTCATTGGAATTCGTAATTAATATTACAAATTCCAATCACATAACTAAAAATATTTTCCATAATTTTACCATCTAAAAGGGCATGGAATTTTTCTGTATTTTCTTATTTTTTTATTGCAAATTCCAATTACCTAACTAAAAATATTGTCCTTTTTTACCAATCTAAAAGGAAATTCTTGGAAATTCTTCGTATTTTTTCAACAATCTAAAACTTTGCTTGATCGAGAAAAATTTGTAGAACAAAGAGAAAATTGGTAAAACATGTCATGTTGGAGAATACATCAACAACAACTAAAACTTGAAAAACACTTATTAGCGCCTTCATATGCGTAGAGTAGTATAGTTTTTCAACAACACTCACCTTACTTACTCAACAACAACAAAGGCTTCGGGTGCTGAATTTTAAAATATCCCTACAAAATGCAAGAAACAATCCCTTAGGATTGTTTAGGATTGTTTCTTGTGTCTATATCTTACGGTTTTGCAAGACACATTATCGATTTAGAGCCATCGCAAACCATCAGAAAATGTCTGTTATACAAACGTCATCTCGCCAGAAGGCGCCATAAGTACGGCCAGACTTTGGCGAAACTTTTTGGCGAAATTTTCTAGCACCCGCCCGGCCACATAAGTACGGCCAGGATTTGGCGAAACTGGAGTCGACATCTGTGAATAAAATTAAAAGTCGAACAGACCATTTGTGGACCGCTACCTTAAGCTGTGTGTGTGCGTTGATTTAGGCAGTCACTAAGATTTATTAATATTTTGATTGAAAATGTTAAGTTAAATATTCATTTTATTTCGAGAACCCTCCGTAAGGGATCTTGATGAAAAAATTACATACAATCTAGAGACAAGTGAAAATATTTGATGGGTGGCTGGAGAGGCGCCAGATGAAGAATACAATCAACTACGGACCACGGAGTTTACGTTTAATTAATATTTATTTATGTTAGCTTCTTAAAGATATTACTCACTGTGTGTCAACACAACTCTTTAATGTTAACTAACTACGACTTAAATAGATAGACAACACTTTATTGATCACCACACCATATTCATACAAGGAAAAGTAACAGTAATTTAGTCTAAGCTAATGCTTCATAATTGAAGGTAACTTAAGTGGTGGCCTTATTGCTAAAAGCGATCTCTTCAAGGCAAGGGTTTACTTGAGTTATTTGGTTTAGGTACAATAATTATTGTTTCAAAAGATATGCAAATTACTTCAGTATGAAAATTTAATTTAAAGTTCAATTTCTTTGCTAAAATCGGATTTATTTAGCTTCCCACCACTGCTTTGCTCGCTTTTTTTATTTTGCTATCCCTCTGGAAATTCTTTTTAAATGATATCTCCTTTTTTGTAGCCCTGACCTATACGAAATTTGAGATGATAGATTGAGTAGTAAAGGTGTGAAGCCGTGACAAACAAATTAACTCACATTCGAATTTATTATATTAATACAGAAGATATATTAATATTAATATAATCAATCAAATCTCTGAGAGTTCTGGAACTGTTCTACGGAGTGGACATTGTAGGTAATGTCCCAGCATATACCTACATGCATACATGCAAGCTTTATGATTTTCTTTTTTTTCTAGCCGCAATGGTTTTGCAGCTTAATACCTGTCTTGCATCTAAAGTCTCAATTGTCTTTTTGTTCATGTACGCACGGATGCAGTTTAAGATTAATTATTATTATAGTTGTAATGGCTAAGGTAATCTGTTTAATGCTTTTTGTCTTTGTGTAGTATTTATTAATAACCTGTGGTTTGTGACGCCACATCAGCCTATACCAGTCCACTTCTGGAGATGGCCTCCCCTAAGAAGGGATATGTCCTGTTCATAATCCCCACGCTGGACATGTGGGTTGGGGATCGCAGGGCGCAGCTTCTCGCATCGCTGACGCTGCTCATCGGGGGTCATTTAGCACCCCCATCAGAAGCGCATTAACGCGTTCGTTATCAAACAGGGTGCACCATGGGCTGGTGAAGCTGACTTGGGTTCCCAGTAACACGAACCTTTTGTTACACAAACTGTTCAAAGATCCACTTGAGTATTACCAGCCACATTTTGAGCATTCTCTGTCGAAAAACGCCTATATCAATCGTATTATTAAAAAAATGTATATTTAAATTTAGGATCTAAAATTATAATAGGACATAAATTACTTTATTATGAGAAAATGTTAGATTTTACATTTTCTCATAATAAGTAATTTATGGAAGTTCACGGGCTGCTAAAAACGGTGTTGCAAAACATCGTGAGGAATCCCACAACTCCAATTGTATTGAGTAGAACCCTCTTGGGATCATATTGGTGAGCAAGCCTACTCTATCTAACTATGTATCACGGGGTCCCAGGTCACCACCACCCGACAAAAACAGATTGTTGGTTCCTAAGTCTTCCGAAGTATTTAGGCATAACTAAAAATGAATCAAATGCCATGTCTCAAACAAAATTATTACCTTAAATGCATCTTCTTCTTTTTCTTCACAGAAGTGCTCTGACTTAAACGCCATAATCCCATTCAAGTACTAACAGGGTGGAGGGCTGCTTAACTCAGATGATCGGATAAGAAAACCGAAATATGCCACGCCACAAGCGCTAAAAAAGCCCAAGTTTTAATGGTATCCAAACGAATAGTGTTTGGAAATCTCTAGAGATTTTTCTAAGTTTTCTCACAAACGGATCGCATTGCAGATACAATATACTTTAGACGTTTTCAAACGTCTAATACGTTTAATAACGGAAATTTAATAACGTCTAATAATGGAAAACTTATTTCTTTTATTTTTTGAAGGATACGTATTTGTGCGACAGTGTGTCCCGATTGAAAGATGTGGTGGATGTAGTTTTAAATATATCCTAATAGTTTGTCTTAAACATTTTCAAAAAAATATATGAAATTGGACCGATTATATGTTCGATAATGTGGCCGATTTAAATGCTACGTTTGTCTAGATAAACTGTTCTTTATTAACACTTTGCTTTGACAAGCTTCTATCATTAATGTATAAAAATGTTAGGTTAATACCTAACATTTTTATACATTAACTTCTGTACCTACTTATTTTATCTAATCATACCTATTAGCTAATGATATTTTCCTTTTTTAGAAATTACCCTTTCAGCCAATGAATTGATGAACCTATTGATAAATAATATTGTACTAATATTATTTATCAATAGGTTTCGATTATATTTATTTGAAAATTACTTATTATTTTTGTTATAAACTTATATAGCAATGCGATTCAAATCTTTGCCATCTAATGGATTTTTCATTCGAACTTATGTGCGCACAACGGTGAAAGAAAACCTCGTAAGGTTACCCGCTTAATAAACTCCACACGTGTTGATCATGTATTTGTGGGAAAGGCCGATTTAGCAGAGATAACGGTCTAATGCTGGGTAACCATGTCACAGGTACTACTGTATCCCGGTCAGTGAGAAAAAGTTACCACTTGATAAATTAATAAATCATCCGGACTGGATTAAAAGGTTTTTTTTAAACTTAGCTATGCACTTTAACCCCTTGTTATAGGTCTTCTTTCTTATTCCAGGTAACGGCTACATCCCTACATCAAGCCTGCGTGAGATCTTGGCCGCGCTGGATGATCAGCTTACCCCCGACCAACTTAATGAAATGATCGCGGAGATTGACACCGACGCATCGGGGACTGTCGATTTTGACGGTGAGTTGTGGAAGGCCATTTTAAACTGTTTCTGATGAATAAAATTTTCAGCAGAACAGGACCTGTCATATTATTAAAAACAATTATAATGGATACTGGCAAGATTGTGGAAATTGTAAACCCAAGATGCCATAAATGAAATAAATACTTATATTAAACTGTGAGACTGAGAGGAACAGGATATCCCACACCCTTTCACAGATACGACAATACTCACTAACCAAAAATTCTCAAATATAAAAATATATATATATCAATAAATAAATTCCATAATATATTCTATGGGTGTAAGGGGTTTCCAATACCCATTTTGGTGAGCCAAGCCAACCTCACCTGCCCGTTCTGCACCCTGCTTGCTAACAAACGGGGCTGCGACGGCTGGCTGATTGCGGCATAGCGCAGCCTAACACTGGCACGGCTAAATCCCCTGACCACGGATGAGCAGCAGCGTTGGTGCGAGAAGCTGTGACTACCTATAGACATGATTGAGTAGACTAGGTTGCCCAGAATTAGACATCCACTCTACCTAAAGTCTTAGTTATTCTTATTCTAATACGATTGCAAGTAGACTTAGCTTCCATAACACGCATGGGCCGTGGATTGCAATGTACCTACAGCAATGTAGTGGCATCTTTATTATATAAAAAACCGTGTCATTATAATTCTGAAATATAAATATAGAACATTGATTCACAAAAAGAACAACTACAACCAAACAATGTCACAAACAAGCTGTTCAACAAAACAAAATTAATTTGATACACCGTCGAGATTACCCATTGTTCTCCAGCCGTATTTCACGAAACTCGAATATTCCCATTTCACCTTTTAAGAGTTAGTACACATCGAGTATTCGGTGTTGCGTTAAACGCGCGGGAGATGCCTTATATACTGTGTTAAGCAGCTTGTTGGTACACCGTGCGTTTAACTTGACGTTCCAAATTATTAGACTGCTAATACGAGGTTGACGACGCGCACTTGAAGTGCACAAGAAACGCGCGTCTACGCTCCTTTCCACGGTACATAAATCTACACCTAGAAAAGGAATAATAGAGGGTCATGGCTTATTTCCATTTTATCTCTTGTATAGTCGGTCATTATGTATCAGTTTTCATAGCATTTCCCTACGTATTGTACACTACCTGTTTGGTTCTCGATGATTATAGATGTGGCAATAACATATATAACTACCTATAAACGTAATAAAAAACCCAAAAATATCCGTTAGCTAGCTGCCATTAAATAACCTAGTTTTGCAGTTTTATAGTAACGTGAATAATTGTATAATTTTTGGGGATCTTTAGAAATTCATGATGATGCTTATTTTTATTTACGATAAAATTTAAAATAGTGATGGCAGCCCCCGACTGTGACAGATTGATAGTTGAAATTTTCACAGATGAATGCCACCATAACTACAAATACTAAAAACAAAATAAAATAAATATTTAAGTAAGGCTTCTATACAACGGTACGGAACCTTTCGTACGGAAGTCTGGCTCGCAATTGGCCGTTTTTAATACAATAACCTAACATTTAAAAATCAAATACTGTAAGTACATACGAAATACTTTTGGCATAAACGCGCGTTACTAAAAGGCGCCAGTGAAAAGCATCTAAGTGTACCATCTTTATGTAACAAGACCTTTGAACCACAACAAAAGCAAGACAGCTCATTTTACACTTGATGAGCTTAAAAATGATTACTTGAAATGTCATTGTTATTTGTCAAGGTTATGCTCCTAAGCAAGGTTGTTTTATGTCGATCTGTCGGTCGTGAGCCAGTAGCTAAATTACTTCATTAATATAAAGAAGCCCTAATCGCTCATTACTAGCTAAAAAATAACTCTCTAGTACATATGTAAGTAATTGAATGATTTTACGCAACATCAAATAAACATTATGAAATGTAAAAAAAATATGACTACAAATTTCATAGTTAAATAAGTTTCATAGTATCTATATTTGTTTTTGTTTATACTCTACTGTTTGGTATGTACCTTACATACCTACCTGTACCTTTCTTAGGTTATGTACTTAAGAAAGTCTTGTGTTTTTGTCCGTCTACTTATACTATCATTGTATAGGTACTTACCGTTACTATCTGCGGAAACTTTAAACTGGCCTACTGTAATGTATAATCACTTTCATTAAACTTTGATACATAGCTGTAAGTTTTCAAACCAACATAAAATAGTACACGAAAAACTTTTTAATTGCGCTGGTTTTGTAAATGTGAGGACGTTTGATTTTAAGTCATGACTCATGAATCTATACCAATGTTCTATATTTAATTAATATTAATCTAAGTACTTACCTAACAAACTGGCATGCATTTTTAAGTCAAGAAAATACTACCCATCTATCATCGAACAAGTAACTCGACCCGTTCAAACCTGCCTTTATTTTCTCATTTCAGAATTCATGGCAATGATGACGGGCGATTAGAGCGACCTGTAGATGAAGTCCGGTAATAAATCATAGCTTTTGTTTAGTTATTTTGTTGTTTTATTTTGATGGGGCCGTGGGAAATTAATGCTGGGACGACTCAAAGTTAGCTATGGATATAAGGGATTCCAAATTAAATTTTCGGAACCAAAGCCAACTTAACCTGCCCACGGTGCACGCTACTAGCTAACAAATGGGGCACTGACGGCGGTTGAGCGCATAGCGCAGCATTACACCGGCACAACTACATCCCCTGGCCGCCGACGGGCAGCAGCGTCAGCGGTGCGAGATGCTGTGCTCTGCGATCCCCAACCCGCAAGCCCAGCGTGAGAATAATGGCATTTTCCCCTTCTTATTTAGGAAGGCCTATGTCCAGCATTGTTAGGTAACTGATAATTATAGGTCATAGGTGCAAACTTCAAATCTCAATCGTGCCATGTTTTCTATTATAATCTATAGATATCGCGATGAAATAGTGCGTGAATATCGCATAAGATCGAAGAAGGAGGAAGGAAGAATAGGCATTTACACAACAGTGGAACATATTAAGCTAATTGTAATCGTATGAAAAATATATTACAGTAAAGTTTAAGCAGTTTTCAAATAAATTTGTTTATTTGGACACTTTTCGACATTAAAAACAACTATTAAATCCTGGCCTTTACCTATAAAAATCTGTGAAAAGATTAAGACTGCGTATAGTATTGCCATCTCTCACCTTTGGTCATTGACAAACAGTGGCAGGGCTAAAAAGCAGTGGTTCAGTGGTCAGTAAAAATCAAGGTCATCAACATTGCGACTCCACCATCTTGGTTTATGAAGTGCGGGAAAAAACGAACATTAGATTTTTTGCGCTGGCTTCAAATTTGAGTGTTATTACTCTGGAGTCGTTTGATGTTGCTCTGAATATCATCTCTATACGCATTGACTTTCCAGAGGCGCTGCGCTGTCCAATTACTTGGCTACGATGGCGGAAGTGGTTACTTTTTAGAAACGTTTATATGTATGAGAATTGTCCTTTCATAATATAATACCCTGCGCACATTTGACGATAAACGTCAGCGATTAGACGCTACGACAAGCTGCGGGGGACAATTTTCATACATTTTGTTCAAAGCTCCGCACACACGGCGACAATCGCGACAGCAAGATATGACAGACACTCGCGACTAAGCGCGACGACAAAGCGTCGTGTTTGCGAAGTCTGTAAACCTCGGATAGCTAAAATGGCGTGTAAAATATCATCTAAGCTCTTTTTATTTCCATTTAAACGACAGAGACAAGCTTACTTTATTGAGCGTTAAAAATGAAATTTGGTTATGAATAAGGGGGTACTAATGTATGTGAAAGTTATGTATTCGAACCACTTGATTTTCTTCCTTCTTCGTATGTGCTAGTGACCAACTCTGGGGGTCTACTACAGTTCACCGAAGTACGAAATTACGTGTTTCGTTTCTTGCCATTGGTAACCATAATCAAACGAAAACCGAAATATCGTTACGTTTGTAATGTTACAGTCCGAACGTTGCGCATCCTGCTCTATTTTACAACATACGACCGCAATAATCGAATTTACAGTATAAAATACGACCGAAACGAAACACGAAATTTCGTACTTCGGTGAACTGTAGTAGAACCCCTGGTGTCGAAGTTTTTAAGCGCCCCAAAGGCCCTCCGACATGGCTTAACGACTGAAAAACCGGGACCAAACCTTTAACATGCTTTCTGAAGCATGGCAGCGCTCATTTCTAAATGCCACTAAACGGTCACCCATCCAAGTAGTCACCAGGCGGAATGTTGCTTAGCCAAGGTGATCTGCTAAGAACATCGAAGCAAGCGACGCCAGAGTGGAACTCAATATAAATACTACTTCTTTTCATAATAATGAGGTCTAATCTGGTTCCGACCTGAAAGCCTTACAAAGCTGGGACGTACATTTTGAACGTATCCAGATGCAACTGACCTCATAGCTCAGTTAGGTATTAACTCTGCTTTCTTATCTGCAGGTAGCGGATTCAACTCCCGCTCAGGACAAACATTTATGTGATGAACTTGAATGTTTGTCTATGTCTGGGTGTTTTATAGGTATATATGTATGTTTATCAGTCCCTAGTACAGGCTCTGTTTAGTTTGGGATCAGTGTGAGATCAGAGCGTGTGAGAGATGTCCCATATTATCATTTATTTATGCAGATAACTATCTAATCTACAATACAATGGTATGTTTACAAATAGCGGCGTAAAACCTCACAGAGGATGCTCTAATTAACACGAGAAAGGCTTTATAGACTTTGAATTCGTTGGTTTGCGGAGCCTGCGGTCTTGGAATAGGGCTGGTGCTGTGGAGATTTTTAGATGATTTCTATAAGCTATTGGAAAGTGTCCTAGTAAACGTATTGCACTTGAGCTCCGATGAGTAAGCTTTAAATATGAAGACATTTTTATTAGGCTTTCAGTTTGGCTCAAAAGTGTAGGTTTTTCATAATCATATTCAAATTCATATATAGGTACTTATTTATTGCATGCAAGTACCTACATTGGTTTCGGTTGCTTAGATCTAAGTAGCTTAAGTTAGTTAGTTCATGTACCCTATCAGGGTGCTGCAAATTACTAGTTTTTAAGCTCAGCTGGAATCTCAATAGAATAGAATAATGTACGATTCTCACCTACCGGCGCGCGTCGGAGTGCATTTTTAAACATGCTAGAGGAAATTGAAACATCCACAAAGCAGTTACGTTACTTATTTGAACTCAGCTATGACACCGACCGGCTGCGCTCGAACTCCGCGACCCGGCTCCGCGGCCGGCTGCTCTCGGTTGCTCGCGGCTACACGCGGATGCTCGCGGCTACGGTTTTGGCTCGACGCGTCCGTCAGTCTCCCGTCAGATTTTAGACGCGCTGCGCTGCGCTCCGATGCGGCGCGGCAAGTGTGAATCGTACATTATATGAACACTGCACACAAACTAATATATATAATAGCCCCAAACTATAACTAGACCATGTATTATAGGAACCACATGACTGATATACTACTTAAATACTTTTTTGTCTTAAATACTTGTTTGTAGCCCCAAACTATATGCAGACCTTGTATTATAGGAACCACACATGATTTACTACTTAAATACTTATTTGTTTTGTAAATAAGCACATTTGGTACATAAAAACACCCGACCCAAATATAGGCAGATTATACAAAAAAAATCTCGCGGCGGGAATCCAACCCGCAACCGTCTGCTCCTCAGATGGAACTTCGCCCACTGCCCCACGAGGTCGTCAATCATTCGCAATGTGATCGGAAACCTACTACTAATTTATCAAGCAGGCATACGGTCTGATGATAAGCGGTTCCCGTAGCCTTTAAGCGCTTGTAACATCAAAAGGTTAACATGCGCGTTACCAACCCTAAATTTACAATGACTATTGAGTTATTATAGCCATTTCGCTCTAACCTGGTAAATCAAATGGTAGTTTTATTCTTCGTGAGCTATTAAATATTTACTGACTAGCTAAAAGTTTAATGTTCTCAATCTAACCTCGACCTTAGCGAAGACCTAAACAATTTAATTTTACAAACCTGTAGTATAAATCACAAATAATTTGTTGAAAATGTCCAGCATTGTATATATTTATTTTATTTTATTTTGTTAGTCACCCAATTATGGGTAACAAATAAAATAAGAAAATTAAATAGATGTTTGTATTATTTTTATTTTAAGCCGCATTCCCTAAGCCCTAAGGTAACCTTTTGCACCAACAAGATCGTCAAAAAGTATTATTAGATAACAACTACAAAACGCACAGAAAAGACCAATTGGAAATGCTGAATTTTGACAACGTCTACCGTTAATTTCAACATTATTTTGTTGTGGACGCTATATCACAGAGGCCATAAATAAAAAGAAGAAGAAGAAATGTTGTATTTTATGTAATAGAGACTAGATCAGTAGGGCGCAATCACGAATAACAACCTAACGTATCGTAAGCGTAAAGAAAGATTCTGGGCAATGACTAAGCGTTACTTTGACTCTACTTTCCCATTGATAAACTTTACTTCTACTATTAGTACGAATACCTACTCGCTAGTCTTCGTGATCGAGCCTCAGAACTTGAACTTGACTAGTTCAAACTAGCTTCCGCTGTGGCTTCAGTCAACCCTGATAGAGCGGTATGTGTACCCTGATAAAAAGCCTTTTTAATTTTCTAGCCTTTCTAGTCTATAAATGCGTATTTTTGGCTTAAATCAACTTCACATTTGAAAAACTTTCGATCATCATCATCAACATCTATAGCAGTCCACTGCTGGAGATAGATCTCCCATAATTACAACTATTGCGTATTTTCCTTAGATCGACGCATCCAGCTTCTACTAGCCTTTCGTAGATCATCACTTCACTTCACTTCACCTAGTAACAATATGTAGGATTGCGAGAATCGGGCTCTTGAAAGTGGCACAACCCTAGACTCATACATAAGCAGAGCATGCTTTGCTATGCGATGAGTTCCGCAGGCGCCGACAAAGCTCAACTCTAGGTATTTCCATAGCTTAGCATTTACTCCTCACGTGAATACTTCTTTGAGATGCGAAAAAGTACTGAAATTTAAAGAGAAAACTGCAATGAATGGCTTATTTACTTGAATAAGTTACCTTTGAATGCAAATAGCTCTAAATTTTTTTTCAAAAGTATTGACTTGAAAGAAATCAAACGAGAACTGGCTCCTTTTTTGAGGACTATAAAGTATGCGAAAGTGAGTTTGTTTGTTACGCTTTCACGCCTTAACTACTCAACCGATCATCACATAATATTTTGCATACACGTTGTCGTATTCTATGTACTGAACAGGGGTACAGAAAAATACATATATTCTATGTACCCCTTTTCCTAGGCTATTACCGAAATACAGAAAAATAACGTATATTTTTACACCTAATATAACGTTGCGGGCAAAAGCTAGTAACTACTTAATATTATTTCACTGTAAAAAAAGACACTGATAATGATGATGATAAATATTTCTTATAAAGATGTACCAGCAGTCTAATATATATCCTAAACACACAAAAACAAATACAATTGGAACCGTATCCAAACCCGCTGAGTCAGGGCGAATCAGCCTAGCTGTATGTAGAAATCGTATTTACATACAAATGATAAGGGTTAGGTACTTTACTTAAAAAAGGTTTTTATTGTTTTTATTTTTCGTATTTATTATTAAAAAAATGTAATATTTTCATTTTAGCACTGAACCAAATTAATGACCAACCATTTTAACTCAATATTTTGTGTAGTAAACCAACTTAAATAATAACTGATTTTTATTGATGAAACTTGAAATTTTCGTTCTTTAACCTTACATTCAAGATTTTTCTTAAGATTCAACATTTTAACAAGTCTTAACTCGAAACGGAAGAGCTTGATAATTAAAAAAAACTACGCTATCACCATCATCGGCCTAATAGCAGCCCACGCTAGACATAGGACACCTAAATGAGCTTGATGTATCCAGCTTCTATCAGCAGATATTGGCAGATCGTCACTCCATCTAGTCGGATGGTGTCCTACACTACATTTGCAGAACTATAGTCGGTGTTAAATAGAATAAATCTGAGATAGTTAACATTATACTAGAACACCCAGTATTTCGAGTCCTATTCAAATTATCATAATCATCTGACACGCGCGACTACTCACAAATGAGATTAATTTTGCTAGTCGGCTATTCATTTGACGAAATTACTGAAATCTCCATAATTCTATTGCTACCCAAATCACAAAGTCAATTATAGGCTCGGAGTCAGCTGGATAAAGCCATTTTCATAGTTTAACTTGACCTATAAGGAATAGGCAGGGGTAAGGTCACTTTCGTCGTAGAACTTGGCTGGATTTGTCAAATGATACCTAGTTATGTAATGTAGTCTTTACCTTTATATTATTTTTTATGTTGTACTAGTTTCCAACCGCAGCTTCACTTGCGTGGTACACAGATAAAGTAACCTATATGTTATTCCTGACCTTAGATTTGTTTTAGTATTTAAGTACAAAAATTTAAAAGCAATCACGCAAAAGCTTCCGGCTAGGTGAAGTAACGATCTGCGAAAGGCTGTTAGTATGCTGTATGCGTCAAACCGATGACAGGGCGTAATGGCTCTCATCAGCGGAGGCCTATGACCAGCTGGGTTAAAGGCTGATGATGATGATGAAACTTAAAAAAAAATATATATAATATCATTCACTAGATTAAAGGGAGCAATCCTACACAATCTAAAGAAATTCATGCCTATGTAAGTGGGTATAATTTCCGACCGTAAAATAGTTATAACCGGCTATCTATTTTATTTAATTTGAAGCTCTCTTGGCGTGGTTTACCTACGGCGTTCGTAACATCATCTTGACTAAGCAACACTCCGCCTTTCAATATTTTGATGGAAGGCTTAGTTACACTTAGTTTAGTAACAATTAGATCTAAACACTTCTGTGCTTTGGTATGATATTGGTCCGGCCTTTTCAATCGTCAAGCCATGTCGAAGATCTTCGGGTGGCCAAAAAAGTCTGACACAGAGTTGGCACTACCTCATACACAGAAAAATAAGAAAAACCCGGCTATTATAGTACCCCTCACTAGATTGCGGGAGCAATACTACAGAATCCAACAGAATTGGGTTTGTGGGTCGCAGGACGATTACATAAGATTCTACGACAGATGCGGTTTCGCGATTTGTAAACTAAAGTTTTAATTGATGTAAATAAGATGTCTGAGAAACAGCGCCGAGCGTCTATCGTTCAGTAAGCATATGCTGAGTGAACCCCTATTTCGGCATTTGCCTTTTATTTTTATACTAGCTGACCCACCCGCAACTTCGTTCTTCGTATACGCTTTCTATATACGTATGTACTACGACCTACTTAATGTATTATTTTACTTAATTATTGATATTTTTTATGACGTGTAATGTACCTATTTATTACCAATAAATTGGTTATTCTTTGATTATTATTCTTTACTTTCACTATAAATTACCAAACATGGTAAATTTTACACGGAGCCCTAAATATATATAGAAAAGAAAGTACCAACATACACGTTACCTATCTACCCGTACCCGTTCCTGCTCCCGCTCCCTTTTTCGTTGCCGCTCCCTCTCCAGTTCCCGTTGTTGGTGACGCGCTATTAAGTCTACAGCATGTTAAAAAAGTAGGTATGAAGAACTTTTATATCTCTAACTTGAGCTGATTGGTTCCCCATGCAAACTTTCGTCCCCTATCTCACTCTTCAAGATTTATTAGTAGCGAAGGATATTTATACAAAGATTTAAACCAATTGAACGATGCGTTTAAAAGTTTCGTCATAACACCCGATTGCACCCTGGTCAAGGGGTTTATTCACAACCATCTGTAGTAAACAATATTTAAACAAATTTTCAAAACAATCAAACGACCCGTTTAAAAGATCTCTTTAAATACCCCTTTAAGGGGTAGATCCTTAACCTATGGATGGTAAAGAATCTAACTCTTAAAATAAAAATATTATTACAAAGTTTCAAACCGATCTATTTTTGTTATATATTTTAAGAGATCCCAACTCGCATGCCCAGCGTGGGGGGGATATATATTGGTAGGAAGATGCAAAGCGGTAAGTTAATTTTTTACCACAGCGGGAATCAAACTCAACCTTTGCGGCTCAGCCCCTATTAACCCGTCACCAAGAACGTAAGTTTAACTTTGAAATGAAATGAAATGAAATGGTTTATTTGGCTAAATTTAATGGCTTGAAATATGGTAACAAAGTTCTTAAGTGCTATGGTAAGGATTCTCATATTTCACCAAATACAATTGGCATGCAAAATTTAAATATTTAATTGTCAAGGAATTTAAATTACATAAATTCTAATTAATACAAACATGTCACTTCCATAAATCAATAAACATAGGATTAAGATTAATAATTTTGAAATTGTTAAGTGTCAGATTATGGTTTAATTTTTGTGTTGAGAAATTCATCTACGCTGTAGAAAGTTTTTTCAATAAGCCACAATTTTAATTTTCTTGTAAATAACCCAGTTGGTAGATTTTTCATCTCATCAGGAATTTTATTAAATATTCGTCCACACATAGCAAAAGTGTTTTTTTGAAAGCGCTATTCTAGGAACCCTGGAAAGAACTATTCTGTCTGTCTTTGTTTATCAAACGTTTATCAAACGTATATATAATCGGACCGCGCCCAGACTGAATGACTACCGAACGTCCGCAAAAACTTAGATTGTATTCGCAAGAAGTTCGCTAGGGTTGTTTTTAAGCAAGGTCGCAAAACTTTGGAAACGTTTATCGGAAAATGTCAGACGCAATCGCTTCTGATGGAGGTTAAAAGCTGGTACACATCGGGCATTGGGCGTTGCATTAAACGCGCTAGGGCCTTTACACACAGCGTTTTTATATACGCTTAAAATGCATAGAGTGTAAGGCGTTCCAACCGCCATCTTCAAAAGATAAGCCTCAACCACCCGCGGTGCACCCTGTTAACTAACAAACGGGGTTCTAGTGGCTGGATCATTGCGGCATAGCGAAGCCTAAGATCGGCACAGCTAAATTCCTTGACCGTCGATGAGTAGCAGCGTCGGATGCACGCTTGACCAAAGGCTCGTATTTGCGTGTTCTTCCCTAATTATACCTGATAAAACCTCTAGATTCTTCTTCTTCATCATCATCATCATCAACAACCTATAGAATTCCAATGCTGAACATAAATAGATTGGTTTTTAAAACTCGCATTAACAAAGCATATACTAAACGGTCATCAATACTAAATAAAGATCAATTTGTTTAGAGAGGATGTGATCACGATCCTTGATAATGATCCTAATTAAAACGCGTGTTTAAAAACGCGCTTCAAAACGTCCTTATTGAACAAGCTCTTATCGGCAAATGTCAGAGGCAATCGTATCTGATGAAGGTTAATGAAGCAAGTTTGGAAATACAAATCATTCATATTGACGGAGACTTGATAAGAGTTTAAATTGTAATTCAACAATACGAAATACGACTTGAATATAATTTTAAGTTGTTTAAATAGATACAAATAGAATTTTGCGTTAAATATTACAAATTTAACTTTTTAAAGTTTGTTTTTATTTTGTGAAAAAAAATTATATCGACTAAATGGCATTTCTTTTTATTTTGAGTCAAGTGGCTTGATTAAAATGATTCCTATCGTTATCAACATCAGCCTGTACAGTCCACTTCTGGACATAGACTTCCTATAATGACCGCCATTGCTTCCTGTCCTCGGCTCTACACATCCAGCCTCTTATCGATATTTATCATGCAAATTATCCCCATTGCTACGCCGTACCGCATTTACGCCGTAGACTGGGTATAACGGGAAAAAACACGAGATACCCAACAATGGGGCGAACTCAATAAATAACCCCATTACCATGATCCATTTTTTTCCCGGCTTCGCTCGTATGGTACCCGGATAGCATATGTGTCATCCAGGCCATAATCTATTTTATCCAAGCTATATGCTTGATAGATGGATGACATCTATCCATCCCATCAAACTTTCACATTTTTGTTATTAGTAGTAGGTATAGGATTTGAAAAAAAGTAAGTTTATGCCTGAAAAATTGTTATAACTTCTAAACGACTTTGAATTTTGGCTAGTTTCTTTCACAGAAATGTTTGCAAAGATTTTATCTTCAAAATTTACAAGAAAATGAAGAATGAAGTTTTATTTTTAAGATATAAATAAATCTTTTTTATGATACCAGAAGATGGAACTAGGATATGGTCAACCTGATATTAAGTTGTAACGATTACTTATAACAAAGTATTGCTTCGTAGGTCACGCAGTTTGTAATGTAGGTACCCTACGATACAAAGTCTATTTTGCGGTTAGCGTCAACATCATGCCATGCTCTTTTTCCTTGTTTTGCTCGCGTATATTACATCTCGTTCACAAGGCTAAATTCGGCACCATACCAGTTTTCTTTGTCTTAAACCACTCCATTTACCTTCTAAAGGTGTGAAGTTTATTTAAACTTATTCATTATCTTCATTCTTGATGTTGAAAATGTTGATGTTGAATTGTATTTGTATGTTGTAATGTTGTTCAATGTATGTCACTTACCGTCACCTCTACTGTTGATGATGATCATGTGTCTACTGCTACAGCTAAAACAAACTACAATTTATTACGCGAATGGGACATGACGGAAACAATTGGCAATGATTTTTATCCGCACGTACCAAGAAAATTAAATAAAGTATTTCAAAAAATCCTTTTTCAAATTAATCAAAAATTGGTAATATATTTTTGTTAACCATTGCTAGGTTGGCCACTGATAAATAAACATACTCATAGTTATAACTGCGTAAAAAATCAACAAGTGATTGATATTTTTTATATACTCACCTCGACTTTTACTTTTTTACACTTTTTCAGTTAAGAAATTATACTATTAGTAATGATAATCAATAACAGTATAATATAAAAATCATTGCCGACCAGCACAACCACAACCTTTGATAATGGACAGGCGTGATAAGCATTACTCCTTTACCTGGCTTACGCTCCTAAAGCTACTGGTGCTTGCGCTCCGAGCCTGCAAGAAGAAACAATCGTTCCTATACACGAGCACAAACAGCCAACACCAACCAAGAAGATAGACATGCTAGCTGCTAGAAGGTAAAACCGTCAAACTGTTACATCAAGGGATACATGACTTCCCCTTTTTCAAGTTGGCAAAAAGTAAGAGAGGTGAGGGAAAACAACGTTTCTTTATACTATTTTAATCTTCCATGTCAGAAAAGACCTCCTTTTCAGATCGTAATCTGATAGTTAAGTTTCATCCATTACTATTAAAATCAAACATAGTAATTAGTCATATTATCAGTCATTTTAAAGCTTTTATACCTGATGGTAAGTACCGCTGCTCATGTGACACCAGAGATCGTACTGATGCCGCATTAACTTCGAAAATGGCCTGATATACTTAACATTAAAAACTTGGGTTTTTTTCCCGAAATAAAATATTATATAAATCATGACTTCGTGATACAATACAGTATTGAAACATGCAAATTTAATCAAATCTCGATCACATTTTGCAATTTGAAGTTTGGTATTTCTTTTTTGTTTTGATGACAAAAAGGATCAAAAAAATTGCTCTCCCAATCTGTATTTATTAGTAGGGCACAAAAAAGGTTAACTCTATATGCATGTAATCATTTAACCCGCCAGAAATAAGTACAGTGAATCTTTTTTGATGACAGAAAAAAAATGTATCAAAACATTATCAAAAAATTTGCTCCCAATTTGTATTTACGTGTAGGAAGGACAAAAATAGTCCCCTCTATTTTATGCAAGTATATTAAGATCGTCAAAACTTCTATAATTTTAAGTTTAACAAAAATGCTTCACAACAATAATGTCCATTTATATATTTTAAGAGAGGATGGAGCCCGCAGACTTTTAGTTGCTTATTTTGCAATTCTTGAGAACCTATTAAAACACGACGAGGAAATTTATGCCGGGCATGTGGCTTATTTCCTTTGAAGGGATCAAAATGAAATTTCTGAGATATTACACAATTATAATAGGTACATTTCGCCTCTTCAAAATTTTTTGTTTCATTTTTACTTGGTTTTATTGTTTTTTTTATGTTTCACGGTTTGTTTTAGTTTTTATTTTTATACGTATAATAACATGTTCGATGGTTTTTAATACTAAACAACAAGAATAAAAACAGGACAGACAAAATAGGAAATTGGAAATGACAGTTTTACAATCTAGTCAGCGTTGTGCAAGTTGGTGCTACAGCGAGTTAGAAGGTTAGATAGATAGATATAGATTTAGATCGTGCACATCTAATCTTGTTGGTCGGATACACATAGAAAACAGTCAATGCACATTAATGCACATATAAGTTTTGGAACATAATCTGAACTTAAAATTCCATACATGGTTAAAGTTAAAAGTTAAAGTTAAGCCAGACTAAAACTAAGCCCCGGATAAGCAAAAACTAAAAAACAGTATTTTGTAAAGATTTAAATTAATAATGCTTTTGAGCTCAAGCAAAAGTCCCTACATAAGATAATAGAATTAAATTATTTTTTTAACATAAAATTCTTTGGACAAAATTCAGCCATTTAAAATTCAAATTATGCTCCAAAACACACAGAACAAATAATCCAATTATGCAAGCATCTGTATATTGTGTTAGTAAATATAATTTGAAAAGTGTTAGTTCAATAACGCCAGAGAAAGCTAGTTAGTTTGCAACATTTATGATAAGCATGCCGAGACGCAGGTCACGAAGAACAAGACAGGGCAGAGCGCAGAGCAGAAATTAACAATTGTGTGTTCCTCACATTCTCGCGTTACTTCACAAAAGTGTATTTACTATCTCGGTTGTCTAACAAAATATGTCGAACGTTAAACAACGTCGACACTCATCAGTCAAAGTTCGTTAACAGGCAAACTTTATCACTTTATTTGGCAACTGAGATGCTCAATTGTACCCTCTGCGAACTAAGTAAAAATATATTATATTATTATTATATTCTGTTGGCGTTCGCTCCTGCGAAAAGTACAATAAAAAAATGACATTAGCTAGAGAAAATCAAGATTAAGTTTTGCTAACAAAATGAATGAAATCTTGCCCCCTTGATCTACTTTGGGTACCTATTAACTATCAATGGTCAACAAAATTGATAGCCTTTAAGCCTATTCACTAACTTTGACAGATTTACTGTCAACGTTATTAGACGTTTGACAAGCAAACTTTCAAAATAAGTAAATACATACCCAGTGCCCATCATTTTAGTTTGCAATTGATATATAATACACGTTTGAAACTAGTTTCAATCAAGTTAATCATATTCACTATCATAAAGAAAAACTGACTGAAAGTGATGGCAACAAAAATCATTAAAAGACCTGCTGCTCTGTGCCGCCTCGTCTGCATCCCAGCAAACGTTGCCAGCAGCTTTACAAAAAGTTAGGGTGCAAGAAACGAGCGTCTGCGAGAGCATTCGCACCGTCTCTTTCGAACAGACAGGACTCAGCAGTGTCCAATAACTGAAAAGGACCGAGTAAGATCCAATAACACAAAACACTATCTGGATGCTTAGTATGCTTATAATTTCATCGTAAGAGCACTTAACATTTAAAGCAATTGCAACACTCAGCAACATCAATTTATTTACATGTGTGTTAATAATAAGCAGTTCTAGGGCCTGATTCTCGAGATTTGACATAATTATTAAGTTAGATATATATCGCAAGAACTGTCAAATTTACATAGAGTTTTGATAGTTTTCGCGATAAAATATATTATCTAATGTGATAATTATGTCTATTCCCGAAAATAAAGGCCTCTGGTCTAAACATACGATGTCATAACTCTTTCTCAATTTTTTTTATTTAAAAGACAAATACCATCTTGAGAAGTAAACTGCTATAGTTTTATTAGTAACACAGGGGGTCTATCTCAAAATATACTGTACTGTAGCTAGCTTCAATTTAATTTATTTTTCAGACAGTAGAGCTGAAAATAGCTATTAATAAAGATCACGGCCATGCCACAAGGACGTGAAATGAATGTTGATAATCAGCTTTTTTGCCATAGAAATAAGGACCAAAATGACATAGCCACAGCATTGCATATAGATAGATCCGTATAACACTTACAACAACTAAAACTTGCACATGTATGTGTAGTGTGCAATTGTATTTAATTCGTTACCATTCCTAAAAAAATAAACTCATAAAAAGGTGTAGAACGAACATGTAAAATATGAAACGATTTCATCTCACGTGACGTGTGTAAATCCAGTTTTATCCGATGTAAACCGGTTCGAATCTCCCATTTTTGAAGGATTTTTACGTGTCAATTTCTCATTTTTGGTGGATCGTCGTCTTTTACACTTCACTTTCACTTTTATTTATTTTAACTATTAAATAAATAGTTACACTTAATGAATAAATCATATATTACTAGTTCTAAATAAAGATAATAGATAAAGAACATCAAAATTCTGGTCTATTTTTTCTGTTATTTCATTCGGTTGATGAAAACACGTTTTTGCTTTTAATCAGCAATTCGTTGCGAGAAATCGGAAGCTTTGAGACAGGCATTAGAATATGAAATAGCGATAAGCACTTACAATCTAATAAATAGTAAAAATAAAGCTAAAATAAGTACGTAGGTATGTCCCTAATAGGAATTAAAAAATATTTTTGGTACGAAAATAATAATCATAAGTATATTTCGTTTTATAATAACATTACTTTCGTATATTGATAACAAGCTTCCAACCGTGATTTTACTCGCGTTAAAGATATTTTTAAATCACTTGGTTTTTATTTTTGTGTAAGGTAGGTGAAGGTACCATATAAGTCCTTTTCTGTACCGGATGAGTAGTTGAGGCGCGAAAGCGTAACGAACAAACAAACAAACAACACACTTGTTTTCGCATTTACAATATATGCCGTTAATGTAAATTGGTTTCAGTACGTTAAAATGTAAACGAACCTAAGTCTGTAACTATTATTGTATGTAGTTGTTGAGGTTTCAAAAACCAACCTAAAAAGTAGAAAAACGGTAAACAAACACGAAATAGCGAATGGTAGAAATCTCAGTGATCGTGACAATGCCCGCGGGAGATCGCCGTCCGTCAGACTTTCAACCTCGATAGTCGGTGTGACAAAAAGTCGCGTAGGTAAAAATATTTGATATAAAATATTTTTTGAATTCTGTTTTTTTCTTTTATGTAGATTAATAAAATCATGAAAAATAAATGTCCAATCTTAAAAAATGGCTTATCTATAATATCTACAGATCATGCAATTTGTCCCGTAACGGGAACCAAACCGCAACCACTTTTATCTTAGTTTAGTATTCACCCTTTGTCCCCAGCGAAGTAATCACTTCTGAAAGACAGGCCCGTAATCCAACGAGATCGAGACTCACAAGAGAACAACTTTTAGGTCAGTTTTCAGTGCGATTTTAGCTCGAATTAGTATTCAAGCAATTATAATTTCAGCTTAAGGATAGTTTGACTTCTGATCATTCATCGTTGATTCATGTAATAAACGTTAGGTGTTTATGGCAGTGAGCAGTGTTGCATTAGCCAGTTTTGCTTTTAAAGCCTTCATGTTGCTTAAACTACATTACTTATCATTTTTTTTATGATAATGATCACAAAAGCTTCTTGCGGAAACCCGTGGCTTAGTTAGCTCCACATCAAGTATAGAGCATGTCTTTCATGTGGGTGTGGCCAACTAGACTAAGAGGATGGCTCTACCAGCAGTCTTTCGCAGATTGTCACTCCATTTAGCTAGAGGGCGCCCTGCACTACGTTTGTTGAGACGCGGTCGACACCCAAAAACTCGTTTACTCCAGTGGTTGTCGGTTCTTCGTCAGATAATGAACAGCTCGTTGCCGCTTCAGATTGCTTATTCTCTGACCTATGTCAACAACAAGCTAGATAAGTACGTCTCCAATATTCTCTGAAATCTCTATTCCAACAGAGCAACTAGAGTGGCTCATCCGTCAAGTCCCGAGGGTAGGCAGCTGTCAGCGACTTGATAGTAACTTGTCCCGGCTTTGGGATTTCGGGAACACATTACTTTCTAACTGATTGTGCATCTAATATATCTACAATGACAGAATATATTTAGTAAGTAAATTAAAATTAAAATCTCTATAACAGTAAGAACCCTAGTACACTTTGAATGCATTAGTATTTTTTAGTAATTTAGGTACAGCAATTCGTAACGCGACTGAACAGAAAAGAATTGGGAAGAAACTCTACTTGGCTTATATTTTTTTATGTTTGTAGTACGATTATTCTTAAATATAATTTTTTTTTGAGGAAGTAGTGCGTTTTATTACAGATAAACGAATTGAGTCAGACAAACTGAGATGTTGATTTAAGTAAAAATATCTTAATGGCATTTATATCTACGTTAATAACCCCTTTACGAGTTCGTTCTCATAGGGTCTTGAGGCTGAACACAATGAGCTCAGCAAACAAACAGCGTCTACTGATGACACTACCTGCACACAATACCTATGTATTATAAATGTTTTTATGTATACGATATATAACTGTAATTTTAATCGTATTTTTGTGGTATTTTGTGGTACATAAAATGAATTAAGCCTATGTCTAATATTTAGGAAAAACCCATATTTAGTAAAAAAAAAAAAAAACCAAAATCAACTCCTTAAATAAACAAATGGTTCCCCATTAATGTTCAAATAAAGTTGTTGTAAAATCAACTCCTTAAAAAAAGAAAGGTTCTTATGACAGTTTTTCTGTATCTGCCAATTTTTAAATAAAACACAAAGATCGTCACAACTTTTTCATAATAACCGTAAAGTTGACTGCTGGTCTGTAATTGGAAATTAAGTACTTCTAGTATCATCAATTCTGAATAACAAAAGTAGGTCAAAGTAGGTTTGAGGGAAGGAAATCCTAGCAAATAAACATTATTTCCACTGGGCGTGTGATATAAGAATAAAAACTGCTGCGGTTAAGATACATCTTGTGATTTATTCTGAGATGCAGATGAAACAAAGGCAGAACCCCTTAAATCAGTTTGAAAAAAAATCATAAAATATTTTTCAAATAGGTACTTAAAAAACAGATTCAAATTACAATTCATTTCCAACAATCATGTAATTTCGCATACATGTTATCAGGGGTATAATAAAGGATCAAAGGGGTCTCTCATCCAGAAGGAAGCATGACTCCCGAAGAATGGAATAAATACATTTTATTTATTTGAGATGTTGGTTTTCATAAATCAAAAAATTGCTCTTAAACCAACAACTCCATAATAATTACAATAATTACCTAAGGTAGCTTATTATGAGGACTTAAGGTGAAGTGCGTAGATGCTCTACGGACTACTGTAACGCGTAGAGGCTCTACGCCATGGTCTTATCGCGAAGGAGGGCGGAAGTGTAGCACCCGGATATTAACCGGAAGTGTCGGCACTACCCTCTTACACGCCTCCCTCTATGTGTACTTTTAACAGCCCCAGATTTTCTGTTCTTGTATATTTATGGAAATTCTACAACTACTTATTATTCGTTTCGAATTTAAGCATGTACCTATGCACACAACAGCCTATATCAGTCCACTGCTGGACATAAGGTAGAGATTCTGGAGCAATGTGGTCATCAAACCAGCTGACTGCTAACTAGGATTGACGTTTGCAATAGAGTAAATACAATACAACACAATGCGGTTTAGTGTTGCTACCTTTTTCCATTTACCTCATTAGAATAAGTGTTTCTACAGCCTGATAATGATGATGTGAGTGTCAAAAACGTTTCGATTGAGAATCTCGTTATCCAGGTGCCTATATCGGTTATTGCCTAGCGAAAGGTAATAGTTATTTGGTCTGTAACATCCTTTTCACGGTCCGACGGGCGCTCCCTAGTGGCCCGAAACCACAGCTCAGAGATAATCATCTAGTTATCTCTAAAAGGACTTACATCTCTGAGATTTTTTAAAAAGTTAACAAGCTACCATCAATTAGCAAAATGATATTGACAGTTAATATATACACATAAATTTAAAGTTTTCTCAAAATAGGGTAAATAGGTAATTATTATAGTAGCGGCTATTGTCAGGACATACCTTTTATAGGACCAAAACATTGCTCTGGTATTCCTAAATGCTTACTTATTTATTACAATTTCAATTGAAGTTCATCTCTTGGCACTATTTAAATAATTAATAAACTTTTATTGGCAACATTTTTTTACAGTGTTTTTATCGATCAATTGGTTGATGACAGATTTGTGGATACGGTGAAATAGTTTCGATTGTAAAGAGAGTCATAGTACAAAACTGATCAATCGACAGAGTTTCCTAACTGCATATACTGTGGTCCAGTATCCGCTCTCCAGCGCATAGTCAGTTAGAAAATAGCGAACACTTTTCACCGATTTCCTTCAAATTAGCTTTCAAAGAGACGCCAACGGATATGTTTAACTTATATGTATAATCATATAAAAAAAAAACAATGTGTGAATATACGTTTCGAAACCATCATATTGATAAAACTTTGGGGTGTTTTGGGGACAAGGGCAAGGGTTCCTGGCCAACAAATCAATATAAAAATGTAAAAAAGACGTGTGGCACTCGGGGACTGCCGCGGTAAAGCTATTGCATAGCATTTTGTATCAACTTATGCAATTATAATTATTTATTTATTTTATTTATGCAGTATTTCTTTTTCTTTGATATTAATTCAAGTTACACTTTTTGAGCGGGGTGACCGATAAGAAAACAATTTTTTTTCTTTTATTAAATAAAAATACGTCTAGTTGCACGCACACAAACACCGTGTCGAAGACTGCCGAAAAGAAACGACGTTAGACAATGCACAACCTTCAAGCCACACCTCCGTGCCCATTGGAGTGGGGAGCGTGAGGTTTTTTTCGTTACGGAATTTCTGGATTCGGTCCCCGCGCTCAAGGCCCTCGATAGAAGCTATGCAATAGCTTAATAAAAATAAACGTTTATATGGTTTTGGAATGCATAGACGTACCAAAACCATGGATCAGTTTGTGATATACAAGTATACACGGAAACAATGTTGTGAACGGGTAAGCTATAATTCTATAAAATTTAACAGCCATACACATACACAGTTAAAAGTCACTCAGCGAGCTATGGAACGAGCTATGCTCGGAGTTTCTCTAAAGGATAGAATCTGAAACGAGTTTATCCGACATAGAACTAAAGTTGTTGACATAGCTCAGAGTATTAGCAAGCTGAAGTGGCAGTGGGCTGACCATATCTGCCGAAGAACCGATAACCGTTGGGGTAAACGAGTTCTTGAGTGGAGACCGCAGCTCAGCTAACGTAGTGTAGGATGCCCTCCGGCCAGCCTGCGAAATCGACGATCTGCGAAAGACTGCTGGTAGAAGCTGGATGCGTTGAGCTCAGGACAGGGCGCAATGGCGCTCATTAGGGGAGGCCTATGTCCAGCAGTGGACTGCTATAGGCTGATGATGATGATTATGATGACACATACACCCTTATGGTAATATTCTTATAATCAGCAAGTCAGCGAGCGGATATTGGTGATCAGGTGGAGTTAGGTAGGACTGGGCCGGATGGAGTGTCGACAGGTGGACCAAAGCGCTAACCAAGTGATGACAAAAATAAGAGACAATCATAGCAATGAGCCGGTATACAAATATGTACTCGTCTATTATTCTTATTATATTTATAATGCAAGTATCTAACCTACTTAAATTTTGACGAAATCAAGTATAACGTGGTAGGTGGGTCAGGATCATATTCAGACATTGTTTAACAAGCTTGTGGTGGATACGGTCAGATATTAAACTCAGAAAATAAGTTACTCTCAGTACGTTATAGAAATAATTAAATTACAGTCTCAAATCAAACTAATCACTTTTTAACGTAACAACGGCTATGGCGGAATTTTTTAAATAAACCGCGGTATAGCTCCCAAGAGACTAGCGTACGCGACGACGATTCAGTTATATGAACTATGAATAGGTAGATGGATACATAAATTTATTCAGTTAAGTTTTTTACATTTTACACCTTTTTGCACCAAAAAAATCTGGATTGTTTTTTGTTGATATCTACTATCGTTATGGATCGACCATATCAGACCATGGTTGATCTGGCTCCGCACAGGACCAAGGCGAATGGAATAATCAAAAGAAGGTCAATGCTCGCTCAGTAGTGAAACGAAATCAGCTGATTTGTTTATATATTCTTTTTATATTGCTTCCAATGAGCAAATAAGTACACATTTCTTACAAAAATACTTTTATTTTTTATTTGGAACTAGAAGGACTGATGTGACTGAATCTGCGAATTGAGGAAGACCGAAGAAGAGATGGATGGATTATGTGAAAGAGGATAATGAGTGTGTAAGGAATGAATACAGAGTTGACGGCTGATAGTCGTGAATGGAAAATGAAATCATGTTGTGCTGACCTCACCTAAGGTGAGATTGATCATCATCATCAGCCTATAGCAGTCAACTGCTGGACATAGGCATCCCCTAATGAGCGCAATTGCACCCTGTCCACAGCTTGACGCATCTAGCTTCTACCAGCAGCCTTTCGCAGATCTTCACTCCAACTAGCTGCGCGTCCTACGTTCCGCGCATACGTTTGCCGAGCCGCGGTCTCCACTCAAGAACTCGTTTACCACAACGGTTATCGGTTCTGCGGAAGATATTATGCAAAGTAGGATTAGGGCAGGTGAATTATTATGATAATCCTATAACACGTTGACGTTGTTGCGGGACGAAAAGCGTTTTAACACTGAACAGTCACATACATTATAACAACTATGTCGTCTTGACTGCGCGTATCATGAAGTATGAGTAGGTATACCATGGCACTAAAAGCCCCAGGTAATATATAATTTACATCACCTAATAACTCGTAAAATATGAAGTATTTTTCTTTTCTCGTTTATTTGTAAAATATTCCCAAATTCAAATAAAAAAGTTCCCAAAGAAAAACTCGTTAAAGTTTAATGATTTCCCATTCTGAGATCGGGAGTAAGGGAGAGGGGCGCAGTCACACCGAACTAGAATAATTCGCTGGGCAAGTATTATCGGACACGTCCGTAAACCATGGTTGTTAGTCGTGTTCAGACGTATTATTTGAATCTGGATAATACATCTTTTCATAGTTTCATCTTCTTTCTGATAATCAGCGCTACTTAGCTCACCCCTGGCAAAGCAACTTCAAGCTGAGAAGGGACCTTTTTGGCCCATGCCGTTGCAGCACGGACACCCACACAGCTTTAGTCTTAGCTTATAGTTCCACATAGCTTTAGTTACAAATAGTTTATTTAATTTCTGTATTATTCCCTTATTAAATTATTGTACCTACCAGCCTATGAACTTGTACGTCATTTGTGTTTTTTGTTGTCTCTGCTGTAATTGTTTGAGCCAAATAAAGATAAATCTATCTATATTAAACCCCACTCCTTATGAAGCTTATGATAGTTATAAAGGTTAGAGTGTGTGTGTGTGTGTGTGTGTTTATGTGTATACTAGTTTCAAAAACAACTGAACGGATTTGGTTTAAACTTGGAATTTATATGTTTGTGACCTGGAGACCTAGATTTGTGTACCACGACGACAAAGTTGCGGGAGGTTATGGGCTCCAACCGCAATTTTATGATCCCAGGTCATCCTCACCTACCCGTGGTGCATTATGTTAACCAACATACGGGGACATTTTCTGACCGCCAAAATGCGACAGCGTCGATTTTGCGAGAAACTGTGCCCTGCAATCCCCAACCCGCCGCGCAGGCCCTGCGTGGCGATTATGGGTATATCCCACTTCATAATAGGGGAGGACTATGTTTAGCAGTGGACTGATATAAGAGGTGTTGTTTTTCTTGAAAAGTTACGGGCGGGAATTTGTGTTACATAACAGTGTGATATGTGTCTTAGTATGCTGATAATGAGCAATTTCCAAGCGAACCGACTAACGAACTATTCTCTGCAATCGTATAAAAAGCTCTGAAACCTATTCTACTTTTAATGGGGGAATTTTTTTTCGAGCTATCGGGTTAGTTCTCAAATGCTGACTAGATGGCGCTTGAAGCTATAGTTTAGTGTTTTACTGCAGTTTTTTTTATCTTAGCAAAGGCTGGAGCAAAGTTTTACCTCATTGAGGGCAGCCACCTTTTCTTTTGTAGTCAAAAGGTCTTAGGAAACTATAGGTTTATTTTGAAAAAAAAACAATTGCATTTCTGGATTTCGGAAAAAAGATACGGTCAGCCTAGAAAATGACATTTACACTATAAAACGACTTCTTATATGAAGAAGTGTTCAGTTCTGTGTAACAAGGACAAAATGACAATAATACTTTATTATCTTACCCGGATTAAGTTAATACCTAATATCTCGCAGGGGTAATCGAACCTGCAACTTCAAGATTACAAACATGTTGGCATGGCTAGGTACAGCCAACTTTACCAATACACGTGTATTCTAAATCAATATTTAGTAATTGAGGTGCATTTGAGGAACAATTCCATTCCAAGGTGAAGACTATTAATTTCTATTTGAGCTGTTGTCGTTTGAAATGACGATATATTTGTTTATTCTTTAATAAAGTAAATAATTTTGAATGTTTCTTTAAAATAAATTCTTGTTACTATAAATAACCTCTCTATAACCGTCAAAAAACGTTGTATGAGAGTTCATACTCATAATAAACATTCATAATAAACGAGTGTTTATTACAGTATCGAGTAACTAAATTTAAGCAATTGTTAACTTTGAGTACCTTTAATAAGTACGCAAATAACTAAAACCTTTCTTATATAAATCTGTCAAAAGATAAACGATGCATAAAATATTGCCATCTCTTACAATTGGATAATGACAAACAATAACACGGCTAGCATTAAGCATTGGTTAAAATTAAAAGGCGTAAATAAGTAAGAGGGTAAATATCTGTCTCAAAACTTCCGCTTACACTATAAATAACAAAAATAATACCTTGCTTCTATTCCTCGGGTCTCTGAAGTCCTCCTTCGAAGCCTTCCTTCGCTTATCTTTCAGTATCATTCGAGCTGCTGCAAACGCCATCTTGACAACTAATAGCTTCTCTCGTTGCTGTCACTGTCACTTTGACAGCTGTCACGATTTGACAGCACGCGTTGCACTTCACTTTATCAGTCTACGGGGTAAAACTTAATCACAGATCTTTTACGAATTGACTAAAAATTGCTTCTATTTTTTTATTACTAAATCGAATTGACTTCCAATTTGACTCTCACTTCACTTCAACAGCAACACTTATTTATAATTTCGACAATATTGTCGTAAAACTTAACAATTATCGCCGTTATTCGTTGAACGAATTATTAATAATTAACTTTTAATAATTGAACGGAAATTATATCACTTTTTTATCTGAAACAGGTAAATGAATATGGTGGTTCCGTGTGTTGGTTTAGGCTAATACTCGTGTTACCCTACATACCAAACTAAGTTTCGTCTAATTATGTGACCTTGTAGGTAGTTCGATTTCTTTACGTATTTTTTTAAATCTTTTTGAGCACGTGTAATGGTCACGATAAAAATAAAGATTCATAAAGCAGACTATATGCATTGGGGAGTAAGGGGTTCCAAACTCCATCTTTGGAACCCAAGGTAACCTCACCTGCCTGTGGTGCATCCTGCTAACTAAAATAAGGGCCGGATGATTACGGCATAGCGCAGTCTAACACGGGCACAGCTAAGTTCCCTGGCCTCCGACGGGCATCAGCATCTGCGCTGCGAGAAGCTGTGTTCTGCGATCCCCAGCCCGCATTCCCAGCGTGATTATGGGCATATCTAACTTCTAATAAGGGAAGCGTAGGTCCAGCAGAGCAATGAATAGGCTGTTGTTTCTGCATCCGGAATCCGGAATAACGGGTTAATAATTCTAGTAACGATTACATATGATATCCTTCCTTCCTTCATAATGAGCAAGTGGCCAACTCTGGGGTCGAAGTTTTTAGGCCACCCGAAGGCCTGTGGATATGGTTTGGGGGCTAAAATGCCACTTAACGGTCACCCATCCAATTAGTGACTGGGTGGAGTATTTATTAATCAAGATGATCTGCTACGACGAACACTGAAGAAATAGCTACACCACGAGCGTTTTTATTGCACCTAAGTACCTATGATATTAATATTCTATGTGAATTCCCGATGCTTATAGTCCCATTGCTACGATACCAAAATTCCATATTTTATACGCAAAGTGTCTCCTATTAATATGTAGATCACACACGCCAAAATCGAATTCTGATTTTCAAATTCCTACAAATCAAATACTGTATATATATACAGACTTCGTATTGCTTACTTATCCTAAGCCCTATCCATTTTGATACTTTTAAATGAATATCGGCTATAATAATGTAGTCAGAAAGCATAATTTTTGAATAAATGATCCATAAAAATTGACAAAATCAAGTCCTATCTTGTAGAGATTAAAAAGCAACTCTATTTTTATAAGCAGAAAGTCTAAGCTCGTGTAAAAGATTGGTGAGGAATATTTAGTCTATAAAGATCCCAATTCGACATCATAAGAATATTTTTTTCAAATTGTTACTATGCCCATTTTCGATTTAGGTCCTCTTAATATTCGGGATACTCGTATTTTGCTTGAGTTATTTTGGATAAATAAGTAACCCTACCTTATTTAGGATATTTTTAGTGATACCTCGGTACCTCAACAGAAAAAACTAAACCGCATAGAAGTGAAAACACCACATCATTACGTTTTCCGTCTGTCTGTCTCCTTATATCATTCGAATGATTCATATAGTCCGGTCATTTTAGACATAAAAATAGTGATCAAATAAAGAAAATTCCGATAGAGCCAAATCTTCGTAGAGACCTTAGGTTTACCACAAGGAATAAAGTGTCAAAAGTCCCCATCAGTCCCATGTGAGCTTAGGGACTTATTCGGGGCCCAAGGTCAAAATTTTAGGTTTTTTGGATTTTTCTCGAAAACGGTAAGTTTTATCGAAAAAGTACCTCAGAGCAAAGTTGTAGATTTGTAGATCTTAAAATTCTCTATAAAAATGGTCCCTATAATTTTTTAATCCTCCATCAATAACGTAAGCAGCGTTTGTACAATCAACCTCAGCATTGACTGATTGAACGCAATCGTAAAGAGCCGACTTCATTGTTTTACGCATTCCAGCTGCATCGAAGAGTGACAACGAGTAAGGAGCTAAATCATAGTATTTAAAGGTCTTAGTGACACTCATACGTTGAAATAATAATTTCTATTGGTACTTCTTCGTCGTGAACTTTCACAATGCTACTCACAGCTAAAAGAGAAAGTACTTTATCTTTGCTTTTCAATTTTATATGATTGAAAGTTTGACCAGTCATTTTAGACATCGAGGCAATCCCAACTTCACGAGCTTTATGACAATTAATCTTATCGTCACCAACGACTCCTGAAGCAATAGATAAGATTTTGTTAATTTCGGGAAAAGGATCATGTGATGAAAACCAGTCAAGAAGTATTTTAATATCTTTAGCATCTTTCTTAACTCTCGAATCACTCGCATCTACATGTTGATCTGTCGTGTCCATTCGAACATTAGCAAGAACTTCCAACTCGTCACACACTGTGTTCATTGCATGCATTCCGTAAACCCATTTGCTTATTACACTTTCTTTTGCACTTCGTCCTCGAGAAATACCACCATCTGTTTTCATGGATTTCATCATTGATTGTTCGATAATCATATCTGTTGAAGTTCCACAACTGAGTTTATCAGAACGTCGAACAGTGAAAAATCCTTCGGTAAACCTTCGATAAACACTAGGTTCAATTACCTCCTCTAATTGAAGCATATCCTGCAAGTATAAGTGCGCAGACTTAGCGTAAGGTAAATGCCCCGATGCATGGAAATAAGGAAGCATTTCTTTAACGCAGTTCAAATGAGCTTGCCAATCTCCCATACGTTCAGCTCTTATAAATTCTTTTGCAATGGACACCATCCGAAAATACTGTACCCATAATTGTGCAGTTGGTCCTCGTTTCTGATATTCCATTAACTTTTTATTAAATAAATCAAGTAAAAGTTCAGATATTTCCTTATCATTTTCAATGTCATAATATAAAAGAGTTTTATCGAGGATATTTTCCACTGTAATTATAAGATCTGCATCCATACCATCATCAATAGCTAGTTCTTTTAATATTGTTAACAGCTTTACAGCTTTTTAGCTTTTTGCCTAAATATGTATATACGTGGCATATGTGTGCATACTATGTAGAACATGATTCTTACAAGCGCAATATCTGGGAAATAGTGGGTCTTAGAGAAAAAATCATAGGGACCATTTTTATAGAGAATTTTAAGATCTACAACTTTGCTCAGAGTTACTTTTTCGATAAAACTTACAGTTTTCGAAAAAATCCAAAAAACCTAAAATTTTGACCTTGGGCCCCGAATAAGTCCCTAAGCTCACATGGGACTGATGGGGACTTTTGACACTTTATTCCTTGTGGTAAACCTAAGGTCTCTACGAAGATTTGGCTCTGTCGGAATTTTCTTTATTTCAATTGTCTAAAATGACCGGACTAATAATCAATATAATGGGTGGCCCTTAGACCTTAGCGCTTCCGTACTAAGAAGTAATTTTAAGAATAACTTGACCTTCGTGACTTGACGTCGTGACCTTCGGGCAGCCTAAGAACTCCCGACACCAAAGTTGGTCAAATGATCACTAAGCTCATTTCGTAAATGAGGTAATGACGTAGACGCTCTATGAAATCTGTAGCACTTAATAACGAAAATGAGTAAATGGCTATAGAAAGATAGGAAGTGCTACGGATTCCGTAGAGCATCTACGACAGAGCTGTTGCGGCTTTACCTCTACAAAATGTAATGAGATTCAAGGTTAGTTAGAGGCAAATCCTTGTAGTATAATTATATTACTACCAGAAGCAACAGCTTCTGATCTTCAAATAATTTTAAACAGCTTCTGCCCGCGTCTTTGCTCGCGTGATACTCCGATAAATAGCAGCATGTTAGTCCTGGTAGAAAAGTATAGGTAAATGTGCTAAATTTTTTTAAATCCAACTGACAACTGACTAGACAGTTGTTTTGGTGTAAAATCGTACTAATATATTTTCACATTTCAGTTACTGATCAGCGCACTGGACTGCTAATGATGATGATCATCATCATCAGTACACTAAGTATTTACACACAGTAGGTACGGTAATCTAAGAATACCAAGCAGGGGTCGCAAACCGGGATCCCGAATCCCGAAAATACCGGAATACCGGACCGAAAAGAACGCTTTCAAATACCGGCATTGAGAAAACGGAAATCGGGATTTACGTTATTTTCAGTATTTCACTATAAATTTATTTTAAATAATATTATGTCAATAAACAATTAAAATAACTATTTACAATTAAAATAATAAGTTATTTATAATACTTTCGTAATAAATGATTGTTTTTTATTAAAAAATGTGATTTTCTTATCATAACGCACTTTTATTATTTGGCTGGTGACTATTCCCTTACGAAAATTACGATTTCATTACATATTTCAAATATTTTTCTCACTATATTGAAAATACTGAAAATACCGAAACTACCGGAATATCGGTATTCATTTCAAAGTTATACCGAAATCACCGATTTTTGAAAAGAGGTCCGGTATTGCGACCCCTAATACCAAGGGCAGAGGCAGAGGCAGAGGCAACTCCAAATATATCTACCCTCTTGTCAGTACAAGAGGATAGATATGAATGATGACTTATACTACAGTTAGTCATCATCAACAAGCTATTAAAAGTCCACTGAATAATTCTCCCTCAAATATTTCCACAAAATGACGATCTCCAGCACTTTCCATCAACCGATTTCCTCCATGACAATGTCGTCAGTCCAGTGTACAGACAGCGTCAGAGTCTGTTAACCCCCCTAGTTAACGTTAGTAGGTTCAAACCGTCACGGTGTCGGTCGTGGATCTCGAACTTTTTGCACAAATGTGTGTTTTATAAACCTTCTCCTCCTTGCTTACGCATATTTAATTTCGTCCGTCTATCTATATGAGACGATGGAGTGGCGGTTACAACACTCGACATTAATCTATACGTTATAAGAGTACTGGGTTCAAATCCCTCAATGCCTAAATGTAATTTTTGTTTTTTTTATTTTCTTTACTAACACAATGGACTACTTTTTAAGTGTAGTAAGTAAGTTACCTAATTATTTAAGGTAAAATAATAAAACAATTTTCAAAAGTTTTATCAAATTTATTAAAACACCATTTAACATAACACAATAATAGATAGTTATTACTTATTTTTCAGAATTTTCAATAATGTTTTAAATGATAGAATAATACTTAATTTATCCATAAGATTAACGAGTGAACAAACATGTTAACATTGGAACAGGTTATACTTGCCGTATAAAATCCAATAAACAATTTAGATCACTCGCAAATACTTAGTCTGGTATTTTATCTATTATTGAAAACATTATATATCTGAATATTTATTAATACCGAATGGGATGTATGTCTTTCACTTAAAATAATTTGTTGAAGCCTTCTTTTCATTTGGGTAACCAAAGTCCGCCCAAAACCACTACGACGCATCAGTTCCCAGGTTCTTAGGACCTCCTGTTGCAGGTGGACAACACTTCACTCGTGTCCCAATTAGGACAAATTGACCCCACATATGCTCACACATTCTCCACATATTTAAATCTGGACTTTTAGATGACCATTGCTGTGGTGATTATGCCCGTCTAAGAAGCGAGCCAATTGGTCAGAATTCGCGACCGATGAACCACGCAGTTATCATGAACTAAATAAACTGTTCCTTCTGGACGCTTATCCACTGCTTGCACTGTTAACAGCATGATTTCTTGCAAAAATGGCCAATTATGCGTCCACTCACTTCAACAATTTCTCCTGGTCCCATTGATGACATCCATCACCAATAACCTGAAAATAAAAACACAATATTATAAACGTATGACTGTGTTTATATAATAAAAAAGGGAACAAGTTTACTAAGCACATTGTTTATGATAATCCTACTTATAATTGTCATACCACTTACCTAATGTTATTCTGCCATTTCCTCTTACATTTGATGGGTTGTAGCGTTCCGAAATGTTATTTTGCAAAACCCACTTTTTAGCTCAATTTTTCGGCTGTAATATATGCACAATTATTTTTCATAAACAAAATCAATGACACACACCCAAGACGAAACAAGTAACCTTTTGTTCTGAACTATCATTTAATACACAACTACCCTCAATAGTCCAGTGCTGCACAGAATAATTTTAAGTAGTTGTGCACTACCGTGCTACACAAATGAAAAAGTTACTAGCTGACGCATCCATTCATAGCTAGCCAAAATAATAAACGTATACTGTAACTTAAAATTTCGTCATACTTGCCAACCGCTACGATAGCTCAGTTGGTTAGAGCGTCTCATTCATATACTGGTGTGAATAAATTGCTGGTTCGATTCCCCAGCCAAGTATAAATATTTTTGTATAAGATTTTGGCCATTTCAATATGGTAGCCTCCACGGCAGCAGTTTAAATTTATACTTGAAAGGGGTATACCAGATCGTGACGCTATGTGTACCTAGGCAAATTAAAAAGTGCCTTCACTTCACACCCGTACACTGTCACGAACAATACTTGAACACTCCACTTACTCAAACATTCACGAACTATGAGTACACTTGAGTACACTCAATGGAATAGGCCTCCAAATATTTTTTTTATTCCATATTCAACCTAAAAACTCTGCAGACAAATGTCATACTCAAATCATAGTTCAAACATGTGTTCAAAATACGATATTTTGAATGTTACCGCGCTTGTATAAAGTTCAAAGTTGCATATTCGACTTCTCAGTCAAAGCATAGTAAACATTACAATCTTGTCTCATTTTCATACAGCTCAAAATCGCATAACAAATAATAAAATCGTCGGATCCACGCGTTATGAAAAGCTCTCAGGTAAATTCGCTTGAATCTTAAAGCTCATGAATACGGTTCAAAATCTCATAACAAAAATTAAATTATAGAGTACACGTTTATGAATTGTTACAAAGCTAATTTGCGGTGTAACTGACTGTAATTGTTGAAAGTGTTGTTTAGTAGGAAGTTGAAATAAGTGTTGTTGAAATGATAAACATAACTGTGTAAGTGATAAGTACGCCTTTGGGTACGACGATTTTAAGTTTTGCTTACGTATTTTCTTGTTTTGTAGGTTTTCGCTGCCTGAGACGAATGTTTGTATGATCAGCAAATATTGGTCTTTGCTCTGTCCAGTTTGGGATGATATTTTGATTCTGTGTGATGTCCAGGATTATTTATTTATATTTTAATACTTATTTAATATATATTTAGTAATAGGCGAAATATCCGACAAATTAGAAAAGGCAGAGTTTATAAAAAAAAATGATAAGTACAATATTTGCTCGGGCTATTTCTAGTTTACTATACATTAGGTACCCGAGTACTCTCAAACGTTATTTGTAAGTAAATAGGAGCTATTCAACAATTTAATGGTGTGTCGTAACCACGCTAGGAATAAACTGTGTTATGGCTTAAGGCATCTCCCTTCGAATAAAAAAGATGTTAAAAGTGTAAAAAATTCCATCACGCTAAAACTACTGAAATGAGCTGAAATAAAGTTCTACAATAATAAATTGGCTACTACTGGCTTTTATTCAGGTACCTTCGTTTGACCCTAATGTTAAGTATTGTTGTGTCAAAGATGGAGCACGAAGGACCAGAAAATACTTATTCACTCAAAATTTAAAGTGTCCCGGATTATAGTAATCAAGGAAGACAGAGGCCGGTAGAGAGTTCCAATCCTTGGCAGTTCACACATAAAAGTAGATGTTTAATAGTTAGAAAGCTTATTTGTGGAGTTAAAATAGCGAATTTAAATGTGAAGAAAATAAGTGTTTATTCATCATGTTTACAGACTTTATTCTAAAACATGATCTGTATTTATTGTATAGCTAGTGTAGACAGAAGATGACAATACATTAAACCAACACGACAAAAACATAATACAGAGTCATCTCAAGATTATTATCAAAATCCACGTTCAAGGGCAAACCTTGGTAAGTTCCCCAACTTCGCAGGGTTGCAATAAAATTTGACGCCGAAATGTCTAGCTATGGAACGGAATTCGGTATCATTGGAAGTCAGCCAGGATTCATTTATTGCAGCGAGATAATGTTGATGATAGATTACTTTTATATCAGTTCCTTTTGAGATAACAAGTTCTGAGGTCTAAAAGACCTCGTGCGAGGGCTAGGGCGAGGCTGAGGAGCAAAAAGCTGCGGATTCGATTCTGGTTAAATGTTTATATATATGGGACATCTCACATGGTCAATTGATCCTAAACTAGAGCGTTGGATACCAGAGATTTGTAAACAAACATAGACCAATTATAAGTATTTACCACCCAGACACAGAACAAACCTCTATGTTCACCACAAAAATGTTTGTCCTGGGCAGGAATGGAACCCACGACCTACAGCGCAGAAGGCAGAGTTACTACCAACTCAGCTATGAGGCCAGTCGAGTGGTTGTCGAGTGGTCTTCACTTCCGCATAAAATAATGCTGGACACTATCACACAGCATCATGTAGCCCCAAACTAAGCAGAGCTTGTATTATGGAAACCACATGATTGATATATTACATATATACATTTTTTTTTGTAAATACATACATATCATACATAGATTTAAGATATAACATTAATATTCCACAATATAGGTTGCAAGAAAATCGCGCATGCCTTTGAATTTTATTTCTTGAGCTTGCCAGTTTCTCTAAGTTGTATTCATTCACCGTACCGTATTTTTTTGTTGTTAAATTTGAAGATCCATCTTATAATAATAACTTAAGACTATCAATGGCTTCTACCGAAAGTTCTTTTGGCAAAAAACTTCTAAAAGCAGACATTTTGTTAACAAATTATCGTGAAGGTTACATAACCAATATCAACCTACCCACTTTTAGGCTTGCTATGAGAATAACCAAATTTTTACCAATATAAAATCTTGCTCATATAAGAAAATGGTTTATAAAACTATATTGAAATTACCCACCCACTCATATACCCCAGAGCAGGGTCGGAACAATAAAACCCTTGGAAGGTAAAAAGAAAATGAAATGCACAGATACTCTGGACACTTACATAGGGTACCATAAAAATATAGTGTATTAAAATAACTATACACATAATTTTCTCAAATTATTTTTAACTCCAATAAAACGTTACTGTATCTAGATCAGATTATTTATTTTCAATGGGTTAGTTAGCGGTAGTTCAGATGGGGCGATTCAGGCGTCTAGGTGGTGACATGTATGAGCCCTTCACTAAGAATTACTCATGGTGGTGTGGCGGCATGGATGAGACCTTCACTAAGAATTACTCTTCTACTTCTAAAATTCCTATTTCTATAGCCTAGTTACAGCATCCCGTAGTACATTTTTATCTAGGGCGATACACGTATAGCTCAGTTTCAATCTCATATCGTTTATTGAATCGCGGCTGCGACCGACACTCGCCAATCGGATGAAAAACTGTAGAAACGTGGATGAAAAATGTAGGAAATGTATTTCAAAAGTTTTAGATAGGAAAAGATATAAACTGATTTTTATTGTTAAAATAATATTTCGATAAATTACTTTGATTAAAACGGTATATTGATGATGGATGGATTGTGTGAAAGAGAAGAACTGTGAAAGGAGTGATTATAGAGTTAACGCTTTGAGTGCTGAAAAACGGACGTACCTGCTGCAGGACTTATTCAAGGCCCGCGGTCAGCGTGCGAAAAGATAAACATGTGCCAACCCCACCTAGTGTGTCAAGTGAAGAGTGTCAAGAGTGGGGCAAGTGAATAATGATTATTTTGATTAAACATAAAAAAATATGTATGGATGTATGGATGTATGGATGTATGGATGTATGGATGTATGGATGTATGGATGTATGGATGTATGGATGTATGGATGTATGGATTTATGGATGTATGGATGTATGGATGTATGGATGTATGGATGTTTGTTACTCTTTCTCGCCAGAACGGATAAACGGATTTCATGAACTTGGAATATACATCGATAATGGCCTGGATTATTACATGCTAGTTATATGCAGGATGGGGCATAATTTTACCTCTTTCAAGGCAGCCACCTTTTTGTTGTAGTTAGAGTAGGTTTTGTGAGACAATGAGTCTATGTATGCAATTCGAACACTTGCCAGGAAATACTCCGTTCTTTTTTCAAATTGATATTTCATAATGTGTTGGCAGAATAATAATACTCAATCTTGTGGCGAATGGCATTTCATAGAAATTGTATGGAAAACATGTTTTGTTAAATTTTCGCTAAAACTTATGGTATTAATTGGTAAATTGCTTTGAGAAAAGTGTTCCTGTTGGGACATACAGTCGATTGATACCAAATTGTTTTTTTTTTACAATTTCATTTTTTGGGCTGACTACATTCTTTCAAAATTCGGAAAATACTGTGTTTTTTTTTCTTCAAAATAAACATATAGTTTCCTCAGAACAAAACCTTATAACTACAAAAAAAAAGTTGGCTGCCCTCAATGAGGTACAATTTGCCCCACCCTGTTTAATTAGTAGTCTTCTTCGCTTCATTAAGGCCTACGTAGGGCGTTGATGCACTAAGAAAGTTTGTTCACTGCGATTAGCTGCTAAAATAAGCTCCAACCCCTTCAAACTTTCGAAATTGAACGTTAAGTCGATTTTACGAGAGAGTTTGTTTCTTTATAATGAAAATCTCACAAAAAAACAATAGTAAAAAAATAACGTTTAATTTATTGCTTACCTACATTTGTTCGCGGAACCCTTTTGAATTGATCGTAGGGAACTGATCCCGATACTTTTTGTCACACCTTTTGTGTTCACACAAAGAAATAAAACATATCTACATAATAAAATGATAGTTCAAATATCATGAAAAGGAAATAAAAAATACATTTGATATTCTCATGCTACATTTAACTCCCGAGGGAAGGACATGCAAACTGCCTTAAAGTTAGGCAAGGTGTTTTCAAAACATATATTGAACAATTTGGCACGACGTTTTATGAAAATCAGGCCTATTATGAATGCTTCAGTCCTAAGTCATAGTTTACAGGAGATATTCTAACAAAATCATAGTCTAGCTCTTCGTGAAGAGTTCATTCACTACCACCATGCCTACTTCTGCCGTGCAGTTTTAAGGGTGTAGGTGCCGGTGAAATGTCAGGTACATGAGGCTTACCTTCATGCTTGTTGATGGATGCAGAACTGCATCGTAGGGCATGATCTAAACGTGCGTGACCGATGGAATATTTTGTTATAGTTATTGTTGTGCAATACATCAATTGTGCTTGTTCTTCAAGTATTATAAAAAATCGTAAAATATTAAAAAAAGGTAATATAAACAGCCACTGAAAACATCGGAAACGATATAAACGATATATAACTTGACGGCCTCTGTGGCGCAGTGGGCGAAGGTCCGCCTGTGACGCAGAAGGTTGCGGGTTCGATTCCCGCTGCGGGACAAATGTTTGCATGTTCTGTAGATATTTGTCTCGGGTCTGGGTGTTTCTATGTATGATATGTATGTATTTACAAAAAATATATATATATGTGTAATATATCAATCATGTGGTTCCCATAATACAAGCTCTGCTTAGTTTGGGGCTACATGATGCTGTGTGATTTCGTCCTGCATTATTTATTATTTATTTATATCCTAATCAAAAAAACTTCTAACAAGGAGATGCCTATCGAGTCTCTTCACTTAGGAACAGTTAAACCACTTAGGTTTTTAAGTCAGTCTTTTCTAACTCCCACCTTTTGTGCTTCAACATGAGGTGGTGTCATGTAACTATGTGATTACACGACTGTTATTCACGCAATGTCATCGAAAAACCACCAACGTTTTTTCAAAGAACATATTTGAAGAATCGTCGGATCCACCCTTCCCTTGTACCGAATTGAAGGTCCCTATTGCCCTCACACGCTTACCGTAGGCATAAAACTCCTACCTTAAATTTATGGAAATGAATAAAGATTACGCCAGAAATTGGGAGTAAAACGATTTCGAGTTTATTTGGATTTGTATTTTAGCTTGTAAGATGTAAGCTGGTGAAGTTTATGTATTTTGATATCGAAAATAAATAGATACGAATTAGATTAAATATTAGTTTATACTGCTTTTCATTAGCCGAGTTATTTTGCAGATTTTTCTCTTCACACGTTACAAATTAATGTATATATAAAAAAAATGTGTTTCTTGTTCCTTCCTCTTCTTCTTTTTCGCTTGAGCTAGTTGGTCACTTTCACCCCACTGATACTAGCCGAACACGCCAACGGCATTGGTTGAAATTGTGCAGTTTCAGAAACATATTAAAAAAAACAGTCGTTTCTCGAGCAAAACCCACAGAATCTCTTAAAATAAAGCCGCAAAAGCAATCTAATCAGATTCCCCAGCTAATTGTGACCAGAAAACTCAACATTTATCTTCCTAATTGCATTTTACACGACAAACATGAAGTTAGCCAGATTGAGGACAGCGAGACAGAACCAGCCAATTACGTAAGTGAATAGTTCGAAGGAATAAAAGAGGGAACGGCCTGGGAATAAAAAGCTATGGCTAATAATGAGGGATAGGCTTCATACATTTGTGTAAATAGCTACTTTGCTTTGGATAGCCGTTTCAACTCTCAGTGAATAAGAAAAAAAAAATTAGGACTAAAGGATTGATTTGATTGAAGGTTAATTCAGCATCAAAGTAGATTGAGATTCTGCATCGATTCTGAAATTCTAAAACTTTTGTTGAGAACTTTTTTAATTATGGATGTAGGTAAGTCATGATTTGTAAAATGTATTTTGCTAGCGTTTTAAGTGCCGAATGCAATGTCACTCGCTGAACCAGCTCAAACACAAACGTTTTAATAAACATACTCTAAACTATGTGTTGCCGTTTTAAAATTTGCTCAAAACTCTGCTCAGTTTGGGGCTACATGATGCTATGTCACAGTCCAGCATTTTTTTATTTTTTTCATATTTTTATATTTTTGAGTTAAAAATATACAAAGTATGATAACTATATGCGGCACAAAAGCATGAAACAAAGATTTAAAATGCAGCAAGAAACAGCTGGCAGTCACCGAGTTGGTTCATTGTTGTAGGGAACAATGCCGTCAGGTTTATATCAGTTCCAATCTGATGTGGCATTGTGAAGCTTCCTTGGATTCGGATTTGTAGGTTGTTAACAAAACCAAGTACAAACGAACACGGGGTAACATTCTTGTAAATGATATGTTATCGGAAACTTGGTACGTTGATGAGTTTTCCTGCCCATAGAAAAAATACAAAGTTTTTCCATTTTACCAAGCAACTTTTCTAGATCATCTTTCCCTAAAAACCTCAAGACTAAGAACTGCGGACGCTAATTAGGGGAGGTCTATGTCCAGCTGTGGACTGCTATAGGCTGATGATGAAATGTGATGATCGGTTTCTCTATGCGGGCAGGGTAGCTTTTAGTACTGTATAAAAACTCCCACCATACACCTCACCAGCCTATATCAGTTCACAGGTGGACATAGGCCTCCCCTAATAAAGGAAAATATCCCCATAAACCCCACACTGGGCGGGCACTGCGGGTTGGGAAGCGTAGGCCACAGTACACATAATATGTATACCCTGGATTTTTTATATATACAGCACACGATTATGCACAACAAAATAAATTATAAAAATTTAAATCGTTTATTCTATTTAGGCAGTACCTAGCTCAATTAAGTTAAGTTAAGTTAACTATAAGATACTTTGTTTAACTTAACCAAATGCAATGCAGCTACAAGTACTCTGTGCTTGCAGAGTCGATCCAAAACTTGCTTCATTTACGATTCCACAAATGGTGAGACTTGCAAACACACAAAACCTTGTAAACTTAGATTTGTTGTTAGTTATTTGAATAAAACATTTACAAAGAGTAAAATAAACACCTCCCACCATTTTTTCATTGTTATATGCAAAGGATGCAAATCTATTGAGAATACTAATTAAACAGGGGAAAGTTAAAACAACTTCCAAAAAATTTTTGGTAGCGAGCCAAGTTTTAAACAATGGTTCTTAAGGTAGTTTTGTAATAAGATTGGTTACATATTACAATCCAATCATAATATGTGAAGTGTGAGTACCCACACAAACCTGAGAAGGTTTGTAGGGTAAAGTATTATTTCAAAATGTGATGATAATAAATACAAAAATAGTGAAATGAGTCTGTATCACGTTCATGGTCAGAATTATGGTCATATCCCCCTCCTTAATGAGAGACATTTTATGTCCAGCCGTGGACTTATTAGGCTGGTGTTGTTCTTGTTTTTGTTGAGTGTGTACCACATAATAAGCTGGTACAACTACCGTAGACAAGGAATTATCGACAGAAGTATAGAGAAGACTTATTTTTGGATGTAGATGTCACAACATTTTAAATATTTTTAACACACCTACTTATCTAAAAAATGCATAAAAATAAACGTTTGGGAAAAAATTACATGTTTGGGATGCAGGGAGACCCACTATCAGGAATATAAAAAATATGGTAATTATTATAAAAACAAAAAACACGACTGCTAAAAATTTATGGACTGAAAAGAGAAAAACAACAATCACAATTTATATGTATATTCAAATTATTCAAACTTAATACTTTACGATGCTGACAATTTGTGTTAAAACAGTAATACATGATATATATATATTTTTTGAAGTCTTTTTACAATCTTTCATTTGATATCCATATTGCTAGGGTAAAAATAAAAACTTACGCCCCTTTTTAATTTGCGGGCGCCATTTTGATAATTTATATAATAAATCTCACTACCACAATTCTAATGAATACAACGACACCTCATAATATGTCAAAATACGTCCAGCAGTTTGGGCTATAGGGCGCGACATACACATACACACGCTCGAAAAACAATAACCTCCTTCTGGCGCAGTCGGGTGTTGTTTGCTCTATCGTAAAAAAGACAAAAACGGGATGCTAGCCGGGCTGTGCATGCACGTCCTGTAGCAGGTACGGTGGTGTGGTATTCAGCACTCAAAGCATTAAAAACTTCGAAAGGTTGCACCGTGGTGTCAAAGTTCAAAAACTAAACGAACGATGCCACAGGCGTTTGACTAGATAGAGCTCAAATTTTATTTAATTTAGCTACCTATAATAACTTTAATGAATTCTATATAACTTATCTTTTTAAATTCAGAATCTGGATAAATAAATCCTAAACTTCCCAAACTTGAAATAGGTACTAAGAGAGCATTTAGCTTTCCGAAACTTCGCGATTAATTATAACTTCCGAAGTTCATGCTTCATTTCACTCACTGATTTATCGCGAGAAATTTCGAGAAAATTATTGGTAATTTGCTTCTATGATGAGTTCACTATGAGATTCGATATTGCTTTCAAATCAAATCAAATAGGTATTCGTGTATTTACAGTTTTTGTAATATGTATTTACATTTTCATACAAAGCATTGTATGAAAATATAATATATATTAGCTTTTCAAAAAAAAACTCATGTTTTTAGTTTTTTAAAAGTGAAAGCAACACGATCTGAAAATGTCATCCAAAATTTTTGGACCAGATGGGACTTGAGCCTGCGTCTCAGCCTAAAGCCAGTAGCGCACTATCCAATTGAGAAATTTAATTTTTATACAAATTTTGCGCCAGCGTTGCCTATTTATTTCCATACAAAAATATAGTCAACGAAAACTTATAGTATGAAAAAACACACACCGGCCACAGGCAAGTTACTTGACGTTGTCAAAATAATCTTAGTTACATTCAAGAGGATCAAAAATATTACATGGCATTCGTGACTCAGCGGTCAGCACAGACTGGTCAGTACGGAAGCGGCTGCCATATCCACAATAGGCCGGTAATGAAACCCTGGCTACTGTCACACGCTCACAACCAATCAAAAAACAATAGCGCGTCGAGTCGGCGAATTACCTGATTGAATGGACTTTCCTCTCTCGTTGTATTTCTAATGAGTGATATTTTAGGGGCATAAAATATTTTAGATAATAACCTAGCTTTAAAATATAAATAAATACTTTATTAATAATTTAATTAGAAACTACCTACTTCAAAGAAATTGATTATTTGGGATGGTATTTTTCTTCAAATTTAAATGGGATCAAACGGGAAGCATAACCCTTTGATTGAACGATCAACGCAGTAATACCTACTTCTCATTCATGTAAATTAATTTAACAGCCATTACACGTGTAAACTTTAAGGCCTGACAAAAGGTATGACAGACAGGTCCCTAGAGTTAAAACTTCCGACCCAGCGGTGATGTCACAGTATTACCACAAACACAAACTTTTGCGCCATTCTCGAGAGAGGCAGCTTTAAAATGGTAATTAAATTGTAATTTAATTTCCCACCGGCTTGAATTTATAGCTGAAATTAAAAGAGTTTATAATAGTGAGAGCATCCTATGCACTTTTGGTTGAAAATGCAACCTTAAGCCCGGTTCATATTGGTTGAAAATGTTCTGATTCTCTATCATACTCACGAAAATATAAGTAGGTAATGTAAAAGACCTAATTCTCTATCATAGGTACCTCATTTTAAAATACGTAATCAAAACATTTACTAACTGCGAGCAATTATAATTCTAAGTACAGAGCTATAAAGAACATTTTACATTGAAAGCTAATTTAGAGGAAAAGGCCAGTAATGGTCCAAATTACACTGTTTTATCGCATTTTTACTGACGGCCTGACGGCCTGCGGGTTAAATGGGGTCGTTTCAACCCTGTCGTTGACAAAATGTTTTTTGGCGTTACGATTTTACTTTTTTCATTATTACTGATGATTAAGAATATTTCAAAGATAAATTTTGTTCTTGAAGATCAGAGGTTCGATCACGAAAACATATGTCTCGTATTTTTTTGTGTAAAAGTGTATCTTGATTCAAAAATACAAAATAAAAAAACGGTTATTTTCAAAGTAAACCGAGTACAAAATACAAAGTTAGATCTCTTCCTCCTGTGGTAGCTAGAGTTAGCTGTTCAAAATAACGCTTTGTCATTGACCAAAAGTTTTCGGTTTCAATTACGACACGTCAGGTTGAATTATTCGTGATCACTCAACTGTTATATGTACAGATATTGATGATATGAATGATCTTGAGAAGCATTTCTACACTAGCCTTCCTCTCGTGGTTTCGCTCGCATGGTACCCGTATAAAATTTGGTTATTACAGGTTTCATCCAAATCCGTTCAGCCGTTACGGATTTGAATGGGAACCAACATCACACAAGTTCTGTTCATGATGATAATGACAGGTTACTAACTATGTAAATTCCAAATTTCTTTCAAATCCGTTCAGCCGTTACGGATTGGAATGGGAACAAACATCAACCAAACTTTCGCATTTTTTATTATTGTTATGTAGTTTTATATCTCAATTTAAGCCCTCTTATTCACAAACAAAAACAAGTCTTACCAGAAAAATATTCTCCCAAAAAGGAAAACACTCTTTCTAGTTGAAGTATTACCCTGAAAATGAAGTGAACAAATCATGTTCAGTTACGGGAACACGGCGCCTGTGAGCGGTTGATAACTAGATTTGACTGCATTTTTCATTCGAGAAACAGTAGAATTTTTCACTATTTTTCGGATAACTTTTAGCTGATGCGATGTCAACATGAGTGGTGTGCGGAAAATGGCGGTTTCACGAGCTTTTGAGTTCATAAATATGCGGTAAGCATTTATTTTATTTATGACTAGCTGTTGTGGGCTAAGATCACCACTGAGTGGGTTCCACAGGGCGTCACGCGGCCGCGTGGCCGTCTCAGACGGAGAGCGGATTCCCAAGATCGGGATGTGTGGAATGGATGTCCTTTGCCCTGCAGTGGGATCAGACAGGCTCATAAGATAAGAAGACAAGATGACTAGCTGACCCGACTGTAACTTTGTTTACATATACTTGTTTATCACAAACTGATCAATGGCTGATCATGGGAACGCATAGAGGACATCCACACAAATATAGATTTTTGGGCCAGGAATCCTCGCGGACGTTTCCGAGAAAAGCCAACCAAAGTGTCATAACAATCTGATCAATGGTTTCATAGATAAATGGAATGCATAGAGGACCAACATACAAACATTAATTTTTATTTACATAGATATAGCGCTCACACATTCGCAAGGGGGGGTATCTTTCCGGAAAATTTTAATGTAAAAGTGATCGAAAAAAAAGATTTTTATTTTAATCTTTGCGCAATTATAAATGATATTTAAAACATAAAATATTTAGTACAAATTCCGCCAACTCTCAACCTTATCTTTTAAATATCTTGTAATGGATTTCCGCAAATTCACGACAGATTAAATTCATTAGCAATTATATATTTTATAAAATTATACAACATAGGTACTAAATGGAAGCAAACTTAATGGTTAGTAGGACAATTGTGAGACTTGATATTTCTGACCTTTTTTATCATATATCATATCATCATAAAAACTTTTTTTTTAAATGCATGCTTTTATCCATATGCCATCCATATGCATTTAAAAATACTCACTTTCCTGCGATTGGACTTCATGTTGGTCCATTGTGTGTATAGGTATTATATCTATTGATTCCAAAAAAATAACAGACAAACGACCATGGGTTTACTTACACCAAATCGGTCAAAAATGTATGCCCTTTTTAAAAACTAATAAGAACCGATTTTTCCATCGTCATTTACCTGTTTATCTATTAATAATTAGAAGATAAAACGCGTAATTTTACACATTTCTTAAAAATTTTTATGGCTATATTTATGCTATTTAATGTATTATCTGTTTTTTTTTAAAATAAATTAATGTAATTTCTAATTATTTTATTTTACATGCCGTTCTTTCTATTATTTTGCATACCGATACCGACCAAACATGCTGTATCATTTTAAAAAAGGTACTCCCCATTAATTTGTAAATTTTATCCTACTTTACGTACCTATGTCATGTCATTTCACAAAAAAGTCGAGGTAAAATGCTACCCTTTCCTATATACCTACAATAAACATGGTTTTTTTGTATATATAATTTATGTTCTTCAATTAGTATTGTTTATATATTTTTCCAGACATCCCGTGAACAATCATTGCAACATGATCGAAACGTCGGGTAAATATAAAAGGTTATAGGACATAGGGATATAAGGCATGAGAAAAACCAGTTAAACAATATAAAAATATCTATAACCGCCACGTGTAGCACAAAATCCATTGAATTCAATTTACGCTTGCATTTTTAATAATAATCTCTGTGCACCCATTTGGCAGCGCTTTGCATAGTTAAATTACCAATTAAGTCTGGGCAGACCACAACACAGACACAAGTGTAGCGGACGCATGTAACATGGTGCTTTAGTTGCATAGTGTTGTCCTAGGACAAGTTACTGGAAAGAGTCGATATATTAAGTTATCAATAAAATGTTGTTGAAGAAAGCCAGATTGCAGATTGATTCTGTAAAATTTTAGATATCAAAATAAAAACATTCGTAAAGTCCTTGGAAAAATCACTCAAAATAAAAATAAAACAAGCGCTTAAAAATAAAAAAAACGTGCAAAATAAGATCGCCAGTTGTACACGTTTCTGTTGGTTTTATATCTAGCTAAATGACCCGATAGACATGTTCTGTCCAAATTCTCGAGTTTATAAAAAAATCCCACAAAATATACCTTATATTCATTAAATTAAAAAGAGCTAAAAATCAATAATTACACAAACCTCATTTCTTTTCTCTGAGAATACGAAATATAGAAGATTATTCATCAATTTACCCAAACTTATTCTTATAATAATCCACTCAAAATCAAATAGGAACCTAATTCCAGAGCGTGTGGAAGCAATCAATCATAAGCCCGGTCTATTACTCGTCGATCATCGTTAGGATACGGCCAGTCACTCGATCCTGTTATTAAAACACTGCTATTGCTACTTGCTACTTGCCACTTGCCCGTAGTCACTCTGTATAGAATAGAAATAACTAGGCAAATAAAAACGTAAAAAGAAAATAGCGTAAGAAATAAGTTATTTTGAGAAGTTTATTTAGTATTTAGTTTATTTACTACAGCTCTTTCAGAGGGCCTCGTCCGGGGAAGTACTAACACCAGGCCTATTTCTGACTTGAAGTAGCATGCTATTTTGCAGGTTGAAGGGTGTAGATGCCGCTGTCATTACATGGACATGAGGCTTATCACCTTCATACTTTGAGTTGATGGACGCAGAGCTTTGCATTGTAGGGGACATTTCTGATATATGCTTGACCTACGATGCAGTACTGAATAGGTAATGGCTACTTAAAATCATGTGAGATTTGAGCTCGATCCATCTGTAAAAAATATAGAAAAAATTGGAAAGAAAATGCAAGTATTACGAAGCATTTTACTTAATAGTAATAAGGTATTTTTATTCGAAATCAAATTGACTTTTTGCGTGCATCGCGTGTTCAACGCTAATCCAGTTAATATAAATATTCAACTTTAAAATTAAAAAGATCTTGAAATCCTAACGAGCAATGTTATGTAGTTTACCAGACATTATATGAGTAGTTCACGAGCTGACCCAGTTACTGAATATGATCATACTTAATATAATATAAGTACTAAATGTGTAAGAAGGTAGATGTAAAAATGCTCACAAACTAACAGATAGCGAAAGTGAAAATTTCTTTATTCAGTATGCACATTACACATTGCACATTACAGTACACTTTGAATCGTAATTTTTTTTTTAATTTACACCAATTCGTAACGCGACCAAACAAAGAAGAATTGGCAATTTACATTGGTTTTGAGGGAGTTGGAGACAGTTTCATCCCAAGCTTTTTTGTCATCTAATCAGAAATTTTATAATTATGCTTTATTACAGAGGTTACGTTTAACACCATTTTTGAATTTATTTACAGATAAATTAATCACGTCATTTGGGATTTTCTTAAAGAACCGTACGTTTTGCCCTATAAATGATTGACTAACTTTATGGAGCCTTACAGTAGAAATAGCAAGTTTATCTTTATTTCTAGTGTTAACATTATGATTGTCGCTATTTTTTTTGAACAAATTAATATGTATTCGGACATACATTAAGTTTTCATATATATATTGGCACGGCACAGTCATAACATTTATTTCTCTATACTTAGTTCTAAGTAATTCTCTGGGGCCCATATTATAAAGTGCACGAACAGCCCTCTTCTGCAGCACAAATATTGTGTTGATATCTGCAGCATTCCCAAGCCAAACGTTACAATGAGCCAGTTAAAAAGAATCAAATTGGTGAGTAGCCATACAATGTGTCCGGTTACCGGTGTCGGAGACTTTGGGGCAGTGAAACACGGTAATTTTTATCGACAAATCACCATCCCTAATTTTTCCCTCTCTTTCCATGATAAAATGGCAGCCATTTTGTTTTCCTTTGAGGTGCTTGTACTGATCGAGCTATAGCTGCCCATGTAGAGGTAAAGTCAATAATTAAAAAATAATTGTGGAAAAAGGAATTAAAATTGTAAAATTGTTATCATTAATTTATTGTCTACATTATTAGCAATCAAATAAGTCCTATTTTGTCTTCTTAGAACCTCTACATGGGCAGCTATGGCTTGATCAGTACAAGCACCTCAAAGAAAAACAAAATGGCTGCCATTTTATCGAGGGAAAACTAGTGACGGTGATTTGTCGATACAATTTACCGTGTTTCACTGCCCCAAAGTCTCCGACACCGGTAACCGGACACATTGTATATGTATAGGTTCTATACAAGGCTAATAGCAACTTAACTTAAAAAATTAATAATAAAATGATGTAGCTTCATGTGGAACATATCAACAAGGGTTTCCTGGGCTATCATAGCATTGAGTGGTGTGAGGGCATGTGTCATAGGTGCGTACCGCGCGGTGTTAGTACGAGCCGCGGCCGGAGCGAACAGCCGCCGTTTGCGCGCTCGCAGGTACCGGTCCGGTACGTAAAGTGCGCATTCAGACAACGCACTCGGATTATTCCCTTCATTACGAAGGAGCAGGAAGTAGTAAATCATAAGAGCTTTTTTGCGTCTTAGTTCAAGCGTATTAAATGATTTTTTCAAATTTTCGAGTTTTTTTGAGACTACACGGCAATTGAGTATTTATAAAATATTCTTCGCGAGAATATAATCTTACACCTTATTATCTGCCAACTGTTTGCTCACTGTATCAATAAAACCGACAGTACCTTCTATATCATATATCATAAAGAATTCTTTGTGAAGGGCTCGTCCAGGGAAGTAGGTACTACCACCATGCCTATTTCTGCCGTGAAGCAGCATTGCTGTGTTTCGGTGTCATGGATGTGGACATAACAGACATATGAGACTTAACACCTTCATGCCTCAAGTTGACGGACGCAAAGCGTTGCACCGTTGAGCACATTTTAAACATACGTGATCTACGAAGCAACACCTTGTTATGAGTAATAGTTACTGTTTAACATTAGGCTGGCCATTTGCTTGCTCCATCTTCAAGTAGGTACTATAAAAAAATAGACTACCTACAAAACTAGGCCATTATAGCTCTTTTACACTGAGGCAGATACCTATAGAAACGAAGAGCTTAAAAATAAAAGTCCAAATGACCCCAAAAACCCTATTCAAGTATTTTCTAAAGAAACAGGGTCCAGGAATAAAGGGACCCTCCCGATAAGGTAAATATATATATACATACCTACCTATTATAGTTTGTTATTTAATCAAAGCTTTGTGACGAAACTATTCAAGGTGGATTCACGTTACACCGGATCACCGGATCTGGATCTAGCCACACACGGAAAACTGCAAAGAGTTTGTATTACACCCGCAGTTTTCCAAGCTGAGTTGGTTTTTGAAGCAATTAGATACCTGAGGATGGAACTAGTACATGGCCTACTTGATGTTAAGTGGTGACCATAACTTATAACAAAATATAGCTTCCTAAGTCACGCATGTTGGAACATGACCAACGATACAACGACCTACGTTCATCAACTTCATCAGGTTCATCAGAAGTATTAGAGTTCTTTGTGGAAGGCTCGTCCGTGGAAGTACTTCCACCATGCCTATTTCTGCCGTAAGGCAGCATTGCTCTGTTTCAGTTTGAAGGGTGTGCGTACGGTGAAATTACAAGCACAAGAGGCTTATTTGACGGCCTCTGTGGCGCAGTGGGCGAAAGTCCGCCTGAGACAAATCTGAGGCTGCGGGACAAATGTTTGCATGTTCTGTAGATATTTGTCTCGGGACTGGGTGTTTTCTATGAATGATAAGTATGTACATAGTTACAATAAAAATTATATGTGTAGTATATCAATCATCTGGTTCCCATAATACAAGCTCTGCTTAGTTTGGGGCTACATGTTGCTGTGTTATTACGTCCCGCATTATTTATTATTTATATTATTATCATCTTCATGCTTCAAGTTGATTGACGCAGTGTGTTGCATCGTAGAGCACGTTCCAAAAAACATGATCTACGATGCAATGCTTTGTGATAGGTAATGTTTACCACTTAACATCAGGTAGGCCATGTGCTTGCTCCATCTTCAAGTACCATAAAAAACTGGAGCCTAAGCCTTTTACTTTTCCTTGTATGAATGTATTGATCAATGATGTGTTATCTTCTATCTTCTATACTTATAAAATCCTTTGTCCTCACAGACTTGTATTGACATTTATCCTGAATGACTGACGGATCAACGCACAACCTAAGCCGCTTATATATTAGTTGTCTTAAAAATAACACATTTCAGCAATATCTCATCAAGCCAATATCAATTCTGATCACATCAAAGTATCTAAGTACACTCAAACTCCTAAGTTCGTAACTGTAACCTAAGTACACTCAGACATTGTCCCCAGGCGTAAGCCGGAGAATAAACCCATTGCATCTGTGATAAGGGAATCGTCTGGAACTTAGGATCTTTTGGCGCTGCGGGTGAATAGCCTTCGACAGGAGTTCGATTCCCGCAAACAAATTATGTTTTTTTTTATTTATATATTTATTTATTTACTTTAAAATAATATTAACATACGCAGTACTTAATATATATTATAAAGAAACATGCAATGTCATAAAGGTAGGTCAAAAAACAATTTCATTAATAACATATTCAATAACGAGACAACGGCACGGCAAACAACCTATGCGGTTCGTAAAATCGACACAATTCACCACTCTGTGGTTATTTGGTCATAAAAACGTCTTACTTCCAGATAATTATAATCCGAACATCCCAACAAAAACTTAATAGGGTAAAGAATGGGGTTGTAACTCATTTGACATATATAGGTATACGGGGTCTGAATGGTGTCATGATTTTCGTTTTGCGCCATGAAAGCTTTTTTTTATGGTACCTAAAGATGAAACAAGCACATCTTAAGTGGTAAACATTACCTATTACATAACATTACATCATATGTCACGCAATCATGTTTGGAACGTTCATAATGCAACACTCTGCCTCCATCAACTTGAAGTTCACCTCCCCATCGTGTAGTGAACGTGGCTCTGACGGCCGGCTGATTGCGGCATAGCGTAGCCTAACACGAGTGCCTCAATAAGAATCAACCCTTCAACCCAAAACACAGCAATGCTGCTTCATAGAAATAGGAATTACAAAGAGCTCTACTTAAAGTCTGGGTACATACAACCTGCGCTATGATACCATGTTGTACTCATAGTTTCTCAAACCCGCAGCACAGCAATCCTAGTTTTAGGCCAAGGCTTTTATGTATTAAATGACGTCAGTTAACTGTTCAAAAATGCTGATTTTAGGTGAAGAGTCTTGAGACCAGATCTAGCATACCCTCCACTGACTCAAGAGGGGGCCTGGGTCAAGTGATTAAAGACCTCTCGAAGAACGACGACTATCGCGTGGGCAAAGACTCGCCTGAGACGTAGAAGTTTGCGGGTTTGAATCCCGCTGCGAGACAATTTCAATTTCAATTTCAATTCATCATCATCATCAGCCTATAGCAGTCCACTGCTGGACACAGGCCTCACCTAATGAGCGCCATTGCGCCCTGTCCTGAGCTCGACGCATCCAGCTTTTACCAGCAGCCTTTCGCAGATCGTCACCCCACCTGGCAAGATGGCGTCCTACACTACGTTTGCCGAGCCGCGGTCTCCACTCAAGAACTCGTTTACCCCAACGGTTATCGGTTCTTCGGCAGATATGGCCAGCCCACTTCCACTTCAGCTTGCTAATTCACTGAGCTATGTCTACAACTTTAGTTATTTGTCGGATAAACTCGTTTCGTATTCTATCCTAGCATTAAGTCCACCATTTGTACATTTATCTTTAGTAAAGTGCAATAAAGAATTAAATAAATAAAATCCTTCAGAGAAACTCCGAGCATAGCTCGTTCCATAGCTCGCTGAGCAACTTTAAACTGGTGGACTAGCCGTACTGTAAGTGTCCACGTTTCGGCTCCGTATGTCATGACGGGTAGGACACACTGACGCACACAGTTTTCAAACTTTCGTTTTCATACATTGCGGTATGGGTGACGAGAAAACTCGATGTCGTTTTCCAAATGCTGCCCAACCCAGCTGAATCCTCCTCTTAGCCTTCTTCCCGAAGTTATTTTTACCCAACTGCAATATCTGGCCGAGGTATGTATACTCCGAAACAACTTCAAGAAGGTGTCCATTAATGACAACAGGACTTGGATTAATTCGGTCATTGACCATAACTTTGGTCTTGTCCAAATTCATGCCGAGACCAATCTTTCGCGAGGCTAATGCTAGGCCATCCAGCATCTGTTGCAGCTCCTTCAGCGACTCACAGCAAGTGTGAGATATGCTCGCCATTTATGTTTATGCCCATACCTTTTCAGTTCAGCGTCTTAAACATATACTCCAACGCGCTTGTAAACAGTTTCGGAGACATGACATCTCCCTGTCTCACTCCGCGCAGTTGGATGGGTTAGGACTGCGGGTCCTGTACTCGGACACTCATAGTGGCGGCTTTGTACAGACATCTCAAAAATTACGAAATTACGAATATTTAATAAAGATATCCAAACCGGTCTAGCCGTTCTCAAGACGTGACCAACGAACAGCATTCCATCTTTATTCAATATAATGATTTTCTGCATTTCAAAACCCACTGCTAGGCATAAGGACATTCTTCAAATGGTTTTGCATAAATATAACTTAGATTTCCTTTTTCGTTTTAATTTATTTTGAATTCGAATATAATATGCATACTTTAACTGCCCTAACACACAATACAACAAAAAGTAATTGTTACTGGTGGGTCTAGATATAGGCCCTCCCTCATCAAAAAGTTCGTTGCTCAAAGAAACGGAAAACTTTTGTATGGAACAAAAAATACCTATCTACTTACAACAGCTCATCCGGAACCGGTTTACTTTGATACTCCGTGTTAATTATAAAAAAGTTAGAGGTACTCGTTGTAACGTTCTGCGATTTAAAAAACGAGGGGCGCGTTTCGTCACTCTACTCACTTCTTTACCAGAGGGGTGATCACGAATTTTTCTGGCATTCGCTGCGTAAACGTACCGTGCTTACTACACGATAACTTTGTATGCGATCACGAAGCATCTCGTTACGATATCGTCAACACGAGACGATTGCAAAAGTGACGTCATTCTGCGTAAATAAGGATGAGCGCCGATGATTGAAAAGTGAACAAAATGAATGAACATAGACCCAATATTTCATTCAAAATTGTAATATTTGAGTGGTTTATCCTCTTTGGTTACTGTCAGTGACGTTCGACTGTCGGTGTTGTGATATGCTCAACGATAGTAATTTGAAATTATTCAACAATTTTATTAATATAAAGTTAAAAACAAGTCAGCTGCAATACATGCATTTGTTAGAATTTAAGAAAAAGTAAGTACCCACCTACCGTAGTTCATTTATAAATAAAAGTTACTTTGTGATCGCAAATCAATCATACCGCATTTTTAGATAGATTTATTTACAGTATGGTGATGTAGTGTCAACGCAGGAAGCCTCAGCCCATGGAGCTTACGTAAGAAGACCCATGAAGATGATTACCTACTATTGGTAACATTTTATTTTTAACCGCAAAGAATGGAAAACTCGAGGGAAGCATTTGCCCAGCTGTGGGACAGTGCGGGCTAAAAACAACAACAACATTTTATTCAATGGTTTTCTAAGTTAGAGCTGGCTTAAGGCAAGGATGCAATCAAGCACTGCCCTTGACTGTTACCCTAACTAAGATGTTAGCCTATACATAGTAGTACTGTGTGGGTATTGTCTTATATTAATCCTGTCTATTTATTGTTTTAGAATGAAGTCAACCTGTGGTGGAGCCTTCGCCGGGGCCAAGCCAATCCGCCCTCACAAAAACTCCTTACTCGGACGAAGTCACGGGGCGTCCATTAATTAGGAATTATTTATTATTACATTTTCCTTTAAAAATGACGCCCTAGGTACAATGTTAAAACTAAAGTGCTTAACCTGAAAATATAATTGAAAAAACACGTTTAATTAAACTTTTTATTTAGTAAGTACTGTGGTTTTTATTCATAACTTTAGAAAGGATATAGTAAACTTAGAACTTAAATCAAGAAATACAGAGTTAAGTGATAAAACGAAACGAATTGTATTAAGCGGACAGACTGTGCAGATAGAGAAACACGGTGGAACATACATTCTTATACAATAGCTAAACTGCCTATTTCTTTTTTCTCTTCTTCTTTCAAGGAAGTTAGTGGAAGGACTATCAAGGGAAACTCATAGGACCCTTTAGCTTGGTCTGACACAGGGTTGAAAAAATATACCGCATTATTATTATAGAATCATTACTTTTCTTGTGCAGTGAGCTCTGCCAGAAATACAATTCAAAATAACCCTTTGACTAACTTCCCTGATAGCAGAGAAATACCTAGACAATTTAGCATAAGTAGGTAAACGTACATAAGCTACCTAGACCAATTTCTTACCTAATTTAATATAGGTAGCTATTTAATGAAAGTTATGTTTTTTCTCTACTCCAATTAACTTGGCAGAAAGATAGTAGTTAAATCAATGAGTTCCTTTTCTTTTTCAAAAACCTTTATATCACAATATTTTGGTTATGCTCATTCTTACAATTTGAACCTTGTTAGACCCTTAGAAACATACTAGAAGAAAATGTAGGTCCCAGTGCATACCTACCTAGTAATTTATACGCACAAAATCACCAGAAAACAAACAATCTAAAAATCTAAATACCTTACGAAAGTTTTCTCACTGACAATTTCGCGGTGAATAAACATTCGTACGCCTACGAAGGCGATGCGACGAAAAGTACGTCAAAAAAGTGCTCGTGATCGCGTTTTGATACAAAAGTCTTTACGTAACTACACGCAGACGATAGGATGGTTACGAGAACGTATGTCAAATAATTCGTGATACCAAATTTTGTGTAGTTAACGTTACGGTATCGAATGCCATACAAAATGCTTACGTCTACGATACGATGACTTTGTCGCAAATATTCGTGATCGAGCTACAGATGCCGAGGCCAGCGCACGTGCGTGCCGCTTATGCACTGTGATTATCTAAACACGTGTGTGTGTGTGTGTGTGTGTGTGTGTGTGTGTGTGTGTGTGTGTGTGTGTATGTGTGCGTATGTTTATGAGTATGTGATTGCGCGTATTTCATTTACCTCTTATCCTAGTACCCCTACTAGATAGGAGACTTTACACCCGTTATTTGCGTAAATCACCATTCTGAATGTTAATTATTAATTTGCCCTAAGATTCTATGGTGAAACACACTTATTACACTTTTTATCATCTATTTTACTACATATATTCGTTGTTTCTAACCTAGTTATGAACACAAGCTAGTTATGATGACAAGCGAATGTATGTACGTATACGTATGAATTTGAGTGAAGTGAGAATATGAGACCAACACAAACCAACCCAGGTTTATTGGTACAAATAAGTGTTAAATGTACAAAACTTTTTATCTATCTATTTATTATAATAATACTTGGCGTAAAGGGGATAATAGAGAGGAAATCTAAACGTTGACGTAGAAGGAATAATAGAGACATACTGTGCATAGCCCAAAACTTAACAAAACACTAAATCAAGCTCATCAGGTAATATGAATAATTTCTATGTTATTCAAATTGCGAATAATAGATTAAAAATAAAACATGAAACTACTCGTGTCAAAAACAAGGTACCTTGTGTGAAGGAACTAAATATTTTAGGTGCGTATCTGGTGAAACAAATAGGATCATTTATAGGTCTATGCACAGAGTATATCATACCTAAGTAATTATAAATTTTAATATCGATTCATAAAATAGTAACTGGTAAAACAAAGTAGTAACTGGTAAGGATAGCCCTTACCAGTTAAAACATGTATTTTTTTTATTAATAACAGAGTTCAGGATGAACACAGATTCATCTTTGCTAGATATACCAAGTCGAATATATTAATAAATTATCCAGGTTATAAAAAGGACTTTAGCCATAGTAGGTAAGTGTTAAAATAAAGTAGGTAGGTACGTAAAGTTAAATACCTTAGGTATCTAGGATGTTATATTATTTATTATTCTTTAACTTAGTAAATAAAGAAAATTGTGTAAAATAAAAAAGTGGGCCTGTACCAAATGCAGTATTTTAGCTACACCTACCTAAGGTAGCTTTACGTTGAATAGACAAACATTGATTTACCTCTGGGCACACAATATACATAGCATAACAACACAATATAACAGAATTAAGTAAGTATAGTAAATAGTTAAATAGTAGGTAAGCAATACCGTCGCGGCATGTAGTTGTGTGCCAGAGCAGCAAAAAGGCCTCAACTCAGCCTTTATTGCCTTGCCATGGAGATGTAGCTAGGCTAGGCGTGGTATTCTGCCGAAACCTTTCTACAGTCAGGTGAGACCAATAATATATTAAATAATTTATAGTAAAATCTACTATAACTTAAATGTACAGAAAAAGTGTGTGTGACATCGACTGTAATTTGGCGTATTTATTATTGACTTTATTGACGAACCTTTTTGTTACACTTACGCATCAAATATCTCATAAATGAAGGTAAGGTTTCTAATAGATTTGAGTACTTAGCAATTTCTGAAGATATCTCTAGAGAGGAAAAAGGCGTGTTAAAGTTTTTTTTATTAGATTTTATATTGTCGCTTCTGTTTTCTGTTTAATCTGTGAGACTCTTCATAATGGACTTTCCGTAATGGCCGTATAACGTTGGATGCAAAATTAAAATCTGTGCCATTTTATTGTGAAAATAAAAAAGAGCTTTGCCAAGCGTAAAAGTAGAGATTAATACGTTTTATGGAACTTTTTTAAATATTAACCGAAAGTACAGTCAGCATACGTTTTTATACCTACGATAAACGTTTTTATTTAAAATAAATAAATAATAAATAACGCGGGACGTAATCACACAGCATCATGCAGCCCCAAACTAAGCAGAGCTTGTATTATGGGAACCACATGATTGATATACTACACATATAATTTTGCTATTTCTTATCAGACTTTTAAAAAAAGGGGGAGTTTTTCAATTCAGTAGTACAATTGTTTTTCAATATTCATATCACTCGTATATAACTCCGGCATTTGAGAACCGATTTGGAAAATTGTTTTTCTTTTGGAAGTATGTACCTATACTTCCCGTTTGGTTCCATTTTAATTTGATTAAAAAATACCTTGTGAATAAATTTCTTGTAAGTCGGTTTTTATAAAAAGTAGACTGAGTAACAAAAATCAATCCAGTCATCCACCTATCCATCCTCACAAACTTTCACATTCATAATATTAGTAGGATTTTCAAGGCATTAAAAATGCAAAGATGATCAATAACACGTGTATTGATTTTATCTCTTAATTCAATTAACTAAAGCCTAAATTTGCACGGCTTACCCAAGCCTCTTTAGCGAAGACAATGAGTTAAATTGAACTAATCTCATAATGCCATGCTCTAACTAAAGACGTGGTAAAGCATACGCGTGTAGTAGAATTATGGCTTCTATGTATACAAGGTGAGTTCGAATGTAATACTGAAAGAGGTTGATTTTGACTATGGTTGTTCACCAGTTGTGAGAAATCCAACACCAGCCTATATCAGTCCACAGCTGAACATAGGCCTTCCCTAATAAAAGGGGATGATGTCCATTATTATGCCCAAAGGGCTTGCGGTTTGGGGATCGCAGGGCACAGCTTCTCGCACCACCGTCGACCGTTGGTGAGATTAGCTGTGTTGGTGTTAGGCTGCGCTATGCCGCATTCAGCCGGATGAGGATTGAGATGAGGTTGGCTTGGATTCCGAAGATTGAGGTTGGAACCCCATACACCCCAAGTTGTGAGAACCTCAGTTAAAAATTACGTGTTGGAGATGCGAAACTTTTTACGAAATTTAACAAAATCCGCTGTTCCAAGACTGTCTCACAAGCTTTTGAGTAAAATTATGATGTTACTTTATAAGCCATTTCTTGAATGACAAATTAGAAATTCAAAAAGATTTTAACAAATTGATGTTGTTGATCTTCGTGAGTAATCTACTCATATCCTGCCGGGATAACATACGAATATAAACTCTCCGTACATACAAATTAAGTAGAAGTCATATCTAAACGTGAGTATACACTAGAGCATTTACTTAACATAAACTACGTACACAGAAAGTTTCAACCACTATCTGTCATCATCAGGGTGAGTTCGCCAAGCGCATCGTCCGCTATCTTGCACTCAACATTATTAGAACCACATATCAGAGTTAATTATAATTCACAACATGTATTTGAAAGTAAGTTGAAGCCATATCTAAAGGTAGGTATACACTTGAGCATTTACTTAACATAAACTACGTATAATTTCAGCCCACAGTTTGAACCACTATCGAGGGTCATCATCAGTGTGAGTGCGACTTGCATATCGTCCGCTATCTTTCTTGCACTCAACATTATTAGAACCTCATATCATAGTAAATTATGATCAATGAAATTTGTTTCATTCAAACCATCATGGTAAATTTTACTGGTATATTTCTACGTGGTAGGCGTGGTCCGCCGTTGTGAAACATGGCCACCTACAATACAGCTAGTCCACCAGTTTATAGTTGCCCAACGAGCTATGGAACGAGCTATGCTCAGAGTTTCTCTGAAGGATAGAATCCGTATCGAGACTATCCAACACAAACGAAAGTTGTCGACATAGCTCAGAGAATTAACAAGCTGAAGTGGCAGTGGCCTAGCCATATCTGTCGAAGGCCAAACGAGTTCTTGAGTGGAGACCGCGGATCCTTTCAGCCAGGTGGAGTAACGATTTGCGAATGGCTGCTGGTAGAAGCTGGATGCGTCGAGCTCAGGATAGGGCGTAATAGCGCTCATCAGGGGAGCCCTACGTACAGCGGTGGACTGCTATAGGCCGTTGATGATGATGATGATGATGCTGATGTTGATTGCCCGAGGCGATCACGATCTTGAAGTCGTAATGCAATTCTTCGCGGAAACCCTTGGGGGAGACCTATGTTCAACAGTGGACTTCTATAGGGTCTTGATGATGATATTTTAATACGTAGCTTTTCTAAACCAAAAGTGAAATTAATATTGGTGAACTTTTCCTAAGCCCAGTAGAGTTGCAAATTAGTTACAACGTGGCAACCTCTAAACAGCTAATCTGGAAAACTGGATGGCGTCCAAACCGCTGTATCTGTATCAACAACGTAATGTATAATCTGAAGATTTTGAAGATAAAGCAACAAACCTGTAGTAGCCTAGTGAGGTTTTCTTTAACTTTTAAACCCTTAGTATTGGGCATATTAAACCTTGATCACAGTGGATTTTTATTATTCACAAAATGCATGTCTGCAGAAGAAAAATACCATAAAGAATCTTATATACACTCAGAATGCATAGTTTTCTTCACGTTTGTAATGTTCTTATTATGTGTTCCTTTTGTGCTATGTTCTTAGTTTATATATCTTCTTTCAAAGTTCGTTCTGATATTAGGTCGTACCATCAAATAAATGAATATATAATCTATCATTTGAGTGATTGGTATACTTACAGCTGCTGGGCTCTATGATCATATGCCTGTGAAAAGAAAGGTGAGATATTTCGACATCAGATTTGTCTAATTCATACAAAAGAAGAAGAAGAAAACAAACCACTCTATACAAATTGAGTGGGATGAATTGAAAAACAGGAAAAACAACCCGTTCGCATTGTGTACGTGCTATTGTTTGCACTTTGATTCCAGGGATTTTCATTTCGTTGAAACGGAATTGACATTTTGACGTTTTTCAAATGGCCTGAGCTCTTTTGCCCGGTTGATTTTTCACTCGTTATTCGTGATATTCTTTTTGAAGTTAAAGTAATTAAAAGTATGCTGAAGAACCGTGTAGGTAGGTGTGTTACCTAGAGGCATAGGGCAGGTCATGGGGTCAGTCACCACTTTTCGTACAGTAGAATGGTAAATATTTCAACTCTATATTAATTTTGGGCTCTTTCTTGCCGATAACGTGTGACGTCATTACATGCATCAAACACAAACGCGTTTCCAAAACACGCCATGGCGTCACGTTAAGAAATTTGACATGGGTGGGCATAGAGAATACAATTAAATGCTGATTCCATGCAGATATCGAAACGAGGCGCGTTTGCGTTTGGCCATAGGGAATAAGGGCCCTGACGTATCACTGGCCAAAATAACGCCGGCTGATTTTTCACTTGTTTTTCGTGTTTCTGTTATGCTTTATTTAGTAAAAAGTCTCTGTATTGGCAAACACATGGCCCACCTGATGTTAAGTGGTAACCATATCATACGGTACATCACAAAAATTTGAATCGTAGGTTGCGCATGTTTCGAACATGCCCACGATGCCATACCCTGCGTCCATCAACTTGAGGCATGAAGGTGATAAGCCTCTTGTGCCTGTAATAAGTCAAACAGCAATCAAATCTACTGCAAGGCAAAAATTGGCATGGTGGTAGCAGTTGCCCGGACGAGCCCTTCACAAATAGCTCTAGTACTGTACTTATTACTAGCTAGGAATTTATAGTTGAATGCTCAAAATAGCACCAACTTAATTTTAAACAAACTTTCTGCAAAGAATACAACTAATAATTTGAGTTGATTCTGCAATCTTGGTCGAAACATTTGAACTTAAATATATGAAATACCATTCGAAACACAGCAGAAACGTCTAAATTATTTTACCTCCAGCGCACTGTAAAACCAGCCAAAGTGTCTTTCGAGGAAGCGAAGTGAACTCAACAAATGACGATTATCTCACCTTTATATCTACCTGGGGGCTGGTACAGCCAGCCAGTTAAGTAGATAAAATACACAAAACGCTCACATTTACACTTAGCAACAATCAAAATAGTAATTTTACATTATAGGCATTTTACTTCTTAGGCAACTTTAAAATTAGACATTCTGATTAGGAAGCAATCTCATTTTTAACCGACGAATAAACCGGAGGAGGTTCTCAAGTCGACGTGTATATATTTTTTTACGTATCCACCACGCATAACTTTTTATAGAGTAGTCAGATTTTGATCTTTCTTTTTTTATTGGAAAGGGTATACTCCGAAGTTGGTCCCATATAAATTTTAAAAAAATAATGATAAATCAAAACGTTAACTGTTATTACCTGGTAGGTTATAGTAATAAAAAAGTATAAAATAAAAACTTTTTAACCAAAAATTAAACCACTGAAAAACTGGAAAGAAAAAAATAATAAACCTTCCTTATTTAACCTTAATAACTAAGTTTTTAAACTAATGTAAGTATACCTTAGTAAGCGCGGCGCGACACAATGTTGACTCATTGTTTGGGCGCGCGCCGACTCGAAATTACTCAGGTATACTTACATTAGTTTAAGAACTTAGTTATTAAAGTTAAATAAGAAAGGTTTATTATTTTTCGTTTTCCAGTTTTCGGGGGTTTAATTTTTGGTTAAAACGTTTTTATGATGAACTATTATTATTATTATACACAGAAAACACCCAGATCTAAAACAAATAAGTGAGTATGATTCTAGTAATAATAATACATTCTATGTAAGCATGTCTTTGTGTGTCATATCTGATTGTTTCACGAACTTATATACCTACATAATAAGTTTCAGATGGGTATCTTTTGAAACTGGCATGGTAATAAAAATAATAGTGAATATCAAATTTTCTTAAGACTATAAAACTATAGTCTTAAGAAAATTTGATATTCACTACTTCTTCTTAATCATGGCAAAAGCAACTGCCTCGAAATATCGAAATGCCATACAAAAATATGCTTACAAAAATAGTTTCTTAAATACAATCAAATCCCTTATTCAACAATCATAATCCAATTGATTAATAGTGAAAATAGAAAAATTATGACGATGATATCTAAAATTATTAGTAACGGTGAAGGCACCAACGGCATTTCGACTCGTTATGAGAGTCTTCATCAGGTCCCATCTAACACTGCACCGATGCAACGGTACGACAAAATTCCAATTTTTCAATATGATTAGTACCTATTTGACGTAACTTTCAACACGTGTCAACTTCGTGTATGTACTTTCGTCGCTGACTGTACGTAGCTCAGGAAAGAGAAAAGGCACTAACTTTGATGGGAATTTACAACACCTTTGTGACCTGATTCGCTTTTTACTACACACTTTAAATTCTGAAAGTTAAGTTCTGAAGATCGGTTGAAGATCAAATTCAAAGACAATATTTCATTTCATTGGAATTATCACTTGACTAGCTTCCGCCCGTGGCTTTGCACGTGTGGTAGCCGGATAAAAAGTAGATGCCCTTAACACTTTTTGAATGATAAAATGTTTTAATATATATTGAAACTCGTATTGTCCTCCATACAAACTTTCCCACCCCCGTTAACCCTATTCGATGTTGTATTGCAAAAAATTATGAAATAGGTTTTTATTTATTTTTATTACAGAGTCTCTGTGCAAAATTTGAAGTCCCCCCCCCCCCTTCCCCCCACCCTCCAGGATCTTTGAGAGAGGATCCTCGAACCTCGACTTAGAGTTCGTCCCACCAATGCTTTCTTCGGGCTGCCAGGATGTAACGGAATTCGCTCATCTGTTCGGAGGCATCCGACTGATTTTATATTTATTTAATTCACTACAACCCCAGGTGTTAGTCAAGTGAGTAGTATGTTACAATTGTCTATTTCTATTGAGTTTTTTAAAATTTCCTCATTATTTTGAAGTTAAATAACTGCCTTTTGTAAAACATTAAAACCATCTGCCTGACAGAAATTCTGAACCAAATTACAACCAAATTGGTTCTGATACTTAGAATAATGGCGTCCGGCGTTTAACTTCTTGTTTACAGTTCCGTGAAATATCGAATAGCAAGATAATGGACGGGGCTGAAGAAAGAGAATATTTTACAAGCTTTTATTAATTGAAAATAGTACCTATATCAGTCACAATATCAGTCTTGTGGATCCCATAACAGGCTCTGCTTATTTTGGGATTAGATGATGTTGTGTCCAAAAAAAGCTTTGTATCACCTTGTAATCTTTAATGTCTTCAGTGATGCAACCTGGTGGTGAGCTAAAGAGGCCTCTAATCTTTGATGACTTAGTGACGCATCATAATGATAGGCAAATATTATTTTCAAAGACTTTGGTGGTATAAATAATAGAGCTGCGAGACAAACTATGTTTTAGATCGCATTATGGTACCACAGTATATAAAGTTCCTGATACTATATACATGAAAAAACTAAGTTTTAATCTCCTGTCCGTGGTGGCTGGCAGGCTGTAACAGGTGTCTTATGCGTCACTGGGTGATGATGCTTTCGATGCTAACAATCTACACCTATCATTAAGTAAGCTTACTTAGCGAGTGAAGCTGACAACGAGCCTACTCAGTGAGTAAGCCAAGAATAAGCCTACACAGTAAGTGAGCCATGAATGAGCCTGCTCTCGTTGAGTAAGCCATGAATGAGCCTACTCAGTGAGTAAGCCAGTAATGAGATTACTAAATGAGTGAGATATGAAAAGGCCTACACAGTATGTGAGCTATGAATGAGTCTACTTGGTGAATGAGCCATGAACGAGCCTACTCAGTGAGTGAGAAATGAATATTACCAATCTTCCAGGTCTTAGTTTGAAAGAAGTATGAGTCTACTTGGTGAATGAGCCATGAACGAGCCTACTCAGAGAGTGAGAAATGAATATTACCAATCTTCCAGGTCTTAGTTTGAAAGAAGTACTAACTTAAGGATATGATTTTTATAAGGGTTGGCTCAAGGAATTTTACAGCAAGGTATAACTGTAAAGGGATTTATATTAACCATATATACTGGAATGTTGTATTTTGAACTAACCTGAAGAGTAACTAATTGAACTGAACTAAAACTAACGTTTTCTTTAACATTAACCAACTGCATTCACACTGCAACGTTTATTCTTTGCTGAGCCTAAAATTCCAGCATTCTATGGGTTAAGGCTACTTCAATCTAGAGTAGTGGTAGTTACAAAAGTATTGACCTACATATTTAGCAAATAAATCTACCCGACTTGTCACGCCAGATTCAAATAAAATACATTCTAACTTAACTAGACCGAACCACTCTAACTTAGCTAGCGACTAAGAAAACGTACGATGTTTTCTCAGCCGTAAAGCCTATTACAGACGAAGCTAGCAGCATTTATTCAAGTCCTTGACACACTTGGGGTCTAGGCGTCAACGCTCCCGTAAATCTAAGGGACACTTAGTTTCCGGTTTGAAATTGTGCGTGACGGTGAATTTGTCCTAGTTTGGGAAGTGTTTTGTTACTTAGTTTCTATATGTATAAAAACACACTCTCTGGTTTTCTTTGAGTACTTGCTTTCTTTTTTTTTTGCAAAAAATCTTTAGCTATTGACTTATTGATTATGACTGGCCTCATAGCTCAGTTGGTAGTAACTCTGCCTCCTGAGCTACAGGTCGCGGGTTCGATTCCCGCCCAGGACAAACATTTGTGTAGTGGACATGAATGTTTTTCTGTGTCTGGGTGTTTTATATCTATGTATGTTTATCAGTCTCTGGTACCCATAGTATAGGCTCTGCCTAGTCTGGGATCAGTTGACCGTGTGTGAAATGTCCCGTGAATTTATTTATTTTTATCGTCTAGAGATGCCGGAGACTTTTGGGCGGCCTAAAAACTCCGACACCAGAGTTGGTCACTAGCTCACACGAAGAAGAAGTAGAATTTATTTTTATATAATTATATTTATTTTTTAAGAATTTATTTTTATATAATGCTGGACTATCACACACCATAATGTATACTCTTAATATTATTCTCTTACTGGTGTACATATTATCATTTAATATTTATAAAGAATAAATTCACAACTTTCGAATCATAGTAGTTTAATGAATTCAACATAGGCCTCCCCAATGAGCGCCACCACGCCCTGTCCGTAGCATGAAGCATTCAGCTTCTATCAGCAGCCATTTGCAGATCGTGACTCCTTACCGGAGGTCATCCTACACTACGTTTGCCGAAATGCACTCTCCACGGTTCAACTCTCAATATATGTACTTTATGAAAAATCGCTCGACACAGTAAGCATCAAAAGGCTCGTCGAAAGGAGCGCGGCTCCAGTCTTGTGGTTTTACTAGGATTATCATGATAAGGCGTGTGGTCAATGTGCGCGACATTCAGGAAAGCAGCGTGCCGGTATGTCACCAGAGTGAGATTAAAAATGGAAATATTATATATTAAATATAACAAAAAGAAAACATCTTCACGACTTTTTCCCCATTATGGATATCTTCAGATATTGCTCAGTACGCAAATCCATTGAGGATACCTTAACGGGGGTAGTTAGAGGCAAGTCCAAAGATTACGTTCGATACATGCCCACTTTTTGCAAGCAGCTAGCATTCCACGAGACAAGTTGCAAGCCCATCGCCGCTTTTTATTGGAACACTAACCTAGCACATACCTTTTCAAACTTTTTAGTTCGAGGGCATGCCGGTTTCCTCACGATGTTTTCCTTCACCGGTTCGAGCTCGAGGTAATGCGCACATAAATTTATCGAAACGCAAAATCCATTGGTGCACGGCAAGGATTCGAACCCACGACCTCCAGATCTTAAGTCGGGGTACATCCCACTAGGCCACCACGGCTCACATTACTGAATATATTATTTAAACTGTCAAAATGATACAGTTACGAGTAATATATATTCTTCTGCTCTTTCTCACTAATATTCTGAGTGTTATATTAACACAATATCCTGATGAGGCCAGATGGCTCGAACTTCCGGCATGAAGCTAACTGAGTGGAACTAACATTTATCTAACTCGAAGAACGTTAACGACTAATAAGACGAAATTTTAAGGAAATTAAGAAATCATGATCAAGTTCGAGAGAGGTTCTTAGTACGGGATGACTTAGCCGTAACTTGGTTTGCGTGGACTTCATAAAAACGTCTCTAACTCTTCTACCAGCTGCTTTTCGCAGATCTTCACTCCATCAAGTCGGAAGGCGTCCTGCACTACGTTTGCCAAGACCAAGTCTACACTCAAGAACGCTTTTACCCCAACGGTTATCGGTTCTTCGGCAGATATGGCCCACTGCCACTTCAGCTTGCTAATTCTCTGAGCAATATTGTCCGTTTGTAAAATACATTTAAAATAATTCCTGCAAGTAAAAAGCACCTAAAAGCATCGCCAAGACTTTCTTGAACTAAAATGTTTACCCTACATTTGGAATTCTTAAAAGTATTAACTTCCTCTGTCACAGAAAATCGTACCAAAACATTTTGTTTTGTCCACCATATAAAACCAGAATAACAAGACCTGTGAGAATTTTTATGTGGCCCTTATTACCACAGGAAAAGATTGATATTGTAAGGTTTGAAGGATACGTAGTGGTTAAGATTTTGGGTGTCTTCCAAGTGCATCAGAATTCAAATTTAAGTAGCGTCCTTCTAAGTTTTTGGACAATAATATAGTTACCGTCATTTTGAAACTCCTTGAAATAGATAAATACACAAAAAAAAACACTCAATTATATTTTTCTTATACCTATATTATAAAAACTCGAAAAAAAATTGAAGGAGGAAGAAATATATATTTCCATAAACATCCGCACATCCAGACTTTCGAGTTTATAAACTTTGTAGGGAGAAGCCGCTGAACCGCTTAACCATATCTTTGGAAAGTACCATAAGTGCCTGAGCTTTGGGGATACATTAACTAACTACTTTGCATTTCTTTGTATACCACATCAATATGGTAACAGAAATAGAGATTTTTGTAAAGGACTCGTCCGAGAAAGTATGACTATTTCTGCTGTAAAACTGCTAGGCATCGTAGAGCACGTTCCAATTAAGCGTGATATTGTATGCCAATACGTTTTTATTAATAAGTAATGGTTACCACTTAACATCAAACATGTGTTTGTTTCATAACATAACCAATACCAAATAAAAAACATATTTAAAAATTAACCTAGGTAGGTGTAAAATTTAAATGTGTGCGAATGAATCCGCGCGTGTACAAGTAGTTTTCTATATTTAAATCGTTTCCTCTGAGTCTTAGATATATTTTCTACTAAATTTTATTCGGAATAATGTTATTGTATTCCTATGATAATGAGGAAGTTACGAGACTGCCAAAGGTCATGATACCGATAAAAGCCGCGATAAGATAACAATTTGCAGTAAAAATATTTCGTAGAGCAATTTGTAGTTGAAACTTTTGGAAACCACAGAATAATTAATAAAAAAATAATTACTTCACTTCACTTCTTTATTAAATGGCTTCTGGGATAGTTATCCACAATTTCGCCAGTATCAAGTATAATAATTGTTCATAATAATATGAAGCAACGTAGTACGGTTTATAAGTCCAATCGTCCAGTATTCAGTCAGGTCCTGTTTTCTGCTATAGCCATGGCGAATTTGACAAAAAACTATCGGCGCACAATTTTCTTCATCAGAGAATTCCCGTTCAAAGAAAGAATCAAAAAGTAACTTACAGAAAAAACTAAAAAAAAAACACATAAATATAATAAATTACAACTAACAAAAAATAAAAATAAAAGGGTGTGTATCTCAGAGCCCGGCTTAATTCAACGCACTTGATAAGTATAAGTATGTAAAGCCAATACATTGACTTTTGCTTATGGCCCTATTTGGGTACCCGGTCCATACCTTTTTACTTACTTACATTCATATTTTTACCTTTTTGCGAGTTAAACTAAATATTTACTATCACAATAATTGTTTTGTATTTGTGTTCGTGTGCTGTTAGTATGTTTATTCTGACTAAAATCCGTAATGGCTAAGCAGTTTGGATGTTACTTTCACAGTTTGTGACCTGGATAACCTGGATTAACACAGAGGCTACTTTCAAGTCACGAGCGGAGCCGCGAGCGGAAACAAGCTTTTGTAATGAGTCCAACAAAACGCATGGTTTTTTTTATTTATTTACCATTTAAACAATAGTTACAAGTTATCAATGTAATAAAAGCACCTAAAAACCACTAAGGTTTATACGTATGCACCGCCTTCCCTTCCCGCCCACAGATTCACACAAATCAGAGAAAGAACAAGCAAATAAGTGATTAATAATGCAAACTCTTTTACGAAGAAAATCCAACACACAAGAAAAAACCCAACAGCAATTCGAAAACGTTTCACCTTCCCCATAAGGCATCATCGAGATCTTATGTCATCTAGATCATGTCCTTAAGGCATCAGGCCAAGATCTGGATCATGGAACGTATGATCAAACCCGGATCTTACTAATGAAATGTCCGTTACGTACCTCGTTGTTTTGCCGAGCCCAACCTCCCAAAGTTCTGATTTATGAAAGCAGGTGACAGTTCCAGAAACGGAAATCCAATTTGAATGATTTATTGATCGGAATATAGCTGAAGCAAAAATCAGGAAGTTTCGGGGCGGAAAAAAATATATTATTTTGTGTATTATTAAATAAAAGATTTAAGTTTTTTTTGACTCCGTGTATTCGTAGAAAAAAATGGAGTTATTTGTAATAATAAGTTTTTGATTAAAGGGGTAAATAATGTAAAAAAAAATATGTTTCTGATCGGGTTTTTATTTTAATAGAAGAAATATTAACAGGCTTTAAGATTTCATCATCACACCATCTTTTAGCCAGTTGAAACCCAATTTGGGTATAGACACCTACCTCTTTATAACGCCCGTTCAACGATTCATCACAGCTTAAAGATTTCTACGATTTATAAAGCAAATAATATCTACCATGGAAACTCATTGTATACCCAAGTAAACAGATCTTTGATAAGTGATTTTATACACACGCTATCAAGAACCGACATAAAAACAATTTTTCTGAGTAACCTTAGAACAAACTCTAAGAAATCTGATTGTAATTAAAAAAATCTGAAATTCCTTGCTAGCCCCACACCTCCCTAATTAAAAAGGAAAACAATGTCGTATTAGTAAACGATTGCGTGATAACTCACAATTAGTGTTTTGTGCCAGTGCGGCAAACCTTTGTTGTGCTTATTTTCACCATTAGCGGTTACCATGTTTTCACACTAACCGTCCGAGCCCTATTACAATCAGGAACCCTCATCATTATAATTTCTAATATAAACGCGTTGACTTCGTCGTGAGGGAACTAAGGAGATTTCAGAAAAAACATTTTTGCGGAAACCCCTAAAACTATGTTTAGATTTATGTTGTTAAAATTGGGCCTCGCCAAAGAGATTCCAAAAAGCACATTTTTCCGAAAACACAAAACCATGCCTATTTTTGCAAAAGCATTTTGGCCTTTACAGAAACAAATAAAGGCAATGTTTTGCACAGCAATACGTGTTTCGGTCTAATCTCCAAGACTCTAATCTCAAGTTGATAGACGCAGATCGTTGCATCGTAGGGCACTTTTCAAACATACGCGGCCTGTGCCAATCACACTGTGCACAGCCAACTGTTTTTGTTTTGCCAACCGGGCTATTTGATTTTTCCATCTGCTAGTAATTTAACAAGCCATGTCTACGAATTTCACAGTAATTACTGACCAACATAGAAAGAAGCCTTAAACAATTAGAACTAAATTATGTAAATGAGACTGAGGCGCAGAAGTCCAAACAGAGAACCATGGAACGTAGTATTCTCGATGTAAAACGAACCGATAGAGTGCGTAGCACCCCGCTACGTTTCTTGACCGGTATTGATTGGGCGGGACACGTCAGCTGGATACCTTCCAATAGGTGGGCGACCATCACCATAGCTTGAACAGCTGAGGGACACCATAGCTTGAACAGCGGTGTTGGGGTCGGCCGAGGATGCGTTGGTGGAACAAGCTTGATGCCTTCAAAAGAGGGCGGTGGGAGGGGGCTTGGGACAAAGATGTTTGGAAGTTTATTTACCTTTGCCCAGCAGTGGGACGATTTGAATTAAATATAAAATATGCAAATGAAGATAAAAAAATTGGTACCTAGCCTCAAAAAGATGATTGTAAATCGAATGTAGTAAAGTTACATAAAAAGGAGTACAATTTATAAAGAAACTTCTCAAAATTTTTCGGTGTGGAGTCAATCGAAAAATACAGGTACGAAACAGCACAAATTAATTTACTAATCACAAAAACGCTGACCAGTAAGAATTTCATGAAACACGCAATTGAAAATGTTTTATGATTTTGTCAGATTTTCATTTCTCTGATTGTGTGACTACGCCCTATACACTCGCAACGACCCTTTTGTTGAAACAGCGAAATAATTGAATGGAGATTGTTGGAATGATCATTTTTTTCTTTGTATGAGCTAGTTAGTGGCCATCTGGTGTCGGAGTTTCCACGCCATCCGAAGGCGACATGACCTAACAGCAGAAATAGCTGGGCTAAATGCCACCAAGCGATCACCCATCCAAATCGGGACTGAGTGGAAGGTTACTTATCTAAGACTTGATCTTACCGACAAAATGTTTTTTCCGAATGTCGAACACCCTGGTCTGACCAATTCCTGACCGTGTGCGGGGCCTGGCGGATCCTAGAACATTTTAAATGTGGGGAACGCCATCCGGCGAGTGTCCGACGTTTGTCTAAGACATATTTTCTGATGGTATGTGTAGTTATCGTTTAACGGCCGGTTCCTATATCATACCGTTACCGATGACGCCTCGTTTTCCCATGAAAAACTGTCAAATTTTCGACGCCTCGTTGTTAATTTTTGTCAGTTTTTCAAGAGAAAACGAAGCGTTATCGGTAACGGTATATTAAAGAAATCAGCCATTAGATGACAGATATTACTTTAAATCATCTTTATTATCAACAATCACTCGATGTCCGTTGAACATCAGCCACCCCCAAGGATTTTTCCGATTTACTTGACATTGTTGTCGGTCTCTCTCGTGGGGGGTTTCCCTACTATTTTTTCCAGTTTGCGGTCGCCATTCGAGAATCTTTATTCCTCGAGGGTTATCGGTCCTAAGCGCTATAAAACTGCTTATTACCACTTCAACTACACAATATACGAAAATATATGCTACAATATATGAAAAGCTCTGGTCAGGAAGAACTGGATAAGCTTAATCCATTTAACCGCCAATTGAACGATGCACATGAACCTAAGATATTGAAACTATCCGTTAAGATAATGGAAAAAATAATGACCTACGAATAACGTCTTGCAGAAAAAATAGGTCAATATCCAATGAAATAGTCTCTCGGAAATTGCGATCCTATATTTTATCCTGAAATCTTTGTTTTCCACACGCCGAACGCAATTTATAACGTTCTAGAGGCGAGGCCCAATTTATGGGCTTGCGATTAGTTTAATGCTTTTTAAACTGATGTCTGTTAAAGTAATGGTTTCTGGAAATTTCATAAAATCTAGGTTTTCAAAAAACTATAACTTTTCCTTTTAGCTAGTGTAGAAAACTTTTAAAACTCACCCCTGTACAATATTTTGCTCTTTATATTTCTGTGCACAGACTAGGATTACAGAATTTCTCTGTCTGTCCACGGTCCATTGTCCTAAGAAGTACTAAGAATGTTACGAAAAAATTGAGGAACCTACATTTTCTACAACCACCAAGAATAATCAGCACCATCTAGCCCGTTAACACCCACTGTTGAATATAGATCTCTTCTTTATACCGCCTCTCTTGCAAGCCTCACCCACAGACTCCCAGCTGAAATGTATGTATAGGTAATGTATAACCACAAGTGCAAAAATATTTATTACAAGCATGCTTGTAAATTTGAGCCTTATTTTGACAACCTTCTTCAATATAATCGAACTTGCTGTTATTACTGGCCAAATACATGCAAGCAGCGGCCGGCAAAAGTTGTATGAAAATCCATATCTATCGTGATTTAGTGGCCAAATAAATTACCATGTAAACTTATATCTGTCGAGTAATTTAAAAAAAACAATCTTTCTTTTCAAATGGACACTTTGGAGCGCGGAACATTATTGTTGTTCGTTCCTTATTGAAAAGTATATATTGAAAAGCAATTGTAAGTATTTTTATATCCGCGCATTAGGTATTTACGAAAAGTACTATACAAAACTTGGCCTTAATTAGGCATTGATAAACTTACGTATGTTAACGTTCGTCCTCCGTCCGATCAATGCCTCTTTTACTGGCCTCTGCTGTAGTGTACTATTCCTCCTTCTTCTTCTTCGTTTGAACTCGTGGCCAACTCTGGTCTTTTCCTTTTTATAGCGCACTTGATATTGTTCAAGCATTTTCATTAAAAAGTTCGCTAGCAATTTATTTACGTTAAAAGCGGCCAAAGTTTAGTTTTTTATTTCCTTCAAGATAAAGCAACCCAATTTCTCTATCGTGACGTTCCGTTACGTGCTTCGAATTAGGTTTTATTAAAAGCCTTAATATCCACTGTTGTAGCGCTAAAGTTGGGCGCGGACGGTCACAACAAACTTTAAATTACTTTTGTCAAAGTCTAAGTCAAAGTCAAAAACACTCTTACTCAGCTATTACGACTTGACTCAAGACTATTGACTTCACTATATATCGTTTATGTATGTACGGATACACAAATATACATATATGTGTATCCGTACGACGATGCTTCATTATTATCTTCTAAAATCAATTGCCGTGCCGTGTGTCGGTAAAATAATGTAAAAACGTCTGTTGGGTCACCTAGTACACCTAGCAGTACACTACTGTACATAAAACCATCAAAAGTAGCCAGTAGAAGAGTAGGTAGGATGATGGATGATGGACACATATTATGTGCAAAATTTTAGCTCAATCTGTTCAGTAGTTATTTTTGGCATCAAGAACAAACAAACAGCTCTCATTTACTAAACGGATTCAGTAGAAACTTTTAATGTAGGTACATGGCTTCACCTAGATTAACTTAAATGCATTATATACTACTCATAAACCTGTACTACGCACAGCACCGCGGACAGAAGCAAATGGGGAGATAATTGGAATAAACCATCCTTCAGTAAACTTCCAAAGGATAGAAATGATGAAGACCTTAACTAAATATTTGCCACGAGGAACATAAATCTGCGTAGTCTATAAGCCTAAATGGCATTTCAGAACTTAATTACTTACTTTACTTTACTTATTTACTTTAGACCTTAATTAGAAAGATTTATAATTAATCTCTAAAAACAACCAATTAATAAACACACCGTTTTACTTTGACTTAAACTTATATTATTAATATACCAAGTAATTAACTAAGTTTTAATCAAGATGAACTAAGGTCGACTAAAACTTAGAATTAGCGAATTGAAATGTCTAGAAGTGACAACAGTTGCGGAATATTAGTCCAAGATTAAATGTCAAATGAGGGCAAGTTGTGTCGTCGAGCTATCAAACTACAGGGGCCTGATTCAGACGATTCAATATATTTAATTCTATTAGATATATCGAATCGCAGATATATATCGCGAGAACTGTCAATTTTCATACAGTTTTGACAATTTTCGCGATATATTTATTATTATTATTCCGCATTTTGACGACCTCTGTGGCGCAGTGGGCGAATGTCCGCCTGGGACGCAGAAGGTTGCGGGTTCGATTCCCGCTGCGGGACCAATGTTTGCATGTTCTGTAGATATTTGTCTCGGGTCTGGGTGTTTTCTATGTATGTTATGTATGTATTTACAAAAAAAGTATATGTTTAGTATATCAATCATGTGGTTCCCATAATACAAGCTCTGCTTAGTTTGAGGCTACATGATGCGGTGTGATTACGTCCCGCATTATTTATTTATTGATTTATTTTATATATCTAATGGAAACAAATATATCGAATCGTCAGAATCGGGCCCCTGGTCTTCCGACTTCTTTTTCCTATCCTCGGCCACCATTAATCCTAAAAAATCGGTCCGTATGAATCGTCCTGGCGTTATAGCACGCCAGGGTCAGGGTCGTTGGGAAGTGGCAGCTGGGCGATCGTGGATGCGACTAGCACAAGACCGTGGTAGATGGCACATACTTCGGGAGGCCTATATCCAGCAGTGGATAAACTGGTGGCTGTGAAGGATGATGATGATGAAATAAGAGATATTCAGCTATAAACTTGTACCTTTAATTTGCTAACTTGTATCAAAACCTACTTATCGTAGGGTGTTAACTGTTAGCGACTACAGATATTCCAAGCTAACAGGTCAAATAATCGATTTATTGCAAATATCATGTTTCCTATGGGTTTTATGCTATTTATATCTATAATAAATATTGTAAAGCATTAAATTCTCTACAACTTTTGTTAAAAAAAAATTATATATCATATACCATTTTCGAGATAGATGGCGACAGCGAAGTGTTTAACTATTTAGAGTAACCTATCATTCGTAATTATAAAGTTACTAGCGGTCCGCCCCGGCTTCGCACGGGTAGTTAAAAAAAAAACAAAATTATAACTTTTTACACACACACATACACCCTTTATTTCTTGATAATAAGTATTGAATTCCCTTCCATACCCCCCCGTAACGTTTATTTCATCGCTTTGCTGCCTAGCTAGCAGAGCGGGGTAAGCGGTGACATGACCACGCAACTTTTTTCAAATACTTACATTTTTTAACTCGTGATATCTTTTGAATGGAATGTCCGAATTGAATGATTTTAAAAGTTATATAAAGTTATTGAAACAGTCTTGAATATATAGTAGATTGTTTTACAAGGGACTAAACCAACCCATTATATACGAGGTTGTTATACTCCCGAGCGTAGCGAGGGAGGATGACAAGACCGAGTTATAATGGGTGGTTTTGGCCCGAGTAAAACACTCTACTTTTCACTTCGATTGCGAGAAAATTAAACAATTCAAAATTAGACAATTTTCAAAATTTTTATTAAAAATTAATCAACCTTCATAAAACATCACCAAGATGGTTCTATTTTCAAAAAAAAAGATTGACGGAGCACCAAGAAGTCGAGTTTTTATGTAAGAGAACGAATGCTTTGTAGGGGCTGATGATTTTAGTCAAAAATTAAAAAGAAAAAATACTTTTTAGCCCGAGGTATTAAACTCGAGTTTTAGGCCCGCTAAGCTACACTATTATGATACACTTTTTGAGCAAGAGAAGTGAAAAAGTAATTTATTTTGATAAGGATTAATACCGAGTGACAAATAATAAGCATTTTCCAGTGCCGGCAGTTCAATTAAATTTCTAAAATAAATTAACACACTATATGTGACATAACTATAATAGCTAGACATATGCTGTTGCGTTATTTTTTGTAGATTATAATGTGTTCTAAATAGTCGTAGTACATTATTTTGCTCTATCATCAATAGTTTTCGCAGCGCACGCGATGTAAGGAATTTTTTAAGTAATTTTTTTACACCTCTGGTTACATTATTGAAATTTTAGTAAGGAACCCATTTTTTTTGAAAATATAATATAGTTTTTAACACCCGGGGATAGTGTAGCTACCCAATGGTGAAAGAATTTTTTAAATCGGTCCTGTAGTTTCGGAGCCTATTCAATGCAAACAAACAAACAATAAAATCTTTCCTCTTTATAATATTAGTGTAGATTATGGGAAATACTTTATTTTTTAATTCTTATCTTACATTAATTATTTCCTAACTAAATACTTCCTCTATATAAAAAGAAAATAATTGAAAGTCAATGGTTTGGGCAGGACAACGTCAATAAGGTCGGTTTAAATAAATAATGTCGGATATTTTAACACAACAACATCATATTACTACAGTCTCAAATTACTTGTGTTATGGGAATCACATGAAATATACGAATTATATACCTTGAAAATATATACATTAACATATTAACATACATAGGAACAAGGAAAGTATGTAATGTGTGTGTGGAATGTATGTATGTAAATACATATTATATTTATTTATTCATAAAAAACCCAAACCCAGACATGAGGCATATATTTGCAGAACATAGAAACATTTGTCTCGCGACGGGAATTGAACACGCTACCTTCTGTGTTTCAGGTGGGCCTTCGGCCACTGAGCTAGAAGTCTTGTGTATAATATGCTATGGTTAAATCTCATAACCAGTCAATCGAAACTAATTGGGTTATTCCCCGGAGAGCCCGCGAAATTGATGACCCAACGGTCCCTTTACAAACTTTCAAAATTTTGGCAAAATTAGTTTGACTGGACTATATGAGTTTTGACTGTAACATAAATAGAAATGAATAAAACTGCCTCTTCTGACAATGACTGTAGTTCCATAACTAGGTCATACACATTCAAAAAGTAACCAAACGGAAACAAGTCAAAACTTGCCTAAACTTTTGCGCGTTGCATTCAGAAAACTACATACCTACGACACTATTCGACTCAGCTAAAGCTTTAAATAGAAAACTATGTAGGTATAGTTCTAAGTAAAGTAAATTTAAATTTTTTATCGACATTTAGCTTTGAAATTAGTTAATTGACATACCTTCAAGATTTTTAACGACCTCTTAGGCGAAACAGTTGATTAGTCGACTGAGAAGCAAAGGAGCGGGTTCTATTCATGGTGCGGATTTTCATAGTGATAAGTACTTTAAGATGGAACAAGCACATAATTCACCCGGTAATAAATAAATAAATAAATAAAATAATGCTGGACACTATCACACAGCATCATGTAGCCCCAAACTAAGCAGAGCTTGTATTATGGGAACCACATGATTGGTATACTACACATATACTTTTTTTTTTTTTTTGTAAATACTCACATATATCATACATAGAAAACACCCAGACCCTAGACAAATATCTGCAGAACATGCAAACATTTGTCCCGCAGCGGGAATCGAACCCGCAACCTTCTGCGTCTCAGACGGGCTTTCGCCCACTGCGCCACAGAGGTCGTCAAAGTAAAAAATAAGTGGTAACCATTGTCTATAACATAGCATCGCACCGCAAATCACCATGTTTGAAAGTGCCCTACGATGCCAAGCTTTGCGTTCATCAAATCGTGGCATAAAGGTGATGAGTCATATGTGAGGTATTATTTCTCCGGCACAGCCTTTTACTGAGACACAGCAATTCTGCCGACTAGACTATTTCTGCCGTGAAGTAAGTAACTATCTTCACTGCATAATCTTAAAGGCATTCCCCGGGGAACTAGCGCCATGAAGAATATCACACAATATGCAACTAAACAAAACTTGAAGTTCGAAAAGCATGTGCTAATGTTGTGCCCCAAAAATAGCGGCAAGGTGCTTGCAACCCTGTCACGAATACTTGCATACATATAACAAATGTATAATGAGTACTCATAATTCCTGATACCCACAACAGGAGAGAATAAAAGTGTGGATCTAGGCTATATTATGATGTTATGTGACCGTTGTTTTAAACCTAAGTCGAGCTGTTTTCAAGTAAATAATATTTTGCTTTCCCCAACGTCGTTAAAATCCAAGTTATGCATCGGTTGGTTCTCTTCGACATCCAACGTTCAGAGTGAAAGAAAAATCCGCATAACTTATTCAAATTTATTCCTACCAATAAAATGAAGGCTGTGTAGCGATCGGCAATATTATTGGAATTATTCGTAAAAAGTTCTGCTATGCGACTTTTTTACAAGTTAGTGAGGTAATTTTTTTATACTTACTTAAAAAGTATAAGCTATAGTTATTAGCTAAAGAGCACAGCTGTGTTAATACACAGCTAATGAACACTTAATAGCTAATGCTAGTAATTAATTTGTAATTTTTATCAACACTTTTCTTTTGAAAAAATCAGTAAATAATTATCGAATTCAACTTTTAATTTTGAATTTGAATGAAAACTATGTCCTACGCCTGTACACCTGTCTATCTTGTTATTCTCTGGATTTTTTTTTTTGCGTACAGGTTTGTACAGTTTTTTGACTTATAAAACCTTTGTTTAGGTCGTATACAGGCCTCATTATGACAGTTATATGAAACTAATTCCTAAGAACACAAACTCTTAATAAAGTTATTTGGCACGCGGCCAGGCGGGCTCGGGAGTGCACACTACGAATATAATTGGGCGAAGAGTGAGTTCACAGAAAGGGAATGTTAGAAAATCTAAAAAAAAACTACGATATTTTTCTCCCTGGATCCGTTTTTAATCGGACGCTTAAAATCATTTGGGATTCAGAAGCTTCGATGGCGTTTTCGAAAAAGTTTTTTCTACAGACTTTTATGCTATAATGGTGTTTTTCGTTTTTTTTTTGCTAAGGTTTAGCACGATATTTACATAGTACATCAATTTAATACTTATTTACAGTACTCGATACTGAAAGCACTGAGTCAAGCTACATGCAATGCCGATACGGTTACAAAATTAACTATTTATGATCTTTGGTTGCCGAGTGCAGAGAACAAGCTAAAATAGGATGTTATTGTAGACCTTTCTTTCTTTTTCCTTCTTCGTATGAGCTAGTGGCCAACTTTGGTGTTGGAGTTTTTAGGTCACCTGAAGGCCTCCGACAAAGCATAACGCTTTGACTGCGGGCCTCGCATGATGATCTTTCGCGCCATGCGCGAGAAGGACCAGCACGTGCCCGTGAGCAAGTGTGTTTTCAGCACTCAAAGCGTTAACGACTGAAAAATCTTTAATCTTAACGTGCTTGCCAAAGCACGGAAGCGTATTGTATACTGACACAAATGAATATAATAGGTAATTACACAACTGAAAATATGGAACACTCTTTTTTTCGGTGATTATTTGGATAAAAGTTTCTGATATAAATAATTTAATTTAAAAAAGAACTATTCATTCTTAGGGGTGTTATTTTTCTTCAAATTTAAATTGGACTAAACGGGAAGTTTATCCTCCCAAACGAAAAAGGTCTTTTCCAAATCCAAACCGCCTCAATTTTTTAAATCGTTTAAAAGGTTGCTATCGAAGTAAACGTACACACGGAGCCACTGCGTGTACAAATAATAAAAAAAATGTAATTATCTATCTATAATTAATTATTTCAAAATAATGTTAAATGTGCAGTGATTCATATCATAAAACATTTGCGGTAAAATCTACTCAATAATAACTAAATAAAACACGAAGAAACTTTAAGTGAAAAAACTAAGAACGAATGCACGCTTTATAACTTTATCATATTTATATCATGTTTTATGCAAATAAACAATAATTTTGATAGTATAGTATATAGTATTTGAGGTACTTGAGTAGTATTTTTTTTATTTTAATATTATTCTAGCTAAATCATTATAACAAATTATAACAGTACCTAGTGATTTTAAATCAAACATGGCGTGTCCATTCGTCTAATTTTCAAACAGTTCAGGGAAAACTACGATTAATTACTAAGATTAGAAATAAATAGCCATTTAATCACGCAATTTTGAAATAAAACTATTAATTTTTAAGTGAGGGTGTTTTTGCGTGCAGTACCTACGCACTCAAAAAGTTATTTTACGTCGTATATTCCCAAATTCTTATTTCAATAGGTACCTACCCTTAACGTCCTCTGTGACGTAGTGGGCGAAGGCCCGTCCGAGATGTTGAAGATTGCGGGTTCTATTCCCGCCATGACAAGCTCTGCTTGGTTTGGAGCTAAATGATGTTGTGTGACAATGTCCAGCATTATTTATTCAAAAAAATTTGGTATTCATATACAAACCTATAAACTTATTATAATCTATAGTTATTACGGATTTTCGATAATGAGTACCGTTGTATAAAGACTATTGTCAATAATTATAGACAGTCACTCATCGAAATTGTGAACCGTCGAAATATTAACTTTTACCAAGCAATGAATGCGGCAACAAACCTGAACTCTTTCAAATATCTGGGAAATTTTTGTAGGTACTACAAATTTTAAAGTATTAAAATATTAATAACTTAAATAATTAATGTTACCAGGAGGTCATTATCGATTACACTGTCGGCTGCACGCAAAACTTTGCTTTTTATTATTAAAGCCACGCTAGGTCACGAAAGGGTGATTATAGTTTCATAATATTCAATTGGTACTTGGTTTAATAAGGCATTACTGCAGAAAAGGGTTAACTAATGACGGTAAGTGACACAGCCAACCTAGTTTGTCCGTGGCACACCTTGCTTTATAGCAACGAGTTCTGGCGGCCGGCTGAATGTGGTATAGCACAGCCTAACACCGGCACAGGTAAATTCCCTGACGGCCGACGGGCAGCAGGAAAGGCGGTGCGAGAAGCTAGGCCCTGCGATCCCCAACCCGCATGCCCAGGGAGTATGTCCATATATCCCTCGTTTAGGGGAGGCCTATGTCCAGCAGTAGACTGTTATAAAGCAGTAGGCTAGCTTGGTGTGGTGTTGTGGTGGGTGATTGAAACGAAGGCTGGTTTGATTCTCGAGGCCAATAATTCGGGGGCGGGGATTATGGACATATTCCCCTCTTTAGGAACGGCTAATGTCCGGCAGTGCACTAAATAATTCTTGTTATATGCGTTGTCAAACCAACACATACCTACATCTTAAAACGTAAAGTTACTTTTAGAAGTTTCGTAATAAAGATCCTCTCCACACATTGAGAAGTATGGAATTTTAAAAATTCACTCAACGTTTATGCTCACAGAAACCTCGAGAAACCTTCTTTTTCTATTATTCAGGCATAGTCGAGGCCATTATTGAAATCTTCCTGTCTAAATAGCGTGCTTAGAATCCTCATTTTTTTATGTGTACAGCCAAGTAATTATACCTACTACATTCTTCAAAACATACCTAATACCCAGCAATCATATACTTACCCTTGACCTCACTTATAAATTATCTCTTGTATCGAAGGTATTAGAAACTATAAGTATGCTAAAACCCCAACCCGCAACAGGATCATGATCATATCCTTTAGAAAAGAAATTCTATCTGCAGATCAAGCTAGCATTTGTAGCGTAGTTTGAATCAAACCCTCTTGCGTCTCAGCCGGTGTTTTACTCATTGCGCATTGCACGGTTCTTTCTTCCTTCTTCGTATGAGAGTGTGGCCATCTCTAGTATCGGAGTTTTTAGACCGCCCGGAGACCTCCTATATGGATTAACGACTGAAAACTGGGGACTAACATTTTATGGTGCTTTCCGTATAACAGAAACCCTCAAATCTAAATCACTTGAGTCAAGTCACTTGCGGCCGGTTTCTATATTATACCGTTACTGATTACGCCTCGTTTTCCCTTGAAAAACTGTCAAAAAGTAACAACGAGGCGTCGAAAATTTGACAGTTTTTCAGGGGCAAACGAGGCGTAATCGGTAACGGTATAATATAAGAACCGGCCATAAATGGTCACCCACACAAATAGTGACTGGGCGGAGTGTTGCTTATCTGCCAAATAATCTTCTAAGATTACCAAGTAAGCCACACAACGAGCGCTTCGTTTTTCTTTCATACTGGGTTTCATAATACTCGAGACAGTACAGTATTCATCTTCGAACAAAGTCAGTGGGACAAAAGTGTTTTAAGCAAGGTCATATTTCATAACCTTTTATGAAGATAGATCAACAATTTGAACTCGAACGTTTTGAGAAAATAGAATGCTACAAGAGTGATAAGAGTGATAAGTCTATGTCACAACCGAAGAGCTACCTAAAATGAGCTCTTTTTACAAAACGACGTATACATACATTCAGCCAGAATGTAAAATTAAGGTACCTATATGAAGGGAGTTACAATAAAAAAAACGTTCGTTCCCCAATGTAGCTGTATTGTACTGGATTTTCAATTTATATATTTACTAAACGGTTGAAATCATCTGATTCGGATTTGGTGACAACCTTTAGGGGCTTTCGAATAAAATAAGAATTTTGAAAATCAGTCAACAATGTACGGTGAGATCGGATAACACAAATATAAAAAAACAGTTAAACATATAGAACCTCATTCTGAAGTCAGTTAGTAAACATATTGTATATATAAAGGCCTCATTATCATCATCATCGTCAACGACCTATAGAAATCCACTGCTGAACATGGATCTCCCCCAAGGAATTCCACGAACAACAGTCTTGAGCTCTCTCTATCCTCCATCGGCCTGCAATCTTGACGATTTCGTCAGTCCATCTAGTGGAAGGTCTCCCTGCACTTTGTCTTCTAGATGGTGGTCGCCATTCGAGAACCTTTATTCCCCAACGGTTATCGGTTCTACCATTATTATGTTGCCTGCCCATTGCCACTTCAACTTGCTGATTCGGTTACCCTGGTTCTCTTACGGATTTCTTCATTTCAAATTCTATCACGTAGAGAAACTTCAAGCATAGTTCTCTCCATAGCCTGTTGTGCGACTTTGAGCTTGCGTATGAGGCCAATATTAGCGACCAAGTTTCAGTACCTTAAGTCATCACTTTCAACACGCACTGATTGAAGACTTTTGTCTTGAGGAAAGCCTCATGAAGATGAAGGCCTCATGTGCCTGTAATTACTAGTACACCTCGGCAATACTATTTTACGGCATAAATAGGTATGGTAGTAGTACTTCCACGGACGAGGTCTTCACAAAGAACCCTTACTACTAAAACAGCCAACAATAAGTTTATTTTGATCCCTTATTGTTATTGCGGCGTTCATTCATCTAATTTTGGGTATGTTGAAATAGAAAGTGGGGTCAGATGTTATCGTATACTAACGAAAGTGTTTGTCTGGAGTTTAGTTTTGAATAGTATATGAGAATTTTATTTGAATTTTCAAGTTTAGTTTTATAGTTAACTGTAGATAAATACAAGCTTTTTGTTATCTAAAAATATAATCTAAACAAATATTTTGTTAGATAAAAAATAAGTTTCATGTTCCTCCTCTAAACCGTTATTGATATGAAACATCTAAGGCAGTGGGGTAGAATGGCTGTTGGAGAGGGTGTCAGTCGCCAAAGTCGCATGCATATTTTTTATACAAAATTGTTTCGATGTTTTACATATAGTAACAATATATATCAATGCTGCCAGGCATCCCACCACGGCTCAATTTTTTTTATGATGTGGGTTATATTTTACTTTCAAGCTTTTTATAAGCTGGGTTAAATGACGACTTAAAAATAAGCCAAGTAGAATTAGCCTCAATGCCCCACTGGAGTTTACAATTCAGTTACAAGACTAATTCGGAGAATTCATTAGACGGAGATGCCCGCGGGCAAGTCTGCAGACATGCCCGCCAGACCTCGCTACTATAGGTCTATGCAATGTGTACACAGATATAGAAGAGAACTAGTTAAAGCCTTAAAATTCACTATTTTCTGAACATCAACTCATACGGCTGATCTCTACTTTCTTATGTCCAATATCATCAGTTAGAAAGAGACGCATACATATATCAATGCGACTTCAAAATAGATCAAAAAGTTCATCGTACCAGGACGCTCGAACAAAATTCTATGCAGGTTCATACAAATGCCCTGGTACTCAGTCTCAGAAATCGCATTGAGATGAAAGTATGCATCCCTTTCTTGCAAATGATATATGCACATAAGAAAGTAGAGATCAGTCGTATGAGGTGAGCGAAGATTTGCAAGGAGTTTTTATTGTGGGAGTGCTCACTTTGAACAAAATCTGTGCCTAATGTGAAACAAGACACCCCTATTTGGCCATTTTGTTAAGAAAAATCAGGCACAGATTTTTGTCTAAAGCGCACACTCCCTAATAAACACTACTTGCAGATTTGTCACTTTAACCAGCAAATAGCTTACTTTGACGTTACTTGAAGATGGTGAAATAGGCCCTTATTGTTTAAAGCCTACTACTAATCTAGCCTACCTAAGTACTATACTGTAGTGTTAGACATCTGACACAGAACCTAAGTCTGAACCTAAGTCTGAAGAACTGTCTGGGGAGACAAACGACTATCTCAACCTCAGATCCTAATTACAAGACGTGAGATAAAGACAGGAAGATATCTTAGGCGACCCAAACATTTATCAAAGCGCCCCTGAAATTACGGACACCCCTACTAAATCTAAGTATTTAAGGGGTGTAATAAATCTACGGAAACTTAAAGGGACGTTCGGACGTTGATTCATAATCGATGCCGAAAAAGTCATATACAGCAGTTAGGTTATAAAAGAGCGTTATAAGAAAATGTTTTCCATATTTTAATGGTATGTGTACATTTTTAAACATACAATACTAAAGGCATAACAGCATAAATATTTACATATCGATTACATAGAACGTCCTATTCCCCCAGAAAAATTACATTTTCTTAATGCTTTTTTCCAATACATTATGTAATTATGATTTGTTATTATGATTTATAAGTATAATTTTATACGTTATTTTCCTTATAATTGATAAGTTTTAGGTAGGAAGAGCGGTCCTTCCTTACTTTATTATGCGGTGTAACGCCACAGAATAAAAGAAGGTACCTAGGTGTAGTAGAAGAAGCATTTTATTTCTTCATCATTTTTTTTGTTTTACATAACCCCACGCTGGGCAAGGAGAATGGAGATCACAGGGCACAGCTTCTTGCACTGCCGACGCTGCTGCCCGTCTGATGCCAGGGGATTTAGCTGTGCAGCCTACATGGCTGCGCTATGCCGCCATCAGTCGGCCGCCAGAGCCTCGTCCGTTATTTAGCAGAATGCACCACGTGCAGGTGAGGTTGGCTTGGGTACCGAAGATGAATACTGGAACCCCGTACACCCCATAGCTCAAATCCTAGTCAAATTTAAGAAGAAAAATGTAACGGATAGAGAAGTGATTTCAACGATTTCTTTCAGTAGGTATACACATTTTTATTGAATAACCGTGGTGACCTAGTGGGACGTACATGCATGCATTCATATGCATTCTAAAAACTTATATGCGCTTTACGTTAGGAAAGCTGCTAAATTAGCACCGCACCTATTGACCATGTATTTTCTGTGGGTAAGGTCGACTAGGCTGGGAGGATGGTAGAGATGCTGTGCAAGTTTCCTAAATCTAACCATTTCCCAGATACTACACCGTCTTGGTTAGTGACTAACAGTATCACTTGGAGCCTAAGTTTTTCTAATCACTTATTTTTATCACAAAACACAGCATAATTCCACAGGCCGGACAAGTCTGTCGGAAGAATTTCCAATAATTCGCCCAGAGACGGGCAATATTAAAATAAGTTTTCGTATTTTCTCATTCAATTACGGTTTTCATTTTGGCGAGGTCTTTATAAGATTTCATTTCGGACTTGTAATTTGAGTGGAGTGTAGTGCCTCCTTTAATTTAAATGCTTGTTTGTTAATTTAATTAAAATTTGAAGTTGTAATACCGTATCTAAACCCTTTTTTCACTCTGTTGGTAACACTATAAAGTCAGAGTAGGTACTGCACAGTAGCTGTAACTAAAGAAAAACCTGATTTTATGTTATTATGGCTGATTCCTATAATATAACGTAACCAATGACGTTTCGTTTTCCCTTGAAAAATTGTCAAATATATGACGGTTGAAAAACTGCCAAAAACTTGTCAGTCTTTCTGGGGGAAACGAAGCGTTATCGGCTCAGATTATGGAAAAGAAATAGAAGAAATCTTAAAATTCATTCATGCTCTGAACATCAACTTATACGGCTGAACTCTACTTTCCTTTGTCCAATATCATCAGGTAGAAAGGGATGCACACTTTTCTCAATGCAAATACAAATTAGTTCAAATAGAAAATCGAACCTTAAGCCTCATTTACTAACTCACTTGCACACTGAAATGGTCGGTACCGGACCTTTATTTGCAAACTTTGACATTTTACCTGTCAAAATTCAAAAATCGTTAATTGACAAACTGTCAAACTTTGTAAAAACAGGCCCGGTGTGTATCATTTCGGTGTGTAACTGTCATGCAGTTTCATTAAATTACCCTGGTACGATTTAAAATTTGAAGTCACAGCAATCGCATTGAGATAAGTATGCATCCCTTTCTAGCTAAAGTTAAGAACATAAGAAAGTCGAGATCAGCTGTATGAGTTGATGTTCAGAGCATGAATGAATTTTAAGATTTTTTTTATTTCTTTTCCTTGTTATCGGTGACGGTTTATTAAAGAAATCAGCCATTAGACAAGCTCAGTTGTCGACTCTTACATTATCTAACTTTGACAGTTTGCTTGTCGAATCTTGAGCAACATCAAAAGTCAAAATATCAATGATAGTGAATACAGGTTCAGTGCCTATTATACTATTATTCGTGGCTATATTATTATGAACTTATATATCAAAATAATTAATAAATTAATAGGTACTAAATTTAATAATAATAATTCTATAAACTTTATTTCAGGCCACAATAGAATAAATAAAGATGGTGTTTTATTTATCCTACGGCCCATATAAATATATATCTGAGAGACTAACATACATATTAATATGGCACGTAGCGTCATGTCGTAGAGCACGTCCTGTAGCAGGTATTGCGGTGTGTTATTCAGCACTCAAAGCATCAAAACATCTAACTCGGTGACAGTCAAACTTTCAGTGTAATTGAATTTTATTGAATACAGGTTCATCGCTTTACTTTTTTTTGACAACTACGATAGCAAATACTAAGTATACTGTTGCCTCGTTTATGTACTCAAGCCTAAGCAATACAGGAATTTGCATTTATTTTAGATAGTCTATACAGCAGCAAATGGTAACTTTTACTCACTGCTCATTGTGCGGTACGCTACAGTGCCTGGCATAATTATGATTAATAGAGTAGAATTTCTCAGCTCCTAAACCATTGTTTTAGCCTAGTCGGCCTTACCAGCAAGAAAGTCATGGACAAAATATGTTGAGCGGACTAAGCCCTAGGTTTTTTTAAAATGCTATTCTACACCATTTTGAGCGCATGACACATAAAATCGAAACGAAATATCCATGTGCGCATGGAGTTTCGTACCCATCGAAAATCAAGTCGGGGGATATACCCATAAGCAACAACGGCTCCATCTGTCTGCTTTAGCAATAAGGCCCATTGTAAATAAACTGTTCCGAGTAATGGTTTAATCACACTATAGATAATGATGTGGTATCGAGCCCGCGGGAACAATGCCGTGGCGGCATTATTAATGCCATTATTTTGTGGTAAGTTAATAGGGTTACCTCTTTGGTCCCAATGTTGCAATACTTATATGCAAAAGTTTTTATTTTCAAACAGAAAACAGGTACAAACAATAGGTCTCTGCTTTGCTGTTATTTAGAGTTATGGGTACCTAATCGTTTCTTTTACTTATATTTATTATTATCAAGCGTATAACGTAATTTGTAAATGCCTAGATCGCACTATCGTATCAAAATATTATTAATTTTGCGTATATTAAACTTATTTAAAAAATATCAATCCAAAGGTTGTATGAGATTTTACCTTGGCAATAAGACAACCCAACTGTAGGTACCTTTTAATTTTCCTTCATAAGCTTCCATTTCTCTGGTCCTCCTACAATATGAGTTATCTGTGTTTAAGTAACTACCTTTCTCAATCTTTATCACTATTTCTTCATCTTTATTCTTCAAGGAAGATCTATCAAGAATTGAGAGTGAAAAAACCACATTAACCACCTCAGCATCAATTTTCTTACATTTATCCTTTTATTCATTTCTACATAGAAAGTATGGATGAAAGAAGACTGACGAAAAAACTATATAAGGCGAGTGTGAATGGGACAGTTGGAAGGAGAAGACTCTCCGATCAAATCAGAGACATGCTGAAAAAATGCCAGGTCCAGAGTGAAGACAAGAGTGAAAGAAGCAAAAGAGGTAAGCCAGGATCGTAGAAACTGATATCCGTGGTCTCGGTTTATCCCTCTAAATGAGAAATAGGCGTGACTTTATCTATGTATATAGTAGGTACTGATCTATCTTTAACTAACATCGATGAAAGGTTTTGTAACAGAACTTAAATTTCAAGAAGTGTTCTATTTATTGATGGCCTTCCCCCTAACTACCTTATTAGTTTCTAATTAGAATCCTCTCTTAAACTTTCCTAATAAGAAAAATGTAATGGGAAGAGGGGCTCAAGTTGTGAAAAAGAAAACGAAGGCTGGTATTAAATACTATTTTTTGTAACAATTCTAACAATGTCTATCTAATCATTACGCTTCTTTAGGGTAGTAGACGATTTTTATTAGTAAATATTTTATTAAAAGTAGGGAAGTACCTAGCTAATGATGGTATAAAAGTTTTTCCAAAATATATAATGTTACCTATTATAAGTCCTTACAATTGAGTTATTAAGTAGGAGCCTACCAAAACCATTTAGACTTACAAATACTTGGTTAGTATGTACCTAAATTATCAATTCTATAATGAGTTAATCTACCCACCTACAATAAATTATTTATTAGTAGATTTTTAAATGTATTATATTAAAAAATTCGGGAACCATCTAAACATGATTGTTTTCGTTAGTTGCATAAATGTAACGTGCTCATCTAAATAAAATACTACAACCTCCCTAGGGATCTTGCCAGTGTAAGCAATTGGCTCTCCAGAATCTTACGTAATCTCTTCCCCTATTCTTATCTACTGTCATCTACATACTCACACAAAACTGCTAAACCAACTAGGAACCACCTATAACACTATTCTACACGAATTATTGCTCTTCGATTGCGAGTCACTGACAGATTGACTTTGACAGAGAAGGCGCGAAAGCGGAATTGACAGTTTTTGTTTTTTTTTTAACAGCGGTAGTTCGAAGCATTCAGCCAGGGCGGTCGTGTTTTGATGGGGGGTGCAATGTTTACGTTGGAAGAGGAAAGCGCGCGGCCCGGCTGACGACTGCCGGCAGAGTAAAGCCTGCTTGGTTCTGCGCGCGCATTTCTTGGTGCGAACTGAAACCTGCGTCGATTTTATTACGTAGGTGTAAGGTTGAGTGGTTAAGGATCGCTGGGTACGTTGACTTAAATTAATCGGTTATCGTGGTTCATGGATGGACTTGGGGCCAGTTCCTAATTGAGATGTTTCATTCTCGGTTTGTTTTGGTGTATTGATTTGTTCGATTTATGAATGAACAACATAGAGTCTATGGTGTCTATGTCATAGACTGATCAGTAAAATGAAGCACAGTATGTAGGTAGATAGATAGATACAAGGTAATTCAATTTAATTGTAGCAGTTACACAAAATATTTGCACTTGACACTTGGCTAAATCTTTATCTCATAATATATTTATGCCACGTTTGAGTTAAGTGGTGAAGCTGCCTTATTTATTCATTTAAATTCTATAATTTACTTACTTTTTTGGTAGAAAGACTAAGTAAAGATTAAAAAAATTAAAGCAAGTGCAGCTTTCATACCGGCTTGACGAAGTGCGTGGCTTTAGGATAGTTTTGACAGATCACAAATCAAAATCAATCCAGACCTTTTTCTTTATGAAACTTTATAACTATAATAGGAAAAACTGAAGCTGGCATCTGTGTTGTCAACAATTACACAAAATAAATCATAAAAATATTAGAGAATAAAATAAAACAAAAATGAGTCAACCGCTGTTTGAAATGACTCTCTCATGAATCCTCCAACTAAAATGATGCTCTACATTTTTACTAACTTTGACAGTTTGCGTGTCATCAAAATGTCAAAGTAATCATATCATAATAATTTCATTAACACTGTGATAGTAAATTTAATACAGTAATCAGAATTGGCCACTAACCCGAATAAGAAACTTTCAAAAGTGAAATGATGGAGTATCAACTCTGTTTAGTAAGTTACTGTTTTGTTAACGTGTTGTTTCATAATAAAGATTGCCGTAATGGCAGGTGGCAGTTTAATGGAGCCGCTAATAATAAATGAGGTATTTGACTTGAAGTTATGAGCTGGTTTCAATGTGTTTTCTACAATATGATATACTTACTAAGTTTTCAAATTTTTAGAAACCTATGTTTTTATGCTTATGTACCTATGTATATTATGTAGGTAACCTATTATAGGTAGTAGTAGTAGGTATGTAGGTAATCGTGTTATGGTAGGTAGGTACTGAAACCTGTCCACTAACTGTTGGACTCATACACAAGCTCAAAGTTACATGATGGGCTATGTAGAGAGCTATGGCCGGAGTCTCTCTCTACGATAGAAGTCGCAATGATGAAATCCGTAAAAGAGTTTACCGAGATAGCTCTAAAAATTAGCAAGTTGAAGTTGCAATGGCCATGCATATAGCTCGTAGAACCAATAACAATTAGGGAATAAAGTTTTTCAAAGGGCGACAGAAATTAGACTCGTAAATAAGAAAAAGAAGAAGAATAAATAAATAAATAATGCGCAACGTAATCACACAGCATCATGCAGCCCCGAACTAAACAGAGCTTGTATTATGGGAACCACATGATTGATATACTTACTACACATATATATTTTTTTTGTAAATACACACATATCATTCATAGAAAACACCCAGACCCGAGACAAATATCTACAGAACATGCAAACATTTGCCCCCAGCGGGAATCGAACCCGCAACCTTTTGCGTCTCAGGCAGACCTTCGCCCACTGAGGCAGTCGGAGAGGAGCGTCGGAGGGAGGAGGAAGAAGAATTAAAAAAATACATTTTTTTAAGCTTGAGAGTTACATAAAAAAACATGAAATGAATCAGGCACCTACTCACTAAGACAGGCATGGCACGGGGTCAAAAGTCTCCATTTCAGCATATTGCACAGTGTTGCCATAAAGTGCAACTCTATGCAGCGCCAGTAATTTTGACAATGAGGACATATAGATATCAATTGTCTTCTCTACCGTGGTGTACACATAAAAATGGCATGATAAGATGCCTGTCATTTAACCGGCACCCACACGCTTCAAACAGATATTTTTCATTTATTTTTCACTTCACTTCACTTCTTTATTAAATGGCTTCTGGGATAGTTGTCCACAATTTCGCCAGTATCAAGTATTATAATTGTTCATAATAATATGAGGCAACGTAGTACGGTTTATAAGTCCAGTCGTCCAGTCTTCGGTCAGGTCCTGTTTTCTGCTATAGCCATGGCGACTATAACAAATGACGATCGGCGCACAATTTTCTTCATCAGAGAATTCCCGTTCAATCTTCTTTTATTCCATTTCATTAATACTTGTGTCTTATAACTAACATTTATCGGATAAAATACCATGAATATTAAACGACATACATTAGAAAAACACTAGAAAATAAAATTTAATAAAATTGACAACCGTCGTTCAAGATGAAAAAAATGGTGTCCTTCATTTATTTTTATTTTTTCTCTTCCGAAATGTTTGACATTGTCAGAAATTGACATCACGAACATTGTCAGAATTGTGACATAAACTTGACACAAAAGCTTCAATCAAGGAGTGAGGTGTAATAGGCATGGTGGTACGAACTAGCCTTTTGCAAAGAGCCCTTTACTTCTTGGTCTTGGATTTGTCCAACAAACTCATAAAAAACTTGACACCAGAGTTCATCAGTATTTAAACACTTTTTCTTACAAAAATAATAAGGTCTTTGCTCCATTTATTACATAAATTATTATGAAAAAAACCATTTAGAAAACGTTTAAATAAAGTGATCCGTTAATAATTGAGTAGTAGTCTTTTAATCGTCTCCTCGAAAAGGTTTTAATAATTTATGAAAATACTAAGCTTTTTTAAATGGAGAAAAATTACTGACATGATAATGCGCTTAAGGTACCAACTGCTAATGTATCTACTTAGTCTACTTTCTGTGCAAATGAAAGGTAATTTATCGAAAGTCATCTCTATACTGAAATACTTATGGGTAGCACACACGTTACGTGAAATCGTTAGGATCGCACTGTACAGTTTAAACTGCACCGATTAATTAAAACGTGTTGAAAACTGACTTGAAAACTAATTATTATAGGCCAATCACGTAATTTGGTTGCTATCAAAGGTTTGATACTAACAAATAAATGATACTATCAAGGTAAAGCGATCGATCACGCATCTTGTATCATTTTCGACCGCTATCTATGTGTTGCAATACTAGTTTACCAACGTAGAATTCCTGCAAATCAATTTAAAGTAAGTACAATTTGTAGTAGGAACCGAATACATACAAATTATTAACCTTTTATTATGCTATTTACTCTAACATTACATATTGTCGCAATCGTTTCTTGTCAAAGACGTAGTTTTGATGCTATGCGGTTTTTATTGCAATGACGCTCCCACGCGCTTTGACAGGTGCGACTAGGTTTTGATTGCAACCAAAGTTACGCGATCCTCAGTACCTATCACGAATATTTTAACCTGACGTATCGTAAGGGTAACGAAAAAATTTAACCAATGACTAAACGTTATTTTGAATATAAGCTTTCCCAATGGCCAAAATGTTACGTCTACGATACGAATACTTTTCCGTTCCTTATCGAGACTCTGTAAGGCGAACACAAATATTTCAATCTGAAGGACCTTTTTTGAAAATGCGTTATGCACATACTTCAACTAGGGTAGAGTGGGAGGGGTCTATCGGACTCTCCGTCGGCAACTAGCTCTCGCTAATTCGGCGGCCTACCGATTAGAAACCGCGCCGTGTTCCGTCTCTCATCGTAGTGCTAATGTATCATCCTACCATTCGATGAAGGTTTCGGCGCTGCAGTAACACTTGACGGGGTCATGGGGTTGCAGTAGTAGCCAACAACATTTTCAAGTTCCAAGTTTCATTTATTTAACGTAAAAAAATAACATTACAGATGCTTACGATCTAAGGCGTTACATTTACGGAGTCGGACACAGATAAACAACTAACATTTTACAATAATAGAAAGAAAGAGAGTGGGTACCTACCATAGAATTTCATAAATTAAAATATAACAAAAAAAAATATAAATACAAAGTACTTACTTAGTTGCCTACAAAAAAAAAGAATCTACACTTCCTCATTGGCCAAAATTTTACGTCTACGGTACGAATACTTTTTCGCTAATCTTCGTGTTCGATAATCTTAATCTGATGGTTAATTCCCGTAATAATAAAACAAAATTTGATCGAAGTAAGACTGAAGACAACGTCTACCATTAGGTTATGCCATGAAACTATTTAGATCTAAGCTATGATTTAAGAAAAATCTGTTCAGCTGTTTGACGATCATGAGATAAATCTATTTATTTATTGATGAAGGGATGTGAGAAACTTCCACGTGTCTGCTAGATTCGAAATTTTGGTATGCTAATACTTCAATAATTTCGCTAGAACATGGTAAGTACACTTGAAATACTGCAACGTCACCTGGAATCTGCAACTCCTCGCAAACTTGCTGCAGAGGTATCGTGTTGGGGCTCATTAGAATGTTCTCGGGCTTAGGTAGTGGTGATAAGGAACTGATGATGGAGTAGGAAAGTGAAATGAGGCTTCTTAATCTATGGTTTTGGTTATGGAGGAAAATATTGTTTTGCTTCAAATAATAGGCCATGAGTATAACTGCTGAACAGTTTCAGCAAATGAAATAGCAATGAGTAGATTATTAAAAACAGTATGTTATCTGCCTAGATGACAGGATTAATTAGTACAATAATGATAAATTTACTTTTAAACTGTATATTTAGCTATAGACAACATAATTACTAATTCATTTTATGAAAAATGTCTTCGAAACAATAAATACTACGACTTATTGTAGGTAAGTAGGTACCTACATTAATTATCTTAATATATTCTTATAGTTAACGGTCTCAATTTAAGTAAAAATAAAATAAGTAGGTACTTTTTACAATATTTTAGTTATTTAATTATGTTATTATTGTCATACCTAATAATTTATCACTGCGGACTCTTCTAGTGATGCTTACCTGAAAACAGATAAAATTACTTGAATACATGATTTTTAATAGGTAAGTTTATATAATTACATATCAATATAAATACATATTAATAATAGCAAACTGCCCTGGGAAGGCTCTAAGAGCAACAAAATAATAAATGGAAGGGGCATACAACCATTTTTGATAAATCATTGAAAATAATCTTGGGAGACTATGTTCAGCGGTGGACTCCCACAGGATGATGATGATGAAATATGTAGTATTAGTTTAGTTTTCCCTAGTTGGGAAAATAATGAAACTAGTCAAACACACCTTTACATATTGCCAGCGCCATCTCTACAACGGTGCGGGAACTATATTGCCTGAAAATTTGAACCTGTTTTCAGGAAACTGGCAGTAGTCGGCGGCTTACGTTATTTCCGCGTAGCATTTGTAGATGGCGCTGTCATGGTTTACAGTAAAGGGGTATCTTCTAAAAACAAATGGATAAATAATTCATTCTGAAAAAACTGCGTAAACAGTTACAAGTTTTTAATTTATAACAAACTGTTAAAAGTTTAGGGATTATGGGCATATCATCCTTCATTGGGGGTGACCTATGTCCAGCCGTTGACTGATATAGGCTGGTTGTTGTTTGTTTATAAGTTACTTTAATTAATAATACTCATTATTCAGCAGGTAGGTAGGTCCTTCAAACTTCAAGATGGTAGATTCTGTGATAAAATTAAACGATGTTTTCACCGACGCGACCTATAATTACCCCAAAACCATAGACGATGGTCTCTGACACATCCACATCGTCCATCGCTGACTAAGTCCTTGGTTTTCAATATCAAATGAAGTGCTCATGTTGCCTGAACTAGCCTTCCGCACGTGACTTGGCTCGGTACCCTTGTGTAAAATAGCATCTATACTCACACATGCTATCTCAGCATGTTATTCCAGGAGTTTTATCCTCGGAAACGTTCAAAAAAATCCCATCATGGACATGACGTCCACATCAAATGGCAACCACCTAGAGCCTTCCCACTTATAGCTTGGGGTGTGCTCGGAAATTTATGAAAAATATCCGGGAGATGTCGTATTCCAGCCGGAGTTTTGGACTTTTGTGTGTGTTTAGATGTGTGACAAAGAGTCTGCCCAGATGGGCCTTTTACTCGAGCGAGTTGGTCGCGCGATTGACATGCGTATCCAACCAGGCTTGCTAATATATGAACGCACGTCACATACCACGTGACATTTAGCAAGCCTGATTGAATACGCGTGTCAATCGCGCGCCCAACTCGCGCAAGCAAATCGCCCATCTGGGAAGGCTCTCAGTCATACAAATCTCCTAATATAAGTAGGTATTCTATGTTTTATTCAAATTCTTTCAACCTTTACGGGGTAGTTGGCCGTAGTGGGATTAAACCAATCACAAACACACAAACTTTTACATTTAGAATATAGGAGTGACGCTTTACTTTCATAATGGAGCCTTTATCGGGTCAGCTTTTTCGGGTTGAATGGGTGACCGCTATTACTTAGTAGCATTTAGATCAAATAGTTTCAACATTTAAGTACCCACATATTTAGCCATATCGAAAACGTTCAGGTGACCGTAAACACCAAGCAAGCTAATACTTAAAAAGAAAAAATCGTACAGCATTAAGATATTGTACTAGCTACTATACTAGCTATTGTATTATCTACAAAAAGTGTTGCGACAGCATATTATGTCTAGCTGTTATAGTTATGTCACAATAAGTGTTCTTTTATTTTAAAAATTATTGATAGAGATAATTCATTCCTTTAATGGTCTAAAGCAATATTGCCTTTCTGACTAAACCGATTTGGAACAGATAAAAATTGTAGCTAGCTGAAAGTAAGCACTCATTGAATGATACAACATTACAGCGACTAGTCCTAAATTGTATACATATTAATTCTTTTATATGTATGTATGTAGGTACATGTACCTACATAGAATCTTGGTAAGTAGATCTATACATAAAGCTGGTATGTATGCACATATTATAAATAAAACGTTCGTTCGTCGCGACGGTGCCGGTAAAATCTCGACATGAAGCCAATCAAGGCACTCTTACTAATTGAATCCTTGATGGTATAATCGATCGGTTGCCGTTCTAGCTTTAATAAGCTGAGAGCATGAAAAACTCTTCTCAGATGAACTTTAAGATGATAGGTGTTTTGTAGGATACTTACGTGTCGTCGCGTTGTAAGTCTAACAGCAAACTATTTCTGTGAAGCAGTTTTACTTCTTCTTTGTATGACCTAGTGGCCAACTCTGGTGATGGGGTTTTTAGGCACCCGAAGGCCTCCAACATTGCTTAACGACTGAAAAGCCGGGACCAACATCTTATCACACCGTATTACCACGAGGAAATATCACACGAAAACTCCCTTACAATAAGAACTGATTAGCCGTGGGTTAATCTAAACAGCTGTTTAAAACAGTCGTTAGTTTGCTACATAAAATAAGGGCCATCTCTTTGATAGGTAAAACAAAAAAATTCTTGAGTGTACCTTGGTAAAATGAGTAAAAAACAAGTATTAACAGAACAGGCACAGCCTCAATAGATGGATTGAGGACGATACATCATACCACAATGTTAATTGAAATATGAACGCTTGGCTTTAGTCACACCATTGGATTAGTTATGATTTTAATAAATGCATAATTTTTTTCTGACCTGGGAAATCTGAAAAGGAATCTAACCGATCTAATTGAATAATATCGAAATGAAAGCACATTGCATTTCATCATTATCATCATCACCCTATTGCAGTCCACTGCTACCAGCAGCCATACGCAGATCGTCACTCAATGTGACCGGAGGGTGTCCGTCCTACACTACGTTTGCCGAGACTAGGTTCCCTCTCAAGAACTCGTTTACCCCAATAGTATTCTCGGTTTATTATCGGTTCTTCGGCAGACATGACCAGCCCACTGTCACTTCATCTAGCTTGTTATGAACTTCTTTCTCAATGATGTCGACAACTTTAGCATTTTTGAATTAATTTAATTAATTAATAATATAGAAATGTTTAAAATACTTAATACTTAGATACGTTTCAGGAATAATCACCTCAGAAGCTTGTGTCAAACAGAACTATGGGAATCTATGAATCTCTGTTTGGTATTGTGAAGCTTATAAGAGTTGAAGTTTAACGTGTACTTTTATTTCCTTGTATTTGGTGGCTAAGTAATTAATAATAATTAATAATACGTTTTTTGGCTTAGTGGGAGTATGTCTTGAGATTTAACGTGAGGTTTTCTTTCCGAACACCCTGCGCACATTGGACGACAAATGTCAGCGATCATACATTTTGTTTAAAGCTCCGCACACACGGCAACAATCGCGACGGCAATATATGACAGACGCTGGCGACTAAGCGCGACGACAAAGCGTGTCGTGTTTGCGAGGTCTGGTAAAGTTTATTCTAGTTTATTAAAAAAAAGGTATGGTGATGACGACGGACGAAGATGTATATACATAATGGGGAAAAATTCGTGATTAAATGTGTGTGTGTTTTTGTTACAATTTGTGACGTTGCTTTTCATCTAGTGGTTCCTTTATTACAAGCTCTGCTTACGTTGTAGGTGTATGATGTGCTAATGTAAAAAACTTTGGGTACTAAAAAACACAACTGTCGATCTCAAGCAGGAAGCGGGCATGACGTAGAGTGTCATGTCCAAGGTCCTCACTCAACATGTTAAAAATGTGCAGCAGTATTTATTTATTTAATGTGACGACATGGTTAAAAAGGTGTGAGGTAACGTGAGGTGTGAATGCTTCGATACACATCGGGAGAGGCAACCGATCGCCCCATTCGTCACTGTCTCCCGCCAATGAACCTGTATTCCGATAAAGTCTAGATTGATTTTGCTCTATGTATTTTATTTATCTATAGTCGACAATTCTGTTGTATGTGAGAACTGCAGATAAAGGTCTCGGGCTTTTACTGTTTTCCCAATGATTTTGTCCAATAATTCTTTCTCCGTTTTTCAGGCGCCTTCTCAGGGCGTGTCTTTGCTTTGCAGCAGTGCAAGACGCTGCTTTGACTAAGTACCTCAAGTGATCGTATTGGTGTCACAACAGATCCTCGTTCTGAGTTAGGTTCAGCAAACGATTTTACCAATTCTAGTACAAAATACGACCCAAAATTAGAATATACGTCGCTACTTGCAGCCAACTTCCGAGGGACAAAGATACTTTGTGCTTAGTAAATATTTATGGTATTTATTTACACCTATATATTGCTATACTTTTAGTTTTAAGTTGACCCTATTGCTATACAGTGCTACCATCATAGCTTACGTACCAAGGCAATGTCGTAAGTTACATTTAACAGTATACACATGGTATACACCCAACACACGTTGATTGTCAAAAGTGTTACTTGTTCGTTTCTTGTAGTCATGACTAAACATTCGCATCTTTTCTAGAAGAGTTCTACTTACAGCGTCAAGTGCTAACTTTCTGATAGGACGCTTTAGTGCTTTAGTGCCTGGGTAGATGGAGTAGACTTGCTCAGCATCTATACCGTCATCTCGGCCTTAGCCATAGGAAAGATAGAGCAATACGTGTAGAGCTATTGAGCCGCAGGTTTCCTCACGATGTTTTCCTTCACCGTTCACGTGGTAATGCACACAGTCATATTTATTAGAAATTGACTGACGGTATAGGAATCAATTCATCTGTATCAAGTTCACAAATAGTTCTATATTTACTTAATTATGATAATGAACACGCCCGCACTTCCACGAGTCCAATTCGAGCCTGCAATTATGGGATTTATATTAATGTAAGTTAGAAAATGATGGTAGGTAAGTATTAATTTCAAAACGCTTGGTCTTGTTCTTCTTCTTGGTATGAGCTAGTGGCCTACCCTGGTGCAGAGTTTCTAGGCCACCCATCTGTGGCCGATACGGCTCCGATACGGCTTAGCAACGAGACGCTAGACGGAGTGATCCACGCGCGAGTAGAGTAGCGCGTAATCAATTGCGCGATTTCTGAGATAATAGAGCTACATTATTGCGCCCACATGCAGTACCACATTTTGAATCTGGCATTACTAGCAAAACACGCAGCTGCATGTGGATGCAATGGAAATCACGCGTGTGGCTGTGATCTACGTGCGCCTTGATTTGCGCGTAGATCACTCCATTTTGACTGGCATAACGTGCCTTCCAATGCAAAGAAGCGATGAGATCTAAATGTACATAGACACATAGTGACCAGTCGGAGCTTGAGGCGGAGTGATGTTTTAACTGAGATGATCGGCTAAGAACACACACGACGCATCCTGTACTAGCAGCCTTTTGCAGATTGCCGCTCCACCTGCCTTCTATGCCAAATCGCGTTTAATTCATATTTAACTCTTGTTTTGTATATTTGTACTTTTTTGAATAACGATATTATTTATGCTAACGAAGTATTTATAGTTGCACAAAATAATAAAATGAAATGGCCTAAGCAAAATATGTTTATTGAATCTAGAAAATTGTCAAAGACGCAAACAAATAAAATTTATCATCCGACTCAGCAATTTATACAAACAAACAATCTTCATTTTATTTGTTCAATTCCAGGACTTAGACTAGATATTTGGATAGATGCCAAAAGACTATAGTATTTATATATTTCTATCATGCTTTCAGGGTTTTAGGAATCACATAAAACAAAACTCCTTGATCTTTCAAAGGTCATAGCATTTCTAAACAATGCGCTTAAATGTAAATTCTTGTCCCTTAAGAATGCGGCGAACGTCGCACGCAAATTCAATTCAAGACGCGGGCAAAGGATCGCTCCGTATATCGCATCTCTGTTTAGCTGATGGATGATTCAGCCGTGCGGGCGGGATAGCAATATTGGCCGTTCATAATTTTCTAAGAATTTGGTTGTGTTCCGTAATACCAAAAATGATGACTGAAAACTTTATGTATTCATTACAAAGTATTGTTATTCTGTAACTAGATAATATAAGCTATGTTCCGACACGCAAGATATTGTTGTTTTTAATACGAAACAAAGAGGAAGAAAAGTGGTCAATTTTGGCATAAAAATGTGCAAAATGCTTTTAATACATTATAGGTAAGTATTTTGTAAAAAAACCTATCCAGGATCCTAGATAAATTACTATTGGAATACATATAATACAATAATATAGTGGAAATATGCTTAAATTTGAAATAATTTTGGTATTACGTTTGTATGGACAATTCGTCCTCCGCCTCCCTCCGGAGGCCCCTTAAACACTGTAACGTCTGTAACACTTAAACTGTCTGAATCCAAAGACAATTATGCATTAAATCTGCTTTTGTTACATCAACAACAACAACAAGAACTACGATTATCTTAAAAAATAATAAAGTGGAAAAAATGACATAAAATATAATCATCATTATCACCATCAGCGTATAGTAGTCCACTGGTGAACTGATGATGAATACTAATAGGTCCCTAAAAGCTTATGTTGCTCAGGGCAACACTGTAAATCAATGAATTTCCTTCGCATGTTCAATCTAAGGTAATATGTCCGCAAATATTTGCTGGCACCGAACAATAAAGACAAAGTTACGGTGGAACCCCACATATATAGCCGGTATAGTAGCCGGCAGTGTATTATAACACAGTATAACATGCTGTTATAGGAACAGCACCGTTATAGCGTAGTTTCAAATCTGAGAAGGTTGTTTTGCTTATCACCATCAAACGAGTCTCAAAATGAACTCGTACTGGAGGAATAATTACAGATAACCTAGCAAATAAAAGTTGATTTTGAAGATGCGAGGTCTTCACCATTTTACTAGCTGACCCGACAAATTTTTGGTCTAATTTTAAGTGTTGATAGAAAAAGCCTTTGTTTGATGTTTTTCAAACAGTATTTTGATGAAAATATGAAGTTCGACCAACGAAGTCAAACAAAGATCGTTTAGAGTTATAAAACATTTCATAGGTTCTTAAATATACGCACTTTCAGTTGTCTCCTATATTCCAATTTAATTCCTAAAAACAAAAAAATATTGCCGATTTGCTTCATTATTTTCAGCTGTTCTAAGTGACGCGTTTACCAACGAAAAGCATATAACTTTTATATATATAAAAAACTGAATTCCAGCCTTTGTTAGCCATAAATTACCGTCCCTAAACCTTTACCTAAATACAAGGTACCTTATAAAATACCCAGGAATACGAATAGCCTTACGAATGTAACAAATCACGTCAGGGTTGCAATCTACAACTTATCCTTGAATTATTCACCGACGAAGGAATTGAAAGAATAGACAAATTAGATACATGCTGTAAATGACAAGGACAAATATATCTACACTTGAGGGTCATAGGAATAGAAGACGTCCTCTGACGAGATGGGTCAACCTTGTCAGAAACATCTTTAGAGGTGCCACCCAGACTAGCGCAGGATCGAGGTGAGTGGCAAAATCAAAGTCCTATGCTCAGCAGTGGATCGAAAATGACTGCTGCGTCCTCTGACGAGATGGGTCAACCTTGTCAGAAAGATCCTTAGAGGTGCCACCCAGACTAGCGCAGGATCGAGGTGAGTGGCAAAATCAAAGTCCTATGCTCAGCAGTGGATCGAAAATGACTGCTGCGTCCTCTGACGAGATGGGTCAACCTTGTCAGAAAGATCCTTAGAGGTGCCACCCAGACTAGCGCAGGATCGAGGTGAGTGGCAAAATCAAAGTCCTATGCTCAGCAGTGGATCGCAAATGGCTGCTGATGCTGATGATCATATCTACGTGATAAGACCGCCCATTGTACTTTCGTTATTGTTATGTATGGGATAATATTTTTTTTGTATGGAACCCTAATTTTTTTTTTCGAATCCTTATATAAAAATATACCCTGAGCAACATTAGTTTGAGCGCGAACCCTCTACGACCTATAGTTTCTGAGATACATGGGGGGTGGGGGTGAAAGGGGGTGAAAAGGGGAAATGTCAGATTTTTCCTGAAGTCGCCCCCACTCCCTCTATACGAATCCACCAAAAATTTCAACCCTACGAGGTTGCATCTGGGAGAACAATCATGTCAATCAGTCAGTGAATCAGTGAGTCAGTGGTAATCGAGCTATATATAGTATAACTAGAGGTTGGGTGGTGCGCGAGCTGCACGCAGCTCGCGGTTTATGTTTTGATGGAAGAAGCAATCAAAAAAGATATTGATGTGGCAGAAGCAATCAAAGAGAATATTGAAGAGAAAGAAGCAATCAACGATGATATCGAAGAAAAAGATGCCATCAAAGCAGATAGCGAAGTGAAAGATGTTATTAAAGAAGATATCGATGTATGAGAAGCAATCAAAGAGGATATTTAAGAGGATGATGCTTTAACAGAGGATATTGATGTAAGAGAAGGAATAAAAGAGAATATTGATGTAAAAGAAGCAAATCGAAATCGAAATCGAAATCGAAATCGAAATCGAAATCGAAATCGAAATCGAAATCGAAATCGAAATCGAAATCGAAATCGAAATCGAAATCGAAATCGAAATCGAAATCGAAATCGAAATCGAAATCGAAATCGAAATCGAAATCGAGATCGAAATCGAAATCGAAACGAAATCGACCAACAACTACCCTACAACTACCCTACAACTATTCTACACCTACCCTACAACTACCCTACACCAACCCTACACCTACCCTACCCCTACCCTACAACTACCCTACAACTACCCTACACCTACCCTACAACTACCCTACAACTACCCTACAACTACCCTACAACTACCCTACACCTACCCTACAACTACCCTACAACTACCCTACAACTACCCAACAACTACCCTACACCTACACCTTCACCTAACCTAGACTATACGATTCCACCAAACATCGACACATGTCATTAAAGTAAAGAAAAAAAAGTTTTGTATGAAGGGGTGAAAATTTTGTATGGGAGAATTTTTTTTTTGTATGGAACCCTAAATTTTTTTATCGGATCCTTGTATTAAAAAGCACCCTGAAAAATATTAGTTTGAGCGCGAACCCTCTACGACCTATAGTTTCCGAGATACATGGGGGGTGGGGGTGAAAAGGGGTGAAAAGGGGAAATGTCAGATTTTTCCTGAGGTCGCCCCCACTCCCTCTATACGAATCCACCAAAAATTTCAACCCTACGAGGTTGCATCTGGGAGAACAATCATGTCAATCAGTCAGTCAGTGAGTCAGTGAATGGTAATCGAGCTATATATAATATAATTTATCCAAGTTTCTGTAGAGTTTTGAGTTTAAGAAGTATCGAGGCACTTTTTCTTTCGGTCGATGACCTTTACGCATAATTAAATTAATATACCTACATTTTTTTATTTTTTTAACACCAAACGCAGGGTCTGGTAAGGACTCATGGAGCGCAGTGTGTTAGGGTTGAAAATGCACGTATCCTGTCACGACACGACGCTGCGCTTAAAAACTAATAGCAGACATGGGCAACTGGAGTGCTGGACTAACTAACGTGGGATTAGGCGGGTCACGTGAGCCGAACGCACCCTGATAAATGAACATCGATCGTCTTTCTAGGCCGACTGTAATTTTTTTCAAAATTCAGAAAATGTATCAATTATATTTTTCCTCAAAATAAATCTATAGTTTCCTAAGAACAAAACCTGCTAACTACAATAGAAAAGGTTGCAGCCTTTAACGAGCTAAAATTTTGCCGCAACATGTATAAAAACCTTGTCCTGGCAATAAAGAACAAAACAAAAAAAAAACTAATTTGGAGCAGTCGTTCGGAAGTTATGCGCGTACATACATTTCGGCGATTCATTTTTAGGGTTACGTTACCGAACCGGTCAAACGAACCCTTAGGGCGCTTGTGCACTGCAAGTAATTTTACTGCCCGGCAATCCGATTTTTTCCGGACCGATATGGCAGATCATACATTTATATAGTAGCTTGTGCACTACCCGTAATTTTACCGTCCGACATTTTACTTTTCTCCATTCCGGGCCGTCTTTTTCCGGTCCGAGATGATGACAATGAAAAACGTGCCTTATGCACTGCGTCCGTAAAGATCATGAGCGGGTACGATGGGCGCGGGGGAGGGGGGTCTGTGTCTCCAACTACACCGTAATTAGGGTAGATCTACCGAAGTTCTTACTAATGTACCACCAACCGTAGCTATGTTACTACGGTAGCTATTGCTACCGTAATTTCGCCTCTCCCAAAAAAGTTCATTATTTTTATGCATGAATGCTTTTACAATATATATATTTACATTTTATATAATATTTATGTTATTAATATGTATTTATATTTTATATGTAATATTTATATTAATTATTTTATATTTGAGACAACCCACAACCGTAGGACAAGGGCATGTCACAAGCGGACGATGTGGATTTATTTTAACAATATGACGGTATAGCCCCAAATACTTATTTCAAGAAGTCATCGTTAGAAAAAAGATACAAGATCACCCAGGGCGATAATTATCCTACATACTATTCTTATGCAGTAGGTAGCTGTGAATTAATGCTTTAACATGGTGGCGGTAAGTCTCAAAGACTACCCTGATGCACCTTTAGAGATGGCTTATGCCATCGTTTGAAAAAACGATACAATTTCACTGGTCAAATACTGGTCGTAACAAAATTGTGGGTAGGTACTCACTGCGAAATTTTCCAACGGGCGAAGGTGACCTTGAAGAATTATTTAATTTCTCTTTCTTTCTTACACGCGAAATGAAGGTATTTACGTAACCTAAACACTATCTGCACTGTACGTTTAAAACTCAGGAAAAGTTTCGTTCTAATGTGGTTTACTTCTAAGAACAGGGTAAATGCTCAAAAATAGGCTTGACACCGATAAAACGTACTTGTTACGACTTGCGCGTATTTTTATTATTCTAAACTAGTATATACATTTTTCAAGATCATGTTGAGTACTAGGAGGGCTGACCAATAAACATTACAATAAACAAATTGCCACCCCAACACAAACAAGCCATAAAATTATTAATTAATTTATTTACGGATATTTTTAACTTAGTTACATTTTTGTATTTTATGAAGATGAAATTTAATTCACCTACTAAAAAACTACTACAACTTGCTAACTAACAAACGAGGCTCTGGCCATCGGCTGATTGTAGCAATGCACGGCTTATAACATCGGCACAGCTAAATTCCTTGACCACTGTCGGGCAGCAGCATCGGTGGTACGAGAAGCTGTGCCTTGCAATCCCCAACCTGCATGCCCAGCGTGGGGATTATGGGCATATCCCCTTTCTTATAGGGAAGGCCTTTGTCCAGCAGTGGACTGAATGGGCTGATTTTGTTATCTGGGGTAAAGAAAAGGACATAGGCCACACCTTCCATCCAGAAAAAAGTATTGCGATCAAACCTACGGGCAAAAGCTTGTATGTTATATAGTAATAAGGAGATCAGGGTCTGATGATGAAAGCAAAATTAGAATATTTGTTTTTTTTTAGACCTTGGGATCGGATCTTTTTCTGTTTGACTGCCGGCAACACTGTGCCGGACAGTTATATTCCTTGTAGTGCACAAGCCAATCATCCGTTTTTTACTGCCTCATCGGAACGGAAAAAATCGGGTTGCCGCGCAGTAAAATTCCTTGAACAAGTGCACTTATGGTGCCGCTTTGTCCGTCCGTCGGTCTGTCACAGCTGATTATTTCAGGAACTACTAAGCTACCGACGACACCAACTGATTAACAATAGATTGATTTAATTGCCAGTAAAAAAAAATATTTTCATTTTTATCCTCAAAAGGTCTAAAATCAGAAACGTTAAAATTCCGGATGAAGGTTGGGGATCACTAGGCACAGCTTATCGTACCACCGATGCTGCTGCCCGTCAGTGGTCAAGAAATTTAGCTGTTCCGATGTTATAAGCTGTGCTATGGTAATTAATAAATAATTGTATGGTTTGTTTGTGTTGGGGTGGCAATTTTAAATGGGGACTTATCTATAAATCTTCTCCTCTCTTTTTCTGTAAGTATAATTATGTAGATCTAGGTAATAAATAAAACAATGTATATTACAAATTTCATCCAAATCCGTTCAGTACCTAGTTTTTTCATGAAAGAGTATTAAACATCCATCCATCCTCACAAACTTTCACATATATAATGTTAGTAGGAACGATGTTGGATTACTGGATTGGTAGGATCTTAAAATACCGAGACGTAATCCACCGAGAAACCCACTTGGAACTAAAATCACCGGAAACATTTCCACGACTGAGCCCTGCCCGGAATTACCCCGACTATTGAGCTCTATAAACCTCCTGGAATTGCCCCTATTCCTAAGCACTGCCGATAATGGCTTCCAATGAAAGCCTTATTACAACTCGTACAAAATAAAGTACAGATTGATCAAGTGTGAGCTTCACCTACTCGTATAATACCGGAATTCGGAACATCTCTGCCTCGCCATAGTTCGGCGGCGTTTAGAAGTAGTTTTCGTTACGCAGCAGCAAAATGCTGGAAGCATATGTGGCATATGCATATGCTTCCAGCATTTTGCTGCTGCGTAACGAAAACTACCTGACTGACGTGAGGAGTGTACACGATAAGGCTACGGTACATTATAGGTAGTGGATTCATTATGGTATGCTATGCTCGGGGTACTGCGACACCATGGTTGCCTGGCGCATGAGTTCGCAGCCAAGCGCGGCTACTATCTACTAAATAATTATGATAATATCAAACAGGACGTGTTGGCCAACATCACTGCTGGTTGCGACAGGTTCAGCATAATAGGACATTTATAGGCTTATTAGACCACGACGGTATTCAGTCTGTCTTACACTTATAAGTTAGTAAGACTGTCTTACTAAGATAGACTGAATACCGCGTAGTCTAATAATGTACAATTCTCACTTACCGGCGCGTGTCGGAGCGCGTCGGAGCGCAAAGCTGCGTAAATTGCTGTTTCAATTGCCTCTATCATGTTTTAAAATGCGCTCCGATGCTCTCCGACGCGCGCCGGTAAGTGTGAATCGTACTTAGCCTATTACTGTATGCGGACCGCGTCAAGAGCTTCAGCGTGGTGTTTCAGTCGCCGTGTGCGGCACTGCAGCAGGACATACGCAGCGCGCACGCTCCTACTAGATACTCATTACAAACAACAAGACTGGAGACACTGCGAGCATGGCCAACTGTTCACCTACCTCTCCTACACAAATTGAGCTACCTACTATGTGCTACCTACCTGCCGGATGCGTTTGCAACATCCAAATAGTTTGTTCAGTGCATTGTCTGTCACAACAAATGTGCTTCGGGCTCTATTGTTGTAGAGCCAACCCATTGAGCAAACGGGGCTAGCTGACTGCTGCAATAGCACAGCTTGACACTAGCATGGCTACATTCTCTGACCGACTTCCACGGTGCGAGTAGTTGTGTCCTGCCGCATGCACTGCCGCAGGCACCTACCCGCATGCCCAGCGTGGGGATTATTGGCATATTCCCCTAAAATGATGTATTACGCCAAAAAGAAATAGACTCTAGTTCCCGGCCGCCCCGCTATTGCTGGCCATACAGGTAGCGGCCATGATAACGGCGGGGCAGGGGGTGCTAGCAATCTCCGGGTTACCTCTGGCTACCTAAAAAACCTGACTACGTACAGTTAGCGTCAAAAGTAGCTGATCAAAAACTAACTTCCACAAGTACCTATTGACTCATTAAAATTTCAAAATAACCTGTCTTATTTATTTTTCACCATTCATTTCATAAACACTCTCGTCAATGTTTCAGAAAAGTAAAAAAAATAGTTGTCTGAATAATCAGATGCAATCACAGATAAAGAAGAGAACTAGATGATGTAGTCTTAAAATTCACTGTGCTCTGAACGTCAACTCATACGGCTGACCTCTACTTTCTTATGTCCATATATCCTCCTCCTCCACATAATTAACAACAGAGTCAGATATTACCTAGACTGGCAAATTCCGCAGGAGCAGGCGGGTTTCGTTAAAGGGAAAGGGACACGCGAGCAGATACTGAATGTAAGACAACTAATCGAAAAGGCCTATGAATTTAACATACCATTCACAATGTGCTTCGTCGATTACAGTAAGGCTTTCGATTGTGTAGCCTTGTTAGAGATGGGAGTCCCCACACACCTCATTAGACTTCTACAAGGCCTCTACATTAACAGTCAGGGAGCAGTTAGAATCGGCCGGTCGACCTTCAAGCCCTTCGCCTTCGGCAAGGGGGTACGTCAAGGGTGTATACTGTCCCCTGTACTGTTTAACATCAATGGAGAACACATCACAAGGAAGACTTGCGAAGATTGGCATGGCGGCATAAACGTAAACGGCACTTTAATCAACAACCTACGTTATCCGGACGACACCATTCTCTTTGCAGCCGACGAGTCTGAAATGTGTTTCCTTATGAAAAGAATGGAGCAACATAGCAATGAGGTGGGTCTGACCATAAACAGGTCAAAAACCAAGATAATGGTAGTGGATCGCGCTTCTAAACTAGATCTCAGAGGAACTTTAAATCTAGAAATTGTAGATCACTTCATTTACCTGGGTTCTAGTGTTAGCAATAACGGCTCCTGTGAAAGCGAGATCCGCAGACGTATTGGAATGGCCAAAAACGCCATATCTCAGCTCGAAAGAGAATGGAAAGACCGTTACATAAGCAACAAGACAAAAACTACATTAGTCAACACGCTAATAGTTTTCTCTAATTTCTATACGGAGCTGAGACGTGGACTCTGAAAGCAAGAGACCGCCAACGTGTGGATGCTTTCGAGATGAGGTGCTGGAGGAAAATGTTGCGCATCCCTTGGACTGTGTCATCTGTGTGCCTTCGCAGGATCCTCGAGTTCTTTGGCCATATAGCCCGTAAGCCCGGAGACAATCTCCAGAAGCTCATCGTCACGGGTAAAGTCGAGGGAAAGCGGCCAAGAGGCAATAGCCCGATGCGTTGGTCAGACCAGATCCGCAGCACACTCGACCTCAACATGCCGGAAGCTGTGCATGCTGCAGAAAACCGAAACAAATGCCGCAACATCGTACGGGAGAAGATACTTCCGTGATGGGTCACGACCCCCAGCACTGGGGAAACGACGCAAGGAGGAGGATGTCCATATATCATTAACTAGAAAGAGATGCATACTTTATCTCAATGCGATTGCTGCGACTTCGTACCAGGGCATTTGTATGAAACTGAATTGCATTTTATTCGAGGGCTCTGGTACGATTTTCTTTTTGAACTTATTTGAAGTCGCATTGAGAGAAGTATGCATCTCTTTCTAACTGATGATATTGGAGCACAGATATAACAGAGAACTAGATAAAGGCTTAAAATTCACTATGTTCTGAACATCAACTCATACGGCTGATCTCTACTTTCTTATGTCCAATATCATCAGTTAGTTATATATGTTATGGTCAAAGTGATTAATGCGGGCATTTTTCATAGTGCCCGGGCAATATGAATAATGACCAGCTACTTAGGGCAAAGTGATTAATTATTACCTAAACTTCATTATTTATCACATTGACCGGTCATTATGAATAATGCTACGTGATCATCGGGCAATGTGATAATATAGCTACTTTGGGGATGGAGTGAGGGGAGGGAAGCGAACGCGTGACACGCGCTAACCAATCAGAGCCCGTCATGGTGGCGTACGAACGTCCATCGCTTCACTGTTCACTACACAGCTCTCAGTTTTGCATTCCAAGCAAATACGGACGGACGCAGACGGATAATTTCGTAATTCAGTTTCGTAACTAAAGTGAAGAAAGACTAGCGAAGAACTTTTCATGCGAAGTTCATAAAGCATCGCTAAAGGGAAGAAATTTGTGTTTTAAATTTTGATTTAAAGTCTGAAATAAAAATAATAGTTAAATATTGTGTCTTTTATTATTCTGCCCAACAGGTGATGGGCGTTATGTATATTGCCCGGGCAATTTGATTAATTCAATAGTTCTTATCACATTGCCCTCACATATTGGTCATTATTCATAATGCCCGGTCGTTATTAATAATAACCAATTAATCACATTGTCCATACCATATATATCAATGCGACTTCAAAATAGATCAAAAAGTTAATGGCATATGAGGCATATGTCCAGCAGTGGACTGTTATAGGCTGATGATGATGATGATGATTACATAGTAATGATATTATTGCTGAACCTTTGTATTGTTATTTTCTAGGCCGTGAAAGCTTGCTATTTTGAATAACTACATTCAGTGATTTTATATCTTCAAAATGTTGAATAGTGCGAGCGAGAGGGAGGTCGGACCCTTATAGTGGCCTTAATGTACACTAGCCTCCGGCCACGGCTTCGTTCACGTGGTACCCGGGTAAAAAGTGGCCTTTGTGTTAATCCAGGTCATAAACTATGTATTTTCCAAGATTCAGTCAAATCCGTTGAGAAGTTTTTCCGTGAAAGAGTAACACATCCATACATAAATCCTCACAAACTTTCACGTTTATAATATATTATATCAATTTCCCTCGGTAACAGCACTTTTTCTGGATGAAAGGTAACCTATGTAACAATATGTCCTTTTCTGTACCCCTGACAACGTGTAAACGAAATTGCTTGATTTAAACACGTTCGCATTTTTATTAGATATAAATAATATTTTACAAAATTAAAAAAATATAAATCTCCCTTGGTTTATTTACCTGAATACCCCAAAAGAAGGGTCATATTTTGTTCCAACATTTATCAAGAGGTAGGTAAACCTGTCCACTGTACCAACAAACAACAGGGTTCTCGGTGGAGCTCGTTAGGGTTCCGCAAACAGCTATAAGTAGATAGTGTTTACTAGGGTGCAGCGAACACACCCTTTGGCTAATAATAACTATGGACATGCTTCTAAGAAATTAAGGCTTCTATGTAATGGCAATTGGAACCAGCGTGGGGATTACATGCATATCCCCCTTTATTAGGGGATGCGTATGTCTTGCAGTGAATAGACTGTTTTTGTTGTGTTGAATCTAAACCCTACATTTTAAACGCCTCTGACACGTAATTTTTTTTAACCAATTTTCTTATATCTTATGTCCTAACAATATCTACTTTCCTACATATTTAATACCAAGAAAATATTACATAATAGGTACTTACTCGTACCTAATAATTAATTTTTTGACAGTTTGTTAGATCAACCGTTCAACTGAAGCCTAGTCCCTTCCCGAGGTAATCAGGAGTAGTCAAGAAAAGGCAAATATAGGTACCCTTCACAATAATAAGAAAATATTAAACTGATATAAATAATATTTATTATATACTGTTTAATATTTATTAATTTTTGTTATAATATTTTCTTATTGTTGTGCAGGGTACCTATATTTGCCTTTTCTAGACTACTCCTGATTACCTCGGGTAGGGACTAGGCTTCGGTTGAACGGTTGATATAAAAATTAAATAGTTATATAAATTATAATTAAATACCTGTGTATTTAATTATAATATATATAACTATTTAATTTTTAGACAGTTTATTAGATCCACCGTGTACGGGGTCTCTACCCGATTCAGCGGTACTTAGGGGAAAGTCAGCAGGTCCAACCATTATATACTTACATTAAATATACCCACTTCACAACAATCTTAAGGTAAGTACAAAATTTCTTAAGTTTACGGCACTATGTAAACTAACTAGAACATTTGTGAGAAAGTTACAAAACAAATAGTGGGCTGAGCACCGAAACCAACAAACGTAAGAGAAGTACCATTTCCATAATTCTACTCACAGGAAGGTAGCAAACTAGTACATAAACTAGATAAATCTTATTTTTAGGGATATAGAATTCAAAATAGTTTTGTCTACAGGATAATAGATGGATGGATAGATAGATAGATAAACTCTTCATTGCAAACGATACCATTAAAATAACAAGAATAGAGAAATAAAACAGTAATGTCTATATGTCTGTAAAATCTCGAGGCCTTCGAGCTGCCTAAAAACTCACTTGAAGTTTTTCGTATGAACGAAGAAGAATTTACAATCGAAAGACGGAGTGTATCGTGCATATAAAGATAACTCTTTATTAAATAAATAAATAAATAATGCTGGACGCTATCACTTATCATCATGTAGCCCCAAACTAAGAAGAGCTTGTACTATAGGAACTACGTGATTGGTATACTACATAATATACTTGTTTTGTAAATACATACATATCATACAGACAAATATCTGCAGAACATGCAAACATTTGTCCCGCAGCGGGAATCTAACCCGCAACCTTCTGCGTCTTAGGCGGGCCTTCGCCCACTGCGCCTCAGAAGCCGTCAGTATTTCATCATTATTGTCGTTATATAGTCAGTTATTGAACTAATACCAACATAAATATATTGTAAAAAATACAACTGAATTGAGAACTTCCTCCTTTTTTTAAGTCGGCTAGATAAATGAATAAAATAAAATAATATGCATATAAGAAAATGGATAAATATGAACCGTTTGCTTAAATATTTCTAATAATTTTGGATTGCATCTATTTTTCATAGCGCATAAATTTCATATCCTATAAACAAAATATTGCCATAATAGCATGGCTCGTAAACCCAGAATCGCTACGTTTATTATTGCCATGCCCTATAGTCTATACGAATCCATACGGAATAGATTTGGAGGATGCTCTGTAAAACTAACCTCATCTAACACTAGAGTATTAAAACTAAAATCACAAGCAATAAAAAAAGAAAGAAGACCTATACAAACAAAATAAGCTTACCCTAGATGAAGTGTTATACGGATTTTTTAACTGATTTGTTGAAATCAGAAAAATCAGAAAAAGAGAACTAGAAATATAAAATAATTTAAGAAAATAATAATAAATGAATAAATTATTTAAGGTTCTCGTGAGGTTTTTAAATGAAAACTACTCGAAGGAGGTTATATGTTTGAACAAATACATCTTTTGCAATATACAAAGAACAAATACCTATCTACTAACCCAACAAAAAGTATCTGTGGGATGGCTTACTTAGGCAAGGCGCTTATTAGAAACGAAACTAAATATTTGATAATCAACTTAAATATATTCAATCCACCAAATGGGTTTTATTGACTGATCATATAAGGTGTGAATTAAAAAAAGGAATTCAAATATGATTGTATTTTTTTTTAAAGTTTTCTTAAATCGTGCGTTACATTAAATACAAAAGGTATGGTAGGTCCTATTAAAAGGTATGGTTTCTAGTAGTAGCCGCTTAGTCTAAGAGTAAGTACGTCAGTCAGTCGTCATGTCGAGTCACATTTGGCATAATATTTAATTTTTAATGCCATAATATCCTGGCAGTCTGATGGAAGACGAGGTCGCGGTCGGCCAAAGAAGCCATGGCGGGACGTACTCGAAGCCGAAAAAGAGGATGGTGGGATATCTCAAAGGATATATAAAGGATATATATTTTATATTTCATTAGAACACTTACTGCTGGCTTAGCTCAGAAAATGATTGATCAAGAGTAAAGAAAACTAATTTTTGGATGTAGATGTAACAACATATTGAATATAATATTCACATGGATATTAACATAAACATGGTTATTTTAATAAAAGCGCCCTGCACACGTAAAGATTGGACGGCGCATCGGGACTGCGTTCCAAACCGCAGTCTAATCTGTACGGTTTGGAATGCGGATCAAACTGTCGTGCTAAAGACCGGACCGCGCATCTGGGACTGATCACTGACGTGAGGCGCGGTTAAAACTGTGAGATTTGCCTTCGCATCGATATGCCAGATTGGACTGTCAGCTGATCAGGGTGCCTAGTGCGAGTTTTTAAACCAGCTCGATCGCGTTTGCGTTTACGGAAATTTGTATGGAAAAGAGTCAGTGCCACTCGTTTTTCACTAGATGGCGCCACCTCGATTCCATATAAATTTCCGTAAACGCAAACCGTAAAAAAACTCGCACTAGGCACCCAGATCGCATCTACACGTACGTTGTGGAGTGCGGGTTGGAATGGCGCGTGCTGTTTCCCACGGTCCGAACTTTACGTGTGCAGGGCGCTATTTGGATAACAATAAGCGCCTGGGAAAAAAAAATGTTTGGGATAGAAAAGCTTAACTTCAAATTGTCGACCAAGATTTCATATTCATTATTCATTATTCATTATACATTCTCCGCCATCTTGAAAAACTCCTGTTTGGGTTTTTTGCTACACGGCTGTTTGTCGAGATACGAAAATTTGTTTAGAGACTTATTTGTTGTTGTTTTTTTATTCTCTACAATATTGAACGAAGCACGTTTCACGTACCATTCATAATTTTTGAGATATTGCAAAGTGAGGTAGTCAACCTCGTTTTTTAGCGTTTTCTTATTTCTCGTGATAGATACGGAAAAATGGTATGGTAGGACTTCCGCGGAGGAGTCCTTCACAAAGAACTCTACTCGTACTATAATATCAAATACTGTCTTCTCTATTTTAGAGTAGATATAAAAACGGCATTCTGAGGGGGCTAGGTACATGTCTTTTAGGTTAAATTTAAACTCTATTTGCTTAAAAATACGGTTGTCTTTAGTGATTACATAGTGTTCAAATAGACTACCCCAAGAGACAGATATTAACGTACTCACAAGAAAAATAAAGAGGATTCTACCTGGATTCTAGGTACTCTTTAATTACATTGTGCATAATTGGTCAAAGCGATTGGCGTTTTTATGGACAGGAGTATGTCCATCTTTTAAGGCGAGATCTATATCTAGCAGAGGACTGATGTGGGATGTTGTTGTTATTGCATTGTAAGACTTATATTATTAGTAATAATTTATTACACAGCGTTATTCAAACAAATAGACAAAGCGTTATTTTCAATCTACGCATTTATCATTGGCCAAAATTTTACGTCCTCAATATGAATACGATTTCGCTAGTCTTTATGATTGAGACTCAGATCCAGCAAAACTAAAACGAAAACCCACCATAGAAGCTCTACACCGTAGAAGAGCTACGCCAGTGCTATGCCGTTCAATATTCAAATTAATTGATCATGGCATGGCTGAAGTGGCGATCACTAACGGGAGTCTTGTGCGATGCTCGTATGCCAGTAAAAACTAAAGGCAAGATCTACAGAACAGCCGTAAGGCCGGCAATGATGTACGGCGCGGAATGTTGGCCTGTGAAAAAGACGCATGTCCAAAAGCTTCACACAGCTGAGATGAAGATGCTGAGATGGTCTGGGGGTGTGACCAGATTAGACAAAGTACGCAATGAGTATATCCGCGGTAGTTTCAAAGTCGCCCCTATATCAGACAAACTAACCGAAAGCCGTCTCAGATGGTATGGTCACGTGATGCGAAGAGACGAGGAATACGTAGTGAAAAAAGCATTGCGACTACCTGAACAAAAGAGAGGTAGAGGACGACCTCCAGCTACGTGGTGGACTAGCATGACGAAACTCCTATCGGAGGAAGAACTGCCCGACCCGACAACCCAGGACAGATTGTCCTGGCGCCAGAAAATTAGGAGAGCCGACTCCACCTAAAGTGGGATAGAGCAAGGAAGAAGAAGAAGAAGAAGAAGAATTCATCTCATATACGAAGAAGGTTTTCAATCAGGAACTATAAAAAAGCTTAGTAGACCAAATTCAAAAACTCCTCCGTTAATAGGATGTAAAGGCCAAAAGCCGCTCCGCCCTTCTGAATTTATACCGATCTCTTCTGATCTAGCAAGCTAGGTCAGGAAAACCCACTTTAATAACTCTACGCCGTAGAAGTGCTACACCAGTGCTACGCCTTTCAATCAATTCATCACAAATAGGAAGTTGTTTTTTATGTAGTTTATTAGTATAGAAAAAATATTATTCCCGCCATAACCCGATAAATAATTATGTTTATGACCTATTTTAGACCTACAATGTACAAAATGTATGCTCAAAGATTCAATAGTTTTCGTATAAACAGGCATTTCAAATTTTTACGTCCTGTCATCTTTCACAACACACATTAGGTACCTCACACACGCCTTTATTATTCGTTTTTCCCCACGGCTTCGCTTGCGCTCTTTCCTTCTTCGTATGCCGTTCTAGTGGCCAACTCTGGTGTCGAAGTTATTAGGCCACCCGAAATCCTCTAACATGGCTTAATGCTTGCGTTGATGAATATTTGCGTAAAATTGTTGCTTGTTGCCCTCAGAAGCAATACTTTTTTCCTTGTTGAAAAGTGCTATTTTTAACCAACTTCAAAAAGGAAGAGGTTCTCAATTCGACTGTATGTTGCTTTTTTTCAATTCTTTTTTTGTATGTATGTTCCGCGATAACTCCGCCGATAATGAATCGATTTTGATGATTCTTTTGTTGTTTGGTAGACCATACTTCAGAGATGGTCCCATATAAATTTCCTTATTCCTGAGAGATTGATACTTTTTCCTCAAAACTCAAAAAAACCTCATCCTCACTTGTAATTTTCGCCGGTAGGTATCATAGGTACTTATTTACCTCCCATAGTTAAAAGCCGACTTTATAATAAGTTGAACAACCTAAGTTACTTTATTCAAACATAATTCTACATTGTGATTCCGGGACTTAAGTATTCACGTCTCGTCCGCTAAAGTTTAAACTCGCAGAACTAGCTCATAAAGTTCTGGATGTTCTATGCTCAGGAATGTCTATAAAACTAAATGTCCATGTAAAGATAACACTGACAGTATCGCATTCTTTAACCGACTTCAAAAAGGAGGAGGTTGTCAATTCATCGGAACCTTTTTTTCGATTTTTTTATGTATGTTCACCGATAACTCCGTCAATTGTGGACCAATTTTCAAAATTCTTTTTTGTTCAAAAGAGTATACTTCACAGGTCTCATATAATTTATTCCTGAGAGATTGGTACTTTTCCCGGAAAACTCAAAAAACCTCATCCTCACTTGTAATTTTTATAATTTTTGTATGAATTGGACGAAATTGACGTCACTCGCGGTGGGCAAGTAAACTCGCATTTTACCGGACTTTAGTTTTAGGATTTAATTTTTTGATGATTACTGACCAGTAACACTACCCGTGTGTTCATTTAATGTCGCTATGACAGCACCACCCTGTATGCTTATTTTCGTAAATATAATTATAAATATCATACATAGAAAACAAAGGATTGCAGAATGATTGCAGATAAGTTATGTTGTTCTAGTCAGCTGTTCTGACTGAAAAATCTAGCCCAGATGGGGCGATTAGCACACGAGTTGAATCGCACATAGCCCAATCAAACTATTGAAATGTCACGTAGAATGTGACTTGCGTCCATTTGATTGGCTACGCGCGAGTTGAGTTACGTATAGCCAGTGGCCTCATGGCGACTGGCTACTAAGTATATTAACTAATAGTCGTAATAGTCATTTATTTACATTATTCATTATTATGTCAATAGATTGTGTATATAATCATATTTTCTTAAACATTCTTCATTTCCTTCCCCAGACATAATATTTGAAAATGAAAAATGAGAAGAATTTTATTCAATACGAACCATATGCAACGCTTTGGCCAAAATGTTACTTTACGCTTACTATACCGACAGGTTAAAATATTCGTGATCGCCCTACTTGTATCTATCGTAATCACACTACAGGCTCTGCGTAGTCTGAGTCCAGTTTGTCCGTGGGTAAGAGTGTAATGTATTCCTACCGCTACCTTCGGAACTCAAACTAACCTCACCTGCCCATGCTGCGCCCTGCTAACACCCGCACAGCTAAATTTCCCTGAAAACAGATGGGCAGCAGCGAAAAGCTGTGCCCTGCGATCCCCAACTCGCATGCCCAGCGTAGGGGTTATGGGCATATCCCCTTCCTTAAAGGGGCTGTTTATGTCCAGCAGTCGAATAAATAAGCTAGTGTTGTTGTTTGTCTGCTGTATCAATCGTAGACAGTCTACAGACTCTGCCTTGTTTGAGTTCAGTTTGACCGTGTGTGAGTTGTGCTGTACCTATACCTACCTATTAATTTACATTTGGCAGCGCCACTTTTCTCACGGACTCTAGTAAAATGGAATCAAATGCTGGCTGACCTTACGTTGGATACAATGTTTTGTTGTTACAAGTATTATTACAATAAGTTACCTTTTAAGAATGTTTGTTCAAATTCTTATGTACATAGGCTTCCTAAATAGCAACTAAATATTGTGTTATGTGTACTCCACACGGTCACTACTTCGATTGATATAGTGGCATTTAGATCTGAGCGCTTCCGTGCTACGGTAGGCACGTTAAGATGTTGGTCACGGCTTTTTGAGTCATTGAGCAATGTCGGAGGCCTTGGGGCGGCCTAAAAACTCTGACACCAGAGTTGGCCACTCGCTCATACGAAGAAGAAGAAGAAGATTAGTAGGTACTTATCATTGAATTCAATGAGAGTATATCGATGGTAGCTTGGTGGTGTCAATAACTGTATTTGTATTGTAATGGTATGATCACAGTACCCTTATTCTGCTATGAACAACGAAGTAAGCTATGCTTTAGTAATGCATGTTATTTTAATTACTTACAGTGTTGTATTATGATTTTTTGTATTGAAATAACTCACCCTTCAGGGAAAATTAGCAACGTAAGGAGTTTGCTCGGTAGCGCGTCTTGGTATTTATGGGAAGGTCGCGGGTTCAAATCCCTCAGAGTTTTTGGGCCTTATACAATCTCGTATAGTACTTACTATGTTATCTGTGATATAAATATTTTATACTATCACTTACACATCTTTACTCAGCGCATAAAAACTTTGCTCAACACGTAGCCTCACGCGCAAGGTTAAATGAAATTGCGACCTTTGTCGAATTGTAAATAATATGTATAAAAAACACTAGTGCGTGATAAAGCTGACCAGAATGGTATGGAGATCAATGATTCATGCTAAAATGAAACGGGAATTTTTACATTAGGTAATTGTATCGGTACATATTTCTATAACTCAAAAAAACTGAACCCTTATCCTGACACCGTGTTCATACGTCTGTCTGTCAAGACCTTTTTCAAAAATGAATAAACGTTAATTAATTAACTCGAAAAATTTAGTTCAACATGCTAAAATATCGTTTTTCGTAGTTGGTAGCCCTACAAATCACATGCAAACCAAGCATGAATATGCTAATATTCTCCTTGATTCGCTCGTATGCAAACCAGCATGGCTTGGATATTCAGAATTCACTTGTTTAATTTACGTTCTAATATTTGCAACACAAATGATTTTTTTTGAAACAGATGCATAAAAATCCACCGAAAATGTATTTGCTTTCTACATGTTACATACATGCTTCATAGATGTGATTTTGGATGCCACGTCTTTAAGGTTTAATATAACAATATTTTTTATTTAACTAACCAGCGTTCGATTTCGTTTGTATTATTCTCGACCTTTCTGTATTACGTGAAACTTTTCATAAGTTCCTTTTTCTGTTCCGTGTTTGAGTCAGTATTAATAGATAAGTCAGTAGTAGGGGTCGACCGAGAAGGTACTGCCACAATGCCTATTTCTGCCATGAAGCAGCATTGCTGTTCTGATTTGAAAGGTGTGGGGTGCAGGTGAACAAATACGAACATCTAGCTGAGAATGGAACGTAGGATACCTAAAATGCGTGCCCTACGAAATACATATAGATAATCGTTTCCACTTAGGCCATTCGCTTATTTCATCTTTGATTTTCATAGAAAAAAAGATCCGTCGCGGGACTCCTGGCAGATGTGAAACCTCGAAATAATTTTCAGAAATAGAAATGTTCTTAATTCGTTTGTTGAGAAAATACTTCGAAACTACAACTAGTGTAGAAGGTTTAACACGTTGACTGCAGTAAAGATGGTGGGGGTAACCAGGGGGAGGGGGGTTAGAGAAAATGGGTTTTTTTCATTTCCTCACAGAAACTCTCTATACGATTCCACCAAAAAAATTCAATCTCCCTCACTCTCACTCCCCCTTTCACTCGCACTCTCACTTACACTGAAACTCTAACTTGGTCGAGTTAGAGGTCGGGAGTCGCAGTAGTTAAATTAGAACAGTTAGACTACATAAAAATGTCATGTCATGATATTTAAGGATAAATAAAGACAATGTAATCGTTTTTGCAAACGAAATGCCAAAACATAAAAGAAATTACTTCTATCAATAATAACATAATAAAAGAACATTTTACAGTGCGTCATTATAAAACCCTTACCTACTGACTTAGTCCCTTACTCCCCATAAACCGGTGACGAAAAAAGACAGTAAAAAGTAAGTCGAGGACACGGCGCAATAACACGACATATTGCTGAAATAAAAACCTTTTTTACGACACATAGAGATACAAGGATTTTTGTGTTTACCTTTAAAATTTTAAGAATACGAAAAATACCCCGCTAGCTCAATTCACATGTAAAGTACTGTTCAATTGTTCATACAGCACATCGGGCTACAAAAACTTTATAGGCTGTAATAATATACATATCTAAATCTCATTCTCATTCTTATTCTTAATCTAAATCTAAACGAATATTATGAAGTCGAAAGATTTTTTTTGTTTGTTTGTAATGAATAAACTCTAAAACTACTAGACCGATTTAATAAATTCTTACACTTATAGAAAGCTACAATATCAGCGTTAAACATAAGATTATTATAAAAAAATTAAGATTCCTTCAGATGATTGAAACCAAGGGTATTAAAATTTTGCTTTTAGAAAAAATATATTCGGCATGCATGAAATTCTTAAAGTAATTCAAATAACCGTAATAAAGCAAGTACAGGCAAAGGTAGAAAAAAACCTTTAAAAATGGGCCTTCGCTTTAGTCTAGATTAGGTATATAGCCCCACCACAACACACCACGCCAGCCTATATCAGTCCACTGCTGGACATAGGCCACCCCTAATAAAGGGGGATATACCCATAATCCCCACGCTGGGCATGCGGGTTGGGGATCGCAGGGCACAGCTTCTCGCACCACCGACGCTGCTGCCCGTCGGTGGCCAGGGGATTTAGCTGTGCCGATGTAGGCTGTGCTATGCCGCAATCAGCCGGCCGCCAGAGCCCCGTTCGTTGTTTAGCAGGATGCACCACGTGCAGGTGAGGTTGGCTTGGGTTCCGAAGATGGGGGTTGGAACCCCGTACACCCCACACAGGTATATAGCGTTAAGTGGTAATTTTTACTCTTGACGCTCATCAACGTTTGAAATCCATGGCGGGCCTACATATACATATAAAGTCTTCGCCGCGATCGGCACGGCAAACATTTAGCGATAAGGAATTCTTGTAGCTTCCGAGGATCTTAATTACGCAAGTTTTAATGGCTGATGAATATAGCTAGGTACAGTAGCTAATAAGTGTATAGAACCGAAACTTTTACAGCAGAAACTTTTTGTTCATTTTACGCAGCGTAAAAAAAAGATTTTACAAATGTTAATGAGTTTTTGTTCCGCTGTTCACAATAATAAAGGAAAAACACGGCTAGAATTATCATTAAAACAATATTTTTTTTATGAATACGTATGAACTTCCGTTGAAACCAAAAGTGAAAAGAAATCACGGATATCTGCCTGCCATACTCACATACCTGTGTAATGGTGGAATTGAAAAATGATGCAATTGTGATATTTTCGCCAATCCAATAATGCATGAGGCTTACCTAAATGCGCGTTTCATCAAGTTTATACACGAACTTGATGAAACGCGCATTTAGTCATAGTTTTTTGCAATTATATTATACACAAAACACCCAGATCCTACAACAATACGATCCTAAAACAAGATACAAACATGAAAACATTACCCTCGCCACAGAAATCTAAACCACATTCTTCAGCGTCTTATGCAGGCCTTCGCCCACTATACCACACATAATTCATCATGATTCAATTTAAGTTCCCAAAACGTTATGGCGAAAAGTTTGATCATGTTAGTTTCATATCTATAAATAATTATTATTCAGTCAAACAAAGTTTTATTTGGGATATTGTGAAACTTATTATTATTTTTAGTCTGAAAGGCTTTTGGGCGAGGAATTTCATCATCAGCTTCTACAAGTTGACCGATTTATTTTGATTGGATAGTTTAAAAGTTTGATGAGAATTTGATGGTTTCGACGGCATATTGGTCTATTGGTCTTGCGAAGTGGGCTCGATTCACATTTTATCTGCAGTTTATGTCGCAGAGCTCTTTGTGGAAGCACTATTTTTATGTTTCTATGTATGATATGTATGTATTTACAAAAAAATATATATGTGTAGTATATCAATCATGTGGTTCCCATAATACAAACACTGCTTAGTTTAGGGCTACATGCTGCTGTGTGATTATGTCATGCATTATTTATTTATTTATTTATTTATTTCTACCTTGAGGCAGCATTGCTGTTTTGTGACGTTACAGGTACATAAGGCATCATCACATGACCGTGGTGGATGATACAAACCTCGGGAGGCCTATATCCACCAGTGGATAAAGTCGGGCTGTCAATGATTATGATGATAAAAGCATCATCTTCATGTCTCCAGTTGATGGACGCAGGGCGTTGCATCGTAGGGTATCTACGTTGCAAACGCGTGACATACGATGCAATACTTTGTCATACCTATTACCTATAATATTATTAATTTCACCTATTACACTCTGGTGGCCATGCGGCATAGCGTAGCCCGACGCTATGCTACGCTATGCCGCATGGCCACCAGAACTAAATGAACTAAAACAGAAGGAACTAAATGGTTACATCTTGGTAGTTTCTGAAAGCTTTAGGACTAAAGCTAAGAAGCTAAAAAACCTGAAGCTAAGTTATGATGGTGATAATCGAAACGAATAAATACTTAAACATCTGGAAAAGTAAACATATGACTTCATAATGCTTACTTACGTGAACAAGATTTTTTTTACCAAATTTTAAAGAATTAAATCATGTTCAATGCTAAAATATTACGTAGATAAGGGTCTTCTCAGTTTACATTGTGAAATAAACATGTGAATACGCGTAAAATCTTAAAATCAAAATAAATTCTAAAGATAAAACATCATATCAACTCGCACCAAAATTTTAGTATACCAGTAGATGACCTAAGGGATCTCAAAAATTAAACAACTTTTGGATCGATAATATATTGTTCGCACATGCGCATCTGTGATGAAATAGTGAAGTTTAGTTGATAATCAGCGGCATGATCAGGCACCACAGATAGTTTGACAAAGTACTTATCAAATTTCGTATCCAAATCATAGTGATAGCGCGCTGCCTGGCAATGATAGATGGTGGACTATCCTTACAACAGGCACTGCTGTGAACGCCACCTTCCCAGCAATCCTATTAGTTTTATTTATTTATCTATTTAATAGGAACGCCAACAACTTAAATGCCAATACATTGTAGAGTTACACTGACAAAGTTTTCATTCTGATATAGAAACCAATTACAGTTAATTACAGTTAATTACAGTTTTTATGGTTCTTTTGTGTTTTATCTTATATGAGCTGTCTTTGCTTGAAATAAATACTTTTTTTAAGTCTTTCTTTTTTCCACTCATGAATGATTAATGAATGGCTAAGCTTGTTTGAATCTCGATCTTAAAAAAAACTCTATATCGCACAGATACCCGTCAGCGGCTTAAAGCTCCTGCAGGTGATTAAGCCAGTGTAAGACTGTGCTGCAATCAGTCGGCTGCCAGAGCCCGTTTAAGGGTGCACCACAAGTTTGTAAGCTTCGTTTAGGTTCCCAAAACACAAGTGGAACTTTTTATGTTGTTATTATACTTTTACGTCACACATGCTATTTCTACTACTTCATCTTTACTATAATGTGTGTTGATTTTATTTTAAGGTCCCTATGTCACTTTTTTTTTCGTCCCCAACTTGGATCCAGTACTGTGGATATCATCTTTAACCATTATTATTGGCAACGACCTTTTTCCAACGATTTCTTACGGTTTCAGTTCACGCATATTGAACTCATAAGTACTTCTCCTTTATGTTTTTAATATATTTTATAGCTAGCTATCGTCTTTCCCCGCCCGCGCTGCACTTTATGCTATGCATACGTGTCGTGCGCATAGCAACGGCAGGCGATTCCCCCGCGCGCCCGCGACCTCACGACAACACTCGTCGATCGATTGGATCGACCGGCAGTCGGCCAGGAGTGCGTATAGGGTTGCCAGATACGGGCTTGTCATTTCCTGAACATTTTTGGGGTTACAAACGGACTTTTAGTGACTTAATCAACAATAAATGTTTGCTGTTTGATGGGCAACAGAAAAAAATATTACAAAATTAGCAGTTAATTTTAAATTGTCTACCCTGAAAACCAAACTTGCATAAAACAACATTTTACATTTCTCTTTGGCTACATTTTCAACCAAAAAAAATCCGTTTCAACTAATTTTTAAATATTTATCACTAGGTTTTTCCATTTTCAAAAGTTTTTCTCCGTCACTGCTTTGCAAATTTAATAAAAATTCTGAGCAAGACTCTTCATAATAGATCCGGGTTTGCAGTTCAGACTGGATCAAATCCACATGACATGACATTCGATTATGGATCATTCTATGACGGGCATTCTGTTTCTTTAGTCCATAAATTATTTAAGACTATACATTATTTCGCAAAAGGCGTTGCTTGTTGGAATTGACGTAACTTTGTGGAATAGCCTAGTGATCATGAATTTCGGGACAATAAAGTGTAGTTACTGGACACGGGACCACACGATAAATTCCGGGAATTTCCCGGAATTCCCGGTGTGGTGTGAGTGCACACCTCCGCTTTAGCATAGATTTAGTAACAGTATCATATATTGTACTAATGACACACAACCCATTCGACCGTCGTACATTAAATACCCATCCAAACCATGAAGACGTTTCACTTCATAAAATCTACCAATAATTAAACACCCACGATCACACATCATTACATGGCGACCTTGCCAGGATCTTACCTTGCCGAAAACGTACAGAGAAGAAATAACATTTTTTCCCCAAAAATATAGATGGAAAAAATGTACAAGAAAAAAACACTTAGACGGGAAATTTAAGAAAAATTATGAAGTAAGAAGATAAAAATCTTGAAGAAATATAAAGGAAGAAAAATAAAATAATGAAGGATGAAGATTTAAAATAATGAAGAAAGAAAAGTCGAGATAAGAAGAAAGAAAAATAAAACAATAAAGCATGAAGATTTAAAATATGATGAAAAAAAAATAACGAAGAAGGAAGAAATAAATGCAACGAAGAATAAATTATTGAAAAATAGAAGATTAAAAATATGAAGAAAGAAAAATAAAATGATGAAGAAAGAATAAATAAATGCGAAGAAAGAAAAATATAATAATGGAAAAAGAATATATAAATGTGAAGAAAGAAAAATAAATTCAGGACATAGGATTTTATATGTATAGAAGAAGATAGAGGATAGATAGATAGATTATATTAATATATCCTTTAGATTTAACATTTATGTAAATAGTATAAAAATACATAGATATAGAACAAGTAAAATTGCAACCCTATTGAGAATTTAACTCATACTTGACCAACTTTTACACTTAGAATCACTCACAATAGCTAAAAAAACGGGCCAAGTGCGAGTCGTACTCTTGCATAACAGAAATACATCGTCTGTTAATATTTCAACTGTCTAGCTATCACAAATCATGAGATACAGGCTGGTGACAGACAGACGGACAGCGGAGTCTTAGTAATAGGGACCCATTTTTACCTTTTGGGTACGGAGCCCTAAAAAACAAATATTGCACAATCAAAATGAAAGTCCAACTTCCGCCGTTTGTCGCTACATCCGGTAGTAAGCGGAAGTCGTTGCTTCGCGAGCATAACGGGAAATGACAGCATCACTCTCCGGGCTCAATATTGTTTTCAAAAAGGCTTTACAGGATGAGTTTATATTCGTTTCACGAAGGGGGTTAATCTAGTCTTCCTCTCCTCTCTCATCTCCTTAATAGTCAAATGAATTAGATTTTTTTTTTCAAAGTTTGTAGTTTTTCATTGAAGAAATGGTATTTCTGTAAAAAAATTACTCAAATGCTTGTTGGCAGCCCTGGCACAGCTGATTGTGTTTAAATTTAAATTATATATACCATGATAACAACCCTCATTTTACACTAGTACGTACTAGTAGTACTGTTTCTATGGCAACAACCCTCATTTTTAATTATTAAGACAGTGGAATCGACTAAAAACTTATTGGTTTGGTTTTGATGCACTCACTTTAGTCTTGGTACTGAGAGACATACATCATTGTAGTAGTAACAGTACCGTTACTATGGCCATAGTTGCCATAGTAACAATGGTTGTTGAAGTCTAATGGTGGCGTGCGGCGGAAACAAAATCAACAACATATTTTTGTAATTGATCATTAATCCCGTCGGTTTGTAAAACTAAAGAAAATGTTTTTGGAAACGTTTGGTTTTGACGTAATTAGTACGCGTTCTCGGTATTTTCCTTTGACACTTTTCGTCTAAATAAAATAATACATGTAAATAATATATAACAATTATCTAATCATAATAGACATATTTTATGTCCATCATAATTATTAAATTGCCCTGATTCTCTGGAAAAGACATAATTATCACATAGGTATAATTATATCGAGAAAACTGTCCAAATTCTATGTAAATTTTTCAGTTCTTGCGATAGATGTCTAACGTGATTTATATATGTATTCACGAGAATCAGGCCCTGCTGGAATACGAATAATTTTGTGTTATTGCTTGGAACCCGTCACTTCGAATGCTAGTACAGGCAGTACCCTTTATATCAATCTCCTAAAACCCGTGACATATCTATAATAAATTGCTTATTGATACTATTTTCAGAAATCCAATCAGTTTTCGACAGGCATTGGATAAAACGTTGTTTCGTTCGCCACAGGAAAATAAACGGTAACCTACTCCAACAAAGTCTAAAATGAAATGAGACTAGAGAAAGATAATTTTCCCGAAAATTGTTGGCAAACATTGTCAAGCCGAGGGATCAGCTACCCAATACACCGTAGAAGGTCTACGTAGCAATTTTGTAGACGCATACAGCTTCTACAAACTTGGTTAAATTAATTAATTTCTAGTGTGTTGTAATTTTCGTAGAGCGTTTTGTGAAGGGCTCATCCAGGGAAGTAGTAGCACCATGTATATTTCTGCCATGAAGCAGCATTGCTGTGTTTTGGTTTGAAAGATGCGAGTGCCAATGAAATTACAGGCACAAGAGGCTTATCACCTTTATGCCGAAGTTGCAAGGCGTTGCATCGTAGGACACCTTCAAACATGTGTGATCTACGATGCAATACTTTGTTTTATATTAGCTACCACACCAGTTGGGCCATGAGCTTATTTCATCTTCAAGAATTATAAAAAAAAACCTGCAAACTAAATCTAGATTGAGAAAGCTTATCTAGGTTCAGCTTTTTGAATATATTTTCTCGTAGTTATTTGATAACCTCGGTGGCGCGAGCGAGTCGAGAGGCGCGGTTTCAATTTCTGTGTGGGACAAGTGTTTGTATGATCTGAAAATATTTGGTGACTATGGTACCAAACAGGGTATTTTCATACGTTTAAGACTTTTCCAAGTCGAATAGTTGTCAGTGACTGTTGAGCTATTATTGTGTCGATGTGTAATGGGCACACGACGTTGTGGCGCCATCATGTCATAGCAGTTTTCTCGAAAAAGAGAAAAATAAACTTTAAATTAAATCAAACCCATCAATTTATGACATAACACAATTTATATAATATAAAAGCTTGTCGCGAGATCGATCTTGATCTATGTATAAATATAAGAAAACAGCATGTATTTTATCAAATAGGTAAAAACATCTACAAGTCATTTATATCTCGCGACAAGTTTTTATATCATATATATTGTGTTATCTAATAATAATGGGTTTGATTTAATTTAAAGTTTATTTTTCTCTTTTTAGAGCTTTAAATAAAAGCTAGTTTTTAAAAATGTTTTTACTAATAATTATTTAACAGATCATCTGATTTAAGCAGCACTCTACCCGGTAAATACTTGGATGTATGACCGTTTAGCAATATTGGTATCGGTTTATGTTATGTTGGTAACCATGTCAGAGGCCAGCTTATAAACTTCGACAGCAGAGTTGCCCACTATTATGAAGAAAAAAAAACACAAATTGTTCGAACGTTTGGAAATTCCCCTGATGGTGTACTCATAGTTCCTGATATCCACTTTACAGGAGTAAATCCTAGTGTGGTTTCAAGGCTATTTATTGCTGGATGTTATGTTTAATCTGATCCCAAAGACGTGGTCCTGTTAACATTCTGGAATTCATATACAAATCTAAAAAAAGCAATTTCAGTTTTTCCCGTATTTTCCAATTTTTATAACAACAAAAAAATATCATCAATCGGTGTAGCCGTTTTTGCGAGGCACACGCAAGGCAATTGATTTTTATGTTTAAAGATACTGTGGTTATGTAAGCAAACTAATTTGGTAAGGAATGCTGGTGTCATGGCGATAAAATCACCACGGCAAATAAAACCCATTCAAGTCACGTCTTTCGTTGCTACTCTAATTCCCTCAGCAATCTGACGAAACAATCAATGTTAATATCAGAGCGCTCCACTAGAGGGCGCATGCAAACACCCTGCTTACAATTACAAGATTCTACCGCAAAAGCCTTATATTCAATGCAAAGGAAGATTTGACTCAATTTCAATTACAACTTTAATTCAAGCTCCATTAGAAAAAGTTATAAAATGTTATTTTGAACTTTATCTACGGCCCATGTCACTCATACATATTTCACGCGATATAAGACTGAAAATGAATAAAGGGCAAAATTAAATGTTTATCATCATCATCATCATCAGCCTATACGCTATAATGTTCTACAGGCCTGCTCTAATGAGCGCCATTGCGCCAACTCCTCAGCTTAGCGCATCCAGCTTCTAGCAGCAGCCTGTCGTAGATCGTCACTCTACTTGGACGGACAGCTACCTACACTACGTTTGCCAAGCCGCGGTCTCCACGGTTGTTGGTTCTTTGGCAGATATGTTGGCAGATATGACCAGGCCAGCCCATGCCATTTCACCTTGCTATTTGTCTGAGCTATTTCGACAACTTTAGTTCTCTGTAAATGTCAATGCCTCACTCTTTTTATAATTTAATAAAATCAAATAAACATACGAGACGGTATCAGACATAGCCACTTAGTATTAAGATTAGAATGAAGTTTGTCACCATATCCACCAACACTACTGGCTCTATTTACATAAGGGGATGGTTTATTCTTATGTTCTTTATAGCACTAGGTATTACCTATAGAATTTTTTACTAATATTTCATATATAATTATAGATAATTCACTAACTCAAGAGCCTTTGTTCTTTTCAGCCGTGTCACTAGGTTCTTGTTGTCGAGTCGTTTGATGGACTCGACGTTCACGTGATGATGAAGTCTAAGTTCGTGAGCTTCTGCATATTTTTGAATTACTTTGTTGACGAACTTCATCATCATCAGTCCCGGTAGAGGTCATCATGTCTTACTTACATGGGCAATTATAACGTCTTAACAGACAAAAACAAAATGCAGAGGATCAGCAACTGAAGAACAACATCGTAGAAGCTCACGCAGATAAATACGCGGGCCCTCCTAGTAATTGTTTGATGACAGATGGAAAACATCATGATGGCAATCAACAGTCGCAATGAAATGCTTCCAGGCCTTTTATTAAACATTACATTTACAACATATAGCTTGGGATTTAAATACGTTAAAATTAAAAGATAAACTTTGCCCTAAATAGCACTTTGGGCTCGTGAAATATAAATTGCTCTATTATGTCACATTAGAGAGGTAATTGCCTCACTTCATGAGCAACTCGCGTTTAGAAATTTAGTGATAACGAATTTAGCGTATGTGATGTTTAGAATTGCGTTTGAATAAGCAATATCTGAGGATATTTTTAATAAGAAAAAATTGTTTTACAAGCTTTTTCTTGCGGCTACGCACTACTTACCTGGATAAAAAAACAGTCTAAGTTATTTTCAAGACCTAAACTATTATATTTCAAGTTACATCTAAATCTTTTCAGTACATACAATCACATACCATTGCAGCTCCATTAGTGTAGTTAACTTACCCTCACACTTTTATACTCTCACTAATTCACAATATACCCCGGGGGTTATCGCTGTGATAACCAGACTCTTAAGATACTGGGAGGACCGGATAACCCGCAATCACTCACATACACTACACCACACCCTCTCACAATCACACTAACACACTTGTACAATTTGTAACATGTTATTTAAATACATAGGTACCTATCTAATGTCTTATTAAAAGACCACGTAAATTTAATAACCTACCGAAGAAATGGGAAGGAACTGACTCCTGACATACGGGCAGGGCAGGGCTTTAACCTGAACTGTATTTATGTTAGTTGTTACAATAAAACATTATATTATCTTATACATCTTTACTATCAGGGTAATTTCTGGGTTTGCATTAATAAAATTCAGTTGTAATTCCTGAAGTAAAACCTATTCCTAACCTAGCAAGAGCTACATGACCTTATTCCACCCTCACCGACTTCCATAGTAACTTCAGAAGTACTGCTTACTACCATCCGCATATTCCGCATTAAGTTGATTCCATTTTACAGGACTAAGAGCTTCCGAAGTTCCAAACATCATAATGCGCACTGCTAAAATTTTAAATCAGCTGCCAGCGTCTGTTTTTCCATGACTTACGACCCTAACGGCTTCAAAAGAGAGTAAACAGGCATCTTATGGTAAAGCTCACCCCATCTTCGACCTCATCCTTGCCCACGCAAGCCTCGAGGTCAAGAGCTAACAAATAATAAAGAAATCGATGAAGAGGATTATAATATTACGGTCACGTCCATGTAATTTCACAGACAACTTTTAAAATGATGCGTCAAGTTGATTCAGTGCATCAGCATAGCCAGAGGTGGGGGACGCTTATGTCAAGGAGTTGACTGCTATAGGCTAGATGATGATTATGATGATCAGCATGGATTAAATTGACATGAGTATGCATGTGATAGATATATGTATAGTACCTAAACTAACCTTTATTGCACTCTCACCATCAAAATCATACAGATATTTACAATAATCCAATCCATGGGTAAACTACGCATGTATGGCATTTAGATTTTAGTGCTTCCGTGCTTTGGAAGGCACGTTATAATGTCGGTTCCAGCTTTTTCAGTCGCTAAGCTATGTCGGATGCCTTCAAGGGGTCCTTTTATACCGGAGTTGACCACTACCTCAAACAAAAAAAAAACGTTTGTAATTACGTCAGCAAACTGCTTCAGGTATCTTTCATAATGTCTGTCATTATATAAACGCAGTACACAAAATTAACGTTCTTGTGTGAATACTGCGGCTCGTTAACGTTTACGTTTACGTTTTAAATGACAGGGTGCCTAGTGCGAGTTCTTTTACCAGCTCGATCGCGTTTGCGTTTACGGAAATTTGTATGGAAAAGAGTCAGTGCCACACGTTTTTCACTAGATGGCGCTACCTCGATTCCATATAAATTTGCGTAAACGCAAACGCGATCGAGCTGGTAAAAAACTCGCACTAGGCCCCCTGTTGTTAAAACGGTTTTCTAGATGATACTGCAATCGCTTTGAGCAATAAGCATGCTTGAGTTTTGCTTTAAGGGGACGTTTGCCCTATGGTTTGCGTTTTACAAAAGCGTAGGTACTTAATTGATGTGCTTATGAGTAAAGGAAATTAAGGAAAAGTAAATCTCAATAAATCATCATCATCATCATCATCAGCCTATAGCAGTCCACTGCTGGACATAGGCCTCCCCTAATGAGCGCCATTGCGCCCTGTCCTGAGCTCGACGCATCCAGCTTCTACCAGCAGCCTTTTGCAGATCGTCACCCCACCTGGCCGGAGGGCGTCCTACACTACGTTTGCCGAGCCGCGGTCTCCACTCAAGAACTCGTTTACCCCAACGGTTATCGGTTCTTCGGCAGATATAGCCAGCCCACAGCCACTTTAGCTTGCTAATTCTCTGAGCTATGTCGACAACTTTAGTTCTATGTCGGATAAACTCATTGCGGATTTTATCCTTCAGAGAAACTCCGAGCATAGCTCGTTCCATAGCTCGCTGAGCGACTTTAAACTGGTGGACTAGCCGTACTGTGAGAGTCCACGTTTCGGCTCCGTATGTCATGACGGGTAGGACGCAATGTTTGAAAACTTTCGTTTTCAAACATTGCGGTATGGGTGACGAGAAAACTTAACGTAGTTTTCCAAATGCTACCCAACCCAGCGGAATCCTCCTCTTGGCCTCCTTCTCGAAGTTGTTTCTACCCAACTGCAATATCTGCCCGAGGTATGTATACTCCGAAACAACTTCAAGAAGGTGTCCATTAACGACTACAGGACTCGGATCAATTCGGTCATTGACCATAACTTTGGTCTTGTCCATAACTTTGGTCTTGTCCATTCATGCCGAGACCTATCTTTCGCGAGGCTGATGCTAGGCCGTCCAGCATCTGTTGCAGCTCCTCCAGCGACTCCGCCATTAGGACTATGTCATCAGCGAATCGCAAGTGTGAGATGTGCTCGCCGTTTATGTTTATGCCCATACCTTTCCAGTCCAGCGTCTTAAACATATCCTCCAACGCGCTTGTGAACAGTTTCGGAGATATGACATCTCCCTGTCTCACTCCGCGGCGCAGTTGGATGGGTTTAGACTGCTGGTCCTGTACTCGGACACTCATAGTGGCGGCTTCGTACAGACATCTCAACACTTCGATATAACGATAGTCCACTTGGCATCGCTGCAAGGATTCCAGGACAGCCCAGGTTTCTACAGAGTCAAAGGCTTTCTCATAGTCCACAAACGCCAGAAACAGGGGCTGATTATACTCTTCGGACTTCTGTATAATCTGCCTCACTGTGTGAATGTGGTTTATGGTGCCATACCCTCCGCGAAACCCGGCCTGCTCCGGTGGCTGGAACTCATCGAGCCTTCTGGCGAGACGATTTGTAATAACCCTTGAGAACATCTTATAGATGTGGCTCAGGAGCGAGATAGGTCTGTAGGTTTTAAGAAGGGTTTTATCTCCCTTCTTAAAAACCAGAAAAACCAAGCTCTCGTTCCACGCCTCTCAATAAATAAAATACATTAATTCTATAGAAAATACTTTATTGTCACTCCGAGCATAGCTCGTACCATAGCTCGCTGAGCACTTTAACCTTAGGATGGGCACATTACAAGTTACCTTAACAGAGAGGTATGTATTACTTTTATTCTATATTTTCCACAACCTGAGTTTCCATGAGTTTAGGCCGGTTCTATCTCTCAAAAATATACCCTCAAAATCACCTATTTTATACCTCCTATTCAAATCGTGGTGGGGACACTAATCCAATAGGAATCACAACAGGCTTTGCATTTATAGTGGATACCATGTCATGTTGGTTTATGCGACACGTGAGGTAGAGATAATGTTATATACTAGTTTCCGACCTGATATACGGATAAAATGTAGCCTGTAAAATAATGAAAATATGAAGAATGAATACTTTCATTCAATTGAGTTTACATAAATTAGTAACGCGACTAAACAGAGAAGAATTAGCTAGAAATTCTGCTTGGCGATGTTTCCATTTTGATGATGTGTTCTTTGTCTAGAACTACAAAGTTGTAGTAGAATGTAGTTCAGAAGTAAAAAAACGAACAGGTTATATCTTTCCATTTCACATTAGTTTCTTTGAATCAACTAGATGTAAAATATGTGCAAAGAACAAAGCCAGAAACATGCAAAATGATTTTGTCCGTTATTGTGAACTATGAAGATGTAGCCTGTTCCTCTTTCTACTACTGGACTACGACTGAAACTGGAACACGGAAGCCGTGCGTCGACAGGATCAAGTTTTAAAATAATTTTAGGAAACAAATAATGCAACAAGTTAATGCCCTCGATCAACTAGTGCGTGAATCAACATGGATGAGTCTGAATACTTATTGATTCAATCAGGTCGCGCTCGCATCCAGGTCATGCAATGAAACCCTTTGTTGGAGGTAATAGAGTTGTGGTCTAGAATTATGATTTATATCACACAAAATAAATACGAAACAAAGGATTCAATGATATGAATCTTAATCCTAACTATTATTATAAATGCGAAAGTTTGATTGTTGTGTGTAACGCTTTCACGCCAATTATTTTGCATACAAGTTGTCAGTACAGAAAAAGACAATGTGGTACCATTAATCTAGAAAAAAGATAAAGGATATAAAAATCACTTTAATGTGAGCAAAGCCGCGGGTGGATGTAAGTGCTAAAATAAAAGGTATAATAAAATAGCAGTGATGGTTATGTTGAGTAAGATCATAAACTAGTGTAAAATATGACTAGACATAACTAGTGACTATTATAAGTAATAAAATAAAAAAAGTATTTTATCTTTAGAGTTTTATATAGTAAACTAAACCTATAATATAAAAATTAACTCTAGTCTCAGTGCTAGACGGAACGCGAAGAGTTGCGTTCACAGACTAGACTATATGAGTCGAAACGGCATCGGTACCTTTCACCGGTGCAACGGTAAATGAAAATTATCGTTTTGCAATATGAAAAAGGGCCATTCGTTTTATATATCTGCCGATGTATACCTTTTTCGAGGTTTTACTAAAATTGTTTATGTAACGATGGTAATTAATCATGGCTCACAATTGATAAGTAACAAATTCTAAGATGCGTCCCAAAATACACGTTTATTTCGAAACCAATAGTTACCTACTCATCACATACAAATATAAAATGTAGCCTTCGAGAGACGATGGTGGGACATCTCAAAGAATAAAGATGGTTGATTAAAGTAAAGTGATTTTTCAGTTACAATACTTATAAAATTAAAACGTAGTGTAGGACGCCTTCCGGCCAGGTGGAGTGACGATTCGCGAAATGCTGCTGGTAGAAGCTGGATGCGACGAGCTGAGGACAGGGCTTATAAAATAGATAGGTGCTAGCAAAGAGCAGATCACTAACTACCCTTTACCCTAGGTAAACCTATTTATTGTATCAATTTTAATAACAATAGTATCACAGACTACCGTAAACTCTCTTATGACTGACAGATCTCAAACAAACACGTTTATTTCGAACCCATAGGTACTTATTCACATAAAAATATAAAATTTTGTACACAGTTAAAGTTTTTACACAGTTACAATACTTATAAAACAGGTAGGTATTAACAAAGAACAGATCACGAACCCTCTCCCCTACCTACGACTCCAGGTAAAACTAGTTATTGCGTCAATTATGATAAAAACTGTATCACTGACTCCTTTAACTCTTGTATCAGTGACACAACTCACTCACAGACACGTTGAGCTCTAGCCAAACTATAATCCTATTAATCCCGTCTGCCACAGCGAATATTAATCAGCGTGTAAAGGCTTTCTGGGTAATACCTAGTATTTCATTCGGAAGCTTATTTGTAATCTTTGTTGTGTTTATATGACATTATATTCTTTCATTTAAGGCTTGTAAGTAACGGCATAATTTAACTAAAAAACTTGAAAAGCAAACAACTCAAAGATACGCTTATAGTTTTTGGAGAAAAGTTTTAAATCACGTATTTATAAGTGAGGTTATCTTAAGTTGTAGACAACCATGGTACAAATTATGCCCTTTTGGGATAACATACGATCTTAAACTCACCTTGTATATATTTTTGTAGATAGATATTAAACATAGATGAAGTGGGTTAAAAACACCCAGCCCCAAAACAAACATTTGCAGATCGTACATTGCACAAACATTTGTCTCTCGGCGGAAATCAAACCCGCAACGTTCTGCGTCTTAGGCCACTGAAAAAGCTCTTCGGTCAGAATTTGATGATTATTTAATAGGTACGTTCCTGTGGGTAAGGCCGACTAATTTATATTTTCGACAAAAAGGCGACAATAAAATGTTTAGATGTATGCTATAGCATCAATAGGGACTCCACTTGTTAGCCTAATGCCTACTCTTAGAGTAGTAGGCATGTTGCCAGAAAACCTTTGTGCTGTTACTGTTTATCTTTACCTTTAGCTAATGTTATGAGAATGGTTTATTAGAAGTGCTCTATATAAAATAAGGTGTAAAGGGTGCAAATTTTCATCTTTGGAACCCAAGCTAACACCAACGGCCCGTGAACCCTGCTACCTATAAGACGGCACTCTATCAGCCTGTGATTATGGCTTAGCGTAGCTTACCACAGCTGTTTACCCATTTAATTCTTACGACTTTAAGGGTGTCTCCACTGATACAAGGAAGTGAGCGAGCGAATGGTAGTTATGGCTACCATTGGTTGATTTTTCCTCGTTTATTTATCCTGATTGAGTGAGCGAAGCAAACAACACAAAATATAACTCATTTGAAATTCAAAGCATAATTCGATTTTATAAATCCTGGGAAGCACAGCTGCCTAAAACTAGTTTGGGCAACTGAAGATAACATTATTTAGTAAGGACTCGTCATATTAATATAAGAGCCTATTTTAGATATAAAATAAAAAATAAACACTATACACTTACCATACCTCACGGCCGCACTTGTAAGTTGCTTTCGTAAAATTTATCTAAGTAACTTACGGCTGCATTTACACTTATAAATAAACTTACCGTAAAGAATGCTTACATAAGTGTTGTGAGTTTTACTTGCGTTAAATATTACAAACCTATTTATTTACATTTACTTACAAAAATCAAAAGTGAAAATCCCCTCTCATCGTCACGTTCTAGCAGCAGCTGCTACTGCGTCTAATATAATTATCAAATATATAAAAAACAAAAACAAATAAAACACGGAAGCACGGCATAGCATATACTGGCTAAAACCTTGGCTGGATAACAGAATGTCACCTCATATATATATACATATATACATATAAGAAATAGCTGGGAACTCGCATAATTTGAAAGGAATTAATTAATTAATAAATTATTTATCAGCCATCTTTGATGATGCCTAGATGCACTAGCCTGAGCCAGGTACCGCCCAAGGTTTTTTCTATTTACTTATTTCAATCACACTGTAATATGCCCAGCAGTGGATGCTGGTGATATTAGGCCTTCGCCCACTGCGCCACGGAGGTCGAATATTAATAATGTTTGCTTTATTTGCAAGCCTCACAATTAAAAAAAAAAGTCTTTTTCGCTTAGCTTCTTCAGAGCTTTAGTGAAAAGCTAGACTAATATTTTAGAATTTGTAGGCTCCTTTTAGAAATGTCTTGAGATGTTTCTTTTTAAACTCGCCAAAGTTCTAAATGGTAATTGTTTTTGTGCTTTTTAAATAGAATTACTAGCTTTTTCGTTGAAGTTTAAGTGCTGATATTCTCTATCTTTGTCATTATACTTGTACTAAGGCAGTTATCGTTTGCTTTCATTGTTCTGTAATTTTATTAAGGATTATTAAAGAAGAAGGCATCATTATAGTTCTTTATTATTTTCTGTGTTTTTTTTTGAGTATTTTTAACTGCAGACCGCTTTAAGTTAACGTAGTAAACTAAATTATAAATAAAGACTTAGGTAGAGCGCAACCTTACTCGATTTGCTTTTCATGCATAGGCCATCAACGGTTCGAAATTTATGCTCAAATTTAACCAATACATACAAAAATCATCGTCATCATCTTCAGCTTAACTGGACATAGGCCTCCCTTATCGACATGCAAATATACAAACATACAAAATAATTTAAGGCAAATTGCCATAGTAGCATCAGAGATCTTTAGTTTCACGGGATGTTTACATAAAATTACCATTATAATAAATAATTAATAATAATGCTTAACTTAATCACTCAGCATCATCTAGCCCTAAACTAAGCAGAGCTTTTATTATGGGAACCACATGACTGGTGTATATCCGTCAAAAAAGGAAATCGAACCTGCAATCTTCTGTAACCTTCGCCTACTGCGCTACAGAGATCGAGAAATATTTTGACTGAGATTAGAGACTATATATATTAACATTGAAATGGCTGTATTATGTATATATTGACTTTACCGTACAAGGTTGCCTAACAACAAAATTACTCAGGTACTTCAACTTGAAACGTGTTATTGGCGAAATTGTGGTTAATCTAGGAAGCCATAGAAATATCAGTATGGCGTAAACGGCTGTTTGAGCTAGTTTACATTGGAATCGATAGAGCGTGTAATTTACAAATGAATAAGGTTTTGAAATAGGTGAGTACATTTATTTGTCACAGTTGAATAAAGTAATAAAGTGTGATTACAATGTTTTATCAGCTATTAATTTATGTGTACAACATAAGTTTGATTTTTTATGTTTTCCTGAAAGGTTCAAAACTTTTATTCAAATACGTTTAGCCTATCTTTGTGTTGTGCGTGGCAACGCTCATATTATGCTTGCGGTATCTCCGTTACTCCCCTAATAGTAGTAGTAGAGTTCTTTGTGGAGGGCTCGTCCGGGGAAGTACTGCCACCATGCCTATTTCTGCCATGAAGTAGCTTTGATGTGTTTCGGTTTGAAGGGTGTGGGTGCCATTTATATTACAGGCACAAGAGGCTTATCATCTTCATGCCCTGAGGTATAAAAATGATAAGCCCTGTGTCCATCAACTTGAAATGAAAGACACGTAGAGCGTTGCATTGTCAAGAACGTTTTAAAAAAATGTGATTTACGATGCAATGCTTTGTGATAGGTAATGGTTACCATTTAACATCAGGTGAGCCATGTGCCATCCACATTCAAACAAGACCGGTTAAGTGCGAGTTGACTCGCCCACCGCAGGTGACGTTAATGGCGTGCGATACTAATTAGTAAGGCTTCTTCGTAATTAAAATCTGTACGTCCTATAGAAACATAGAAAACCGGCTTTACAATAGGTTATTTTTTCGAGTTTTTACATCCTAAATCAGAAACTATGCATGATATTAAAAAAATAAAAACAGTTATATACTCTTCAAATCAAGGCTTTTCATTTGATACTCTACTCGGCCTATCACCCCCCCCCCCCCCCCTATATTTTTCAACCCCCCATTTTGGAAGATTTCTCCAAACTGTTTTAGGTTGGGGCTTTGCTATAATTTTCATGTAAAATACGTATATTAGTTTTAGATTTCTCGCTTTGCAAACTTCGGAGATTAGGGGGTAATTATGGTAATTTTTTGGCCAGTTTTGATCATAAAATGAAAACCATGCATCGTATAAAAATATTTAAACCTATTCGACCTATTGGCACCAGTATGAAATTTTGACGTTTCTTATTTTGGACCATATGGGGATGAAAATGAATTAATTTTTTTCTATTTTACTGGCAATTTTATTAAAATGCACAGTCAGTGCATTTTAAATCTTATACCAAATTTCAAGTCGGTAGCTTATGTAGTTCCTGAAATAATCAGCTGAGGCAGACGGACGGACGGACAGACGGACGGACGGACGGACAAAGCGGCACCATAAGGGTTCGTTTGACCGGTTCGGTAACGTAACCCTAAAACCATTAAAAAATATGTCAAGGACAAAGGTAAGCAAAATCAGCTGAAAAATTATGATGAAACTTTACAAGCTAAACATTCCCTGAAAAAAAAAAACGAAAAATCATAAAACAAATGTTATAATAACTTCGGGAGTAAATTTTCTTCGTTTCGGGATAACATACAAATTGAAACTCACCATGTATTTAATAAAAATAAATTTAATTCTAGATAAGAGTAGTAAAACGTACTACTTACGGTCAACTGGCCTTAAACCAAGCAGATCACTATGGGTATGGCTACCCAGAGATTGATCAATAAACTTTCCTATTGATAAAACACCCCGACACCGAACAAAAATATAGGATTAATCTATAGGCTTATATATATCTTAGGCTTATATCTGAACCCAGAACATGGCAAGCCTATCTTCCTATTCATCCAATCTTGTGATTTTTCCTGAACACCGAAAATACGTAAATTGAGAAAATATGTAGAATCAACGAAACACATTTACAACAAAATAAAAGTCTCATAAAGCATATTTTGAAAGTAAATTACACTTCCGCTAACAGACAATAATTCCGCTTTTAACTTTTACGACTATGAATATTTAGGTTTTTTTTTCTACAATACAAAAAGGCATCGTATTTTTCGAGTGGTAAGTACCATTATCCCATAAGCCTTGGAAGAAGGCGCACTCAAATTGGTCTCTCCAAGAGATAGGATGTAACGAGCTTCGTTAAACCCACTTATGTTTCAGACGCGGGTAAAATCACTCTTTGTCTCTTTGAAATGTATTCTCAAAGCGGGAATTTTTGTATTTTTAGTTTTTCAGTTCCCTGTATCATGTTCTGGGAACGTACTTAATAATACAGGAACGGGATATCTTAGGAATAGAGAGAATTAATTTCAATTTCTAACGCGACTATGTTCAAAAATAAATCCTATTTAATATTATGAAGGCGAAAGTTTGAGATGGTGATGATATTATGTAACTGTATGAAGATATGAGCAGGTTGCCGAAATATAGAATACTAGATAGTAGTTCTAAAAAAGCTAGCTGATAGGTGCTTATCCATGACTCTGAGTGGGTCCCATTCAGATGGTGATATAACAGTGTGGGCAGTAATAACAACGAAATTAAGTACCTATTTAATTGTGTATTTGGTAACCCCTATGGATTTTATTATCTGTCGAAGAACCGACCACGAGTTCTTGAGTGGAGCAAACGTAGTGTAGGATGCCCTCCAGCCAGGTATAGTAACGATCTGCGAAAGGCTGCTGATAGAAGCTGGATGCGTTGAGCTGCAGACAGGGTGTAATGGCGCTCATTAGGGGAGGCCGATGTCCAGCAGTCACCCAGCAGTCGACTGCTACAGGCTGATGATGATGATGTGAAATGTATTTGGGTACTCCACCCCAGAACTATTGAACTGAATGTAGGAACTAAATCTGCTTAGTTTGGGTCTATATGATGTGGTGATGTAAACTCTAGCATTATATTTTAATTATTTTTGTGTATGAAAGCGTCAAAAAAATACTTTTCCGACGACCGTCTTTACTGGGCATTAGATTGTGACCTTTATAACTTCGAACGCGATCAAAAAACAAAACGTTTGATCTTTTCAAACGTAATAAAAGATCAGCGTTGATCCATATTACGGTATTTAAAGAGTTGGGTTCGTCCCTAAAGGGTCGAAAACACCCAAAAATTATTCAGAAAGGCTAAATTATGCTAATCGTTGTCCCCGGCCCACATTGATCGAAATCAGTTCTCAATTCGTATTTTAGGAATATAGAAACTCTTTATAGCAACTAAGTATTTAAATTATATCTATAATACAGAATTTTGCAAATCAAATGTTTATTACCACGCCATAACAATAAAAAAAAATACTGAAGACCTAAAAAGCCTACCTTTGAATATTTTTTTAATGGAAATTAAGGAAATAGTTATTATATAAATGTTTTTATGAAATAAACGAATATCTGGATGATAAAATTTGACGATGCAATTCAAGCGAAAGAAACAAAAGCGTGGTGGTGTATGCATTCTGGTCAAAACGGGATTATTGTTTAAAGAAACTGTTTTTATCCAGCAGTACTGTAGAGATAGTCACTTTGAAAGCTGTGGGGTCGATATTACATCCCAAAATATGTCTGTTATTTGTATCTACAGAACCCCTACCTCTGATTTTCGCTTATTTATAAATAATTTGGCGAAAATATGTCACTACAATTGTTTTAAGAATAAGAAAAAAATTATAATTGCGGGTGATTTAAACGTAAATACATTGCAACCTTCTCACAAAGCTAAGGAATTACAAGATCTACTACTGAACTACAACCTTACCATGCACATACATGAACCAACTCGACAGAACACTTGTATTGATCACTTGATCAGTAACATTCCTTCAGCTAAAGGCGAATTATTACATTGGGACATATCTGATCATAACACAGCACAATTATTAAGTGTCTCTGTAAAACATAAAAAAATGCTAAGTAAATATATTATGTACAAGAAAGACTACCATGAAACGTATATAAAAAAATTTAAAGAGTGCTTAAAAAGCTTATCTTTTTCCGATGTCTACACTCAACCTGATATAAACTCTGCGTATGAAAGCTTTCAAGACTTGTTGCTTTTGTTTTATAATCTTTGCTTTCCCAATAAAAAAATTATAGTAACCAATAATGGAAACAAATATAAATGGGTTACAAAGGGTCTAAGAATTAGTTGTAAAACAAAGAGACTACTAAGATATAGATATTATGGTAATAAATCGAAGGTGAATAAATATAAATACAAACATTACTCTCGTCTACTAAGAGCATGTATAAGCCGATCGATTAAGGCTTACAAGGAAAATATCTTTAAAAAATCTAAGAATATTTGTAAGACATCGTGGCAGCTAATTCAGCAAGAATCCGAACTGACAAAACATATTACCTTCATAAACGAAGTTAAAATAGACACTGAAATTGTAAACAGCCCCCATAAAATTGCCGAAGAGTTCAACAACTACTGGATAAATCTGACAAATAAACAGAATAAGAATCTCCGTATCACTCACAAAAATAGAGCTTGCAGTAGTATGTTCCTCGGGCCTATGGATAATGATGAAACTAAACAAATAATATTATCCCTTAAAAATACAAAATCTGTAGGCTATGACGGCATTGATACAAAAATTCTGAAAATATGTTCAGATCAACTTGTACCCATTCTTACGTACTTAATTAATATGTCGTTTGGGGAAGGTGTTTTTCCAAATGCATTAAAATATGCTACGGTAAAGCCACTCTTTAAAAAAGGCGACCGAAACAAACTAGAAAACTATAGGCCTATAACTTTAGTCCCAGTTATTTCAAAACTATTCGAACGAGCTATGCAAAATCGCATCTTATCATTTATAAATAAAAATGGCATTCTGAGAAGTGAGCAATATGGGTTTCAGAAAAAAAAATCTACAATAACAGCTTGTTTTAATTTGGTAAAAAATATCATTGATGACTTGGACGATGGAAAATTTGTTACCGCCGTTTTCTTTGACATGTCAAAAGCATTTGACTTTGTATCTCATGACTTACTATTAGATAAAGTGGAAAAATACGGTATTCGAGGTCCAGCTCTAAAATGGCTAGATACATTTCTAAGAAATAGAATGCAATGTGTTGAAATTGCAAATATTGATGAAAACAATGAGCTTAAGCTAGTAAGATCAGATTACAGACTGAATAACTGTGGAGTACCGCAGGGCAGTGTTCTAGGCCCACTTTTATTCTTACTCTATATTAATGACCTTCCTGAAATCACTGCTAATCCGTGTACTCTCTTTGCGGATGACATTTCAATTATAATTTCATGTAAATCTGACATTAATAACTGTTACCATTTTGACATTAATAATACAATCGACAAAATAATTTCATGGCTAGATGACAATAATCTGCACGTTAACATAGAAAAGACGAAGTTAGTACAATTTAGTAACTATGGAAAAAGGCGATTAAATCTTAGCATAAGTCATAATGAACAATATTTAACCGAATCTGACGAAATGAAATTTCTAGGTATTATTTTGGATCGAAATTGCAATTGGAAGTCACACGTTGATCAGGTTTGCAAAAAGTTGAATAAGTTTGTATATGTACTATACAAACTTCGTAAGACCACTAACCACAACACTATTTTTACAGCGTACCACGGTTATGTAGCTTCTGTCTTAAGCTATGGACTTATACTGTGGGGTAACTCTACTGATGTTAATAGAGCTTTTCTTGCTCAAAAAAAATGTGTACGTGCCATCGTCGGCATACCCCCATGGGAGTCATGTAGACCTATTTTCACTAAACTACACTTAATGACTCTGCCGAGTATGTACATCTTTGAAATTGCAAAGTTTGTTAAAGAAAATCCATCTTTATTTGCTAAGGCGCACCAAATCTACCCGCGATGTGTTAGAGATCCTGATAGAATTGTTCTTCCTAGGATCCCCCGAACAGCCCTGTATCAGAAAAATTGCTACGCCATGTGTGGGCGCATATTTAACCAAATTCCTAGTGACTTTAAAGATTTGCCCTATAATGTTTTTATAAGGAAATTAAAAATGTGGTTAAAAGAAAAATGTTATTATACTGTCTCGGAGTTTTTAAGCGATTCATAAGTGTATGTAGATGATTACTAATTAATGTTTTATTTTGTTCTATCTCTCTATTCTCTATTGACTTTGACATTTATAAATTCCTTTTTTATCTTTGTATTTTTGACTTCTTTGTGTTCTATTTGACGTTGACATTTATAAATTATTTTATTAATTTGACTAGCATGAATTATACAATAAACCTTTGTACTTTTAATTATAAAATCATTAATTTATTAAATAATTCTTTGTTTTTGCATGCCGTATTATTCGGTAAGGTGTGTGATACCAATGTATAATCTTAAGACCTTTGTACAACCATACTTTTTTGCAAATAAAACATTCATTCATTCATTCATTCATTCATTCATTCATTCAAGAAACAACTAATAAATTTTTGTGTTGTTCAACCAATCCAATCAATCGGCAATAGGTATAGGATACTTTTTGAGTTTATTTGACATAATGTACCTATAGACTAATTGCATTACTTAATTAATACTTCAGCCATATTGGATGAAGAATTTTTGTAAACAAACATTTCAACACTTTTTGTAATTATTCCATAAATACTTAATATTTCAGTTAACTAATGTCACAAATGAAACTTTTACTTTTTTTATATGATGAAGTTTACATATTTATCAAACAAATAATAAAAAAGTACTTTTGAGGTTAAGTATGGGTGGTTTGTTTATATTTATTCTTCATCGAATTTGACTGAAGTATAGCTGATGACAGAGCGCAATGGCGTTCATAAGGGGAAGCCTACATCCAGCTGGAGTGGTCTGCTATAGGCTGATAATGTTGACGATAATTTTTAAAGACCTACCATTTAAAGCTAATGTTGTCGCTCAGCTTCCAAATCAGTACTTTCGCACTAAAATAGTCATTTATTTGGTTAGTTGGTAATATTTGAGAACAATTTGTAAAAATAGAAGTACTTATAAATAAATATTTAAAAATTAAATAAAAAAAAAAAAAAATTGTATAAAATTATATTTATCATTAATAGGGAATTTTCCGTTTATTTACATTTATTTTTATTTAGAATTTAAGAAATATTCAGATTGTAGTGGTCGGTGGTACTTCCGCCTAGTACCAGTGCCGCAGCGCAGTATTATATTGATTAAATATAGTGAGATCCTTTAACTTTACTGTTTCATTTCTAGTGCGGATTACACAAATAAATAAATTAATATGATCACGATGATTGTAATAATGCAATTCAGGAAACTTTTATTTTTCAATAGGCAGTGTTTTTTTGTATGAATGAATTAATTAATGTCAGTTTAATTTAATTTATTTATTTCTAGCTTTTGCCTCGTGATCAAGTTATTTTTCTATCCTTCAGGAACTTTTTTCTGGATAAAAGGTATGTGTCCTTTTCTGTACACCTGATAACGTGTATACGAAATTCCGTGATGATCGTTTGGCGTAACAAACAAACAAACGAATAAACTTACTATATATACAAATAAATGTACTAGCTACCACCTCAACTACCTCAGATACTCATATAGGTAATCAAAAACCAGGTCTATTAAAGAAGAACAAGAATATGTGTTAATGCTGTCCTAAATTCCTCTCACTTCGTTAAAATTTCTTCAAGTTGGGCGTCCGGATCACAAACTTGTAATGTATTCACAAGTTTGAAATGAGATAAAGGGATTGTAGGATTTATATTCTTATGTATGATGTATGAGGATCAAAATGAACTGTTTAGGCTGTTTCAGAACTTTTTGGCTGAAGTTAGTCCAAATGGTTGCATGCAAAATTATGGATGTCAACTAATAGGTTATCTATCAACGGCCATGATATAAGTATGTAAGATCCTAGTTGTAGGCTAATTTTAATAATTGACATAACCGACTGACTGATGACCGATGACGTAGGAACATTACAGTATACTTATACTGTAATGTTCCTACGATGAGGTAAATGAGTATGAGTATGGGTATCAATGGTGGTGAAACTCTGGGGCCTGATTCTGACGATTCGATATATTTATAATAAATATAAACATCGCGAGAACTGTCAAATTTCATACAGTTTTGACAGTTTCGGCGATATATATCTGTTAGGAAATATCCACATCAATATAAACATCTAAACTACCTTCCTAGACGATATGCTCTTAGACCGGGAAGAAACAAACTTTATTAAACACCATAAAAACTTACAATTCATAGTACAGGCCCTTATAAAATGTCTATAAAAATATTTAATAAAATTCCTGAAAAAATAAAACAAGAGACAGATTCTATATCTATTAAAACATTAAAATTATTTCTCATTGACAAATGTTATTATGATCTAAATGAATACTTACATACTTTTGACATGAAATTTAATATTCATTTTAATTTTGTTTCACTAAATCTTAATTTTTAAAATTTTCAATATTAATTACTACTTTAATTTTATTATTAAAATCAAAACCTAAGATAAAATTATATAATACCTACTCATAAAAATCTACCCACCTAAAATCTAATGCATGAAAGCCTCGGTCTGCCTTCTACATATTGCCATGGCCTAATGGGTCCACATGTGATACTACCACACTATACTGTGTTAACTCTGTTACCTTATAACCATGTGATGACAATAAATATATTGAGTATAATTGAGTATTGAGGATTGAGAATCAAATATATCAAATCGTCAGAATCAGGTCCCAGGCCTTTTTCACACGTACACGGTGATGGATAGGATTTATATTCTTAGGTGTAAACTAAGCAGAGCTTGTATTATGAGAACCACATGACTAATATGAAACTTATATTTTTTTTTGTAAATCACATCACATATAAATGCGAAAGTTTGTGAGTATGTATGGATCAATGGATGAATGTTTGTTACTCTTTCACGCGAAAACCACAGAACGGATTTGGATGAAACTTGGAATATATATAGTTTATGACCTGGATTAACACATAGGCTATTTTTTATCCGGGTACCACGCGAGCGAAGCCGCGGGCGGAAGCTAGTACAAACATGTTTTACATAGAAGCCACCAAGACCCGAGACAAATATTTGCAGATCATAGTAGACAGGGGGGGGCTTTCGCACACTTTGCCACTGAGGTCGTCAATATAGCCTGGTGGTAATAAGTTTAAAGTTTGTAAACACGATGAGAAAATGTTTGTAACGCCTAAAGTACTAAACAGATTGAGCTGAAATATGCACATATATGAACCCTAGAATAAAATATGGGATATTTTATATCCCTGTACTAAGTGTTATACATGCTATCCAATACCGGGCATAATAGATAGGCATAATAAGTAGAAGCTGATAATTAGTAGCAATTAAGTCTATTATTCTATTTTGAATGAAAATTTGTATCGAAAGGTAGCGATTAGGGTCGTCCCAGGCATATCACAATTATAGTAAAGTGGCGCATTTTGCCATTACTTATTTATATAAGAAACTAGCTAGCTCTCTCGACTTCACACGCGCGGCACATAGGTTTTTCCGAAATCAACTATCCTACCTAACCAAATTTCTTTTTCGAAATCACTTCGGTATTCATCATCATCTCAGCATCACCATCACTTTAAAATTCTTTTCTTTTATTCAATTAGACACTAAAGTGTTCCCACTTTGAATCGTCCACTTTTTTAATTCAACATCATCATCATCCTCATCAGCCTATAGCAGTCCATGCTAGACATTGGCCTTTGGTATTGAGGCAAACAAAACCAAAAAAAATGCATATCAGTCGACTCATTTTCTAGTTTTGGCAAGACACACGACAATTTATTTTTACTTCTAAAAAAATATTTGGGGGTGGGGCTCGTTGCTGTTGGGTAGAGGGTGCTGCCTACCTACTGTTTGTGCTGCCTACCTGCCTACTATTTGGGGTAAAGTATCATCTAGCTACTTATTTTTACTCATAATGCGTAGGTTCTTCAACCAAAAGTAAAATCAATAGCCACACAATGTACCTATAGACATATTATTCATGTTATCGAAAGAAACTTACTTCAGTACTTAAGTCAATAAATAATGTTTGGCTGCGGCTCTGAGATAAGTCTAGACTCAGCTAGACCTTCCAGTAAAACCTAGATATATCTTAAATACCTACCAATAATGTACGGGCAATCTGCCTAAGAACCGACATCCGGTGGGGTCGACGAGTTCTTAAGTGGAGACCGCGGCTCGACAAATGTAGTGTAGGACACCAGGTGGAGTGACGATCTCCGAAAGGCTGCATGTAGAAACTGGTTACGTTGACTGATTGCGACAGGGTGCAATGGCGCTCAATAGGGGGGGGCTTATGTCCAGCAGTGGATGATGATAAGACCTACACGCTTGTCATACCTCCTCCGACTCGCTGTTACTCCTAAGAAAAGCAATATTATATTATTATACCTACTCCCACATAGGACTTTATAAGTACTTACATTCCTAGTGTGTTTTTGTATCGCAAATAATTAAGTCTTCTATAAGTTGCTTAAAAGTTCTTGTATTTTAATCTGTGGATGTCATGGATCATATATGTTTACTACTAATACTTACCATTACTTACTATTTATGCAATGTAGGACCGTTTATCTTCCCAAATAATTAAATAAATAGACACCAGTAAACTCCACCCCTAGTAAACTTTAAACTTCTACATCGGACGAAACAAACCTATACCCAGACAGAATTACCGAAATACGTGACGGTACGGTAATACCCAGCTACCCGATACTTCACAGGTCGGATTAGGTTAGCATCACACTCAGCTCGTCACAGTAATGTAATTTACCCGGTAAGCCACGAAATTACGATAAGGTTCTCCTTGTTTTTATATTTGGGTTAAGAAGGTCATTATTATCTTTAGCTGAGCGAACTCGTGGTCTAAGAGAATATAAAAAGTTCTTGCTTGAATTTCTTCATGTCGAACTTTCATTCTGATTAAGTAAGATTGATTAGGACGTAGCTTGAGACTTGTCCTCATGAAAAATCAGAATAAAAATAAAAATATATATTAATTCCGATTTTTCAAACTGAAACGTCGCCGTTGTGGTTCAATTTTCAAATTCAAACCACTGCTCCCTTTAATTTAACCTGGATTAATACATAGGCTACTTTTAATCCGGGTACAACGTGAGCGAAGCCGTAGTTGTCCTCATGAAATTGAAATTAAATAGAGCAGTGGTTTGAATTTGAAAATTGAACCACAACCACGTCCTTGTGGTTCAATTTTCAAATTAAAACCACTGTTTTATTCCGTTTTTCCAAACAACTACGGCTTCGCTCACGTTGTACCCGGATTAAAAGTAGCCTATGTATTAATCTAGGTCACAAACTACACATATTCCAAGGTTCATCCAAATCCGTTCAGCCTACGCCTATTTCTGCCATGATGGGTGCAGGTAAAATTACAGACACAAGAGGCTTTCATACAAAAAGTTGATGGACGCAGGGCAATGCCTCACAGTGCACGTTGCAAACATGCGTGATCGGCTATGTAATGCTTTGTAGATACGAGCAGTACGGGAGTACGAGATACTAAGTACGAGTAATGGTTACCATACGGTGTGCCATGTTGAGGGTCATATTTGTTTTATCTCCAGGTACCAAAATATATACTAAAAAACATTACTTTCAAACGTCTTTCTTCCGTTTGGACTGAAAAATTCAATATTGAGAACTGCACCAATTAGAGTTTGAATGAAATACGCAGTTTTTTAATACTACTTGAAGATTGAATAAGCTCATGGCCCACCTGACCTCAAAGTATTTATTGCATTGTAGGTCACGCATACGCGCCCTAAAATGCCAAGCTATTCGTCTATCAACTTCAGGCATGAAGCAATTCGGCTATTGCTTGAATAAAGAAATATCTGTATCTGTATGTAAATACCTACAAATATTACCATACAAACACCGAGCGTCGTCTGTGCGTGCTGCTGACAGTGAGAGGACATGGCAATTCGCTTTTGGGAAAATCATTTCGCTGTACGTGAAGTTTCGTAGTCAATTTCATGATTACTTCAAACAAGATTTATGAAAGAGGAACTGAAACTGAAATTAAAATAGCTACGATTTTGTATAAGTCATACAACGTTAAAAAGGAATTAAGGTGCTTACGTTCCTACCTCCAATTTTGGAATCCAAGCCAACCTCACCTGCCTGTCGTACACCCTGCTAAACAAATAGAGGCTCTTGCGGCCGGCTGATTGCGGCATAACGCAGTCTAACCTCAGCACAGCCAAATCTCCTGGCCGTTGATGGGCAGCAGCTTCGGTGTTGTGAGAAGCTTTTCTCTGCGATCCCCGACCCGCTCGATCAGCGTGGGGTTATGGGCATATGCCACTTCTCATAGGGGAGGCCTATGCCAGCAGACTGAAATGATGGTGTTGTTGTTGTTATCCAGGCACTTATCATTTATCCCTAGACACCAAAATCTAGTGTGATCTAAATTATAATACTGCATAGGTACTGCACGGCCAAGCATACAACTCAAGGATATTATATTGTTACCATACGTTTCTACTAGTCACTAAACAATGTTTAACAAACCTCGCAAACACGACGCTTTGTCGTTGCGCTGTAACAGCCTGCGCACATTGGACGTCAAACGTCAGCGATTAGACGCTACGACAAGCAGCGGGGGACAACTTTCATACATTTTGTTCAAAGCTCCGCACACACGGCGACAATCGCGACAGCAATCCTCTCTGTATTCTGTGGCGACAGCAAGCTAAGACAGACGCTCGCGACTAATCGCGACGACAAAGCATCGTGTTTGCGAGGTCTGTAATACCCACAAAAGTAGTAATACCAAACTATTTCATATAGGTCGTGAAATCATTGTGTTTATTTTCAACGCTACAGTATCATAATTAAACTCAAGGCTGAGGCCTGGATCTGTCAAGTTATGTCGGCATAGTCAAATAAACATATATGAAATGAAAGCAACCCTTGTTTGTTATTATGTAAATTAAACTCGCTTGTTGTAACTTCAATGTTTTACGTGGCTTAGATTGTTGTATTATGCCAGAGATAAGAGGAATTATAATTTCCATTGTTATTAATCGCCTTGAAAGTAAAGGGAGACCGTAAGCATTTTTTTTTCAAAGTTTATTCAATTATTTTGTAAATGAGATAAAACTTATAAACCCATATTTGTAGAAAGATTTCCAAAAATTATGGTTGGGTATCTGGAATAATCTTTTACTTGTGAGTTGGGATATTGTGCGTAAAAAGTTTTTATCCTATTTGTTTATTTAAGTCTTTCTAATATCATCGACCAATCTCGCTAGAGGACGTCCAGTATTTCTGTAACCAACGCTCGGCCAGCACTCGGTCAGCGCTCTGATCCACCTGTCGTTACTCCGTCTGGCCAAGTGTCCTGCTCAACTCAACTTGAGCCCCAATATCCGCTCATTCATGTGATAGAAAGACTTTGGGCGGCACCTAGCTGACTAAAGACTAGAAGAAGGTCTATAAGCCTAGAAGTGGGTCAAAAACGGCTGATAATGATGATGCTGATGATTTATTTAGGGCTTCCAAAAAATGTACACAATTCTTACAAATTGCATAATATTAAAGGCACTTTTATGTGCTTACTCTTATAAGATTGCAAAAGAAAGCATAAGTATCTATGCTACTCGACAGACATTTTAACAGTTATGTAAATCAAACTGCGCGAAATATTATTTTTGATAATTTTATTTTTATAGATATGGTTGAGCAGTGATGACACACACAAATACAGACTTCATAAATTTTCTACCAAATTATTTACCAGGTCACGACAAAAACTCAACACACTTCTTAAATTATCATCTGTTAGTCTTTCACTCAATCCATCCATCTTTCCTGCAGCCTGCCTCTGCCAGAACCTAGCATATTATTATATTTTTGAGAAAATAGGTACGTCAGTGATATTTAGTGTAGATAGATCGATAGAAAACTCTTATCGTACTCACACCAACATAACAAATAGAACAATATACAAAAATTTTCATCCCTTCATACAAAACGTTTTTTATTTCTTTTCGTCGATCACACGGTTGTTCTCCCAGATGGAATCGTATAGATATTTAGTGAAGTGTAGGTGTAGGGGTAGGGGTAGGGTGTGGGTAGTTGTAGGGTAGGTGTAGGGTAGTTTTAGGGTAGTTGTAGGGTAGTTGTAGGGTAGGTGTAGGGTAGGTGTAGGGTAGGTGTAGGGTAGTTGTAGGGTAGGTGTAGGGTAGGTGTAGGGTAGTTGTAGGGTAGTTGTAGGGTAGGTGTAAGGTAGGTGTAGGGTAGTTGTAGGGTAGGTGTAGGGTAGTTGTAGGGTAGGTGTAGGGTAGTTGTACGGTAGTTGTAGATGTTGGGTAGGTGTAGGGTAGTTGTAGGGTAGTTGTAGGGTAGTTGTAGGGTAGGTGTAGGGTAGTTGTAGGGTAGGTGTAGGGTAGGTGTAGGGTAGTTGTAGGTTGATTTCGATTTCGATTTCGATTTCGATTTCTTCCTCTTCAAAACCCTTTCTGATACCTTTATGAATTAAAACATAAACCGCGAGCTATATATAGCTCGATTACCACTCACTCACTCACTGACTGACATGATTGTTCTCCCAGATGCCACCTCGTAGGGTTAAAATTTTTGGTGGATTCGTATAGAGGGAGTGGGGGCGACTTCAGGAAAAATCCGACTTTTCCCCTTTTCACCCCCACCCCATATGTATCTCGGAAACTATAGGTCGTAGAGGGTTCGCGCTTAAACTAATATTGCTCAGGGTGCTTTTTAATATAAGAATCCGAAAAAAAAAATTAGGGTTCCATGCAAAAAAAATATTATCCCATACAAAATTTTCACCCCTTCATACAATTTTTTTTTTCTTTACTCTAATGACGTGTGTCGATGTTTGGTGGAATCGTATAGATATTTAGTCTAGGTTAGGTGAAGGTGTAGGTGTAGGGTAGTTGTAGGGTAGGTGTAGGGTAGGTGTAGGGTAGGTGTAGAGTAGGTGTAGGGTAGGTGTAGGGTAGGTGTAGAGTAGGTGTAGAGTAGGTGTAGGGTAGTTGTAGGGTAGGTGTAGGGTAGGTGTATGGTAGGTGTAGGGTAGTTGTAGCGTAGCTGTAGAGTAGTTGTAGGGTAGGTGTAGGGTAGGTGTAGGGTAGTTGTAGGGTAGTTGTAGGGTAGGTGTAGGGTAGTTGTAGGGTAGTTGTAGGGTAGTTGTAGAGTAGGTGTAGGGTAGTTGTAGGGTAGGTGTATGGTAGGTGTAGGGTAGTTGTAGCGTAGTTGTTGGTCGATTTCGATTTCAATTTCAATTTCGATTGCGATTCCGATTACGATTCCGATTCCTATTCCGATTCCGATTCCGATTTTGATATCCTGTTTGATTGCTTCTTCCTCTTCAAAATCGTCATTGATTGCTTCTCTTACTTCGATATCCTCTTTGATTGCTTCTTTCACATCGAAATTACCTTTCATTGATTCTTCCACGTCGATATCGTCCTTGATTGCTTCTCTTACATCAATTTCCTCTGTTAATGCATCATCCTCTAGGATATCCCCTTTGATTGATTGCTTCTTCAACTTCGATATCCTCTTTGATTGTTTTTTTCACTTCAAAATCCTCATCCATTGCTTCTCCTACTTCGGTATCCTCTTTGATTGCTTCTTTCACATCGAAATTACCTTTCATTGATTCTTCCACGTCGATATCGTCCTTGATTGCTTCTCTTACATCAATATCCTCTGTTAAAGCATCATCCTCTTGGATATCCTCTTTGATTGTTTCTTCCACATCAGATAACTTTTTGATTGCTTCTTCCACTTCGAAACCCTCGATGATAGCTTTACGAATTAAAACATAAACCGCGAGCTGCGTGCAGCTCGCGCACCACCCAACCTCTAGTTATACTATATATAGCTCGATAGCTCGATTACCACTCACTCACTCACTGATTCACTGACTGACTGACATGATTGTTCTCCCAGATGCCACCTCGTAGGGTTAAAATTTTTGGTGGATTCGTATAGAGGGAGTGGGGGCGACCTCAGGAAAAATCTGACATTTCCACTTTTCACCCCCTTTCACCCCCACCCCCCATGTATCTCGGAAACTATAGGTCGTAGAGGGTTCGCGCTCAAACTAATATTGCTCAGGGTGTTTTTTAATAAAAGGATCCGAAAAAAAAAATTAGGGTTCCATACAAAAAAAAAATCTTCCATACAAAATTTTCACCCCCTCATACAAATTTATTTTTTCTCTACGTCTATGACAATGTTTGTTTTCCCGGATTGAATTGTATAGATTTAGTGTAGTTTAGGTGTAGGGTTGGTGTAGGGTAGGTGTAGGGTATTTGTAGGGTAGGTGTAGAGTTGGTGTTGGGTTGGTGTAGGGTACTTGTAGGGTAGTCGTAGGGTAGTTGTAGGTTAGGTGTAGGGTAGTTGTAGGATAGTTGTAGGGTAGGTGTAGGGTTGGTGTAGGGTAGTTGTAGGGTAGTTGTATTGTAGGTGTAGGGTAGTTGTAGGGTAGTAGGGTAGTTGTAGGGTAGTTGTAGGGTAGGTGTAGGTTAGTTGTAGGGTAGTTGTAGGGTAGGTGTAGGTTAGTTGTAGGGTAGTTGTAGGGAAGGTGTAGGGTAGTTGTAAGGTAGGTGTAGGGTAGGTGTAGGGTTGTTGAAGGGTAGGTGTAGGGTAGTTGTAGGGTAGGTGTAGGGTATTTGTAGGGTAGTTGTAGGGTAGGTGTAGGGTTGGTGTAGGGTAAGTATAGGGTAGGTGTTGGTTTTCGTTTTCATTTTCATTTTCGATTTCGATTTCGATTTCGATTCCGATTCCGATTCCGTTTTCGATTCCGATTCCGATTTCGATTTTATTTTCACCAACGATATCCTGTTTGATTTCTTTTTCCTCTTCGATATCCTCTTTGATTGCTTCTTCCTCTTCAAAATCGTCCTTGATTGATTCTCTTACATCAATATCCTCTGTTATAGCATCATCCTCTTGGTTATCCTTTTCGATTGTTTCTTTCACATCAGTTTACTTATTTAATTACTTCTACAACTTCGATATCCTCTTTGATTGCTTCGTCTACTTCTAAATCCTCATCGACTGCTTCTCCTACTTAGATATCCTTTTTAATTGCTTCTTTCACTTCAAAATCCTGTCTTATAGCTTTACAAAGCACGCCAAAACCGCGAGCTGCGTGCAGCTCGCGCACCACCCAACCTCTAGTTATACTATATATAGCTCGATTACCACTCACTCACTCACTCACTGACTGACTGACTGATTGACATGATTGTTCTCCCAGATGCCACCTCGTAGGGTTGAAATTTTTGGTGGATTCGTATAGAGGGAGTGGGGGCGACCTCAGGAAAAATCTGACATTTCCCCTTTTCACCCCCTTTCACCCCCATCCCCCATTTATCTCGGAAACTATGGGTCGTAGAGGGTTCGCGTTCAAACTAATGTTGCTCAGGGTGCATTTTAATATACGGATCCGAAAAAAAAATATTGGGGTTCCATACAAAAAAAAATTTATCCCATACAAAATTTTCACCCCCTCATACAAAACTTTTTTTTTTTTCTTTACGTATAGGACAAGTTTCTTTATATGGTATAGGTGTTGTTGTTTTGGTTTTGGTTTTGGTTTTGGTTTTGGTTTTGGTTTTGGTTTTGGTTTTTGTTTTGGTTTTGGTTTTGGTTTTGGTTTTGGTTTTGGTTTTGGTTTTGGTTTTGGTTTTGGTTTTGGTTTTGGTTTTGGTTTTGGTTTTGGTTTTGGTTTTGGTTTTGGTTTTGGTTTTGGTTTTGGTTTTGGTTTTGGTTTTGGTTTTGGTTTTGGTTTTGGTTTTGGTTTTGGTTTTGGTTTTGGTTTTGGTTTTGGTTTTGGTTTTGGTTTTGGTTTTGGTTTTGGTTTTGGTTTTGGTTTTTCGCTATCTGCTTTGATGGCATCTTTCTCTTAGATATCATCGTTGATTGCTTCTTTCTCTTCAATATTCTCTTTGATTGCTTTTTCCACATCGATATCTTCTTTGATTGTTTCTCCCACATCAATATCTTTTTTGATTGCTTCTTCCATCAAAACTTAAACCGCGAGCTGCGTGCAGCTCGCGCACCACCCAACCTCTAGTTAAAATATAAAGGTATATATTTTGTAAGATAAACCGTCAAACGTTTTGTAGAACGCCCTCCGGCCAGGTGGAGTGACGATCTTCGAAAGGCTCCTGATAGAAGCTGGATGACACGGCGCAATGGAGCTCACCAAGGGAGGCCTATATGTCTAGCATATAGAGCATCTAGCACTAGACTGCTATAGGATGATGATGATGAAAGATGAATGTTCAACAGTTGAAAGCAGAAATGCCTCAAATACTGATTTAAATATTAAAATATGCAAATCTCTTTAGAAACTGATTTCAATTTCCGCTGGAGCCAGAGATTTGGTTAACAGGCTAACCTTACTGAAATGAAAAATTTTCAATTCAAGTAGGTATTACTAGAACTTGGGGTTTTTTTGGGGTTAACTTTTAGTTTTACTTGTTTTATTAACAGAGTTCAATATAATATGAAGAAGTTTGTATGTAGGAAAGGAAACCAATCTTATTTATTAGATTTTTTTTAATGGCTAAACGACAAATCATTCAATCCATGCCAAAAATCATCATCATCATAGCCTTTAACATCTATAAAAGATGAAAGAAGTACCTAAGTCTTTATAAAAATATCCATAGACTCTTCAAATAAAATAATGGTATATTGCTAGAGGTATCTAAGTACCTACTTACATCATCCAAGGTTAACTCACATAATAAGAGACGGTATAGATCTTAAAGTTTATTAGAACCCACCGATCTTATCAGCCTTAAAAAAGTTCCAATCTACGCTGAAAGCTGTCTGTTTAAATCCCATATACGGAACCCAGGGTGTGGTCCAAGGATCCAAAACGAAAACGAGAGACGAAACAATTCCTTTACAACCTGTGGAATGAAACCGTTTGTCCCGCACCTGTTACTCATCTACTGACGGTATTATACGACCTCACACCTTTATCTTAGTGAAATTAAACTAATCTTCCAAATATATTTAGCATAGCTTTTGAAGCCTTACAGATTTATCTAGATTTTCAGCTCAAAAAGTTTTTACAGATATAAATTAAATTTCGATTCTAAAAATCCATGGGTACGATCGACATATCCGAAAAATATATTTTTAATAGGTAATTTAGTTATGGATTCTAAGACTTACCCTTCGCATAACTCGCAGGGAAAACGATGAAGTCTTCATGTTTATTGTTGTAGATTGACACGCTCACAGAAAAAAAAACTAAGCTTTTTGCTCCTAGATAACAAAGCAATACACTTATCGATAGCACTCGGATATATCAGACAAAAAAATACGAAAAATTAAGTTTTCTTTGATCGGTCTAAGACCGAATAAGACTTTAAAATATTTGGAATTTTAGCTAAATTCTAGGTAATTTCTAATGGCAGGTAGAGTAGACACGACCGACGCCCGAGGCCTTAGATTCGCGACTGATTACCGAAGCTGAAAGCCTGAAAAGGACAACAGGCTCATCAAGAACGTAACGACGTAAACGCATAAACCTCACACTGAAAACCGAATCTAAAGCCGCGACAATAGATGCTATAATCGCTTGCAACGAAACTGAAACTTTTGAAGGATCTGTAGCTGCGTCCCCCTCTCACTTTCATCTGGTTGGACAGAACACAGATACAGGATGAATTGAATTTATGCCTTTACTGCGTGAAGAGCCTTCGATTTATAAGCGTAAGAACTTTATTTATGATAACCATTCCTTGCTCTATATAGAAAAGATAAGCTGGATTCTAAGAAAGTAAGCAATGTGCTTCGATTGTGCTTAGATTTCACGTGAAGGCAAGGAAGGTCGCCTTTTATTCCATCTCGTATTGTTTAGACAAATACGAAGCTATCATTAACATAAGTCTCAAATTGTACATGAATATGCTTAAACTTGCTATCATAACCTATCCTAATATTATGAATGTAGATACCTAAGTTAAGTATAATTGGATTGATGTTGGATATTTACTTAAACACCTAACTTTGGAGATATTTAGCTACTTACTGTTAGTAGTATGGCATACGGTCTACTTTTGTTTGAGTACCTTTAGGTATCTTTTGAAATCCTTTGAACTGTGGATGAATAAAAAGATAAATTATCAATTTATATTCACAATAGTGAGAAGCTCGCTACTTCCATCGCGTTATATTTTATTCCCAGAATATATCTCTAGGACTTACGGTTCCTGTATTCAATTTCCAAATCTCAAGGTCGCACTTAGACTGCTCTATTGTTATGTCCTTCTTTCTTCATCGTATGAGCCCGTGGCCAACTCCCGCCTGAAAGCCACATCTTAACGTGTTTTCCAAAACACGAAAGCGCTCAGATCTAAGGGCGAGGCCACATCACCACGTTGCGACGACGCATCGCAAAAACCATGTTGCACCAAAATGTGACGCTTCGCAGAAATTTCATTGCATACGGTATCAGAGTTACAACTTCTGTCTGCAGCAATTCATCGGAAATTTCCACGATGCAGCGATGCGTTGTGCAACGTCGTAGAATTTTGCGACGCGTCGTCATATCGCAGTGTTGTAGCCGCGCTGTAAATACCTCTGAAATGAAATGAAAATTTATTTATTCAATTGGAACTTTAAAGTACACTTTGAATCGTCATTTTTTTAAAACAGAGAAGATTGGCAAGAAACTATGCATGGCTTATATTTTTTTAAACTCTTTGTTATAATTTGTATTCTTAACTATTACATTGTTTTTAAGGGAGTTGAAGACAGTTTTATCCTAAGCGTTTTTGTCATCTAAATAATCAGAAATAATAAGCTTTATTACAGAGATTACGTTAACAAGATTTTTGAATTTATTTACAGATAAATTAATCACGTCATTTGGAATTTTGTTAAAAAAACGTACGTTTTGCCCTCTAAATGATAGACTAACTTTATGGAGCCTTACAGTAGGAACAGCTAGTTTATCTTTATTTCTGGTGTTAACATTATGAGTGTCACTATTTTTTTTTAACTTAATGTATATCCGAAAACATATTATAATATTTAAGGCTCCATAAAGTTAGTCTATCATTTAGAGGGCAAAACGTACGATTTTTTTATGTTTTTCAATTATTTCTTAAAACTTAGTTCAAAGTAATTCTATGGGGCCCATATTATAAATTGCACGAACATCTCTCTTCTGCAGCACAAATATGGTGTTGATATCTACAGCATTGAAAGTAGCTGAAATTAACCAGTCTAGCCGTTTCTACGTCAGTAAGTTGACGGATTCTTTTGACTGCGTATGCTGCAGAACTGAGTCTGTTCGTCAACCCATCTATGTGAGTGCCCCATTGGAGCTTATTATCTAAATTTATGCCTGGAAATAAATTAGTATCCAGACAAGATTTAAATCTTCATCCTTTATATAAATTTTAGGTTACCTCTAAAGAGTAATTAGATCGTTTCCCCAAATTCCGCGTAGCAAACATCGCATTTTTCCCCACTCAACTGATATTCAGTTGGCCATATTTGAGAATATAGAAGCAAGCGAATGATAAAAAAGGTTGAATGGGTAGAAATTCGAGTGTCACAATTTTATGCGAAATTGTTCCTATACCAGAAGTTTACCAGTAGTTTTTTCCCAAATATTTTTATTTCTTAGGTAGGTACGCGATACTGTTCCTATTCTAAAACTTTTTATTATATTATTTCAAATTTAACTTGATAAAGTCATATTTGTTTAACTGTAAAGCCTATTAAAAATATTAATCTACGAGTACTATTAACAAAATTTTTCCAAAAACATTATGGTTAAAAATTATTAAAACGGAAGACCAGCGTTATTATTATGACACTGTATTTAACTGTAAACTCGTTATCAAACTCAGGTTTTACTATAAATTATACTTAAAACTACCTAAGTACATAAATAATTATTAAAAACATTTAAAAAAATATCAAAACGGGAGACCATAGACCGCGGGGTAGGGCTCAAACGATCGCTGGCTAAGGCTGTTGAGAGAGATATCTCCTCAAAATGCGTGCCGAGTCCAGGACCGCCTTCTATCTATATATTTAACCCTTGATCCAGCTGCCTAGCGAGAGCCTACATAGATATTGGTTGAGGCTCCTTGCTATCAGACCGTTCACTGAAACGACTAGTATAGGAACGATAATTGTTGAGTTCACATCCCACATACCGGTAAGCTCGTGGGCCAAGACCTTCTCGACCTTCACCAGATTAGCGCCGCATTTGAGCGTAGCATGACAATTTTCGAGAACTAGCATCGGCGTGTACTTATAGTATAGAATTATATTATTATTAATGCTATATAAATCACTGTTATGTGTTACTTTATGTTCTTCCTATGTTATTTTTGCTTATCCTACATGGGCAGTCGAGAGCAAAAGCTTGTCTCCGATCAAACATAGACATAAGACCTTAGTTAGTTTAAGCACATAAGTTTGATTAGTAAAGAGTAATATGACAAAATTGGATTAGTAAGTTTAACTGAACTAGTAATACCTTTGCTGGAGTTAGGAGCTAAGCGCTGCTTACGATGGATCAAGTAGAGAAAGTTTGGCTAAGGTCATGAAATTGGACCTACAGTAAATATTTGCCTTATTTTGTCGGAACTACAATAAAATAACGAGATATTTTGTTTGTCAATTAATGTATTAAGTAATATTAGGATGGAAGTTTGTAAAAAAGATGTGAAATGTGAAAATAAATAAATAATGTTGGACATTATCTATCACACAACATCAGATATAGGTACTATTACATGTTGCACTGCTACTTATATACTATGTTTGTAAGTAAAGTAAGTACATACATATAAAATACCCAGACCTGAGAAAAATATTTGATAGTCATGCAAACATTTGCCCGCAACCTTTCGCGTGGCGGACCTTCGCCCACTGCGCCACAGAGGTCGTTGTTACGTTATGTTGGAAAATCATGAACTTAGTTTAGATTAAAATTTTGGGGCTGAATTAGATAGGAATACGGCCGAAGTTGACACGTAAACATCTCAAATATCCAAAGGGTTTAACGTCGCAATAACACCCTCGGTAACGTACCTACTACCTACGTGTACGTCGCTAACCCGTAATTACGACTGTTCGGACGTCACACGTGTTCTAATAAAGGTTCTTACACACTTCACAGTGAATATAAAATATCTAACAAAATATTATTTTAAAAACAAAAAAACCCGACTCCTCAAAATTAATGAACTGAAAAGAGAAAAACAAGTATTACAATAACTATGTTTTCAAATTAGTCAAACTTAATACTTTATGATGCTGCAGGCGAGGACAAACAATACTTTGTTGCCTACGGGCGAGAAAGATCTACCAAAACGACGTTTGTCCCCGCCTGCAGCATCATAAAGGATTCAGTTTGACTAATTTGAAAACATAGATATTGTAATACTTGTTTTTCTCTTTTCAGTTCATTAATTTTTAGCAGTCGGGTTTTTTTATAATAATATTTTATTCCAAATTTTCAGTTTTATTATTGACAATTTGTGTTAAAATAGTAATATAAACGTGACATGATATATATATTTTTGTAATGGTCTTTTTACGATCTTTCATTTGATATCCATATTGCTAGGGTACGGGAAAAAAATAAAGCCACCTTTTCAATTTGCGGGCGTCATTTTGAATATTTATATAGCCTATGTCACTACCACAATTCTGATTAATTCAACGACACCTCATATGTCAAAATCCGTCCAGCGGTTTGGGCTGTAGGGCGTGCCAAAGAAATGGAAATCGTAATCACATACATACATACTCTCGAAAAACATAACCCTCAATCCCGCAGTCGGGTAATAACACAGCAGTCAAAGTGTTCCGCAGTCGGGTAATAACACAGTAGTCAAAGTGTTAAACAATCGCCTGGCCTCAACTTGGGAGAAACTTTCCTGGCATTTAGATCCGATATCTTCTATATTTCGGAAGTTGCTGTCTTTTTCAGTTGTCAAGCCATGTCGGACGCCTACGAGCGGCCTAAAAACGCCGACACCAGAGAGAAGGAAAGGCGTTTGAACACAGTTTATGCATTTGTGGCATTCTAGTGCTTGTTTTTATCACGACAACGTCACGTCTTCTTCGTCGGATAAAAAAGATCTGCAAAGCTCTTATGCATTAAATTTGGAGAACTTACAAAATATCAGAAGTGGACCGCATACCACCCTGTGTGGCAAGCAGGACAGGAGCTTACGTAGATTTTTTATTCCAATGAACTGAAGACAGGTAGAAGACAGAAAGAAGTCTGAGAAGCCTGCTCCTTAGTGAAAGCCAGGCAGTTCCTTGTAATGGATGTTCCATTTGCCTCTATTCGAATCAGACATTAATCACCAAGGGACAAGGCCACTATTTTCTACTAGCTTTCACCCGCTAAAAGTTATTTTTCTATCCCCTTAGCTACTCTATAACTCGCCGAAGTATGAAATTACGTTTTTCGTTTCGTGCGATTGGTACCTACTCAAAGAAACGAAGTTTTTTGGCACGAAGTTCGTAATTGACATTCTGAACATTGCACACCCTACTCTATTACACAAAACATATGACCGCAATATTGGAATTCATCATCATCATCATCATCATCAGCCTATAGCAGTCCACTGCTGGACATAGACCTCCCCTAATGAGCGCCATTGCGCCCTGTCCTGAGCTCGACGCATCCAGCTTCTACCAGCAGCCTTTCGCAGATCGTCACTCCACCTGGCCGGAGGGCGTCCTACACTACGTTTGCCGAGCCGCGGTATATTGGAATTGACAGTATAAAATTCGACCAATCGCAAGGAACGAAACACGGAATTTCTTACTTCAGTGAACTATAGTATGCCCCCAGTACTTTTCTCTGGATGGAAAATACCCTATGTCCTTTTCTATACCACTGACAGAGTGAATGAAAAATTTCATGATGATTGCTACAGTAGACAAGGCGTGACAACAACATGAATTACACCCGCCTATTAAGTCCACTGCTGGACATAGGCCTCTCTAAGAAGGGGGATATGCCCATAATTCCCACGCTGGGCATGCGGGTTGAGGATCGCAGGGCACAGCTTTTCGCACCGCCGATGCTGCTGCTCGTCGGGGGTCAGGGGATTTAGCTATGCCAGTGTTAGGCTGCGCTATGCCGCAATCAGCCGGCCACCAGAGCCCCGTTTGTTATTCGGCAGGGTGCACCACGGCAGATGAGGTTGACTTGAGTTCCAAAGATGAAGCTTTGAAGTTGAACCTTTTACACACCAGAACCACACACCCAAGCGTGAAAGCGTAGCAAAAATTATTAAATCATACTCTTAGATCAATATGGATGGATTCACCTAGTATTCGGTAGGTACTAAAGTAAACAAACAAACTCACTTTTGCATTTATATTAGTTAGTATAGGATGGACCACAGACCACAGGCTGTCTGTGGGATGGACAAAGGCACTATTTACCAGAATCTTTCGAGTACCAACCCTTGTCTATCCTGAGAATCCTGACAGATAATTGAGCATGTGAAAATAAACCCTATTCCAAAGAGCTGCGGCATTTGTTCAAGTGGCAATTAATGACATTGGTTAAGAATTTGAATGGGGTGTCCAAATGCCATCACACAACCGTCCTTGTACAGTGTGATACTATCCAGCACGACCATGGAAGCTTTTAGTAATTTCTTTATGGTATAAATTCATGAAATTAAATGTACTATTTTGTACCCTGACAGACAAAATTTCTACCCTTATAATTTTGAAGATACAGCATAGTGGCTTTGGTCGTGCTGGGTAGTACCTTTCTGGCCCGACCACGAGAGATTTATAAAAAGTAATAATTCCAACCACTTTAGATCTTAAGGCCTTACTTCCTCTGTAAATCCAACCTGGTTGGTATACTCTCTGTCCATAACGTCCCATTTTTTTCTTCCAGGGTACAAAATAGTACATTTAATTTCATGAATTTATACCACAACGAAATTACTAAAAGCTTCCGTGGTCGTGCTGGATAGTATCACACCCTTGTACACGTATTCACTAAGATATTCTCTTGTACCATGGATATCAGGTACTATAAGTAACTACATTCATCATAGTACCGATCACCCACATTATTTCAAATGTTTCAAGGAGTGCTACTGGAAACACGGCGAGAAAAACCGCCAACAGGTGGAGCGAAAGGGTTGATGCACCTGGGTATGGGTACTGGTGCACCGCGGCGAGCGCCATCCGCCTAGCAGACGTTATCATAGCCGTTGCCGTACTCAAAAAGAGAGTTAATAGGCATCTTCTGGGAAAGCTCGTCCCATCGTCGACCTCATCCTTGCTCACGCAAGCCTCGAGGTCAAGAGCTGGCCCATAGTAAATAAAATAAAATAAACCTACCTGGACGAGACTAGCACAGATATATAAAACAGATATAAACACTTTTGATAATTATTTAAATATTTAAACATCATAAGGTGCTGTACTGGACAGAGACAAATAGGCCAGGATGGAGAGGTGTCCAGAATTTGACACCAAACATAATAATAAATCTTTTATACAAAAATCTCGTGTCACGGTGTTTGTGGTCATTAGGGTATCTCTATCCAGTTTTTTTTCATATATGTAGTTCTAAACCTATATCAAACTTGTGAATGAAACGCCTGCAGAACGTAGGAGTACATTGGTTATTCATTTATTTCTTTAGGTGTCTAGGATCTCACATAATAGCTACTAGAAGTGTTGAACGGGAAAGGTCCTAGTAATAGAATTCCAGTGACGTAGCTGTGACCCAGTAAGGATTGACCTCACCTTCTGCTACAAAGGTCAGAGGTCAGCAATAGAATTAACTGAAGTGTTAGAATATATTGCATTTATATATTTTTTATCATCGAATGTAGGTATAGATACTGAATGCAAACTGTTTGCAAAAAGTAGGTACCAAATGTTATGACGACTTCTGTGGCGCAGTGGCCAAAGGCCTACCATGGTTCGATTTCTGCCGAAAGAAAAAATATATTTGTATGTTCTATAAATATTCGTCTCGGTTTTCTATTTACAATGCGTACTTCTTTATGTTAATACATACCTGTAAGTTAGTATTTGTGTGATGTGGTTCCCATTTTACAAGTTCTGCTTATTTTGGAGCTAGATGATGTTGTATAAAATGTTATTTATTTGTATGAGCTATGGCTGCAGGTTTAAAGGGTTCTTACTGCCTAACTAACTAACTAACAAGCGGGGCTCTGGCGCCCAGCTGATTGACAGCTACATCCCCTGGCCGCCGACGGGCGTCGGCGGTTGTGCTAGTAGTATTGTGTAGCTGTGCTCTGCAATCCCTAACCCGCATGCCCAGCGTGGGGATTATGGGCATATCCCCATTATATTAGGGGAGACCTTTGTCAAACATTAGACTAATATAGGCTGGTGTTGTTCAGCTACGATTTACTCTGGTCACTGGTGTCGGAGTGAAAGGTGCGCGAAAGCCTCTTTAAAAAACACCGTCCTATTCATAACAGTTCTATAAACCCCAGGTAGCTATAGCTAAAATGCCGTAAAAAAATCATGTCCCCTCTTTTTATTTACATTTAAATGACTGGGACAAGCTGTTATAAAATTACATTTGATTATGAATAAGGGGATTATCGTTTAAAATAAAAGTTACTAGAGTAGGTAACTACATTAATAGCTTCACCTAATTTTTATATTAAAAAAGTTAATTTCTTTAGCTTGCAAGTGTAATTGCCTAGAGTTCCCAGGGCTGCTGCTAAGTATAACTTTTATAAAGGATGTGCAATTTAATTGTGAACTTTTTATCAATATACCTATTGCATTTTGTCAATATTCCTTCGTGTAGGGATAAAATGTAATGAAGTTTTTTCATCAGTGAGTGGGTATTTTAGGGATCCATGCTTCGAACGTAGTCCCTAGCTATTGGTCGTGAAGCCAACCTATTTGTCAAGCATCAAGACTTCGAAAAGTTAAACTGTATAACTTAATTGAGAGAGCTTTCTTAATAAGCGTAGGTACTTACCTACATAATTATGATAATCATTTGCTTTTCAATAAACGCACTTAAGCGAATTTCATATAAATAATAGCATTATTTTGTATTTGTATTATGACCATTTATAAACAATTTTGATTATTGATAATTTGTTCCGAACACGCGATTGGGCCATTTGTATTTTAAAACTTATCTGTTAGCCTACGGTTACGTGCTTGTTTATAGACTAGTATTAAATTTAATTTTATAGACTACAAAATATATTATTATAAAATAATAATAATAATAATTCTTGACACTATCACAAAGCATTATGTAGCCCCAAACTAAGCAGAGCTTGTATTATGGTGGGAACCACATGACTGAAATACTTCTTATATACTTTTTTTGTAAATTCATACATATTATAGCTAGGTATATAGAAAAGACTCAGACCTGAGACAAATATCTGCAAATAATGCAAACATTTGTCCCGCGGCGGGATTAGAACCCGCAGCCTTCTGCGTCTTAGGCGGACCATCACCCACTGCGCCACAGAGTCTGTCAGTATATTTCAAATTGCTTCCGCCCGCGGCTTCGCGCCGTACTTGGTAAAAAGTGACTAGTTTACCTATAAAGAGGCGTGCGTAGCGAAGGGTTCGCCACACATGCTCAGCCTCAGCAAATGACAACCGCGTCCATATCCATACCGGGCCCAACTCGCAAGGCCTCGCACGGAAGCCAAATGCCGGTCTGTGTAAACGTGCCATACGGTCGTATGGGCACACGTTGCCTCGGCTTTGCGTGCCTCGGAGAGGAGCCATGTCGGATGCGTTCAAAGGTGCCTTGCCTCAGTATGCGCTGTTCGTAAAATGTGGACGGTGGTTTCTCGAGAGCTTCTGATAGCTACGCCTGCCTCGCGAGGGGAGGCTCTGTGTTTTCGGCCTACTCAGGTTGCCTCGCGAGCCGCACATCGAGGATGTGACGCGAGCCCGTGCACTTAGTGTGGACGCGTCTCTTGACATCCGTCCGCACGATACATACTCAAATCACGCATAGAACAGCTGAAATGAACGCACGGCTCGCACTGAAGCAGAGCTCGCTAACGCCCGTACCTACCTACGCAGTTAACGTGAATGCTCATTGAGCATCCACCGGCTACACAGCCCAAAGCATGTGCGGCAAACCGTTCACAGTACGCGGCTCAAGGTTTTACCATCATCCTGTAACAAACGTGAGTCACCGTCCGTGGGTGTGTTCCCATTACTTAACTGTTTTAATTAATATAGGCATGGCTTCTTGCGCATTCCCACGTAAATACTAATGAATATGCTAGTTACACTTTCCAAGGTCAATAATAACATTGTGAAAGGAAACTCTAGGGAAAATATATTATCTAGATACCATGTAGATAACATGTTATGTCACCGATATCACCGTAATAAGTAAAGGTACTGTTTTCACTCTAATTTTTTAATACATTACTATATACTACTACATATACTATTACACCAAAAATATTGATATTGTATTTGTGTGAGACTTGAAAACTCATAACGTAACTTATTACCTATGATCGAGTAAGTTTAATGCTTGGATTGAGATCCGACGATTTGTGTTTTTAGTTTACTTTTTCGCCATATATTCTTTGTATTCAGTGTTCGGAATGGGTTAAATCGTAACTGCAGCTTGTGACAATTATTCGCGTAACAAAAGACGTCCACATTATCGGTACTAAACTGACACATGTTTCTGATACGGGATCACGGGATAATGTTCGGTAAAATGTCACAAGTCCCCCGCCCGCACTCGCACCTCGCTCGCACGGATAAATCCTGTATCGATGCCATGCCACATGCCACGCAGCACGTCCAGATTCCGTCCAGATACCATACGTCTAAAGGCCTATGCACAACACGTTTTTTAAACGCACCTCGCCGTTGACGCGCGTTTGTAGCGATACAGACGCGATACGCACGCAAGTCAGACGCAGCCTGTAGACCTTTACACACCTGTACAAATACGCGATACAGACGCGATGCAAACGCGCGTGTGTATCTACACAAACGCGCTTGCATTTTGCGTTTTTAAGCAGAACCTCGTCAACAGTAGCAAGATGGTTTCGGTCGAGACAGCAATGATAGCATGCGCTTTGGTATTAATTTTTAAATAAAGGAAGAATTCCCACAATATTGGCCGGTTTGGAATTTCAGTTATGAAGTTTTCTGCGTCGAAAGTCGAAAGGCTCCATTTTTTTGGTTCCAAAGACGTGCGGTGCACCAAATTGCTCGATTGCTACTAAACCCCGCCCGTAGGGAAAGCGCGTCGACGGCGCGTTTAAAAAATGTGGTGTGCACAGACCCTAACTTGTAACATTTCATCGTATATGGTTTGTGACCGTATCAGCATACCCCTAGACCGTCCAAATTTAGCGTAACATGTCCTATAGCGATGCCACGTAGTCCGGTCCGTTGTCATGTCACAAGTGTGGACTCATCCTTAAGACATTTAGAATCTTAAGACATTAAATAATAAAAGCCAAGTAGCCCAATTCTCGCCAATTCTTATTTGTTTAAATTAACGATTCAAAGTGTACTATAATATTTATTTAGTAGATCTAAATAAAGAGATTTTTACTTTACGGGCGTAATGTCGCTCAGTAGGGGAGGCCTATGTCGAGCAGTCGACTGCTTAAGGTTGATGATGATGATGACGATAATGAACATTTGCATCTATCCTGACAACCTCTGTGGCGCGGTGGGTGAAGGTTCGCCTGAGACGCAGAAGGTTGCGGGTTCGATTCCCGGGAAAATGTTTTGAGAGAAGTCAAGGCTATGTTGTGTGATTGTTATGTCTAATCTGTACACAACATAACGAAAGACCTTCCTCGTTCCACTCACCCCTTCATACCATGCGCTTGTTGCATGCAAAATGCTTCCTTATCCCATCCTCAGAAGGTCAAGGTAATACTTCTGTATTCTGAACTGGTGCGGTACGTGACTTTGCTTAATTTACTCAGACATAGACACTGATGGAAATGGAATAGACAAGAAATTTGCAGATATTTTTTCAAACCTCCTTTAAAATAATACTCAATAAATTTATTGCAACTAAAGGGAACGTCCATTAGTTACGTGAGGTGATTTTGGCCATTTTTCGATCGTAGATCACGTTTTTGGAACGTGCTCTTCGATGCACCCTGCGTCCATCAACTTGCTTGAAGATGATAAGCCTCTCATGCCTGTAATTTCACCGGCCCCTTTAAACCGAAATACAGCACAGCTGCTTCAACGCAGAAATAGGTATGGTGGCAGTACTTCCCCGGACGAGCCCCCCACAAAGAACTCTACTACTACTAGATAGATATAGGCAGGCTACCTTTAATTCGGGTAAAACACGAGCGAAGCCGGGTATAGTGCCATATTTTCACTGAGGCTTAGGCTTATCATCGTCAAATATCGTCAATACCTACTCAGTGGATAAAGTTAAAAGTCGTGTACCTTGATCGTATATTAGTTTCCGAATAGCACTTATCCCTACTATCAGACAAGTTGCTTGAAACTTTCAATTTCGGACAAATAAAGAAGGTATACTTACAAAGCATGCAGAAGACCTTCCGCGCGCGGCTTCGCTCGCGTGGTACCGGTATACCTAAGCCTATGTTTTAATCCAGATCTTAAACTATTTATATTCCAAGCTTTATCCTAATCCGTTCAGCTGTTACGGAGTTGGATGGGAACAAACATACACACACGAACTTTTGAATTTATAATTAGTGTGATAAAGCTTTATAAATCTGTTGTGGTACAGACAGCGTCAGAGTCTGGTAACCCCCCTAGTTAATGTTAGTAGGTTCAAACCGTCGCGGCGTCATTCGTGGATCTCAACTTTTTGCACAAATGTGTTTTATAAAACTTCTCCTCCTTGCCTACGAATATTTAATTTCAATAATATTACTATACGACACAATGGAGTGGCGGTTACAACACTCGACATCAATCGAAACGTACAAGAGTACTGGGTTCAAATCCCTCATTACCAATATTTTTTTTTTTTTAATTTTTGTTACTAAAAATGGATTACGTTACGCGGTAAGTGTAGTAAGTAAGTTACCTAATTATTTAAATTAAGCTTAAAAAATAAAAAAAATGTTCAAAAGTTATAACAAATTTATTAAAACACCACATTTAACATAATAGAATATAGATAGTAACTTATTTTTTTGAATTTTCAATAATGTTTTAAATGATAGATTAATACTTATTTACCCATATAAGATTAACGAGTGAACAAACATGTTAACATTGGAACAGGTTATACTTGCCGTATAAAAATCCAATAAACAATTTAGATCACTCGCAAATACTTAGTCTGGTATTTTATCTATAATTGAAAACATTTTATAGCATTTAAATATTTTTTAATACCGAATGGGATGGATGTCCAAAACTTTAAATTATTTGTTGAAGCCTTCTTTTCACTTGGGTAATCAAAGTCCAACCAAAACCACTACGACGCATCAGTTCCTAGGTTCTCATGACCTCCTGTTACAGGTGCACAACACTTCACTCGTGTCCCAGTTAGGACAATTTGACCCCACATATGCTCACACATTCTCCACATATTTAAATCGTGACTTTTAGATGACCATGATATGGTGATAATGCCCGTCTGAGAAGCGAGCCAATTGGTCAGAATTCGCGAACGATGAACCGCGCAGTTATCATAAACTAAATACACCGTTCTTTCTGGATAAGCAACTTGCACTGTTGACTGCATTATTTCTTGCAAAACTTTGCTCATTGATGACATCCATCGCCAATAACCTGAAAATAAAAACATAATATTATAAGCATAAGATGTGTTTATATAATATAAAATGGAATAGGTCTACTAAGAACATTGTTCATGATAATCCTACTAATAATTCTCATACCACTTACCTAATGTTATTCTGCCATTTCCAATTCCATACATTGATTAACATTGACATTGATTATTTGATGGGTTGTAGCGTTCCAAAAGTTTTATTTTGCAAAACGCACTCTTTAGCTCAATTTTTCGGACTGGCTTTTTTATATGCAACATTTTTCATATACAAATTCAATGACACACGACCCACACCCAAGACGAAACAAGTAACCTTTTGTTCTGAACTGTCATTTAATACACAACTACCCTCAATAGTCCAGTGCTGCACAAAATAATTATAAGTAGTTGCGCACTACCGTGTTAAACAAATGAAGAAGTTACTAGCTGACGCATCCATGAATACCTAGACAAAATAATAAACGTATACTGTAACTTATAATTTCGTCATTATCGCCAACCGCTACGATAGCTCAGTTGGTTAGAGCCTCTGATTCATAAACTGGTGTGAATGAGTTACTGGTTCGATCCCCCAGCCAAGTAATATTTTTGTATAAGATTTTGGCCATTTGAATATGGTAGCCTCCACGGCAGCAGTTTAAATTTATACTTGAAAGGGGTATACCAGATCGTGACGCTGTGTGTACATTGATCACGGCACTTCCGTCAACCACTTTCGGAGGAAATGCGTTCGAATCTTTGCTGTCCAAAGTGTCCAATTACCTACTCACCTAACATAGACACCTCATACCTAACTCGCAAAACCGGACATTTTAACACAATTATGATATAGCCCCAAAGTGGACAGAGTTTGTGTTATGGATACTACTTGACTAATATGCCTTTTTCCTGCAAATAAGTAAAACATAGTGTAATAAAACTCTCTCGTTCTCCTTGATATTATCCACTTTATTTCTTGTACAACAACCACGTGGTTTTTCTTATTTAGACTCGCGGCGCTTGGCATGCGACCAACACTGTCGACGGTTCGAAGCAAAGTCCCGCGGTGGCGTGACCGGCGCGCTAACGAACCCCTCCTTCGTTTCGCCGTGCTCGCACCATCTTTTTAATTTTATCGAACCATCGTCAGTGTTGCCAGCATTTGTCACACAAATGTGCCAATTAAATAAAATAGTTATTTAAAAACAGAGTAAATTTACAACTATTTAAAGAATAACCACTATAAATGTTATAATAAATTAAAATACGAGTATAAAATACCAAGAACCTAACACTCGTCCATCCTGACAACGTGTGTGTCCCCACACACGTATCAAGTGAACACCTAACACTTGGCCAGTTATGGTTACATAGATACATAATCAAAAACAGAAAGAAAATCAAGGAGAAAAAAAAAACAAACTCAATAATGTAGTGGTCTGTAAACCGATCATTACGGTGCAGATACCTGTGATAGTGCGAACCCATCCATTCTCGCAATATCAGCAGGAGAATTGGCGATGGAATATGAACCCATCCATTCTCATTTCCAGTCGCAAACAAATCCACCCCTTAAAGTATGGCGTGAACCCATCCATTCTCACGCCCTAAACAAGTTACTTCTTATACGCATTCCTTTTAAAGTCAAAGTCAAAGTCTAAATTCAAGTTTCTAGTATACCTGCGAACATGTGAACCCATCCATTCTCACCAGATCAACAGGAAGATGGATTAATTTAGCGCTGGAACATGAACCCATCCATTCTCATTTCCAGTCGCAAACAAATCCACCCCTTAGGCTATGGCGTGAACCCATCCATTCTCACGCCAACAGGAAAATGAATTGTTTAGTTATGGTGCATGAACCCATCCATTCTCATGACCAATTGCAAACCAATTCATTCCTTTTAAAGTTAAAGTCAAAGTCTAAATTCATTTATTCAGTAGGAACTGTATAGTACACTTTAAAACGTCATTTTTTTAATTTACCACCAATTCGTAACGCGACCAAACAGAGAAGAATTGGCAAGAAACTCTGCTTGGCTTATATTTTTTTAACGTCATTGTTCTTAATAACTATTACATTGTTTTTGATGGAGTTGGAGGCAGTTTCATCCCAAGCTTTTATTTTCCTAACGTCTCGTGAACCAATCCATTCTCACGAGACGTTCTCAAAATCGGTACTATCATATTTAAGGTACTTGTTGTTATTTAACTAATCATATTATTGTTAAAATTTAAGAGCTCAGCTCTTGTCGGTTTCTCTCCATTTAGCTCTTTCCATTGCAGTCTCTTTCACTTCTTCAACAATACGACATGACTAAGACCTTTTCTTTTCTGGCTCGTGTAGCTTATTCTTAGTCTTCCTCTTCCACGTTTTCCTTCTACCTTTCCCTCGATGATGTTTCTAATGAAGCTGTCAAGTCGTATAAGGTGTCCAATCATCCTTAGTTTTGTAAAGTTTCTATAAAAAAAAAAACTCTTTTAAGAACTCTCTCTTTAGTAATCTTCTCAGTCCAATAAGTTGGACTCTCCAGCCTCCTCCAGCACCACATTTCAAACGCTTCTAATCTTTCTCTATCCATTTGTGTCATCGTCAATGTCTCGCCAATATACAAAGCCAGACTCAAACATACGTTTTTATAAACTTCTTTACTAGTCTTGATATTTTAGATGTTACTATGTATATCACTCACCCGATATCAAGCACCCGATAGTTATAAACAAACAAGCATTTCTTAATAAAAAAAATACTTGTTAACAAATCTTTATATAGGTGCTAAATTAATGTGTCCTCTATATTTTATAAGTATATATAAGCTTTTATTTTTTTACATTTTAAGCTTTTTTTTTTATTTTTAAACTTTTACCAATTTTGAACTTTTACAAACTTTAAATTTTTACTATACTAAACTTTTACCAAATTTTAAACTTTTACCAACTTAAAAGTTTTTTAGCAACTTTAAACTTTTAGCAACTTTAAACTTTTAGCAACTTTCAACTTTTACCAACTTTAAACTTTTGCCAACCTTAAACTTTTACAAACTTTAAATATTTGCCAAGTTTAAACAACTTTAAACTTTTACCAAATTTAAGCTTTTACCAACTTTAAGCTTTTACCAAACTCTTACCAACTTTTAACTCTCTTTAACTTTTAATTTAACTTTTGTTTAACTTTTCACTTTTACAATTTTTTACTTTAAACTGAAGTTTTAACTTTTAACTGTCAACCTAAGCTTAACTTAAAACTTAAGTTTTTAACTGTCAACTTAGTTTTACCTTTAACCTAACCTTTAACCTTTAACCTTAAACCTTTAACCTTTAACCTTTAACCTTTAAACTTTAACCTTTAACACTAACTTTTAACTTTTAACTTTTAACTTTTAACTTTTAACTTTTAACTTTTAACTTTTAACTTTTAACTTTTAAAAACCATAGAACAGTTAATATAGTTTTCATACGTGGCACGAGACTGTCATAATATCATTTCTTAAAACTTAGTTTGGAGCGAGAGCGATTCGTTTGGGCCCATATTACAAATTGCACGACCAACCCTCTTTTATAACACAAATATGTATAATATCAGCAGCAATTCCCCCACAGCAAAATGCCTTACGACACAATGCTGTGGAAGCAGCTGCAATAAACCAGACTAGCAGTTTCTACGGCAGTTTAGACGGCATTATTTATTTGTTACCGACCTCTGGTTTTGAAAGACAGCTATCTGCGCTGTGACCTTCCTTTCATTTTGAGCAATTTATTAATGGTTTTGGACATTACAGAAAGGGATGTCCCTTTTCTTTGCAGTTAAAGTAGAAAAAGCCGATGTTGTGTGCATTAGACCTGTTAAGGGTTCTGTGACTACTAACCCCACTAAAACTATATTCGGGACTCTACTTTTGTCTAAAATTATGTGGTTACAACGCAAGGCGAAGGCACTTGATTTAGTAATTTCACCCCTAATACCATGAATTATGGCGTTAACCATGCAAAAAGAGCTATAGGAACAATGATGCGTTTACAGCCAACTGAATCATGCAGGGAGCACTTCATTAAGTTAGAAATTCGGACGGTACCATATTTGTACATTATATTTTTTATATAATTTGTTTATATATTTAGATATTTAGTAGAGCTAGTAGATATATAAATGTTGTTTATACTTTTTGACCCAGGTAGTTGCTCTCCTGGCTAAACTTATGCGACTGTATTTAAGTTAATTGTTTCACTTAAAATCCGCTTTATGAACCTAGATTAAAACAAAAACTACCCATCCTCTTTTGTAAAATATTTCAGACACAATAATTTATTGTTTGAGAATAAATAAATGAATTAATAAATGAAATTATTGTATGCATTCAGCAGCTCGCTTGCTAGTTATTTCACAATGATTGAGCAAAACGATTTTTTTTCATAAAAGTGACTTTTCTGGTGTCATAGTACCAGCTTTTCTCTCTTAACATATCCTCCAAGGATTGGCCATATTTTCGTTCATGCGGGAAAGCCCTCAACAATTTTGCTTGCCACTCGGACCAGTTTAACAAGATAGAGCTTTATATTTCGAATAGAGAGCTATCTCTCTATTCGAAATATAAAGCTCTATCTTGTTAAGCTTGTCTTGTTATAACGTCTATACGTTATAACATCTTGGGTAGAAGACTCTAAACTACTAGCTTAAACGGGTTGCGTTGTGTTATAAGCTATATCATCGTTCCGACACTCAGTATGATCATAATTTAGTTTGAGGGATACATCCCGCTGCTGGGATGCGGTAGGACTATCACGACGGCGGCGTCTATTCGAAGGCAAGTCTAGGAGTCTTTGAGTACCTTGTTCTTCAATACCCGTAGTTTTTCCCGGTCCCGTTCAAGCTCCTCCTCCTGCTCACGTATATTCGGGTAGCTGTGGGTCCTGCTTCAAAGGTGGCTGCGGCTACAGCTGCAGCTACGCTGGCGACTGCGCCGTAGATCCAGACTGTCGACTCTCGTAGCTACTCTGGCATCCTCTTCTTCACGACGTGACCAGCTACTTAGCGGCGTCTGAGGGTGGCGAGTGCCACCGTTGTCATGAAGCATTATCTGGAACTCAGAGATAAAGCATGTCATCATAATCCATCCAACTAAATATTTCTATAAAACTATAAAACTTGATTAATCTGGAAAACGGTGCGTCAAATCGCAAATATAACTGAAATTTTATCCCCCTAGGTTTAAAGGCAGTTTGGTGATGTCATCGTTCAAATCAAAATATAAATTGTTTTCTTATTTGGTATAAAATCATACTTGGTAAAATCAGCTTATACAATTTTCTATTATAGCAAAAATATGTTCTGCGCATTCTAGGTCGAACGTATATAAATTCGTGCCACTAGTACTTTTCATGCCCTACCCGCATAACGGGCTTGGATAATCGTTGTGAATAATTTAAATATTTTTATCATATTTTAAATGAAGAATTCACAAGAAAACATAATGGCATCCGACTGCAAACAGGCTCAAAATTATTATAACCAAAATTATAGGCTCAAAAAATTATAACCTCTAACAGCAAATAAATTATCTACATTCTAGATCCAACATGGGCGTGTACTTACCACTTCGGATATGTAATAAAACTCTCTCGTTCTCCTTGATATTATCCACTTTATTTCTTGTACAACAACCACGTGGTTTTTCTTATTTAGACTAGCGGCGCTTGGCATGCGACAACACTGTCGACGGTTCGGAGCAAAGTCCCGCGGTGGCGTGACCGGCGCGCTAACGAACCCCTCGTTCGTTTCGCCGTGCTCGCACCATCTTTTTTTTTTATCAAACCATCGTCAGTGTTGCCAGCATTTCTCACACAAATGTGCCAATTAAATAAAATAGTTATTTAAAAACAGAGTAAATTTACAATTATTTAAAGAATAACCACTATAAATGTTATAATAAATTAAAATACGAGTATAAAATACCAAGAACCTAACAATAGAAAACACCCTGACCCGAGCCCAATATTTGTAGATCTTACAAACACTTGTCTCGCGGTGTGAATCGAACCCGCAACCATTTGCGTCTCAGGTGAGCTTTCGCCCACTACGCCACAGGTTGTCAGTCGTCACATACAACGTGTTATTTACTTGCAGTAACATAGTACATACATAGTACATATACGTACATAGAATACATTCTTGGTTTGTTAGTCTTTTGGCTTATTGGGTTGAGTCCCGTCCCAATCGTTCATTACCTAGTTTCTTTAGTGGTAGCAGAGGTTGGACCGAAGAGTTTCCGGTCGTCCTGGGTCGTCGACATTGCGAAAGTCGCTTGGCATATGGATGACAGAGTTTTTGCAAATCTCCCAGGCTTGCAAAAACTAAGAGAGGCTTATGCCGAGGCCCAGCAATGTGTGATTCTGGATGAGATGATGATGATGATGAATTTACCTAGTAATCGAGAGTAACCTCCACGAATAGGCACGGTAATATCGGTCGATAATTCTGGTTGCGTTATTGCTATAATGCGTCCCAATTCCTTGCACACAACACACTTATCACGTTATTATCTATAATACCGGATACGTTATTGCGATAATGTGTGATCGCATGCGTTCCAATACAAATGTACTAAGAACTCATATCGGAATATCGCAGGACGGAGGAACCCAAGCGTCCTACTTCTTTTGCGTCATTATTATCGCAGCAGTGTGCAACTCCGTAGCCATCCTAATACATAATTTACTAAAAACAGATATCGCAATAACGAATCCGGTATAACGCGCCTATGTGTGGGAGCCTTTTTACTTTCATTTCACTTTCCTTGAAGACAGACGTACATAATCGACATTTTATTTCTTTGTCATTTCTCGCAGTTACGCCACCGGCGGCCATGCCCTCTTTATTGCGTACGGAAGGTCGCCGGGATATCAGAGAGTTTTATGAGCACCTAAACCGATTCCCACTGGAAGCCGGTTTTACAGATTATTGCTATGGCCTAAAAGCTGGTATACGCTTTTGCAAGCGGCTTCACTCGCGAAGTGCCAGCATAAAAGTAGCCTTTTATGTCCTTACATCCATACACCCTCACAAACTTTCACGTGTATAATGTAATAGCCTTATTACAGGCAAGAACAAGCATCCACGGCGCGGCGGGGCGTGGCGTGGCATCCCTCACTATCACTATTTGGTGGCAGCTGTAAAGTAGGGCAATCATGAATATTCAAACCATTAGTCATTTAATTTCATTTATTTATACTGAAACAACAAAATATTGTGTCAACAATCTCAATCAATATTATAAAGAGTAAAAATTTGTATTTTTGTATGTGTGTATGTTTGTAATGAATACTCAAAAACTACTGTGCCGATTTCGAAAATTCTTTCACCATTGGATTTCACCTTAAGTAACAAGCAATATTTATTGCTAGAAAAGATTAGGGATCCTTACTAAAAATTAAGTAACGTAACCCAAGGTGTATAAAAAGTGCCCTAACCCGTGCGAAGCCGGGACGGGCCGCTAGTAAAGTATAAATCATAAGCATAGGTATCGTAAAATTGTATTCTTCAATGTTCCGTCAGGAACGGGAAAAAATCTGCGCATCACAGATCCATTTAGGTAGGGGCATCCGAGCTGCCAGTGTCCTAGAGCCACGTACGCTACGTCAGTGCTGTCCGATTTTTGACGCCATGTGCAACATGTATACGGAAAGATAAATGAAACACTGAATGGATTACCCAGATATGTGTAACACGGGTAACTAATGCCACGTCCCTGTTGGGACCCTGAGCCCAGACGTCCCGGAGCTTCAGAAGTAGTTGAGTTCTTTGAGAAGTACTCATCCGAGGAACTAGGGTACTACCACCATGGCTTAATATCTACCGTGACGCAGCATTACTGCATTTCGGTTCAAGGATGTGGATGCTGGTAAAATTACAGACATATGAGGTTTAACACCTGCATGCTTCATGTCTCAAGTTCATTGACGCAGGGCGTTGCATCGCAGGACACGTTCCAAAAAAGCGTGACCTACAATGCATTTCTTAGAGTAAGGTAATGGTTACCACTTAACGTAAGGTGGGCCATGTGCTAGTTTCATCTTCAGGTATCATAAAAAAAAATCGGAAGGCCCAAAAATGTAAAGACATCGATCCACTTTCACAAAACCGACTTTCTATGAAGATTTTAATATAAATAACACGCTAGTCACGTACATGGTCCTGACCCCGCAAGGATCTCTTCCTGTGTCGTGGGTATCAGCAAGAACTAGTAACTACCTACATTTCGAAGCATAATTTAGACTAGCTGCTGAAACTTCCTTTGCGTGTAGATCACGTCGTCGGTATATTACGTAAGCAAGAACTTTGTCCGAAAACATATTAAACTGTTTGTTAAAAATAGCAGCAATCATAATGTTAACACTAGAAATAAGGATAAACTAGCTGTTCCTACTGTAAGGCTCCATAAAGTTAGTCAATCTTTTAAAGGGATGTGTGAACGATTTTTTATTAAAATCCCAAATTATGTGATTATGTAATAAAGCTTATTATAAAATATTTGATTATTTAGATGACAAAAAAGCTTGAGATGAAACTGCCTCCATCTCCCTCAAAAACAATGAAGGAAATAGTTAATAAGAACAATGACGTTAGAAAAATAAATGCCAAGCAGAGCTTTTTGCCAATTCTTGTCTGTTTGGTCGCTTTACGAATTGGTGGTAAATTAAAAAAAAATACGATACAAAGTGTACTTTAAGTGCCTCATGAATAAAGAGATTTTTATTTTTTTACTTTTACTTTGTACGTACGTAGACAAACAGTGGAGTGACTACCGTACAAGTGTGGAAAACTTCCACCCGCGGCTTTGGTCGCGTGGTACCTGAACAAAAAGTAGCTCTTGTGGGATCCTGGTCAAAATTTTATACAGCTATTCCAAGTTAAATCCAAATCCGTTCAGATGTTACAGAGTTGAGTAGGAACAAACATAGGTCCGCACATACACACACAGCTTAGGTACATATTTATAATATAAATGTAGTATGTAAATATTGTCAAAGCCGGAGATATTATCAGAGATCGAGGACTGTACACGGCACATGCTCTTTGCCCCCAACGTAACAACCACGATTCCAGATCCGCCCTCACCCGCCACTACACCGACGACCTGCCGGAGATCAGCCAAGACGAGGTCGTACTGGTCCTGAGACAGCTTAAAAATGGAAAAGCCCCCGGTGAAGACGGAGTCACTTCAGAACTTCTGAAGGCAGGAGGAGCTGTTGTGCAGGAACTGCAGAACCTCTTTAACTCCGTCCTTTACTGTGGGAGAACTCCAAAGGCGTGGAACGAGAGCTTGGTGGTTCTGTTTTTTAAGAAGGGTGATAAGACTCTTAAAACTAAAAACTACAGACCTATTTCGCTCCTGAGCCACGTCTATAAGCTGTTTTCGAGGGTCATTACGAATCGTCTCGCCAGAAGACTCGACGGGTTCCAGCCACCGGAGCAGGCCGGGTTTCGCGGAGGATATGGCACCATAGACCACATTCACACAGTGAGGCAGATTATACAGAAGTCCGAAGAGTATAATCAGCCCCTGTGTCTGGCGTTTGTGGACTATGAGAAGGCCTTTGACTCTGTTGAAACCTGGGCTGTCCTGGAATCCTTGCAGCGATGCCAAGTGGACTATCGTTATATCGAAGTGTTGAGATGTCTGTACGAAGCCGCCACTATGAGTGTCCGAGTACAGGACCAGCAGTCTAAACCCACCCAACTATGCCGCGGAGTGAGACAGGGAGATGTCATATCTCCGAAACTGTTCACAAGCGCGTTGGAGGATACTGGACTGGAAAGGTATGGGCATAAACATAAACGGCGAGCACATCTCACACTTGCGATTCGCCGATGACATAGTCCTAATGGCGGAGTCGCTGGAGGAGCTGCAACGGATGCTGGACGGCCTAGCATCAGCCTCGCGAAAGATAGGTCTCGGCATGAATTTGGACAAGACCAAAGTCATGGTCAATGACCGAATTGATCCGAGTCCTGTCGTCGTTAATGGACACCTTCTTGAAGTTGTTTCGGAGTACACATACCTCGGGCAGATATTGCAGTTGGGTAGAAACAACTTCGAGAAGGAGGCCAAGAGGAGGATTCAGCTGGGTTGGGCAGCATTTGTAAAACTACGTCGAGTCTTCTCGTCACCCTTACCGCAATGTTTGAAAACGAAAGTTTTCAATCAGTGCGTGCGTCGTCGCGCGTGAGCCGAAACGTGGACACTCACAGTACGGCTAGTCCACCAGTTTAAAGTCGCTCAGCGAGCTATGGAACGAGCCATGCTTGGGGTTTCTCTGAAGGATAGAATCCGCAACGAGACTATCCGACATAGAACTAAAGTTGTCGATATAGCTCAGAGAATTAGCAAGCTGAAGTGGCAGTGGGCTGGCCATATCTGCCGAAGAACCGATAACCGTTGGGGTAAACGAATTCTTGAGTGGAGACCGCGGCTCGGCAAACGTAGTGTAGGACGCCCTCCGGCCAGGTGGAGTGACGATCTGCGAAAGGCTGCTGGTAGAAGCTGGATGCGTCGAGCTCAGGACAGGGCGCAATGGCGCTCATTAGGGGAGGCCTATGTCCAGCAGTGGACTGCTATAGGCTGATGATGATGATGAAGATGTAAATGTAGGGGTGTAAGGGGTTCCAACTTTCATCTTCGGAACCCAAGCCAACCTCACCTCTCCGTAGTGCACCCTGCTAACTAATAGACGAGGACATAGCTAAATTCCCTGACGACTGCTGCAGGCGGGCAGCAGCGTTGGCATTGTGAGCAGCTGTGTCGGTGATCCCCAAGCCGCATGCACAAAGTGGGGATTATGAGCATATCCTTCATGGCTAATTAGGGGAGGCCTATGTTTAGCTTTGGTCTGCTATAGGCTGATGGTGATGATAATGATGGTGTAAAAGTGCACTATTATTGGTTGTATATTTTGCGTTATGTATACTCAATAAAGATTTAAGTTAATGAGTTGCCGGTGTACACACATCAAAAGTGCCTAGGGATCTAGCACGTTCTAGTCGACCAGTCCAGCCAGGCCTAACTCGGACCAAGTTATCTAAAGTATCTAATCTTAACTAAACATATACAGAAATGTTTTTATTTTTAATTTAATCCGGAATCGAAGCTGCTCAGCTTTCGTTACTCACTACGCCACCAAGACTGAGGTAAAACTTAATGGCCCTTACCGTCTCCACCACATTTCCGTAGTACTTAAACCCTGGGACCGTATTTCCTACTCTTGCTTTTCCGAGCCGTTGGTTTTTCCTTCTAATTTAAATTGTTGGGAGATTTTTGCTCTAAAAGGTTTAGGTCGGGTTTTAAATGTTTTTACAAGACTTCAAAAAAGAAGACTTAATTGGATTTTGTAATGTCTACCCAGTACCTACATAAGTAACGCAATATCACAATATCAGAAAATCCAGTAGATTTTTTATTCCTCCCGTGGCTTCGCTCGCGTAGTATAATTTAAATCCGTTCAACAGTACCCAGATAAAACAAGACCGGTTAAGTGCGAGTTGACTCGCCCACCGCGGGCGACGTCAATGGCGTGCGATTGTTATTAGTAAAGTTTCTTCGTAATTAAAATGTGTAAGACGTATAGAAAAAATAAAAACCGGCTTTAGAATGGGCAAATTAGGGCTTTTCGTATAACACCATATTTAACCGTGTAACTTGCTTGAAAAGTTTTTTATTTTCTTTTTTATTGGCCGTCTTATTCAGTCCGTGCATTTTTAATCTATACCAAATTTCAAGTCGGTAGCTTATGTAGTTCCTGAAATAATCAACTATGACAGACGGACGGACGGACGGACAAAGCGGCACCATAAGGGTTCGTTTGACCGGTTCGATAACGTCACCCTAAAAAGCCTAATACGTTATTCCAGGTATACACATTATGTGTAACATGGGTAATGTTATTAACCTTACACCTTTGCACGGTAATTACCTATAACACAACACAAAAAAATGTTATCATACTTTAATTAGATTTAGATATTTATTTTCTACATTAATGTGATATTTATACAAAAATATACTAGTAATATCAATTTATGAGCTATCACCCAGTCTACTCGTTCAATTCGGAAGCACTTGATGACCTGTATTACAGGCTTTTTAAAAAAACCTTTCTCAGGCACCAGTCTCTTGCAAAATTGGTATCTTACAGCGTGATTATTTTGTAACCAATCTTTGTAAGATTCAATAAACGTTTTATATTATGTTTTTTTATATCTTATATCATCTCACACACAGTCAACAGATCCCAAACTAGGCAGAGCCTGTACTGGTACCAAACATACATAAATACTTATAAAACACCCAGACACAGAACAAACATTCATGTTTCACGACACAAATATTTTTCCTGGGCGGGAATCGAACCCGCGACCAGAAGGCAGAGTTACTACCAACCGAGCTATGAGGCCAGTCTATCTATTAAATTCGGTATTGTTATTTCATAATATCTTATCGTAGGGCACGAAGATGGACCCCATCTGTTTTCGCCATATCGGCCGTCAGGCGGCATAGAAACTCCGACACCAGAGTTAGCCATAAGAAAAATAGAGCGCTTGATCGATTCAAATACGACAAATAGTTCATACTGTACTTATTTGTAGCTGATCTGGGTATTGTGATAGCACGGTATTTGCAATTGCTGATAGCTTTATTTCTTTAAATGCTATATAAGTAAGAATAATTTTCTTTAACCAGCTGTATCATCCTGGTACAGGTACCTCTCAAATAAAACCTTGACTTCGATGTAACTTCAAAAAGCTTGTTGTAGCACTGGATGTTGTGGCCTAAACAAAATGTTGATGCTGAATTGCAAACCCATTATACCTACTAAATTATCTTTCATTCGTAGGTATCATTGCCACATGATGTTCTAAACTAAACACGGCCACAATAGATTTTTTGTAAGAAAAAATCGGCATGCCTTAGAACTAAAATTCGAATGGCAATTCGAATAAAACCGTCGAAGGATGTAAATTAGTAACCTGTCAGATGGAATGATGCTTAAAAAAAGTGGGCATGTACCTACAGAATGTAGATAATGTTTGGACATGCATGTGACTACCCCCTAAATAAGAATAATTTATTTCATAAAATTTGTACAAAAATTTCTTTATAACTCAAATATGTAGGTAGGATATACATAGGTAGTTATAAAACCAAACCCTCCGTACTAGATTGAACTGTGTTACGGCAGGGAAAGCTTCAACCTCCTATATAAAACATTATAAATGCTATTTGCTGTAGTTAGAGCAACAATGTCGACAAGGTACATACATAAAAAACAGAAAAAAGAGATGTGATTACAGCAAGTATAGTGAAAAATTTGTATAACTGATAAAATATTCTAAGTGACTAAAATAACTAATACATAAGCCTTTACCAACTTTAAAAGAATGTTTCCTTTTTATATATTAGTGGCCAATAGTCGGAGTTTTAGGCCGAGAGCCTCCGACGTGATAATATTAATAGATTTGCGTATTGCAATATCTGCAGATATCCCTATTGAGGGAAAAGTCGTGATGTTGTTTTTATTTGACATAAAAGCTCCAGTCTGTCTTCTAAAATGCATGATGTGACCCTAACAGGTACCAGCGATCCCTCGGGCTCGGAGTGACTGTGATTAATCACCTGATGAAGCCACCTAAATTAGACGAAATCCGACCTTAGAACGGTACATTTTGATTAACAACTTTTTCCAGCAATTTCCTTTTTAGGGTTCCGTTCAAAAGGAAAATTATATAATATACTCTTATAGGATCATTTCGTTGTTCCTCTTGTCTGTCTGTCAAGATCTTTTTCTTAGGAACGCGTGAAGGTATCAATTTGAAATTAATATCAAAATCCCTTGTACCTAACTTTAAAGTCGGTTAAAAATCACACTTCTGAGTCAATGCAATAAAATGATACGGCCGTTTATGCCGAAATGCGCATAAACAGCCAAGGCAAGGGCAAGGAAATCAAAACCTATAAAAAAAATCTGTAAATATGTAGTTACATTACAAAAAAAAATTCATGCTTTTATACGGAACCCCGGGTGCGCGAGTCTAACTCGCACTTGACTGATTTTTTAGTAGATTCCGCTACGTGTTCCAGTAAGTGACCCGTATGTTATCGTATGGTATGGTATGTAAATAGAGTTCAGCATAAAAAAATATAATTCTTAGGTATGCCTATAATGTTATTCATGGTCTAGAACCAAGTACTCGTAGATACATATAAATCGTGTCCCCAGCCCGTGGACAAAGAATGAACACCCTCGTAATACTACTTCGCACAAATGCTGTGAAACAGTTTTGATATAGAAGTAAAAATCAAAATCAAAATATTCTAACAAATTTAATTCCAGATAATAAAAAAAAGGAGCATACTTTATCATTATTGACACGAATAAGATGACAAGAGATGTCTGTGTGAGTATGAAATGCATGTTTTTCATCAATAAAACATTTACATATTGGCCACATCACATTATTCAATTATTTTACCAATTTTAAAACCATTGTTTTCTGGGTAAATACTAGACCGATTGTTTTAATACTTTGCATGTTGGTCAAAAATACCCTAATAAACGTGTAGTGTTCGTCTATGTCCACAAGCTGGGGACACATTGTATACCTACACATTATATTAGGGTTAAAAAAAACCTGTAATTATGTTTTGTTGTTTCTATATAAATAAATAATTAAATTAATAAATATTTTACATGTGCAAAATATCATCTTAGTCGTTTTTTTTTCAGACCAAAATTAATGTTGGCTGCTTCTTTGAAAAATACTTGTAAATCACAAGTTGATACTTACCTAGCGAAATGGACCGATTGATAAATTAACTAAACTCTGATACCCTAGTTAAAGTTGTGGAATGAACTCCCTTCTGCGGTTTTCCTTCAGAGCTGTGAAGAGAGGTCCTTCAAAATGCGGGTGTTCTATCACCTTGAGGACCGGCACCGCATCATTATCACCCCTGGTGATGCTGGTGGGTGACCACTTTTCATCACATGGCCCGCATGTTTGTCTGCCAGCTTTGGCACAAAAAAAATCTAAGCAGCAGTTGTAGAGTAAGTATTGTTTCGTACCTTCGATAATTAGTATGTACTTAGATACTTACCCACTTAACTTACCCGTCAGAATATTTTAGCCTTCGCATCGACCTTTTTTCAGAAATTCACAAAGCCGAAAAGCACTAGTACCTAATCGGACAGAAAATCTAGGGTGCCCTTTTCCAGACGCTTTCTAAGCAATTTATCTTAGGCTATTTGCAAGATATTGTGGACGTTCCCTTTTTATATGCTTAATCTGTAGCATTTTTTTGCAATGTATAGTCGAATGAAGACCCCCTTGATAGGGCATAGCGAGAAAGGTCATCTGCTGGTCCTGGCGTTGCTAAGCCATTTTAGATGGTGGGATATCTCGAAGGATGGTGGTTGGCGGAATTTGGGGGAGACCTTTGTCCAGCCTTGGGACGATGCAGGTTGACTAAAGAACCATGTTGGAGATCTCCGCGCGGTCTAAAAACTTTGATGCCAGTTGCGAAGATAACCAGAAGCCATACAATGGTTCCTACTATGTAGATGGTGTCATAATCATGATTTTGGGACAAAACTATTTGTTTTTTTACTCTAAACGTACCTATTAGGGAGGTAGGTACACCAGCCCCACTCACTATGAGTGATCCCTATTCCGAGATCTTACCCTAGAGTTGTAAACTTAAAATCAACGCTGTAAGCACAATATGCAGCAACAGCTGAATTCACGCCCTTTGTCGAGTCAGACAAAGGGCGTTGTCTCACTCGACGGTCCTATCGTGACTTACTTTTTATCTTTATAAAAAAAGACGATTAAATACTTACCTATGTTAATGAGGCAATACATTTTATGAGATAGTCGTAGAGAATTTTATAAGTGTGCGAATGTTCACGATTTATACATGAGAGCAATGTAGGTACGGTAGAGAAGACAACGCATGTTTGACTTCATCCCAAAAGGTCTATTTTAAAATGTTATTGAATTTTTGTGCTATAATTATCATGTTTATTTTCATTAGGTAATTCTTGAGATAGCCATGCTCCTTGTTTGACAAGCATTAAAAAAACAACAGCAATATTTATCTTATATTACTGTTGTTTTTTTTTTTCAAACTATTGTTAGGGGGGTAACATTCAATTTCTTTTCTTCCATCGACAACACTACTCTTCTGTGGTCATAGTAAAAAGGATCTTATTCTTTGTTCAACAACAACAATAACACCAGCCTATATCAGTCCACTCTTTGACATTGGCCTTCCGTAATAAGGGGGATATGCCCGTTATCCACACGCTGGGCATGCATGTTGAGGGTTGTACGGCTCAGCTTCTCGAATCGCCGACGCTGCTGCCCCTCGGCGGTCAGGATATCTAGCTGTGCGGTTTGCCGCAATCAGGCGGCCACCAGAGTCCCGATTGATAGTTATAAGGGTGCACCACGGGCCGGTGAGGTTGTCTTGGGTTCCAAAGATGGAAATGGAAAGTCTTACACAAATAACTTCATACCTACGGAAGGTACCTACGGAATAACAGACCCCTGATAGTGGACAGAACGATTTAAAAGGTCACCGTTATGTACATTCAAGGGTTCCTACCATCTATCCTCATTGTCGCTCGAGCACTAAGTGTACAATTTACGACGTACGTGTCAGCTTAGCGGATGCTATAAATCTATAATGGTGGCTTTTATAATCTGTGCAGGAACTTATAAACTTTTGCAACGTTTGAGAGTTTTGGTTGAGGTACTAAATTATCAAATAACCGATCTTTGGTGTCAGGCTCTAAATATACAGATTGCATTTAATTGCAATCCGACTTGAATGCAGTTAGCAGGTATGACTCCAAACCAACCGTGCAGCCAACTGCATTTTAACTGGACCTCGACCGTGCAGCAAATTTACATCTTTGTAAATATAGTGAGAATGTATCTACATTACGGACTCGCGCCAGCTACATGTATCTACATTACGGACCGCGGAAAACGCTATTCTAAGTGTCGAAGTCGAAACATACTATGCTGAAGTTACGCGACTGAAGTTCGGCATGATTACGCCAGCAATGCTATTTGAATTACAGATGACACATTATGCTGAAATTACGTTGCGTTATGGCGTACAGCCGAACTTCAGTTGGGCGTAAGTTCAGCGGCAATTCGACGGTAGAGCACACATTATATTACAGCAAGAACTACGCGTACTTTGGTTTGGAACGCGTTCCAGATGCGCAGTCAAAAACTCACGTGTGGCTGGCACTACCTATTGTACTCAGAAGGGTTTTTGAAATAGCTCTAGTTAAATACTTAGAAGATTCCTAAAATGTAGGAAGAGAGCATGTAATTCTTCCGGCCAAGTTATTTTCAAAGCTATTGAAGGCGAAAAGAAAGGTCTATTTTATTCATTAAAATCCCAAAGTGCGTCCATACATCTCTCAGTATAATTAATGATATCAATGACTAGAGGTCTCTAAGATGTTAAGGCATCATTCATCCTTAAAATGTAGGTTCTTTTGAAGTGGACTTTTGCAAGACTTCATTACCGGAAATAAGGCTTTCATAACCTCTTAATATTGATGAGGAAAAATATTGTTTTCGTCCAATTAAGGGGCTTAACTTGGAGAAGCTTACGGTAAAGTATATTGATGTAAGTTTCTCTGGCAATTTAATAGCTAGTGGCACGGCAAATAATTTAGGCACCTCTATTTCGTGCTGAGGTAGATGTAAAAGGTTGGCTGTTGAATGCTGCGAAGAGCCCTCCTTTATCAGCCTTTTAGCACGATTCGATTTTCATTTTGAACTGGGTAGGTAGGTCCAGTATCTATCTACTATTTGTATCTGAGCGCTTCCGTGCTTCGGAAGGCACGTTGAGATGTTAGTCCCGGCTTTTTCAAGTACCTAAGTAGTTAAGCCATGTCGAGGTAAAAACACGGACAACAGAGTTGGCTCATACAAAGAAGGAAGAATATTTTTTAGTTCACCTTATATCACTCAAAAACGCAATCTAAAAAGCTATTCTGCTCAATAAACCTTCAGCTTGAAGTGTTATTACAAACTGAAGGATCTTATGACGTACCAACAAGACTCATCTCTTTTCCGGAAAGGCCTGGCCACACGTAGTACTTGGAACACAGAAACACGCTGAGCTGATTTTTATTATAAAATCTCGGTACTCTACCTTATCTACCTAGTTGGTTCGTCCTTTTCAATATTGAGTTCTACCTTCAGCATTATTAAACGCTATGAGTGCTGAAAACACAACTATGTAGGAGGTGTAAGACTAGCTCCGCGCCATTTCCTGGCATGCAGCCTTATGCAGCCTACGTGCTCGTGTATAGGCCTGCGTGAACCGGGACGGCATGGCAAAGGATTTCAAGTTTTACCAATGAACATTCAAACCTATCTTAATAGAAATACGATACAAATTCCTATGCTTTAAAATAATGCCGTGACGTCCGTTTCGATGCCGCGGCATTATTTTGAAGCATAGGAATTTGTATCGTATTTCTATTGGAATAGGTTTGAATGTCCATTAATAAAAATTGATTCCCTTGCCATGCCGTCCCGGTCTGCGCAGGCCTTATATCGCTGTGAGTACTGAAAATACAAAGGCGCACCTGCTGCAGGACAAGCTCTTTGGGCCAACAGACAACGTGTTAACCTTTTGAATTTCACGTGCATTTAGTTCGTATTTTAAAAACCTACATAGGCCTAGGTATTTGGATTTATTTAAACTAGTAAGTACGTAGGCCTAATTTTTAAATTAAGTACGACTCTAAGGCCTTAGTAAAGTGTCTGTTTTCCGTAAATATTTACCAACTAGCCTAGCCTGTAGGGTTACACTGACAAAGTTTTCATTCTGATATAGAAATATGTTAGGTAATCCAGGTCTAAAACTTTGTATAATTCAATTTTCATCCAAATCCGTTAAATAGTTTTTGCGTGAAAGAGTAACAAACATCCATCCATCCATCCGTCCATCCATCCATCCACCCATCCATCCATCCATCCATCCATCCATCCATCCATCCATCCATCCATCCGTCCATCCATCCATCCACCCATCCATCCATCCATCCATCCATCCATCCATCCATTCATACATCCATCCATCCATCCATCCACCCATCCATCCACCCATCCATCCATACATCCATCCATCCACCCATCCATCCACCCATCCATCCATACATCCATCCATCCATCCATCCACCCACCCATCTAAGCATCCATCCATCCATCCACCCATCCATCCATCCATCCATCCATCCATACATCTATCCATCCACCCATCCATCCATATATCCATCCATCCACCCATCCATCCACCCATCCAACCATACATCCATCCATCCATCCATCCACCCACCCATCCAACCATCCATCCATCCATCCACCCATCCATCTATCCATCCATCCCTCCATCCATCCATCCATCCATCCATCCATCCATCCATCCATCCATCCATCCATCCATCCATCCATCCAGAGAAAGAAAGAAAGAAAGAAAAAATATTTACCAACTAGCCTAGCCTGTAGGGTTACACTGACAAAGTTTTCATTCTGATATAGAAATATGTTAGGTAATCCAGGTCTAAAAAGAAAGAAAGAAAGAAAGAATACATTTATTTGACCACAACACAATAACATATCGAACTCACAAGTAGACGAATCAAACCAAAATAGGCACAAAAGAACATAATAAAACTAACTGGCACGAAAAGAGTAGGCAGGCGCGGATACAGGATTTCGTTTAGGGGGGGGCAATTTTTGTATTTGGCAATGCTCTTAATAATTTTTTATCGGCGAGCGGAGCCAGCCTCTCTTAATAATTTTTTTTCTCAGAAAATGTGTTATTTTGCCTAGGTATACTAATCACAAACAAAACACGAAAAGAAAACTGCGATTTTTTACATATTCATAGGAAATCGTCAATGCAAAGGACAGTTATGAAGTCGGCGAGCGAAGCGAGCCGCGAAATTTTTATACTAAAACCTCTGCATCTTGGTCATTTTTTATACTATTAGAAAAACAAAAACATACTATATATTGATTTTTATAGCTACAAATCTGCATAAATAACAAAAAACGTGAATGATCCTCATGACGGAAACCGGATAACGTTCCATTACTGGTTTTTGTATGGACACAGTCAGTGCCGTAAATAGCATTTTACGCGCCCGGTGCGAGCTTCTATAATTGTTAAGCCTGGATACCAGACATAATAGAAAATCTATCTCGCGTTTCAGCATATATGAAGTTACAGTTGACTTCTCAGTGCTTAGTTGCTTTATTTATTATAGAAATAAAATCGGCGAGCGCAGGGATCCCCAAAATTTTTGGTGCACAAAAGAAAAAAGACAAAGAAAACGGTGGATTTTTTTGTAATACCTAGATGTCTAGGCCTAGGCCTAACAGACATAAAAAAGGAAGTCGGCGAGCGGGGTGGCAATAAAATCGGCGAGCAGAGCTAGCCGTGAAATTTTTCTATCAAAGGTGAGCATACAAGATATGAAAAAGAAAACTACGATTGATATCTGAATATCAACCAACCTATATGTATTAGGTTATAATTATCAACGAAGACTTGGTCCTGATCTGGTCATTTCTGCACCCCACCAGAAAAAACAAATCAATTTATATCAAACTAATAATAAATTAATACTACCATTCATGACCCAAAACTTGGTCCTGGTCTGGTAATTTTTGTTGAGGGGGGGGCAATTGCCCCTATTGCCCCCCCCCCCCCCCCCCCCCACCCCTGTATCCGCGCCTGAGAGTAGGTAAGTGCCCACCGAGTGGTAGCGAGTCCTCTATGTATCGGATGGAGCCAAACAGGCCCAGACTCAGCTTTTTGCTGTTTAGTCACAAAAGTAGGCAGGTAATAACTACCCACCTGCTCAGCGAAAAAACAGCGATGATTTTCAGTCTGAGCCTAAAAATTGGATGACGCCACATAACATTGCTATAGGGATAAAATAAAATGATGTATAAAATATACCACTTTTAACTAATAAAATAATAGATATAACTCACATTGAAATTAATACTAATACATAATTAATTAACATGTATAGACTAATTAAAATATTAAGGGATCAAAATAAACAAATCAAAGAAAAGGAAAGGGGAAAAAAAAGAATAAAAATAATAATAATTTTTTCACTTCTCTTGCTCAAAAAGTGTATCATAATAGTGTAGCTTAGCGGGCCTAAAACTCGAGTTTAATACCTAGGGCTAAAAAGTATTTTTTCTTTTTAATTTTTATCTAAAATCATCAGCCCGTACAAAGCATTCGTTCTCTTATATAAAAACTCGACTTCTTGGTGCTCCGTCAATCTTTTTTTTTGAAAATAGAACCGTCTTGGTGATGTTTTATGAAGGTTGATTCTTCCCTTCACGGTAGAATGCGAACTGTTTCGTTGAGGGTTATTGAAGGTATAGAGATTTAAAAAAAAAAGATGGTATTGGCGCTAAATCTCTAGAATTTTTTTCATTCCAAATCACAAACTTTTACGTTTAACTTCCTGACTTTAACTTTCAAATTGTGAACGTGAAAAATGTCATCAAGTGATAGTGAAGATGCTAATATGCAAATGGAAGAAAAGGGCAAAGAAATAATTATGAATCTGTTGCCGACAAAATCACGTGAAATATATTTAAAGAGTTACGAAAATTTTATGAAATGGAGAGATGAGAAACGTGTGGATTCTTTTACAGAAGGGGTTTTTCTCACTTATTTTGATTATCGAAAAAATTCAAATCGTCGACTCTTTGGAGCACATATTCAATGTTAAGAATGACCTTAAAAACGAGACACGACGTCGATATTAAAAAATATGTAAATTTAACGGCTTTACTGAAGAAATTGTCCACTGGATACAAGGCAAAAAAATCTAAAGTCTTGACGACACAAGAAATCGAAACATTTTTAAATAACGCTCCAAATAAACAATACTTGGCAACAAAGGCAACCTACTTATGTACTCTACTCAAACTAAATAAATAGATACCTACCTACATACCTAAATTATGTACCTAAGTTATTACGATTATTAACACACTTATTTTTTTTTTCAACAGGTTGCTTTAATTTATGGAATCAGCGGTGCATGCAGAGGAATAGAGCTTGCCAATATAACGCTAGAAGACGTAGAAACGGATACAAACCTACAAGCTGTGAGTCTGCCGAACACGAAAACAAACAAAGAGCGTAAATTTGTCATCAGTGGAGAATACCTTAATATAGTTAAAGCCTATCAGGAGTTACGTCCCACTAATGTTTCAACAAGAAGATTTTTTCTAAATTATCAAAATGGTAAATGCACAAGGCAAGTCATAGGCAAAAATAAATTTGGTAACATGCCTAAAGATATTGCCACTTATCTAAATTTACCAAATCCGGAACTCTACACGGGCCATTGTTTCCGCAGAACATCCGCGACTCTGTTGGCGGACTCTGGTGCGAATATAACGACATTAAAACGCCACGGTGGATGGAGGTCGGATCAAGTGGCTGAAGGTTATATAGAGGACTCTATACAAAACAAGTATCACGTCACGCAGCGGATTATGGAAGGAATCAATATTCTACCAAACATTACAGAGCCCCAAGCATCTACATCGCGGGATTGGATGAATATGTCAACTCAGCTGAAGCCGCACTCAGATCTTAATAATGCAGGAAACTCAAGCATGATTCGAGTCTCTCCAACTTTTACTCCACAACAATCAACTCAAAATATTATCACATCCCAATCACAGAGAACCGAAATAAAATTGCCCGGGAAAAACATATTACTAAACATTCAAAATTGCTCTAACTGCACATTTAATTTTTAATAAAATTTCTGAAAATTGACTAATTTGGAATTGTTTTATTTTCTCGCAATCGAAGTGAAAAGTAGAGTGTTTTACTCGGGCCAAAACCACCCATTATAACTCGGTCTTGTCATCCTCCCTCGCTAAGCTCGGGAGTATAACAACCTCGTATATAATGGGATGGTTTAGTCCCTTGTAAAACAATCTACTATTAGACAAGTTTTTAATTGATTAAAACTTTGTATAATTCAATTTTCATCCAAATCCGTTAAATAGTTTTTGCGTGAAAGAGTAACAAACATCCATCCATCCATCCATCCACCCATCCATCCATCCATCCATCTATCCATCCATCCACCCATCCACCGATCCATCCATCCATCCATCTATCCATCCATCCACCCATCCATCCATCTATCCATCCATCCACTCATCCATCCATCTATCCATCCTGCCACCCATCCATCCATCCATCCACCCATCCATCCATCCATCCATCCATCAATCCATGCATCCATCCACCCATCCATCCACCCATCCATCTATCCATCCAGCCATCCATCCATCCATTCATCCATTCATCCATCCATCCATCCATCCATCCATCTATCCATCCATCGATCCATCCATCCATCCATCCATCCATCCATCCATCCACCCATCCATCCATCCATCCATCCATCCATCCATCCATCCATCCATCCATCCATCCAAAAAACCATCCTCTCAAACTTTCACCTTTAGATAGATACTGAGATACAGACGGTTCTCAAAATGATGATGACGATAAACTTTCCAGCTTCTTTTCGAAAGTGGCGTGTGTAGTAAAGGCCTTAGAAAGAAAATTACAATTTGCTTCATCCCTCGAAGATGATTATTGGAAGGGGCTGCGATATAAATGGTTTATTTTTTCATTTCAACTCACCTTTTTATTTTTATGAAAAATTCAATTTCAATTTCACGAACTTGAGTTTTTTGTTAAATAAATTGACTTATCAATTTGTTTGATGTTGCTCAGTTAAAATAGTAAAATGGAAATGGCTCTTATATGTCTTATTAATTTCTCACTGAAAAAGAAAACTTACCTAGGTACGTACCGTATTATCCTGTCTACCTACCTATTTAGGTATTCTGTTCTTTATTAGGAAAACTATTGATGTTGATTTTTAACGTGTAGGTTGTGAAACTTTATTTGCGTAGGTAAGTACCGTATTTTACCTACGGCACAGAATACAGTACGGTAGTATTGCGTAGGTATCGTAAGCACAGAATAAAGACCTACTTTCATACAGTAGTCCAACGCTGTCGGACGCCTTTTCTTCTTCTTCTTCTCGCGGTAAATGCCAACAAGTGGTGCGAAAGTGAAGGAAAGCAAGGGCTGTCACAAGCAAACAATATTTAATAATTTATTTATTTGTTTTGGGATCAATATCATCATTAATCATCATTTTCCTGCCCTTGTCCCACGCTAGGTTTGGTGGGCACAACATGTTTTTAAGCTATTGCATAGCTTCTATCGAGGGCCTTGAGCGCGGGGACCGAATCCAGAAATTCCGTAACGAAAAATAACCTCACGCTCCCCACACCGACGACGGGCACGGAGGTGTGGCTTGAAGGCCGTGCATTGCCTAACGTCGTTTCTTTTCGGCAGTCTTCAACACGGTGTTTGTGCGCGTGCAACTAGACGTATTTTTAATTAATAAAAGAAAAACATTTGTTTTCTTATCGGTCACCACGCTCAAAAACAGTGTAACTTGAATTAATATCAAAGAAAAAGAAATACTGCATAAATAAAATAAATAAATAATTATAATTGCATAAGTTGATACAAAATGCTATGCAATAGCTTTACCGCGGCAGTCCCCGAGTGCCACACGTCTTTTTTTCTTCCACTCACTACTATATAATAATAATAATATATAAGAAAATAAATAAATATATATAATACCTTTCTTCGGCGTGTGGAAATTGATAAAATCGTAGATGTTGTTTGTGCGAGATGACGATTTGCAATTCGCCATTTTGAATAAAATGCATAAAATATAATTTTTGACTTTATTACTATAGGCAGCCTTCGACGCGTCGACGGCAGCCTTCCTAAGTCGAGCGGTATGAGGTAGGTATACGTACCTAATATTTACCTTGACCAGATCTAAATTATATGATATTTGAAAACTTAAGTAGGTAACCTCAATTACCGTATGGTTTTATATCCCAGCACCATGGTCTACCCAAAATGTAAACACTCAATATTTTCTATAATCCAAAATTATTTAGTCTGAACAAACAATTCAGTATTACCGCGTCCTGCCGCCTGTAATAATTCACCTACGACTTAAAAGGTTTTCGCGAAATGAGTTAGGGAGGGAAGTTGAGTATTCGAGTCACGGTCCTTTTTGCAAGGGAATTCCTTTGCCACATTACCTATAAACAACAGAAGTTCTATGCAGCCATACGTAGGATCATGTCATGTTTTACTTGGTTTCACTTTTATTTTTAACTAGCGGCTTCGCACGAGTAGTTAACACGTTGACTGCGGGCCTCGCAGCAGCGGATGTTGTGTTTTGTGTTGTTGTGTTGTGTGTTTTCAGCACTTAAAGTGTTACTGAATTAAAATTAGATGGGAAGGGCAGATAGGGGATCAAATTTTGCACGGGGAACCAATCATTTCTCAAGTTAGGGCTACAAATACTCATAATACCTATACTTTTTATATTGACTGTGACTTGGCGACGTGTCACTAAGGGTAAAGGGAGAGCTGTCTCGCAATACCCGGACCTAACCAGGCAATGTAGGTTCGTACTTTTTATTCCGTATATATTTAGGGTTACGTGTAAAATAACCATGTTCGGGAATTATTTTACAAAATGCCCATGAGAAGGTATCTAAACTAAGCCCACGAGATCTGGCTAGCTGTATCATAAAGCGAGCACCCACCTTTCCCGCTTGCAGTAAACTCTTGCTGTGTTGTTTTAGTGCTGCACAATAAAGATGTAAATCTGAAGCTTAAGAAAAGAAAACTATGCCTACATACATAAGCAATATAGTAGGCGTTACTGGGGTACGGAAGGGTAGTCAATATTATCAAGAAATAATAGGTGTGTGTGTGTGTGTGTGTGTGTGTGTGTGCGTGTGTGTGTGTGTGTGTGTGCGTGTGTGTGTGTGTGTGTGTGTGTGTGTGTGTGTGTGTGTGTGTGTGTGTGTGTGTGTGTCAAGTTATAATTTTTGATTGATTGATTTGTATTAACACTTTGAGTGCTGAAAACACACCTGCTCTCTAGGGTGCGAGCTACTGCTCGACGTCCTAGAGCAAATAAGGCCTAAACCCTGCAGTGGGTAAAGTCGCGCTGCGGATGATGATGGTCAAAACGCAGTAAAAATTCTTTATATTATGCCAAAACTATGGAGAGAAGAAGGTATGATTAATTTTTATATCCCTAACTTGAGAAATGATTCGTTCACCATAAAAACTTTCATCGCATATTTCACCTCAACCAGTTTTATTTTCGAGACAAATAGTAGCCTTGCATTTCCTATTTATCTCTATACGAAAATTTAAAAATTGGTTCAACGGTTTAGATGTGAAAATGTAACAGACAGATATACAAACAGATTTACTTTCGCATTTAGAACATTAATTAGGATGGTTTGGTATGATGATAGTGTAGTCTATGATGTATACACACGTTTCAATCTAAAAAAACTTGAGCTTCCACGCAATAAAAATAATGGAAAAAAACTTGCGGGCGGATCAGCTGGCATTGATACTGCGATCTGTATTACCCTATAACCTCTTTGCCCGCATAAGGCTAACCCTGGGCGTCGGTCGATTCAATACAAAAGTTGGTTAACCACGTTTTCAACTTACAGAACTACGATGTCAACAAAACTCTAAGAAATGGGAGTTCATGTTGTAATGGTTATTGAATTTTACTATTATTGGCCTATTTCAAAAACTATATATTCTAGAACTAAAATAAAAAGTATTTCAGAATGTATAAACAAAACTCATTCATATGACACCTCACTCAATATAATTACGTAAGTTAAATTTTTTTTGACCACGTTTGGAACTCCATATCTCCATGTCTGATATATAACTCATATACTTCCCAGCAAAAATTTCAAATACACCTTTTCCACCTACCATATTTCATGCAGATTGGATCACCGGTTCGAGAGTTATACTCGGACAAACATAAATACAAAATTACAATTCTACCTCTTTCTATAGTAGTATAGACTAACTTAAGCCCGCGGCTTCGCTCGCGTGGCACCGGCATATAAAATAAAAAAAATTAAAAAAATTATTCAATTTTTTTTTTAATATGGTACATAACAAAAACATTTTAAAACATAAAAAGGTATACGAATTTCTTAATTAAACATAGGTATAATAAAAACAAGTATACACCACTCGTTAATATGTGTAAAGGCATGTTTGCTAAGTGCGAGTTTTTCAGGAGTCAGGGGTCGATGCCAAGGCATCAAACTACTTAATACTTAGTTGCTGACCCTTCGTTGTTGTTTTACCTATTTATTAAAAACTGAATTTTAACATTGATAAAAAAAGTTACCCACTGAATATACCAGTTTGAAAAACACACCAAGTCACTATCCCGTTTTAGTAGGTAGATAAATATATTCTTACTATCTATTTAAAATAGCACTCATGGATTTCTCAAATAAAATATCAAATTGTAACAAGTTTGCGTTTATTGTAAAAATATAATTCTTAACAATCAATAAAGCTAGAAAATAATAATTACATAAAATACAACATTTAATCAATAAAAATTCTAGGTAATAAATAATTATCACAAAAAAAAAAAATTGTACCTACCTACTTGGTACAACGTACAACCAACGTACGTACTCTGCTCACAGCGTATCTTTGTCCCTCAGAAGTTGGCTGCAAGCAGCGATGCAGTTCCTATTGTTGGCCCGGATCAAATAACTATGACTAAAGCATAGAAGTCGTAAAATTCAATGAACATCAACTCATACATCTGATCTCTACTTTCTTATGTCCAATATCATCAGCTAGAAAGGGATGCATACTTCTCTCAATGCGACTTCAAATGAGTTCAAAAAGAAAATCGCACCAGGGCGCTCGAATAAAATGCTATGCAGTTTCAACAAATGCCCAGGAACGAAGTCGCAGCATTCGCATTGAGATAAAGTATGTATCCAAAGATAGCAAATGATATATGAACATAAGTAAGTAGAGATCAGCCGTATGAGTTGACGTTCAGAGCATAGTGAATTTTAAGACTTTATCTATTTCTCTTCTATATCTGTGGGCCGGATTGTACTAGGGTTGGTCGAATCGTTTTCTGTGCCTAACTTCAGAGGGACAAAGATCCGTTGTGACACCTATACACAGTATATTCTGGTCGGTCGAGAGGTTGGCTCAAAAACTTTTTTCTATGTTATATCTATGGTTTGGACCACTTCTTGGTCATCTGTGGGATCATACGTACATTTAAAGCCAGCGATAATCATACAAAAAATAATCTTAAATTTCTTGGAATGTAATCTTTTTACTAGTAGTAGAGCTTTTTATTAGGGGCTCTTCCGTGGAAGTACTACCGCCATGCATTTAACTGCCGTGAAGAAGCATTGCTGTGTTTCTGTGTTGTATGAAGGAGTGTTTTGTGGGTCCCGATGAAAATACAGGCACAAGAGACTTAACACTTTCATGGCTCAAGTTGATTTGATTGACGCAAAGCCTTGCATTAAAGGGAACGTTCCGAACATTATATTGCTTTCGCATTTATAATTTTAGCTAGGATTTGTGTAGCGATTGTAGTGTCCATCAGGTTACTTATGAATTTATACCCTACCTGTATGCCTTCTTACTAACTTATGGTATAATAAACATATTGAGTACCTATTGTGAAGCGACAAGTCAGTATAGATTAAAGAGATTGCTGCGGAAACAAAAAAAAAGGGGCTCTGGCTGCCAGCTGAATTTAGCAAAGCACAGCCTAACACCAGCGCAGCTAAATTCCCTAACCACAGACAGCAGCGTCGGGGCGGTGCGAGAACCAGTGCCTTGCGATCCCCAACCCGCATGCCCAGCGAGATGATTACAGGCATATCCCCCTTTATTAGGAGAGGCCTATGTCCAGCAGTGGACTAATAAGGCTGGTGTGGTGGTGTTTGATGCAACAGTTTCCTTTATATTTAGAAACATCTTGGTACTCGATCCTGTGTAGTCCATTCTGGTTTCTGTTTGTGGTATTCAATAAGGTTGTGTTGGTATGCTTCATGAGTCCTGCAGTAGCGATGAGGCGAATATCTGCTGCATGATCTGTGGTAGGGCCGCCACGTCCATACACACATGCCCGTGGCCCACCGGCAATTTGCGGAGGAGCCTAGGGAAAGAAAAAGGATGACATAACTCAATTTATGTGATTATGACACATTATGTGGACGTACCGGGTACCCTATTTGGATCCAGTAGAAATAGAAATAGAAATATAAAATCATTTTTTTGCAACAAACACAAGTAGGTACATATAATGGTAAGATCATAGATAAAAAAAGGTTGTCTTTCGCTGCAAATCGGTCCCTGACTCGGCATCTGCTGATTGGAACAACCAGCGCTGGTCTTCCGTCAGAGCCGCTGGTGAGGTCATGGACCTCTTACACCTTATACAAATTAATGAAACAGACGGTACGCGGTGTATCCGGCAATTTTTCAGAAAACAACCGGGTAATTAAATTAGGCACAAAAACATGAATTAAATAACAAAAATAGAAGTCTGTGTACCTTCACGACATTTTAACTAGTGGTTCCGCGAACAGTAGACCCCGTGAGAATAAACTCTTTTGCAACAAATAACATACACTTTTTTTTGTTTTTAAAAACATGGTAAATATCCCGTTTTGAGTAGGGGTGTAAGGAGATCCAACCGCAATCTTTGCAACCCAAGCCAACCTCACCGGCACGTGGCTCCCTACTAACTAACAAACGGGTCTCTGGCAGCCGGCTGATTGCGGCATAGCGCAGCTTAACTGGCACAACTAAATCCCCTAACCGCCGACGGGCAGCATCGTCGGCAGTACGAGAAGCTGTACCTTGCGATCCCGAATCCACGGCAGGGGGATTATGGGCATATCCCCCTTTTTATTAGGGGGAGCTTATGTCCAGCAGTGGACTGATACAGGTGGAGTTGGTGGGAAAGACTTACAAAGTAGCCTCGTCGCCCAGGCTGCCTATAAAGATCACATGCGCTTGAACCTTTGGCTCCGAAGTCAAGATGGCACCCAACCGCTCAGGCTGGATATTGTATCTGTGCACATAAAGTAGAAATAAAAATATACTATTTATTTAACACTAGCTTTCACCCACAGCTCCGCTCGCGTGGTAACGGGATGAAAAGCATCCATCTGTAGAATTCTCTCCCAGCAGATATTCGTAGCTTTTTATCCTGAGGAATCTTCGAATCCAAATTATATAATTATTTTACGTCTCTACACAATAGTCAATTAAAAATTCAGCTTCTATACAGGGTTTGGCAAAATTTTACCTCGTTGAGGGCAGCTACCTTTTCTTTTGTAGTTACAAAGTTTTGTTCTTAGAAAACTATAGGTTTACATTTAACTATAGGTTACATTCAAGCATAATTGAGAAAATAAACTATTTGTATTTGTTATTACCTTCTAAGGTTGGCATCAGAGAGGATGAGGACTATAGCATCGTCGGCGTCTTCGGTCGCCAGCGAGGCGATGGCGTGCTGCGCGGCCGGCAGCGTGTTGTCTCCCGACCAGCAGAACTGCGCGTGCGCGTGCATCGTGCGAATTATCTACAATATTAAAATCTTGAGCGACCAATGTGTACTGAGCAGTGTCTCAACCACGAATATTTTTATCAGTAACAACGAATATTTTTTTTTATGTTACTCGAAGATGGAACAAGCACATGGTCCACCTGATGTTGAGTGGTAACCATTACCTATCACAAAGCATTGCAACATAAATCACGTTTTTTGAAACGTGCTCTACGATGCAACGCCCTGCGTCTATCAACTTGAGGCATGATGATGATAAGCCTTTTGTGCCTGTAATTTCACCGGCACCCACACCCTTCAAACCGAAACACCAGCACCGCTGCTTCACGGCAGAAATAGGCATGGTGGCAGTACTTCCCCAGACGAGCCCCAACCAAAAACAACGCTACAACTACAAACTTTGTGAAGGTCTCATCCGCGGAAGTACAACCATCATGCCTATTTTAGTCGTGAAGCATTACTGTGCTTCGGTCTGAAGGGTGTTGGTGCCGGTGACATTACAGGCACGTAAGGTTTGACACCTTGATGCCCCAAGTTAATGGACGTAGGGTGTTGCATTGTAGGGCACGTTCCAAAAAACCGTGACCTACGAAGCAATACTTTGTTATAGGTAATGGTTACCACTTATCATCAGGTGGGCCGTGTGCTAGTTCCTTCAATAGGTTACAAAAAACACATTTTAAACCTGTCGTTTTATAGTCATGGATGAGAAAATATAGATAAGAAGTTATGTTCTGTAGTTGGCGAAAATTTTACGATATGCTTACAATAAGACACGTAGAAATAATCGTGATTCAACCACTCATTGTCATTAGCACAGACTAAAAACTCTAGTCTGTGTTATTTACCTACCTAATGGGCAAATTACATTTTTGATAGCAATGCGACTGCCTGCATTCACTATTTTTACACTGCTTTCTATCCAAGAACCTATATCAATCGTAGTACCTACTGAATTAAAAATATACTTATAATTGTGCGTTATTGTTATTAGTATTCTGCGATTGGTTTTTTATATACATACTTATTATCATATAGATCCACATTCAGAAAACATCCAGAGACCTCATTTACCAACTCAGTTGCACACCGAAATGCACCGGTCCTCTTTTTAAAAACTTTGACAATATGTCAATTGACGTTCTTTGAATTTCGACAGATGAAATGTCAAATTTTGCAAATAAAGGTCCGGTGCCGATCATTTCGGTGTGCAACGGTGTGAGTTAATAAATGAGTACTCAGATCCAAGCCGACCACCACGCGGATGAAGTCTCGAGGGGCACAATTTTTTATAAGAGGGTAAGACCCCCTTTTCGGTCCTTACCTGTAGCCTCTCCTTCTCATTCTCAGGGGGTCGGTCGACCCTCACCAGCTCCAAAGCATGATCCTCCCCGGAATGTCCATACATGTCGTATTTGATGCGTGCCTCGTAGCCTTTCAAAGACTCTGTGAGTAGGACCACCGCCTCCATAGAACGTTCTAGGCGGCCATCGTATGAATTGAATCTAAAAGATAAATAAAACTTTAATTTAAATGTCAAAAATACAACAACAAAACAATAGATAACATTTAAATTCTATTGAAAGTATCTTTGCAAAGATAACAATGAGTGCCGGACAAAGAAGGGGATATGTAATAAGATATTATACAAGGTGGGGCAAAATTTTATCTCATTGGGGACAGCTACCTTTTCTTTTGTATTCAGAAGATTTTATTCTGAAGAAACTAAAGGTTTATTTTGAAGAAAAAAACATTCTGAATTTAGATAAAATGTACAGTCAGCCCAGAAAATGACATTTGTCAAAAAGAAACAAGTTGGTATCAATTGACTCTATTTTCCAACAGAAAAACTTTTCCCAAAGTAACTTACATCAAATCGTAAGCTTTCAAGAAAATTCCAAGACGTCCATACAATTTCTATGAAGCGCCATTCGCCTCTACATTGAGTCCATGTATGCCATTCTGGTTAAGGTGTTGTGTTTCGTTCCCTATTTTATGTAACACTAAAGAGGAAACGAGACAACACCTTTTAGGAAGCATACATTGTGCACAGATTTCTAAGGCACAGCAAACGATTTGACCAATCCTAGCACATTCCGACCCAAAAATAGAAACTACGTCTCTACTTAAATAATTATTATTAGGGACTTCAAAAAAAGGAGGTTATCAATTTGATACGTAATGTATGTAATATTATTGAAACTGCATTAAATTCACATATGATGGTCTATAAAAGCTTCCTAACAAATATACAAAATAAGTATAGGTGTATGTATGTATGTTTGTCCATGCATTTCTTCGAAACTATTTATCCGTGACCATTCTTACCTCATTTTATTAGCCTACAATTACTTCAACTTAGAGAACAATGCAAGTTTCATCGAAATAGGTTCGGTAATTAGAAATCATTTTGGTATTACGTTTTTATGGGCAATTCGTCCTCCGGAGGCCCTTGAACATGAAAAAAATGGTTCTTATTAGGTCTTACCTAAAATAGCTGTAATGTTTTAAATAAATACAAATACTTGCAGCCGATTTCAGAGGGACAAGGATACGTGGTGAGAGAAGAGAGAAGTTATCTCACCGGTACATGCTTCCAGAGACGTCTAAGACTAGCCTCAGTCGTTTGGGTTTGTCCGGGGGAGCGCCGGGGGGCGGCTCCTGTTCCGTCCGACGACGGTAGATAGCACGCTCCCCTGTTAAACCTATGAAGAAGTCGGGAAAAATACATTAATACAATGTGAGTTTGAATAGTTAAATTATTGCGTAACTTTACAACATTACGGATCAGGAGCTTTTGGACCGCCCTAATAGGAACGACGAATGAAAAATTCTAATTAGTCCGTCATTTACATTATCAAAAAAAATTAGACACGTATTTTTTCTTTTGTCAATTAAAAAAAATGACAAAGATATAGTGCGTTGAAGTTCCGCATGACGTCACGGCTTAGTACACTTTTTACCTAGCCGTGATGTCACGAGCCCCCACTCCCGAACTTAGACGCTCTTTATCTCCGTCAATTTTTATTTATTTGGAAGCTAAATGTTCTTGGGTGCACATCGGCTGCACTATAAAATGCTCTGAGAGCAAAACGTCCCCAATCTAAAATGACTGCTAGTTTTCAGAGCAAAAAGTCCTTATTACAGAAAATTCGCAATATAAAACGCCATGAGAGTAAAATGTCCGCAATTTGGAATGTATCTATGCCAGATATTTTTTGATCCTGTCTGCCTAAATTCTCATAATACGTGATACTGAATCTACGAAAAATATTAAATACATATTTTCAACCTGTAAATAAAAAAAATACTTTCTGAAATCAAGTAGGAGGCTCCTTGGTTGTTTTTCCGTAATGGTCAAATTGATTCAAAGACATTATGACAAGGGGACTAGCTACCGGAAAGGCCATTATGCTTCCAAAAACCATTTCAAATTGAGGACGTTTTGCTCTCAGAGCATTTAACATTACAGGCACCCAAGAAAATTTTATCAATTGCAGCCATTTAGCTCCCAAAAACTACTCATCCGATATGTTTTACAAAACTATAAAATTCTAAAAGTCTTTGAACAAATGTTGTTGACCTTCAGGAAAATAACTTTAAACGGGTCGCGGGTCAAAGCTAATAAAACAATATTTGTAAATATTATTATTTATCAGTAGTTTTAGCGTGACGGAGTATCAAGTAGAACACACAGTCCATACGTAACTATAAAAATGTGCTATCCCGAAAAGGGGTAGGGCTTCAGGAGTACCCCTTTTCGGGATAGCATACGAATTCAAATTCACTGTGTATAATAATAAAACTCTTTATGAAGATTGCTGTCTGACTGTCTGTTTGACTAAAGAGTTCGTGGCGTGGCTTACTTCGATGTTCTTAGCAGATCACCTTGGTTAAGCACCAAGGAAGAACTGACTGTCTGACTGACCGACACACAGCTTAGCTATTCGAACATAGAAATTCGGAGGGTATATCCCTTACATAGTGTAAGCCTTGATGTTGTGACGATCTATAAAAAGCTGGTCGAGCTCAGGACAGAGCACAATGGCACTCATAAGGGAACGTCTATGTCCAGCAATAAACTGCTATATGCTAATGATGATAGAGTTAAGGTACTGATGCAGGCCAAGAGGAGGATTCAGCTGGGTTGGGCAGCATTTGGAAAACTACGTCGAGTTTTCTCGTCACCCATACCGCAATGTTTGAAAACAAAAGTTTTCAATCAGTGTGTCCTACCCGTCATGACATACAGAGCCGAAACGTGGACTCTCACAGTACGGCTAGTCCACCAGTTTAAAGTCGCTCAGCGATCTATGGAACGAGCTATGCTCGGGGTTTTTCTGAAGGATAAAATCCGTAACGAGTTTATCCGACATAGAACTAAAGTTGTCGACAGAGAATTAGCAAGCTGAAGGGGCAGTGGGCTGGCCATATCTGCCGAAGAACCGATAACCGATGGGGTAAACGAGTTCTTGAGTGGAGACCGCGGCTCGGCAAACGTAGTGTAGGACGCCCTCCGGCCAGGTGGGGTGACGATCTGCGAAAGGCTGCTGGTAGAAGCTGGATGTGTCGAGCTCAGGACAGGGCGCAATGGCGCTCATTAGGGGAGGCCTATGTCCAGCAGTGGACTGCTATAGGCTGATGATGATGATGATGACTGACGCAGAGTCGAAGCGTGAATTTAAAAATGTACGTAGCATTTTGAGCCCTATCTCCACAATGTAATCCACGCTTTTCTATCCAGATACAAAACGTCGCGTGTCTTAGCGCGAATACGCGCAAAATTTATCTCGTTCACCCGCCTGAATGAGGACACAGCCTCAATGATCTACCTTCAATAATTTTCCCGTCGTCCAGTTCGCCGCTGGTCTGGTGTCGGCTCCAATTCCTCTCCTTCTTCTTAGCTTGTAACTCAGCCAGCACGCCTCTCAGAGCTCCGATCTACAAATAATGTTACAGATTTACGATTCTCCCTCGTCATGATATAAGGAGCCGAAACGTGGATACTCACAACACGGCTACACCGCCAGTATAAAATTGCTCAGCGAACTATGGAACGAATTATGCTCGGAGTTTCTCTGAAGGATTGGATTCGCAACAAAACTATCCGATCATCGACATAGCTCAGAGAATTAGCAAGCTGAAGTGGCAGTGGGCTGGCCATATCTGCCGAAGAACCAAGTTCAGATAGACATAGATATGTGAATACTTATTGTAACTTCTTTTGCTGTTACAAATAATGTTTGTCTACTTTTATTGTTTCTTTCTCGTATGTGTGTTTTGTGTTCATTTTAAGCTATGCATTTCTATGCACATGTTTTTAAGTGCATAAAGTTTTCTTATTCTATGCATAAAGTTTATTCTTATTATTAATAACTTGGCCTTCACTGGCCGACTGGACCACTGGCATCGAAATAATTGCATCGGTATTTTTTTTAATATTTAATATGGGCCAGTTCTTGACCTCGAGGCTTGCGTAGGCAAGGATGAGGTCGACTATGGGGCGAGCTTTCCCAGAAGATGCCTATTAACTCTCTTTTTGAAGCCTTTAGGGTCGTAAGTATTCAAGGGGTTTAGTTTATTTTGTACATTATTTGCATATATTTCAAACTCTCTTACCTGAGGCTGAACAGCGCGATAGAACTGTTCATACAGCTTAGCGTCGAACTCAGACATCTTGATCTCCTTCAGTCGCTCCTCAAACGCTTTCCTATTCATCTCCCGCGCAGCTTTCTTAACGTGTTCCGGTACGTCGTCCTTCTCTGCATCTGACAACTGAAAATATTGTCTAATGACAGCTACCAAAAACTCCAACACCAGAAAACCACCGTGCGCCAATGGATTTTCAATGGATTTTACGATGAAGGAAAACATCATATTCATTAATACTTCAACATAAAGTAATAAGCTTGTTGCGCCCACGTGGACACCACAGGCTCCGTGGCTTAATGCATCGTGAGGAAACCGCGGTTAAGTCAGTTGATTCTTTCACTTAGTAAGAGTTGGCCAACTCTGGTGTCAGAGTTTTTAGGCCGCCCGCAGGCCTCCTACATGGCTTAACGGCTGGAAAAGCCGGGACCAACATCTTGACGTGCCTTTCGAAGCATGGATTGACCATGCCTTTCCTGTGCGTAAGACCGACTAAGATGAGAAGATGGTATAGGCGCTCAAGTCCCGGTCAGTGAGCAATGCTGGAGACACTATCACACAGCATCATGTAGCCCCAAACTAAGCACAGCTTGTATTATGGGAACCACATGACTGAAAAACTACATATATACTTCTTTTTGTAAATACATACATAATATTATACATAGAAAACACCTAGACCCGAGACAAATATCTGCAAATAATGCTAAAATTTGTCCCGCGGCGGGAATCGAACCCGCAACCTTTTGCGTCTCAGTAGGACCTTCACCCACTGCGCCACAGACGCCGACTAAAAAACTTACCAGTAAAAGTTACCATCGAGATTAGACTCAAAGGGATATTATTAAGGGTTTCTACATGTCATGCGCCCTTCGACGAATAATCGCGCAATGTGAAAAACAAGCACTAAATAATGCTAGAAACCATCGCACAGCATTATGGTCCCAAACTAAGCAGCGCTTTTATTACGGGAAACACATGACTGTTTTATTTTTTTGTCATACAAATATATTTAACATATATAAAACACCCAGACCAGAGACAAATATTTGTAGAATACAAACATTTGTCTCGCGGCGGGAATCGCCACCTTCTGCGTTCCAGGTGGACCTTCGCTCACTGCGCCACAAAAGTCGTCATTAATTTTTCTCTTGACAGTGAGAAAGACAAAACGCGAATTTGCCGCAGAGCTTAGGTGTAAACATCCACATCCCATAGCTTAAATTGATTCAAAATGTTTATTTGCATAACAGCTAAGTAACCTGCGCACTTCGCTGGAATACGACCCCTCCCGCTACACCGCTCGCCCCATGCGTCTTTTCCTCTCTCATCTTTGTTACCGTTTCGAAAGGGACGACGAATCTGACATTCACAATGACGTCGCAACGAGAGGTGCACAGTTAAGTAGCGCGGCTTGTAAGTGTAGGGAAAGGAAAGTAATGATCTTAATGCTAAGCCTAAATGTACCTACTTAAAAAACAAGTTGCCTTAATACCTGATGCACGTCATGTCCTTTGTCCAATCTGTAAGGGCCTCCCTTCCCGCCCAGTCCGGCCGTGTCCCGACCTCCGGTCCCACCCGCCCAAGTGTTGCCGCCCACGTGGGGTTTATTGTCAGGGTCTTCTTGACCGTGCTTAGGTGATGTCACGTCTTTTCTGTTGTTGAAGAAGTCAATGATAATACACGACGAAAACACCAGCCTATATCAGTCGACTGGACATGCGAGTTTGGGGATCGCAGGGTAGCTTCTTGGAGCCGATGCTGCTGCCGGGCCGGCGTATTTAGCGGTCAGGGTATTTAGCTGTACCTTTGTTAGGCTGCGCTATGCCAGAATCAGCCGGCTGCCAGGGCCCCGTTTGTTAGCAGGGCATAAGCCAGTAAACTTGGGTTCCAGAGATGGAGGTTGGAACCCCTTACACCCCAGCAACACAAAGAAAAGTTTAAAGGTATCCACTAATCCGACTGTCTGTCTCGATAGGTCGATAGTCATCGATAGTGTACCCCTAGTATGTGTTTTGATGGTATACTTTCATTTTTTTTTATTTTTAAAGTCTTATACGTTTTATGTTTCCGTTTCCTTCCATACAACTACTTGCAGCGCCCCTAGCGGCAACGTGTAAGAACTAAAATCGTCAGAATGAGATAGACTTGTAGTTTTTCGAGTAGTTTGGCTGTATACAAAGGGAAGTTCAAATATACATACCCACTGTCTCTCTCGATAGTCATCTGTATCTTCTCCTGCTTGGTGCGGCCTTCCAGCACGCCTTCAGTGGGCAGGCCGCTGGAATGCAGCACTTCCAGCAGTACGTCCGCCATATCTTTGCTGTACCGATCGAAGTCGAAGACATTGCCTATTGCAGTCGCTATGTCTTCTTTCGGGTATTTCTAAAGTATAATAAAACGGAAATAAATTTTCATTTTTTTATATTTATCTAATGCCTTTAAACGAGCAATTCTTGATTTACAAGAATCTATCACACATTCGAAATTTACATTATCGAATCTTAATTTACCAAAAATGGTTAATAGAAAGCACGATTACCAGATGTTTTCGTAGCCATCTTTTTGATCCACCGAAAATACAACTTACAGATGAATCATTAGACACAAAAACTATTTCCAGATCATCACTATGATTTTTTTTCTTTAGACAACAGTACCTTTAGATCGAAGTTTTGCAAGGCCGAATTAAGATTTGCCAAAAAATTATTAGAACGAAAATACCTTTTCCACAATATTACTAGATCGCATCCAGGTACTATTAGTATTATTAATAACTAGAACGGTTTAAAAAAAACGTTTCAGCTAGTGATAAATATTTGTGAATGATTTTACCTGCAAATGTTTGACGATATTGACGAGTTCCCTGGTTGAGTAGGGGTAGGTCAGCTGTCCCTGGTCTGCTTTATCTCTCAGCACCGCGAAGGCTTCCACCAACTTCCGCATCATGTCCTGAGGAACGTCGGGTCCGTACGAACGGAGCAGTTCCATCTCAGAGTCTATCGAGGGGTTGTCTACAGCGTGGCAGGAGAAGAGATCACCTGAAACATGTTATGGTGGGTAATAACAACGATTCACATAACACACACACAAACATACACATACACACACACACACACACACACACACACACACACACACACACACACATACACACACACATACACACACACACAAACACACACACACAAACACACACACGCAAATTTAGGGGTTCCAACCTCAATCTTTGGAACCCAAGCCAACCTCACCGGCCCGTGGTGCACCGTGCTAGGTAACAAATAGGACTTTGGCAGCCGGCTGATTGAGGCATAGCGCAGCCTCAGACCGGCAAAGCTCCATAACACACATACACACACACACACACACACACACACACACACACACAAATTTAGGGGTTCCAACCTCAATCTTCGGAACCCAAGCCAACCTCACCGGCCCGTGGTGCACCGTGCTAGGTAACAAATAGGACTTTGGCAGCCGGCTGATTGAGGCATAGCGCAGCCTCAGACCGGCAAAGCTCCATCCCCTGGCCGGGGACGGGTAGCAACGTCGGCTGCGAGCAGTGAACTGATAAAGGCTGATAATCAATGAACTAAAAGAAAAACCTTGAATTTTGTCTACTCACCTAAAGCAGCAAAGAAATCATTGCCCAAAAACGGGAATCCAGGCCGATTAGCCAGCACAATCATCCTAAAATCATCGTGCACTGGTATAAAACTACCCACATCCCCCCCAGAACTCTCCAACATATCTTTGGGCACTATCCTTCTCCCATCACTCAATATCATCTCCCCATTTTCCACCAAAGTCTTCAAGATACAGGTTACATGTGTTGGAGCTTTGTCTGCCTCATCAACAACCAACACATGACCGAACTTAACAGCTTTAACTAGTGGAGAATCTTCATAGATAACTATACCATCTTTGACAGTCGGCTGTACCGTCAACGATTGGACGGTGGTATCTCTGTGAAGCTGTATATATTCCCTAGGTCGGTTCAGGAGCTGCAGCAAACGGTCACCGATCTTGTTCTTTCCCACACCCTGATTGCCGACTAGTAGTAAATGATTGCCTAGTAGAAAGTCTTGTAGTAACCATTCTAGTAAAATCATGTGTTGTGGTACATCGTAGAATAGAATATCTGGTACTTTTGTTAGGGCTTCTGTTTTGTAAACATCTGTGGATGTTCTACCGATAGTTAGGATGTTATCTTTGATAGTGTAGTTCGTTTTTTTCTCGCGTTTGAAGAGGCTTTGCCCTGGCGCATCTATGTTGAGTTTCTTGCAAGCGCCATCTAGCGCTCTTCTCGCTAAGTTTGGTAGGAATTTAGCTAAGAATGTTCTTTGTATTGTCTCATAGGCGGAGTCTGTGGGATATTTGGACATTCTGCTGGCTATCCTGAGGAGTTGTCGAGTGGACAGTGATGATGAGAGGTTTTTGAGGGTGCTGTCTTGGGAGTTCCTTAGCTCGTCCGCGAGGTTGATGATTGAGTGGAGTGGTTGGGAGATTTCACCGTACTGGAAGAAAATAATTCAAGAATGAAACCTTTTACCTTGTTCTAAATGTTGTAAATCAATCAGCTAAGTATTCGAAGTATATTATTTACGAAAGTAAGAAAGCTATGTAATATTTACGCACGGATTTATACGTTTGTCCTTAAATGAGCAGAACACATTTTTACAATTACGTATGGACTGTGTGTTCTACTTGATACTGCGTCACGCTAAAACTACTGATAAATACTAATATTTACAAATATTGTTTTACTAGCTTTTGCCCGCGACTTCACTTGCGTTTAAAGTTATTTTCCTATCATTTGGCAACAGTACTTTTTTCCGGATTAAAGGTGTTATGTACTTTTCTATAGCCATGGCGTGTATTCGAAATGTTAATTAGTAAAGGCTATGTAACCAAAAAACAAATATACTCGCATTCGCATTATAATATGAGTTAGGATTAAAATTCTATTGAACGTATAAAGCTGAAATTGCACATAATGTAATTTTAGACCAGCGGGGTGATCGGATCACTCTTGAAATCAAAAATGATTGACACCGATACTGTTTTAACAAACTGTGGCAGTTTGTCAATTGACGTTCATAGAATATCGACGAATGAAATGTCAAAGTTTGTAAAAGCAGGATCGGCGTAAATCATTTCTGGCAACAGAGTTAGCCAATCACCCCCCAGGTGCCGTACTACGCCAGTGTAGCACGGAATGGAAGCTTCTATTATACTATTATGAAACATGTGATTATAAAAATGGCTTACCAAACTATTAATTATAAAAATCTCCTCAGCCTTGCTAAGATTCCGCATCTCGTGAAAAATGAACAGGCTGAGTATTTCCGGAGACAGCCACTGCTGCCCTCGGCCTAACACGGGTGGCTCTGCTAACGCCACTATCCTGCAAATTCGAAATTACATATTATAGATCATTATAAATACATTAGAATAAATTGGTACGTAATACTTATTAATAAGTGGATCATTACTTTAAATAGTATTTGTTTTGTAAAGCGCCCTCTACCCCACCAAATTTGCGATACCAAAAAAGGGTAAATAACTCTTGTACCCATAACTAGTCCTATGACCAAAAATTACCTACAGTTAGCAAATAAACTTTAAATCATGTATCTTAAACACAAGCAAATATAGAGTAGAATACAAACATAACAGTAGACGGTCTTAAATCTATAGAAAAGTGGTAAAATACTGAGGTTGCAAAAAGGTACATATTATTGCTTCTTCTTTTATTTGTGGCCTCTGTGGTATAGCTTCTCCTTAGCTCCCCTTCGCATTTTATGTTCAATACAAACATAACAGAAGACTGTCTTTAGTCTATAGAAAAGTGGTAAAATACTGAGGATGCAAAAAGGTACATATTATTGCTTCTTCTTTTATTTGTGGCCTCTGTGGTATAGCTTCTCCTTAGCTCCCCTACGCATTTTAGGAAGCCGAAATGCCCTAGATCCTAGGTTGTTTTACTTCGCTGTTTTGATTTACAACAATAACATAAGCCTACTAACTACCTACCTACTACCTGCCTACGCCAAGCCTACTTCTGAATCCACTGCTAGAATTAGGCATCTTATTAAGAAGGGGAGTATGCCCATAATCCCTACGCTAAGCATGCGGGTTGGGGATCGCAGGACACAGCTTTTCGCAGCCGACGCTGTTGCCCTACGGCGGTCAGGGAATTAAGCTGTATCGGTGTTAAGCTGTGGTATGCCGCAATCGCCAAAGTCCCGTTGGTTATACAGGGTGTAATCGTTAAGTGTGTCCAGGCGATTATTTCGTAACTATAACAGATATCAAACTAGTTAAAACTGATATCGAAAGTACGTTACCTTATCAATAAAATGTCACCAATCACTGTTTGAAAATCAAACGAGAAGTATCCAAAATTTTGACATTAAACACTCCCATAAATTTAGTAAGAGATTAGTAGAAAGGTTTTTGTTTCCTTATTTGAAGTGGTCTAGTACTCATTTTACCTTAATCTCATTATATAATTACGTATGATATAATAATAATGATTTCCAAGTAGATAAACGTTAAGATTAATCTTACCACTTCAAATTAGTAATAAACCTTGTTTTAATATCGCATTAATGTGAATTGGCTGAAAAGCAACATACTACAAAAATATCAAAATAAAGATACTCTTTGGTGTTCGTTCTAAATTCAAACCCTTTATGAAGAGGGATAACTTAAAAATTTACTACAAATATGATTGTAACAAAAGAGCGAGAAGAAGAGATTGTATTTATCACCTACAGAATAGAGAACCCAGATAGAGGAGTCAAGTCAAGTCAAGTATCAGTACTAAGCTAAAATAACCTTTAAAATTATGGAAACTAAAACCTTTCTACTAATCTCATACTATAATGTATGGAAGTATTTAATGTGAAAATTTTGCGTACTTTTCGTTTGATTTTCAAAAAGTTATTGATGTCATTTTACTTATTAGGTAACGTACTTTCGATATCAGTTTAAAACTTTTTGATATCTATAATAGTTACGGAATAATCGCCTGGACACATTTAACGATTACACCCTGTATAGCAGAGGGTACCACGGACAGGTGAGGTTAGCTTGGGTTCTGCAGATGGTGTTTAGCACCCCTTACACCCCAAGTTTCATTTGATGCACGTTTTGACCAAATTATTTCGAACATATTGAATTATGATTGAAAAGTTTAGTGTAATATTTAAGTTTGTAAAGATTATGAAGGTTTTGTCGTCAGTACCTGAATGCTGGATGGATTCTCCTGACGCCTTTCTGCTCCAGTTGTCCTATGGTCAGTCCGGACGCTATGAGGTCGTCGTATCGGTCGTGACGAAGCAGTCTCGTGCCATCGTGAAGCTGTACTTCTCTGTCGTGAACTAATCTAGAAACATAATCACACCAATATAAAAAAAAACGAGTTTTACTCGCGTACCAAGGGTTCCCTACAAGCATATGTAGGTATGAAATCATTGTTTTGCTTTTCATAATTGACAATTGACATGACAATGGGAAGTACTCTATATGATTTTTATATATCCCAAAAATTTCGACTCAGGTGTGATTTGAACCCGCGACCTTCCCTTATATACCGGGACGCGCTAACCAACTGCGCTACCGAGTCAACTCCTCGCCTTGTCGAAAATTTTGGGCAGTCACGACTAAGCGCCGTTTGCTGCACCTACAGGGGAAACATTTCAACTTCCCAGGCGTGGAAGCTGAAACGTTTCCCTGTAGGTGCAGCAAACGGCGCTTAGTCGTGACTGTGACTCAATGACTAATAGTTTAGTACATTGACGAGAGGTGTCGCTTTGCTTATTCTTATGTTTTTTTTTTGTATTTTAAGTGTTTGCCCACACTTCAGGGAAAATGTAAGATTTTTATATAGCCCAGAAATTTCGACTCAGGCGGGATTTGAACCGCGACCTTCCCATATGGGAATATGGGGAAAATCAGTACTCTATATGTTTTGATTCCCTTGCGAGTGTCAAAATATGCGGCATAAACGGCCGTATCTTTTGATTGCTCCAAGGGATAGCAGACCTGAATATTTGATATTAATTTCAGCTTGATACCTCCACGCGTTCCTCAGACGAGGGTCTTGACTGAGAGACAGACAGAGGTACAAACAAACAGACACTAGGCGGACAACGAAGTGATCCGATAATGTGTCCTTTTTAGATACGGAACCCTAAAAATGCAAAAGTGTGTGTGTAAATACAACTCTTTATTCAAACTCAACTCCGTAACGACTGAACATATTTGAATGAAAGTTGGCTAAACATAGTTTGTGACCTTTAAAAAGGCTGTTTTCATCCGGGAAACATACAGGCAAGCTTTTTTCCGTTCAATTTTAAACTCTATTATATAGGCAGTAAAGATTACCTATGTAACACAGCCAGGGTACTAGCATGTATCCTATGCAATCCATCTAACACGGCCAAATGACCCTTAAGGGCAGCGTCAACAAGGGCGGAGTTCCTCCAAACAGTGTCACCGTTATCCAAGGTGGTTCTCTGTTGAACCAAATCTCTAGCAGTCATGTCCTGGTATAGGACTATAGGCTCTATTGTGTAGCCGAGGAAGGACGAAAGTTGTGTGATTAGGAGGCTCTTGCCACAGCCTTTTGGACCTAGAACATAGTAGGATTAAAAATTTGAACATGTTCAGAAGAATATAATTTTTTGTTTTCAAAGTAATATCTAGTTTCGTTAAATAATTAATAACGAAAAATAATTATTATAATATAAGTATTATAATAATTATTTTTCAGTTATCATAGTACATTTTTGGAAGTGGGGTTAACGAAACTAGGTAATAATAAAACAAATGACCATATGCATAATACCCTACCAATACGTAATGACGACCTCTGTGGCGCAGTGGTTAAAGGCACGCCAGAGACACGACCGATTACGGGTTCGATTCCCGCCTCGAGACAAATGTTTTTAAATATTTGTCTTGGGTCATGGTGTTTTCTATGTACGAGTACAATCATGTAATAATGTATGTAAGTATTTACAAACAATGATATATATATAAGTGGTACCTCTATCAGTCATGTGATAAAAGCTCTGCTTACTTTGGGTGTAGCCTTAATGTTGTATTATAATGTAAAAACAACCTTACTTTGAAAACGCGCAATATCTAATACAAAAATTCATAATATTAATACATTTCCTTACCAATTATAAATAGAACAATAAGTTGTTGCTAGTATTTTTCAACTAACTAGTATTTTTACTGTGCAATATAAAAATACACTTACCAATAATACAAAAATCTCCCACACTATGACTCAGAAGCAGCTCATTCAACAACTGACTCTGGTAATCCGTCTTCACGATACCCTTGGCTTTCAACCCCTTCTTACTGGTCCCGCACGGCACGCCAAACTGACTCTTAGCACCATTAACTTCCATAGTCACTAAAGCCTGGGTTTCCTTGAAGTCGACTGCGTTTAGAGCAATGTCGATGGTCGGTTCGGTATTAATTTTCAAATTATGGAGTATAGCTTCAACGTTTTTGGTGTTTTCTTTGGTAAGGAATGTGTTGTAAGGGTATAGGAGGTAAAGCAGTTTGTGTATTGGTATATTCGGGTTTTTCTCCTGAAAAAAACATTGAATGATTATAGATATCTGTGCAAATAAACGACTGGTAGGTACTTAATAAAATATAAACTGACAGGCTGGGTGATATATCAACGCACAGCTCAAACTGCTAGATTTTTGCACATAAGTAAACTTACATAGTGTAGTAGTGCAAGTTACTTAAAGAAGAAAAGCTCGTGGCATGGCTTACTGCGATGATTTTAACAGATCATAAACCTAAAAACATAGACACTCTAGTTGGCCACTAATCTCAGACGATGAAGAAGCTAGAAAAACTGTAGGCGGAAGCTAGCTACTCCAAGTTTATGAGCACACAATTTCCGTAACCACGAAACAATGGCAGTCGCGTCTAAATCCAACATTAATGACCGCATCATTCATCCTGACAGTTTAATTTCCAAAGTTTTGGGACTTCTGCTTAGCAATATCTTTAAATAAATAGCTAAAAACTTTGCGAAAACCGACTGACATCCATGAAAAGTAATATATAAATATAGGTAAGCGATTTTAATCTCTGGGATAACACCAAAGACATGTAAAATAGTTCTGACTGATATTACAAATGGATACCTGGTATTCCGGTATCAGAAAACTACTTATTATGTCTTTAAATAATGTCGGAAATCGGAATACATAAATATCGTCGAAATTGGGAAATCAGTGAATGAAAATAGAGGACTTGATTCTTTAAAAATTACCCTAATGAAAAATAGACTTAGGTGTGACGTCCTTCTCTCTTTTTTAGGGTTCTGTACCCAAAGGGTAAAAACGGAAACCCTATTACTAAGACTTCACTGCCTGTCTGTCTGTCTGTTGGTCTGTCTGTCACGAGGCTGTATCTCATGAACCGTGATAGATAGATAGTTTAAATTTTCACAGATGATGTATTTCTGTTTCCGCTATACTCGCACTTGGCCAGTTATTTCATTCTTGTGCTCAATGTGGTCTACGATTATAACGAACTAAAAAATTAAACACCTAAGTACGAGTTCAAATGTATATTAAAATTATTGGGGAACCCAATAAATTATTGAGTATTGCGTATAGTCGATCACACTTTGAGCGCTGAAAAAACAGCAAAAGAGCTCTTGTCGCACGTCGCCCTCCTCGCATGGAACGAAACCTCATGTCAATAAGCTAGCTAGTTTATAAGCTGCGTCCACCAAACTTCGCCACCAAAGTCTATAATATCTTATACGATAAGAAGGTTGATAAGATTCAAAGACCACTGAAGAGTTCGTTTCATACCCCTTCATTCAGCTAGAGAACAAATGTTTGCATCGGCATTCACAAATATATGCACCAGGTGTCGGCGTTATGGTACTTGTATGGTACGTTGTGGTGAACCTATTTTCTAACATCCACGATCCTACATCGAGAAAGTAGAATCAAGGTTGTAAATGTCTATAAGATGTTATAAAGCTCTATGTGTAGGCAAGCAAAGCCGCGAGGATGCAGCTAATATTAATTGAATTACAATCTTGACCTTGGAAGCTGATGACGGGATTGCGTGAGATCACACCACTGTCACAGGCTAAGGTCACGCGTCAGCCAACGCGTGAAAAGTCACAATAGATCAAACTTTTGCGAAGGTATTTATTGAATATTCCTTTTGGGTTACTATTACGTTGGAGCATATTGATCCAAAAATTTGCTTCGTACGGAATGTACCCATCTAACTAATGTTGACTTTTTTTTTATAAGAATTCGCTCCTATATTTCATGAGTAAATCGAGTAACACAAATCCGGGAACAAATAGTAGGTATATTACAAACGCTATTCCGAAATAATCTGCCATTTCATTGGATGATTCTTTTACGTTTGCTCCTCCTCTCGCTTTGAAGGACCTCGGTTCAAATACTTCTAAGGCCGATGACACGCCAAAATTGCGGGGTGTGGGCGGAGGGTTTACTTTTCTTTTTGGAGTTCTTTGATGAAGCGATATAAAGTATAAAGATTAATTAAGAAATAAAACTATAACGACCTCACTCAAACATAACTTAGGGTTACTTAAATCGCTCAATACAGACAGATTTATGATGGACAATGGAGGTACTAAAGTACTCAGTAGGTAACCTCATTGCTTAAGTTCAGCAGTTGACTTCTACAGACTGTTGATGATGATGAATTACTTACTCGTACAAGAGTAACCTGCTGCATCTCAAGACTGAGCAGGGCATATACCGTCGATGAAACCTGCCTACTTGCGATACCTTTTCCTTGAACTTACCAGTATCAGAGCCGCGGTGTGAAGGTTGTCGACCGGGAAGTCTGGTAAGCTGACCTGCTGCAGCTCAGGACTGATCAGAGCGTATGCCGCTGACAGGACCTGTTCCAACTTCACCCGGTCCACTTGCGGAGCCTCTTCTTTCAATGCTGTTAGATGCTCCTGAAAATAAAAGTACGTTATGTTTCTTGTTAAACGAAGCACTGACCACCATTTTGGAATTTAATCTTCTTTTTAAACGACAACAATCGATGAATATTCTGGTGGACGTGTATATGAGGCCAAGAGGCAATTCGATTGCCTCTATCCTTTTTAAGACTTTTTTGGCCTTTGAGTTTACAGTTCACTACTACCTTACGAAAAGAATAAAACAAAATATGAAGACATCATTGAAAGGTTACCTAAATTTCTCCTTAGTAGAGATATAATCTAGGTCAGCAAATTAATTGATCTAACTATACTATGAGTATTAGCACTTCATTTAGTTATTTATGAAAATAATTTATTTTGACCTTTTTACTTTCTTTATTATTTACCTGTTAAGTTGTAAGGCTTAACGATTTGAATGCTGAAAATACAATTGAGATTCAGGAGCCGGCGGGCCGGTCGTCCTCTTCGGGATTGGCGCGTACAGCTAGCGGCACGTAAGTCTAGCGCTGAACGAAACTTCTGCGCATGGGTCTCTCGCTCTCTCTCGCCTCTAGCTCCCTTAAGATACCTTACTTTTGACTTCTGCGCTAATAACTAATAACTAATAACGGTCAGCGCTAGAGTTTCGTGCCGCTACTTGTAGCGTCATGTCCGAGGAACGCAGTCAACGTATTAAGAATAAGTTTGTTTGCTGTATTGACTGCAAAGATTTATATTTTCTTTTAATTTTCAATATATACTAAACAGAGATTTTGAGATGCCAGTGCAATTAGTTCAATGGTCCAGTCGGGCCGCTCTCCTTAACCCGAGAGCACCTAAGGTCGAGTTAAGTTATTAAGCCTTAAATATCTTGTCTTGCGCCCTAACCTCTTAAATGATAGCACAGGCAAGTACCACGGTTTTCCAGAAAATTCGGCAATTCGAATTTCGCGAAGTTAAAGACACAACTTATAAATAGTTCTACGACAAAGTATAATTACTTGGTTAGCATATTGCATGACGACAAGCCACGGTATAATTGTCGTCACAAATTAATGGTAGTTATAAATGAAATTTGCGAACTATCATAATGCGGGACGCACGCGGGACGTTTGTGAATTAATTAATGAAAGGTGGAACTAATCATGATCATAAATAACTTGTAGAAGAATCAACTTCTGGAATAACACCCCCTAAAGAAAACCATGACAAACGAATAATGTTATCTCTATTGTATCTAACGTCAGGGAGGACCTCCATCTTTGGAACAATGACAACCTCTCCGGGGCCCGTGCGTGGTTCACCCTGCTGACTAGCAAACGGGGCTCAGGCAGCCGGCTCATTGCATAGCTAAATCCTTTGGTCGAAGACGAGCAGCACCGTTTTCGGTGCGAAAAGCTATGCAATGCGATCCCTAACCCGTAGGTATGTCCAGAGTAGTGATAATGGGCTACCTACCATACCTTGTTGATGGAGTCCTATGCTCAGCAGTAGAATCAGTTCACTGATGGCTAATGTTGTTGCTGTTGTAGCGACAGCAGCGGTTATAGACAGATATTTCAAAGTACTCACCAAAATATACATTCCGAATAAGCTAATAGTACATACACTCGTGTCACAGAATTTACTGAAGTAAAAGAAGGTTAGTGCTACACAAATATCGTTTCCACCGCTATAACAAACAACATAAGCCGGCGAACGTGCTACTTGCCTGGAAATAGTGTTTACGTAAGCACCTAAACCTAGCACTAGCAAAACCTCACGATTGTGAGCCCTAACCCCCTTCATTAAAAGCTTTATTCCAATGTCAAGGGAAAGATATATATTATAAACAAAATTCAACCTAAGACCTTTATGATAGGGTTGAGAATATCACTTCGTGTTTGGTAAATACGGCCCCAGAAAAAAGTTGGAAAAATATGGCATCAGAATTCACGTTCTACAAGAACACATAATTCAATGACTATCGTAAAAACTATTTTAGTTTGTTACCTATTTGGTGCGTGTGTAAAACCAAAAGGCTGGCAACACCATTAATATCAAACAAAATATTAAAGGCGAAAGTGAAATGTGAACATGTGAAGATGTGAAATGTGAAATATGTATTCCTCCTTTACGCCAAAACTAAAATGTAATGAGCTGAACTTGCCATTTTGCACATATGAAGTTTCATACCTGGAATGAACATGTAACTTTTTATACGGGTACCACGCGAGCAAAGCCGCGGGCGGAAGCTCGTATATAACAGCTATCGTCATTACAATTCAATTGCCATCTTCTTGTTTATCCAGTTTTCAGCAGGCAGTTTTCATTACTATTTCAAGGCAAAAGTATTACCCCTCCTTTTTCGCAGTCGGATAACTACTCTACCACAAACTACTTTCGCGGCACTCCAAAAAAATTTAGGATATTCATTTTTTATTATTCAGCAAATATGTAATGATTTCTTTCTTTCTTCGTATAAGCTAATGCCCAACTCTGGTGTCAGAGTTTTTAGGCCGCCCAAAGGCTTCCGACATGGCTTAACCATAAAACGGATTTATAAGAAGAAGACTTGAGTAAACAGAGAAGAGTTTCTTGCTAATTCTTTTCTCACTGGCGCGTTACGAAAAGGTGTAAATAAATAAAATTCGATTCAAAGTGTTCCTTAATGTTCCTACTGAATCCATACCGTCGACCTTGCTGCCCGTCTGCGGCCAGGGGATTTACCTGTGCCGGTGTTAGGCTACGCTATGCCCCAATCAGATGCCCGCGAGAGCCCCGTTTGTTAGTTAGCAGTAGACATGGAACATTTCATGAGTAGCAGTGAAAAATCATATGAAATAAAATATCATACGTCACACCTGTTCCGAACCTTAGCACAGACTGCTATAAATCATAGGTTGCGATTTCATGTTCGGGTTCCGAATGTGAAATAATGAGTGTCCGAGCATTTCAACGTAAGATATCCTCGACTCAGTAAAGCGAGACACGCTTATGGTTTTTATGGCGTGTAAGAAAGAGCGAAACATACTTTGCTGATGCGTCGTCAAACGATGTGATTTTTGATAACCTTTGTCCGTGATTTGTGTTCAGAGTAGAATCATTATAAACTCTAATCGTATGTACGTAAAGTTATTTCTTTATTATAATGATTTGTAGCAGTTCAGATATTTAATTTGGGATATTTGAAAACAATTGCACTTCTCGCGCCATTTGTAAATAAAGACGTACCTATGCGATTTGTTTATTAAGCTATTGCATAGCTTCTATCGAGGGCCTTCAGCGCGGGGACCGAATCCAGAAATTCCGTAACGAAAAAAAACCTCACGCTCCCCACTCCGACGGGCACGGAGGTGTGGCTTGAAGGCCGTGCATTGTCTAACGTCGTTTCTTTTCGGCAGTCTTCGACACGGTGTTTGTGTGCGTGCAACTAGACGTATTGTACGACTCTACGAAGCTCGTTTATTTAATAAAAGAAAAAAAATGTTTTCTTATCGGTCACCACGCTCAAAAAGTGTAACTTGAATTAATATCAAAGAAAAAGAAATACTGCATAAATAAAATAAATAAATAATTATAATTGCATAAGTTGATACAAAATGCTATGCAATAGCTTTACCGCGGCAGTCCCCGAGTGCCACACGTCTTTTTATTTAATTTTATAATTGAATTTTTGGAATGTTCGAAATTGTTTATGCGTGCTGATGCGATTTGCGTGAACGTTCATTTCATTAGTAGCAAAACTTCACAAAACGTGTCATTTAGGCTTTCGAAATGAAAATCATTGCCAATGATATTTCACCTGTGAAATAGCAGTGATCAAAAATTATAATTTCATCGAATGAAAATGATTTAAAAGTAGCAATAATTTCCATCGATAGTTAGCAGGGTGCACCACGTGCAGGTGAGGTTGGCTTGGGTTCCGAAGATGGGAGTTGGAGCCCCTTACATCCTACTGAATAAAAATACTTGAAGTTTGAGTTTGAAGTTGACTTGATCAACAACCGACAACAGATGATACGCATCTGTCAGCACTCAGTAGATAGTATAACAATGTACTTGTACACAAGTTAACGCAGATGATTGTACCACACTCACACTCACAGTACGGCTAATCCACCAGTTTAAAGTTGCTCTGCGAGCTATGGAACGAGCCATGCTTGTAATTTCTCTGAAGGATAGAATCCGCAACGAGACTATCCGACATAGGACTAAAGTTTTCCACATAGCTCAGATAAATTAGCAAGCTGAAGTGGCAATGGGCTGGCCATATCTGACGAAAAACCGACAACCGCTGGGGTAAATGAGTTCTTGAGTGGAGACCGCAGCTCGGCGTAGTGTAGGACGTCTTCCGGCCAGGCAGAGTGACGATTTGCGAAAGGCTGCTGGTTGAAGCTGGATGCTCAAACTTGTATAATACCATAATACACAATATTTCTTAAAAACCGTATATTTTTTCATCACCACCATCCATTCGTAAGCGACGACATAAATTTGAACCTTCGAAGCCGGATATCTACAAGGGACCCACACTCGCACGACCTCCGTATGACCTCAAGGACGCACAAAGTCAACGGAAGACTCGCCATCTGATTTCAACGTATACCTACTCTATCTAACTCTGTAACCTGTATTTAATTATTATACGATAATTTAATCAATCTTTGGACTTCATCATTTCTACAAGTCACTGCGAGGAACCCCCCTATGTTTGCGGCAACGTAATTTGGTAGGTCTTTGTGCAGCAGTGGCCTGCTATGATGATGATGATTGTACTACATTCTTAATCATACCACATTTTCAAATGAAACTTAATGGGGTCTACTCAAGCACTAAAGTTTTCTCCGCATGAAGCTTATCTTAGGTATAAATTTTCTCTCTAATAGCATACGAACCAACGCAATTAACTAAAATTGAATGTGTTTACAAATGAGTTGTCGAAATTAATCCACCCTTAGTTAATTTGCCACAAATTGTTTCCGTGCTAACGCTGTACCGTGAGAGGTTAATGTGACTATGACATGCAGTAATGCTCCGGGTAGGTATATTATGGACGGATTAGAAAAGTACCTACCGCATAATCGTTTGAAAAAGGGTACTACCTAACCGCTTCAAGAAATGTAGAATTTCTAACAAATAGTTCCACAAGAAGTGCTAACTAAGAATAGTTCTCGTACAAGCCGGGGTTTATTTAAATGAGCCAACCATGAAATAGGAAGTACCTACTCTGTACCTCACATAGTGATTCTTGGAAATAAATGTCACCTATCTGTCCATCTAATTATACCTTGTGTTGGGATTGGGAGGTAATACTGATTACTGAGGTGCTCATACAAGCTGTACCACGAACTAAAAACGATGAAGGATAAAAGTGAGGAATTCCGCGGCTTAGTCAGCTCTACGCGTATTGACCATGACTTTTCTGTGAATAAGGCCGACTAGGCCATGAGTATGGTATACGTGGGCAAGCCTACTCCATCTAACATGTCCCAGGCAGGCACTACAGCATCCCGGGTGTAAAAAGCTACCACTTGGCGATGTATAAATCATCTAGAATAGATGCGAAGAGAGTGATGGAGATTCTATGATGTGTGAGAAACACGTAATAGTTTTAGGGTACATTTTGTATAAAAAGTAAATTATTATAATAAATACAAAATCTTATCATACAATATTACACTAGTCTTGTTCACTTGACAATTCTAAGCTATAAATAAATAAGTCAATGTAAAATCTAACCTTGACTTAGCAAACGCCACTGTTTATTCTTGGCATAAAATTAATTTTAAGTCTATTTTAGATACAATATACAAGCTATTTATTTAGAATCAACGATAAAATCAGCATGCTTTCAGTGCCAGTCACTAAGCTACGAAGACTGTGGCAGTGCTGCCACTGCTGCCGAGGCAGAAACACGAATATTTTGACATGTCCTATCGTAAGCGTATCGTAAAATTTTGGCCAATGAAAAAGCGTAGATTCAATATAACGCTTTGTCATTGGCCAAAAAACAGGCTTAAATATGCATTAACGCCGTAATTAGAAAGCTATATATTTGCAAATGCAAAGTAATAAAATGCGATGTCTACTTATAACGATGCTTTGAGAGCTGAATACACAACTGTGGAAGTGCACCAGCCCGCTCTCCTCGGGCAAGGCGCGTAGCGTTATGCCCATTACCACAATGGGTAATTTCAATTATCCCCATCGATGTGGATATCACGTTATACTTGGTGCGGGGTAAAAGAAAGATTGACTCCCCTGATTTTCATGACGAGCTTTGTCGACTCTACGTCCCCCCCAACTACCTTCGCTGTAGGAGACACAGGTTGGTCTGGCTTGCAGAAATGTCGCTCGTGCTCGATCTCCCATCCCGCGAACCCTCTCCCCGCTCAATGGACCGCCACCCTGACTCTGATGTATTTGCAAACGGATGGAAGATGATTTTGACTGAGTGCTTGAATTTCTGTGAGAAGTGTGTGTAAATCTCTGTTTAACATGTTGACTTCAACTATATTGAATTTGGAACTATTGACATTATAGCTCAGCTTTCTTTTAGAATTAGTGAGCTAGGCGGCTGAAATAGCTTTTTTCACACAAATAGGTATACCTATGTTGTAGGTACCCAGGTATAGACCTAAGAAGCCAAAATCTGAAATGTACGAAACGTGGCGCGGAAACGAATAGTTTTCGAAAATTCAAAACTTTCCCATAATTTGGACATTATTATCATAAAATTTTGACATACATATCTACCTTTCATTGGTATTGTATGCAATATTCAACCAAGCTATGTTAATATTACAAATATGAGAGTAATTGGTGCAAGCCGTTCCTGGTAAAATAATAAATAAATTTACGGGACGTGAAACTTACTTTTTCGGGTATGAGGTATCAGCACTTTGTATACAACCTCAAGAAGCAGATGGTATCGGCACAAGCCGTCTATTAACACAAAGTTTCACCATATACCCTCCGAAACTACTTATTACAAGGCATTAGGGTTTAGGGGTTCGTGAGAGAACACAATTTGCCATCAAAATTTATGCAAAGGAATAACAGGTACAGTGCCCGGGGATTCGATATGCATGTGATGAAAAGGAAGACTTATTTATATTGGATAGATAGATCGATAAAAACATTTATTTCCGAACACTTGACAGTGTTGGAACAAAGCTAACAAGTAAGTAGCAAGTAACCGACTTAAAATACCTACTTATCAGAATACTTATTCACTTACCTACGCTAAAACCTCAGAAATAGAGTTAATTCCAGTAGTAAATTGATGGGTTTGATTTAATTTAAAGTTTTATTTTTATTTTTGATTGTCATCCAAACTAAACGTGTATACAAAGTTTCAGCTCAATCGGTTGAAGATATCTGCTTCAATATTCATTCATCGGCAGATGAATCTTATCTTGTAACCGCATCCACCAAACTGAACCCAGCAATGCGAGGGTTTAAGGCTGGTTAGAGTTCCACTTTGAGGAATGTGAAGTTCTGGAGAAGATGAGCTCAAACATACTTAGTAATACTTCGTGAAGTACACTCATAGTATAAATACGAAGTATTGTGTGTTAGTACGTTTATTGTTAACTTGGTAACGGCTGAAAGGATTTGGATGTAACTTGAAATATTCATTGTGTGTGACTGGGACTTTTAATCCCGGCACGAGCAGAGTCACGGTTGGAAGCCTAGTAGGTACTTTATATTATTTTTATTAGCTTTGTTTTAGACCTTTACTTTCCTTCCCAGGCTGTTTTCAATTTTCAAATTAAAATTTATCAAAAATCTAGAAGTAACTGCCTGCTCAAGTAAAACTACGGGTGGAGGAGAATGTGTTTCCTCGATTGCCATAAAAACACCGCGCAGTTTTCAAATTAAAATTTGTGAAATATCTAGAAGTACCTAGGCAGGTACTCCATTTCACTAATTTTAATTTTCTCCAGTCAAATTACGGGTGCAGGAGAATGTGTTACCTCAACTGCCATAAAAAGACCACTAACGTTTCAAATTAAAATTTGTCAAATATCTAGAAGTACCTGCCTACTCAAGTAAAACTACGGGAGGAGGAGAATGTGTTTCCTCAAATGCTATAAAAGGACCGCGCACTGTTTATTGCTAATGATTTTACAGTAGGGATTATAAATTTTGAATTTACAATTGTGTTACTGTCTAGCAGTAATTTATGGGCGAGTAGTTTGCATCGCGAAATCTCGTTATTATTTACTATCGTGTTGAATTCGGTGAATGTTTACGGTTTAAATTGATTTAAGAACTCCTTAATGCACGCAAAATACTAAGGTACAAAAGTACGCACGATGCATAAAATAAACCAAACGCACGTCATATATCCGGTTTTCTATTGGTTCATTGCTAGTTTACCGGTTAAAACCCAGGGACTAGGTGTAATTATTTTAATTGTCATTCCTCATAATTTACAAAAAACTAATAAATCTAAGCTAGGTATTGTAGACGTATGAATTATATGGAAAAATAAAGTATATAAATAATCATTCACAATAATATTATAAATGTGAATGTTTGTGAGGGGTCATGATAATCTTACACTATAATATTATAAATGTGAATGTTTGTGAGGATGGATGGATGGATGTTTGTTACTCACGCCAGAACGGCTGAATGAATTTGGATGAAACTTGGAATATACATAGATTGTGACCTGGATAAGCTACTTTATATCCGGGTACCACGCGAGCAAAGCCGCGGGCGGAAGCTAGTAATCTATATTAGCTAGCTAGGAAACTACAAGCCGTTAAATTTTATGCAACCTAAGTTTCTCAACTTCATTAAAAATAACATTGCATTCATAAAACAAAACCGAAACCAACTTTAAATTTAACCCGAACAACTATCTTGAGAATGTAGATTTGTATCTATAGTATCGCGTGTGCACCCGCCCTTAGCGGTAGCGGGGACAAAACGACCCGTAACGAAGGAGCGCCGACCAGTCGTAACGTAACCAAGAAGGAAATTCGACGTGACGTCTCCTTAAAAAAAAACTATAGACATCGCATTCGAAATTCAAAATAAGATTGCAACTTCTTTGATTTACAGAAAAAGTATCCATATAATCCTTATGTATCCAATTCAAATTTAAGCTTAGAACACGATACTACACCAATGTATTTTTGTATTGTGGAATGGAGTTTCGAATAGCAATTGCTGTACATTTGTTGTTTTAGATTGAAGATTAGTTTGGTACGGTGCTATGGCGCTTGTGTGATGGAGATTAAATTATTTCAGTTATCTTAAGCAGGTAAGTAAGTATATTTATTAGTTTAACATATATTTTTATGGTCGGGCCGTATAATTTATTCAAATAGTAAAATAGTACGGAAGCAATGCCATAACAAGGCTTTGGCTTTGTTTTGATTCTTCAATAATGTATAAAGATTTCGTAGCGAGCAACGTAGAACAAATATAGAGCATTGAACTTGTTAAAAAGTTTATCGACTCGAATACCAAATGAGCTTACAAACAAGTACCAACTCAAACATTTATTAGTACAGCACTAAACTAAGTCATGATTTTTTATGAAAACCGATGTCGGAATGGAATATTTATCAAGGTAGAGAAGCGCCTCATTTCAAAAGGTCATGTGTCCTTAAATTAATTTAAGCTGAGAGATCAGTCAGCCTTCGTCTTAGGTTTTGCCACTTTTCTCGCTTCTCACTCCTTTTACGATATCATTTTGGGCGTTTTGTTTTGTGATGCGCCATCGTATCGTTGCTTTCTCCAGGATCACCATCAGCAGCTTTTAACCCTTAGAGTATGTAATGTCACTCTAGTCCCACACGCAAACGTTCCGTCGCGTCGGCTCGCTAACGGGCCACTCTTTTGAATTTTGTTTGAATCTTATTTCAATGAGTTAAAATACATCAGTTAATGACATTTTAATTACAATGACATTACGAATGCCGCGACTTTAGCAGGCCAAAGGGCTAAGATCCTATTCGTCGGAACAGAAATAACTCTAACTGAACAAAAATCCACGGATTCGTTTTTTTTTTTTTTTTGTTTCTTAGCCCGATTCGGGCAGGCTAAAGTCTTTTGACCATACTACCAATTCTTCCGTATTTTTATTTCTTCCAAGTATTCCGTTTTATTTTGTGAGTGTTTTTCTTCCTCTATTCCATTTCTTCCGTCTTTTAGTCCAGTCGTCAGTCTTCGGTCAAGTCATGTTCTGTTATAACTATGGCGGCTATAACAAAACAATCAGCAAAAAATTTCTTCATCTGAGAAGTCCAGTTTATAACTTTTATTTCATTTCACTACACTTGTGTATTCTTACTAACGTAGGTTGGTTAAAGCGGCATAAACTTTACGCAACATAAATCAGAAAAACAATAGAAAATAAAATAAAACAAAAATAACAGTGTTGTTCTAGATGAAAAAATTTCCCGCCTCTACGGATTCGATTCGGAAACTTTTCGATTATTTTAAAATGCCCTGCATGTCGCTGAAAGTTAATCATTCGATGAGCGCGTATCATCTGTCACAAGCGTTTCTAGTTTGACAGTGCCAAACTAGGTGTCATTGCAGTTGAATGTACAACCGACAAAAACAGATGAAAACTGTACTTTATCAAAATTAAAATTTGAAAGCCTGATTTGTTTAATTCACTGCCTATAAGCGCGCATTTTTATTTTATTTTGCTAAAACATATTTAATTCATTTAGGTACCTACTGTACCTACCATAATGTTCACGAAAAAGCATGGCAACCCAAAGAGTACCTATTTACTTTAACAACAACAACACCAGACTAAATCAGTCCACTACTGGACAAAGTCCTCCCCTAAAAAGAAGGGGAATATTCCCATAATCGCAGGCCACAGCTTCTCGCACCGCTGACGCTGCTGCCCAAGGGGATGTTGATCCTACAAGGGGATGTACCTAGCTGTACCCATTTGTTAGTTAGCAAGTTGCACCATGTGCAGGTGAGATTGGCTTGGATTCCGAAGTTGGGTTCTGTAGGTGGGAACACCGAACACACCCAATTATACAGTTGCATTCAATAAATCAAAGTCCTTTATCACAACCGTACCTACGTATCTTTGCAAGTCACCTAATCGAAATTTCAATTAAATCATACACAAAGCAGACAATTATATGAGCAACAAGGGGTTGTTCTTTTTTGTTACGTTACATCGTGCTTCGCTAGCATGAGGTTTTATTTTGATTGACACTAAAAACTTTTTTGTGTGCATCTCTTTTTATTTCCCAAAGTCACGATAAAGAAACAAATGAAATTGCAGTGTTTGCAAGCGTTAATGCTGTACAAGTTACTAACCGCTCACGTGATTAGATTTAGTAATGGTTACCCTACCAAACAACAAATCATTTTCGGTTCATAAATGGGGCAGTTACTGTGAGGACCTATGAGGTAACAAACATGAAAAAATGCAACCGAATTGACCAAGTACCTACCTACATTCTCCTTTATTATATGTGCGTCGTAGAGCGACTTACTTGCTTAATTTAACCCTAATTTTTATTTTGTGTTAGTATAAAAAAATTTTAAAAGTACATTTTGGTACTTTCAGTAGTAATTTTACTGCCCCTCGGTGTCCATATTTGAAGTGGGTTTTAATTATTCACCAAGATTGTCAGGTGAATTGGTGTTCGCAGTGTAGGTGTTTCGTTCACAGGTGAATACAGTTCATACACTATGGAGAGGCCTATATTATCTGCCGTAACCGGTATCATACCCTACAAGTCAAGAAGCCTTATATTATGTTGAAGATTCAATTAATCATACTAACGAGGTGGTAACACGGTAGAAGCAACAAGTGTACAGCAATTTATGTTAGGCCGCAAGTAAAGTCATTAGCGAAACTGATTTATGAAAAGTAAAATGCTTTTAAAGCACTGTATACTATGATTTAAGGAATAGTATGACGGTATTTTTTTATATTATGTTTATGATCTATTTTGTAGTTTAACTTAATTTCAAACTTCAAACTTATTCGATTGGAAACTTAACTTAAGAACACTTTTAATCGACAACCTTTATTTAATTTATATCATTTTGTAACGCGACCAAACTTATTGGCAAGAAACTCTGCTTGGCTTATATTCTTAATGAGTTCAAATAAGAAATTCAAAATCAACATTTTGTGAAAGTATATTAACAGACAATATTTTTATTCATCATCATTCTCCTGCCCTTGTTCCACGCGTGATGGGGCCGGCATAACATGTTTTCTTCACCACCACCTCAATCAGCCGTCAAATCTGTGCCCACTCCTTTTATTCTCATATCCTCTTTCACACAATTTATCCATCTCTACTTCGGTCTCCCCCTACTTGTGCATCCGTCACAATCTTATTAATCACTCTTCAAGTCACATTAATTTCATCCCTTCTCGTGACATTTTTAATATTACCATCGAGACCATCAAAGTACTCTACATAATATAAATCACATTCTCAAATCTTAAGTAATACCACTAACTTATCTTGTGGTAATTGATACAAGCCAGTTATTCTATTTCGGTTACTCATAACGTAAATCGTTTGATAAAGTTCTAAAAATAATTTTGAACATAAACCAAAAATAACTTTTCTAGCAAAAAGCACAATCGATGCTATATAGACCAAACAGTCAATTCCCACCACATCACATGCGTAGAGTCCGTTAGACAAACTTCCAAAACAACACTTAATGTTTGCTTTCAGAACCACCATAGATGATACGAATCAATTATGAGGGAACTTTCGCAAACAATCGCGTGACGAGACTCTGAACTTAGTACCCCTGAAGTGGGGGAAATGCCTGCGCTCTGGCAATCCTCCCAGCGGCCCATGTATGTGCGAACTGTGTGGGTGGACGGCTTTAGACACGCTATACTAACCCAAGACGACCCCTATCTACTCAAACTCGCCAAACGACGACGCCCGAACTCTTCAGCTTCCACCACCAGCAAGAAAACCAACTCACGACTGAGCAACCACGACGACTACTACCGAAAACTAGACCTTGTCGTCAAAAGTGGTAAGTCCATTATTACGAAGCGCCCAAAAAGCTCCGACGATCCTGTCGAAAAACTAAACTTGACAGATATAGAACCTGACTCTGATGAGGAGCTAATTCTGAAAGTCAGTCCTCAGGTGCTCAATGAAAGCGGACGACACCTGCTCGACATGAAGAACTATAGGAATAACAAAACGGCTCGCACCGACGACGCTAAAGAAAATACCGAACTATCGGACAGGGTGTTGCAATGGTTGGACCTAGCAGGAAAAGTAGATCTCCTAGCGCCAGAGAACAAGGAAAGAATGGCCCAGCCGAGACACAGCTGGCCTGAAATACAACGAAGGCACAATCTGCTAAAATCCAAAACCACAATCGACATACGCGGTAAGGAAGGAAAGGTATACTCCCCCAAAGCGTGCGACAGTCAAAAAGCACAACAAAATATCGATCGGCACGATATTTATGTGCCGACGTCCGCGAACACGATTGAAAACTACGCACGGCAGTCACGGAACCCCAAAACCACGCCAAGGAACGATAATCTAAACCAACCGAAGGCGAGAGACAAAATAAAACCGTGTGAAAAACCGAATGTTTCAGAAGCCCGCCAGAAAGTGGCGACCGAACGCAGCGCGGTCCAAAAACAATACGCTGATATGATCAACAAGAAACTTATCCCCGACGTGAGCAAAAACGCGAAGAAGCAAGTCCATATTTTCATTCCTGAAATGCCTAAGAAACCTGCCTCAAACATATCAACAACGACAAGCAGAGCGGAAAGCCTACTGTCGCATCAGTCTTTGAAATTATTACGGCAATAAAATCGGCAGTTTTAAATGTGAGTATTATTTCATCCCCATATCCGTTCCCCTGCTGGAGTATAAGTAGTTCAAATCTTGCTTTTGAATTTAGATTAATTTACCAAGCGACTAGGTTAGTCCTATTCATTTTAAAGTCTGATGCCCGAATACTCAATAAAATTATTTCAAGTAATAATCAAATTGATATTTGAGTACAAAAGGCTATCCTTCTCAAATGGTTAAGTAGCGCTTCAGTATTCGGCCGATAAAGTATTTTCTACTCAAGAATGACCGCGGCCGCAGACTTATTCAAACAACAAAGTTTATGTTTGAAATTAGTTCCAGAAGAAATTGAATTCTGAATCCCCAATATCAGAACTTGTAACAGTTTGGAAGAGAGTTCACAAGAAAATAATAAAAGCTCTATAATTTCTTAGTTCCTTGATGTTACGCGTAATACAAAATGAATCCATTAAACGAATCATATTGAGTTATGTTTATTAGGTTGTCGAACGTAAGGAGAACGTGTTCTCGTATTTTCATTCTAAATTATCGATGTAGGTTTGTTGCTAGTTTGCGGCCCAGTATTTTGTATGTCAAAGTCAACTTATAAAATTGATAAATTCAAAGCAGGGTCGTTGTGGATGGCACAAGTTAAGGTAGGCCCAGCAAAGGGTAAAATCAAGCTGTGGATGATGATGAACGGACATAACTTAGACTGAAGTAGTTGTATCAGAAAATTCCGGGTCAGATATACAGGGTACCTAATTCTATGACCTGTTTCTATTTGTATGTTAGTTACGTGCATGTCATATGTCATGTCATTCTCATCTGCATCATAATCGTAGGATGTAATTGTCGTAGCCTCCCGTTGCTGTACAGTATACATCTTTTTTTTTTCAATACAACATTCAACTCGTTTAGATGCGTAAAATTGACTCTATGGTTATTGTCTTATAGCTCTTTGCTGGTGTCACAGCTTGTTAAATCCACTGCTGTCACATATGGCATAGGCATGCTCATAAGCCATTCCGGAAGGTTTTTTATGTGTGATAATATTATCTATGTTATGATTGCAATTGCTTACTTATCACACACTTACAATCAATATATTTTTCAAAATGTCCGGGTTCGATTCCCGAGCTGAGTAAAGTTAAACATTTATTTTTTTGAGTTAACATAATGCCATGCCGGTTGTGCGCAGAATGTCTGGTTTTGCTCCCCATTTTGTGGTAACCAGGCGACGGAGTAGGTTATTACGCGTGCTGACTTTGGCTTTAGTTTTCAAGCAGTGGGTCTTATAACTCAAAGTCCTATCCAAAGTTACACCTAGGTACTTAGGATGTGTACAATGTTCAATGACGGTACCTCGCCAGCATGTTTAAAGTACGGTTTGCTTGGCGGTTGCGCAGGTGAAATGCACAGACTTGAGTTTTCGATGGATTTGGTTTCAAGCGCGAAAGAAACCTCCCCGTGGTGCACTCTGGTAACAGCTAGGTCTGTTATCACAGTCTAGTCTGGCCAATTCTTTCAACACAATGGTACCACAAATATATAGGCTGATGATGGTGATGGCCGAGTTTTTTTTTTTTTATGTGACTTGAAGATGGAACAAGCACATGGCCCACCTGATGTTGAGTGGTAACAATATCTATCACAAAGCATTGCAACATAAATCACGTTTTTTTGGAATGTGCTCTACGATGCAATGCCCTGCGTCCATCAACTTGAGGCATGATGATGATAAGCACAAGAGCACAGCACAGCTGCTTTACGGCCGAAATAGGCATGGTGGCTGTACTTCCCCGGACGAGCACTCCATGAAGAACTCTACTACTACTAAATAATAGAAATAAATAATAATAATACTACTAAATAATAATACTACTACTAAATAATAATAATAATAATAATACTAAACAATAGTCCACCTAGCCATTTTCTACTTCGCTGACTGAATTTTACTTTTTACCTGACCGAAGTCCGCTTAAGTCGGGTTATTTTAGGTTGTATGCATTTAATTTAGATAAGGAGGAAGCTATCTGCCAAGCGTCATCTAATTAAAATAATAAGAGTTACCGTGTAGGGTACAGTGGCGACATCTCTCGCTTGGAACCGGCTCCGTAGCGGTGGATCTAGCGGCTGGCCCGAGTACCGAGGCACTGGCAGACCTAGTGCGATCACACGGAAATTGTCGTCTACCCTGACTAGGCGCCATTTCTCCACTTCTTCGGCGCCGTGTTCCTGTAAAAACATTTTTTTATAGAAAAACTAGCTTTGGCCTGCGGCTCCGCTTTACGTAGTGTCGGGATTAAAAGTAAACACGTTGACTGCGGGCTTCGGATCGGACCACGTCCTGCAGCAGGTACGGCGGTGTGTTATTCAGCACTCAAAGCGTTAATCCACAAACTATTCCAAGTTTCATCCAATCTGAGTGTCAAAAACTTGGCTCAGGACTGATTTAAGGTGAGACCACAACACTGCAGTGCGACGACGACGCATCGAAAAAATCTACGACGAAGGAGCGCAACGCTGTGTTATGGCCTCGCCTCAACACTTGAATTATTTGACATAAGTAGTACTTACCTCAAGCAGCTTATCATATCTTGCAGCAGGTATCAAGAACCTGCCATCCTCCAGGTGCATTTCCCTGTTTTCCAGCAGGTTATTGAGCACAGGCAGGACATTGCGTTCTGCCTTCTCTATACCTTCCAGTACTAGCACTCTACCTTCCACTGCAGCTCTGACAGCACTCTAAAAGTAGAATAATATTAAACCAAAAGACTCCAGTCCCTGCCCTTACACCAGGATATGTGGATTTGGCACAACATGTGCTCTCTTTATTTTCTTCTGTCAAAACCAAAACCAAAAGCATTGTAGAGGTTGCGTCATGTAAAAAGTATCCTGGGGGTGATCTGCACATTAGGCGATTTATCGTTATTTACCTTTGTGAACAAACATCCCCTCTGCTTCTTCCAGCATTCTTTTTACATGATGCATACTATACCTGATCAAAATATTTGGCTGTAGAACTATGGATCTCTCTTCTTTGCTTCAAGTCAGCCTCTGTGGTATCTCTTGACAGAGCTACATACTCCAGCTCTCTTTGTGTAAGCTCCAGGTATTGTAGAGCCACTTTCCTCCTTAAAGTACAAAGAAATGGTTATTCAATTATTGTTTTTATAGCCTTAACGTAATTATATTTATTAATTTAACAACACTCTATTTGCATGCCTGCGGGCTGAATATGTGTACTATACTTTTACTAACTTAGCTATAGGAAATCTTTGTGAAAATATATATGTATAACATTTAAATTGATTGATCAAAAAAAATATTATAAACACAGTTCAATCTGGGCTAGTTGAAGAAGTGTCCGATTCTGTCTTCGTACCTGCTTGGTCCTGGTCTGCCGAGAAGAAACATGTCCTGCCCCAACAAATCCTTTTGCATCATCCATCTTAAGTTTCTGAGTGTGCTTTGTGATAAACTCAAATCCTTATTCTCTATCATCACTGAAAAAAGAATAAGCATATGAAAATTTGAAGATACTCTGTTAGAGGTTAGAAAATGTGAGTGAAACTTACAATACTTTCTGGGCACGTATTCCGAGTTTTTAGGGCCTGATATTTCTTTGGTCACATCTCCTATGGTCACTTTATCCTCTGAAGAATATGCACGAACGTAATTTGCCCCTAAAATTGCTTTACGGCCACTCAAAATGCGTATCAGTACGTCGATTCTTCTAACAGTCACCGCCGGTTTATACATGACTTTATAATTACACTTACAACTAGAAATGATCACGAATTATATCATCTTATTTTTCACATTCACAAAATCATTATATTATGTTGTGAATTCGAAAATTTCACGTTATTCTGCAATATTTACAAAGTCCAAAGTCTACGCAACAACAACAGATGATGATATCAATCAATTCTGTCACTGTCAATTTCAAGTTAACTTTTGACACTGACATCAAGAGCCAAGAGCACAAAAGGGTGCACCGCATTCTACCATAACCTCCTCCTTTTTGAGTCGGCTCAAAATAAAAACGAGCAACCGAGGGCATCGAAATGTGGCTTTACATACAAAGGTACAGGGTGTAAAAAGAGACTACTACCGAAAACTGGGAGGCAACCTCCCCATCAGCCCATGATTCTAATCATAGCGAAAAAAATGGAATTTTTTTCTAATTACATACACATAACAACTTAATAACATCGTAGTAACTATATTAGGTACATTTTGCGTATTTAAATAAAATAGGTACATAGTCTATGTACCTATGTCTATGTCTATGTATCTCATTTAAATACGCAAAAATCAATAAAATTAAAAGACTAGCAATGAATGCATACAGCAAGCAGTCCGCTCCGCCGCGCCCGTACAGTTTTGAAATCTTCAAACATCTTTCTATTTGGCTGGGTTTTGTTTGGTGTGGCAGCCGTACCACCACCCTTCGTTTTCGGTAGACGTCTTTTTACACCCGATATAATTTGCTCGAAGGGCTCAAGATCGATGACTACAACCAAGAAAGTTTACTAGTTTTAGTCCTGTCCATGCCAGTCCTAGCGCTTTACCGCCAGTCCAAAAGATTGCTCTATTTTTTACATATTCTCTGCAATGCCCACAAATATTTTCCATTCATTCACTCAGCTAGCATTAGCATTGTTCTGTGATTGATTATAATCGGCTGAGTGACTACAGTACAGACTGTAATACCTAATACTCCAAGCTTATCTAGTGTGTAGACGAGATAGATATATATCTTTATTGCACATCATCAAAGGTATTAAAATTTAAGGAGAAAGGCATTAAAAATAATGGTACAATGGGCGTCCTTATCGCTTCTCTTCCAGACAACCTTTAGATGGAATGAAACTTTCAGAACAAATCTGAATTTGGCGGTGTGCCTAGTCCAAATTATATACATAATATAATACACTACACCCAGTTCTACCATGGGCTCAGACACAAATATCATAATACTAGAATCTACCCAAGAAAAGATTTTTAAAGGCCAACCTCGGGAATCTATGAGTACTAGAGAGTAGGTTCTTAGCTACCTGCTTCTAGTAAAGAAACTACATTTGACACAGTACATTATATATTAGCAAACAGTTAGTACCTACCGAATACTCTATTCAACCTATACAAATACACCTTCGTTTTAAATAATAAAGAGTATACAAGACCATGAAGCTTTTAGGGTTAAAATAATGGAAACTTATCACTACATACTCACAACAATTATCTTTAACCGTCTGAAGTTGTCGCCAAAAAGCGACGTAGTTCCTATTTTTGGGTCCAATTGTAGTCACGTAAAAAGAACGCTGGAAGAAAGGGAAGCGGGGGGTGTTTGCGCATGGGTACACTCGCGCATGAAAGTACTACATAAGTATTAATTGCTCTATGCTACGTAGTAAAGTTGGCCTACTGTTTTATTGTTGAAATAGCCTTTCACTCGCGGCTTCGTATTTTGGTTATTTGTAGGAACCTTCATTGAAAAGTATATTACATTGAATAATCATTAAATAAAATTGTGTTTGATTCAGTATATAATTATAATCTGATTACAAAAAAATAAAATAATGTCTTTGTTTATAAATTATAAACTGCATTATTATGAGCCTCTCTCTTTATAAACAATTTACGTCATACATATTTTTTCTCACAATTCTATCTAAAAGCATTTCGTAATTAAAAGCTTTTGTGCGCGATGGTGTAGAGAGCAATGCTTGACAAGCATGTGGCGCACCAAATAGACCGATAAATCGTATATTGCGCAGCTTGATCGCCAGCGTTATTTTTACGTGACGCAAGCTACACTAAGATTGGTTGAATCTTTTGCTGAGCCTAACTTCAGAGGGACAAAGATCGGTTATGCCGACTGTACACATTTACACTAGACACCAATAACTTAAAACTATTATCAGCTACTTATCTACTAATACAATATGCTTAGTTTAATATAAGATATTAACAATATTTTAAAATTTGAATTCACACGAACTTCGGAATGAAATGCCATGCCAGCTTTATTTGTTGACATTTAAACAACACAGATATAGAAGAGAACTAGATAAAGCCTTAAAATTCACTGTGTTCTGAACATCATCTCATACGGCTGATCTCTACTTTCTTATGTCCAATATCATCAGTTAGAAAGGGACGCATACTTAATATCAATGCGACTTCAAAATAGATCAAAAAGTTAATCGTACCAGGGCGCTCGAACAAAATTCTATGCAGGTTAATACAAATGCCCTGGTACGAAGTAGCAGAAATCGCATTGAGATAAAGTATGCATCCCTTTCTAGCAAATGATATATGGCTATAAGAAAGTAGAGATCAGCCGTTTGAGTAGACGTTCAGAGCATAGTGAATTTTAAGGCTTTATCTTGTTGTCTTCTATATCTGTGTTAAACAAGCATAATTTTAAAATGTCATTTGATTATCTTGCGGAAATAGGAAGTTAAATTAGTACCCATCTTCACCCAGTTCCATATCTTCATCTTCACCATAATTTTCATCTTCACCGCTCTTCTCATTATCATCAGTACATTCAATCTTAACACTCACAAAATCAGTCGGCTGCAACTCACTATTCTCCGGTTCCTCGACTTCTTGACATTCAATCTTAACCTGTATGCCCTCCATCGGTAAAGGTTCCATTTCAGGTTTTTCTTTCTCTAGTTGGAACTTGTTATACCTGAGAGTTTTATTTATACTTGTGAAGTTTACTACGTTGGGTATTTTGCGTTTGGGAGGTCCAAATATACTGGTCATTGTTGCATCGTCAAGATCCAAATTGCATTCTCTAGGGTCCAATTTGCTGAAGTACTCTGATAGGTTAGCCTCAGCGCTTTTTATACCGTGACGGCGACGAAGGTGCCTTATCATTGTGCGTTTTACGTTGTACGATTTGGAACACTGTTTGCACTGAAAGAGAATATTTTTTAGTAATATATTAGGAGGCTTACTTCTAACTATAGTTAGTAGTTGATAGGCATTGACCCAGGCCCAGACACAGAACAAACATCCATGTTCAGCACACAATTTTTTGTCCGGGGCGGGAATCGAACTCGCGACTTCACTTGTAAAGGGCCCTAACTGAAAACGAGCGCAGCATCTGAGCTTTGTCTCTTTTGCTGAGTAAAAGTATGTCTAGGTACCTAATTTTAGGATTTATGTAATTAAAATGCAAGCATGCCAAACCTGTTTACACAGATACTTCTATAATTTGGGTAAAATAAATATATCTTTATCTTTAACTGAAGTTTAGAAGGTAAGCTACCAACTAAGCTATGAGGCCAGTCGGATAAATAAAAATGCTGGTCATTATTTACACAGTAGCGAAAAACTAAGCAGAAGTTGTGCGTTATGGGAACCACATGATTGCACAGAAGACACCCAGACCCGAGACAAATATTTGCAGATCATATAAACATATAACGATGTCGCCATGCAAAGCGCCTATAATATAATATATATAATTTTATACATATATAATTTTAGTTGTCCGGTGGTGAAATGGAGCTGGTGGAATAAGATTGTGTAGTTCCGCGGCACACTCTCCAAAATGCAAGCGATAAAAAACAGAAAGACTGGCAACTTTGCGACGATGCTCTAAGCTCTGGAGTCTTGCGTTAACCAAATCCTCATTGCCAATGAGCCTCTTAACTTTTTTTCAGGCGGACCTTCGCCCACTGCGTCACCTAGTCGTCAAATTATAGTACCAATAGGCAGTACTACCCCGACTAGCCCTTCACAAGATTCCTATCGATAGCACAGAATAGAAAAAGGAACAGAATATTCTCTCCACAAAAACGATAAAACAAATAGCTACTTAAGCTGCGACGAAATAAAGTGTTATTCAGCTCGTACCTAACATTTTATATTCACCTACACCTTGCATCCCTTTCTATACGTAACTCTTATCTCTTCTGACGCGTACGTAACCTACGGAGCGAGCCCCGCAGTCGGGGCCCGCCGATGTACTTATAGGTTCGTAACTAAAGTGCGGAGGGAGACTGGCCTGTCGATAGTTACCTTATAGACTTTAGCTTTGCTGTGAGTGACCACATGATCCCTCAGCGATGCAGCGCTGTGAAGCTTCTTCCCGCAAAGCGGACAGATGTAGGACGTGTTCGTGTGCGTGGCACGCAAATGACGCATCATGTATTTCGCGTCTTGGTACGATTTCGCTGTAACAGATATGGCAAATTATTGTCGTGGGTCCACACTTTTAACATGACAACGAACCGGGCTACGTGTCTACCGACTACCGACTTTCGATGGATCGGCTCATAACACGTGACTTAGATGCGTGACCGTACACAGACGAGCGTCCACACTGGACCCGGCTAGTAGATCGTAGCTCCGTACATTGTCCCGCCGTATATTCTGTGCTCTCAGTGTTCGGAGTAGATTGAATCGTAACTGCAGCTTGTGACAATTATTCGTGTAACAAAAGTTGTTTGATACTCTTTCATGCAAAAACTACTGAACGGATTTGGATGAAACTTAGAATATACATAGTTTATGACCTGGATTAACACATAGGCTACTTTTTATCCGGGTACCACGCGAGCGAAGCCGCGCGCGGAAGCTAGTAATATATAAATTTATAATCTTTCTTTATTTCTATTTTACCAGCTTCTGTTTGCAACTTCGCTCGCATTAAAATGATATTTCTCAGATTTGATTTCAATTGCAAATAACTCTGCAATAAGTATCAATATTAGTTGTACAGTTGTACACGCTTAAAGTTTTTAACCTATATTTTAACCCTTGGTGGTCTATTGTTTGCTTTCACGCCTCACCTACTCAACCTTTCATTAAGAAATTTCACATTCACGTTGTCAGGGTAACAAAAACAACCAGCCAAGTGCGAGTCGGACTCGTGCGCGAAGGGTTCCTACCGTTGTGCTATTGGTACAACCACCACTTAAATATTGATTTTATTCTTATTTTAGTATTTGTTGTTATAGCGGCAACAGAAATACATCATCTGGGAAAATTCGACTATCTAGTTATCACGGTTCATGAGATGCAGCCTGGTGACAGGCAGGCAGACGGACAGTGGAGTTTTAGTAATATGATCCCGTTTTTACCCTTTTGGTACGGAACCCTAAAAAAGACATAGGATACCTTTTATCCAGAAAAAAGTTTCCGATGGATAGAAAAATAACTTAAACGCGAGCGTAGCCGAGGACGAAAATAGGGATGACGAATTAAAAATTCTAATTAGACTGTCATTTACATTATCGAAAAATATTGGACACGTATTTTTTCTTTTGTAAATTAAACAAAAAATTACAAAGATACAGTGCGTTGAAGTTCCGCGTGACGTCACGGCTTAGTACACTTTTTACCTAGCCGTGACGTGACGAGCCCACATTCCCGAACTTTGACGCTCTTTATCTCCGTCAATTTTTATTTGATAAATAAAAAAATACTTTTCCAATTTTTTTTGTTGATCTATCTGACGGATTAATTAGAATAATTTTTTTTTTACCCAGTCGTCATCCTTAATAGGGATAATAGTACTGGTAGCACCTAATAGTAATGGTTTTAAATTAACTTACAGCATAGCGGGCACTTCACAGGATCCAATACTTGTTTCTTCTCATGTATCTTCATATGCTCACGGAGCGAGCAGGGACTCGTGAAAATCTTACCGCAGTTTGCGTGCGGACAAGTTTCTAGATCTGTTAATAATAACATCATGTTAGTCTCTTTTCGTATGAAATAGAGGCCAATTCAAGTGTAGGAGATTTTCTTACGACAACAACCTCTGTGGCGTAGCGGGCTAAGGCCTGAGACGCAGAAGGTTGCGGGTCCGATTCCCGCTGCGGGACAAATGTTTGCATTTTCTGCAGATACCCAGGTGTGTATGTATCTCTTTATAAAAAAGGGTATATAAGTAATAGTATAAATCATGTGGTTCCCAGAATACAACCTCTGCTTAGTTTGTTTGGGGCTGTATGATGCTGATAGTGTCCATCATTATTAATTTAATTATAATTAGAATTAGTCATAGGAGGTGGGCACGAAATGGGGCTTCATTGTGAACTTTGCGGATCGCTAAAGGTTTTTCATATTTTTCTAATATCAAACCCTAAAACCTAACCTTTCACCTGATATGACACTTCCAAATAAAATTGCTATACATTTTTGCATTCAGATGATGTTAGGAAAACGGTACTCACTTTCACCTGTATGTTTCCTAATATGGTAAGTAAGTTTAGACTTCTGCACGAAGGTCTGTCCGCAATACATGCAGGGAAACGCCGGCATTTTCTGATGGGTTCTGCAACAACACAAAAATGCTTACTATAAAGTCGAATTTCCATTTCACTATCAATTTCACATATTTTCGTAATCGTAACGAGCGAGAATGTCTTAGGTCAGAACTGCCCTTCAAGGCCTCTTGGCCATGACGATCTCGTTAAAGAAAGGCATTCGGCCATTTTTTTCCGTGAGTGCCTTCGATCAACTTTACAAAGGATTTTGCACTATCCGCCCGAAAGCGGCATGTCTTAAACTCCGCCAAAACGCATCGGAGCAGCAGTTTTCATATAGTTGGCTTACTTAGATTTTCTGTCTTATCTTCTTTATTATAGAGGCGATATTTATATACCGGGTGTATTTGAATTCGTATATCATCCCGAAGGGGGGTGATTCGGACCATGGTTATCCACAAGTTGCGAGAACCCCACTTGGAAATGCGTGATTCCAAATTTCCATACATAAACTTATAACCCGTAACCATGTGTTGTGCGTGGCAACCCTAATAGTAAGGCGGAGCCAAAGTTTGGTAGGTACTAACGCTCTGGCTGCGGCTAAACACACTCCATCACATACTTCTCTAGGGAATCGTAATTAATTTTTGCCTGAATAATTGTTTATTTAATGTTTTATTTTATTGTAATTTTATGGAATTGGCTTATTATCCGTATTAATTAAAGTAAATAAATAAATAAATTGAATTGAATTAAATCGTCAGACATCGAGCCCTATCCCATGTATTAGGCCCACAGTCAACGTGTTAAAATAACATAATACCTTATTTCTGCAATGTTTAGGTACCTGCCTACCTACTACATTTTGGTAGGGATTAACACATGACTACGGCTAAACATCACTAGTACATTATTTAGGGTCTCCCCTAGCGATAGCCTATGGCCTACAGTCAACGTGTTAAAAAACTTTTTGCTGGATTTTTCAGTTTGGTAAGTAAGGTTAGGTAACGCTAACCTTGGTAGGTAGTACCTAGTAGGCGTTGTAGGAGGCCCTCAGTCAACATGTTAAAAATGCTTAGAAACTAGTTTACTTACCTATTGTCGAGGTTCTTTAGGGTAAGTAGACTTATTAACATTCCGGTAAGTAGCACTAAAATCATAATCCACACTTTGTTTTTTGTCACATTACCTAGGTAGGTACCTACCTACATAGGACCTAGGTGGTAGGTTAATAAGCACAGAACATTCACCATAGGAATTATTATCTGATCACTTTAGGTTCACTGTAGGTACCTACATAGGAGGTAGGTAAATAACCTAGCACACAACATTCATCTAGGATAGGAATTACCTATTATCTCATCACTTTAGCTTCACTGATTTTAATTAAGTTTTACCTACCTAGGTAGGTAGTTACTTAGGCATGATTTAATTTAATTGAATTCACTGTTTTCACAGCACAGCAGGTAGGTTGGGTACCTAGCTGCCTAGTTCCCAGGTAGGTATGGCTCGATGTGCCTGCCTTGTCGCAGCACGCATAAATCCGCACGGGCACGCACGGCACCGGTCGCTTTCCTCAACATATGAGGCGTGATGCTGGCGCAAGCAGATATGATGCGGTCGCGCATCTCTTCTGGCGTATCACAATCCTCCGCATACACCAGTCCCTTCAAATAACCCCAAAGGAAGAAATCCAGAGGAGTTAGATCTGGGGAACGAGGAGGCCAGGCTACCGAGCCACTGCGACCTATCCACACCTGAAACCGCTGGCTTAAATACTCGCGCACGTCGCGGGAGAAGTGTGCCGGTGCGCCATCCTGCTGGAAGACCATGTCACGGTATTCTACCAGCGAAAAGTTTTCGAGGTGGTCTTCCAACGGCCCTCTGAGGAACTCCAGGTAGTTGGGGCCATTTAATCTTGCCGGTAGGAAAAACGGACCGACAAGTTTATCCCCAATTATGCCGGCCCAGACGTTCATGCTCCACCTGTGCTGAAACCTGCTTTCACGGTAGAGGCGCGGGTTGGAATGTGTCCAAAAATGTTCATTTTGCTGGTTAAAAACACCATCTCGCGTGAAAGTGGCATCGTCAGACCACAAGATGTGGGAACCCAAAGCTGGCCTCATGTTCAGTTGGTCTCTGTACCACTGGCAGAACTGAACGCGCTGTCCATGATCGTTTTCGGTCAGCTCCTGCACTTTACTGTAGTGGTACGGATGCTGGCCGTCGTCGTGTAGCACACTCCACACCTTCGTCTGCGACAAGCCAACGGCAGCAGCAACGCGCCGAGTGCTCCGTCGGGGATCCTCTTCAACGAGTGCCAGCACCTCCTCTTCCCTTTGAGGTGACACTACTCTTGACCTCCCCGTGTCGTCAGCGGCTCTATGAAACGAGCCGGTAGAGTGAAGCCTGTTCACGAGTCTCCGGAAACAACCATATGACGGAACAGGTCTCCCGGGATACCGCTCTTGGTAGAGATTCCGTGCTGCCGCCAGCTCGTTGTTTCTGGAGGCTCCAACACACATGATCATATCGTAATACTCCGCATTAGAATACGACATCCTACTTATCAATAAAAACACAACACAACACAGCACAAGGTCCAAAGGTTCACTACTAGTAAGTTCAAAAAACAAATGCATCCGATCCGATCGCGACGAGTGTCAACAAGCTACTAAAAAAATGTACTATTTTTTCCTGAATTAAGTCATTTGAAAACACCGACAATTTTTAGGGGCCAGTTTTAGGTTAAAATAAAAAAACCGCGTTCCGCCTTATGAGATAGGCACCTAACTTTTGATATCGTTATTTAATCATTAGCAAATCAATTTAATGGTTAAATCCCTCGTGGTATGGCTTACTTCGGTGTTCTTAGCAAAGCATCTTGGTTAAGCAACGTTCCGCCGGGTCACTACTTGGATGGGTGACCGTTTAGTGGCATTTCGATCTGAGCGCTTCCGTGCTTCGGAAGGCACGTTAAGATGTTGGTCCCGGCTTTTACAGTCGTTAAGCCATGTCGGAGGCTTTCGAGCGGCCTAAAAACTCCAACACCAGAGCTGGCCACTAGCTCACACGAAGAAGAATAAGAAGAATGGGTGAAAATTGGTAAATGTAGTGGAAAATTGGCAAACACCTAATCGTAAGGCAACGTTTATGTACCTACCTATGGCTTAAGTAGATAGTAACTTTGTAGCGCTTTACTTACCTACATTACAATCTTATTTTAGGTTAGCTACTAACACCTTGGCGAGGAAACAAACAAGTAGGTAGTTAGGCAGGCACCTGATTGTTTAGAAAACGACAAATCTGCTACTAGGTATCCAAAGTCTAACACAGATTATGTCTTTTCGCTTAGTAAAAATCGTACCTACCTACATTATGCAGCGGAAAACAAACTAATTAAAATAAAAATGTTGTCCAGTCGCGTGGCGATCGGTGCAGCGAGTGCACGCGTTCAAGTTAGTGTAACGTTAGATACCTATATTCAGCGCGCGGGGCGCACCGCGCGCTGTGTTTTGGAGATGACGGACGAGATGGAGATGGACGAGCGAGAATCTATAAAATCCCCGGAGAATATCCTATCTGATAGTTCATTGTTGCGTTTGAAGAGACTACGAAATGTAGAGAGCGATGCGGAGAATGAAGAATTTATAACGGTGACGCGTAAGCCCAAGAGACGCTATAGAAACGGTGTACATAAAGTGGGTGGTAGTTCAATCGAGACTGATAACACGCGAGGACAATCACCATCGCCTCCAAGTGAGACCTATCAAGTCAATGTGACCTCGACTGAGCAGATGCCAAAACAAATGGCTTTAGCGAAATTATTAAGAAGCTTAAACATCAAAGATATTTTGAAAATCAAGTACAAAAGTAACTATAAAGTGATTATTACTTTTGAAAATAAAATGAAAGCAGACAGTTTATTAAAATGTGAAGAGTTACAGAAAAGGGGGTTCAAATGTCAAGGGCCAGATGACATGGTCATGCGATATGGGATAGTGAAAAAAGTAGACCTAGATATCAATGAAGAAGAATTAGGAACAACATTTGAATGTGAGCTCTGCGAGATTATATCAGTTGTACGCTTGAAGAGACAAACCGAGGAAGGCCAATGGGTTGATAGCAAAACAGTTCGCTTATGTTTCAAAAGTACCACTGTTCCTCCATATGTTGTAGCATATGGTTGCAGATTCATAGTGGAACCATACATATTCCCCGTTTCCCAATGTTCGGGCTGCTGGAGGTTTGGGCACAGGGTGAAGTTTTGCCCCACAAAAAAAATTATTTGCCCCAAGTGCGGATTAAACCACTCCAACTGCGAGACAAAGGAGTTTAAGTGCATAAACTGTAAAGGCTCTCATATGTCGGTGGAAAAATCGAAATGTCCTGTGTTCCAGAAAGAAAGAAAGATCAGGGCTATAATGCGCGATGAAAATTGTACATACAAAAAGGCTTTTGATATATATCAGGAAGCGGAAAAGACTAAAGTCCAAACTGAAGATAATCTCATCGTGATAGATTTAGAGTCGATAGAGGTGACAGAACATTCTGTGGATCAAATACAATCGGGACAGTATAGAGAGGGTTTGTTATGTAAGCCGGTTACACAATACGAGAATGATGAGGAAAATTATTCATCAGAAGATCCTAAAAATGATTGGCAGTCTATGAGGAAAAAACAAAGAAAGAAGAATAAAAAAAATATTGAAAATCAGGGCGAGATCGTATCAAACAACAGGAGAAAGTCAGAAGAGGAAACTATAACTAAGAAAGGAAAACAAAAGAAAGAGAGTGGATTTAGTTTTATGAGGCTTTTTAATAGAATAAGGGAGATACTTAGTTCGGAGAAATCACTGGAAGAAAAAATAAATAACTTTGTAGGCGTTATGTTTGAAGAGTGCTATACTTATGTAGCAGAGTTTTTCAAGATAGAGGATTATATTAATAAAATCCTATCCATCCATCACTGTTATCCAAAAATGGATAACAGTGGTTTCGTTCAACGTTTTATTAATATAATCCAGTGGAATGCTCGGAGCATCAAGCCTAAACAGACAGAGTTTGAGTGTTTGCTTTTCGAACAAAAAGTGCATATAGCTATTATCAGTGAAACATGGTTGAATGAAGACATTAATATAAATATTAGTGGTTATAATTGGCATAGAAAGGACCGTCATGACTCATACGGAGGAGTAGGTATACTCGCTCACAAATCTATTAAAATTGAGGTACTTCCGTTTAATTTAACTAACTCAGGTATTGAAGTAATAGTTGTCAAAGTGTTAAATTGTAAATTAATTTCAAAAATAGCATGTATTTATTGCCCATCATCAGTTCACACCACTCAGTCTGACTGGGATGAATTGTTTTCCAACTTTAGCACTAAAACACTGATAGCAGGGGATTTTAATGCACACCACAGGAACTGGTCTTACAAAAATGAAACAAGGGGTTTTCAAATTTTAGACTCATCATTAGAACATGGTTTTATTTATATGAACGATGGTAGTATAACGCGATCTGAATACGTCGATAATTTTTTACAAAAATCATCACCTGACATCACGTTTGCGTCTTCAGACATAATTATTAATTTCACTTGGACTGTGTTAAACGAAAATTTAGGAAGCGACCACTTTGTAGTCAAAATTTGTAGTAATTATCAAGATATAACCCATTACATTAAAAGACGTAATTACAAAAAGGCCGACTGGACATTGTTTTCAAAATTGGTAGAAGAATCGATTGATTGTATATCTTTTAGCAGTCAGTCTGATATACAAAAAAGGTACGATACGTTTATAAATATCATTAATCAGTCAGCTGATAGCAGTATTCCGTGGCTAAAAATATATAGTGACCCCCAGCGCAAGTTTATACCAAAACCGTACTGGAATGCTGACTTATCGAAACTTGTAGCTCAGCGACGGCTCGCGCTAAGTACGTTTCGGCGGAACCCAACTCCTGACAATCTCATTGTTTTAGAAAATAAGAATAAAATTGTTAGAACAGAATTATTACGGGCAAAATCAAATAATTGGCGAGAGTTTTGTAATTCTACTAATGAATCTACTTCATTGTCGGATATGTGGCGTCGTATGCGATGGATAAAGGGATATCGCAAAAACAAATTTCAAGCGCCCGCTGATAAAAAACAAGAGTTATTATGCAATCTTGCTCCTGACTACGTTAGAATTAGTAAACCTATCTTCGTATCAAATAATAGTTTATTAGAACAAAAGTTTAGTTTGCATGAATTAGAAATACTGTTAAAAAAGAAGGACTCGGCGCCCGGAGATGATAGCATAACATATTCAATGATATATAATTTACCCGTAGTTGGAAAACTGTTTTTAATTAATTTGTACAGTGATATATTTTATTCTGGCTATATTCCACATCAATGGAGAGACATTAAAATAGTACCTATCCCAAAAGCAGGTAGTTCGAGTTCAGACCCCTCAGTGGTCAAGTTGAGACCCATTTCTTTGATATCGTGTATATGTAAAATCTTTCATTTAATGATTGGAAAAAGATTAGAATGGTTTATCGAGAAAAATAATGTATTATCGCCGTACACAACCGGTTTTAAAAAAGCTCAATCTTGTATAGACTCGGTGGCTCGATTAGTGTCAACAATACAAATTGGATTTACTAAAAATATACCTACACTTGCATGCTACCTTGACCTTGAGAATGCCTATAACAATGTACTTATTGAGAAAATAACACTGACTTTGGACAAATTAAACGTAGGTGCGACTATTTGTAACTATTTGTGGGAATTTTCAAGTGAACGCCATTTGAAAATAATAGATGATTATGGTGATAGCCCCACCATGGTGAGATGGACCTCCAAGGGCTTAGCCCAAGGGGACCCGATCTCACCTTTGTTATTTAATATTGTAACTTTCGAAATTTGTAAAAGTGTTTCATCTGAAATTGCGCAATATGCGGACGATTTTGTTATTTTCATAAGCGAAAAAAATTTAGAGCAGTGTGTTTCTATCATTCAAAATTCTTTAGACACTATAGTCGATATTTTAGTTGAAATAGGATTAGATATATCAGCAAATAAATCTAAATTCTGTCTATACAGTAGGGGACACAGACGACACCAAATAGAACTACAAGTAAATAATATACCGTTATCTTACGAAACAAATATCAGATACTTAGGTATTTGGTTAGATCGATCACTTCGATGGGGTAGGCATATTAATGAGGTTTGCGAAAAGACACAAAAAATTTTAAACATCCTAAAAGTTTTAGCTGGTTCTGGTTGGGGTGTCCACCCCAAACACTTACGAAGACTATATATCAACCTTATAAGAAGTCGTATAGATTTCGGTTGTTACTTGTATGACAATAGTGCCAACACGCATACTTATAAAATCGATAAAATCCAAAATCAAGCCCTAAGAATAATAGGTGGTTTCATCAAAACAACACCAATACACGTCATGGAGGTCGAGATCTATATACCTCCATTATTGCTGAGAAGAAAATATTTGGCTTTTAAATTTTGTCTTAAGGCTAAATCCTGGACAAATGGTAAGACTATTAACTGTTTGAAATCGCTTGGTGCTCTTTGTGATAATATATATTGGTCGAATAAGAAAAAGCCGTTACTAATGAGTACATATCTATATATATAAAAGAAAGTCGTGTTAGTTACTCCACTTATAACTCAAGAACGGCTGAACCGATTTAGCTGAAAATTGGCAGGGAGGTAGTTTAGAGCCAGGAGAAGGACATAGGATACTTTTTATCCCGTTCGACAGCATTCCCGTGTGACTTGACATGAAACGTCAGTCATTATAAAACGTGGTATAACAAAAAAGAATCAGACTTGGAATAACAAAACGCAAATGACAGCAATGTAATTGACGTATAATGACAGATGTGTAATGACGTATGGATGACAATTTGATATTTGTAAGAAATCAATAATAAAACTATATCATCTATATATATAAAAGAAAGTCGTGTTAGTTACTCCACTTATAACTCAAGAACGGCTGAACCGATTTAGCTGAAAATTGGCAGGGAGGTAGTTTAGAGCCAGGAGAAGGACATAGGATACTTTTTATCCCGTTCGACAGCATTCCCGTGTGACTTGACATGAAACGTCAGTCATTATAAAACGTGGTATAACAAAAAAGAATCAGACTTGGAATAACAAAACGCAAATGACAGCAATGTAATTGACGTATAATGACAGATGTGTAATGACGTATGGATGACAATTTGATATTTGTAAGAAATCAATAATAAAACTATTTCTATTAAATAAATAATTAACAATTATAATGTAATGATAGTGCCATTGCCCATTCGTAAAAAGTGAAGTGAACTATAAAACTCGGTATGGTTGAAAATTTGAGTTTTTAGGTGAAGTGAAGTTTAATTAATAATGCCGCGACCAAAACGATCGAATCTTTCCCGACAAAGCCGTGATGCAAGAAGAATACGAAATACTGCAAATGAAAGGACTGAAGAAGAACAAGAAATTGCACGTGAACAGCGCCGCGATAGTATGGCTCGACTTCGTGCTTCTCAATCACGAGAGCAAAGTGAAGCAGCCCGTGAAACAGTCTGGGTGGGCAATGCAGAATCGTCGAGCGAACAACAGAGGTCAACAAATAGATAATTTGCGACGCAGAACAAGATATTTATCAAGATAATTTTTATCCCTATAATATTAAAAGTAGGGGTAGGGTAGGGGTAGGATAGGGCGATCCCTACCCTATGGTAGGGGTAGGGAGGGAAGTGGTAGGGATAGGGTAGGGGTAGGGGTAGTGGTTGTGGTAGGGGTAGGGGTAGTGGTAGGGGTAGGGGTAGGGTAGGGTAGTTGTTGTTGTTCAATTCCTTCTATTTTGATATCTTTTTTGAATGTTTCTTTAACTTCAATACGCTCTTTGAAACAGGACAACGTCTGTCGGGTCAGCTAGTAATATTATAAAAGAAGAAAAAATTACATCTTCAAATCCACTGGAAATATTTTTGCTTGATATATGGGCATCAAATATGAATATTCAAAAAACAGTTAAATACAGTCTAGAATGTGTTCAAAATGCAAAAAGAGACTACAATCCAAACTTATTAAAAAACGATATATTATGTGAACTGGATGTCAAATATAGAAACTGGTTTAAAATATTTACAGATGGATCAAAGAGTAATAGTACAGCTGGCGCCGCATTTTATGACTCTTTTGCTAAGTACGGAGAATGCTATAAAAACGTATCTACGGTGTCTATAATGTCGATGGAATTATTTGCTATATCGGAGGCCTTGAGTTACATTAAATATCACATAAAAACTGACACGAAAATTGTAATATATAGTGACAGTAAAAGCGCTTTACAACATATTGTTAGCTGCGTCTTAGGAAACCGAGGTATAAGGATAGCTTATAACATTCTCCGAAAGGTCGAAGAATGTAGGGCAAACAATATCGAAGTAGTATTACAGTGGATTCCGTCACATATAGGGCTGTCGGGAAACGAGGAGGCGGACCGACTAGCTAGATTAGCTGTTTCAGACGGATCAGAAACATATATGATAACTTCATACTCAGAACTTTTACCTAAATACAAAAGAGTTTGCTATGATTACTGGGCAGAGTACTTTGATGAACGATCTAAAACTAAAGGTATTTGGTATAAAGTTATACAAAGTCAGCTTCCTCGTCTGCCGTGGTTCATGGGAGACATAGGTAGAAAACATATTGTCACTGCACACAGACTTCGTTCCGGACACATGCCACTCGGGAAATTTGCATATCTTATGAAAAAGTTCCATCTCCTAATTGCGAAACTTGCAATAAACCGGAAGACGTGTACCATGTCTTGATGGAATGTGTGCGGAATCAAGTCGAGAGGCAAAAAATTCTGGTTGAGTTAGGAGCTAATATCTTAGATTTGGGAATATTCCATTACATACTATCTAATCCGACTTCTAAAGAAGCATTTATGTTGTATGGGTTGATTCATGGGATTCTTTAGGCAGTTGTTTATTTTATCTTTAAAGTAAACAGCTGCCTGATGCGTCTTGTGGGTTAGCCTATACAATATAAATGTAATAATATAATAATCCATAGTACCTACCTAATTGTATTATAGTATCTAGTCTAGATATAAGATCGTATAGGTATATATCGGTGCCGATGCGCACTCTGGTAGGTACCTAGCTACCGACACGGGTTCGCACCTGCACCTAATTAGTTTAGTTATATTTAATACTTACCTACACAATGTTTGTGTCTTTGTTTCGTTTAATTTCTTGAGTTTTTGTTTAAGTTTAGAAGTTAAATTTTTGTTTACTGTATAGGGCTGACATAAACTATGTTTTAAAGTCCTTAAAATATAAGAAAAAAAAAAAAAAACAATGTTGTCATACCTACATAACACTAAGTTGTCAAAATCAGGAAAGTCTTGTATGGCAATTGACATTCAATACAAATGACGTAAGGTCGTCAACAAAGATCATACGAATAAAAAAATAAAAATAAAACATACGGAACCAATTATCACAAAATCCGTAAATCTCAAAGAAAGGCCGCATTTCACCTGATTCGTTGGCGGTAAATGTTTAAAAATTTATTTCAGCAAATTACATTAAATTTAAAAACCCGCTAGCGTGTGATTGGTTGGCGGTGTTATTTGACGATTTTCCTAGCCCAGCCCCTGAAGGTGTGATTTGTTCGCGGTAATGTTTGATAATTTCGGCAGGATATTTCACTGTCAAAGAGTAAGCTTACAGATGAGTAACTACCTACTTCCTAGGTATGTACACCAAGGTAATGTGAAGTGAAACCAGGACTGTGGGCCTCGTACAAAACGCGCTGGTGGAGTGGGTGGTAGGTAGGTTAGCATTAGGTTAATACCTGTAAAGTTACCTACTTACCAAACAGAAAAATCCAGCAAATAGTTTTTAACACGTTTTCTGCGGGCGTCGTACAAAGCGCTCTAGGGCAGTAGGTAGGTAGGTTTGCATTAGATTAGATTACATGTAAAGTTACCTACATAACAGACAGGAAAGCAGAAAAAAGTTTTTTTAACGCATTGCCTGCAGGCGTCGTACAAAGCGCGCTAGGTACTAGGTGGTGGTGAGTAGGTGAGTAGGTTAGCGTTAGGTTAATACCTGTAAAGTTACCTACCTACCAAACAGAAAAATCCAGCTTAGTTTTTAACACGATGCGTGCGGACGTCGTAAAAAGCGTACTCCCCTAGAGTAGGTAGGTAGGTTAACGTTAGATTAATACCTGTAAAGTTACCTAATTTCCAAACAGAAAAAACAGAAAATAGTTTTTTAACACGTTGTCTGCGGGCGTCGTACTAAGCGTGCCAGGGGAGTAGGTAGGTAGGTCAGCGTTAGGTTGACCGACTTACCAAACAGAAACACATGCACGAAAGTAGGTAATAGGTTGGTAGGCATTTATTGAGTTGTTTTTGTGTCCTTTCTGAACATTTTCATCATAAGGTCAAGGACAAAGTTCAACAAAATCAGCTGTTTTAGGGTCGCCTCATAAGCGTTTGAGTAGCTATTATAGGAAAACTTTGCAAGCCATTATCTCAGTGAAAAACAATAAAATCGAAATGTCGTAAAATAAAATATTGTTGACCCTGGGGAGTAGATTGTCCCCCTTTCGGGATGATACCCCAATTCAAAATCTTTCTGTATGACGTGCGTATCGGAGGGCAGTTTTCATTTCATCGGCTTACTTAGATTTTCTGTCTTATCTACTTTAACAAAGAAGCTATATTTGTATGACGTGCTTTTGACAAATGATAGCTAACAATATATGCCACTGTTTTCAAAATGCATAGTACGGCGCGCGATCCCGCAGCAACACAAAAATTCAAAAATGTATCCTTTGTATAGTTGATCGAAGGTGAGTGCCGTTAGAAGGGCTTTCTTTATGGTTGCGAAACTAACACACCTAACTACCTTCGTTGTGGTAATCCCTCCCAAATTTGGGAGAAGCCTATATCCTGTGGTCAACTTGAACTTCATGAATAGTGACTTCTTAGCCTGATGTTCGAATTTTTCCGTGGCCCAAAGGCCTTGTGACATGGCTAGAGACTAGATAATATGAAGAATACCTATCGATTCATGTAGAAGAACGGTAATTTTCACGTACATCACGTTGCATCGGTGAAGGCACTGACGCGACGGCGTTTCGACTCCATAAGAGAGTATTCATCAGGGTGAGTAAACGCGACGTTCTCTGATGAAGACTCTCTTAAGGAGTCGAAACGCCGTCGGTACCGGTACGTGAAAAATTACGATTTTTCAATATGAATGAGTTAGTTTAATAAATAAAATACCTATCGATAATCAAAAAACTCTTAGTAGTATTAAGAGCTAAATTACCTTGTATGAGACGAGCAAGCGCCCTTATCAGAGAACGTCTTAGGACAGTACTGACATGCATAAGGCCGCTCGCCGGTATGCCGCCTCTCATGTCGCAACATGTTTGAACGTTGCACGAACACCATGGGGCAATACGAACAGGCGTGTTTAGGACCCTCGTGGATCATAACATGTTCTCGGAAGGAATCACGTTTCTGAAAAAAAAACGGAAATATAAAACTATCACGATTTCTTATCGTGAAAGGCATATTCAAAATTTAGTAGGTTCCAACCTCCATCTTTGGAATCCAAGCCAACCTCAGCTACCCGTGGTGCATCCTGCTGTATATCATATGTGGGTCTGGCGGTGAGCTGATAGCACAGCCTAACACTAGCAAAGCTAAATCTCTGACCTCTGTATTTCTTATAGGGGATGCCTATGTCCAGTGGACTGAATAGGCTGGTGTTGTGTCGTTACCTTGAAAATCTTCCCACAGTAGCTACATTTATAATCCTGTTTATTTGGCGCGTGTTCCTGCCGATGGAGGTATAGCGACGATTTGTACTGGAATGATTTGTCGCAATCTCGACACTGGAACGGATGCCGGCCCGGGTGGAAAAGTAGATAATGGATCTTTCTGTAAGAAAATAAATTATTTTGAGAGATAATGAGAAAAGGAACTTTCGTCAAATAACGACGATGTTGGTTCCTTTGTTCTCTAAATTTTATCAGCTAGAGTTTTCGGTAACCAGCCCATATATGGTAGAATAGAATATTAGCAGCGTCTGATATTTGTGCTGCTAATATTTCCTGACACAGGCCCACACCAAGAAAGTATAAATCATCTAGAATAGATTAAAAGTATAGTTCTGGCCCAAATCCAATGGCTGTAAAAGACGAGAAAGATGACATTACTTTTGAACGATATCTAAAGGAATATTTTTTTACACAAAAGTAGTCAAGCCTTTAACCACTATCGCACATGAAACAGGTGAAGATGTGGTCTAAGATGGAGCATGCTTGCAGAGTATTCGCTCTGGATTTGAAGACTCCGAGATTGTACTGATCCGGTAAATAAAAAGAAATGTTTATTAAAGCTTACAAGATTTTTTCAGTGACTCACTTTTAAACCTCCAGAAATTAACAATCAAGTTGCTCATTTGCAGATTTATAATTTCACTTACATACCTACCTAAAAATATTACTTTTTAACGGGCTAACTCCTATCCTACTGTAAACCTTTGATGTGCCCAAAATTGGGCTCAAAGTGTTATACTAATCATCCATGTACCTAATAATAAGAATGCAATAAATAAATGAAGATGAATATGAATGACTATGTTTTTTACCTTTCATCAGCAGTATGGAGCAGCTGATTGCAAAGGCTGCAGGTAAATCTGCTAGGGCCATGCGCTTGGGTCGTATGTGCACTGCAAGACCGCTGGCTTCCAAACTCCTTGCCGCAAAACTGACAGGGAAACACCTCTGTACGCTTCTTCTTAGCATGGAATGACTGAAAACAGAAAACAAAATCAAAATCTGTTTATCCATTTGGGAATCCACAGACAGATACATTTACAGTGAAAACACTGTGAAAGTCTGGTAACTGGAAAACAAAATGAATGAATGAATGAACACTTTATTGCGTGAAACATACAAAAAAACACAATTACATTTAAAAATGGTATAATGGGCGACCTCAACTCCCAGGCAACCTTTGGATATAGCAAGCTATAAAAACTAAAACAAACATAGGGGATGGCAGCACAGTTTAAAAACAAACTTATACATACCTACACAAAATAACTAAACTTTGTAAGCAAATTTTAAATCAATACATGGAAAAGAACTGGAACATAAATTAACATAACATATTGGCTACTTTTTATCAGGATATCATCCTATCACGCAAGCGAAGCCGCGGGCGGTAGCTTAAATGTATCACCTTTAAATGCAGCTGAAAGGACTTCTTGTGACTGAATGGCTTGTATTTACAGCTCTCTAGGGAACAGAAGACTCTCTGTGCCTCAGGATGCCTAGATTCGAAGTGGCTCCGGACATCATCAACATTCTGGAAGACTATGCAGCAGTAACAGCATTTGAGGACGTATGAGCCAAGGGTGTTCTCATCCGTCCCTGTGTGTTTAGTGAGGTAGTGGTGTATAAACCAAACCTGGAATAAGAGATAGATTTTATATTATAAGAAAAAAAACAGTTCCACCAAAACCATAATTTTTTTTAGAGTAACATTAGGGTTAGGTAGTTTTGAATATTATTTCAGCACTCTTTAAATAAATAAATACATGTTTATTTAAATCTTCACAAGCATCTCGTATAGGTACATTTTGTAGGTGGTAATTTTTTTATACAGTCCAACAGTTAAACTAAACTTAGTTATAATGTACTATCAGCGACAAGTCTACCTTACTAATTTTAAAACAGTTTCGCTTGCAAGCAGTTTAGCTATTTTCTTTGTCCACTTATTTTGACCAATCGGAGATACAACATCTGTTTCTTTTTGAGAAAGCTCTGTTTTTATGACTCTTCGAATTTAAGTATATAGATAAATAAATAAATAATGCGGGACATAATCACACAGTATCATGTAGCCCCAAACTAAGCAGAGCTTGTACTATGAGAACCACATGATTGATATACTACACATACAGTTTTTTTTAGTATATACATACATATCATACATCCACCCTTAATATGGTAAGGTAGCTGATAATACCTTTATCACTTGTAGCTGATAGTACCTTTATCAGTCCACACGTGGACATAGACCTCTCCTAAATAAGAAGGGGAATATGTTCATACAATACCCCACATTTGGGTTGAGGATCGCAGGGCATAGCTTCTCGCAATGCTGCTGCCCGTCAGCAGCTTGCAGGGGATTGGATAACTATTATATATTACTCGTATTACTAGTTTATCCAGTACTTAATTCAATACTAAACCAAGAAGTGTATCTTTCTGATCAACTGTAGACATGATGGCTGGTAAAAGGAAATGGTTGAGAAGTGTTGTTGGATAAGGGCAAAGAGATGATGAAGTGTCACTTAAGCTCCAGAACCAGCCAGGTACAAGCAACTCAAGGAAACACACTTTGCCCAACCGTATTGTACACAACTGGAATAAGCTTCCAGATACTCTAGTTAGTGCTCCATCAGTGAACTCGTTTAAAAATAGACTGGACAAATACTTAAAGTGCACTGAAAAATAACCCCAATATACACATATCAGCTTTGGAGCTGGATTAAAATAATAATAACAATAATAAATTCTATAAATGACCAAATTTAATGCTGCAAAATACCTTATCACTGAAGAGTTCATCACAGCTCTCACACTTATAATAATCCTCGGTATGCTTCTGAAAGTGCACCTTCACTTGATGAGTTTCCCGATCTGTCTCATTCCAAAACAATGTCGGGCAATATCTACACTTGAACCCCAAGTGAGGGCTGAAGCAGTTATCATACTCTATCACATCCCAGTGTTCTGTCAGATGTTGTCTGGTGTTCTCTCTATCAACAAACTCTTTCTCGCAGAACTGACAGATCCATAAATCCTCAAAATCACCCAACTCCTCTCTCTCATGCTGTTCCAACTCAGCATAGCTATCGAAATTGGTAGCGCAGACTCTGCATATGTATGTTGAGGCTGATCGAAAACCATGCATCTTCATCATGTGTTGCATGAATGTGCTAAGAGTTGTGTATTCAGTTTTACAAAGCTCACAGTCAATGGACACCATACAATCAGATTCGGTTATGCCATAGTTGATTATAGACACCTGAGGCATAACATTTGAGTTGATCTCATTCAAGGTGTTATTGACATAATCGAAGTAACATTTCTGCATCATTATCATTTCTACTTGTGTAGTATCAAAGTCGGTGTCCCCTGTATAGTTCTTAATGAGTTCGTTAGACTCGGCATCTGTGTTCGCAGGGTTCACATCTTGTTCATTCTTTTCACCATTTTCAGGGGTAACATCATCATCGGCAGTGGCGGCATGCTCTTCAGCTTCACTCGAGACTTCTTCCTTAATCATCTCAGTTACAAACTCATGAGTCATTAAATTAGTAATTTCTGCATTGTCTTTTTCCACTAATCTGTCTGGCTTCTTGTCCAGGTCTAGATAACCAAATTTCTCATAACCTTTGAGCTGATTTTCTATGAACTCCATGCTGATTTCAGCGCCTTTCACTGGGAAGTTCCAGTCCTTTCCAGATATAAGGGGTGCTAGGCATTTTAACGTGAGGTGATGGTAAGCCATGTAGTGATTTGAAAATGTTTGTATGTCATTGGACTTCGTGCAGAGTTTACAGTAGTACTTTAGCTCTTCATTATGGTCCAACTCCCAGAAACACTCCTCATTTTGGCAGGAAGCATTTGTTACACTGTGTTTTTGAAACAAATGTGAGTTGTAATCATCACCATCACTGAGTCGAGTGTAGCACAGCCGGCAATGGACAAGCCGATGTATAACACTGAAGTGTTCCCGTAGCTCGGCTTCAGTAGTGAAGGTCTCGGGGCATTGGGAACATTGCCATGGAATATGAAACTTTAAGTGAGCAAACCATGATTCACGATCAGGCACAAAGTATCTGTAATACAAATTGTTATTCATCAAGGTACCGTACCAATTTTTGTAATAATTGCTTGCATTCCTGTGATTATTATTGGGACAAGTAATATTGCTGTTAAATTCAGTAAAAAGGATACTTTACATATAGATAACCACAAGACACTTACACACCAACATCAGCCTATTCAGTCTACAGCTGAACATAGGCCTAAGGGGATATATATACTATCTTCATGCTAGGCAAGTGGGTTGGATTGAAAGGCTGCACATGCCACAAACCACCGCCCGCCAAAGCCTTACTTGATATGCAGCAGGGTGTACCCTAGGCAAGTAAAGTTGACTTGGTTTCCAAAGATGGAGATTGGGACCCTTACACCCCAAGATACTAGATTATACAAACAGGAGAACAAAAGTATTTTACCTGCATATCCCACAGAAATCCTTTTTATGATTGACCACATAGTGAATAACTATTTTAGTCTTGTGCAAGAACCATTCAGGGCACAGTAAACAGCTGTACGGACCATTTGGATTTAAGTCTTTTAGATACAGCCAAACATCAGTAGGTCTTGCAACGGTGACAGGTGTGAAATCCTCCTTGAATTGTAGCTCTATGGTAACATCACAGTCTTTTTTGCTTGAGAAAGACTTCTTTTTGCGGGTTCTACTCTCACTAACTGGCAAGATTTCAACTTCATAATCAGACTTCTTTTTCGACGCCAACAGGGATAATGGCTCATCGTCAGAGTCGTCCGACGACATGGCTATGTAAAAAAGGTTTCGAAATAATAATTATTAACAGGCAGATATTTTTAAGAAGTAAGGATTCACCTCAGTTTGTATTACGAGTACAATGTTAAAATCTTCAATCAATCTCGGTTGCCTGAGTCGGCAAACATGAGTCAAAAGTTTTTTTTCTTTCTATGAAGAAATTCAAGAATATCCCATAGATTTGCTAATGAAATGAGAGTTAAACACTAGAAAACGGAGAAAAATTAAAATTGAAAACTAAAACTCGCCTTCTCGTTCTTCTTTGCCACAGTGTTGCCGGCGGTCAAACCAAAGAGTAAAGTAGACCATATAGGGTCAAACAGCAGTGTTGCCGTTTTTTATTTGGAGAAAATGCTAAATAACTTTTAAAAATGCTAAATAAAATGCTAAAATCTAAATTTTATTCCCGAATTGCAAACTGAAGTGGTCAACTGTAAAAATAGATGCATATTCCATTATAAATAACGCAAGAAATGACTCTGCTCTTTGTGTATTAAGATTAATTTGCATCGTAGCATCATTACTTTCCATTGACCCTTCACATATTGCATGTCTTGCGGTGTGTTGTTTCAGTAAATTTCAGCTATTATGTTACACTTACAAAATATACATTATGTTAATCTCTGTCATCTTTTCCCGCTGTTCGCACAAATTTTTTTCTGGAGCCGTGATATTATATTAACACATCAGATTAAAATTAGACGTAAAAATAACGAACACTGCACTTGATCGTTCGTAGCAAATTAACAATCGCTAAGCAAAAGATAAACATAAATTTCGGGGAAGTCCTAATTCCTTTAGAGAGAGTTCCCATGATTGAATAAACTACTTTAAGTTAAAAAAACAATTGAATTCCTCACTAAGTTGGTACCGTTAAAAAAAATGTAAATCATGAAATATGCTAAATGCGAATTTTTCAAGCTAACAGACCCGTCACGTCACCCGCGGCCGTCCGGTGCGGTGCGGCCCGTGTGTGGTGGCACAGATAGGATGTGACATCCCATTTTTTTTCAATGTATTATCTAGGAAGTGTTACGTTCCACAGTAGTAAAATGAAAAGAAGTAATAGATGTCGTGATATCTACTGCAAACTTCTGAAAAGAGTTTTTGATTTCAGATATTTTATATCGCCTTTGTTTCGTGCGATCTGCCTGTCGTGGGCATTTAACAAGAGTTAAGTGGTTGCTGCACGCTTGACATGAATGAAGTAAGCCCAGTGGGTGGCGTTATTCATATTGATTCCTTCTGTTCTGTGGTTTTACATGTGGTCTTGAGGGGCTCGCCTCTTTATCTCGGATAATAAATCAACGATTTTATGAATGAAAAAGGCAAATCTGTTCTAGATATAACAGAACCCTTAGTGGTTAATATTTTACTGATGTAACTTATGATTATGATTAATTCAAGAGTAAAACAACTGTACGCTGAATGTAAGGTTTCATGGGAAAAAACTAACTTTTCTCTAATATGCAGACAGACGATAAGGCATTTAAAATGAAAAAAAAAAGACGTGTGGCACTCGGGGACTGCCGCGGTAAAGCTATTGCATAGCATTTTGTATCAACTTATGCAATTATAATTATTTATTTATTTTATTTATGCAGTATTTCTTTTTCTTTGATATTAATTCAAGTTAAACTTTTTGAGCGTGGTGACCGATAAGAAAACAATTTTTATTCTTTTATTAAATAAAAATACGTCTAGTTGCACGCACACAAACACCGTGTCGAAGACTGTCGAAAAGAAACGACGTTAGACAATGCACGGCCTTCAAGCCACACCTCCGTGCCCGTCGGAGTGGGGAGCGTGAGGTTTTTTTTCGTTACGGAATTTCTGGATTCGGTCCCCGCGCTCAAGGCCCTCGATAGAAGCTATGCAATAGCTTAAAAACTCTTTATAAAACATTTTTAACCGTCCTCGTCCCACTGTTAGGCAAAAGTCTCCCATAGACTTTCAAATATCTCTGTCCCGAGCTACCTTTTACGCCACCCTCTTTTGAAGGCATCGAACTCTTTCTATCCTCGACCGATCCCGACGCCGATGTCCCTTAGGTATCCAGGCTGTGATGATGGTCGCCCACCTATACGAAAGCATCCGGCTGACGTGACCACCCAATCCCATCTAAGCCTGGCAGTCTCATCTCGATCGGTTGGTTTGAGACCGCGAATGCTACGGAACATAGCTCTCTGGCAGACTTTCAGTTTGGACTTCTGCGCCTCAGTCTGCGACCTTGTCTCAGCTCCGGCTAGGTTAGAACCTGCAATACACATAATGATGAGTTTGCGCTTAAGAGCCAGAGGAAGGTTACCCTGCGTCTGTGCGAGTGTCTGCATGGACCAGTAGCACTTTCAGGCGTTTTCGATGCCACGATCGATTAAATTGATTTTATTGAAGTGGTTTCAATGACTCAAGTTTTTTTTTCGTGAGATATTGAGGATGTACCGAGTCATTTACAAATGAAGGTGATTGATCTCGAATCTGCTCTCTGATGATGCTCTCAAAAGCTCTTTCTAAGAAATCAGTGATCTTTTTAAATGTTTTTGGCAGCTTAACCATCTGATTTTTATGAAATGAAAAGGTTTTTTCAGCAGTTCATTAACATTATTGGTAGAACTTATTTAGCCAACAAACCTTTTCATTTGTCAACTATAGAAAAAATAAATATGATACATAACATAAATAGATACATTTTCTCATATCACAGACAAACATTTGAGAGAACATTTGAAAAATGGATTTTGGTGGTTATTTTTCTATCTATAAAGCTCAAACATACAATTAGGAATAAGAATTGCCTTTATTTAAAAAAAACGTTTTTTGTTTTTTCTATGGGATATGTTTCTTCTATCACAAGTGCGGCCCGCACTTTCTTTATTTTGCTACCTTATGACCCGTACCTGCCAAAAGGTTGCCGACCGCTGGTCTAAATAGTCCGAAATGCACCAACGGCTGGAAACCAACATTTAGCATTTTGCCGTCTTGACAGTAAGTAGCCATAGACTACAGATAATTAAAGGTTTGAAAAGAGTTTCAAGCAAATTGTAACGTTCCGTTCATAAGATTGAGTACTTTCGTTGTAAATAAAGGACGCATCTATCAATAACCCCACCGAAGAGGACTTGAGTCTCGTTAATATACGCAATGATATCGCACCCCTAGAACAACACGGAATTATGTCGAAAAACTACTTTTTTCAGAATCGTTGAAAAACCGTTATCTGCTTATGTATCGGATTCGAATATGCAATAAAGTCGATTTTGAGATTTTTCGACATAATTCCGTGTTGTTCTAGGGGTGCAATATATTACAACCGTTCATATGCTATATTACTTTTGTTGTAAATATAGGTCGCATCCTCAGACTAACTTTATAAAATTTAAATTGTATTAAGCTAGTCTGAGGACGTATCTATCAATAACCCGACCTAAGAGGGCTTTAGTCGGGTAAAAATACGCAATGATTTATTAGAAACGTGGACGCATAGAACAAAAATACGCAATGATATAATAGAACCATAAACTATGGTATTAGAAACATAATTTAAAAAAAAATACTCTTACAAATCGGACAGCTTTTAAATGAGATTAGTTTTATGAAAATAATTATTTTTTTAAAATTATCTTGTAGTCGTCAAATGCTGCGTAAAATGCTTCCGAGGCCCTAAAACCATTTCGTGGCAGCCATTTTATAGATTGGAAGTTTGTCTATGGCCTATTCCAAAGAAAGGTGAAGCTAAACAAAAGGGTAGCATGTAGATAGCATTTTACGAAAATAATAGTAAAATCCGCAATAATTTCATAATAGAATAGTAAATAAAAAGTGAATTGTGAGTGAAGTTACAAGTTACAACAGACACGTAATAAACAGATCCTAAAATGAAGCACAATGCATCGTGTAATGGTGGCCATTATGGGCAATAATTATGGATATTGGCATACTTACAGCTTTACGGACCATCAAATGTATCTATAAAATGTAATTCTGATTGTTTACGTTAGTGTAGGACTGCACAATATGTGAAAATTATTCCTTGAGTTTTTTGTGTTTTGGAACTGAATCGTGCCCAGTGTTATTTCCCACACGAAACGAACCATGGCCCAGAACCAGGGAGAGGTTCAAGTTGGCACTCCTAATCAACCCGTCAAAGATAAGGACATCTATGCTTGCCTCCCAGATATACGAGTGAATGGACCTCTTGGAGCTGACGAGCAGTGTCCGGGAGGCGAGGAATTGCGTTGGCTTCCTGCGCAGGCCACGGACAGGGACCTGGTGATGTATTTACGTGCAGCACGGTCGATGGCTGCGTTTGCCGGTATGTGTGATGGTGGCTCCCCTGACGATGGCTGCGTTGCCGCCAGTCGCGATGACACCACCATCAATGCCCTTGATGTACTACATGACTCTGGCTATGACCCGGGCCGGGCGCTCCAAGCCCTTGTCAAATGCCCAGTCCCAAAAGGAATTGAGAAAAAGTGGTCAGAAGAAGAGACAAAGCGCTTTGTCAAAGGAATCCGCCAGTTTGGTAAGAACTTTTTCAAAATAAAAAAAGATTTACTGCCTCATAAAGACACAGCAGAATTAGTTGAGTTTTATTATCTTTGGAAGAAAACTCCAGGTGCTAGTAGTAACAGACCACACCGTCGAAGACGCCAGGCCTCTTTGAGACGTGTGCGCAACACTAGAAATTCCCGTGCAGGCACCCCTAAGGAGCAAACACCAGAGGCTATACCGACAGTTCAAGACACAAATGGTTCTAGACCTTCTCCTAATCCGAAGGAAGCTGGAGAGATGAGCTCAGTCACTGAAGATGAAAATTCTGAAGAGGACAGTGATTCCAGAGACACTGGTGATTTGGCTAAAGCAGACAATGGAAGGGTAGAAAACCCTGATGACTCCCCAAGCAGAATGCGCACAAGGAACAAATCTAAAGAACAAACTACTCCAGTTAAGAAACCCCAAGAAGAAAGTGATAGTGACTCTAAAGTCAAAAGCAAACCTCCTAAACCTGCACCTGCTGTTCAAAGTACAAATAACAATGTTATTGAAAAGGTTCTTTCATCACCTGTCAGTAAAGATGTCAAAAAGAAAGTACCTGCTGCAAATGGTAAAGTAGATGTATCAAAGGTAAAGAAACGTCTTCCAGATGACTCTAACAAACCTGAAGGCATTATGGATGGAGACCTACAAATGAAGAAGAAAAGAGCTGAAAATCCACCTGAGAGTCCTTCAGAGAGTCTTACCAATGACAGTTTCTCTGCCATGGATGAATCTGAGGCTCCAGAGCCAGAGCCAGAAGCATGTGATTTTAGTTTCAATAAGACTGATAAAGAAAATTCTGAACAATCTAAAGAGTCGGAGCAAGTGGAACAACCTGCAAAACAACCTGAACTATTAGTGAAAGTTGAAGCCAACCCTGATACTGTGATGAAGGTAGAAAAAGACCCTATGCCCCCAGTGTTCAAACCTGTGCCTGAGAAAGATGATAGCAATAGAACTGCTTTAGACTTGAAAACCGATTCTAATGTACCCAAGAGTCTTGAGAGTATCGAATCACCTAGACCCCTACCATTACCGAATACAATATTCCCTAAAACAGAACTCATTATTCCCAAGGTTACACCAATGGTAACTGATTCAATGGAAAAGATAAAGATCAAGGAAGAAATAGATATGGATGATCAGCCACATAACTTACAAAAAGAAGAGTTCCAAAAAGATCCATTATCACATAACTTTCCTGGACATCCTATCAGTCAACCTATGAAGCCACTCAATCTGGAGAACCCCAACAACTTTTTCATGAAAGACAGTCACATGTTCCAACCTAAACTTACTCATAACATTAAAATTGAAGGACAACATAATATTTTCAATCCAATGAACATAACAAAAGATAGTTCGATGATGAGAGGTCCCAAAGACTATACAACTGGCATGCCACCATTCTCATATCCCGCAAATATGAACTTTGGGAGTGATCCTAATAAGCATAATCAGCACATGAATCCATTGAAGACTGTGATAAAATTGGAACCTAGAGATGAATCTGGTGAAATTAAAAATACAAATACCCAAGAAATATTCACAGCTACTATTTCATCTGGAAGTAAAATGGACTCACCAAATACACCCCGTTTAGACACCATGCAAAGGATAAGTCCTTCACCCAGTAATCCTCGAGGATCTCCTGCAGCACCCACTGAACATCCATCGTCAGTTAGCATTGAACCAATTTCTCCAGCTAATACTCAAGAAAAAGAGCCTGAAGAAGATAAGCAACCAACTGATCTAAAAACTCAGCCAGATCAGAGACCTAAAGTTGACCAAAATACACCCAACAGTGGAATGAGAACCCCAGCATTCCCACACCCAATAAGACCAGACAGTCTTGGCTTAAGATCTACAGAAGCCTCCACACCTGTGACAGGCCAAAGCATGCCACCACCAGCTTTAAGTCAAGCATCCATCACTGGCCTATTACCACCTGGACCTTTGATTTCTATGGGAAGTGACTCTAATATTGGGCCTTATGGATTTATGCCCACATCACTTTATGGTCATCCTGGTCATCCTGGCCACCCTGGCCACCCTGGTCATCCTGGTCACCCTGGTCATCCAGGCCATTCAGGCCATCCTGGTCATCCAGGCCTAGAAAAGCCTGGTTCAATGCCACCATTGATGCAACAAATACCTCCATCTCATGGTCTGGCAAGTAACAATATTCTTCCACCACAAGCTAATCAAAACGATGCCATGCCTCAGGATTTGAAAATCAAACAAGAAATGCCAGATAACATGCCTGCAAATCTGTCTACTCAATCTAGTGCTGATCCTTTGCAGTCACTAAAAGAAGTAAAAGTTCCAGGATATCCAATTGGAAGTGCAATAGCTCAGCATTTAACCACTGAAAGGGACAGAGAATCAATATCAAGTGTTGAAAACAGTAGTAGACCTCCAAGTCAACCAACTAATGAAAATTCTAATGCACCAAGTGCATTTTTGGGACCAAGAATAGAAAGCATAAAGAAGGAACCAGATTTCTTACACCAACCTCACATTACACCTGTTACCACGAGTCAAGGAAGTGTAACAGATTCAAGTACTGCCCCTCCAATCAAAAGCCCACATACTCCTACGCCTATCAAGAGCCAACCACGGGAGCTGAATGGAACTCCAGGTCATGGACCACATCCGACCACCACTACTTCGCCATTCTCAAGGCATTTAACCAGTCCTTCTCAACCACGGCAAATATCAGCTTCGCCTGTGCACACTCCAGTGTCTCACTCTGCTCTAAACCTAATGAATCCAAGTCCACTCTCTATACCATCTACTATGCCGGGGCCTATAATGCACTCTGGTCAGCAAGGACATCCCCATCCGCATCCTTTCGCGTCTCCCCTTCATCCCCACCATCCTTTACTACATCATCCCTCAATCTTTCAACTTTCCGCTGCTGCAGCTGCTCACGCCATGCATCCTTACTATCCTCACCCACATCCAGGTTATTCAATGCCTTATCCATACCCCTACGGGCCACTGCCCCAGCCGCATCCGATACCGCCTATGCATCCGTCGGTGAGCGTTGCAGGAAGACATGAGCCAGTAAAACCGACGATAGAGTCCACGACGATGCTAAGTTCTCATCACAGTCACAGCACGAGCTCCTCTGTCACCATGAGATCTCTAAGAGAAACGTCAGAAAGTAACGAGGATCCACGGAATCCCAACGCAACTACCGAGAGACATCAACTCCATGAAACGACAATGACCCATAATCACTCGACAAGTCACCACAGTTCTGTGCATACGAGTACTGAGAAACAGCCGCCTCACGCTGGGGGAGGCACTCACCACACACTGTCTATCTCCCACTCAACTTCAAGCAGTTCATCGCAATCGATACAGCACAAGATTCAGAACCAACAGAAATCGTCGTCTCATTCGAGCTCGCCGCATCATTTGTCAGCCAGCGTATCTCAGAGCACGAGCTCATCTTCCAACGTCAACGTTACGAACAACCACACGCATCATCACACACATCACCTGGCTCATCACCCAGAAAGATTATCACCTGCCGATTCCATGTTACTTAGACACCATCCTAAGATGCTTCCTGGTAATCCTAACCATCTTATGATCCAACCTCCCTCGATGGGCCACCACATGGGCCTAGGACTACCTCCCGGCCCCGGGCCGAGCTCTATTGAAAGCCTTCGATTGCACGCCCAAGCCGCCGCTGGATTGCAACATCCGAGACCTGGTTCACCACACCAGTTGCCACACGGCCATCCACATTTACGAGGGCATCCACGACCGATTCCCGAAGAGAATCCAGAGCTAAAGCTTGAAACTCAATCGCAACCCGAGGAGGAGGAGATCCCGAGTCCCGCGCATATACCGCACGGTCCTAGCCCCGAACCGAAAATAGAAGACACAGAGTGCCACAGATCACAGTCGGCGATTTTCCTCAGACACTGGAATCGCGGCGACTACAACTCGTGTACGCGGACGGATCTCATATTCAAACCCGTCCCGGAGTCCAAGCTGGCTAGAAAGCGAGAGGAGAGACTGAGAAAGCAAGCCGAACGAGATCGAGAGGAACGAGAGAAGATAGCGCAACAGGCGCACAGAAAGATAGCGACGCCGGAGAAACCGGAGACGAAACCGCCGTCGCGGGGCGCCATCGAGACGATATCGTCGCCGTACGACCGGTTCCAGCGGCCGCCCGGCTACCCCGACTCGCCCGCGCTGCGGCAGCTCTCCGAGTACGCGCGCCCGCACGCCGGCTTCAGCCCCGGCAACCTGCCGCGCCACTGCATGGACCCCATGCTGCAGTACCAGCTCAGCTCCATGTACGGCGCGGCCGGCGCGCGCGAGCGGCTCGAGCTCGAGCACCTCGAGAGGGAGAAGCGCGACCGCGAGATCCGCGAGCTGCGCGAGCGCGAGCTCAACGACCGCCTCAAGGAGGAGCTGCTCAAGAACAACGTGGGCCCGCGTGCGCTCGACCCGCGCGCGCTCGACCCGCACTGGCTCGAGATGCACCGCCGCTACGGGATGCCGCCGCCGCCGCCACAGGGTGCGATCCCCGTCCAGTTCGGGCTGTACCCCCCTGGACACGGGCCGGCCGCGCTCTCGCAGCTAGAGCGCGAGCGGCTCGAGCGGCTCGGCATCCCGCCAGCGCAGCAGCCGGGCCAGGGAGCGCAGGTACCCACCTCCTCGGGCGGCGGCCACCACCCTCACCACCCGCACCCCGGCGTCGCGGCCGCGCAGCTCGAGGCGGCAGAGCGGCTGGCGCTGGCCGCGGACCCGATGGTGCGCCTGCAGATGGCGGGCATCAGCCCCGAGTACCACGCGCACACGCACGCACACACGCACGCACACAGCCACACGCACCTGCACCTGCACCCGGGCCAGCAGGCGGCGGCGGCGGCGCAGCAGGAGGCGCTGGGGCTGGCGGGGCACCCATACCGGCACCTGCACCCGGAGCTGATGGGCCGGCCCTACGCGGAGCAGCTGGCGCAGCAAGCGGCGGCGCACGAGCAGCTGCAGCGGCAACTGCTGCTGGAGCGGGAGCGCGGCTTCCTGCACCCGCAGCACCACGAGGAGTTCATGCGCCAGCAGCGCGAGCGGGAGCTCAAGGTGCGCGCCCTCGAGGAGGCGGCCCGCTCCTCGAGGCCTTAGTGCCCGGACTTGTTTATGTGACGAACTGATGTAAATTATTTATTGTGAAGCGTACCCCATGTGCGAGTTTCGGTTTCTATTTTTATAGTTGCATGGTCGCATAGTATGCTTGGTTTCCATGCTCAAATTTTTATTTTAACAACTAGTCATAATTAAATTTTTTATTTGTGAATGATATTGAGTCACGGTATTTTGTGTAGATCGTGTAGATTAAATTATTATTCTTTGTTAATTGAAGTGGTCAGTGGAAAAGCTGGATTCTACTGATAATGTATGATTGTGTAAAATAATCTAAAATAAGCAATATAATTGTTACTTACTGGTTAACAATGGGTAATGGAATATGAGTTGAACTAAGCTGCAATATCAGTAGATTTCAGTTGACTTATTACAAATAGATAATAAAGGGTACTACTTGGTTTACATTCTTGTGAATGAACCACATGACAACTGTAATTACTTTCAATGTAAATTACATTGCTTTTTTTATATTCATGACAAATTTTAAGTAAGATTATGTGTTTTAAAGTAGGATTTTGCCTTTCTTATCGGCCTTCGTTACCTTTACTGTTCGACAGCCACACTTATTTTAACGCTTTGAGGGCTGAAAACACAAATGTGATTCTGCACGTCGTCCTCCTCCAACCAGGAGCCAACGTGTTAAGAAATTAGGAACATTGTAAACCATAATGTACCTATGTAATTTATTTTTGAAATAATACTAGTTCTCTTTTAGTAACGAACTGTTATATTTATTTACATTGCTTCTTAATTACAAAATATTTCTGAATCATTATTATCTCACATATCAATTAATTGTGGTAATTTAGCTGTGAGAAAATGTACCTACCTAATGATGTTGCGTTCAAATTAATATTGAATGAATGCAATAATTTATTTACTAAATAATTACTTAAATGAAAGGCTCGAAACCTTGTAATTGGAATGAAAAGATCATCTGGAGTGTAATTTAGTTGCAATATTGTATGTTTGCCATTTTATCTGATTCGTTCTTGGTTATGACTGCTAATAATACGGTTGGAAGTAGTTATGTATTTTATGTTATGGGCGAGAAGCGGAAGGGAAATGTGCGAATAGTTCGACTAAACATTGTAGTCGCACTATCTTTGGTTGTTTTATGGATATTGACTTGTGAATTACTATTGGTTATGGTTTCCTATTTAAGTGTTGAGCCCGTTTTGCACTGTGAAATGATCGGAGCGAATAGTCAGCTCCCTCATCATCTAAATTTTATTTAACTAGTAATTACTGGCCTCTTCGTAGAGTCCGTTACACTTGCAGTGGAAATCAGGTTTTATTCTGTTTTATAACATAACGGAATCATTGGTGTCGTAAATAGTAAACCATATCACCAAGGAAATTTTATTTTAACATATAATTTTGGCCCACGTTGTTCCTTCGAGCCGGTTCCAGGCTGCGATCAGTAACATTGTCCATGATCATGTCAGTTGTTCCTTCAAAAACTTAGAAATTATAGCCGCTTGGAGAAAGTGACTCCATCCAAAGAAGTCACGGAACGCGATATAAAGGTTCTTTTCGTAATATAGTGTGACTGTATCCAACCATTGCATATATAAAAACGCTCTCAATCAAATTCACTACAAACTAAAAGCATTTTCTTCATTTCGTAAGTCTTGTTCACTGCCTATAGGTAGGTCCCTACCTTATTAAATTTTATTGCTATTTATTATCTTTATACTTCTTGTAAATTACTTTCCTGTATTTACTGCCATTTCTTAATTTATCGTGGTGCTTATAGACGCTTTGTTAGCGGAATTATTTATGAGCAGTCATGAACATGCCTTCAATATACTGAATCCATTGAATTTGTAATTTATTAAAGGATATTAAACTTTCTTTTGAACGTATAGGACCTAGGTGCTTTGTTTTTGACGAATTTTAGCATATTTTTTGAGGAAATAACAGCACAATGCTGTCAACTTAAATGCAAAATGTTATTTATTACACTGATGTAAGTTTTAAGTTAAGTTAGTATTAAGGTCGTGTGTATGAAATAGATTACATTTTTAGATATTCACAGAACGTCAATAACTTGTAAATCAGATTGAATTTTAAAGTCCTGTAATAATGGACTTTAAATTATTTGTAAATTATTGTAAGAAATGTCGCCCAATGTAACACCCAGTAAATCTAAATTATATTGCACCAATACTGTATAATACGAATTCCCTTACAAAATAGGCCCGTTTAGAGCCAATTTATGATATAAAATAGTTTTATTCGAGTAGAAACAGTTCACATGTCGCTTATTTTATGTTGGTCATAATAAAAAGCCGTTCGACAACTAGAGAAAATATAAGTATTATTTTTAGATACAAATTATATCTTAGTAAGAGGTTGCGTGTCGATTTAAAGTTCATTTATTTAGACAATAAGGTTAAATGGATGTCTAGTGCTTTTGTGTAATTTTTTTTTTGAATAATATATGTGAAAAATTCAAACCTTTTCTTATTTCATCTTAAAGTATCCTTTTGCTTTACAACTTTACCAAATAATTAAGGATAGGTAGGTAGGTTTCATAATGTCATCAGTAGGCTGTTTAACGTTTCATTTATATTGCAAGCCATAAAGATAATGCGTATGCGCCGCTTCGTGTCCTACTTTTACAACAATTTTCGCATAAAACCTCTACACGGTACAAAGCATCAATCAGCATCCATCTTAATGTCACTTGTCAATCTCATTTCGTTGAATTTCTTGCATTTCTATTTTACAGATTTACATTGAAATCAAACAAAATAACGTTTTACATAATTTAAGAAATCTTAAGACCTTGAGCATACTATTTTGTCTTATGTTTATTTGTTTACCATTGGTTACTAGGTGATCGATTGGTCGATAGTCTAACATTCATAAAATAAGGACGATACAAATAGTGAGAGAAACAAGGTTATAGTGAAAAAGTAAAGCAAAATGGGTCTGACCAGCAACACAGGCTTGCTAGCGACCGTGCCACAAAAGCCTCCGATAATGAAACAAGAGGTTAGTACCTAAGTTTAGTACAATTTTGGTATTCTAGAGAAAATATTCTTCTCTGGCTAAGATTTCACTTCCCAAGAACTTTACGTACAGCCGCGGTCTCCACTAAAGAACTCGTTTACCCCAACGGTTATCGGTTCTTCGGCAGATTAGCCGGCGGGGGCCCGGGACGGAAATGTTTGAAAAATGGGTTCGATTTCCGCAAACAAAGGAGTACAGGTTCAGAATCTATACCTACCCCTAGTATGAGTTGCACATCTTGCACAATACGAAAACTTTCAAAGTTTACGTTTTTGAGTTCAATTTTAAAATACCTTTTTTTTTATTATTACATAATTTTTTTGAGTGATAAACATTGCAATCTGAAAGGAGATTACACTAACTACGTTGTCCGATCAGTTTCTATTTAGAACCAGTTACACAATTTCCAAAAAACGCACATTAAAATTGAGCTCGAAAACGAAAACTGAACATTTCTCCGTATTTTGCAACTCTTTTTTGTGTAAAATATTGGTAAGTTTTATTTATGTTCTCTTACTACCTACTTCTAAGTTTTACTTGGGTATATAACTTTAACCTAAAATACATACCTACCTACAAAACGGGTGATTAAGATATTTCCTTGTGTGTGTGATCATGTGTATCAAGCCATTCTATTTTCTTTTGTGTATTGGTTGAGTTATTCGGCTTGCCTTTGGCTCGCGGCTTCGCTCGCGTTGTATAGATAAAAAAATACCCAAGTATTTTACCAGGTCACAAACTATGACGGCACGAAGTTGAGTGGAAACAAATACAAACCTTTGCATTAATAATATCAGTGTGATTTCAGAGTAGCATAGACCTACGATGCGAGGTGACTCCAGCGCCGTTTATGTTGCGTCCTTACGCAGGGCTGTACAACCCATTCTCGGCGGCCTGCTCGGTTCTCTGCAACCATCCCGCTGACATAGAGGCTAAGGAGTACGTCAAACGGGCTAAGGACAACTGGGTGGGTACTAATTAATTGCAGCCTCAATTATGGCCCTCAAAAACTGTTGATGTTTCGAGAGTTTTGAATACGTTCAGCTCAGCTCATATTACTCAGGGATAGATTTCATCTAGCCGAGTCATACCTACCGAGAGTTTTATAGTAGCGTTATTCTGCAGAGTTTGTTAAATATAGGCTGATAAAAGAGACATTGACATCAGTGATGACGGCGACCAATGATAAACAATGACGAAAACAAAAATGGGTTTTCATTGGTTTCACAAACCAAATTGGCTTTTTTCATAATTCATAATTGGTCGTCGGTCGTCAGCACTAATCTCAATGTCCTCTTTATCATCCAATTTTTAACAAACTGTAAGGGTATGCGTAGCGAGGACCTCCGGCAGTATGTCTGTTAGCTAGCGTAAAGGACGACGTCACACAGCTTCTCGCACCTCCGACGCTGATGCCCAACGGCAGCTGGGGGAAGGAGCTGTACTCGGTGTTAGGTTGTCCTGTTAGCAGCAGTCAGCCGGCCACCACAGCCCCGTTTGTTAGGAAGCACCACGGACAGGTGTTGTGGGCTTGGGTACCGAAGTTGGAGGTTGTCGGGGGTGTAAGGAATCCCTTACACTCCCGCTGGAAATTAGAATCGAGGAAATCCGATTTTCAATAACTACGCGCCTCCACCGAATTTACGTAGGTATACACAATGGATTAAAATACTAAATACTTGGAACTTGGGTAAGTTTGTTTGTAGTAGACTTAGTAGTAGTAGGGCTCTATAAGAAGGGTTCGTTCGGGGAAATGCTATCATGCAATGAATGACGTCACTGTTTCAGTTTCTTGATGGCAAACCAAATTTTTTGAGTGAAGACCAAGATGGCGACAAGGATAAAATTAGAACACCCCATGATATTGTTACCGAAGATATGTTTAGAAGGTAAATACCTAAACGTGCTTATGCTGATTAAGGTAATAGTAGGTAATTGTGATATCCGTCCACCCGCTCTACACCTACCTAAACCTATCTATATAGTGCTTGTGTTGTGGTGCCTACATACGGTGTACATAAGGACAGTTTAATCTAAACTTTTGAACTATAGGTAAGTACTTTATTCGTCTGCTTCTTTGTAGTCCATAGCCCATTGAATTTTTAGATAAATTATACTGTTTTACTCCTGATGGTAAGTGTGTCCCGTATCCTATGTGCTATCACACGAGTGTTGTCGAACCTTTCAAAGCGATTTAAGTCCATCCTTTTTGAAAAGCCGTACATACATTGCTTGAGTTCATTTTCAACTATAAAATCGTTGGTTCTAGATATGCTGAGACTGACTCGCGGCCGCTCACCCCAGCTCCGACGCTCGCCAGCGGCAAGTCCCGAGGATCGAGGAGATGTCTTACGCCCGACCAGCCGCATACCAAAACTGCCATAGTCCTGGACCTTAGAAGAAGTCACAGTCAGGTATCTACTCAAATACATATTCCTTGATAGCAAAACCTCCCGGTTTTCCCGGCTATCATCACCACATTCGCTTCAACGCTCGTGGCATAGTTTTAGCAGATCATCTTGGTTAAGCAACACTGTCCGATTATTACTAGTAAAGCTAACAAATCAAAGCGCTTCCCTGCTCTTAAGTACGACAAAATAAAAATGATGGAAATTATCAGATCTAGGTACCTACATTTTGCCATATACCTAGTAGTGTAATAAACAGGGAATGTATAGCACTAAAATCTACGAGTATTCCAAGCACATTAATTTTGCGATACGTAGGTTAACCTAATTATCGCAAAATTCAAAGCTACTTAGGCACTTGTATAGTGGGAAATATTGCTTGACTGAGATCCTGATTGGGGGTGTAAGGGGTTCCAACATCCATCTTCGGTGCCCAAGCTAACCTCACCTGCAGGTGGTGCACCCTGCTAAGTAACGAACGGGGCTCTGGCAGCCAGCTGATTGCGCATTGCACAGCTAAATGCCCTGGTGCGAGAAGCTGTGTCTTGCGATCCCCAACCTGCATGCCCAGCGTGAGGATTACGGGCATATCCCCCTTTATAAGGGGAGGTCTATGTCCAGCATTGGACTAATAAAGGTTGGTGTGGTGTGGTAGAGATCCTGATTGAAAGGTGGGGAGTTGGGCATTCCATTACCCTACGACTATTCTTTCAATGAACCTATTTCTCATCAGGAAACCCTGTACTACCACGGCTACACAACCTCAGACATGACCTGCGGAGTCAACACAAGTCCGACCAATGAGCGCTCAACACTGCCTTCCCTCAACCTATCCGATGGTGCTCACGCAAGACTGCTGAAGGGGCAATGCGAACAGCTGCCCCCATTGGCTTCACCACTGGTATTAACGAAGAGGGCTACCAAAGAGCCTGTCAGTGTTAGGACTGCTAGAAAGGTCAGTTGGACGTCACACGCGTGTACGTGTTGTTTTTTAGAGGCTAGCGCTGAAAGGAAAGTGGTATTCCAATACGGATAAGGTTTCTTGAATGGTGACCAGAAGATGTGTGAGACTGTAAGACTGCACCAGCTGGGTATTTTAAAATATTTGAAATTTTTTGAATCAAATATTCAATTTTTGTACAATTGCATTTATTTCTAGGATCTTAAAATCTGCTGATGGTGGTTCCAAGGACGCTTAAGTTTCTGATACCTACCAGAGCTGTTGTTACCTACTCATACATATAAAATGAAGGCGCTATAGAATAGAATAGGCTTTTATTTGCAACAACACAGATCTTAAATCTGATGTACTAAATGTCTTTGGCATTAGACTCGTTTAGTGCTTGAAGCAAGACAGTATATGCTTTCAATGGAAAATCTACTTGGTAACAGTTGTCTTGCTGGCCTCGAAAGCTTGCCTAGGCTTTTACTATCCGAGCAGGCTGCAGTAAACACTTCAATAATTAAATCAATAGTGTTACACTTGATAAGATAACAACTCTATCTGATTAGATGTCTATACAGTTCGTACTAAAGCTTTGACCTTACAACATGCTACCGTTTCTAATATCTAAAACGAAACTGCTACCGAGCAGAAAACCTAAAGAAAAAGTTAAGGACAAAAGCTTCTTCGTAACCGGTGATAATTTATCGACTGTTAAACCAAGAAGGGTAAAAAGAAGACCCTTACAACTACCCCCATTAATACCCCCTTCTTCGTGTGACTGCAATCTGCTGCATTTGACAAAAATAGTTATAAATTACGCACCGAAACGAAGAAAGCGTGGTGGGTCAAACATAGTTTTGTCTATGACCGCTTGGGGTACCACCGGGCAGAGGAAACGTATGAAGCTGCCCAGCGTAAAACTTACAAGGAAGTTGGTGAAGGAAAAGCCATTGGTTTACGATAGCGATGCATTTTTCAAAAAGCTTGAGGTATATCAAGAGATTTGACCTCGTACGTTTTACAGAGTGTTTAGATTTCTGTGAATGGAAAGTCTAAAACCGTTCGGAACAACCCTGCTTTTTAGGCTATTCGATTCGCACGGACTGCTAAGATGTGCAGTTAGGTGAAACACAGAGATTCATGTTTACCTATAATATCTGATATTGTACTTTCCTGTGCTCACGAACAAATAAAAGGTCATCCGCTAGCACATAGGGTCGACGACATTTTGAAACTAGCTGGGCCGGGGATAAGAGAAGCACAAGAGAGAGGAGGTTGGAAAAAGCTAAGGTAGGCCTATACTCAGCAGTGGGTGATTCGGGGTGAGATGGTGATGATAATTTATGCTTGAGAAGTTAATCGATTATGTATACAAAAAGACCGCTCAGTCGCAATCCTAGCTGAATTGACTACTTCAGTAAATAATAATTGAGTCAGATATATAAGATTTTTTACAAACTTACTAGATAAAATGCTTAGTTTTAATTTATGACATCACAAGCATTTTCATAGCTCAGCTTTTCATTCGAGGTGCTTAACCCTTTCACGCACAAAATCGATACAGAAGGTATTCTAGTATTTTTAGTGAATTAGAAGGTTCATTTTGATGTAATTTAACAATATTTATTATAAAAATCATAAATTATTTGGTAGATTTTTTGGAAATCCTTGGGATACCGGTGTCCCAATATGCGCCAAAGGTCAAAATAATGTGTAATTCTTAGGTTTATAAAAGACATGCTATTTGAGAATACCAGGGTATTTTTGAATAAAACAGTGCTATTATGTACAATAATAATATATTATAATTATACTATGCTAATTTAATCATATTTATTACAAGTGAAAATCCGCAAATAAGTTTCACCCTGTTGTGAGACACAGGTTTGTGTTCACATACATCTGCCTTTGCACAATTGACGCATCATTTTTGGTTTCTTTTACCATGGTGTGAGCCGGTGAAGATCTCTTGATTTCTGTATCTATTCTTTTTAGGGTTACGTACCTCAAATGGAAAAAGAGAACCTTTACAGGATCACTGCGTTATTTGTCGGTCTGGATGCCAGTCTGTCAAGACTCTTTTCTCAGGAATCCGTGGATGTATCAAATTGAAATTAATATCAAACACTCAAGTCTGTAATCCCTTCGAGCTGTAAAACAATCAAAGTTCTAAGTCAACGCAAAAAAGATACAGCCGCTCATGACGCATGTTAGCAATTTATCACACTTGCAAGGGAATCCAACCTATAGGTTACTTCCCGTTGACCTAAAATAATGAAATTTGGCAAGAAGCAATTACTCATATAGCACAAGACGTAAAGGAACATTTTCGAAACATTAAATTTATAGTTAGATCACAAAAAAATGATTTCCTCACTACAAGTTTGTACAGAACCCCCGGTGCGCGATTCCAACTTGCACTTGGCTTGTTTTCCTTTTATTGACATGGCTGGTAGGATATTTTTTCCAAAATAGAAAGCAGGGGCAGGTTTTGGAACATTCGTAGTTTCTATACCCTGTACGATAAATGTCTGATCTTCATCGCCCAATACCAGCGCATCTTCATACCATTCTCATCACAGACGCTGGTATGGCCACAAAATATTGTTCAACTTCGTTGAGAGCATGAGATTATTCTCGTTGAGGTCAACGAAAATAATCTCGTTCCATTATGAGCCTAAAACAGTGAAAAAAGCTTAGTAACTGTTAGTAAACGTACATAAAATGCTATACAAAATATACTTGAACATTATAAAGTATTTGACCTATGAAGCATATTGGGACACATACTTCCCCTAAACATTATATGGTCTTTTAGTTACTTTATTCCTGCAAATTGTTGTAAAAAGCAATAAAACATAAATGTTTACTTACCATTGTATAAAACTTTGGCACTAAACAACCACAACAACAATTAAAACATAGTTTAATTTATTGTTCAAAATAATACATTGATGGACGCCAAAACATCAAGTTTGAATTATAAACTTTTTGTATTTTTTTCGCACGCCGTACATTTTTTACCATAAATAATAAAGGATATGTTCAAAAATAAGTGCTTGGACTTCCAATTACAAAGAAGTTTGGCATATTGTAGTGAAAAGAGTTTTAATATAAATCAGGGACAAGGGTGTCCCATTTACGTCAAAGGGTTAAGTTTCGTTTAAATTTTACAGAATCAATTAAAAGCCCTGAACTTGGGCAAGCCTGCGAAGGTTAAGACCAAAAGTCCGCCCGCGTCGCAGCGGTCCAAAACTGACAAGGAGGGCAATGATAATGATGACGTCACTATAGATGATGGAGGTATGAAACCCAGGGGTCGTCGTTATGCGCCACTGAGGTAGTCGTGTCACCTATGTGACTATTGCGTGTAACAATATGTTATGTACTCATATCAAATAAACCCTATTTATTAGTCCATACCAAGTGGAGATATATGAAGTTCCAACTTCCATCTTCGGAACCCAAGCCTACCTCACCTGCCCGTGGTGCACCCTGTAACAAACGGGGCTTTGACGGCTGGCTGATTGCTGCATAGCGCAGCTTAATTCCGGCACAGTAATATATATATTCCGTGACGGGCAGCAGCGTCGGCAGTACGAGAAGCAGGGGGTCAACTACAATTCACCGAGCGAAGTACGAAATTAGGTGTTTCGTTTCTTGCTATTTGTACCCATAATCAAACGAAAACCGAAATTTCCTAAATTTAATTTTGTAATGTAACAGTCCGAACGTCGCACATCCTACTCTATTTCACAAAACATACGACCGCAATATCGGAATTGGCAGTATGAAATACGACCAATCGCACGAAACGAAACACGAAACTTCGTACTTCGGTGAATTGTAGTAGATCATCTATGCCCGGTAATCTCCAACGTGCATGATCAGCGTAGGGAGTATTAGCATATCCCCCTTCTTATTAGGATAAGGAAGGCCTATGTCCAGCTGCGGACTAATAATATTCTAGTGGTGGTGGTGGTGGTTATTGGGTTAAGAAAATTCCTCTGATAGAACTCTAGCTAGAAAGAGATAGACTTGGTTCTCAAGACTCTCTTTTCTAACATTTAATTTTTCAACTTAAACTTTAATCAAGTTATATTATAAGGAGGGGACGGTGAAGGCAAGAGACGGGGCAAGCGTCGCAAGAAAGGACGAAACGGTGGCAGCGACCGACTCACATCTGCGGGATTAGCGGCGCAGGCGCAACAGGATCCAGAAACTCAAGTGAGGACTCTAAATCAGCTCTTATTTTTTGTCGGCGACAGAATAAAAAAATAAATGAAAAATAGCTCGCCGTCCGCATTATGCAATGTATGCATCATCATCAGTCTATCCAGTTCAGCAGTGAACGCCATTGTGGCTAGTCTTCAGCTCGACACATACAGCTTCTGCCAGCAATCTGGTCAAGATCAGATTTACATCCATTCACCTCCCTAAGGGGGCGTCCATTAATTACGTTAGGCATTTTGGAAGGGTGGGGGTCGAGCCAAATCTCACGTGGGGGGAGAAGTCCCGTCAAATCTCACGTAATTTTTTTCCTCAAGAAAAATAAAAAAAAAATCCGTCAATTCCACGCAGGCCAAGCCGCGGGTCGTGCTAGTTTATAATATAAGTGTGATATGAGATATTTATTTGCATTAATAGTGTTATTTGATGTCATAATTTAATTTAGTACTTTATTTTTAAAAATTGCATATTTTTGTACGTTTTTGCGCTGCGACGAAGGTATAAAATTTGACTTGTTTAAGTGCTTATTTTGCAAGGTTAAATAAATAAATATAATGACTCAGACTCTTGACACCTAACTTTTAGATTTGAGGCACACTTGATTGGAATCGGTCATTTTCTCGCCTCAGTATACAGTGTAGGTAAGGTACTATATCATTTCTTTTGTTTTCACTGTAATTACTACTACGTTCTAGAAATCTGGAAATATACTAAGCAGTTTTTTAAAATAAATCCAACGCAATCAACTTATTATCATCAAACCACATTCTGAAAAATCTCACGTGAGATTTTGGGGGATGAGGGGGTCGAGGGAAATCTCATGACATCTCACCAAGGGGGGGAGGGGGTCGAAAAATCCCCAAAATCACCTCACGTAATTAATGGAAGCCCCCTAAAGGCTTAAATTCCACTCCGCAGAACATGGTTTCTGTTTCCATTCCCTCCTATCAGCCGTCAACTTGGTATGCACTCCAGTCAGACTCATATCCTCTTTCATCCAATTCATCCATCTCATGTTCGGCCTCCCTTTACTCGTGCTGACACATTCATACTCATCACGTCATCACTCTTCTGCTCACATGACTCCTCCCTACTCACTCTATTCTCATCCCTCCTCATCACGTTCATAGTCCATACCATACCCACAGTAAAGTAAACCAACCTACTTACTACACACACCGGCAAAATTAAGGGAACAGGCAAGAAACCTCGTTTTTTTTCAACTGGTTGGGTCGTTTTGCCTGTGGACTATTATTTTTGTATCCCTAACCTCTTTGGAACGATGACTGAGTGAAATCTTTATTGTTCGATGTTTAAACATTAAATTATACCCACTTGAGCGATTGTTGTCAATTTTACGATCATAAGTGCTATTCATTAAAAAAAATGCTAACGTGTTTTAAACTGACTTTAGCTCATTTTACTGGTAATCTTTGAAGCGTAGGTATACATTGTATTGAATACAAAATGAGTGATTTGCCTGCAACTGATGTTGCCAGAGCCATAACAATGATCGAGGCAGGTCACACCTACCGTTCAGTTGGTATAGTGTTGGGTGTGTCGTTATCTGTGATCTTTCGCAATGTTCAACGGTACAGACAAACGGGGTCTTACGTGCGTCGGCGAGGACAAGGAAGAAATCGGGCAACTGACGCCATAGGTGACCGTTTCATAAAGGTGCAAACTCTGAGAAACCGTCGTCAAACTGTTGTTCAGACACGAAACTTGTTACAAGAGCGCGTAACGTCCGTGTAAGTAAGTGAACGAACAGCGAGAAGACGATTAAATGAAGTTGGTTTGCAGTCGAGAGTGCCAGCCAAAGCGCCAAAACTCGAAGTGAGCCATCGAGTAGCCAGATTGGCATTTGCTCGTCAGCACCGTGATAAGACAGACGAATGGAGGCGAGTTTTATTCACTGACGAAAGCCGTTTGTCATGATTTCTTTAATATTACAAGTTTATTTTAACAATCATTATTATTCAATAATCTATTTTATAAGCAAATAATAATTACCGGATGTAAAAAGTATTAATCATGCATATTATGGCAACTCGGAACCTTACTGACGAAAACCAGAGAGCAAGTCTATGGTTTTGTCGATGGTTGGATTTTGCAGGGAGGTATTGTCTGAGAGTACCTAACGAAAAATGACGAGGCTTGGGCATTCCGAAAAGTGAAGCGGTAGCGACAAGTCGTCTGGAGAATTGAGATTGAGCCACAAGCCTCGTTAGTTTTTGAACAAAATGATCTCCAAGTAACTAACCTCTGTGCAATAATGTCTAGAAAATATCTAAATGGATCCAAAAGCAAAAATAAAGTCTTATCCCAAGATAAATGTGTATCATTTATCATATTTCAGAAGTGGAGATGAACCAAGGTACGAAAGTGTGGATTTTATTATTTTACATTTAAGTAAATGTATATTTTATCGCCATCTTGTTTTACTTATTATAAGAATTGAATCGTGTTTTACGTGCCGGTCGGTAATGCACCGAGATTACTTGGCCGTGTTAGCACCTTTCTATTTTTAGAACTTGGTACATAATTCCGAATAGTTCCGATACCTACCCGCATTTTGAATATCTAATTTAAATAAGTAGGTAAATTACCAGTTTTTCTAGCATGGATCAGTCGGTATTGAACCGAGAATATCTGGCTGTGCTAGCCTAATTGGTAATACAAAGCTTGGATTGAATACTGTTCGATCAGGGCCACTCTCTGATAGCAGTATTTGGTTTGCGAATTTTAAAAATGTGAGTTTAGATCTAAATATGTAGATGCCCAATTTTGCTGGTATAGATCAGTCGGTTTTAGCCGAGATTATCTGACTGTGCTAGCCTAGTTGGTAGTACAAAGTTTGAATTGAACACTGTTTGGTCAGGGCTACTCCCTGATAACGGTATTTGATTTTTACTATTCTGCATATCTAATTCGTAATACAAAGTTTGAATTGAACACTGTTTGGTCAGGGCTACTCCCTGATAGCGGTGTTTGATTCTTACTGTTCTGCATACAGGGTGTACTTGAATTGAATCGACAATTTAATTTTTGAGGAATTATGTGCCATGTGTGTTAGTACTTTTATTTCAAACAGTTATTTTGCAACTTATATGTTGGGTTGGCGGTTAATGATTTTTACTTTAGTGGTTATGTACGTCACAATCACAAGGCTATGTATGTCATTGTAGGGAAAAGTTTGAACCATGTGCGTTCAAGTGGCTATTTACTTCACAAAGCTAGGCTAAGTATGCCATTGGAGGGAAAGGTATGATATGAACCATGTGAGTTAAGTGGCTGAGTACGTCACAAAATTACACGGACTAAATAGCAGTATGATCCAATGCTATGTATGCATCTGATTTAAGTATGAACTACTCTTAGGACCTGAACGTGGCTATGTACGTCACAACATTACGCGGACTTTTTAGCAGTATGATCCAATGCTATGTATGCATCAGAATAAAGTAAGCACTACACGTAGGACCTGTAGGTTAGGTGGCCATATACGTCACAACGTTACATGGACTGCGTAGTAGGAGCCCAAGTGTGCTATATATTCTAGAATTTTATTTTGTACTAATGAGCAAACTAAAATGATTTTTTATTTATTTCTATGGAATCTGATGACATGCTGACTCCCAAGAGAGAACCTTCAGTAAAACACACAAGCATTATAAAAGTAAGCAAGAAGTCTTCGATAAGGAAGGAAAAAGATGCGTTCAAGGAAATGAAGGTCCACATCGACCTCTCCAAGCTCTACTTCATCTTCTGACTGCCCAGGTATATAGAAACGTCGTATAAAGCACAAGAGAACTGTAAGGTTCGTCCACCAAGAATGTACCTGTTTAATAATATTGTGCCAGATTTGATCCGTTGAGTAAATCTAAAAGTATTGACAGCTGTCTTAGAAAAGTTATGTTAAGTGTGCCGCTATTTACGAATGGGATCAAAAGCAGATCATACATATTGCTTTATAGAAACTAATAGGCCTGACAAAGGAGTGGTTCGAAGCCCTTCCAAGCATAGTGTTTAGCTGGACGGAGTGGTAGGCAAAACTTTAGAGGGTGTTTCCAAAAGAACAAAATTATGATCGGCTTTTGAAAGCTTATCTTGTATGTCACGAAATAATGAAAACTTCCAGGACTATTTTTACGATATGCTAACATTTTTCTTTAATGTGTGAATTACGTGATAAGAGGGCAGATAGTATTGTTAGATTGTAGTACACTGTATTGTTTAAATGTTCATGGCATAAATGATAAATTTGTGAAATTTTACACTGGCGAGCTTAACAGTTTTCTTCCAATAAAACCTTTGAGTAGGATATGGAACAGCACAAAACAGGTAGAAAAGTGTACAACCGGCAAGAATTTATGTAGACAATAGAAACAACGGACTAATTACCACAAATTATAATAAACATAAATAGTTAGAAAACGAATGCAAAGTACTCACAACTATAATAGCAAAATACATATAAATAACAAGAATAAATGAACGATGATACTTATAAAGATAAATAATATAAAAATATAAAGATAAAAAAATATAAAGATAAACCTAAACTATTATATCCTATTGTTTAGAAATATACTTAGTGCTTTTTTTATTTTGATTCTCCCAATTCATGTATCTAAGCCTGTATTTAAGTGCTAAAAATGTCTAAGGGTGGGCCTCGATAACGATAACTGTAAGCTTTAACCAGTGGTTTCTCGTCTGGTAGGTCCACTAAAGCTAATTAAAAATTATTTATTAAGATTGCAAAAAAAAATATATATATATAAAGTTTGGGATGAAACTGTCCAACCCCTTAATATTAATAACAATTGTAAGAAAAACGATTAAAACAAATACAACCCTTGCAGAGTTTCTTGCCAATTCTTGTCTGTTTGGTCGCGTTACGAATTGGTTACGTAAAAATTGGTGTAAATTTATAATAACAAATAAATAATAAAAATATAACTTTAATTTAGTGTTCACAAAAGCTTACACAAACAATTTCATGTACCACAATAACAGGTGAGAATGTAAGCTAACAGAAAAATGTAAGTTTGGGAAAAGGTATTCACAGGTTACATACAGTCAATCTCCAAAACTTAGCTCACACAGTCATGCATAGTTATTATAATCAGTTGGTTATTGAAGAAAAATGAAAGAAAAATGAAAGAAAAATGAAAGAAAAACTTCATCTGTTTTGTGTCTGGGTTCTGGTACATACATATAATTAGTTAGTACCTACAGTGACCATGGCTGCGCTCAAACTCCCAACTAGGTCCCTGTGTTAGGGAAACAGCAGGCTAGCAGTATCAGTAGGCAGTAGTACAAAGCGTATCTACTTATTACCGTATTGCCGCGAGCTTTGATGAAGAATTAAGAGATTTTCACTTTTTAACATAATTAGAATTTAATGTTGCTAGGCAGATAAGTGACACTTATGAAGGACAGCATCAGCCAATATACATAGATGCAAGATTTTGTGTGTGTTAGTATGTTTGATCTCACTAAATTCAGGAATGGCTGAACGGATGAATGATACGATTAAAAGTGTTCCTTAAGGTTCCAAATTAATAAATTAATTCTGTATCATTGTATCACAGTCAGTAAAATAGAACTACGATTAAATAATCTTTTCAATCAAGGAACTTAAGTGTAGGTGACGGGAGGTGTACCTAGTTTTGTTTGACAAATTTGACAGGTCTCACCATAAGTTTAACGGCAAACACTTTAATTGCCAGAGCTATATATTTTATCGTTAAAAGATATTTTATATGCTAATATAATAACCAAAGATTTATACACTTTAGAATTTTTTGACCGAGACGTATGTTAAGGTTGGACTCAATACTCATTACTCAATCATTTATTGCGTTCCATAATGAAAACATAGAGGTGTTAACAGCTTTTTAGTATTAAATTGAAAGAGATAAGTTGAAGTGAATATACTTTTACTTAGTCAATATTTAGGTAATAGGTAGGTATTATCAGCAGATTACTTTAGTCATATTATTAATATCGTTTTAAAATGTTATTTACCGACTCTAGGTTGACGTGAAAATAAAAACATTGGATGAACTGTATGAACTCTTTGATATCCTACCCTGACTGTTGTGAATGATTTAAGTGGGTATTAGGCTGTACTACTCGTAATTCTATAGGGATAAAGATAGACCTGATGGATGATAGCCCGGTTATCTATAAAAAGGTTGATGAGAATCTTTGCACAGTTGTTATGCCGGCGTGATGCTCTTGATAAATATGTTGGTCTAGCCATGACGATGTAGGACGTTTAGGTATTACCAGTATTACCTATACAACTTTATTTTATCTTTTGAGGAACAATAATGACTTGGAGAATACAGCGATTATCGTGGTCGCCAAAATTGCGGTAATATTGTAAAATTTTAAAGGGTTTTGTTAATGCTGTTAATTATTTCACTCAAAAGATTTCCACGTATGTTGTATCAGATTCAGAAATAGTTTAAAGTTGGATATTGGCACTCGAGCTGCTCCCGAATAGCTTGAAAATATAAGGAAGAGAAGTTCCAATTGTAGCTGTAACTAGCCAAGCTAAGCAAAAGGCTAATTACGTTACTGGTAAAGCCTTTTTCTCCTATGTAGGTAAATACACTGTAGGTTATGAATAAAATAACACTTAACTCATTTTATCAACAAAAAGAACTGTACTAAACTTATGTAACATTCATAGGCCCTTTAGGAATAATCAGAAATAATCAGGAACAATCAATTTATTGGCAAATCAATTATTACATATGAATGTTTTACATATCATTATGAATTATAATTATATTAGGTACCTAATGACTGAATATAAAGTTGCTATAATTCCAGGCTTTAGGAAGTTAGGTACTTAAATTATAGGCACAATTAAACATATTTTGTACGCTAAACCAATTTGAGTCCACATGTTGTAAGCAAGAGTGCCTAATCACAAGAAAAAAAAAAAAGAAAACAATATACTAATGATAAAATTAAATAGAAAATTCTTTATTGCACAAGATAGATTATGTATATAGGCGAACTTAATGCTAAATAGCATTTTCTTCCAGATAACTTTTATATTGTGGGGAAATAGATTGATAGTGTTACAAATTTGATAAATGAAATAGCAGAGAATATAACTTTACTCTAAAACCTAACAAATGAAAAAAATAAATAATAAAATAATAAAAAAATAAATAAACATAAAACAATAATTAGGCGAGTAAAGCTAAAATAAACTTACATGCAAAAGCTAAGATATCATATGCATACATAAATTACTTAATGTACCTAGAAGCAAATCCAATAACAGCAGTAGCTCAACATCTAAGTAGGTACCTAAATCAAATCGAAAATCGAGCAATAACCGAATGTCATGATTTATATGTAATTACTTGTAGACTTAATTTAGTAAGTGGGTATATCATTAAGTCTCATTTTTGTATGTATATTTGTACCTTCTTATACTTACCTACACCATGAAGATGTTACTTCTTTTAATACCCATCTATAACAAGCAATGATAACCTGCGAGGAAATGATTTTACAATTAGCTTGAAACTGTACCTACCTACTTTGTGAATGAAAGCAGAATTCAGATAATTAATTTATTTGTAAAAATTGTATTGTATTGAAATATAAATCATTTGTTTTCTTTATGGTGTTGTCGTATACAATGTTCTGTGTTATGTACCAGTGGTTAAGAAAAGCAAATATTCGTAGTATTGTAAAGGCAGGTTCGGTACATTAATGTATATACATTGTTGTGTAATAAATAGGTAGATTTTTTACATTATACCTACGTAATAAGCTGATAGTGCCATTAGTTCTGTGTTTGTACGTTGTTTTGTGTTAAATTACATTCCTAGATTTAGTTGTTTTTTTGGTTTGAATATTTCGAAATTGACTTTTCCAATTCAAATGAGTATCTTTCTAATAAATGAAATATTTCTACAGTTTCTATGGAAGTATTATCAAAATTGACAATTCAGTAAAGAGCAATTGTAAGTTGTAGATGTAGGTATCTTAGTTTTGGTGTTATTCATTACAAGATTAAGGTTAAAACAATCAATTCAATTAAATTCTAAACTAAGTAGACCTACTTTAATAACTAATTAGTTGTATCGTTGTTGTACTCGTGTCTGTAGGTACTATTGGACAATGCTGTAAATAGTACTGTATCGTTATACTTACTAATGGCTTGATTTGTTTCAATCATGCGTCAGGAGATCGCATGAAGACGGACGGCCGAATGTCATGATTTCTTTAATATTACAAGTTTATTTTAATCATTATTATTCAATAATCTATTTTATAAGCAAATAATAATTACCGGATGTAAAAAGTATTAATCATGCATATTATGGCAACTCGGAACCTTACTGACGAAAACCAGAGAGCAAGTCTATGGTTTTGTCGATGGTTGGATTTTGCAGGGAGGTATTGTCTGAGAGTACCTAACGAAAAATGACGAGGCTTGGGCATTCCGAAAAGTGAAGCGGTAGCGACAAGTCGTCTGGAGAATTGAGATTGAGCCACAAGCCTCGTTAGTTTTTGAACAAAATGATCTCCAAGTAACTAACCTCTGTGCAATAATGTCTAGAAAATATCTAAATGGATCCAAAAGCAAAAATAAAGTCTTATCCCAAGATAAATGTGTATCATTTATCATACGTTTTTGTGTAAATTCCGTTGATGGGAGGCAGAAAATGTGGCGGTATCGAGGAGAACGCTACAACCCAACGAGTTTCACCGAAACAGTGGCTTATGGTAGAGGGTCCGTTATGGTGTGGGGCGGCATATCTTTGGGAGCCCGTACAGAGCTTGTCGTCATCGAAAACGGATCCCTGACTGCACTGCGATACATCTCAGAGATCTTAGAGCCCCATGTTATGCCATTTGCCCCATTTATTGGCGATGATTTTGTGTTTATGCACGATAACGCTCGGCCCCACACCGCGCGCGTGGTGCGGATTACCTTAATGAGGTTGCCATTACCCAAATAAACTGGCCAGCACGTTCTCCAGACATGAACCCGATAGAACATGTTTGGGACAACCTCGGAAGAATGGTACATCAGAGGAACCCAGCTCCCAGGAACGTCGACGAGCTCAAATTGGCCTTAGTCGAAGAGTGGGAAAATATGCCTCAAGAAATGATTGATGACATATTGGAAGCATGGGAAAACGCATTCAGGCTCTCATAAGAGCCCGTGGAAGCCATACGCGCTATTCGTTTTTTTGTATTTCTTGACTTTGAAAAAAATTATTCAATTTTTACTTGAATTAAAGAAATTTCAACGTGAAACCCTGTTTTTTTGTTTACCTCATCCATAATTTTAATTAAAAAAAACAAACAAACCGATATTTAAAAAAATAAAACAAGTTTTTACCTTTGTTCCCCTAATTTTGCCGGCGTGTGTATTATAAAAGGCATAGAGCGTCGCAGACCGTCGCCCTAACTATGAGAATTCGCCAATACTTTCATAAAATTTTGCCAATGAGTTCATTGACGTGTGTGGGTAAACGTTGTAGGTATAGAGTCTCATTTGTGTGCAAACCAATGGCAGCCATTTTACGCGTGAATAAACCAAATCGTAGATTTGTGGAATGTATGGGTGAGGGAAAGGAAGAATCAAACCGGTGATAGCGGTTCAGATACTTACAATATTTCTCACGCATTGCCCTCCTATTGGGCATAAGTCCCGGCAAGTTCATAGGTAAGTTCATATTTTAAAATACTGGGGATACTGTGCAGAACAAGTAGACCAAGCCGTCAAACAGTCCCTATAAAATTGTTAAAATGTGTTCTGCGCATTCAAAGTCAAACGTATTAATCCTTGCCGCTAGCTGTAGTAAATTTACTTTGCTGTGGTCCATACCATACCATGCAAGTCTACTCCACAACAACAACACCAGCCTATAACAGTCCACTGCTGGATATAGGCCTTCCCGAATAAGAAGGAGGATTTGTCCATAATGCCCACGCTGGGCATGTGGGTTGGGGATCGCAGAGCACAGCTGCTCGCACCACCGACGCTGCTGCCCGTCGGTGGCCAGGGGATTTAGATGTGCAGATGTAGACTGCGCTATGCAATCAGCCGGCCGTCAGGGCCCCGTTTGTTAGTTGACTTGGCTTGGGTTCCTAAGATGGAGGTTGGAACGCCTTACATCCCAGTCTACTTCACCCCTTATTGTAATTTCAGATAGCAGGCATCGGCACTGACTCTCAAAACCCGAGCTCGCGCGGCTCCATCGCCCCGTCAGTTGACGATGACATCGTCATTTTGCCTGTCATCAGGCCGGTCGCCGCGAAGAAGACGGATTCCTTCCTCGATGACGACATACTAAAGTACCTGCATAGGGAAGTCGATGTGGAGGCTATAGAAACAGAGTTTGATATCAAGGTAAGAATTTTTAAATGTCCTTATGCAGCCTATCTGTATAAGGTGTACAAAAATCCTTGTCCGTTGAAGTATTAATATCAGCACTTGTGACTGTTGGGTTGAGTGTTACGTTATATTATTTACATTTTAGCTAGCTTCCGCTCGCGCCCTCTCTCGCGTGGTACCTGGGTATGTATATCTTTTTATATACAGGATGGGGCAAAACACTACCTCAGTGAGGGCAGCTACCTTTTCTTTTGTAGTTGTAGCAAGGTTTTGTTCTGAGAAAACAATAGGTTTATTTAGAAGGCAAAAAAAATGGCATTTTTGGATTTTTGAAAAAATTTACAGTCAGCCCAGAAAATGACATTTGTCAAATAAAACAAGTAGGACTCAGTCCACTCTATTTCCCAACAGGAACACTTTTCCCAAAGTAACTTACATTTTTGAAAAAAATTACAGTCAGCCCAGAAAATGACATTTGTCAAATAAAACAAGTGGGACTCAATCGACTCTATTTCCCAACAGGAACACTTTTCCCAAAGTAACTTACATTTTTGAAAAATTTTACAGTCAGCCCAGAAAATGACATTTGTCAAATAAAACAAGTGGGACTCAATCGACTCTATTTCCCAACAGGAACACTTTTCCCAAAGTAACTTACCAAATAAAATCGTAATTTTACGTGAAAATAAAAAAAAACGTTTTCCATACAATTTCTATGTAGCGTCATTCGCCACTACGTTGAGTCCATGTATGGCATACTTATGTGTTAATCCAGGTCGAAAACTATTTATGCATTGTATTGTCGAAGTTTCGTCCGAATCCGATCAGCCGTTACAGAGTTGGGTGGGAACAAACACACATAGAATAAACTCATTCTATATTGCACACAACACCAATAAAAATCACAAAAAAAACGCTTTCGAATTTATAATATTGGTTGATTTCAGAGGCGTTACGTCCTAGAGGAGGCGCTCAGAACAAGGCCTGACCGTCCATATGGAACTGAAATGCAGGCTCTACTCAAAGAATTGAAGGTCGGTCGGTATTGTATTTAGAAAAATTCTCAAACTGGCTTCCACCCGCGGCTTCGCTTGCGTGGTACCTGGATAAAAAATAGCATAATATATGTTATTCATCATCATCAGCCTATATGAGACCACTGCTGGACATAGGCCTTCCCAATGAGCGCCGTTGCGCCTTGTCCACAGCTCGACGCATCCAGCTTCTACCAGCAGCCTTTCGCAGATCGTCCCTCCACCTAACCGAACTGCGTCAAAACGTTTGCCGAGACACAGTCTCCACCGAAGAACTCGTTTACCCCAACGGTTGTCGGTTCCTCGGCAGATATGGTCTGGCACTGTCACACCAGCTTGCTGATCGACAATTTTAATTCTAAGTCGGGTAGACTACCCCCGACGTATCCTCAAATGTGAACATGTGAAGATGTTTGTTCACCCAACTGTTGGACGGATTATGCTGAAATTTTGCACATATGTAGTTCAAGACCAGGAATAACATAAAAGCTACTTTTTATCCATGTGAGCAAAGCCACAGGCAGATGCTCATATCCATATTTCGGATATAGTTATGTTTATTTGTTTTTTGTTTTAGGTCCCCGCAGTAAGTTTGGGTGACTGGCTACACATCCCTCGCGTTTTTTCCCGCCAAAACGCTCAGTTTACACTTCCGATAGACTCTAACGCACTGGAGAGTAAGTTCATTTTAGCTAGCTTTCATCATCATCAACATCTGTTATAGCAGTCCACAGATGGACATAGGCCTCCCCTAATGAGCGCCATTACTCCCCGTCCTCTACCTTTGCCTGGCCGGAGTAGCGCACTACGTTTGCCGAGCCGCGGCCTCAAGCTATTTCCCTCATTAAAATAGGTTCTGCTATTTTGGCATAACTTAGTACCTATTACTACAAACAAATAAGTAGGTTAGCAACATTTAACTTTTCTACACCCATTTAAAGTTAAAGCACTTGCGGGAATTCAAGCGGGAATTAAACCCGCAACCTTTGCGTCTAAGACGAACCTTCTCCCACTGCGCCACAAAGGTTATCTTTATGCTCATTTTTGAGCTACGCGAGTGGAGCCGTGGGCTGCAGCCTGTAAAAAAATAATATCCTATCAGATGAAAGATGATGCTGAAGCACCGAAGAATGAAGGCATTCTTCCACAAGCATAATCCCAAAATGTTCATACAGAGAGGCATGAAAAGGATGGTCGTAGGCATTTACACCGTTTTGGACAAAGTCCGCGATAATATAGCAGAGAGCACATTGGCCTTGGACAACCCTTTCTACGGACAGTTATATGAAGATCGATGTAACATACGATAAAAAATGTGATGTTAATTGGAACTGTATTAATTTTCAATGATGGTTTTTTTTTTGCTGTCAGCGTTGACACCAATGAACTACGCGGCGCGATTCGTCACTTTAAAGAAGTCTAAACAGTTGCTGTACCTGACTGTACTAAGGAAATTCAGAGAACGAGGGTATAGGATGCCAATCAAAGTGAGTTTTGTTTGAAAACTTTATTCCATATACTTAGAATATGTTAGAGGAAGAAGAAACTGGTAGAAGCTGGATGCATCGAGCTGAAAACAGGGCGCAATGGCTCTCTTTAATGGAGGCCTATGTTAAGCAGTGGAAACCTATAGGCGGATGATGATGATGAAAAAATGTTACAAAAGGTGGGCTTAATGCCTTAGCTTCACGTAGCTAGTAGTAGTAGATTTCTTTGTGGAGGGCTTGTCCGGGGAAGTACTGCCACCATGCCTATTTCTGCCGTGAAGCAGCTGTGCTGTGTTTCGGTTTGAAGGGTGTGGGTACACCTTATCATCTTCATGCCTCAAGTTGATGGACGCAGGGCGTTGCGTCGTAGAGCACGTTCCAAAAAAAACGTGATCTACGATGCAATGCTTTGTGATAGGTAATGGTTAAAACTAAAGTTTAAATATATAATAATTGCATAATAATAATTGCAAGTATAGTTTAAAACTAAATTTAATACTTGCATAAAAAGCTGTATAAAAGTACCTATTACATAGGTAAACCTAAATGTTGCCATGCCCTTCCTGGGCTCATGTTGATACATATATTATATAGAACTTTTTGTACCTACACATGAACGCAATAAATAACTTTGACTTTGACTTTGACTTTGGTTACCACAAAACATCAGGTGGGCTATGTGCTTGTTCCATCTTCAAGTACCATAAAAAAAGCTAAAACGTAAGTTTACGGGATATTATTTCACACACGGTCAACTATCCCAAATTAGGTACATTATATGGACACCAGATACTTATATACGTACATGGGTAGTGGATACTAACTACCCAAACAGAGAACGAACATCTTTGTTCCTCATAAAAATGTTTATCCTGGGTAGGAATCGAACCCACGACCTACCTACAGCAAGGAGGCAGAGTTACTGCCAACAGAACTAAAGATTTAATAAGATTTATTGATGAAAGAGGTTAAAAGTAGGTTTATATCACACAATCTAAAGTAACGTAGGCAAATAAAAATATTATAAAAACATAGATTCGTTTAGGTTATTTATATCATCCATAAAAATTTTGCTAGTGCTTTACCAGCTGTGCTAGGATTATACTGTGTAACAGCTGCTACACTTTTAAAAATAGGTATTTACTTACCTAACAAAACTAGATACAGCTAGCGGCATGTAAGTCTAGCGTTGAACGTAACGTCTGCGCATGGGCTCGCTCTCTCTCGCCTCTAGCTCCCATATGATACCTTACTTTTGACTTCTGCGCAATAACGGTCAGCGTTAGAGTTTCGTGCCGCTACTTGTATGAGACCAGTCATAGCAGCTAAGAACGTGATGACCTCGATGACTCGATATGCGTAAAGCTGGCTCAGCTGCAAGAGGTTCCAGATTCAATTCCCGCAGTCTAGAACTTGAGTGCTCGAGGCGTAGGCTCGAGACTTAGTTACGTGTTCTTAGGTGATCATCTTGGTTAAGGCACACTTCGCCAGCTAACTGCTTGGATACCTTTATTTTCACAAGGTCAGACTTTCAAATGGTCAGAGTACAGTCAAGTGTAATAATAATTATAATTATAATTAATAATTATATTATAATTATATTTTCTGTGCATAGGACAACTGGAGCAGAAATTTATTTTTACTCTTCCCAGTTGTCCTGTACAGAACAACCACACAAGACAACTCGGAATAAGCGCATCAGACATCGGTGTACTCTGAGCATATGTATATTTCTTACCAAGTAGACGACGTGTGTGAAATCTGACCATTTGAAAGTCTGACCTTGTGAAAATAAAGGCTTGGATGGGTGGCCGTGGCATTTAGATCTGCAAGACTATTGCAACGATTCGCCTACCCTAACACCCTTGTTAGGACAGGCCTTTTGCCTAAGACAGCGTGGGCAGGGCACATTCTCGTACCGCTGAAACTACTGCTCGTCGGCGGCCTGAAAAGTAAAATTACTTTTTTTATTCAGTACGAACATTAAAGAAGTTGTTTCTGCTATCTTTGCTGCTGTATCATCACTCATCTCGATAGGGTGAAGCATTACCTTGCCGTAACACAGTTTTTAACTAGCACGGAAGGTAAAGTTCTGTCTGTTTTGATGCCTGATTGTATCTCCTAAGGCACTCATGTTCCTTACAACTTAGCCTAACTTATTATGTTTATGATTATACAGATGACTATAAACTGATACTTTATAAATTTAGGCATAAGATATTTTGGAAAATAAATTTATTCTTATTCTTATTCTTATTCTTATTAAATTACACTTTGAATATTCAATTAAATATGAAGTTGCCTATATTTTGACCTATCATGTCTCCAGGATATAGAAGAAGGTCTGATACTGATGATGGGCGGTATCATGACTGTGGAACAGGCTGCGCAGTTCAAGGGTATCATGGAGTTTGACAAGTATGTAGAGGAAGACTGCATACCTGATGAAATCAAACTCACCCTCGTTGGATGGAGGAGTATAGATGAGACTGGTGACGCTGAAAAGGTAAATAAATTATGACATGCGAAATGACAAAAAAAAACAATGAAATTATTGATCCTGAAACAAGAAATGTTGTATTATTTCTTCATATTAAAATGGGGGCAAATGAAAAGTACGTATACACGCCCCAAGCAAGTACGTATACACGATCTTTTTTTGACGTCGGTAAGTCGGTTGATAAAAAATTAAGATCTGTTACACTCCCAAACCTCAAAAAAAAAATCCAATTTGGTTAATAAATACCGGAGTTCTGAGGTTACAATTTACAAACATTAAAAATAACGAATTGAGAACCTCCTTTTTTTGAAGTCGGTTGAAAAAAATGGGGATGTTCTATACACGCCCAAACATCAAATAAATTTTCCAATTTGTTTATTAAATGACGAGTTCTGAGGTATTTACAAACAAAAAAAAATATGATTGAGAAGCCACCTTTTTTGAAGACAGTTGAAAAAAAATGGGGATCTTCAGCTTAGTTAGCAATACATATGTTAAAAGTTTAATTTTGTTGATACCAATTTTTTTGCAATACCTATTATTTCGTTCTTCAGGAAAGGGACGACATTTTAGAACTGTCAAATTAAGTTCAGTTTACATTGGTTTGTTGGCATTATGATTAGTTTATATTAGAATTTTATTTAGTTCTCCTGATTCTGTGATAAATCAATAAAATAAACTGTTGAGTTGAGAGACTTGCTGTCATTGTATGGTACCTACCGTGCCCTCTTCATGCATGTATAGGAGTAGACTGCTTTGTTCCTTTTTTACCAATTCTTTTAAGGTTTCTGTTTTACTCCGGCACTAAACTTGGCCTAGTTAACATACGTGAAGTAGCTGATGAAACTTCAACTATAAGAACAGGACTCAATAGTTTTTGCGACGTAAAATAAAAAAAGGGAGATGTTTGGGCACCTTTATACGACATGACAGCTATACAGCATCATAGAGGGAAAATAAGGAAAGAGAAGTAAGGGAAGACAGAGGATATATTACATGAGTCATAGAGCCATAGAAAGGTCGCTGTCATGTCGTATAGGAAATTACAGGCTGCCTTCGAGAGAGGCAGATAGAAGGAGCTGCATTAGTAGCGCCGATAAGAGCACTGATATAAATTATCCTTCTAATATTATTTAGTAATTATTTAGTGGTAGTAGATTTTTGAGAGAGAGATGGACGCTTATCCATGAGGCTGTGTATAGAATGAGTGTAGCACAGAGAGCCATGGGGCGAGTTACGCTCGGCATCAAACTTTTAGATGGAGTCCCTAACGTTGAGATCCGAATACGGACGGACATTGGAAATCGACTTAGGGAGCTCAAGTGGGGATGGGCGGGACACATTGCGAGGCGTGGTGATGACAGGTGGAGCAAGACTTTGACCGAATGGTGGCTGAGGGTAGGCAAAAGAAGCGTTGGAAGACCAGGGGCCTGATTCTGACGATTCGATATATTTGATTCTATTAGATTTATCGCGAGAACTGTCAATTTTCATACAGTTTTGACAGGTTCCGCGATATATATATAATAGAATAAAATATATCGAATCGTCAGAATCAGGCCCTAGTAGGGAGATTGGTCGACGACATAGTACGCGTCGCCGGGCGAGCGTGGATACGACTAGCATAAGATCGTGGTGGATGGCACTAACTTCGGGAGGCCTATATCCAGCAGTGGATAAAGTCGGGCTGTGGATGATGATGATGATGAGAAGAATTTCTGTGGAGAGGTCGTCCGGGGAAGTACTGCCACCATGCCGATTTCTGCCGTGAAACAGCTGAGGTGCCTGTGAAATTACATGCCTTATCATCTTCATGTCTCAAGTTGATGGACGCAGGGCGTTGCATCATAGAGCACGTTCCAAAAAACGTGATCTACGATGCTTTGTGATATTAACGTCAGATGGGCCATGTGCTTGTTCCGTCTTCAAGTACCATATTAAAAATGTTTATTGAAATGTGAAATGTTTGTCCCTCCTCCACGCCAAAATTACCTACAGAACGGAATAAGCTGTAGTTCTAGCCCTATAATAAAATACTGAAAAGGTACTTTTTATCTGAGTATCTACCACGCAAGTGAAGCCACTGGCGCAAGCTAGTGATGAATATAAAACATCGTTTTTTTTTCAGAGTTCAGAAAAAACGCTGAAATATAGAACATGGTGCGGCCTCTGCGCCATCTGTGAGCGAATGTATGGCCGGTTCCCGCCCCGAGATAAGGATCCACCTGATGGAGTAAGTATGGAACGGAACTTAACAAAAAAACAAACATCGCTTCTGAGCTTCCATAATATTCCCGCCCAAAGCCGTGTATCGACTTCGCGCTCCAAAACCAAAACTGCGAACATTTTCCCCTACCTTTCATCTCGAAATGTGAAATCATCTCTCTGTCTGTGATCAGGCTGTATTTCATGAACCGTGACAGCTAGACAGTTGAAATTTACACGGATGATGTAGTTCTATCGCCGTTATAACAACAAATACTAAAAACATAAATATGTAAGTGGGGCTCCCATACAACGGTACGGAACCATTCGTGCGCTAGTCCGACGAGCACTTGGCCAGTTTTTTAACTACAGTACTATTACTATTCTATCTATTCTCTATCTATTGAGCCTCTATTCTATCTATTCGATCTATTGAGACTCTGAAGTTATGCTCAGGGCCTCTAGCCAACCGGTATTTGCTACGAAGCGATTCTATTTCGTCCGTCGTCATCGTTCGGTAGCGACACATCCAAATATTGTACAGCTCAATAATTATTTATCCGCGTACAATATACAGCTCAATATATATTGAGCTGTACAATATTTGGATTTGTCGCTCCCGAACGATGACGACGGACGAAATAGAATCCCTTGGTAGCAAATACCGGTTGGCTAGAGGCCCAGAAAACGATTCGACCAATCCTAGTAGTCCAACAAAAACATAGGTACTACGTGGTTTGGGTGTATACGTGGGTCTTCTTCGTATGAGCTAGTGGCCAATTTTAGTGTCGGAGTTTTTACGCCGCCCGAAGGCCTCTGACAAGGCTTAACGTATGAAAAAGCCATGACCAATATCTTAAAGCTACCCAGGATCAAGTTCACCGTCAAGTTTGCAGCGCTGCAAACTAGATCAAGTCGGCAGAACGGAATTCTATTTACGTTTCAAGTAGACTTGTCATGCTCACACATAGCCATAAAAAAAGTTTACTGGACGCCGCATCAAGTCCGCTGCAAACTTGACGGTGAACTTGATCGTGGGTGGCTGGCATTAACGTGCCTACTGAAGTAAGGAATCGCTCAAATCTAAATGCCACCAAACAGTACCTATCCAAGTAGTGACTGGGCAGAGTGTTGCTTAACCAAGATGATTGGATAAAAACACGGAAGTCAACCCACCAGCGCAGAAACGTGGGTACCCATACAACGACAACAGCAGCCTTTTCAGTCCACTGCTGGACAAAGGCCTCCGCTATAAGGAGGAGATGCCCATAATCCCCACGCTGGGCATGCTGGTTGGGGATCACAGGGCACAGCTCGTACCGCCGACGCTGCTGCCCGTTGGCGGTCAGGAAATTCAGCTATAGTGATGCTGCGCTATGCCGCATTCAGCCGACCGCGAGAGCCCCGTTTGTTAGTTAGCAGGGTGCCCAGGCTGGCTGGGATTCCAAAGATGGAGGTTGGAACCCCGTACACCCCAGTCCCCAACAACATGTGTATACCCCTTATTTCCATTATTGCAATTACACTGAACAATATACTCATCTTTTTTTTAAACTATACAGATGGAGTTGAGCGACTTTACAATGGTGGAAACGAAATTAGCCGTATTGAAAGTTCACAAAGGATTAGTAGAAGTACTTAATACAATAAGAGAGCGGTGATTATATACTTTAGGAATGATTTACAAGTATTTTAAATAAAGCTCTTTTTATAAATAGTCTTGATTTTATTAATTTAAAATGTAGGTATATTTTATGACTACAAAACAGTAGGTACCTATGTATTTCACAACAACAACAATACCAGCCTATTCAGCCCACTGCTGGACATGGCGTCATTTTTAAGATGATATGCCCATAATCCCCACGCTGGGCACTGGGTGGGGGATCGCAGGGCACAGCTTCTCGCATGCAGATTGCTGCCTATCGGAAGCCAGGCGATTTGCCAGTGTTATGCTGCGCTATGCCGCAATCGGCCGGCCGCCAGAGCCCCGTTTGTTAGTTAGCAGGGTGTAGCACGGGCAGGAGCGCAGTTGGAACCGCAAGAATATCTACCTACAAGAGTTAGTACCTACAAGTTCTTACTAAGGACAGCATTTTTAAATAAAAACAAAAATAAATATAATAATTTTAATAATAATTTTATTAAGTTATGTAGGTACCTAAGCTTATTGCTTGGAGGTTTTTTTTTTTTTTAATTATTTATTTACTTGAAGGTGGAACAAGCACATTGTCCATTTTTTAATTCTATTTATATTTCAAGCAGCATTGAAATATAAATAAACAGAACAGTAGAAATAGACATGGTGGTATTATTTCCCTGACGAGCCCTTCACACAGAGAGAGCCGTACTATGCTATTACTGTATTCGTTGTTTTGTAAAGAAAAACGTTAATTCAAATAATAATTCAATTCAAACTGGAAGACGAAGCAAGTTTCAAATAAAACACTCACCAGTTAAATTTTGTTGACGTCGACATTGGCAAAGTTCATCAGGGGCCTGATTCTGACGATTCGATATATTTGATTCTATTAGATATATATCGTGGAAACTGTCAAAACTGTATGAAATTTGACAGTTCTCGCGATATATATCTAATAGAATCAAATATATCGAATCGTCAGAATCAGGCCCCTGATGAACTTTGCCAATGTCGACGTCAACAAAATTTAACAATAAAAAGGCGATGGAGGTTGAGTGTGATAAAAAAGGGTTCGTGAAGGAAAGATCGTTTTATTGTAATAAAATATCTTTCCAGAAAATTTTCACTTTAACTTTCTAGAAAATTTCGGTCAGTGTCAGTCAAATCAAATGTCAGCAACGTATGTAACAAAGTACTTTGTGGTCAGCAGTATAAGGTACAGGCCCCACTTGTCTGACCTGGCGCGGGCATGGCGCGGGCGCTTTCCTATTCCATTCAAATTTAATACAAAATTCATGGAAATAAAGCACAATTTAGCTCGGACGACTTCGCGTCATAAGCACGTCCGATCAACGACATACCGTGTGTCCTAAATTGTGCTTTATTTCCATGCATTTTGTATGAAATTTGAATGGAATAAGAAACCGCCAGTGCCTTGTCTGCGTCCGACGCTAGGTCACATTCATCGGGCACGGACATGGCGCAGACATGGCACAGGCGGTTTCCTATTCCATTCAAATTTCATACAAAATGCATGGAAATAAAGCACAATTTAGGACACACGGTATGTCGTTGATCGGACGTATGACGCGCCATTTCGGCGCCCGCGCCCGATCGCCGCCAGATGGGCGTCAGATGGCCGCCAGTTCGTAGTATGTACTTGCTTGCGACATACGTCTGTTAGTGATGTAAAAATGCGTGACGAATGACGATATCGATTTTAATATTGAATTTTTTGAATTGATTGTAAAATATGCAACGCTTTATGATCATTGTCGTTCCATTATTGTAACTGAAATGTTCAAGATAAATTGTGGCTGGAAATCGGAAAGAGATTAAACTAAACCGGTATTAAGATTTTTTTATGTAATACCCATGGTAATACTAGCTGATCCTTGTGCAAATTCGTTTGCGCGTATTTTCTTCAACTGTGTCAGGGCCCGATTTGGTAACCCGATGAAGAGGTTTTCGGCAGGGTTTTTCCAAAAGTTTAGTTAACCCTCTTAGGGTCTTACTTGAACAGTCACAAATTTGTGCTCTTAGCAAATTATATAAATACCAAATTTCAGCTCTGCACACATTATAATCACTGATATATTCATAAAAAACTGTCACCAGATGATTCGATCGATTAGCCGCCCAAATTCAAATTACTATTAAAAAGCGGGCGCGCTTTGAGACTACCTCTTTTAATTGGCAGCATTCGAATTTGAATACTTCCGAGTACATGCGTGTGCACAATTAATAATTATTTTCTATAAACCATTTATTAGCTTCCGCACGCGGCTTTGCTCGCGTAGAGCGATTGAAATAGCTTTACTAAAGGTAATAGGTGCTTAGCAAACTTTTACAGACTAGTAGGTAAGTAGGTGGTAACTACCTACCTATATGAATGGAACGGGGCGTTGGCGGTGGGGCAGAAAAAAGGGTAAAGAGATATATTTATAATAGACCTAACTTTTGAAACTATCATGGTTGTGAATATAATTATTAATTGAAGTGGTATCGTTCGGAATAAAAGACTGAGAAAGAGGGTAGATCGATTCATCTGCCAGTAACGTTACGCCAGCGAAATCTGTTTTTCGCGAATAACTGGATAATTCCTGGATGCAGTAATTTAAAATTCTCGTCACATTTACACGAGACAGAGCATTAATTATTGGCATTTACAAAATATCAATCCGCGACAACATTCCGCTGGGGTATCGCACACAGAAAAGTGCGTGAGTAAAGTTATTGTTTGGTAAGTAACAAAATGAAACTAGAGTCTGTTTTATCATATGATTAAATACACTATTAGACATGATAATATATTCCCTTCTATCCGCCATTTTGCTGATATCAATTTGCCTCATACCGTCATAGGCGTATATAGAGGAGAGACCGGGTGGGCCGGCTGTGCTCATCCCAGGATGTTGGGTTACTGATTCAAAATTCTAGGCATGACACCTAAGAAATTTATTAGAAAATGTAATTTAGAAATAAAGCACACGATAAAATTTTATTTTATCGTACTGGCGATACAGTGAATGGAGCGCAGATTTGCCTCGCGCGTAAGGGCACTTCTATCGCCTACAGTTTTTGTCTGCCCACCTCTCAAGATAACTCAAACTGAAGCTTAATTAAATCACGATATTCCAGAGGTTCATCGCAAAGAAATAGGACTAAAGCAAAAACAAACATTTGCAATGTTAAAAAACGATAATGTAACTTTTGTGGTACAAATGTAACATTTCAGGAAAAAAAAGTAGCATAAGACTAAAGGGCCCTTGCAACACTGGGATGGAGTGAAGGATTGATTCATAGACAGAGAAAGCTATAGACGACGAGATAATTCATCTCATTCTTTCAAGAAAGAGAACTACTTATGCGTGCTTCATGCAAATAAGGGAGATCGCACTATAGATTTGCTGTCCCTTATCGCGTGCCGGTTTTTTCGTTGTTTAGCGCAACATTGCGCTAAACAAACTTTGGCAGCTAGCAGCAGTTTCGGAAGATTTTGTGAAAAACTTGCTTGAAACTAAATTATTACCTGGAAAAATTATGTTTCATCTATTGTAAATCAATAATAAATAACAAATGAATATTATGGATTTCTCTATCAAAATGGATCGGTGTAGTGTATTTTGGTGCAAAAGTGGCAGTGATCAAAACATTCCGGATTTGTCTTTTCAAGCGTAAGTATCGTACTTTTGACGAGGTATTTATTCAAAAATGGATTATTAACTAGACTTCCACAATAAATAACAACATTTAGAGCAGAAATCTGTAAGAAAATAAGCCAAAAAGTGAAATTCAATTTTGTTTTGTTTTGTTTGGTGTTGCCGGCATTTGAAATGAATTTTGCCCACTGCACATTAATTTTTGGCTCAACTTTCATTTATTTGTAGTGAGCTAGGCGGCTGCAACTTATGTCACAGATAGGTCTATATCTAGGAAGCCTAAATCTAAAACGGCGTAGTGCGGAACCAAATAGTTTTTGAGATATGATTATTTGAAAATTCATCTTCTTTTTATTTATGGCCTCTGTGGTATTTTTTGGTGATTCGACATTGACAATGATATTTCTCGTTGTTAATGTAATACGTTGAATAGACAGTCGGTTATTAGATTTTTTACAACCACCTGGAAATCCTTCTCGCAGCAGTAGGTTCTAGGACACCCCAACTTGAGTAGCAATATCAAAGAACTGACGCAGATCACCCCGATGCCACGTAGTCTTGTGGTCCCTATGCGTAGATTGGATATAAAAAATGTGGAACCAGAAATTCCCGTGGAAGATCCTGAGTGGAGCTAGCCCGCGAGGATGAGTGGACGAAGCGACACTCAGGGCCGACGAGGTCAAATACCCGAATCAAATATCCATTTTTATGATTTGAAACTGTTTTTAACCTGATCATAGGTCATAGGTCCGTAGTAGTCCGGTAGTGTGTTTTGGCGTATATTGTGTAGGACTAGCCTACTATATCAGGACTTCGTGGACGAGGTAGGAAAAACGATAGAACTTTAGAACTTTGTAGACTAATTTATTTTAAACTTTTATCCTGCAGTGTCACAATTATACTTCGTGCTTGTTCGGCTCCCCAGAACAGAATGCCCCCAAAATGACGTTTTCATTACAAGACACGTTTCGAAAGTCAAGCTCCTCGATTGGTCGAAGAGTTTCTGTCAGCCCGTGGCGTTGTGTGATTGGCCAGTGCCACCGCAACACTCTCGAAACAATCGAGGGACTTTACATCCGGAAATTATATTTTAAAAATGAAAATAAAATCTAAACATAAATAATAATAATTTGAAACAATAAATAAGCCAAACCAAATTACGTATTAATTTCTCCAATTTGGACAATTCAAAACACGAGACTCGACTATAGCCGGAAATGATAAAATAAGCAATTGTTACATCAAAATATTAGTTAAACATAATTTTATAGCGACTTTCAACAATGTCTGTACCAAAATTAAGTAGAGAATTTTACAACAAATCAGAAAACCCTAACAATTGTTTAATTTTTTTTCTTTCGTTAACCTCAAAACGTAATTCATTTTTTCTCGGAAACTGTGAGTTTCCCCCTTTTAGAGGGAGGGTCCTCACTCCCTCCCTGCCCTTCCCCACCCCATAAGCTATAAGCTATAAGCATATAAAGAAAAGTCGTTTCATTTTTTATTAGAACTTGAAATAATATAATTTCTTTGGTTCATTATTATTTGCATAGCCCAGTTTAAAGATGACGTTTTAATTTCAGGATAAAAAACCAAAGGCCACGTAATTTAATGGATGGTAACTGAAAATACACCTTTATGTCTCCAGTTATGTGAATCTTCCACAGTATGTATAAAAATCTTTAATCTTTAATCTATTTTGATACTGATTTTATCGTTTAAAAGCCATGTGCTATATTTGTTCAACCTTGACAAACCGAAGTTTTAATGAATGTATAGGAAAAAAGACCACGAAAACCAAAGAATTCATTATTTTTATATATGTTGTGCTATTAAATATTAGGTTATTGTTATTATTATTATTATCATACCTACAATGATAGAATTCGTTCATTTTTGTTTTGGTTTAGAACTGTTTTTTTATTTCAGACTAGAGAACCAGAGGTTACGTTAAATCAACGGATCATTCAGATTTAAAACGGATTCGGGATTCGTCAGTCACAACTGACAGCATTTTTTGACAATACACCTATATGCCTCCAATTATTTAAATCTGCCACAGTAAGTAAGTATCAAAAAGCCTAAGCTATATTTTATCAAAACCGGGTAAGTGAAACCCAAGATACTGCTTGCCTTCTCCGAAGTACCCGCAAATTAAATTAGCTAGTTGTGGGTTCAATTCCCACTGCGGGGCAAATGTAGCATGATATGTTTGGGGCTACATGATGTTGTGTGATTACGTCCCGCATTATTTATTTATTTACAATGGACTTTGACTGACAGGAAAGAAATACTTTAATGTTAGCTCCATTTTTCAAAAAGTTTTCACTAAGATTTTATACTAGCTTCTGCCCGCGGCTTCTCACACAGCTGGTGTAGCTCTACATAATGTGTAATGACAATTTGTTATATAGGTACACCTAGTTAACTACCTACAAAGCCTCGGTCTGCCTACTATATAACCATATTGCTAAATTTACCCTTAGACAGGGTTTATGTGAGATACCTTACCTATAACCTGTAACATAATGCAATTTGACACCATGTAAATAATTTACTCCGGTGATCTTCGCAGATCATCTTGGTTAAGGAACACTTCGCCCGGACACTACTTATATGGGTGATCTGGATGGCATTTAGATCTGAGCGCTTCCGTCCTTCGGAAGGTACGTTAAGATGTTCTTCCCGGCTTTTTCAGTTGTTAGCCATGTCGGAGGCCTTCGGGTGGCCTAAAAATTCCGACATCAGAGTTGGCCACTATTTCATACGAATAAGAAGAAGACCAATATATTCCATGCCTCAATTCATATGTTTCATCATCATCATCAGCAGCGCCATTAATAGCTTGTTATTTTTCCCAGCCAGAACGATGTACGTGTGTAACTTGTAAAAGAAATAAATTTATTGTATTGTATTGTATTTTGTATCTAAATTTTGCGTGAGGGAGAAATAAACAATACTCAATACCTTTCGCCTTTATTATATGTACGCATTTTCTACAGATTACATTTGTTATGTTTAAATACTGAAATTAATTTTTTATTACTGTTTATAGGGTAAATCACCATCATACACACCTAGAAGGCTGCGAAAAAATTTGCGTTGGACTGCTGAGCTATTAGAAGATACGTGAAAAACTGCGAGCTCTTGAGGAAAAAAGTTGGTGTTTAATAAAAGAGTAGCGAATTTAGAAAATATGATTGCAGAATCGAAAGCATAATTTTCTAAATGTTGAAGTTTTTGAGAAATAAAAATATATTTCCTATGATTCTATTCTTTTTGCATGTAGGAATTTTGAAAGCTTATACAAGAAACATAAAGACATGCGTGAACGACAACTTAGGACACAAATAAATAATAGGATATTTTTGCCGTTCTGTAAAAAATCAATGCAAAAGATATCTTTATTCATGTCCGTTAAAATATTCAATAGTCTCCCCGAAGACATGAAAGATTTGACACTTAGCCTTTTTAAAATAAGACTTCACAAATGGCTTGTAGATAAATGCTTTTATACGATCAAACGAATTTATTAAAACTAAATAATAATTTACTATTTTTATTTCTTCTTTTGAATGGTTAGTTTTCATTTTGACATATATTTATTAAGTAATCTTGATTGTCAACTTAATTATTGTTAATTAAAATTAACCGATATCAATGATAATTAATGACATATAAACATATAACAATTTAATATTTGCACGCTTCTGTAATGAAGTATAAGTATGCGATCCACATAGCCTTTAAGATCCTTTCCTTTGTAATTGCTTGTAATGGCTTGTAGATAAATGCTTTTATACAATCAAACGAATTTATTAAAACGAAATAATAATTTACTATTTTTATTTCTTCTTTTGAATGGTTAGTTTTCATTTTGACATATATTTATTAAGTAATCTTGATTGTCAACTTAATTATTGTTAAGTAAAATTAACCGATATCAATGATAATTAATGACATATATACATATAACAATTTAATATTTGCACGCTTCTGTAATGAAGTATAAGTATGCGATCCACATAGCCTTTAAGATCCTTTCCTTTGTAATTCTGCTCGCAGTTTTTCGCGTATCTTCTAATAGCTTAGCAGTCCAACGAAAATTTTTTCGCAGCCTTCTAGGTCTGTATGATGGTGATTTACCATACTTTTATGCAATTAAATATAATTTGATTTGAAAATTATATAGGTGGTGCATTCAATCAAATTTGCTAAACATCCTTCCTTCCCTTACATATTATCAAAAGTCATTATAACTTGTTAGTGAAGCAGATTATAAATGAAAAAAATGTTCGTCAGTGCAGTATAAATTGATAGATTAATCGTTTACCTGCATGACAATAATTTCTTGTTATATTTGTTTGTCATTGAATTCCTTGTGCAATATGCAAATATTTTACCCATTATCATCATCAGCCTATAGCAGTCCATTGCTGGACATAGGCCTCCCCTAATGAGCGCCTGAGTCCCTGTCCTGAGCTCGATTCATCCAGCTTGTACCAGCAGCATTTCGCAGATCGTTACCACCTGGCCGGAGGGCGTATTATCAGTATATTTTACCCAAATCTATGGAAATTTTAATTATGTGGCAACCCTGCAGTTGAAATGAGAAAGACTAGGGTGGCCACGCAAACTATAAATCTATATATATACTTAATCTATGGATTGATTGGTTCATCGGTGTGGTTCATCGGTTGGTTTTGTTTGGTTGCTTGTAAAAAAAAAAAAACAAACAAATTTGAAAAACGAGGAAATGTCGGTGTAATTTTTTATTTGTTTTGTGTATTGTTGCGATCAAATTGTAAAACTAGAGAGAAACTGTTTCGGATCTACGAAAGTAACGTGAGCAATGTAAATGTAATCGAAAAATTAAACAATACACGGCAGACCGTTACATTGCAACATCGCGTGGTAATTCGCCTTAAATAAAACAACTGTTTGGTATCTCTGTGATTCTTTAACTATCCGCTTTCTTTTTATTTTGAAAATATATACATCAGCGAGACATGGAATTTGTTAGAGAACCGACTGACACCGATGGTAAGTGGGTTCAAAATTGTTATAAATATCATTAATTTAACGTCGCGTTGGTACCGCTAGACCGTAGAACTCGTGTACTCGTAGATACTAAAAATAGAACGGTTTTCAGAATATATCCTGACGGCGCACCAGATATTCGAGGGTTGTGGTCTTGAGACGACGAGCTCGTTGCGCGTCGATGCTCTGATGGACAGATTCGCTCCATTTGTGAAGACAAACAAGTAAGTGTACCTACCTTAAGTATACTTTTACACCGGCGATAACTTTTCAGTTATAAAAATCACCATAGATTGTTCATATTTTATAGCTATACCTCAGTCGCCTTTAAAGTATAGAGAAAACTTATTTTTGGCTCTAAATGTTGCAATATTTTAGATGTTTACTTAGTTATTTAAAGAATGGATAAAAATAACGTGTTTGGGATGCAGGAAGACCCACAATAGGAAAGGGAAAATATGATGCTTTTCTATCATATAGCAGGCATTATAGGACATACTAAGGAGGCTTCTGTTGTGGAATGGAGTTATAAAAAAGAGTTGTCAAAATGAGCTTATAGATAAGCTAATCTGCCATTTAACAACCCATGAGTGTGCACCAAACGTAGAGGCCTTAGATTTGTGCTATGGTGACTGGGTACACCATCTACATTTAAAAAGTTCAATTTAGACTTCCCTAAATCCAGTCGGGAGTATCATCCAACACAGTCAAAATAAGATCCTCCTCTCAGAAAAAAATGCTTGGAATGCCTGAAATGACACACCACCCTCTCAGCAAGATCGCTGGTGATAAATCCAAGCCACAACGAGGTTAAGAGTGCATGCAGAAATAACTGATGTGTCTGGATCCTAAACCCCACTACTATACCACTCATCTGCTTATAGTCCACTAACTGAATGCAGATATAAAATGGACCAAAAAAAATAGTTTTCTGTCAATGCCAAAAAAGCCTAATATTAAAATGGTGAAATGTGAATGTTTGTTTGTTTCCCCTTCACACCAAGACTAGTGAACGGGTTGAGTTGAAAGTAAAAAACTGTATCTAGCAGTGTAAGGTAGGTACCTTAACTTACTGTGTTGAGAAAATAGATTATTTTAATACTTGCGTCTATTAGAAAGAGATTTATAGGTCAGTAACAGTATCATAGCTTTACTAAAATACTTCCTGTTGGCATGTTGCCCTGTTTATCCAGCATATTTACAACTGTGTCAAAGTTTATTATTGTGGGAAACATGTGTAACATTTGCTTATGTCATGGACCAACAGGAATTATGTGAGCAAGGCCATACTACAGTACATAGAGTACATACATAATGTCAAATTAAATCTAGTCAATTTTGTTGCTTCGTCAAGTTCGGCGCATTAAAGAAGTATAACTTTAAAAGACAATGCCATCTGATGTATGGCGCTCCGTACCAAGACTAAAGTGAGTGGGTCAAAAAATGACCAATAAGTTATTAAAGGCTTATTACACCACGCGGTATTCAGCCTGTCTTAGTAAGACTGTCTGACTCTTGTTGTAGTGTAATAAGAGTAATTCACAAGTCCGTCATAGAAAGTCTAATTTGTCAGTAAGACAGTCTTACTAAGACAGACTGAATACAGCGTGGTGTAATAAGCCTTTTAGTCGATTTTACTGTGTAAATAATAAAAAATGAGGGTTATTCCTATAGTAAACACTTAATATCAATATTTGTTGCCATAGTAACGTATTTATCATTGGTTGTTGCAGTCAAATGATGGCGTGCGGCGGAAACCAAATCAACAAAATATTTTTTTACTTGATTATTAATTCCTTTGGTGTGTAAAACTAAAGAAAATGTAAATATCATTTATAAAATATAATAAATTTTATAGGATACGTTTAGTTTTGACGCAATTGGTACGGGTTCTCGGCATTCTCCTTTTATGTTTTTTTTTATGTAGGGATAAAAAAAATCCTTTCCATCATCAGATCCTTAACACCATTTACCTATAACCTATTCTTCGAGACCATTCCAATGAGCCCAAACACAATACCTCTGCTGTAATTTTGTAAGTAGTTGGGAATCCTATAGATGCTACAGCATTAAGTCAAGGAACAGAATACAAAATTTTCGATTAATAAAACCTTTTAGAAGTTGCTCAGATCCCTTCATTAACACGAAAAAAGTACATATCTTCAAACGGCTGCATACTGTTCACTTAATTCATAGTTTTACATTACGCATTGTGCTTTAGCATTTACAAATATGTCGCCTATTGAACAAAAAAACAATCTTAGGAGCTACAATGCCTCAGACAGGCACACAGTTACCCGCGTCAAACTTAAAATACCCCTTTTTTGCGTCTAAGGGGTGAGGAACAATTTGTTTATATTGACTTCAATGTCAAATGACCAGATCAAATGTTATTAAATAGTCCTTGATTAAATCAATACATTCCTGGTTAAGTGACATGATATACTCACGTCACCATAGTTGAATGACCTATGGCATCACTCAAGAAGCGCCTGTGGCGTCGCTTACTTTGTTCTTACTGATCATCTAAGTTAAACAACTCTCTGAAAATTGTCCATATGGATGAGTAACCGTTAAGTGGCTTTTATATCTGAGCGCTCCCGCTAGTACGGACGGCAGGTTAAGTTGTATTCTCGGTTTTTAGTTGGTATGCCATGTCAGAGAGCTTCGTGCTTAAAATATCCGACACTAGAGTTGGCCACTGACTCATATCAAAAGAACAATACTCTTTTTGATTGGCATTATCAACTTTTGACCGAGACCGTTGTGATTTTGAATGCTTGCCAAATATGGAATTCGAGCTGAATCTGGGTGTAATTGGCTCCATTTTCATAAACCAAAACAACCTCATCGGCTAACAAACGGGGCTCTGGCAGCCGGCTGATTGCGTCATATCTCAACACAGCTAAATCCCCCTGACTGCCAACGGACAGCGGCGTCGACGGTACGAGAAGTTGTACCCTGCGAGCAACCCGCATGCTCAGCGTGAGGATTATGGGCATGTTCCCCTATTTGAAGGCCTATGTCCAGCAGTGGACAGATTAGGCGGTATGAAATATATTGTTGGCTGAAGATGTATAGTATCTTTATGCTTTTTTGTTGTTGTTGCAGGGCTGAATTCAGCATTCTTAAGACACTTCTGGACCCTGAGGAGTGCAATCCTGAGATCAACGCGTCCAATCTAGCAAATGCACTTCACCAGTACACCGAGAGCCATAAAACTAAGATGGACCTTGACGAAAGGTAGTTGTGGTCGCTTCGCGACTTCGTCTACGTAAAGGTTTTTTCGGCGCATCATAGATTTTAATCAGTTCACAATTTCGGGGGTAGAGATGTGCCAGGTAGCCAGTTTGGATCCGGTACCTGTTCCCGAAATTAGGTATATATAACATTATGTAGTTGTCAAAACAGTTTGAACTAGAAGTCTGAATGTCCACAATAATTTAAATTTCTTTGATTAGAATTCATGACAAGTTATTTCGGGAAACCCTAGTTTCTTACTTGATTTGACCTGAGAAGATTTCTTTTCACAGTTACATAACATTCAGATCAGATCTTGCAAACAGTTGTCCCTCAGCAGGAATCAAACCAGCAACTTCTTACGCCTCCGACGGCTATTCACGCATTTGAGAGAATCTTCCTTTCATATCATATAATGTCTTAAGCTTCCGTCCGCGTCTCCGCAGTCATGGTACCTAGATGAAAAATAAACCTTTGTGTTAATCCAGGTCACAAAATAGTAGGAACTAGTTTCAAGTTTCATGCAAATCCATTCAGCCGCTACGGAGTTGATTCGGAACAAACTTTCGCATTTATAATATTAGTGTAAAGAGTGATGTGATCACAATTTATATTTTTGCTTTTAAAGTTTTTTTTATAAAAAAACAATTTTCAGTTTCAATTTGAGAAATGGACAAGGGCCCCATGACGCTGATTCCGGAATATCGACAGATGGTAAGCATAGCTTTTCATAGCCCAACATTCAAATTATTCAGTCAACATTAGCTATTCAGTCCACTGCTGAACGTGGCGTACGTTCCTTATGAGAAAGGGGAAACAAGAAAGCACATTTTGCTTAACCAGGCTTCCAGAGACAGTAGTTAGTGCATTAGCTCTAAGCTGCCTGTGTATAAACAAATAATAATATCAAATAAAGCCTAACCAAACTAGTCAACCGAGCAAACACACTGTCATGTCTACTTCCTTCTTAGTGAGAACAAACTCAACTCTTGACTAGATGTAAACCATCAACCAGATAATTTATCAAACGAAGTCTAATTGAGCAGTCCCACAACTTTCATATCCAGCTAATTCAACAAGTCTGGTTAACTTGTTCAGTAGAAACTCACAGAGGTGAATCAAAATTGTTTTCAGGTCTGCAAGTATTAGAAGACCTGCAATGTGAGCTGAAAGAGAAGGAGTACATAGCTAATCAGCTCAGGAGCCAGTTGGACTTCACAGATCGCCAGCATGAGGAGACTATAGCAGCTCTGACTGCCGAAAGGGATTCACTGAAGAGACATCTGAATATGTAAGTTTTGCTCCAAGTTAATCGACAACAACATGAGCCTATGTCAGTCCACTGCTGGACATAGGCGTGGGGATTAAGGGCATGTTATTAGGGGATAATAAGAAGGAGAAGTGCCTGTATTCCCCACACTGGACATGTATTTTTTATATATGGTAGGTGTATGTACACTCGCGGTCTGAAAATGTTTACCACCTTAAGGTTGGTAATTGCATGCACATCTATGCCACTAGGTCGATGATATTATGTGATTTGATTAGGCATAGAGCATAGAAGAAGCAATAGAGATTCACCCAAGCGAGATCAAACTTGTTACTAAAAATTAAAAAAGGAAGTAATAATCAAGTAGAAATTTTAAATAAATGTCTTTATTTTTTTAAGGAAACTATAACATTGTTTTAATTACTAGTTTAACCTCTATCAGCAGCTATGACGGCACGTAGTCTATCTCGCATAGATGCGACAAGGCGCGCGCATAAATCAGTCCCCCTGATGTCATCCCAAACCCGTGCACAATGTGATCTAAGAGCTTCAGGGTTTCTTTCATTGATATATATTGTTACTATCGTAACTAGATGCGTAGTACCGGCCAAAATGTGTGTAGGCTCAGGTCTTGGCCATGGCCAAGATCCTCTCCTTACTTCATACAGTGGCCATCTTGACATCGACCGAGTGACACTTCCGCGAAATAGGCAAATAATGTGATGAAAAAGTGCATTACTTGAACTCAATTGCGTAAAGAATCGCGCGGAATTACTTTTTTCATGAATATCTATAGATTTTTTGCTAAAATCACAGCAAATATTAAAGAAAATTAAGATAAATAGTTAATGCCATGTAATGTTAACAGCAAAAAAAATTGTAGTTTTCCCGATTATTGTGGGAGATTTTGATAAAGGATAAAATCTTTGTTAAGCTCTTAATTTCTTAAAATAATTTACAATACACCGGAGCATATTTAAGATCATTTCAAATAGATCACTCACTTCTATTGATAAATTCCATCATTCATGAAATCAAATTATTAACTCAAAGAAATAAAAGGAAGAACAGAAGACATTTGACGTTACATGCGGTGGTTGAGTGATATTACGATCGCTATTATATATTGGCACAAACTAAAACTCTTATTTTATTTCCACAGACAAAGTTTACTATTTCGATCTACTAATATGATTACTGATAATATCACTAAGTTATGACGAACAGTTATTTTCATAAACAATTCACTTTTCAACTATATGGTGGTAATAAATGGTGACTGGAGAACAATTTTAACTCCATGAAAACGTAAAGCAGGCTAAAAGAAAAAACTAGACAGGTACTTTTTTAGTGACTGACAGTCACATGTTAGTTTAAACTTCAGGGAAAATCTATAATCCTATCCTTCTTCCTACTAAATTATAGATGTGAAAATTTGTGAGGATGTATGGATGTTTGTTACTCTTTCACGCAAAAATTACTCGTTTAATTGACATATCTTAGCACATTAAGGGATCGCAGGGCACAGTTTCTGGCATCTTCGACGCTCCTGCACGTCATCGGCCAGAGGATTTAGCTGTGCCGGTACTATGCCGCAATCAGCTGGCAACCTCTTCTATTTAGCACAGTGCACTTCGGGCTGGTGAGGTTGGTTTAGGTTCTGAAGATGGAAATGGAACCCTTTACACCCCTAATATCCAAATGTTTCCAGGGTAACTCCCCATATAATTAATAATTTGTATGTTGCCGGGGTATTTTCAAATGTTCTGAGGGCTTACCACGAGTTTTGATAGTTTTCGAAAACTTTATAAGTTTCGGTATCTTTCCCAGTGTTGCTGTTTTAGCATTTTTAATGCTAAATTTAGCATATTTTCGGGTCTGTTAGCTTGAAAAATTCGCATTTAGCATATTTTTATGATTAACATTTTTTTGTACATAACCTAAAAATTCAAAATTCCTAAGGAATTCAAAAGAAAAATATAGATTTTAGCATTTTATTTAGCATTTTTAAAAGTTATTTAGCATTTTTTGCAACATGTTTTAGCATTTTCTCCAAATAAAAACCGGCAACACTGATCTTTCCATACATTTTCGTAGTTCATGCACGTTTCCCTAGAGGCGCTGTACGAAAATGTATGGAAAGATACCAAAACCTAAAAAGTTTTCGAAAACTATCAAAACTCGTGGTAAGCCCTCTGTATGTTTACGAGTCGATTTCGTGTGATGATGATTACTTTCAGTGACATTTTATTTATTAACTGACTTCAAAAAGGTTGAGGCTCTCTACTAAGTACTAAGTAACCTTATTTTTTGAAGAAATCAAGTATAACATTGTTGTTCCTATGGTAGAAATAAATCAACTATGACGATTGTATCGTGTCGTGACACGTCATCGTGCCGTAGCATTATTACGTATCTCTGAGGGCTTACCACAGGTTTAGATAGTTTTCGAAAACTTTATAAGTTTCGGTATCTTTCCATACATTTTCGTAGTTCATGCACGTTTCCCTAGAGGCGCTGTACGAAAATGTATGGAAAGATACCGAAACTTATAAAGTTTTCGAAAACTATCAAAACCTGTGGTAAGCCCTCTGGAAGCTTTAGGGATCCTATAAATCCGTAGTATTCGAAATAGAATCTAACAAAAACTGTCTGAATCTGTCTGATTCGACTCGGAAACTTGCTGATAGGCAGGTCTATTCCAAAATATCGCTACAAATCTACTCTATATCCAGATTGCGCGAAGAGAATGCCACACTATCTAACGTACGCCGCGACTACGACGAGGCCTGCGAGCGACTTTGCAGCAGTGGTGTAGCGCTGGACGAGACCAAACGCGAGCTGGAAGGATTGAAGCGACGCGCGCGCCTGTCGCGCGATCAAGTCGCTACTCTCGAGGCTGAAGTGAGTATACAGGCGAGCGAAGCGAACTGGGTAGTTATTCATTTGATTAAATTAATCAGAGCCGTCGCAGGTGACCACTTTCTCCATTCAACCAGTTTATTTATTCTTGGTACACAAAACAGATTACAACCTAAACATTATTAAAAAATAATAATCTTCGGTTGACATCTTTTGGTGTGTGTAGGTAGACCACTTGACTTGGTTTGTTGTTCAACAAAACTTTTTTAGTGTGCCTAAGTCTCAAGTGACCTACTTACCTTCTTGCTCCGAGCTTGTTAAACTTTGTATTTATAATATACTTGCTATTTTATGTGTATCCCTTGAGTGTTACCGTCACAAATAAATGCTTTTTTACTTTACTTTACTTTTACTATTATTGATTAATAATTAAAATAGCTTAAAACGAAATCATACTCCTAAACATGCGTACTCAAAACGATTATTGATTTCGAGCAGTTATTTAAATTATAAGTTAATTTATTCATTACAATGATATGATCCAAAAAAAAAATGAGAGTACAAAATAAGGTATGATAAATTATATTAAATACAACGATATCAAACTATAATGTTCTTACCACCTCAGTTGAGCAGCTCTTCCCGGGTCATTTGGACTCTTGAGAGATGATCTCATGTTTTAAGATTTTTACCGTCATAAAATTTTTGCCGATAACTCTGATAGCTACCACCTTCCGGAATCGTATTATGAGCTTTCCCAGATGGGCGTTTTGCTCGAGCGAGTTGGTCGCGCGATTGAAAGGCTTATTACACCAAGCGGTATTCAGTCTGTCTTAGTAAGACTGTCTTACTGACTAACTTGATTTAGTATGGCCGACTTAGTGGCTTCCTCTTATTACACTACGCTAAGTGTAAGACATTCTTACTAAGACAGACGGAATACCGCGTGGTGTAATAAGCCTTTGAAATGTGTATCCAATCTGGATTGCTAACATGTGAACGCACGTCACATTCCACATGACATTCAGCAAGCCTGATAGGATACGCATGTCAATCGCGCGAGCTACTCGCAAAACGCCTATCGGGGAAGGCTCTATGTACGCGAACACTCCGTTCAATGGGTTACCTACAGCAAAATTGAGAAAGATGGCGTATTTTCGAAAACACCCTTTTATATTATATAGCTTCCACCCACGGCTTCGCTCACATCTCACATTTATATTATAAGTTATAATATTAGTAGGAATCATGATTTCCACTCGTTTTCCGAATGATAATAGAGATGTTTTCCGAATGTTTCGGCATCGTGCACTATGATAAATCAATTCACCCTCACACTCCTAATCCTAATATCAAAATAGAATTATCTCCTAGATAAAAAGATCAGTTGCTTTTATCATTTCTATTCAGTTCCGAAGCAGTGCACATATTAATGAACAATAGTTACATATTTACCATTATTCCAGAAAATTTCACTGCAAGATCTCCTGTCAAAGTCTAAAGACGAGTGCCACCGAATAAACGAGATGTACGCGTCGCGACAGTCGGCTCTGCTCGAAGAGAATGAAACACTGAAAGGGCAGCACGCTGATCTGGCGACCAAATTGCAAGATCAAGACGAGTTTCTTCAGCAAGTTATCAAGGATAAGGTAAATAACAACAACCAAAAGTCACATTGGATTTTGATCCTACATAGCACCTAAGGCCGGCGCAAATCTGAAACATATTTTACAAAAAAAATAATACATTCGTTTATTTATTAAATAGAGTTATCAACAGTCCCCGTACGAGGCATGCTTGCATTGCAGGCCGGATTACTTAAAACGATTACCTAAACAACAGATTTTAAATTTACCAACGTAAACGTGTTAGGAACATGCCCTGCAATGCAACGCTCTGCGTCCATTAACTTGAGGCATGACATGAGTAAGCCTCGAGTGTCTGTAATGCAATGCTGCAATGCTGCTTTACGGCAAAAATAGACATGCTGGTAGTGCTTCCCCGGATTAGCCCTTCACACTACTACTTCAAATAGAACAATCCTAGCTTGGATATTTATTTATTTATAAAGAAAAACATAATGGTGGTAGTCATTGTTAGGCTCGTTGGGGCTTAAATATTCTCAATTTTTTTTAGGTCCTTCTAGAAATGGAGCTCAAAGACATGCTGAATCGATCCAACCAGACCCAACTGAGGCTTGACCGCTCGATCGACGTCAGCTACACGGATGATCAAATGCTGACGGCCCTTGATAGTCTGAATGCTGACAGCAGATTCTCGACAGGCAAGTATTTCTGAACCAGCGTCAGTTAAACGGAACTCATTTAGTCAGTATAGTCACTTAGATATTCTACCATTGTAGCAGCAATGGTAGACTAAGGTTTCTAATTGCTGACGATAAGTGATTGCAGACACAATGGTAGACTAAGGTCCCAGGGTAACCGAATTCTTATACATGTTACTTTTGTACATGTACATTTTTTCAAAATTCCGAAAATGCTTTTACCTTTTTCTTCAAAATAAACCTATAGTTTTCTCAGACCAACCTTCTAACTACAAAAGAAAAGGTAGCTGCCCTCAATGGGCTAAAATATTGCCTCACCCAGTATATATATGTTATGTATATTACCACAATATATAGAAAACACCCGGACCCGAAAAAATATTTGCAGATCATACATACAGATAAACGGGCCATCATTGGTTATGAACTTTTGAATTCATTTAATGTATGACCAGCGTTGTAAATCAAAAGATGGTCAATCAGGCCATCGAGAAATCAGGCTGCCAAACCTAATTGTCAGACTTACAACCGAATACTGAAAAGCTAGATAAATATTTGGTTTTTAAGAGCCTGTCCAGGTGAAGCGATGCACGCGCAGTCGAGTCGCGGTTAACCAATCAGGCTTACGGAATGCCACGTGGAATGTGACGTGCGTCCATATGATTGGCTGCTATCGACTCAACTCTCGCGTAAATCGCATTTGGACAAGCTCTGAGTGGCGATCAAATTGACGATTTTGTAATGATTCTGGAGGATCTTACGGTTGAGTAGCATTTCAATTTTCGGGCGTATAATGCTATACTTACTCACTAAGTATAGCATTATACGCCCTACTACTACTGCTACTTTGTTTTTATAAAAAAAAATATGATATGCTTTGCTCGCTAGATGGCGCTGTAATAAACTGTCCCGCTAATTTTTCATGCTTATCCCTAGATAACCGCATTTTAGACGAAGATTCGTTCATGAACGCACTGAAAGACGACATTGGACGTTGTACGAACATGTCTCTCTTCGACGAGCTTAGAATGAGCTTCAGCGTATCGAGGTTAAACCTAACAGGGCTAAACGCACATTGCGAGAAATGTGGCCTTGAAAACTCCTTGGTTACAGAAATAAAACCTAACGATAGTGATAAAGACGAAAATCGTCTGAAAGCCACTGAAACACAGACGGTCAGCAAAATCAAACTTTGTGCTGACTGTGTCACTGAAACTAAGAAGTTGACTATTGCAACACAGACTGATATACCTTATGCTGAATGTGATAAGGACGAGAGTACAATAGCTAGCTCTGAAACACAAACTGATGGATTTGATGCTTTTATCAATGTAAATAAAAAAATTATGATCGATCTCGAAACACAAACAGATTCTGTGATTGCAATCCAAAAAACTGATCTAGGAATGCAAACAGATACGATGTATAATGAGCTTTATTCTGGTGGCGATAACGCTCAAAGCTACACAAGCTGTGGCAAAGTAGCTCGGAAACTCGATTTTGAATTTTCATTCCAAAATATACCTTACATCAATGAACATACAGCCCATTATCAGGACGTAAATGTTACTCTGAAACATATAGAAGTGCAGACCGAAACTTCAATTGAAAATGACCTCGGTCCCAGTGAAAATAACATTCAATTCCTTGACGCTAAAGATTATACCACCACTGCTACTCAAACGGTCGGCGAATTTGTTCGCAAACGCCCCCAGTTCATAAAAAAGGCCCAAAAACTGTTGAAATTGCAGAACAAACTAAAATATAGATTTGTAGAAACGCAGACAGACGAAATTGAACCATGCGTTAACAATAATAACGCTCACTGTATCAAATGTCTCGAATGCGCTAACATGAACATATACACGGCTAAGTTAGAAAGGGATGTAAGATATGCGAATATGGAGATAAAAGAGATGGAAGATAAAATAAAGAAGTATGAAGACAACCTTTCGTATTTAGAGGCTTTGATTAGCCAAGAAACTGGCCGGAATGAAATGCTCATATCGTCTATAGATAAACTGAATTTGAAAATAGAAATATTGGAATCCGCTTGTGATACACAACGAGAGCACATCAATAAATACGTATCTACAGACACCAGTTGTGTGCAAAGCCAAACTGAATTTGGTAATTGGAATTTGAACTTTGCGTAGTCTGTGTTTTAGGTTTATTATGATTTGTAGATTTAGTCGGTGAAGGATATATTTAGCTTAGATTGTTGTGGTTGTAGATTTACCTGTAGTTAGTAAAAAGGCTGATTCAACCAAGCTGAATAACAATTAAACTAATTACTTCAAAACAATCGAATCTGTGTTTAAGGCGACGATACATGTCAAACCTTCCTCTCGCTCGCTCTATTCAACATTTTTGAAGATATAAAATCACTGAATGTAGTTATGCATAATAGCAAACCTTCACAGCCTAGAAAATAGCAATTCAAAGGTACAGCAATAATATAATTTTGATTCTATCACGTTTCCTTACTGAAAAATTGGTACCAATGTTATCAATTTTGGTGCAAATTTTTTGGTAGGAAAACGTGTTGGGTTCAATATGATATTCTTGCTGAAGCTTTGTATTGTTATTTTCTATGCCGTGAAGGTTTGCTATTTTCCATAACTACATTCAGTGATTTTATATCTTCAAAAATGTTGAATAGTGCGAGCGAGAGGGAGGTTTGACATGTATAGTCGCCTTAAACTTTGCCCTTAGCTTTGGTTGAAGAAGCCTTCTGTAGTATAGATTGTACTTTGTGTTCGTCCTAGTGTCAATTAGTTAGTCTTGTCACATATTATTCGTCTCTACTTAGTAAGAACGCTGGATGTTTTGTCTATAAAGGTAAATTTTTAACTACTGCCAGTTAAAGTTACTTTCAAAACACGACTTTAACCCCCAGACAATGAAGTATAACCATAGGTCTTTTGATATTATTCGTCTAGTTAATATGAGCTCTGGCAGTGTCTATGAAGACAGTTTTAATTTTCTATTCAAAACTCAACCTAATGTCCAGTCAATAAAGTATAACGTGTGTTCAATCTTTTGTCTCTTATTAATTGTCTGCTAATTATGAGTGCTGGCTTTTATAGACACCGCCAGTTAACAATTTACTATTCAATGACCTTCGCCCCCAGTCAATGAAGTATTTATAACCTTTAGTACTTTTAAGTCTTTTGTCTCATATTATTCGTCTCTGTTAAATCGCGCTGCCTTTAATAAACACTGCCAGATATTATACCTTTCAAAACTCAAATCTTATGTCCCAGTCAATGAAGTATAATGATAGTGTATATTCTTTTGAATATAATGTACGATTCACACCTTCCGGCGCGCGTCAGAAAGCATCGAAGCGCATTTCAAAACATGCTAGAGGAAATTTAAACATCCACAAAGCAGTTAAGTTCCTTATATGCATCCAATATCTACTTACGGATCTATTTATGTCAGTGTTTAACAAAGCTCAAAGCTGCGTAAATTGCATGCAATTATGGAACTTAACTGCTTTGTGGATGTTTCAATTTCCTTTAGCATGTTTTAAAATGCTCTCCGATGCTCTCAGACGCGCGCCGGTAAGTGAATCGTACATTATTATTCTTTCGGACTGTCATATATTCCGGAATTAATAGGATTAGGATTCTGAAATCCTCACAGAATAGGTAACGGTTGCTAAGACTATAACTATTATTTATTCTGTGCTATAACCTAAGTAACTATGACTTATTCCGGATTCGGAATTCATAAAGGCTGTGGTTTAATGAGAGCGCCGGCTGTTATCGGCACCAGTTACAGAACCATTAAAAACTCGACCTTCACTCCTAGACAATAAAGTATGACAATAGTGTACAATTCCAGATCAGGCCTCTGTATCGACGCAAGCCGACGTGCCCTGTCCCGACTGCGTGAGAACCAAGGCCACCCCTCCTCGCGGCTTCAGGAAAATCTTCTGGTGGGTACATTTCTTAGTACTTATCGCTTTACTGTACGTACTAGAGAAGATAGAAAATGTATGGGCGAGAAGTAAAAAGGCGAAAAGGAATTCAAAAAATGTTGAAAGCTAAATGGATTTTTTAGTAGGTATGTACTAGAATTATAAATTTATTATTTGAAGTGGCGATTTAAGGTCGACTTCTTTAGGAGAATAGCCGGCAGAGACACATGTTAAACGTTCGATTTCCATTGCGATACACTATAAATAAATATTAATATGAATATTAACGCTTGTATCTTAAAATATTGGTTCTTGGTCTGGGTGTTGTTATCATGGTGTACTCATAGTTCATACAGGAGAGAATCGAGTGTAGGTAATCCGTGTGCGGCTATTCCGTGGTAGGCTACTTTGACCGTTGTCAAAGTCAAAGTAAAACTCGTTGTTCAATAAAATCTTACAATCACTTTGAATCGATGTGTTTTTTAATTTTTTACTGAATTCAGTCAAGTGCTGTCAAATGTTGAAGCGCTCGTGGCCTACCTTACGTGGGTGTTAACAGATCATCTTCGTTAAGCAACACTCCGCCCGGTCACTACTTGGATGGGTGACCATTAAGTGGTATTTAGATTTTAACGCTTCCGTGATTCGGAAGGCACGTTAAGATGTTTTTCCAGGCTTTTTGAGTTTAACAACTGTTTTCATGTTGGAGGCCTTTCAACCTCCATCTTCAGAATCCTAGCCAACCTCACCTGCCCTGGTGCACCCTGATGTATAACAAACGGGGCCCTGGCGGCCGGCTGAATGCGGAAAGTGCAGCCTTACACCAGCACAGCTAAATTCCCTGACCGCTGACATGCAGCTGTACCCTACTCCCAACCCGCATGCCCAGCGTGCAGAATATGGGCATATCCCCATTATAGGGCTATGTCCAGCAGTGACTGATATAGACGACTGTTTATTGTTTTTGTCTAGGCAATATACGCACACTACAAGTATAAATTCAAAATGTATAAAACCCCTGACATAACTCATTTCACTTTTCTACTTCATAATGGGGACTTTCATATAGTGGAGGCCTATGTCCAGCAGTGGACTGATTAGGCTAGTATTGTGTGTTGTTGTGTTGTGTTCTTTCCTTTCCCATCTAGTGACAGAACCTCTCTTATTCCCCAGTATGTGATTACAGGGAGCCAATATAGTTCCTTATCTAAATATTCGCACGTCCAGCAGTGGCCAACTGGCTGGTGTTGTTTCAGTATTCAGCTGTTATTGTTATCTACCCATTCCTCTCTCTTCCAATGACAGAACCTCTCTTATTCCCCAGTATGTGATAATAGGGAGCCAATTAAGTGCCCCTTCCAAATATTCATACATTCAGCAGTCGACTACCAAGGTTGGTGTTATGTGTTATTGTGTTGTGTTTTAGTATTCGGCCGTTTTATCTGCATATTCCTTTCCCATCCAATGACAGATTGACAGAACCTCCAGTTAGTGTTATTATCTACTTATTTCTTTCTTATCCGAATACAGAACCTGCTATTAGTGTTATTATCTACATATTCCTTTCCCATCCAATGACAGAACCTCTCTTATTCCCCAGTATGTGATTACAGGGAGCCAATAAAGTGCCTCTTCCAAATTTTCGCGGTGGTATGCTTCGTCGGTGTTGTCTGTGTGTTGTATGGCGTGAGTCAGCGGACCTGGCCGCATTGTCGGCGCGAGCGAGCTGCGACCCCATGGCGATGGTTCGACGCGCAAGATATCATGGACCTCTTGCTTAGGATCGAGTATACTGCCGAAGTGCCTATGTAGTGCAATATCGTTGTTTTGTATGTGATTTTATGGTTTTGCATGTGAAGTAATTAGTGATTTGGTAATTTGGAGCAAATCAAAATAATAATTGTTATTCCGGTTGTAACAGATTACTCTCCTGTGTAACTCAAAACTTCCTATCTATACATAAAATATATACTTCAAGTGTACCTTGCCTTCATTTTATGTTAGTAAGGCTAAGGTATTAGCGCCCTGCACACGTAAAGATCGGACCGCGATCGGGACTGCGTTCCAAACCGCAGTCCCATCTGTACGGTTTTTACTGCGGATCGAACTGTCGTGCTAATGGCGCGTAAAGATTGGACCACGCATCTGGGACTGATCACTGACGTGATGCACGGTTAAAATTGTGAGATTTGCCTTCGCGTCAACATGACAGATCGGACTGTCAGCCCCGCGCATCTACTACGTGTAGATGCGCGGGGCTGACAATTCGGCTGGCGTTTCGGAGTGCAGGTTGAAATGGCGCGTGCTGTTTCCCGCGGTCCGAACTTTACGGTGCTATAGCATTAATAGATCCGTTTCTTAGAATAGAGATACCACTAAGTGCCTTTGAAATTAGCTAAACCTTAGTTTAACATGTGATTTTTCATGTGGAAAATAGTATGTAAAGTTTCTGTTCTGTTTCTGCATTTAAACAACAGAACCTGGGCCCAAGTTCATTATCACATTCACAAGCACACTAACGGGCGGTTAAATGGTTGTTAACTTGTTCTTTGGACGGGAGATATAATAAACTATGGGGCGATCACGAATATTTCAACGTGAGGTATCGTCAGCGTAACGGAAAATATTGGCCAATGAATTATTTTGAATCTACGCTTTCCCATTGGCTTAAATTTTACGTCTACAATACGAATATGTTTCGCTAGTTTTCAAGCCTCTGACGTTAAGCGATCTTTGTTGTTAATCGTTTTATGTCGGTGCTCATGTATGGCCCTAAAAGTATCTACACCAACGGATGGTTAACCGGCCGTGTAGCTTAACTGTGTGCGCTAGGACATACGCGTAACTCTCGAAAATAACAGTCTGATGAGGCCTAAAACTATGCGTCAAGAAAACATAGATATAGATATACCTAGTAAAAATAGGTTATCAAGTCTAAGCATTATATTATTATTAGACTTACTTGTTTTTTTTCAAAACCAAAGATCGGTAACGAGACTCTTTTAAAAAGAATATTACTGTTTGAATTTTTGATTTCTAAGGTAACAAACTTAGTATCTGTTAGTCAGTCAAGTACATTTGCATTTAAAAATTTAATATTTAAGGCCTAACTTAAAAGCATTTATGTAAATTTTCCCAGATTTTCTGTAATAATTGCCCATCCTAAAAACCTCAGAAAAAACAATAATTTGCACCAAGTCCCCTATCAAGGGTAACCTAAATTTGTAGCAGCAGGCGCCAAGTGCTCATTAAGGCGAACAGTGAGCGGCTGACTGACTGACTGACTCTGAGTGGCAGATCGGCTCAAATTCAATTGCTATCTTGCATTGAGAGGATTGGTCGTGCCATGGTTTCTCGATTCTCGATCATATAAAAGAATCACTGGGGAACCCCCTTTAAATCTTGTTTTCATTTGTCTTTAAATCTGGTTGCTGGCCTTGCTTGTGAATTTTTCTGCTAATCAGCTGCTCACTTAATAAGCCTGAAAACAAAACGCCGCAAACTGCGTACATTACGGGCTGTGTGGATACTCCAATTTAAAATATATAGGGAGGCGAGGCAAACATTTAGCCGCTCGCTGTTCACCTAATGAGGGCAGCCTCTGTGACATTTGACACTGTTTCTGCTTTATTAAACTTCGCTTACCTAAGGAATTGTGATCTGAGTAGTAATCTTTGCTTAGATTTCAATTGAAAACTGTCAAAAAATGTAACTCGACTCAAGTCTTGATTCATTTTGAACTTAGATACGTTTTTATTTTAACCAGGTCATAACGGTTGTCTGAAATACCTCATCTATAAGAATATAAAGAAATTCATTAGCAGCTTATAATTTTAAATTTAAATAATAGTTGTGTTTTTAAATGTTATGTTATATTTGTTAATTTTATCCGTAATTTTTTAATCAATGCTGAAATATGTTTGACTTGCGCAACCGCATTTACGAATGTAAGCGCTTGGCAATCTAATTTTACTTTCGGATTTAGTTACTACGATTGTTAGAAATAAGTTTTAAATAACTAATGATTGTCGTATAATTTAGATTATCATACATAGGGGGAGAATAGATATCTGCTTAATGTCATTTGGTATACCTTGTCATAGTAATTTTAATAATAATATTAGACCTCGAATAATTTTAACGGTAAAAGAAGCGATTGTTATGTAAAAGGTATCCTTTTTTTACACGACTTCAAAAAAGGAGGAGGTTGTCAGCTCGATTGTATTTCTTATGTTTGTTACCTCATAACTCCGTCATGTATCAACGGATTTGGAAATTTATTTCTTCATTTAAAAGGGTATAATTGAAGAAACAACAACAACGACAACAACAACAACAGCCTATTCAGTCCACTGCTGGACATAGGCCTCCCCTATAAGAAGGGGGATATGCCCATAATCCCCGCGCTGGGCATGCGGGTTGGGGATCGCAGGGTACAGCTTCTCGCACCGACGCTGCTGCCCGTCGGCGGCCAGGGGATTTAGCTGTGCCGGTGTTAGGCTGCGCTATTCCGCAATCAGCCGGCCGCCACAGCCACGTTTGTTAGTTAGCAGGGTGTACCACGTGCAGGTGAGGTTGGCTTGGGTTCCGGAGATGGGGGTTGGAACCCCTTACACCCCACTTTTAATGAAGAAACGTTTGGTCCCATTTAAATTTTTGAAGAAAGAATACCCCAAGAATCAAATTCTATGAAGTAGTTTTTTTTTTAAATTAAATTATATAAATAACTAACCCTACTTACCGCAATTCTTCCTTCTACAAGTGCCACATTGTTTGATGATGGGATTTTATTGAGTCAGTTCATGAATAGAATAGAATATTTTGACATTTATTTAAAGCTATTCAAATTCAAACGCCCATTTCTGTTGAATCCGCGCAATGTTACTCCTTGTTATCACCTTTTTATGTCTTCAAATATTTTATTTTTTAACTGTTATTGTTCCATACTGAGGGCTTACCACAGGTTTTGATAGTTTTCGAAAACTTTTTAAGTTTCGGTATCTTTCCATACATTTTCGTAGTTCATGCACGTTTCCCTAGAGGCGCTGTACTGAAAATGTATGGAAAGATACCGAAACTTATAAAGTTTTCGTAAACTATAAAAACCTGTGGTAAGCCCTCTGTACTATTACGTACACCATTTACTGCACCACCAGTGGGTACCTCGGTTGCCACTGAAATTATTAGCACAGGTCCTGTTTCTTACAAGCTTTGACGGTCAACTTTATTTTACTTATTCAGGTACACAAAAAGCTAAATAATCGTATTGAACTAATTCTAAAAGCATGCGTAGAAAATAAGCAGTAAACATGATGATAAAAATAAGCAGTCAGTAAAATTTTAAATAGTGGACGGTAAATTTTACACACTTTCAACACTTAATTAACAAAACTTTCATCCTAACATTTTGTTTTGTTTGATAATATTCAAACAAAACAAAATGTCTTCTCATTGATCTCGAGACGAGAGCTCGAAGCAAACTATGTTAGAGATTATAATTTTAAGATTTCGGCATAATTTTTGAAAGAGCCGCTAAAACATTTCCTTTGAATTTAGACAACTTAGTTAGTCAATTGACGTTTTAATTTTGACAGATGAGATCTTAAAGTTTGTAAATACAGGTGCTTATCATTTCGGTGGGCAAATGGGATACTAAATAGACCCTCAGATCTAATGTGGATATTCCAGCTACTGGCGGATCCTTTCAATTACTGCTTACTAGAAAAGGACGCATTAGTAGGTTGACTGCTGGCCTGGGGCACATGCTGCAGCAGGTACGGCAGTGTGTTACTCAGCACGCAAAGCGTTAAATGTAATAAAAATGTAAATGTAATAAATAGCTGCGTTTGATCTTGGGTCAGGTCACAGTATTTTAATATTTTACCATGTTATTTTTGATTGTTAAAGTTTTACAATCACAATATTATATTATGTGAAAAATGAACTTATGCTAAACTAAACAGAAATCCTGTGATATCCCGTGCCAGTGAATTAGAATGTTAATTACTCCTAAGAATATTAGAGAATGATCAAATATTTCGAGCTTAATGTGAATCTATATTTAGCTGTCCATTAATATTCATTTTATGTAATTATTATCGATTCTTAAAGAGGCAGATTTTTGAAGCAATGTGTCCAGAATACTGGTAACTTATTTTGCATGGATAAAACTGGCGTTGGCCAGATAACTGAATCAGTTCTGACTGCCAGCCGGCAATGTGCCCAGGTTACTGGCAATGACTTGTTAGCCAGCAACCTGGCAACGTTTGCCAGAAGTAATTATAATTATAGCATTTATCTACGCATTTATGTTTGAATTACTTAAATATTTTAATGAGTGCAATTGTATAGTAATTTGTGTTATTGTGACGTCACTGCTTTTAATGTCATGTAAAAAAGGTTTTATAATTTGCATTAAAAGCTTGTTTCTAGGGGTTAAACCAGAAACAAAATGTATATTATAAAATAACTTCTATGCGTGTGAATTTTGTTTAAGTATTTTAATTATATTGTAATTTTATTTTAGTCACAGCATTTATCCAAATTTAGTTATAATAAATGAGATCTTCCAAAGTTATGTTTAATTTATTTACCTACTTCAATGACTGCACTAAGTTATGTGCTCCTTATAATTTACGTGCTGTATAGAGCTGTCAGCAGTTTATAACTGCAATTTATTCAGGATCCTTTTTTATTTTATGCCGTCCAAATTGAGAGAAATTTTTAAACTCGTTATCTACAATCGTTTTGATCTCTATACTAGATAGACTCAGAGATAAAATTGGCTTTTGGGCGGCCTTCCTTTAAAGGCCGAGACTATAGTTTTTTACTATACTACTACTACGAAGAAGAGGTAAAGTTAGCCAGCTTTATACTAAGGTAGAATAGAAAAATAAAACTTCTTAAACAGCATGTTGACTGAGGGCCTCTGGCAAGGCGTGAAGATAATACAATACTACAAAGACATGGCGCGTAGCGTCAGCTGCAGGCCGGCTAGGGCAAGTGTGTTCTCAGAACTCAATGCGTTAACACGATGACTGCCGGCCTCTAGCATGGTAAGTAGCGTCAGTTGCAGCCCAGTTAGAGCAAGTGTGTTTTCAACGCTAAATATCTTGCTCGCATATAAGGCCCGAGCGGTCCGGTCCTTCTATACATCACCCTTCTCACCTCCTGATCATTCTTACTTTAATTTTCATATGTTGCGTGTTTTGTTCTGTTTTAATTTTCCTTAAAAATTGTCAATTTATTTTCCTATTTAATAATGTAAAACAAATGATGTTGCAAAATAACAGCAACAGTAAGAAGCTGAAGAAAAAAACTACACCACCGAACTAATTACACCGGCGCGGCAAAATACAAGGGTAGAATAAGAGTACATATGTACTGTACCTACTAAATAGCTCACAAGTTTGAGCTTAAAGGAAAACCAATAAGGATCAGGACAGACAGGCAAAATAATTTAGCAAACACAAAAACGCATTTTTGTGTCCAAAATCCATCCGTTCTCGTCGTGCCTAAAAAAGTAGGTGAATCGCAAAAAAACACGCTGACAACAACCTTATTAACTCCCACCAAGTATCAATATACAAAAGGACCGGTAATCTCTTTGTTCGACAGACTCAAGGTGCGAGTCACAAAGGACTGCCTAAACTGAGAATGAGAAATGGGTTCGCGAATCGTTCCCACAAGTAGGACACTTTTTTGTGGGTCAGCTATGGGCGTTTGAGTGTTGCGGTTTTTTGTTAAGGATTTTTTAAAATATTTTTTACAGGATCTTAATGAATTCGGTTTAATATTGTACAAACAGTTCGATAGTCGAACTATTCGTACTTTGGTGCTTACTTACTTACCTAAAAGTCAGGCTATCAGGCGAATTTTCAAAGTGTGTGTGGAATGGCCTAAATATAGACTCAGAACGGCAATAGGGATGATGCCTGGGTAGAAAAATTATAATTTTAATTAGTCCGTCAATTAGATTATCAAAAAAGATTAGACACGTATTTTTTTTTTAAATCAATGGAAATCGACAAAGTTATAGAGCGTCAAAGTTCGGGAGTGGGGGCTCGTGACGTCACTTGTATGTAAAAAGTGTACCCGTGACGTCACGCGGAACTTCAACGCACTATATCTTTGTCATTTTTAGTTTAATTGACAAAAGAAAATAGTACATTGTTCACTGAGAGGAGAAAGTGACCGATTACCGTCGAGGGTGTCGTTTGAAGCCCGAGCCGTAGGCGAGGGCGTTAACCCTAGACACATAACCTTCGTCAATTCAACGAACACATAAAAGTAATATTGATTTATTTTATTGGCGCGAGCGCCGATATTATCGTCGTCTCTTGTCAACTCAGTGTTCGAAGAGCTCCCTTAGAAAGCGACGGAGTCTGGATAGTAAGTACTTTATTTCTTGATATATTACGAAAATATTCGTCGTTTCGACGAATGGTTAGGTTTTGTGGCTATTTTACTACTAGTGTATTTACTTATTAGCAGCTTTTACAATAACTTCTCAACGATTACTCCTGATGATAATATTAGGTATGCGTTTATTATTGATTGAGGAATATATTATAACTTGGACGAGTTAACTGACAGCCAAACTGAAGATAATATGGAGGTGGATGATGCTGAAAGCGACGCTCAAGTCGACCCATCCAATCTCGAAGATACTCAAGGTTGTTCTTCACCTGCTTTGCGAGACAATGTGCAGGAGCCACAAATACCTTCAATAGGTACCATCGGCAGGAATAATTCCAGTATATTGACCTCTTAAAATGCAATATCCGTAGCCGAATCCATCATGTTTGGGCTCATGCGCATCATGCGCTCATCATCATGGCAACGGGCGTATTTCAAGTAGAGCAGCTGTGATAAATATTGTGGGTGTTACCAAAAAACCTACTAAGGTTAAGAATATACTGAATCTACTGCAATTCATGACTAATCTGATACTAGAAAAAAAAATCAAAGACATTATCATCATATTAGGAGCAAAGACAGATAAAGGCCAAGGTGAAGGTCAAGTTAATGGTCAAGGTGAAGGTCAGTCAACATCCAGATAGTTCTTCAATTAGTGAAGGCCCCAAATGTGAGGAAAAGAAAAGTTTGTGGTCTCTGTTCCTATAAAAATGGTGCATGACAAAGTCATATTGCTCAAAATTTATTACTGCAATTTGTGGTGAACAGAAAGTTGATTTTTGCATAAAATTAGCTATGAAATAACTTATTTTTTATTTTTTACTGATTGATAGGGTTAATAAGATGATGAACACCAAATAAAAAAAGGCTACTATGTGTTGTTTTTTTTTATTATTATTTTTTTAAGTGTATCCTCATTTGATCTCAAAAAACTAGTGCCGTATAATATATAAGGTATAAAACAAATAATTTTGCTTTAAAACTTAAATTAATTATTTTATTTACTAAAATAATACTTGTTTTATGTAAATGAGTAATAAAAATAAATAACACATTTATTATTAGATAAAATTATAAGCGCTAAAAATTACTCGTCGAATCGACGTATGGTTAGGTTTAAAGGAGTATTTACAAAGGTTAGGTGTCTAGGGTTAAAACACCCGAGATCGGGAATCGCACTTTCTCTCGAGTGATACATAGTGCTTTATACTACACCTACGAGGAAAATAAAAAACTAACTTGACTTTGACTTTGACTTTGACTTTGACTAGCCAGTGCTTTTTTTTTAGCTAGTGGCCAGTGTCATTTTGCGAACTTGGAGATAAAAACTCACTGTAAAAACTTTTTGGCTTTTGATATTTAGGTTACCAGCGCATAGTCTTACCCAAAATTAAAAAAGAAAAACCACGTAAGAAATGGATTTTCATACACTTTTCTCTCCCGCTCAGATGCGTTTTCTCCCCGCATATTTGTTCGATATGCAATGACGTACTTTCTACCGTAAATTTGATAAAGTATCAAGGTACTTTCCGATGATAATGTAAATGGCGGACTAATTAGATTTAATTTTTCAGGCATCTAGCCTATTGCTGAATACAAAAACTGCAATAAAGACAAACTTATTCACTTTTGCAAACACCACAAGAGAATTATGTGAGAAGTAAAGTAGTCCACTCAGCATCAATGCTTTGCCATGGAGAAGTAGCTCTAAGTGCTGGTATTCTATTATTATTTAATTTTATTTTTCACTAGCCTTACCAGGAATTTGAACACAGTCAACTGTTACTATCAAAAAGGAACGCAATGTATGACATGAGTTTCAAAGCACCTTCCTACTCCCGGAATCGAACTCGCAGCTCTTGCGTCTCAGTCGACATCTTGTCCACTGCGCCACAAGGCCGGGGCCTCATTATATGGAATGAAAAAAGATGAGAAAACTCAAACTAAACTACTATGATATCTGTGGTTTATGTATTAGGAGGGTACCAGTGAACCTTTTGATTTAATATACCTAAGTATGTACCTAAGTTGAAAATACAAAATGGGATTCTTACCAAACGGGATGAATTCCATTTTCCCAATATGTATTCTCAAGATACCTATGATCCGGGTCTTCTATATACCTACACATCTTGGGTTAGCGTTAGGTGAGAAAGAAAAAAAAGAATATCTAATTTCTATTTTGCCTAACACAAGGCAAGGGCCTCAAAATCGTGTCATTACCCTAGCATCAACTCGCGGGGGCAACTACTCTCATCCCGCTTCGTTTTCCCCTGAAAAACTGACAAATTTTTACAGTTTTTCAAAGGAAATCGAAGCGTCATCGGTTAAACTTTATTATAGGAATCGGGCTAATTTAAGGTATTAGCACAGAATACAGAGAGGAGTATTAGTCAACTTCCTAGGTACTATCAGTAGTATATAGGTACTTACCGAAACTTCATTTATTATGAAAACTACTGTAAACATATTCTTATCGTCCACTAGGAAATAGCTATACACGAAAAGCGCCACTATTATGTAAGGTACTGCAAAATGGACTTTGTGCATTTCGCTGAGGGTTTGAAAAGGTACACCGTCAAAACCCTTTCGTGTTCACCTATGCCACCTGTCGCTACACCACCGCGCGGCAGCACCGTGGGAATGTATGGCTCATGAGATTTTCTATGAAATTGACACTTGATCTATAAACAGTAGGTAAGTCTAACAAAAGATTACTACGTTGCCTCATATTATTATGAACATTAAACTTGATACTGACGAAATTGTGGAAACTATCCCAGAAGCCAATCAATAAAGAAGTGAAGTGAATAATGTAGGTAGGTAGGTAAGGTAAGGTAAGTTAAAATACTGTGAGTGAATGTAATTTGCGTTCTGTGTAATTTGCGGTTTAGATTAGGTTAGGTTAATATTTTGAATTTTTACTAATAACCAATTTTAACTAAGTATTGTAAGTATTTGTTGCGAAGTTATAGTAGGTAGGTATCTAGCTAATCTTAGCCTGTGCCGTAGCTGTCTAGTGTGTTGAGAAAATTATGTAGACTTTTTTTTTAATATTACCAAAATCTTTAAAAATAATTCAGATAGGTAAGCCAAAAACCAATCATGACCATGCAAATATTTACCTAATTTATTACTATGTAAAATTGTAGACAAATCTAAAAAAAGTTAGTGAATCAATATTTCTCACGTTCTAGATCATTCAAATATTTATCCATCAATCACAATAGTTTTTGTGGTTGCGTCCGACCCGGAAATCCAAGCCGGATACGATTCTTCAAACTTAATAAAAACGAGTTTAAAAAGGAGCAGTTTTTGTAGGCACCTGCTTCTATGGGAAATCCTTGTGATGTGAATGGGAGAATACTATTAAAGTTAACTGATTAAAGTTATCTACTTAATGGACATCTTAAAAGATCTATATTCAGGTTTTCTCTACAAAGTATCTGGTCTATCTAGGTTTAAAATCTTTATTTGCATAACTAAGTGCTAGAATTCTATATTATATCTACCAAATAATAAATAAATAAATAATGCGGGACGTAATCACACAGCATCGAATTAACCACACCACACCACACCAGCCTATATCAGTCCAGTGCTGGACATAGGCCTCCCCTAATAAAGGGGGATATGCCCATAATCCCCACGCTGGGCATGCGGGTTGGGGATCGCAGAGCACAGCTTCTCGCACCACCGACGCTGCTGCCCGACGGTGGCCAGGGGATTTAGCTGTGCCGATTAAGGCTGTGCTATGCCGCAATCAGCCGGCCGCCAGAGCCCCGTTCGTTGTTTAGCAGGGTGCACCACGAGCAGGTGAAGTTGGCTTGGGTTCCAAAGATGGAGGTTGGAACCCCGTACACCCCAATTAACGGCCAGGTCAAAATCAAAAATATATAAAAAAACAATGTTTTCTGCTTTTTACCTTTACTTATGTATGCTATAATAAGTCTTGCTTCTTGCCAAATGTGAACGGAAAGTGAAATGACCTATAAGGTTTTGATTCCTTTGTGATTTTGATTCCATTTTTCCGAGTCTCAAAAAATGCGCTCTAATCAGCCGTATCTTTTGATTGCGTCGACTTAGATGTTTGTTTTTTTCACCACCACACCACACCAGCCTGTATCAGTCTACTGCTGGACACACACACAGGCTTCTCCTAATAAAGGGGGATATGCTCATAATCCCCACGCTGCCGCGCTGGGCGGGTTAGGGATCGCCATCGCAAGGCACTTCTCGCACCGCCGACGCTGCTGCCCATCGGCGGCCAGGGGATTTAGCTGTGCCGGTGTTAGGCTGCGCTATGCCGCAATCAGCCGATCGCCAGAGCATAGTTTGTTAGTTAGCACTGGCAGGTGAAGTTGGCTTGGATTCCGAAGATGGGAGTTACACCCCTTATTTTTTCAAAGTTTGACGACCTCTGTGGCGCAGTTGACGAAGGTCCGCCTGAGACGTAGAAGGTTGCGGGTTCGATTCCCGCCGCGGGACAAATGTTTGCATGTTCTGCAGATATTTGTCTCGGGTATGTATTTACAAAAAAAAAGTAATATATCAATCATGTGGTTCCCATAATACAAGCTCTGCTTAGTGATGACATGATGCTGTGTGATAATGTCCAGTATTATTTATTTATTTATTATTATTTAAAGCTCCAGGGAAGCAGCTAGGTGCGCCGTAGTTTTGTTTTCAGCACTTAAAGCGTTAAGTATTCAGCCGAACCCAGTTAACAATAATTTTGTAGCGATTAATGTACCTATACCGAATGTACTTTCTCAGTGATTTGTTAGGTTACAAAAAACTATATTCGCATACAAAAAGAGATGCTTAAGAGAAGTTCGTAGTTATGTAGGTTTAATTAGGTATTTATCCTTTAGATTAGAAGTCTAGGAACTGCTGGTTATGGCCTTTCCAAAGAACGTTCCTAAAGTCCTTGCTCATTCCGCGTTACTGCTGTTTAAAGGTAGGTAGAGGTACCTAATTTTGTTCATGTCATGTGAATCCCGAAAAAACATAAAACTAACAAAAACAACTTCCTCCAACAAAGGTCGTGTGAATGTTATTAAACTTTTGTACAAATTGTAACGGCCTACTTCCTGGGGATGTAATTTATTGTTAAGATGTGGACCCTCTCCGTTCTCAGGCGTTTCTCAGGCTGATAGGGCAGTGGACATCTGGACAAATGGGCTTCGATAATTTGCAGTTTGTTTTTAATCAATAGGGCTTTGAAGGACTTGGGCATTTCTTGGGGATTATGTAGGTATGTAAGTACCTACCGACCTATGTTTGCTCTTTTGCAAAAATTTATTCAATATTAAATGCTGACAAAGGACGGGATTAGTGTTTTTATTCAATAGGTTTTGAAAGACTCAGGAATTTTTTGGAGATGTGTTTTTTGCAGTATTTCGTCTAATAAAAAAAATTGATAGGATTATGCCTTGAAAATGCTTTATTTTCTCAAAATGAGATACATAAACGTCTTCTTTTTAGCCAGAAGGAAGAATTAATGAAAATTCTTTATTGTACACCTTAATTTTAGAAACAACAGACAGAATTTTAACAAAAATAAAAGGTACAATGGGCGGTCTTATCGCTTGGAAGCGATCTCTTCCAGACAACCTTTGGAAGAAGGTCACTGATAGACATTTAATGTCGGAGGATTATCTCATGCAAAATATTAGGCTAATCGCTTGGCCGCCATCTTTTGTCACTTTTTGCTGTTTGTAGGTGACATTACAGGCACATGGGGCCTTCATGCCTCAACGCAGGACGTTGCATCGTAGGCCACGCACGTTCAAAACATGTTCCAGTATGTTTATACCTAGGTACAGTCAGCATCAAAAGTAGATGATGAGTTTCAGAATGTCAATACAGCTGATAGAAATTTGCGTCAGAATTAGATAGCACTAAAGTGTTCCATAAATAGGTGATTGAAAAATATGCCAACAATAAGCTGATGAGTGATGACACTAACCACCACATGTGCCTGATGACTTTAAGGTTCAAAAGTATCTGATGTAAAATAGTTTTATAATTTGACGACCTCTGTGGCGCAGTGGGCGAAAGTCCGCCTGTGACGCAGAAGGTTGCGGGTTCGATTCCCGCTGCGGGACAAATGTTTGCATGTTCTGCAGATATTTGTCTCGGGTCTGGGTGTTTTCTATGTATGATATGTATGTATTTACAAAAAAAAAATGTATCTATGTAGTATATCAATCATGTGGTTCCCATAATACAAGCTCTGCTTAGTTTGGGGCTACATGATGCTGTGTGATAACGTCCAGGATTATGTTAATATACTAGCTGCACCCCGCGGCTTCGCCCGCGTGGGAATGTATGTGTCAAAATATGTTTCATTATTTAAATAAAGGTTTATTTTTACCACGTTTTGCGCGGAATAAAAAGTACTAACATATTATTAATGCATTACCTAGCATACCCGTACACGTTCCGTTCTCGTTCCCACTATCACTCCCTTTTTCGTTCCCATTCACGCTCCTGTTCACGTTGATCACCAATTCAACAGCCGGTTAAGAATGATAAATTAAAAAATTAAAGGAATTAGGAATTAGAATGAATTATATTACTTTGCAATATTTTGGAAATAAAGACAGGTTCTAAAATATCTGACTATCTATCATAGCAAAAATAACTAATTATCTATTTTAACTGGCCTCTTAGCTCAGTTGATAGTTATTCTTATTTATTTTTAAAATATTAAGAAATAAAAATAAAAAGAAAAATAAAAATAATTAAGCATTAACTATTAACTGAGCTAAAAGGCCAGTTAAAATAGATAATCAGTTATTTTTGCTATGATAGATAGTCAGTTATTTTTGAACCTATAACTTTATTGCCAAAATATTGCAAAGTAACATAATTCATATATTAATAAAACTATTTTACATCAGATACTTTTGAACCTTAAAGTCATCAGGCACATGTGGTGGTTAGTGTCATCAGCTTATTGTTGGCATATTTTTCAATCACCTATTTATGGAACACTTTAGTGCTATCTAATTCTGGCGCAAATTTCTATCAGCTGTATTGAAATTCTGAAACTCATCATCTACTTTTGATGCTGACTGTACCTATAACCTACTGCCCATAAGTGTTCCCAACTAAGTAGACCAAAGTTAAATAAAATTAAAGTAGGAGTTATTGAAAATTTATGATATTTTGATAACTTAACGACAACAGCATCTGTTACAGTTCCCACATTTACTGCATCCCGAATATTCCCAGTCTACCCGCCATCCACGACCCGTCAGCGACATACGACATTCTAATTATGCCATTCATTAGCCCTCACGCGATATGGACACGGAATATCGTCACACTCTGCTACTTCAGTCCATTTTATTTTGAACTCTAATACACTGAAATAGATAACAACCATAATTCCTTTAAAGCCTTCCATTCCTCTTGTTATGTGCTCCGACTTTGAACTCTATAACACTTGCTTTTATGGTCTGACTGAAAGGATGGTATGGAAGAGTAACTTTGTTGTTGAATCCTGGATACTGCTGTAAGCTTTGAATTTTATTCTGTGGTGTGTAGGTTGGTTTTACAATGATTCGTGATGTGTGTTGGACAGGACAGGACACCGTGGGAGAAAGCGATTCATCTAATTAAATATTTATTAATACATGCATGGTTATGTAATGATTATGAAAGGTCATATTGACACCTGGATGGGGTAAAAACTTTTTGTTCATTGTACCTAGGTAGATAAGTGAGTCAGTATATTAGGAGTAAAGCAGATGACCTCTTTGCGGTCGACAAACTGTACAACTTAAGGTCTTCGCACATTGCATCGACTCAACGCCGACTCAACTCCAACTCAACTCACAGTATAGCATTGAAATGTAAGCTTTATGTTATGTTTCTTAAGAGTGAATTTGTCGGCTTGTAAGATAAAGATTGACGACGCCGACGCGTGGACGACGCGTGGTCCACACGTTGCTCACCTATTGACGTCACCGACCCGTTTGACAAATTCACTCTTAAAAAACAAAACATAAAGCTTACATTTCAATGCCATACTGCGAGTTGAATTGAGAGTTGAGTCGATGTAATGTGCGAACAGCTTTAGTTGGTTGACGCATAAGGACAGGCACACACGTTACGAGAAATCATTACGATCGCACTGTACCGATTTCTCGTAATATATCCATTAGACGTGGTTTGTGTGGGTTTGAATCTCGCAGAGTGATAAATTTGCATTGTCTGAAAAAAACATTTTTTTCTAGATCTGTGTTGCTGTTGATAGACCAGGCCCCAGACGCTCATATTCGCTGCTGGTACTCGTCACATGTTTATCCAGGGAATCCAAACACAAAATATCTTTCATATTGAAAAAGGGGAATTTTCACGTACCGTTACATCGGTGAAGGCACCGACGGCGTTTCGACTCGTTAAGAGAGTCACAAAATATCTTTATTTTCCTTACATCTTAATTTTTTTAAATTACACAATTCGTAACGCAACCAAACAAAGAAGAAACTCTGATAGCAGAAAAAAATTGTGCTGTTAGGTTAAGCTACATTGTTGAGTTTTTGAGGGAATTTCATTCTAATCAAACACACATCAAATACACCTTGATTGATGAAGACGATAATTTGGTAGGTACTTACTTACCTAGTGTAGTGACCGAAAAATATGTCTTCAACTGACATTTCAATAAGTAAGAACATGAAGTACCTAAGCAATATTATTATGGTAGGTATAAGTACCCAACCATCATAATACTTTAACCATCATAAATCATAATACTTCAACCATCATTCCACTACACTGACCGTTAAAATCAATAAAATAATTCAACAACAAAAATTGCGACACAATTACAAACTGTCCCTCACCTCAAACCCTTTGCACCTTTCCACATTCCCACACACCGTGAGAACGAACCAACCCCACTCCATAAAGTACCAGGTTAGCCCCATACACGGGCTGACGTAAAAAACCACATACTTTATGCACTGGCCTACCTTTCTTCCGTAAAAACTGCTAAGTAGACTATGGTGTTACTCACGGTCCCCTTTCAGGTTGACGAAGTTGACTAGCGAAGTAGCTAACTAAGCTAGTAAGGGTGGTTCAGACTTTTTAGGAAACAAGCGATACCTATGCAAAGTAAAAAACTTTTGAACTTATGTAAATCATAAGGTAGGTATCGAAAACCGTTCTATAACTGGGTGTTTTCTATGTATATACAAAAAAAAGGATATAAGTAGTATATTAGTCATGTGGTTCAGATAATACAAGTTCTGCTTAGTTTAGGGCTACATGATGCCGTGTGAGTGTCCAGCATTATTTATTTACTAGCTTCCGCCCGCGGCTTCCCTCGCGTGGTACCCGAATAAAAAGTAGCCTATGTGTTAATCCAGGTCACAAACTATGTAAGTTCCAAGTTTCATCCAAATCCGTTCAGTAGTTTTTGCGTGAAAGAGTAACAAACATTCATACATCATACTTTCGCATTTATAATATTATAATAGGATTTATTCTTAAAAAGGGTTTCGAAGGCAATGAAAACTTAATTAAACCATTGTAACCTTAAGTGTAGTTGCCAATTATTTCATCATAAGAATGCAATAAGCATTTTCTAGGACACTTACCATACAAAATATAAGTTATTCAAGCCTTTTCTAACTTTAAACTGAGTATTTCTTAATCTGCATCTTCACTTCACCAACTTCACACACCGTGAATTCATAAAGTACCACGCTACAACCCTAAGGCAAAAAATTCGGTACTTTATTAACAGATGTCCATAAAGTTTAGAATTAAATGACAGGGGAGGGACGTGAATGAATAGGGGACTTCATGTGCGCGTGCGCCTGAATTCCCATACACGAACAGGATAAGGGAACTACGTGTAGCTTCACTTTGTTTGTTTGAAGGGGAGATTGTTTAGATCTACCTATTGTAAGATATATTCTGAAATTGAAAATGTCATGCGTACCCGAGTACAGTTGGAAGCGATTTTTTGTTTCTGGATCGGATTTTGCATTAATTTTACATACAGCCAGATATTTTGGTTGGTTCTGATTTAGATTTTTTGTCGTTAAGCAACCGAACGTAAGCGACTGCAATGTTGACTATTTTATTACTTTAAGGCTACCTTTGGCAGAAACATTTGGTCCATCGAGCCGGAAATTCTTAGTAAGTATATTGAATATATTATAATATAACATATTCATTATATGTTATAATTTATCATATTCATTATATGTTATAATATAACATATTCATTATATGTTATATTTTAACATATTCATTACATATACTGATACTGTGATACATAATATCATAACAATTTTCTACTCGTCATAAACAACCGAAACCACAGAAATTAAACTTGAAGATTGAAATTGTGGTGGTATTACCAAGTTTATTTGTAAAATTAACAAGAAATCGAACCTACACACACCGGACGCATCACCACTACACCAGCGTGCCCATTCACAACAGGTTCCCATAAGAGCGGGACAGCACGAAAACAAAACATTCCGACACAGTTCCCATCGCCCTAAGCCCGGAAGAGCGACAGAGACAGAAGTACTTTTCCCGTTCAATTCACAACCTGGATGGAGCAGGAAGCGAGACAATTTAACGTTTTGTTGTTAAACAGGAGTTGTAGGAACCGCATATCGAGTCCAGAGCTCGAGGTGAACGGACGTGTACTCCACGTCTCCAAGAGTGCTGTGAAGAGTGCGTGAAGTGCGAGTGTTTGTGAAAATGCCGTGCAGTGAGGACGATGATTCCCAAACAGGATTCAGCGAATCCCATGGATTGTCTAAGGCTGAATTGAGAAAGGTGATTACTTTGTAAAATAATAAGTTTTGTGAAAAATAAGAATCCCAACAAGTACCAACCGAGTGTTGACCCTAAACTAAATACACATGTAGGTAAAATTGGTGATAGAAACTACAAAGTTACAATGCGCTTATCAGCCAGATACAGTATGGTAGGTACATCTACGCAGAACACAAAACATTTTTAAAATTATTAATACCTTCGTAAATTTTGAAATGTATATGATGATTGCCAATTGTAATCAGGTACCTACATAATGTCAGAACTAATAAATTAATGTATTGCAGACAAATAAACCGATAATGGAGAAGAAGCGGCGCGCGCGCATCAACAACTGCCTGAATGAGCTGAAGGATCTGCTCATCGATACTGATAAAGACGTAAGTATCTCGCAGCTAATAAATTTATTAATCAAGAATAGTAAATAAGTACTAACCTACCTACTTAGGTTTATTTTCAAAGTCTTAAAAATGTAGAAACTTACAAGATTCCAATAAGTAATATTTGTATTTTGTAGTTTGTTTGTTCCCCCGATAAATATGAATTTAAGTTCAAGATTTTCTTGTAAAAAAACAAGTCAATACCAAACCTGCCTACTTTATGATAAACGTTAGTTAAAACATAAGACGTTTATCCTTTATTATTATTATACTTGTTAGAGAGGGGTTTTAGCAAGAGGCAGGAAAAGCTATGCTCTTCTCAAAAAATAACAAATAAATTATATTACTTACCAAAGCATTTTTCCATCTCCACAGCCAGCTCGCCACTCTAAACTCGAGAAGGCTGATATCCTGGAACTAGCCGTCAAGCACCTCCAAAAGCTGCAACGGCAACAGTTAGCTGCTGCCATCGCTGCCGACCCAGCGGTGTTACACCGCTTCAAGTCTGGCTTCGGAGACTGCGCGGTCGAAGTCCGACGATACCTATCGCGATTAGCCAGCGTCCCAACCGGCCTAAGACATCGGATAGGCAACCACCTGAACAATTGTGTAGCTGGTATGGATCGAATGCACCCGGATTACCCTCCATTAGTACCAGACCCATTGCGATTGGACGATGACCGACCGAGTGCTTTCCATTTCGTCAAAGCTACCAGACCCACCAGCCCGCCACTAAGCCCTCTATCCTGCGATTCAGCATGCGACTCATCTACAGAGCTGGAAACACCACCAAGACCCGTCCAAATCTTACCCTTCCCCACACCACCGAGCAGATCAGCCTCAGATCAAGACTCAAGCCCCGAAACGCAGAAACCAACCGTCTCGTCGACAACGATATCCCCAGACACGAAACAAGATGGAAGATTAAAAGTAATGGAGCCCCTATCAATAGTCATAGATGTGGAAAACTATAAAATTGGAATCGACGCGTCTCCCAAACGAGCTGTTGACTATTCCATGAGATCGAAGCTGAAGCGGCCAGTGGTAGAAGTAACAGGGCCCGCACCGAAAATGATGCGACTCGAGCCCGAACGAGAGAGTGTAAAAGTTAGATTAGAACCGGAGATCTATCCTAAAGAACCTTTGCATCTTCACGCAGAGAAGTCAGCATTCAAACGCATCTCAGAGAGACCTTACGCAAGATTGACAATACCGTCTAGCATACCCAGCGTTTTACCCCTAACCCTAACAGAGAAGCCACCTCCTCAAAGACCCATTCAACCACAAGACCAAAGATCAGTGCAAAGGTCCGTGATAAGCCACACAGCTGAGTCCTTAGCTCAGTCTACCAGTGGACATGACAAGGCCGGTACAGAAACCAGGCCCAAATCTCCGGAACAGGGTACCTCGACTGAAATGTGGAGACCGTGGTAGACTTATGTACAAGTCACAACGGATCTACATATATTCCTCTAAAGTTGGGCTCAGCAAACGATTCGACCAATCCTAGTGCAATTCGACCCGCAAACCTACAGTGCCACAAGTATAAGTTTGCGGTGGCGTTTCTACGAACTAAAACTGTGTGTTTGACGCTAGTTAGTCGCTAGTTTGACGTTAGTTTACAACAACATTGTGATAAATTAGCGAAACATTTGGGTTTTAAAATGCCGAAAGTGATTATATGTGGTTCAAGAGAAACGGTAATCAAAGAATATTTATTTTTTGGTTTGAAACACAGTGGCACACAGCTTCGCTTGGTTATAATTGTAGCACTGTACGTAGGGACCTACTTGCAGCCAATTTCAGAGGGACATACGAGTAGATACGTTGTATGTAATGTACGATTCACGTCTACCGGCGCACTTCGGAGAGCATCGAAGCGCATTTTAAAACATGCTAGAGGAAATTGAAATATCCACAAGTTCCTTATTTGTATGTAGTATCTACATACGGATCTATTTATGTCACTGTTTGACAAAGCTCAATGCTGCGTAAATTGAATGTAAATAAGGAACTTAACTGCTTTGTGGATGTTTCAATTTCCTTTAGCATGTTATAAAATGCTCTCTGATGCTCTCCGACGCGCGCCGGTAAGTGTGAATCGTACATTAATATTGTACGTCAGCATCAGAAGTAGAGGATTTTTGCGGAGTTCCCAAATTTATTATAACAAAAAACATTTAAAGATTTACATCTTAAAAGTACTCTTAAGTTCTATTTTTAGAACTTTTTTCTATTGTTAATATTTTGTCTCTGTCTTGGTTAAAAATTGCATTGGTTGTGATAAAATTATTTTTGTATTCTACCAATAAGGTAGTCATATTGAATTATAAGCTATTATTCTTATAAAATGTAGTGTAATTTAAGTATAAAGTGCTTTAAATATAGCTTTAAGAATTTACCAGTTGGTATTCGTTTTATGATTATTAAAAGTATTTTTGTTTGTAGTTTGATTTGTGTTTTCTTTCGATGGAATTAAAAACTGAATTTAAATTTATAAATTTATTGAAAAGACTCACACAGCACACACTAACGACTAGATAAATAAAACTTGATTTAAAATAGTTTAATTAACTATATTGATACAAAATTTTCCGTAGCTGACTGCAGACAGCAACAGCAGGCTTCGTGTTGCTGGCTACAAAAAAAAATTAATAAAGAACTTTTCGTTGGTTAAATTCGATTAGAATCCAGTGATATCGCGGCGACACGTTCGCCTGCTGCTGTCTGCCTGAGGTCCTGCCTGAGACGCAACAGGTTGCAGGTTCGATTTCCAATTCGGGACAAACGTTTGCATGATCTGCAGACATTAGTTCCGGGTCTGGGTGGTGTGGTACCATAGTATACCTACACATAGTTCCTGATACCCACTATAGCAGAGAATACGAGGGTCAAGAGTATATTTACATGACGTATATTTACATTGTGTGATAAGTATGTAAATATTGCCTAATGATAGGCAACGCCGAAATACTGAAATATTGGAAAAATTCATTGAATGGTTGGAATGATAATTATTCCAACATTCATTTTATTACAGTGAGGTGCACTAAGATGTCAGTATACAATAATAGGGATGACTGGTTAATAAAATTCAATTATTCCGTCAGATAGTTCAACAAAATAATTCTAATTATTCCGTCAGATAGTTCATCAAAAAATATTTGTCAAGCATTATTATTATATTTAACAAATAAATAAAAATTGACGGAGATAAAGAGCGTCAAAGTTCGGGAGTCGGGGCTCGTGACGGATGTGATACTACCCAACACGACCATGGAAGCTTTTATTAATTTCTTTGTGGTACAAATTCATGAAATAATATGTACTATTTTGTACCCTGGAAGAAAAAAATTGTACCCTTATAGTATTGAAGATACAGCATAGTGACTTTGGTCGTGCTGGGTAGTACCTTCCTGGCACGACCACGAGAGATTTATAGTAATTGAGATCATGAATAGGCTAACAAAAAATTGTACTATTTTGTACTCCAAAATTTGGGTTTCGTACTTCAAAGGTTCAAAGGTTAGCCAATTTAAAGCAAACTTGAGGGACCCAGAAAATGCCTTGAGTGACTTCGAAACTTTTCTCACTTATAAAAACGTGTAGCTTTATATGTAAACCTATCCACATCAATCTACCGACAACCTAATGTATCTATCCACGTATTAAGATAATCATCATCGATCATAAGGAAGTATTTTCCTACTTTTTCAATTAAATCGTTCGTCACCGTCTTAGGCTCCCCGCCCACGACCGACTATACGACCGATTTTTGTAGGACAGATAGTGATGGGACGTCATGGACAGAGCGTATACCAACCAGGTTGGATTTAAGAAGGCCTTAAGAGTGAAATTAGATTGTACGTATTGATATAAGTATTTTATGTTCTATTACTTTTTTTGGTGAAGTTCATAGTTTTGGAGTTATGGCACTTTGAAATATGTATGAAAATTTATTTTTAAAGTGGAGCAATATTCAATCCCATGTACAGTACGCACAACGGATTTTTGGATCCCTCAGAAGCCTTACAGTACCAGCCTGTATTCTAGGGATAGGAATGCGTCCTAGTTTTGTTCTGTCCGGTAGTAGGTATTTCAGTATTTTGGCGTTAGGCATCTGCCTATAAAGGGAGGGTTAGCCATTATCACCACGATTGGTGCACGGCCGAGATTCGAACCCACGAACTTCGCATTAGAAGTCGAAGTACACTCACTAGGCCACCACGGTCTAAGTTTAAAACTAGAATACTTAGAGTAGGTACATAAATTAAAAACATAACTTTATCAGTTATTCAACAAATAATAAATAACACATTAATATCAATTTTGTATGAGATCAAATGGTAGGTAAATATACAAAAATAAATAACTAAATAAATAAAAGTAAAATCTACCTATCCTAATCCTAACAAATAAGAAATGCGAAAGTGAGATTGTTCATTTGTTTCAACCGACCACTCATCATGAAATTTCGCATTCACGTGGTCGGGGGTACAGAAAAAGTAGGCAAATTTTTATGTAAAAAAAAGTTCTGTTCCCGAGGGATTGAAAAATTTCTTAAAATACTCTTTAACGCAGGCGACGACGGCGCGGTTTAAATCTGCTTACTTGCATTGTGTGGACGGTATCAGTTACATTACATCACAATTACTTTTAAACTAAACAAGGTTAATCTTTACGTTGAGCATGCACCGATTGTTTGAACTTGCCTCAGACTACTCCCCCCTGCTGAGGGCTTACCACAGGTTTTTATAGTTTACGAAAACTTTATAAGTTTGGGTATCTTTCCATACATTTTCATAGTTCATGCACGTTTCCCTAGAGGCGCTGTACTAAAAATGTATGGAAATCTCTCTGTATTTTCAATAGATTTGCGAACTGAGCAATTTGTGAAAATATCCACTCTGACAACCCTCCTAATAGATATCCACATTCTCGCAGTGTGTGAATGCTAAAAAAGAAATACATAATTCCTTTCCTCAAACACGAAGCGTAAAGGTCAATACGATCATATTTGTTAAGCAACATTCCACCTTGTCACTATAAGTTGATACACGGGACACTGACATACATGAAAACCAAACTGGTTTGTCAAACCAATGAAAAGCCATTTTTGTTTTTTCATCGTTCATCATTGGTCGTAGTCATCACTACGTGTACCTATGTCAAGTGTATCAACTTACCTTAATTAACAAACTATACCTCTACTTGGATGGTTAAGGTGACTATACAGGTCAAACCTCCCTCTCGCTCACACTATTCAACATTTTTGAAGATATAAAATCACTGAATGTAGTTATGCAAAATAGCAAACCAATATTCTTGCTGAAGCTTAGTATTGTTATTTTCTAGGGCGTGAAGGTTTGCTATTTTGCATAACTACATTCAGTGATTGCATATCTTCAAAAATGTTGAATAGTGCGAGCGAGAGGGAGGTTTGACCCCTATGGTCGCCTTAAATCTGAGCGCGTCCATGGTTGCGTAAAGATCCTGACTTTTTCATTCGTTAAACCGTGTCGGAGGCCTTCGGACGGCCTAAAAACTCCAACAGCAGAGTGAGCCACTTAACATAACATTAACAGACATAAAAACGGTATGCTTCTCTACGGTAGAGATTTAGAGAATGATCCCTCCATCCCGAGCATTCCTATTTTCTTCCCAAACGTTTATTTACATTCATTTTCGATAAAACCGCATAATACATCTTAAATACTGCTACACCTAAATCCAAAAATAAGTTTTCTATATTCTTTCGCCAACAAAACCCTTGTCTACATCTTGATTAGTAATCTTGATTATATTAAGAACTAGCTTATGCCCGCGACTTTGTCCGCGTAGAGTATTTCTTTCACTAAACAAGTTTTTTTTATGGTAATTTAAGGTGGAGCAAGCACATGGCCCACCTGATGTTAAGTGATAACCATTACCTATCACAAAGCATTGCATCGGAGATCACGTTTTTTTGGAACGTGCTCTACGATGCAACACCCTGCGTCCATCAATTTGAGGCAAGAAGATGATAAGCCTCTTGTGCCTATAATTTCACCGGCACCCACACCCTTCAAACCGAAACACAGCAAGCTGCTTCACAGCAGAAATAGGTATGGACGAGCCCTCCATAAAGAACTGATTTATACTAAGAAAATTAAGGACTACACAACTTCATCCCCCTTGTGGAGTGAAATTATCAAAAAAGCTGAGACATGTATAAACTAATTTTCAATCGTTAGCCTATGTACAAAATTTGAAGATCCTAACTTCGAAACTGACGGAATTTCATACAAACTTTCATAACCTATTTCCTTACCCCCTTATAAAAATAGTTCCTTAATGGATGCCTAAACTATAAAAGGTGCAAAATGTCAAGTCTAGGTTCAGCGGTTTGGGCTGTGCGTTGATATAATCACCCAGTCAGTCAGTTTTCAATAAATACCATTCATTCATTATTCTTAGTCTGCAATAGATAAATTAGTTTTTTATTGCTATTACAAATTCTTTTTAAATCCAGTCGAAAAGTTGTCTGGAAGAGATAGCTCTAAGCGATAAGACAGCCCATTGCAATTTTATTAATATTATTGTTCGTTTTGTGCTTCATATGTATAAGTTGTTATGCGTACGTGTGAAGTGGCAGTGGTGGGCTGGCTGCCAAGAAACGATAACCGTTGGGGTAATAGTCATAGAAAATTTGTCAAATGGGGGCAAGAATCTCGGAATGTTTATTACTCTCATTCCGAGGTGAAACCCCTAATTTTCCTGGACTATAAACGAGTTCTTGAATGGAGACCACGTCTATGCAAATGAAACGTAGAACGCCCTCCGGCCAGGTGGAGTGATGATCTGCGAAAGGCTTCTGGATGAAGCTGTATGCGCTGAGCTAAGGACAGGCGCATTGGCGCTCATTATAGGCCTATATCCACTTGTCCAGCTGTGGACTGCTATAGGCTGATGATGATAAAGAGTTTTCTATCAGTCTATCTAGCCTACCAAGCAGTCAGGCCAGAGCTTGTTCAATAGAAAAGTATTATAAAAAAACAATTCATCTTCAAATTCAGTATCTTCACTTATGCTTGAGAAAGTCTTTGCGCTGCTGCTGCAATTTCTGTTCCAGCACCATTATCTTCTCCTGGTATTTAGCGGATTCTCTCGTCAGACCTTGTATCGCTGAGTCCTTGCGAGCCACCGCTACCTTCACCCTAAAACAACAACACATTATTGAAATTGAAATGTTTTCCTGATTTGCTTGTTCATTTGATTAACCTCTGGTTTGTCTGGATGTATGAATGAACGAAACTTTTCCTTTATCACATACAAAAAACGGAGTATTCTCGTACATTTAACAAATGAAGACGCCTAACATATTAAGTAGATACATAGTAACATGTAGTTTTGTAAATGTTGGTTCCTTAAATGTCTCTAAGATGTCAGCTACATCCCGGGGCTGCTGACGGGCAGCAGCGTCAACAGTCCACGAAGCTGTGCCCTGCGATCTCCAACCCGTATCCCCAGCGTGGAGATTAAAGGCATATCCCCCTTCTTATTAGAGGCTTTTGTCCAGTAGTGGACTGATATAGGCTGTTGTTATTGGGCGGTTATATCGAACGCGCTGCCAACTATACTATCGGGTCAACTCCTTGCCCCGTGTCGAAATTCTTGGGCAGATAGCCTGTCCAGATGGAACGAATATCGGATCCCTAATTGGCTACGCGCGATTCGACTAACCCGTGGCCACTCAAGCTTCCAAAATGCCACGTGGAATGTGACGTGCGTCCGTATTGACTACGCGCGACTCAAACCACGCGTAAACCACTACCTGGAAAAGCTCTTAAGCTGCTGCTTAGGCTGTGCAAACGTAGACACTCTTGTGCCTTGTGTCGGGTACAAGCTAGCAAAGAATATTCGATTTCTATAAAAACAGTATGAGCCACTCCCTGTGCCGAAGAAAACATTTTTGTTGTCAAGTTGCTTAACGTTGACGCATACCCGTTGCCGATCAATAAGTGTTCGGTATCGGTAACTGAAAACTAAAAGCCGTCAGTTGAAGACACAAGCAACGTTAATAAATTTCCTTACAATTGTACTGAGCTCAGACATAGCAACTACCAGTGACCAGGAGTAGCAACCGGAGACTGTATAGAGGACTCAGCAACTACGGTTTCCTGTGATGGTGTGCCGTTTCGGCAACAAAAAGTGTCAACGTTTGCGCAGCCACTTATTGAACTGCGGATCGCAAAATTATACACTTTTCCAACTGCGCTAACGAGTCAACTCCTCGCCTTGTCGAAATTCATTGGCAGTCACGACTAAGGGCCGCTAGTTCCACCTACAGCGGAAACTTTCCATCTTTCAAGACTGCTCAATGACAAATTAGTAGCACATGGACGAGAGATGTCGCTTTCTTATTTTACTAGTAATTAATTGATTCAGGAGTGACTTTGAAAATCCATTATAAGATTCTACAAGGCAAAATATTTAGTACTAATCTGTTTGGGAGAAACAATAAAGCTAATAACAGGTTAACGTATGTGTTTTTATTTCGTATAAGGGTAAATAGACGTTTTCATACTTTACTAATTGCTTGTTTTGCTTGTTCTTGCTCTGATTTGCATGTGGATATGCTAGCAGGAGGGCGGTGCACACGTAATGCATGCATTTTGTTGAACTTGTCAAAGGTTACTAAACATTTTGCATTGTTGAACTTATGTTATTTTACTTGTCCCTGTATTGATAGGAAGGTTGCGGGTTCAAATACCACCCGAGACGAAATATTTGGAAAATTATAAAATATGGAGTTACTTTGCGTAAAGCTGGTGCATTTGTTCCTCGTGCGTTTTCCTCATATCTTCCATCTCTCTCTTCAGCGCCTCTACCTTGCCCCGCCACGCCTCCTCACAACTCGCACGCACTTCCTCCGCTCTGGCTTCTAACTGAATATTTTTCTACAAAAAATACAATAGCAGTTTAGTAGTTGTAGAGTTTTTTGTGGAGGGCTCGTCCGTGGAAGTACTGCCACCATGCCTATTTCTACCGTGAAGCAGCTGTGCTGTGTTTCGGTTTGAAGGGTGTGGGGTGATGTGGGTGCCGATGAAATTACAGGCACAATTGTCATCTTCATGCCTCAAGTCGATGGACGCAAGCTATCTCTAGTTTGGGGCTACATGATGCTGTGTGACTATATTTAACCAGATCTCCCACACACATAATGGACCAACATGGAGACCAATTGTGGGAAAGGAAGTCCTTTTACATTTACAACGGGTTCCATTTCCATGTTCGGAACTTAAGCCAATCTCACCTGCCCGTGGTGTACCCTGCTAACAAACAGAGCTCTAGCCGGCGGCTGCTTGCGGCATAGCTCAGCCTTACGCCAGCACAGCTGGCACACCCTGGCCGCTGATGGGCAGCAGCGTCGGCTGTGAGAAGCTGTGCCCCGCGATTCCCAACTTTGGTGTTCTTAGGTGTTCTCTGCCCGGTCACTACTTCGATGGGTGACCGATTCGTGGCTTTTATATGCAAACCAGATCTGAGCGCTTCCGTGCACTGGAAGGCACGTTAAGATGTTGATCCCGGCTTTTCAATCGTTAAGACTAAAACTCCGACACCAGACTTGGCCACTAGCTCGTACGAGGAAGGGACAAAAATGTTGTTTCGAGTAGACAAGAATTTCGACTTACGAAGTATCAAAATTTATAGTAGGTGCTAAATTTTCTTACCTCAGTTAGAACTCTATTCCTAGTTTCCAGCTGGTTCACATTGACTTCTAGTTCTGCACCTGAGAACAAAATTAAACATTTTGAATCAGCTTTTAATTAACAGCCATTTTGGTTACGACAAAAATGTAAGGCCACTCATCTCCATCCCCTGGTATCGCTAAAAGACCACCCATTGTACATTTTTCTACTCCAAGGTGAGAAACGCTACCATGTTTAAAACACCATAAATTTTAAACCACCCCACTCAGGGCCAAGATGTGGAACTTATTTTTAAGCACACATTCTGTGCTATTGTTTAGATACAAAAAAAATAGCTTAACGGTTTCGATTTTATGAAAAAGTCAATAATTCAAAAAATTCAATGAAAAAAGAAAAAATTTTTTGGATACAAATTATTTTTTCCTCTAAAAAAATTTTAATTGCAAAATTGTTATCATTGATTTATTTTCTACATTATAATCTATCAAATGAGTCCTCTTTCGTCTTCTTAATACCTCTACATGGGTAGCTAGCTATGGCTTGATCAGTACAAGCACCCGCGCTTCGCGGGGAAAACAAAATGGCTCCCATTTTATCATAGAGAGAAAAGAAAAAAATAAGGATGGTGATTTGTCGATAAAATTACTATATTTCACCTCCCAAAAGTCTCGACACCGGTAATTGGACATATTGTATATATACATACACTTGTCCTCTGTCTGCCTGACCCGCGCCTGCGCCTCCTGGTAGCGGCGGAGCGTGGCTCGCTCCGTCTCTGCCAGCTCTTGCAACTCAGCCTCGTACTGTTCTTTATTCCTCCTGAAAAGTAGCAGTAGAGTTTCTTGTGAAAGGCTCGTCTGGGCAAGTACTGCCATACTCATAATAATAAGTTTCTGTTTGAAGTTGACCTGTTGACCTTCACGCCTCGAGTTGATGGACGCAGGGCCTCACATCGTAGGGGGCACGTGGTTGCTACGTAACATCAGGTGGGCCATGTGCTTGATTCACCTTCAAATGTTATAAAATAAAAAAAATTGCCACCGATTTTGCTCTATTGAACGCATTATCGCAACTCGTTGAAATGTTTTTGTTTTTGAATATTTTAACCGCACTACTTTTTATTCTTTCACTTTTACATAATCGCTATTTTGAACATTTTTAGACAAGCTAGGCAACAGCAACATCAACCTACCTCAGTCCAATACTGGAGATATGCCTCCCCTAATAAGATATGATAGATCTTAACGCAGGGCATGCGGTTTGGGGATCGTAGGGCACAGTTTGTAGCAGCCGACGTTGCTGCCCGTCGGCGGCAATGCCGCAATTAGCTGGCCGCTAGAGCCCCGGTAGTTAGCAGGGTGCACGGGCAGGTGAGGTTGGCTTGGGTTCCAATGATGGTTGAAAATAGTGTGCAATCACTCCAGAGCCATTTTCAATCCAGCTGGATCCAGTGCGGATCCACCAGTAATCGATTTTTCAAAAACGAATGGTTATTTAACTCTATACACTAAATATTTCTGTCAACCAACATTTACATAATAATACCACATTATGCGCTTGTAGTTGCCCTCAAATATCGGGTTTGTTTAACGATTGCGGATCCGCACCGATAGATCCAGCTCCAGATACTGGATCCAGCGAGCCCAAAAATATGCTAGATCCAGCTGGATTGCAGATCCAGCAATGCAATCCCTAGTTGAAAACCATTTAGAACATACAAAAACAGTCACATCACACTAATATTATAAATGCGAAAGTTTGTAGTATGTATGGATGAATGTTTGTTACTCTTTCACGCAAAAACTACTGAACGGATTTGGATGGAACTTGGAATATACATAGTTTATGACCTGGATTAACACATAGGCTACTTTTTATCCGGGTACCACGCGAGTATCAGATACTGTGAGAATGAATTTTATATGAATAAAATAGCAGTTTCTGTTGAAAATAATTTTTCAAATGAAATATTGAAATTAGTAAAACCTCCTTAAAATTAGTCTTTAATTATTACAATTTTAACAGATTACATATTAAGTTAATAATTAATTATGTAATTTTTCGTAACATATTATTCTAAATAAATAACAATTATTTTTTATACAAAACAATTGTTACCGGAAGCTATTTCGAAGTAGCCTAAAACTGTTTATTACTGTATAACTGTTAATTCATGTTAATTGTACTTTGAAGATAAAATTAAATCGTTATTATTTTTCAAGGTGTTTTGCTGATTTAATAACATTTTTTTTGAGGTATAAAATGTTATAAAAGTAGTCAGAGGTGGTACAGAGGGGAAGTGTATTGAAGGTAGTCAGGGAGTCCGAGGCGGTGGATTCTGACATTCTGGTTCGACCTTCGAGAAGGGAAAGACGTCCCGCTCATCCTGTCGGTATTTTTCGGCTTTGACTACACCTCCATTTGCTGCAAAATGAGCTAAGTAACTTGAATATGTTTTTCGGCCTCTTGACAATATTTTAAGGTTATTCTGTAAAATAAAATTCTACCCCTATTTGCATAAACATAAAGGAAAGTTTTAACATGTTTTATTGAAGTAAAATTATTTATATTAGTATTTCAGTATCTTAATTTCACTTCTGCTCATACGAGCGAAGCCGCGGGCGGAAGCTAGTATTCTATAAAAACTGTTAATATGTTTATTATTTGTACCTCATAGCTTCTTGCAGTTCCTTCCTGCCTGACTGGGCCTCTGCGTCCAAATTCTCGATTGCCTTCTCAATCTCCCTGTCTCGCTCTATCTTGTGCTGTGCCGCTATCTCCATCACTTTCTTCTTCAGCAACATCTGCTGTTCCGCCTCGTAGTTCTGTCTGTGCTGCGCGAAATTAGACTCTAACTCGTCCTGTTTGAGTTTCAATAGCTCCTGGGAAGAAGAAGAACTAACTAACTAACAAGAAAAAGAAAATCGACATAAACCCACACACAAATACAAAATACGTACAACATAGGAAGTTAAAAAGAAGGTTATGTTACCTGAACTTTATCTCTCTCCTTGGCAATTTCATTTTCTAGTTGTACTCTTTTCTCTGCCAATTGCATTTCTTGCTCCTGGCGCCATTTTTCTAGAAATTCTCAATAATCTTTATTTGCAACACACACAAGTCACATATACTAATAAAAACAACAATTAACAAAAATAGCAAAAGTAGGACCCTGATACAAGATAAAAGTATAATTATTCATCTATGTGTGTGCTGCAGTGTAACAAAAAGGTCATAATTTTGCTCAAAGTGCAGTTACAATAGTCACAACGATGGTCACAAAGTATCTATGTCCCTCTTAAGTTGGTACTTGCAGTAGCGAAGTAGAGTCCTTTTCACGAAACAAGTCCCGCAAACGCGGCGCCACTGTCGTGTGAAAATTAAAATAGAATGGAAATAAAAGCAATATCAACACGTCTCCCACTAAAATATGGTGCAAATAACCTGTTATGTCTATAATTTCTAGATAAATGTTCGGTGTATCGTGAATAGGCTTTAGTTCTGCTAATTGCTGCGGGACTTCTTTATTCTTTTTTCTTTGTTTGCCCGCTGCACCCTCGCAGCCTGTAGCGGCCTGCAGAGTTGTGGGCCCGTCCGCAGCGCTGAACCTGAACAGGCACCTAGGAAGGAGCCTTGAGACGCGGAGGGATTCACTGAGGTGAATACGTTGTAATACGAATAATAGGTGATACGAAGGAGAAGGAAGCCCTCCTGCCGTAACCAGAGTGGCACCGCGCCGAACGGGCCGAACTATCTCCTGCGCCCGGCTTTGCCTTCGACGCTGCTCTACGTGTCGCGTCTTCACTATTCAACGAAGGTGGAGGATATCGTGGAATACGTGAAGAGGAAGGCCTATCTGCAGTAAAGGGTCGAAATGTTGGAATGGCGCCACAATGATTTTAAATCTTTTGTGGTTCGTGTTCCGACCGAAAATCTTTCAACCTTTACTAAGGAAGAGTTTTGGCCAAAAAGTGTGTTGTTCCGTCGTTTTCGCGGGCGACTGTACGACACAGCGCAAGTGCGTCACACGTCGTAGACATTCGTGTCAGCAAATAGTTTTCGGTATATGTATTATGTATGTTAGTCTCTAAGGTATTTATATTTTGGGAGTTCCCTGACGTGCGTGCTGCATTCACTATACAATGCTTATGTACGCAGCCGCCTTGAGTTCGGAACTGTCGTCTCGGACCCTCACGAAAGCAAATACACGCTATTGATAGAATGAGTCCAGCGGAAATTTGCACGTTATGTCTACAAGCATGTACGGATACTATCCCTTCCTGTATCCATCGTTGTTCGTCTCTGGCATGGTCGGGTTGGATACACTCCAACTAAGTCGAAAGCTACTCTTGCTGATCCAATAGCACATGTTGCTCCACGGCAAGGTGGACAATCCTGAGACACTACATTTAATCGGGCTCGTGGTGCCGCGACAGGGCATGGTATTATGTAATATAACAAAATGGTTAAACAAATAAATAACAAAATAACATAGCGGGCCCGGAGGGTGCGACGGGTCCGCGGCGGCGCCCCTTACTCCACGAGTGTTAACCCTACTCAACCAAATTATGGCTGAGAATGACATCGACGTTTTCATGGACAAAGCTGCTGAATTTTATAGTTGTTTATTTATTATTGAATTCTCATTTATAATGACTATTTATCAATTGTATTAAACAATAAATTATGCGGGACGTAATCACACAGCATCATGTAGCCCCAAACTAAGCAGAGCTTGTATTATGGGAAGCACATGATTGATAAACTACACATATCTTTTTTTTGTAAATACATACATATCATACATAGAAAACACCCAGGAGGGCAATTCTCAAGCCAGAGACATTGACTTCTACTAGACTTAGGTAGAGTGATTCGCCATTTTGTCTCTCGAAGCAGAAAAACAGTATTCTCGTGAAATCACCAACAGACAAAAGTCGACTCAAATTAAGAGACATGCAACGAGTGGTCCCAAGCACACGACATGGCTGGTCGTAGGATTTGTCGATGATATAGTTGATGAAAGCCGCCATATTTACATCGATGTTTCCAACATTGATATTTAATTTCGATATAACATTTTTTTTATTAAAAATGGGTGTTAATGAATAGGTGGCGAAATAACCACCGAATACAACTTAGGCAAGAATTAACAATGAGTAGATAACATTATGTGTAATAAACCGATATACCGAGGTATATATTTTCTTTTTCTTTTTATTTAAGTTTATTAAAAGTGTAGGTAGGTAAGTAGGTATTTATGTAGGTATGTATTTGAATGATGCTTATCTAAGTTGTATTCAGTCATGTAGTAGGTACTAAACCTACCTACCCTTCAAGCTCTTAGCTGATTAATAAACTAGGTAATATTTAGTACTAGTACAAGTTCTGCTTACTTTTGGCACTTTTAGGCTAAGATGTGTAAAAACGTCCGGCATTATCTACTTTTAAAGATTGACTCCGACTTACCTACATACCGTATTTTATTTTATTTATTTATTGGCATATTATGCAATGTGTACTTTTTTATTTAATACCTATATACCTACCTTCCTGTCTAAATACTGAGCTACGCCTACATCCATATATATAGGTATTCGTTTGCTTACAATAATGCGCGGCGATCGTGAGGTCGCCACCTCTGGTTTTCTCTGAAAAACAGCGTTGCTACGCACGCTGAGTAGCATTAAGCTGAGAGAAAACCTAATTTGGCTTACACTTCTCAGTATGGACAAAATCAGCTATATAGCATGAGGCATGAGCATGAACGTGTGTTTGTGTTTTTTTTTCACTGGTACTTAGATTTTCGTCAGGTCGAATATTCATTCAGAAACAGTATTACAATCGATACCTAATTATTATTCCTGATAAATTGATTAAATCTAGAGAATCGGCTTCAACGCTGAAATAATTTATTTTTTGGGCAATGTAAAGTTTTTACTACATTTATAAAAAAATAAGTTTTTACCGACCACCGGCAACCCCCGCTTTGACTGACACTTGCTTGAGAGCTCATAAACAAACAAACCAAGCATTTACGTTTCGTTTCAAGCTTATAAACTTGTCTTAGTACCTACCTAAAATAATCTTTTTTTTATATTAGTAAGCCCCAATAGTTGCATTTTAAGCATACTATGGTTAATATAAATAAAATACATTTTTAATTACTATTTTTGCATGGTTTTAAGCCTAAAATTATGATGTACGAATTCGGCCTATTTTACCCCAACTACTGTAAATTTACCCGCGTAAAACGAAGCGTATTTTAGCCATGTCACGGAAATGTCGCAGCGACTTCAGTCGAGTGGCCGTAAGAATAGCTATTTTTATGAATCGTGACTTTAGAGTAGACACAAACTATCGACCCAAGTTGGGAGACTCATAGTCGATACGACTCTGTATCGAGTAAACCCGTGAATTGCCCTCCTGACCTGAGACAAATATTTACAGAACATGCAAACATTTGTCCCGCAGCCAGAATCGAACCCGCAACCTTCTGCGTCTCAGGCGGACCTTCGCCCACTTCGCCACAGAGGCCGTCATTTGTTATCTACTTATTTTTTTAATTGACCTTTTTGTTGTTTTTGTCACTTAGTTGTAATTAGTTTAGCACATGGGAGCCTTGGAGTTATCTGTAAGCCCATTTTGTTTCAATAAATAAATAAATTAAAATTAAAATTAAATTATATATATGAACCGTAGATTAAGTCAATTAAGATCTTGTACTTTTTCTTTGTTGCCTGAAATACAATTTAATATTATTATTTAATGAAAAGGACTTTAGTTCCTATATTTAGGTCGGATTGTACTAGGACCTGTCGAATTGTTTACCGAGCTTATTTTCAGAGGGAGGTAGATCCGTTGTGAGTACTGTACCTATCTCCTCTCTCATGGCCCGTTCCTTGTCCGACAGTGTGCCCGCGACTCTCTCGTTCTCAGCGCGCATCTCCGCGACAAGCCGCGTGCGCTGCTCTTGGTATGTTAACTCCAGTTCCAGGATCTGCTTTTCCAACCTGAAAACAGTATAAAATAAGCCATCGAGGGCCGCCAGGCAGATGACACACACACACACACACACACACACAACCCAAACTATGTCTGGGAGCTCTGGGTTGGACGTTGGACCTAACCATGTCTACAGATGTCATAGCACCCATGTCTAAGACACGTCACGAGTCGGGCTCGCGACGCGTCGCCAACCTTAACGGTCTGTCGAACCTGCCGCATAAGATGTTTCACATCAAAAACTTCATCATCAACATCAGCCTATAGCAGTCCACTGCTGACATAGGCCTCCCCTAATGAGCGCCATTACGCCTTGTCCTGAGCTCGACGCATCCAGCTTCTGCCAGCAGCCTTTCGCAAATCGTCACTCCACCTGGCCGGAGGGCGTCCTACACTACGTTTGCCGAACCGCGCTCTCCACTCAAATTCGTTTACCCCAAAGAGGTTTTTAAATAAATATATTTTATATCGTCAGATAGCCGAAAACATTAGCTTTCGAATGATATATAATTCATAGCCGTGCCAGTTATTTCTTGCTCCCCAATTAAACCAATTAGTGTCTAATTTTCTTAAATTTTTTCCCTTTTCAGTCGTTAAGCCATGTCGGAGGCCTTCGGGCGGCCTAAAAACTCCGATACCAGAGAAGTTGGCCACTAGCTCATACGAAGAAGAATAAGTGTCTAATGGACAGTTTTAGGAAAATTAATAATACACCCGCTTGTTTTTTTTAAACTGCTGATTTCTTGAAGGAGTCCTATTCTCCATTTGCAAGAACTTGTTAACCACAACAGTTTCTCACCTAGAGCTGGCCATCTGTCGTTCCTTCACCAATGCGACTTCCTTCTCCTCCTGGAGACATCTCCTCAACTCCTCCAACTCTTGCGCATGCCTCGCCTGGCTCCGTCCCAGTAGTTCTGCATGAGCCATCTTCAGATCCGATATCTCCTTCTGCTGCCGTTCTGCCATCTCACGCAGTTCACCTTCTAGACCTTTCACTGTTAACTCCTGGAATTTAAAACTTGGTCTTTAAAACTGGGTCATAACATTTTAAGTCAGAAAATATTTGAAGGGGGTACGAAAATCAATTGAGTCTACACTGCGCGCGCTCTGCCCTATATGTCGAAAATGGTTCAAGATATTTAAAAAAATGTTTAAACAAAAGATGTAGAGAATTTAATGTTTTACAATATTTATCAAGATATAAATAGCATAATGCATGGCAGCAGCGTCAGTGGTGCGAGTAGCTGTGCCCTTGCGATCCCCAACCTGCATGCCCAGCGTGGGGATTATGGGTATATCCCCCTTCATTAGGGGAGGCCTATGTCCAGCAGTGGACTGATATAGGCTGATGTGGATGTGGTGTGGTGGATAAATAGCATAAATCCCATAGGAAACATGATATTTGCAATAAACCGATTTATTTACCTTTGACCTTGGAATATCTGTAGAAGCTAACACCCTACGATAAGTAGGTTTTGAGACAAGTTTTAGAGTGCTCAACTACAGGTTTACACAAGTTTATAGCCGACTGTCTCTCATTTCGAGGTGAAGCCCCTAATTTTCCTGGACTATAAGTGTTTCCATAAATAGGCATACATGTGGTATATAGGATATATCGGAAAGTTCATAAGGACCCTGACGGGCAGCAGGATATTTTTTTTAAGTTTAAATATTTAAAAAATACACATTTTTATTTATGGTTGTACAATAGATACATAATTATTTTCAGTTTGAAAGTTCCTGATAAATAGGATTTGAATGAAAAAATAATGGCATTAAAATAAATAATAGTGAAAATTATGAACCTTTATCTTCTCTGCTTTCTGACGCACCCAACGCTGCCTTGCAACCTGGAGTGGAAAATAACATGAATGATTTAATGTTACAAAATGGAATACAACATTTATGTATGGTTTACACTCTGTACAAGTGTACATCACTTAAACATCACAAAATTAGCAATTTTATTATGGTTAAAAATGTATACATGATAAACTTAGGCCTGATAAGATCTTGACAGTGTCAAGTGGTATCTTTTACTTTTACTGACCGGGACATGACCTATAAGGAATAGGCTTGCCCAATCCCTCTCAGCCAATGATAAAACGCATGTAATCCATTATACACTGATTATACATGATCAATAGCGACACTTGTTATGGTGTAGTATGTCAAGTGCTATGTGAACACTGAAGAAGTATGATAATAATATTTTTATGATAAACTGAATAGTGCCACAGTAGTGATATAGTGGGCGTGAAGTATGAAAGCGGAAATAAACTATATTTTGCATGACGTCTGAAAATGATAGTCTATAGTGTAGAAAGAAATATCTTTATTCAATAGGAACCATCTCAAACGCGTAAAATTTTTATTTTTATTTTCACCAATTCCTAAATTGACAAAACCGAGAAAGTCTGTAAGAAACTCTGCTTAGCTTATAAATGCCATCATCATGATGATGACACAATTTCTAAGTTTATGTTAAGTGTGTCTGATAGCGCTTGTTTCAGGCGTAACAGTATGAATGACTATTGATTTAACAAGCTTCGTAAGAAACAAGTTTTTTTTTATAAATCCAGAAATTAACCGTGTCCCTACCTACTAAAATAGTGTAAGGCTCACTACTGCATTGCAGGCGGTGTGCAGTTCAAATGACAGCAAGTTAGCAGCACAGTCTAGTTGCAGTTCAAATGCAGTTGGTTGCATGGTTCGTTTGCCATCTTGCCAACTGCATTCAAACTGCTTTGCAGTCGGAGTGCAGTTTAAATGCAGGCCGTCCGTCTCAGAGCCTAACTCTTACTTTGAAAATCATCATCATCATCATCATCATCATCAGCCTATAGCAGTCCACAGCTGGACAGAGGCCTACCAAAATAAGCGTCTAATTTGACAGTAAACGCTTTCATTTCATTTCGTTTGGATAGCCAAGAACGTGTTTAAGTGGACGGAGGAAATAACGAACTGCGTAATTTAAACAGGTTGACGGTTAAATACCTGTTGCGCGGCGGCCATCTTGTCGTGTTGGTTGCGTAGTTCCAATTTGTAGCGCTCCTCCAGCGCCTGCACAGATCTCTTCCACCTGTCCTCAAGCGAGCGCCGCTCGTCCACCAACTGCTCTATACGGTGGTTCAATGTCTTCTTGTCGTTTATCAGCTGTTGATGACGAGTGGTTTTTAAACAGTGACCTATATGACCGATGTAAGGGGTCCCAACTTCCATCTTCGGAACTCAAACCAACCTCACCTACACGTGGTGCACCCTGCTGGCCAAGGCTTGTATAGTACTTTTCTCAAATAATGCGCGGAAATTAAAACTAAGTAGTTCCTAGGCAGAACTAGTACATTTTCTAATAAACAGCTTTCTGTTCGGCCAGTTCGAAATTTATATAAATCCTTTGATTAGTTCCCTCCTTGGTTGCCATGTTTTGGAGTAAAAGCTCGTTCCATTTTTAAATAACACGACAGATATGAGTTTACATAGTAATTTATTTGACCGCAAAATACCACAAATATGGAATTTCATAAAACTTTTGCCGGTTGCTGCTCGCATGTATTTGGCCAGTACAGCAATTTCGATTTATCTCGAAGAAGGTTGTCAAAATAATGCTCAAATTTCCAAGCATGTTTGAGAAAAGATACGTTGCGAGTGGTAGAGTACATATTTCGTACCTGATCGATGAACGTCTGGTGCCGTTTGATGGCCTCCTCGCATTCTAGCTTCACTTTCGAAACGTTCCGGAGTGATTGCTTCTCCAAGTTGCTTACTTTGTTTATCATCTGAAATAACAAACATATAGGCATTTGCATCTAATCTAAAATTTTGGTAGCGCTAGGTGGCTTTTCACCCACTGACTAAGAGACTTGTACCTGTGACATGGTTTTAGATAGAGTAGGTATAATAAGTTATAATATTATAATATATTAAAGAAGGATAGAAGTTTACAGTTTGCACCAAAACCCTTAGTATCTTAAATTATAACTTATTATAAACACTATCAGCAAAAATGTATACATTTTAACACTCTTGGAGGAACTTGTTAATATCTAAAAAAAATCGACTCAGGCGGGATTTGTAAGTGTTTGTACGAGTGTAACACTTAAAATAAAATAAACGTGATCAAGGATGCAATGCTTTGTGATAGGTAATGGTTACCACTTAACATCAGGTGAGCCATATGCTTGTTCCATCTTCGAGTATCATAAAAAAAAATAGTCGGCCTTACTCATAGGAAAGACACGGTCAATACGAGTGCAACTGACTAAACGAGTCATTCGCATATATTTTTAGAACAATAACTCCATTCTTGTTGTATTTGCTAGACTTTACTATTACTATCCCACTGTTAGTTAGTTGACCAGCGTTGGTTGCTAGCTTACTAGCTAGCAACCAACGCTGGTCTACCGTCAGAGCCAGTCGTGAAAATTGCAACCCCTAATACAGTACTTACCGGTAAGTACTGTATAATGAAAACCGGAAAAATCGGTACAAATAACAGATTCACTGTACAATCATTTTTTATCTTAAAATACCTGTTCTTTATGGTTGGACAAACTCTCCTGTAGCAACGCTATGCAACATGAGCGCTCCTCTAACTGAAGAGTGGCGGTAACCAGGCGCTGAGCTAACTCCGTCTGCGGTAGTTTCAGGAGCGCTTCTAATCTAAAAAATAGGTGGTCATTCTGAAAACTTTCTATAAACTTATCTTCGACGATCGGCAGCGCAGGGGGCGAAAGCCTGCCTGAGACGCGGAAGGTTGCGGGTTCGATTCCCGCCGCAAGACAAATGTTTGTATGGTCTGCAAATATTTGTCTCAGGTTGTATTATAAATGCGAAAGTTTGTGTGTGTGTATGTGTATGCATGTTTGTGGGGGCTTCACTCGGTAACGGCTGAAAGGATTTGGATGAAACTTGGAAGATACATAGTTTATGACCTGGATTAACACATAGTCTACTTTTTGGAGCGAAGCCGCGGGCGGAAGGTAGTGTATAATAAGTATGTATTTACAAAAAAATATATATTTATAGTTTACTAGTCATGTGGTCCCCATTATACAAGCTCTGCTTAGTTTGGGGCTACACGATGCGATGTGATAATGTCCAGCATTATTTTTTATTATTTATAATCCGGGTTACAAAAGCTATATGATCAAGTTCTCAGACACGAGCGGCATCAGGAATTCTAGAGAAATGTTACTCCAGTACAAACCCAGAGTCCTTCTACGTAATTTTAAGGAGTTGGGCTGGGTTGGGTCAGCTCAGCAGGGAAATGCACAATACACCCCAATGAGAGACGTTATTTTTCCACCACCTCAAAATACATATAGAATTAGACGCTTGGTAGGCGGTTCTCGCAGGTTTTACAAATCAGTTATACATCATCATCAACAAAAACCACCTATAGAAGTCCTCTGCTGGACACAGGTCTCCCCCAAGGATTTCCACGAAGAACGGTCCTGAATCTTCTCCATCCACAGTTTTATATCTACATATAACTTCCTAAAGAAAGATAAGCTTACTTGGGTATAGTTTGCGGGATCGTGTTTGTAACTACGGATAACGCTTCGTACATATAACTTCCTAAAGAAAGAAAGAGTAAGCTTACTTGGGTATAGTTTGCGGGATCGTGTTTGTAACTACGGATAACGCTTCGTTTGCACTCTGCTCCACTTTCTCAAGAAACTCGAATATTTCCCTGAAAATATCAAAAAATATTGCATCAAAATTAATCCAGTAAAACAGCTAGCGGCACGGATTTCGTTTGACCTTGAATGTGCAAAGCTCATATTTACAATTTTGTATGGACTGGGACTGTGTCTGTGGTCTTCTTGTTTTGTTAATTTTCCCCACTATATTAGCTCGCACCTATAAATCCGAGCCGGGACCTATACCTAGTAGTGATTCTTGAAGATCATCACTAAACTTATCGTTAACCTAAAAGAAGCTGTCAATTTCTCATAGATGGAGATAATAGAGATGAAATGACTTTAAGTTTGTTGTAACTACTTTTAGCGATAGTGTTAGGTACTCAGAATGCACCACAATTTCATGACCAAATATATACTTTTTTACATTTTTTCCGGATGGGTACCTATCTATCTTAATGAGGTAAATAGATTTTATAGCATATACATTTTGCTAGCTAATTTAGTCATAATATTTCTAGTAAGATAAAAATGTATTATGCCTTATTCGTAGTTTCAAATAAATAAATATATAAAATAAATTATTAAATTTCGTCTCTATAATACTACAGTTTTTTAAAGTTTTTTTTTAAATTTGTTTTTTAAGTTGTTTAAGTTTTTTTTTTACTTTGGTGAATTTATCTATCTATCTATCTCTCTATCTATCTCTCTATCTATCTATCTAAAGTCAACAAGTTTGACGGCCTCTGTGGCGCAGTGGGCGAAGGTCCGCCTGAGACGTAGAAGGTCGCGGGTTCGATTCCCGCTGCGGGAAGCGCTCGTGGCATGGTTAACCTCGGTGTTCATAGCAAATCACCTTGGTTAAGCAACACTCCGCGCGGTCATTACTTGGATGGGTGACCGTTTAGTGACATTTAGATTTGAGCGCTTCCGTGCTTCGGAAGGCACGTTAAGATGTTGGTCCCGGCTTTTCAGTCGTTAAGCCATGTCGGAGGCCTTTCGGGCGGCCTAAAAACTCCGACACCAGAGTTGGTCACTAGCTCATACGAAGAAGAAGAAGAAGCGGGACAAATGTTTGCATGTTCTGTAGATATTTGTCTCGGGTCTGGGTGTTTTCTATGTATGATATGTAAATATTTACAAAAAAATATATATGTAAAATATATATCAATCATGTGGTTCCCATAATACAAGCTTTGCTTAGTTTGGGGCTACATGATGCTGTGTGATTACGTCCCGCATTTTTTTTTTATTAATCAAACTAGTCAATCGAACATGCTGTGGTTCAGCGAACAAAAGCACAACTGCCATATCCGTCCACTTCCTTCATACATAGTGAGGACACAGGCTCGATCACGAATATAGGCGAAAAAGTATTCGTATTGTAGACGTAAAATTTTAACCTATGAGAAAGAACAGATTCAAAATTACGCTTTGTCATTGGCCAGCATTATCGTTACGCTTACGATACGTCAGGTTGAATTATTTAAGATACAGGACAGCGATCAACTAGTCGGGTTAACATGTTAATTCAGAGGATACGCTAAGGACCTGTTAATTCCAGACTTAGTTCTGAAACATAGTACATATCAGTCATGTGGTTCCAATAATACAAGCTCTGCTGAGTTTGGGACTGCATGATGCTGTTTGTTGAGCTGGTAGGAATGGAGTCATGTTATTTTTATGCTTACAAGAAATTATCTTTAGGAGCATTGTTCTCTTCCTCATGCTTCACTTCTTCATCTGGCACGGTAACGTTAGTGACCGACGTAACAGGATTATCACCAAAACTCTCTATTTCCTTCAACATTGAGTAAATATCCAACACAGAGGAATTCGGATTCAACTCCTTTTGTAATACGGCATCTTTTTCTACGGAGGCTCGTGGAGTCACGAGTTGCCTTGTGCTGTCAACTTTAGGTTCAGTGATGTTAGGCTCAGTTTGTAGTGGCTCAGTTTGAACTGGTTCTGCTATAGAGACTGGTACGTCCATTGTTCTTGGAGACGGGGCTGTTATAGAAACCCACGAGTCAATGTCTTTATCATTATGAACTCCTTCTATTCTTGCACTCAGGGGAGCTCGCATCGTAAACATATTCTTCTGTGTCTGGTTCCTAATGTTTATTTGAGTGTTACTGTTGCTTTTGCTCAGACTAGGCTTGGCCTTATTATTCCAATCTTGGCGGTATCTCGACGGCGTGTTCTCAAACTTAGATGTAACATTGTTCACCTTTTTATCAAACTTCTGTAAGTTTTTAGCCACCAGTTCATGAACATCCCCTTCTTTGACTTTCAAATAGTTTTGTATCAATTGTTTTGTTGATATTTTGGATATGTCCCGCCTTTGTTTCATTTCGTAGGAAGCTTTGTTGTTAGTTTGTTCAGGAGTTATACTTTCGGGGGATTTTTCGCTATCTCGCTTATTCTGAAAGTTCTCCGAAGCATCTTCGAACATTTTGTCTATATTCAATGGGGTGGGCGATACTGCATCGGTTTGTATATCCTTCAATGTAAGCTCGTGTAGACTGTTAATAGCTTGTAGCTCTTTCTTGTAATCTTCAATTACTTTAGAGGTGTAAGCTTTTGTTGTGCTGTTGACTAGATATTGTGGGTAATCAAGTTCGGCTTCATTTTTATCAGCTACCGTTTCACTTGTACTTGGGAAATTGTCACAAGCCTTTGTAGGCGAGTTATTAGGCGGCAACGCAACGTGTCCTTCTTTCTTAAGGAAGAAGTCTTTGTAGAGCAGTCGGCTTTGGTTAAGAGGCGCGCCCCACGTATCTTTTCTCTCTAATGGATATGTTTTGTGGTACCCCTGGCCATTGCTACTGGTAGAGGCACTATCGAGGCTTTTGGGTTGATCATCAATATTGTTGTGGGAACTGGATCGTTTGATCATTGATGTGCTTGGCAGGGAGTAGTTTTGTTTGTATCTATCGTCATTCGGCCCACTATCAGGGTAACCAGAGTCTTTAGATGAGGCATCATTATGAATAACGGTACTGGACATTTTTGTTGTAAATGGGTTGACCGGGTTGGACTGAAAGTCATCATAAAAACTTGTGTAAGTTCTTGGGTCACACATGTAACTTTGGGAAGATTGTGGGTAATCATTTTTAGCCTCATCATACGTGTTTCTACCTATATCATGTAAATTATCAACTTTTTTTGCCTCTTCTAGAGAATTTTCTGGGGACAGACTGTTCTGAGAAGGGACACTGTCAAGATCTTGCGTGGACTCTTCTTCCACTAAGGAAAGCTGCTGCTTTGTTAGAGTGAGACGGCGCGAGTATTTGTCTATGGCCTGCTCTACTTCAGCCTGTATACCGAACGACACACGACCGAGCAGCGAGTCTTCTGTCTCTTTCTTTTCACCATCAAGCGGTATGAAGTATGACTCATAAGGTCGCGTTTTCAATGTCGGTGAGAAACTTCTTTCATTGAACATGTTTTTGTTTCTAGACGGTGAAGGCGACCTTGACTGTGGCCTTGGTCTCTCAGTTATTTTGACTTCCATACCGTATTCATTAGCAGTCAATACATCTTCGTTTATTGTATTTTCCATAGGTTTGCGTCCTTTCTTCGCTATGTTTCTGTACTTCAAGTAATTTCTGTTTGTGTTTTTGGGTTTTGACCCGGACTGCGCCTTGGCTTTTATTTTAGATCCTAAGCTGATGAAAGTGTCTTCAGAGCCGTAGTCGGATGCATTGCTGCATATATCACGGGGATTTTTTACATTCTCCGGAGAGTTTCTCTCACCAAGGAGATCTGTTGTTGGTGCTACTACCTTTATTGTTGTTGTTAGAGGTGCATCTGGAATTAATCAGAAAATATTCTAAATACCTTTTAAGAACGCCTAAAAGAAATAGGATAAGATTTTTCTTTAGTAATCAAGGAAAGAAAATAAAGATAGATTCCGATGTGACAACAATGATAAACCACTTTTTTTTACAAAAATAAAAATAAGTTGAACTAATAAAACTAAAATCTATTCTTAATATTTTAGTTTTGTTTAAAACTAAACTGTATAAAAATGTATAACTTACTATTGTACGACTGCAATAGTTCAGCACTGAAGGCTTTCAATAAATTCCTGGTTGAAGGAGCTCTCTCCTTTGTGTCTGCGGAGAAAGGTCTTTTGTATCTTTCTGGGATATCCTGAAATACAACATACACTAATTTAAGATTTTCGAAACAGAAGGGACTTAAACCTATGTCTCTATCTTTTAAGCCAGCAGTCTATTAAATCAGTTGTACTATGGGTCACAGTGATGCCTTGGTCGAAAATCATAGGGCCTGTTTCAAGTCCAATATTTGAGATACCATATCTTTGTTTGATAATCCAGTGGAGAGATGAGTAAACTACATAGTATGCATCGAAGGTGTTCATGGGTTTTTGCATTTTTTTAAGCATGATATTTCAATAGCATGTTTTAAAATGCGCTTCGATGCTCTCCGACGCGCGCCGATAGGTGTGAATCGTACATACAGCTCATTCATTACCATATTTAAGGGTGGTTTCACTGTTCACAATATATTGCGAAGTCTCTAACACAGAACACAGAAGTAGGTACAGAGATTGGCTACTGTGTGCTACTGCACTACATACTAACAAATAAGAGTGAACAAGTCAAGATTTATTTTACTTACCGGCGATATACAAGAAGTCTGTAGCGCCGATCGAGGTCGGTTACGTATGTTCTTTTTGTCGTCTTTTTTCTTATTCCGGTAGGAAAGATTCACAGGCGAGCCAAGAAGCCGCAAGTTATTGTTTTCTTTAGACATTTCACACACATTCCAGCAGAGATAAATTAGAAAATCACTAAAGAAAATAACGGCCCACAACAGCTGTTTCTTTGTTGTGTTGACAAGGCGGAAAATATTGGTTGCTAGGCAACGAATCGAATACATTTGAAATCCTTTATTTTTTTAATTTAAAATTCTGTAGCTATAATTAAATAAGTACTAGTTTTTCTGAATGTTTTTAATTTCTGTATTTTTTTTTACATGATTTTACAATAATGTCATGCCATGAAGGAATAAATAATGTTATTACTAGAACGTAAGTGCATCCGGTGCTACCAGCTTGCTAGAGTCTACCATAATAGTAGCTTTTAATAACTACCAAAACCAGCTTTGTCATTTTCATGGAATCTTTAGTTTTTTAGTGATTTAGCCTATGTATCCATGAATGTATAGGCAAATAAATTTTCATGTACATAAGTAGGTATCGTGTATGTACACTGTACATGTCTGCCTCTTAGGAAATTTAAGTATTGATACACCTCGGTCAGTAGGAACGAAACGCTCTCGACGTTGCCCTGACGTCATCGTTAAAAATAAAATCTGCCGGGCGCGGTGCGGTTTTAATGGACACACACACGTAGTTGCTAGTTGTTCACTTCGCGTGAAATACAACTTGGAAAGTGAACCTTCTGTCGTGCTTCGACGAACTACAATTCTATTCCATAATTTTCCATTTCCAACTGATCCATTCGGTAGTCCTTGAAGGTATTTCGATCGCATCGCTCCGCATTTCGCCTGCAGAGAGGCGCAATCAAGTTGCGCGTTTGTGCTTTAATACAGTGAAATTTTAAATTGGATTTTGGGTGATTTCACTGTCCGTGCGTGCTTGTGTTTTGGTTAAGTGTTCCCATAAAAAAACAAAATATGTTCAGCGGTATTGCAGGCGAGTATTTTTTATTTAACTTTTTTACAAACATTTTGTAGGTAGTTTAAATTATTAAGGATCTACATACTTACTAAAGCCTGTATCTAGGTACTGTATTTGGTGAACTTTTTAAAAACGAAATCTGTAAAACGAACTTACGTGAGTAAGTACAGTCAGCATTAAAAGTCGATTAAAATTTCAAAATGCTGAAAATTCTGTCGAAAATTATTGTGTAATTTATTTAGGTTCCCAGTTCGTATACTATAATAATTGGGTAGTAGGAAGTTAGGTAGGTACATAAGCAGGTAGGTCCACCTATCTATTCTACCTGACTTCCTAATTATTAGGTACCTACCTACCTATTTTACTACATAATTCAACTTATGGGACTAACTACTTACCTAACCTACATACCTACTTCTTCCTGACTTACGTAATGAATAAATAGGTAGGTCGCATCCCAACAATATTCCTAAATTTAATTACCTTCCTATGAGCTAGGTACCTAATAGAGTTATTATACAGAGATACCTGGTATATATAATTACGGATTGCGGACTAAATTTCTAAAATAAAAGGTAAGTAGTTATACGTACCTATTGCATGTGAGAAGGTAGGTTAGATGACGTACCTACCTACCTTACTTAGTTTTAGCTTGGTAGATAAACTCCTTACTTACTTTACTTACCTATGTATAATTACTAAGTCATAATCATAATCATATTCTTTATTGTTTCATTTTAGACAGGTAGGTAGTTACCTAGCTACTTTGGCACATAAGTACCTATAGAATTATATACGTTCAGTTCTACCTACCCACCTACTCACATAAGCAGGTAGGTCTGCTTTTCTTGAAAAGTTACTATAGGGCACCTCTGGAAAACCTTGTAGAACTGTATTTATGTACCTACCTTCATACATAATTACTTACAGTCTATAAAAAGCTCACGTGAATGATTGATAACACTATCCGTCCTAAGTAAGTACCTACCTACGTGACCCTATGCTTCCCACACAATCACGCTTTGTTTTGACTTCAAGTGCCTGATCTGTAGTGAATCATTAGCATAGGTAATAATGAATTGATTATTTTGTTGTTGTTGTGAAACAATCATCGAGGTAAGTACAATATGCACCGCTATAGGTTATTGTTAGGCTGTTTTCGCGACTTCTTAGTCCAAGTTTGTCTAAATCTGCGTAAATATTCGCATGCACAACCAGACCGATAAATTGCTCATTATTATGTTTCGGAAACTTGATAAATCATACTAACCATAACAGAATTTTAGTTTACATTCAAAATTATAAATGACTGTATTCTTTGAGCTTTATGTTCTTGCGCAATGTGGTTTAATTTCTACCTTATTAGGTCTATCGTTTTAGTCTTGAATATTTAGTAGCGGGCTATATCAAATTCCAATACAAAGAACGGTGCGGCGCAAAGTCCATATTTCAATCCATCGCAATTTACGACATAATGTCGTCCAACTGCGCACTTGCGAGCTTCGGACTTCGTCATTCTCATTCAACAAAGTTGTTTTACTAGCATAGTGCCATGCCATGACACGTACGAGACAGTTATTGAATTGAGTCAAGACCATTCTAAACATGACCAAGTAGGTTTTACACTGTTTAGATATCATACTCCATCTTAATACCTGGGTACTACCTTTGCCATTATTATTTATGACCGTACGTACATACCTACCGTCCGCTGTTGGCCTAAAAATTTCGCCACCAGAAAATACCATAAAATTCATAGTTGGCACATAAAAAATGATATTACCTACATAAACCTGAATACTCACATTGAATTTGAAATCCTAAGAGACCAGTCACTTCGGGCGAATGGAGTTAGTTGCCGATTTTTTCTGAGTGCTTACTGCCAATGGTGTCTTCTACGTCCTTATTTCTTTTTGGAATGTATTAAAACACCATAAACATACACCTGAATACTCACATGAAATTTGATATGCCAAGAGAGACTAGTCACTTCAGGCGAATGGAGTTTATATTACTTTTTAGAAAGTATATTAAGATACTCCTAAAAGTCAGTCTCATTGTGTTACTTAGCAGTACACTTCCTGGAGATGAAAAACGGCCATTGACCAGCTTGATCTGTCAAATATGCTTGGCTAGTCCAATCTGGAAGTCATCCAAATAGGTCTCTAGTTCCTATTCTTACACACAAACGACAACTTCAATACTTTCTTTTGCTGAACAAAGGCTTTTTATACATAAATACCTACATTATATGATTTATGTGTCTTTATGCCTTCGTTTGTAAAACGTGGGATTAACAATTACCTACTTACATTGTTCATCCCTAATGGCGATGCAAGAAGTTTGTATGATCTCACCACATTGCTTTTATGATATCATCGTTCTAGTATTTTTGGACCTATAACTTTGAAAGACCCGTGTCGCGTAAAATCAATAATTTCCAATGTTTTAATTTGACTATCGAACCTGAAGATTGTACCAGTGCACTAGCACCGGTGAACTAAGGTCATGGCTGGTACTATCGCTATGAATCACTCGTGGTTAATGAAAACAGTTATTGCCGGAATGTGTAACACTGCCAGATTGAACATAAACTGTGAAATAGCTTTAGAAATTTACGAAATTTTTATATATCTAAGCACGATAAGCACCTAAAACTGCTGAAAAGAGAGCGCTAGAAACAGAGAAGGCGGTTCCGAGGACTACAATAAAAGCTTGAAAACAAATTAATTCATCTTTATTTAAATACTAGCTTCCGCCCACGGCTTCGCTCGCGTGGTACCGAAATAAAAAGTAGCCTTTGTGTTAATCCAGGTCAAAAACTATGTATATTCCAAGTTTCATCCAAATCCGTTTAGTAGTTTTTGCGTGAAAGAGTAACAAATATTCATCCATTCATCCATCCATACATCCATACTCACAAACTTTCGTAAGTAGTAAGATTACGGCTTCTCGAATAGTAATAATAGGTAGGTAATTATTGAAATTCATTAACCTACTGTCTCTAGAAGTTTCTTATGTTTTTTTTAACTAGCCCATTTCGTCGTAATGCTGGGCAAAAGCCTCCACACGTTTTCCACACGTCTCCGTCTTTGGCGGTCTCCCACAAGTCCTTCTCAAACGCAAACATATTTTAAATTCCCGCAATAGTAATCATATGGTTTATTTGTTATAAATAACTAAAATTCTGTTAGATTTAGTAAGGACCCTGGTAAAGCTATGATACTGTTGCTTTTAAACAAATACCGTTTCTATATTAAACTAGTTTGAAAACAGGTTTTCAATTTAAAATGAAGGATATGTTTTAGCTGATGGAGATAACTTATCTTAGAGCAAGTATTATTGCTATAGGAAGCCGTTTTCTACATCACACTTAACTGGAAAACTGATCAATCATGCATGCGTTGTGTTATGGTGTCTTTTAACCTATTATTTTATGGTACTTAACCAATCCCATCTTGTACCACACGCCATGGTGAATGAATACACATAATAACTTAATTAGGCTATTTAAGGTCTTTGAAACGGAGCTGCCCAGACTAGGTCTGCTTAATTTCCTTACAAAACCTTTTAAAGACGAGTCATATAAAGTCATAAGCTTTTGTCAAAATTCAAACATCCTAAAATAACATATTATTCTTAGATATCCAAGCAAAGAAATGAAAATGAATTTCCTACTTATGGTGATAATGATGGTGCCATAAGAAGAGACCCTATCAACTGTATACGGTGTTGATTATAAAAATTCTGTAGAAACACCGACATTATTTATATTTTGAGAGAGCTAAACAATGGGAACCACACGCGAAGCTCGCTCGACACGCGATGACATCATCAAGGTCGGCTGGTATCTGAGACTCAGCACCCATCCCTTTTCAATACACTCCTTTTTAATACAAAAAGAAAAAGATAGAGCACTTGCGTAAGGCAGAATTCCTTGTGCGTTCTTTCTTAATGTGGTGTGTTGCTAATTTTGTTGTTTTGGCACAGAATACAGAAAGGACAGAAGCGTCACTCCGCGCAATCATTTAAATAAATAGCGACTTTAGCTGCTACGCAATAAAGTGCTATTCAGCTCGCACCGAACTCAGTGCCTAACATTTATATTAACCTACACCTTGCATCCCTTTCTATCGTATAGCTCTATCTCTACTGACGTGGCACGTGTAACGTTAGGGTTGTCTTGAGAATTATTCTGTGACGAATAATAATAACCTGGCCGCCGACGGGCAGCAGCGTCGGCGGTGCGAGAAGCTGTATCCTGCGATCCCCAACCCGCATGCCCAGCGTGGGGATTATGGGCATATCCCCCTTCTTATAGGGGAGGCCTATGTCCACTGCTAGACATAGGCCTCCCCTATAGGCTGTTGTTGTTGAACATTTTACTATCCAGTTACCTAGCCACCTATTTATTTTTAGGAACAATGATAATTCAAATAATATCTACTTACCTAGTATTAGATCAGAAAACTATTTTACACTGGCTGGCTGCATTAAGAGCTCAGAAAATAGGCATACCTACTAGGTAGGTACTTGGGTCCTTAACACTTACTTAAGTGTTTAGGTGTCTTGTGTACGAAAACTGAATAATCACTGTTTAAGGTAGGTAGGTACATCATGCTAAATCTTAAGAGAAATTTTAGTAGATAGGTACCTACCTAGATATTTGCAAGAGAAAAAAACAACATTTGGTTTGTAGGTAACCTAGGTATCTAGTTTTAGTTGTTAGTACACCTACCTTTAGGTAACTTACCACATCGATTTGTCTACCTACACCTACCTACCCGACTGTTTTTAAGTAGATAACCTACACTGCCTACTTAAAGTTAAACCAAATAAAAATGTACCTAGCTTGGGTTTCTAATCTTGCTCTCAGTCTACATAATCAAAATCATAATACCTACTTACTAAAGCACTATGTAGGCCTACCTATACCTACCAATGGCACAAAAATTGTCTATGAAAAAATACCTACATAATAATATTACGTTTATTTATGTAGGTAGGTACCGCATTCAAATAGAACTTGTACCTAAGTACCTACCTACTTAAGTAAATACGGGAGACTTTGATATCTAAACAACGCATTATTTGGTAGAAAAACTTTCAGTTCTATACTTACTATTGGTATTATTTACATTTTCTTATTATTATTCAGGCAACCAAATGCTGTGTAGTATTTTTTTGCCTTCATTTGGCGAAAAATATAGGTACATTAACAAAAACAAACTAAAATGCCGCGGCTGCTCAAGGACACTTTCGTTCCGGGCAGACCGCGGCAACCGACGTAACGAACCACGCTCGCTAGGCCGGCGATGCGTAGGCATATTTTTATACCTATTCTGCGGAGTGAAAGAGGCCTGGTTTTGGTAACGTTATAGGTACGGAATGTTTTCATAACCTTCTAAAGGGCGTTTAACTGAGTAAAAATAGACACAATTTAAACACATTGTTTAACGTGTGCCTACTTACCGTAGGTACCTTAATAAAATTTTGGTCACTGCACAAATCGCAACACTTAGAACGGGTTGCTTAGAATAGAACAATCCAAATGACATCGAGAATTTAGTGAATTCCCTTCTCTGGGGATGGGAATTAAAGCTGATATCACACTATTTACTAAAATCTTTATGTAATAATGGACCAAAGAACAATAATTATATGAATTCTGCATCGATATCGAACAAGCGTTAAGTAATCCTTTGTTTCATCAACCTTGCGGTTAGCCGCAACCCGTTGTTAATTAAGTTCTTAGGCAGGCTACAATACGCTTTTGTAATTTTGTACCTTTGGTATATATAGTATATGTATATTAATAGTAAGTTCGGGCACTATTTATATACTGTACAGTATAGTACGTTATATCAATAGTATAGTTTGTACCGACTTACTCAAATGACGGCTTAAATAGACAAAAGAACAGAGAACAATGACCAACCACTAAATCCCCATAAGACAATGCGTAGGGAGCTAGGTACCTATCAACAAAAACCAATAAGTGAAAAAGCTAACGAATGGTGTATTATTTGATATTTTAAAACCAATTTAGTAAGAAATAAGAATTTTCTAAGCCAGCTAAAATAAAATAAAAATTGCATGTTCAATCAACTAAATAGGTGTTTATTGGTTTCTGAACTGTGTGTGACTCTCGAGTTGGTATGGAATAGAACGAATGAATAGATGGAGGCATCATAATTCATAATCATATATTTATTTGCCAGAATGTAGGTACATTATTATAGTTAATTTAAGAATATAACATTTATCATCAATTAGCACATTAATTTTCCTACTCTAAATCACTTCAATGTCATGACATCACAGACTCCCTCATTACATGATGTCATCGTGATGGCAATTACGCTGGGCCGGATATTTATCACAATTGAATTCTTGCTGACACTACTTACCCACACACTGTGGTCACTGGTGGTCAGATGTGTTCCTGTTGAGAGCATTCACATTTAAGACTCAAAGATAATAATGTTCTGCGCATTATTTTAACTTCGAGTGCTTATGCTTACGGGTCGAAATTTAGATTTTCTACTTAGGTACATTTACTGATCTGTGATGTGTCTGAAATACCGACTTTCTTAGGATTAATTTTTCTAAAGTGTTAGAAAACGTATTAGCTGCGCTGCGCATATAATTTTGCTTAATGCAGCAAGCATTAAGCTAAATTATATGCGCATGTAAAAATACCAATCTATTTATTGTTAAAAAACACTATCATTGTTGAACTCTATTTGAGACTTTTTTTATCAATCCCTGGTAAGGTATTTTGTTTAACAAAATACTCCACTCATCAGGTCAATATGTTTTAAAGCGATAACGCTGTCTTAAATTAGAAGGAGCTTAGGCTGTAGATAACCTAAACGGCTCATTAATTTTATCTACCTACGGTATTTCCGAGATAAGGCGAGTTCACCCGTCCACTTGACCTGTTCTCAAGATGGATATTCAGAGGCAGACATTGTAAAATACATCTATTACAAATATACCTAATATAGAAAGGTACTATACATGCTACTCGTGCTCGAACCAACAGCTTCTCATTCCTTAGTATCTTTTATCGTATTTATGATAAAATCATCCAGGCAAAAATCAAAAATCAAAATCAAAATACGTTCGTTCAATAAGCACATAAAAAACACTTAAACGTCATTTTTTTTAAATTTAATGCTCATTGGGCATTTTTGACCCGGTTCCTCAAAGTACACGTCCATTTTTGAAATTTGCTTTGCTTTTAAGCTTTAGGGTTAACATTTCACGGAATGTATTTATTTTAACACAAATTTAAAAATCAAATTTAAAATACGTTCATTCGATAAGCACATAAAGTCCTACACTTTGAAACGTATTTTTTTAAATTTAATATACTAATACCTTATTTGATTGTTGAATTTTTATCTCTGCTGCTGTTTACTAGACACTACACTAAAGTATGTTGTATTAATTATTATGTGGTTATACTGTGGTTATACCTAGATGTAGATTGTATGAATAGACGCCGTATGTTATGAAATTCAGGTAGGTAGGTAGTACATACCTAGGTATTATTGTTTACTCTAGGGAAATTTCATAGGACGCATTAGTAATTTTGATGTAGTATGACTTACGAACGATACAATTACTCTTGGGGATACTGTGATATCATCATAGAAAGAGTCAACCAAATTGTTGGTATTCGGATATACCCAACTAGATAGACTCGAATATGAAGATAACCCTTCCTTAAGGTAAGGGTCAAACCTCCCTCTTGCTCGCACTATTCAACATTTTTGAAAATATAAAATCACTGAAAATTGATACATTGGTGCAAATTTTTTGGTAGGAAAACGTGTTGGGTTCAACATGATATTCTAGCTGAACCTTTGTATTGTTATTTTCTAGGCCGTGAAGGTTTGCTATTTTGCATAGCTACATTCAATGATTTTATATCCTCTAAAATGTTAAATAGTGTGAGCGAGAGAGAGGTTTGACCCTTATAGTTGCCTTAAAAAGTTGTTAAACAAAATTGTTCATCTGTAATGATTTCAATGACTGGGTAATGTTATTTTGAAACATTTGCCTATCTTTTACAAAAAAATTATGACTATAAATTTTCGCAAATTGTAATCAAATGTTTTTTCATTGATTGGTCTTTCCCGAGTCAAAGTCTTGGAAAGGTCCTGTGAAGTTGGTTGTGAGCGACTCCTATCAATCAGAATTGGCATTCTTTGGGCCTTTCATATTTACCTACCAAAACAATTTTCAGTCCATTATCATTTTTATTTCAATAAAATTGTATCGAATAGAACTACATTAACCTACTTTTTTTGGATTCGGTAATTAAAACTTTGAAACGATAAAAGCATAACTCAGTCAGCACAGCACTGTTTGTTCATCCGATCAATACATGGCTGTAGCTCGACTTTCAGGTTGCGGGGTGACCTAGACTTACTGGCGACTATGATTAGCATTCCTATTTATGTAGGTAGGTTAGGTACTTACTTTGCAATAAAGCTGGTTTTACAGACGGTACAGCGTAAAACCTCAAATAAAATCTCCTGATTGAAGTCGATCTGGTAACTGCTACGGATCTGTGGAAATTCTAAGGGGCAAAGAAAGAGACTAGATCCGCTACTCGGAATCGATAAGTCGTGTTAATCCTACTGACTGCAAGTAGATTCTATAAGCGACTAAAGTAGATAAGTAGTCAACGAAAATCTTCAAATGATAAAGTTTGTTTTATCTCTATGTATTAGGTTGATATTTGACGTAAGAACAAATTGCTTTTGACAACAACCGTTTGGTATAATAAATAAGTGATTTACTTCAATGTCATTATAAGGGGTTTAAGGGGTTCACCTCCATCTTTGGAACCCAAGCCCAGTTTGAAAACTTTCAAACTCGTATCATAGAGAAATATCGGGACTTTTGTATTAATTTTGTTGCTGACTGTACAATAATAATTTAATAGTCATTTTTATGACGGGTGTTCTGTTTCTCATTCGATTTCGATTTTTCCATTTAGCCTTTGTTATGGAAGTTTGTAGGTACCTACCTAGGTATTTTGGTTGTATTTATATGGCCGTAATGGGGTTTATGCTGATTGCTGCACACTATTAATGGTATTGAATTGAGCAATACTTGATATATATTTTACTGACTATCTAGGAACCAAAATACGTATTTGAGTGCTGACGCTGACTCAGTACGATAGGTATCCTGATTCCTGACCCACTTTCCTACCACACCTGTACTAGGTACCTAGACCTTACTAGATTTATATCGATAGGAAGGTACTACTAACTACCTACTGGCCTAGATTTATTTCTACTTACATATTTCTAAACATCAACAGTACTAAGAAAGATACCTAGTACCCTTTTTACAGGAGTGACCTAGTCACTGTGTGATCAAACTCCTATCTACCTAATTAAATAAAGATAACAAAGGAAGGAAGGTAGTAGGTAGGCTAGGGGTACTCCCTACCGTAACGTTACATTGATAATGTTACCTACCTTATATTAATATAATATGTAGGTCATATTTTTAAATGTGTTAATTTATTTATAGGTACTTAGGTAAGGTACCTACCTATAATATATTTTTAAATTTCCTTAGTACTTATAGTTTTTAGTGGTAGTACTTTCATTCACACTTCAGTTATTGCTCGGCCTAGGATAAAACGTAAGTAAGTACCTACCTAGTTGCACAAAGGTAACATAATTATGTATTTTCTTAATTAAGTCCTACCTACTTAGTAAGCATTGTAGCTAGTTTATAAAAACACCACCTCACTCACCCCAAATGTATCTACACTAAAACTTCCCACCATTAACTATCTAGATTAGTGGTTTTGCCATATGCAGGTAGGTAGTTTAGGGTAGTAAGTCTACTAGGTAGTCTACTACCCAAATAGTATTTCATTTCCGCATGAAAAAATTTACTTAGATGCCTAGTTTGTTTTCCAATAAATAATGAATAAATTTATATTTCCACGCCTGCCGCCGATAGACCTTGGTGAGTTCTCCAAAAATGTAAATTTGTTTGTGGTCTTGCGCACCATGTGAAATTGTCTATGTCAAAAAATACGTAAATCATTCCTTTGTTGAAATTTCCTGGTGCAGGCACACATAACATTCATATGTCGGAGTTATCTAAAAATATATTTTGATTTCGTACCGATCGCTAATAGTACATACTTATTATATTACCTATTCAACCAAATCAAGCAAATTTTATCACAAATTCTACACATTTCTTATTTTTTGTGATGTTGTGCGCACTTGTCCAAGTAATAGAATTAAATAGGTACGTAAGAAAAGAACATGTAGGTAGAGTAGTACCTACTTGTCTTAGTATAATATTAATCCGTGATAAAAGCAGTTATTATTTTTTATTATGAACAGTTAATTTGAAATTGAGATTGATGACAAAATTTATTCCATATTAGTAAGTAAATCATATCTCCCCTACAGTCAAAAGTCACATTACAACTAATAGATAATAGGTTTCAGAAGCAATAACTAGTGCCGTTGGATTAGTAGCAAATAAAAATTTAGTAGGTAGAGAAAACATCATCATCACGTCCGTTACACACGAAACTTTAGGTAGGAGTGAATCCGCTAATCGCTATGTTGGCTTTGCGATGATGACTTAACACGTGGACTGCTCGCCTCGGACATGACGCTGCGTGGCATGCCCCAGGGGTGCTGCCGGTGCTGGTGAACATGGAGAACGGTGTTATGCAGCACTAAAAGCATTAAAATACTGCGTAAAATAATACCCATGAGAACTGCCATATGCCACGTTGACCTTTCCTATAGGAAAATCGATGAATGCCACCTATGGCATGCCAAATGGTGTTTTTACTTAAATTCACATTATTTTCTTTAATAGTTTACAAGGATACAAGGATACATATTCCTGTTTCTGGTTGGCAGGTAGAAAATGCCTACGGCGGCATCAAGCCCACCTTTTGTATTATTTACTAACAATATCAAGTATAAAATCATAGGTAGCTTCAAAATACATACGATTTATACTAAACATATCTAATTTTTCTTTTGTAATAGCACATAAACACCAAAGATAAATGATTAAATACGACATTCGGAGTGTTTAGACCGTTAATTTTATTACTGTGTCAATAGAATAACAATGAGGAAAGTTATTTTCATTTCCCAAATAATAAAACAAACGCATAAAATGTTGTTATGGCATTGGATATATTTTTTATGTGCCACGTAAACTTAGGTACTTGAAAGTATAAGTATATACTCGTTTTACTAAGTCTTTACACTATACTACACTACACTAAAATATCTTAGTACTTGTTTCCTTAAAATTCGAGATATTTTCGATAATAATCCATGTGAACTTTTCAGTAATTTTTCAGTTATACTCTCGTATGAGTACCTACTACTCCTACGCCTTTTTGTCTATTCTTGCTACACACGTCATTGTCCGTAACGTTGTTGAGTCATTTCAGCGGTGTTTCCTCTCAATTATGTGTTTTTTATTAATATACGAGAAATTAGGAAATGATTCATTGATTGCATCGCCAAATTACTATATTTTGCTCTTTGTTCAAACTTTACTAAACTTGGTACGTTTAAAATAGTATTTGAGCATTCATAATAAATGTTCCGTGGTTACTTATACTTAGTGTTACAGATGCCATATTGGTACAACTAAGGCAACGGTGGTTGAATAATCATACTGCTATATATAAACCTGATTCATAATAATGTAGTTAGCGCAGGTTTTGTATAGGTACCTATTCATATTCATATTCTTTATTGCAATAATTAGGTTCCATAGAATGTCAGATGTTAAAAAAGTACCTAACTATTAACTCGTGGGGAAATAAATCCACCGTAAACTATGTATATACTAATAAGGTTGGCTATATTCCAGGGGCGTTCAAGAGCATTGGCGAGAAGACAGCCTCCCTCTTCGAACGTAAGAAGAAGGATGCTGAGCAAGTGGCCTCGGAAAAGGTCCAGGAGGCTGCCCACGTGGTGGAAGATCAGGTCAAGAAGGTTGGAGAGATTGTTGGAGGGGCCTCTAAGACCGCCAACGATGCTGCTAGCTCAGGTCTTTCCTTTGTTTCATGAATGTAATATAAGTAGGTACTATAATTTTCACCTATCCTCGATATGATGGCTCATTGTTCTTACCAAATAATCCTTAGGCTTCCTACCAACAGTTGAATTCTCCAAGAATTACGTATCAAAACGCTTAAAGGTGTTCTAACAGAAACTTGCTTTACATTTAACAGCAAACGACGCGAGGCACTCTGCAATCGATGCCCTGGACAAGGAGTTGTCCAAGGTATCCTTAGCTGCTGGAGAAGCAGCCGACGCTGCCAACAAAGCTGTGGCTGATGGAAAGAAGGTCATCGATACCACTAAAGGTAAGCTATTGAATACACTAGTTAGGTTACAAGTTAAAGTAAATATTTCAACAAAGTTGATTTTAAATGAAACGACTAGATCCTTTCTTACTTAGTTTTTACCATCAATTTGAATAGGAAGTTAATTTTAATCCAGATCACAGGTAGCTAAGATACCATTAAACATTGAAGCGCGGCAGTTGAGGAATGGGATGAAAACCAACCGTTTTGAGCAAGTATCTTAGAAAAGTACTTGCTAGTTATTTAGTTTTATTTGTATGCTAAACGTTTATGAACCACAACTTGTTAGCATTGCTAGTAGAGAGTACATTTTAATGTAGATTTTGCAATATTTTGGCGGATCTGAATTTAGGCGCTTACAAGTTTTAGTTTCATATTTATTGATGAGCCAGAGTAACCTACTCCATGTTCTAAAGGTATACTGGAATCGTTTAGTAGTATTAGTTTCTTGGAGTTAGTCTTATGTAGTTCGCTTAACTTATTGCTTTCCTGTAGATACACTCGCGACCACAGCTGACAACACAAAGAACGCGGCCGCATCTGCCTTCAGCTCAGCTAAAGGTGAGAAAATATTTCAAAATTATATTAAGCTCTGCACCATCAATGCCTGAAAAAAAATCTGTCTATCAACTACTGAATTTTATTAACTTATTTCAATCCAGAATAATAATAGAAGTTACAAAATAATTGATCTAATGCTCTCTGAAATCAAAACGATGTAGGGTATCGATTTCCAATGAAGGAAATGAAAATGATGGCATGCCATGGTAGCTGGACTTCGATTCAAAGTATCAAATGATTGAAGGACCTATAATTATTTTTAGATACCCTGAATATCCAATTGATTAGCATTATTTAATAAGTCTATGTAGACTGTATTTTTATCAGGGACTGATGGTGGATTATATAGGTACTGATAACATATACATAGCACAACATGCACGTTCTAAAGCCCTTACACTTGTAGACACAGTTGGTAGCGCAGTTGAAGGTACAAAATCTGCTACTCAGTCTGCAGTTGACACCGGAAAGAGCTACGTCGGTTCTGCAAAAGGTAACTATAAATTTTAATTTCTTCCTTTTGGTCTTGTACTTCCTTACTCACACTATTAAACTCATTTTTTATATCTTATAATTTTGTAGATACCTTTGTTAGTGGAGTAAAAATCTCAGTAGATGCGTCACAAAATGCTGCACAGTCTGCTTTGGCAACCGGACAGTCTGCTTTAGCAACTGGACAGTCTTATGCCACAAGTGCCAAAGGTACCCACATTAAAAATTACCTACGATAAAATCAGAATTGATTCATTGATTGCAAAGAAACTAATATTTTAATGATTATCCACTTTCTAGATTCTGTAGTTAGTGGAATCAAAAGCTCAGTAGATGCGTCACAAAATGCTGCACAGTCTGCTTTGGCAACCGGACAGTCTGCTTTAGCAACTGGACAGTCTTATGCCACAAGTGCCAAAGGTACCCACATTAAAAATTACCTACGATAAAATCAGAATTGATTCATTGATTGCAAAGAAACTAATATTTTAATGATTATCCACTTTCTAGATTCTGTAGTTAGTGGAGTAAAAAGCTCAGTAGATGCGTCACAAAATGCTGCACACTCTGCTTTGGCAACCGGACAGTCAGCTTTAGCAACTGGACAGTCTTATGCCACAAGTGCCAAAGGTACCCACATTAAAAATTACCTACGATAAAATCAGAATTGATTCATTGATTGCAAATTAACTAATATTTTAATGATTATCCACTTTGTAGATTCTGTAGTTAGTGGAATCAAAAGCTCAGTAGATGCGTCACAAAATGCTGCACAGTCTGCTTTGGCAACCGGAAAGTCTGTTTTAGCAACTGGACAGTCTTATGCCACAAGTGCCAAAGGTACCCACTTATAATTTACCTAGAGTGAATCAGAACTAATTCATTGATTGTAAAGTAAATTATAAAATATACTTTAATGGATTACCCGCTTTGTAGATACTGTAGTTAGTGGAATCCAAAGCTCAGTAGATGCGTCACAAAAAGCGGCACAGTCTGCTTTGGCAACTGGACAGTCTTATGCCACAAGTGCCAAAGGTAAATATAAATAATAATAAAAAAAACTATACAATGAAGTCATAATTTTACTTATAATAAATTATATTCGACTTAATGATTACCAACTTTGTAGATTCTGTAGCTAGTGGAATACAAAATTCCGTAGATGCATCCCAAAATGCTGCGCAATCTGCTTTGGCAACTGGGCAGTCTACTTTTGCAACTGGACAGTCCTATGCCACAAGTGCCAAAGGTAACTACTTTAAAAAAATATCTATTATAAAATCAGAATTGATTCAATTATTGCAAGCAGTATATAAAGAATAAATATAAGAATGTATACATATATAAATATAATTAAATGTTACTAATTACCCAAATTTTAGATTCTGTGGTTAGTGGAGTACAAAGCTCAGTAGATGCGTCACAAAAGGCTGCGCAGTCTGCTTTGGCAACCGGACAGTCTTATGCCACGAGTGCCAAAGGTACATTACACTTATACGTACGTCCTTCCAGAAACACATTAAAGTCAGAATTTAATTTTAAATTTTAAAGAAAATTATAGGCTGAATAATTACCTACTTTTTATTGTAGATTCTGTAGCTAGTAGAATAAAAAGATCTGTAGATGCATCACAAGAAGCTGCACAGTCTGCTTTAGCAACCGGACAGCCTGCTTTGGCAACTGGACAGTCTTATGCCACTAGTGTCAAAGATAATGACAACCTGCATTAAACGAAAAATAATACAATTTCTATTACCTATAATTATTATTTTATCATTTTATTTTATTTGAAGTTTTTTAAATTTGGTTTTGTAGATTCCGTATCAAACACAGTCCAAAGCACAGTAGATGGCACTAAAAATGTTGCACTATCAACTGTAGATACCACAAAAGTCTATCTCGATAGCGCCAAAGGTAACTTCGACTTTTATTTTATTTTATTTGTGCTGTTTTGTGAGTTTCTTACTAACAACGTGTGTTTTTGCTAATAACGATAGATACTGTACAGAATTCGATACAGTCCGCTGTGAACGCTGCGTATTCTGCTTTTGACGTTGGAAAGACCTATGTAGAATCAGCCAAAGGTATTTAGTGTTTTTTTTTTACTTTTGTAACTTATATTTTTATCTATATATTTATTATTATTATTTTTATATTGTAGATACAGTAGCGAGTACTGTAGACAGTACAAAGAAATCAGCTCAAAATACGATTGACACTGGGAAGTCGTACGTCGATTCTGCAAAAGGTAAATCAAACGGAATGCCATTCCATCGCTTTTGATGTTTGTTTTGTCTGCAAATTCATGTTGTTATTAATGGATTTTAGATACAGTTCAGAGTACGATTCAGAATACAGTTGATACAACGAAAAATGTTTCTCAATCCGCGGTTGACACTAGTAAAAATTACGTTAGCACTGCTAAAGGTAATTCAATTTAATTTATTTATAAAATCGTCGGGGCATTAGTACTTGTTGAATCGTAAGGTTAAAACTAGCCGATCCGCTCGCAACATCGTTTGCGTTGTCTTCCCCTCCCAATTAGTATTGCCAACTATAAAACTAAACGATAACTTATAGCACTCAAACCTAGTTCAGACTACCTCAGTCAGTAGTTAATTCGAGTAGAGAAAACTTTATAGTAAGAACCAAAAAATTCTCAATCACTCCTCAAGGATAATGTTAAGCTTCTTAGAGATAATTTTCAGTTTCGGATCTGTATTAGAGACTCATTAACTTTAACCCTTTCTTTTATGATAGACAGTGACAGACAATATTAAGAAAAACCAAGGAATACAATCAAAACATGGTTACAAATTCTACTAAATCAATAACACGTTTACAGAATAGACGCAAATGTTTCATAATTTACACCTTCATGTTACATGATCCTTCCTTAAGTTGATTACAGTATAAATGCTGTACATTCAGGTCTGACATCTTAGTGTGATTGAGTGCGGTTGAATTGAATCATGTCAGGTGACAAAAAAATCCTATTTTTATCTTGTTTTTTTTGGTTGCAAATACTATAATAACATTTTCAATCATCTTTGTACGTTACCTAATTCATAAAGCCCGTTTGTATTTTTTCCATAAGTAGGTACAAATCATTGTAGAAAGGCTTTCTATAAAAAAATGCCACATTTTGTTATAATGTACTTATGTACGTTTGTAAAGTACTATAATTTGCTGCAATGCATGTGTGTTCCATTATTTATAGTTTTTGAAAAATATATTAATTTTGTAGATACTGTAGCAAGCACTGTTCTATCCTCAGTAGATACAACCAAAAATTTTGCGTCTTCAGCTTTAGAAAAGGGCACATCCACAGTCGGTAAGGCACAAGGTAGATTTAAATTACAACTTTCGTTATAATCATTTTATTCGTTCGGTTCGAGAAACGTGATTTTTTTATTTTTTAGATACTGTAACAAGCACTGTTCAAACCTCTGTAGATACAACCAAAAATCTAGCGTCTTCAGTTTTTGAAAAGGGCACATCCGCAGTTGGTAGCGCAAAAGGTAGATTTAAATTACAGCTTTCGTTATTATGGTTTTTTTATTTGGTTCGAGAAACGTGACTTTTTTTATTTTTTAGATACTGTAACAAGCACTGTTCAAACCTCACTAGATACAACCAAAAATTTAGCGTCTTCAGCATTTGAAAAGGGTACATCCGCAGTCGGTAGCGTGAAAGGTGAATTGGTTATTAAACAAAATATACCTATATGATTAGTAGGTAATTGATTAATGTTCAAGCAATTTAAATAAATATTTTATTTTATTAATTATTTTAGATACCGTAGCAAGCACTGTTCAAACCTCAGTAGATACAACCAAAAGTCTAGCATCTTCAGCTTTTGAAAAGAGCACATCTGCTATCGGTAGCGCAAAAGGTAGTTTAAATATTCTTCAATTTTATTTAGTTCACTGACGTTTTCTTTTTCACCTTTAATTTATTTTATTTATTGTAGATACTGTAGCAAGCACTGTCCAAACCTCAGTAGATACAACCAAAAACCTAGCGTCTTCAGCTTTTGAAAAGGGCACATCCGCAGTTGGTAGTGTGAAAGGTACATTGATTGTTATAGTATTACAATTTACATCTATTATTGGAACTTATTTGGTATTGATTTCAGTTATTTTATCATATTAATTATTATAGATACTGTCGCAAGCACTGTCCAAACCTCAGTAGACACAACTAAAAATTTAGCGACCTCGGCTTTTGAAAAGGGCACATCAGCTATGGGTAGTGTAAAAGGTAGATTGACATTACAAAATTTTTCTTTATATTATGATTTGATTTGCTTTGAAGTTCAAGTTAAATACTTAATTGTTATATTTAATCATTTATTTTAGATAGTGTAGCAAGCACTGTTCAAACCTCAGTAGATACAACCAAAAACCTAGCATCTTCAGCTTTTGAAAAGGGCACATCCGCAGTTGGTAGTGTGAAAGGTATATGGATTGTTATAGTATTACTACACTTTACATTTATTATTGGAACTTATTTGGTATTGATTTCAGTTATTTTATCATATTAATTATTATAGATACTGTCGCAAGCACTGTCCAAACCTCAGTAGACACAACCAAAAATTTAGCGACCTCGGCTTTTGAAAAGGGCACATCAGCTATGGGTAGTGTAAAAGGTAGATTGACATTACAAAATTTTTCTTTATATTATGATTTGATTTGCTTTGAAGTTCAAGTTAAATACTTAATTGTTATATTTAATCATTTATTTTAGATAGTGTAGCAAGCACTGTTCAAACCTCAGTAGATACAACCAAAAACCTAGCATCTTCAGCTTTTGAAAAGGGCACATCCGCAGTTGGTAGTGTGAAAGGTATATGGATTGTTATAGTATTACTACACTTTACATTTATTATTGGAACTTATTTGGTATTGGTTCTAGTTATTTTATTATATTAATTATTTTAGATACTGTCGCAAGCACTGTCCAAACCTCAGTAGACACAACCAAAAATTTAGCGTCCTCGGCTTTTGAAAAGGGCACATCAGCTATAGGTAGTGTAAAAGGTAGATTGACATTACAAAATTTTGTCTTTATATTATGATTTGTTTGCTTCAAAGTTCAAGCTATGTACTTAATTGTATATTTAAACATTTATTTTAGATAGTGTAGCAAGCACTGTTCAAACCTCAGTAGATACAACCAAAAATCTAGCATCTTCAGCTTTTGAAAAGGGCACATCTGCTATAGGCAGCGCAAAAGGTAGTTTAAATGTTCTTATTTTTTATTAGTTCACTCAGCTTCCCTTTTTTTATCTTTTATTTATTTTATTTATTGTAGATACTGTAGCAAGCACCGTCCAAACCTCAGTAGATACAACCAAAAATCTAGCTTCTGCGGCTTTTGAAAAGGGTACATCTGCTGTTGGTACCGCCAAAGGTGACTGATGATCGTATAAATATTTTTCTTACACATTGTTAGGTCAGGTATTTTTATTTTGTATTCTTTATTTTAGATACTGTAGCAAGCACTATTGAAGCAACAGTCGATACAACGAAAAACGTTGCATCTTCAGCTTTTGAAAGGGGCACATCTGCTATAGGTATCGCTAAAGGTAAATTCACTACGGTTGTTAATCATTTTCTGCATTAATTGGCATCTTTTGATAATATTTTAATAATTTTGTGGATACAGTAGCAAACACAGTTCATGGTACTGTAGACGCAACGAAAAATGTTGCTTCATGCGCTGTTGATAAAACCACCTCATTTATTGGTGCTGCAAAAGGTATACCTACATCTCAACCAATACAATGCAATCACTAAGTCTAATTTTAATGCACTAGGCACTACACAACATTAAATTAACAATTATCGTTATTAAAAACAATAATAATTCAGAATTAGGTAGTACTCGCATGAAAAATAAAACTTCTTGATTATTTTCCATCGTAGATACAAGCACTGTAGACACAACCAACACTGTATCTACTGATGCTGTTGATAAAAGCGTATCATGTATAGGAAGTGCCAAAGGTAATTAAAAATAAAACAAAATAATAATGGTTTAAACTCTTTATTTTTCGAATTAACTTTTTTTTTATTATTGTAGATAGTGTAGCAAGCACAGTAAATAGCACTGTAGACACTACGAAAAATGTTGCCGGATCAGTTTTTGAAAAGGGGACTTCGATTGTTGGTAGTGCAAAAGGTATTATGTATTGTTAATTGATTTTTCAATTTCGCCCTAACAAAATATTCATTATTAAGTCTTAATGACACCGAGAAAATAGATTTTTTTACCCTAGTAAAAAAAATCAAATAAGTATTTTACTTTGCTTTTTTATGTACCTCTCCAAGTTTTATTTTTATTTTACGTGTCATTCATCCATATTTCATGTATTTAACACTGGGTTGCATGTGGTTTCTTATTATGTTCTTACCTTCCTTCTGCTTGCCCTGTAGATACAGTAGCAAACGTATTCTTGTCTGAAACGAGCGATGCCGCCCAAGATCCCGAAAACTCCACGAAAGACGTTTCAGGTAAATATTTTTTATAGGTCAATTTTTCAAGTATCAGTTAACCTTGCATTTGTTGATAACAGAGAAAAAGTTTCTGATCCAAAGAGGTTCTTTGGTATACAGCTTACCCGTTGTGCAGGTAAAATTGAATAGTGAAATCATACGTAAATTTTTCGCATCTAAATATAATTATAAATAACTGACAATTGAAAAATTGGGCCTGAAATTAAGTATGTGTTTCGCTTATCGCACAAAAAACTTTCTTTAGCTAATATACTTATAAAACTTTACGTAATAATATTAAACTAGATTAACAGTCACCATACAACGCTGCCGAAAAGTGACTACCTACGATTTGAAGGTATATTTTACGCTTAAGGGCTGGTGTGTGTTTGTTTGTGTTATTAACGAAATTGTGTGAATAAAATACCTACCTATCATATTGTCATAGAGCTTATATCGGACACTTAGGATATGTTAAATTAGAGACATAAGTTGGTAAGTCAATTCCTAAACATCTTTTTGTGTTGGTGACTTTTGCAGATTTACTGTTTGAAATAAGATTGTTACTCTGCTCGTTGTATTTAATTAGTTAACTTTTAGTTTTATTATTTCGGTTAAGCTAAACCTACCAACGCCAGAATTAATAACATGCTAAACAAATTTCGAAAATGCTATCCACAGTTTTCAAAGCAGACGGGACTTGAACCCGCATCTCTGCTTACAACCAGCAGCGCACTTTCCAGTTGTTCCACCGTTGTTATGGTCGAACCTAATATATCTGCATGCTTAAAACAACATGTTAAATAACAACATGCTTATTAATAACGAAGTTTTCAATCCAGATTTTTCTCGAGTGATAAAATTAACATCTCGATCAAATTAAGATAAGTCTTGGCCGTGAAGCAAAAATACTAAAACACTGAATTTGTCTAATAATAGCAGTGACTAGATCTGAATAACTTATTTCACTAGTTTTGCGATGATAATGATACCTATTAGCGATAAAGTAAAATGCAGAAGTTAAAATACAAAAAAGTAAGTCGCAGAAAATTTGTGCTATATAATCTACCAATGTGTGACGACCTTTTTACTTGAATCTTGATAAAATTGTGTCACACAATCAACAATGTAGAAGGGTCCTATACATTGATGATGTGACACAAGTTTTCGTCGTAATTTACTTGTAAAAAAATATGTTTCAGACTCCATAAATACAACCGTGGACACCACGAAGAAAGCAGCCGAAGATGTCAAGTCTCAAGCTGTGAAGGCTGCTGAGGAGGCCAAGGAGAAGGCCAGACTCGCTGCCGAGGCCGCTAAGGAGGAGGCCAAGAGAGTTGCCAGTAAGTACGATGTATTGTGGCGCAGCTGGCGAAGCCCCGCCAGAGACACAGATTGATTTTGTGGGTTTTTCCCACGATCTGCAAATATTTGTCTCGGGTAGAGGTGTTTTCTTTGTATAATATGTATGTTGGTTTTTACAAAAATATAATCAATACAAGTACCCAGTAGGAACCTACATATTATGTCAGTTAAGTGGTTCCCTTATTACAAGCTCTGCTTAGTTTGGGGGCTATAGTCATCATATTATGATGCTGTGTGATAGTGTCCAGCATTATAGCACATTTTACGAAGAAGATTGATGCATTGAAAAAGTGCACCCTATTGGAAGTAGAAATCATTCTAGACAAGCCTACTTCATCTTCGACCGCACCCACTGACGATGTTAAATAACACTCTACCCACCAGATGCAGCTGCCGAAGAAACTAGGAAAGCTGCAGAAAAGGCCGCTGCGGATGCCAGCAACGCGGTCAGCTCCACAGTAGACAACACGCTGAAGCGAGTGGAGACCGCTGCTGACGAAGGCATCAAGAACGCTGGCCAAGTCGCTGATTCTAAGCTAAAGGACTCTGAGAGGTTCTTGAACGAGAAGAGGGAAACTGTAAGTAGGATATTTTATACTACACCTGCTCGGAAAGTACCTTGATACTTTATCAAATTTACGGTAGAAAGTACGTCATTGCATATCGAACAAATATGCGGGGAGAAAACGCATCTGAGCGGGAGAGAAAAGTGTATGAAAATCCATTTCTTACGTGGTTTTTCTTTTTTAATTTTGGGTAAGACTATGCGCTGGTAACCTAAATATCAAAAGCCAAAAAGTTTTTACAGTGAGTTTTTACCTCCAAGTTCGCAAAATGACACTGGCCACTAGCTAAAAAAAAAAGCACTGGCTGTTCAAAGTCAAAGTCAAAGTCAAAGTCAAGTTAGTTTTTTATTTTCCTCGTAGGTGTAGTATAAAGCACTATGTATCACTCGAGAGAAAGTGCGATTCCCGATCTCGGGTGTTTTAAAGCCCTCGCCTACGGCTCGGGCTTCAAACGACACCCTCGACGGTAATCGGTCACTTTCTCCTCTCGGTGAACAATGTACTATTAAATACCTACGGCTTTTTAGGTAAAGCAAGAGTGATATTTTTTCTAATACGAAAAAATTCTAAAATTAACAAATTAGATAGGTACCTACTTAAATACTTAGGTATTTAGGTATGTATCAAAATTATGTACTGAATATAATATTGAGTTTGTTGAGTTAGAGATAGGGTCGGTACAGTTGGTAGTTTTTGGGATATGGTAGAATAGATACATAAATGTACAATACAAACTTTTATATTATTAGGAAGTTCGTTTAAAATATTCTTACAATATACAAAAAATGTTGTATAGGTAGGTTACCTACTTTAAAATGTTTTATACAGTTTTTTTAATACCTAATCATTTAATTATTATGTATTTCAGTTGCTGTCGAACATCTCAGCAGCGACACATGATGCTTCGCAGGGTGCCGCTGGTCTACTCAGCAAAGGCTTGAGTGCATTCCCGAAGTAAATGCCGCTATATTGCGCTCCCGCATTATGCCGTACAGCTTTTTTATTTTTTAACGTTGTAAAAAAGGGATAATTTTCGTTATTCTAGTTGCAAACACCGATAGGTTTTGACCTAGAATAAAATCTGTAGGGTAAGTGCGCTTATCGCTCTCCTCTGGCATTCGGTAAACATGAAAATTGACCCGTTTTTATGAAGACAATTATTCACTAAAGTTATTTGAGATATATTTATTTTATATTGCAAAGTACAAAGAATCTAAATATTAATGATGTAGGTACCATACCAAAAGAGTTTGCCAGAAAAATCAATTTTAGTACATGTATTGTATCTCTAAAATATATAATTAAAGTTGCATAACAGTTCAATAGATATATTAAATATATTAATATTATATTAAGCAGGTACCTAGACCTACTTAATTTACCTACATAATTGGTGTAGGTACTTACCTATTAAGTAGGTAAAGTAAAATAATTAAACCTCAAACAAGACTTTAAAAATACCTACTTTAATGTATGCATTTGTCTAGTATTTTTACACGGCATTTTGTTTTTGCACAAAAACATTGTATATTTTACTTTTTATGTTACTTTGTAGGTAAGTAAATTATTACGGTATATTTTTACTAACACATGTTCAATATTCTCAATGTTATCATTAAGTTTTATCTGTAATATTAATTGTTCTATAGTTTTATCAAGATTATTTAGTCACAAAATTGTAATCTCATTACATATATTAAGATTTAAAATGCTTGCATTTCATATGAAATGATATTCACTTGCATAACAGTTCTATAGAGTAGGCACACATTACAAAACTGCTTTAGCTTATACCGTCCAGTATCTACATTTATTGACCTACTTTTTATACGGTTTGTCATGTCATGAACGTATGAAATAACTTTTCAAAAGATTCACGGTATGCCTAATAAAAAAATCTGAGGAAACAATGTTCCTCAAAACAAAAAATATATTATTGGAAATCATGTGTTTTATAAGCCGCTGTGGCATGGCATAGCTAGGCCTCAATAGCTTGTTATATTATATTTATTATAAAATTGACTGTTCTGCTGCAGTCTATAATTTATCGAGGTTTTAATGTTAAGCGAGTACTTATATATTTTATATATAAATATAAAGTTTTATGTTGTTATTGCTACAATCAGATTGAGGGTAAGTTATGAACATTACATCTCTACTTACTTACGTAAGTTGGTACCTAACCTACCCATAAACTTGTTGCTTCAAACAATTTTAAGTATGTAGAATCTTCAATTTTAAAATCATTACCTACTTTACTGTTCTCTATATATTGTGTATTTTATGTTTTGTAATTAAAACTACATGCCATAAAAAAAATGTTTCATTATTCCTAATATCCCAGTTGAGTTAGCTCAATCAATAGGGGTAAGTAAGGTACAGCAATGATAGGAACACCATTTTAAATGAAATGTAAAAGTCCCCATTGATCCCAAATCTGCAATAAACAATATTATAGCTTGAAGTTCACAAGAATTTTTCAGCGAAACGGTAAGTTTTTTAAAATAATTCTTATAATGGTGTACTTAGCATTCGTATCAATTTTCAGCCTAATGCGAATTATTGTAACCTTGAGTGTCTATTTTGACCGGGCTAGCATAATTTATATTACGTAATATTAATTTCTTTGTGATTTTTATATAATGTGCTTAACTTAATTATATATTTATACGCTACACTATCAGAAAACAAAATTCTAGTTCTAATGTTTAGATTTCGAATTTACCCTCTTCTAGGTAATAAGGTAAACTGGAAACCAGCATCACCAGCATTATGAATTTATGAGAAAAGAAAAAAATCTACCAATAAATGAAGAGGATAAACGAAACGCATTTTTTTATAGTCAACATGACATGTCAATGTCAACAAGAGACAGCCAGCAAGTGACAGTGACATAGTGGACCGGCAGGCAAGGCTAAGGCAATCGGTCGACACCGACAGACAGAGAAAGCAACATAATCTATGGTCTTTTACCTCTGGATCCTGTTATTGCACGGCCTTCTTTTTTTTATTTGTTATTATAGCCAAACAGTACCGAAGTTCAATCAAATTGACGAATGAAATTGGTAACTGCGGTTGGTGTCTTTTGTTTTGTTTTGCTTGCATTGTAAACAAATGATTCTAGCCAAAGTGCACCTTATAACAAAACGGATTCGTGGCACAAGACGCAGAAATGACAGACCAGAGGGGCTATTCACTAAGTCAGTTGTCCACCGAAATGATGAGCACCGAGGCTAGGTGTGCAACAAATGTACGTCAAATGATTGATTTGGTATTCGCTAACTACAGTTGTCAACTAGGATGACGTCATCGGTGTGCATCAATTGCGTTATAAACTGGGGCGTCTGGGTGACGTCACAGTGTACAACGAATGCCTGTTTGTTGTGACAGTTTCTATCGAAATTATATTTATTTGGTATTCCGTAAACAAAGTGGAGATCAAATTGGTAACCGACCTTCTTGGTATAAGGTCCTGCGAGAGACACTAGTTTGTAACAGTGTTTGGTGGCTGAGGGTTATGAGCACTGTACCTCACCGTGAGATAAAATAATATTATACATAATTAACATAATTTGTTTTATTATCTCAACACAATTTGTTCTTATAAAGCTAGAAACAGTAATGTACCGCTTTACTAAAACCTACATTGTGTGACTGGTAATGAAATATGAATATTGAACATTTACCTACGGATCGGTAGGAAAATTAAATAATACTGCTACCTATTATATCAGTTGCCCACCTCAATGTTATGAACCGGGCTAGGCATAGATTTAGTAAAAAAAATCCAACCTCTTTGGGGCTAGGTGGCTAGAATGTCATCTGCAGTTGCACACTGTGATGACGTCATCGGTTTACATCGAATATTTCTATCGACATCTTATCATTTGGTATTCAGTATCCAAAGTGGAGATCAAATTGGTAGTCGATCTCCTTGGTGAAATGCATTGCGAAAGGAACTAGTTTCTAGCAGTGTTTGATGATTGGGAAGTGATCGGCACTATTATTCGACTAATTGTTGTGTGAGGTAGTCTATTAGAATTTGTTCTGTATTTACATTATTTGTATTTTGGTAGTACAATATTTAAATAAACTTTTTGTCTGATTTTTAATAAAATATAGTGGCATTGATTCTTTTTGATTCCTTGTTTACATTATTGATCATAAAATCATTAGGATTTTTGATTTATTTGCCTAGCTATGTGACCTATCTCCAACTACTGATGAAACAACAGGCTGCCGTAGGTAGGCTTTCTTGAAGAGGGCTGTTGCGGTCGTGCCGAGCCCACGTAATGATCAGTGTCTGCTTTTTAAGTTGGGGTCAACCTTATGTCATACACAGGGTTCACATTGAGATAATAAAGGGATAAAAATGTGTAAACTTGTAATTTTCAATAAATTTAATTTGTAAATGGAAAATACATAGAGTCTAATCCAGTATCTATATTAATCTTGCTTCCTTTTATAAACTAAAACAAAGATAGATTCAGAAAAATAGCTACACGAGCAATTTAGGTAGGTATTCTATCTAGCTAGCTATATTGTCGTACCTATTTTTGTTTTCGCACTGAAACCTAACTCCTTTTATCCTACCTACTTACTCAAAACGTGAAGGTGGGTAGCGTTTAATTTATCTATGGCGAAGGTACGCTAATAATTAAAGATAGTCTTTATTCCCATTCAGTTGGTGGTAAAATGGCTATATTTTAATCAGTCGTATAACGTCGATAGAATACTAGAGACGTTCAGTGGCTTGCTGAAAGCCACCTTTGATGCATCATCTCACAATCTCGTACGGAATACCGAATAAATTATTTTTTCAGTTACACACTCACTTCGGTTGCCAACCGAAGCTGTCAAATTTACGTTTGGCATTTCTTTGTTTACATTTTTATTCAAGTACGAGTTAAATTTCTCGTGGTTTGAGGTAAGGTTTGAGTATAGAACCACCAAACCGCACCACATAACACCAGCCATTGGGAGTACAGTTCACTGGGAGATAATACCCATAATAATCCTACGCTGGGCATGCGGGTTGGGGATCGCAGGGCACACGTTCTCGTACCCGATACTGCTGCCCGTTGGCGGTCAGGGAATTTACCTGTGTGAATTTGGGATTCCAAAGATGGAGGTTGGAACCGCTTACACCCTCATATGGTACAAGACTAAAGAACCACGTTCTATACTAGGTAGGCCTAGAAATTACCTACTCAAGACAACAAAGCAAACAAATCCGGCTTCTACAATACTTTTCTTAGCACATTTCATCAGGGAGTTCCAGTTGCATTCTTGCGGCTCCATCTTCAGACCCTCGTCATCAAGATTTCATGGCTTCATGTCAAATAATTTTGCATTGCCATCCGATTTCCAAATGCATGCAAAATAGCTCATTCAAAAACCTCGAAGTAGGTTAAATTTAATTACCAATAACCTTAAGGTTAACCTAACAGTATACTTTTATCTATGGGTAAAACTAAATAAAAGATAAAAAATTAAATATATTTAGGATATTACTATATTTTCAGGTAAGTACAACCTTAGTAAACCTAGGTACGCCTTTTCCTGCTTCACGTCCTCGCCAGCAGAAGAAGCGCAAGTGTCTCGCTAACCTCAGCCACCGCTTCCGGCGCCTTGCGTCGAGTTCCAACGCAAGAGTTTGGAAAAATCGAAGGTCAATGTCCCTGACAGGAATGAGGTCGATAGGGAAGACTTTATCCTAGTAGAGAAGATACAACGACACTTCGACAGAGATTCGGCCCGCAACAAGCGCAGTACCGATACCGCCGCGATACCAGCCGACTATCAAGATCTGCCTCTCCCGTTTTGATGAGACGACCGGGGTCGGTGTCAGGGGTCGGTCGCAATGTCACTTCAGAGGCTGGAGAGCAGTAGAAATATTGGTTTCAAGTCCTACTCTCCAGATTCTGGCAAAGCACATGGATGTAGGTACTCATGGATCCGAATTTCAGCCCAGTGATTTCAGCCAGCTATAGAGAAGCGGCACCGAAGCAGAAGCTATGGCGAATAGCTATGGGCTTTTTTAATCATATTTATATGTGCCTGAAATAAACGATTATTCATTATCTTATTTATTTGTTTTAAAGTAAATGGAGCGCTCACATAGATGGGTTACCAAACAGACTTGGTTCTACAGCTTAGGCAGTAGCTAGGATCTTTTAACAAGGCTTATTAGACCACGCGGTATTCAGTCTATCTTAGTAAGACTGTCTTCCTTCGCACTTAGCGTAGTGTAATAAGAGTAAGCCACTAAGTCGGTCATAGTAAATCTAGTAAGGCAGTCTTACTAAGACAGACTGAATACCGCGTGGTGTAAAAAGCCTTTTTCTGACGTAGAATCAGATTTGTTAACTAGTTTATTTCAGCTACTTCCACAGCATTGTCTTACAGCATTGAATTGTAGGAAAATGTTGTAGATATCAAGACCATATTATTTTGTGCTGCAGAAGATGGCTGTTCGTCTATTGAGCAACTACTTTGCTAGGCTAACGAAATAATAATTGAAACACTTTGTCTTGAAAAAACAATGTTTTATCGGTCCTTACTTATTAAGCGTACACTCAGGTAGGTAATTCTGAGGACGGAAGGTAGTCCACCAATATTCAGGTAGCTAAGCGCGGTGCTTAGCTATAGCTATCAAAATAATCTCGATTGGTGTTCTAGTAATTAAATGTGAAACTTTGTTTGGTTGGATGTATGTAGTCGAGAGCCTAGTTGCCCTCGTCTCGACGCATAGGGTCGTTTTCTTGTCCCGCGAGTATTCTTTCCATTGCGGACGCGATACCCTCCAGCGCAGCGCAGCCATTTGACGCTCTTCAACCTTGAACCGACTCCACTCTAGATCGTAGGCCCAAAGCAACGGGGTAGCCCAACTCCCATTTTGAATAACTATAAAAACAAAATACGTGTTAAATTGATAATAATATAATAATTATTAGTGGATGTAGAGATCCAAAGATCGGGCTCAGTCGCGCTTACTGGAAAAGGCCTAAGTCCAGCAGTGAGTTACCTAGGTATTTTAGTATTATGACATTCAATGAGGACCAGTGACCTAGCCAACTATAAATTGCATTCCAATTTTGGTTTTTAATAATGAAAATATGGAAGAGACATCCTCTTTGAGGCAAGGGATGAAAAGCCAGCTGAGACGCAAGAGGTAGAGGTTGCGGGATCGATTTCCTCTGCAAGACAATGTTTCCATTATCTGCCATTTTTTTTTTCCGGGTATGGGTGTTGTGGTGGGTGGACTCGTAGTTTCGAATACCCACGAGAAGGGAAGGATTTGATACACAGGGAATATGATTGTGTTGGGTCAAGCAATGCTATATTTCTATCTGCCTGTTGGGTGTTCCTTTATGTGTACTATATACCTACTTAGCTAGATGTGATAAGCAGTACCTAGTGTAAGCTTATTTATAGTAAGTATTATTAAGTCTTATTTTTTATAAATCACTTTTCACAATACAATCACTTTCCTTAAAATGAAATCTCACAAAAAATGACATTCGTGCCGTCAAACGATTGTCAAAACTCAAAAATATTATCGATAAAACAATAGAGACGTCCGGTGAATTTCTGAAAGGCACCCATACATATCGACTGTAGTGAATACCGAATAAATTATTTTTTCAGTTGCCCACTCATTTCGGTTGCCAACCGAGAGTCGGTTGTACACTGAGCTGTCAATTTTACTAAATAGGGGGGCAGATCAACTTTTGGGTCTTGCATGGATTGGTATTTATTAATTATTAGGATAATACCCAGATATAAACTATAGTTTTCTTTTTTGTTTGTGGTTCAGGACTTTTGTTTTTTTATGGGTATCTAACTACGCACTGTATTTTAATAACCGAATAGATACGCCAATGCCTACCAACCCTAAAAACAGGTAAATTAAAAAAAAACTACAGACCTCACACTGCGCGCAACTACTAAAGGCATTGAAAATGTAATTTAGAAATAAAGCACATGATAAAATTTGACGATACAGTAAACGGAGCGCAGACTGGCCTCGCGCGTAAGGGTCCTTCTTTCGCCTACAGTTCTTGTCCGCCTGCCTCGTAAGATGATTCAAACTGTAGCTTAATGAAGAAGAAAACCATTTTTGTTATATATGCTAAAAAATTCTACAAAAAATTACAAGAACAACTGTGTTTTTATTATTTTTTTATCTCTAAAACTGACCGAGATATAAAAGTGCAAAGTTAACATTTTCGGTCTAAGCCGCGGACCGAGCGCGATATCGTTGATGACGTCACGTGTCCTATCACCGCGCGAGCGACTCGGGGATTCAAAGCATTTACCCGAATGTGCCTGTCGCGCGCGTAACTACTTTGTTTATTTTGAATAAGAAACAATAAAAACATCTTTAGTCCATCTAATAAATACTGTGTCGTGCCTCAGTGTAAAAATACGGCCACAAAAACACCCGAAAAGTTGTTTTTTTTACGTTCCTAAGGATCCAAAAATCACAAAATAATTGACAAATTCGATGAAAACGGGAGCTCCCGTTAGGGCCAAAAACGACAGTATATTGTTGTGAGAATCAAGTCAATGTAATTATCCATGTGAAATACTAAGTAGCAGGTACTTAACCTTGCCATATGAAACACTAACTAAGTACCTAGTAGGTAGACTAGGTAGGTACTTGATGCTAGTAACATGCTTTGGGTTCTGTACCCAAAGGGTAAATACGGAAACCCTATTAGGTACTTCGCTGTCCGTCTGTATGTCTGTATGTCCGTCTATCTGTCACCAGGCTGTATCTTAAGAACCGCGATAGTTAGACTGTGGAAATTTTTATTAGTTTTAGTTTTAGTCTGGATCGGTCGTCTAGAAAACTTCGCTTTTGCGATAAGACCGCCGATTGTAGGACCTTATATAGGTAGGTACTATATGATTAAGGTATAATGTATCATTGTATCGTTGATATTGTTAAATACCTATGCAAACATCTGTATGGTCCTCAATAAAGTTATTATTTATTTATTTTTGTTTTTTTTATATTTATATTGGTAGACCCTTGAAATATTCACAGAATATTTTGTTTATTATATTTAGGTACTTAAAAAATAAATAATTAAATTAAATTAAAATTAATTAAGGGGGGCTCCTCGATACATGTACATAATATATTAGTAGGTATGTCGTATGTAGAGTACGCGACTCGCAGTTTATTGAACCATTCCTAGGTTAATGATCTCTTTATTTTTTATAAAACATTCTGCCACCATCAGACCGTGAACTATGGGAAGGTTGTTACATTGGCCTTTTTGAAATCTATCTTCCATTTTAGTTTTAAAACAATACACTCAATCAATCAGCATTATTTTAAATTAATAAAAATAACCAGAGCGCACGAGAGCAAACAATTAGCAGCGAAATGTACTATGGACGCCCGCCGCGCCACGCCGTATAGGAGTGATGACGTCACGCGCTGCTCGCGATCACTGACGAGATTTAAAAAACCTACGTAAACTTCCGACGCTTATAACTTCGGTAATATAGCACCGATCGATGAGAAATAAAAACTAGAACAATGTGTACGGTCTAGACTTTGATTCTATGTACGTAAAAATGTGATATTGTAACCTTGTTATCTTCTTCATCCTATCCCGAGATATATTTTTTTATGATTCTTGAATAGCGAGTTCAAAACAAAGTTATTGGGAAATTCTCGGTTAATGTAAGCAAACTTTTTTTGAAGTTTTGACAAATTTTGATTATATATGCGAAACTACAGGGAAAAGTCACAATTTCCTCTCGACTTTTTCGTTAACTACTATTTACCTGTAAAGACGAGTTATTAAATAATTTTATTTAATGTTTCTACTATTTATTATTATTGTTTATTGACTTAATAACTAGAACGGCTTGCGCCAATTACTCTAATTATAAAAATTTGGTTGAGTTTACATCTATACATCTCTACATAGTTAAAATTCAATAAAAATAGTCTGTAATAACAAATTCAATAGGTAGTCAAATAATCAATCAATATCTTACTTACACACACACTATCAATAAACTTTTATTAATTTAGATAAGATAAGATAAATGCGTATTTATTTCACCCAAGTTATAAAGGAGACAATATTTTATGTAAAATTAAAGTATAATTAAAATATTACATCATCATAAAATTAGGTACCTAGATAAAAATCGGGTAAAATAGGACCCGAAATAGATAAAATAGTATTTATAAAGCCGTTACACAACAAAAGAAATTTGAAAAATACATAATTCAATTAAACGACGAATTTCAATCCACATACATACTTATATGGATAAAAAAAATATTTGGTGTCTACTATTAAAAAAATATTTAAATAAACTAGTTATGTAAACTTTTTTTGCAATGATGTACAAATTAACGCCTAACAATGATGTTTTTTTTTTAGTTTGTAAGGAGTAGAAGTTACCGATAGTTATCGTTAACTTTATCGGGCTGTCATATTTGGCCGCAATGAAATTCACAAAAATTGTAGAGTTGACATTGTATGTCGGTATGTTAACGACAAAAATCGTAAACGTCAATGATCGGCACCAATCAGCGCAGCCCATCTCGACGCGCGCAGTATTTTTTGTATGAAAATCTGTTTCCGAGCTGCTACCAAATTTCGGTAGGTAGCAATTGCTAACTATGTCGGGACTGCAGCCACAGGAAAACAAACATTTTTAATGTTTAAAAACGATAATGTAACTTTGGTGGTAAAAATGTAACATTTCAGGAAACGAAACATAACTCATGACTCACAAGGGCCACTGCTTGGCTCCCGCCCCAGGTCCGTCCAACAGTGGTCGGAGCACGGGGGTGGAAGCCAAGCTGAGAGCCAAAAGCTAAGTGAACGATACTACTATAGTTTTCTAGGTCCAAATAAAAAGCCAAGTGAACATACTACTATTGTTTGAATATTCCCGCCTTTGACACTAACGTCATCTATCATCTGGCCCCCATTCAAATCAAAGCTAAAATAAAGCTATTCCTTTTTTTTTTGTACTGTGTCGATATTCTTCTTCTGTGTTCCCCCCATTAATATGGTAAACAGAACGGAGTAAAAAAAATATGGCATCGTTAGTACGAGCAGGATATTCTTTTGCGAAAACTGCCGCATTTACTACAACTATTCGTTCCGTATCTACAACAAAACCATTGAATTTGAAAGAAAGTAAGTAATATTTATTATCCGACATAACCTCAACATCGTAAATTTTTCCATGGATATTTCCATATTTATCATAATTTCAGTTCGAGAACACAAAGAAAACCAGAATGTTGTAGTGGAAGGCGTAACAGTGCCATCACCCCGCTCAGAACTCCTCGTCAGGGCTGAGAAAATTCCTTCCCTATTCGAAGCAAACAAAGAAACGTTGAAGACCCATGGAAAGAGCACTAAGTCACAATGTTACATGTGCTCTTTAGGTTTGGATGTAAAACACACGGACGTGCTGATTCTGAGCCAGTTTGTAAGATCCGATGGGTGTATGTTACCTAAGCGCATAACGGGGCTTTGTTCGAGACAGCAAAAGAAAATAGGGAAGATGGTCACTATGGCTCAAAAAGCTGGTAAGATTCTAATTAAACTGTATTTAAATTACCTATTAGCTTCCGCCCGCGGCTACGCTCGCATAGCACCCAGATAAAAAGTAGCCTATGTGTTAGTCAAGGTCGTAACCTATGTATATTCCAAGTTTCATCCAAATCTATTTAGCCGTTATAGAGTTAAGTGACCACAAACATACACTTCACACACAAATGTAGGCATTTATAATATTAATATGATACTGACATTAGATAGTATTTAATATATAACTTACAATAGATAGTAGTAACTTAAATAAAAAGGCTTTGAAAAAAGAAAAATACTATTGGATCATGCAAACATTTGACCCCCACCTCTCGCTTCTCAACTAGCTATTAGCCACTGCTAAAACTCCATGGTAGTATAATTTGTTTTGCTTTTTTAATTTTAGTTTGTTTGCATTTACTAAGATAGAAGTCCTACTTACACACCTATCAAGCTATTTCTCAAATTTCTCTTGCATGTGGTGTTTGCCTGTAAATGTAAAATAAGACCCTTTAATTCCTAATATTTTTGTTAAATCTTCATTTATCTTATGTTGACAAACCTAAATAAAATAAAATAAATTGCATGAAAGGTACAGAGATAGCACAAGGTAAATACCACAGACGCTAAGCTTTGCTGAGTTAGTGAAATACTTATGGAAATTGTCCATAGTTTTCGTTTTTGAGCAAAATGAATTCTAACAAATATCTAACCTCTTTGACTGAAACACATTGCAGCCTGCAAGAATATTACTTTACGTATGACTTTCTAGGGGTACACATATGTATAAATATTCTTTGCTTCAGGTCTCATGATCAATTTGACTCCAGACTACTGTAAGAAAGACCCAACTAAACGAAGGGATTGGAAGAAATTCAACACCTACTTTGATGAAAAGACCATTTTCTTGAGAAGGATACCAAAGCAGGAGGACAAATTCAAACGATAAAATTTTTGTTTTGTAAAGTCAATAAACTAATTTTAGTTATGCAGGAAAACTTTTTTTTTTTGCAAAATGCTTCTAGAACCCAACCAAACTGGCTTTTCACCTTCATTCCTCAGGATGATGGATGCAGTGAATTGCATCATAGGGCATGTTCCAAAAATGTGTGACCTATGAAGCAATACTTTGTTAGAAGTAGTGGTTACCACTTAACATCAGATGGCAAATGTGCTAGTTCTATTAAAACATATTAAAAAAACACTGACTGGAGATAAGAGGATAGCCTAACCCAACAAGCAGGGTTTTTTCCCAAAAAATAAAACATTGGGTTTGTATGTTAATCATAATTTATTTCTTTCGTTGTCTGTAATAGCAATTGTCTCACAGAATAATAAGCAAAAATGCAGCAAATCTCACTGATTAAAGAACAGTTTTATGAAACCAAGTTTCAATGGTTTGATAAATAAAGTAATGGGATAACTTATTTTGAAAATCTTAGCATACGCTCCAGTAACTATATACTATAACAAAAAAATGCAATCCATTATGCAATACTGATAAATTCATAATTTATCCTAAAAATTGAATTTTCTTAATTTTTCTAAAAATAAATATTGCCTACTTGTCATAAAACTCTCAAATGTAAACACATAAAAATGCAGTCTCTATTAGATATATTCTCTTCAAACCACGGAATAGAAAACTAATGGAAGTGAAACAATTTGCTTGCATACTTAGAGTTGGAGTTCTCATTATGTCTATAGTATTTAAATTATTGTTACATAATATGAATATTTTAAGACTATATTTCCTAATCAAACTATATTTAATGTTATGCTCAAAAATATTACTTCTCACTTAAACTGCGAACTAACTGCGGCTCACGTCACGCTCGTGGCATGGCTTACTTCAGTGCTCACCTTAGATAAGCAACACTTAAATAAGCAACACTCGTCAAACTTTGATAGGTGACTATTTAGTGGAATCAGATCTCAGTGCTTCCGTGCCCCAAAACGCACGTTAAAATATTGGTTCAAATTTTTTCACTTTGTTGAGAAAACGTTACGCTGCATGTCCATGGACTAATTGATGGACGAAATAGCCCATGGGGGCAGAGCGCTGCAGCCTTGGTAACTTGCACTGCAGTTAGTTAACCATTTTAAATTCAAGCCACATCTAATAGTGGATGTTAATGATAACTTTCAACATACTGACCTATGTAACTGATGTTTTTATGATTATATTATTTACCACAGGCTAAAAAGCAGCCTTTTCTAGGCTTGACCTCAACCTTGATGACTACAAAAGTAATTGAAAGCATCAAATATTTACAGCTGCTCTACAAAATCGTCAAAGCTCTTCCATTGTTTTGTATTCCGTCCTTAGAACCGTTCCAGAATTTTTGGTACACATTCATAGCCTTTCGTAAAGATATAAGTATCCGAGATCTTTAGGGGGGTTTTCTGATAGCGCCACCTGAAATCAAGACAATAAATTTAAAATTTGATCCTTGATCAGAAAGCTAATCATCATCATCTGCCTGACTTCACCTTATTGGCTTGTGTAAATCAAAGAGTTTGGATATTTTATATATTAAATTCATGGTTATTTACACCATGAATTTCAATATGATATCAAGTATTTTTCGTATTATTTTGTCATCATGTACATTCACAATACGATAGCACAAGTACAAACTTAGTGGTTTATAGATGCTATATGTGATTTGTAACTTTTTATGATAAATAAATTAATAAAAATATGCGCGACTGTTGAGTTGCTGCATGGCTAACATCGATCCGTGTTAATCCACCATAAGGAACAGACCAAATGTTTAATGTCCCTGTACCAACCGGTAGGTTATGAAGAAGACGATAAAGCTGGCAAATACCAGGACCTTAAGCCATATGCCGAGATGCAAAATGCACCATGGTGCTCAGGCAGAGTTACTCGTTCGCAGAAGGCGCACTACCATTTGTCCATGAATGGTACCGGAGCTGTTGTCGCTCACTAACATCTAACCACTGATGGGCTTAACTAATAACCCAGCTTAGGCCGCCATTAGCAAAAGTAAACACTGCACTCACCTTATTGTCATTGAATATGACCCATCGTCCCTCGTGCAACACATGGCACACGTAGTGCCCTACCATTGTGGACGTACCCATGTGCGAGATAAAAGCGATCAGGCGGTACTCTGCAACAAGGTAGGCTCATTTAGAACGAACAAAGTACAAAATTAACATCTTAGTCATCTGTTTAGTTATGTATTACTAGCTTTCGCCCGCGACATCCTTCGTGGCCTATTATAATATTTGAGTGGTAACTCTGTTTTTAGTATCTCGCGCTGCTTTCCTGGTACGTTATTTTCTCTACCTACAACCAGAGGACGCGCGCGCGTGGCTGATCTTTTCTAATATTTGAGTGGTAACTCTGTTTTTAGTATCTCGCGCTGCTTTCCTGGTACGTTATTTTCTCTACCTACAACCAGAGGACGCGCGCGCGTGGCTGATCTTTTCTAATATTTGAGTGGTAACTCTGTTTTTGTATCTCGCGCTGCTTTCCTGGTACGTTATTTTCTCTACCTACAACCAGAGGACGCGCGCGCGAGGCTGATCTTTTCTAATATTTGAGTGGTAACTCTGTTTTTAGTATCTCGCTCTGCTTTCCTGGTACGTTATTTTCTCTACCTACAACCAGACGACGCGCACGCGTGGCTGATCTTTTCTGGTGTATTTTTTTTCGTACAATTTTCTCGTAGAACTCTTTCACAGGTACAGGTACTAGTGAGTGATTAATATTACTTTTTAGAACCTTGAAACGAGAATACATTAGAATTGCATTATTTCCTCATAGTAGCATAGTTGGTAGCAGCCCTGCCTTCGAAGATGCAGCTTCATCCGAAAATAAATGGAACTAGTGATGTAATGTACTCACTCTCAGGTCCATCCCTACAGCCGAGGGTGCGGTCGGGGGCAGCGGCGGCGGGTGTTTCTACCGCGTCCAGTGAGTCCGCGTGACTGAATATCCAGTCCACCGCCCGTTCAACGTTACCGTCTGTTGCGTTGAGGGCCTTTATAGCGTGCGGCCGCGTGAAGCCCATGCTCATTATTTGTTCCACGCTCGCCTCATCTAGGTTCGCGCATGCAACGGCTGTGAAAAATGATTTTTTAACGCTTTTTGATGTGAAACCTCTTATGCGGCGGTAAGCATAGGAAAGACATCTTAAATATTGAGTATTATGTAAGAATTGTGTTATTACTTATTACTTACTGATTGGAAGCCCTAAATAAATAAACAATAATATAATAAGTTACCTGAAGGTTGCGAGCCAGGCGGCTCAAACTTATTTTCGAAGTCCCAGTCGGTCATATGTTCCATTAGCCAGTTGGAGGCGGCTTCCATGCCAGAATTGTTGGTGAAATAGAGTGCCTTTTTACAAGCCTCTGTGGGGAAGCCCATTTCCATCTGTAGTAGGGAAATAAACGTTATTGTCACGGTCTAGGGATTCAATTTTTATTATGTGAAGCTAGGCACAAGTTACCCTGGCTTACGAACGCGGCTTATTTGAAATATAAATTACAGTTGGCCAAAATTCTACCTTTTTTATTGTTATTCAAACATTTGCAATTCACCCTCTCAACGGATTGAACTGTTTTGGTAGCCCAGTTGGCAATGCTCATTGATGGCAAGGTCGCAGGTTCAAATCCCGCCTGAGTCGAAATTTTTGGGATTCCTTTTGTATTTTACCTTATTGATTTTTTTTAGGACCTTTAGTATTCCCATATGTGAGGATAAACTTTAAAAAAATACCCCTGCTCCAATAAAATATAGGTGAGCACCAAACCTGTAATTTTAAACCAGGAACCATAAAGTGGACGTGTCAACCCGAGGACAGGGCGCAATGGCGCTCATTAATCACTGCGCGTCGACGCGCGTTCATCTGAACTTAGGTAACCTATTAGGTTAACCTAATGGTTTGCTACAGGCTAATACTCATCATCATCAGCCCGTAGCAGTCCACTGGTCTCCCCTAATGAGCGCCATTGCACCCGGTCCTCAGCTCGACGCATCCAGCTTCTAATAGCAGCCTTTCGCAGATCGTCACTCCACCTGGCCAGTAGGCTGATAATAATGATCCATAAGGGCTTTTTAGGAGTGCAGCTGTGTAAGTTATTGTAAGAGACTTACAAGTTGCGGCAGCAGTGTTTCATCGTAGACGGGCGGTGCCGGCGTACTCTGCGAACTTTCAGGCAGCAACGTCTCATCCGGCTGCAAGCCGCGCCCTCGCAGCATGCCGAGGTCCACCTGAATATTCACGATATATTAAAAATGATACTAGACATTACATTGATTTCCCGCCGCGAGAGAATCGTTTGTATGATCTGCATTACTTGATCCAGCTGTGGGTGTTTTTTATCACAATCATAATCTAATAAACATAATTTTAATTGCTTTGAAAAACTCACCTTTGCAGTGCCATGGTCCATGTACCTATCAATAAGTCCCTACTTTATTACTACGACCTAATACAAAACTGTACTGTACATGATGCAATGAACAAATAAACAATCACAATAATATTATAATTGCGTAAGTTTGTGAATGTGTGAGTATGTTTGTTCCCACTTAACTCCGTAACGGCTGAACGGATTTGAATTAATCTTGGAAGATACATAGATTGTGACCTGGAGAAACACAAATGATACTTTTTAACCAGTAGCAGTGCGAGCGAAGCCGCGGGCAAAAGCTAATGTATGTATTATGTAAGTACTTCTCAGTAAAAAAAAACAGCCAGTCGAGGCACCTCATTTTCTATTACTTCTTTGATGTAGTTTCGTTTTATAAAGTTAAACTAATATAATCATGACTAGGATTTGTATAGTAATCATAATTAATTTAATTAGATTAATATTAATTAATTGATTAATAAATAAATAAATTAATGCCAACACTGCTTTGAAGTTGGCTGCAAGTAGCGACATAGTTTTTATGTTTGGGTCAGATTGTAGTAGGTATATGTACTAGGTTTTGTTGAATCGTTTGCTGATCTTAACTTCAGAGGGACAAAGATCCGTTGTGAGCACTGGAAATGCTTTGTATAAACGTACAAACCTCCCAGGGCATGTCGACAGCTACATCCAGCTTGGCAGGCGTCCAATCCTCCTTGATGGTGAACTTTTTGAGTTGAATCAGCAGGTAGTCTGGGAATGTCGCCAGCCGGGTTATCCTATGGATATGCAAAAACTTTCGTCAATAACCATCTTTAGGTGCGGTCAGACCGCGAGCTATAAACTAGTAGCCATGTCGGAGGCCTTCGGGAGGCCTAAAAACTCCGACACCAGAGTTGGCTACTAGCTCATACGACGAATCCTCTTTCCTACTCTATCATCAGATCCTGATCACCATCTATCTAAGACATAATATTCATTGAGCCCATTCCTATGAGCCCAAACAAAATACCTCTGATGTAAGTTTGTGAGCAGTTATCCTGCAGACTCCAGGTGATGCTGCAGAATCAAGTTATGAAATGATATTAAAATAACATGGCAACAAGGTAACCATGTTTAATCAACATAAATGATGTGACACTATACCAATTTCGTATCTACCAGACCTCTAAAACTTGGTCAGATCCCTTCAGAGCTGATGACCTTCAAACGGCTGGACAGATTTTCTTGGATCATAGCTCAAGTCACCTTTCAAACTTAATTTGTTCTTGAGTTACGATGCCCTTGACACACAGATAAACACGTCAAACTTATAACACCCCTTGGGGTGTTCCAAAAGGGATGTTGTTATCCTGAAAGATCTATAGCTTCATTGACATTTTCGTATCTCATAATATTTCTTATTAGATTTAAGTAGTTACTAAAAGTCACAGCGTATATTGTCCCTTTGAAGTTGGCTGCAAATAGTGACGTAATTCCTATGTTTTTGTCTGATTGTATTAGGATTGGTCGAATCATTTACTCATACTGAGCCTAACTTCAGAGGTATAGATTAGAGACATAGATTCGTTGTGACTACTGTTTGTTTGTTGTGTTCTTTATTTTTGCAAAAAATGTTTCTTTATCATAGTTATGAAATCGAAGTACTTACTTGTGAGCTGTGACCTTCTTGTTGAGTGCTGTGCTGAAGAACTGTTCTATCGTCTCTTCCTTCATGAAGCTATCGAGACAGGCCTCGAACGGAATCAACGGCCGGACCACTTGAGACGGATCGCTGGAACCAAACCGTTTTTATCAGACACCTTTTAAGTTAAGCTGGCAAGGAACAGAAACCGCTCCAGATGTATTCCATTTGGTCATCACTCTGTGAGGCGAAACTACATAACGCGTTGAATTAATCTGTGAGGCCCAACAACATAACGCGTTGATATCACTGTGAGGCGAAACTACATATTGAGTTAAATCACTCTGTAAGGCGAAACTACATAACGTGTTGAATCACTCTGTGAGGCGAAACTACATAACGTGTTGAATCACTCTGTGAGGAGAAACTGCATAACGCGTTGAATTACTCTGTGAGGCCCAACAACATAAAGCGTTGATATCACTGTGAGGCGAAACTACATATCGAGTTAAATCACTCTGTAAGGCGAAACTACATAACGTGTTGAATCACTCTGTGAGGCGAAACTACATAACGCGTTGAATCACTCTGTGAGGAGAAACTGCATAATGCGTTGAATAATTATGTGAGGAGAAACCACATAATGCATTGAATCATTCTGTGAGGAGAAACTACATAATGCGTTGAATAATTCTGTGAGGAGACACTACATAACGCGTTGAATCACTCTGTGAGGAGAAACTACATAACGTGTTGAATCATTCTGAGGCGAAACTACTTACAGTCGCTGGTTAGCGGCCTCTGCCCGAGCTCGCCTCGCTTCATAATCAGCGACCTCCGTCTGGTTGATAGCAGCCCTCAAGGGGACTGGTAGAGGCAAGTGTTGTTCTGCCCTCTGCGTGTATCTGACTCCACCGGACTCGCATTGCAATCGCTCCTCCACGCTGAAGCGGAGACAATCGGCCGGATTCACTTTGTGGCGACTGTGGCGCTGATAACATATGAAGATAACGTTTATTTTCTGCCTAAAGGCCATAAAGTGGATAGAATAAGTATCACACATGTTGCATATGTATATTTTTTTTTGTATATGTATAACATATCATTCATGGAACACAACAAGACCCGAGAAAAAATATTCTACAAATAGATCAAAAAATCATTTCTGTCACTGCGAGAATCGAACCCGAAACCAGCGGCGTCTCAGGCGGTCTTTCTCCCACTGCGCCACAGAGGTCGTTAAAGCCGTCCGTCATCCGGTTGTAGTCGAATTCTACTGCGTCTATTGAGTCCATGTTCATACCTGCGTAAGAGTGAGTAGATGCAAGTAATATTCGTGCGCATCCTGTTGTCTTTTGCTCATAAACTCCGGGTGATCCTTGCCGACTAGCTGGCGATACATGTGAGGTGACACGCCGGTCTGCTCGCCTTCTGTGCCTGGGATCGAGTAGCGGCCAGAGAGCAACCCAACACCTAGTTTAGCGCTGAAATAATAATAACATTTATTGAAAGGAAGGATTGATTGAGAGTCCGTGATATAGTCGATAAGCTGCAAGAGAGTAAGAGACTTGGAGAGAGGTGTAGCGCAGAGAAATGACGGAATGTAGGAAGAAATATTTTAGGAAGGCTGATCCTATCATCATATGGGATATATATAGCCAGGGAGAGAGAGAGAGAGAGAGAGGGAAAGAAGGGGAGAAATAATACGTTCGTGACATCACCTAGCCCTAGGATCTAACTGAAAACCAGCGCAGCTTAAAATTACATTGAAATTACATTAGTAAAACAATATTTTTTCACTGGTAAAACCAATGTACTAAATTCCAATGCTAAATGCCCTTTTTTATAAATCTTTACATTTACCATATCATGTCGGTAAATCTTAAGATATACTAGTAAAACCTAAGATCTCACTTATCACAGAGACTAATATTGTAAATGCGAATGTTTGTCATTTATCAAAATCTGTTCAACCGTTATGGTGATGAGTGACAAACTTTCGCATTAATAGCATTAGTGTAATGAGATCACACTTGCTGTTTGAAGAAAGAAGCAGCAAAGGGTTCTATGGTGACCATCGCCCTTCCTTCTGGTTATGGTGGATGGTTTCTGGTAATTGAAACGATATGTTCACGTTACATTTGGATTGGTAGTTAATTTGGTTATCACCACACAGGCATGGAAATGGTTAAGGTTAAAGTAAAGTTGATATAAACGATGCCTAGGTAAAAAAAAAAACTGATAAGTCCGTCAGTTAGATTAACAAAAAATATTGGACGTGTTTTTTTATTTATCAAATCAATAAAAATTTACAAGGTTAAAGAGAGTTATAGATCGGGAGTGCGTTTACGGCTAAGAAAAAGTTGCGGAAATTCAATGCACTAATATCTTTGTGATTTTTTGTTTAATTGGTTTGAGTGTCTAATATTTTTTTTGATAATTTAAATGACGAACTAACTAGAGTTTTTCAGGCATCTAGCCTATTGATAAACTAACTGGTTTACAATGTTATAATCGTTGTTGTGTACGTGGCGAAACTTTGAAACATCATTTGTAACTGTAACGCAAGAAGGCTACTAGATCCGCCCGCGGCTTCGCTCGCGTGGTGCTTACATAAGAGTAGCCTTTGTTGGAACCGTACATTTTCCCGGGACAAACAGTAATCTATGCCAGATAATACGTGTAAGGGGCCCATGACCGTTCTAATTAAATTAAATTAAATTAAAAATATCTATGCCAAATTTCATCCCGATCAATTCAGTCGTTCAGGGGAGTGATGAGTAACAAACATCCGTTTATCCGAACTTTCACATTATTATTAGTAGTAAGATTATATTATCTAGCTCTAGGTAAAACTTAGACTTACGTTTGTACATCAAAGTTGTTAACCGGATCTTCAGGGAAGGTCAGGAATATGTCGGGAGCTCCCTCAACGTAACGGCGAACGAAGTCCGGTATCCGGAATATTACCTGTGTTATGTCACATCCAATTAATTTAATACAACAACACCGGCCCATATCAGTCTACTGCTGGACATGCCCATAATTCCTACGCTGGGCATGCGGGTTGGGGATCGCAGGGTACAGCTTCACGCACCGCCGACGCTGATGCCCGTCGACGGTCAGCGAATGTAGCTGCGTCGGTGTTAGGCTGCGCTAAGCCGCCAATAGCTTGCCGCCAGTGCCCCGTTTGTTAGTTAGCAGGTTTTTATACTACTTGAAAATGGAACAAGCACATGGCCCACCTGATGTTAAGTGGTAACCATTACCATCACAAAGCATTGCATCGTACATCACGTTTAAGGTACGCGGCTTGGTGATGTTGGAAGTTCAAAGCTAAAGTTTCATGCACATAGACAATCATGAAAGCACAATATGTCAATTTCAATTTCAATATATGTATTTATTGTAAGAGATTTACAAGAGATTTTACAAATTCATAGTAAATGCACATTTTACAATAGCGTATACAAGAAACTATTTATGCAGGTTAAATACTTCTGTGTCGTTAGCCTAGAGGGATGATCCCGCTTCCAACCCGAAGGTTGTGTTCAAACAGCTTTTTACACAAGAACAAATAAATATAAATATACGGGACATCTCACAAACTAGGCAGAGCCTGTACTATATGTACTAGAGCCTAATAAACATACATAAATACTTATAAAAGAACTCGGACACAGATGAAACATCCATTTTCATCACACAAATATTGTCCCGGGCGGGAATCGAATCCGCGACCTGCAGCTCAAAAGGTAGAGTTACTACCATACCAACTGAACTTTAAAGCCAATCATGAACAAATGTTTCATAAAATTAAACAAACCAGATGGTTTAAACGAATTTGAATCTTCGTAGCTAGGTTATAAGGTATTACCTGCATAACACTGTTGATGTAGCAGGAATTTCCAAGGTTGTTCAGACCGGTCAGCGCTGGACCGTGTAGTGGACGCAAGTCGCTACTGGACTCGCACAGTGTGTTCCACTCGCCCGTCCGCTGGTTTAGTTCTAGTTCCAGTTCCACCATTGATTTGTCGGTCTGAAATAAATTTTTATGTAAAAAAATGTCTATTGGTAACTAAAGTGAATGAATTAGAAAAAATAATTCAGATAGAGGTTCAAAAAGGACGGCTATTGTAAATCATTCATGAGTGGGCACTTCACATTCCACGTGACATTCAGCAATCGTAATTGGATACGCATGTCAATAGCGCAAGCAACACGCGCCAGCAAAACGCCCATCTGGGAAGGCTCTAACACGTTTAACCTTGAATGCAAAGAACATATTTTTTCAATTTTGTTTTGGTCTTCTTGTTCTGCGCAATATCCCTACTCCACTATTTTAGCTCAGGCCTATTTTAGCAAAATAAACGCCATAGCGCTATCTCTTGAGCTGCGAACACAAACCTGCATGCCATATAACTTACCTTCTGCAACTGCTGTACATTTATCCCGAAGTGCTTGAGGTGGTCTGCCAAGAAGGGGTCTTCAACCATATCGTCTTCTGCGTATGAATACACGTCGCCTTTACCCTCCGCTGTTATAGTACCGAGTTTCACCGCTAGAGGGTAGCCAGTCTCGCGGTAATGCTCCACCTGGGATAATGAAATTTGTTAGTGTAGTTTTAGGTGTCATAATTGAATGATAATAATAATTTTGGAGTACCTGTGCGATACATAATACAGAATATGATATTAAGATACTCTTGGTTTTGTGGGTAAGTTATCTGTGACAACACTAAATGGCTCTGTCAGAAGACCAGCGTTGGTTGCCAGTCAAACTATGCTCAGTTAGAGACCGTTTTAGGATATATAAACACATGCACTTTACATAATATTAACCTTTCTTATGGCTTTTACTCGTAAATATTTTTATATTTCTTTAAATATGTCATGGGAGTCATCTTGAAGCGTCCATCATATTGAATTTATAACCTATTATTTAATTGCATTTGTTATTACAAAGAATATAAAACATCCACTTAAAATTACGGGAACCGGATCAATATATTTATCAATATTTCTAAATGTCACATACATACTACATAATAAGAACAAGTGAATACAATTAGGTCAAAACCTACTCACAGCGTGGTCATTGCCCCCTGTGCCGTCGAAAAAACGCCTTCCACAGAGTATAGATCCATCAGTGAGATTCAGCCACAGGTTAGTTGTCAGATCACACTTATCACACTTCCAACCGGACGGTGGGACTTTGACACCGTTGTCCAGCTGTTTCAGGTTAACTGCATGACTGAAATAATACAAGTTTATTATGTACTAGCTTTTGCCCGCGGTTATCCTAGGGATAATTACTTTTTCTGGACGAAAGGATTGAAGATTTTCTGTTGAAATTTCATGATAAACGCTTGTAAATTTAAGGCGTAAAAGCGTAACAAACAAATTAACTTTCACATTTATCATACTAGTTACGATTCCCTATGAAGGTATTTTCACCATTATATCCTCAACAATAAGTCAAGGTGATAGGTAACCCTCTGAACCTTAGCCGCTTATGCATAAAAAAAAGAGTTTTGAAGTTATGTAAAAAAAAAGCTGTTTACTAATTGGAGCATGTTTTTTCAACTTAAATAGGTAATTATTCCAGCCATCTTTATGTTGGTGCGGTAGAAATAGACAAAACCAGTGGCAACAGTAACATGGTACTTACACAGAAACCTCTCTCTGCTCGCCATCCCAGGTACCCTGCAGTGCCGCCATCTCGGCAATTTTAAATGGAGACTCCGCATCGATAACAGCTTGAACCGCTTTGTTTACCTGTAACCAATCAGATCAGACTTTTATTATTTAACCCTTCTCGTCCCACTGCTGGCCAAAGGTCTCCCCCATAAACTTCCAAACATCGCTGTCCCGAGCTACCTTATGCCAGTGAAGCTGTGTGTGTGTGCATGTATGAATGGTAACAATAGTATGAAATAGGCTCCTTTTCAGATAATTAATAACTACCTACCACTTATTATCTTAAAAAAAGCCTATTTCATACTATTTCTACAAGCTTACCAATTTGAGTGCTCAATAACACAACGGCGCACCTGTCGCCTCCGAGGCCAGCGAGGCCGTGTGACGCATAATAATATTTTTTCAAAGAAATCGTATGTATGGAAAACTTTTTTTATAATTTTCGCGAAATCTTACGATTTGATTTGGTAAATTACTTTGGTAAAAGTGTTCCTGTTGGGATATAGAGTCGATTGAGACACACTTGTTTTTTTTTTTGAAGTTTCCTCGGAACAAAACCTTCTAACTACAAAAGAAACGGTAGCTGCCCTGAATCAGGTAAAATTTTGCCCCACCTCATATAGTACTTAAATTCATCACCTTTCAAAATCTAATATGGTGGGCACACAAGATGGCGGCATACAGATCGACCATCTTCAATCAGCGTTTGATGAGCAGACAAAATTGAGTTGCAAAATGAGAAAAAGAGGTCTTGAATTATATTGTAGCCATAGATGTCAAAAAAATTATGATTTCTCTCACCACTTCGGGCAGGCTGGCATTAGGCCACGGGAATATGTGAAAACCTGGCAGCACCACCACATTGTAATGGTCGGTGTACGTGAACTTCGGTTTTCCGCAAGTCGGATCAAAGCCGCCTTCCACTCCGATAGCTAAACGGGTTATCTTCTTCTCAGGGCCGTCTCCCGTCTGTTCCGTTTCTGGCACCTGTAGGAGATACAATAAATTTAGTGTGCACTCAACCAATTAAAAGTTAGGTTAGGGTTACAAGCTTGCCAGATTTAAGGGGTATCCTGGAGCAAGGAGTACGCCTGGAGGAGGCTGAGTCGTCTCGGCAGTGTTTTTTCTATCGCGACTAGATAACGATATCTTCGGGCTAGCGGAGCTAATGCAGTCGTAAGAGCGAGAAGCATGTCTTGGTTAACGGAGGCAAAGGCTTTCGGACACCTCGTTTGGGGGAAAATGTAATTGTGATGATAGTTACAGGAATCTTCTCCCGCTGTATATGCAGGAAGACCGCGTTGCCAGTCTTCTGGAAGTACTGCTCGACATAATTGCGACCGAAGCCAAGGAATGAAGTTAGTGACACGTACAGTCCCGTCTCTGATTCCTGGAGAAATATAAAATTCCATATTAAGCATGTGGAGCTAAGGGGTGCTCTACTTTTGACTTCAGCTCCACAGAGCTTCGGTGCAGACACACTGTATAATTTTTTTGTGTTGTTAACTGACTGAAAATAAAATTAACAACAACAACAACACCAGCCTCATCAGTTCACTGCTGGACATTGGCCTCCCTAATAAGAAGAGAGGTTTGCCCATAATCCCCACGCTAGGTACGTATGCCTAACAGGTTAGGTTGGGAATCGGAACGTACAGTTTCTCGCACCGCCGACGGTGGCCAGGGGATGTAGCTGTACCGGTGTTAGACTACACTATGCCACCAGCCGGCCGCTAGAGCCTCGTTTGTTACTTACCAGGGTGTACCACGAGCAGGTGAGGTAGGCTTGGGTTCTGAAGATGGAAATGGAACCGATTTCACCCCAACGAAAATCAACGCGAAACCGTAAAGCTGATTTTACAGTGCAGCAAACTGTCGCGCTGACCAATAAATCATTACTACTATGAATAATGTTAAATGCTAATTGCTCAGTGCTTAATTACGATATCAAACAGCTACGTGTCGCTGACCATTGGCGTCGCCGACCATATGTTAGGTCAGCATCTGACTAAAACTAGCCAAGTTCTAGAAAGTTTGTACAAAGACAATGCACAAGCGTAATTACCGGGAGTTCGACTAGTCATAAACTTAATAATAAAATTAACAATTGCTCAGAGGCATTTCAAAACTTATCACTCTTTTGTACCCGCATACTTTTAAAACAGTTATGAATGAGTGCAAAAAATACTGCTACCACTATAATTAGCATATCCTTTAACTGTTCCCGAGCGAACTCATAGGGGTAAGTGCCAGTTATCCACAAACCTTACAGTGGTAGATACACTACAAACTAATTTTACACTTAAAATGTTGAATTATGTAGACCTATACTTAGGGTCATTCCTTATTATCGCGGGATTCACCATTAGCTTGCTAAACTTAAGAAAGCTTGTCAAAGGAAATACGTCGATCCCAGCCATATTAATATCAGAAAATGTGATTCTTATGTGCATCGGCATAGCATTCATAACACGATCAGTGCACAAAATAAACACAGTAAGTGCATCAATGGAAGAAATTGAAGAGAGATTATCAATAATGGATGTTACTGAAGAAAATATGGATTGCAACTTTGTGAAAATGTTGAAGAGTTACGGACCTTTGATAGTGTCATTGGTGAATAGTTTCTTAAGCCTCATAATTGATAACTACATGCATTATCGGATGCTTGGGGATATTAAGAAAGAAGATGATGAAAATGCCGTTCGGGACTTAAGTGAAAGAAGTGGGAGAAAGAACAATTCACAACTATATTTGTGTTTTAAAAATTACTTTTCATACGTAGCTATTGCCATGCAATGGGCTATACCGGTTTTGATTGCATTATCAATGTATCCAATGGAAGTTAAAGAAAGGTTTTTGACCCATGATACCCAAAAATCGAGTGATTTTTGTATGGCACTGGTTGATATGTCAAATGAAACATGTTTCACAGCAAACATTGGTAATTACAGTTACGAATTGCGCAAATACATTCCTTCATATCTCGAAGTGTACGAAAATAAATACAATGATAGTGTATTGCCTAGAATTAGTTTTGTCGTTGATAATGTTAAGAGAGTAATTTCTGGTTGGAAAAATATTAGCGGTGGAAATTTTAATGGGTCTGTACCATTGTGGAGACAGCCAAAGGTGGAAAATGAGTGTATGAAAGTATGTTATGTTGACAACAAAAGTTTGTTAACTTACATGTTTGTTGTAGCAATTGTATGTTACTTTGTTCCGATAACCATATCAACGGTAATATTGACAAAAATACATATGATGGATGTTAAAAGAGGTAACATGAAAACCTATGTCAGTAGAGAATTGATGTATAACATATTGTTTTGGACACCAGTTATGTTGGACACATTCCTGTCCTTACTGCTGTGTTCATATTCTATGAATAGTATGCATACATCAATGTTTAATGTTATAGCGAATGTGTATCAAGCTGTTAAGAATTTTATGAACACTAAATATTTTAAAGAGAACTTAGTTGAGCCTATTGTAGCCTAAGCCCTACTCTGAAAAAGATATTGTTATTTACCAGAAAATTAAAAAGACATTTGTTACTACCTACTATTATTGAATACTTACTATTTTCTATTTTTGTTTACAACAACCTATGTCCACTACTGGACATAGACGTACCCTTATAAGAAGGAGGATATGCCCATAATCCCCACACTGGGAATGCGGGTTTGGGATTACAGGAAACTGCTTTTCGCATTTAGCTGTACCAGTGTTTGCTGCCACCAGCCGGCCGCCAGAGCCCCGTTTGTTGGTTAGCGGGGTGTACAATGGGCAGGTGAGGTTGGCTTGAGTTCCAAAGGTAGCAGTTGGAACCCATGACAACCCCTGTATTGTTTGATTATATTCAATCAAGACAACAGTGACACCTAGCTGTACTTAATATTTAACCTACACAAGCTGATCATTGCATGAACTCATACATTTATATCACATCTCCTGTACACATGTTTAATTAAATAAATATTATGATTGTGGCACAATCTTAATGTATTTTATTAAATTTTTATGAAACTAAACCGCCTCAAATTCAAGATCTTAATTTAAAGGTGGAATTTAAAGGTGATTGTGACTCTATCACTGATATTTTGTAAGTTTTTGTAGTATATGAGTCATACAATTAAAATGCTATATTTTTAAAGTGCTGCGGAGCAGGCTGAAGATTTGTTACAACATTTATTATATCACAGCACAATACAAAACTCAGGGATAGATTGGTCCCCAATCATGGTTTACAAATACAAGTATTACTTCAAGTTCTTCAATTTATATTTATCTCTTCATGTACTTAAACATTTTTTGAAAATTATGTATACTTAAAAAAATTATACATGAAACAATTATTTGTTTTTTACATGTATGCAAACAAAAAATTTAATCTGATGCTCAAATCCACCACCTTCCAAAGACTAAGGAGAAGAATTCCGCAAGATCTCATACAACCCATCAAAAATGTGGATAACATTGAGGATGTGAATATGTCACTGGAAATATTCCATGCATGCCAATGATGGAGCAAACATCAAAACTCTAGCTCAATGCACAGAAAAGCAGATTTTCTAGAAAGAAGGATATAGAAAACAAATAATAATGTATGCTTTAAATGCAAAATGTTAAATAAATAAATAATATATTCAGAGATATAGTCATCCACTATCCAGAATAGATAGAGAAGCCTAGCGAATTCACCAATTGTTATTTTTATACTACTAAGTTAGCAAACAGGCATATGGTCCTCCTGATGGTAAGTGGTTCAACATTGAGGTATTACATGCAAGTTTGGGGCATCCATTAATTACGTGAGGTGGTTTTGGCGATTTTTTTACCCCCTTGGTGAGATGACACGAGATTTTGCTCGAAACCCCAACCCCACGCCCCCCTAAAAATCTCACGTAAGATTTAAAAATTGTGCTTTGATGTTAATAAGTTGATTGTGTTGGATCTATTAAAAAAAAACTGCTTACTTCTTTTTAAGACTTGTATAATTAAATATACATTATAGAACATAGTAGTAATGACAGTGAAAATAAAAGAAAATGACATAGTACTTACACTGTATACAGAGGCGAGAAAGTGACCGATTTCTATCAAGTGTGCCTCAAAAGTAAGTCATTGTATTTATTTCCTCATTTAAACGTACAAAATAAGCAATTGACAAGTAAAATTTTATAATAGGTAGCAATTCGTGGTTGTGCACAGTGCTGCCAACTAGGCTACACATAAATTGCTAAATAAACCAAATAAAAATATACAAGCTTTTTAAAATAAAGTGCTTCTTGTTCTTCTGGCGTGTCAATGGTCACAACAACTTATTACCTATATTATATTTGAGTAGAATTTTGACACCTTCACTCCAACGTCTGTGGCATTTATAATGTCATCCCTTGTGCAGGTGGTAGGGCACAAGGGGCAAATAAGAAGGTGAGGCATCGTTTGGATGGGGGCCCCACAGTCGCATTGATTGCGAGTAGGGTCACGATAGCCCCATTTACACATATTTTCCGTACAGCGGCCGACTTGGGTCCAGAGTCGGTTTAGGGACTTCCACACTGACCAAGGAATATCATGTCCTGGAGGCAGATGTTCCTGCATGGTAAAATCAGGTGGTGCTGGTTGTTTATTTTTCCAGAGCGTGGTCTTAAGTGTGGCTGGGTGTTCTCGAGCGGCTATTGTGGCGTGCAAAAAGCTTTTACGGCTTTTGAGCCGCGCACGTGGAGGCTGCTGTCCATAGAGAGGATGTCGGTAGTCACATTCTTGCTTCGACTTTTCAATTGCACAAGCAACATCCCGTCGTACGGATGGTGGAGCAATACCAGCAAGCGGATAGAGCATGTTGAGTGGAGTTGGTTTGAGGCAGCCAGTTATAGTACGGCAAGTGTCGTTCAGTGCGACGTCAACTTGTTTAGCGTGAGAGGAGCGATGCCAAACAGGGCATGCAAATTCACCGGCTGAATAACATAATGCCATGCCGGTTGTGCGCAGAATGTCTGTACGCGAAAGAAACCTCCCCGTGGTGCACTCTGGTAACAGCTAGGTCTGTTATCACAGCCTAGTCTGGCCAATTGTTTCAACACAATGGTACAACAAATATAGTGCTAAATTAAAGTTATGACATCAAATTACACTATCAATGCAAACGCTAATTATATAAACTAGCACAGCCCGGAAAGCCGTGTGGAATTAACAGAGTTTACTTTCTTTTTCTTGAGGAAGAATAATTGTGAGATTTACCAGGACTCCCAAACGTGAGATTTAGCTTGACCCCTCCCACCTCCTAAATGCCTCACTTAATTAATGGACGCCCCCTTGCTGACGGAGGTTGTGGTGCTTGACAAGAGGGAACAAAACATGAATAAAAGTACTAATAAGTTCTTATCGACATGCTTATTTATAAATAGTTTTTCTTTATTAAAGATACTCATCATCATAGAGCAGTCCAATACTGGACATAGGCCTCCCCCTAATAAGCGCCATTGCGCCCTGTACTGAGCTCCACGCAACCAGCATCTACCAGGAGCCTTTCGCGAATCGTCACTCCACCTGGCCAGAGTGCATTCTAAAGTACGATTGCCAACCCGCGGTTTGCACTCGAAAACTCGGTAGATATTTGGCCAGGCCACTGCCATTTCAGCTTGCTAATTCACTGAGCTATGTCGACAACTTTAGTTCTATGTCTATGTCGGATAGTCTAGTCTCGTTGCGAATTCGAAAAAGGTAAAGGTTTCCAGTAAATAAAGCAAATAAGATCAAGGAATATCCATTCAGATGCTGCAAGATAGGTTAGAAAAAAAGTGCAACTCACCGGATTATCAAACGAATACACACACTCGTCCTTGTAGACTAATTGTCCAGGTTCTGGTATATTTATTTTACCTAAATGCGGCGTCAAGAGATCTAACGACGCCATGGTTTTGTTAGATTTTCCAATTAAATTACCAATTACGATAGATTTTTCAAGCGATCTACTCGCCGCGTTCCAAAAATAATAATCAATCAATTAATGGGAATATTATGATAAGGAACGTAAGAAGAGACCGGACTATGGACAAAAAATATTGTAAACGTAGAGATACCTCAAAAGTCCAGCCTGAAGAAAAAAATGCTGCCAAAATACCAAAACATTTTGCCTTGATTTCCTAGGTAAAATCGATCGATATCCATGAATGACTTGCTACTATATATTATGAGGAATTCATAATTTGAATCTACTACATATTTAACTTTTTAATTATTTTTTGTTCTAGCATTCCTTTTTTATATGTATCACATCCATATACTACATCAAATAAGGCACTTGAAAAAAAATATATACTGATCACTAATGACTTTTAGTTTCTTGTGAAAATAAAATGTATAATATACATTTTGTGCCATCTTTCCGTTCACATTTGTATTCGTTTCGTAATTTTCATACTCTTTATTGAAAACCAAAAAACAACACAAAATAATAATCCTTGCTAACAAAATAATAAACGACTATTAATAAAATAAAATCAACAGGTACTTTTTTATTTTTTTATTTATTATGGACCAGCTCTTGACTTCGAGGCTTGCATAGGCAAGGATGAGGTCGACGGTGGGGCGAGCTTTTCCAGAAGATACCTATTAACTCTCTTTTTGAAGCCGTTAGGGTCGTAATTTGGTGGAAAACAGACGCTGGCAGCTGATTCCATATTTCAGCAGTGCGCATTATAAATGATGTTTGGAAGCGCTTAGTTCTGGTAAATTGAATATCAACTTGATATTTATAGCTACCCCTCACCCCCCCATCCTTAGATTGAGTATAAAATATTGGTTTTGGTTCTATTGGAATGCACTTTGTTATACTGATGCAGCATGCAGCCATCATGTCATCATTGAAACGCCTCCAAATCAGAGTGGACGTAACCACCCAGTTTTATTTGATTAATTAAATAAAGAGAGTTAAAATAAGAAGTTGAACAAACAAACTTGTAGCGAGTTTTGTAGGTACAAAAACATACTATTTTACTTTAGTTATTTATATTGATAAACAGGAATAGCGGTAGGTCCCACCTCCCACGTCCCCTGTCTGACTAGTGCGGGGGGACGCATTCCACACAGCGCCAGAGTAGGTACTAGGTAGGTAGGTACGGCGGAGCTCGCCACATCACCCCCTTCCAGAGACCGTCTAGGGCGATTAAGTTTCGTAGTCACGGTATTGTTCTGGATATCTGACTGATCTTCTGTCTGGTAAAATATAGGCGGGCTTTATGTGATCAACGGATACTGTAACAGGTTTGCCTTATCTATATTTTGAATGTTTTGTCGTTTCTTTCTATTACATGATATGGATCAATATATGCCGGCTGTTAAGAAAGTCTTAGCGCGTCTTCGCAGAGTAGTTTTCAGGTCGTCTTTAAAAGCACTCCGTATCCCGAGCAGGACAAAGAAAACGGTAGGGTTTCCATCCAATATTCAGTACCGTCACATGTGATTGAGGTCTTCAGCTGCCGGTGGAATCGTTCAATTGCGCCGTTGCAGTCTGGATGGTAGGCTTTAGTCTTCTTATGCTGGAATCTCGTTAATTTTAATAAGTGTTGGAAGAAAGCAGACTCAAATTGCCGTCCACGGTCTGTTACTATGGAGGCAGGGCATCCGAACCTCAATATCCATCCACTCAGAAGGGCTTTCACTACGGTTTCAGCTGTTGCATCGGGTATGGGAATCATTTCAGGCCATCTTGTAAACCGATCGATTGCTGTGAGGCAATAGCGATTGCCACTGCACATAGGAAGATGTCCGATCAGATCAATATGCACGTCCATGAATCGTGCTCGAGGAAGTTTGTATGTTCTGTATGGTGCGGAAACGTGTCTGTTTATTTTTAAACGCTGGCATGCTAAGCAGGTACGCGTCCATTCTCTGCAGTCCTTCTTGATTCCGGGCCAAATGTACCTTTCCGTTACAAATTTTCAAATGCTAAAGAAAGCTTGCAAGAGAAGAATGCTAGTGGTTACCATGCATCGTCCTTTAGCTGTTCTAAGGCCGCTCTTATCACCGTGTCAGATGCGTCAGTGATCAGAGCGAGCTTGCATTTGCTATCAGGATGCGCAAGAAGCACTGCTCGGCAGAGGCTCTCCTTACAATTTACAAAAGCTCTCAGTGTGTCATCGAATAAGTGCACTGGGTAAAAACCTTTGACAGAACCCATTAAAATAGCGTTGAGTGGGGTTTGACATTCTGCGGCACAAATCTCCGATATATCTCCTGTAAAAGTTAATCATTCATAAGAATTTACGTAGCTCTATTACGGTCTTCGATACTAGGAATGACTTAAACTTCTACTCTCGAATCAAGGGGCTTCTCTCCTTCCTTCTCTAGCTGATATTGAGTAGCCAAGGAACGTGACTTCCGATACACCAAAGTGAGATTTGGTGGTGTTGATGACGATACCATAGTCCTTCATTCTGCCGAAAAGCTGACGGAGGTGGTCTTCGCGTTCCTGTTCGTTCTTCGAAAAGCAAAGAAAATCATTGACGTAGGGAAAGATGAAGTCTAGGCCACGTGTCATCTCGTCGACAAAACGCTGGAAGGTCTGGCACGCGTTCCGGAGACCAAAATTCACGACCGGAAATTCAAAAAGTTCAAACAGAGTCGTTATTGCACTCTTCTGGACTTCCTCAGGGTAGTCTGGCACGCGTTCCGAAGACCAAAATTCACGACCAGAAATTCACAAGTTCAAACAGAGTCGTCATTGCACTCTTCTGGACTTCCTCAGGGTGAATAGGTATCTGGTTAAAGGTCTTTACTTACTCTATGATGGAAAAAACTTTACATCCTGCTATGCTGTTGGAGAAATCATGCACATGTCTGATCGGATACTTATCCGGGATTGTTCTGGCGTTCAGCATACGATAGTGCCCACAAGGCCTCCACTCGTTTTCCTTCTTTGGGGCTAAGGCCGCGGTCAAAAGTCAGCGGGAGCGGTGGCGCAAGGAATGGCGCGTTTCAATGCATAGATTTGCGTTGGCACGCCACTCCCCGCGCCGCCACCGCTGTCTTCGTGGCCGCGGCCTTAGTAAAGAGGAAATGCCCAAAGGCTTTCTGATGGACGAGTGGTTCCAGATTTCAGCATTGCTTCGAATTCCTTTTTGGCGATTTTTTATTTATCCGGTGCGAGACGACGAGGAGAGTAAGAAACTGGTGGGCCTGGCGTTGTCATAATGAAGTGAACGGTATTGTGTTTTTGATCTTGTAATTGTTTACGCAACTCGGTGATTTCCCGTGCCATTGCGTCCATGCTTGAACCCGGTCCCGAGCCATACTGAGTGGCGGCGACTTGTGGTGAAGGTGTTGCGATATCCTGTATTTTGTCCACCAGTTCTGACATTTCTCCACATTTTTGTCATGACAGGTTATCAAAGTCGTAAGATTGAGGAAGCGAGGAATAGATATTTATAAGTTGCCATTAATGTTCTACCCACTTCTTAGATCGTTTTATTATACGTAGTTACAGTGCAGCCGTAGCAGGCGCAAAGCGTACTTAACATACAAAAGTTCCTTTTCATATTCTGTGGTATAGTGTTGGATGGCGCCAAATGAAAATCGATTCTAAGACGCCGCTGCTGTTTTTAATCGGAATCGATTGTCATTTTGCATTATTTTCTAAGCCGCCAGGTAAATAAAGTGATCAGTAATCATCGATCGATACCCCATGGTTGGTGAAAAGGTAGGTAGATAAAATAATTATTGAAGTAGATCGGTGAATGTAAATCCTAGACACAGAAAGCAACTACCTATACTTAATCATGATCTAATTAACTTTTTATTTTATAACCATTGCAACACAGTGATAAAAGCCGCTGTCAAATCAGCTGATCTATTTCATTCATTTCTCATTCTAGTGTGTGTGCACTGTGCGTGTGTGTACCTCAGAAGTGTGTAGGTACAATCACAGACTATATAGTTTATTACCTACGGTAGGTAGGTACAATTCAAATGTTGTGTTGTGGTGGTGGGGTGATTTTGTTTGTTGTTGTTTGTTGTTGTAGCGTTTTGTTTCTCTATGGTTGTTGTTCCCATGTCAAATCAGTCAGAGCAATGTTCAAAGTTTGTTTCAGTTTGTTCAAAGTCGAAGTTTTATCAAATGTGTTTAATTTCTAACTTCTTCCGTCCGTAACACGCTCTTCTTCTAACAACCGTGCTCAAAGTTCACTAAAACCATGTCTCTTAAACTATATTGCGATTTGATGTCACAACCTTCTAGGTCGTTGTTTATTTTATTAAAAAAAGCAAAAAGTAACTTTGAATTCAAGAGAGTGGATTTACGTCAAGGTAAGTGCGGTAGAGCCTACCTAAAACATTATTCTACCTCTAAATATAACTAGTGGCATACCTATTACATAGTTGACTACTGACTACTGAGCAGAGCAGTCGGTTCGGTCGGCTTAGACATGGAAGAGGCGCATGTTTGGATTCCACTGGTGGAAATTCAGAAACGATGAACTTAAAAAAAATACCACACCACCACACCAGCTTATATCAGTCCACTGCTGGACAGCCTCCCCTAATAAAAGAGGATATGCCCATAATCCCCACGCTGGGCATGCGGGTTGGGGATTGCAGGGACAACTTCTCGCACCTCCGACGCTGCTGCCCGTCAGTGGCCAGGTGATTTAGCTGTGCCGGTGTTAGGCTGCGCCATGTCGCAATCAGCCGGCTGCCAGAGCCTTGTTTGTTAGTTAGCAGGGTTAGGTTGGCTTGGGTTCCGAAGATGGGGGTTGGTAACCCTTAAACCCCAATAAAAAAAATACATAGATAGGCAAGGCACCTAGTCGGTTAAAAATTTGAATGCATTTGGAATCCGGAATCACGGTATAGTTATAATAAAAAAAAACATAGTGTCTCTGGCTAAATATGTATCTACCTAAAGTTAATGGGTACTTTTTTTTACTAGTGATTCTGAATTCCGGATGTAGTCTTGAGTTTTACCTTTGAAGGTTTACTTGGAATTGAGCGTATAGTTCGACAAATTCTTTGCTTAATATGATTTGATGGGCTAACTGACTGTTGTTGAAGTTTCGCAAGAAGGTCTCCGACACTGCCATGACTTATGTTTATGTACAGATGCATTTCTTAAACTTTGACTGCGCTTTCAGAATTCCATCTTAATCAAGTAGTAAGTAGGTAGCTTTGTAAGTAGGTTGGGGTTAGGTACTTACAAAGCTACAATACTCAGAATCAATCTATGTCTGTCTGAAGCTAGGCATATGATTCAATCAATCCTAGTAAATAAATAAATAAATAAATAATCCTGGACATAATCACACAGCATCATGTAGCCCCAAACTAAGCAGAGCTTGTATTATGGGAACCATATGATTGATATACTACATAGATACATCTATTGTACCTCTACAGCCACTTTGGTTAAAACCTACCTCTACAGCCACTGTGGTTAAAACCTACCTCTACAGCCACTGTGGTTAAAACCTACCTCTACAGCCACTGTGGTTAAAACCTACCTCTACAGCCACTGTGGTTAAAACCTACCTCTACAGCCACTGTGTTTCAAACCTACCTCTACAGCCACTGTGGTTCAAACCTACCTCTACAGTCACTGTGGTTCAAACCGACCTCTACAGCCACTGTGGTTTAAACCTACCTCTACAGCCATTGTGTTACTAACAGTGATGACATTGCTTGTTTCAGCTGAACATTATGGTGAAGAGTTTACAAAAATCAACAGATTGCAGAGGGTTCCAGTTATCGATCATAATGGTTTCATTCTCACTGAAAGGTTATTTCTTCTAGTGTGGCTTACTGAAATGTTCTCCTAAGAACTTTCAACTTTAAGATTATTTTAGTTAAGAAACCTTTTGCAGTCACTTTTGTTTGGTGAAGTGATATTTATATATTCAGATAGTCATGGATTTATTAAATATAAATAAATAAATAATAAATATACAGAACATCTCACACATGTTGACCTGATCTCAAGAGTGTCTGTGAGTCTGTCTATGGGTACCAGAGACTGATATAGTATTACATTTAAATACTTAGAAAACACCCAGACACATGACAAGCATTAATGTTCATCACACAAATGTATGTCCTGGGCGGGAATCGAACCCGCGACCTGCAGCTCTGAAGGCAGAGTTACTACCAACTAAGCTATGAAGCCAGTCGATAATATAGTATAATAAATATAAGGTCGGTGCAATAGGCAGCACACACCGAGGTTTGGTGTGGCCATTTTTTTCCATGTTGGTGTCTCTAAGTAATCTAGATGCATTTATATGAATTACTTCCTTGCTTCAGAAGGCACGTTAAGATGTCGGTCCTGGATTTTTCAGTCTTCAAGCAATGTTTCTTACCTAGCAATACGGAGCCGAAACGTGGACACTTACAGTACGGCTAGTCCACCAGTTTAAAGTCGCTCAGCGAGCTATGGAACGAGCAATGCTCGGAGTTTCTCTGAAGAATAAAATCTGTAGCGAGTATATCTGACATAGAACTAAAGTTGTTGACATAGCTCAGAGAATTAGCAAGCTGAAGTGGCAGTGGGCTGGCCATATCTGCGCAAGAACCGATAACCGTTAAACGAGTTCTTGAGTGGAGACCGCGGCTCGGCAACGTAGTGTAGGACGCCCTCCGGCCAGGTGGAGTGACGATCTGCGAAAAGCTGCTCGTAGAAGCTGGATGAATTGAGCTCACGAAAGGGCGCAATGGCGCTCATTAGGGGAGGCCTATGTCCAGCAGTGGACTGCTGTAGGCTGATGATGATGATGATGAAGCAATGTTGGAGGTCTTTCATCACCATCATCATGATCATCATCAGCCTATAGCAGTCCACTGTTGGATATAGACCTCCCTTAATGAGCGCCATTGCACCCTGTCCTCATCTCGAGGCCTTTATGTACCCTAAAAACTGACTAGAATTAATAATAATAATAATACTGGACACTAATACACAGCATCATGTAGCCCCAAACTAAGCAGAGCTTGTATTATGGGAACCACATGACTATGATACACTACTAACATATATTTTCGTAAATACATATTATACATGGAACACACCCAGACCTGATATAAATATTTGCAAATAATGCAAACATTTGTCCCGCGGCGGGAATCGAACCCGCAACCTTCTGCGTCTCAGGCGGACTTTCGCCCACTAAGCCACAGAGGCCGTCAATTTTTATTAATTTACCTTAATTTAAATTACCTAGATACTAGCTCTTTTATGAATGAAGGTCTTTTTATCTTGACCTTTTTTATTATGTCTCTGCAGCAGACTTAATAGGCCTCTTTTAACGCAAAGGCTTTGAAAGTAAAATTACAATCTAACCTTCCTTTAGATTTTAATAGTCTATTCTATTTTCAGTGTTGCCATAATTAGATACTTGGCCTGTGAGAATATCATCCCTCGAAGCTTGTATCCATCGGAGTGGAAGCAGCAGGCCAGGGTTGATGAGTTTCTGGAGTGGCATCACATCGGGCTTAGACTTCCCCTATCTATGTTTTTCAGGGTGACGGTAAGTTAGGGGTTGATTGGACTTACTAAGGATGAATGCCTTTTCATTAATTAAATCACACCTGATAGACTGTTCCCTCTCGCTACAGACGCAGACCACAGACAGCTTCTTTATAACAAATACGCAATTTGTTTTGATTTCATGGTAGAAGTCTGAGAAGTGCAGAGTTATGGCAGTCTTGTTGTTTTTAGTTTTGCTACTCGACGCTAGATGGCGCATTTAAAAGTTTGAGAAATTGTTAAGCCCGCCCTCTAGTGTTGGGTAGCGGAATCAAAAACTTGAATTCCAGAACCCTTCTTCGTTGGGTTCGTTTCTGTTGAAATTATTTTTTGTATGTAATAATTCTATAATGATAAATTTGATACAGAGCGTCTTCAATACCACAACAAACAGCTTTTGTCTCCACCGATTTTCTACGAAGTTTCACGAAGGTTAGGAATAGAAATAAAATAAGAGCATTTTAGAGTACATGTTTATTTTAATAAGGTTACACGTTTATTCATTATTATAACTGAAATGCCAAGAAATACTAGTGAACTAAAATGCCACGAAATTAGTAGTACTAACGTACAAAGGAATGCGCGCTGTGAACAAAAAAGTCAGGGCCTAAATTTTCTTTATAGAAATGAAAGATATCATGTCTTTTTTCCTCTTTTGTGTGATACTAAAGAGGAAACGAAACACCTTTTCAGGAGAACATATTACTCTTTTATATATTCTAAGCATTATGCACAGTTATTTGTTCAAAGCGAGCACTCCCTTGATGAAAACTCCATGTGAAACGCCTATTTATGATCGTCTCAAGGATTTCAAATGTCGCTATCCTCCAGAATCTGTACTGAAACGTTAGTTTGATTAACACTGTAAACCTCAAATATTTGGTGTATCCTGATGTTCTATGGTTTCAGTATTCGTGAATAAAGGTCGTATTCGTGGATCATGATCAGGGGCAGCGCGAGCCGGTTTTGGTGCGGATTTTTTTTTTCCACATAAGAACTCGATTACCCCAACGGTTATCGTTTCTTCGGCAGATATGGCCAGCCCACTGCCACTTTAGCTTGCTAATCCTCTGAGCTATGTCGACAACTTTGGTTCTATGTCGGATATGTTCTAGTCTCGTTACGGATCTATCTTTCAGAGAAGCCTATAGCAGTCCACTGCTGAACATAGGCCTTCCTAATGAGCGCCATTGCGCCCAATTGGGGAATTTTGATAGCATAACTCCATAAAAATAAAATTAAAGCTTATTATTATTTTGTTGCAGTACATGAACCCTATAATTGAAGGTCGGGAGCCAAACCCTAAGCAAGTGAAAGGTTATGAGGGTCGTTTGATGGATGCACTCGAGGTTTTCGATAGTAAATGGCTTGGTATGTATTATTTAATTGATATTTAGCGTAAATAGAAGATTCTAACATACTAAATTGTAATGAGAAGGCAAAGAGAACATTTAAATGAAAATTAGAATAACATATTGTAATCATAATAATTAGCTATAATATTCGTAAAGACTGGAAGGGAAACAGGATGTTTATTCAGTTGAAACCTTATTTTTTTTTAATTTAGACCAATTCGTATCGCGACCAAACAGAGAAGAATGGACTTGTTAGTTGTTTAATAAAGAAAATAATTTCATTTAAAGTACTTTGTTCAAATCCTTGGTATAAAATAAATAAATATAATTATAAAATGATAAAATAATACAAATTAATTTATTCAGTTGGAACCTCAAGATACATTTTAAGTTACACCAATTAATAATGCGACCAGAGTAGAATTGGCTTGTTGGTTGTATAATGAAGAAAATACGTAAATATACTCAGTGTTTTCACTGACATTCAGATACTAGAAAATTTATCAAGTAATTTTTAATTTTATTCATCCCACTGCTAAAAATAAAATTAGGAACACAATTAATTAATCGTTTTTTGGTGTTTGACACCAATGCTTACTAAGATTCTTGTAACATACTCTATAAAAAAAAAAATACAACTGAATTACGCCTCTTTTTTATGAAGTCACTTAAAAATATAATACCCTCGTAAAAGCTTTCAGCAGGTTTCAGAAAATCGATTGAGCAAAAAATATTGCCTAGCAACACGTCCATGATAGTTCCGAGTTCCGAGAAATTGTGTAAATAAATGTTTGTTTTTTTTAGGGCGGAGCACATTCATAATTGGGGACACGCCTACAGTAGCTGATCTCTTCGCAGCTTGCGAGTTGGAACAACCAAGTATACTCATCTCCCTCCATCCCCCATAATCTAACATCACCTGTCTCGTTTTACACACAAACGCATCGAACACAGAATCAATGCCAATATAGGTCATTAGGCTATCGAATAGGGGTTTCGAGTTCGCAGAATCGGCAATAGAATTTTGTACAAAAGCTTTTCAATCATGTTAGCATGGATGGTGGTGCAGAGTATTAAGGCCACAAATAGCTAAGCGGTTAATATAGCTCGGTACCTCTGTACAGGACTTGAAAATTCCTCGGGTGGATCCTCTATCTAAACCCTAGTTGCCTGCTAGACCACAAACGGATAGATAGATAGAAGGTTGATATGCAACTATAATCACACACGTACAGTACAATTTTCAAGATAATATAACAAGTAGTTTGTCGTTGGCTATATATAAATTATGAAGACATTAAAACTTATCATAGCATAGCCTAACATCGGTACTATTAAATCCCCGTCGCCGTCGGGACGGTAGGTACGATAAACTGTGCGATCCTCAACCGATCAAACTGACCTCTCGGATGCACGCGTATCCATACCTAGCCTAGGTCTAGGTAAGTGGTTTTTTTAAAGTTATTTAACGCAAACCAAAGTATACATAAAAAATTGGGTCGGTTACCAAATAAAAATCTTAGCTTTTGCTCGCGTTAAAACTTAGATAAAGAATCTAATCGAAGGAGTTATTTTTTTTGGATGAATGGTACCTTTTTCTGAATGGTATCTTTTTAAACTCACGTTCGCATTAGAAAGCTTTGCTCGCGTATTACTCTGATACAATCTAAAAGCCTATTCGATATTCCGGGTTTATTATTATATAATTAATATAGCTTACTAGCGAGCTATACGAGCTCTCGTCTAGAGCTCTAAGAGAATAGATTTAGTTTCGTTAAATAACAATGTTAGTATGAAAGTACCTATGATAATTTTGCATTTCATTTCTCTCTAGTGTTTAAACAAAATTGTAAAGTGTACTGTTTGTTTAATTTGATCATGATGTGTACAGATATGTGTTTGGAATATGTGCCTGACTGAATGAATAAATAAATAAATAATTATTGGCATGAAGTTAGCATTAGTTTTGGCGTGAAGGAAACCTTTTTTATAAGCCTTTATAATATAAGCGTGATTATATGAGGTATATATAGCACCCAGGTTGCATTAACGGAGGAAAGTAAGGCCTTAAGAGCTAAAATGTTGGAATTGGATTGTACGTATTTATATAAGAATTTTATGTTCTATAACTTTTTTTCGTAAAGTTCATAGTTTTGGAGTTAGGGCACTTTCAAATATGTATGAGAATTACGTTTTCTGGACTCAGAAAGTAAGGTCTTAAGAGCTAAAATGGTTGGTTTAGTTTTGGAGTTGCCCTAACTCTATGAATTTTACGAAAGTAAAAAAGTTGTAGAACATAAAATACTTATATCAATAGTTAGAATCAATAATTCAGAGCTAAAATGGTTGGAATCGCAAAAAAGAGTTATAGAACATAAAATACTTATATCACAATACGTAGAATCTAATTACAACCATTTTAGCTCTTAAGGCCTTACTTCCTCCATCAATCCAACCTGGTTGGTTGACGGAGGTTGGTTACCTGGTTACGCTCTGTTCATGACGTGCTCCTCCTGTCTGTCAACTGTCATACAAAAAATCGGTGGAAAAGTCGGTCGTCTGCGGGGAGCCTTATAGTACCGCGGACATCCCCTGAACACCCTTCCAAAGTGTTATCACAATCTGATCAATACTTTCAAAGTCTATAGAGGATATAGACCGTCGAAGCATTTTCTGTGTTTTGTATAATGGGGATGACGACTGAAAAATTCTAATTAGTCCATTATTTACATTATCAAAAAATATTGGACACGTAATTTTTATTTTGACAATTTAACAAAAAATTACAAAGATATAGTGCGTTGAAATTCCGCGTGACGTCACGGCTTAGTACACTTTTTACCTAGCCTCCACTCCCGAACTTTGACGCTCTATATCTCAGTCAATTATATTTATTTGACAAATAAAAAAATACGTGTCCAATATTTTTTGTTGATCTACCTGATTAGTTTTTTTTTAACCCAGTAATCATCCATATTATACCTATTCAGTATTACGTACTATTATGTACTTTAAGTAATTTATGTATGTTTATGATATTTTAGTTTTTGTATGTAAGTTTATTTTTATCTTTAGTACCTATGGTTTAGGTTTCTTCTTTTTTTTTTTCAGTTTTTCTCTATCTCATTAGATATGTTATAATTTTCTACAATTTCATTAATAAAATTTGCAGCACTACCAATCTATTTCCACACTACACAAAGGTTATCTGGAAGAAAATGCTATTTAGCATTAAGTTCGCCTGTGTACTTGTATTTTATCTTGTGCAATAAAGAATTTTCTATCTATCTATCTATTCAGATTTGTTTGCTATGATTCATCCGGGGAAGTCATGTAAATTGTCTATTTCTGCCGTGAAGCAGCATTGTTCTGTTTCAGTTTGAAGGTAGCGGTGAAATTACAGGCTTAACGTCTTCATGCCTCAAGTTGATGGAAGTAGGGCGTTGCATCGTAGGGCAAGTTCCAAACATGGGTGAACCAAGCAGTACTTTGTTATATGTAATGGTCACCACTTAACATCGGCGGACCATGAGCTAGTTCCACCTTGAGTTACCATAAAAAAAACAATTCGACTTCACGGCAGAAATAGGCATGGTTTTAGTACTATCTGCAAGTATGGGCCCCTTTACATAGTCCTAATAGATAGATAATGTATCAATTTTTGCAGGAATGGCTGGTTTTGACCCTAAGGACAAATACCCCAACATTGCGGTCTGGTGGCCAAAAGTTCGTGACTATTTCAACCCTTATTATGAAGAGGCGCATGAAATAGTTAACAAAATTGTTGCTAAGAACGCTAAAATTAAATCTAAAATATAATTAAAAAACTAAAGTTCTAATTTTTATTATACAGGGTGGGCCAGAAAGATGTATATTTTAAAAATGAAATTTCTTCGGAACGGTAAGCGGCGCGCGGGAAGTGAATTGCTTAGCTCAATACACGGAAAATATGTCGCAATGGAGCGTTTAAAGGGCGCGCAACGTGCATTGTGCGTTAAACATTATTTCAAATGTGATGTTTCTTGTACTGTCATTTGGCGTTTATTTCGCAAAGAGTTCACATTACACGATTTATATGAATGTTCCAGTAAGAATGTCATGAAATCGTTGGCATACAGTTTAAACCCAGCGGTTTCACGCTTAATAAAAAATCTGTGCGACGCCCAAGCGACCTTGGATTAAATAAGAACACCAGAAGCAAATGATGAAGCTAACAGTTTTTAGGATCAGCGAGGGCAAGAAGTAACCGTAAATTCCGACCTGTACAAAAGCATGTTACGTGATTTTTTTGAAACTTAAATAATTGCATATGGTTTCAATAAGATGTCATCACATGCCATACTTGTAATGACTCATTGGATGTCATCAACGACATGTTTGCCGGAAGAGTCATATCGCACAGAGGGGATATTCCATGGTCCCCCACAATTCCAGACCTGACCCCATTAGATTTCTTTATTGGGGGATACCTAAAAAGATGGGTTTACTGAAATTATCCAAGCACTATTGCCCAATTTAAAGGTCTATCCCGGAAGAAATGGCCTTTATTCCACGCGCACTGTACCAGCGAGTTTTAAAAAATTTACAGACAAGGTTCGAAGTGTATTATGCAATGAGATGGATGACATTTAGATTGAGGTTTTTTCAAAGAATAGTTTTTTCATACATTTTTTTAAATTTGAAATTTAATAATCTATTTGTTTATCTATCAATGTTAGTTTATTTTTTATGATTTTTTAAAATCCACTAAACTTTCTGGCCCACCCGTTATTTATGTATAAACATATATGGAATCAATACTAAATGTAGAAAAGTAATTGCTTGATAATGTCCCGTTTCTGACAGGCAAATAACGCACATTCTACACTTCGCGGCGTCCTACGTGGGCGAATAAGAATTACTTATTGTAAAAACTGTGTAAACATAGATCTTTTAAGTAGGTAAATTTGTGACACAACAGTTTGTCCATTTCGGACATACAATGCTTTCTAAAATTAAGCTAAAGTTACGGCCAACATTGACTCAGGAACTTATAGCACAGCTTAGAGTACTATTCAAAGCGAACGCGAATGCGAAGCGATTCGACGCGGTGGCACTCGAATTTAATGCGATGCGGTGCGACGCGGCGACGCTGTCCTGCGTACACGCGAATTGTACTACATCATCACCGCCCTGCGCCCTCCGCCATCGCGTCGCGTCGCGTCCAGTTCGCGCGACAATATCAAACCAACTGATCGCGGTCGATTCAATTCGTGCCGTGCCTTATTGCACCCTGCGTGCGTACTTCAATAGTTATCGACTGTTTGTTTTTTTTCCGCGCCGTATCCCGCCTCTTCGCGTTCGGGTCTAGATCGCTCGCGTAGGATGCCCCGGGCTCGGTTTATAAGCATCTGGTATCCCACTAATGTTATAAATGCGAAAGTGTGGATGGAATGGATGTTTGTTATAATCGCGCCAGAACGGTTGAACCTGAATGAAACTAGGAATATACTATTGTGACCTAGATTAACACATAGGCTTTAACTTTTTAACTGGGTACCACGCGAGCGAAGCCGCGGGCGGAAGATTGTAAGTAATAGTTACTTAGGTTTCAGCAAAAATTAATATACCTACTTTGAATTTTTTAAGCTTTCATTCCGTATTCCGTAAACTATACAGGGTGGGGCAAAATTTGACCTTATTCAGGGCACCTACCTTTTTTTTTGTAGTTAGAAGGTTTTGTTTTTAGGAAACTATAGGTTTATTTTGAAGAAAACAACAACCTCATTTTGATGAAATTCACAGTCAGCCCGGAAAATGGCATTTGTAAAAAAAAGTAAGTTGGTCTCAATACTCTAAATCGACTCTATTTCCCAACAGCAACACTTTTTCAAAAGTAACTTAACAAATCAAATAGTAATATTTTGCAAAAAATTTAGCCATTGAGTTCAGACATTTGCTGTGCGGGATTCCGAACACACCATGCGGAATTTTCGAACTGGACGGAAATTATTGTAAAGTCCGCCACGAATCAATTCCTATAGACGCGGCGCTGCCATCGCAGAACTATAGCAAATAAAACAAATATTTGGTTGTTACTTCGGTTTTTAATTATGCTCCGGAATAAGACCTCTTATACCAGAGTTTAAGAGGTCTTATTCAGGACATTTCGCTGTTAAAATCGCTCGGAGGTATCCATTAATTCACCATCGGGATGGAGTTGTACCCCTTTTGCCGTCGGACGTCGGACTTGAGTCGTGGCTCGGACTCTACGTGTGTGCTATGTACACAGATTTGTATGGATTCACTGCGTTCGATATCCCGAAACGGTTTTTCGAAACGGATTCCTAATGTATGTGGCCGCCCTTACGACTAGACTCTTTAAATTGGAAAGGTTATGGCCATAGCATAGTGAAGGGGTATAAGAAATAATTTTTCGATAATTTAACCGGTTTAGAGTTCGGTTTAGAGTTTTTTAGAGGCAGGGTTCAAAGTTTTAATAATTTTAAATAAGTTTTTTGTATTAAGCGCATCACTATTGTTTATTTTTGTATACTTTGTGACTGAATTTAAGGTTTCTTTTTTCTCTGATAAGGTTAGGTGGGGTTAGAGGAACATACTTTATTTCTTACATGATATTTTAAGTTCTTACTGCTTTATAGAATGTCTTTTTACAGATTAGACAAATATAATGTATATTCATGTCTGTTATCTTTCAATGACTGTACATCCATTTACGCTAACTATAATATTTATTAACTAAAAATGTTAATTTGTTAGGCTAGTGCTTTTGTTCCACTTTCCCTGTTTTTGGGGTAAGGGAAACGGTCTGCACTTTATGAATAAATATAGTACCTATGTTGATCATTCTAGAACTATTTCATCTCTAAGAACTTTGTTGATTGAAAATGAATTTTATTCCATTGAAATAGGGCTTATAGTATAAATTATTGAATAAAAACGGAATTTGGGGTAAGGGAAACATACTATGTAGAGGCAGGGGTGGTAAACTAAAAGATTTTTTTTCATACCATGTATTAAACATTTTAAATTATTCACACCTACTGAATATTAAAAGAATTAAAAGACATTTTAAAAGTAACTTGGCCTCTTCGACCAATTTCAGGTGTGGGCAATTTCGTGATAATATCCTCCCTATGTTTAAGTTCCGAGATGTCGTCCACCACAGGGAAAGCAAAAATACTTGCTGTTTCTGCTTTTGATTTCCTTCTTGTATATTTAATTACAGGAGAATCGTCATCATTTATATTAATAACTACTCCTACGTAATGTTTGATTGACTTTTTTGTGCAAAATTTAACCAGCACCCAATCATTTTTACCCACTGCATTAACATAGTTTTCCTTGTTATCGTCGAGTTCTATATCTTCTGCTTTGTCTTCATCACTACAATGCAGTATATTTTCCCAAAAATCATAATCGTCGCTATCTTCGTCGTATTTAATTTCTGTGTCAGTGTCACTTGAAGACGAATATTTTTGTTTTTTTCTATTATTGTTTATCGGTTTTCTTTTTATCACTGTTTTTGAGTTTTGTCCTTTTTGTTCATTTTTTTGTAGGTTATCTCTAATTTCACGTATGTCTTTTTTAATGTTTTCCTCTGCTATTGCTTTTGAGTATTGTCCTCTTTGTTGATTTTGTTCTGTTATATTTTTCTGTTCATTATTTTGTGGGTTCTCTTTAATTTCACGTATGTCTTTTTTAATGTTTTTCTCTGCTATTGCTTTTGAGTTTTGTCCTCTTTGTTGATTTTGTTCTGGTATAGTTTCTTTTCTTCGTTTTGCGTCGTGTTTAGATTCCTGTACGTGGTTTTTAATTTTTTGCTCTGCTTTTGCTTTTTCTTGTAGCTTTGTCTGACTTTTTTTTTCCTGCTCTGTTTTCTCCAAATTTATTAATACATCGTCACGGGTTATTACTTCAGCTCCAGTTGCCATACGCTTCCTTTTAGTTTTGAAGCTGGTACCTGCTTTTATTCTCAATAATAGTAGATCTTCGAAGCTGATAATCCTGTTTTCTAGAATTTGAACTGTGGGCTTCCTGATGTTCACTGAGCTAGTTGATTCATAACTGAGCTGGTTGAAAGAGTTACGACCACTACTATATTCTTTTGTCGAATTTTGTGGGAAATCCGAAAATATAGGATGACTAATATTTAGAGTCAAGTCGATGCTTTTTAAAGAGAGAGCTAGCAACGAGTCCGGCTTGTATTTAGGTGGCTTTTGATTAGTAGGATCTTTGATAATCTTCGTAGCATCACATGTTGCTTTATGTTTCCATTCTTGCAGAAGAACTTGGTTGAACTTATCTTCTGGGATAGCATTTTTATTAAGAGGGTATATCCCCGCTTTTCGAAAACCAGCTGCACATATAGCCGGGTCCAATCCACCCCAAATTTGTCCAAGCATTTTCGCAAAATCTTTTTTTGGCAACGACTTTCCGATGTTCAACCTCTGCCACTTTACAATGGCAACGTCCCATTTATCTTTTAAAGATTTATTTACAGCCAAATCTAGTGGCTGTAAAAGATGGCTGGTGTGTGGAGGTATTTTTAAAATTGTAATATCAGCTTCTCTAGCTTTTTTAATAAGGTTTATACCAACATGTGTTGCGTGTCCGTCATATATCAAAAGGATGGGACGTTTTGGTCCTACTGTTTTTAAAAACACTTTTTCGAAAAAGTTTTCGAAAACCGCTGTCTCCATCCAGCCATTACTGGTTGCAGCATATGCTGTCCCAGGATACCCGTCGTCTGTTGTCCATTCGTCCCACACATTTTTCCCCTTGAATACAATTACCGGTGGAGTTTTTTCTCCAAGAGCGTTACAGCCTAATAGGACGGTGGTATTATCCTTTCCAGGAGAAGCGATTATTCTCGTCGATGTAAATCCTTTAATTCCAACTACTTTTGACTTAGAAGGATCTTTTGAAAAGCTTGTTTCATCGACATTCCATATATGAGATGGTTTGTCTAGTAATTTGAGTTCTGTGAGTGTTTGTTCTAGCAAATCAAAGTAGGGATATATAATAAATGGGCTACATGCCTGTTTTCTTGCATATTCCACCGGCTGCGGCTTCTTAATTGATAGATTATGCCTTTTTTTAAATGAAAGAAACCAATCTTCCCCGGGCACGCCATTTTTAAACGGATTTTTGATGTCATTTTCCGACACATACTGGCCCACTGTCTCTAATATTTCTTTCCTTGTCAGTCCAAAACCATGCTTCTCCATGTCACGCAGGTTTCTTACAAGATCTTCTTCTACTTCCCGAGATAAGATAGTAGCTCGCCCCAAAGTATTTGATTTGAGGCCTTTACGATCATATACCTGAAAATAATAGTACATTACTGACCAGGTCTGTAATTAATGACATAGTTTGCAGCCCGGTCATGATGGCCAAGAGCGCAACGTAGTGCAGGATCAGGCCATCACAACTCGGTCAGCATTGTAGCCAGCTAGCTCTTGGTGGACAAGGTGAATTGAAGATCAAGTCCATGATAAGTTGGGTGCAATGCTGACCGCGCGTGATGGCGTGGACATTTGAAAATAATAATTTAGCGTGTTTTAAAAAACGATTCTAATTTAAATTCTAGCCTAATATAGTGGTCGGTCCATAATTGGCGGTGAAATACATAAACAACGACATACATACATTAAAAAATGCATATAGTTGAACATAATTATAACCTCCTTCTTTTTTGAAATTTTGAAGTCAGTTTGAAATACAAATAAAAAAATCGAAATAGGTGCAAAAAAGCCAAACAAGTCCATCTACATAATACAAATTAAGTCCAATGCAAAACTAGCCCTAAAAAGTCAACAGAGGTAACTTACTCGATTTATTATGGTAGGTCTAGGTATTCCATAATGCTTAGAGGCCTCATAACCCGACAGTTTCCCACTTTTCACTGCTCTAACAGCCTCTAATAACTTTTCACGTGGGTAGGACGCAATATTCGTTTTCCGCACATAATTTCTGGGCATTTTGTATGTTTCTGTAATCAAAATCAAGAATGAATATACCTTATACTATAATTAAATTATTAATATAACTAGTACTAGTTTCTGCCCGCAGCTTCGCAGGTTTATTTTCAGCACCTAAATAAATATAAAATATAAGCCTATTATCTAAGTTAGGATATGTTCTAAATATATATAATTTCATATTGATCTGTTTAGTAGTTTTGAAGATCAACGATAAGAAATAAAATTCACATTTCACAAACTTTCGGCTTTAGGTATAATAATATTAAATAGTAGGATTATATTTTCATTTGAGTAATTTGTCGCGTTACAGTAAGACATTAGTGATTATTTATTCATTATTAGTGTAGCAAGAACCAAAATTTACATTCATTTAAAATGTTTGTGACTTCTGATAACGGGAAAGAGAAACATATGTTTCCCTTTCCCGGCCACGGCAGTTCCTCTTTCCCCACTTAGTGATTTTTTGGTTATGTTTCTAAGCACATGTTTTTTTCATATTAATAGTTATTATTCTAAATTTTTCTATGCAAAATATCAAAAATTAGGTATTAAACAACACTTACCCTCATTGACATCTTACTTGAAAACGTGTTCTTCTATAGTAAATCACCACTCACAAAATATGCCTCGCACTCGTGTTTTCGTAGAGTGACAACTAAATTTTTGTTTGTGTCATGGCCGCGCAACCGTGCGGCTTAGCGACATCTGTGTTTTTTTTTTGGAATTAATGCATTGTTCTGTTTTACCGACAGGGTAACCTTAGAGCTACAGTCTACTGTGTTTGATTTACAACTACCTGTTTCTCTTCCCCCATAGTTCCTCTAACCCCACCTAACCTTATATCTTTATACTATTTTTAAAATAAATTGTCGTAGTTTTTTGTATATTGGTAAAATTGTTGACAAATAGTTTTTTTTAAGATAAAATATATTTTTAGCCAGTGAAAATACTAAAATGGCATATGCCTTCCTGATATGACTTAATACCTACTATTTAAATATGTGCGCTGTTGGCGTAACTCAAATAAATAAATACACTAACACTATAGAGAACTATCTTTTTAAGTAAAATACAAGACTTTTCACTAAAGTTATTTTATACAATGTTTTTATTATTCAAATGTATTGTGATAATTGGTGTTTGGAGATTTATTGTAAAATATTTTATATCGACTGTTTCTGGTAATAAAGGCTTGGTAATTTGGCATCCTATTTACTTGTTTTATTTAGGCCTACATTCATTTAGGGTAGATCAATGTCAGTTATTTGTCTATACCTACCTTGTAAACTTTAAAAAAGAACGCGACATATCATACAGTATATTTATTGAGGTAGGTAGGTAGTTACTTCTACTTAAAACACTTGAAAAAAAGCCGAGAACCATTTCAGTTAAAAAAAAAGATTATTGCTTTAGTGTTTATTATTTTGGTGTGTCTAAAATTTTTTTAGCGTATTTAACATTATTTTAGTGTTTCTAGCAATTTTTTAAAATATGTTTTGGCAGGTTAATTATTGCACGTGTCTGTCAAGAAGTTTGTGTAAGAAATTTTTTGTACGTGGGCTTTTCCGGGACTACCGTTATTTTAGCAAGGCCCACTAAGTGATGATTGTACAAAAAAATATGTTTACAAAATTGGCTAAGTATAGTGAAAATAAGTTATTTTTTTGAAGGGATTGCATTTAAACTCTTGTTCTTGATGAACAGTTATCCAATGTTGAGACAAAAAATAGATAAGAAAGGATTAGGCGAACGAAGCCAAACCTTAGGTTAATCTATTCACCTACTTGCTATAATGTAGCATTAAATTACAACAAACATTCACATTAATTATTAAATTAACATAGCAAGTATAGTTTAATAGAAAAACTACATTCAGCTCCGAGTATATTTCCTGTATTTGCAAACCAATATATCTGCCAGGACAAATAAACAATAAACTGAAACCTGAAACCATAATTGAAACACGTGATTAAAAAATTGTCGACAAAAATCACCATTGGCCAGAAATATGTCTTTACTGCGCATGTGTATCCTAAGCCCGCCCAGGAGGATAAGGGACAGGGGATGATAAGCTCCAGGCTGGTATAAATAGAGGAGCTCCGTTCTCCAGGCTCCACTTCGAGTTCCATCGCGACTGCAGCATTAGCTAGCAAAACTCTCTCGGTTTGAGCTATAGCCTGATTTTTCAAATGGAGGAACACATTCGGTTAAAGCTGAAACTCGGTGAAAGTTCAAAAACAAAAGTGAGAAAAGGCAAGAAGTCAAATAAAACGGAAGAAGAAAAACCAGAAGAACCAAACAAAGCTAAAGAAACAAAAGCTTTGCCAGACGAGGCGAAGACAAAAGCCGAGAAAAAACAAGAACAAAGGAAACAAGCCAAGAAAATAAACGAAAATTTTTTTTCGCTGACAAATGCCAAAAAAGAGAAAAAGCTAGAAAAAAAGTCAAAAAAATCTGAGGAGAGCAAGCGAGATGACTCCACTTCGCAAGAGAAAGCTGAAGAAGAAATGGAACAGCCGAAGCGAGGCAAGGGTTCAAACAAAGAAACGCTGCTAGAAAATCCGAAGCGAGCGAGAAAGACCAGATCTTCCTCAGAACAGGCCGAACAGAAAGAGGAGCAGCCAGGAACAAGCTCGAGGGCGTCCAATCGAGTAAAAATGTAAGTACCTACCTATTTAAATAGGTACACTTTGTAAACTTGCACAACAATAGCTGTTATCTGAATAAAATAATTTAAACGTGATTATCGGTTTAATAAAAAAAATTGTAACCAAAAACAAATTGTGATACATAAAACTTATTTAACTAGGAGCTAGTTTTTTTAATAGCGATTTTTTAAATTAGATATACCTATATTATTTTATGTACTAACTTATTATTGGTTGTGCAAGTAAATAAAGTGATGTATTCTTTTATTATAATGTATTTTGTGACTACGATGCGAATGGCCTCGCTGCATTTTTTACAACATCGCCCAGGCATCGCTGAGTGTAAAATAATTTAGAATTCGCAAAGGCTTAAAATAAATTTGGAATACCAACCATAACTGCTAAACTCGACAAATTTATAATACAATCGCGTCAGCAATTCCATATTGTAAAAAATCACACTTAAATTATTACGCATTAAATATTTTGCTCACTAAAATGTTTAAAAAATCACACCACAAAAAATATGTTTTTTTATGTCCGAAAAAAAAACAACACACTATTACGCATTAAATATTTTACGCACTAAAACTGACACCACAAAAATAATATAATTTTGATTCCGTGTTAAATATAAATAACATAACTGTTTGAGACCAAAAAATAAGTCGCGCGTTTTCCAAGTTCGCGAAATTCCTACAAATCGGAACGTGCTTTGTCCTTGCTACCAAATGCCAGACTGAGAGGGCGCGGGAAGGAGAGCAAAAGTTCCCCTACGGGGTTCGTTCGAATTTCAAATAACGTGAAACGGGTAATATGTTTTGTCTGTGTCTTCACTGTGTTCAGCCTTCAGTCACAGAATAATTATTCGTGTTCAGGTGGTGTTCAGATATCGGACCAACGAGTTTGCATTATTTTTAAATTACGAACACGGTGGGTGCCACAGAGTTTGGTGGTGGGCACAGACTAGTAGGTAGGTTATATGTATGGTGGCGGGTGCTCAGAAATCAAAATAATTCAACCTTTTTGTGATTAACTTTTCATCGCTTGAGAAAATCAAAGACATTTTCGCGAATAACAATTATTGGCAATTGGCATAACCTATAGTAGTTCTCGCAAAGCGGTTTTTAAATTTTTATAGTTATTTTTTAATAAATACTTATATAACTGCTCTATTTTTTTATTTGAGAAAAAATCCTTTTTTTTATCTTACTTTAATTACATAACACGGATAATAAGCAAATTACATTTAAGAAATAGACAATTCACAATAAAAACATTAATTAATTGTTATGTAGGCAAAAATAGTAATAAAAACGAAAAATAAACATACTAGTCATACATCCATCAAAACTTCAAGAATTCCAACTTATTTACAGCAAATCCATCCACATACCTATAAGTAAGTCACAGTGAGAACTAGCGTTCAGGAGAGCGTTGAGCACGGCGAGAATGCGTGGGATAGGCTGGTGACGCGGCTCGCGCACAGAAAGACACGGCGGCACTGCGAATAAACTATGTTTCCAACCCTAGATCGAGGTCGTCAAAGAAACGACACAACTAAGGCCTGACGCGTCTATTTTACCGTGAAAAATCGTGCAGGCCGTGGATAACTGGTCAACGGCCAGCCGTGTTTCCAGCGAGTTGCACCCGAGGCAACTTTGCAAGAATTTAGTGCAAATAGCGATAGTAGCAGTATCGGTGAACTTGTAAAGTTATACCTAGGTAATTCAAATTCATTATAATTTATTTGCAATGATTTTCGTTGCAATAGTTCGGGTATAATACCTTTTTTTTTAACGTGGGGAAATCCACATGGATGCCATTCCATTACGGGGTAACAGAATGATGATTATGCCGCGGGTATAATACCTAAATCAACAGTTCTTATGTCGTTCGCAAAACAGTTCTAAGATCAACCATGTTCTAATATTTAGAACATTACTATTACATTTATTAGAGATTAAGTAAATCAGATAAAATTTGTACCTACCTAAGTATTTATGTCAAATAAATAAATCTATTATATTTTTACTTATTATTCCGACGTTTTCTCGCAATGTTAAATAAAAACATTGATTTGATTTTAAAATAATATACATAAATGAATACTTTCTCTATTTCAGACATAGGTCAATGTTCTAATAGCGGACCACGTACCAAAAACTGACCAAAACACTATTAACATCCTATTGTAAGAAATTCTTAGCACATTTAGTAGCAATAATTCACCAAGCATCACGGCAACACTGCTAAATGGTACAGTAATGGTACATTGCACGGTCAGGCTTTGGACCTGGCTGGTCATCTATTGGTATAAAATATATTTTTTAATAAATATTATTGCATACCTAAAAAGATAATTGAATTTAGTAATAATATTGTATGTCATTTAGTAAAGTAAATGTCACACAAACATATGCTTCATAAAAAAATGGTTTAATGTATAAATAAGCAGACTATATGGATAAGTAGCTTAGAAATCTCTTAAATGGTCCACTATTGCAACATTGACCCTAGTCCCTATTTTACAAATACTTATATTGAGATACAAAAATAAATTTAAATTATAAAGCAGTCATAGTAATATCTCACGATAAAAGTGGCAATACCTAAATAAAATGGGTAATAAGTAAATACAAATCGTCACAATAATATTTTACAGACCCTATCAAATATAAGTAGCAAATATGGACCAAATCGATCGGCTCTTACGCGCACAATGTCAACGGTGCGAGCACGGGCATGGCGTAGCATCGAGGTTGTTCGTTTCAGGATAGCTAGAAAGCAATCAACGCGAGCATCGGCAAACATGGCCAACGCGCTGCAGTTCCTTGGCAGCCCCAATAACATCCGGATTGCGCTTACTTGCACGCGTAGGGCGTTGATTGCCGGCTACGTACAGTTTACCCATACCGTAAACGTATAAAAACACTGACAATGCCTTATAATTTATAAATAACTATTTGACAGCTACATATTTCACCTGACAGCCAACGCCCTACGTTCAACTTCTTCGTATGAGCTGTGACTACTGAAAACAGCCGGGACCAACATCTTAACGTGGCTTTCGAAGCACGAGCTCAGATCTAAATGCCACTAAACGGTCACCCATCCAAGTACTGACTGTGTAGGAGTGTTGCTTAACTTAAATTATTGGTTGAGAACAACGGAGTTGTTCACGTCACGCCACGAGCGCTTCTACGCTCTACTACGTTATCCAGTGGTCCAGGTGGGTATGTTTTGATACGTAAAATTTTTTCAGACGTCAAGTATCACGATTCAAGTATAGAAGATGGTTTGTGGAACGATGTAGGGATTGAAGGAGCTGATCAAGGGTACCCATACCCATGTGATCATTTTAAGCATTTTATATCATATATCTTTTGCAAGAAAGCAAGGAATTAATTTAATTTTAATTTATTATTATAAGTTACTATGAAAAGTGTCATGGTTTTTTAGATAAGGTGGATGCACCAATCCCAAACCAGCTAATACAATATTTTGACTTTGAGTAGCTGTAATTCTTACAAATTTTGCCGGAAGATTGTGGTAATATGCTATTTGATTATAGACAAAAAAGGGCCATAAATCATTACACCATAAGTTTTTTAGATTTCTCATAATTCATGGAAAAACCTCAAAAACCCCATTTTGTTCCTAAGTTTGACCAGCATGAGCCATAAATTGACCAAGATTGAACAAGTAGTTTACCCAATATTTATTGAGTTTTTCTACAAAACGCTAAAATTATAAATAATTTCTTTTTAAATTTTAAGTTAATTGTTATTAGGATCTTTTCAGCACATTTGAACCTACTTAGGTAATTGGTATCTGAACTAAAACAAATTTTATCATGAGTGTCATTTAACAGCTTACATAAATTATAATTTCTTGATTTTATATCGTTTGGCTTTTGGAGTAAAAACTTACGCAAAAAAAGCCGTACCCATTAATAGATTTAGTCAATTGTGTATTATGAAAAAAAAAATATCACAATAATACTATAGATTACACAATAAAACCAGTCAATGGTCAACTTAAAGAACACTATGAGTGTTCATGGGGTGTAAGGGGTTCCAAACACCATCAAACGGAATCCAAGCCAACCTCACCGGCCCGTGGGCCCCCAGTCCCCGGCCGCTCCGCTATTCCTGGCTCTGGTAGCGGTCACGGTAACGGCGGAGCAGGGGGTGCTAACAATCACCGGCAGAGGTTGTGCTACCAACCCCCGCGATCTTTGGCCCTGGCAACATTTAACGCACGCACACTGAGGACCGACGAGAAGCTGATAGAGCTGGAAGAAGTAGTCGATAAGTTGCGCTGGGACATCATAGGATTATCGGAAGTACGAAGAAAGGGGGAGGATACGATAATTCTAAATTCCGGCAACTTATTCTACTACCGGGAGGGTGATCAGCTATCTCAACACTGTGTCGGGTTTCTCGTCCATAAATCCCTCGTCAACAACATTGTTAAGATCGAGAGCGTTTCGAACAGGGTGATATACCTTATACTCAGAATCACAGAACGGTATTCTTTGAAGGTCATACAGGTATACGCACCGCACTCGAAACGCCCAGACGATGAAGTGGAGGCTATGTATGATGACATCACGAATGCCATACGTGCCTCGAAAACACACTTTACGGTTGTGATGGGGGATTTCAACGCGCGACTAGGCATGAGGAACGGCGATGAATTGAGTGTGGGGAAATTCGGATTTGGGCAACGAAACCCAAGACGTCAGCGTTTAGCCGACTTCATGGAGAAGGAGGGACTCTTCGCGATGAACTCCTTCTTCAAGAAGCCGCCGTCCAGGAAATGGACTTGGCTACACCCCGGAGGTTACAAAAGCGCAAAAAACAATTTCCCGAACGCTGCCCGTTCGGGAAATTGCGGCATATCTTCTCGTCACAGATACCACAAAGCCTCAAGACAAAAGTCTTCAATCAGTGCCAGTGATGACTTATGGTACTGAAACTTGGTCGCTAACTGGCCTCATACACAAGCTCAAAGTCGCACAGCGGGCTATGCAGAGAGCTATGCTCGGAGTCTCTCTGCGTGATAGAATTCGAAATGAGGAGATCCGTAAGAGAACCAGGGTAACCGACATAGCTCTCAAAATCAGCAAATTGAAGTGGCAGTGGGCAGGCCATATAGCTCGTAGAACCAATAACCCTTGAGGAATAAAGGTTCTCGAATGGCGACCGCGAACTGGGAGACGAAGTGTGGGGAGACCCCCCACCAGATGGACCGATGACATCGTCAAGATTGCAGGTAATCGGTGGATGGAGAGGGCTCAAGACCGTTCTTCGTGGAATTCCTTGGGGGAGACCTATGTGTATGTATAGGTTGTTGATGATGATGATGCTGATGATGAGTGTTCGTATCCCAAACCACTGGTAAAAATACTGGAAAAGATAGAAATCGTCAATTTAGTTTACACTACACTTCAATATATCGTTTTTATTTAACGATTATCGATATTCGTTGAAATATAATCAAGATATAAATTAAAGATAACCAGTACTTGACCACATGGTCAGTCAAAGGTACCCCATACAACAATTGGTAATTTTTTTGTAAATTTTAATCATAAATTGAAAACCGTGCATCATATAAAAAAGAACAAACTATTTTAAACTGGGCAAATTGACCCCTTTCATATGATATACCACTCGACCTTGTCGCACCAGTTTGAAATTTTGATATTTCTTATTTTGGACCCTTTGATATAAACGAAAACGAAAATATTTTTCTACTTGCAATCTTATTCAATTAGTGCATTTGAAATCAATACCAAATTTCAAGTTGGTAGCTTATGTAGTTCCTGAAACCGGTCGAGCGTTCCTTGGACACGACGAACGGACACAGCGGCACCTTAGGGGTTCGTTCGAACGGTTCGGTAACGGCACCCTAAAAATGTTAGATTTTCTTAAAAAAACAATAAATTATGCTTATCTCAGTTGACATTTCATAGAGGGTTCCTAACAGTAAGGCGGCTGGATAGGCACAAACTTCAAACTTCAAAAATTCTTTATTCATTTAGAAACTTACGTAACTTAGGAACGCTTTGAATAGTCATTTTTTACTTCCAATTCGTAACGCAACTAAACAGAGAAGAATTGGCAAGAAACTTTTTTTATTTACCGACTTCAAAAAAAGGAAGAGGTTCTCAATTCGGTTGTATTTTTTTTTTGTTATGTTTATTAGCTCATAACTCTGTCATTTATGAACCGATTTGGAAAATTCTTTTTTCGTTGGAAAGGGTATACTTCCCAATTGGTGCCATATAAAGTTTAAGAAAAAATATCAACCCTAAGGGTGAGAAAATTGGGAATTAACCTTTTTTGGGCTCGAATTTTATTATTGTTTTATGTTTCTTACCTCATAACTCCGTAATTTATGAACCGATTTAGAAAATTCTTTTGTCTTTGTGTAGGGTATACTTTGCAATTGGTCCGATATAAATTTGAAGTAAAAATACCAACTGAACAAGAGAAAACTGGGAATGAAAATTTTATGGGCTCATATTTTATTCGTTTTTTTATGTTTGTCACCTCATAACTCCGTCATTTATGAACCGTTTTAAAAAGTCTTCGTTTTTTGTATAGGGTATACTTTTTAATTGGTCTCTTAAAAATTCTAAGAAAAAATATCAACTCTAAAGGTTAAAAAACGGGGACTAAGTTCTTACGGGCTCGAATTTTATTCATCTTTATGTTTATTATCTCATAAATCCGTCATATAAAAACCAATTTGGAAAATTCTTTTTCGTTGTGTTTTTCGGGGGTAAGACAATAGGGAATAAAATTTCTATGAGCTCGAATTTTATTTATAGTTTTAGTAATCGTCTTAAAGTCAGATTCACTAAAACTTCGGAAATAAACAATATTTTAAAATAAAAAAAAAACGGATTCAAAATCATTTATTGAAAAACCTGTTAAACTGAAAAGTTAAAAATAATTGCTTATTTTTTGGTTCATCCACCTTTTTTCTATAAATTTATCCCTTACAATCTATGCGTTTACCACATAGGTAGATAATAGAAAAAAGGTGGATTTGTCATCTAAGTAATTAGAAATACAGTAAGCTTTATTACAGTGATCACGTTTAAGAACATATTTACAGATAAATTAAGCACGTCATTTGGAATTATGTTACAAAAACGCACAGATTGCCTATTAAAAGATTGATTAAGTTTATGGAGCCTTACAGTAGGAACAGCTAGTTTATCTTTATTTCTAGTTTTAAAATGATCATTGTCATGTTTGAAATTGGTATGTTTTCGGACATATATTAAGTTTTTATATTTATGTATTGGCACGGAACTGTCATCCAAGCTTATATCTCTGACGAGAATGACACTGGAACGCTCTGCATCCAAGCTAGTATCTCTGACGAGAATGACACGTGAACACTCTGCAAGTGTTCTTAAGATCCAAAAAACTTAATGTATGTCCGAAAACATATTAACATGTTCAAGAAAAATAGCGACTATCATAATGTTAACACTAGAAATAAAGATAAACTAGCTGTTCCTACTGTAAGGCTCCATAAAGTTAGTCAATCTTTTAAAGGGATGTCTGTACGATTTTTTAACAAAATCCCAAATGATGTGATTGATCTATCTGTAAATAAATTCAAAAATGTTGTTAAACGTAATCTATGTAATAAAGCTTATTATAAAATATCTGATTATTTAGATGACAAAAAAGCTTGGGATGAAACTGCCTCCAACTCCATCAAAAACAATGTAATAGATATTAAGTACAATGACGTTAAAAAAATATAAGCCAAGCAGAGTTTCTTGCCAATTCTTCTCTGTTTGGTCACGTTACGAATTGGTGGTAAATTAAAAAAATGACGTTTCAAAGTGTACTATACAGTTCCTACTGAATAAATGAATTTTGAATTTTGAATTTTGAGTCAGATACCTCAGATCCCTTCAGAACATTTAACGGACTCCGACAGGGTGATGATCTCTCCTGTTTGCTTTTTAATATAGCACTTGACAAATGCATACGGGACTCAAACATCGAAACGTACGGAACAATTTTGTTAAAATCCGTTCAAGTCTTGGGTTATGCGGATGACTTAAACTTGATTGGTCGTACTGTCTCAGCCATGAAGAATGCTTTCCTTGTCTTGGAAGCTTCGTCATAAAGCGCCGGCTTACAGGTGAACATGGCAAGACAAAATACATGAGAGCCTCCAGAGACCAAGCCAAGCCGCTACAGCCACACATAAACATTGGCAACAACATCTTCGATACTGTAAGTGAATCGTCTACCTTGGCTCCCTAATAACTTACAAGAACAAAGTGACAATAGAAATCAAGAGAAGAATCTTTGCTGCTAATAAAATGTTACTTTGGCCTGCTCAAGTATTTCCGTTCTGCTCCCCAGAAAAACTAAAATCCTACTATGGTGTTTACTTATGGTTCGGAATGCCGGGTATTGAGCAAAAATGACGAGCATAGCTCAGACTAACGAGGAGCATAGCTTGAAAGTGTTTGAAACGAAAATACTGAGGCGTATCTATGGCGCTGTGCTGGATGGTGAATGTTGGAAAATCAGATATAACCACGAATTTTACAATATGTTCCAGGAGCCGGATGTTGTAAATTGTAAAGTTTATTAAAGTAGGCCGTCTCCGATGGGCTGGCCATGATGAACGTACCACACCACAAAAGTTACGCTTGCACAGTCTCTTTTACATCCTATTTTAGACTATGCCGATGTCAGTCTTCCAGATCTCTCAGAAGAACAACTCAACCAGCTTGAGCGCCTCCAAAATCTTTGTATACGATTCATATTTGGCTTGCGCAAATATGATCATGTTTCCGAGTTTCGCACTAAGCTCAAGTGGCTCCCAATCCGACTTCGCCGTGATGCTCATATCCTTGCCCTTTTATATAAAATTTTGTTTTTCCCAACCTCCCCTCCCTATCTTAAAGATAGTTTTGAATTTCTACACCAGTCGAATTCCCGTAATCTGCGCTCGTCCGCTACTCTTCAACTAAAAACTCCAACCCATAAAAGTAGATTCTACAGCAAATCTTTCACTGTGTCTGCTGTCCGACTATGGAACGATCTGCCTGTTCCTGTGAGACATGCTAAGTCACTAGCAATATTTAAAAATGAGGTCTACAAATTATATTTCGCAAGATCGCTCATATAAAACTTAATTTTATCCTTGTATATATAGTAGGTAGTAAGATTATATTTTAAGCGCTTAAGGTATCTATTTATGAATCTTAGTTATTTATGTACGTATAAATTTTATTATTATCTTTAATATTTAAAAAGTTCATATCATATATATAGTATGTGTTTATCCATAGGTGCATATTTAATTTATTGGTTATTTTTAATATAATATTGTTACACCGCTTCCCCTCTCGTTCTATACAATCCAGTCCATCCAAAGGTTGCCTGGAAGAGATCGCTTTTAGCGATAAGGCCGCCCATTGTACAACGGCGGATTAATTTTATAGTTTAATTAGTTAATTTAAATACTTGTAATTGTTTCTGGTGTACAATAAAGAGTTATCTATCTATCTAACGTATTTCGGACGCCAGAATACCAAAACATCTTCTAAAGAGCAAACCCGACGGTCAAAGGCCTCGTGGCAGACCCAAACTTAGGTGGCTAGACGGCCTAGAGCAAGATTTAAAAGTGATTGGAGCGAAAAAGCCCAAGATAGACCCGGCTGGAGAAATTTACTTGCCCAGACCAAGGCCCACCCGCGGCTGTAGCGCCTTAGATGATGATGACAGAACTGTCTTAATATTTATTTTTTTAAACTTAGTTTGAAGTGATTCTCTGGGGCCAACATTAGGTATAAATTGCACGAATAGCTCTCTTCTGCAACACAAATATGGTGTTGATATCTGCAGCTGTTCTGATATCATCATCTGTTTGTTGTAGGGGAATTACAACAAAATGTCGTAGGTACGACATAATGCTGTGGTAGTAGCTGAAACAAACCAGTATAGCTGTTTCTACGTCAGTTGACTGATTCTTTTGACGTATGCTTCAGAACTGAGTCTGTTTGGTTTAATCTCGTTATGTCATACAATACAATACAAATACATGACGAATTAAAACACAACAGCGCTAGTCAGAGTAATAAACAAATCACGACTCGCTCCGCTCGCCGACTTCCTTTTTTTTACGTCAGTTGTTGTAGTGACCTAGGTGTTTAAAAAAAAAAATCGACCGTTTTCCTTTGTCTTGTTTATTTTGTGTCCCAAAAATTTCGCGGCTCGCTGCGCTCGCTGATTTTATTTTTATGATATGGAAAGAAACTATAGTATACACTGAGAAGCCAACCTTAACTTCATATATGCCGGAACGCGAGATAGATTTTCTATTGTGTCTTAATAATGGTAATAGCCGCAAGGGTGGTAGGCTAGGCAGAAAAAGTTGGCAAACCTATGGAAGTCAAGGCCCCACATAGGTTAAGACAAAAATTTAGGGGCACAGTTATAGAAGCTCGCATCGAGCGCATAAAATGCTATTTACGGCACTGACTGTGTCCATAAAAAAAAACAAGAAATAGAATGCTGTCATGAGGATCATTCATGTTTTTGTTATGCAGATTTGTAGCTATAAAAACCAATAAATACTGTGTTCCTGTTTTTATAATAGTATCAAAAATTACCAATATACTGAGGGGGGCTCGCTTCGCTCGCCAATTTCGTTACTGATGTTTGCTTATATAATTTTCAATAAATATATAAAAAAATCGCAGTTTCTTTTGTCATGTTTCGTTTATAATCATAATTAATATTATTTTACCTAGGTACTGACATATTTTCTTGAAAATTTCGTGGTTCGCTCCGTTCGCCGAATTCGTTTTCTTCACTGCCTGTTGCATGGTACCGTACCGTAGTAAGAAATAATAGTTTTTTTCTCTAAGAACGAATTATCTGGCAATTGGGTAAATAAACATTGCCAAACACAAAAATTGCCCCGTCCTAAACAAAATCCTGTATCCGCACCTGGATGATAGCAAATGACGAACTGGCTGACATGCAAGGCAGAGCCTAAACTGCTGGACCTAGAAACTCCTAAAGGGGTGAAAAGGGGTAAAAAAGTTTTTATGTAAAGATAGTAACTTGAAACTTAGTATATGTAGTTCCATCAAAATTATGCAGATTGTCACTAATACATGCTTTCTTAGATATTGTAAAATTTTGTAAGTAAAATTTTAAGGGGTTGAAAAGGGGTAAAAGGGGATATAAGCTTAAAACACGATATACGTATTATTCCTTGCATAAAAAAATATTTTGCCATTCGAGGCGGGTGCAATGTGATGTAAAAGTAATTGGAAAACCTAACGCGTGGTGCGATTTATATGAAACTTCGTCAAAATACTTTAAACATACCGGGTTTTTCAAAAAAACTAGGGAACATTTTTAATGCATGGTTAGAATCTATTAGAACATGCTTTTTTTTATTAAAAATTATAATATATTTGAAAATTGTCAAAAGTCACCCCAGGGGGTAAAACGGGATAAGAACTTTTGTAAGAAAATCATATTCCTTAAAGTTCGAAACTTAAAAATGCTGCAAGTAGGTACCTTATATTAAGACGATATGAAGCTACCTTTAAGAGGGTGCTATGGTTTGTAAAAGTTTGTTTAGGGATTTTCAAATTTTTTCTCTTCACTACAAATGGTCATGGATCTACCCTTTAAACGGAGTATAATGGTGTTATAAAGTTTGTACAGGGAAACTTTTCAACGCATAGTTTGATTTGTTCGAATCTTAGGTTCATTATTCTTCATGTACTATCCCCAAACGGGGTGCAATAGTGTTATTTAATATTAAACCTTTTTAAGGCGTGGTGCGATTTGCTTTGTGAACTGGACTCCCGACTTTTGGAAAAAGGTTTTTTATCGTTATCGATTTTGGTATATAGCTGATAGTAGTAACAATTTATGTTCAAATAAGAACTTCTAAAATTCAGTGTCCACAAAACGGGGTTATGACTTTTGTATAAAGTCCTCTATTTTTTCGAAAATATATTGGAAAATATATAAATATATATCGAAAATATATTAAATTTCCTAAATATTTTTGACTTTAATTACTTAGAAAAGCGTTTATTGTGTGTTTTATGAGATTAAAACTACACATTAAAATTTTCCCTAAAAAAACTTTGATACCCCATACAACCCTTTCCTAAGATATATTTTCAAAAACCTGGTATGCAGTATTTTATTATTTTGTATTGAAACTGTTCTGACGAAGTTTCAAGAAATCCACCCCACGTGTTAAGATTTTCCCATACATACTTTAACACCTTATTGCACCCTCCTCAATAAGTATTTCAAATTTTCAATAATATCAATCTTCATAAATTGTACAGAATAAAACATAAACCATTTTTCAAGTTTCTAAGTTCAAGGATTACGAATTTTCATACAAACTTTTGTTCCCCTTTCAACCCCTTGGGGTGTGAATTTTCAAAAATAGTTTCTTAGTGAGCACCTGTGCCCTACAATGACTGCCTATACCAAATGTCAAATCTCTACGTACTGTAGTTTCTGAGATTTCGTGATAAGTGTGTCAGTGAGTCAGTGAATGAACTTCTTTTATATATATAGAAGAAGATCACCTCATAATTAAGCCTTATATTTGATAACCTAGCAAAAGTAGAAACTTGTCATTTCACGCTTCCAATAAATTAGGGGAGTTGGTACACGGTGGATCATTTTTTTAGGGAGCACAGTGGATCGATCCCATGTGTACCCCGACTGTTTTTATATCTACCCTATTATTTGTAAATTATAGGTGCATACTATAAACAAACATTATTATTGCAGGTTGCCTCGAACAAAAAAACAGAAAAATATGAAAAAAATATCCGAAGATGACATGTGAGCAGCTAAAACAGACATTATATCAAGTATTGTTAATTTTTAACAGTTGATAATTAATAAGAACAACTTAATGATGAATAGTAGTATCAACAAAATACTTGTTTCCATAAACTTACTAATAACTTTAAGACTTTTATGTTATCTAATTTTGACACCTAGTGCGACATATAGATCTAAATGTTGATTTTTACTCCTGAAAGAAAAATACTAGATATGATTTTATAAATAAAAATGTTGATTACATTAAACTCGTATTTCTTTCAGTTACCCATTATTAGAAAAACATACAAAAAATTAGCGCAAAAAAAAGTTTATCTTGATTTACTGGGTACATAAGTAGGTTTCATAGAGATTGAAGGCAAAATTTGCATGATTAACTGTGTACTTAAGCAAGATTCACTGTATACATCCCCCCGTACGCAGTGGATGAAATATATGTATTAAAAAAACTATGAGTATCTCCGAAACTACGGAGTTAGGAAGTCCGATGTCTATATAAACAAAATGGAGCCACTGAATCTACTTATTATTAAGTCAAAGTTTTACTTGGATAGCATTATTGGTTAGGCAGCTACAGCTTTGAAAAAAATGAGCCACTGATTCCACTGACCCTACTTAGGTAACATATTGTCGTAAGAACGACCTATTTACTCTAGCTAATCTAGTTTTTAGACAAGCAAAACAATCGTCACCCCTGTTAACCCCTCCACTTAGGGGTTGAATTACCAAAAATATTATTTCTTATTAGGTGGTTTTGCTTTAAAAGGACACTCTAAATTTTAGCCTTGTATCTTTAGCGGTTAAGGTTGTGCGTTGAGTCCAGAAAAAAGCCCCCTCTTTTATATACAAATAAAGGCTATAGTTAACTCCAAATAACTTTAAAACCACACAAGCTAGTTCTTTAAATTAAAAAGTACCTGAAAGAAAATGTAATTACGCATAAAATAACTTACAGTTTGATTTAAAATAACAATTTATTGATTTGATTTGTCAAAATAAAATAATTAACTTCTTGACAGTTTCGTATTAAAAGACGTGACCACCTCATACTTAAGTACCTTGTGTTGCCTCCATCTATGGGTTCTTATTAAGGTTTGTGTGCGATCAGGTATACTGAAAACTAAGTTCCTCAAGCGGTGTTAGGTAAATTCTCCCATTCTTCAATGAGGGCTTTAAGACAGGAGGTGTGACAAGGGTGGTGGAATTCATTTCCTTATTTATTTTTATTTAGCTGGCCAGACTATGAGATCGATACCGACTTCTTCAATGTATCGTCTCACAGATAATGCAGTGTGAGGGCGATCATTAACTTTCATAAGTATTGAATCATCGCCCATGTTTAATGGATTTCCAATATGTCCTTTCTGCATTCAGGTTCCCATTTTTCAATGAAAACTAGGTCTGTTCGTCCTTTTGAACAAATGCCGTGCCGTATAGGCCATACGTGGAGAGAGCAACCACCATAAGAAACCATTTCTTTAAATCATGCCCGAGCAAAACGTTTCTCCAAACCGTCGATCCACCCTGTCCTGTCACTTTGATATAGTGCAAATCTTGACTCGCCGTAAACAATACAGGTGTCCAATATTCTTCACCCCAAGCAGCGAGTTCCGTCACAAAACGCCATCTTCAAAATTCTATGATGATGTTAGAGTTTTGGACCCTGGACTCGTCTTATTAGTATGGTTTCGTGTTCGCTTCTACACTGCAGATGCATTGAATGAAGGTAGAATCGCCCATTACATTAGTGACGATACAGAAAGAAGATTCTTACTGTATTGTCACTAATTTAATGGCCGATTCTACGCTTTAAGCATTGACTTAATATTAGTAAACGTTGCCTTTAGGTTATTTTTCATCAATTGGTTGCCAAATTTTCTTGTCTTGTTTTATAAGCTTTGTGTCAGAAATCTAAAAGAAAATGGCTATCTGAATTTAATGGTATAAAAGGGGAACTAATTAACATTCGATTTTGAGAAAAAAATGTTTTAATTCTTACCCATTACCGATTTGAGAAATAAGTATAAAAATTTACATTTCCCCGTCGTTTTTGCGTCGGGGGTTAAAAAGACATGCACACCAATATTACATTCAAAAGTAAACACGAAGATCCTCAACTTAAACGACTAAGAAAATTACGTCCACCTGGAACAAATTCTGGCAAAAAAAATTATAACTTTTGAAAGGGCTAAAATATACGACAAAATACCTAGTAATATTAAGGAAACCAAAAATACTAAAAGCCTATCTATAAAATTAACTCCAGTACTAGCACTCTTCTGTATTCTTAGCTAAGTGTTAGGATATCACGAGTCGCTAGCCACTTCCAGTTGCGGCATATCCGTGTAAATTGAACACTTCGATTTGACCGCAAACACTGGCTCATGTTTAAGTTACGATGATACAAAACTAACCGCTCCAAAAAATAAATGTTAATTTACGTTCATTTATATTGTTACATAAATTGATGTCATAACTCATAACTTTGTTTTATAAGTAGTTTAATAATTGCAGTTTTTTTGGAATGGGTAAAGCTAAAAAAAATTCTCCTATTTTCAGATTTCAGTATTTTTCTGTCAATTCTAGAAATTGATCGGTGTTTAAAATATAAAACTCCAGTAAGACAAAAGTATACGTAAACCGTCTTAATTTTTATTTTTTTAAATATTTTTGTTTCCTTTGATTTGCCGTGACAAAAAAATGCTGGTCGTGTAGAATTGCTCTAATATATCCTGGTGTGTAGAAGATGGTCTTGGATAGCAACTGCTGAAAATTGACAATTCCGAAGCGAAGTCGTGAGTCGTGACAATAAAGCGATCTTCTCTGGCTGGTATATCTTGAACGGCCGTCGCCTGGTCTTCTCTGATATTTTCCAGTGTCTTCATAACTTTTCAGCACTCTTTGCACAGTGGATAGCGTCACACCTCTACTTCTGGCCACTCAGCGCTGGCTGTACCTACACTCTAGCATGGTGATAATTCTGATGCATTCTCTAAAAGTCAAAAGCATGATTTTGCACAAACTACTCGAATTGAATAAGGAAAATAAATTTAAAGACCCATATATATACAAAATTAAAATACAAAATCATAGAAGTCGTAATTGATAAATTAATCACAATTTGAAAACAGGTCGTTTACTGAGTTAATTTAATATTAAATGAAGGGTTGCATACAGTCCGCATAACTTCTTTTGGATTTTAATTCATAGGAATTACAAATAATTTATATAAAAAAACAGATTTTTACCTACTTCCAATAAACGTGCGTGTACTAAAAGTAAATTTTACTTAGTCGGGTTATACATTTTCAAAAATACAAAAATGCCATTACTTTTCCTTCAAAATAAACCTATAACTTTCCCAGAACAAAATCTTTTAACTATAAAATAAAAGTTTGATGCCCTCAATGAGGTAAAGTTTTGACCCACCCTGTATTAATAAACGTAAGTGTGACCTAATTAAGAACTACCGCGCACCTACGACTTACCTTTTATAGAGCTTCTGAAAATATATAAAACTGTACTGAGTTATATTCTGTCATTGTTTCAGATGCTCTTTTAAATAAAAAAAGGGGAAAAATAAGCATCGCTATTTTGGAATCTTAGGTGTAAGCCATACAAGATGTAAATTGTAAGTTTCATATAACTATAATTTTCCTAAAGAAGTCCACTGCGGGACTTCATCCACCGACTGGCAACAGCTCAAACGTATGGATTTTGGTATGAGGGTCGTTTACCCCTTAGGTAAACGAGGTCGGGGGCAAAGAGTAATTCAAATTTATTCGTTTCAGAATCGCAATGCAAGAAATAAAGAAAATGGACGATTATAAAAATAAAGATACCAAAAAACAAGAAAGTTCCTCGCAAAGTTCCATAGAAGAAGACATGGATGTAGAAATTATTTCATCCCCTCATGAACACAGGCGATTAAAGGCCAATATCATAATGAATTATTTGACAAAACTACTAGATCATAATAACAGTTTTGAGAAGAGTATAAATACACTGATGTTAAAATCAATTGATTACGCAAAGATTGCTGAAATAGTGAAGGCTGCTCTTCATGAAACATTTTTGGAAGATATGTCAGAGGTTTTGACATATATCAAAAAAATGAAAGATAAAGATGAACAAGAAAACGCCGCAAAATACAATGAGGCAAACCGGGAAAATGTCGTCGGAAGCAAAACATCTGAAGATATTATGAAAAAAGCTGAGGAATTCAGCATGAAGAACAAAGAAGCATTATCAAGAAAAGCAGATGAAGAACTCCGGAAGAGAGCATCACGAAACAGATCAGCAGATACAAATTTACCAATGGTGAGTACTTAGTTATAGGCGTTCTATTATATTTTACTTATGCGTCACTGGTATAAAAAGAAGCCTTTATGTACATAATACAGGTCACAAACTATATATATTTGAAGTTTTATCCAAATCCGTTCTATCGTTACGGAATTGTGTGGGCTCAAACATACTGACACACTATAACACGCAAACCTATTATTTTCTATATCTTTACTACCTACTACTCTACTCATCAAATATTTTTTAACAAGGCCATTTCATCCCACTGCTAACCAAAGGCCTCCCCCAAAGTTTCCATAGATCTACGATAAGGTTATGATAATTAATTATGTAGTGCCTATAACCAGTAGTGGACTGCTACAGGCTGATGATGATGATGAGATAAAAGTGTACATCCTGTGTTAGATAAAAGGTTTATTTTATTTGCTAGCTTGCGCCCACGGCTTCGCTCGCGTGGTACTAGGATAAAAGCAAGCAGCATTACCTATATGTTATACCCGGTTTAGAACTACCAAAATTTATGCAATTTCAGCTCTATTCGTTCAGTAGTTTTTGCGTAATAATTAATATTTCTCATTTTTTTTATAAACTTTCGTCTTTGTAATATTAGGTATTAGGGTATATTTTTTGATTATTATTTTGTTGTATGCAATGAACAATTATATTTCAGGACCCTCCTCTACCTCCGGGTGATTTGCGGATGCAACGAATTCGTCGTCCTAATCAGGAGGTATGTATAGTTTTTACCATCTTTTTATTTATTTATTATTTTAATTCTTTATTGAACTTTAAAAAATAAATAATATTACAAGATATATCTTAACAGAATCTAATGCGTTATATCCGCAATCAGCAGAACTAAAGCCGAATGTTCAGTATAAAAAAAAACACCGAATATTCATCACAAAATTTTGACAGGATTGATTATTTGCATCACAATTTAGTTGGAGACATGCTGATTTTGTTTTTCTTTTGATTTTATTTCCATTCCATTTTAACTTTTACACGAAACTGACGCCGCGTCTGCGGGACTTCTTTCGTTAAAACGACTCTACCCAGGGGCGGATTTGATACATTGGTCGCCCTAGGCTTATGGAAGATTGCCGCCCCCCTACTCGCTGTAAAGCACGAAAAATATACCAACCCCCGAGCCCTCTCTTTGCCTTTGGCTTTTCGAAAGGTGCGCTTGACTTCACTAGGGTTGCAAACTTTTTCGGGAACCCACCACCCGTGCGACCATTACCTCTGTTAAGCCTGGATACCAGACAATAGAATAAACACCTCGCGTTCCGCGATATATGAAGTGTGGGTTGACTTTTCGGTACATACTTAAATAAAAAAACCCACCAATATTTGCCGCCCTAGGCCCGTGCCTACTCGGCCTATTGGGAAATCCGCCCCTGACTCTACCTATCAAATTTAGCAAACGTTACTATATGATTATTATCAGAATAGTCTAATGCGTTATATCCGCAATCAGCGGAACTAAAGCCGAATCTTCAGTATAAAAAAAACACCGAATATTCATCACGAAATTTAGACAGAACTGATTATTTGCATCACAATTTAGTTGGAGACGTGTTGATTTTGCTTTTAATTTGATTTTATTTCCATTCCATTTTAACTTTTACACGAAACTGTCGCCGCGTCTGCGGACTTCTTTCGTTAAAAAGACTCTACCTATCAAATTTAGCAAATATATGATTATTTTTAATTTTTTTATGCCTAAAAATTTAATCAAAATACCTAATACAGTAGTCAAAACGGATCTATGTCCCTCTGAAGTTACAAACGATTCGAACAATCCTAGCACAATCCGACTCACTTCACTTCTTTATTAATTGGCTTCTGGTATACTTTCCACAATTTCGCCAGTATCAAGTATAATGTTCATAATAATATGAGGCAACGTAGTACGTTTATAAGTCCAGTCGTCCAGTCTTCAGTCAGGTCCTGTTTTGTGCTATAGCCATTGCGAATATAATAAAAAACGATCGGCGCACAATTTTCTTCATCAGAGAATTCCCGTTCAATCTTCTTTTATTCCATTCCGCTAAAACTTGTGACTAACGTATAACGGTTATAATACTATGACTAATAAACGATATACATTAGAAAAACACTAGATTTTTTTTTTTTATAAAAATGACAACCGTCGTTCAAGATGAAAAAAATGGTATCCACAATCCGACTCAGATAGGAACTTCTTCGCTACTTGCAACCAACTTCAGTCTGAATATTGATACGTTGTAATTGTACTAATGTATTCCTTTAAGGTCCATTACATTACACACAGGTGCGTTATTATCGGTGATAAACGTTATTGAAATAATGCGTCCCATTTCCTTGCACACTGCGTTATCGCAGCAGAGGGCTTACCACGAGTTTTGATAGTTTTCGAAAACTTTATAAGTTTCGGTATCTTTCCCAGTGTTGCTGTTTTAGCATTTTTAATGCTAAATTTAGCATATTTTCGGGTCTGTTAGCTTGAAAAATTCGCATTTAGCATATTTTTATGATTAACATTTTTTTGTACGTTACCTAAAAATTCAAAATTCCTAAGGAATTCAAAAGAAAAATATAGATTTTAGCATTTTATTTAGCATTTTTAAAAGTTATTTAGCATTTTTTTGCAACATGTTTTAGCATTTTCTCCAAATAAAAAACGGCAACACTGATCTTTAGATACATTTTCGTAGTTCATGCACGTTTCCCTAGAGGCGCTGTATGAAAATGTATGGAAAGATACCAAAACCTAAAAAGAAAACTATCAAAACCCGTGGTAAGCCCTCAGTATGTAACCTCGTAGCCGTCATAATACAAAATTACTAAAAACAGATATCGCAATAACGCATGCGAATAACGCACCTGTATGAATATTGTGGTTATGCGTGTTGGCTTCATTCTTTGATTTTACTTATACCTACATACTTATTTCAGATCAACAACAACCAATCTCAACCGAATGACACTCCTGTGGCGCCACGTCAAGATCCGAGGTTGCACGGACAAGTAAGTTCCTACCAAGGAGTTTTTATCATAGTAGTGCGCACATTCAACAAATATATGTCCTTAATTCTCCCTACATAATGCCCTAAATGGTGTCGTTTTTCTTATCCTCTCCTGTGTAATACTAGGAAGAAATGAGAACACAATATAAGGAGAATACATTATACAGATTTGTTCAAAGCGCGCATTCCCTTTACGTTAGTAGGTATAATAAATGGTGTGGGTACGGTAGCAGGAGGAAAGTATCAAAGGACGCGGTCAGACAAATTATAAACAAGTGGATTATGTACTAGTAAACTTGGGCATAGGGTCAGATCCCCTTGTGCTTTGAGTGCTGAATAATACAACTGCGCTGTAGTTGCTGCAGGCCCGCAGTCAACGTGTTAACTTCTTGTATAATATACCACTTCTGAATGATACATAATGCTATTTTCTATTATTGTTAAGGCTTCAATCATTAAATAAATAAATATACGGGACATCTCACACATGGTCAACTGATCCCAAACTAGGCGGAGCCTGTACCATGGGTACCAGAGCAGTGCTGATAAACATCCATAGATACTCATAAAACACCCAGACAAGGAACAAACATCCATGTTCACCACACAAATGTTTGTCCTGAGGGCTTACCACGAGTTTTGATAGTTTTCGAAAACTTTTTAGGTTTTGGTATCTTTCCATACATTTTCGTACAGCGCCTCTAGGGAAACGTGCATGAACTACGTGGCCCTCTGGGCGGGGATCGAACCCGCCACCTGCAGCTCAGAAGGCAGATTTACTACCAACTTAGCTATGAGGCCATTCTTCAATATGATATTACTAGCTTCCGCCCACGGCTTCGCACGTGTGGTACTCGGATAAAAATAGCATATATATATATATATATATTTTTTTTTTTATTTATTTATTTAATGATTTAACATTTACAATATCATAACAGTATTAGACCAAAGCGATATTGAAAATTACAGTACCAAAAACTTAAGACCTACTTAATAATATGAGGGCCCTATTATATATATGTTATTCATGATCTAGAACTATATATTTAGTGCAAAATTTCAGCTCAATCAGACGCGTTAGGATTCTCAGAATATTTTTTCCCAAATGAGGGTGAAACGGGTGTAACTCAAAGGGAGTCCAAGGGGATATTATATTTGAAAAAACATGAAACCCGTATTTTTTTATTTTGTAACGGAGAATAGGTATATCACCGGTGTTTGGATTTGGAAAATCCGTCTTTATTTTCTATGCAGAGTTTTCTCATCTCTGAAGGTGATCGCGTCAAGCTTAAAGATTTTATGGATGATTTTCTTAAAACCATATATATATATATATATAGCTTATGTTACTCAGGGTGAATGTAGCTTTCCATTGGTGAAATAATTTTTTAAGAATTTTTAATTTTTTCCTCTTTATCTATATATATAAAAGAGAACTATCCTCACTCACTCACTGACACACTCATCACGAAATCTCAGAAACTACAGGGCCTAGAGGTTTGAAATTTGGTACAGGTAGTCTTTAAAGAGTGTGAGCGCTCACTAAGAAACGGTTTTTGGAAATTCAACCCCTAAGAGGGTGAAAAGGGGTAAAAATGTTTGTATGAAAAATCGTATTCCTTGAACTTAGAAACTTGAAACCTGGGACATGTATTATTCCATTCAATCAATGAAGATTGGTGTCATTGAAAATTTGAAATAGTCCTTGAGGGGGTTGCAATGGGGTGGTAAAGTTTGTATGGGAAAATCTTAACGCGTGGTGTGATTTTCTTGAAACTTCGTCAGAACACTTTGAATATTAAATAATAAAAGACTGTATACCAGGTTTTTCAAAAAAATACCTTGATGGAGGGAAATCTATACATATAAAATCCTTTGTCCTGAATGACTGATGGTACAGCCTAAACCGCTGATCGTAGAAACCTGAAACTTGGAGGGTGTGTTCTTTGTATGACATAGGCATCCGATAAGAAACGATTTTCCGGAATTCCACCCCCCAAGGGGATGAAAAACGGTGGCAAAGTTAGTATGGAACAAAATTATTCCTTGGTCCAATCAACTTCAAATTTTGCATAAACATTCTTTAACAGAATCGATGGAAGACGTGTTTCGTATTTTATTGAAACTCATCGCCTAACGGGGTTAAAAAGGAGTAGAAAGTTATTTTGGGGGTGATTGGCACCGAAGTTGATACCAATACTCCTTAGTGACACATGTTATGCCATTTTATTTTGACAATGTCGTGTTTGAAAACTCATTTCAAAGGACAATGCCGTCTGATGTATGGCGCTCGGTACCAATGCTAAAGTGATTGCGTCAAAACGAAACTTAATTTTTTTGAAAGATATTATACTGTTATTCATGGAATACTAAGTATTTTTTAAGATAAACGTAAACAAATTGTTTTTATTTGATATTAGTTTTAGAGTTTGTTTTTGTAAAAATGCTTTCCCGAGACCTTGTGTTTAGTTTTGTCTACATAATTATAAGTATTACACTATAAACATTTAAATATGATACTATATCTATAGGAAAAGGTTTATATACCTCACACAGATAGGTAAAAGGGTGTTTTAACTTCTACTTCGTAGGACATTACATACATTATTAATGTGTTCTACTTTATATTAATTTCAAATAATGATAGTGACGAGAAAGTAGATAGGCATTTACATCATTCTAATCGGTATTAGTACTTACTGGTGAAGGTGAAATCCAAGCTAAGATCCAAGATCTTAACACATTCATCACAACCACGAAAAGGCCATGGATGCCTCTTCCAAACTATGCTGGTTTCGCGTCACCGGTTATTAGCAAACAGTTGATGCCCACGATTGTATATCGTTCATTATTGTGATGATGTCTAATAAAATATCTATTTACAGAATAAACACTGCTACACAATGCCACAGAACACTCTAGTAATACATAAAGATAGGAGATAGTTTAGTAGTACCACAAAAAAGTTTCTGATCCAACCTCTTTGATTATACAAAGTGAAAAAACCTCCAATGTTTTCAGTAAATTCTACTTTCTAAAATTAAAAGTGAGGGTGGTTGCAATGTCATGGCGCCGTGCGCCGGAAACCAAATAAACGAAAGAATTTTTTACGTGATTATTAATCGAGTCGGTCTGTAAGACTAAAAAAAATGTTAATGTTATTTATAAAATAAAGCCAATTTTATGGGATACATTTGATTTTGACGCAATTGGTATGGGTTATCGGCATTCTCCTTTATTAAAAAAACGTTGTTCTCACATAAAGGCTCCTACACACAGGTGCGTGGGGAGAGGTACGTTGAAAAATATTGTTTTTTTTTAAGTTTTTCTGATCGAGTATAGTGCCCCGATTCATGAATTTCTGACATTTGCATTGACAAGTGCAATGTTTGGATTTCCAAAATCGGGTGGTAACTTTTTGAGATTTTCCAAAATTTGTCAAATTTCAACAATTTCGAGAATTTCCCAATTACTTTTTTTGAGCTCGCTATGCAAGAAACGGAAAAAATGAAAAATGATATCTCGAGATTAATAATAAATAAATAATGCGGGACGTAATCACACAGCATCATGTAGCCCCAAACTAAGCATTGATTGAATTAAGCTACAGCTTGAGCCATCTTAGGAGGCAGACGGACAAAAACTGTAGGCAGTAGAAGGGCCTGTACGCGCAAAGCCACTCTGCGCTCCGTTCACTTTTTCGTCAGTACATTATTGTCAAATTTTATCGTGTGCTTTATTTCTAAATTACATTTTCATTGCCTTTGATAGTTGCGCGTAGTGTGAGATCTGTAGAATTTCAGCACATTATGTATTAGGACGGCTAAAAAGTTACATACTGCTGCAATAACTCAATTATGTGCAAGAAATTGGGATGCATTATCGCAATAACGCATTATTGATTGATTGCGTGGCTTTCATATCACTGCGGCCATTAAGACCTATTGTGATCGTCACCGGTCGTCGATGTGTGGGGGAGCCTTAAAAGCTTGGTGCAATGAGATACTCTTTAAAATTGGAATGTCCAATAAAAAATAATATTTAAATCGGATTAGAATTCGAAATTTCAATTTCATTCATTTGTTCTTGGTTATTTGAAGACCACGGGGATAGCAAGTTATTTTTTTACATAAAGACTTGAGATTTTTCACAGAGACTATAACGAAAATAAATAAACAACTAAAGCGCTGAACCATGGGTGGGACCTTGGAGAACTTGCTGCTTTTTGTAGCGATAATGAAACTTAAAGAGGGTGATTTATGTGATGAAATTTTGCATGGGTAACCAATCATAATCAAGAGTTAGGCAAATAAAAATCCATCATACCTATACTGGCTGTTAACTTGGCGACGGAACGGAACGGAAACAGGTACCTACATATTACTACATTACGGGGTAGATAATGTAGTTATATGTAGGTACTTTTTATTCCATTCATATTTAGGGTTCCGAGTCAAATTACCGGGCTTGGGAAACATTTCACATGAAAGGAAATACGTAAAAAAAGAGTATAAACGCAAACGAAATTGCGAGCGGGTCAACTAGTAATATTAAAAGTGTAGAAAAGTTTTAAGTTTAATAAGATGTTTCATATTAATCAACTTACAACTTACCAACACCCCTCTAAAAAAAAAATCACCCAAGTTTGGAATCGATCGTAACACTTGTAAAAAACACAAAAAAAATCTTAAAAATAAAAAAAAAATATTTCTTAATCTTTTATGTTAAGTGTCCATGGCAAGTTTCTAGCAAATCACACTCCGCCTTAAGGCGACTATACAGGTCGGTATATATTGAGACAAGGTTCAATACGATTATTCATACAACAATTTTTACCCTTTTTTAGCGGATGAATTTTCAACAGTCACTTTTTTGTGGATAGTTTTGCTATAAAAACGAAGCTATACTCAAAATTTCAGCATTCTTATTTCAATGGTTTAGTATGTGCATTGATTAAAAAAAAGCCACTTGCTACGATCCTGGCATTCCTGTTTTGCTTCTTTCACTCTCATCACATTTTTCATAGAGTACATGTTCGTCGGTTAAGGGTCTGGCCTTCAGTTAGATCCTAGGTATCCCAAAAATTCGATTGAGACGAGACTGGAACCCGCGACCTTTTCATCGTGTTAGTATATTCTAGAGCCATAAATGTGGATAAAATGTCCGGACCAAAACTCGGCGCACACTGCCTATTGCGCCGACATTGCACATTCAAGCGACATAAGGCCTAAGTTAGTGCAAATGTGGCATTTTGATGTTTATGTACCTATGTAGATATGTATGACATCGACGCTCGGACGATTTTTGTCAGTATTTACTTGGATACTTTGACTCAGTACTATCTCGATGGACCGTTCCCATAATACAGGGATTCTGCGCTGCCTATTGCGCCTCTGAGTAAACTCCTCGCCCAGTCAAAATTCTTAGACGTCTCGGCTCGAAACTTTTTATTTTATTTTAAAGGCATAAAAATAATAATCTGCCGTTCCCTGAGGGTCATCCCGTTAAATAGTACATTACTGCAGAGGCCAGCAAAAGAGGCATTGATGGACGAACGTGTAAATACGTACACTACGTACATGTGTACGTGAGTACATCAATGCCTAGCGGTCTCCAAGGCTTGTATAGTACTTTTCTCAAAAAAATGCGCGGAAATTAAAACAAAATAGTTCCTAGACAGAACTTGTACATTTTTCAATAAACAGTATTCTATTTGCAAGCCAGTTCGAAATTTAAATAAACCCTTTGATTAGTTACCTCCTTGGTTGCCATGTTTCGGAGTAAAAGATCGTTACATTTTTGAATAACACGACAGATATGAGTTTTCATAGTAATTTATTTGGCCGCTAAACACGACAGTTATGAATTTTCATATAACTTTTGCCGGCCGCTGCTCGCATGTATTAGGCCGGTACAGCAATTTCGATTTATCTCGAAGAAGGTTGTTAAAATAATGCTCTAATTTCCAAGCATGTTTGAGAAAAATACATTTATTTCTTCCTTTCTTCGTAGCTTCCTAGCTAGAGGCCCCAACTCTGGTGGTGGAGCTTATATGCCCCCCGAAGGAAGGTGCTGACATAGTTTAACGACTGAAAAAGCCGGACCTACACTTTGACGTGATTTTCGAAGCACGGATGCTCACATATACAAAAATTACAATAAATGAAACACATTGTTTCTATTTCTAAACACATTGAATCAGTGGAATGAAATTTCCTTTATAGATTTGCGTACCGACCAATGTTTGAAGATATCTATAATGGAAAACCATGATGAATGACGTTTGTTTGTTTGTTTTTCTAAAAAAATATATGTTATTAGAAAGCTGCAAAGATCACAAACCGGCGAGAGCCCACTGTGGAGATCACACCTGAGCAGGCAGTCGCTTCTCTTTACGTAAGTTTTCTTTAAGGTTTAATATAATACGTACTTACGGTTAATTTTGATTTTTATTTTGAGATCTTATAATTGTATACGGTCGAAAAGAAGCATAAGTGATGTCCTTTTTCAAAGTTTAAGGCGACTATACATGTCAAACCTCCCTCTCGCTCGCACTATTCAACATTTTTGAAGATATACAACCTTCACATTCTAGAGAATAACAATTCAAAGGTTCAGTAATAATATCATTTTGATTCTATCACGTTTTCTTACCAAAAAACTTGTACCAATGTGATCAATTTTGGTACAATTTTTTTGGTAGGAGAACGTGTTGGGTTCAACATGATATTCTTGCTGAACCTTTGTATTGTTATTTTCTAGGCCGTGAAGGTTTGTTATTTTGCATAACTACATTCAGTGATTTTATATCTTCTAAAATGTTGAATTGTGCGAGCGAGACGGAGGTTTGACATATATCGTCACCTTAAGTCACTAAGTTCGACAACGGTGAGGCCACAACATACCAGAGAGGCCGCATTTAGTAACACAGTTGTCCACTAAAATGTCCTGTTTTTACAAACTTTCACTGTTTGTCAATTGACGTGCTTTGAATTTCAGCAGATGCAATGTCAAAGTTTGCAAATACTGTTACTAAATGAGGCCTCCTCACCTCACTCCCTATTATTTAAGGCATCGAGCCGAAGACAGGGCGCACTGGCGCTCATTAGGGGAGGCCTATGTCTAGCAGTGAATTGCTATGACACTGATGATGATGATCAGGCTATCAAAGTGCTTAGAACCGTTTCAAAACATAAAAATATCTCACTTTTTTACTAAATCAGTAAAGAATAAGGAATACTGTTGACTGTGGACTGATAGAGGCTGATGATGATAATGATAAAATTAATTCCTGTTTTTAGGCTCATTTAGAGCAAGCGCCTGTGGTGACCGGACCAAACACGCAGGTAAGCTGTTTACAAAATGTGTTTTTTTGCACGCTTTGCAGATTATTTTGTTTTGAGTCAGGGTATTGTACCACCGTGTACTCTTACTTCTGTGCATTATTTTTGTTATTTTTCTCCAATCACTTACAGATTACAGTCAAGTTATGTCGGTTAGGACCACCCATTAAACAATCAAGTTTATTCATTTCTGATTCATCACTTTAGGAATCCCCGCTCTTACAAGAACTCCAGCAAATTCTGCAACCAACACTACAAACCCAACCACAAGGAGTTCAGCAATCACAGCAACCAGTTCAACCAGAGCCCCCACCCAGACCACAGCCACAGCCCCAACTGCAACCAGAGCACCCACTACACACGGATCACCGGATACATCCCCTGCAGTACCCTATTCTGCCTCAATTTTCAAGACACGACGAACTTCCGGTGAGTCATAGTAACTAAACTACCATCATCATCATTAACAGCCTGATTTCGAACTGCTGGGTATAGGCCTTTTATTGACACATGAAAAACATGGTCCCCAGTTCTTAGCCGCCACGCTATTCCTGGCCATAGTTAGCGGTGGGGCAGGGTGTGCTAAGAATTCCTAGGCTACTTCAGGCTACCTACAACACCTAACCCTGGCTACGTTAACAGACGCACTCTGAGGCTCGACGAACATCAGTTGGAAGTGGAGCTGGAGAACATTAGGTAGCATATTCTGGGATTGTGCGAAGTCTGCAGAGAGGGAGAGGGCACCATTACCCTAGACTCACCTTCTGTACTGTTTCCGGGTCACCTTCGGTACTTCCGCGAAGGATACAAACATCCGGGTGGTTGGGGGTTAGGGTTTACGTTATGGTAAGGAGTGCGTTCTCGTCAATAAGGCACTCTCTAACAACGTTGAGTAGCATTTGAGCTTTTTTTATGATACCTGATGATGGAATAAGCTCATGGCCCACCTGAGGTTTAGTGTAACCATTACCTATCACAAAGCATTGCATCGTAGGTCACGCGTATTTGGGACGTGCCCTACGATGCATTGCCCCGTGTTCATCACATGAGGCATGAAGATGATAAGCCTCATGTGCCTGTAATTTCACCGGCACCCATACCCTTCAAACCGAAACACATCGATGCTGCTTCACGGCAGAAATAGCCATGGTGGTAGTACTTCCCCGGATGTGCCCTTCACATAGAGCTCAACTACTACTAAGACTGTTCAAAACAGCTAAGGAACTGTGTGATTGGATAAGAACCTGTAAACGATCGAGTACTGAGCATGAAAGTCAAGGCAACACCTGTAAACTTAAATATCATCCTTGTTTAGGCCCATAGGATTAGACACGAAAAACTTTTATTCCGAGTTAGAAACCACCATCTCAAAAATCCCTAACTGTCAAATCCTAGTTCTGGGTGGTTTTGATGCTAAGATTTGTGCGTACTCTCATCTGCTCAGTAAATGCGCTGGAAAGTATAAAAAAAAACAAAAAGCTTTGCTGCTGAATATGGTGATTGCAAACAGCTTTTTTTTAAACTATTCTCGGTGACTTTGTACCTGGACATCGCGGATGGAAATCATCGTAACGAAATAGATTGCGTATTGCTTAAGTCGTCATGGAAGACCTCAGGTAGAAACTGTCATACACCCGGATCTGACTGTGGATCAGACCACCAACTCTTGATAATCATGATTAAGCTTCATACTAAGAGTCATAGTAAGAGTTGTCAGAAAACTTGATAAGAAGATAAGACACAGTAACGGATAGGTACCTTGAACTTTATGGGTTTGATACAACAAAACCGGAATATATGGACAAGTGCTGATCCCAACATCTTCAGACCAATTATGGCAATGACCAAAAAGACTAATGGAAACAGATGTTAATCAATATAGGAGACATCACATCACCAAATCGCCAGAGGTTACATTAATTGCGAATCGCGATATTGTGAAATCATATGTCTCTCTTCGAGCATTAATTACAAACAGAGGTGGATACGTTGAAGAAATTATAGAGATTTCTAGATTAGTAAAGGACAAACTGAAGAACATATGAAGATACCGGAACATTACAAAAGACACCAAAATCTGGCTTGTCAGAGCACCTGTTCCCATATTCTTATACGCCGCAGAGACGTGGACCCTTCGGGAGAGTGGTAAAAGTAGATTCTCTCGAAATGCTGGAGGAGAATGTCGAGAATGTGAAATGACAAGGAAACAAGCCAGTCCTTAATTTTGCAACTCTGCATCAAGCAGCATATCTCAGTCATAGTAGTCTCACATAACTACTTACTTTCTTTGGACCCATGTCACGCCGAGAGAAAGTCTCCATTGAGCGCCTGGTGGTACAGGGATAGTTCGAGGGCAAAAGAGTGCGCGGCAGATCACCAATGATATGGACCAACTAAATAAAGGTTGCAATTGATATTCCTCTGAACGAGTGAGCTAGAAAAGCAGGGTTGCAAGAGGAAAGCGTAATAATATTAGACAGGCTACCGACCTGACGTAACGACCACGACTGCTCTATTTAAAGTGTAACGACTGAGAAAAAGATTCAACGTTGTTGAATAAATCTCCAGTGTGTCGGTTGCGTTGCGTACCTGATCCTTCGGCTATCCAAGCTGTATAACATAAATATTAACCGAGTTTACGCGCCGACCTCGACACACCCGTATGATGCAGTAGAAGGTGTATACATACGAGGACATGCAAAGCCTTGCACAACACCACTAAGGCTTACTTTAACGTTGTTATGGTGGGCTTTAACGGTAAGGTGGGAGTCCGAATAGGCATTGAATCTAGAGTGAGCCTACATTTTGGATGTAGTCACAGGGGGCAAATACTTGTCAACTTCTTGGAGGCGGACCCTACAAACGGACCGACTAAACGGGGCTCTTCTCGATGAACTCGTTCTTTAAAAAGAAACTCCACAGAAAGTGGACATGGCGAAGCCCCAACACCGTGACCATAAACGAGATCGACTTCATCATGACGGATAGAAGACACATATTCAGAGATGTATCCGTGATCCACAGGTTCAATACCGGATCTGATCACAGACTTGTCCGACACTCTCTGGACATCAATTAAAAGCTTGAAAGCAAGTAACTGTCTGATGAAGTATACGGTTCTATCCAATCTACTCCAGATCATGGTGGGCACCGAGAAGTTACAGAAGCTTCTCGGTGATAGATCCTATGTCCAACAGTGGACTGATATAGGCTGATGATTATGATGATGATGATGAAATACTACAACGATTTCTTGTGTGTAATCAAAACCATATTCACAGAGATCTGCAAAGATAAAATCTCGGCGAGCTACGCTCGGATTGAACTCAAATCGAGAGATAACAGCTTCCTACTATGTAAGTAGACCAGTTTGCTGTCTATACGTCTTTATTTCATTTAGATTATGCATTATTTAAACTCATTCAATTCAATTTTAATTAAACACTAACCGCTATTTTTAGGTACACTTATTTATTTACTTAGTTATATAATAAAAATATGTTTCTTTCCCATAGGCTAACCTGCCTGTGCTTTCAACTAAGCCTGCAGTCAATGTGACTTCGGAATCATTATGGCAGCAAGTAAGTTATTTATATAATTAAATACCTTTGAATTACCCGGCTTCATAATTATTGTATTTATTATTTAATAGCATATGGGATTTACAATTTCCACAATTTTCCAGTATGTTCATAATAATATGAGGCAACGTAGTACAGCTTATAAGTCCTCATTTACGAACTCAGTTGCACACCGAAATGCTCGGCACCGGTCCTCTTTTTACACACTCTATTAGTTTGTCAACTCAATATTCTGTATTTCAAGCGTCTCCCTGTTGCCGTTATTAATATCAAGCAAAAAAGGGGGGAGCCTTTAAATATTTATTTTGTTCTGTTTTAAGTATGCGTTGTTTTAGCGACATCCGAAATACTTCATTTGTGAAAATTTCAACTGTCTAGCTATCAATAATAAATTGTATAAATAGAAGTCGGCTTCACTGAAGGCCTAAGCTGAGTTACAAGTTAGCTATCCTTCAGTGGTTAGCGGGTAGTGAGCGACATAACAGCTCCGGTACCATTCATGGACAAATGGTAGTGCGTCCTTAGCGCACGAGAAACTCACCTGAGTACCGGGGTGCACTTTGCATCTCGGCAGCAAGACCTACTGTTTGCAGGTCCTGGTATTTGCCAGTTTAATCGTCTGCTTCATAACCTATTGGTTGGTAAGGGGACGTTAAACATTTCGTAGATTTGATTGGGTGCTGCCTAGCTATCACGGTTCGTGAGATACAGCCTGGTGACAGACAGACAGACGGACAGTGGAGTCTTAGGCATCGGACGGACGGAGGCGAGGCGCGGGCGCAGCACGGGCGCGGCACCCTTTATTGATATTTCATACAAAATGTATAGAAGAGGTGGGGCGCAACACATATTGAGACGGCGGGGCGCGGTTGCTGCTTCTTCGCCTTCGGCACACCCGCAGTTAGCAGTGTCATATCGGACAACACTAGACTGCTCCACATATATCCACTGTATTCGCCCGCACCTCGCCTTTCCGTTAGCGCGCCTGTCCTGCGCTGCACCGGCGCCGCGCCCGCGCCTCACCTCCGCCCGACGCCTCTTGTTTTTGTCCTGCGCCTTAGCAATAGGGTCCCGTTTGTATCCTTTGGATACGGATCCCTAAAAACGATCAAAGTTAATATTTGTCACAGGGCTTGAAATATCATCACAGGGTGTCAGTTTTCAAGATTTTTGAATACTTGTAATTTGAGAAGACAATTTGACATGACAATTTTTTTTTTCATATTTTTCTTATGACTTGGCCCATTGCTTGTTTTACGACTTGCCGTTGATTTATGGGACACCTGTAGACAAGAATTGCTCGTTCAAAGGTATTATTAGATGTTTGGGTCATAAATTAACACATGAATAAACCGTCGTAGGTAATCCAACATCAACAACAACAGGAAGCGGCAAAAGCAGCCACTATTATACAGCAGCAACAAGAAGCGGCAAAAGCAGCCGCTATTATACAGCAGCAGCAGCAACAAGAAGCGGCAAAAGCAGCCGCTATTATACAGCAGCAGCAGCAGCAGCAACCGCATCCAGTTCATTCTGTGCAACCCTCTTTCCGTGGGTCTTGCGACCAAGATGTAAGTGTTTCTTCTTCGTTTCAATTTTACACACTATTCTGGGTCTGGGTATGATCTTTGATGATATGTATGTATTTATAAAAAAAAGTGTATATGTAGTATATCAATCATGTGGTTCCCATAATACAAGCTCTGCTTAGTTTGGGGCTAGATGGTGCTGTGTGATAACCTCCAGCATTATTTATTATTTATTTTATTTTATTTAATTGTAAACTCGTCTAAAATACATTTTTTACTATTATACTTAATACTACTTATGTACATAAATAAATATCAAAAACATTATAGTAAAAAATGTATCAAAACGGGAGACCATCGACCGCGGGGCAGGGCTCAAACGGTCGGTGGCTAGGGCTGCAGAGAGAGGAACCTCCGCACAATGCGTGCCGAGTCTTTTTTATTTATTATTGCGAAGTTGAATTTCAGAAAAGCTTTTCATAGTGCAACCTGCACAATGCATGGAACATAATCTCAAAAAAATCTCTAAAATGATTTAGGGAGATAGTAAAATGGTATTAATAATTAACAAAATGTCTTTAGGTAACAATGCAATCACAGCAACAGCAAGTTGATGCTCCGCAACAGTATTCACGAGGACCCAACGAGCAAGAAGTAAGTTAAAAATTTGATTTTATAAACTTATCTGGAATCCGAAATCATGGGTAAAAAATACCATTTTAGTATTATTTATTCGGTACCGAAAATTAACTAAATATTATTTATCATGTGCTCTGGTCAAATTACGAATATTTCAACCTTTCGTAAAAAAACTTTGTCCAATAAGAAAGCGTAGATAAGAAACAACGCTCTGTCATTGGCCAAAATTTAACAGTAAGATTACGATATGATAGGTTGAAATAGGTATTCGTGATTTGGCCTCTGACTCCGGATACATAGTCAGAGCCATAAATACAGGTTAAGTTTGAACTTATATGGTAATTATTTGGTATTTTTTCATAATTCATCGAAAACCTCATATAAAAAATAGAAAATGTGCAAATAAAATCCTTTTCTGATATCTCACTTAACGCAATGTTGGTATTAGCTGTGGTATTAGTAACCGTTTGATTTTTTTTAATCCCTTATTTTGAGGAAACTTTGGCACTGTGACACATTTCGGCAAAATAAAAATAAAAACAAATAATTAATTTCTTTTAAGAAAATACCCAAGAGTTTGTACAAATATATGCATTGCATATTTTAACTTAAAATGGCAGTCATTTTGTTATTTTTGAAGCAAAATGTTTGAATTTTTGCTAAACTTGTAACATTTATTGCAAAGATTTAAATGCTCCGACGTTAGCCGGACAAATTGTAAAGTAGGTTCACGGGCAATTTTTGTTAACAGGTTGCGACTACTTCGGCAGCTATTATGCCACCACGCCGAAGGTCCATACATATCCAGGAAACTAGATCAATCAATGTAAGTAATTTTGTTTCAATTTACAACAACACTGACATAGACATTAGACATAGACATAGACATAGACATTTATTTATTTTCAACTGAACACACAACACAACAAAAATAAAAACGTAACAAAATAGAGAAACAGTGAACATAAAACATGGTGGGATGTGTGCTACAGCAGCAAAATGGCTTCGACTCAGCATTATATCCGCTGTTTTAGCAGCGGAAGCTGGTATTCTGCCGAATCCATCATGTGTAGAGCCATTAAACCCTGTGAGACTAATTAAGACTAGTTTAGGTAGGTAATAGTAAATACTATTTAGGCAAATAATAATTATCATTTATGTCATTATAGAAAATAATAAAAGTATTAAGATTAAATTGTGTAAGTGATATGTGATGTCTAATAGGATAAAAAAAATAAAATAAGTAAATAGTTATCGAAGTGTGAAATATGAAATGATGAAGTATGTCAAAGATGAATTAAATATGAATGTCAGATTATTGTAAAGCAATAGTAAAATAAATGATTAATATTATAGAATATGATGTCAAATAGGATAAAAAAAAACAAATTAAAAATATAAGCAGTATTTTAGCTGGTAAAAGGCATGTATATATGTTTTAGCAGGTAAAAGGCGCTCTGAAGCTTTCGGTACCAGACAACCCAGTTTTTTGATTTTGAAGTATAATTGACTTAAATCGTTTTTTGAAATTAAATTTTGATTTTAATAGTCGAAGTGGTGGAGGTATATTATTCCAGCACTTGGTTGCCTGGTACCGAAAGCTGCCCCTAAACGCTACTGTTTTATGCTTATTATAGTGAAGCAGGTCCCTTGTTGGTCTAGAGCTGTATTTATTGTGATGTCGGTTCAGTTTAGAATATAGATATTCAGGAAATCCAGTCGTTACTACAGAATGAACTAGTACTGCCAAGTGCAGGTATCTTCAGACATCAGTCTATATCATAGTCATCAGTCCACCGTTATGTAAATAAGTTACAGACCTCGCAAACACGACGCTTAGTCGCGAGCGTCTGTCATATCTTGCTGTCGCGATTGTTGCCGTGTGTGCGGAGCTTTGAACAAAATGTATGAAAATAGTCCCCCGCAGCTTGTCGTAGCGTCTCATCGCTGACGTTTGTCGTCCAATGTGCGCAGGCTGTAAATGATTGTCTACTAATTCTTATAACATTTTGCGTCAAATCGATATATTATCGATTATCGGGACTTCGACCCCGGTATAAATCAAAATCAAACTGACGTTTGAGCTTTTAAATAACCCATAGCATGGCGTGACTTGACATAGATATTATCAATGTAATTTTTTACGATTGATCCGATTTCGTGGATCGTAATGAAACGTTACGCCTCGATCCGATCCGCGGATTGAATCGTTTGTATTTGATTTGATTTTCAAAGGAACGATTTAAAAATTGTTTCATAATAAAACATTTAAATATCTACTTATCAAACAAACATAAAAAAGCCTAAAGTCAAGTAACGGTCTCTGTTTTCGTCAGTCTTCGTCTTCCGTCTCGTCTTCGGTCTTGATCTCATGTCGCTGTCATGGACAGAACCACCATCTTTAGTCAGTCAACTCACAGCGAGTTTGAAGGTGCACAGGGCATGCAGCTCTTGCGCAGGGAACGGGTGGATAACGTCCCAGCCACCCGTTCCGCGCATCACTCCCCGCGCCCCGCACATACCCAGGAAGTCTGAGCGGTTCGTTACAACGAATAGAAATCTCGAAACGGAAATTTCGATTCGTTATGTATGTGCTCGCCCTTAAGGCTTAGGCTGAGCATTGTTTTGTCCGTCAGTCAGTCTGCAAAACAAACAAACACCATCACGACATTTCCCCAGTATGGATCTGCTCAATAAGCAAATATATTTTGGGGGTAGTCAGAGGCTAGTCCGAACACTACGTTCGGTACATATGTCCACATTTTGTAAGCAGTAAGCATTCCAAACCATGTAATGCCCATCGCCGCTTTTAATGGAACACTAACATAGCATTGCCTTTCGACTTTTAGTTCTAGGGCATGTTTAGCCCTCATGAAAAATCCATAGGACATGCACGGCCGAGATTCGACCCCAAGACCTTTGGATTGGATGTCGGGATATATCCCACTAGGCCACCAGAGCTTTCAGCTTCATTACAGTTTTTTAATATTTTTTTAGATGAAGTGAGATAAATAATAGTTTTTACTGTTTCTTTAGTTGAACATGAGGATGGATGAAACAAATAATAATTTGTTGGCCGGTGCTCCACTAAACCTTCAACGCGTAGTCAATGATAGTCAGGTAAGACAACTACTGTACACACACACACACACACACACACACACACACACACACACACACACACACACACACACACACACACACACACACACACACACACACACACACACGCACGCACAATCACATTTATAATATTACTAGCTTCCGCCCGCGGCTTCGTTCGCGTGGACCGTACCCGGATAAAAAGTAGCCTAGGTGTTAATCCAGGTCATAAACTATTATTCCAAGTTTTATCCTAATCCGTTCAGTAGTTTTCGCGTGAAAGAGTAACAAACATTCATCCATTCATCCATACATATTCACAAACTTTCGCATTTAAAATATTATTATATTATATTAAGTGTGATAGTGTGATGTGATTTAATCATTTGCGTACCTTTATCCCACTCAATGTGGTGACGGAACATGTTTTCTTCACTCACACGTCATAGAAATGACTTATATACTTTTCACACAAAAATAATATCAACCCAATAGTAACATACATTACATAGCCTTACAAAAGGAGCCAGATTTCCCACACGCACAATGGACCAACCGCACAAGGAGGCCCTCCTTTTGCCCTCCTCGATTCAGCTGGGTTGGGCAGCATTTGGAAAACAACTTCAAAATTTCTCGTCACCTCATAGTGTCTGAAAACGAAAGTATTCACTCAGTGCGTCTTACCCGTCATGACATACGGAGCAGAAACACGCACAGTACGGCTAGTCCACCAGTTTAAAGTCGCTCAGCGAGCTATGAAACGAGCTATGCTCGGAGTTTCTCTGAAGAATAGAATCCGGAAGGAGACTATCCGATATAGAACTAAAGTTGTCGACATAGTTTAGAGGTTAGGTACATCACATACAGCTTACACTACTCACACCATATTTTTGTCCTATTTTTGCCTCAGATTGTACTAGGATGGTCCGAAACCTATGCTGAAATTACCTTCAGACAGACAAAGATCCGTTGTGATGACTGTAGATACACATGATTACAATTTTGCTAAAGCCGTCATGCTACATGAGAAACCAATTATAGGCAAGAAATCATCACCTTCATCATCTACAGCCCGACTTTATCCACTGCTGGATATAGGCCTCCCGAAGTTAGTGCCATCCACCCCGGTCTTGTGCTAGTCACATCAAGAACGTTCGGCGACGCGTACTAAGTCGTCAACCCATCTCGCTACTGGTATTCCGACGCTCTTTCTCCCTTCAGCCACTATTCGGTTAATGTCTTGCTCCAACTGTTATCGCCACGCCTCGCAATGTGTCCCGCCCATCCCCAATTGAAAGCCATAAGTCGATTTTTAATGTCCTGAACTTTTGTCCGTTTTCGGATCTCGACGTTGGGGCCTCCATCTAAATGTTTGATGCCGAGCATAGCCTGCTTCATGGCTCTCTGTGCTACTTACATTCAAGACAAAAATAGCAAACATTATATGATATTATCTTGTTTTTTAGAGAAATGCTTCTACCCCCTACCCTCAGTATGGCACACCGCAGCAAGCTGCTGTCGATCAAGTAAGTATCAAGTTAATATTCAGTTTCTCTTATGAATTTTTGCATTTTTGGGCTAATTATTTAATTATCTCTCCAATTAATAAATATTTTATCTGTTAACCTATAAAAAATCGGGGCGTAGAAAAATAAAATTCTATAAGCCCTTAGAAACATATAAGTACATTATTTAATAATTACATAAATAAAAATAAAAACTAAATAATAAAAATAAATAACTTTAATATATATATAAATAATAAATCATTCCGCCCATCCCCAATTTAGTTCCATAAGTCAATTTTTAATGTCCTGAACTTTTGTCCGTTTTCGGATCTCGACGTTAGGGACTCCATCTAAATGTTTGATGCCGAGCATAGTCTGCTTCATGGCTCTCTGCGCTACTTACATTCAAGACAAAAATAGCAAACATTATATGATATTATCTTATTTTTTAGAGAAATGCTTCTGCCCCCTACCCTCAGTATGGCACACCGCAGCAAGCTGCTGTCGATCAAGTAAGTATCAAGTTAATATTCAGTTTCTCTTATGATTTTTTGCATTTTTGGGCTAACTATTTAATTATCTCTCCAATTAATAAATATTTTATCTGTTAACCTATAAAAAATCGGGTCGTAGAAAAAGAAAATTCCATAAGCCCTTAGAAACATATAGGTACATTATTTAATAATTACATAAATAAAAATAAAAACTAAATAATAAAAATAAATAACTTTAATATATATATATATATATATATATATATATGTATAGAAATAATAAATCATTCCGCCCATCCCCAATTGAGTTCCATAAGTCGATTTTTAATGTCCTGAACTTTTGTCCGTTTTCGGATCTCGGCGTTAGGGACTCCATCTAAATGTTTGATGCCGAGCATAGTCTGCTTCATGGCTCTCTGTGCTACTTACATTCAAGACAAAAATAGCAAACATTATATGATATTATCTTATTTTTTAGAGAAATGCTTCTGCCCCCTACCCTCAGTATGGCACATCGCAGCAAGCTGCTGTCGATCAAGTAAGTATCAAGTTAATATTCAGTTTCTCTTATGAATTTTTGCATTTTTGGGCTAATTATTTAATTATCTCTCCAATTAATAAATATTTTATCTGTTAACCTATATAAAATCGGGGTGTAGAAAAAGAAAATTCCATAAGCCCTTAGAAACATATAGGTACATTATTTAATAATTACATAAATAAAAATAAAAACTAAATAATAAAAATAAATAACTTTAATATATAGAAATAATAAATAACTTATATGTAAAATCTCTGACTACCTATTCTTTTATATCATTGACATTTGTAATCTATTGAAAACTACAAGTTGGCTTTATCTGCAGATATATCCAAATTATGATAAAGTCGTAACGTTTGTATTTATTTTTAATTTAGCAGAACTATGGTCAACGTATCCGAGTGCTACAAAATGAGCTAATTCAAAACGTAAGTAGTTTTAATATTTCATTCACGACCTCTGTGGCGCAGTGGGCGAAGGCCCGCCTGAGACGCAGAGGGTTGCGGGTTCGATTCCCGCTGCGGGACAAATGTTTGCATGTTCTGCAGCTATTTGTCTCGGGTCTGGGTGTTTTCTATGTATGATATGTATGTATTTACAAAAAAAAAAAACTATGTAGTATATTAATCATGTGGTTCCCATAATACAAGCTCTGCTTAGTTTGGGGCTACATGGTGCTGTGTGATGACGTCCAGAATTATTTATTTATTATTTATTTTATTTATTCAATCGTTAATTACCGTAAAATACAAACATTAGATACCTACATTCAAAATTTTTCTCGGGTCTGGGTGTGTTCTATGTATATATTAAAAAAAACAGTAGGGGAACGAGGGGCATAACGGGGACGCTAAGGAAAAACAACGATATAAGTATCAAAAAGTTTTATTAAAATAAAAACATTAATCACAGCCTGTATGGCAATTATTCAAGGTGCATTTGGCATATTCTTCGTCAGCAATAACATCTAAATAGATTTTTTTTTTTACTTTTACTTAAACCTTACTAAAACCCCATTATGCCCCTACCCCGGGGCACAACGGGGTACTGAAAACGGGGCATAACGGGGTACCTAATAATATTCTAATTATTCTCACAATTGATGCAAACATGAATCTCTTCAGCGTCAGCATCATTAACGCCAGCACAGGCCGTATGAGACCAACGTCCGCACAGCTGGCAACCGACCCAATCCTCTGTTGATTTCAAATAAGTATTATTAACATCAACACAGTAAAGACATAGAGTGTCTTCATGCTCCTTCTGTGCTTTGGGAGCCGTCTTCTCAGTCGTCTGTGTCTTCTTCTTCTTACTATTTTTTTTTAATCGAGGATCATTCGGATCTGCACATTTTTTTGGTCTTTTAAGAGCTTCTAGCTCATTTTTATAAGGCGTTGAAGTAAGGACGACAGTCTTTCCACGGCGATAGTTTTTCCTACTTTGGGGTCTCATTTCAACAGATGGGATAGGCATGATATCTTTTGGGGAAGCATTCTCAAATTGAGATGTTAAATCGCGACATACTGTGTGCACCGGACTATCAATTATTCTACTATCTCTGGATGACGTTCCTGGTTGCAACTCAGATGCTGGTGTTTTTTCTAGGAGTGGTGTAGTGACTGTAGTTGGAAGTTCAGTAAGCCTCTGTTCCAGGAAGGGTGGTGGTGTGAGATTTCTCTCAGCTGGTCTGGAAATATTCACAGACTCTTCATTAGTCAATGATATATCTGTGGTTGCTGCAGCCATAAAGTCTACTTCTGAAAAGTTATTTTGTTTGTAAGGCCATATTCCACATTTTCGGAAAGCATTGATTGCAGTAGACATCGTTGCAGCTTGAACGTAAGCCTGCCCGAAGATTTCGCCAAGCTGAAAAGCTGTTATCACGCGTCCTGGATGCGACCGTAACCAATTAGAGGCAGCATGATCGTAATATACGCTCAGAGGCTTCATAAATCCAACATCTCAAGGCTGGAGCCGGTGGGTGCAGTGTGGTGGAAAGCAAAGCATTATAACACCATTTTCGCGTGCAATGTCAATTAACTCTATGTTTTGCGTATGAGTTACATGCCCATCTAAAAGCAGTAAGACTGGGTTTGTTTTTGAAGCACCCGAAAATCGAATGAACTGTTTAAACCAGGACAAAAAAGTTTCAGAGGTCATCCACCCGCGAGAATTGCATTCGGCCGTCGTACCTGGAGGAGCTCGGTCCAATAACTCTGGTTTCATTCTTTGACGAGGAAAAATCATCATCGGGTGCATATAGGTTCCAGCTGCATTAAAGCATATCTCTACTGTGACTGTTTGGCCTCGTTCAGCGGAAGAAAGTGATCCTACCTGTTTTCTTCCTTTTTCGGCAATAATTTTGCTTTTGTGTTTTGAAACACTTGATATCCCAGTCTCGTCATAGTTATATATTCTGTCAGGTGTAAATTTATACTTATCATACACATCTCCGAGCAATGAGTAAAATTTATCCACAGCTACTTTGTTGAAACCCATCGCTCGAGCTGCCGATGTAGCTTCTGGCTTCCGGATGGATAAATCTGGATTACGCTTTAAAAATCCTTGCACCCAATCTACGCCAGCCATTTTTTTATCATTATTAAAATTATGCTTCTTACCATTTTTAACTGCAAGCTGATATGCCATTTTTCGCAATACGAGCGTTGTCAAGCCAAATAAGCGTTTTTCCATATCCTTTAGGTACATCGCCAGCTCCTTTTCCTCCTGTGTTGAAAACACAGGCTTATAGTGGCCTGGTTTCTCACCAATAGTGAGCTCGCCATTTCGTATTTTACTCACGTGGCGCTCCAATGTTGTCTGTGGTATATTGTATTGTACTGCAGCTTTTCTGTAGCCCATGGATTTACTCAGAACCGCATCAATGGCCTCTTTCATTCTCTCCACCGACCAACTGTTTCTCGAAGTTTTTTTCTTGTAAGTACGAACCATTTTGCATAGCTAAAACAATATAAATTTAAATAAACATGTACCTAACATAACAGAAGGGCATAACGGGGACGGGGCATAATGGGATACCCCATTATGCCCCGTAGCTACGTCCCCATTATGCCCCGATAATTACTTTTTTAATAAATCATTAATAATAAAATCAAATTAAAAGGTAAAGTATTTTCGTCCTCAACTTAACAACAACAAAGAACTTAAGAAAATATAGGAATTAAACCATACAATAATCATGAAAACTCACCTGTTTACAAGGAATTTAGTCACGACACAAAATAAGATGAAACGGCGTGAAAAACTATAAATTCCGCTAAAAATTTAACACATGCACTCTGCCCGCCAGTCGCTTACGTACTGAGCGCCGATGCAAAATGGCCGCCCGACGGTGGATAAAGCACGTAGCTACCGCTTGCGGTTGCGGCTACAGGGGGGGGGGGCCCGTTTTGCCCCGCGTCCCCGTTATGCCCCCCGGTCCCCTATAAAGTAGCATATCAGTCATGTGGTTCCCATAATACAAGCTCTACTGAAATTGGTGCTAGATGGTGCTAGAATAATTATTATAATGCACAGTATTATTATGATTTAAAAGTGTCTTCTTTTTTAATTAAAAGTAAGCGAAGCAACACTCCGCCCGACCATTACTTGGATGGGTGACTGTTTAGTGACATTTAGATTTGATCGCTTCCGTGCTTCGGAAGGTACGTTAGGATGTTGGTCCCGGCTTTTCAGTCGTTAAGCCATGTCGGAGGCCTTCGGGCGGCCTAAAAACTCGAATCCAGAGTTGGTCACTAGCTCATACGAAGAAGACTTAAAAGTGCCACTTTTTCAACTTATAACAACTTTATAAGCGTATCTCCACAGTGATACTATCAGATGACACTCGCTCGTGGAAGTAGATTTTACATTATACTCGGTGAGTTTGAATTCGTAGTTATACTGAAATGGGATATAAATCTCATACCGATAATTAATCATATTTGTTTTACGACTTTTCGAATTTTGGAGGTTTTTTATTGAGGAAATGTCTATGTTACATCATAATTTTACTCAAATGCTTGTTAGCCTAGGACACTAGATATAGTTAAATTTTGCCTTGACATAATGATGAAGATAATTTTATTGTAGCTCCACCTTTGTGTTAGGGTTGCCATGCACAACACAAAGTTAAGCTAAGAGTTTTTGGATAAAAGTTGTAGATCATTTATTTTAAGCTATACTCTTCATCAAATCTCTCTCTCAAATGGTGTACAACCATGGTCCAACCAAACCACACCCTTTCGGGATAACATACGAATTCAAACTCACCCTGTATAGAAATAGAGATCCTACTTATGTAATACTATAGAAAAAACAAAGCCTTGTTATTTTATAAAATTCTATACAATTCTGATTTGATAATGACCAAAAATAACCAAAAATTATTATTTTTTAGCAAAACTTCAACGCTAATCAACTGTTCGGTCAACCAACTAGACCAAGAAACGCCCCACAGGTTAGAGATTAATCCCTAAGTAGATATAATTGATCAAATGTATTAAACCCAAAACAAAATGTATTATCATTGGAACGAACTATTCTCGAAGTTTCGCTGAAGGATAGAATTCGCAACGAGATTATCCGACATAGAACTAAAGTTGTCGACATAGCTCAGAGAATTAGGAAGCTGAAATGGCAGTGGGCTGGCGGTGGGCGAAGAACCGATAACCGTTGGGTTAAACGAGTTCTTGAGTGGAGACCGCGGCTCGGCAAACGTAGTGTAGGACGCCCTCCGGCCAGGTGGAGTGACGATCTGTGAAAGGCTGATCGTAGAAACTGGATACATCAAGCTGAAGACAGGGCGCAATGGCGTTCATTAGGGGAGGCCTATGTCCAGCCGTGGACTGATATAGGCTATGATGATGATTATGATTATATCAAGAGCCTTATTTGTAACAAGATCTTGATAGCTTCAAAATTCTTATAATTATGTCCAAGGTTAAACTTCAGTTAAATTTTGGTGAATTACACCAAAATACTAATTTTGTAATATGTAGCAATATTTTCTACACTTCTCACACAATCCCGAAAATTAGCTAAGGCCAGCCCACTGCCACTTCAGCTTGCTAATTCTCATATTTGTCTGTGCTCTCTGTTATGTCACATTATTTTTATCTAATTATTTGAATATTGTTTCAGAGGGGTATTTTTCCACCATTTAATAACATGTGGACGAGACGATATTAAATCCAAAATTTAAGGCTGGACCCTTGAAGTGTTTGATATGATGATGGAAGAAAGAAATATGAGGAAATGAGCGAAAAGTATTTTGGAGATATAAGGAAACGAATGTTTGAACTACATTTGGATTCAGAGAGCGTTCTTTGTCTTTGATGGGGAAGAAATCAAGTTCCAGCCTGAATTTTGAGATCCGAAAAGGCGATAATGATAAATGTGAATAATAAAATAATTAAATTAAGTTTTCAATTAATAGTGTATTCAAAATTATGGAGAATATTAAAAATCTATGCAGTCCAGTGAGGAGAGCGATACGTTTTCTCCTTTCAACACAAAGTTAGTGTTGACGCGCTGAATGAGCTATTCAAGAATAATCGAATCAATAATAATTCGAAGAATAATAGAATTTTTTTAAAAGGAATGGTGTTGATAATGCTGGTGACGGAGAAGGAAAACTTGAAAAAGCCCAACTGATCAATGTTTTTAGAGAACTGCATAAAGTATCTATCGCAGATGACAACTAACTGTAAAATTTATTGCTCCATTCACCACAATATAATTAGTTTTTGAGAACAGTAAACCTGATATAAACATTTAATTAATCATTCAATATCACTTAATAATCAATATATGTAAATATTAAATACTATACCAATATAAATACAACATAGAAAAATAAAAAACAACAAAAAAAAAATACAATAAAATACAAAAAAATTAGAGATTAACTGTAAATAGCAACATTATTACGATGAAAGCATTTATACAGCACTATAACGTAAGTTTTCCTAATATGAATAAAATCATATTTTATGTATAAAATATCATAATTCAAAGTTTTTTTTGTTTACAGTGTTATCTTCACAATAAAATCATAGAAAGAAAAAGTTTATGAAGATATGGAACCCGCTATGTTAGTTCAGTAAGTATTACAATAGATGTAGCAGACAGAGTCTACCCAAAAATAAAATCCTTTCCAATAATGATGTTTACACAACAGACTGTATGTCAGTAGAGTTTTTTTATAACAATAAAAAACTAAAAGTGGAATATTTTTTCAGTCCGCCATTTTCGAGAAAAATGCGGAACCAGAATTAGCTCAACATGAAGAAGACAACGCAGTACCTATATTTTAAAGGTTAGCTTGAGTTATTATAATTATTTTAAAATTAAGACACTATTGATACAATATTTTATAATATTCCTAGTCCTGAATAGGAATATAAAATTTCTAATATTAATTTTAAATTAATTACTTCTACTTTGAACTTTTACTTTTACGACACCAGCGACAACGGACTCCCGTCACTTCTAACGACACGTCTTGTCAACGGACATTCAACACATCAATTGACACCCGAAACTTCTAACGACACTTTAACAGACACTCGACATTTCTACACAGACCTCGCAAACACGACGCTTTGTCGTCGCGCTTAGTCGCGAGCTCGCGAACGTCTGTCATATGTTGCTGTCGCCATTGTCGCCGTGAGTGCGGAGCTTTCAATAAAATGTATGAAAATTGTCCCCCGCAGCTTGTCGTAGCGTCTAATCGCTGACGTTTGTCGTCCTATGTGCGCAGGCTGATAATCAACACCTTCTAACGACACTTTCATGGACACTTGACAACCTATATACATGATACTAATAACAACATTCAACAGACACTCGAGATTTCCAACCTTTAAATAATATCGATGACACATCATACACTCACTATATTTTCACGGAAATTTGACATATCCCCATTGCAATAAGTTTCATTAAACTAACTTGAGCATTTTTTTACAGTGTACCTACTAATAAGGAGAAGCCAGTGAACCAACTTGGACTTTCAAGCTGTGCTGAACATCGGTGAGTCTAGATTTATAATCTGGAAAACTTACAGAAATCTGATGCAGATCCTCATGGAAGCAGTAATTTTTAGAGACTTTAAAATATTTTTAACAATAGTAGTAAGGACTCTATCTAAAAATTGAAAAGCAAAAAATAAGAATAATTTTTAATTTAACTTTAATAACTAAGTTCTTAAACTAATATAAGTATAGTATACCTAGGTAATTTTCAGTCGGCGTCGAACAAGATTAATTAATTACGTAAAGCGTTATTATTAAATTTGTTTGACGTCGACTTCAAAGCGAATGCGATTGCGAAGCGATCCGTCGTGGTAACACGTGAATTCAACGCGATGCGATGCGACGCGGTGAGTCTATCCACGCGAATCGTACTACATCTTCGTTCAGCGCAAAAATATCAACTGATCGCGTTCCCGTCAATTCGTGCCACGCCGCTTCGCACCTTGCGTGCGTTTGATCACGTAGGGTTTATCAACAGTTTGTTGTTTCCGCGTCGAACCGCGCTGCTTCGCGTTGGCTTCCGGATCGCTCGTTATATAATGTGTTAAATACATACTTATTATACATAGAAAACACCCAGACCCGAGACAAATATCTGCAGAACAGGCCGTCAAATAAATATAAATGACACAACCGTCGTTCCAGATGAAAAAATGGTTTCTCCGATTTTTATCATCATAGAACTGTTTTCAGAAGTAACGACTTTAACATACCCTTGAGAATGTCAAAAACAATTTAAACAACCAGCTTGGCTGACTGGATTGACCATTGGGATTGAATGATGCCATCCATGAAGCCAGTTGAAACCATGGAATTAATACTAGTACCTACTAACTCCTTGGCTCTAATAGTTCCACGTTTTCGTGAATCGAAATTCTTCATCCCCATGCCCATCATTCTTAATTTATCTTCTGGCTACTTTATTAGAACATAACTCATCTAGCATCTTTATCAGAAAATATCCTTGCAATACAACTAAGCAATGTATAGATAATTAACTTGCTGGTTTTCCTATTAAAATAAATCGACAATTTATTGGCTCTTGTTGCCGCGAAAATTAAAAAAATTAAAACCTAATAAATAATAAACTGAACTAAACATTACAACTAACGTATAAAAAAATGAATTTAACCATCTCTGAAAACGATATTTTAATTAAACATTCAAAAACATAGCTTGTCTCACTTATTATGTCTGTGTAAATGTTGTTAGGTAAATGTAGGTACTTTTTGTAAATACCAATAAAACAATTTATTTTGTTAAAAATTATTATGTAAAAGTGGCTGTAATATTGTTAAAAGTTTTAGTAGATTTTATTTGAATTAATAACATAGAAAACGCAAAAAAATCTTAATAACCTGTTCAAAAATTTTGAAGAATGTCAATCAATAACTAGCCCGATATATTCAGAATTATTAATGCATAATCTAATATAACGGTAACTATTGCTTTGATATGAAATTTAGATTAGACAAAAAAAGAGTAGATTCAGGACGAAATATATGAAAAAAAAAACAAAGAAATTAGTGTATTGAATAAAATAAAAAGAACACAAACATTTCATACATATATAATGATATTATTATTCTTGGCAATGTGTAACTAAATAAATAGATAAATAGGTAATGTGTAAACTTTTTTTTTTTAAATAGCGCGCATGGTACAGCAATTAGGCTTTAGATATAAGTACGAAAACAAATTATAAAAAATATAGAATTGGTAGTTGAGTAGATTAAGGACAAAAATATTAATGAAAATTAAGTAACTTTAGCTAAATTTAGTTAATTTGTTATATCCAGTATACACGTACCAAAATAAATAATAAAATACAAAGAACATAAACATTACATGCCTAAGTAATGATGAAAATATCCTTTGTAAAGCAATTAGGCTTAAGATATATGTAGGTACAAAAATATATTTAAAAATCGAAAAATATCTAAGTAGAATGGGTTCTTTAGTAATCACCATAAACTTAAAAAACCTAGACAAAACACATTTCAAAAGTAGTAGAGTTCTTTGTGGAGGGCTCGTTCGGGGAAGTACTGCCACCATGCCCATTTCTGCCGTGAAGCAGCTATGCTGTGTTTCGGTTTGAAGGGTGTGGGTGCCGGTGCAATTATTGTAGGCTTATCATCTTCATGCCTCAAGTTGATCTACGGAGGATGTTGCATCGTAGAGCACATTCCAAAAAAAAACGTTATCTACGAGGCTTTGTAGGTAATGGATACCACTTAACATCAGGTGGACTATGTGCGTGCTCCATCTTTAAGTAGCATAAAAAAAACATTTCAGACGAAAAAAAAGTAATATTGACTAGATATCATCATTTAGATTATTAATATAATAATAATAATAATCTAACATTTATGTTAAATCGCCTGAACGGGTATTATCAATTTAAATCTTTACCTATGCTTATCCATAAGTTTTTTTATAATCATTAAGAAAATATATGTAAAAGAGTTTTCATTACCAAATGCAAATATGAAATGTAGTTTTTGTAAATAGCTTATCCATTTAACGCAGTATCTGAAAATCGTAGTCATGACGTACGAAGCTGAAACGTGGACAATGAGTACGGCCAGTCCACCAGTTCAAAGTCAATGGAACGCTCTACGCTCGGATTTTCTCTGAAGGATAGAATCCACAATGAGACTGTTCGATCACGGACTTGGCCTTGTACAATTACCAGGTAAAAAACAAAAGAAAGTTATTCTAACTTTCTTTAGTTAAAGTTAAATTTAAAAGGGGAGTCGAGCTAACCCGGCCTTCTATCTCCACCACCTCTATAACCTGCAAGGTTATGGAGACAGTACTTAAAAATAAGTTGACGTACCTTGAAGCTAATGACCGTGTCATGACCATCAATACGGTTTCCGCCGGGGACGATCAAGTGGCGACCCTCTCGTGTACGTCACGCACTTTCTTTTCCTACTACACATTAATGGCTTACTGCTTCTGCTGGGAATTATTGGGTATGCCATATGGTATGACAGTACCGTCACAGACAGTTATATATCTACGGCTTGATCCAACAATCGGGAAGTGTGTTCTCTGAGAGAGGCCATGGTTGAGCGGACAAATCGGACTCTCAGTCTTGTCTCCCAATGGGGTGACGACAACAAAGTCCGATTTTGACACCTCTAAAACACAGGCATGTCTTTTCTCGGCGAAAAAATGTCTATTTGACCTCGCTCCCACTTTACGTGGTACAACAATTAAACTAACCGACAGCCTCGAACTTCTTGGCATAGAGTTCAGGGCTAATCTCAACTTTGGCGCCACAATTGCGTCTAAAACACGAACTGCGGCCTGACCTGTATAAAGCTCAAGTCCGATCCTGTATGGAGTATTGCAGCCACCTTTGGGATGGTTCAGCCAAATATCATCTCGCCGCACTAGACTCAGTTGAACGCTCACGGCGACACTCGAGGCTCACAGGTCAAGAGTACCTTGCTAAAGCAAGACTCGAGAGCTTGAGCCATCGTCGCGAGGTTGCGTTTTTGTCAGTTTTTGTACTTCGGAGAGTGTGCGCAGGAGCTACACGAGCTTATTCCGCCTTCACCTTTCTTTCATAGGAACTTAAGACGCACTGTTAAATACCATCCGCATCAAGTTGTTATTCGATCTACCAGAACTAAGCGCTTCCGAACATCATTTATAATGCGCACTCCTAAAATATGGAATCAGCTGCCAGCGTCTGACTCCCGACTCCCCATCGTCGACCTCTTCCTTGCCTATGCAAGCCCCGGGGTCTAGAGCTGGCCCATTATAAATAAAAAAAATAAGCAGTTAAATCAAATCAGTTCAAAAAATATATTTGCAATAGTACGACTATGTAAAGTAACAGTATATACAAATTCTGGATTACTCTGAGTCTCTACAATTAACCTACCCGCTATTAATAATCTACGGCGCCAGAAGAAAAAAAAACACTTTTTTTTATCACCGTCTAAATACCGTTTTGTTAAAGAAAAAAATAACAAAGAGATAAAGGGAGTAGCCTTTTTTGTTCGAATATTATTTATAATTAAATACACTTTTATTAACTAGGTTTTTTTGTTATTATCGGCACCATTATTTTTAATCCAGTCGCTCGTCACCATTTCTTACACAAAATACAAGACAAATAAAATGATTGCATAATCTGTAAACATTTTTACAGCGGGGCAGGCCGTTTCATAACCCCCTACTTTTTCATTGCAGCATCAATATGCGTGGTACTACTGGTCTCTACACTAGCGTGGTATCCAGATGAAAGTACTACGTTATTACTAGTCTAGAACAAGTGCACAATCTCAGCTAAATCCGTACAGTAGTTTCGGCATGACAGAGACACATTTGACATTTCACATCTTAACATATATTTACAAACTTTTGTTTGTTTAATATTATTTCGTTTTATACCTATCTTCTATTAGCCTTTTTACTTCATTTTTCTTCTATTTTTAATTTTATTATTTTTATATTTTTTTTATTTGGCTGAGCTACACCGAGTGTTGCGATGGTGGGGCACACTCCTGTCCCATAGACTGTTTTTAATTCTAACCCAAATCGACATGTTTAGGTTAGGATTGGTCTATGGGGCAGTTTAATTTAATTTCACTTTGTAAGTTACTAGGTTTAAAAAATCAAGTCGTTTAATCTATTGTTTAATAACTGATAAATGCTCAAGTAGTAAGGTAATGTGTAAATAAGTGTTTTTTTTATTAATAAAAAAGAAAGCATTGTTTTCTAACAAAAATATAGAAGATATGTGTTATAGGCAACTGATAAAGTTATGTTAGTAACTTGAATGGTTAGTAATATATTGGGGTGGCAGAGGATATCCAAATCACAGACCAGACACCCATGAATACAACAATCAAAAATGATATGTTTTTGTCATCTGCTAGTAGCAGATCCACAACTTTTTGAATGGAGTTAAAATGCTCTAGCGATGAAGTACCATGTAATATCATACCTTGGCATTGCAGTGTAATCGGCCATAAAATACCGCATAACGGGCCACAAAGGAGTTATAAGGCTAATGTCAAAATCTTCGATTTTTCCAAGACTATGAAATAGATCATGACCTTAGTTTTTAAACTTCAAACTATTAGAAAAATAATTGTTTTTAGTTATTAGAAGAAAATTAACCAACTAAACGTTAAAAGCGCGTGCAAGAAAAATAAAAATAATTAAAAAATCAACCAATATTATCGCTAATAGTCACTTGTTTGTCTTACCAAACTCTATTTCGTTGTTTATCTCCTTGGCTCTGTTTTTAACTCCTTACAACTCCGCAGGGAGGGTTATGAATGTTTTAGTTATCCGTGTGTGAACTTGTCGTGAAATATCTTATCGTCTGAATCTCAAATAGCTCTGTCTTCTTCGTTCTTTTAGTCTCTTTAAGCACACGCATTGTTCAGTCAATTTTCTTTAGTAGTTAACTTTTTTTAGTAATACAAATAACTCTTGTTTACATCTCTAGTCAGTTGTTTAATCTAAACATGAATAGTAATTCAATTCATACTTTTATTTATAAATTTTATTCATGAGAATTGAGATTTCTAGCAAAACGAGTATTTAAAAACGTTTTTTTTTATTTTTTAACAAAAATTCCATAGCCCTGTTAACGACACGTACCTACTGTGTATTGCAAATGTGAGGACGATGGATTTACTCCGAAAAAATATTTATTTTAACTTAATAATTAGGTACAGAGAGTTGCATCGTAGCGTTACAATCTTCCTTGACTAGGAGGGTTTTAGCATTAGGTTGTTTAAGACCTACCTAAAGATGATTATACCCGATTCGGGTATAAAACAAAAAAGTTTTAAAACAGTTTAAATCAAATCAGTAAAAAATATTTATTTATTTGTAATAGTTAGATTAAAAAGTTAAAGATTAAAGTTTCAACAAAGTATCTATACGTAATTCTGGATTACTCTGACTCTACTATTAACCTACCTGCTATTTGTTATCTTCGGCGCCAGAGGCAACATATTATTTAAGTCATTAGTTTAAGCACTTTTTTAACTGGTTGTAAGAGATCACTCACCATTTAGTTAAAGTAAAATAGGGAGTAGCTGTCTTTTTTGTTTGAATATTATTTATTACTTAATTTACTTTTGTTATGTTGTTATTTTTTGTTTTATGCACCATTATTTTAAAATTAGTCACTCACCATTTCTAACCAGCTGACCAAAGAAATTATATTTTTATCGTAAGACAAAATGATTGCATGATCAGCAAATACATTTTCAGCGGGACAGACCGTTTCATTACATCTTTTTCATTGAAACATAAGAAGTTTTTTACTAGCGTGGTATCTAGATTAAAAGTAGCTTATATGTTACTACTAGGCTAGAACTACACACGTGCTAAATCTCAGCTCAAACCGTGCCGTTGTTTTGACGTGACAGAGACAGATTTCACATTTCTCATATTCACATTATTGTTATAAGCTTTCTATAAGTAGGATATTTTTTTTATCATACCTATCTTATATTAACACTTTTGCTTATTGTTTCATACATTATTACTTCTTTGTTTTTGTTCATTTGGCTGAGCTACACCGGGTGTTGCGATGGCGGGGCACACTCCTGTCCCACTGACTGTTTTAATTCTAACCCAAATCAACAATATCGGGTTACGATTGGTCTGTGGGGCAGACTTATTTATTTTCACTTAGTAAGTTAGTAGGTTTCAAAAAATCAAGTGGAATGATCAAACTTTATCTAATAGTTAGTTTAATACGTAAGTTAGTAGGATTTTCAAAATAAATAAAAAAGAAAGCAAAAAAATATTGTAGATAACATAGGTAACTTATAAAGTTAAGTAGGATAATTTGAGTGATCAGTATAATTTTCATCGTTTAATTATCGATACGCACCATCGAGATATTAGTGTTCTATATAATTATCTCGATGATACACGCATACAGTTACAAATTGTGTATTATTAAAAAGTAATGCAACACTTTAATATATTAGGTATAATTTTTTTTTTGCTAGTAGCCGGAATGTTGCAATATTATCTATAGCTAATTATCAAAACAATAGAAAAATCTAATAAAGTTATCCTGTATTTTGCGTAAAGTACTCACAGATACTATAACTGTTTATAATGTATAGGCTAAGGGCAGTAGTTATGAACACAGATATTTATCTATGTAACATAAAAAAAAATATATGCCGTGCGGTTAGTCTCGGAAAAACTCGAAAATGGCTCGACCGGCTTAGTTCTGGAGAGGTTTAGAAAAAATCAAATGAAGAAATACCCAAAAAAACGAAATTCTCACTTTAGATTACAATTATATTTTAGGTTGTATGAAGTTAGTTATAAATAGATTTCAATTGTATTGTATATTAACTGCCGCCCACGGCTTCGGTCGCATGGTACACATATAAAAATGAGCCTTTGTGATATTCCTTATTTATAAAAATACCTATTATATACCCAGTTGTCTCACTGCTATATTTCGTGAGTTATGAGTTCTTATTTGAATAATACAATAGACAAGTTTTACAGTTTTTTATCTGCTATGGGTTCGGTTTTTCCCGTACTGTTGCAGAAAAACAAACACTGTACACTGTACCTGTAGAGTTTGAGATGAAGCTTATAGGTTAATTAAAATTAAAAACTACTCATTTTTTTTTAAATATTTGATATTTTAAAATATCTGTATATATGAGACATAAAAATAGGGATTTTTTTAACTATTTAGCTGGTACAACCTAAAATTATACTAATATATTGTATGAAACATAAATAGATGTAGCTAATGTTAGTAATTATACAGTGTAAATAGTCCGCAATGTACAGCAATTAGGTTTTATATGCATAAAAACAAATTAAAAAAAATCTAAAAAAAAAACTAGAATATTTTAATATTAATATGAAATATAATATAAGTAAGCAGTATGTCAAAGTCGCTGTGATATAGTTAAAAGTCAAGTTATAACATAGATGGGGTTAATAAAAACGATAGAATAAAAAAAAATTGAATTTTTATATTTCAACTTATATTTGAATTATTTGTATGGTATCGAAAGAATAGACAATAGCGGGCTTTACACAGGTACTCTATAGGGCGTGAAACAGCACTCGTGCGCCAAAGATGTGGCGTGTAAAGATGTTGGAAGGGGAAGGGAGACCACGCGATTGCGCTTGTCCGTAGTTCGCGGAATCACGTGTTCCGAGGTTGCTTTTACACGTAACATTCTTGTGCACACTGTTAGGTACTCTTAAGTACAAGATGGCGGACAAAAATTATTAAATAAATGAATAATTTGATTATCCATACGTAAATAATTCTTGAAATCGTCCGGATAATTTAGAATTAATTCTGAAATCATTATCGCTTCAATACACTAAGTTATAGAAATAATACACTAGCGTAACATTTATTAATCTAACGATTTGTAGCCATAATACTCTTTAATTATTCGTTTTTGATAATCAGATGCATCTAAACTTATAAAACCGCTTCATCACTGACTTATACTTATAACAAATACCCAGCCTAAACCGTGAAACCGTACCTAGAGATCCTGCACACCCACTTAGCTCACAAAACCTAACGAGTACGTATTCGCGAAGCGTCTTCTATGTAGTCTTGTATAAAAAAAACATATATTTTAAAGCTTAAATGGTTGGAAAGCACAATTAAAATTTCGGAATAAGGTAAGATAATCTAAATTTTAATAATATAATTATTTTGTATATAAAGCAGGTTCTAAAGAGCACACTATAAGGTAATGTTAAAACGATAACATAAATGTAAATTGACTGATCGGGATGTAAAATACGAGAGTTTAACAAGGAAAAAGAGCGCTCATGATGATGAAGCTGCACCAAATTAAAGTTATAGTTTATGTTTAAGTAATGTTTCAGTAATGTTTCGATAATAGTCACTCTTTTGTCTTAACAAACTCCATTTCGTAGTTTATCTTATTGGCTCTGTTTTTATCTCCTTTCACGTCCGCAGGGAAGATTACGAATGTTTTAAGGTATCCGTGTGTGTACTCGTCGTGAAATATCTTAAAGTCGGTATCACAGATACCTCTTTCTTCTTTTAGTCTATGTAAGCCTACGCAGTGTTCAGTCAATTTTCCAAACTTGTCTTTGGGCTGTACAATTACAAACAAATATCATTTTTCCTGGTTTGTGAGGCAAGCTTATGTTATTTCTATCTCTACTGTCTGTGGTCTCTCAAGCCCTTGTTTACTTCTCCACTCCGTAGTCTAACTTTCCAGTCTATGATGACCTCTGCAAACACTGTACACCTCAGCAATCTTCGGCCACAATAAAAGTCTTTATTCAGTACCTACGTTAGTTTTTAGAATATTTTATCATCATAGGAAAATTTTTGCATAAGTTGTTATATACCTTTTTTAAATTCAAGTAAGTAATGGCTAGGTAAGCCTTAATATCTTGTAGGTAAAGCTCTCATTTGCAAGGAGGATTGCGCTACGATCTTTAACCTTTTTTCCTTGACGAGTACACTAGCTCGGCTTCCTTAAAATATTTGTGATTTTGTCTGCGGATGTCTGAGAAGGTTAATACATGATCAGAAAGGGTAGATTGCTGAATTTTATAAGATATAAGGGGGATTCATATTGGAACATTACGGCAGGGGTTACAATCATCGCAGACGTTGGACGTTGAGCGCTATTGCTGTATACAGTAGGTTAAATTGTGGGGGTATTTTCTCTCAGACACCCAGCAAGGGATGTAAGGGGGTAAGTAATTACCCCAAGTCAACCTCTCCTGCACGTGGTGCATCCTGCTTTTGCAAACGAGGCTCTGGCGACTTTTTCGTAAACAAATGACGCACGAACAACATATAATTATAGCCTTCCATCCATGAAAACAAATAATAAATAATTAAGGAAATTTGATATATTTACTACTTTAGTACTAAATTGTATTATTGTATATATGTATTCGTAATTCAATTTGTCGACCTTTTTAAATAACTGTCCACCTTTTTTTCACGCATGTTTTACATATTATTGGAAACTTTTTTCCTTTCCAAATATATACATAATTAAATAAAAAAAATAATGTTAGAAAGAAATAAAGGAAGGAAAAATAAATAAAAAATTAAATAAATTGTATAGTTTATTTGTATTGCATCTGCAGCACAACCATTATGTCATCTGCAGAATTCCCCCAGAACAAAATTTCTTAAGAAATAATGCTGTGAAAGTAGATAAAATCAACTAGTCTAGCCGTTTCTACGTCAGTAAGTTCATCGGATCATCATTCACGGATCTAAATCCAATCATTTATTTCGTTATCATAACATATCATAGCCAGTTATCAATTTTCAACAGGTCTACCTATTGAATTGTTCACAAAATTATGTTAATAACAGGGGAGTAGCTTATTTTGTGTTTGAATATTATTTTTAATTAAGTAGTATCCTTTGGTTACATATGTATTTTGTTACTATCGTCACCATTATTTTCAATTCAGTTACCATTTTCAACTAAAGAAATTATATTTTTTAAGCAAAACAAAATGATTTGAATGAATGACACATTTTTTCAAAACATTCGCCTGTAGAATATTTGTAGCATGAATTTTCATACCTAACTTCTATTAGCCTTTTTACCTCTTTTTTCTGCTCTTATTATTTTTATGTTTTTACTCATTTGGTTGAGCTACACCGGGTGTTGCGATGGTGGGGCACACTCCTGTCCCAGAGACTATTTCTTATTCTAACCCTTACAATAACTTGGGTTAAATTAGTCTATGGGGCAGCCTAATTTATTTTCATTTTGTAGATAAGTAAACTTATAATCAAGTGACAACAATTATTTGTTTGTAGGTCCTAATTAATCCTAATTTATTACCTACGAAAGTAAATAGGAACATTGAATAAATAAAAAAAATGACAGCATGGTTTTCAAAAAACCAAGTAGTTGAGTCATATTTAGTACAGACAGGGTAAATTTAGTAAAAAATGATTTCAATGAACCATTTTTACCAAAAAATCTGTAATCATGTAAAAAAATTGTATATGTAAAAACATCATTCAAAAAATTTTCTTGTTATGGTGTGGAACTATTTAAGGATACTTTAATGTAATTTAATGTAATAACGTGTAATGCTCGCAGAGATACCCTGAATTTTAAAATAAATATTGTTCAATTGTATATATTATTGTATATGTATATTTGCAAATCTGGGCCAAAATGGTATATCTATTAAAGTGACAATAACAATCACATATCACTCTATGTATATCCTGATTTGATTTATAAATTATAATTAAGAGTATTATTTAAAAAGAAAGTTATTAACGCGGCACGCCAAGATTTTTTCTCAACCATCAAAATGGAAAATGCTCAAAGCAAGTTACAGGCAAAAATTAATTTTGCAACATGCCAAACGAGATCGCACCTATTTAAATTTGTCTATTCCAGAGCTGGCACACAGTGTTTCCAAAAAAAATTCACCAGAGCGGCCACTGATCGCATCGATATTCTTCCAAGTAGCCCATGTCAATCGACAGCACGGGATGAGTCAACTCATTATACTCAGCATTCAGAACATCAAACGAGGGACCGTCAAGCGTGGAACTAGGTGTATCTTCCACGTTAACCCAACATTTGACATTTGACTAAATCTATATAAACGCGAGCGAAGTCGCGGAAAAAAGCTATAAAACAATTGATTATCCATACGCTGAAAAAACACTCAAAAGGAATAAGTATATTGAAATCTGAAAACTAATTTTAAACACATTTGGGAATACTTAAGTATCCTACCTTGCCGATAAAAAATATTGTGTCGAATATCTTAACGTTATCCGATCTTCTGTGTACTGTAATGTTCATTTTGGCGAAACATGTGACCAGGTTGTGGTTGGGTACGTAAAACAGCAGATTGTAGCGTAGCTCGTGCATGGCTCATCTGCCCACAGTCCATGGCATTTGTGAAAAGCCTTTGGACGACGAACGCGTGATTTCGGTGTAGGACGTGAGTATAAGAGATGCATCATATGACATTAGACGCAAAGATGTAAATAAAAACATTACGTTTTCTAAAATACCAATACCTATTATGAATGCGAAAGTTGTATTTTTTTTTAAGATCAGGATCAGGATATAGGATTATGAAAATTGACGATTTTTCCTCGTAAATCATAGGACCCAAAATAGGGCGAAATACTCGTATTTTTTGTGTCTTTGCTAAATTAGATTGAAGGATCTAAAATTACGGAGATAGTTTTAACTCCCAAGCTTTAGCAAGGTAGTAAATAGAAACCGAGTTAACCTTCTATACTTTTCGCTACGATTGCAAGGAATAAAATAATCCATTGAGGGATACGGGAGGTGAAAAGATGTTGTGCTCAATAGTTTAGGAGTGAAAGAGTAACAAACACATAAACAACAACAAAACATCAGGATTGCCATGTGCTTGTTCCATCATCAATTACCATAAAAAACCGTATGAGAAAACTTATAGGTAGGTATAGCGTATACCGATAAAAAAATATTGTGTCGAATATCTTAACGTCAGCCGATCTTCTGTGTACTGTAATGTTCATTTTGGCGAAACATGTGACCAGGCTGTGGTTGGGTACGTAAAACAGCAGATTGTAGCGTAGCTCTTGCATGGCTCGTCTGCCCACAGTCCATGGCACTTGTGAAAAGCCTTTGGACGATGAACGCTTGATTTCGGTTAAGGACGTGAGTATAAGAGATGCATCATATGACATTAGACGCAAAGGTGTAAATAAAAACATTACGTTTTCTATCATACCAATACCTAATATGAATGCGAAAGTTTTTTAAATCAGGATATAAGATTATGAAAATTGTCAAATTTCCTCGTTAATCATGGGACCCAAAACAGGGCAAAATACTCGTATTTTTTGTGTCTTTGCAAAAGTAGATTAAAGGATCTAAAATTACAAGATTACGGAGATAGTTAACTCCCGAGCTTTAGCGAGGTAGTAAAATAGAAACCGAGTTAACCTTATATACTTTTCGCTACGATTGCAAGAAATAAAATAATCCATTGAGGGATACGGAAGGTAGAAAAGATGTTGTGCTCATTAGTTTGCAGTGTAGTCCGGGGAAGTACTGCCACCATCCCTATTTCTGCCGTGAAGCAGCTGTGCTGTGTTTCGGTTTGAAGGACGTGAGTGCCGGTGAAATAACAGGCGCAAGAGGCTTATTATCTTCATGCATCAAGTTGATGGACGCAGGGCGTTGTTGCATCGTAGAGCACGAACCAAATAACGTGGTAACGTGAAAAATAAATAAATAATGCGAAACGTAATCACCAAAATGTTCGCTAGAACAGATCGGAGCCCTGAACCGTGCGAATGCGGCGCTAAAGCAGTGAAGGTCTCTTGGAAAACAAACAACTACCAATGTTAGAAATGGTATATTGGATTTGAGTTCATCATGTACCCCCAAACTAAGCAGAGCTTGTATTATGGGAACTACATGATTCATATACTGTACATATTTATATTTTTTGTAAATACATACATATGATATATAGAAAACACCCATACCCGAGACAAATATCTACAGAACATGCAAACATTTGTCCCGCAGCGGGAATCGAACCCGCAACCTTTGCATCTCAGGCGGACCTTCGCCCACTGCGCCACAGAGGCCGTCAAAAAGCTTTGTGATAGGTAATGGATACCACTTAACATCAGGTGGTCCATGAGCTTGTTCCTTCTTCAAATACCATTTAAAAAAAGTAAATAAAATATTGTAGATAACCTTTGTAACTTTATAAGTTAAGAATGAGAACTTGAGTGGTCAGTATAATTTTCATTGTTTAATTATTATTGATACGCGCCATCGAGATATTAGTGTTTCATAGAATTATCTCGATGATACGCGCATACAGTTACATATTGTGTATTATTTAAAAGTAATGCGTTCTAAACGGCAACACTTTAATATTATATTAAGTATAAAAAAAACAGTAGCCGAAATGTTGGACTATTGTAAATAAATATCAATATTGTAAATATATATCAAAACAATAGAAAAATCTAATACAGTTATCCTATATTTTACGTAAAGTACTTAAAGATACTATAACTGTTTATAATGTATAGGCTAAGGGCAGTGGTTATAAACGCAGATTTTTATCTATTAACAATAAAGAATTAATAAATTGACACTTTAGATTACAATTCAATTTTAGGTTGTATGAAGTTTACCAGCGGGTGATCGGCTAACTCTGTTGCAAACAGAAATGATTAACACCGATCCTGTTTTAACAAACTGTGACAGTTTGTCAATTGACGTTCATTGAATTTCGATGAAATGTCAAAGTAGGTTAAAACAGGATCGGTGTCAATCATTTCTGTTTGCAACAGAGTTAGCCGATCACCCCGCTGGTCATAAAGTTATAAATAGATTTCAATTAAATTGTATATTAGCTGCCGCCCACGGCTTTGGTCGCGTGGTACACATATAAAAATGAGCCTTTGTGATATTCCTTATTTATAAAAATAGTATTGCCGGTTGTCTCACTTCCATATTTCTTGAGATTAAAAAGTTTTTATTTCAATAATACAATAGACAAGTTTTACAGTTCTTATATCTGCTTTGGGTTCGGTTTTTCCCTTACTGTTGCAGAAAAACAAACACTGTAGGTAGAGTTTGAGATGGAGCTTATAGGTTAATTAAAATTAAAAGCTATTTTTTTTTATTTGAGATTTTAAAATATCTGTAGGTATTTATTAGACATAAAAGTAGGATACAACAACCTAAAATTATGCTAATACATTGTATGAAACATAAATATGTGATGTTAATCTTAGTAATTATACAGTGTAAATAGTCCGCAATGTACAGCAATTAGGCTTTAGATGCAAAAAAAAAAACTAGATGAAATGTCAAAGTAGGTTAAAACAGGATCGGTGTCAATCATTTCTGTTTGCAACAGAGTTAGCCGATCACCCCGCTGGTCATAAAGTCATAAATAGATTTCAATTATATTGTATTTTAGCTGCCGCCCACGGCTTTGGTCGCGAGGTACACATATTGAAAATGTACCTTTGTGATATTCCTTATTTATAATAATAGTATTACCGGTTGTCTCACTTCTATATGTCTTGAGATTTAAGAGTTCTTATTTTAATAATACAATAGAAAAGTTTTACAGTTTTTATATCTGCTTTGGGTTTGGTTTTTCCCGTACTGTTGCAGTAAAACAAACACTGTATCTAGATACCTGTAGAGTTTGAGATGGAGCTTATAGGTTGGTGTTGTTATAGGTAGGTGTTGAATGTACAGCAAATAGGTTTTAGATGCAAAAAAAAACTAAAATAGTTTTTGTATCTGCTATCGGTTCGGTTTTCCCTTACTGTTGCAGTAAAACAAACACTGTATGGAGCTTATAGGTTAGGTTAAAATTAAAAGCTACTCAATTTATTTTTCCAATATCAGTATATATTAGACATAAAAATAGGGATTTTTGTAACTATTTAGCTGGCACAACCTAAAAATAAACTAATTTATTGTATGAAACATAAATATATATTGTTAATTTTAGTAGTTATAGAGTGTTAATATTCCGCAATGTACAGCAATTAGGCTTGATATGCAAAAAAAAATTAAAATAAAAACTTTAAAAAAACTAGAAAAGTTTAATAATCACCTTATCATGAGACCGATTTTTGTCGTTTAGTAAGAACTATAACAAAGTGGCTGTGACATAGTTAAAAGTCAAGTTAAAACATAAAAACGATAGAATAAAAAAAATAGCATTTTTATATTTCAACTTATAGTTGAATTATTTGTATGGTATCGAAAGAATAGACAATAGCGGGCTTTACACAGGCACTCTATAGGGCGTGAAACAGCACTCATGCGCCAAAGAGGTGGCGTGTAAAGATGTTGCAAGGGGAAGGGAGACCACGCGATTGCGCTTGTCCGTAGTTCGCGGAATCACGTGTTCCGAGGTTGCTTTTACACGTAACATTCTTGTGCACACTGTTAGGTACTCTTAAGTACAAGATGGCGGACAACAATGATTAAATGAATAATTTGATTAACCATACGTAAATAATTCTTGAAATCGTCCGGATAATTTAGTTTTAATTCTGAAATCATTATCGCTTCAATACACTAAATTATAAAAATAATACAATAGCGTAACATTTATTAATCTAACGATTTCTTAATCGATCTTTAATTATTCGTTTTTGATAATCAGATACATCTAAACATATAAAACCGCTTCATCACTGACTTATACTTATAACAAATACCCAGCCTAAACCGTGAAACCGTACCTAGAGATCCTGCACACCCACTGAGCTCACAAAACCTAACGAGTACGTATTCGCGAAGCGTCTTCTATGTAGTCTTGTATAAAAAAAAAAAATATTTTAAAGCTTAAATGGTTAGAAAGCACAATTTTAATTTCGGAATAAGCTAAGTTAAACTAAATTTTAATAATATTTTTTTTTTATGTAAATAAAGCTGGTTGTAAAGACCACACTATTAGGTAACGTTAAAACGATAACATAAATATAAATTGAGTGATCGAGAAGTAAAATACGAGAGTTTAACAAGGAAAAAGAGCGCTCATGATGATGAAGCTGCACCAAATTAAAGTTTTAGTTTAGTAGTTTTTATAGTAAGTAGTATAAAATTCATTCATACTGTTAATTTATTATATGTATTTAAAGTTGATAAATAGTTTATTTAGTAGTCATATATTACTGTATATATTAAATAAATGACATTGATAATTATAAATAATAAATAAATGATGTTTAAAATTTGTAAATTTGCATCAAATAGTTTGTACAATACGCTCAAAATGTAGGATAGTTTGTAATGGTCACATTACAGGATACTTTCACGAAAAGTAAGTCCCTCCATAAATGTAGGCAGGAGTTAGTTAGTTTATTTGAATTTGAAACCTTAAAAGTTGTATGAAGATTTGCTTAAATTTCTATTATTTAATGGTTATATGGTTTGTATGAAGGCTTCATTAGTTCAAAAACAAATCCGAAAAACTTAGAGTTTTCATGAATGCTGGTGTAATATAATTTGGTATAGATCCAAGAGGGTAATTTACATAGCTAAGTACAGTGAATGTATAATATAATTAGGTATAGGATTATAATCATGATTTTGTTGAATAAAAACTATGTCAAAGTGGCGTTAATATTGTTAAAATTAATATTAGGTCTAATCTAAATTAATAAAATAGTAACCGCATAAAAACTCTTAAAAATCCCTTTTTTATAATGAATATCAATTAATAACTAGCTCGGTATATTCAAAGTTATTAATGCATAATCAAATGTAATGTATTTATCGCTATAATCTTAAATATATACAAACATAAAAAAGAAAAGAAATTAAAGTAGGTTCAGGAGAAACCATGTAAATTGAAAATAAACGATACCTAGAGGATTCACTTGAGCACTTGAATAGTTAAATAAGTCCAAATAAACGGGTGCCAAAAAAAAAACACTAAAAAGTCATAATACCTAAGTAATTATATAATTATCCTTAGTAATCATACAGTGTAGTAATTAAGATCTATTTGCATAAAAACTTATAAAAAATATCTTTAAAAAACTAGAATAGTTTAATTATCAATCATCTTATACCTTAAAAAGTTTTTGTTGTAATAGGAACTATGTCAAAGTGGCGTTAATATAGTTAAACATAAACCCCCTTACTTATAAACGCTACTTAAATTTAACCGATGCATATAGCTATCCCTGTCACTGTTTGTCAATATCCAACAGTAAGAGATGCTATAGTTTAAGCATCGTTTATTTTTTGACAGACTTTTATAAGTAAGGCTTAAAATTAATAGGGGATATGTACGTAATCCACACCCTGTGCATGTGAGTTGAGGATTGCGGGGCAAAGCTTCTCACAAGGCTAGCATTATGGCTACTAAGCTGTGCCGAATTAGGCTGTGGCCGCCCGCTAGAGCCCCGTCAGTTCGATAGCAGGGTGAACCACGTGATGATGGTCGGATGAGGTTGACTTAGGTTACAACGTTGGAGATTGGGTTGGGGTAATGTGGTATACCCCATTACATAAAAGTCAGAAAATAATGGCAACCATTTTAACGGTTGGTTGAACTTAAAAACAATATAGAGAAATACACCGCATGGCGTGCAATTTAGGCGTAGGTAGTAGAGCCCTTTGTGAAGGGCTCGCCCGGGGAAGTACTACCACCATGCCTATTTCTGCCGTGAAGCAGCATTGCTGTATTTCGGTTTGAAGGGTGTGGGTGCCGGTGCAATTACAGGCACAAGAGGCTTGTCACCTTCATGCCTCAAGTTGGACGCAGGGCAATGCACCATAGGGCACGCTCAAACATGCGTGACCTACGATGCAATGCTTTGTGATAGTTAATGGTTACCACTTAACATCAGGTGGGTCATGTGCTTGCTCCATCTTCAAGTACCATAAAAAACCATGACACTTTTTCTTCTTCTTCTTTGGTACCGTGCAATATCTTTTAGGATGTCACATCCTAATCGGCATTGCAATGTATCGGCAGAAGCTACCGTGTAAGGGGCTACAAAGAAGTGAAATAAAGCATCTAAAGATAGTCATTCACATGTCAAGACTTACCCAATGTCAATGTCAAAATAATTAATAAACGACTTTTCCAAGACAATCAAACAGATCATTGCCTAATTTTATTTTAATTCCAAACGGTCAGAAAAAATATTGTTTTCTCTTAAAAGAAGAAAATTTACCAACTAACGTTATTATTGCAATAATATAAAATATTAACTCCATAGAATCAAAGATAAAGATCTCTGCTCTGTAGCCTCTTAGGAAGCGGAAGCGACTGCCATTTTGTCGCTCTTCTATTATATCTGGGTGTCTGCGAGAACCTACTCGTACGATCTAGCCTACTGTAAACAGCTTCACCGCACAACGTGTTCCGTCTCTATGATTGCAACACCTCCAGTAATGTTTCGATAATAGTCACTCTTTTGTCTTAACAAACTCCATTTCGTAGTTTATCTTATTGGCTCTGTTTTTATCTCCTTTCACGTCCGCAGGGAAGATTACGAATGTTTTAAGGTATCCGTGTGTGTACTCGTCGTGAAATATCTTAAAGTCGGTATCACAGATATCTCTCTCTTCTTTTAGTCTATGTAAGCCTACGCAGTGTTCAGTCAATTTTCCAAACTTGTCTTTGGGCTGTACAATTACAAACAAATATCATTTTTCCTGGTTTGTGAGGCATGCTTACGTTATTTCTATCTCTACTGTCTGTGGTCTCTCAAGCCCTTGTTTACTTCTCCACTCCGTAGTCTAACTTTCCAGTCTATGATGATCTCTGCAAACACTGTACACCTCAGCAATCTTCGGCCACAATAAAAGTCTTTATTCAGTACCTACGTTAGTTTTTAGAATCTTTTATCATCATAGGAATGGAGGCTAAATTATTGCATAAACTGGTATATACCCTTTTTAAATTCAAGTAAGTAATGGCTAGGTAAGCCTTAATATCTTGTAGGTAAAGCTCTCATTTTCAAGGAGGATTGCGCTACAATCTTGAACATTTTTTCCTTGACGAGTACACAACCTCGGATTCCTTAAAATATTTGCGATTTTGTCTGCGGATGTCTGAGAAGGTTAATACATGATCAGAAAGGGTAGATTGCTGAATTTTGTAAGATTTATGGGGGATTAATATTGGAACATTACGGCAGGGGTTACAATCATCGCAGACGTTGGACGTTGAGCGCTATTGCTGTATACAGTAGGTTAAATTGTGGGGGTATTTTCTCTCAGACACCCAGCAAGGGATGTAAGGGGGTAAGTCATTACCCCAAGTCAACCTCTCCTGCACGTGGTGCATCCTGCTTTTGCAAACGAGGCTCTGGCGACTTTTTCGTAAACAAATGACGCACGAACAACATATAATTATAGCGTTCCATCCATGAAAACAAATAATAAATAATTTATGAAATTTGATATATTTACTACTTTAGTACTAAATTGTATTATTGTATATATGTATTCGTAATTCAATTTGTCGACCTTTTTAAATAACTGTCCACCTTTTTTTCACGCATGTTTTACATATTATTGGAAACTTTTTTCCTTTCCAAATAAATACATAATTTAATAAAAAAATAATGTTAGAAAGAAATAAAGGAAGGAAAAATAAATAAAAAATTAAATAAATTGTATAGTATATATGTATTGCATCTGCAGCACAACCATGATGTCATCTGCAGAATTCCCCCAGAACAACATTTCTTAAGAAATAATGCTGTGAAAGTAGCTAAAATCAACTAGTCTAGCCGTTTCTACGTCAGTAAGTTCATCGGATCATCATTCACGGATCCAAATCCAATCATTTATTTCGTTATCATAACATATCATAGCCAGTTATCAATTTTCAACAGGTCTACCTGTTGAATTGTTCACAAAATTATGTTAAAAACAGGGGAAGTAGCTTTTTTTGTGTTTGAATATTATTTTTAATTAAGTAGTATCCTTTGGTTACATATGTATTTTGTTACTATCGTCACCATTATTTTCAATTCAGTTACCATTTTCAACTAAAGAAATTATATTTTTTCGCAAAACAAAATGATTTGAATGAATGACACATTTTTTCAAAACATTCGTCTGTAGAATATTTGTAGCATGAATTTTCATACCTAACTTCTATTAGCCTTTTTACCTCTTTTTCTGCTCTTATTATTTTTATGTTTTTACTCATTTGGTTGAGCTACACCGGGTGTTGCGATGGTGGGGCACACTCCTGTCCCAGAGACTAGTTCTTATTCTAACCCATACAATAACTTGGGTTAAATTAGTCTATGGGGCAGCCTAATTTATTTTCATTTTATAGATAAGTAAACTTAAAATCAAGTGACAACAATTATTTGTTTGTAGGTCCTAATTTATTACTTACGAAAGTAAATAGGAACATTGAATAAATAAAAAAAATGACAGCATGGTTTTCAAAAAACCAAGTAGTTGAGTCATATTTAGTACAGACAGGGTAAATTTAGTAAAAAATGATTTCAATGAACCATTTTTACCAAAAAATCTGTAATCATGTAAAAAAATTGTATATGTAAAAACATCATTCAAAAAAATTTCTTGTTATGGTAAGGAACTATTTAAGGATACTTTAATGTAATTTAATGTAATAACGTGCAATGCTCGCAGAGATACACTGAATTTTAATATAAATATTGTTCAATTGTATATATTATTGTATATGTATATTTGCAAATCTGGGCCAAAATGGTATATCTATTAAAGTGACAATAACAATCACATATCACTCTATGTATATCCTGATTTGATTTATAAATTATAATTAAGAGTATTATTTAAAAAGAAAGTTATTAACGCGGCACGCCAAGATTTTTTCTCTACTATCAAAATGGAAAATGCTCAAAGCAAGTTAGAGGCAAAAATTAATTTTGCAACATGCCAAACGAGATCGCACCTATTTAAATTTGCCTATTCCAGAGCTGGCACACAGTGTTTCCAAAAAAAATTCACCAGAGCGGCCACTAATCGCATCGATATTCTTCCAAGTAGCCCATGACAATCGACAACACGGGATGAGTCAACTCATTATACTCAGCATTCAGAACATCAAACGAGGGACCGTCAAGCGTGGAACTAGGTGTATCTTCCACGTTAACCCAACATTTGACATTTGACAAAATCCATATAAACGCGAGCGAAGTCGCGGAAAAAAGCTATAAAACAATTGATTATCCATACGCTGAAAAAACACTCAAAAGGAATAAGTATATTGAAATCTGAAAACTAATTTTAAACACATTTGGGAATACTTAAGTATCCTACCGTGCCGATAAAAAATATTGTGTCGAATATCTTAACGTTATCCGATCTTCTGTGTACTGTAATGTTCATTTTGGCGAAACATGTGACCAGGTTGTGGTTGGGTACGTAAAACAGCAGATTGTAGCGTAGCTCGTGCATGGCTCGTCTGCCCACAGTCCATGGCATTTGTGAAAAGCCTTTGGACGACGAACGCGTGATTTCGGTGTAGGACGTGAGTATAAGAGATGCATCATATGACATTAGACGCAAAGATGTAAATAAAAACATTACGTTTTCTAAAATACCAATACCTATTATGAATGCGAAAGTTGTATTTTTTTTTAGATCAGGATCAGGATATAGGATTATGAAAATTGACGATTTTTCCTCGTAAATCATAGGACCCAAAATAGGGCGAAATACTCGTATTTTTTGTGTCTTTGCTAAATTAGATTGAAGGATCTAAAATTACGGAGATAGTTTTAACTCCCAAGCTTTAGCAAGGTAGTAAATAGAAACCGAGTTAACCTTCTATACTTTTCGCTACGATTGCAAGAAATAAAATAATCCATTGAGGGATACGGGAGGTGAAAAGATGTTGTGCTCAATAGTTTAGGAGTGAAAGAGTAACAAACACATAAACAACAACAAAACATCAGGATTGCCATGTGCTTGTTCCATCATCAATTACCATAAAAAACCGTATGAGAAAACTTATAGGTAGGTATAGCGTATACCGATAAAAAAATATTGTGTCGAATATCTTAACGTCAGCCGATCTTCTGTGTACTGTAATGTTCATTTTGGCGAAACATGTGACCAGGCTGTGGTTGGGTACGTAAAACAGCAGATTGTAGCGTAGCTCTTGCATGGCTCGTCTGCCCACAGTCCATGGCACTTGTGAAAAGCCTTTGGACGATGAACGCTTGATTTCGGTTGAGGACGTGAGTATAAGAGATGCATCAAATGACATTAGACGCAAAGATGTAAATAAAAACATTACGTTTTCTATCATACCAATACCTATTATGAATGCGAAAGTTTTTTAAATCAGGATATAAGATTATGAAAATTGTCAAATTTCCTCGTTAATCATGGGACCCAAAACAGGTCAAAATACTCGTATTTTTTGTGTCTTTGCAAAAGTAGATTAAAGGATCTAAAATTACAAAATTACGGAGATATCTAACTCCCGAGCTTTAGGAAGGTCATAAATAGAAACCGAGTTAACCTTCGATACTTTTCGCTACGATTGCAAAAATTAAAATAATCCATTGAGGGATACGGAAGGTGAAAAGATGTTGTGCTCATTAGTTTGCAGTGTAGTCCGGGGAAGTACTGCCCCCATCCCTATTTCTGCCGTGAAGCAGCTGTGCTGTGTTTCGGTTTGAAGGACGTGAGTGCCGGTGAAATAACAGGCGCAAGAGGCTTATTATCTTCATGCATCAAGTTGATGGACGCAGGGCGTTGTTGCATCGTAGAGCACGAACCAAATAACGTGGTTACGTGAAAAATAAATAAATAATGCGAAACGTAATCACCAAAATGTTCGCTAGAACAGATCGGAGCCCTGAACCGTGCGAATGCGGCGCTAAAGCAGTGAAGGTCTCTTGGAAAACAAACAACTACCAATGTTAGAAATGGTATATTGGATTTGAGTTCATCATGTACCCCCCAACTAAGCAGAGCTTGTATTATGGGAACTACATGATTAATATACTATACATATTTATATTTTTTGTAAATACATACATATGATATATAGAAAACACCCATACCCGAGATAAATATCTACAGAACATGCAAACATTTGTCCCGCAGCGGGAATCGAACCCGCAACCTTTGCATCTCAGGCGGACCTTCGCCCACTGCGCCACAGAGGCCGTCAAAAAGCTTTGTGATAGGTAATGGATACCACTTAACATCAGGTGGACCATGTGCTTTTTCCTTCTTCAAATACCATTTAAAAAAAGTAAATAAAATATTGTAGATAACCTTTGTAACTTTATAAGTTAAGTATGAGAACTTGAGTGGTCAGTATAATTTTCATCGTTTAATTATTATCGATACGCGCCATCGAGATATTAGTGTTTCATAGAATTATCTCGATGATACGCGCATACAGTTACATATTGTGTATTATTTAAAAGTAATGCGTTCTAAACGGCAACACTTTAATAATATATTAGGTATAAAAAAAAACAGTAGCCGGAATGTTGGACTATTGTAAATAAATATCAATATTGTTAATAAATATCAAAACAATAGAAAAATCTAATACAGTTATCCTGTATTTTACGTAAAGTACTTAAATATACTATAACTGTTTATAATGTATAGGCTAAGGGCAGTGGTTATAAACGCAGATTTTTATCTATTTACAATAAAGAATTGATAAATTGACACTTTAGATTACAATTCAATTTTAGGTTGTATGAAGTTTACCAGCGGGTGATCGGCTAACTCTGTTGCAAACAGAAATGATTAACACCGATCCTGTTTTAACAAACTGTGACAGTTTGTCAATTGACGTTCATTGAATTTCGATGAAATGTCAAAGTAGGTTAAAACAGGATCGGTGTCAATCATTTCTGTTTGCAACAGAGTTAGCCGATCACCCCGCTGGTCATAAAGTTATAAATAGATTTCAATTTTAATTGTATATTAGCTGCCGCCCACGGCTTTGGTCGCGTGGTACACATATAAAAATGAGCCTTTGTGATATTCCTTATTTATAAAAATAGTATTGCCGGTTGTCTCACTTCTATATGTCTTGAGATTAAAGAGTTTTTATTTCAATAATACAATAGACAAGTTTTACAGTTTTTATATCTGCTTTGGGTTCGGTTTTTCCCTTACTGTTGCAGAAAAACAAACACTGTAGGTAGAGTTTGAGATGGAGCTTATAGGTTAATTAAAATTAAAAGCTAAACAATTTTTTTTTAATTTGATATTTTAAAGTAGCTGTATTTATTAGACATAAAAGTAGGATACAACAATCTAAAATTATACTAACATATTGTATGAAACATAAATATGTGTAGTTAATCTTAGTAATTAATTAATTGTACAGTGTAAATAGTCCGCAATGTACAGCAAATAGGTTTTAGATGCAAAAAAAAAAACTAGAATAGTTTTTGTATCTGCTATCGGTTCGGTTTTCCCTTACTGTTGCTGTAAAACAAACACTGTATGGAGCTTATAGGTTAGTTAATATTAAAAGCTACTCAATTTATTTTTCCAATATCTGTATATATTAGACATAAAAATAGGGATTTTTGTAACTATTTAGCTGGCACAACCTAAAAATAAACAAATTTATTGTATGAAACATAAATATATATTGTTAATCTTAGTAGTTACAGAGTGTAAATATTCCGCAATGTACAGCAATTAGGCTTGCTATGCAAAAAAACAAATAAAAAAATCTTTAAAAAAACTAGAATAGTTTAATAATCACCTTATCATGAGACCGATTTTTGTCGTTTAGTAAGAACTATAACAAAGTGGCTGTGACATAGTTAAAAGTCAAGTTAAAACATATAAACGATAGAATAAAAAAAATAGCATTTTTATATTTCAACTTATAGTTGAATTATTTGTATGGTATCGAAAGAATAGACAATAGCGGGCTTTTCACAGGCACTCTATAGCGCGTGAAACAGCACTCTTGCGCCAAAGAGGTGGCGTGTAAAGATGTTGGAAGGGGAAGGGAGACCACGCGATTGCGCTTGCCCGTAGTTCGCGGAATCACGTGTTCCGAGGTTGCTTTTACACGTAACATTCTTGTGCACACTCTTAGGTACTCTTAAGTACAAGCTGGCGGACAACAATTATTAAATAATTTGTTTATCCATACATAAATAATTCTTGAAATCATCCGAATAGTTTAGTTTTAATTCTGGAATCATTATCGCTTCAATACACTAAGTTATAGAAATAATACACTAGCGTAACATTTATTAATCTAACTATTTGTAGCCATAATACTCTTTAATTATTCGTTTTTGATAATCAGATACATCTAAACATATAAAACCGCTTCATCACTGACTTATACTTATAATAAATACCCAGCCTAAACCGTGAAACCGTACCTAGAGATCCTGCACACCCACTTAGCTCACAAAACCTAACGAGTACGTATTCGCGAAGCGTCTTCTATGTAGTCTTGTATAAAAAAAAACATATATTTTAAAGCTTAAATGGTTGGAAAGCACAATTAAAATTTCGGAATAAGGTAAGTTAAAATAAATTTTAATAATATAATTATTTTGTAAATAAAGCAGGTTCTAAAGAGCACACTATAAGGTAATGTTAAAACGATAACAAAATGTAAATTGAGTGACCGAGATGTAAAATACGAGAGTTTTACAAAGAAAAAGAGCGCTCATGATGATGAAGCTGCACCAAGTTAAAGTTATAGTTTAGTAGTTTTTATAGTATGTAGTATAAAATTCATTCATACTCTTAATTTGTTATATGTATTTAGCGTTGATAAATAGTTTATTAAGTACTCATATATTACTGTATATATTAAATAAATGACATGGATAAATTTAAATAATGATGTTTAAAATTTGTAAATTTGCATCAAATAGTATAATACGCCGAAAAAGTAGGGTAGTTTGTAATGGTCACATTACAGGATATGTGTTAAAGTGGCTTTAATATTGTTAAAATTATTATTAGGTCTAATCTAAATTAATAAAATAGTAAACGCATAAAACTCTTAAAAATCCCTTTTTTAACATAAATATCAATCAATAACTTGAGGATTCACTTGAGCTTAATCTAGTTAATAGTTATATATGTTCAAATATACGGGTTCTAAAAGAAAAAAAACAATAAAAATAGCACGAAAAAGTCGTAGTACCTAAGTAATTATATAATTATCCTTAGTAATCATACAGTGTCAATAGCGCGCAATGTAGGTACAGGAATTAAGATCTATCTGCATAAAAACTTATAAAAAAATCTTGAAAAAAACTAGAATAGTTCAATTATCAATAATCTTGTACATTAAAAAGTGTTTTATAGTAATAGGAGCTATGTCAAAGTGGCTGTAATATAGTTAAACATAAAGGGAATATATACATATAATCCAAACGCTGTGCATGTGAGTTGGGGATTGCGGGGCAAAGCTTCTCACAAGGCTAGCGATATGGCTACTAAGCTGTGCCGAATTAGGCCGCCCGCTAGAGCCCCGTCAGTTCGATAGCAGGGTGAACCACGTGATGATGGTCGGATGAGGTTGAATTAGAATCCTACCGGGACCCCATGACCCCGTCAAGTGCTGGTGCAGCGTCGAGCCTTTCATCAGGCGATGAATGGTTTGATGATGCACTAGCACTACTACGGTGAGCGACGGCACACGGTGTGTTTTTAGTCGGTAGGCCGCCGGGCTAGCGAGAGCTAGTCACAGGCGGAGAACCCGACGGACCCCTCTAACTCTCCCCGAGTTTGAGGACATGCGTAACGCATTTTCACACCGAGAAAAAATAAATAAAAAAAAAGGTTCCAACGTTTGAGGTTGGGTTGGTGTAATGGGGTATACGCCATTACACTAAAGTCAGAAAATAATGACAACTGTTTTATCGGTCGGTTGAACTTAAAAACAATATAAAGAAATACACCGCATGGCGTGCAATTTAGGCGTAGGTAGTAGAGCCCTTTGTGAAGGGCTCGCCCGGGGAAGTACTACCACCATGCCTATTTCTGCCGTGAAGCAGCATTGCTGTATTTCGGTTTGAAGGGTGTGGGTGCTGGTGCAATTACAGGCACAAGAGGCTTGTCACCTTCATGCCTCAAGTTGGACGCAGGGCAATGCACCATAGGACACGTTCAAACATGCGTGACCTACGATGCAATGCTTTGTGATAGTAATGGTTACCACTTAACATCAGGTGGGTCATGTGCTTGCTCCATCTTCAAGTACCATAAAAAAACCATGACACTTTTTCTTCTTCTTCTTTGGTACCGTGCAATATCTTTTAGGATGTCACATCCTAATCGGCATTGCAATGTATCGGCAGAAGCTACCGTGTAAGGGGCTACAAAGAAGTGAAATAAAGCATCTAAAGATAGTCATTCACATGTCAAGACTTACCCAATGTCAATGTCAAAATAATTAATAAACGACTTTTCCAAGACAATCAAACAGATCATTGCCTAATTTTATTTTAATTCCAAACGGTCAGAAAAAATATTGTTTTCTCTTAAAAGAAGAAAATTTACCAACTAACGTTATTATTGCAATAATATAAAATATTAACTCCATAGAATCAAAGATAAAGATCTCTGCTCTGTAGCCTCTTAGGAAGCGGAAGCGACTGCCATTTTGTCGCTCTTCTATTATATCTGGGTGTCTGCGAGAACCTACTCGTACGATCTAGCCTACTGTAAACAGCTTCACCGCACAACGTGTTCCGTCTCTATGATTGCAACACCTCCAGTAATGTTTCGATAATAGTCACTCTTTTGTCTTAACAAACTCCATTTCGTAGTTTATCTTATTGGCTCTGTTTTTATCTCCTTTCACGTCCGCAGGGAAGATTACGAATGTTTTAAGGTATCCGTGTGTGTACTCGTCGTGAAATATCTTAAAGTCGGTATCACAGATACCTCTTTCTTCTTTTAGTCTATGTAAGCCTACGCAGTGTTCAGTCAATTTTCCAAACTTGTCTTTGGGCTGTACAATTACAAACAAATATCATTTTTCCTGGTTTGTGAGGCATGCTTACGTTATTTCTATCTCTACTGTCTGTGGTCTCTCAAGCCCTTGTTTACTTCTCCACTCCGTAGTCTAACTTTCCAGTCTATGATGATCTCTGCAAACACTGTACACCTCAGCAATCTTCGGCCACAATAAAAGTCTTTATTCAGTACCTACGTTAGTTTTTAGAATCTTTTATCATCATAGGAATGGAGGCTAAATTATTGCATAAACTGGTATATACCCTTTTTAAATTCAAGTAAGTAATGGCTAGGTAAGCCTTAATATCTTGTAGGTAAAGCTCTTATTTTCAAGGAGGATTGCGCTACAATCTTGAACATTTTTTCCTTGACGAGTACACAACCTCGGATTTCTTAAAACATTTGTGATTTTGTCTGCGGATGTCTGAGAAGGTTAATACATGATCAGAAAGGGTAGATTGCTGAATTTTGAAGATATAAGGGTGATTAATATTGGAACATTACGGCAGGGGTTACCATCATCGCAGACGTTGGACGTTGAGCGCTATTGCTGTATACAGTAGGTTAAATCGTAGGGGTATTTTCTCTCAGACACCCAGCAAGGGATGTAAGGGGGTAAGTCATTACCCCAAGTCAACCTCTCCTGCACGTGGTGCATCCTGCTCATGCAAACGAGGCTCTGGCAACTTTTTCGTAAACAAATAATGCACGAACAACATATAATTATAGCGTTCCGTGAAAACAAATAATAAATTAAATATGAAATTTGATATATTTATGAACTACGGAAGTTTTCCGTTGTTAGTTGTTTTTTTTCTGAATATAATTTTAGGTAGATCTAAATTGTATTACTAAAAGTATTCGTTGGTTTAATGATTTTTTGTCATTCAATTTGTTGACCTTTTTAAATAACTATCCACCTTTTTTTCACGCATGTTTTGCATATTAGTGGAAACCTTGTTGGATTGTAATCGCCCTAATAATTCTTTTAGTATATATAAGTTTGATTGTTCTGTTTGTTTCCCAAATAAATGCATAATTAAATAAAAAAAGAAAGATAGAAAGAAATAAAGAAAGGAAAAATAAATAAAAAATTAAATAAATTGTATAGTATATATGTATTGCATCTGCAGCACAACCATTATGTCATCTGCAGAATTCCCCCAGAACAAACTTTCTCAAGAAATAATGCTGTGAAAGTAGCTAAAATCAACTAGTCTAGCCGTTTCTACGTCAGTAAGTTCATCGGACCTTCATTCACGGATCCAAATCCAATAATTTTTTTCGTTATCATAACATATCATAACCAGTTATCAATTTTCAACAGGTCTACCTGTTGAATTGTTCACAAAATTATGTTGAAAACAGGGGGAGTAGCTTATTTTGTGTTTGAATATTATTTTTAATTAAGTAGTATCCTTTGGTTACAAATGTATTTTGTTATTATCGTCCCCATTATTTTCAATTCAGTTACCATTTTCAACCAGCTGACTAAATAAATTATATTTTTTCGCCGCAAAACAAAATGATTTGAATGAATGACACATTTTTTCAAAACATTCGCCTGTACCTATAATATTTGTAGCATGAATTTTCATACCTAACTTCTATTAGCCTTTTTACCTCTTTTTCTGCTCTTATAATTTTTATGTTTTTACTCATTTGGTTGAGCTACACCGGGTGTTGCGATGGTGGGGCACACTCCTGTCCCAGAGACTAGTTCTTATTCTAACCCAAACAATAACTTGGGTTAAATTAGTCTATGGGGCAGCCTAATTTATTTTCATTTTGTAGATAAGTAAACTTAAAATCAAGTGACAACAATAATTTGTTTGTAGGTCCTAATTAGTCTTAATTTATTACCTACGAAAGTAAATAGGAATATTGAATAAATAATAAAAAGACAGCAGTTTTCAAAAAACCAAGTAGTTGAGTCATATTGAGTACAGACAGTAAAATTAGTAAAAAATAGTTCATTGAAATAAATCTGTAATCATGTAAAATAAATTGTATATGTAAAAATATTATTCAAAAAATTTTCTTGTTATGGTGTGGAACGTATTTAAGGATATTTATAGGAAACGTACAATGATCGCAGAGATACCCTGAATTTTAATTATAAATATTGTTTAAATGTATATATTATTGTATATGTATATTTGCAAATCTGGGCCAAAATGGTATACCTTTTAAAGTGACAATAACAATCACATATCACGGTATACATATATCCTGGTTTGATTTAAAAATAAAAATTAAAATTAAAAAAATTATCGCGGCGCGCCAAGATTTTTTCTCAACCATCAAAATGGAAAATGCTCAAAGCAAGTTAAAGGCAAAAATTAATTTTGCAAAATGTCAAACGAGATCGCCACCTAATTAAATTTGCATATTCCAGAGCTGGCACACAGTGTTTCCAAAAAAAATCCACTGATCGAATCGATATTATTCCAAGTAGCCAATGACAATCGACAGCATGGGAAGAGTCAACTCATTATACTCAGCATTAAGAACATCAAACGAGGGACCGTCGGACAAAATCTATATAAACGCGAGCGAAGTCGTGGACAAAAGCTATAAAACAATTGATTATCCATACGCTGAAAATACACTCAAAAGTAATAAGAATATTGAAATCTAAAAACTAATTTTTAACACATTTGGGAATACTTAGGTATCCTACCGTGCCGATAAAAAATATTGTGTCGAATATCTTAACGTCATCCGATCTTCTGTGTACTGTAATGTTCATTTTGGCGAAACATGTGACCAGGTTGTGGTTGGGTACGTAAAACAGCAGATTGTAGCGTAGCTCGTGCATGGCTCGTCTGCCCACAGTCCATGGCACTTGTGAAAAGCCTTTGGACGATGAACGCTTGATTTCGGTTAAGGACGTGAGTATAAGAGACGCATCATATCACATTAGACGCAAAGATGTAAATAAAAACATTACGTTTTTTATCATACCAATACCTATCATGAATGCCAAAGTTTTTCAGATCAGGATATAAGATTAAAAAAAAGGACAATTTTTCCTCGTAAATCATGGGACCCAAAACAGAGTTAAATACTCGTAATTTTTTTGTGTCTTTGCAAAAGTAGATTTAATAATCTAAAATTACCCATTATGTACGAGGTAGTTTTTACTTCCGAGCTTTAGAGAGGTAGTAAAATAGAAACTGAGTTAACCTGCTATACGTTTCGCTACGATTATAAGAAATAAAATAATCCATTGAGGGATACGGAAGGTGAAAAGATGTTGTGCTCATTAGTTTAGGAGTGAAAGAGTAACACACATATAAACAACAACAAAACATCAGAATTCCCATGTGCTTGTTCCATCATCAATTACCATAAAAAACATATGAGAAAACTTTTAGGTAGGTATAGCGTATACCGATAAAAAAAATATTGTGTCGAATATCTTAACGTCAGCCGATCTTCTGTGTACTGTAATGTTCATTTTGGCGAAACATGTGACCAGGCTGTGGTTAGGTACATAAAACAGCAGATTGTAGCGTAGCTCTTGCATGGCTCGTCTGCCCACAGTCCATGGCACTTGTGAAAAGCCTTTGGACGATGAACGCGTGATTTCGGTTTAATACGTAAGTTTAAGCGATGCATCATATCACATTGGACGCAAAGATGTCCATGGCACGATCATGGATCGACCTTTGGACGATAAACTCGCGATTTTGGTTAAGGACGTCAATATAAACAATGCATCAAACCACATTTTTGAAAAAATGAGAATAAAAACATTGAACACAAACCTTTCTCAATCAGCCGCCATTTTAACACTCACTCCTTTACCCATGTCATTTTACACAATCTTTCTATACTTTCTTTGGATTATTAATATTATCATACTAATCCACATCGACAAATCAACAAAGTATATTCTCTCCTTTTTAGACAGGTAACCTTAATAATTGATTTTCAGATAGGTAATTTTGTCAATGATGATCTCGGCCTTACATTGGCTTTTATATCGGAACAAAACCCTAGCAATTAAACCCCGCAATCATATTTATATACTGTTGACACACCTAATAAGTAAATAACTATTTATTTACTTATTAGTAATCAAAGATCCAAACTTTGACATAGATAATATCTGAGAATGTGATGTGACTTTGAGTGATAGAATGCAGAACAGTGAAAAGAGAGCGGTATGGAGTGATTGAAGATATAGTGACAAGAATTGAGAAAGGTATGCTAAAGTGGTTTGGGCATGTAGAAAGGATGGATGAAAGAAGATTCACGAAAAAAGTTAATTGAGGCGAGTGTGCGTGGGACAGTTAGAAGGGGAATTCGATGTACCTACGTTCTCCGATCAAATGGCGACGTAACTACTACACAAAAAGCCAGGTCAAGAGTACCTCAAACCGACGAGCATGAATTTAGAATGTGATGAGAGTGTAAGAAGCAAAAACGTTATGCTAGGATCATAGCAAGTTCGTGGTCTCTGCCTACCCCTTTGGAAAATAGGCGTGACTTCATGTACTTATGTAGTACTTTTACATAATTAATAGCCTGGATTATTCAACAAAACTTACTTAAAAATACCCAACAGCTTTACCAGTCGTAACCTCAAAACTCACGTTTGCAGAATATTTGCAGTGGCTAATGTACATAATGTTACTTGTGTACATAATGTGACCAATGTACATACAATGTACATATGATATGTAATTTTAAACTGGGAAAGTTAATCGCTTAGTAGATTTAAGTAGTCCATCACTTTCGTGTAACACGTTATAAAAATTGTATAGCAAGCCTGAGTACCTACCTTACCTCTATATTAATATAAAACTAGTGTAGTAAACCTGTCTTCCACGTCAGCCGTCACAATTCAGGACTCTGTTTAAAGTATATAAAATATAAACATATAAATATTTAACAAGTTTCATTTTAAGCACATAAGGTGGCAGTGGAAGGCAGGCTTCAGGCTATAAAGCCATTTTAGAAACACCTCATACTTCGAAAGACGAATCCTCAGGATTCTATCAGACAGAAAGCGTTCACGCGTTTAAGCGTTCCGCGAACACGTTTTGAGTTCTGTGTGTTGTACTACGTTACATAGACATGCACATACAGCAGGCGTTCGGTACTAAGCGGAACGCTCGAACGCGTGAACGCTTTCAGTCTAATAGGACCCTTAGATGTTTCTTTCTTAAGCACTGAGTCCGATCACTTAAAATCCGAATCCAAAATTGAGCGAATTCAGTAGGGCGATCACGAATATTTGACGTATTGTCGTATCGTAAGCGTAAAGAAAATATTTGGGCAATGACAATGAAGTGTTATTTTCAATGTACGCTTTCCCATTAGTCAAATTTTAACGTCAACGATACGAATACATTTTCACTAGTATTCGTGTTCGAGCCTCAGGTTCTTACCTATTCAGATTTACGATGCTTCTATAATAATTATACAGATTAGTAATATATTCAATTAATGATAAGGCACTAAAGTACTAAATACTTTAAGCGCATTCAATTACTAGGTAAGAAAATATTATATAATATGGTAACGAGGGTTTAGAAAAAAGAATTTTAAAGTGACAGGCTGTTCTTCTGAAATTTCGATCTTTAATGAAATTAAATCACTTTAAAACTCTTTTTATAGGTAGCTTTACATAATATCTGTACAAAAAGAAATAATGCAAATTTTTCTCACATTATATTATCGAATATGATATTATGCTATATTTTTAGCATAATCCTTGTAGAGTTTACCTTAACCATAGACTGGTAGAATAGCGAGAATGACGATATGATTTAATTTCTTTGTATATATTATAGTCAGAGTCACTATTGTACGTACCTTCGAGTGAACTGTGCACAAGTATAATTCCCAAAACCGTCCTCGACATGACGATAAACTGTCGTTGATCATTTTTACTTTGCAATACCTATTGTAGAAATGATCAAGTATATTTTTATTTTGTATATAGGTATCATCAGCTTCTTATATTTCTGATTTAATTGTTTGTTTGTTTGAGTCTAAAAAAAATTAAAAAAATTGTTAATTGTGCCTAATTCTCTTAGCATTTAGGAAAAGACTTTAAAGTGCCAGTCGGTTCTTTTGAAATTTCGTTCGTAAATTAAATTTACACTTTCACTTTACATTGTTAAAGACTAGTACTGAATGATTTGAAAAATAAGGCGTATTTTTTGCCGTTAAAACAAATGGGATCAACAAATTCGATATAATGAGAGCCAGGAGCAACTCCCGGGCACAGCAAATAGGATAACGTTATCAGCCACCTAAAAATTGTAACAATTCTGTAACCAGTTAAAAAATAGACAGAAAACATTTCTTAAGTCAACTGGTCCCCGAGAAAAAATTGAACATAGCCCTCCAAATAAAAAAGAACAAGAAAAAAAACAACAACAAACACTATGACGACGACGACAATAACAACGATAACAGCCACAAGAATAACGATTAGAATAACAAAAATAATAAAAACAACAAGTACAATAATAGCACCAACAATATCCACAACACCATCGACAACATCAACGACAATCGTAACAAGAACTACAATAACTATAATATTTACACAAACAAATGAAAATATAAAGAACAATAAATTTAAAATGTCACGCTAAGACTAAACCGATGGTGGTAGATTGTGCATACAAGTTGAATCTTACTGGACATCACAACCTGAAAGAAGTGGATAATTTTGTATACTTAGGATCTACCATAAGTAATACAGGCGCATGCGATAAAAAAATCAAGAGGCGAATCGGTACGGCCAAGAGCGCTATGGCACAGCTTATTATAATATGGAAAGACCGAATTATATCGCGGAACACCAAAGTATATCTGGTCCAAACCCTTGTTTTTTCTATTTTCAACTACGGAGCAGAAACGTGGATATTCAAGAAAGCTGACCGAGTCCGCTTAGATGCATTCAAAATGTGGGGTCGGAGGAAAATGCTAAAATCCCATGGGCTGCCTTCCGCACCAACGTGTCAATTCTTTGTGAGCCGAAGATCAAAACAAGACTGTCCACCGTATGTCTACGCAAAGTTCTTGCGTTAACTTGGAACAACTCATGGTTACCAGGATGGCAAAAAATCATAAGAACGTAGTCCACTTCATTGGTCAGACCAAATCAGACCTATTATGGATACTAAACTTTACGATGCGCTCCACGCTGCCAAAGATAGATAAAATTGGCGAGATATTGTTAGAAAAAAGATTCTAGGGGGAACCACGACCTTACTGTCCTGGGGAATGCGACGAGTGCAAAACACACAAAGTATCCAGGTAAAAATGCGGAAGAACCAGTAAAAAGATGCAAATAACTAATTAATGCAAAAAACAAAGACAAAAATTTGAATCAAAATAGAATGCAGAGAAAAAAATAATAACTAGAAATTTAAAGAACTTTAGCAATACCAAACAAGCTCTCAAAGATTAATTTCTTAATTTCACAAAAAATGGACACAGAAAACTCTTAAATGGATCAACGGAGACAAAAACGAGGAAAAATAGTTTAAATATTGCAACGAGATTGTACAAAGAACTTAACAAGAAACAGTATTATGATGTTGTCGACCGAGATATGTAACGAACCTGATAAGGATGAAGTTGAACATAATATAACTATAGAACCCTATAAAAACCACGCTACCGATAACTCAAAGCTAAAAAAGTATAGGTCTAGATGCCTTGAACAACGGAGCTCTCAAGACAGGGCCACCCACCATCCCCACCACACAAGGCTATATCAGCCCACTACTGGACATAGAACTCCCCTAATATAGGGATATATGCCGGGGCATCCATTCTACTTAAACCATTATTTAACTGTTACTATCATGGTACTACTACTACATACTGAAACCGTACCAAAACAATGGTACAGTATCAGACATTATACTCCTCTATAAAAAAGGGAACCCTCTAGACATCGGTGATTACCGACCAATCAGCTTATTAGCAAGCATGTACAGACTCTTCGCATCAACGACAGCAATTTCGCAATACGAAAAACAGATGAATCTCCTTAGAGAAAGTTATAATCAAATACAAGAAGTATAACAAGCCTCTATATGTAGCTTGTATAGACCATAGCAAAGCTTCTAACAGCTTAAGCCCTAGGACAATACAGATTTTCTATTTGCTGACGATAGTTAGTATTAGTAGAGAAACCAGAACAACTATAGGAAGAGATTGGCTCAAGAAAGTTCCAGAGCAAGATTGGGAATGAACAAAACAAAGTTAGACAAACCAATCTAGGTACAAGGACATTACATTTAATAATTATGTGGCCAACTATATCTACCTGAGCAACCAGGTGTCATTTACCAAAACAAGTTACGGAGAAGAAATTAATTTTAAAGGCGACTTGGAAGAAGCTTTGTGCATTCAAAGAAATACATAAAGGTGAAAACAGCTTAAGTATTTAAACAATTGAAATAGATACCTGCCTACTAAATACTACTTATTGTATGGCTATCAAACATGGTGTTCACGAACAAAACAAAATGTCAGATTTAAACACACACAAACAAGAACAAGATTTCTACACGAAGGGCAATGGAAAGGAGAATTCACAAAATCTGAAAAGAACATAAAATAATAAGTAGTACAATCAGGAAAAAAACAAGTTGACAGATGCAGTCACAAGCCTTAAACTAAAATGGAAATGGGCCGGTCACGTCTCACAGTTAAGAGATAGATTATGTAGAATACTCGACGGACCAGTCGACCAAACAAAAGTTAGTAGATCATTTAGATGGTGGTAGTCTGATGATATTATCCAAATTTCCTGAAAAAAATAGTAGAAGCCGACAGGGAGTTGTTAAAAAATATAGATGAGGCCTTCATCCAAGAAATTAACAAAAAGTAGTTTCTCCCAACAAGATTTATATACACAAGAAATAAAACTAGCTCATGAAAAAATATGCAGCTTATGTTTGTGGTATTATTATTATTTAGATTAATTTAAGTGGGACAGAAAGGGCTAATTAAATAATATATATCAAGTAACCTACTTAAACACAATGCAATGTAAAAAAAAAGTTATACTGTGACGTAGAGTAACCATAGCCATCCACGTTAAGTGGTCTTACTTCGTTGTATATACTGTATATATTCAGAGTCACTATTGTACCTAATAACTTTCAGAGTGAAGTATGGAGATTTTATTTTGTAAGCTTTCATTTAATAATTAACGCCCTCCATACGTAAAGTTCGGACTGAGGGAAAGAGCACGCGCCATTCCAACCCGCACTCTGAAACGTACGTGTAGATGCGTGGGGCTGACAATCCGATCTGGCATGTTGACGCGAAGGCAAATCTCACAATTTTAACCACGCAACACGTCAGTGATCAGTCCCAGATGCGCGGTCAGATCTTTACGCGCCATTAGCACGACAGTTTGATCCGCAGTCCAAACCGTACAGATCGGACTGCGGTTTGGAACGCAATGCCGAGGCGCGGTCCGATCTTTACGTGTGCAGGGCGCTATTCTATATTTTTTTATGTAGAAAAGATACCAAAAGAGTTTATGCATTCCCACCACCGTCCTCGACATGACGTTAAACTGTCGTTGATCATGTTTATTTTAAAATAGTGTAAACATGATCAATTCTATTTTGATTTTGTATATATAATTTTATTTTTTGTATTTGTTTTCTTTTTGTAAATAATTGTATAAAATTGTAAATTATTTTAGTTAAAATTATTTCGTATTGGGAAATACGAAAACTAACTGCTTCATTAGCAGTTAGACAGGCAGCTGGGCTTAATATCATTGCACAGAATTGATTCATAGGTTTTTAGAGTATTCTCATGTTCTTACGATTGATTGCCACCATAAATAAAATTGCGGTCATGTGTTGAGTCAATAATGGGAGTGTGTATGAAGTAACTAAGAATGTCAAAATGAATAAATAAAGAGTGAAAGAGCGAAAGATGACGTAAAGTGAGAAGTACATCGTGATAAAATGAGTGTGGATTGTATGAATATTGATGTATGAGGAGTAAATGAAGTAGAGAAAAAGAAGATGGACGGTTGTACACATGCCGTAGTACACATACTTCGGGCAAATTTTGCAGTTAGGTAGAAACAGGTTTAGAACAGGTTAGGAAAACTACGTCGAGTTTTGTCGTCACCCATGCCGCAATGTTGTTCGTGTAATATGTGTATAAAACGGGACGCTTTAAGATTTTGTATTCTGAACTAGTAAAATATTATAAATATAGCTCGAATCTCAATGTAACAATGACAGTGAAATTTGTTCTAACTGATGTATTATTAAGTAATTAACTAAATGATGTATTATAAAGTTATTTTAGTACTAACCCCTAATCTTAAGTTACTAACACGTTTGAATCATAGTTATATAAATAAAATAATATTATTAAGCTAGTACCTAAGCTAAAATAATAAAACATAAAAAATACAAAAAAAAAATTAAAGCATTACATAAAAAAATACAAAAAATAATATTAAATTGCATAAAAATTACATTTGTGATCAATTAATTGGTATGATAATTCTCAGTTTTAAAAACTTATTAGTAGTCTTAAAAAGAAAAGAATTTATTAGATCACGTAAATATTGTAGAAAGTAAGTAGTGTAAACTGAAAATATTGTAAATTAACATTTGTTTGTAAACTGTATTTGTATATTACAGGTTAAAAACTGACAAGTGATATACAATTACAGGTAATTGTTATAACCTGTATATAATATCTGTTTTATATGTAAATATTTTATAATTACACATATGAAATGTAAATATTGTAAATAAAAATTATGTGAATATAGTAGTAGTATATAATGATTCATAAACGATGGGAATGGTTCATAAAAGAGTCAAAAATTAATATATTATTATTATTATTTAGCTAGTACCTAGGCTAAAATAATAAAAAACAAAAAAATACAAAAAATAATATAAAATTGCATAAAAATTAAAAAAAAAAAACTAGTTTGTAATCAATTTAGATTTAAGTTTTCTTAAAAAGAAAAGAATTTAATATAATTATAACTATGAGTAAAAATATATTGAGAAATAAGTGAATAAGTTTTGTATTAATGTTGTATATATATGTCTGGGTGTTTGCTATGTATAATATGTAAAAAATGTAAATTTATATTATATTAATCACATGATTACCACAACCATGGAACCACATGGTTCCCATTATACAACATTTTTTATTTATGTTGTAATATTTTTTTTTGATATGCTAGTAATCGAAGTCATTTTCTGTGATCTTGTAAATAAATAATGTAAATATGTAAACTGTAATTGTATATTACAGGCTACAAACTGACAAGTAATATACAAATACAGTTAACATGTATAACCTGTATATGTTAATATTTTATGAAATATTAATAAATGTAAATATTGTAAATATAAATTTGCTTGTATTATTTTCCATACTTTTTATTTAGGTCAACTTCAAATGCATAAGTAGGTAGGCACTGTTTAGGTGAGTATGTTTAACGAATTGAGAAGAGATCAATTTTTTATTAGAGAAAATATTATATTAGAATAAATTAAGTGAATGTAGTAGTAGTATATAATGATTCATAAACGATGGAACTGATTCATAAAAGAGACAAAAATGAATATATCCCGACTGCCAATCCAGAGGTCAAGGGTTTGAATCCAAGTAATGCACCAATTGATTTTTCAATCCTTAAAATATATGAATCGTGAAGATTGGAAGAAGGGAAGGGAGACCCTTGCACTGCAGTTGGACAGAAATGAATATTTATTACAATAACAATGTCTGTATGCGCGCATCATAACGTGCTCGAAACGATAAAGGAAAACATCGGGAGGAAAACGGCTTGCTCTAGATCTAAAAAAAGAGCACGTTTGACGTTATGTCTAAAGAGTTAGTCTACTCGTAGATATTGCTCGAACCCGTGCGAGTTGAGTCACACGTAGCCAATCAGGATTGCAAAACTTCACGTGGTATGACGTGCTCCATATGGGGTTGTCCATTAATCACGCGAGGCTCGAAAGAGGGGAGGGGGCTTGGCGAAAATCACGAAATATCTTAAGGGAGAAGGGGGGTGCGGTAAGATATCACGTGCATTTATTTTTTAGTCAAACGCGCGATTTCTAAACCGAAAATCGGCGTGTAGTCTTAAACCTCACCACGTATCACCAAAGGGGAGGGGGGGTTTAAAAAATGCTAAAAAAACATCACGTGATTAATGGACAGCCCCTATGATTGGCTACGCACAACTCAACTCGAACGTAAATTGCTCTATATGGACTAGCACTACGAGGGTTCACTGACCACTGTTTACATCTGCTTGAAATTGTTTGGTAGGTAGGTTAATGCGTCCTACGTAGGTACACGTGAGCTTTCGATCGGCGCGACGGTGTGCATTGTAGTTCCGTCTTTGGCTTCTAAGTGGCGTCATTTTCTGTGGGTATGTAAGTAAGTATGAGTAGAGATAAACCATTCTAAAAATGCACGCTCCTCCACATAAACAAGCATCACTATACAGTATACATGGACTCATCTGCGCGCTGCTCTCAGCGCCTCTGATCACTCAATTAGTTGGACGTGTAGGCATTGTATGGCGGAGTACGCTCTTTGTATGAAAAGCCGAGGATACACATGCCCGTAAATAGCTGGCATAAAAGTGACGGGCATGTACGAGTAACTGGCACACTGCGGATACACTTGCAAGTAATACTGACATGCAAGTTGTGCCCTTGCATGCCAGTATTCCCTCTTCTTGCGCGAAACAAAAAACGTGCATCTACGTCCACAACGAGTCGGCTACTGGTATGCCCGTAGCAGTCGCGTCTGCTTACACGTGCCAGTTTGGCAACCGCCCGCGACCCCTCCCTCAACGGTTATGCAAGTAAATCAAATGTTGCACATGACAGTAGCTGGCACGTGCAAGGAGCTGGTATGCTAGTGTGCAAGCTACGGACATGTGTATCCCTGGCTTTAAGGCGTGGGACAAATACAAGAGGCGTCGGGCGGAGGTAAGATGCGGGTGCAGCGCAGGCGTTCCTTGAAATTTCATACAAAATGTATAGAAGAGGTGGGGCGCGACACATATTAAGACGGTAGGGCGTGGCGCGGTTGCCGCTTCCTCGCTCTTGGTGCACCCGCAGTATCAATGGCATGCCGGACAGCACTAGAATGCCCTAAATGCATCCACTGTGTTCGCCCCTTCGCTATTCCGACACTGTTAGTGCGCATTTTAAAACATGCTAGAAGAAATTGAAACATCCACAAAGCAGTTAAGTTCCTTATTTGCATGTAATATGTACTTACGGATCTATTTATGTCAGTGTTTGACAAAGCTCAAAGCTGCGTAAATTGCATGCAAATAAGGAACCTAACTGCTTTGTGGATGTTTCAATTTCCTTTAGTATGTTATGAAATGCTCTCCGATGCTCTCCAAGGCGCGCCGGTAAGTGTGAAGCGTACATAATTGTAACCGTGGTCACACCGTGGTGGCGGGCGTGCATTTTTAGAATGGTTTATCATTAAAAGATACAAATTTTGTGTGGGTTCGATTCCCGTTGAATTTTAAATTGATATTATGACCTCATTGCCGAAAGCCTAGCAATTATCCTAGCTGTAGCCTAGTAGTTAGTGGCTCTGGTTGGTTTGTTATGGGCCAGCTATACATTATCGTGCATCGACCACGCATGATGAACCCCCATCATGTATTATCATGTGTTGCTTATATCTGCTAATTGAAAAGTATAGTTTTCTTCAGAAAATGCGTAACTTTGCTGAAGCGCGATAATGTAACCGACCCATGATTACAATCGGTCCCCGCCTGGACCAAGAGACATAAGGCCAGCACAAACTTACAAACATACGAACTTACGATGGTAAATTTAATACCTATATAAGTTTGAGTCGTTTTGTGGCCATTAGGCGCTTATGAGCTTGTCCAGATAAAAGGTTACGATACAGGAAAACATCTCAAGGAAAACGGTTTGCTCTAGAGCTAGAATGGAGTACAGATGGGGCGCGATCGTCGCGCAAGTTGAGTTGCACGTATCCAATCAGGACTGCGAAATGTTACCTATGTGGCATGTGATTGGCTACGCACAACTCAACTCGCGCGTAAATCGGACTGGACTCGCTGTACTACCTTTATGAGGGATTACTGCCAACTGTTTTCATCTGCTTAAAGTTATTATAGGTAGGTAGGTTCCTGCGTCCTATCAGAGACTAGGACTTGCCTTATTCGGTGATCCTATGTACACGTGAGCTTTCGATCGGCGCAAAGGTGCACGCATCATAGTGTTCCGTCGTTGGCTACTAGGTGGCGCCATTCTCAGTGGGTTAATAAATACGTAAGTATGATAATAATTGATTAACCAAGTTATGCAACATTATATATAACATTAAAAGATAAAAAATATTGGAAAAATATCCTATAGGAAACCTTATATTGTAGTTTAAGACTTGGAAAAACACAATTTTTATTCGGGCACCACGCGAGCGAAGCCGTGGATAGAAGCTAGTTCTTCAATACAAATCTCAGCTCCGATTACTACTCATTTGTGGATCAGCCCTTAATCATCCTAGTCCTAACTATTATACCTACTTATTATAAATGCAAAAGTGAGTTTGTAAGTGTGTTTGTTTGTTACGCTTTTACGCCTCATCTACTTACTCAATCGATTTTCCTACACGTTGTCTGGGGTAAATTAAGAAAAAAAAACCTACTGTTTCCAAGGGCAACACACAAAACTTTTGATAGTCTACATTAACGAAAGCGAATTATAGTGGGGCGCGGGCAATAGCTAGTGGTATTGATAGGTCCTTAGACTTAAACAATATTATATGCAAGGTTCACGATTAAAAAGGTTATAAGATGATGATGATGATGTTCACCGAGCACGTCTAGCAGAAAGGGTTCAAGACCGGTCGTCGTGGAAATCTTCATCTGAAAGTTGAGCAGTGAACCATGATTGCCTGCAGGATCCCAGTAAACATCTTAGTTCGTAAGTATCACTTTGAGGATGGGCGAACATACCGAATCAGCAGTAGGTACGGGATCTGCTATGATTCCCGAGGGGATCCTACTGTCCTTTCGTGAACAATAAAAAGTATAACAGTGTCAGCTTTTGTGAGTATTTTATCTACTTGACTCATCGAGATACTCTGGCTAGAGCCACAAACGTGGAAAAAAATATCCGCAGCAAAACTCGGCGCACGCGGCCTATTGCGCCGATATTGAACACTTCACAAGCGACATAATGTCTAAATTAGAGCAAATCTGTTTATTTGATGTTTATGTAGGTATATCAACGAGACGCTGGGACCACGTACCAAGAGCCTTTCTAGATGGGTGATTTCTTAATTTAGGTACAAACTTGTAGCTGCAGTTATACGAAAATTAATTTTTTAATATAGGTGACTTAAGCATCGATGTAATTGTATAGAACACTATAGAGTCTTTGACAAAAATCTTCCGAGCGTGTTTGACATAAATAAACTTCAAAATCCCAAATTTTCACAAATTTTGACCTAATGTCGCTTGAAAAGTGTTTAAAGACCGCGCAATTGACAGTGTGCGTGGAGTTTTGGTGCAGACACTTTTTTTCCACGTTTTCCACTCTAGAGTATAAAAATCTCGATGTAGGTAAGTAAACTTTTAATGAACAGCAAAAACGAATAGTTTGAGTAGTAGTAGAGTTCTTTGTGAAGGGCTCTGGGAAGTAGGTACCTACTGTCATCATGGCTATTTCTGCCGTTTTCCACTCGTTGTCGACGAATCAGGCACGAGTCGACAATGAGCTTGGGCGACGTTATCCGTCCAGTTCAGTTGTACACCGAAATGGTCGGCACTGGAACTTTACTTGCACATTTTGACATTTCATATTTTGAAATTCAAAGAACGTAAAACAGGACCGGTGCATAGCATTTCGGTGTGCAACTGAGTTAGTAAATGAGGCATCAGATTGTTTTTTTTTATATTGTATTTAAGACTTGGAAAAACACAATTTTTATTCGGGCACCACGTGAGCGAAGCCGTGGATAGAAGCTAGTTCTTCGATACAAATCTCAGCTCCGATTACTACTCAGGTGTAGATCGGCCTTTAATCATCCTAATCCTAACTATTATACCAACTTATTATCAATGCGAAAGTGAGTTTGTTAGTTTGTTTGTTTGTTACGTTTTTACGTCTTTACTACTTACTCAATCGATAGTTATGAATTTTTCTACACGATGCCTGGGGAATTCTATCTACTACAGAAAACAACAAGTACCTTTCGTTCAGAAAAAAGTACCTACTGTTGCCAAGGGCAACACACAAAACTTTTGATAAATTCTAGATTAGCGAAAACGAAATATAGTGGGGCGCGGGCTATAGCTAGTGGTATAGATAGGTCCTTAGACTTGAACAATCTTATATGCAAGGTTCACGATTAAAAAGGTCACTAAGATGATGATGATGATGTTCACCGAGCACGTCTAGCAGAAAGGGTTCAAGACCGGTCGTCGTGGAAAATTTTGTCTGAAAGTTGAGCAGTGAACTCCCAGGATTGCCTGCAAGAGCCCAGTGAACATCTCAGTTCGTAAGTATCACTTTGAGGATGGACGAACATACCGAATCAGCAGTAGGTACGACACAGTACGTCAAGAGGTATGATATGCGTATCCAATCAGGCTTGCTAAATGTCACGTGGAATGTGACGTGCGTACGCGGTTATATTAGCAAGCCTGATTGCAGACGCATGTAAATCGCGCGAGCAACTTGCGCGAGCAAATCGCTCATCTGGGAAGGCTCTTATGCTGGGACTGTGCCTAGATCTGTAAGTGTTTATTAAAAAATGCACACTATTTTAGACCAATCAACAGCTTGCAAACTCATGATGAATTTGGTCTAGTGGACAATGTTTGCCGTCGTCGGGACAAACAGGCAGGGCTTCACGTCGTTGGTTTGTAGGTACTGAGAGAGACAGAGGTGTTTCAATGTATTTCACACACCTCAAACTAGATGGCGCTGCTTCATGAGATGTGGTAGGTTCTGATGATAAGAGGTTCCCATAGCTTATGAACGTCTAAAACACAAAGATGTATCTGGTCTCTGTGTTTCTTAACATGCTCTTTAAAATTTTGAAACGGTCTTTTTTCAAAGCTTCGTATTTCATGATAAAAAGAGGTATCTGTCAATAAACTCAAAAATGTTGTTATACGTTAATCTCTGTAATAAACTATTGTATAAAGGAGACCGCCCATTTTAGCCCTGAGTAGTTTTGTGCTTCCACATCCACACCAGCCTATATCAGTCCACTGCTGGACATAGGCCTCCCCTAATAAAGGGGGATATACCCATAATCCCCACGCTGGGCATGCGTGTTGGGGATCGCAGGGCACAGCTTCTCGCACCACCGACGCTGCTGCCCGTCAGTGGCCAGGGGATTTAGCTGTGCCGATGTAGGCTGTGTTATGCCGCAATCAGCCGGCCGCCAGAGCCCCGTTCGTTGTTTAGCAGGGTGCACCACGTGCAGGTGGGGTTGGCTTGGGTTCCGAAGATAAGGGTTGGAACCCTGTTCACCCCAGTTTCGTGCATGAATTTTGGAAAACCTTGGGGTTTTTCGACATAATTATTGTCATAAAATCACACTTATTTATCTAGGTGTAATAATATATTTCATAAAGCTCGGCTTAGCGCGAGTTTTATATTCTTTTGATAACAATAACTTATTCACATCCGTTCATTGTGGTTTTCCGGTGCGTGTGGAAACCAAAGAGTTTGTATTTTTTTGTGGTCGAGACATACAATATTGATTTATATAATTTAATCAAAATGCTACTTTTTACCTTTGAAGAATGCACCACTTATATTGAGAAAACGTTTTGCTAATGATTTCTGCAAATACTCTGCTTGAACGCGCTCTAGGATGAAAAATAGAATTAATTTTAATACCTAATACCTACGAAGTAAAACTCCTTGTTTGATAATTCTTGGGAAAAAATAACAGTTGCTGTCACCTTTAACTAGGGATGCAACATCGCTCATAAAAAATCTTGATGTCTGAACGAAGTATGTCGAAAACATCGATGTTGAACATTGTATCGTTTTTGTTTAATGTTGCAGGAAAATAATAAGCACAAGAATGTTTAAAATGTTTATTCGTCATTTATTTCTCAAAATAGATTTAAAAACAACACTTTGACATTAAAGTGCCTTTGGCTGAAAAAGCGAACGAGCAGCGAGTACTTAAAAACGATGGCGCTATGCGACTAGCATGACAAAACATCGCTCATAATAATAAACATAAAACATCGGTCTTAAAGAGCAATGTATCGTCGATTAGAGGTTCTAAAACAACCCCAGCCTTTTCAGTACACTGATGGACATAGGCCTCTCCTATAAGAAGGGGGATATGCCCATAATCCACACGCTGGGCATGCGGGTTGGGGACACAGCTTCTTGCACCACAGACTGTGCTGCCCGTCGGCGGCCAGGGGATTTAGCTGTGCCAATATTAGGCTGCGCTATGCCCCAGTCAGCCTCCGTCAGAGCCTCGTTTGTTAACAGTAGGATGCAGCAAGGGCAGGTGAGGTAGGCACCATGATCAAAGAGCAAAGGAAGGCCGATACTCTGCAGTGGGTCGGGCTACTGATGATGATGATGACGACGAGGCACCCTGAGCGGTCTAACCAGGCTTCTGTGTAGTAAAATACATTTATATAAGTTAATTAATTGATATTAATTTAGGTAACAACTTGTAGCTGCAGTTCTACGAAAATTTAATTTTTAACATAGGTCGACATAACACATAGCACTATTATCGAGATAATTGTATAGAACACTATAGATTGACAGTCAATCTTGTCTCCCAATGGGGTGACGACAATAGAGTCGACTTTAACGCCTCTTAAACACAGACATGTATTTAATCGGCGAAAAAAAGTCTGTTTGACTTTGCTCCCACTTTTCGTGGTACACCGATTAAAGTAACCGACAGCCTTGAACTTCTTGGCTTGGAGTTGAGGGCTAATCTCAACTTTGGCAGCACAATTGAGTCTAAAGCTCAAATTTTTTAGGACTTTTTAGGTAAATATTTTAAACCTCGGGTTACATTATTGAAGTTATAACAGGATCCCAATTTTTTTTTAAATATCATACAGGCACCTGTAGATAGTGTAGCTACCCAGCGGTGAAATATTAATATATTATAGTTAAGTAGTATTATATATTATATTATAAAGAGGAGAGATTTGATTGTTTGTTTGCATTGAATAGGCTCTAAACACACTAGACCGATTTAAAAAATTATTTCACCGTTGGGTAGCTACACTATCCCCGGGTAACTTCATAAAAATTAGGGATCCTTTTATATCTATACTTATAAAATCCTTTGTCCTGAATGACTGACGGATTAACGCACAGCCTAAACCGCTGGTTGTAGAGACCTGACACTTGGAGGGTGTGTTCTTTGTATGACGTAGGCATCCGATAAGAAAGGATTTTCCGAAAATTCTACCCCTAAGGGAGTGAAAAACGGGGGCAAAGTTTGTATGGGACGACGTGATTCCTTGGTCCAATCTACTTCTTGCATGAACATTATTTAACAGAATTGATGGAAGGTGTGGTTCATATTTTATTGAAACTCATCGCCTAGCAGGGTTAAAAAGGGGTAGAAAGTTATTTTAGGGGTGATTTGCATCGAAGTTGATCGTCATTTATTTCTCAAAATAGATTTAAAAACAACACTTTGACATTAAAGTGCCTTTGGCTGAAAAAGCGAACGAGCAGCGAGTACTTAAAAACGATGGCGCTATGCGACTAGCATGACAAAACATCGCTCATAATAATAAACATAAAACATCGGTCTTAAAGAGCAATGTATCGTCGATTAGAGGTTCTAAAACAACCCCAGCCTTTTCAGTACACTGATGGACATAGGCCTATCCTATAAGAAGGGGGATATGCCCATAATCCACACGCTGGGCATGCGGGTTGGGGACACAGCTTCTTGCACCACAGACGGTGCTGCCCGTCGGCGGCCAGGGGATTTAGCTGTGCCAATATTAGGCTGCGCTATGTCGCAGTCAGCCTCCGTCAGAGCCTCATTTGTTAACAGTAGGATGCACCAAGGGCAGGTGAGGTAGGCACCATGATCAAAGAGCAAAGGAAGGCCGATACTCAGCAGTGGGTCGGGCTACTGATGATGATGATGACGACGAGGCACCCTGAGCGGTCTTACCAGGCTTCTGTGTAGTAAAATACATTTATATAAGTTAATTAATTAATATTAATTTAGGTAACAACTTGTAGCTGCAGTTCTACGAAAAATAAATTTTTAACATAGGTCGACATAACACATAGCACTATTATCGAGATAATTGTATAGAACACTATAGATTGACAGTCAATCTTGTCTCCCAATGGGGTGACGACAATAGAGTCGACTTTAACGCCTCTAAAACACAGACATGTATTTAATCGGCGGAAAAAAGTCTGTTTGACTTTGCTCCCACTTTTCGTGGTACACCGATTAAAGTAACCGACAGCCTTGAACTTCTTGGCATGGAGTTGAGGGCTAATCTCAACTTTGGCAGCACAATTGAGTCTAAAGCTCAAATTTTTTAGGACTTTTTAGGTAAATATTTTAAACCTCGGGTTACATTATTGAAGTTATAACAGGATCCCATTTTTTTTTTTTAAATATCATACAGGCACCTTTAGATAGTGTAGCTACCCAGCGGTGAATTATTAATATATTATAGTTAAGTAGTATTATATATTATATTATAAAGAGGAGAGATTTGATTGTTTGTTTGCATTGAATAGGCTCTAAACACACTAGACCGATTTAAAAAATTATTTCACCGTTGGGTAGCTACACTATCCCCGGGTAACTTCATAAAAATTAGGGATCCTTTTATATCTATACTTATAAAATCCTTTGTCCTGAATGACTGACGGATCAACGCACAGCCTAAACCGCTGGTTGTAGAGACCTGACACTTGGAGGGTGTGTTCTTTGTATGACGTAGGCATCCGATAAGAAAGGATTTTCCGAAAATTCTACCCCTAAGGGAGTGAAAAACGGGGGCAAAGTTTGTATGGGACGACGTGATTCCTTGGTCCAATCTACTTCTTGCATGAACATTATTTAACAGAATTGATGGAAGGTGTGGTTCATATTTTATTGAAACTCATCGCCTAGCAGGGTTAAAAAGGGGTAGAAAGTTATTTTAGGGGTGATTTGCATCGAAGTTGATATCAATACTATATACTATACTCCTTATTAATTTTTATTTGATAAAAAAAAAAATTTAACACTTTTAAAACTCAATCCAATCTCTTTAAAATTGGAATGTCAAATCATCGAGATATTATACTCTAGAGCCACAAACGTGGAAAAAATTGTGTCTGCACTAAAACTCGGCGAAAGTAGTCGATTGCGCCGACAATGAACACTTTTCAAACCACATGAGGTCTAAATTAGCGCAAATTTGGCATTTTGATGTTTATTTATGTCAAATACTCTTGGACGATTTGTGTCAGATTTCGCTTGAAGACTGTCACTCTGTAAATAAGAAAGTAGGTACCTACTTTCTTATTATCTCGATGTGTGAAATATGTATAAAATAATTTAAATCAAAAGCACTAAGGAGTCCCATTTGTTAGAGTATCGTTGACATCGTAGTTCAGTGGTATTTGTTGTAAGTTCGTATCGTATTTACGACTACGTTCTACGAGCATAACTCTCAAACCGTTGATCCAATCTGCATACAATTTGGTAGGTCGATAGGTTGTATTTGAAATTTTTGCTGGGAAGTATATGAGTTATATCAGACAGAGGGTCATCAAAATATGGAGTCCCAAAAGGGGCCAAAAAAAATTTACCAAACGTAAATATATTGAGTGAGGTGTCTTATGAATGGGTTTTGTTTATTCATTCCGAATTCGTTTTTATTTTTATTTCTAGAATGTATTTAATAATAGATCAATAGATAAGTTGATCGGTGGTAGTCGGAGGGAAGTACAAATATTGTGTGAGGCACACATGCCTGCTCACTAAGTGCACAGTGCTCACACTCTGATAACATAAAAAAAACAGTTCGCTCTTTAGAACAAGTGTCTTTTCAGCACTCATATACTCTAGTATCCCGCTGCTGCGAGGCCCGCAGTCAATATGCTAGTGTCTAGTAGCAGCTCGCGCCCTAGAGTAAGTGTTAAGTGAATTGTAACTCTATGTGGGAAGGCAAGATAGGAGATGAAAGTTTGTATGGAGCGAACCAATTGTTTCTCAAGTTACGAGAAGGGATGTAATAACTTATAATATATATACATATATACCTACACTTTTCAACTGGCTGTTGACTTGGCGAAGGGTCGCCAACGGAAAAGGGACCGGAACGTGAACACGCCCGAGTACTGACCCGGACCTAACCTGGTAATGTAGGTTGGTACTTTTTATTCTATACATAATTAGGGCGTATACACGCAAACGAATTTGCGGGCTTGTCAGCTAGTATATATATAATACTGTAGATTATTGAAGTTAGTAACCTTCTGATATACCGATGTCTAACCATAAAACATACTTAAATTTGGCTTATTTACTTACAACTGAACTAAATATCTGAGACTATAATTATGTCTGAGCCTATTGACACCTTCCCACAAAAATTATCAACTTGAAGCATGAAAATTCCAATGCACATATCAATTATTGTTGTTCTAAATTATTATAGTGTAAGGACGGATACACAAAATTCATAGTAAACCTTACGGTCGCCAGGTAGATATAAACGTGGACGCTTGATAACCACGTCCGAGCAATGACATACCGTGTGTTATAAATTGTACTTTATTTCCATGCATTTTGTATGAAATTTGAATGGAAATAGGAAACCGTCCGTGCCATGTCCGCGCCCGACGCCATATAAATTTGACCTGCACCTGAGATACAAGATGGTGGTTTTATTTTGAATAAACTGTGAAATTGAAGTTTCGTCGTGTGCTCGGAAATTGTTGTTTACGTAAAAATCATAAAAAGTTGATGATAAGGAAAGGAATGTGTGTTGCGGGATTCTCAAAATATCGTAAAACATTTAAAATAATTTTGGAGCTCTGCATAAGAAAAGAAAGATGGAAACCTTCCTAATGTCCAGCAGTGGATTGCTATAATGATATATGAAGACATATGATGATGATGAAGACCCGTAATCTATGGGTAAGACGGAGGAAGAAACAAACCGGTGACAGCGGTTCTTATACAAATCCTTAAGGATTGCCCTTCTATTCCGTTCTCAAAATATGCAATGTCAATTAATATATAATAACAGAATCCAAATAGAAAACAAAATAATTACATTCAAATTAATAATTACTAGCGGCACAGAATACAGAGACTAGCGGCCTGTCCCGGCTTCGCACGGGTTAGGGCACTTTTTTTTCACCTTGGGCTATGTTACATAAGTTTTAGTAAGGATCCCTAATCTTTTCTAGCAATAAAAATAGCCTATGTAATATTATTTATATATTAAGTGTGTAGATAGATTGATAGTGTAGATTGTAGATTAAAAAGTTTATTGAGAACAGTTTTTACTAAAGAAATACCTACATACCTATTATTTTGAATGTTTGTGCAATAACTTTGTGTAAATAATAAGTTTGCAAGCATTTTTTATAATATCAAGCGACTTATCAAATACCTTTATTTAGCTATGCTCTAACAGGGTGCATGTTGAAACTTCAATAAAGAATTGAAGCCCTCTGTAAACAACTGTACGCAATAAACGATTTGAATTTGGGATCGAAAATTCGGAATCAAATAATAGTAACCCATTTGAGTTGCCGCTATCCTTCAGATATTGTACTGAATCATGAATTTGATGACATTTATCTACAAGCTCAAATACTTATTTGAATAACGTTTCAGTAAGATATCCTAGAGAATGAATATTTACCCAGCAGTGAGTGTTACCAACTAATAAGTAGCATAGTAGATTTTTTGTATGTAAGTTTTTTTTTATAAAATACTTGAAGATGATACAAGCACATGACCCAAATACAAATACAACAAAGTATGAATTGTAGGTAAAGTCAAAACCACATGAAGCTTTTCACTTAGTACAAGCCTTACATCTACAGCGATTGTATTAATAACGGTAGGTACAGAGTCCAACGTGTAAAGCTTCACGAGTTATTGACTGTATGTATCTATATATATAAAAATGTAACCGATCGCTGTCTGTACATGGAAGATATCTGAGAAAAAATATTATTGGGACCTTTACCAACGCAAATAGGACCCAAAACAATGATTGTTAAAACTTTTGTCTGTTTATCTGTTTGTCTGTTGGTCTGTTTGTCTGTTTGCCTGTGAGTTTGTACACGCTAATCTCAGAAACAGCTTATCCGACTTAGATGTGGTGTTTCATTAATATATTAAGGTACGCTTCACTTAACATTTAGTGTTTGTTTCATGTCAATCGATTCATAAATAAAAAAGTTATGCTATTTTAAAGAATCACACCAGTGTTGGAAATTTTTAGTAACCAATGTAAGTTGAGCTCTAACCTTTACTAAATTCATATTGTATCTATTAGTACAAATTAGGCATTTCTTTATAGCTGATCCGCGAGCAACTTCTTTTGTGTGTATTTTCTTTCACCTTTTCTCCCTCTCAATATAAATAAAGAATGTCAAATAAAGTTGTTGTTTGTAGTGCGGCTGGCTTGTGGTGCACCCTCCTATCAAAAAACGGAGCCCCGTGCCTGTGGGTCCGATGTTCCGCTGCGCTACGCCAAAATCAGCAGGCAGCCAAAGCCACGTTTTTTTGATAAGGGGTTCCAACTTTCATCTTCGGAACCCAAGCCAACCTCACCTGCCCGTGGTGCACCCTGCTATATAACAAACTGGGCTCTAGCAGCCGGCTGATTGCGCCATAGTGCAGCCTAAACCGGCATACCTAAATACCCTGGCTGCTGACGGGCAGCAGCGTCGGTGGTGCGAGAAGCTGTGCGCTGCGATCCCCAACCCGCATGCCCAGCGTGGGGATTATGGGCATATCCTCCTTCTTATTAGGGGAGGCCTATGTCCAGCAGTGGACTAATATAGACTGGTGTTGTTGTCATTGTTGATGCAGTAGACTGTTAGAGGCTGATGTTGGTGTTGTTGTACCTACATTATGTTGTGAGCGTCAAGATGGCGGGACCACCTCTTGTATTTAATTATTTTTACCATAGGGATTAAGTACCTAATTGGTACTATTTAGTACCTTTAGTGAAATAATTTGTACCTCAAGGAATCTTAAGATATTCAGGATCGAAAGGGGTCCCGCCAGATGCAACCGTCAAGATGGCGGGACCACCTGTGTTTCTTTTAATTGCAACCGCACGTGATTATACTTATCACACTAGGATTTAGTACCTAACTAGATACCTCCGAAACACACTCTTTATCATAAAAACTTCAATCGTTTCAGAGAAAAATCGATTTTAAAACTAATGACCTAGCACCATAATGTGTTACCCTGCGTAACCCCAGCAAACGCAAAGCAAATACATGTGATCTTGATAAGCTAGCCATTAACTTGAACTATCAGGATTTAGTACCTTTATCAAATGAATTATATACCAAATTTCAGTTCTTTACACAGTAGAATCACTGATATATTTTGAGAAAACAACAAACATGTGATTCGAATGATTAACCTCTTTTGATTGGCATCAAGAAGTGTTGCCGTTTTTTATTTGGAGAAAATGCTAAAACTTGGTGCTGAAAATGTAAAAAAAATGCTAAATAACTTTTAAATATGATAAATAAAATGCTAAAATCCAAATTTTATTCCCGAATAGCAAACTGAAGTTGTCACCAATAGATGCATATTCGCATATAAAGAACGCAAGAGAAGACTCTGCTCTTTGGGTATTAAGATTAATTTGCATCGTAGGTTAATTACTTTTCATTGACCCTTCACATTTTGCATGTTTTGCGGTGGATATGTGTTGCTTCAGTAAATTTTAGCTATTTTATTACGTTTATAAAGCAATAAGTTAAAGTCTGACATCTTTTCCCGTTGTTTGCGCTAAATTTTCTCATAAATATGAGAAGCTGTGATATTATATTAATACATCAGATTCAAATTGGACGTAAAAATTAAGAACACTGCACTGATCGTTCGTAACAAATTAACAATCGCTCCGCAAAAGATAAACATAAATTTCGGGGAAGTCCTAATTCCTTTAGAAAGAGTTCCCATGTTTTAAAAAACTACTTTGAGTTAAAAAACAAATCATCTCTGGTTTCTATAAAATCTTTTGAATTCCTTAGTAAGTAGGTAACGTTCTAAAAAATGAAAATCCAAAATGCTGCCCAAAGTCACTATTCCACGCGGACGAAGTCGCGGGCACAGCTAGTAATAAATAAAACTTATAAATAAGTTATTACATTTATTAGAAAATAGAATAAAAATAATTTGGGAGTTTGAATTTGAATATGCAGTGTATTTTTTGTATTTTCTAGATTTTAATATTATAAAGCAAAGAAGCTTTTTTTGATAAGGGTAATTAAAACATAATCTTCAGGGGCTTCAATCAATCAACTCAAGTCAAAGACTTAGGAGTTTTTTATAAGGGTGGGGGGCAGCTGCCTCTCCCTGGCCCCCCTTGGCGACGCCCTTGAAGCTGTTTCACCGCCAAAACAGACATGGTGGTAGTACTTCGCACCGATTTCCTGCAATCTTGACGATGTCGTCAGTCCATATAATGTGAAGATAAGTAGGTACGGATATCTAACTAGAAGTACCTATTTAATGAATTATGTAGTAAAGTTTATTTATTTATATATAACTAGCTAACCCGCGTGCAACTTCGTTTGCGTGTATTTTCGTTCGCGTTTTCTCCTCCCTCAATATAAAGAATGTCAAATAAAGTTGTTGTTTCTTTCATCTTTGGAACCCAAGCCAGTCCCACCGACCCGTGGTGCACCCTATCATAAAAAAAACGTGGCTCAGGCAGGGCCGAGGCATCCGGCTGATTGCGGCATAGCACAGCCTACATCGGCACAGCTAAATCCCCTGGCCACTGACGGGCAGCAGCGTCAGTGGTGCGAGAAGCTGTGCCCTGCGATCCCCAACCCGCATGCCCAGCGTGGGGATTATGGGTATATCCCCCTTTATTAGGGGAGGCCTATGTCCAGCAGTGGACTAATATAGGCTGATGTGGTGGTGGAAAGTCTTTCGATCCAATTTATTTTATTTTATTTTATTTAATATGGGCCAGCTTTTGACCATGAGGTTTGCGTAGGCAAGGATGAGGTTGACGATGGGGCGAGCTTTCCCAGAAGATGCCTATTAACTCTCTTTTTGAAGCCGTCAGGGTCGTAGGTCAATGGAAAAACAGACGCTGGCAGCTGATTCCATATTTTAGCAGTGCGCATTATCAATGATGTTTGGAAGCGCTTTGTCCTGTTAAATGGAATATCAACTTGATGCGGATGGTAGTTAGCAGTGCGTCTGAAGCTCCTATTGAAGAAAGGTGAATTATGATTATTAAACATAACAGTATAATATTGACAGAAATATTAAAAGTACGAAACATGCAATGTCATAATGATAGGTTTGTCAAGAAACAATTAAAATAATACGTTGCCTCATATTATTATGAACATTATACTTGATACTGGCGAAATTGTGGAAACTATCCCAGAAGCCAATTAATAAAGAAGTAAAGTGAAGTAAATAATTAAACAACTAAGGTCAATACAAACTTATTAAACAGACTTAACAATGATGCTCACAAAAACACAGGCACTTAGATAAGATTGTGGTCCACTTATCAGCAAACAGGTCACAATCAGGATTTTCATCCAGGAGAGCGTTAAGCGCAGTGAGGACACGCGGGATGGGTGACTGGGCTCGTGCCACCGTCGTCAAGGTCATGTAGCTCCTGAAAGACCGACAAACACGCAACCTCGCGACGATGGCTCAAGCTCTCGAGCCTTGCTTTAGCAAGATACTCTTGACCAATGAGCCTCTTAGCCCTGCGTACATTCGTTGTGGTTGGTTTTATCTTATTTTGCTTTACTGAATACACTTTTGCTAAACTATAACCTAAAGTTGATGGACGGAGGGCGTTGTATCATCGTAGGACACGTTCAAAACATGCGTGATCTCTGAAGCAATATATTGTAATAAGTAATGGTTAGCACTTAACATGAGGTAGGCCATATGTTCCATTTTTTGGTATCATAAAGAAAACCTTTGTTCAGCAGTGAACTTCTATAGGTTGTTGATGATGATCTTAGAAAAAAAACAAAAATAAGTATGCACTATACGTTTTCATCAACCTTCCCAGTCGTAATTCAAAATGAAATGTGTCAGATCTGATCATTGCTACCCTATGCACAATACACAAAACATGCATGTTTTCAAGTCCAAAGATAAAAATATAGACTAGACCAGCCCCCGTGCTCGTATACGTTCACTACACTTCACTTCTTTATTCAATGGCTTCTGGAATAGTTTTCGATTGATTCGCTAGTGAAATTATTCATAATAATATGAGGCTACGTAGTACGTTATTAAGTCCAGTCGTCCAGTATTCAGTCAGATTCTGTTCTGCTATACTCTATAGCAGGGATCACCAATTAGTTTCATCAGGGGTCCGGTTCCTAAAATAAAATTACCATCGCGATTTGTTTCTGTCTATTATAATGACAGAAAGAAGTGAAATGTAATGTATAGAAGTTACAAAATTTTTTTTTACATATCATTGTGAAACTATTTTAACTATTTTTCTATAGTAATGTTGGTGAAAGCTATTGTCATTAAATCCTGGAGATTTTAAGTACTCAGTAGGTAATGCAAGTTTCTGTTTGGTCCACACAATAGCTCGGCGGTCCGGATACGGACCGCGGTCCGCCATTTGGTGAAACTTGCTCCATAGCAATAGCGACTATAACAAAAATGATCGGCAAACAGTTATCATAACAGAAAAATCTAGTCCATATTCACTTTTATTCCATTTCACTACACTTACAACTAACGTATTTTGGTTATAGTGCCAATATTTTTTAAACATCATAAATCAGAAGACCAATAAAAATAAAATAAAACAAAAATGACACAACTCTCCTACCAACCAACGTTCAAAATGGCAAAAATGGTATTCGTCATTCAATCTCTAGCGAGAGATCATCTTAGACGTCGTCTTAACGTCATCTCCATCACGAGATGACGTCAAGATTATGTGCAAGTTCTTATCTTTATTTGAATAGGAACTGGAACCAATTGACGTAAGATGAAAGATCTTCCATCGGTTTGAAGTGATCACTTGAGAAGGGCGGAGCCGATTTGTATTTTTTTATTGTGATCGTAGTCAGGACAAGGTTTGTATGAAATAACATTTTTGGAATATCCACCGCATAACTGGCGGGAAAATAGTAGTGGTGGTAATTAATAAAATATATATATTGATGCTGCCTAGTCCTAAACATAGCAAAGCCATGTTTTGTTAAATGTATATTATATACTCCAGTAATTACGTCGGCAACAACGGCCTAGAAATGCAAGTGAATCGAACCAGCTGATTTTGGATATTATGTGGGGACGGTCTAGTAAAGCTTAACTTTAAATAGTCGACCAAGATTTCATTATGTGCATTCTCGAAATCGATAATGTCTTATAAAGTAATGGAAAAAATCTAAAATCGTAAATTTGCAGTAAAATCTCAAACACAATTTTTGTTTGCAAGTTATGTGTCAAGTTGAAACCTTTAAAGTACGGAACCCTCGGTGCGAGTCAACTAGCACTCATGACCTATCTAATAATGTTAATCTTTGGATATTACACCCCTACCCTTATACCAGATTTTAATAAAGCTCTGAGTCTAGTGCAACTTAATAAACATCAAAGGGTTGGGGCAGTTTAAATAGGGGTTGGTTTGTCCAAATAATGAGTATAAAACAATATTTTTTGCTGTAAGTAGATAAATAGAAGACTGTTTATTGTACACACACCAACATAGACAAATATAACTATAAACAATAACAATAATGAAAGTACAATGGGCGGTCTTATCCTTAAGTACCTGCCTACCAGTCATTTGCAATGAGATTAGAATTTTATTAATAAGAAGAACCGTGTCGCTGTAAAGTGTAATCATTCGGCGAGTGCATTGTCACTGCACAGGCCTTCCTTTGATAATGCCACTCGCCACGATCCCGCGCTCATAATTAAAAAAAATACTTCCTTCACAGAAACTGATTCATAAGGGTGGTATTTTTTGTTCGGACCAAACAGGAAGAATACGCTCCTAAATGAAAAAAATATTCGAAATTGGTTTATAAATGACGGAGTTATGAGGTAACCATGATCGAATTTTTACCAACTATTACTTATCATAACAATATAACATAATAGTAGGTAAAAACTTATGTATTTAATAGACTTGAAAATAATTCGGTCTTCAATTCGGTTCAGTAGTAGTTAGTTGTTTACAACTAAACTATCAATTAATGTAATAATTATCTGACTAACTAAATCAACTATTAATTTTATTAGATATTTTATGTTAAACACGGCACATAGCTTTAAAAAGGCACATTTTTCGAACAGTTCCATCATGTATAAGTATAACACCCGTCATACAAAATGTACCATCATGTTTATCACAAGCCTGACAAGGACGGCGTGAAAGCACAAAAGGAGTTTACGTCGACAGGCAGCTCAAATTCTACAAAGCGAACACAACCTTTAATAGGGATGATGCCTGGGTAGAAAAATAATAATTTTAATTAGTCCATCAATTAGATTATCAAAAAATATAGGACACGTATTTTTTATTTTTAAAATCAATGGAAATCGATAAAGTTATAGAGCGTCAAAGTTTGGGAGTGGGGGCTCGTGACGTCACTTGTATGTAAAAAGTGTACTTACCCGTGACGTCACGCGGAACTTCAACACACTATGTCTTTGTCATTTTTAGTTTAATTGACAAAAGAAAAATATGTGTCCAATATTTTTTGATAATGTAAATGACGGACTAATTAGAATTTTTCAGGCTTCTAGCCTATTGGATTTAAGTATGCAATAGGTTTGAGATAATTTTAGCTATGCCATATTGGAAGTAACTTTGACATCCCGGCTTATATTCAGCAGTGGACTGATACAGGCTGAACATGATGATCGAATTGTTAAAGGCTGTTACTTAATTATTTTGATCGGTATATAAGAAAATTAATTAATTATTTTTCCATACCTTTTTCCGTCTTTGAAATGTCATCGATATTCTACTTTATAATAGAGTTTTTTGTGGATAAATTAGGACCTTGTATCCAAAGTGTTTTGTAGTTCTATAAAGTGCTAGTCTAGAAAGTGACCCTACCCTATGTATGTTCTTACTAACTTAGTTTATATCAAAGTATTTTTATAAATAACTAGCTGACCCGACAGACGTTGTCCTGTCTCAAAGAGGGTTCCAAGTTAAAGAAAGATTCAAAAAAATATCATAATGGAAGCAATCAAAAAGGATATTGAAGAGGATTAAGCAATTAATGAGAATATCAAAGTGGAAAATGCTATCTAAGAGGATATGGATATTAAAGAAGCAATTAAAAAGGAAATCGATGTGGGAGAAGCTATTAAAGGGAATACTGAAGTTGAAGTAGCAATCAAAGATTATATCGAAGTTGAAAAAGCAATTATTGAGGACTAGCGGTCCGCCCCGGCTTCGCAAGGGTAGTTAATAAAAAAAACAAAAATTACAACTTTTTACACACACACATACGCCCTTTATTTCTTGATAATAAGTATTGACTTCCCTTCCGTACCCCCGTAACGCTTATTTCATCGCTTTGCTGCCTAGCTAGCTGAGCGGGGTAAGCGGTGACATGACCACGCAACTTTTTTCAAATACTTACTTTTTAAACTCATGATATCTTTTGAATGGAATGTCTGAATTGAATGATTTAAAAAGTTATATAAAGTAATTAAAACAGTCTTGAATATAAAGTAATTTATTTTGAGGATTAATACCGAGTGACAAATAAAAAGCCTTTTCCAGTGCCGGTAGTTCAATTAAATTTTTAAAATAAATTAACACTTATTGTGACATAACTATAATAGCTAGACATATGCTGTTGCGACACTTTTTGTAGATTATGATGTGTTCTAAATAGTTGTAGTACATTATTTGGTTCTATCATCAATAGTTTTGGCAGCGCACGTGATGTAAGGAATTTTTTAAGTCATATTTTTACACCTCGGGATCGAAATTCTATTGAAATTTTAGTAAAGAGCCCTAATTTTTTTAAAAATATAATATAGCCTATAACACCCGGGAATAGTGTAGCTACCCAACGGTGAAAGAATTTTTTAAATCGGTCCAGTAGTTTCGGAGCCTATTCAATGCAAACAAACAATCAAATCTTTCCTCTTTATGGTATTAGTGTAGATAAAACGTCAACAAAAACAACAACTCCCCTACCCCTACCCCTACCCTACCCCTAAAGATTATAATATTAAAAAATAGATAATAACGGGATAAAAAGTATCCCATGTCCTTCTCCTGGTTCCCACCAATTTTCAGCCAAATCGGTTCAGCTTTTCTTGAGTTAGCTAACACTACTTTCTTATATGTATATTGAAGATAGATACAGGGGTGCCGGTGCTAGGCTACGCTAAGCCGCAATAAGCCGGCCGCCAGAGCCCCGTTTTTAGTTTTCAAGGTGCACCACGGGCAGGTACGGCAGCCTGGGAGCAGGCTCCGATGCTTAAGATGGAGGCTGGAATACCCATATTCGAAACCCATTTCTCATAAAAATAGGATAGCCATTTCTGTTTCAACCTTTATAAAATTGCACCTATATAAAATGAATCCAAAAACGAAAACCTATAAAAGCCTCCTACAGTGTACGTTATTATCGACGATAATATTACGTGCGTTATTGCGATAATGCATCCCAATGCGTTGTTGCAGCAGTGTGTAACTTCGTAGCCGTCGTAATACATAATGTACTAAAAACAGATATCGCAATAACGCATGTGATATTATCGCCGATAATAACGTACCTGTATGTGGGAGCACCTTCATCCCAGTCAAAGAGTATAAGTAATAAAAATAGAACATAATGTTCCATTATCAAATCGTGTCCATAGCTTTTATAAGCTCCTTGACCGAGGCTAATACCCCAAACAAAGCAGCAGACGTCCGGTGGTAAATAGAAAATTAAAAAGTAATAAAAAGAAAAGCTACCGTAGCATTCATAGTTATACAGCTTGTGCTATCTGTTGCTATCGGCTTTGTTTTGAGAAAATATTATTAAAGATGCGCTGAGCCCTGGATGCCCGGGCGAGCTCGTTTCCATGGCAACGCTCGCTTTGTAGAATCAATGCGCGCTGTGGACACGAGAAATGCAATATTCTGTTTATTATGTTGGTAGTCTGCCTGGTAGGGGTTGCAGAGGCTGGGAAAAGTCGGAAAATTGTTTTGTTATCTGCTGGCTTGGCAAGATTAGAAAAAGAAACAAATAATTTGGAAAGACACAACATAATTAGGATACAAAAAAAGAGGCTGAAAAAGTAGGACCGGGAGTGCAAGTAGAGTATGCGTGGGCCAGTGTGTGGTAGTGGGAATGGGTTTGTGGGGTGGGAGTGAGTGGTGATCTAGTACAATGAAAGTCTCATTAAATAAAATAAAAATGTGGTCACTTTGTAAGGTAGGTATTTTCTGAACAATGCTATTTTTTCCAAAAATCTTCCCAAATAAACCGTCACAAATTATGATATTAATTCCAATCTGCGTCATAAACTCTACATTATCTAGGGGTATAGTTTTTGCCTTTGTTCGATTCATAATTAGAAAAAAATAATACAATAAATATTTATAACCTCAAAATGGTAAATTAGGTAAGTTTTTCAATAAAAGAACCTAAGAAGATATTTTTTAACAGGGATTTAGTGACTACGTGATGGCACAGATCGGTATTCGTTTCATAATTTATGACGATCTCGTTGCTGAAAGCACCTATTTACATCATCAAGCCATCAAGCCACCACATTTTTGTTAATTTCTCAGCAATGAGGTCTTTATAAATATTGGAAAGTTAGCAAATCTGCATCACAAACTCATCACTAAATCCGGGTATAATTTTTCTCTTTGTTCATTCATAAAACTCATATCGATTATACAATCAGTTTTTTTATCATTTTATAAACTCAAAAAAGAAATTTCCTTTTTTTGCAACTTTGCAATAAAAGAGCCCTAGATGATTCTTTAACTAGGATTTAGTGATTACCTTTTAACGCAGATCGGTACTGTGAATCAAGTAGATACAAATTTTGAGATGGTCTAGTTGCTGAGGTAATTGCTTATATATGTGGTCCTGATATCAGGACCCTGCATGTCAGTTTTTTGTAAATATCTCGGCAATCTATGTCACAAATTGCGAGAGTTACTTTTCATAAAGGCTGGCACAGACCTCAAAAAACATTATTGGCCCCTAATTTGTTACTGTTTTCGTTTTTGTTGGTTAATTTCATGTAAGTTAATTTTTTTTTTTCTATTTTTAGTGTGCATTTATAAATGCGATCTAAGGCTCAGGCCTCACCTGTCTGACCTGGCGCGGACATGGCGCGGGCGCTTTCCTATTCCATTCAAGTTTAATACAAAATGCACGGAAATAAAGCACAATTTAGCTCGACGACTTCGCGTCATAACCACGTCCGATCAACGACATACCGTGTGTCCTAAATTATACTTTATTTCCATGCATTTTGTATGAAATTTGATTGGAATAAGAAACCGCCAGTGCCATGTCTGCGCCCGACGCTAGTCACATTCATCGGGCACGGACATGACACGGACATGGCACAGGTGGTTTCCTATTCCATTCAAATTTCATACAAAATGCATGGAAATAAAGCACAATTTAGGGCACATAGTATGTCGTTGCTCGGACGTATGACGCGCCTTTTCGGCGCCCGCGCCCGATCGCCGCCAGATGAGCGTCAGATGGCCGCCAGATGAGCGTCAGATGGCCGCCAGTTCGTAGTATGTACTTGCTTGCGACATACGTCTGTTAGTGATGTAAAAATGCGTGACGAATGACGATATCGAATTTAATATTGAATTTTGTGAATTGATTGTAAAATATGCAACGCTTTATGATCATTGTCGTTCCAATTATTGTAACTGAAATGTTCAAGATAAATTGTGGCTGGAAATCGGAAAGAGATTAAACCGGTACTAAGATTTTTTATGTAATACCCATGGTAATACTAGCTGATCCTTGTGCAAATTCGTTTGCGCGTATTTTCTTCATCTGTATCAGGGCCCGATTTGGTAACCCGATGAAGAGGTTTTCGGCAGGGTTTTTTCAAAAGCTTAGTAATTTAGTAATTTCAAAAGCTTAGTTAACCCTCTCCGTATGGGTTACACTATTATTTGATGGGTCTAAACCATTCAAAACCCTTTTGATTAGGTTACCTGATCATGAGGGTTATCAATAGTATTGGGTTTTGGTATTATTCCAAAACCCATTCCTTAGGGTTACCCTTTTTATCATTGTAACACGGGTTATACGTGGGTTATAGGAGATAAAGGAGAAAAAAAATTCGGTCAAAAGATGAAAATTAATTGCGGTAATTGTGTTCTAAGCATTAAGGGCGGAAATACAGACTACTAATTGTTTATTTTACGCAATAATAATTATATTATAATAAAATTGGAATAAATTTTCAATAACAGCTGTCAAACCTAAATTGACCATATCTCGAGAACTACTTATCTTAGACTTGCCTTTACTAGCTCAAATGATAGCTATTGAAAAGACCTTAATTTTCGATGACAGCTGTCAAACTTAAATCGACCATATCTCGAGAACTACTTATCTTAGACTTGCCTTTACTAGCTCAAATGATAGCTATTGACGAGACCTTAATTTTCGATGACAGCTGTCAAACTTAAATCGACCATATCTCGGGAACTACTTATCTTAGACTTGCTTTTACAAGCTCAAATGATTGCTATTGACATGAACTTAATTTTCGATGACAGCTGTCAAACTTAAATCGACCATATCTCGAGAACTACTCATCTTAGACTTGCTTTTACTAGCTCAAATGATTGCTATTGACATGAACTTAATTTTCGATGACAGCTGTCAAACATAAATCGACCATATCTCGGGGACTACTTATCTTAGACTTGCTTTTACTAGCTCAAATGATTGCTATTGACATGAACTTAATTTTCGATGACAGCTGTCAAACTTAAATCGACCATATCTCGAGAACTACTCATCTTAGACTTGCTTATACTAGCTCAAATGATTGCTATTGACATGAACTTAATTTTCTATGACAGCTGTCAAACTTAAATCGACCATATCTCGGGAACTACTTATCTTAGACTTGCCTTTACTAGCTCAAATGATTGCTATTGACATGAACTTAATTTTCGATGACAGCTGTCAAATTTAAATCGACCATATCTCGAGAACTACTTATCTTAGACTTGCCTTTACTAGCTCACATGATAGCTATTGTTAAGATCTTAATTTTCGATGACAGTTTTTAGTTTGACAGCTGTCATCGAAAATTAAGATTTTATTAGTAGCTATCATTTGAGCTAACGGCAAGTCTAGGATGAGTACTTCTCGAGATATGGCAAATTCAATTTTGACATATGTCATTGAAAATAAAGATCTTGTCGATAGCTATCTTTTGAGCAATTAACAGCTATTCTAGGATGAGTAGTTCCAGAGATATAACCATTTACAGATGAATTTGTAGAATGAGTTTCGAGTGGAGCTTTGAGTTGAGTTTTGAGATTGAGTTTTAGAGTGACAGTGACAGTGACAATCCGAAATTATTATTAATTTATAAATATTAGTAATGATAACCATTGTGTAACATTCAAAAAACCTATCAAGAGGTAACTCCATTCATTCGTTTAACCTCATAAGAGGGTAACCCTATCGACTGAAAACCAAAACGGGTTACACTTTCGCTTGTGCTAAGAGGAAAATATCCAAACGAAAGGGTAATCCCGTCAACTGTATAACCCAATGAAGGGGTTTCACTTTCGAAGCAACTAACTCGCAATCGGGGTTGTACGGGCCCTGATCTGTATATTAATTAATTGTATGCACGAGAGCAAGAGCAGCAGCGTCGGTGGTGCGAGAAGCTGTGCCCTGCGATTCCCAACCCGCATGCCCAGCGTGGGGATTATGGGCATATCCCCCTTTATTAGGGGAGGCCTATGTCCAGCAGTGGACTGATATAGGCTGGTGTGGTGTGGTGGTGGTGGAGCAAGAGCATCTTCGTTTTCTGAGGATGATATGCTGACACATCGATACCGGACAACAGACTGCACTACACTTGTGCCTCTGTCGCGTCATTTCTGCGTCATGTCCGAGCCATGTCCGCGCCATGCCCGCGCCATGTCCTCGCCACGTCCGTGCCACGTCCGCGCCATGTCCGCGCCATGTCCTTGCCCGATATGTGTGACCTGTGCCTAAGATTACGATCTAGCCTTACAAAGGCCTAAAATTAGGCCTAAAATATTATTTCTTAATTTTGAGTTAATTTCTTTTTGAAGTCGAATTGAACTAGAATTACTTTTTTATTATTATTATCACTTTATACGGTTTAAAAAAAGTCTATAGAATGGATAAAAAATAAGCGTTAAGGGAACATATACATACAAATTTATAGTGGGCATCCATTTTAGTGTTCCGTACTCAAAGGGTAAAAACGGCATCCTATTACTGAGACTCCGTTGTCCGTCTGTCTGTCTGTCCTTCTTTGTAAACGACCTCTCTAAATCACAGAAGATTTTGGCGGTCAATGATAGGTGGCTGTTTTTTAGGTGCATTTTTTTTTATTAAAAGGTAGAATATTGTATGGCCGGACATGTCCCAACCCGTTTAGGGATTTATTTACCCGAACCGTTGTAAAAGGAACTCGCAACCATCCGTACCAATTAGCAAATATTATTGCAGAATGAAGGGGATGCGCTGCTATTCAACTGTTGGCGTTTGTCTAACACAGGGCACCTATTCTGGAATGTCGATCGTGAGATATCGAAAAAAAAATTCGAAAAACTGTGCCGAAAATGTAACTTATATAGATAAATAGGTTATTATAAGTAAATAGGTGTCTAAGAGGTTTTAATCTCCATCTTCAGAACTCGAGCTAACCTCTCTTGCCCGTGGTGCACCCTGCTAAGAAACAAACGGGACTGGCTGATATCCAGCTGATTGCTACGCAACTGACCATCAATCAACGTGCAGCAGCGTCGGTGGTGCGTGTAGCTTTACCCGGCGATCCCCAACCCTCATGCCCAGCGTGGGGGTTATGGGCATATCCCCTTCTTACAAGGGAGGCCAATGTCCAGCAGTGGATGATATATGCTGGTTTTATTATTGTAAGTAAATTATATACAATGTTCTATGAGTAAATAAAGTTCTCTATAACAAAACTATTACAGACCTCGCAAACACGACGCTTTATCGCGCTTGTATGAAAATTGTCCCCGCAGCTTGTCGTAGCGTCTAATCGCTGACGCTTGTCGGCCAATGTGCAGAAGCTGTTATTTACTACGAGCGATTATAAAATAGAAGGAGGACTGATATAATGGTGTGGCGTGTGGTGGTGTTGATAGATTAAAATCACAACACAAATATAAAATCGTCTGTGTAAACATTTCCGATCCACTGAAAACATAGTAAGGGTTTCTGACGAGAATTGCTCACGTAAATGGAGAGGGAATTCATATTTCATTGTATGTTGTCGATTTCGCTGTATTTTGCAGCGAATTATTACGAGGAATTTAATTTAACGTTCGTCCGTGGAGTGGCATTTAATTTTAAAGTTTCATTTTAATATTTTACAAAAGGTGCATTATACAGCAGGGTGTATTATAGGTCTGGTGATCCCCCCCCCCACCCCTATAGGGGGAAGTGAATTCTGGGAATTATTAAAAATAATACCAGACACTATCACACAGCATCATGTAGCCCCAGACTTAGCAAAGCTTGTCTTATGGGAATCACATGACTAACATACCAGTTATTACATATATTTTTAATAAATACATACACATTATGAATATCCTGAAACCTTCTCAGGTGGACCTTCGCTCTCTGCGCCACAGAGGTCGTGATTGATAACTAGCTTCCGCCCACGGCTTTGCTTATGATGCCCCCTTTAGGTACCCCTAATATGGTAGCCTAGTGCTAGAATTTGCAAAATTTTAGCTCAATCTGTTCGTTAGTTTCGGTGTGAAAGAGGAACAAACATTTTGAATCACACATATTTTTATACAAACGTTTGACTAAATAAGTAGGAAATAGAATTTTGTATGACTTTTGGGGCAGGTTCATTATAGAAGTTATTAACTTTTGTAGTAGCACAGATTCATACGTGGTCGTGGATGTTTCGTTGTAGAATCGTAGCAGATTCGTGGCTGCTACGTAGCGTGATTGAAGATAATACGTGGCTGCTAGAGGTTGCGTCACGTAAAAAGGATGCTGGAAGAAGTGGAGGGGGTATGTTTGCGCACGGGTAAATTCCGATAAATTGCCTATTGCGCAGCTTCCCCTCAGCGTTGTTTTTACGTGACGTGACCTATAACTGTGGTTGAATCATAGGTTATTCTTTCGATTCGTAGAAGCAGCATTCGTAGCAGGTTCGTAGCTGATATGTAGCACGTTCGTAGCTGATACGTGGCTGATTGTGTAGCTGAGTCATGAGTAACAGACTTCGCAAACACGACGCTTTGTCGTCGCGCTTAGTCGCGAGCCTCTGTTATATCTTGCCGTTGCGATTGTCGCCGTGTGTGCGGAGCTCAAAACAAAATGTATGAAAATTGTCCCCCGCAGCTTGTCGTAGCGTCTGTTATCGGATTCGTAGCGAATTTTTTTTCAAAATATAGGTTTATTTTATTATTACTTATTAGTAATGCAATGCTGTTTGTTGGTAGATTGCATCACATGGGAATTGCTGGACCGACTGGCTAATTGTTTGGGCGAAATGTTTGTAATAGTCTAAAATTGTCTAGAAAACTAGAAAATACGAGATAATTTGAAAGTGATTAATAATATAAGTTTTTTTTATTGAACTCAAGAATTTAAGCAGGAAAACAGCCATTGGGTTATCTGGTCTTAAATTTTGAAACCTTTTTATTTTATTTTCATATATTATGAAGATACTTACTACAAAATTTACTGAAAATATATAAATTTAAATAATAATACGGGATTTTAGACTCGTATGTTATGCCGAAAGGGGGTGATCTGAACTATAGCTGTGCAAAAGTTTGGAGAACCTATTTAATAATTACCTGATTCAATACTTGTCTCAAAAGACTTACCGTCCTATTCATAACAGTTCTATACACCTCAGCTAAAAAGGTGTTAAAATATCATGTCACATCTTTTCATTTACATTCAAATGACATGAATTACTTTATCGAGCGTTATAAAATAACATTTGGTTATGAATAAGGGGGTTTGTATTATGCGTGACAACCCTTTCTTCAATAAAAAATTACAAATTTGAATTGTTCGTAGCACAATTGACTTTTAACCTTTGCTAACCATTGTATGGAGAATGGAGATAAACTATCAAACTGGTTATTATTTGTATTAATGTTTTCTTTTTGTTCAGTCCGTGCCATAATTAGGTTAGTTGTACAAGATTTGGCCGATGCTGTGCTCCAAACCGGTTTCAAGGCAATAATGCGAAGATGGATTTTTATCTGCTGAAACAATGTTATTTATAAATAAAAATCAATATTTGTATGTTTTTCTATGCTTTCCGAAACCATTGATCAGATTGTGATATGTATGCAACTATATAGACCTCCGATAGGAGTAATAGTGTTCTGTGCTATTCACGCAAACAAAACTGCGGGCGAGTCGGCTAGAAAATAAATGAAATCACATCGAATCAGTGTTTACTTGAACAACATGATAACAATATTCCGCTTCACCGAGCATTCAAAAGATCAGACATATAATCGATTCTCCACCCTGTTTCGTGACGCCAAAGAGAAACCGAGGGGACGTACAAGTTCAAGTTTGTTTATCTAGAGCTGAGGCCGACCTTCGTCGTCGGGAGGTCAAGGTCACCTGATTTTTGGCAGTTGGGAGTTGAGCCGACTGACCGCTACACCATGACTTTATCTGTCGAGGGAAAAGTTTAGTTAAAAAGATATAAATAATATTTATGTATTTATTGCTGTAACCACCACACCACCACTACCTGCAGCATATATCAGTCCACTGCTGGAAATAGGTCTCCCCTAATCATCATCATCATCATCATCAGCCTATAGCAGTCCATTGCTAGACATAGGCCTCCCCTAATGAGCGCAATTGCGCCCTTTTCTGAGCTCGACGTATCCAGCTTCTACCAGCAGCCTTTCGCAAATCGTCACTCAATCTAGCCGGAGAGCGTCCTACACTACGTTTGCCGAGCCGTAAATAAGCCATTATCCGACATAGAACTAAAGTTGTCGACATAGCTCAGAGAATTAGCAAGCTGAAGTGGCAGTGGGCTGGCCATGTCTGCTGAAGAACCGATAACCATTGGGGTAAACGAGTTCTTGAGTGGAGACCGCGGCTCGGCAAACGTAGTGTAGGACGCCCTCCGGCCAGGTGGGGTGACGATCTGTGAAAGGCTGCTGGTAGAAGCTGGATGCGTCGAGCTCAGGACAGGGCGCAATGGCGCTCATTAGGGGAGGCCTATGTCCAGCAGTGGACTGCTATAGGCTGATGATGATGATGATGATGAAATAAGCCATACGAAATTGACTTTTGACTGATTTACGCCTGTTGCAAACCTATCGCGAGAATCGTAATCAGCCTGCGGGTCTCGAAGACCGCGGCCGGCCGGCGCGAGTAGATCGCACGGTGGCAGAACGGCGTAGTGTTGTGTTAATGAGACATTAGTGTCTTTGTTCGCGAACGAAATGTCTATGTACGTTAAAAAGTAAAAAAATGCACACCATTACGTCAATGCGCGGGCACCGCAAGATTGGTGCGCATCTCTCCGCTTTGCTTCCTTCGAGGCGATTACTATAGTAATCTATGCATTGAAACGCGCTGTCACCGCTGCCGCCCCGCGTCCGTTAACTTCATTTCCGGAGCCCTAAGCGGTGATCCTAAGAAAATAGTCATACATGAAAAACAATCCGAGATGGTGATTAATATGCAAAGTAAATACAAATTTTGCATTGGTTTTTGTTGATGTAATAATATTTCAGTGTTCTAGCCACCCCACTTCGACGTGTCTAAATGCTTTACATAATCGTGGTGATGTATGGTAATGATGTTAAGGAGTATAAACGTCAAAGCCGCAGACACCCAGCCACACAGCGCGATAGAAGCTGTTTCAGCGGCGATGTTGGTGTGTGAACTGCTTAATAGGGGCGATCCAAAGTACTTTGTCAAGAGATTTGTGCATGGCACCGGGAAACTAAGCGGAGTATTGGTGTATTAATTAAACTTACGTACCTTCTTTGTCAAAAATAAAATGTATGGTTATATTGTTTTGTTTCAACGAAAATAATCTTTTCAAAGGAGAGGAATAAGAAGGGTGTAAGGGACTCCAGCCGCCACCTTCCGAATTCACGCCAACCTCACCTGCCCGTGGTGCACCCTGCTAACTTACAAACGATGCTCTGGCGGTCCGCTGATTGCGGCATAGCGTAGCCTGACTCCGGCACAGCCTAATTCCCTGACCGCCGATAGGTAGCGGCGTCATCGATTCGAGAAACTGTGCCCTGCCCCAACCAGCAGGCTTTCATCATCCCCAGAGGGGGGATTATAGGTGTATCCCCCTTATATTTTGGGGAGGCTTATTTCCAGCATTGGACTGATCTATGCTGGTGCTATTGTTGTTTTTGTAAGCTTTTCAATAATTGCTTAATTCCTATTTTATTTAATCTTGTAGTTGTCTTGTGGTATTATGGGCATCTCCCTTCCTAAAAGGGAATGTCTATGTTCAACAGTGGACAGATAATAAATAAATAATGCTGGACATTATCACATAGTATCATCTAGCCCTAAAATAAGCAGAGCTTGTAATAAGGGAACCACACGACTGATATACTACTCACATATTTTATTTGTAAATACGTACATATTATACATAGAAAACACCCAGATCTAAGACAAATATTTGGAAATCACTGCGATAATCGAACCCGCCACCTTCTGCGTCTCAAACGGGCCTTCACCCACTGCGCCACAGAGGTCGTCTATAGATGGTGGCGTGTTTGGCTCTACGTGTAGTTTTAGAGGTAATAATCTCTTGTAAAATCAATGCGAATACCAGTTTCAAAGCTATTATTCCGAAACTAGTAATCCTATCACTGATTATTGCATCAAAGGTATCAATGGATAATGTTCTCAGGTACCATATTCGAGGACAGCAATTAATGAGCAATATTGCTGCTGTGCAACCAGCTGCACTTTCAAATTACCACGCAAGTCATTACTAGACGGATTAGACAGGTACTGTGATGCGTTCGAATATGAAGGGTGGAGCCCCCCGTAGGCAATACTGTCGCAAGCAGAAATCACTCAATTAGTACGAACTCGTTATTATTTTTTAAAGAGCATGTTACTGAAATTTCAAAGGTTTTTTTCTGTAATATGAATATTTTGTAATATTATAAAGTTTTATTATGACCTCATGTAGCGCAAGTAGCTGTGAGCACTATAGAGGTGGTGACTGAAATACTGTATTTGGTTTGTTTGACAGATATCATCACGTAATATGGAGTACCTATCTGGTGCTACTAACCTATAAATATCTGATATATTTAGATATTAGATATATTAGTGATATATACTTATCAATAAAACTGAAATATATTATTTAGAAGATTTAGAAGTAATTTTATACGACCTTGTTGACGCAAATGTCGAGTCACTGAGACACAAGAGGTGCAGGAACGATTCCCGCAACACGACAGATTTTTTCATGGTTTGCAGATATTTGTTTACTACCTTGCATACAAGAGTGAATCCAGGTGTGGGTCAAGGCTTTTTAAGTAACTGAACTGAATCTGTTAAATGTCTTCTTCCCATACACACTCAATCGTTTGTCTTTATTTTATTTTTTTATTTTTATTATCAAAATGCTAATGACAAAGTTAAAAAGCTTTGACCCCTATTAGGATTCACTTTTGGGTAGCTGTTTAAGTAACTTCTAGTCTTTGACTTTAGGGTTTAGGGGCTAAGAAGAAGGAGAAAATAGACATTGTTTGTTTTCATAAACATCATCATCATCATCATCATCATCAGCGCCCGATTTCACGAAACATCATTATCATTCACATCCCAATTTCACAAGACATCATCATCATTTGCAGCTAAATATCCCCCAGTGCTCAGTATAGGCCTCCCTTTAGCCACGATCCTGCGCTGGCCGGATCCACTGCCCACGAACCAGACTGTTAGTCTGTTAGTTTGGTTAGTAGTCCAGACTACTAACACTTCCCTTCCCAGTCTTCGCCACCATTCTGTTTAAATTTTGTTGTTGCACCACCACGTCATCACCACGTCTCGTTAGATTTCCAGCTCAACTCTACATGACCTCCATTACGCGTATAAAAACATATACTAGCTTACTGGGATAAATAGCGTAGTCTAGGTGTTAATAGAGGTCATAAGTCATAAGTCATAAACTAAGTATATGCCAAGTTTCATCCAAATCCGACGGCTAAGTTACGGATCTGAGTGAGACCAATCATACTCACACACACACATAATTTTGAATTTATAATTTTAGGTGTGATATTAATAAGGACTTACTTACACAATACCCAGAGACAGTACTGGCTATGTAATGTTATATTACTTGTAGGTAGCTGCGACTGTACCAAACCTAAAACCAATCAGTACCAATGTTAATTATCGTCTCTTTGACATGGCTCCCTTTGATGTCTGAATGCAAGCCAGAGCTGGACTGGACACGCGAATATTACACTATTTGCACACAATGTTGCACCCGGCTCCGTCTTTGTCAATACGATATGGCTTTGATATGTTTCAGAGTAAATGTTGATTGACTATCCTTTGAGTCAAAGGGATATATTTCGGGGTATATTTTGTAAATAAAATTGTGGAAAATTGGTTGGAAACTATATAGATATTTTACGTTGAGTTTTTCGGGTTTTGGCAATTTATATTTTGTTTGTTTTTATATGTAAAGTCAGTTTGATTGGTAGGATGGGATGATATTAGACATCAGCAATATCATCATCACTATCATCAGCCACTGGTGACCATAGCCTCCCCTAATGAAAACCATTGCGCTCTGTCCTGAGCTCGACGCATCTAGCTCCTACTAGCAGATGATCACTCCACCTAGCTTGAGAGCGTACTACACTACGTTTGCCGAGCCACGGTTTCCTCTCAAGAACTTATTTACCTCAACGTTTACCGGTTGTTCGGCAGGCATGGCCAGCCTATGGCCACTTGAGCTTGTTAATTCCCCAATGTGATATAAAATAGACAAACAAACAAATAGTATTACAGTTTACAGTGTATTTATGTTGTCCATTGTTTATTGTTTGGATATGTAACGTAATATGCGAGTGTAATTAACAAAGGATGCCCGCCTTCATTAAATTGCAGTCCGAAATCATAATAACACACTACAATGGGGAGAGTTGGTGAATATTATTTGAAAATATTCAGATTACCTACGCAATTCTATTTCGAAAATGGTTACAAAATTAATTCTCTAATTCTTTATTGAAAACAAATAATAAATACAAAGAGCGTGATAAGAAATATGTACACAGGTGAGCATAACCCAAACAGTTACTAAATATGATTAAAATATGGATGATTCTGAAATAAAACCGCGTTCAGCATTATATTAATTACATTAGGTATAATAAGTAAGAGTGGTAATAATAACCACATAATGGAACCAAAATGGAGATGGGCAGGACACTTGGCAAGGCGAGATGATGACAGGTCTCCACGTGTTATCATCTCGCGGAGTAAGGCGATAACTGAATAGCGTCCAAAACCTACGGGGGTCTACGGGGGTCTACGGGGTTCCAACTCCTATCTTCGGAACCCAAGCCAACCCCACCTGCCCGTGGTGCACCCTGCTAAACAACGAACGGGGCTCTGGCGGCCGGCTGATTGCGGTATAGCACAGCCTTCATCAACACAGCTAAATCACCAGGCCATCGACGGGCAGCAGCGTCGGTGGTGCAAGAAGCTGTGCCCTGAAATCCCCAACCCGTATGCCCAGCGTGGGGATTATGGGTATATCCCCCTTTATTAGGGGAGGCCTATGTCCAGTAGTGGACTGATATAGGCTGGTGTGGTGTGGTGGTCCAAAAACCGGGTACAGAAACGTCGGTGGTCCAGCAGTGAGATGGGCGGACGATATTGCATCCATCGAAACTGGATGAGATAGATAGATACAATAAATACATTTATTCAGTACAAAAGTTTTTAAAGGACAATGCCGTCTGATGTATGGCGCTCGGTACCAATGCTAAAGTGATTGCGTCAAAACGAAACCTAATTTTTTTGAAAGATATTATACTATTATTCATGGAATACTAAGTCTTTTTTTTAAGATAAACGTAAACAAATTGTTTTTATTTGATATTAGTTTTAGAGTTTGTTTTTTAAAAAATGCTTTCCCGAGACCTTGTATGTTCAGTTTTGTCTACATAATTATAAGTCACTATAAACACTTAACTATGATACTATATCTATGAGAAACTATGATACTATATCTACAGATAGGTAAAAGGGTGTTGTAACTTCTACTTCGTAGGTAGGACATTGCATACATTACTACTGTGTTCTACTTTATATTATTTTCAAATAATGATAGTGACGAGAAAGTAGATAGGCATTTACATCATTATAATAGGTATTAGTACTTACTGGTGAAGGTGAAATCCAAGCTAAGATCCAAGATCTTAACACATTCATCACAACCACGAAAAGGCCATGGATGCCTCTTCCAAACTATGCTGGTTTCGCGTCACCGGTTATTAGCAAACAGTTGATGCCACGATTGTATATCGTTCATTATTGTGATGATGTCTAATAAAATATCTATTTACAGAATAAACACTGCTACACAATGCCACAGAACACTCTAGTAAGTAATACATAAAGATAGGAGATAGTTTAGTAGTACCACAAAAAAGTTTCTGATCCAACCTCTTTGATTATACAAAGTGAAAAAACCTCCAATGTTTTCAGTAAATTCTACTGTCTAAAACTAAAAGTGAGGGTGGTTGCAATGTCATGGCGCCCCGTGCGCCGGAAACCAAATAAACAATTTTTGACGTGATTATTAATCGAGTCGGTGTGTGAGACTAAAAAAATGTTAATGTTATTTATAAAATAATGGCAATTTTATGGGATACGTTTAGTTTTGACGCAATTGGTACGGGTTATCAGGATTATTTTGGTACTCACATTCGCTTGTTCCGCACGGTTTTTAAACCTAGTTATGAATAATAATTAACTTACTACATTACACCACTTTCGTAATTATATAGGTAGAATCGAACAGTATATACCCTGTTTAAACTAGGTATTAATTTGGTATGAAACGAGAATTGAACCGTGGAGGCACATATAACATAATTAAATAAATAAATAATGCGGGACGTAATCACACAGCATCATGTAGCCCCAAACTAAGCAGAGCTTGTATTAAGGGAACCATATGATTGATATACTATACATTTTTTTTTGTAAATACATACATATCATACATAGTTAACACCCAGACCCGAGACAAATAACTGCAGAACATGCAAACATTTGTCCCGCAGCGGGAATCGAACCCGCAACCTTCTGCGTCTCAGGCGGACCTTCGCCCACTGCGCCACAGAGGCCGTCAAACAAATACAAAGGGTTTGACTTTGTTGCTCAAACTTTACGTTTTCATAGTAAAATACTGTCACTAACGCGTCAAACAAAGGCGTACAATAATAAACAATTGATAAACACGTAAAGTTATATTAATAAATTGACGATTTGTATGAGCGTTGATGCGTTTAAAAGCACGTGCCTATAAGTGCCAGCAGCGAAAGGAGGACCCACCGGTCAAGAAAATACGCCGGAGTAAGCACGTGTACGTGCGTTCTGTATTTTTAAGTGCGAAATGTGGCGCGCGTGTAAGCGTGTAAACTGATAAGAGCTTATACCTACGCGCGAAAAAACGCTAGTCTGGAACCGCCGTAACATTCGCTTTCGTACACGTGTTTGGTTATTTTGGAACTTCGGCGAGGTCAAGTTGTATTTCCCGTTCTACTTGCACGATAAATTAAAGCCTATCTAATAAAATAACTGGTGGGAGGCAGGAAGATCGTGAAATGAGATGGGGGAGTTTTGCCCAGCGGTTGGACAGTGTAGGTTGATAATAAAAAAGGTTGCGTTTTAAGTAGTGACTAACCCTGCTATCAGAGTTCTTAAGCCGCCTGGATGCCTCCGACTTAGCTTAATGGCTGTAAAAGACTGGAAGCGTTCAGATCTAAGAGCTAAGGCTATCCATCCAAGTAGTGACCGAGCGGAGTGTTGCTTAATTAAATTGAATCATGTATACTTATATTATTTTTAATTATTTGACGGCCAATGTGGCGTAGTGAGCGAAGATAAGTCTGAGACGCAGAAGATTGCGAATTCGATCTCGAATGTTTGCATTATTTGCAGTCTCAGGTTTAGGTGTTTTGTGAGTATGTACAAAAAATGTATATAAGTAGTATATAAGTCATGTGGTTCCCATAATACAAGCTCCGCTTAGTTTGGAGCTACATGATGCTGTGTGATAGTGTACAGCATTATCTATTTATTATGTTTTATTTGTAATTAAACTTAAGATACACCAATTTTATTTTTTATAAAAAAAAAGGAATTTCTTAGATAGTGACTTAATTTAATTCACATAACTTAATCAATAAATGGTGGTAATGGTCGCTTTGAACGCTATGGTAAGCAATGCCACGAGTGCCTCGCGCCACGTCCGTGTATTGCTATAGGTTGATGATGATGATGATGATGTGAACCCTACTCCCCATGTATGAAAATACCAGAAATATATCTAGAGGCTGAAGATGTTAGATAGATAGAAAATAAAACACATTACCTACCACACACACACACACACACACACACACACACACACACAAACACACACACACACACACACACACAATCACACTCACACACACACACACACACACACACAAACACACACACACAAGTACACAGGGAAATTAATGCTATCCGTTGTGTAGTTTGGTAGTGCTAAAAAATTGATAAATTAAATAGTAGAAAATAGAAGGTAACTCTAAAAATAAATAAATGTACGATGAAATAATCATAAAATCATTAAGAATAATAAAGGTAAATATAAACTTACATACAAAGATCTAACAAAGACAAAAATATCATAAACATACATAAACTTTTTAAGTAAAGAACCTTTACTTAGAATCTAATTTTTTCATAATTATGACATAATCATAAAACCATTAAGAATAATAAAGGTAAATATAAACTTACATACAAAGATGTAACAAAGACAAAAATATCATAAACATACAAAAACTTTTTACACGCTACTTTAAGCAACTTTCTAGGTAAAATACCTATACCCAGAAGCTACATTTTTCATTGACTATTCGATTTTGATGATGATGATGCTTCAGTAATACTATAAGCCGTATAAATTGCCGAAAGCATAAAAATCAACGACTTTCGTTCACAAAGTGGGAGGCAGCTAATTGGAATGAATATTGGTTCTTAGAAGCTTTAATAAATATAGAGTTTGCGTAGGAAGTTAATACCCAATTCAGTCAAGTGTGAGTTACTACATTATCATGGGACGCGCTATTAACGCGCGTTTTACGCCAAACACATCAAATGTATGTAGGACTTGCGTTCTGTCATTTCCTAGTCACTGTTTAGTAACCGCCAACGCAAAAAGGGGTAGATAGATAGATAACTGTATTGCACACCATACGAAGAATTACAACATAAGGGGAAGGGCGGTGTGCCTAGTCCAAATTAAATTAAAAAATACAATAGACTACATCCAAATACATACTAATCTTTACTTCCTATAAAAAAATACTCAATATATGATATAATAATAAATAAATAAATGATTGAAAATATATATCAATAATAATAAAGAAATAAAATATCAACAAAACGATCAACAAATGTAATAAGCATTAATAAACAATACACTTATTTGGATTATATATTTGGGGTATTATATTATTTAAGTTTGATCGTTAGGTGTGTCTATCTGTGTGTCTGTCCATGGCACTGTGGGTACCTTTTAGACGAGTGAACTGATTTGGGTGCGGTTTTATTATTTAAAAGAGTTCTGGCGGTGATTTTTAGACATGTATTACCAAAATTGGTTCAGCCGTTTCAAGTTCATCAGCTGTTTTGTTAGCGTGGTAGGGTTTTTAACACGTTGGCTGCTGGCTTTGCACATGACACTCCGCGCCATGCACGATGAGGATGACGACGTGCAGAATCACATTTGTGTTTTCAGCACTCAAAGCGATAAATGCATAATATGTAGTTACCTTAATTAACACTATTAACACATAATTATGTATACTATAAACTATGCAAGATTATGGAATTTTTGGTTTAATACTACAGCCAGAACATAAAAAAATATAGCAGAATGTCGTGTTTGGATTAGTTTTGATCAGTATATGATTCTACATAGAATGCAATAGTGGTAACATGGTGAGCTGATGCTGCAGACAGGATATCCAGCTTACTAGTACACTCTTGAAAAAAAAAATGAACAAGACACAAGAATACAATTAAAAACATATGCACTGAAACATTAGTGGCTGCTCTCCTGCGTTACTGTATTGGCTACTTTTCCAATAAACGTTGTCAAACAATTACATACATACACATACATATAACATATATATACTTTAAACATAAGCCCGAAGTCAATTTAAACATTTAAATGGGCGCCTAAATAATTTAGCATCACTTACATGACTTCCAGTCAGTTAGGTTTAAAAAAAATCATCAAACTACCAAACATATTTTGATGATTGATATATTTTTGTCTTTTTTGGACCAATTTCATAGTACATCCTTTTAGATATTATTATACTTATCATAATTTGTTTTGTAAGTTTAAAATATTTAAAATAATATCAAATTAAAATAAAATCCCAACACAAAAATATAAGTATAATTAGCCTTCTGTAATGTTTAATCGCTTTATTCTAAAATAAAATTATACCTAGCTGTAAGTTTTTCAACAAAAATAAAAATAGAACATTTAAAAAGTCAAAAATAAATGTTAACTAAAGAAATTGATGGATGGGACGATAAGGTTTGCTCGATAAAATGGCGCTCTAATGTCGCGTCGGGGTACCGCTAAGATCAAAGATTATTGCCAAAAGATAAAATCAGGAGATCGCTTATATTGGTGTCTTCAAATCTCGAGAATCTCTTCAAATTTCTTCTAGGCAAACGTGCTCCATCGTAGACTGCATTTACGCTTACCATTAGACGAAATGTAGTACAAATGTGAGCCTTATTATTATAAAAAAAAGATTCTGGATTCATAGTACGAGTCAATACAAGTAATTTATTCAAAAATGGTTTAATATTATTACTGCTACGGGCTATAGCTTGTTTTTTTATTTATTTCGTAATTTTCGTTAAGCGTAAAAAAAGTGCGTTAAAAAAGACGCAAAAATCAAAACAAATATTGTCCTGCAGTAGATATTGTATCTGAGGAAAATAGCTTCGCGTAATATCAAATGTGGAAAAATACAACAATATCATTTCCTTTCAATAATTGGCATATAAATAATTGGTAGCAATCATTGTGTTGCGCATGAAAAGATACTCGCTCATACGATATAGCAAATAATGAGGACCAACACCAATTATTTTGAAACAATTTGATAATTATTTTTGAACCGGCGATGAAATTTCGTTAAAAGCGGTGGTGGGCTTGCAACCTGTCTGTGGTTTTGCTTGTTAAATTTCACTGGTATATATTTGAGATGTTTGTATTTTTGCTGGTAATATTTTTGCAACTCCGAAACGGAACCTCTTGGCTACGTAGAGGTTCCACTCGCTCAACCCGCTCATGAATACACAGTTATTGTTTTTTTTATTTATTTATCTAGTATTAAATATACATGATATAGATAATTATAAATGAGATATTTGGGTGTAATGATTTTTGCTTGTATGTATTTTACTTTTGTTACATTCGGAACGTCTACGTATGAATAAACTGAATTCTGTTTTCTGAGGAATAACTCTTTACATTTTAGATAAACCTAACTATTTTTTTTAGATATACTTGTCCATATAAGTAAATGTTTCAATAAAAGGTAAATAAATAAATAAATGGCGTGAGTGAATCCCCTAATCCCCACGACAACCGTGTTTTTATAAAGAAGTTTTAAATTATAATAACTAATAATTTAAAACTTCTTTATAAAAACACTAACCGCGTGATCTACAATGCCTTTTAATGAAAAACTCGAACTCTTTTATTAATATTTAAATTTTGTTTAAATTATTCAACGAACTATTTCAACAAAATCAAAATATTAATAAAAGAGTTTGAGTTCTTCATTAAAAGGCTCATTACACCTCGCGGTATTCAGTCTGTCTTAGTAAGACTGTCTGACACTTAGCGTAGTGTAATAAGAGTAAGCCACTAAGTCGGTCATAGTAAATCTAGTTAGTCAGTAAGACAGTCTTACTAAGACAGACTGAACACCGCGTGGTCTGATAAGCCTTTAAAGCTTAGAAAAATCCGATCGCAATACGAGCAAAAAGGATTATTTTGTTTACAAAGAAGATTTGCTTATTTTCTTCACGAAGGTATTTAGGAATTTTCCGCTAACTAAGCTGATAAAAAATCCAGAGTTCTTTTACAATGTCCTTTTAATTTCAATTAGTGATTTTAATTAATCTAAATAAAAAACCAAGTACTACAAAAAATAACAATGAAACAAACTGAATTCCAGAGAGTTGACAAGAAAGGGGTTTATATTTTGCTCAATTTGTTCTAGTTTTTTCAGATTAACAGCACCACCATAATATTAGATTAGTCCACTGGATACATCATCATCATCATCATCAGCCTATAGCAGTCCACTGCTGGACATAGGCCTCCCCTAATGAGCGCCATTGCTCCCTGTCCTGAGCTCGACGCATCCAGCTTCTACCAGCAGCATTTCGCAGATCGTCACCCCACCTGGCCGGAGGGCATCCTACACTACGTTTGCCGAGCCGCGTCTCCACTCAAGAACTCGTTTACCACTGGATACAGGTTTCCCTTAATAAGAAGGTAAAAATGCCCATAATCCCGACGCTGGATATGCGGGTTGGGGATAGGTCTTCTCACAGCCGACGTGGGTGTCCGTAAGCGATCGGGAAGCTGTGCCGGTGTTAGGCTGCGCTATGATGCAATTAGCCCACCGCCAGAACCCCGTGTGTTAGTTAGCAGGGTGTAACACGAGTTAGTGAGATTAGCTGGGGTTTCCACAGATGGAGTTGGAACACACATTCTAAAGATAAAAAGAAAAGAATAGAAAAGATTTATTTCAACATTTCTTACATACCATGAACAATCAACTTAGAAATAGGCTTACAAAGGCGTAGAAACTGGTCGCCACTCAGGATGTGATTCGACAGAGGGCCTGCCGAAGCGCTGGTCTTCCGTGACGCTTTTTCATTTCATTTCATTTATTTATTTATAAAATACAATTTTACACGTCAAAGTAATTTTAAATAAAATATATAAAAATACACTTTTAATAGTACCTATTAATAGGTAAAGTATTGACAAAATTAGGAAGTGGATCAATGTCGTCATTAATTTTGTCCATATAAAATTCTTCTATCGAGTAGTATGCTCGGTCTAATAGAAGTATTTTGAGTTTTTTGACAAATGTTCCAATACTATTCGCATCTACAACAAATTTGGGTAATTTATTGTAGATTTTGACACCTATAAAGTCTATATGTTTTTGTGACTTAGACAGTCGTTTGAATGGCAGCCTAAGTTGGCAGCGACCTCTCGTGAGGCGGCTGTGCGTGTGCAAATCAGCACGCTTAGGAAACTGTGTAAGGTTCTTCCTTATGTATTTAGGTACTTGTAGAATAAGCTCACAGGGTAGGGTTAGTGTTTTTATTTTTCTGAACAGCTCCCTAGCGGGGTGGTCCCACTCAACACCACATATTTCTCTCACAGCGCGTTTTTGGAGCTTAAATGGTCGCTCCCTCTCAGCTGCCAGTCCCCACAGGTATACTCCATAGCTCAATAGTGGGTGAAAGTATCCATGGTAGGCATTTTTGATATTTTCTAAGCTCAGGCTCCCCCCTAGTCGAGACAATGCAAAGCAGGCAGAGGATAAGCGACTACAGGTTAGATCTATGTTTGGTTCCCATGATAAGTTTTCATCGAGGACGAAACCTAAATACCTTATGCTACTTACTTGGGGAACAGATATTCCGTTGCATGTCGCGTTGAGAGTATTATTACTGTCATTCCTTCTATTTCTGAGTTTAAAATGCACGATGTTGGTTTTTTCGATGTTTAGTGCCATTCCATTCGAAGTAAACCAGTACGTCACTTCATACATTACTTTATTTATTTTAGTATTGAAGTCAAATAGATTTTGAGCGGAGACAATAAGGCAGCCGTCATCAGCAAACATGACATAGTCGGCATCAGGTGAGGCAGCTGTAAGGTCGTTAATCAGGACCAAGAACAGCTAATAATAGCGGTTCAGAATTAGCACTTTTTACTGCTGTTAATTGGGAGCGATCTTTAAGAAAGCACTTTATCATCCCCAAGAATGATCCATTTACCCCGTAGTGCTCTAGTTTCGTAAGCAGAAGAGAATGGTTTACCATCTCGAACGCACGTGAGAGGTCGCAAAAAATTGCAGCTGTATGTTTTCGAAGCTCAAGGTTGGTTAAGATCCTCGAAACCACATCATGTGTTGCGTCCACTGTGGACTTACCTGGTTGATATGCATATTGTTTTGGATTTAGTAGGTTGTTCGAGTTGAAAAACTGCATCAGCTTGTCACTCATGAGTTTTTCTAGCAATTTTGCCAGTATAGGTATAAGGGAGATGGGTCGGTAATTTTTGTAGGTATTCATGTCACCCTTACCTTTATAGACTGGTTGTACTTTGACATTTTTTAGGGCGCTCGGGAATTTTCCACATTGCAGGCAGCGATTGAAATAGTCTCTGAAAATGTCAAATAAAAAGGGTGGAAGGTAATCTAAGACACGTGTCGACATGTCGTTAATATCTTTAGAATCCTTCCGTTTTATATTTTTTAGTGTTTTTATGATATCGCTTAAAGTAAAAGGCTCACAGTGAAATACAATCTGGCGTACAATACGCTAAGTAAGTTCTTTTCTATTTTAACGGGTACCTACATGTTTGCGGGTTTTATGTAATTTATGATAGAAGATATAGTCTAAGACTAGATCTGAATTTGTTACTCATGTGATCGTGTCTCAAGATTTTTTTATGGTTTTCAATTAAAATCCTCAAAAACATCATCATCAACATCCTATACTCGTCGCAGTTCAATATTTTAGAGCTTCGTACTCATACTCATACTAATACTCATTTATTTCACCATAGGAACATAAAGTACACTTGGTTATGTCAATTTTTAAAATTAGTTACACAACAAAGAACATACACCAAAGAATATAACTACTTATATCATGGCCGTAAGACAGACAAGCCAATAGTAGACATCCATTTTTTTTTTAAGTTTTTAGGTATACATATACCTATCACAGTCATAAATGAAGCTGATGTAAAGGGGCATTGTCAGAGATAAATAAAAAAAAATGGAAAAAAAGGAGAAAAAAAAAAGGTAAAATCACTAGTTAACACATATGTAATATGTGTTAAGATTAAGTCTGTCAATGGTCAGATAAAAATATATTTATAATTAAATAAGTATAATACATAAATGTCCAAGTGCGAAATAAACAAATATTCTAATAGAATCAAAAAAGTCATGTTGTGAAATGTACCTTAAGGTGAAGTGAGTCGCAAAACCCACGTTTTGACTCCACGGAAAATCAATTTTGAGGCAGAAAAACATCAAATTTTGGCATTGTTTTTGATGACAATCTAATGTTTAGGATTTTAGTTAGTAAGTTATGGGAGCCGAAACATGATTGACTAAATTTGACTCGATAGAAAAAAATCACAAAGTTTCCTCTTAATCATCATTTTTACAGAGATACTTCTACGGAAAAAGCAGTTTTATTTGCTGGTTATTGACATTATTTCAATGAAATTTCGTGTACGTGTTCCCAAATAAATGCTTTAGACGATTATGGTTTTATTTTACTGTAAAAGAATATTATTTAGTAGTAAAAAATAAATTTCTAAATAACAACTAGTAAAACTGCGCGCGGCCGGCCATTGCGCGGCTCTCGCCTTCCGTCAGTCGGCCGTACTTTAGTACTAAACTTATAAATCTGTGGTCGGCCGCAGCGCCTTGTCGAGAGCAGTCGTGTACTACTTTTTCGCGCCATTTTTCGTGCCCGCTCCGCTGCCGCCTACGCAAAAGAATTTGAACGAGAAATTACATTTTGCAGCAAAAATTGTGAATAAATTTAACAAAACGAAAAAATATTCGCGATTGAAGCTCAAAAAACTAAAATTGTCGAACTTGAACAGGTAAGATTTTTATTGATCATTTTACCACCAATAAATACCTATCTATATCTACATACCTATCGATTTAAATAAAATAATTTGAACCAACCTTTTTCCCAATAGTTATTTAGTAGGTAGGTAAGTACGCATCTACCTACTTAGGAAATAGTTAGGTAAGTAGGTAGGTACATTATGTTTTATTACTTATATGTTTACAGAACCCTGCCCAATTCTAATCCAGCACCTAACATCACGGAGCTGGAAGCTGTGCAGTCACAGGGAACAAGTAAAGCCATCACACTACCAGAAACGGTAGAAACATCTGATGTGGCACTAGTGGAACTTCAATCGGTGTCACCCAGATTTTTTGAGTAAGCTACCAGACGCAACTAATTTTTTTATCTGTTACTAACATCTGCCTTCCATCTCACACATGTTTTTCCAGGAATAAAAGCAGTCTTTTATATATTCCAGGTCTACGTCAAGCAAAGTGACAGGTCGATCCGTTCGGTAGTTTTGACGTAAAGAGGTTGACCGTAACGAACATAATAATTCACATTCAAACTTTCGCATAGGTACCTTTAGGTATAATAATAAGGTTATACCTACCAATGGTAATGTAATCCATATTACTGCTAATACCTGCCCCTATTAGGTATCTACGTAAATATATATGTCTGTTTGTGTGTTTTGGGGTGTACGGGGTTCCAACCCCCATGTTCGGAACCCAAGCCAACCTCACCTGCACGTGGTGCACCCTGCTAAACAACGAACGGGGCTCTGGCGACCGGCTGATTGCGGCATAGCACAGCCTACATCGGCACAGCTAAAACCCCTGTCCACCGACGGGCAGCAGCGTCGGTGGTGCGAGAAGCTGTGCCCTGCGATCCCCAACCCGCATGCCCAGCGTGGGGATTATGGGCATATCCCCCTTTATTAGGGGAGGCCTATATCCAGCAGTGGACTGATATAGGCTGGTGTGTGTGTGTGTGTGTGTGTGTGTGTGTGGGGGAATGTATGAACGCAACCTTTTAGGTACCTTCCTTCTTCAGTTAGCCTAGTGGACAATGTTTACCCTGGTACCCCGACTTTGCACTCACACTTTCACACTACACACGTATTTTCTTTTAATATTACATGTGCTTATCTTAATTGTTTCAGTACCTCAGATAATCTACTAGATACTGAAGGAATTATTGAAAAAGTATTACCACAAGTGCAAGAAGTATCTGAAGAAGCACTATTAAACCTTCAATTAGTGTCAGTCACACCTCAGCCTGGTGAATCTGAGTAAGTAAAATCATAGCACTTTACTAATATAATAAAAGAGTATCAAAGTTTGAGTTTATCATTCTATGTATCTACATATTCCTATCCAGGAACTGCATCGTAATTCATACAAGCAAAATGTACAGTTTCTGTAGCAAAACCGTATTTACACTAATTATAACATCGTTTATCTCAATTGTTTCAGCGGCTCAGAAGATCTGCCCTAAATGGTGGAAGAAGAGTGTGTGAAAAACACGATCAAAGAAATCACCGGTCGCAGAATTGTTGACATAACATATTTTTCACTTCTCTTGCTCAAAAAGTGTATCATAATAGTGTAGCTTAGCGGGCCTAAAACTCGAGTTTAATACCTCGGGCTAAAAAGTATTTTTTCTTTTTAATTTTTGTCTAAAATCATCAGCCCGTACAAAGCATTTGTTCTCTTACATAAAAACTTGACTTCTTGGTGCTCCGTCAATCTTTTTTTTTGAAAATAGAACCGTCTTGGTGATGTTTTATGAAGGTTGATTAATTTTTAATAAAATTTCTGAAAATTGTCTAATTTTGAATTGTTTTATTTTCTCGCAATCGAAGTGAAAAGTAGAGTTTTTTACTCGGGCCAAAACCACCCATTATAACTCGGTCTTGTCGTCGCTACGCTCGGGAGTATAACAACCTCGTATATAATGGGATGGTTTAGTCCCTTGTAAAACAATCTACTATTTTAAACCAACTGCAACGGCTAAATCACGACTCTCTTTTCAGTGTGATTTTTGATTTTGAAATTTGATTTTTTAAATTTTGAGGTACAATAAAAAAAATGGCCAAGTCACAATAAATAAAAATAGCAACTGGTACTTTCAGGCCCAGGGACAGCTTCGCGTATCGGACAAACAAAGATGTATTTTTGGGATATGGGCAGGAGAAAATAAAAAGATGGAAATTGTTTACATACAAAGAGATGATGAATTTTGGAAAAATAAAATGGAGTCAAAACTCGTTAGTTTTTACCAAACACATATTCTACCAGAGTTAGTAGATTCTCGTAGATCCCGTGGCATGCCATTGAGAGGTTCCCTCACTTAAAATTATAATGTTTAGGTACGAAGGTAATAATAAAAGTAATTACGTCTAAAATACTTACCTGTTTTTTCAATTCAACCAAATCTAGGCCAACTCTTTACCTACGAATAGTAAATTACTTTTTTTTATAAAAACAACAATCCATGTAACAAAAATCATAGAAATTCGTTTTTTCTGAAAGTGGGCCATCCTAGACACCGGGCCATATTAGTGCCGGGTACCTAATAGGTATATCTAGACACGATAAAAAAGTTTACATTTTTCTGACTTACGAGAAGTGGTACCGTACCTTATTTATCTAATTCTCTATTGGCGGACTTATCACTATAAGCGTTTTCGTCCAAGCAACCTTCGAAAAGAACGAGAGAACATCGAAATGAATGCGTGAACATCGAAAACACGCATTCATTTCACATTATACACATATAAAACACAGTGTAATGTAATAGATAGTCTAATGGTTGGGCTGATGACGTCATGATAAAAAGACTTGTTTGCTTATTTCAACCTTACTTGACAAGTACTCCTTAGCCTCGCCGTATAGGCTTGGGCCGCCGCGCCGCGACACCCTAGTTCAAAACGCTGTGGTGATTACGTCTTTTTGCATGTTTTTAATTTGAATTTATGTAATATGATCTGTATTCCAATGTCCATAAGGTTCATCTGCAGGCAGTTAGTTTATAAGCCTGGTTATTCGATTTCTTGTTGAAAGGATGAAGGTAGGAGCCCATCATTCGAGTGGCTGCCATTTAGCTCTGCAGACAAGTTGTTTACAATATTGTTGATTTTTGTTGCGAATACCTATTTTTTCAAAGTAGCATTCTATATTTTAATTTGTGCCAGCTGTTTTTCATAGGGGTGAGTGTTGTGATAAGAATCTAGAACAAGATAACGTTGATGGGAGAACTACAAGTAAGTGGTTAACAATATTCTATGTCTTTGCTGTAACCTACTAAAACTACTACGTTACGGGATAATACCTACGTTACTCGTACATCTTACCTACCTAACACCCTCAAAAAAACGATATACCTTCATAATATATTTGTATTAGGTACCTATATATATAAAAAGGTAAGTTGATAAATAAATCAAATATACACAATTGAACGTATAATTTATAGATGTACCTGCCTACCTGCCTATACCTAGTGCCTATTTAGTCCTTAGCAAGCCGAGAATGAAACACATGAAACAAATAAAACAAACAACCTCAGCTTTCAACTTGAAAGGTAGGTAAATAGGTACCTAGATTATTATTAGATACCTACCAACTAAGGTTAGGATTTATGGTAAAAAAAAATTGTGACATATTAGGTAGGTATACGTACCCTACCTACCTTACCTATACAAAAATATTTGTTGGTACCAAGTAGTACTATACTAACCTACCAAAAAATAAAAAAATAAGTAGTCTATTACATAGTAGGTAGTAGGTACGTAATATTACTAATTAGGTTAGGTTCATCTGCTTGTGAATAGCCTGCGCGCGCCCGGGCGGATGAATGCTGTATATTAGAGACTATTGATTATTCTGTGGTAGAGCGCGAGGAACCTGCGTGCAGTACTATTGTGTAATCTGTAACCGCGTCCCGCTCTGCTTCACCCCCTCAAAAGTGCCGAAACACGAGCGTATAACGTCTTAAGCGATGTTTTTGTCGTCTAGGCCTTCTTGCAATGTACAATAACTTTTTATTATTACTATTTCTTTCATTTTTTTCATAAATAAGCCACAACTCAGGTCCTTAGGTCATTTGAAAGTTTGTTAAAAATTTTTACTCCATTGTTATGGTAACTTTTTGACACTTGCTAACCTACAATTAGGGAGCATAATGTTGCCACCATTTATAATTGTGAGAAGCACCTAAAGTCGGTAAATCATTTTGTTTTTTTTTCACATTATTTAAACATTGTAATATGTATGTTCCTTTAAGAGTAGCAATGTTGAGTTTTCTAAAAGCTTCACGACATGTGTCCCTGGGTCTGACTCCTAAAATATAACGGACTGCTCTTTTTTGTAGGATAAAAATTCTACCGGATTCTGCTGTATTCCCCCAAATCAGGAGCCCATATGTCATTAGGCTATGGAAGTATGCAAAATAGACCGATTTAGCAGCTTCCAGTCCACAGAGTTCCTTAACTTTTTTTATTGCATAACATGCAGAGCTTAGTCTGTTGGCTAGACCATCAATATGCTGATTCCACAATAACTTCGAATCTATCTATGAAGTCCAAGAAATGTGACAGAGTTAACGGGTTTTGCGGGAAGGTTGCTTGTGTCTAATATTGACTGTGAGTTCAGCGTGTGTGTTCGTTGTAGGTTATGGACTTAATGAATCTCGGTAATGATTAAATCAGTTTAGTTAGCTTTTAGTTTAAAAAATACAAAAAACTAAATATTCTTAGATAAATAAAGTATTTCCTAACTTAAAAAGACAGCTAAATACCGGGAACCCATTTGCAAACGCACACAAAGGGATGAAAGTTCTGAGAAACTTTGCTACGAGCTCTGCGAGATTCGTAGAGCTTCTACGAAGCGTAGCTGTTCAGAAGTTTCCCGGTACCCGGAATATTTGCAGTTAAATTCAAGATATTCTGAAACGCTGGTGCACAGCAAGCGGATAAAGGAAAACAAAACAGCGGACATAGTATTTATAGGTTTTGTTGACTTTTAATACACTCTTAAAATCTGTCGTCCGGGTGGAAAAAATTAACACTTAAAGCGTTCGCGTTCGAGTGGAAAAACATATTATGTCATGGGGAGCAAATTGTACAAATCTGCAGTTGTAGGTATATTTACTATACAATGCAAAGAAAATATTCATTACTAGCTTCCGCCCTGATAAAAAGTAGCCTATGTGTTGTTGTCCAGTTTACAAACTATGAATATTCAAAATTTCATCCAAATTCGTACAACCATTACGAAGTTGTCGTGGCGTGGTTTACTTCAGTAGATCACCTTAGTTATGCAACACTCCACTCGGTCACTATTTGTATGGGTGACCGTTTAGTGGCATTTAGATCTAAGCGTTTTCGTGCTTCGGAAATGGAACACAGATACGACCTCTGTGTGATGAAGCCTGTGGACAAAGAATGAACACCCTCATAATACTACTTCTCACAAATGTTATGAAACAGTTTTGGTTTTAATTAGAAGTAAAAATAAAAATAAAAATATTCTAACAAATTTAATTCCAGATAATAAAAAAAATGTAGCATACTATATCATTATTGACACGAATAAGATGACAAGAGATGCATGTGTGAGTATGACATGCATGCTTCTCATCAATAAAACATTTACATATTATAGCCACGTTACATAAATCAATTATGTTAACAATTTTAAAACCATTGTTTTCTCGGTAAATAATAGACCGATTGTTTTAATACCTTGCATATTGGTCAAAAATACCCTAATAAACGTGTAGTGTTCATCTGTGTCCACAAGCTGGGGACGCATTGTATATCTGGGAATATATTTGGTGTAAAAAGACGTCTACCGAAAACGAAGCCAGCCAAGTAAAAAATCTGTCTGAAAAAAATTATAACCGGAGAAAACAATGTTTCAATATTTCAAAACTGTACGGGCGGACTGCTTGCTGTATGCACACATTGATGGTTTACTTAGTACTTAGGTAGATATGATATTATAATTTTGTAATATGTGTATGTAACTGGAAAAATAATTAAAATGACGTAGATAAGTAAAAAAAAATTGCTTCTATTCGCTAAATATATACAGAATCATGGTCTGAGTGCAGGCTCCCATTTTTCGGCAGTATTTTTACGCCCTATAATCGCTAGCAGCGTGTTACCCGGATAAAACTTAGCATATGTGTTAATCCAGGTCACTAACTGTGTATATACTAAGTTTCATCCAAATGCATTTTCCCGTTAATGAGTTGAGTGGGGACAAACTGACAAAAACTTTCGCATTTATAATATTTATTATTATCTGATTCTATAGAATCCATCACAAAAGGTGGATTGCATGGAACGGAGATACGAGCTTTGTTTAAATATTTCAATTGAAATATATATATTTTGCAACATTCAGGAATATTTACATTCAACGCATAAATAAGTTTCATTAAACGGATATACTCGCAACGGATTGTTAAAGAATCTGGCAAGCTTATCTCTGCAGGGGCCCAAAATAGGCTAGATGCCTGAAAAAGTATATTTAATCCGTCATTTACATCATCAAAGACTATTGGACATGTATTTTTTCTTTTGTCAAATAAATTAAAAATGACATTGAAGCTTCGCGTGACGTCACTGCTGAGGATTCTTTTAACATACAGCTGACGTCACAAGCCCCCACTCCCCAAATGAACTTTGACACCCTATAACTTTGTCAATTTCTAAGTAAACGACAAAGTAGGTAAATGGGCATGATGGGGTGGTCAGTTTGGTGAACACAAGTCTAAGAATATCAGCCACTATTACTTGGTTTGTCTGTGTATCTTTTGTCAGCCACTCAATAAATAAATAAATATTGAGAGAACTGACAAACATAGAATTTTGACAGTTTTAGCGATATAAATAAGAGAATTATGTCTTGCAAGACAAAACAAAAAACATCTTCACGACTTTTTCCCCATTAAGGATATTTTTAAATATTGCTCAGTAAGCAAATCTATTGATGATACCTTAACGGGGGTAGTCAGAGGCAAATTCAAACATTACGTTCTATACATGCCCACTTTTTGCAAGCAGCTAGCATTCCACGTTACGATTTCATGTATGATATATATGTATTTACAAAAAAAAAGTAAGATGTAGTATATCAATCATGTGGTTCCCATAATACAAGCTCTGCTTGGTTTGGGGCTACATGTACTGTGTGATATCCAGCATTATAAAAAAGTAATGTACAAGGAAACGTGCACTTTGACAAAAATCTGTGCCCTAATGTATTCTCTTAAAAAAGTGTTGTGTCTCGTTTCTTTCGTTCTCGTTTACTAAATAGGAAACGAGACACAATACCTTTTTGGGCATGTTTATTGAGAAAAATCACAGACTTTTGTTCAAAGCGCGCACCCCCCTTTAAAAACTCCTTGTTCTTGCGTGAGCGGATATCCGCTAGCACTACAACATTAGCTTCACTTTGTGTAAACAATATTGAGTACCTAGAATTTCTCAAAGCATGAATTCATTGTAATCCAATAATACCCTGCCAGTCTACGCAAAATAGAAAATGATTTTCCGACGCGAAAATTTCTCTGATATTAATTTCATTTTGCAATGGTCTCTGAATAATTCCAATAATTATACCAATACACTGAAATAATCTGCAGTTACAAATGAATTGAATTTCCACTGAAATATATTTGCAAGCATATTATTTGATGGAAAACCCTGTGCCTCCTAAGCGGATTTAGCAGAGGACTCTCCGCTTGATTTAAAATATTGTAAAAGTTTATGGCTGAGCATCTGAGATGGCGATCCTTTATGCATTGTAAACAATAATAGAGATAATCTCTTGACAGATATTTTATAAGTAAGCTAGCCCTGTTTGTCATTAATGACAAACAGTGACAGGGGCTAGTTTTCAGCAATGGTTTAAGTAGCTTTTTTATCATTCGTTTCATAGTTATTTCCCTCGTTGCGTATCTCATCTTGGTTAAGCAACACTCCGCCCGGTGACTAGTTGGATAGGTGACCATTTAGCGGCATTCAGATCTGAGCGTTTCCGTGCTTCGGAAAGCGCTTTGAGATGTTAGCCCTGGCTTTTTCAGTAAGCCGTATTGGACAATTTCCGGCGGCCTAAAACACCGACAACAGAGTTGGCCCCTACCTCATATGAAGAAGGCAGGAAGTTAGTTTAATTTAAAGTATACCTAATCAGTACGGCTTATTTCCATCAACTCTTAAAAATATTTTCATGGACTCCAAACATAAATTTTAGAAGTAACTAGATTTTACATAAGTGTTATGAGCAATTCTACCAGCAGCATTTTTTTGTCACGAATTATAAATCATACGAAACACGAATATAAAAAAATATATAAATTAAGACGGTATACTTTTGTCTTACTGGAGTTTCATATTTTCTAGAATTGTATTGAATATTTAGAAGATAAAATATTTAGTACAAAATCCGCCAACTCTCTCTGACGAGTTTCATAAAAACTCAACAGAAATTAGAAAATGTTTCGCCTTCGCCATAAGGCATCATCAGGAAACGATAGACTCGCTGTCCGCTTTCGGTACTCCGCAAAAATTCGCAAACGTGTTGCTTCGCCGACCGCCAAGCAGAAAGCGCGCCGCAAAGTCACGCCTGATTCAATTCATTATTGTGTTGGAATCTAAAATTTCTAGAATTGACAGAAAAAAACCTGAAAGCGGAAAAACTAAGAGTTTTGCATTTTTTAAGGCAAATTAGATTTATTAAGCTATTGCATAGCTTCTATCGAGGGCCTTGAGCGCGGGGACCGAATCCAGAAATTCCGTAACGAAAAAACCTCACGCTCCCCACTTGTGGCACGGAGGTGTGGCTTGAAGACCGTGCAGTGTCTAACGTCGTTTCTTTTCGGCAGTCTTCGACACGGTGTTTGTGAGCGTGCAACTAGACGTATTGTACGACTCTACGAAGCTCGTTTATTTAATAAAAGAAAAAAAAAAAAATCTTATCGGTCACCACGCTCAAAAAGTGTAACTTGAATTAATATCAAAGAAAAAGAAATACTGCATAAATAAAATAAATAAATAATTATAATTGCATAAGTTGATACAAAATGCTATGCAATAGCTTTACCGCGGCAGTCCCCGAGTGCCACACGTCTTTTTTTTTACTGATTAAATTGGTAAAATCATTATTAGCCTGTAGCAGTCCACTGCTGCACATAGGCCCCTCCTAATGAGTGCCATTGCACCCTGTCAAACTCAAACTCAAATATTTGACTATAACCTGTGAAGCTGACTAGTGAAGAAGAGAATAATAGTAGTTATAGGTTAAAAAAAATATTGAGTTCCTGCCTCCATCTTTGGTACCCAAGTCAACCCACAATGCTCGGGATACACCCTGCTGTATAACAAAGGGGACTCTGGCGACCAGCTGACTGTGGCATAGCGCAGCATAGCACCGACACAGCTAAATCCCCTGGCCGCCGACCGACGGGCAGCAGCGTTGACGAGTGCGAGATGCTTGGTCCTGTAATTACCACACTGAATAGGCTTGTATTGTTGTATATTTTGTCTTCGTGTGCTGCATGTTGATGGAAAGAACAAACTATGTGCATAGTGTATTGTTAGTGATGAAACTGTTCGAAAAAAAAAACCAATAAGGTTCGATTCCCGTCTAGGTGTTTTCACTTGTGTGTAAATATATACTTATGTATTTATTTTTTCTTTTTATTTATTTATACCTGTGTGTAATATGTACCTATGTAGTAAAATTAAGTATAGTATCATGTGGTTCCCAATAAGCTCTGCTTAGTTTAGGGCTATATGATGCTGTGTGATGGTGTCCAGCATATTTATTATTATTATTATTAATAAAACCTCCAGCCAGGTGGAGCGACGATTTGCGAAAGGCTGCTGGTGAAAGCTGGATGCGTCGAGCTCAGAACAGTTCGCAATGGCGCTCATTAGGGGAGGCCTATGTCCAGCAGTGGTTTGCTGTAGGCTGATGATGATGATGATGATTAATAAAACGTGGACCTTTAGTAAGCGACCTCATTATAATATTACTATACTTCACCCACAGCTTGCATGGTGCCCGGATAAAGAAGCCTATACGTTAGGTAATTCAAAGGTCACAAACTATGTATTTTTCCAGATTCATCAGAAACCATTAAGCCGTTACGGCATTAAGTGAGAAGAAACATAATAACACACTAACACACTTATACACACACAAACACAAACTTTTGCATTCTAAAATATTAGTAGGAAACTTTCGTCATTTCGACTAAATTCTTTTTTTTTTATCTACCGGCAGCCCGTTATCTGAACCAAGCACTGTAGCTTTAGCATAAAATATCCGCTGCTTAACTAAGTCCGCTCAATGCACATTCAAGCTAAGATAGCCGTGCATGTGTTCGTGTAAAGCTCAAAGTAGGCAAGCTTGTGTGTGTAACACAATTTGTAGGAAACGGATGCACGTGTGCTCTTTGATGTGATTTCATTGCAATATACGGAATATTAAATTCTAGGGAAAAGTACATAGGTTCCACTTTGTAGATTCACTCTTTATGCAATATTGTCTTATCTGCTGTGCGTTATTATAATTAAGAAAGCTTCTTTGTAAATTCTGCTGACATAAACGCAAAGGTTTTCAATCCAACTAAATTAAGAAATAATGTACGTATAAGGCTTACCAAAATTGTTCGTGGATTTGTTTATCGTAAAGCCATGTCGGAGGTCTTCGGGCGGCCTTAAAACTTCGATATCAGTGTCATAGAATTATTATAAATTTTAAAAATGTGGGCATAGCGTAAACAGATGTACTATTATTTATTCTGTGGTATTCCACAGAACCTTATTAAACCTTTTTAATGAACCTCTACCTATAGGTAGAACTTCATTAAAAAAATTTAATGACTTATGATGAATATTCGACTAATGGGCTCAGCAGAGGTATTTTAAATCATTGAGATAATTAACCGTATATATCAATGGTTTAAATACTTTGCTTGGGCAAAACATACGTTACCGAAAACAAATTTATGTTTTGCCGAACAATCAGTTAAAGCTCGAATTTGAACTGGCAGTTCACACTGTTTTATTGTTGAAAATAGATCTGGAATATCTGCCAATTGAAAAATCAGCCCTAACAAAGTGTTCGAAACTGTTCTCTAACTTTTATTACAACGTCAAACGACTCTCAAACACTGCACCCAATTTAAACTTCTGTGTGTAACTTCAGTACAGCCAACAACGACTGAGCATTTAAAAAAGTTCTTTTTTTATGAATAAAAGTTTGCTTACACATGTGTAAGTTGAAAAATCCAAAAGTAAATTTGGGAATATACTTTTGGATTTTTCACACATGATATCTTTGCTATCTATGATAAACAAATATTTTTGAATAAGAACAATATTTTTAATCTTAATATATATAAATATAATAAGATCTATCATAAGAAAACGTCTTTGAAATATAATAAAATTATCTAATTCGTCATTTTTAAAATAAACTTTTTAAACATTAATTTATACCTATAAAATATTCTAAATGAAACATTATCTAAGGTACTTAAGTTTAAATAACGATCCAAAATGTTTGGTGTTAAAAAAATATATAGTACAATTTAATATGTTTCCGACTGTACCACAGCGGAACTCTTTTATCGTGTCACAGAAACATTCCAATTCAATTAAAAACTGGTGTCCCTAGGTACAGTCGCATGCAGGATTATCAAACAGTTTAAATACATTAAGTATTGGGTTCTAGCCTGGACATGTACCAATGGTGCTTTCGATCCACTCCAATAATTATAGAACCTAGTTAGGTACTTACAAATATAAGCGATTTATCAAACCATAGTTTTAAATTAATTATTCCTTATTTATGTAAGCGTGTAAGGGGTCCTAACCTCCATCTTTGGAACCCATGCCATCCTGACCTGCCCGTGGTACACCCTGCTAGCTAACAAACGGGGCTTTGGTGGCTGGCTGATTGCGACATAGCGTCCCTGGCCATTGACGGGCAGCAGCGTCGGCGGTGTCCGAAGCTGTGCCCTGCACTCCTCAACCCGTCTAACCCAGCGTGGGGATTATGAGCAGCGATATGCCCTTCTTATTAAAGAGCCTATTATATTTCCATACAATTTTCAAACATAATTCTGTTTCCTTTTCGTTGAAATCCTTCAACGTAGCGTGTGTCAATAAATTACATTTCCCAGAATTCCAGGGAGCTGAAAGCCAAAGCCCCACGACTCACACAAATACTGAATGCACACACACAGACCCATCTCCATCAAATTAACAGCCTTGGATGCCTGTTCTCACACAGGTATTCTAGGTATATCTCCTGACCTCGCACATACACATGCAAACCCTTTACAATCTGCAGCCCCGGCCACTCACACACGCAAATCACTAGCAATACCAACACAAACGCACACATTGCAAATGCACTTTCAATATAATTTGACCCAGGTCACGCACACTTACAAATGCACCTGCCTACATAATTTGTAATGTACAGCAACAGGATTTTTATGCAGCATGTTCAGTTTTCAAGGACCTAAGAAAATTAGTCCAACCCGTGCTTAATGAGTTTACTAACTAGTACGACTACTAGTGTGCAAGAAGTTATTTATGCTCGCCCGCTGCTCCCCTTCAGCTGGTCTTCGTGATGCCAAGTTGGCATCGAGATAATTATATATTATGCAAGTAAGTGACAATTAGATCATAGGAACTTGTTATGTACACATAAGAAAACAGATAGTTATAATGTGTAACTAGCTAAAATAACTAGGACGACAAATACAGAGTTTGCTTTGTGCAACACGTATTAAAATTTGACATAAGCGCCCTGCACACGTAAAGATCGGACCGCGCATCGGGACTGCGTTCCAAACCGCAGTCCGATCTGTACGGTTTGGACTGCGGTTCAAACTGTCGTGCTGTCAAAATGGCGCGTAAAGATCGGACCACGCATCTGGGACTGATCACTGACGTGATGCGCGGTTAAAACTGTGAGATTTGCCTTCGTGTCGACATGCCAGATCGGACTGTCAGCCCCGCGCATCTACACGTACGTTTCGGAGTGCGGGTTGGAATGGCGTGTGCTGTTTCCCGCGGTCCGAACTTTACGTGTGCAGGGCGCTATAGAACGGGTGCATGTTTGCGGGATTTTTTTATATTCTAATAATAGTTTTTCATGCTTAGGTATTTTTTTATCGGTGATTGATTATCGGTTTCTAAGACGTGGCGGCAAGTGGTTCTGGCATACCAAAAGCTGCTACGAAAAGCAGCCATTCTGTGCCGATAACTAACCAAGAGTGCAGTATGACGTTTACGGCGATTAAAAAAATCAGTTTAGCAAACTAATAAGATGGCTGTCTGAAAGAGAAGTGTTGCAAAATGTTGAAAGCGCCGTGACGACATATTTATCAGTCCAATATTATTTATACTATGGTGAAATGTGCGCTCGTCGCGGGATTTGAAAGCAGGATCGTATAAATGCATTCTTAATAAGCTGGATAAGTTTTATTGAACGAGCTAGCAAATCCGCGCAATGTCGATTTGAAAAAATTAACACAAAGAGCACACATAGCGTCACAGAGCTGTATTCTTATAGTAATCAAAATCTTATAGTATTAAATAAAAGTCACTGACAGTTTGTATTACATGCCTTTCAAAGTGCAATGGCATGCAACCCGAGGTTACGAGTTTCATCAACACGATCGACGGGACTGTATTGTATAAAACAGTGACTTTAGGATTGTACGAGCCTATAGCGGCTGTCTGATTTCTGGTTCCAAGAACAAAGATTTAGCTGGGTTACCAGGGACCAGGCGTCCTCTGGATTTTTTTTGCGCTGTTTGAAAAAAGACTATGGGTACTTGAGTATTTAGGGGTGCCGCTATGTTGGTGTGTAAGGGGTTCCAACTCCCGTCTTCGGAACCCAAGCCAACTTTGTCTAGCAGTGGACTGTTATAGGCTGATGATGATGATGATGATGATGATAAAGATGATTTTGGTTGCCCTTGAGTATGCCGAGTCGTACTGAAAAAAGTCGTATTCTGTGATGATGACTGATTCCAAATGATTCAGAGCCATCTAAAGAGCCAGTATTTTTTTCTTTTTAAATCAAAAAGCTTCATTTACTAATAGTACTAACGTACAAAGTGGTGTTGTGTGTACAAAGTGGTAGTGTTACACATTGAGTGGAATATTAGATAAGTCACAGGTTTTTGTTCAAACCAATAACTTCCTTGTACGTGAGTACTAGCTTTCCTTTTTCTGTGATACTAGTAGTAATTCCATCTTTTATACATAGAGATGGTTAGTTCTCTTTTTAGCGACGTTGGTTCCGTTTCCGTACGGACTCTAGTGATTTTGTTTGTAGTGGACTATCTGTATATTTTTCCAAGGACGCTCCTGGACGTGCGCAAACAGCTGCATCGATCTCTGCTTCTATAAACTAACACATGCAAAGGGAATTTTGAGGCTCCCAAACGGTTAGAAGTCAAAGCTCTGGACTAATTTCGAACCAAATTTCGGGTTGCTTTGCTATGGTGCCTCTCCAATAGAAAATACCTTGGAATTAGGTTGCTATTTTACGGCATGATTTTGGCTGCCTGGATAGAAAATCTTTAGCGTCACGTGAATCCGAATATCGGTTCGAGTATTATAGTGGATCTGTATGGTTACAAAGTGGTATTTTGTACTGTATTTATTTATTGACACGTTAACCGCAGGCCTTGGACATGACGCTACGTGACATACCGTCCTGCAGCAGTACGGGAGTGTGATATTCAACAAGCCTAAATAAAAAAATTACAGTAACTTTTATATAAAAAAAAAACACTATAAAACTCACTCTACTGATGGCGGGGAAGGCTAGTTCCCTTTTTTTGTCAAGCCAGCTCTGATCTGCTACACTAGATAATAAACATTGAATGGCTTACGCCTGCGTTTTAGCCGTCGGGTTGGCAGCATGATGGCCGCCCCGCTACATCAGCACAGCTAGTGGTCCTCAAACTGTGCGAGTATAGTTTAATTAATTCAACTGCTCCGTTTGATTTCCAGAGTGCAGAGATAGACATTCATCTAACGAGGGTTGCATTTCATTTCTGTGATGCTGTGTGTCTAGAATTTTTTTGAATAATTTAATATTGTTTGCAAAGGTTGCGTCAAATTTCTGATCAACAGCAACCTATATAGCATTCCACTGCTGGACATAGGTATTTTCACTCCATCTGTCAAGGGGCGCCCCACGCTACGCTTACCTACCTAAACGTGGTCTCCACTTTAACACACTACTATTATTAGTTCAACGGTTGTCAGTTCTGCGGCATATATGGCCGGCCCACTGCCACTTCAGCCTGCTAAACCTATGAGATAAGCCGGTGACTTTCACCCTCTGTCGGATAACTTCATTTCTTAATTTATTTTGAAGAGAAACTCCATGCTTAGCTCTCTCCATCCTCGCTGAACGCCTTCAATTTGTGGACCAGTCCCACCGCGAGTATCCACGTCTTAGCAGCTTACGTCATAACAGGTAGGACGCACTTGTTGAAAACTTTAGTCTACAGACTTTGAGGGATGGGTGACGAGAAGACTTAATGGAGCTTACCGAATGCTGCCCAGCCCAGCTGAATTCTGCGGTTTAGCTCTTTCTCGTTCTCAGACCGTTACTCCATCTGGCTGGAGCTCGTCCTACACTACGTTTAGCTGAGGACAGGGTGCAATGACGTTCGTTAGGAGTCCTAAGTCCAGCAGTGGACTACTATAGGCTGATGTTGATGATGACATTTTTTTTATTACTCATTGTACGATATGGGATGTATTTTGAATAAGAAGACGAAAAATAAAATAGTCACGGTCTGCGTTTATTAAATAAATAAAGAAATTTCAAACAATAAAAAGCTTATTTATTATGAGTACACAAACAATTCACAACCAATGCGCGGAAGGTTGAAAAATACTGGAAAATACAGCTCAAAACTCTGTCTGTAAGCTCTCGTTGGTTCTTTTGTGTATTGGAATTCCGTTTTGCTGTTGGATTTTGTCACGAATTCCTTGAAATGAATTTCGTTCATGGGAAAAGTAAAAAAGTCGCTGTAACTCTTTGCAGTATTTTTGAGACCCGGTTGCTAACTTCTGCGTTCCGAAGTCTGATCTATTAGAGTCCTTTTTGGTTTGTATAAAAGCATTCAATCACACTGTAATCCTACTAATAATATAAATGTGAAAGTTTGTGAGGTTGGATCAATGAAACCTGTTATAACTTTTCAATTGGATAAACTCAAAAACTACGCGTTTTATTTACAAATAATTTCATGGATAGTAGTTACTGACGATTAAAAATCAGACCATATACTACCTTACTGTGTAGACCAACGATCTTAAGAAGAATTATAAGTTTTGTAAAGGAGAATGCCGAGAACCCGTACCAATTGCGTCAAAACCGAACGCATGCCATAAAAAATATTATATTTTATAAATGACATTAACATTTTCTTTAGAAAACACACCGACGAGATTAATATTCAACTAAAAAGATATTTCGTTGATTTTGTTTCCGCCGCACGCCGCCATTAGACTGCAACAACCAATGATATATACGTTACTATGGCAGCAAACATTGATGTAAAATGTTACTATGGCAATAACCCTCATTTTTAATTATTTTGACAATAGAATCAACTAAAAACTTATTGGAAAAATTTTTGATGCACTCACTTTAGTCTTTGTACCGAGCGCCATACATCAGACAGCATTCTCCTTTTATTGGTATACCTGCCTACTAAGTATATATTATTACTAGCTGGCTCGCTACTTTGACATTTCATATAAATAAACTCAAAGAACATCAATTGACAAACTATCAAAGTTTGTAAAAACAGGACTATTGCTTATCATTTCGGTGTGCAACTGTATTAGTAATCGAGGCCTCAGGTCCGCACGTGACAACGAATATAGCTCTATTTGAATAGAACTTTATTTTAGCGAGAGTGGCCGGTGTGTGCCGACACAAATGGACGATACGGTGAGTGCGGCGTGATGGAGCGTGACAGGCGCATCGGCTCGTGGATATTGAGTTTGAGGAATTAGTGGGGGGATTTTTGCCGCTGGCTGGTGCATAATTTGATTAACTACCCCTCGACAGGTCCGGTAATGCTGTTACATTGACTTGATGTTTTAAAGTTTGTTTTCCTTGCACCGTATATGTGGAATATGGATATTTTCAGCCGTTTTTTATTTTTGTTTCTCGGTTCTTATATGTACTTTTTTTAAGTAACAGTAAAAAGAGTTAGATTTATGTAGTCGAGAATTTTAAAACAACCTATTTAAATATTACGTACATAACAAATAATATTACATAGGTACTTGTAATTTCATCTACGTATGTAACTAGTCAACTTATTTATGATCTGATGCGTATAAGTATTAATATAATAAACGAGGTTCTTTCAGTATTCATTAGTTACACGAGGTATTTTTGTATCTTATATTAGCTTCTGTCCACGGCTTTTCTTGCGTGTTACCCGGATAAAAAGTTGCCTTTGAGTATACCAGGTCTAATTCATATATTTGCAATATCAGTTCAATTCATTCCATAGAAAGAGCCGTGGTGGCCTAGAGGGATGAACCCCGACTTAAGATCTGGAGGTCGTGGGTTCGAATGCCAGCCGTGCACAAATGGATTTTTCGTTTTAAAAAATTTATGTGCGCATGAAACGGTCAAGGAAAACTGGCATGCCCTCGAACTAAAAAGTTCGAAAGGTATGTGCTAGGTTATTTAGTGTTCCAATAAAAAGCGGCGATGGGCTTGCAACCTGTCACGTGGAATGCTAGCTGCTTGCAAAAAGTGGGCATGTATCGAACGTAATGTTTGGACTTGCCTCTGACTACCCCCGTTAAGCTATCCTCAAAAGTTTTGTGTACTGAGTATGATAAATGATACACATTTATCTTGGGATATGACTTTATTTTTGCTTTTGGATCCATTTTAGATATTTTCTAGACATTATTGCACAGAGGTTAGTTACTTGGAGATCATTTTGTTCAAAAACTAACGAGGCTTGTGGCTCAATCTCAATTCTCAAGACGACTTGTCGCTACTGCTTCACTTTTCGGAATGCCCAAGCCTCGTCATTTTTTGTTAGGTACTCTCAGACAATACCTTCCTGCAAAATCCAACCATCGACAAAACCATAGACTTGCTCTCTGGTTTTCTTCAGTCAGGTTCCGAGTTGCCATAATATGCATGATTAATACTTTTTACATCCGGTATTTATTATTTGCTTATAAAATAGATTATTGAATAATAATGATTGTTAAAATAAACTTAGAATATTAAAGAAATCATGACATTCGGCCGTCCGTCTTCATGCGATCTCCTGACGCATGATTGAAACAAATCAAGCCATTAGTAAGTATAACGATACAGTACTATTTACAGCATTGTCCAATTGTACCTACAGACACGAGTACAACAACGAAACAACTAATAGTTATTACAGTAGGTCTACTTAGTTTAGAATTGAGTTGAATTGATTGTTTTAACCTTAATCTTGTAATGAATAACACCAAAACTAAGATACCTACAACTTACAATTGCTCTTTACTGAATTGACAATTTTGATAATACTTCCATAGAAACTGTAGAAATATTTCATTTATTAGAAAGATACTCATTTGAATTGGCAAAAGTCAATTTCGATATATTCAAACCAAAAAAAAACTAAATCTAGGAATATAATTTAACACATAAAACAACGTACAAACACAGAACTAATGGCACTATCAGCTTATTACGTAGGCATGCTGAGGTATAATGTAAAATCAATTGACCTATTTATTACACAACAATGTATGAACATTAATGTACCGAACCTGCCTTTACAATACTACGAATATTTGCTTTACTTAACCACTGGTACAGAACACAGAACATTGTATACGACAACACCATAAAAAAACAAATGATTTATGTTACCGATGTTTACATATAAATTAATTATCTGATTTCTGCTTTCCTTCACAAAGTAGGTAGGTACAGTTTCAAGCTAATTGTAAAATCATTTCCTCGCAGATTATCATTGCTTGCTATAGATGGGTACTAAAAGAAGTAACATCTTCATGGTGTAGATAAGTATAAGTAGGTACTAAATGTACAAATGTAAATATACATACAAAAATGAGACAATGATATACCCACTTACTAAATTAAGTCTACAAGTAATTACATAGAAATCATGACATTCGGTTATTGCTCGATTTTCGATTTCATTTAGTACCTCTTAGATGTTGAGCTACTGCTGTTATTGGATTTGCTTCTAGGAACATTAAGTAATTTATGTATGCATAAGATATCTTAGCTTTTAGTTTTGTTTTTTTTTAATTTTTTTTTTATTTGTTAGGTTTTAGAGTAAAGTTATATTCTCTGCTATTTCTTTTATCAAATTTGTAGCACTATCAATCTTTTTCCCCACAACATAAAGGTTATCTGGAAGAAAATGCTATTTAGCATTAAGTTCGCCTATATACATAATCTATCTTGTGCAATAAAGAATTTTCTATTTAATTTTATCATTAGTATATTGTTTTGTTTTTTTTTCTTTTCTTTTTGTGATTAGGCACTCTTACTTACAACATGTGGACTCAAATTGGTTTAGCGTACAAAATATGTTTAATTGTGCCTATAATTTGAGTACCTACTTCCTAAAGCCTGAAATTATGGCAACTTTATATTCAGTCATTAGGTACCTAATGTAATTCTAATTCATAATGATATGTAAAACATTTACATGTAAATATTTATTTGCCAATAAATTGATTATTCCTGATTATTTCTGATTATTCCTAAAGGGCCTACGAATTTTACATAAGTTTAGTACAGTTATTTTTGTTGATAAAATGAGTCGTGTTATTTTATTAATAACCTACAGTGTATTTACCTACATAGGAGAAAAAGGCTTTACCAGTAACGTAATTAGCCTTTTGCTTAGCTTGGCTAGTTACGACTACAATTGGAACTTCTCTTCCTTATATTTTCAAGTTATTCGGGAGCGGCCCGAGTGCCAATATCCAACTTTCAACTATTTCTCAATCTGATACCAAATAAAACATATGTGGAAATCTTTTGAGTGAAATAATTAACAGCATTAATAAAACCCTTTTAAATTTTACAAAATCACCGCAATTTTGTCGACCACGATAATCTCTATATTCTCCAAGTCGTTATTAAAAGATAAAATAAAGTTTTATAGGTAATACAGGTAATACCTAAACGTCCTACATCGTCATGGCTAGACCAACATATTTATCAAGAGCATCACGCCGGCGGAACAACTGCGCAAAGATTCTCATCAATCTTTTTATAGATAACCGGGCTATCATCCATCAGGTCTATCTTTATCTCTATAGAATTACGAGTAGTACAGCCTAATACCCACATAAATTTAATTCACAACAGTCAGGGTAGGATATCAAAGAGTTCATAAAGTTCATCCAATGTTTTCATTTTCACGTCAACCTTGAGTCGTAAATAAAATTGTAAAACGATATTATAATATATTATATTAATAATATGACTAAAGTAATCTGCCGATGATACCAACACTAAATAAAAGTATATTCACTTTAACTCATCTCTTCAATTTAATACTAAAAAGCTGTTAACACCTGTATGTTTTCATTATGGAACGCAATAAATGATTGAGTAATGAGTATTGAGTCCAACCTTAACATCAGTCTCGGTCAAAAAATTCTAAAGTGTATAAATCTTTGGTTATTATATTAGCATATAAAATATCTTTTTACGATAAAAGATATAGCTCTGGCAATTAAAGTGTTTGCCGTTAAACTTATGGTGAGACCTGTCAAATTTGTCAAATAAGACTAGGTACACCTCCCGTCACCTACACTTAAGTTCCTTGATTGAAAATATTATTTAATCGTAGTTCTATTTTTACTGACTGTGATACAATGATACAGAATTAATTTATTAATTTGGAACCTTAAGGAGCACTTTTAATCGTATCATTCATCCGTTCAGCCATTCCTGAATTTAATGAGATCAAACATACTAACACACACAAAATCTTGCATCTATATTGGCTGATGCTGTCCTTTATACGTGTCACTTATCTGCCTAGCAACATTAAATTCTAATTATGTTAAAAAGTGAAAACCTCTTAATTCTTCATCAAAGCTCGCGACAATACGGTTATAAGTAGATACGCTTTGTACTACTGCCTGCTGATAGTGCTGGCCTGCTGATTCCCAAACACAGGGACCTAGTTGGGAGTTTGAGCTCAGCCATGGTCAATGTAGGTAATAACTAATTACATGTATGTACAAACCCAGATTCAAAACAGATGAAGTTTTATAACCATGCATGATAATAATTATAACAACTATGCATTAATAACTAAAAAAAATAATTATGATTAATGATTTTAATAACTATGCATGACTGTGTGAGCTAAGATTTGGAGATTGACTGTATGTAACCTGTAATACCTTTTCCCAAACTTACATTTTTCTGTTAGCTTACATTATCACCTGTTATTGTGCAAGTAGGCTTATGGAATTGTTTGTTTAACCTTTTGTGAACACTGAATTAAAGATATATTTTATTTATTTGTTATTTTAAATTTACACCAATTCGTAACGCGACCAAACAGAGAAGAATTGGCAAGAAACTCTGCAAGGGTTGTATTTGTTTTAATCGTCTTTCTTACAATTGTTATTAATATTAAGGGGTTGGACAATTTCATCCCAAACTTTTTTTTATATTTTATTTTTTTTGCTATCTTAATAATCAGTTTTTTTTTAATTTAGCTTTAGTGGACCTTCCAGACGAGAAACCACTGGTTAAAGCTTGCAGTTGTCGTTATCGAGGCCCACCCTTAGACATTTCAAGTACTTAAATACAGGCTTAGATACATGAATTGGGAAAATCAAAATGAAAAAAGCACTAAATATATTTCTCAACAATAGGTCTTAATAGTTTAGGTAGATATACATTTATATACTAGTATTTATCTTTATAAGTATCATCGTTTATTTATTCTTGTTATATATATATATATATATATATATTTTGCTATTATAGTTGTGAGTACTTTGTATTTGTTTTACATATATATTTATGTTTATTATAATTTGTGGTAATTAGTCCCTTTATTTGTTTCTATTGTCAACATAAATTCTTGCCGGATGTACACTTTTCTAATTGTTTTGTGCTGTTCCATATCCTACTTAAAGGTTTTATTGGAAGAAAACTATTAAGCTCGCCAGTGTACAATTTCACAAATTTACCAGTTATGCCATGAACATTTGAACAATACAGTGTACTACAATCTAACAATACTATCTGCCTTCTTATCACTAATTTCACACATTAAAAAAATGTTAGCATATCGTAAAATTAGTCCCGGAAGTTTTCATTATTTCGTGACATACAAAATAACGTGTCTTTCAAAAGCGATCATAATTTTGTTCTTTTGGAAACACCCTCTAAAGTTTTGCCTACCACTCTGTCCAGCTAAACACTACGCTTGGAAGGGCTTCGAACCACTCCTTTGTAAGGCCAATTAGTTTCTATAAAGCAAAATGTATGATCTGCATTTGTCCGTGTTTGATCCCATTCGTAAATAGCGGCACACTTAACATAACTTTTCTAAGACAGCTGTCAATACTTTTAGATTTACGCGACGGTTCAAATCTGGCACAATATAATTAAACAGGTACATTCTTGGTGGACTAACCTTACAGTTTTCTTGTGCTTTATACGACGTTTCTATGTACCTGGGCTGTCAGAATATGAAGTAGAGCTTGGAGAGGTCGATGTAGACCTTCATTTCCTTGAACGCATCTTTTTCCTTCCTTATCGAAGACTTCTTGCTTACTTTTATAATGCTTGTGTGTTTTGCTGAAGGTTTTCTCTTGGGAGTCAGCATGTCATCAGATTCCATAGAAATAAATAAACAATCATTTTAGTTTGCTCATTAGTACAAAATAAAATTCTAGAATATATAGCACACTTGGCCTCCTACTACGCAGTCCATGTAACGTTGGGACGTATATAGCCACCTAAGCTACTGGTCCTACGTGTAGTGCTTACTTTATTCTGATGCATACATAGCATTGGATCATACTGCTAAAAAGTCCGCGTAATGTTGTGACGTACATAGCCACGTTCAGGTCCTAAGAGTAGTTCATACTTAAATTAGATGCATACATAGCATTGGATCATACTGCTATTCAGTCCGTGTAATTATATGACGTACTCAGCCACTTTAACGCACATGGTTCGTAATATCATACCTTTCCCTCCAATGGAATACTTAGCCTAGCCTTGTGACGTACATAGCCACTTGAACGCACATGGTTCAAACTTTTCCCTACAATGGCATACATAGCCCTGTGATTGTGACGTACATAGCCACTAAAGTAAAAATCATTAACTGCTAACCCAACATATAAGTTGCAAAATAACTGTTTGAAATAAAAGTACTAACACACATGGCACATAATTCCTCAAAAATTAAATTGTCGATTCAATTCAAGTACACCCTGTATGCAGAACAGTAAGAATCAAACACCGCTATCAGGGAGTAGCCCTGACCAAACGGTGTTCAATTCAAACTTTGTTTGTTCAATTCAAACTTTGTATTAAGAATTAGATATGCAGAATAGTAAAAATCAAATACCGCTATCAGGGAGTAGCCCTGACCAAACAGTGTTCAATTCAAACTTTGTATTACCAATTAGGCTAGCACAGACAGATATTCTCGGTTCAATACAGACTGATCTATACCAGCAAAATTGGGCATCTACATATTTAGATATAAACTCACATTTTTTAAATTCGCAAACCAAATACTGCTATCAGAGAGTGGCCCTGATCGAACAGTATTCAATCCAAGCTTTGTATTACCAATTAGGCTAGCACAGACAGATATTCTCGGTTCAATACCGACTGATCTATACCAGCAAAATTGGGCATCTACATATTTAGATATAAACTCACATTTTTAAAATTCGCAAACCAAATACTGCTATCAGAGAGTGGCCCTGATCGAACAGTATTCAATCCAAGCTTTGTATTACCAATTAGGCTAGCACAGACAGATATTCTCGGTTCAATACCGACTGATCTATGCTAGAAAAACTGGTAATTTACATACTTATTTAAATTAGATATTCAAAATGCGGGTAGGTATCGGAACTATTCGGAATTATGTACCAAGTTCTAAAAATAGAAAGGTGCTAACACGGCCAGGTAATCTCGGTGCATTACCGACCGGCACGTAAAACACGATTCAATTCTTATAATAAGTAAAACAAGATGGCGATAAAATATACATTTACTTAAATGTAAAATAATAAAATCCACACTTTCGTACCTTGGTTCATCTCCACTTCTGAAATATGATAAATGATACACATTTATCTTGGGATATGACTTTATTTTTGCTTTTGGATCCATTTTAGATATTTTCTAGACATTATTGCACAGAGGTTAGTTACTTGGAGATCATTTTGTTCAAAAACTAACGAGGCTTGTGGCTCAATCTCAATTCTCAAGACGACTTGTCGCTACTGCTTCACTTTTCGGAATGCCCAAGCCTCGTCATTTTTTGTTAGGTACTCTCAGACAATACCTTCCTGCAAAATCCAACCATCGACAAAACCATAGACTTGCTCTCTGGTTTTCTTCAGTCAGGTTCCGAGTTGCCATAATATGCATGATTAATACTTTTTACATCCGGTATTTATTATTTGCTTATAAAATAGATTATTGAATAATAATGATTGTTAAAATAAACTTAGAATATTAAAGAAATCATGACATGAGCAATATCTGAAGATCTCAAAGTCGTGAAGATGTCATTCAATAGTTTTAGCGTGAAAGTGGGACAAGCATTTCACGTATCACATTCACTAAGACTTGCCACAAGCCTCTTAGCATCACTGAAAAAAGAACAACACAAAAATCTTCTGTTTTAGTACTAATAGGTAAACAACATTGATTGAATCCATCCATCTACGTTATTCGTTCAGTGTCCATAACTTATACCTATACCTTTTAACGAACCATATCAGTCAATTATACAGGATGGCACAGAATATCACATAGGTTGTACACTATCCTAAAAGGGTATTCATAATACCTACCTAAAATGTACACAGAAACTTGTTTAACGTACCTATTATTGTAGATAGGGCGTTAAAAGTAGATATAGTACAAAATAACCTTTTTTATTTAACATTTAATTTTTATTACGAGTGGCTAGTTTTATTTTCATTGTATTTTTATTCTAGTTTTTCTTTTAAAAAAGTTCATTTTAAGGATTGACATTAATAAATCCATTTTTTTCGTATATATATATTATATATATTTTGTTAAATTATGTAAAAGCCATTAGTTAAAAAAATACTTCTTTAATCGATTGTCTTTAATCAATAGTTTGTTAAAAATATGTACATGCATGTACCTAATAGAAATATGAGCTTAGGACAGAGCGAAATTTCGCCCATTAGGGGAGGCCTGTGGCACGTACTGGACTGCTATAGACTGATGATGATAATGATGATTATAAATAATAGTAAGTATATTTTTTACTACATAACCCCTTTTGTAAAACCATTTTTAAGTAGCAGGTTGATGATGTGTGTGATCTATAAGTTTGAATTTATTCATCATAAAAGTTTGAACATGCGTTAATTTGACAATCATGGATATCATGGACATCATTGGGGTATAAGGGGTTCCAACCTCTATCTTTGGAACATCCTGATCATTAACAAACAGGGTTCTGGGGTCCGGCTGATTTCGGCATGGCACAGCTTAACGTCGGCACAGCTAAATCCCCTTGCCGCAGCGTCGGTGGTGCGAGAAGCTGTTCTCTACGATCCTTAACCCGCATGCCCAGCGTAGTAGGGTTTATGGGAATATCCTATTTTTGTAGGGGAGACTTATGTCCAGCAGTTACGTTCGTACATTGTAGTCGTTGGTGTAGTCAGACAGAGATGAAGTAGGAAATAAGCCTCGAAACTACATTTCAATCACAAACAAGCTATAGAATCAATTTCCTAGTCCAAATAATTCAGTTACAGCCTCCATTGGCCATTACCGCGTCTTACTAGGTGTCCACTTGAGATAACGTGTCGCAAGAAATTCATTCAGATAAGGCTCAGTTTGTATTTTGTACCAATGTATTTACATGTCTATTAAGTAATGCTTTAAAATACTGATTCCATCACAAGCAAGCTTCTAGAGTCAATTTCCCAGTGCAAATAACAGAGTTACAGACTCCAGCGGCTATGACTGCCTGGTATCCACTTCAAATAACTTTATCACTTGGTATTTAATTAGACGAGATGAAGTGAATTGTAAACGGACCTGGACTGGGACTTGTATCAATAGCGCTGAGTACATCTCTGGGGATCTACTCTGCAAAACAATTTCAATGTACAGAATGCTTTTTGCATTAAAATTATAAAAATTCCCTATTTTCGGTATAGGTGACGATGGAACAGGGCCAGCGGTTCCAACACTCGACTATAATTCAGAGCGTAAGAAACTAAGAAAGACCAGTTTCAAGCCCCTTACCACTATAATGAGGTTTGTATATTTTCGCCATACAATACAGTGCTCCAACTTATTTGGCTGTACCCTACTTGTAATAACGCTCTCTCGAGTCGAAATGATGTCAAGAGAAGGGTTTACTATTGTCCTGCCTTCGTCTGGTTGCTAACTAAGTAGGGCTTTTGTGAAGGGCTCGTCTAGGGAAGTAACCCTATGATGACTCTTTTGGCCGCCAAGCAGCATTGTTGCGGTTTAAGGGTGTTTGTGGGTGTGAATGGCATTGAGATTGCTTACACATGAAGCTTACCACCTGAAGGCCTCATGTTGATGCAGTGCATCTGCATCTGATGTTACAGTTGCAGGTGCATGGATGGCGGTGACCATGTCGCTACCATTCAGAGGCCCATGTTCGTCCTCAAACTTCGACTTCAACTATGAGCTTGTCCAGATGAAGCGATTGACGCGAGTCGAGTTGCGCGTAGCTAAGGCTTCTGAAATGTCATGAATGTAGAATGTGACGTGCGTTTATATGATTAACTACGCGCGACTAGACTCGCACGTATCGCTTCATCAGGAAGGGTCACCACGAATATTTCAACCAGACTTATTGTAAGTATAAATTTCAAAATAAGTTAAAAAAAAAAATTGTGTAAGGTTAAGCTTATTACTTATTTCAAAATTTCTGATTATTTATATGACAAAATCTTTTGGTGAAACCAAATCCTTCACAAACAATATGCAACAAGTGTAACAAGTGCAACAAAGACGGTCAAAAAATTATGCCAAGCAGAGTTTCTTGCCAATTCTTCTTTGTATGGACGAGTTAAGGTGTAAATGAAAAAAAATTGCGAGGCTAATCAAAAAAGATAATAAGGTTCCTATTAAATCAAGATTCTTTCATTGTCTTTTTTAACCGACTTCAAAATAAGGAGTAGGTTCACGTCGGAATCTTTTTTTATGTATGTTCACCGACATCTCCCTCAATCTTATTTTTTCGACGGCCTCTGTGGCGCAGTGGGCGAAGGTCCGCCTGAGACGCAGAAGGTTGCGGGTTCGATTCCCGCTGCGGGACAAATGTTTGCATGTTCTGTAGATATTTGTCGCAGGTCTGGGTCTGTATGTGTGGTCTGTATGATATATATGTATTTACAAAAAAATATATATATGTGTAGTATATCAATCATGTGGTTCCCATAATACAAGCTCTGCTTAGTTTGGGCCTACATAATGCTGTGTGATTACGTCCCGAATTTTTTATATTTTTTATAAGAACTTTTCTAAGAACTCGGACAACACGTCACAGTTCGTCCTATATAAACAAAATTTTATTCCTGAAGGATTGGTACTTTTCCCGCAAAACTCAAAAAACCTTATCCTCACTTGTAATTTTTGCCCTGATCGTCCCTCATGCGGGCGCCATCTTTAAAAATTGGTTTGCCCATGATTGCAACTTATTAAAAAACTAGCGGCCCGCCCCGCCTTCGCACGTGTAGTTAATAAAAATTTCAAGAATTAAAAATTTGAACACACTCACTCACAGACGCCCTTTATTTCTTGATAATATTGACTTCCCTTCCATACCCCAGTGACGCCTACTACATCGCTTATTGAAATAAGCGCTGCCTAGCTAGCCGAGCGGGGTAAGCGGTGACCACGCGATTTTTTCAAATACTTACATTTTTAAACTCGTGATATCTTTTGAATCCACACCAGCCTTTAACAGTCCACTGCTGGACATAGGCCTCCCCTAATAAAGGGGGATATACCCATAATCCCCACGCTGGGCATGCGGGTTGGGGAACGCAGCCAGATTTAGATGTGCCGATGTAGGCTGTGCTATGCCGCAATCAGCCGGCCGCCAGAGCCCTGTTCGTTGTTGAGCAGGGTGCACCACATGCAGGTGAGGTTGGCTTGGGTTCCGAAGATGGGGGTTGGAACCCCGTACACCTCGTCCATCATCCCCCATCTTTTGAATGTAATGTCCGAATTGAATGATTCAAAAAGTTATATAAAGTTATTGAAACAGTTGTGAATATGAAGTAATTTAATTTGATAAGGATTCATATCGAGCGACAAATAAAGAGCCATTTCTATCGCCGGCATTTCAAATAAATTTTTAAATTAAAAGAACACTTATTGTGACATAACTATAATAGCTAGACATATGCTGTCGCGACACTTTATGTAGATAATGATGTTTTCTGCAAAGTCGTAGGACATTATTTTGTTCTTTGATCAATAGTTTTCGCAGCGCACGCGTTGTAAGGAATTTTTTTAGTTAAATTTTTTACACCTTGGGTTACATTATTGGAATTTTAGTAATGATCTCTAATTTTTCGAAAATATAATATAGCCTATAGCACCCGGGGATAGTGTAGCCGCCCAACGTTGAAAGAATTTGTGAAATCGGTTAATTAGTTTCAGAGCTTATTCAATGCAAACAAACAATCAAATCTTTCCTCTTTATAATATTAGTGTAGAAGTGTAGATGTAGATGACAGTATTATCTAATAACACTAAATATTAAAAAATACACAAAATAATCAATAATAACAGTAATTTAATAAAAATATATAATGAAACTGACTTTATCGCTTTTTAGGGCAGTAAACTCGTATGAGTGCACTAGCGGTTAACCTTTAGTTGACATTTTATGGCGGTTAAGTGTTATATAAAAGCGGCTAGCCGCCACCGCGGTTAACTGCTAGCGTTTATCAGGGCTTAGAAGTGCTATTTTTTTAATTTGTCATTAAAAAATATTGGGTAATGACAAAGCGTTATTTTGAATGTACCTACGCTTTCCCATTTTCCAAAATTTTACGTCTTTAATACGAAAACGTTTTCGCTAGTCTTCGTGATCAGCCTTTGGACAAGTAGGTGGGTACTATGACTTTGTAACGATTTATTATCGCGATAATAGTTTATTGCTTAGCGCAGTAAGCCAAGTGTTCCCGTTTGTACAATTCTCGGAACGAAGTTCAACCATCCGATTATGTGTATTTGGTCACGAAATTAAGTCATCTAGAGCGCAAACTGCACTGAGACTCCGGTCCAAGAGTTATTGGTAGGTACAGTCAGCAATTCAAGTTGAATAACCAAATATTTTTATCAAATTATGATATACCTACCTAATTACACTATGTTAAATTGAGAAAGTTTGTATATAAATACATTAGCGCCAGAGGCGTAGCTTACTTCGATATTCTTTGCGGATCATCAGCAACACTGCGCCCGGTCACTACTTGGATGGGAGATCGTTTAGTTGCATTTAGAATGCTTAACGCTTCTATGCTTCGGAAGGCACGATAATAATGTTGGTTCCTGCTTTTTCCAACATAAAATCAGGAGGCGTTATAAAAAATCCGACACCAGGGTTAGCCTTAACGTCATACGAAGACGAAGACAAATATTTGGGATCATAAAAAAAATTGTCTCGAGGCGGGGATCGGACCCGCAACCTTCTGCGTCTTCTGTTTTCACCCACTGCTTCATAAAGGTCAGATAAAAAATAAACAAAATCTACGAACGATTGAAGGTTCAATCTAAGAAAACAAAACTGTAACAACCTAAGCTTGTTAATTTTCCCAAGAAAATAGATCCCTCTCAGTTTCTTAAGCCTTTTCAGCTTACTAGGTAATAGGAAAATATGGTGAAATAACATACCTTGAAGCAAACATCTTTGATCGTTACATTTAATCAGCTCGCCCTTTGTGAACGCTGGAGACGACGTTAATACGAAAAGGATATGGATGTGATTCGATCTTAGAATATTCGGAGTAAAGATTTTTTATTTTGATCAGATTTATGGCTCTTCTGACACGCAGAAAGAAGACACATCATTTATAATAATATTATTATGTATAATATGTATAATATATTTTTTATTTAGGTAGGTACATCCTTTATTTAAAATCTATGAAACAAAAGCTAACACTAGAGGAGAGTAACTAAATATGGGCAACTTATTATCAACTTTTTATATAAGTATGTAGTATTTTATCAGCCATAATATTTGTAAAGAGCAATGGAACATTATTTGCTTTTAATAAACAATATTATCAAAATAAATAAGTAAATAATGCTGGACATTATCACACAACGTCATCTAGCCCCAAACTAAGCAGAGCTTGTATTATGGGAACAAGATGACTTATATACTACTTAAATACATTTTGTTTTGTAAATACATACATATTATACTTAGAAAACCACCCAGACCCGAGCAGAACCTAATCTGTAGATCATGCAAACATTTATCCTGCGGTGGGAATCAAACCCGCCACCTTCTGCGTCATAGGGGGACCTTCGCATACTGCGCCACAGAGGTCGTCAAAATTGAACATTAAATAAAATTGCAAAATAGGCACTAATTATGAAACAGGTACTCAAATATCGGATTTAGTCATATTTAACATTATTTACCTCTTGCTTCTTACAGACTCACGAAAAGTAGCATGCAATTTAATTGTACACGCAATGAAAGAATTTGCCGTCCACATTTTCGCAATGTAACAGAATTCCCATAGTGTGGACGCCTTGCGCGCACGAACTTTGCACTGTGCATACTACGCACACGAACAGCGCATTTCTGCATACATGCTCGAATAGTGCGTGCACTGTGTCTACCTACACTCATGAAATGATTACTTTGATGTTACATTGCATGTCACGTTACAACAGTCTGCACCTGCACTAAGAAATTGCTTAATTTACTTGTCAAACTTTGGCTCACCAAACCAACCAAACTGCTGCTGACAGAACATACCCTCTACATCTGCAGAGTCAAGACTTTTTCTGCCTAATATTTTTAATTTTATGGCATCTGGTTCATATAAAGAATCTTAGGTAACCCACGTTCGGAATTCCTCGCTTAAAATAAACTTGACTTTCTACTTTACAAATCAAACATCACAATCGACCTTAAATAAATTGTCAGTGTTTTAATACAGAGTCAAGTGGTAACTTTTACTCACTGTTGGGGATGCTGTAGTGCCTGGGACATGGTGAGATGGAGTAAGCTTCATCATCTCTACGATCCTCTCAGACTAGTCTACCTTACTCACAGGAAACGTGGTCAATACATGTGGAGCTGACTAAGCCGTGGGTTTTCTCACGATGTTTTCTTTTACCATTTTGAGCACGTGATAATGAGCATATTTTTCGAAACAAATATTATTGTATTGGAGAACAAAATAATATTGTTGGTGAAAATATACAAAGTAGATACCTACAATAAACTGGAAATGTGATTGGGGAGACTAAAATTTGGTTTGGGGTAGCTCCTGTGATGTAACTGAGGGGTGGACTCAAGGTCACGGTAATGAGGGCATCGATCTTTCATTTTGCTCTGCGAGTTTCCAATGAATTTATAAATGGACTAGCTTCCGCCCGCGGCTTCGCTCGCGAGGTATTGGGATAAAAAGTAGCCTATGTGTTAATCCAGGTCACAAACTGTGTATATTCCAATTCGCATTTATAATATTAGTAGGCATCCAGATCCGTTCAGTAGTTTTTGCGTGAAAGAGTAACAAACGTTCATACATCCATACATCCATACATCCATACATCCATACATCCATACATCCATACATCCATACATCCATACTTCCATACATCCATACATCCATACATCCATACATACATACATCCATACATCCATACATCCATACATCCATACATCCATACATCCATACATCCATACATCCATACATCCATACATCCATACATCCATACATCCATACATCCATACATCCATACATCCATACATCCATACATCCATACATCCATACATCCATACATCCATACATCCATACATCCATACATCCATACATCCATACATCCATACATCCATACATCCATACATCCATACATCCATACATCCATACATCCATACATCCATACATCCATACATCCATACATCCATACATCCATACATCCATACATCCATACATCCATACATCCATACACACATACATCCATACATCCATACATCCATACATCCATACATCCATACATCCATACATCCATACATCCATACATCCATACATCCATACATCCATACATCCATACATCCATACATCCATACATCCATACATCCATACATCCATACATCCATACATCCATACATCCATACATCCATACATCCATACATCCATACATCCATACATCCATACATCCATACATCCATACATCCATACATCCATACATCCATACATCCATACATCCATACATCCATACATCCATACATCCATACATCCATACATCCATACATCCATACATCCATACATCCATACATCCATACATCCATACACACATACATCCATACATCCATACATCCATACATCCATACATCCATACATCCATACATCCATACATCCATACATCCATACATCCATACATCCATACATCCATACATCCATACATCCATACATCCATACATCCATACATCCATACATCCATACATCCATACATCCATACATCCATACATCCATACATCCATACATCCATACATCCATACATCCATACATCCATACATCCATACATCCATACATCCATACATCCATACATCCATACATCCATACATCCATACATCCATACATCCATACATCCATACATCCATACATCCATACATCCATACATCCATACATCCATACATCCATACATCCATACATCCATACATCCATACATCCATACATCCATACATCCATACATCCATACATCCATACATCCATACATCCATACATCCATACATCCATACATCCATACATCCATACATCCATACATCCATACATCCATACATCCATACATCCATACATCCATACATCCATACATCCATACATCCATACATCCATACATCCATACATCCATACATCCATACATCCATACATCCATACATCCATACATCCATACATCCATACATCCATACATCCATACATCCATACATCCATACATCCATACATCCATACATCCATACATCCATACATCCATACATCCATACATCCATACATCCATACATCCATACATCCATACATCCATACATCCATACATCCATACATCCATACATCCATACATCCATACACACATACATCCATACATCCATACATCCATACATCCATACATCCATACATCCATACATCCATACATCCATACATCCATACATCCATACATCCATACATCCATACATCCATACATCCATACATCCATACATCCATACATCCATACATCCATACATCCATACATCCATACATCCATACATCCATACATCCATACATCCATACATCCATACATCCATACATCCATACATCCATACATCCATACATCCATACATCCATACATCCATACATCCATACATCCATACATCCATACATCCATACATCCATACATCCATACATCCATACATCCATACATCCATACATCCATACATCCATACATCCATACATCCATACATCCATACATCCATACATCCATACATCCATACATCCATACATCCATACATCCATACATCCATACATCCATACATCCATACATCCATACATCCATACATCCATACATCCATACATCCATACATCCATACATCCATACATCCATACATCCATACATCCATACACACATACATCCATACATCCATACATCCATACATCCATACATCCATACATCCATACATCCATACATCCATACATCCATACATCCATACATCCATACATCCATACATCCATACATCCATACATCCATACATCCATACATCCATACATCCATACATCCATACATCCATACATCCATACATCCATACATCCATACATCCATACATCCATACATCCATACATCCATACATCCATACATCCATACATCCATACATCCATACATCCATACATCCATACATCCATACATCCATACATCCATACACACATACATCCATACATCCATACATCCATACATCCATACATCCATACATCCATACATCCATACATCCATATATCCATATATCCATATATCCATACATCCATACATCCATACTCACAAACTTTCGCATTTAAAATAACTCTACTCTAACCTTTAACAGTAACAAAAAATATATCATAGCCAGCTTGCTCTTAGGAAACTTTAAGTTTATTTTAAAGAGAGAAAAAAAAATCAAATTTTCGATTATTTCAAAAATGTATAATTAAAAAATTTAAGTTGGTCGATTGAGAATAGATTCTCTTTCCCAACAGGAACCAAAGTAACTTACTTAATCAAATCATAGGATTTTGCAAAAGTCAAAGAAGTTTTCCATACAATACATATATTTGTAGCGCTATTCACCACAACCTTGAGTCCATGCATGCCATTCCAATACTTACAGGATACACCGTTCTGCCAAGATATTAATCTTGGCAGAATGACTTTACTACTGATTATCACTTATTGACGAAAGGCTACAGAAGGTTTTTTACATTTTCACAAGTCATTTTAACCCAAAACATTGAAACCCAATACTAAATTCGATTTCTCGGAGTACTTTTCGGATGTTTAAAGTCAGTATCTACAGACATTCTAATATGACAGCATCAGATGCAATATCATTAAAATTGCTTTTGATATAGTTATAATATGAACCAGTATTAGATGATTATTTTTTCTATGTTAGAACAGTATTTTTTTCGTATCGCGATTGATTCAATAAGGTTTTTTTTATTAGAAAACTAACTTCAGAGAAATTGAATGAAGAAAAATATTACACCTAAGAAAAAAATAATTTAAATGGGACCAACCAGAAGTATAGATCCCCTAACGAAAAAAAATATCCAAATCGGTTCATAAATTATGAAGCTATTATACAATCATAAAAAACACAACCAAATTGAGACTTTTTGAATTCGGTATTAAAATCGAATTAAGTTTTTCTATCACTTTACTTTATATCCACGGAGTATCCCATTTATGCTGAGAATCTAATTATACGCGTATATTTTATACACTTGCAAGAACTACTTTATCTACTAAAATAAACCAGTTATTTTTATTAGTGACCTCATTAGGTACTTAGTTTTCTCATCAACCCATAAGGTTAGGCTCTCTTGCAAGGAGGTTATTGAAGAACCTCATATTCTTGAGTTTGTAACGGAAGTGGCCCTTCTTCTTAAGCCTGCCCATATGCTGTAGTGTCCTGATGAGGGGCAGAAACCGGTACAGTCCGTTTAGCTCGTCTCCAAGGCAGAATAAGAACGATGATTCGATGTAATCTGCGAAAACATAAAAACAATTGTTTCTAAAACTAAGCGAGCTTACTCCAAAACCATGCGATAGTAATATGGTGTAGGTAATGAGCATCGAAGCGAGCGAAGATCTAAGTTACAACTTGGGCGAGGTGTATGTATGTGGATTTGTTTGTTAGAGCATAAATTTCGCACCGTTTATTTGTATAAACAAAATTAACAAAATTTTTGAAGGTAGTAGAGTTCTTTGTGGAGGGCTCGTCCGGGGAGGTACTGCCACCATGCCTATTTCTGCCGTGAAGCAGCTGCCCTGTGTTTCGGTTTGAAGGGTATGGGTGCCGGTGAAATTACAGGCACAAGAGGGTTATGATCTTTATGCCTCAAGTTGATGGACGTAGGGCGGTGCATCGTAGAGCACGTTCCGGAAAATCGTGATCTATGCAATGCTTTGTGATAGGTAATGGTTACCACTTAACATCAGGTGGGCCATGTGCTTGTTCCATCTTCAAGTAATATAATATATATAATGAGGTAAAGATTGTTCTTTACGAAGCTTGATAGGTGAAAAGATTGAGGCAGGAAAATTTGTCGAGAAGCTGAGTTTAATCAGTGAAGAGGTTTAAAGATATTGAGTTCCCAAAAGGATAAAGAAACAAGTTTTACAAAGGTGTCTAGAGGATATGAAAGGACTTTATTTGTACATCCGAAATAGCTTTCATTTTTATCCTAGGATGTAAAGTTTGATTTAAACACAATGAAGAAAATAAAATTAAGAATACACTTGTAACCAAACTTTCTTTTGTTAGACATACGACGTCTTGGTTTTTCAGCTTGGATATTAGCTAGATAGCAGTATCGTGTTTAACGTCTCCTTTTTCAAGTGGACATAGAGTCTTAATTTTGTACTAAAAAGATCACACTTTACATGTACCACCACCACCACCACCACACCAGCCTATATCAGTCCACTGCTGGACATAGGCCTCCCCTAATAAAGGGGGATATGCCCATAATCCCCACGCTGGACATGTACATTAATCATATATAGTATGTACAAGAGATCGCGCGCGAGATTTCAGTTCTGGGAGAACTAATTGGATTTGCATCACTTGTTCTCCGCTAATAGTCATGAAAACTGGTGTTCATAGTGTGAAGTTGAAGGAGTAAAATTGCTCCACACTAGAACTAGTTCATAGCAGTAGTTATACAGTGGGGGGATTAATTCGCATGCTATGCGTGGTGTCTATGGTAAACCCCAGAACAGGCCTATGACACTGTGGACATATTGAAAATGGTGATGATTCAGAGTACTGGGTGCTAACCTTTACACGTGATGATTGTAGTTATATTGTTATATCGCTACAATAGGGATGATGACTGGGTAAACAAATAATAAAACTAATTAGTCCGTCGGTTTGATTAACCAAAAATATTGGACACGTATTTTTTTATTTATTTAATCAATAGAAATTAACAAAGTTAGAGAGCGTCAAAGTTCGGGAGTGGGGGCTCGTGACGTCACTTGTATGTAAAAAGTGTACTTACACGTGACGTCACGCTGAACTTCAACATGCTATCTTTGTCATTTTTAGTTTAATTAACAAAATAAAAAATACGTGTCCAATATTTTCTGATAATTTAAATGACGGACTAAATAGAATTTTTAAGTCATCTAGCCTATTGTTATCTGTCTGGTAGATATCGCTGATAATAAAATATCTACTTATGTACTTTAATGATTGTTACTGTCCGTTTTCTTAAAGTATGTACAATAAAGAAGAGTTTTCTATCTATCATAAGTGTAACGAAATCTGGTACATGTTTGTATAGGTACCTACTTTATATACATAGAACAAAAGCCAGACTCAGAACATAAATCAAGGTTTAGGTACCATTCAAATGTTTTCGGGAATTTAACCCGCAACCTATAACGCAGAAAAGGCAATTTTTTGAAATTCCTAAATTACAGAACTAAATGGAAAGTGGTGGAAATAAATTCATGGAAATCTAAGACCTACCACATAAAAGAATGACATGTTCGAGTGACAACATCATCATCAGCCTTTAGCGGTCACGGCTCGACATAGGCCTCTCGTAATGAGTGCCATTGCGCCCTGACCTAATCTTGACGCATCCAGCATTGAGTACCTATTATTCTTCAGGGCGATTCCAGCCATAATTTTATGGCTGGAATCTCCCTTGCCATCAAATAGTGGACTAACTATTCTGTGAGTGACAACAAAAAAAATGGTTTATTTTATTTGGGGTGCAATCCATGTGTATTCGTCTTTTGCTACCTTAGGAAATGGAACTAGTATTTAAAGCATAAATTAGATGCCTGAACAAATTCGAGGTAAGATGGCGCCCACACGAAACGACACAATAGGATAACGTCCCACATGTTTTCACAAATCCGGACTCCAGACGAGCAAATTAATAACGGCTTGTTATAAAATATTTCCATTGGCAATTTCCACAACAGCCACTTTGATATAACAAGTCTGTAAAGCCGATTGGCAGAGCCATTAGCGAATACCGGTGTGTAAGCCGCTTATGATATTATTGGTACGGTGCGCTATGTTACATTTTAACAATGTAATTTCATTTTGCCAACAATTCTAAACCTTTAATTTTGTTTTTTTTCTTCGTATGAGCTAGTAGCCAAGTCTAGCGTCGGCGTTTTTAGGTCGCCTCTATTCTTCTAGACAGCGAAACTAGCCTGTAAAGGTTTTTACCCCCAGAGTACTTTTTTAGAGTCTGAATTTCTTGAAACCTTTCATAGTGCACCCTTTAGCCATGAACCGGCATGTACCAGTAATAAATATCTAATAAGCACATCTTTTGTTATTAAAGTAATGGACGGTCTGAAATTAACCAGACTACTTCATAAACAACTTTGCCTTTGAGTCTCGTCGCAATTTCCCCTTTAAGTTTTTGCACGGCTTCGAGTCCCACATTTAGTAACAGGAAATAATTTCTTTAGCTTTTATAAGACTTTCTTCCATACCTTTGAGCGAGTTTATTTTAAGGAATAACTTTGAGAAGGGGACAATGCGGGAACTTCTTGTTTCTTTGCTTCATCTTTATTTTTTAAACATTCTATTATTTCCCGACAAATAAATTTTGTTAAGCTTTAATTTTACTTTCATGAGCTTTTAAAAAGTTGTCAGCAGTTACATCATTATCATCATCTTTCTGTAAAACATGTGTTCTCCCTCCATTTTCTTCTATCACTAGTCATTTGACGCCCTTATATGTTGCGTAGCGGGCAAAAGTCCGCCTGAAACATAGAAGGTTGCGGGCTCGATTCCCGCCGCGAGAAAAATGTTTGTATGTTCTGAAAATATTTCAACAATTTTTTTCAAACCTGCTTAGTTTGGGGCTACATGATGCTGTGTGACAGTGTCCAGTATTATTTCAACACTCACTCTTTTCAACGGCTACAATAAAAATAATATAATATTTAAAGTGCCTACTTATCTTCTTGAAGATGACTATGATGATAAAAATGAAGATAAAACAAAAGAGTATACATTAATATTTCGTAGAAAAATTAAGATATTTTCTTATCCAACAGAGATTTTTAATTAAAAGTCCAAAGGCTTTTGTCTGGCGAAACTGCTTCGGATTTATAAAAGTTTACTCTAAGAACATATTAATTAACTCTAACAAACTCTACAACATCGAAAGACCATGTCAAACATACAAGTTTCCTGAATAAGCGTGAAAGTTGTATCAGCTTTGGAAACGTGGGTTTACAAAGGAATCCATTAGTCAGACTAGTTTCGATTCTAGCAGACAGGTGCACTTTAGGATATTATGTATTCTAACTTTGTACTTTGGCGACTTTGTATGTAATTTTGTCACTGGTATCCATAGACTTAATATTAGTAAACTTTTGCTAGTATCACAGTATATAAAGACCTATTTATAGACTGTGCTAGTATCTTGCAGTCGCCAAAGTAATCTTACTTGTATTAATACATCGCGTAGTATGTATATTCTAAGGCCGTGGACAAACTGTCTGCACCAAAACTCGGCTCACGCTGCCTATTGCGCCGACATTGAACACTTTTCATGGGAGTGGGGTAAGGGTAATGAGCGCATATGTGGCATTTTGATCTTTATGTAGGTAACGATGTACTTATATTACAAAGTCGAACACTTGTGATATGTGAAATGTGTGTCCCTATTCCATGCCATACTACTACTGAACGGATTGAGTTACAATTATGCACTATGTAAGTATTTCTAGACTTGGAATAACATAACGTAGGCTAGGTACTTTTTGTTTAATGTTCGATGTTTTCACTTCGGGGATGCCTTTACAAAATTATATTTAAAATCTGGTGTCACGATTTTTTTGTGTAAATAGGTACAGAATCGATCCCCTATCCAGGAAATTTATTTCACACTAGCTGACCCTTTGCAGTCGCATTCGGATCGGCTTGATTATTTTAAAATATCTTCCCTCGAAAAACGGCGGACTCAACTAGACCCTATATTTCTATATAAAATTTTAAATAACTTAATTGATTGCCCTCAGCTATGAAATAAATTACATTTTGGAGTACATCGCAAACTTCCTCGTTGACCAATCTCACTCCTTGTCCCCCCCGTTGTCCTCGGCAGCAATTCCCCCATTCCTAGGATATGCAAAGCTCTAAATAGTCATTGTGTGCTTTCTTTGATATTTTTTCATCAAAAATTAATAAGTTCCGCCGGTTCTTGTCTGAGAACTTGCACCTTAATTTTAGTATTTGTTCTAGTTTGTTTAGTTTAAAATTTCAATAAGGTAATTCTCTTCCCTTTCCCTGTAACATTTGTATTTACATTACTCTTCACTGCGTTATTTAGTCTATTTGGATTGTCTTCTCTTTGTATTTTATATGTATAGTTAATTTGCATGCGGTGTTTACCTATAAGTGATTGTGCAATTAGTAAGATAAACCCACACATTTGTTTATATTAGCATGTAACATTATAACTATCGTTGGTAAACCATAATAATTATGATAAAAAATAAAATAAAATACCCCTTTTTGACCCTGCTAGGCGATGAGTTTCAATAAAATACGAAACACATCTTCCATCAATTCTGTTAAAGAATGTTTATGCAAAATTTGAAGTAGATTGGACCAAGGAATCACGTTGTTCCATACAAACTTTGCCCCTGTTTTTCACCCCCTAAGGAGTAGAATTTCCAGATAATCCTTCCTTATCGTAATAGATAGAAGATTTCATATTAATTAGTTCTAGACCTGAAATAACACATACTTTTTATCCGGGTATAAGACGAGCGAAGCCGTGAGCGGAAGTATGTTTGTTTTATAAACTTCCACATTTTTATATCCACGTAAGAATTTCAATTAAACTTTATTACATTTTTCGTCCTTTATATTCTGTAAATAACCAGAAGAAAAATATTCTCCAAAGAGCCAGACGCTTTAAATAAAAGAAGAGCTAAGATTCTGAGAAGCTCTTCAAATACTTAGTTTAAAAGCTCTTTCACGTGCAAAATTGCCGAGAAATACGTAAAGAAAAATGTTGTTATTGAACGTAATATGAACTGAGTCGTTGGAAATTAAAACTTGCAAGGGTTTCTTTTCGGTTCATATTTCTTTTATATATCTATTCAGCGAAAGCGTCTAGTATTTTTAACTAAGCTTATTAAAGTAAATATATGGAGTAATTGTGTTTAAATCGTATTTCTACTTTCAAATAAGATGGTAGAGGCTGGATGCGTCAAGCTGAGGGTGCAATGATACTCATTAGGGGAGGATTGTCCAGCAGTAGACAACTTTAGGCTTTGATGATGATGAATAAAATTGAAGTTAGGCTGTTTTAGAGCCTTAATATAAGTAGGTATTTTAAAGTAGATACTCATTTCTAGTCATTCATTTATAGTCATGTACAACTTCTCGCGTGAGAAGTTTTGCGGTGCAATCCCCGACCCGCAAGCCCAGCGTGGGGATTATGGGCATATCTCCATCATATGGGAGAGAGATATCATAGGGGAGGCCTATGTTAAGTAGTGGACTGTTATAGGCTGGTGTGGATAGTAATGTAAAAACTTCAGCTTAAACCATTGGTAACCTATCTAGTAATAAAAAATATTTTTTAGCCTATAATAGAGCAACCTTTGTAGTTTGAGCACACGCTTAACACGTTGATTGTGGGTGACGACAACGTCCCGCTGGTGCACCGATGTGTTTTCAGGACTCAAAGCGTTATCGATAGCCGTGCACAACATCCGAATACTATTGCTCACCTCACCTTACGCTTGTGACGATAACATTGTACGCGCTCGCTTACGTACAAAATGCAGGAGCCGGTCGCGCTTCTCGCGTTTGGCGCGTAGCGCATATGCGCGCAGTCAGCGTGAATAACAATGGAATTTGGAATAATGTTATCAGTAGGTAATAGCTACCTACTAAAAAAGCACAAAGTTCTGGATTAAATTACGTACGTAGACAGGTATTTTTTTCATGCTGTTTTTGTTTTTAGTGTGAATTATTAATGGTAACTAACATGGTTACGTAATTTTATCGAGAACTACTTAACTGTGGTTTTAAGATGTTATTAACCAGAGTTTGTAATCAAATAAATAAATCTATCTATTCAGTAATTTTAGCGTGAAGGAGGAATAAACTTTTAACACCATAACATTGTGAAAACCTAAATAAAACCTATAATATATTTTATTAGTACGTTAAAAGTACAATTTACAAAATACAAATATGATTACTTTGATCTAATTTCGTTTAATCCAATAGATAACTATCTTCTAGCATAAAAATATTAAAATTTGTAGTTTAACACAGTTAAAAAAATATAAAATGGATAAGTATTAACAAAGAGCAAATTATTAACACCCGGTAAAACCGGTGTTGTGGAAGGTAGTCTCAAGTTTTTTACCAGTAGCTAAAAATGTATTATAAAATATAAGGAAGAAATATGTATATTAATCGTACCGAAATAGCCGCACGTGTCAAATATGGAAATATTAAAACTGGCCATTTCCAATGTCACGTGGCTCGAGGGTGTTTTACAAAAGAACCACAACGTGCCTCCGTCCTCCGTACGACGGATTAAGTTTGCAAACCGGACTTTTATTTAAAAAAAAAGTGTAACGAAATCATCAGAGATGGTCCTACTTAACATTACCCAAATCGACCGTCTCTGTGTAGCTAACCTCTGGGAAATAGGCATGACTAATATATGTAATGTATTAATAGAATAATATTACGGGACATTTTCATACATCATACATTTAGCCCAAAGTAAGTACAAGTAAAAAAATAAGTAGGGACTGACATAATATTTAAAAATCTCATTTTCCTACCTTAGACAGGTAGTAAGTACAACAGATACGTGAAGCGCAAAAAATGGTACTTTGTGGGTTACATTTTCCAAATCTTAGATAATTCAGTAAATACCATATTATTAACTACCTACATATTGATTAAATTCGAAAATGCTTGGGTATAAAATTACGAAAACTATTTTCAAACTATCTAACAGATAGTGGACTGAAAAATCGGACCTAAGTGGAACCCCTGTGTACAGTTAAACCCTTATTTGAACCGTGGTATAGTAACAGCGATTCATTTTAAGCCCAAAAAACCTACTTGAGCTGATGGCGGTGGCACTCTTGTCCTCCCAGTACATTTTGCATTGCGCTACGTCCATAAAGCAATGGTTCTGGAACATCAGGTTCGGCTCCCGGGCGACGATCCCTGGTACCCCACACACGGGGGCGTACGTGTCTGGACATTTCTGAAACAAAATATTAAGCGCAACGGGTTTTCTTTCTTTCCTTATAAGCAGGGTGGCCAACTCTGGTGTATTGAGTTTTTGGCTGCCCGAAGGCCTGCAAGATGGCTTGACGACTAAAAAGCCGGGACAAAACTCGTTAACGTGCCTTCAGAAGCACGGACGCGCTTAGATTTAAACGCCATCCAAGGAGTGACCGGGCGGAGTGATGCTTATCCAAGCTGATCTGCGAAGAACACCGAAGCTACACCAAAGCGCTTCAAGGGATGTTTTGTTTCAACATCATCATCATTACCAGCGACGCTTATATAATGTAAATATGTAAATATATCGTATATGTCCAAAAATGATGTTAAGGTAAATATTTTTTAAGGTTATGGTTATTGTTAACGTCTGAAAAATCAGAAAATAAAAGCAAACGCTTTTAATGAAGTGTGGATGGTTTTCGACCAAGATTTTCGACGATAACGTTACTTGGGCTCGTGGCACAATTGGATGGTTCGGTGTTGGCTTAAGGTAAGGGTTCAATTCCCGTCTGCTCTCAAAATATTATATAGCATTTTCAAATTTGTCTGATAACCACATGGAATAACTACTAGTAGTAACGTAATGCCTAATGTATTCTCCCTAAAGGGGTTTGAGTCTCGTTTTCTAATCAGTGTTACACAATAGCGGAATCGAGTCACAACCCCTTTTTGGGCAATTTTATTGCAAAAACACAGATTTTTGTTCAAAGCGCGCGGTCCCCTATAAAAACTCTTGACTTTAAAAAACAAAAACAAAACTGAAATATGTGAGTGCTTTTGATTTTTAAATGTTATTCTTTGATACTGTACCTACATATTACGGTCCTAGCAACACTATTACGTAAATAATCTGCTACATTTGAACTTGATACAAAGGCCGCTCCAAATAATCCCTCCCCTTTGATAGACAGACGAAAATGTAGGTAGGCTTTTATATCTCTAAGCTTATCTGTTTGTCTGTTTAAGCGGCACCCTGCGGCACCCTACCTATAACCATAAAAAGAAAAAAACATTTTATCCGAAGGCGACGAGGATATGCCGAGCATTAAAAATTCTTCGTTTTTAATCTAGTAATTGATCGTTTGAATTGAGAATGATTAAATGAATATTTTGATGACCTCAGTGGTGTAGTGGATGACGGCCCGCCTGAGACGCAGAAGGTAGCGGGTTTGATTCCCGCCGTGAGACAAATTTTCGTATGATCTGCTAATACTGAGAGTCTGGGTGTTTTCTATGTATGTATTTACATGTATTTTTTTTGGTTCTGTTTAGTTTGTGGCTACGATGCTGTGTGATAGTGCCCGGCATTATTATATTTTCCTACTAACTTACGACTTTAACGACTTCAATTATCCTTTGCCACTAGTTCATACACGATACAAATATAAAAATAGCAGAAGATACATTAAATTATAAAAATAATCAGCATGCACGCATGCTAATTGGAACCTTTTTTAAACTACTTGTTGACATTCTGAATTCTGATTTCTGATACAACCTCTTTGTAATTTTTACATATCTCAGCATCGCTATACGCATATCGTGTTATTACTTCGAAAGTCATATGCAAGACCGTATGTCCGATGTTGGTATTAAATTGTCAATCCCTATCATGGAATAACTACCTTGTAAGTACTACGTACCCTACTTGTAAGTACTACCTACCACGTACCACGAAATTCCTTCATTATTCATTTTTATCTTAGAGAGGCCGAGAGGAATCCGAGGTAACAGCCTCGCTAAACAGGCTCACTAGACACTTAGAGCGGGGAACAGAGCTTCCTTAAATTCAATTATTTGTCAACTTATTACGCGTAAACCTCTTGTATAGGGTATCTTATGTATCGATACTGTTTGCGTGTTACAAATAAACTTTATTTTATATTATTTTTATTTTTTATATGAAAAATAATTTTTAACCACTCGCTTTATCTAACTTAAAACCGGTGTCGAATGATGAAGTAATGATGAGTAAAAAGTAATTATTCCAGCTCGATGTCAAAAGATTTCTAGGTCTCCTTTTATAAGTTTTCAGTTTACTTTTACATTCAAAATATTTCTTAAATCACGAAACGCGAGGTACCTATTCATACATGGGGACTAGAAAAATTATGTTTCTCAAACAAGTTTTAAGTATCTGCTTCTATTATAAATACGAAAAAACAGTAGTGTTTCATACTATAAGGTCCGTCGGGAAAACATATTCGAAGACCGTGATGTCTGGAGAAATATGGGATAATGTTTCCTATTCTATGTTCCTTCCTCACAGATCAATATTATAAAGTAGGAATAAAATGCTTTCTTCGGCAAAAAATATTTATAATGTGGAAAATATATTGCTTTAGAATCGGTACAACTTTTTAATATTTCCAATATTTCCATTGGACACAATAGACAGGTACACAATACAAATCAGACACCAAAACATTTTCACCCCAAGGCTCCGAGCTTATAATAAACCTCTCCAGGGGGTGATGTCTCACCCCCTAGCCTCCCGTGGGGAGACATCATAGGTACTGAGTAAGAAGCTTGTATACTTTATAGCGTAAGTCCAAGGTAACAGAGTAATAACAGTTTCTCACAAGGAATATCTAATGTCAAATAAAATTTATTTTCTGAGTCTATTATTTATGACGCGCGCTATTTTAAAATTGAAAATTTGCATAAAACTTTGTGATTGATAGATATTTGAAGTGACATTTTAATCTTTATTTTTATGTAATGCTCGTACAAACGCGATTGGTTTTAAAAATACAGTATCTACTTATGTGTCATTCATCATCAGCATCATCCTCATCAGCTTATATCAATTCACAGCTAGACATAGGTTCTCCCCCAATGAGCGCCAGCGTGAGAAGAGAAGGAGAGCGTCCTACACTACGTTTGCCGAGAGGCGGTCTTTACTCAAAAACTAGTTTATCCCAATAGTTGTCGGTTCTTCGGCAAATATGGCGAGCCTTGTGTGATTGTGTGCTGGAATACAAATATTAAGTTTATTTATTGTGCATTGTTTTGGACTTGTAGTAACTGAGTTACTACAAAAATTCTTAAAATTATCTACGCACTAAATTGTCTGCCTCGTTCAATTTCCACTTGTCACTCCATCTTCAATAGGTTTCATGTTAAAGGTCTAAGTAGTCTAGACATTTACTTCGTAAAGGTTAACGATTTTCATGGAAATTTCAGGACGTGGGCGTACAAAGAAAATACGTCGAGAAAATTCTGACAAAGCTTACCTACAACAATAGATAACAAGGTGTATAAGTAGCATGAGTAGGTAGGTACCTACTTACTGGCATCTTGAAAGCAACAGGCCGCACAGAATACTTGGTAGTTTCGGGTTTGTTATGTCTGGGGCCAAAATCGAAAGCATTAAGAGTTTCAAGATAATGAAGATCTCTGACTTTGCTCGTTTAGAATTTTAACGTAATGATGTTTAGGTAATTGTTCCATTATAAATCTGCGATCAGTTGGTGGCCTAAAAGCGGATGAGTGGTATATATAGCATTCGCGTTTAGGATCCAGTCTCATCAGTTCTTTCTCCTTCCTTTGGCATATTTTGGCAGATTTTAGAAAAAAACATATATGATACGGGCAAGCTCTTGACCTCGAGGCTTGCTTGTGCAAGATTTAAATTATAACTTTACTACATTTTGCCCGCGGCTTCGCTCGCGTGGCACCGGGATAAAAGTACTATGTGTTAATCCAGGTCACTAACTATGTATATTCCAAGTTTTATCCAAATCAGTTCAGTAGATTTTTTGTGAAAGATTAACAAACATTCATCCATTCATCCATACAAACTTTCGCATTTATAATATTAGTAGGATAGTTGGATAGGATAATGCTTCTCGACCTTTTTGAACTCGTGAGTTGAGTGAACTTCTTTTTGGCATTGAACAATAATTTTTTAACAAGTAAACTGTGCCCTTGCGATCGCCGACCCGCATGCCCAGCGTGGCGATTATGGGCATTACCTCCCAAATAGTTAGCACGGCTCAGCGGTGTACCTTGGGAGAGACCAGCAGTGAACTACTAAATGTTGATGATCCATTAAGAAAGCTTACTTCATCTTCATGTTGAATTTGGTTTTGCACACTGGGTAGGTATCTACTTACTACTACAAAGTTGGTTATTATTCCTATTTTTTTTATTTATTTAAATTCATTCATTGGATTCATATAAAAATATTGTAATAGCACATTTAACTTTCTTGAATTCACACAAATAAATGTACTTATTTGATATCGACGACAACCGTTAGGGTGAACGAGTTCTTGAGTGGAGACCGCGTCTCGAAAAACGTAGGATCTGCGAAAGGTTGCTTTTAGAGGACAGGGTGCAATGATGTTCATTGGGGAGGCCTATGTTTGCTAGTGGACCGTTATAGGCTGATGATGATGATGATAAGATATCATACTAACAATTATGTTTTTTGCTTATCCGTAGCTTACTTGCACACAAGTGGTTGACGAGTAATTTCCTACATTTTGTTATCGTTCCAAGCACGCAAAACTCTTTGATATAAACGTATAAACCTATTTATCATCATCATCGGCCTATAGCAGTCCACTGCTGGACATAAGCGCCTAGATTCTAATAAGTGTCATTGCGCCCTGTCCTGAGCTAAAGCTATTACTGGCTATAAATTAACTAAGTTTGATAATTTTAGTTTAATCAAAATCATACATAAACTATTCTCGAATAAATAAACTTTTTCATACAATATATCTACCTCTTCAATTTTTTTCTATATTATGAAAGTTCACCATATTTTTCAATACCTGTCGTAAACACTTCAAAGAAAACAGATTATTATTTCACGGAATATCTAAACAAATAGGGTGTATTTTTTTGTAAAAATAAACAATGTTTTTCTTAGTTACGTTAATTGGATCCTACAGGGAGCGGATACTGTTACTATAGTGATTTGAGATAAAGTATCTAATTAGAAGTGTTTTTGTTCGAGTATTTTCTGATTGTTTTTCTATGTTTATCAGAAGTCCAGGAAAACATAATTTTCCTGTTTTTCTCCTAATTAAGAACAAGTGCCTATTGGGTTACATAATTAAAGCATTGTAAATTAAATTAAAAATTAAATTAAAGCAACGTGTTGTGGCATTAAACAAAAATAAATATTACTTTTTTGCTGGTCCACCTAGCGACTTGAATCTGAAATAGTTTATTTCCTTGAAAAGATGTAATCGTGATACCATTGACGTTAAAGCGGGAAAACCTTTTGTGAAAAATGAAAATAATCCGCTCAAACGGATTTGAATTATAACTCTCCCCAATATTATACAGCCGTACATTAAATATAGGCCTTTATAGTTGTTATATATGATAAAAAATTGTAAGTAAACAGCTAATTAATTTACACATTTTTCAAATATATTTTATAGTTAAAAAGGTGCTATTAGGCTATTTAGGGTGTAAGGGGTTACAGCCCCCATCTTTGGTACCCAACTAACCTAACCTTACCTGACCCTGATAACTAACAAACGGAATTCTGGCGGTCGGCTGATTGCGGCATAGCGCAGCCTAGCACCAGCACAGCTAAATCACTTGGCCACAGACGGGGAGCAGCGTAAGCGGTGCGAGAAGTTATGCCCTGCAATCCCCAACCAGCATGCCCAGCGTTAGGATTATGGGCATGCATATCTTCCTTTTTAGGGAGACATATGTCCATCAATGAACTTATATAGGCTCGTGTGTGTGTTTAGTATTTACTGACGTATGTGTTTTTACTACTCAGTCAGCAAACAGGCATACGGTCTTCCTAATGGTAAGCGGTAACCGTAGCCTATGCCCGTACAAAACAAATTAATATTTATTGGGTAACTATCTAAAGGATAACATTTTGTTGTCCCAAAAAGTTAAAATCACTAGGCTCTAGCTTTTTGTTTCACCGAGAGGCAATGACAGCCTCGACGGCTTTTCTTAGACGGCCTCTGTGACGCAGTGGGCGAAAGTCCGCCTGAGACGCAGAAGTGTGCGGGTTCGATTCCTGCTGCGGGAGAAATGTTTGCATGTGTGGCGCGTTCCCATCACTACGGTCGCACGCGCACATCACTATCCCAAACCAGTTCCGGGCCGCGGGACGCGGGGCGCGAGGCGGCGGGAGCCGTCATTCCGCCGGTCGGCTCGACAGAGCTACGCACCGACCTTTCCGCGCCGGACCTGTGTCGTTTCGCTTTAGCTCGCGCATAACACTCGCGTTTCGCTTTCCTTATCTATCGCTTTTCTATATCTTCGCGTCTATAACTTCTACTCTCTTTATCTAGTTTATATTCAGTAACGATACCTTTAAACGCTTTCTGTACGCCTTCTGCCCTATCGCTTTGTAATAAACGAAGACATTATATTGTGAGTGCGAGTATCATTTCTACGCCGATCTCCTGCAAGAAAGAACCTACCTAGGCCAGGCTAGTTATACTACACTCCATATATTGGTGACCTTTTTCGACGTGTGACGTTGTGATGTCGAACCCAAGCAACAGCAGTGAGAAGTTTGAAGATTGTGCGGGTCCCAGCCCAGCGGTGGAACGCGTAACGGTGCGCTTGCCGCCATTTTGGCCAGATGACCCAGAAGTTTGGTTTGGAATAATTGAAGCTCAGTTTAGTGTGTCTGGAACAACCGCCGATGCTACGAAGTTTTATATGGTGGTACAACAGCTGGATCACAAGATAGCTCGAGAGGTACGAGACATAATTACAAACCCTCCGAAGACGGAAAAATATGATAAATTGAAGAGCGAATTAATAAGGCGTTTGTCAACTTCTCGCGATCAACGGATTCGACAACTTTTAACGCACGAAGAGTTAGGGGATAGGAAGCCTTCCCAGTTTCTTCGGCACTTACGAACGCTGGCGGGTGATGGAGTTTCTGACGAATTTTTACAGAATTTGTGGGCTAATCGTCTGCCGTCACATGTACAGGCTATAATAGCCTCCCAAAAAAATTCAACGCTGGACGATATTGCAGAGCTAGCCGACAAAATTTGCGAAGTCACGTCATCACCTTTGACTCAAGTTGCAAGTACTTCGAGCGGCCATTTTGACGCTATGTTGAAACGGATGGAAGATGTTATAACGGCAAAAATTCAATCTGGAATAACGGCTCAACTGGCTCAACTTGACATGCGTCATCGACGGGGGCGTACCCATCAGCGCCGGCGTTCCCGTTCTTCTGGAAGGTCCGCGAATAGAGGTCAGAGTCAAAGCAGAACTCCAGGTATGTGCTGGTATCATGATATTTATAGAGAAAAAGCTCGTAAGTGCAAATCTCCTTGCAACTACAATGCAAGTAGGCAGGAAAACTGTCGCGGCAATCAATAGAGGCGACAAATGATTGCTACTCTGTGAACAGTCGCCTATTTTTAACGGATAAGAAGAGTAAAATTCAATATCTCATAGATACAGGTTCAGACCTCTGCGTGCTTCCTCGACGTTTCCTTCGCCAGTTTCGTGAACCTACAGGTTATGACCTTACGGCTGCGAATGGAACTGTTATACACACCTACGGCACTCAATGCATGCAGTTGGATTTTGGATTGCGGAGAGATTTTACGTGGAAGTTTGTGGTGGCTTCGGTGGATAAACCAATCATTGGCGCAGATTTTTTGTCTCACTATGGTCTTCTTGTTGATTGCAGAAACCAGCAGATTTTAGATAGCGTTACCAACCTCACCACCCAGGGATCACTGAGAAATTGCCAGCTGCTCAGCATAAAAGCTGTATACGGTAACAGTGAGTACCACAAACTATTATCACAATATCCAAACCTGGTTAAACCGTCGGGCGTGTTTCGCGAAGCTAAGCACTCAACAGTCCACTACATTAGAACTACGCCAGGGCAACCAGTGCACAATAAGCCAAGACGTTTGGCCCCGGATCGTCTTAAAATTGCGAAAGAAGAGTTTGAGCACATGCTGCGAGATGGAACAGCTCGCCCATCAGATTCTCCTTGGGCATCTGCGCTGCACTTAGTACCAAAAAAGGATAACGGCTGGAGGCCCTGTGGGGACTATCGTGCGCTCAACGCACGCACGATTCCTGATAGGTACCCTATTCGGCATTTGGAGGATTATAGCCACAAGCTTGCGGGATCTAAAATTTATAGCAAACTGGACCTCGTTAAAGCTTATAATCAGATTCCCGTTTTTAAGGATGATATCCCTAAAACGGCTATAACCACGCCTTTCGGGATGTACGAGTTCCCGTACATGAGTTATGGTCTTAGAAATGCTGCGCAGACATTCCAGCGCTTCGTGGATGAAGTTCTCCGTGGATTAGACTTCACTTATGCCTATATCGACGATATTTTAGTGTTTTCCAGAAGCAGAGATGAGCATTTGGACCACTTGCGTCAAGTTTTCCAGAGGTTGGAGGAGTACGGTCTGCTCATAAACGAATCCAAATGCACTTTTGGTGTTCCTGAGGTAAATTTCCTAGGATACACTTTGACAGAGCAAGGAACACGTCCTCTAGACGCCAAGGTAAAGGTGATACAGGATTTTCCACCTCCAACTACGGTGAATGGCCTGAGACGATTTCTGGGTATGTTAAATTTTTACAGACGATTCATACCCAAGGCAGCCGCTGACCAAGCTCCCCTCCATACCATGATATCTGGACCCAAAGTTAAAGGAACTCAACCCCTTACTTGGACTTCAGAACTTCAAGACGTTTTCGAAAAATGTAAAGACAGTATTGCTCGCTCCACGCTACTCGTACATCCCAAACTTGAGGCACCACTCGCCCTTGTTACTGATGCGTCTAACTCAGCTGTGGGCGCGGTTTTACAGCAACTGGTTGACAATGAATGGCAACCACTGGCATTCTTTTCAAAGAAATTGAATAAAGCACAGGTCAAATACAGTGCTTACGATAGGGAGTTACTAGCGATTTATGAAAGCATCAAACATTTCCGATTCATGGTAGAAGGAAGACATTTTGTAGTATTTACAGATCACAAACCTTTGACATTTGCCTTTCAAAAAGAGAAACAATGCTCTCCACGTCAATTCAATTACTTCGATTTTATTTCACAATTTACAACCGACATAAAATATATAGAAGGCAAAAATAATGTTTCAGCTGATTTCATGTCGCGCCTGGAAAGCATAGCAAAGCCGCCTGACTTCGAGGACCTCGTCAGAGCCCAGCAGACGGACCAAGAACTGCAGGAAGTACTTCAGTCTTCTTCTTCGTCTTTGAAACTAAAAAGCGTTCCTGTCCCAGGTACAAGTTTATCTTTATTCTGCGACACCTCGCTTTCATCGCCTCGTCCTTTTGTTCCACGGGAGTTGCGTCGGCAGGTGTTCAACTCACTGCATAGCTTATGTCATCCTGGAGCAGCTGCATCTATCAAACTAGTCACTGAGAGGTTTGTCTGGCCCTCAGTTCGCAAAGACTGTAGACTTTGGACAAAAACTTGTGAAGCCTGTCAGAGGAGTAAGATACATCGACATACATCTTCACCACTTGGTAATTTCAAATTACCATCTACTCGATTCGCTTATGTACACATTGATCTAGTGGGTCCACTACCTCCATCGTCAGATTTCCGGTACTGTTTGACTGCGATAGATAGATTTACCCGCTGGCCGGAAGTCACGCCACTAAAGGATATTACTGCGGAAACCGTAGCTAAATCATTTTTTGAAACTTGGATTGCAAGATTTGGCTGCCCACATACGGTTACGACTGATCAAGGTCGTCAATTTAATTCATGCCTATTTAAATCTTTGACAGGTTTGTGTGGAGTCCAGCTACGTCATACGACAGCATATCACCCAGCGTCAAATGGGATGATTGAGCGGTTGCATCGGACGCTAAAAGCTGCAATCATGGCGCACGAAGGAGCTAGATGGACCGAGGCCTTACCACTCGTCCTTCTCGGTATCCGGTCGGCTTGGAAGCCGGATATTCAGAGCTCAGCAGCTGAAATGGTGTACGGTGAGACCCTAAGGATGCCTGGTGAGTTTTTTGACACTCATAAGACCACACATTCGACTGAAACAAACTTCGTTGCACTGCTCAGGGAACACATGGCACGTTTAAAGCCAAGCCCAGCCTCAAGGCATGGGAACAAAGCTGTATTTGTACACGAAGACCTCAAGACAAGCTCTCACATATTTTTACGCAAAGATGCATTACGTGGTGCGTTAGAACCACCTTATACTGGCCCACATAAAGTCATAGATAGAACAGACAAAACAATTGTTATAGAACTATCTAGAAGAGGACCTGTCACTGTTTCAATAGACAGAGCTAAGCCAGCCTACATGCTAGCAGAAAATGAAAAGGAGGCGACACCCAGTCGCATAGTGAAAGATAGCCCCCGCATTACGCGGTCGGGCCGTCGAGTTAAATTTCCTGATTTTTTCCAGGTCCAACATTGATTTTCCAAAGGGGGTGGTGTGGCGCGTTCCCATCACTACGGTCGCACGCGCACATCACTATCCCAAACCAGTTCCGGGCCGCGGGACGCGGGGCGCGAGGCGGCGGGAGCCGTCATTCCGCCGGTCGGCTCGACAGAGCTACGCACCGACCTTTCCGCGCCGGACCTGTGTCGTTTCGCTTTAGCTCGCGCATAACACTCGCGTTTCGCTTTCCTTATCTATCGCTTTTCTATATCTTCGCGTCTATAACTTCTACTCTCTTTATCTAGTTTATATTCAGTAACGATACCTTTAAACGCTTTCTGTACGCCTTCTGCCCTATCGCTTTGTAATAAACGAAGACATTATATTGTGAGTGCGAGTATCATTTCTACGCCGATCTCCTGCAAGAAAGAACCTACCTAGGCCAGGCTAGTTATACTACACTCCATACATGTTCTGTAGATATTTGTCTCGGGTCTGAGTGTTTTCTATGTAAGATAATTATATATGTGTAGTATATCATTCATGTGGTTCCCATCACGTCCCGCATTATTTATTTATTCTTAGGTTTGTTATTAGTCTTTATTAGACCTTACTCATCTTTAGTTGGGCGTTTTTTAAACAAATAGATTTATCTCATTTCAGATCACAAATATTTTACATCCGTCGTGGGTTTTACTACCTATTTTTTGTTAATAATAACAAAACCGACCTAAAACCGATTCAAAAACAAAACTTACAGCCTAAAACAAATTACTTGTATGCAATAAATAAATATGAATATGAATATTTATTTGCCAGTAACTTACAAAATATTTGCATTCACTTATATAAATATGAATATGAATGAAACTCGAAAAATGTTTGCATTCACTGCATTATTTGTAAAACTCTCGCAAAGCCAACACCAGTTTTTCCTTTTGTTAAATAATTTTGATTAAGCTCGACTGTCCACACTGGCCAGCCTGTATGTTTGTTTGTTGTAAGCTTGCATGTTTATTGACTTTATTATTTCCTTCTACATTCGTATTTGCATACAATTTGCAAAGCACCTTTGATATCAAAGGGAGTTTTTTTTATTTACTCTTTGTTTGCTTGAAGCGGAAAACGTTTGCGATATAAAAGCTCCGGTACCATTCATGGACTAATCTGGAGTCAAGTCTTAATTCCTCGTGATACTGCGATGGTATCACACGAAATTACTGACATAGAAAGAAAGAAAGAAAGAGAAAAGAAATAAAATATACACATAAAATATTATTCAATGGAACTTTAATACATAAAAAAGAATGAATAAAAAAACGACAAGGATCGGTATACTACACTCTGATACAGGCAATAAGGCAAGCAGAGTAGGTACACATATACTTATTTGCTTAAAATTCTTATGAATTTGTTACAGATGATCTTGTCAAAACTCCATTCCAGCCACAAATATGAAGGTAAGAACCATACACAAAAAATATGTAACAGCACTACGAACCACCTCCTCTTTTGAAATCCGAAAAACCCGATCCTACTAGACCACCACGGCCTCGAACAATCGTGTAAACACCCATCAGGGTAGAACACTCAACCTCGTACATTCGTGTAAACAAACTGGGTGGGTTGTACGTGAGTTGGATTCAATTGAAAGTGATACGACACCGCAACTAAGTGCTACGCACTCGGCTGGATTTAATGCATTTAGCGCTGATCCGCTACTGATTTTGCATACCTATGCTTTTAATTTTTAGTTTTTCTATTTGTAACCCTAGAGCTATAAATTTACATGGAGACAAAAAAATATTTCGAAGTTTCGAAGAATACATTTAAATTAGGCCAAGCATTACGTTTACCTACGTAATTTTTGGCCTAATTTAAATTTATTCTTTGTGTTTTATTTAAGTGTTCAATTTATTTCATTCCTTAATCTAATTGATTAATTACTTGTATGTTACTTGCCGCTTTTTTAGCTTACGTTACAATAATTTTTCTATCCTTTTTTGGAATGAAAGGTACCCTATGTATCCTTTTCTGTATTCATGACAACCTGTAGGACCTGCAATAGCATCATATGGCCCCAAACTAAAGAGCTTATAGTATGCGAACCACATAATTGATATACTACCTACTTAAATACCTTTTTATTTTTAAATACAAACATATAATACACAGAAAATACCCAGGGCAGAGACAAATATTTGCAGAATACAAACGTTTTTCTCGCGGCGGGAATCAAACCCGCAATCTTCTGCGTCTCAGGCGGACTTTCGCCCGCTGCGCCAAAGAGGTCATCAGTTTATCTTTGCTGAATTTCCCTTTTCGGTAGCTGTTGGTACATAATTAGTAATTACTAATGTGGGATAACTAGGTATAATTAATTGTTCAAATTGTAAACAACAAGACGGTTTGGTTAGTAACCAATTTACATATATTATATCGTATCTCAGTCTTTCTTTATTTTGTAGAAGTGTGTCAATCGTAATAAAATTGCCCTTTTCGGTAACCGTTAGTAATAATATGTAAAAAACTACTCACTGTTCATCCTATTCCTTATTATTCTGGGTGATTCCACCCCCGTTGGATGCCCGCGTCCATCCCCTATAATTGGTGTCCAGACACCCCGGCCAACCCTCAGGCAACCGTAGAATTTCGATACCATGCATGGTACGATAATTAACAAACGTGAAATCACCGGTATTTTGCTATGAAACTCGAGATGGTTATTATTTTTACCTACCAAATTGCAGATAGTAAATAACGGGTAGTTCAACTAATTATAATAATGATTAGATTGATAAATCAAAATATATTTTCTACAAAATTGATGGCTTATTTTTCCTATAAATCAGGTCTCATTTATAATTTGTCTTATAAATCATATCACAATTTATAAATCATAATTACAGTTTGCTAAAAGGTGCAAAGCTAAAAAGTTATATTTTAATTCACGGAAGAGTATGAACACGCATTATACATTAGGTAGCAATGTCTTCCGAAGCATCGTTTCGAGCACGGCCGGGATTCTGGTTTCTGGTTTAAGAACTTTATTCTCTTATGAATTACAGTAATTCACTTTTAAGAGAACTTAAAACTGATATAAGAATTAGAAATAAATGCGTACCTACGCGAGCGTGCTGCCTAACTTACACGAATTTATGTTACATATAATTCCAATAATAAGTACTAACAAAACAAAATGAAAAGAAACTAGCCTGCCAAATATAGTACCTAAGTAAATAGAAAGATAACAGATTAAACTACACAATAAATGAATAAAAGATTGGCACAGATGTGGGTAGATTATAAATAAAAACCACTATTGCCTGCTATTACCACAAAGTTGCACTTAAAAACACTGGGTTACTCTGACTAGATATGGCTCAGGGTTGGAATATTATGAAAACGAAAGTACCTATTACGGTTTTGATTCTTGTTGGAGCAATATTTTGAAAATATTTAATTTTTTGTTTCTTTAATGTCAATAGATAACTTTCAAATGTAATGTTTTTTTTTGCCATAGTTTGTCCTTGGTGGACGTAACACTAGTTTTTTAGCATTTCTTAATCGCATCTTTTGAGGTAACTCGTTTTTTGATTGGAAATTAATATTAGAGTGAATGTCTTTATGTATAATTTTTCGTATGAGCGAAGCAGGTAAAGTATTTATAGGGATTAAACTAATAACTTCCAGATTAGAAGTCCCACTACCCCACTAGGCTACGATGGCTCATCTTTTACTTTATGTTATAAGATATAACCTAACATGAGTATAATCTTACCTTATTATATTCTTACCTTCGGACATTTGTGATAGCAAGACGAGAGAGTAGGTTGGTGATAAAAATCATCACTTATATTCCTCGGTATCGTTATCCATGGCTTAAAAACCTTAGCCGGTCCAAATATATTGATAAGCATCCTTCTACTTGTCTCATTCACATCTTGGTGTACATCTTTCATGGGAAGATCGAAGACATGTGTTGCAGCAAAGAAATTTTCTATACTCTCATTAAAATTATTATAATTTATCATTGAACTATCCACAATAACAATATGCTTATTTTCTGGGAGAACTACATTCGAATTTGAACCGTTTAACTCGGTAACAACATCTTCTTTCAGCTCATCACAAATGTGTATATCTGTTATGGTAAAGGTGACCTCATTTTCACAGTTGTGTTGCCAAAGTTGGCATTTATTATCAAAGATTCTGATCCGGAAGCCTTCTTCATATTTTCTGATACCACACACTTTTGCAGCATCGGTTGGGTAAGAACAGTCAAATTCGGTGCAGTGATCTTTTGTTATTTCTTTTAATTGTAGTTGTTCTGGTTGTTGTTGCTGGCTGGAATTACCGAAGCTATTTTCACAATAATCCATACTAATAACTCCGAATGCTGAAATAAAGTTAAATAAATAAATAATAATAATAAAACCTCGACCAATATCTTCAGCAGGATTACGGCCCGGATAGGTACAGAACTTGGCATGCATTATGAGAAAGATCCTCTCTCTGCAGCTCTAGCCATCGGCCACGTGGCCCACCATTTTGGATATATGTTTACTATGTTTTTTTATATCATTCATGTGTAAAGATTGAAATTTTTTTAAACTAAACTAGTAAAAAATTTATTTTTGATAAGTTTTATTATGCACAAAGTGGTAAAAAAGTATAATAATAATGCTGGTTTAATTAAATAATGATAAGTGCAAAGGAGAATGCCGAAAACCCGTACCAAATTGCGTAAAAACCAAACGTATCCCATAAAAATTATTAAATTTTATAAATTACAGTAACATTACCTTTAGTTTCACACACCGACGGGATTAATAATAATGTAAAAAAATATTTTGTTGATTTGGTTTCCGCCTCACGCCGCCGCCATTGATGTAAAGTGTTACTATGGAAATTACCCTCATTTTTGATTATTTTGACAGTAGAATCGACTAAAAACTTATTGGAATTTTTTTTGACGCACTCATTTTACTCTTGGTACCGAGCGCGATACATCAGACGGCATTCTCTTTTGTACATGGACAAGAATAGGGATGACGAAATAATAATTCTAATTAGTCCGTCAGGTAGATCAACAAAAATATTTTACACGTATTTTTTTATTAATCAAATAAATAAAAATTTACGGAGATAAAGAGCGTCAAAGTTCGCGAGTGGGGGCTCGTGACTTCACGGCTAGGTAAACAGTGTACTAAGCCGTACGTCACGCGGAACTTCAACGCACTATATCTTTGTAATTTTTTGTTTAATTGACAAAAGAAAAAAATACGTGTCCAATATTTTTTGATACTGTAAATTACGGACTAATTAGATTTTTTTAGTAGCTGTTACCTGTAATAATTATTTGCAAATCATCATCATCATCATCAGCCTATAGCAGTACACTGCTGGACATTGACCTCCCCTAATTAGCGCCATTGCGCCTGTTTAGTAGTAAGAACTTGATGAAAAGCCGAAGATCGGGCTCAGAAGTGTATCTTGGAAGAGACGTACTGCGTACGTAGGTTGATGATGATGTATATGATGAAGAACTTAATATAAGTGTTTAACTTTTAATTTGGAATTAAGTGCACCAAACACAGCTATGAAAGAAGCATAGGCAGACCAATCGGTTGGGATCAACCAATGAATGGATGGTTTTAATTAATTTTACCTTACAAAGAGGCCTTTTCAATCAGGCCCCTATCTGGCCTCACATGTGTCGTGTATTGTCCAGCGCCCCCTCCGGTACAGACCACCCTTAACCACCCCTAGTTGAGAATTAATAAACTTGAATTTGTATTCAATAAATTGCAAGCGTAGCCATGTTATCAGATCGCTCACATATTAAACTTTTTTAACTGACTAACCGAACTCTGAACGCAACTTCAAATATTTGAACTTAATAAGTGATGAGCATTGACTGACGTTTCAGTAGGTCTTCAGAACCTTCATAAATCCTTCAAAATATAGACGCTGCAGTATATATTCTTAAAGATATCGATGTGTCAAATGTTTGAGATGTGTTTGAGACGATATTTTGAGACCTATTGGTATTCGGGCGTGGAACGCCCGTGTGCACTGATAAACAAATATCCGTTAAGACTGCTTTTTCGTTTATGTAACCAGATCTGTATCAATACTTGATGATGATGATGATGATGATGATGATGACGAAGATACTCGTAGCAAGAGCCGCGCCTTTGGTAGCTGAATGCGAACTGATTGATTTGTTAATAATTTTAATCAAAGTAAATGTAATTGATTAAACTGGGTCGCACGCTCTGTACCTTTCTACTGATCCAGGAAGATGCACGGTTGCTTTTACCGTACAGTTATATTACTCATGCTCACACTCATTTATTTCACCATATGCAAAAATAAGTCAAAAGCCAAAATTCATTTATTTAGTTGGAACCAGAAGGAACATTATAAATCGACAAGTTTTTTAGGGAGTTTGAACAGTTTCATTCCAAGCTTTTTTGTCATCTAAATAATCAGATATGTTATAATAAGATTTATTATGAACATAGGAGCATTACAGTACACTTGGTTATGTCAATTTTAATTAAAAAATTAAGCACATAATTAATCCAACTTCCTACTAATATAATAATAGAAAATAACTAATTTAAATGCGAAAGTTTGTGAGTATTGATGGATGAATGGATGAATGTTTGTTACTCTTTCACGCAAACACTACTGAACGGATTTGGATGAAACTTGGAATATGTATAGTTTGTGACCTGGATTAACACATAGGCTACTATTTATCCTACGCCATGCGAATCACGGTACCACGCGAGCAAAGCCGCGGGCAGAAGCTAGTAATCAATAAGATCTTAGGATCTTACCTACTTGTATCATGGCCATAAGACAGACAAAACAATAGTAGCCAACAATTTATATCATGTATTACGTCTTCTTAAACAATGATTTAATTGCCTGATAGATGTCAGTTCACACGGACTTTAATAAGTTTTTTTAACCATAGTAATAGTTAGTAGTATTTATATTAAATATATTAACTATTTATTATTTATTTATTATTTAGCCCTGTTTAATATAAATCGGTACAGCCGTTTTGAACAGTTACGCATAGTACTTACTATGAAATATAAATGTATTTAGAGAAAATATTGCAAAAATTATAATGTTGTTTTTGACAACACGTGCAGCTTATTAAGTATATAATTTTATAGGTATAATATGTACTAAATTTGGAATTTTGGGGATTGCTTAATTTTTTTAAATATAACTGTACCTAAATTATGACAATGAATACCTACTCGTATTTACTTTGAAATAATTTTAACGACTTATAGCTGTAATAAGGTAATAATCATTTGGTAATATGTGTACAAATTATAATAATGTTATTATTTGGTATAATTTGTACACATGTTAACACAATAACTATTGTTCAATGATGTTTCATGTCACATCCCTGTTCGTTACATGTTGGGGTTCAAGGCACCCTACCTAAGATGGTTTAGCTATAACACGTCAGACAGACACGCTTCAATCCATCAGATAACGAGATAACGGTTCAATAGTTTGATGGGTATTCAACGCAATGTGACAAAGTAGCTGCTAGTGCTTGTAATAATAATTGGGTTTTTAGCATCTCAATTCTGAGTGTGCTTGAGCGCCGAAATTATTTTTTCTTTTGAAAAGTGTCGTTTTGAAAAACTGACTGTAAGGGCATGCAAGGACTCAACGTTGTGATGAATGGCGCTTAAAAATATAAATTGTATATATAAAAGTTTTTTTTTGCAGTCTTACGATTTGATTTCATATGTAACTTTGAGAAAGGTGTTCTTAATGGGAAATGCAGTCGATTGAGACCAACTGGTTTAAAAAACACATCCGGAAATGTGTTTTTTTTGTTCATAATTTTATAGTTTCCTAAAAACAAATACCTTTTAACTACAAAAGAAAAGGTAACTGCCCTCAATGAGATAAAAAAAAATCATAATCATTGTACGGTCCGCACACCCTGGTATGTAGAATGATAAAATCAGTAAAACTATAAGATAAATTTTAACTGATCTTTTAATTGATAAACTATGATAATTATTATGATATGATATAAATGATATTGAGACGCGCGGTTTGATATAATTCCGATCGCGAACTGAATGATGGCTGGCGTAAAGTGCTAAGTTGGCACTTTACATAGGCAGTGTACGTGCTCGTACATACTCCCGGGCCAGAAAATGAGGATGATAGGATGCTGCTTAAATGATTAGTGAATGACGTGAGTAACAAGGTGATGGAACAATATTTTTGCTTAAATAAATTGTCCAAATTGTCCTTTGATCCTTGATGATTGTCTGTCGTCTATAACGTGCGATCGAACTTATTACGAAAAAGTACGGGGGAGCTAGCTTTATTCGAGAAAACACGCGCACTACGCGAATTGTCCACTACCTGACTACGGACACAGCACTGATTCACTGCACTTTCACTAACACATCTAACCGTAGGAGGCTCGAAACTCGTAGCTCGTAGTTCGATCTCTGCTCCCGCTGCTGGAGAAGGCAGCGCCGCGGCGGGCGCTCCCGGCCGCGCTGCTCGCGCCCGGCGGCGGCGCCACACCGCCGCTGTGATACCGATGACGACGCCCGCAAACAACACCAAGTAGATGACGACATAATGATGGACGTCATGGTACGAAATGCGTTCTGTCAGCACTCCGTCTGACGCGCTTTCTTTCAGCTGTTTTATTTGTCGATCGATCTCCTCAAAATAATGCTGATGATCTGATAGAGACTGATTTTCGACAGTTAAAATTGGTACTGATAGGTTTATGATATTATTGATGGGAGGAATCTCGATTTTGATTACATCGGCTTCCCTTCGCAATGAGTTTGATTGCATTTTATGAGCATAAATCGTAAAAGTACTACTTTTTATAATGCATTCTTTGCTTATAGTCACTATTCCGGACTTATGTAATTGTTCTGCGGTAGTTTGATTCTCGCATATTATACGAATAGAGCAATGACCGCAACAGAAATATAGGTAGGTATTTATGCTATTCAGCTCAGTCCACGAATCCTTGCAGGCTAAGGTATTTGTCTGACATAGTTCGGATAGCTGGCTTTTGACACATAGATTCTCGTCTGATCTCATTTGATAGATAGGCTGTTTTAAAGGACATAAAAGCGAGTCCTTATCAAATTCTATACAATAATGTAGGTCTCTTTCTGAGATAGGTACATACGAGTCCTTTTGCATGTTTACCGCTACGTAATCTGATACTGGTACTAAGCTGATCGTTTTGTTTTTAATTAGCTGTGGGATATAAGTTAAGGATATAAGATAAGTTTGTACAATTCAAAGTTATCTCTGCTGACTAAAGGTATTTTAATCTCAAATATGATAAACTTGTTCGATGCTCTTGCTTTTACGGTGAGAAGGTGATACATCTTTGATAAATCTGACTGAAAATTATTCAAGGGCAATGACATGTCTCTTGATAATAATCCAGTGATAATATTCATCTCGTCTCGTAACTGCTCAGGAGTGAGGAGGTGGAAGTTGAGTTTTCCAGCAATGATAGATGTTTCTCATTATCTTTGATAGTTTGAATATCCCGCTCGTACTGTTCTGTGAATTCTTGGTCGAGTACGCCGAACAATTTATTTGCTAATAACCCGACACCATTGATAAGGCCGCGCGGTAGTCGCGTGCGCTCGCTACGTGTGAACTGCTTACTGAGCAAAATGCTGTTGTAGTGCTCGAGTTCATTAAGCCCGTGATGTAATTGAAGTAGGTTGAGATCACATTGCGCTATCTTTTGTTTAGTTTGACAAATGCCGTCTAAATCATTAATATATTTTTTAAGTAGGTCTGTGCTTTGCCAATACGGATTCATATCGTAGTAGATTATTAAAATCCAGTGATCTCGTTCTAGACGAAGATTGGCGATTCGATCGAAGTAAAATCCTTGGCTGATATTAAGGCTGGATATTTGATATTTGCTATAAACGGGATTTGCTATCATTAATAATAACATGAATAGCATGATAATATAATTGTATAAGCTTGGTTTCTTCGAACGATTTAGCGTAGCTGTTGTTGATATTTTTGTTTGTTTCTGCTGAAACTCGCAGTCTTGCTTGACTGTATCGCTTTCTTTGATAGGTAGCTTTGATATTTTAGTGATTGGTCGCTTAATGACACCATTCTTGGTTTTTAAGCTAACTACGCGAACGTAGTCGTCCTTGCCAGGATGTAAAGTTATGATTCTGCCGAGGGCCCACTTTCCTGAGGGCAGATTTGCGTCGTTAATGATGACGACGTCGTTGATATTTAGGTTTTCTTTTGCTTGACGCCACTTGCTTCGCGCTGATAATTGGCTTAGATACTCTAACTGCCACTTCTTCCATACATCGTCGAAGATTTTTTGAGTGAGTTGCCATCTTGTTCTCAGGTCTCTCTCAGTTTCAATGATAGTTAGAGTGGGACCACTTGCCAAAAAGTGTGCTGGAGTTAGATATTCCAGGTCTTCTGGGTCTTCAGTTAGAGGACATAGCGGTCTTGCATTCAGACACGCTTCTAATTGAGAAAGCAAAGTGGTGTATTCTTCGAAAGTCAACTTCTGCTCGCCGATGACTCTTTTTAAGTGATACTTGAGGCTCTTCACTGCAGCCTCCCAAAGGCCACCAGCGCTAGGCCAACCAGGAGCGTTAAAGTGCCACAGTATTTTCATGTCAGTGATTGCTGTATGAAAGCTCTCGTCTAAAGTTGCTTCGATATCTAAATATTCTCTGTGGAGAATCTTGTTAGCGCCTACGAAGTTGGTGCCATTGTCACTGTATATATGACAGGGAGCTCCTCTCCGAGCGGACATTCTTCGTAAGGCGGCTAAGAAGGCTGACGAGGTTAGGTCGGACACCAGCTCGAGATGCACGGCCTTGGTCACCATGCACACGAATACTGCGATGTATCCCTTCGTTGATTTTATGCCTCGTCCCTTGCTTGATTTGACGTCTACAAATCCGGTGTAGTCGACGCCGGTATGATAAAACGGTCTTGTAGGCCTAGTTCGAGCGACAGGCAGGTCACCCATGATCTGTTCGTGCTTGATAAGGTCGTGTCGTCTGCATGTGACGCATCCACGTAATTGCTTTTTCACTATCTTGTTGCCTCCTACGAGCCAATACTTCTGCCTTAAAAATGCTGATGTTAGCCGAGCCCCACCGTGATAAGAAGCCTTATGGGCTTGATCGATAAGAAGCTCCGCCAAACGACTGGCTCCCAATATGATAATAGGGTGCTTCATATCGAATGATAAGTTCGCATTCCTAAGTCGTCCTCCGACTCGTAGGATTCCATCTTCATCCAGGAATGGAGTAAGCTGTGATATGCTGCTTTTGGAATGTACTTGACCGCTCTCTTTTATGCTTTTAATTTCTTTTATAAAGTCAAATTGCTGGACTTGTTTAATGATAATATTTTCTGACTTCTTTAATTCTGATATTGATAAGTTTGCTTGTTTGGAAATACCTTTGTTGATAAATCGGTACATCCATGATATAATTCGAATAACTTTGCTGATCGTGCTATGATTCGATAGTAACTGATAAATGATTTGGTTGTCTAGATCTTTTTCGGTGACAACGTTAACCTGACGAACTTTTTTCACTTCTTGATCGGTGGTGAATTCGGGCTGTTTGCCTTGTCCATCAAAGTCTGGTAGCCAGGATGGTCCCTGCCACCACAAATCATGTTTCTTCAACTGTGAGGCTGTTAGTCCGCAGCTGGCACAATCCGCCGGGTTCTCCTCCGATTTAACGTAACACCAGCATGCTGATGGCATTGTACTGGTGATATCTCGCACTCTATTTGCGACGAAGGTCTTCCATCTTGTTGGATCTCCGTTAAGCCAGCCCAGGACGATCATAGAGTCGGACCATCCATAAATCTTGATTTCGTAGTTACTCAAGCACTGTTGCACTTTGAGAACTAGTTTTGATAATTAAAGAGCTGCGCTTAATTCCAACCGTGGGAGGGTAATGTTTTTACCACAAGGTACTACCCTTGCCTTGCCGATCAATAGTGTAATATTAGGCTGATTACCTCGTTTGATTTTACTATAAATGACGCACGCGTAAGCTTTTTTCGACGCATCACAAAAGCCATGTAACTCGATGACGTCGCGTTCGTTTGTTGACACCTAGGTACTTGTAATTGATTTATGTTTTTGATATCGTTTTTGATAATTGCCCATTCTGATAAAATGTCCTGGGGCAGTGGGTCATCCCATTTGATTGCTGACAACCACACGTTTTGAAAAATGATTTTTAATTTAGTTGATATAGGTGCAAGCCAACCTAGCGGGTCAAATAATTTTGATATATCTGATAAAAGTGACCGCTTTGTTTCTTGCTCGATGGATGGTTCAATTTTTGAGCTAAACATAAACACATCCTGTTGGTGATTCCAGCTGAGTCCCAATGTTTAGGATGTTTCCAACTGCTTGAAATCGAAACTTTCATGATCATTATGTTTCAGGCTGGTTTCTGATTTGTGAATGTTTGATTTCCACTTTCGTAGATTGAAACCACCTGCTTTAAGTAGACTGATAAGATCATCACGCAATTTGATTGCTTCTTCGATGTGATGAGAGCCATGTACCAAATCATCAATGTAAAACGAGTTCTTAAGGACGTCGGTTGCTGGGCTATGTTGATAGTTTGATCTTTCATCTGATGCCAACTGTCGAAGGGTCATCATTGCTAAAAATGGTGCTGCTTTAGTGCCGTAAGTTACAGTAGTCAGCTCCCAATCTATATAATAATATCTATAATAATAATCTATATGATAATTTCGTGCTCTGAGTCTCGCCAAATTATTTTTTGTAGTTTTTGGTCTTGTTTATTAATCCAAATTTGGCGGAACATCATTTCGATATCTGCAGTGTAGGCGAATTGATACTGTCGCCATTTAATAATAAGTGACTGCAGGTCTTGCTGAAGATTGGGTCCACATTTCATGACGTCATTCAAGCTGTAGCCCGAAGATGTTTTAGCAGAGCCATTGAATACGACTCTAAACTTGGTGGTCGTTGACTCCAACCTTTCTACCCCGGGTTGAGTGAGATAAAAGTCAGGCTTGCCGCTGCGTATAGCGGGAGTCATGTGTCCCATAGACTGATATTCTTTCATAAACGATTTATAGCTTTCTTCCATACGCTGATTTTTTGCGAATTTTCTTTCTAAAGATTTAAACTGTGCGACTGCTCTATTTTTCGATAAACCTAAGTTCTCCTCAAAGTCAGATTTTAGAGGTAAGCGAACCTCATATCGACCGTCTTCTCGTCGAGTGGTGGTGGTTTTGTAGAACTGAACGCAATCTTGATCTTCTAGTGATATATTTGATTCTTCCGCGATGTCTTCTATCTCCCAAAACCGTTGAATTTCTTCCAAATTATTCAGAACTACGTTACATTGCAATGTTCTTGCGTATCCACTCAGAATCCACCCTAAACGCGTGTTTTGCGCAATCGGTGAATTATTATGCTCGCCTCTACAAATTCCTTCTAACAAAATCAAAGAGTAAATATCGGCTCCGAACAGAATGTCCACCGGGCGGCTGATATTGAACTCAGGATCGGCTAAAGTGATATGATCCAGGTACGACCAATCTGGCTTAACAAAAGAATAACTTGGTAAATTTTTGACAAGATTTTTCATGATAAGCACGTCAGTGTGAAACTCAAAATTACGACTGGTTAATACGCATTTGATATTGATAGCTCCTTTGCAGTTAGCGTGCTTAGCGCCTATGCCGGTAACTACGCCTTGACATCTTTGGCGTGGCAACCCTAACAACTGTGCTGCATTTTCGGTGATAAGAGAGGTTTGAGAACCCTGATCTAGAAGTGCGCGCATGCTTATGTAAGAGCCATCTGAAGCCTCTACTCTGATAATAGCTGTTGCTAAGAGAACTTCAGGTATTTCAGTTTGTAAAGGCACGTGCGAGCTACGACCCGCGGCTCTCTGCCCTTGCTTAGGTATGCTGATGTTCGCATTGCTTGAAGTCAACGCCCCGGTCTCGTTGTCATGTTGCGCAAATGCTTCATGCAAAAGTGTATTATGTGCTTGCTTACACTCGCGGCAACGCTTTTCTGAAATACACTCATTTCCATAATGACAATAAAGACAGTTATCGCATAATTTTAGCTTCTCTGCTGTTCTACGTTTCATTGACGGCGTCATTTCGCGGAATTTAATACAATTAAAAATTCCGTGGTTATTCATTTTACATATTGCACATTTATAAAATTTGGATACGTAGACGTTTTTGTCGTTGGCAGGTTGCGAAATGCTACGTCCGGTTGATTGCTTCATGATAGAGTGATTGTTATAAGTTTTTAAGCTATTGCATTGCTTCTATCGAGGGCCTTGAGCGCGGGGACCGAATCCAGAAATTCCGTAACGAAAAAAAACCTCACGCTCCCCACTTTTACTTAATTTTATAATCTGTTACTTGGAAATAGAGTTCATATTCAAACTTTTGTATTCTATTAGTTCTTCGTCGCAACGTCGCAGCGCTAGTGTTCAACACAGTAAAGATAGCTACACATCCATGATTGGCCTCTGACACGAACTGACGTCTGACGTTTCTGTCATCACAATCTTTTCTTTGGAATTTTTATTGCTTTTAGATGTTTATGTGTTTCAATTATAAGTGAAATCGTATAAAATGGGTGCTACTAAATGTAGTGTCCCTACGTGTGAATCAAAAAATGATAGTGGTATCATAATACACTGTTTTCTGCAAACGCCCTTTAAGCAAAGTTTGTGACTTAGTCAAATAAACTCTACATTTTTGAATTCACCTAAAATTAATAAACTAATGGAAAAAAAGTTTGTTCCAAACATTTCGTGCGTAAATTTTACGAAAACAGTCGTCTTTTAGGCATAATTATTGCGCGACCAACTCTGTTTACGGCGGCAAAAATTTGCAGTGGGATTCCAAAAGATAGACAAAGTACTCACTTTAAAAGTACATGGGAATCTACTCAGATTCCCATGTACTTTTAATATACTATTTCAAACATAGTAAAATAAGCATCGTACGAAAAGAATTCATCAATTTCATTCGTTTTTGAATATTCAGAAATTATGTAGGTATAGGGCTGTGTAAAACACCTATCAACTACATTTTATCGACTATCGATGTTTTGACAAACATCTATGGACGAAAGGTGTGTATGCTTATAAGTTATATACCTACTACATACTCGGATTATTAAGCTATTGCATAGCTTCTATCGAGGGCCTTGAGCGCTGGGACCGAATCCAGAAATTCCGTAACGATAAAAAAACCTCACGCTCCCCACTCCGACGGGCACGGAGGTGTGGCTTGAAGGCCGTGCATTGTCTAACGTCGTTTCTTTTCGGCAGTCTTCGACACGGTGTTTGTGTGCGTGCAACTACACGTATTGTACGACTCTACGAAGCTCGCACGAATCGAGACGATCACCACGCTCAAAAAGTGTAACTTGAATTAATATCAAAGAAAAATAAATACTGCATAAATAAAATAAATAAATAATTATAATTGCATAAGTTGATACAAAATGCTATGCAATAGCTTTACCGCGGCAGTCCCCGAGTGCCACACGTCTTTTTTTATTATTTTTATAATTTTGATTTGATTTAGGTTCTGATTTTCTTCGCGATGATTCCATCGTCGTGAAGGTCTTTTCCAAAAATGATAGAAACTCTGTTAGTTTAGGGACCTCCTTGGGCTCTTTTAGCGAAGTTAAATACTCGTTGTGGGTCTCCGTGTCCAGCTTTTGGCACATGAGGTGAATGATAAGCGAGTCCCACGAGTCTATGTTGACTCCTAAGTTCTTTATAGCGTTAAGACTTTCGCGGGTAATGTACTTTTTTGATATGATTTAATGATAATTGCTGGACCACTGGAATATTGAGCATTGAGTCGAAGTGAGAACTCATTATTAGCCTTTTATTATTATACCTATGATTAAGTAAATCCCAGCTGATAGAATAGTTTTCGGATGAAATCAGCAGATACTGGATCAGTCGCTCTGCTTCACCCTTAACTTTCGTTTTCAGAAATTGCATTTTCTGAGCGCTAGACAAGGATGGATTCGCATGAATAGTTTCATTAAAAAGATCTTTAAAACTGGACCATTGGTGATAATTTCCAAAGAAAGTAGGAATTTCTATCTTAGGTGTAGACGTTTCCCTGTGTGATACGGACCACATCTTCTTGTTGATAGATTTGATGATATCGTTGAACTTTTTCTCAGTTACGAAAAAATGCGATTCGTAGTCTGGGTTCTTCTGTCCAGCTTCACTATCCAGCTCCCAATGAAGAGAGTCGATCGTAGTCCAACGGGATTGTATGGTGCGTAACAGGTGATCGAATTCCCATTTTTCTGACATGGTAGCTAAGTCGATATTAGAAATTGTGTGCTCAAATGCCTTAAAGTTGCTGCTTTGTTTGCGCAGCATCTCGTCCGTCTTGCTGTTGGTACCCCGAGCTTGAGACGAGAACTCCTGCGTGGGCGTTTCCGGTAACGCCATAGGGGTTGCTGGTTTGATAATCGCGGCTGATATTTGCTCTTGAGCTGTTAGTAAGTCTTCCATGCTCGACATCTTGATAAATGATGATAAGAGAAGATATATGGAAAGATCTTACTTGATATTTGCTGATACTTGATGTTGGTCGCGAGCTGCTGTACTCCCGTCCTGTGGTATCTGTCGATACCCTGCTGCTGCTGCTGCTGGTAGCAAGTCGGCCTGGCTCGCAGTCCCTGGTCTCTGATGATACCCGTTGATATGATAGGGTGAGCTGTTTGCCCACGATGATGATGATAGTTCCACTTGCCAGTGGATCCTCACTTGCGTCACAGAGTCACGTTTTGCTACGTACACGTTTCACTGAGTCACTCACGAGGTTAATAAATCAGTTTTAAAATTTTAAAAAAAGGATGTACGGTCCGCACACCCTGGTATGTAGAATGATAAAATCAGTAAAACTATAAGATAAATTTTAACTGATCTTTTAATTGATAAACTATGATAATTATTATGATATGATATAAATGATATTGAGACGCGCGGTTTGATATAATTCCGATCACGAACTGAATGATGGCTGGCGTAAAGTGCTAAGTTGGCACTTTACATAGGCAGTGTACGTGCTCGTACAATCATAATACCGACTTACCGAGGATACCGAGGACATTGAGAGGGAACGTAGGGCGTTGGCTGTCAGGTGCAATATGTTGGCCCGAAGATTTACGCGATGCACTGCGGCTGTCAAAATAGTTCTTTTTAAGGCTTTTTGTCAGTCGTTCTATACGTGTACGCTATGGGTAGACTTTACGCAGGTGGCAATCAACGCCCTACGCGTACAATATAACAACGCGTTCCGGATTTTATTGGGGCTGCCAAGGTACTGCAGCGCGTCGGGCATGTTTGCCGATGCTCGCGTTGATGGCTTTCAAGCTATCTTGAGGAAACGAGCAGTCTTGATGCTAAACCGTGTCCGTGCCAGCACCAATGAAATTCTGCACGTCATAGCCGATCGTTTTGATTGTCCGTATTTGCTACATTTAATACGGCTTCACATATAGGGACAAACTTATTTGTTTTATTATTTGACTAAACCTACCTATATTTTGATTTATTTTATCTGATCCATTTTATTATTATGATGATTTTGATTATTTTATTGCCTTTTTTTTTTTTATTAATTTTGATTTTATGTTTTCATTTGATTATTGCCTAATATATTGACGACCTCTGTGGCGCAGTGGGCGAAGGTCTGCCTGTGACGCAGAAGGTGCGGGTTCGATTCCCGCTGCGGGACAAATGTTTGCATGTTCTGCAGATATTTGTCTCGGGTCTGGGTGTTTTCTATGTATGATATGTATGTATTTACAAAAAAAATATGTATCTATGTAGTATATCAATCATGTGGTTCCCATAATACAAGCGCTCTGCTTAGTTTGGGGCTACATGATGCTGTGTGATAACGTCCAGGATTATTTATATGACTGCTCTATGTTTTTAACCTTAATGTTATGTCTCAGTAATGTAAAAAAAAATGTATGGACTCTGTCTGAAATAAAGAATTTATTTATATTTATAATCATAAACACATTCTTTATTGTTTCATGTACGGTACAGTACAAGGTGTTCTTAAATAAAATTTGGTCCGCAACATGAGCCCCGTTAGGGCACTACAATAGTTAGGTTCTTATCAGAATAGTTTAAGCCTAGGTATAAACTATAAAGTTACATATAGTATAATAATAATATTATCTACATACTAAGTTATAATTAGATAATATCACATACTATATTAAGACAGACTAATTTATTACTAAAATAAAATAATATCACAGTTGGTTTAAGACCTTATAAAGAAGTAATGCTTATTTAAAACTATTCCTTATATTCGAAAAATTCCTGCAAATTGTAAAAACAGTTAGCTATTACTACAATCCCCAACCTGTATCTATTAATTGGAGTTTGAAATAATACCGTGATGAGATGTTTATGCTAATGGTACAGTTTGTCCCATAATCCATTCGTGCAGCCGATCGATAGAGCTAGCTTCTGCCCGGGCCGCAGACATCTGAGCTAGATATACGTATGTATCAGTTCCGAGCATTGATATATTAATGGTTCCTGATAACTGACAACAGTATCGGTTTCAATGAGATTCGTCTCATACTAATAAATAAAATTCATATTTACTTTACACTATGTCAATCAATTATAACTTATTGTATAACAACTTGGGGTGGAGCTGGTAAAACTTTACTACTCACAACAGAGAGTGCTCAAAGAGCAATTCTTAAAGTGGCCACTTGTCGTCCTTTCATGTTTCCAACTAGTCTTTTATATGAATCTTGTGGAGTGTTAACAGTTAGGCAGCTATTCATAATAGGTACAGTACTAAAACAAGACTCAGCCCTTCCCTACAGCACTGAGCTTACTAATAAAAGATGGAAAGATGTAGCTTGCCCCAAACAATCAGGTTCATACTCGTTTACATCCAAATTTTATATGTTCCTTGGTCCGCTCCTGTATAATAGACTGAATGCTTTAGCTAATATATATCCCCTTAATTACTACAATTGCAAGAAAATACTTAAGGATGTACTGCAAAAAATGTCCTACGATGATACAGAGATGTTATTAACTGTGCTAAAATAAGTTATAACGCAATCTGTTTAGTTTTATTTTTAGTTAAGTTAAGTTAAATAAGATTTCTCAAATACGCTATTTACAGACTGTTATTTTGATTTAGTTTTAATTCACTATTATAATGTGCATACCTATAACATTTTTGTCGTAACTTAAGTATTAAGTATTAAAATGCAGTTAACCTACTGCATTTATTTTTGTTTTATATTAATTTATTCACATATTTTATTCCTTATGTTCTATTTGTTAGCTCTCTTCGCCTGAAACACAGGATTACCTAGTTCAGGCTCATGTTTTATTATACCTATGTTTAATTAAGATTTCTGTACCTTTTAATATTTTTATGTTATCATTTTAAGAAATTTTGAATAACTTATTTTATTTTTATATTTATTTATTTTTATCATCATCATCATCATCATCAGCCTATAGCAGTCCACTGCTGGACATAGGCCTCCCCTAATCAGCGCCATTGCGCTCTGTTCTGAGCTCGACGCATCCAGCTTCCACCAGCAGCCTTTCGCAAATCGTCACTCCACCTGGCTGGAGGGCGTCCTACACTACGTAATAAATAACATTGATTGCAGGTAACAATGGAAATGTGAACTTATTCTATAGCAACAAGGTAGTTATGTGTACCCCTCACCCCTCAGCCTTAGATTAAGTTTATAATATTGTTTTTGCTTGCATTGGAATGCAACTTCTTAGAATTGTGTCATGCTGATGCAGCCGTCTGGGTGTCGTCCGGCTGCATCCGAACCTCATGTACTGATTCATTATTAAAGCGCCTCCAAATCGGTGTGGACGTAATCACCCTAGTTTTATTTTATTAATTAAGAAAATCAGTTAGCTTTTTAAAAACCCGTAATAACGTTCCCAAATTAAGAGTGGCGCAGCCGGCGCGGATTTTCATCATTTTCACGGGTTTTCCGCGGTTTTTCTGATGTCCAAATCCGTCAGAAATTTTTGCAAGAAAATCTACGAATAACGTAAATCCGCCGAACCAAATAAATTTCTCTTACGGGTAAAGAAAAGCTGAGCATGGGAGTAGCGGTCGGTTGGTGAGTAAAACTTTTCGCCATTCCTTTCCCTAATCCTCCAGTATTTTTCATGGGTTATTAAAACTTTAACTTAAAGTTAATATTTGAGATCAAACTTCTCTCAATATAACGTGTCTGGAATCTTTGTATGTAATTCTACGAAGGTTAACCAATATTCTTAGAATCGAATAACCATAGAGTTAGGAAAAGATAGATGGTACAAATTTTAAAATTCAGATTTGTATCGTAAGTTGTAGAATAGTGTTAGGTAACGATTAATTGATCTTAACATCGATCATTAATTGATTTATTATATAACATATTATATTACAAATTTTCCAATTCAGATTTGTAATGTTAGAAATAGAATAGTGTTAGGTAACGGTTAATTGATCTTAGCATCGATCATTAATTGATTTATTTAAGCATAAACTATATTTTTAAAATATAATTTTTATAACTTTTACAAAAATATTCCTTTTATATTCCTTTATTGTTTGCTTTTATGTGATTTTATTGTGCTGTTTTATTGTGTTACTGTGTAATTTTTGTGTGTTTAATTGTGTAAGTGCAAGTGAAAGTTGCCTTCTCTGAATCGTTCGTAGCTCTACCGTAATAATGACGAAATCAAATCTCGAATTAATTCCTAAGGAAATTGTACAGTTAATTCCTTTGTTCAGTGGTGATAAAAGACAGTTAAGTTTATATTTGCGTAAATGTCAATATGTGATCGATAAATATTGTAGTATTAACGAAGATCAGAACTTGTACGTTTTCAACGTCATTACAAGCAGACTTTCCGAGAATGCAGCTGCGCTCTTATCAGAACGAGAGGATATTGTGACTTGGTCCGCTCTGAAGGAACTGCTAATACAACATTTTGGAGACCCGCGTAGTGAAGCGTGTATTAACATAGAGTTGGAATCTTTAAAAATTAAATCAGGTGAAAGTTATTTGGATTTTTGTAATCGAATTCAAAGTGTGCGATCATTACTAATTTCAAAAGTGAACATGAACGCGGATAGTGATTTGAAAAAGGCAAAATTAATAATTTACGATAATACGGCTCTGAATGTATTTTTATACAACCTTCCGGAAAATATGGTACGGATAGTGCGACTTAAAGCACCCACGACTTTAGAAGCCGCATTGAGTGTCGTGCTCGAAGAAGTCAACTTCTTAGAGCAGTATAATATGAGAAATCGTATTCACGGTAATAGTCAAATATCAGGTTCAAGTTTAAGGCCATTGACAAATAATTCGTCTGGGTTTAAACCCCTATTGCCTAGCAACAATGTGACGCCTAAATTTAACTTTGGTATACCGCAAAATGCGCAAATTAAAATGCCCCAAAATCAAGGGCAAGGTCAGGCACAGAGTTTTGGAGTCCGCCCACACACATTCGGGTACCGACCCCAGTTTGGCCTTCAGCCACAACCGTTTGGCCTTCAGCCACAACAAAGACATGGCGTTCAGTCTCAACAATTTGGTTATAAGCCCACACAACAATTTGGTTATAGACCACAATTGAACCAACAATTTGGTTACAAACCACAATTTGGTTATAAACCAAACTTCGATAATAGGCCGTCCCAATTCGGGTACCGTCCTGCGCAGGAACAAAAACCTCAATTGGAAGTTAGTGATGTCTCCATGAGGACAGCGCCTCTTAGACCACAGCCACAAGTATCACAAACAGGTTTCAAGTTAAACGAACTTACCACGAACATGAAGTTCGATCATGAACACGAACCTAATTATGACGAAAGCTTTTATTATGATTATGAAAGTAATGTTAATGTAGTGAACTATTGCGACGCAAATGAATCTGAAAATTATGAACAAAAACAAGAACAACTGACAGACGTACCTCAGATAATGACATTGCACGAAACTATTTCAGCAGACTTGTCTATTCCAATTAATACTTTGAACTCGGATCATGATAATCAGCCATGGACAGTTGAGGATGTTGATGATGATGAATTACTTGAAAATGATTTAGATGGTGTAGTTCATTTGATTGAAGTAGATCAGAGTCCAGAAACAACAGAGAAACAAACGTTACTTAGTGATACATCTAAAATTAAAGTTTTGAACAAATGTTTGGCAAATGAGATGCAAATGATTAAGGAAAATAATAAATTAAAGAATGGTAAAGCTGAAAATGAAAAAACTATTTTTGCTCAGGATGTTAATAATGTTTTAAATGAATATTTCGCAGATGAAATGGTAGCGATTAAAGAAAAGAATAAAGCAAAGAAACAATGTGAAACTGAAAAACAAGTGTTCAAAGAAAATAAAAATTTTGCTGAGCATATTAATAATGATGATGATGATGATGATGATGATGATATGAATAACGGTAAAACAATACTAAATAAACCGAGTTTTGTCACAACGAAAGTTAAAGGTGAACCTGACTGGAACGTTTTACCTATACAGATTAAAGAAAATAAAACTAAATCGCCATTCAAAGAGAAAAATAAAAAAAAATATGACTTTCCCATAGACTTCCACTAAAAAAAAAAATGATTAAGGTTCTTACAAACTGACTATTGGACTAGAGTTATCTAACGTTATTAAAATAGAATTTATAATGATTATAATTATGTGTTTTTAGAACTTTTATACAATTAATTAACTTAAACTGACTTAACTGACTTAATGCAAAAATATTTATTAAATTCTTAAGCGTAAAAATAATTCATACAGAGTTCAAACGATAAATCATTGAACTAGAGTATGATACCGCCTACTTGTCTCGCATAGGTAACATTTCGATAAACATACATACTTCTGAACTGAGTCATGATCAAACTATTATTTCTAAGAAATTAACTTTAGTCTCTAAAATGTTTGACAGCTTTATTAACGATACAGATTTAATTAATAAGAACACTGTTATTTTGGACAAACGTGTAAAGAAATTAGAAATTATGTTAAGAGATTTAGCTGCAAAACAGAATAATAATGTTATCTATACATACAGCATAGCATTGTTCAATGTTTTTACGAGTAGCTTCCGAACTATCTTTATTAGATTAAGTGAAATCGAAACAGCTCTAGCCTTAAGTAGAGTATCTATATTGCATCAGTCTATTGTGAATTCAACTGAACTTTTGCATCATTTAAAATTGATTTCTAATGTAGAAAGCTTAATTTATTCGCCTAACGAGCAGAACTTGTTAAAATTAGAGGAAACTATTTGTGTAAAATCTTATATTAAGAAAAACCAGATCACGTTTATCATGGAAATTCCTATAACAGACAATGGTACTTATAACTACTTTAAAATGTATTCCTTACCAATCTTCCATCAATCCGAAAATAAAACCTTATCTATTTTCCCTAAATATCCCTACCTTTTGGCGAAAGGTTTGAAATACTTACCGATTGTGAAACCGTGCCGCCCGTTGACAGCTGGCGACCATTTTCTGTGTTCAGCAGACCACAGAGCCTTATACCATGAGCTCACCTGTATGGAACAGCTCATGAACTTCGAAGATGACCCCACTCTTTGTGAGCAGCACCAGGTCCAGATTGAAAAGGTTAAGGTCCAGCGAGTCACAGCTGACAATTGGATTATTTATAGCAGACTGCAATCTACGTTAACCAAGTATTGTGATAACGAGGTCAGTAAGCAGCCTATCTTCGGGACCTTCCTCGTGACTATCGACGAGCCTTGTGATTTGGAGATCAATGGAATTCGTATTCGCCACCGTATCTTAATAGAATCGGACGTTGTAGAGCCAATTCCTCTAATCGCCTTACCGCAGCTACGTGTGAACGCGAGTCTATCAGGTGCACGCGCACTCAACATGAACGGTGTAAGCTTAGATGAAGTGAAATACATGGCGTATTCTCTAAAGCATAGTGCGGTGATTGAAAGTGCTTTGAATGAAAAGAAAGACTTTAGCGTCAGTGACAATTTAGGATACGCGACTTTAGGATTAGTTATTTTAGGATTTTTACTGTTCTTATTTTATGTGTTTCGGCAAAAATTGTTAAAAATTGTTTATTTTAAGAAAAATTATCGGCAACAATCTCAAATCGATTCACCCGATAATTTTCCTCTTAGGGATGGAGGAGTTATGTGTACCCCTCACCCCTCAGCCTTAGATTAAGTTTATAATATTGTTTTTGCTTGCATTGGAATGCAACTTCTTAGAATTGTGTCATGCTGATGCAGCCGTCTGGGTGTCGTCCGGCTGCATCCGAACCTCATGTACTGATTCATTATTAAAGCGCCTCCAAATCGGTGTGGACGTAATCACCCTAGTTTTATTTTATTAATTAAGAAAATCAGTTAGCTTTTTAAAAACCCGTAATAACGTTCCCAAATTAAGAGTAGGTTGCTCAAACAGAGGTTGTCAAACAAAGCATTTATTATTTGACAACCTCTTAAATAGTATGCAGGAAATCTTCAACAGTGCTACTAATAATTCTACCTTAATTTAAAAGTTTCCTGGGTATCTACTGTTGCAATTAACACATTTATGGTAATAAATGGGGTGAAGAGCATATTTTCCTCTCCGTAAGGCTGTAACACAGTTTTCAACTAACATGGGAGGTAATTACTATAAACCACTATTACATTACTATAAGACTGCGCTCTTTTTGCCCTTGTATGGTTAACTTTGCTTAAGTAGCTTTTAGAAATAGCACAAATAATATAAATAAATGAATTTATCTTATCTTACATCTGAGACGCGGTACATACCGTACAACGTTGCATCATTAGAACAATAATTATACTTGATATTTAGGCGAAATCGTGGAAATTACCACCGTAACCATTGAAATAAAATAATGAATGATGATGTATTGCTACTGGGGCTTTTAATTATTTAATTAAAATCTTTTTACCCAAACTCGTTTCAACTTTGCATCCATACTTCAGTAATTCACATTCGCTTTCGAATATCCTGAGGCGGAAGCCTTCACCTTCTTGTCGTATACCACAGATGGCGGTAGTTTCACTACATTGGAGATTTTCACAAAAATCTCTCTTTTCTTCGATTTTAGAAGCAAATGGTTTTGCTTCACACAAAAATAATAGTAAAACTATCAAAATCATGACTTAAAACGGCAAAAAAACAACAAAACTGTTTCAAATATCAACAATTATGAGTGCAATTATAAAACTGAACATTAATTAGTAGGTAAGTACTTAAAAGAACTTAATAGCATCGGCCGTAAAAAATAATTTCCAAGAGTTAGTATTTTGAGTCTATCGCGAAATATTTCCACTAGGCCAAAAATGTCTTTAGTCGTAAATGATAGAGATATCTCAAAGCTATGTTTTTTGTCAACATTTAAGTATCTAACACGTTTCTAAGGCAGGTACTTAAGCGTATAAAGGTAAGATAAATTTATTTTACACAAACGTTATTTAGTTACATAGTTCATAATTTTGTTAAGTATTTCTATAAGATGCTTATGCAAAGTTAACCATTGATATAGATATGGAAAATGTTTTTTTAGTTTGTTTGTTATTAAATTATCATTAAATCTACTCAGGCCTGATTAGTATTTGAAGGAAGTTCAGTAAAATATTTCAGCCTGTAATAGAAGAAGAAATCAGTGGATATGGCCAAAAAATTAAGACCAATATGTTTGACGTGAAAAGTTCAATGTCGTATCTCAAGTTTTTTGAGCCTAATACCTCACAGTGTATCTACACACTATAGAATACTTTGAACCTATCAAACGTAAAATGTCTGTGCTTAGTATATTCAGGGTAATAAGACTGATATCGTCAGAAGTAAATTGAACCCCACTTATGTAAGAAGAACCGTTCCTAGCTTAATAATAATTAATTTGTACTTTCTAGGACTATTACGAATATCTTATTATATGCAAACTAGACTGAAATAACTGTCCGAGTGTGAAAATCATATCTTAGTACACTTGCGTTAACTATATCTTCGTATGGAAAAGGAACAGCGCTCCTAGCGGGCAGTTTGTAAAACACAAAAAAATTTAGTTAACGCAAATTTTGTACGATGGTATTATTTTCACACTGAGATCACAGATGGGCCAAGTGTCATAGAAAGCAGAAGTGCCTACGCCGTAGCAAATGCGCCTACGCAAAGCGTAAGTACCTACGCCGTTGCCTATTCGTCTAATCAGCCCCCATAGCGTAGGCGCCTACGGCGTAGCAAATTCATCTAAGGATTACGGCTCTAATTTTACGTAATTCTTAATGTATAAATTCTTTACTGAAACCCAATAATATATTCGGCAAAATTTAACTAGTTTCAATAATACATTTTAACTAGACTGAATCAAAATTAATTAAAACACAGTATTAAATAATTTCATCGTATTTTAAATATTTGACTTCGTCACGCTTCAGTTTGAATCCTTGTTATTCTTGTTACGGTAGTGATATATAACATTATTGGCTAATATAATGTAGATTAGGCCTTTGCCTTCAATTTATGATGAGTAACTTTTTAGGCCTATAAGAAAAAAAATGCAGTATACTCGATCAAAGATGATTGTGCTATTTTTTTCTTTGACCATCCTTTAGTGAGTACATTTTTAAGAAAACCTAACAAATAGTAATTTTAGTCTATCTTACCGAAGTCAAATTGTAGGCAGTTGCATTAAACACTAGTTGCACTCGGGTGTGCTCAAATACCTATTGCGCAGCCAGCGGTCTTTTTACATGACGCGACCTGTGCTATTATTATACTAATTTTTCAGATTGCGAGCCACTTGTGGTAGATATAGATACAATATGTTTAAGTAGAGAATGCTAGACCCGTCCCATGCGCAATGTGACTGTGGTACTTCGTCCCAATCTATATATATCGCAACTTCTGGATTGCCCCACTTGCCCCAGTACTTGTACAAGAGCCGACCGCAATATTGCTTCGGACGCCGCAATAGCGGTGGCAACTTGGTTGAAACAAATCTAACTAATATTATGAAAGAACATTGACTGGAAAGAAGAAGATTCTACTTTATTTTACCTACTATTCTAATATTATTTTATGTATTATCACCACTTATGGATATAGGCCTCCCTTATAAAAAAGGGTATATGCCCATAATCCCCACGCTGGGCATGCGGTTTGGGGATCGCAGAGCACAGCTTCTCGCGCCACCGACGCTGCTACCAGTCAGTAGCAAGGGAATTTAGCTGTTTCAATGTAAGGCTCCGCTAAAAATTATATAGTTGAATAAATTGTATGGTACCTAATTAGAATGAATCTGTAGACCACCGACATTTAAATAACAATAAATAAATACAGATGTTTTTATAATAACTACATTTTGTAATGTTTTGAATTTCAAATAAACTTGACTTTGAACGTGAAACAGGAGTTTTCAATTGGAATACAGTTAGCAAAAACCAACTACAAATAAATGTGTGCCGCAAGATTTCAGCCGTAGCGTAGGCCTACACTGTAACTTAAGCGCTTTCGTTTAAGTAGAGATACTGCTAAGGTGATAGTTAGCACTTAATAAGATAGGATAGCACTTAGATAAGATAGAAGAGAAGCTGATTACAGATAACTGGGTTGACTAATGTTATAATTGTTTCAATTTCAATTTCAATTAAACTAATTTTATAGGTTATGGTTAGCACTGAACATGACGTAACGATGGTCCGAGTGTAAAAATCATACCCTAATACACTTGCGTTAATAATATTTTCAATACTTTCAGTAACACGCCCCTAGCGGGTATTTTGCAAAACATACAAAAATGTAGTGAACATACAAAGATGTAGTAACAGCGCCCCTAGCGGGCAGTTTGCAAAACATACAAATTTTGTAGTATGGTATAATTTGTGAACTCATACCACAGTTGGGCTTTTTATTGTTCCATCTTCGAGTGTCATAAAAAAAGTAGAATTACCTACGCCGTTGCACATGCGCCTGCACAGTGCACATAACACAGGTGCCTACGTCGTAGCATATTCATCTATCCAGTACCTACCCATAGCAATAAGCGCCTACGACGCACATTCATCTACCGATAATCGCTAAGCCAAGTCTAATGTATAGTCTTAACTGAAGTGCAATAAATTATTATGCAAAATTTAACTAAGTAAGGTTTTTATAAAAAAAAATAATCAGGCTTGATTTGAAAATTAAATGAATACTCTTTTATATAACTTTAATACATTTTATGTCTTTTGTCGTTGTAAAGCGTCACTTTGAATATTTGTTATTTTGGTAACGATTGTGTTATATAACATTATTGGGTAAAATAAGGTAGATAAGGCCTTCGCCTTCAATTTATAATACGTAACTTTTTAGGCCTATAAGAAAAAAAATGCAGTAGACTCATTTAAATATGATTTAGCTTTTTTCGTACCTACATTTTATATAAGTAAGTATAATATGTATCTATATACTTTCTATGTAAATATATGACATTATCATTATCATCATCAGCCTATAGCAGTCTACTGCTGGACATAGGCATCCCCAATGAGCGCCATTATGCGCCCTGTCCTGAGCTGGACGCATCCAGCTTCTACCAGCAGCCTTTCGCAAATCTTCACTCTACCTGGCCGGAGGGCGTCTTCACAGGGCATCCTACACTACATTTGCTGAGCCGCGGTCCCCACTCAAGAACTCGTTTACCCCAACGGTTAACGGTTCTTCGTCAGATATGAATAATGATAAATCAAGCTCTGCTTAGTTTAGGGCTAGATGATGTGGAGTGCTTATGTCCAGCTTTATAGCTTTTATTTTATTTTATTTTATTTACAAATATTTATTATAATCTACCATACCTTGTTAGATAAGTAACTTTAATCATCAAAATAATATAAATTATTATAAGAAAATAAATGCCCTAGACTCAATCAAAGATGATTAGTAGTAGGTAAGTGCTGGTTTTTCTTTATACCTCCTTTAGTGAGTAAATTTATAAGAAATTCTTAACAATAAAGTACCTTCTACTTTACAAATGGTAGGCAGTTGCGTTAAACATTAGTAGTAATATTACCATACTTTCTTTGTGAATACCTTCTACAATGGAGAATCTGATATTTTAGTTAATTAAATAAGGTACCTTAGATTTTTTACTAAAAAGGTTGACTATTTAACTACATTTATTTTAAAGATATTTATAGAATATAATCAACTGTAACTAAAAAGTTTATTTCCGGTATTTTTCAGTAGTAACAATGTACTAACTGTATAAGCCAATCGATATCAAAACGAATCACTGCGTGAATCATATTTCATTAATATTTATCAGTTCAAAATTCCCAAACAAAATACTTAGGGACGGAGTATTTTCTTAATTAAGAAGTACTATTTACATTGCCATCTATTGTCGAATAGATGTACCAGTTTTCTAACATGACAGCGTCATCTTGTGTGGAGTAGTTAGTTGGACGACTGTTCAAAGTTAATCGACAGATGGCGCTGTTAATAATCATATAAGTATTTTTTTGTAGTAATTTTTTCATGCTAGTAAAGACCAATGAATATCAAAATTAATCCCAGCATGATAACTTGGATATTTTCTATAACACTTTCAAGTTCCCGATTAGAATACTTACAGACGGAGTAGGTATTTCATAATGGAGAAGATAACAAGGTTACAATATCACATTTTTACGTACGTAGAATCAAAGTCTAGACCGTACACATTATTCTAGTTTTTATTTCACATCGATCGGTGCAATATTACCGAAGTTATAAGTGTCGGAAGTTTACGTGGGTTTTTTAAATCTCGTCAGTGATCGCGAGTAGCGCGTGACGTCATCGCTCGGCGCGGCGGGCGTCCGTAGTACATTTCGCTGCTAAGTTGTTTGCTCTCGTGCGCTCTGGTTATTTTTATTAATTTAAAATAATGCTGATTGATTGAGTATATTGTGTTCATTATTGGTTATTATTATAAATTAAACTAAAATGGAAGAAGGATTTCAAAAAGACCAATGTAACAACCTTCCCATAGTTCACGGTCTGATGGTGGCAGAATGTTTTTTAAAAAAATAAAGAGATCATTAACCTTGGAATGGTTCAATAAACTGCGAGTCGCGTACCCTACATACGACATACCTACTACATGTATCGGGGAGCCCCCCTTAATTAATTTTAATTTAATTTAATAATTAATTTTTTAAGTATCTAAATATAAAAACAAAATATTCTGTGAATATTTCAAGGGTTACCTGTTGCCGTTATTACAATCGAGCAAAAAAACGGCAAAAAAGTGGCAACAGAAATACATCACCGGTGAAAATTTCGACTGTCTAACTATCGCGGTTCTTGAGATACAGCCTGGTGACATATAGACGGACATACAGACGGACAGCGAAGTCTTAATACCTAATAGGGTTTCCTTTTTTACCCTTTGGGTACGGAACCCTAAAAAGCATTTTACTAGCATTAACAAAGTACCCACCTAGTCTACCTACTAGGTCCTTAGTTAGTGTTTCACATTGCAAGGTTAAGTACCTACTACTTAGTTAGTATTTCAGATGGTATTTGAATAATTACATCGAAATGATCCTCAAAACAATATACTGTCGTTTTTGGCCCTAACGGGGGCTCTTCACATCGCATTTATCAATTTTATTCTGATTTTTGGATCCTTAGGAACGTAAAAAAACAACTTTTCGGGTTTTTTGTGGCCTTATTTTTACACTGAGGCACGACACAGTATTTATTAGATGGACTCAAGTTGTTTTTATTGTGTCTTATTTAAAATAAACAAAGTAGTTCCGCGCGCGACGACCACATTGGGGTAAATGCTTCGAATCCCCGAGTCACTCGCGCGGAGGCAGGATCCGTGACGTCATCAACGATATCGCGCTCGGTCCGCGGCTTAGACCGAAAATGTTAACTTTGCACTTTGATATCTCGGTCAGTTTAAGAGATAAAAAAATAATAAAAACACAGTTGTTCTCGTAATTTTTTGTAGATTGTTTTGGCATATATAACAAAAAATGGTTTTCTTCTTCATTATGAAATACTCCTGACACTGCCATCTAGTTTTTGTCGACAGAATACCTTATGTCGTCTGCTAAGAAGCATAAAGTAAATAAGTTTACTATTTTAATCAATAGAGTGCGTTGTTAGTAATCACTTTTTTTATTTCTTAGCCCAATTTGGGCAGGCAAAAGTCTTTTGACCATACTTCCCAGTTTTCCGATTTATTTTGTAAATAAAATAGTACGTACACCATTTCTAAGTATTCCATTTCTTCCGTGCTTTAGACAACTCTTCAGTCATATCATAATCTATAAAAATTATGGCGGCTAAACTTTACTAATACTAAGTCAATTTATGGCGGCTATAACAAAACAATCAGCAAAAAAATCATCTGAGAAATATAGTTTAATACTTTTATTTCATTTGACTACACTTGTGTCTTTTTACTTGACGCAACATAAATCAGAACAACAATAGAAAATAAAATAAAACAAAATAAACAATGTTGTTCTAGATGAAAAAAATCCCGCCTTTACATTTTAAACCGACTTCAAAAAAAGGAGAAGGTTCTCAATTCGGTTTTTTTTTTATGTTTGTTAGCTCATAACTCTGTCATTTATGAACCGATTTGGAAAATTCTTTTTTCGTTGGAAAGGGTATACTTCCCAATTGGTCCCATATAAATTTTAAGAAAAAATATCAACACTAAGGGTGAGAAAATTGGGAATTAACCTTTTTTGGGCTCGAATTTTATTATTGTTTTATGTTTCTTACCTCATATCTCCGTCATTTATGAACTGATTTAAAAAACTTTTCGTTTTTTGTATAGGGTATACTTTTTAGTTGGTCTCTTAAAAATTTGAAGAAAAAATACCAACTCTAAAGTTAAAAAAACAGGGACTAAGTTCTTATGGGCTCGAATTTTATTCATGTTTTATGTTTATTATCTCATAACTCCGTCATATAAAAACCAATTTGGAAAATTCTTTTTCGTTGTTTTTCGGGGGTAAGACAATAGGGAATAAAATTTCTATGGGCTCGAATTTTATTTAAAGTTTTAGTAATCGTCTTAAAGTCAGATTCACTAAAACTTCGGAAATAAACAATATTTTTTTTAAATTATTGTTTATTTCCGAAGCTGCTAAATCACACAATGTCATTTACCCTAATACCAGGGACTGAAAACGTTACGGTATAAAGGTATCAGTACCGTAAAAACGTAAGGATACCATTATCCGATAGAGGTTGGGCTATACCGTTATTTTACCGGTATAGAATTACGGTACCGAAAAAATATTAAGTCGAGCCGGTAAGGATGCAAGCGGGGTGGTGACGGTGGCTGGCGGGACGCGAGGGGGAGGCTCGCTTGGGGGCGCGCCGATCACCGAATGCTGTGCTGACAGGAGTTATTCTTTAGGTTTTCGTATTCATTCTGTTACGCACGCGCTCACGCACGCACATTACTTAGTTACTACCTGCTTTCATTTTTATACCTTCTATCTAACCTACTAGAAAATATTGCTACGTATTTTATTGCTTGTTACCTACGTAATAAAGGGAAGAAAAAAAAATACAACCGAATTGAGAACCTCCTTCTTTTTTTGAAGTCGGTTAAAAAAGAGGAAGTTCATCCCCAAAAAATAAAACTTAAAAACAGTTCATTTCATGTGTTGTCGCTTCAATGCTTAAATTCGTTGTATTTTTTTATGTGTTCGTTTTCGTTTATAAATAAGGCTACGCATACTTTTCACAATATTGTCCAATTATAAACACAAAATTATAGAAATTTGATTAGTAGTTTCAGATAAAAATACAAAAATGTATGTATTGAGAAGACATTTTCTCGAAATTCTCCATAAAAAACGCCAATTTCCTAAGTAAGGAACTAATACTAAATGTTTATTATTATAGAAATATGTTTAAATTATTATGTTCCGCCTTAAATGTGATTACGACAATTTCTAGCTATGGAAAGATACCAAAATTAGTAATAAGCTAGCTTGAGTTAATTGATCTTTTTAGTATGTTAAATTTATGAGATGCCTACCTAATTGAAAATTTGGTTTAATTCATATAAGTATTTACTAAACTATGCATGGTTTTTTATTATTACTGATGTACTATTATTAATGTTTACAAGGTGGATATATTACTTTTATTTCACTGTCCATTTTATGTTGTCCTTTGAAAGATTCTACAATCTTTAACATGTGCCTGTATGCCATATTCCACATGCATGGTCGTACAAATTGTAGCTCACTGGGCCAGCCAACTGGCCAACTGGCCAATGCTGCCAGCATTTGACAGAAATGGTAGCTCCCTTTATCAATTTCATTTTCTTTGATACAATCAGTAGGTACATTTAGAATCATATTCAGTTTCTGGTTTTTCTTCTTCGGCATTATTATAGGACTCTAGTTAATAATAAAATTAGTAAAAATTAGTAAATAATAAAATAGTATTACTACTCGCCCATAAATGACAGAAAGAGTCATAACCGTATTCTAATTATTAAATAAACTTTTTTTTAAAGAGCTTTAAGGCAATTTAAGTAAACACGTGAGTTGAAAAGACACATATATTTTATCAATAATTTATATAAACAATTAATTTTCTTGGTCTAACACAAACCAAACATTCATTGGCTTAGTGTTGCTTAACAACGTCATCTTTTGTCAAGTAGCTTTAGTGTTGCTATGTCGATAAAACAGTTTAGTTGTTGTTAAGCTGGACAGCATCGAGTTATTATAAATAGAGGCAGAAACGTGGAAAAAGAGTATCTGCACCAAAACTTACTTACTTACTTAGAGTTAAGGTCTAAATTAGTGCAAATTTGTCATTTTGAAGTTGATTTATGTCAAATACGCTTGGACGATTTTTGTCAGTTTTCACTTGAAGACTGTGACTCTATAGTAGTAGTATATACTAACTCGATGTCTGATGGCCCTAGTTGCCAAAACAATAGTAATACTACTCGCCAATAGATGTCAGGAAGAGTCATTTTCGTATGCTGATGATATTGTAGCAGCCTTTTTTTTGGATAAAACAACATTTTCTATTAATAAAACCCAGCTAGATCGACTTATCGCCCCCAAAACCCCCTACATACAAAATTTTATGAAAATCGTTGGAGCCGTTTCCGAGACCCAGATTATATATATACATATATACAAGAATTGCTCGTTTAAAGGTATTAGATATGCAACTTTATTTTGCAATACAAGCCGACATTGCCGAGTATAACCCTTGAAGATTCAGCAACTGATTGCTGAGGAGTTTTATTCGTACACGCGAAGCATATTGCGGTTAGATTGAGGAGACAGCAGTGGCAGCTACAGGACGAGGCGGGGGGAGGTGAGCGAGGGAAATAAGATGCACCTAAACATCAGAGCAAAGACGATATACGGCAATATTGCAGTGAAGTCAAAGCTGGATAAATAATTTTCAATGTAGCCGACTAGACATTAAATACTTGCGACTATTCTGAAATATATTTCAGTAGGGCGATTGCTGCAAAATTGCCGGGCTACAATATTGCAAATAATGCACTTTGTGAGAGATTTAATCGGCAGTTTGGTGGCTATACCATTGAAGCAAGAAATTGACAAAATTGCCCGTTTACGAGCATCTGTAAACAAAAACTAAACTGCTTTGCCGACACCGCAACACTAAAAGCTACTTGACAATAGATGTCGTTTTTAAGCAGCACTAAACCAAAGAGTGTTTGGTTTAGAAGGTTTTATAGGTACATGAAAAGGAGGTTTGACGGCAAAACGCTGTATAACAGAGGTTTTAGAAACTCACGTGATACTTTATATGGGATTAATAGGGGAAAATTCAACTCTAATGCAAGATAATGGCCGAACTCACGCCACTCCACAAGTTCGACCATATTGCGAAGAGATTAAAACGCACCGTGAATTGGCCAGCACGCAGCCCGGATCTTATGAAGTATTAAGCCTGCAATACATGTTGGTGGAGCCTTGCCGAGCGAAGGCCAATACACCAACGTATAGATAGCATATTACCCTTGCCTTGCCATTGTTCGGTGTCGCTCGCCTAGCTGGCCAAGTAAAGGCAACCGCCAACGTGTATAGAGTTCATTTGGCGTGTAGGTATTGTCACAACTCGCAGTCGCTCGACCAGTCGTCTCACTTCGGAGCAGTGACGGTTTTTCTGCACAAATCAAAGGCTCTCGTATGCACCTGGCCAATTGCACAACGTGTGGGCAGCTTTCTTGGGGCAAGTCCACAAAACTCGTCTACATTGACCGTTTGCAATAGTTTGCATAGACTTGCCGAACGTCTAGACGGTAGCTCTTTTCATGTATCAATTTGCCTACGCTCGCATTGGCCTAAACTCGATCAAAATGTAAGTAAAGCGGGCTTTAAGTAACTGCTTAGTCAATGGAAATTATGAAGGAATGAAGGACAGAGCAATACTCGCGCCTCATAACAAAGATGTTGAAAAAAATTAATTATTATATAGTTGCCAAACTTCTACTATAGTAAGTATAGTAAATACAAAATCTACTAAACTCAATGAAAGATCCACCTGAAGGAGCAGTCAAAGTAACAACAAAATTTCTCAATAGTGTCAACATTTTAGACTTGCCATCACACGAACTAAAATTGAAAAAAAATCGTTGATAATGTTGTCGCATAATTTAGACGTATCAGAAGGACTATGAAATGGTGTAATAGTAGATTGTTTTACAAGGGACTAAACCATCCCATTATATACGAGGTTGTTATACTCCCGAGCGTAGCGAGGGAGGATGACAAGACCGAGTTATAATGGGTGGTTTTGGCCCGAGTAAAACACTCTACTTTTCACTTCGATTGCGAGAAAATAAAACAATTCAAAATGAGACAATTTTCAGTATTTAACCCGCAACGAGACAGTTCGCATTCTACCGTGAAGGGAAGAATCAACCTTCATAAAACATCACCAAGACGGTTCTATTTTCAAAAAAAAAGATTGACGGAGCACCAAGAAGTCGAGTTTTTATGTAAGAGAACGAATGCTTTGTACGGGCTGATGATTTTAGACAAAAATTAAAAAGAAAAAATTCTTTTTAGCCCGAGGTATTAAACTCGAGTTTTAGGCCCGCTAAGCTACACTATTATGATACACTTTTTGAGCAAGAGAAGTGATAAACTTATTGTAACAAGTCTGTGCAATCACATAATATAGGCAGAAATTGTTATTGGTAAACAATCTGGCAAAGAAGTATATATACTAAGGGTAACCCTTGACTCATCAAAAGGACAATTGAGATGCACTATTCAGCGTCAAAAATTTCCCGTTAGATCTGCATTTGCCATGACTGTCCACAAATCCTAAGGGCAAACATTGGAATTTGTTGGGGTTGAAGTAAAGTGTAGTGGTCCAATCTAAACGTAGCATTTTCTAACAAATCCCAAGGGCAAACATTCGAATTTGTTGAGGTTGACTTAAACTCCAGTCCAGTCTTTATGCATGGCAAAAAGCCAAAAGTAGTCATGGCAAAAGTCTACCTTCCAAATGAAAATCCTCGACAAACCCACAATATAGTATGGTAGGAAGTACTAGGATTTCATAATTAATATGATAAAAATATACTTACTAAATTGATTGATTAACTGTTAAATGTTACTGTTAACTATTAAAATGTTAAACTAACTGCACTTGTGATTTTTTATTGAGTAACCAGTTCATATTTTCTTATTAATGTGTCGGTAAGATGGAAAAAAAAAATCATATTTTATCAATAAGTATTTCGTGTTATATTTTACAAAAACACGGTTTAAAAAAAACCGAGCAAAGCTCAGTCGTCCAGGTACTGTAAACTGAAACTAGCCAAGGACGACAGAAGACGCGGTTATATAAAAGAATACCTTTATCCTTGGGGATTAGGTAGCGCTACCTCTTTATACCGGTTCGTATTTCAATACCTGATTTTTCGGTACCGTAATTTTTTTAGCTATTGAAATATTTAGGTATCCGGAATATAAAGGTATGACGTCATACCGATAAATAAAGGTATCTTAATTTTTCGGTTATTCAGTCCCTGCCTAATACCCTTCACCCTAGTTATATTATGATTAGTATGTATGTAGAGGTTTCGAGCAAAATAAAATAAACAATAATTTAAAATAAAAAAACCGACTTCAAAACATTTATTGAAAAAACTGTAAAACTAAAAAGTTAAAAATAATTGCTTATTTTTTGGTTCATCCACCTTTTTTCTTTATATTTATCCCTTACGATCTATGCGTTTACCACATAGGTAGATCTAGATACCTACCTGTTAGTTTTGGAGTCGGTGTCAGCCAAGGCACGCTAAGGTAGGTAACTATTCCGTGGGCGGCGCAGGAGGGCATGTTCGAGGTGGGAGAGGTGTAGTTGCTATAATGTCTTACTTGAAAGCTGACTCCGACTCCAAAACTATTTTTAGCAATTATTTTTAACTTTTTAGTTTAACAGTTTTTTCAATAAATGTTTTTGAAGTCGTTTATTTTTATTTTAAATTATTGTTTATTTTATTTTGCTCGAAACCTCTACATACATACTAATCATAATATAACTAGGGTGAAGGGTATTAGAGTAAATGACATTGTGTGATTTAGCATCTCTGTATAGTATCATGTCTGAGGCCTGCAGTCAACGAGTCTACGTGTTTTATATAAAATTATCGTAATCTGATCGATCTTTTGGGCACCTGTTTAGAAAAAAAACATTTTTGGGTGAGCTAATTTTAACTAGGTGCTTATAGGTACCTAGTAATCCTCATTGTGGACTACTTTTCGAAACAAATGGACCTTCATGAAAGAGATACGAACATTAAGAATATTCTGCGCCACGTTTAGTATTAGGTAAACTAATTTGACACACCGATAAAAAATTGGGTTTCTTCATCGAGATAATTTTAAAGAACACTATAGAGTGACAGTCTTCAAGTAAAAGGACAATGCTGATAACCCGTACCAATTGCGTCAAAATCAAACGTATACCTTAAATTGCCTTTATTTTATAAATAACATTAACATTTTCTTTAGTTTTACACACCGACGGGTTATATATGACGTAAAAAAAATTTCATTGATTTGGTTTCCGCCTCACGATGCCCCATTACAATGCAACAGCAACTTTATTTATTTTATTTTGAATACAGTAAAATCGACTTAAAACTTTTTTGAGATTTTTACACTTTATATAATCAAAGAGGTTGATCAGAAACTTTTTTGTGGTATTACTACAAATCTATCTCCTATCTTTATGTATTTTTATATATTTTTTTGTATTTACTATATGTAGACAAAACATGTGTGACAAGCTGTGTTAATTTCAAAGCTCCACATGCTGTATTTTCGACAGAAAATTGGTCTAAAAGTCTTCTGGGGTGTATCGTCGCCTTAACATGCTAGTGATGGGGTGGTCCTCATCAGTTTCAGTTTCATTCGAACACTAGGTCACTTTCGACTATTCCCATGAATGTTATTTGGAGGGTTAATTGTTTAAGTATTTAGGGATACTTTATATAAATGAATGGTGACAACAAAACATTTTTTATCCATTCAATAATATATATTAAATAATATCATTTCTCTGTGGTTTCACTTTTCTAAACAAAGCCAATTTACATTCAACGATTTTTGTGAAGTCAAAAGTCATTGTCATTGCAACTTTGACATTTAAAAAAATCTTGTTCACAATCTGGCTTGTTTGGGACTGGTCACTATTACTTTACATAATCTATGGGACTGGTCGACCAATTACACGGGCCATCCTTTAATAATGGCTGGGATGTTGTCTAGGGATGTGCTTTTTTTGTGCCGATCCGCGGATCGGATCGCATGCATTTGATCCGATTTTCAAAAGATCGATCAGAAAAATCGTATTGAAAATAAACATTTATTACATTTACACAAATACATAACATTTATTTTAAACAAAATAGCTAACCACAATTTAAAATTACAGGGACCTAAGAAAATACTAATTATTATGATAAAAATACTTTGTAATAATTAAGGTTGGCATCTATGACACAATAGCAAACGCCAATCATAATTACGATGTAAAGTACCGACACTTAGTTTAAATTTGAAACATACTCAATACAAACTAAAGTTTGAGATCTAACTTTGTGTCTTAAATGGTCTGAAAACCACAATGTTTGGAATACGATCCGATTTTATTGGAGTTGTATCGATCCGCGGATCGGATCGCATAGATTCGATCTATGCGATCCGATCCGATGTTGTCGTTGGCTGTCTGCTGTCTTCGTCTTCGTAGAATTGCACTGTGATTGCACTATTGCCTCCCGTACTTTGAGCTGTTGTCTGTTGTGGCAAATTTCAATTATTGTGAAATATATATTTTTTTTAAATTCCGCATTTCTGATCTGGACATTGTGTTCGAAGAAATTTAATAAAATTGCTGAGCCTACATTTCTTTGGATGTGAAATCGTTGAAATCATGTCTCAAACAGGACATATAAAACCGAAATCGTTGAAGGTTTACTATCACGATGATTTCGCAAGGGTTACCACGGGGCTCAGGATAGCGTCATGCATGATTTCGGAGTCTCATAACGTTGGTCAGTAAGTTTTTACACTGCTCAATAATGTTTCACAATCAAAGTTTTTCCTGATGACATTTCTAACCTCAATGAAGCCAACAGCTGGTGTACGTACCTAGGTATAATGTACCTACTATAGTGTGTGTACCTATTACCTACCTAACCTTGAAGCGCTCGTGGCGTGCTTTACCTGGGCGTTCTCAGCAGATCATAGGCAACACTCGGCCTGGTCACTATTTGGATGGGTGACCATTTATTGGCATTTAGATCAGAGTGCTCCGTGCTTGTTGTTAATGTTAGTCCCAGTCATGTCAAAAGCCTTTCGGCTGGTCTAAGAACTGGACACCAGAGTTAGTGTTACTAAAATATAGGGCCTACCTAACCTTTGTAATAAGACGTGCCAAGCAAAAATATAGACACTGTTTGCAGGCTTGAAGGTCGAGCTCTCCTACAAGTAGAAGCACAAAGACAATTATGTCCTCATTCTCTTACTAATTTTAACATGATCATGTCCTAACTCTTATTATATTGTAGTCTTAAAATTAATAAATCAAATTGTTACAGTTGATGAACAAAGTGTTCTAAAGCGCCTGAGTGCGCTAACTCTCAACGGGCCGAGTGATGGGAACGCCTGCTCATGTTGTGGTATTGGTCCGTTCGAATCCCGTCAACAGCAGATTGCACATTACAAAAATCACTGGCACACTCACAATTTGAAACGAAAACTGTTTGGGAAATCTTCATTGAGTTTGGGCCAGTTTAATTCTAGAATAGGTAAGCAATTTGTCTCTCTTCCTGGCCCACATGATGATGGGGTAAGCTGCTATTACAATTTTTCTTCCACTTCATTCTATCCAGCTTCAGAAAGGTTACATGCCACATTTTTCTGCGCCACACCTATGTCCAAGCTCTAGATCTTTTATCAGGTGCAGGAGACAGTTCTTTGATTTGAAGACAGTGATTTAAAGGTAAAATTTCATATTTATTATGTTGCTCGATAATTAATGTAATTTTTACAAAAGATCATCACCATCAGCCTATAGTAGTTGACTGCTGGACATAGGCCTAATAGGCCCTAAAAACGTAATCTCTAGCATCCCCCCCTAGATGACATGATTATGCCAATTGCAAATATAACAACAAAAACAAATGCTAAAGAAACAAATAGGAACAAAAACGAATGCTTATCTTTAATCTGTACAATTTAATTGCACATTTCTTCTTCCAGATGATGACTCCAGTGTCTCCGGCAGTGATTCGGAAGAGGAGAGTGCTCCCAACAAGCCTGTTAGTGAGCTGTTTGCCAATGCAACCCGCCACTGTAAGGCTTTCTTCACCAACAAGGCAGGACAGGTGGTGTGCGTGTATCGGTGTATATTGCATCACAGAAAGGTTATTTACTTACTACTAGTTTCGACTCGCGGCTTTGCTTGCGTGGTACTATCAGCTAAAGTCTACCTTACCATCTTAAGGGTGCATTTTCTGATCAGCGACTGGCTGCTAGCCCCGCCTTGTCAAATTTTAAACACTAGTTAATGTAAACTAGAGGCTTATACTTAAATTTGAAGAGTCATAAAAACAAAAAGCTTTATCAAAAAGAAACAGATGTTGTATCCCCGATTGTTCAAAATAATTGGACAAAGAAAAAGGCGGAGTCAGCTAGCTAAACTGCTTGCAAGCGAAACTGTTTTAAAATTGGTAAGGTAGACTTGTCGCTGATATTACTTAATAATAATAATATGTATACTATTAAGTAATTCCTGGTCAACTACATAATGATATCGATTCTGTTGTGCATTTTCCTAAACTATAATTAATTTGACATTAATATAAGTGATACTATCCTTTTCTTATAGGTGAAAATGACAAGGATAGGTATTGCTTTAAAATTATGTTTATAGAAGTGAACAACAGAATCAACACCAATATGTGTTCTGTGTATTTCCACTCAATCCATGCAAGCATTTCACATTTCAAATAATATAAGTAGTTAGTAGGATAGGAACTAGGAAGCTATTATTTACATATTTGACAGTTGCACTAAACTTTCACTTTCATCAAATAGTAAACAGTTAGAGAATGGTGGCCAAGAGACAGACCACCTGCCTAATGGTCAAAAGGATATTTTGAAGGCAGTAGGAGACCAGTAGATCGGGCTGGCACAAGATCGCCAGGAGTGTTATCGGCTGATTAATTAAGTATAGTAGTTTCTTTTTCCACAAAAAAAATATTTATTTTACAGGATTATAAATGAAATTTACATGAATTTGTGCTATATTGACAAGGATATGGAAAAGAAGTTACATTTAAATTCACTTACAGATAAACATAACATGTTAACAATAATCCATAGATAAAATAATAACAAGATATAGGTTATAAATATGGTATGATAGTGTGAAAATACTAGATGAAAGCAACAAAATATAAAGAAATAAATAAATATTATTCAAAAATTTTATCACCATAATAAGTAAATAATGAATGCAATAGATAGCCAAGTAAAATATAATCACAGTTGGATTCTCTTTCAGGAGGAGTTATCAACGGATGGTGATGGTAAAACATGGGTTGAGCGAATGACGAATCTTTCTCTCCCTGGTTCCCAACGCTGGGCTGTGCTTATGATGTCTGGCGGACACTTTGCTGGGGCGATATTTTCAGGTTAATACAACTTAAACTCATTTTATCTTTAGATACTAACCGTCCATACATAACATGATGTGAACGGGTATTGCAAGCATTTTGCATGTTCAGTTCATTTTTTTTACAAATTTTATGTTACAGGTGGTACACCAGTAGTACATAAAACATTCCATTCGTATACCACGCGGCGGGGGCAAGGCCAAGCCCAGGCAACGAGAGACCAACACGGAAACGCACCTAAATCGGCAGGCTCCAATCTAAGGCGGTATAACCAAGCCAAGTTTTTAGAAGTAATTATTAGCCCTATAGTTACGCTTTTAAAAGTTACAATTGACTGGACAGTTTGTGTACGTGTGTATTAAATTTTTAAAAAGTGCAAAAAGTAATCGCCCCCGGGTGGGCTTGAACCACCAACCTTTCGGTTAACAGCCGAACGCGCTAACCAATTGCGCCACGGAGGCTATGGAAGAGGGGACGAAATTACGAAACACATTGCATTTGATACTCATACTTCACGGTACACAGCGTACAGTACATTTACAAACATTAAAATTAATTCTGATATTAATATTCTGAGATTGAATATCGTTATCAATATTAAATGTTTCGTTTTACATTCTTGTCTCGTTGAATGACATACCGCATGCGACTATATTGAAATATCGCCCTTAACTTGAGACTGTCCGACATAGAACTAAACTTATTGACATAGCTCAGAGAATTAGTAAGCTAATAATTTTACTATGGGATGTATGGGTTGGCCATAATCTGCCGAAGAACCAATAACCGTTGGGGTAAACGAGATCTTGAGTGGAGACCGCGTCTCGGCACGTAGTCAAGGACGCCCTCCTGTTAGATTTTAGCTAGCCGCTAGATGGAGAATCGGTCTTCGAAAGGTTGCTGGTAAAAGCTGAATGCTTAGAGCTGAGGACAGGGCGCAAAGGTGCTCATTTTGTATTTATAAAAACACTATAAAACCTGTTACAGGTTTGTCTACTATGCTTCTAAATACTCACTCAAGCTAGATTTACTTGCTAGGCCTCCCAAAATGTCCAGCAACTCGTGGACTGCAAATAGGCTGCTGATGATGATGAAACAAAAAATATCGATCTTTACAGCACGTTCAAGAAATTATAACCGGCTGGACCGACGACTTAAACGGCTGCTCGCTAATCCTCTACCGGGCGGTAGGGCCGATCAACCAAGGCGTTATATTCGGCAAGAATTCTCCGTTGAGGAAGGAAGACATGAGGGTCAGGCAGCTTCCTTTCCCGACGAGGAAGCCGAGTTATAAAGAGGTGCAGCGGGTGCATGAGACGGTGGCCAGTTTGGAGATATACGGTAAATGTTCTGTACCTACCCTTTGTACAAGTCGCGGCACGAAAATCTAGCGCTGGCCTTTATTGCGCAGAAGTCAAAAGTAAGGTATCACAATGGAGGCTCGAGGCGAGAGACCCATGCGCAGACATTTCGTTCAGCGCTAGACTTACGTGCCGCTAGCTGTACGAGTTGCTTAAACGAAAATGTTCATATCATTTTCGTTTTCGAGCTAAATGTTATAGTTACTTTTTTGAGTGAAAAACATTCCAACCTGCAAGAAAATTACATAATCGTATACTTAAGTGTCGTTTTGTGTAAATAAACTACATGAATCTATGTCATTTGATCCGTTTATCAATCCAATTCAGTAATTTCCATTTTTTCAAACATGCTTGGAAATTAGAGCATTATTTTGACAACCTTCTTCGAGATAAATCGAAATTGTTGTACCGGCCCAATACATGCGAGCAGCGGCCGGCAAAAGTTGTATTTAAATTCATATCTGTCGTGTTTACTGTTTAGCGGCCATATAAATTACTATGAAAATTCATATCTGTCGTGTTATTTAAAAATATAACGATCTTTTACTCGAAACATGGCAACCAAGGAGGTAACTAATCAAAGGGTTTATTTAAATTTCGAACTGGCTTGCAAATAGAATGCTGTTTATTGAAAAAATTACAAGTTCTGTCTAGGAACTATTTTGCTTTAATTTCCGCGCATTATTTGAGAAAAGTATACTATACAAGCCTTGGCCACAACTAGGCATTGATGGACTCACGTATATGTGCCTCGGCTTCGCCTCGGCCCACATTTACACGTTCGTCCATCCCTTTTTGCTGGCCGCTGCAGTAATGTACTATTATCATACATTAAAATTGAGCTCGAAAACGAAAAATATTGAACGTTTCCGTATTGTGCGTACTAGGGGTACAGGCCTAATTATTCACAGTCTTACTAATATTATGAAGGCAAAAGTTTGTGAAATGTTTCCATCCTTCACGCTAATACTACTGAATGGATGAATGAAAAATGCACATTATATAGGCTCTTTTTATCTGAAGATATGTGAAACGAAACGAATAGAAGTTTAATGTCGACTAACGACTATTTCTGCTCCGTTTCGTTCAAATGATATTTTTCCGTAGTAGCTTGTGACAGAGATGTTTGGAAGTCTATGGGGGAGACCTTTGGCCAGCAGCAGAAAGAGGAAATAGTTTCACACAGATGACGAAATGACTGACACTTAAAAGAGAATACTGCGGAGGTGTTTCCACCAATCGAATTTAATTTTATCCTTGTTTCTGAGAGAGATAAGCTGGCTAGACTATTACTTTGTAGGTAGGTAGTTGAGGTGAGTTATAGGTCGCTATGTGTGGATAACGTTATGAGGTTTTAAACTATAACTACGGCTTAGAATTGCTGAAATATTTTATTCGTTTGAAAGGCCGTTACACAGCGCATGGAGTATGGCCAGACATTATCTTAACTAAAAACTACCCTAAGTAGCACAAGTACCTACACTCAGTGTTTAAAAGTAGATGGATTCGTGAGTATTGAATTTTATAGGCAAGTAGGTTATACGTTTACGTAGGTATGAGCGCGTCGCTAACCGTCATAATCATAACCAATCAGGTGACTAGTTATTTTTCTTACTTGGACAGATCAGCTATCCACATAATAAGTTGTCAATGTTTTCTAGAATCGATGGAGCTGTTCCAGAAGGCACTAATGGCTTCCCAGGCGAAGCCAGCTGCTAAAACAGGGTCTGACACTAATCTAGAGAAGAAGAAGCAGAAGAGCCCTACCAAACTGGATAGGGCTAAATCTAGGTAAGTTGTTTGACTACCACCACCACCACCACCACCTACAGTCTACTGGACAAAGACCTAAGAATAAATAAGGGGATATGTCCATAACTCCCACGCTGGGTTGGGGATCGCATGGCTTCTCGCAGTCGACGCTGCAGCCCGGCGGCGCTGGCGGTCTGGAGACTTAGCTGTGTAGTTAGGCTGCGCTATGCCGCAATCATCCGTCCGCCAGAGCCCAGTTTGTTAGTTAGTTAGTTGCGCCACGGGCAGCTGACAGTACAGAGACAGAGATAACGTGGCCAGACTATATATGTCAATATCTGTCTTCATACATCAATAGACTCATAGATCAATAGACGCACGGCGCTGATATATATTTTATCGTTGATTATCTGCATATACAGAACGATGTGGACAGATTCTGTCAGATATAAAATAGTACACGGAGTTAGCAGATTTGCAGGAATGCATCAGTTCTCAAAGCTTTTTATATATTATTGTATATTTTCCGTGTGAGATACCTATCGGAGTTTCTCTGAATGAAAGAATCCGCAACGAGACTATTCGATATAGAACTAAAGTTGTCGACATACGTCAGGGAATTAGCAAGCTGAAGTGGCAGTGAGCTGTCTATATCTGCCTAAGAACCGTACCATTGGGGTCAACGATTTCTCGAATGGAGATCATGGCTCGGCAAATGTAGTGTTGGACGCCCTCTGATGACGGTGATGATTACTTTTTATTTTTTTATTTTGGGTGCATTTATTATTCATATGTTTTTTTTGATATGCAAATATTCTCAGATAATATATTATTTGCTCCGTGTGTGAGAGGCTTTGATGTTCTTTGCAGAGAGCGGTTGCCCCGTCCTTTGCCTACAACACAAATGTCGAGTGAGGACGAGGGACCCTGCTACATCGACTCCGAAACTCCAAAGGACTGGATCAAGACCCTATCGGAACAAGCGAGCAACGGCATTATCACTAACTCGAGGAAAGACTTGCTTTTAGATGTGAATGTGTCTGCTCCTAGTTCAATCTGCTCGGAGAATGAAAGCGAAAACGATAAGAAAGAGGTATAATGCTGGACATAATCAATCACACAACATTATTTAGCCGCACACTATGCAGAGCTTATATTATGGGAACCACATTACTTATATACTACTTAAATATTTTTTTTTGTATATAAATACATTATTATTCATAGAAAACGCCCAGACCCGAGACAAATATTTGCAATATTTGTCTCGCAGCGGGAATCGAACCCGCAATTTCTGCGTCTCAGGAGGTCATTAGCCCACTGCGCCACAGAGATCGTCTAAAGTTTACCTCTCTTTCGTTTATTTTTAGATTTATAAAATTTATGAAAGACTTATGGGGCCTCTTTCATCATCTTCAAGTAAAGTGTAGTTACTTCCTAAGAAACTTTAGCTAGTAAAAGTTTCGAGTATCATAAATCGATTTAATCAGCGAAACCGACTGCTCACAAGTCAACCAAACGGATCGGCAAATCATTCGCTCAATCCGTTAAATTACTTATTTATTTACGTCAATTGACAATCAAAATCAAATTGTTCTCAGTACACTCGTTCTCGTAAATCAATTGTTTTATGTACTGTCGTATTATTTATGTATATATGAATATGATATTTATTCTAGTTAAAGAAAAAGAAGAACAAAGAAGATAAGTCGGCGAAAAAAGAAGAAAGTAAACCTGCCAAAAAAGAGGATACCAAAGCCGCAAAAGAGGATGTAAAGAAAGGATCATCGAAGGTTACTGCTAATATTAAAAAGGTTATATTAGTACTAAGACCTCATATTCTAAGTTGTCAACCCGAAAATTCCCTACCTCGACTCCTCCTCAACCTCGACTACCTCAAAATATTTCGTCAGTCAAAGACCTGTCAACAGTGTCAGCTCAAGAACTATACCACGTATTGTATATTCCTCAAGAAAAAAATCTGGGTCATAACTAATAATATGATGGAAAATCAATCAAAATGCAGTACTTCTGGTTTATCCTGTAGGCTGCACTTTGGTATATAGATATCTTAAGATAGAAATGGGCATACGCGAGTTTATGAGGGGTTTGTTTTAAAAGAATTTTGGTGAGTGTGCGCAGGAACTATTTCATTAACGGACGACCAAACGCACGGAATTTCGTCATCCGTATACATTCCTTCTGCCCGCACGAAGCGCTTTGCTGCAACTTTTCACAGCTAAGGAATGGAATGCTCTTCCGGAGTATAAAAAAAAAATACCAATTAAAAATCTCTGATATTCCATCGTCTTTGAGTCAATAGGTAAAAGTTTTTACTCAAGTGTCAACACTGTATAAACTCAAATAACGTTCTTGCGATTAGGTACTGTATCCCAAACTGCCTCCCTCCATGATTGCGACGCGACGTCGTCTCGAGCCCTTCCCATCCACCAATTTCCCGTGTCGTATATTGTAATAGCTTTCGCTTTCGGCTTCGCTCGCGTAAAATTTTTATGAAGTTCCCTGCGATTGCCGACCCGCATGGCCAGTGGGGATGGATTATGGGCATATCTCCCTTCTTCTGATGAGGCTTATCTCTTGCAGTGGCTGTAGCAATAGGCTGGTGTTGTTGGGTTGTTATTGTTACTGAGTTGATTAGAAACAAACATATACCTCCCCCACCCTCTAACACACGCAAATTTTCGCATTTATAATATTTGTGTGTGATGTGATTGTCAGATATGGCACGCGATCAGCCAAGAGCAGACGAGCCTAGAGACCATTCTGGAGACTTGGGAAGGAGATCTCTCCGAAGCTTGCAACACAGCGGATCCTGTCGATGGCAACACAGCGCTGCATAAAGCGGCCATCGCTGAAAGTCCTGATATGGTCACGTAAGTATACTGTACAATCGATGCTTTGGAGATGTGGTGTTGGCGCTGCCTGTTGCGAATACCCTGGACAGCTCGCCGCAAGAATGTGTCCATCTTGGTGAAGCTAAAACTTGAACGCTCCCAAAGGCTTACCGCAATATGCCTACACCGAGTATTGCAATACTTCGGCATTATTGCTCGCTCCACAATCTGGAGCGCCGGAAACGGTGGAGGGTAAAATGCTAGCAGGAAGAAGTCCCAAACGTTTAGACAAATTCTGATTTTTTTTCCATTTTGTTTGTAAGCCTGGTAGGTTGGACTAGAGATGCACAAATAACTATAAGATCAATTATTATATTATACTGTGTATGTTATATTAAACTGTGTTATTTACAGTTTAATATTATTGATATGTATAAATTTCCAAAGAGTATGGATAATAGGAGGGGAACTACCTCTACTCGTGTATAATTTAATGTTGCCATTACAGCGCCACGTTGTATGCATGATGAAATGCATGCAATAGTATGTCTAATAGGTTAGACGTGTCTAACGACGTATGTAACGTTTTCTTGTAGGCGGATTCTGAACGCGGGAGGTGATCCATGCGTGAGAAACCATCTCCTACAGACCCCTTATGCCGCTACACCCCACGCTGATACCAGGATCGCGTTCAGACTGTTCCAGGGGCAGTTCCCAGACAAATATAACTATGGCAAAGTAAGTAGAAATAGTAAATCTGATTTAACATAATAACTAAACATAAAATCATAACTAAAGTAATCCAACAACTGAATTTATTTTCAAATGCACCATTGACTAATAAATTACTTTTTCAATTAAATAAGTGTCTTGCCAAAGTCTTGTAAAGTTACTTGCCAAAATAGTGTGTACATTGTTTTTTACAGTACATTCGGTTAAAGTTGGGTGATGATATATCTTGATTTCAATGTTAGGCAAAAAGATAACATTTTATTTAAAACTGAAGCAGTTATGTTTTAACTTTGTAATTTATAGAAGGGTTATTCATGGTTACATCACTATAAAACTGACGAAAAGTTAATAATTGTAGTCACAGGACTTGAAAGATCATCACAGGGTGTCAGTTTTTAAGATTTCTTTTTGAATGCATATAATTTGAAAAGTACAAAACTAAGATTTTTATTGATATTTTTCTAGTGCCTGTCCTGACTTGGCGTATTGCCCGTTTTCGGCTTGACGTTGATTTATGGGACACCAGATATAACGTATTTATAAATAAAAAAAACATGTGATTCCCTTACAAGCTCTGCTTAGAGCTAGTTCATGTTGCGTGATAATGTCCAGCATTATTTAGTTATGTTTAGTTGTTTTTTTTTTGTTATCAGTCACAAATCCCCGGGCCTCTAACACCGGAGATGCTGGAGCAGGAGAAAGAGAGGAAGGCACAGCAGAAGCGCGCTAAACGACAGAGAGAGAAAGAGAAACAAGTTGAGAAAGCGAAGAGCAATAAGTTCTTACAATTGGACGATAAGGATAAGGTTAGTTTATTACCATCCAAATATTATACTATTGAGTCACAGTTTAAAAGTGAAAACTGTGTATTCATATATCCTATTTTTTTTTTAGGTTCATCAATTTATATTATACTAGCTTGAGCGCGCGTGGTACTCGGATAAAAAGATAACCGATATGTTAATCCAGGTCATAAACAATGTATATTTCAAGTTTTATCCAAATCCGTTCTGTAGTGATTGCGTGAAAAGAGTAGCAAACATCTATCCATCATCACAAACTATAATATTATTTATAATATTAGTAAGATTTTTTTATATATTTTTTATTTATTATGGTCCAGCTCTTGACCTCGGGGCTTGCATAGGCAAGGATGAGGTCGACGATGGGGTCAGCTTTCCCAGAGGATGCCTATTAACTCTCTTTTTGAAGCCGTTAAAAAAAGTAAACAAATAATATGGGCCCGTAATATTCTTCTAAGGCCGTCAGTTATCAATTACTTTTGGTTACTTTGAGCCTTCCCAGATGGGCGATTTACGCGCGAGTTGAGTCGCTCGATTGACATGCGTATCCAATCAGACTTGCTAAATGTCACGTGGAATGTGACGGTTCATAATATTATTATAATATAAAATTATGTTTAAATTGATCATACTTGGAAATCGGTCATTGGTCGATTGGATCAGTTTTTAATAACCAAAAAGCCTTTTCACTTATTTATTTATTTATTTAATAGGAACGCCAACAGCTTAAATTAACATTGTATAACAAAACATTAAACATTGTATCGTTACACTGACAACGTTTAGAAGCCAATTACAGGCGGACACATCATTCATAATAATACTACATGATTACCTTATGTACTAACATATGGTATATGAGTATTCGAGTTTAAAAAATTCAAACTAAATACACTACTACTTAATTAAATAAAGGTAACAGTTATTTAGGTAAGCCTTCCCAGATGAGCGACGGCTCTGGGATGGCTCTTTGATTATAAAAACTACTGTAATTTCTTAGTATCACCAATATTTACATAGTTTTTGCAATACACGATTATTAGTTACCCTGTTACCTACTCATTTGTGTCACTAGATGGCGCTGCTATGAAACGTTTTCAGGTTGAGATGTGGTTTACACTGTTTAACACTATCCACTTCGAATTTTACCATCGAACAAACCTATATTTGAGAGAAAATACTATTTTATGTATTTTCTGATGGTAATTGTACTTACTTACTTACTCCATCGGCGCAGGGACCCGAAGTGAGTATTGGCTTCCGAAACGAGAACTCTCCACTTTCCCCTATCCTTTGCGATCTCTTACCAGTTGACGGCTCCAAGTTCGCGCAGCCGGCTTAGCACAGCAACCGTAGACAAGTTTTTGTCGTCGAAAGAATAGAGAAACCTTATTTTTGGTTGTAGATGTAGCAACATTTTAAATGTTCTAAATACGGTTATTTATATTTATTTATTTCATAAACTGAAAAACTTACAGCTAAAGCCAAAACTTTTATGTGGCAGTATTCAATTAGGCACATAAAAACAACATATAATAAAACAGCTTAACTTAAGAAAGATTAACAGGAAGCAATAAATAGATTAAGGTTCATGTGAAACACATCAATATTTGGTTCCTGAGCAAACATGGTGTTGAGAAGTGTGAGTGCGTTTGAAGTTGGCGCATAACGCGCGGTGTTGGTACGCAAAGTATGCGGCGCGAACAAACGCCGCGTACGAGCACGACGGTATTGGTCCGGTACGTAAAGCTTACACTTGGCCAAAGCTTGAGGGCTGTCCATATTTCCTCGCAGGGGAGAGAGTTATCTAAGAATAGATAAAAATGGGAAAAAATAGGCATTTTTGGGATGCAGGGAGACCCACAATCAGGAAAAATACGTTGTCTTCTCTATTGTAGAGTAGACATAAAAATGGCATACTAAGGGGGCAGGTGAGCTTCCACCCTTTCGATCCAGCGATACTTAGGGCGACCAACCGGTCTGCTCCCGAGTGGTCGACCCAAATATGCTCTCTTCACGCTTCTATCCTCATCCATTCGCTGTACATGAAGAAGGCACCGGAGGTGTGGTGGGCTTTGCCTTGATTCGCCAATAATGTTAGGCTAGGCCACTAGATCTTCGATTTCGGCATTCTTTCGGACCCTCCAACTACCATCCTCTCTCTTTACTGGACCCAGGATTTTACGGAGAACTTTTCTCTCTGCTACTAAAAGCGGGTTCTACTCCATCACGGTTAATGTTCAAGCTTAAGAACCATACATGAGAATGGGCATTATAACAGTCTTATAAATTCTGACTTTGGATCTTCAGCTGAGAATCTTGGAAACGAATACCTCATGTAGTGCCGCACTGCAACGTAAGGTATTCTGAATGCATATTTAAATTTGCTCAATTTAATTAATTGTACACTGTCTATAAACTGTAATATGTTTGCAGCAATAAATTATAATTTATCTAATAACACTATGTTAGCAATTAATTATAATATATCTAATATCATTCACTAGAAAAAAAATGTTAGAAAAAAATAAGTTATAATTATTATATTTTTGTGAGAAAATACTTAATTTATGTATGTTCTCATGGAAATGGTAATTAATGGTGATCTATAATTATTTTTACTGATTAAAAAAAAATAAGGTTATCAATTAACCTCGTATTGAATCTATGTATTATTATCGGAACTGCAAAATATTGTCGGCTCCTGTCCCGCAGTGGGCGAAGGTCCGCCTGAGACGCAGAAGGTTGGAAGGTTGGTCGAATCCCGCCGCGGGACAAATGTTTGCATGTTCTGCAGATATTTGTCTCGGGTCTGGGTGTTTTCTATGTGTGATAAGTATGCATTTACAAAAAAAACTGTAACTGTAACTATATTATAAGTAGTATATCAATCGTGTGGTTCCCATAATACAAGCTCTGCTTAGTTTGGGGCTACATGATGCTGTGTGATAACATTCAGCATTATTTAATACTTATTTATTTATTCACATATGAAACTTAGGGCTCCAAACAAATATTATAAAAAAATACATGTATTTATGTATGTTTGTCCACCCATATCCCGGAAACTACTAATCGGATTGTGATCATTATTTATTTATGAGTTATATTTACTTCAACCAAGGGAACAGTGCAAGTTTTTAAATCGGTTCAGTAGTTTTCAAGATATGGATAAAATACGTATCAGTAAGTGTGACGACCTGGAACTACAGCCACGGTGTCAAAGGGAAACTCTCAAAACTTGGTCAAATTCTAGTGCATGTAAGAAAAATGGGGATGGGAGTGGGATTGGGGGTGGAAGTGAGTGTTAAAATGTTTGTCATGAAAATCGTTATTTTGAATCAACTGTTAAGCTGGCCTTATGTATACAACTGGAATTTCTCTCGGAATATAATTAGGTAGTACTTTTAGGTACTTGAGGTAGGTACCTAGTGCTTACTCCTGCACACATGTTGATTTTTAAGGTCATGATTTGCTGTTTTTACCTACCTTCCTGCCTATTGCCGTTATTCAGAAGTAGTACTACCACCATGCCTATTTCTGCCGTAAAGCAGCTGTGCTGTGTTTTCGGTTTGAAGGGTGTGGGTGCCGGTGAAATTATTAAAATTATTAAATTATGGGCACAAGGGGCTTATCATCATGCCTCAAGTTGATGGACGCAGGGCGTTGCATCGTAGAGCACGTTCCAAAAAACGTGATCTACGATGCAATGATTTGTGATAGGTAATGGTTACTACTCATTATCAGGTGGGCCATGTGCTTGTTCTATCTTCAGGTATCATAAAAAAAAATAGTATAATTGGGGGAGGGGAGCATAGCTATTAGCTGTACCAGGTAAGTACCAGGTAGGTACTAGATGGTAGGTAAGGTACCAACAAGATTTACAAAACACTACAGGAACACAACAGTTTGTCCATTTAGGCGATTGGTTAAAGTCAAAGTCGTAGCCGTAGCCGAAGCAGCCCCGGTTAGGCGACTACCTTATTATTATTACAAACAAATAAGTATTCCAGTTTTTACATCAAAATAAAAATGACGATATAAAAAATTTAATAGACCTGAAAAAAATGGAAGGCCCATAATTTATTTCTAAACTACTGTTTATTTTGTAATTGTTGGTTAATTTCGTGTAAAATTCAAAAATATTTATCTTAATTTTGAGATAATTTATTTTTGAACTCGATTTTATTTTTTAAATTACCTTTTGAAGAGGAGAATTTTCAGGATAAATTTTTTTTCAAATAATGACGGTTATTTTAACATAAGATCATTTATAGCCCTAAAGTAAAAGAGAGCTTGTGTTATGGGTACCTCGAGTATGTTTGTAACATAGTATATTTATGGTTGTTTGTACTCCCACTCAACTCCGATTGGGATGAAACTTGGAACGTACGTTAGATAGAGATTACATCATTTTATTTCCTGGATTAACTCATAAGCTTCTTTTTATCCGAGTACCACGCAAACGAAGCTGCGGGTGGAAGCAAGACTCAGACCCGAGACAATATTTGTAGATCATACAAACATTTGTCCCGTGGTGGGAATCGAATCCGCAACCTCCTGCATCTCACTCGGGCTTTCGGTCGTCACTGTGCCTAAGAGGTCAAACCTTCGTACTCCCTTGATAAAAAACTCTTTGTTCTTGTTACAGGCAAAGGCGCCAGAGAAACGGTGCTTCGCTTGTGCAGCCGCTCTCCCCAAAACACCATTTGAGTACAATAATTACTTATTTTGTACAATAAAGTGCCTTCAAAACCATAGGAATATTAGGCCATTGAATATGAGTGTGTGATGTTCAAAAGGCTTACAATATATATAAAAGAAAATTTTGAAATAATACCGTGTTAAAGATTAAATTTTATAAAGCAGCTTAGTGATGCAATATGAATCAAAATTTATTATTTAAAGTGAAGAAAATAAGTTGCTGAATAATTTTGTTATGTCGCAAATTTGATCTTGTATTTTACTGGAATAAAAAGTATTATGTCTTCAATAGGGATGGCGACTGACAAATTCTAATTAGCCCATTATTTTCATTGTCTAAAAATATTGGACACAAATTTTTCTTTTGTCAATTAAACAAAAAATGACAAAGAAAAGGTGCGTTGAAGTTCCGCGAGACGTCACGGCTGAGTACACTTTTTACATAGTCGTGATGTTACGAGCCCCCCCTCCCGAACTTTGACGCTCTTTATCTCCGTCAATTTTTATTTATTTGTTAAATATAAAAATACGTGTCCAATATTTTTTGTTGATCTATCTGACAGACTAATTAGATATTTTTTTTACCCAGTTTCATCGCTATTGTATTGAACTGCATGGATGTTTTAAATAAAAAATTGACAATATTTGTTAATTGTTGAGTAATTAGATAAATGTTATAATAATTGAATCATAATAAATTATTTCGCATTAATTTTTTGTACAACAAATATTATTACAATATTAATGAAAAACGCAAAAGGCAGTTTCAGGACTCAGGACGGGACTCACTCGTGAACCATGATCAGGTTCCAATTTACCCTTGACCTGAGCGTTGTACTCATGCTCTAGTCTGGACAGCTAATAATTTGGCAAAACTCAGAAATGTAGACAAAATAAAAATGTATTGGTGGAAAAACCTGTAGTTTATATTCTCTACTGTCAGAACGAAACGCAGACAGAAAAGGGGTAAAAATATTGGCCATTAGACTTCTACCCCGTTACGTTTCACTTTGTTTTTTTATTCGTAGTTGCACCCAGGTGATGAAATGACGCACTAAAAAGAAAATACAAACAGGTGTTCCCACCAATAGATTTGAATTTTGTCCTCATTTCTGAATTTTGCAGAGATCAGCTAAACAAATTGATAACAAGCCTCAGACAGGTGGTGGGTGACTAAAGTGACGTATCATTCGTTTTGACATTTGACTGAGGGAACTTTTGTTACATAAATCAATGTTGTTTTATATTTATATTGATGGTGTTCATTGTTTACAGAAAGAATTATAAACCTACTTCTTCTATATTAAGCTGCTTCCTTAACGCTTTGGCGTATTTAGAATTTTGAGAGATCAGAATACATTTTATAATATAGCACGGTTTTGCACCCTTAAAGATCCGATTATAAAACATACTAGATTCCGCCCGTAGATACTCTAGCGAAGCTAATCATTTCAGTGGGCAACTATTGAATAGACCGGTCGCCATTTTAGAACCTTTGTTGCCCAATGGTTATCGGTTCTACGAGATATAATGGCCCATGTGGTATCGTCGAAATCCTTGTGGGTTTTCTCACCAGATGGACCGATCATATATTCAAAATTGCAAGAACTCGGTGGATGGAAATTACTCGAGACTTCTTCAAGTTTAAATATATTTTTTTATTAACCTCTCATCCCACTGCTGGGCAAAGGTCTCCCCCATAGACTTCCAAACATCTCTATCCCGAGCCATCTCCCACCACTCTGTTTTGAAGGCACGAGCTCTTTATTCGTCATTATTATTTCGACGAGCTCGAAATAATAATTAACTATAATTATTTATATTTCACGAAGGCGGCTCGGCCTTGGTTGTAGTATTGAAGTGTATCGATAACTATATTTTTATGCGTTACGTCAATATTGACGTAGGTATAGGTACCGTCCGCAAAAAATTGTAATAATTTTTAACCGACTTTCAACAGGAGGAGGCTATATATTATAAATAGTATTATTTTTCCTTTGGGTGTAGTTATGTAGTGTCGGTGGCTGATTTTTTTTTGTCAGATTGATCTATACCTAGGATCCCTAAATCTGAATTGGCATCCTCCTGAAACAAATATTTTTCGAGATATTAATTTTGGGAAGATTCCGATTTTTCACTTCACTTCACTTCTTTATTAATTGGCTTCTGGGATAGTTTCCACAATTTCGCCAGTGTCAAGTATAATGTTCATACTATTATGAGGCAACGTAGTACGGTTTATAAGTCCAGTCGTCCAGTTTTCAGTCAGGCCCTGGTTTCTGCTATAGCAATGGCGTCTATAACAAAAACGATCGGCGCACAATGTAATTTTGTATAACTAGATGTCATTTCCGCGTAGTTGACAGCGTAAATGACATTTCTGACGTTTTTTTTTACATGGCCCACAGATATAGAGGAGAACTAGATGAAGCCTTAAAATTCACTATGCTCTGAACATCAACTCATACGTCTGATCTCTACTTTCTTATGTCCATATATCATTTTCTAGAAAGGGATGCATACTTTATCTCAATGCTATTGCTGCGACTTCGTGCCGGGGCATTTCAATGAAACTACATAGCATTATATTCGAGCGCCCTGGTACGATTTTCTTTTTGAACTCATTTGAAGTCGCATTGAGAGAAGTATGCATCCCTTTATAACTGATGATATTGGACATAAGAAAGTAGAGATCTGCCATATGAGTTGGTGTTCAGAGCATGAATGAATTTTATGGTTTCTTCCATGCTTTAGTCATAGTTATTTGGCTTTATTCATAGTTCTTTGACATGGCCAAACGCCAAAATTTCCAAAATTATAAGAACAATGAACTGACCTTTACAGATGGACACCATTTTTTTCATCTTGAACGACGGTTGTCAATTTTATTAAATTTTATTTTCTAGTGTTTTTCTGATGTATGTCGTTTATTCTTCATGGTATTATAACCGATAAATGTTAGTTATAAGACACAAGTATTAGTGAAATGGAATAAAAGAAGATTGAACGGGAATTCTCTGATGAAGAAAATTGTGCGCCGATCGTCTTTTGTTATAGTCGCCATGGCTATAGCAGAAAACAGGACCTGACCGAAGACTGGACGACTGGACTTATAAACCGTACTACGTTGCCTCATATTATTATGAACAATTGTTATACTTGATACTGGCGAAATTGTGGATAACTGTCCCAGAAGCCATTTAATAAAGAAGTGAAGTGAAGTGACCTTTACAGATGACATTTCGTTGTTTTCTCGGCTAATTTAGTCGTGGACGCTATAATACTACAGAGGCTATAAATAAAAGAAGAAGAAGAAAGAAGAAATTTGTTTGTTCGGTTTATCTCCTTAACGTCTCTATTTCCTCCGGTTTCACGCCATTAGTAGCCTAATTTCAGTAATAACTTGCGAAGTGTTTCGAGAAAACCGTCAATGACAATCTTTTCGTAGCCGATGTAGGAACCTCTATGTAACCCATCTGTAGCTGCAAGTTGCAACTTTAAACGTGGATGTAGGTACTTTAAGAAACCTTTTTCTAAAATTCCTTTAACACTCGCAAGTAATTAGTAAATAGATAGATCACTTACATAGGTTAATCCTGAATACAATGTCGTCGTAACAGACTGATTAACAGCTCTTATGGAGTCAAATTTGCATTTAATAAAAAATCAAAATTAAAAAAAAAATATATTATTAATTATGGTGTATTTTCCGGAAATATACTTTTTTATTATTAAAGAATGTAATAAGACTTAGGACTACGTTTTTAGGAGGTACCCGTACCTCATTGTATTGCCTTATTTAACACGTTTAAAAGTAATTTATTATCGCGTCACACGTCATCTTTTTCTGCATTCCAATGTCCTGCGTAGTACAGAATATCTTTATCTCCATTCATTTTGAAGCATTGTTTTTTTCGATCGCTCATAACAATGGCTTCAATAGGACATGCTTATGCGCGTACGCTCTATAAAACTAAACATTATCATTAGAAGAAGCCTTATAGCGTATTTTGAGCTTTATGGACGTGTAATAGAGCCTATCAAATGAGGTTGGGTTAAGGTGCGTTTCGGTGTAGTGCACACGGACTCGCCAGTCGAGCGCCTACCGACTGTGGTTCCGGTGGGGTCGATCACCGTGTGTTTCGGGCTTTACGCGCGGCATTCGAAATTCAACTATCGTGAGCGCCGTACGCGAGTTTCGCGCCAAAACTTTACCGACTTTCGTGAGCTGTTCATTTATTTTATATAAAATAAGGCTAAGTATTTTATGTGAAAGTGTTGTGTGGTACTTAAAGACGTTTAAAAAAATATGCGATATTTTTTTACGGTAATGTACTGATAAGTAAATTTATATGCAAAATGTGTTCTAAGTTTAGTTTTGTTATGGTTTAATGGACTGTAATAGCTAAATGTGGAAAATGCGGTGGGACATTTTTGTTTTGTTTTTCCTGATCGTCACGGCGAGAGTTGGTAAGTGGATTTCTTTCTTTTTAACTGCATAAACTTATGCTATAAATAATTAAAACATTTCCGCTTTATTTCTTGTTTAAAAGGTAAAACCTACTTAATGGAATAAACAATTTGTATTTGTACGTGGGCAAAGTCCTTACCTTACTTAATTGTTACCTATTTTTTTATATTTATGTACCGATTTTTTTTTGTGGATACATTAGTGTATTTAGGTAGCTGTGCTTCTTGTATAAAGAAAATAAGTAGCAATGTACATAATATTTACTTACTGCATCTTATACATACCTATATTATTATCATACACATACTAATGAAATCTATCTATCTGTGAGATAATCCAGTAGTTAGCATAACTATTGAATAAATTGGAAAAATGTGTGAAATTGCGTGTACTATTTTCAAATGCTAACTGAATTAGAGGAAAATCGGCTCTTATAGAAATATACCTACATAGTTAATTTATCATCATCATCATGATTTCTAATTTAATTTATATTAAATTTAAATAAATGCAGCAACATAAATAAGAATCAACGCTTTTAAGTAACCAAAGTTGGTTATCACGTGAAACTTTGCATGAATATTGTACTTACATTAACTTTATGTATACACGGTGCCTGACCATGCAGGTCGTAATGCATAATGAACATTCATTGTTCCACGCTGCCAATTTAATGATAATCATCTCCACTGAGTTAGGGTTTCGGGATGGAACTGAGAAGACAAAAAGCCGGATCAAGGTATGACTACAAGACCGGCTATTTTCAAGACATCGTGCGAATAAAATATAAAGATTGCCATCTTAAAAAAAAATATTGGCAGAAGCAAAGCTACAAAAAAAAAGAAAGAAAATATCAAGTTCGTTAATTCATTTTCATTTTAGGTATTATTATAAATAGCTTATATTTTCATGCATTCATCGTTTAATACCAAATAGAAAACTAACTCTCAGTAAGAAAAACGTGGCCTGGAGGTTGGTAATAATAAACTAGCACTATTCCTGAAAGATAGACAAAAAATAACGTTTTTTTTTGAAGAAAATTGTTATAGCCAAAAAGCCGGTTTCTAACAGCCCTATTTCTAATCTCGAAATAATGAAAGGGAAACCAATAGTAGGTACTCTACCTAGTTAATGTTTGGATAATGTGTTTGTAATTTTGTGAATTTCAACACAGAAGATGCGTATCTTTGTACTTATGAACATAACTCAAAGGTGTTTTATTTTGCAAGAGCTCTTTAGGTAGATTGATGAGAGAGATTTCCAAGCTACAAAATGAGCTGGAAAATTGCTTAAGTGCCTGTCAATATTTGCTCGAATACCGTCTAGCTACTGATACTACAGCGCTGCGTGTAAATTTTAAAGTGTTGCAAGTAATTTTAAGGAGAATATACATTTATTTAAGTCTGCACTCTGGTACAGAGAGCCTAACATCGATTACATACAAATTTATTTCTTAGACTCTTCTATCTATAATATTAACACACGACCGATCATCGTATTAGTGGTAGACGATCATAATTAGTTGTTTGAGTTTGAGACTTGGTTATAATACAGTATATCACGGAGTGATGAGCAAAAGCTTCCGTTCCAGTGGCAAAAACAATATCATCTAAGAAACACTTCTGTGATAACTATAACTTATACATGAACGCATCCCATAAATGTCCGAAACGCTTCGATAGCGCGATCTAGAAACCGGTTACATTTAGCAGCGCTATCTAGTGATAAATAATAGAAACTAAGCATAAAATCTTTACATTCAATTTAGTTTTAACATTTTGAGTTCCATGACATGACATTCCATTTTAATTAATTTGCCTTTTTCTGCCCTTCCCATCATCTTCTATTCTTTCCTTGTAATGTACTATATTAAATAGCTGCTCGTTGGTAGCGCAGCCACAGCGCACAGCACTCGGAAACAGCTGGATTATTAAGGCATTTTTTTTATATTCGTACTATTTTAGGGTTTTAGGGAAATAAAAATTGGAAAAGTTGCCCGAAGGATTGGAAAATACGGGAAATATTTTTGGATGGTATTTTATAAAACAATAGAACTTAGTTAAGAATTTGGTCAGGACAATTATACGTCTGTTGGGTCAGCTAATTACGTTTGCCCAACAGTGGGATCCTGCGTGCTTTTTAGATTAGATAGATTAGCCACATCTGTTGTTACTCTCTGAAAAATAGGTGCCTTGGCTTTTCGCACAAAAAATAAAAAACCTTTATTTTAAGGTAGCTCTATTACCTATTATAAAAAAAATAACGTAAATACTATTTGAGGAAAGGGTGCAATGGGGTGAGCCCCATTGCACCCTTTAAAAAGCAAAACAAAAAAATTAAAAAAGAAAGCAAGCCCTTTAAAAAGGAAAGCAGTTTACTTTTGGAATTAGGGGAGGCCAAAAGTAAACTGCTATGGGCTGATGATGATGATGAAACAAGTATATATGTTACAAAGGCTGTAAAAGTGTAGCGAACGATTCGACCAATTCTAGTACAATCCGGCCCAAAAATAGAACTAGGTACCTACGTCGCTAATTGCAGCAAACTTCAGAGGCATACGTGGTATTCTGTAGCAAAAACAAGTTTACCATTCTGCCTCTAAAAACATGTAATCCTTGCCATCTTCTCAGTCGTTCACTTTTGGCAGATTGGTCGTGGTTATGTTATTGGTACATTAGGGACGTCGTCTTCGGTTTTTCTTCCGAGGGCTGAAGCTCTGGCGAGTCATCTCCATTTGTATCAGTTTCTTGTTTTACGAGAACACTGCACCAAGTGGCTCCTGGCAGTCCTTGCAGGGGAGTAGGTACCTACTTATACAAACTGTGGCAGAGTAATGGTCCTACACCGTGACGTTTGAACTCTGGTAGCATGCATCCACCATGCATCAATGAATCCAAGGGTCCATTGCATGCACAAATGCACACACCCGAGTAGAGACTATAATCATCATCATCTACGCCACTACAGCCACGGGTCAGCCTTGGCCTAGGCCAGGTAAATTCTCCAGCTGGGTCTATCTTTTACCTTTTCTCTCCAACCTTTAAATCCAGTCACTTGTGGTTGTCTGTAAGAGATCGCTTCCAAGCTATAAGACCGCCTATTGTACCTTTTTTTAGTAATTGTGCAATAAAATATAAATAAAATAAATAGTTTCGATCATGTATCGTATCGTAAAATTTTTCCCTATGACGTAGCGTTATTTTAAACTACGCTTTCTCATTGCTCAGTGGCCACAATTTAACGATACGCTTACAATACGACATACTGTAACATTCGTGATTTACCCTCTGAGCTAGTGGTCAACCTGGTTCCAGCTTATATAGCCTGCAGTGCCTAAGTTTCCTTAATTACTGAATTAATTTAACACTAGCTCGTAAATTCCGTAGAACGACCGGTGTGCACCGAAATTGGCTTTTCCACTGATTAAATTTCAATTCTGCATCATCATTAGTTACCTATGCATTACATTGGAACTACCTTGGACTTTATGACCAGAGGGCTTACCACGAGTTTTGATAGTTTTCGAAAACTTTATAAGTTTCGGTATCTTTCCCAGTGTTGCTGTTTTAGCATTTTTAATGCTAAATTTAGCATATTTTCGGGTCTGTTAGCTTGAAAAATTGGCATTTAGCATATTTTTATAACTAAAATTTTTTTGTACGTTACCTAAAAATTCAAAATTCCTAAGGAATTCAAAAGAAAAATATAGATTTTAGCATTTTATTTAGCATTTTTAAAAGTTATTTAGCATTTTTTGCAACATGTTTTAGCATTTTCTCCAAATAAAAAACGGCAACACTGATCTTTCCATACATTTTCGTAGTTCATGCACGTTTCCCTAGAGGCGCTGTACGAAAATGTATGGAAAGATACCAAAACCTAAAAAGTTTTCGAAAACTATCAAAACCCGTGGTAAGCCCTCAGAGCGGTACGCTTCAAAGTGGCTCGACTGGACCATTCCGAGTTGCAATCTGTCATATATTTCGCAGCGTCACATAATCTTCGTCTGAATCCTTGTGGAATTGGCCTACTAAGGCGCTTACATAGGTACTTTATTCTGTGCCTTAGCTTACGTATTTATAGCACATTGGTATTTTGGCAGCATGTTTGTACCTAAGATAGGTATTTGGAGAAAGAGATGAATGTGGAAAAAATGTTTTATCATCTATGGTCCGAGTGTGAGAATCGTAATCATTTTCAGCTGTTATTGACCCACTGCAAGCATAGATAGATAAATTCTACTTTTATACATTTCTAGACAGATATGTGCAGATCATAGAAATATTTGTCTCGCCCAGGAATTGAACTCGCAAACTTCTGCGTCTCAGGCGGGTCTTCCTCCAGTGCGCCACAGAGGTCGTCAGATAAACTACTACATATTGGCGTAAACTCAAGTATTGTATGGAAAATGGAAATAGTGCCCCTAGCCGCAAGTTTGTTTTTACTTTAAAAATCTCAATTTCTACCACACTTACTATGATATGAATTTCTTACTCAGGCCACAGAGCCCAATTTCGAGCCATACAAAAATAAAGTTATACGTAGGTACTTCAGTAGCCTTATTTAAGTATATTATATTTATTAGGAGAGCTTAACGTGTCCCTCAGTTGACTTGATCGACCATCTTAAGCGCTCTTTACTGTTACCTTCTTAATGCTATGACTAACGGCCGGTTTCTATATTATACCGTTACCGATAACGCCTCGTTTTCCCTTGAAAAACTGTCAAAAATTAACAACGAGGCCTCGAAAATTTGTCAGTTTTTCAGGGGAAAACGAGGCGTAATCGGTAACGGTATAATATAGGAACTGGCCATTACTGACTTTTACTTTTGCTTGTATGAACGTGGTGATCAATAAAGTGTTATTTTTCTATATACTGTGACATGGTAGGTAACTTACCTTACCTACTAAAGTTTATGACTTCCTAATTTGCATGTAACTGTAGGTATGTAGGTAGGTACTCTGTGTACCTATACCTATACTGTAGCTACCAGCAATAAAATACTATTTCTGTCAGCATTTTTAGCAAGGAGACGAGACGTGTCCCTAAAGGGTCCAAAACACGAAGGGACAGTCTTAAATTATTAATAGGAATTCCTGTCAGTTTTCGAACACCTATCTACCTATCAGTAGGAAGGAAGGGGCCGTCGCCAACTAAAATGAATAAGGAAGTTTTTATACGAATTTTTTGATACCCTAGAGGGCGTTTACGAAAATGAGAAACCGCTTTAGTAGAAAAGTTATTTATTCAAATACCATAATTCAAAGTCCGGACGCAGATACGGAAGGTATTTGATCATTGATACCTTTACGAATCTTTTATTCCTGTCACTCGTAGTAGTATTTATAGTCGGTAATTTTCTTGGGTAATCCCAAAAACTACATACTTACCTTAGGGCCTTCTTTAAAACAAGTCGAGCAATAGCGCAATGATGCTCATTAAGGGATTAATATAGGTATCCAGCAGTGGACTGATTACTGATGATGATGATGAAGATGTATATCGGGTCCGACTTGCATGATTTCATTTAAATATAGGTTACTATGTTTTAAGTTAGAAAATGCGCCATTAAACTACATAAAATCCCCCGTTATAATGGATTTATTAGTTTTTGCGTGACCCTCGAACATACATTGACATTTTGTTTTACAGTTTTCAGTTTATTAATAATTTTATTATTTTAGAAATCATCATCATCATCCTATGGCAGTCCACTGCTGGACATAGGCCTCCTCCTAATGAGGGCCATTGTATCCTGTCCTCAACTTGACGCATCCAGCTTCTACCAGCAGCCTTTTGCAGATCGTCACCCCACCTGGCCGGAGGGCTATTAGAAATTAAACATCATAAGTTTTTGATTAATCTTGAAAGCTTTATAGATTTTAGTTTTTTAACGTCTCAAACACTCCATTAAACGCCGTAACTTGAAATATAAATAATTTCAAACCCAAACGGAAAATCTAAGATTCTGGGATACCTATTAGTAAGATGATCACGTTTACTAAGAGCACGTACACACGTATTTAAAAAGATTTAGATGTATATTAGATATCACGTCTAATAATATGAGCGGAAATTTTGTATGTATGGATGGAAGTTAGTATCGGAATAAAGTTGATAAAAAAATCTTTAAAAAATTTGCCTATTTTTAGATGAAACAAGCACACCAGATAACCATTACCTATCACAAACTTCGAGTCACAAATTATTGCGTCGTATAGGTCACACATGTTTGAAATGTGCCCTACGATGCATTGCCCTGCGTCCAACTTGAGGCATGAAGGTCACATCAAACACATCCTTCAAACCAAAACAGAGCAATGCTGCTTCACGGTAGAAATAGGCATCGTGGTAGTACTTCCCCGGCCAAATGGGGCAAATTGACAAGATTTTTTAAGAACTAAAGTAACTATCATCTACCACCTTCTTAGTACAGTTAGATCCATAACGCAGTGAAATGTGTAATTATTTTATGAAAATAATTCGGATAGATTTTGTACATTTATTAATTTCCAATCTCTCTAAATACGCAAGCAAAATCGCAGGTATAAGTTAGTGTTAAAATATGGCGGCAAGCCGCTTTTTAAGCTGTTTTCACACCCGCGTACCTGCCGGCGTTAATCCAGGAACGGGGAAGGAATATTAATTTAACGACTTGCGCAGTTTTGTCTCCGGGCGTTTTTTTTAAACTTTTAACCGCTCATTTTACACCATGTCAACGTTATGGTCATTTAATAAGATTCAGTTTTTCGTTTTTAAAATGAAGGTGTACAATAGGTAAAGTATTTTCATTTATTCATTCATTCATACCTACACCTGTGTACCTATAATTTCTTTTTATTTTATTCTTTATTAGTAAGTACCCCATCATCATCATCATTCACAGCCCGACTTTATCCACTGCTGGATATAGGCCTCCCGGAGTTAGTGCCATCCACCACGGTCTTGTGCTTGTCGTATCCACACTTGCCCGGCGATGCGTACTATGTCGTCGACCCATCTAGCTCCTGGTCTTCCGACGCTTCTTTTGTCTACCCTCAGCCACCATTCGGTCAATGTCTTGTTCGACCTGTACTAACCACGCCTCGCATTGTGTCCCGCTCATCCCCAATTGAGCTCCATAAGTCGATTTCCAATGTCCTGGACTTTTATCCGTTTTCGGATCTCGACGTTAGGGACTCGATCTATAAGTTTGATGCCGAGTAAGTACCTACTCATAACAAATCCTGCACTGCAGTTTGCTCCACCGCTTATATTTTCGAATTTCGGACCACTTTCGAACTGAACCGACTAGAATTTGAATAACTTCGAGAAATTTTGTCTAATTTGCATCGAACAAAATTCTAAACTGCCAAAAGTTCATTCGAAAATCAAAATGTTTATTGTTACGAAAATCAAAATTGCAAAAACAATTTGAGAAACACCATCTGTTGCCGTTATTTTCTTAACAAAGTAAGTTAATTGTTTATTCAAAATAGACACGAGATAGAGCTGTTAGAAATGGAAGTTAATTAACTTCAATTGTACGTAAATTTTGAGTAGATTCCTAGAATATCCTATAGCTGTTGATGGAATGCAAAAAAAGGTAGGTACATAAATTAACCTGGTCTTGAGAGATTTCTTTACTTTATGTCTATGAGCAAATGCGAATACGAGCGATGCTATGTGGTTTTTGAACATCATCATTAATTTAAGAGCTTTGCTCTTGTCGGCAACTGATGAAGCTCCTTCTATATACCTCTTTCCAAAGCAGCCTAATTTACTTCCCTATACGTCATGCATGACATCTACTTTCTCTTTAATGTCACTCATGTAATTTACCCTTGGTCTTCCCCTACCTCTCTTTTCTTCTACTTTTCCCTGTATGATGTTACGTATAAAGATGTCATGTCGTACCGTCATATAAGGTGTCCAAACATCCTCTTCTGTTTTTTAACATATTTCTCACTTCGGAGACTCTATTCAAAACTTCTTTATTAGTAACTTCTTCTGCCCAGCTTATTCTTTCCATTCTTCTCCAGCACCACAATACAAATGCTTCTATAATCTCTTTGAATTAAGAAAATATCTTGAAACATCATCATCATCAGAGCTCTGCTCTTGTTGATTGAACAGCGGGGTGATCGGCTAACTCTGTTGCAAACAGAAATGATTGAAACCGATCCTGTTTTTACAAACTTTGACATCTCATCCGTCGTAATTCAATGAAAGTCGATTGACAAACTGTCACAGTTTGTTAAAACAGGATCGGTGTCAATCATTTTTGTTTGCAACAGAGATAGCCAATCACCCCGCTGATTCAGCTCCTTCTATCTGCCTCTCTCCAAAGCAGCCTCCTTTACTTCCCTATACGACACGACATCTACTTTCTCTTTAATATGGCTCATTTAATTTATCCTTGGTCTTCCCCTAGCTCTCTGTCCTTCAAGTAGAAACTTTTCCCTCTATGATGTTGCGTTTAAAGCTGTCATGTTGTATAAGGTGTCCAACCTCTTTCCTCTTTTGTTTTCTATCTACTCGAACTTATTTATTAGTTAATTTGTCTACCCAGCTTATTCTTTCTATTGTTCTCCAGCACCACATTTCATATGCTTTCAAAATCTCTTTGTGTCTCCGAGTCTCATTGTCTACGTCTCGTACCCGTAAAAATATATGCTCCAAATGTAGGTATGATTTAATATATTTTTTTTACTTTCTTGGAGATTTTAGAAATTAAAATATGCTTTTTGGTATGAAAGGCCTGTTTTTCTATTGCTATTCTGGATTTAATATCTGGTGTAGATCTTGAATCAGTTCTTATGTTATGAGGCTTTTAGGTACTAAAATCTTTCTACTCTCTCTATTATATCTCTCTATTATATCTATTATCTATGGATATCAAAGAGGTTGGATTTTTTCTTTGGATATTATGTTTGGTGTAATTTCTTTATTCTTAGATGTAGGTGTTTTAGTTTTGTTGATGTTAATTTTAAGTGAAAATTCTTTAAATATGTTATCCATAGTGTTTAGTAGTTTTTGTAAGTCGTTCTGAGTTTCAGAATGCCTACTTGACTTAAACTTTGAACATAACTTACACAAATATTTACATAAGAATTTAAGAAGAATGTTCCTAGATACGAATGTGGAAGGATGTCCTGGCAGAGGTCGGCTGAAGAAAAGAGAGAGGATAAAAAATAACAAAGGAATGTGTTGAGATGACGGCTGATAGAAGAAAATCGGAGATAAAAACAACTTATGCCGAATTGCCGACCCTCCTTAGAGTGCAGTAGCATGCAGATGATGATGATGATGATGATGTCTTACATAAATATTTACAAACATAAAGCCCACGCCTATTCAATTTACTTAATGAAATTAAAATCCTCTTTTTTTAATGCACTTTCCTTTCAATAATCATATAATGTATCTAATATTTTTTTTACATCTGAAATGACAAATTTTATTAAGGTAAACTTAGGTGGTTTTTATTGCTATTTTAAAGTTTAAAAATATGTTACTTAAAATTTAAAAATATGTTGCTCTCAGCCTGAATCTCATTGTAGAGCAAAGGCCTCCCCACATTCTTTCCTGCCACATCGATCCTGTGCTAAAGTTTGTTAAAAGTTTTGAATGATTGAGAGGAATGATGAATGATGAGATTCAACTTATTTTTAAATTGTTTCCAGACCAGGGCAGACTGCGACAAAATCCTGAGACCTGTGATATGAAAATCTAGGTATCCGATCAGAATTTCACTCAACGCAATAACACTATCAATATGTATCGCAAACAGAATTTCGATATGCACTCACACCACCCGGAGCTCATCCGTGAAACTAACATCGAAATATGGAAAACTATGATTTCCATGAAAACTTACATGCGTTATGGTTAAAAGCAATAGCAACAGATTTTAACACAGATAACAGTTTTAACAGAAGTGGTGATTTTTTAGTTTAGACAGCTAAATAGATTGATAAAAACATTTATTTCCGAACACAATGACAGTGTAGAAAACAAGAAATAAAATTACAATAGAACTAAGAAATAACAAGCCAAATAAAGCTACTAAGTACTCAACATCATCATAATAAAGGAACAAATGAGTAGTTTAGTAGTTGTAGACTGTGGAGCCCTCGTCCAACAACAACATTAGCTTATGTAAATCCACTACTGGAGATGTAGGCTTTCCCTAATAAGAAGGGGATATGTCCATATTCTCCACGTTAGGCATTGCGGGTTGGGGATCACATAGCACAGCTTCTCCAACCGTCAACGCTGCTGCCCGTCAGCGGCCACAGGATTTAGCTGTGCCGGTAAAAGAAGGGGGACAATAGGGGTTAGGGATCGTATGACACAGTTTCTCGCTTTGCCTGTGTTAGGCTGCGCTATGTCACAATCAGCCGGCCGCCAGATCCTCGTTTAATAGTTAGCAGGCTGTGCACCACGGGCCGATGAGGTTGGCTTGGTTCTTGACGGTGGGAATGGAATCCCTTACAAGGTGAATTACTGCCGTGAAGTAGGTAACGTTGCTGTTATGATTTTAAGTGTGTAGCTGCAAGTGAAATGACAAGTAGGTATATAATAGGGCTTGCCACTTTCATGCCTCAAGTGGATGGACGCAGGGTCCACTCACCTGGCTGGAGGGCGTTCTTCATTACGTTTGCCAAGCTGCTCAAGAACTCTGTTCTTCGACAGATATGACACTGTCATTTCAGCTTGCTAATTATCTGAGATATATCGTAAATTTTAGTTCTCTGTTGGATAGTCTTGTTTCGGATTCTTCAGAGATACTACAAGCATTGCTTTTTCCATTGCTAATTTAATCTGGTAGACTAGCCGTACCCGTAGTAATGATATAAAAATATTTATCATAAATGAAAGTATATGCAATACTTACCTACATACTTGCTTATCCCGATTTCTCCACCGTGAAATTATAGAAACCTATCCATTATTCAGTTCGATGTTCCGTGCCATGGTGAACTTCTGAACCGTGGCAGATAATTGCTAGCCATACTTGGATAATGAATTATTCAATCGCAAATTGAGGTGAAATTGATTTGGGCTTTGAGTCTTTATACGAAATCGCATATTCCCACAAACACCGCAGGCTAGAGAGGAATTATTTATTTAGACATTAGCCGACCACCGCGCAAATTCGTTTACTTACGCGGTAATTCAGCACCGTCTGTCCATTATCAAAATATAAAACTTAACGTTGTATATATTTTACAACTGACATCAATTTATCAATTTTATACAAATTTTAGTGAATTCAGCCATTTTTATGTAGTGAGTACCTACTTAGATATAAGCAAGACCTTGGGCAGCACCTGGCTCAGGTTAGCGCAGGATCGAGGCAAGTGGCATGATTAAAAGAAGGCCTAGGTATGCCCAGCTGTGGGTCGAAAACGGCTGATATGATAAGTGCATAAGAACCTTGCAATGTTTATTCAGTGAACCGACCGACGACATCGTCTACAAAATTACAACAGGTCCGTGGCAGAGCGGATTCTTCTCGTTCAGATTCTAAGGATAGATAAATAAATAAATAACCATTTATTTCAGGCAATATGCGTTTACAAGAATATGATTACAGAGGCCCATAGTTATAAATACCTTACAGACAAACATATATATTTTATATTCTACAAACTACTTATCAACCTAGGGGGAGGGATTTCGTTTCGGTGCTGCTTCCCTATAGCGTCTGTAGACAATACCCGCTGGCCAGAAATTCGGATTCATGAGTACATCCTTGTGCTTCGCCAGAATCTGGAGAGAGTAAGACTTTAAACCAGTATTTCTACTGCTCTCCAGCCTCTGAAGAGACATTCGGAGAGATCCCTAACACCGACCCTAGGCTCTCTCATCGAAACGGGAGAGGTAGATCTTGCTAGTCGGCTCCACTGCACGCAGCGTCGCCGTCGCCGACTCGGCGGGTATCGCAGCGGTACCGATCTCGGTCGACGTCTCTTCGCAAGGGTGAAGTCTTCCGCGTCGACCTTACTACTCTCAGGAGATACAGGAGATAAGGTGATCATGTGTAACTTTATGCCGCCAAACATTCTATAGATTATTATCCATTTCTACTATGGATTTTGGAAGTTTGAACTCGGGAACTGTAACTTAACTTAGTACGAGATGCTTATTACGAAAGGAGTAAATTAAAAAAGTTTTCGATTCGAAGTGTTCCTAAGGTCCTAATTGAATAAAAAAATTGAAGTTTGAAAACGTTCAGTTTTCGTTTTCAAGATAAATTTTAAAGTAACTTTTTTCGGCAATTACCTATGCGTTTTGAGTGAAAAACATTGCAACCTGCAAGAAAATTACATTAGATAAACAAAAATCAAAACTACAAAGCAGATACATAGATGGGTTGAGTTTAGAAAAACCTGTATTCAAAGAGAGATTAGATTAGACAACTCGTACTAGGTGTACTTAACCTAGTGTAATATTTCGACTCCTTAAAAGCCTCCGTTATACAAACGTCATCGAAAAGGCTTGTATCTAAAGGCTTACCATTCCCAATTTATTTGTATAAGAACCTTTTCTAGTCACACCTTATAAGTAAATTCCTAACTGCCTAACTACCACTGATTATGTTCAGTACTTACCTTAATACAGTAGATTTATTTAGGGTGTTGATGAAAAAAGGACTAGAATAATCTGTGCCTACTTGTCTACTATAATAAACTTCTCTGTTTACTAGGTAGGTATGCTGGAATCGGAGATGGTACAGCTCTCAAAAGCAACCTCACGAATTCTCGCGAAACTTCTGCATTACCTAGAGTTCCTGTGTTTCAAACTCCATAACAAAGTCTCGTACCTATAGAAGATGTTGCAATCCTAATGCATAGAAGTGTAAGGCTGGCCGTAGACCTACAATAAGTTTAGCCAAATATTGTTAGAAAGGAAGAAACTATTTTTATTTAAAGCTTTAACAAGGACAAAGCTAAAATACAATTAGAACCTTATTAAGTACGCCATAGTTAAAAACTAAAAACTATAAACGGCAAAGCATTTTGCGCCACGTACGCGTACCTTACATACAAGTACGCAGTGCGCTATCTTCTGCCGGCTCTACAGACAGCATCAGGTAGCTATCGATTAAAATAATGTCATACATATTAAATAAATTAATTTTATGGTAAAATATTAATGTACTTACTTACCCTTGCACTCAAACGATCAATAATATTGATGGCTCCAAGGGCTCCAAGCTGGTTCCAAGGAGTTTTTAGTAATAGGGGGGTACGTGCTTAGAACAAAAATCTGTGTATATACAAATGTCTCTTTTATAATATATGTGATTCAGAGCTGCAGAGTCACAAACGTAGCCACACTCTTGTGACTCTACCTGTGTAGGTAATCGTCAGTGTGTAAGCACTTGAAGAATTATAGCGGGTTTCATTGGAAGTCAGGACAGCTGATCGAATAGGTACCTGGGTAAATTAGATTACAAGGGTTTCATTATTCATCCGGTACTTTTGCTGTACAACCCCACAAGGGAACATTGGGGTACTAAAATTCCAGTTCGCATTGGAGAAACGCAACGTTAATCTTATTCCCACTCACCGGGGACTTTTAATGGGGACATTGGGAAAATTAACCCTTCCTCTTCTGTCGGGTAAAACATAATTTGGCATAATTTATTCAATTTAATTCAAGAACAAAATTACAGCGTCCAAACTTTGAACAAATATTTTTTCACAGGGGGTATCAAAACGCACCCGTTAACTCAATCAGCAAATTACTTTGTCGGTTAGTAGAAACTCTAGTTAAGTTAGTACTTAAATTGATAATTCATTTCATAATGATTAATAATTTATTTGACAGTGATCATTTTATTTGATACTTAATGATAATTTAATTGATAATCATATTTTATTTATTTTTTTACATAGGTTACCATACTAATACAGGTCTTGCATCTATATGTTACCATCTCAATGGGTTTACAGTATTTATAGGTAACAAGAATAATAAGAATAATCAATTCATTGGTAATAAATAGGTACGTTACACGTCTTAAAAAATATCAATAATTAAGTAAAAAAAATACATTAAGTAGGTCGTAAAAAAACAAATCATTAAAATAAAACATGGTAGAAATAATTAAATACTAAAATAATAAATCATCAAATAATAATAAAATATTGTCATGAGATTTTTCGTACAAAATCTTAGACATTGTAGAACGCCTTCTCGACCAGCCATGACTTTAATTTAGTTTTAAAGGAGGACAAACTAGACGCGGCATGAATATTTTCTGGCAGGTGATTGTACAACGCGGGCCCCATCACATGCGTGAGTCTGTCAGACTTAGCAAGTCTATGGGACACCGCAGACAGCTTACCAGCCCCACGTGTGTTGTAACAACGGATGCCCCTCGGAAGTCAGGCTCAGGAAACGATTCGACCAGTCCTCGTACAATCCGAGACAAAAATAGGAACTACATCGCTGCTTGCTACCAACTTCAGAGGGACATAGATTAGATACATGGTAAGTTAGTGTAGGTAGGTAAGTAGTTTTCCAACGGCACAAGAGAAAAATTTAGTGTCATATCAAAGCTATGTACGAGTACATTACTGTTGAGTATTATGCCATTTTTGTTGTTTACATGCACCTTTGATTTCTCTTATACTTTGGATGGGAAGTAAGAGCATCAGTACATGCGCGACATAGTTCTTTACATGCACCCCATTTTCCCCAACGGCCCAACGCCAGAGCTTATAAACTAGCAGCCCATTCACCTTAATTAAAGTTGCCAGCTCCAGTTAAGTAATATCCAAGTGCCTATTTCAGATTTAGCCTGCAACAAGGGAGCAGTCAATCCTCACTCACAATTAACGCATTCCGTAGGGGCTAGAGGCAATGCACCAAGTGACTCCCCATTAATCTGCGGCTCAGGCACAGTCTGTTACAGTCAGCTTGGTCATTACCTCACTTCAAGTTTTGTATTTATAAATAATTGTAAAACTAATTATTTAAATATTCATTAAGGCTATCAAAAAATTATAACCAATAATTTTACTTCTCCTTGAATATGGTTACATCTTTTACTACTACACAACTACACAATCAAGATAAGCCCTTGTACTAATCATGAAATTCCATCTGTGAGATAATGGCACAAAAGCTATACCCAATTCAAGGTCGACATTGAAATTCCGTTAAGCAATTTAGCAGTGTAACCCCAACGCCACACCGTATAACATCGCCACACGAGAACGAGTATAGCATCCTTTTTAAAGGTATTTCGTATTTTTTTTTTAATTAAAGGCTTAATATACATTATGTAGGTCATCAGAAAATGCTTAAAAAAAATAAAAATAATTGGAATTGATAAAAAATTATAATCACTTTTGCCACAAAATGCGACGTATTGTCTTCGGAATCCAAGCCAACCTCTTCGGCACTTAATGCATCTTGCTTAACAAAATGAAGCTCAGGCGGCTAGCTGATTGCGGCACAGACAGCCTATCGCCGGCATAGATAGCAGGAAATTTATCAATTTTTCAAAAATTCCCTGACACCGAGCAGCAGCACAGTGGTGCAAAAAGCCGTGCCCTGCGATCCCCAAACATGCCCAGCGTGGGATATATGGGCATGCCCCTCTTCTTATTATAAGAGACCAATTTTCAGTAGACTGAAATGGGCTACTGGTGATAGTGGAGAGTGACTGAGTTGAGACAAAGTTGCCTAACTGTGCATCCTCTAGTCTGTAGCTCCGCACTGCCGCCAAGTATGCAAATACTCTGCCTTCAGTGTAAACCGTGCGATATTTGTAATTTGTACGACATTGTTATTGTTAGTCGATACCCATGCGAGACATAATGAGACGAGTAGATAGGTACGCATGTCGTATGCGTGAGAAAATATGTGGGTGATGTGGTATTTATGATCTTAAAGGTAATGACTTTTAATTGTTTTGTTTTTGGCGTTCCTGAAAAAAAGGTTTATCAATAATTTCATCAATGGTAAAATTTTAGATAAGATATTATATATGAATCAATCCACTTTAAAAAATCTTCTTTTCCTTTGTATGAACTAGAGCAACACTGGTGTTAGAGTTTTAAGGCTGCCAAGTGGCGACCGACATGACTTAACGATTGAAAACGCTGGAACCAATATCATAACGTGCCTTCCGAAGCACGGAAGTGCTCAGAATGCCAAATGGTCACCCATCCAAGTAGTGACCGGGGGGAGTGTTGTTTAACCAAGATGATCTCTAAGAACACCGAAGTTTCTCTTGTCACACCACAGATTAAAGTAAAGCGAAAATAAAGGAGTCGATCACGATCACCCTCAGAGCGCTACTGATTATCGGAGCTAAAGCGAGCAATATGACCGAAGTATTACAATACTTAGAACAGATACCTACATCGTCACCTAATAAAATGATCTGTTATGATGATAAGACGCAGAAGGTTGCAGGTTCGATTCCCGCCGCGAGACTAATCTTTGTACGTTTTGCAAATATTTGTTTCGGTCTTTTTTATGATTCATAAGTATGTATTTACAATAAAATATCTATATAGTTTATCAGTTATGTGGTTCCCATAATACGAGCTCTGCTTGTTTTGTTTTAGCTTGTTTGGGGCTACAATATGCTGTGTGATAGTGTCCAGCATTATTTATTTATAAAAAAGATCAAACTAAATAAGTGGTTGCTTGTGGCACCCACTTATTTCTTAGTTAAGATTTAAGTAGTACTAGTAACATGATACTGCGACGTAAACTTAGCTCTCATTTCCTTTGCGGTTGTACCCATAAGTCGGTCCTAACTAGAAGATGAACTTAGTTCAGAATAGGTAGTTAACAGAACATAAGTATCACTTACACCCAACAGTCATTTATATATTATTATTAGTTATCATAAGCCTGAGTTGTTCCACTGCAGGAAAAAGCTTCCCTTCCTTCCTTCCACTCCTCCTCCTCATAAAGGAGTCCAGTTCGTCTCTCCATCTTCGCCACGGTCTGTCACGTGGTCGTCTGATGTCATGCGGGGTCCAATCAGTGGCAACCTTTGCCCAGAACTCATCTGGCATGCGGCAGACCTGGCCTGCCCAGTCCCATCATTATCATTTATATAAAATAAAATAAATAAATGAATAATGCCGAATATTTGCACACACCATTAAATATGCGTAAATCGGGGGAACACGGACCGGGCGCGAACGAAACGTAACCCGTTGTGTTATGGGTATAACATGACTATTATACTACATACGTACCTGTTACCATCTCAATGATAAATACATATTTTTGTAAATCCTTATCTACATATTATTCATAAAAAACACCCAGACATGCAGGAGAGAAAAATTTGCAAAATAGAGAAAGTAATGGTCTCGCGGCAGGAATCAAACCCGCAACCTTCTGTGTCCCACTTAGCCACAGAGATATTGGACCCATACTAAAATATTATCCTGAGTCGTATCGTAGGTATCGGGAACAGTACCCCTAGGGAACGACCCCAACGAACTAGGGGTACTGATTACACCAACGTAGATAGACATTTGGAGGTGGCACTTTTTAACTAAGTACATTTTTTGTAATATGTAATTATAAGTCATGGAAAAAAAGGCTTATTATGAGCGCCATTGCACCCTGTCCTCAGCTCCACGCATCCAGCTCCTACCAGCAGATAGTCATTCCATCTACAAAAATATAGTTAACTGAGGCCTCTCGGGGTAAATCGGATTGTTTTTGTACGCTGAAAATCCTCATTTAATGAATATATATTTCGCCAGTTACTCACAAAATAAACAGTACTGTAACATTGTTAAGCAGATTAAAAATGACGGATTGGATGGTATTTATGCTACCTAATTTACCTACCGAATGAAAATACGAAATAATACAAGAGAGAATGGAAAATGTAGAGCTTAAAGCTTTGCTTGGAATAAGCCCCGTAGACGAGCCTAAGTAGGTTATGCGTAAAAATGGTTCTCTATTTGTTCGCCCCGTCGATGAGGATCTATGTCTAGCGACTGACGTAGGTAAAAAATCCTTGCTCTGCGCTTCGTTGTCTGCGTCTCAGTACGCGAAACTACAACAACAGCAACAGCCTATCTATAGCTATCATGGACAGGACATTGTCGTCACCTAATAAGAAGGGGGATATGCCCATAGTCCCAATGTATGCGGGTTGGTGATCGCAGGGCGCAGCTTCTTGCAATACCTGCTGGCCGTAGAATTTCGCTGAGTCGTTGCTAGGCTGCGCTATGCTTTCATCAGCTAGTTTCACAGTATTTAAGTTAGCAGGGAGCACTACGGGCCAGTGAGGGTGGTTTGATTTCCAAAGTAAGTTTGAACTCTTTACACCCCAAACACACTTCGTATTTCATTACAAAATCCTCTGAAGTTCAGAAACATCATCAAAACTATTTCATTTGGAGCAAGTTTTTAGTACACTGCGAAAAATCGTAAAACTATGTGTAGACAACCAACCCTTAAGATTTTTTAGTATACTTATTATTTTACTTGTGAACAGTAAGTACCTAAAAGTATATTAGTGCTTAATGCCAGTCAGAAGTCTGCACTTAAATTTAAGGCCACGTGTTAGGTAATAATGTCTTACTTAGCAGAGGGGATTGGTGTCCTCATCATCAGCATAAAAGAGTTCAATACTGGACATAATATCTCCCCTAATGAACGCCATTGATAAGATGTCATCGCTCGTAAAACTACTGCACTGCAGCTTATGATAGAACAAAAACTTTCAAACACCATTCGATTCAAAGGACCACCAAAGCATACCTACCAAGTCGCCTATCGCACGTGCACCGGAAATGCATCAAAATTCAATATTGATGCCGATCATTTATCTATTATTTGACTAGAATGTTGACAGGGTTGATAATAAAATTTATCGAGAGTAGGACCCTACCTTTGTTCGTTGAGTGCAGTGGATAGCTGGGTGGGTAGACGAGGTATGTGTTCGATTCTCAGTGTGAATATCTTTGTATGATCTACAAAATGATTATACATAGGTAGTTAAGTAAAATAATTTTGCAAAATAAAACAAGGATCACAAAAAATCGGCTACAAATATCGCTAGAAATCGCAAAATAAAAATCGCTGACCGGCGCTAAAATGGGTCACCGGCTCTAGTGACAAAATCGCTAAGGTGGCAACACTTAACGTTTAGACCATTATCGTATAATGTTAAGCGCACATTCGAAAGAAGGTCAGTATTTAAAATATTTTAACTTACAGAGTTTATAGTGAGTTGTTGGTATTACCAAACTATTTATCTATTTGAATTTTTAGCAAAAATATATGCGTGGGGCACTGCCGCATTCTATGCTATGGTCATAAGTAGGTATATGAAAATTGCTACCTGATGCAGCTAACATCATCTTATCAGAATATTTAATTAAGGCGTCTTTCTTATTCAAATTGTAGAGAAAGGTATCATTGATGGAAGCGAAGATAGGAAGCCGAGTGGAAAGATGAGACTACCGTTCTACCGTTCTCTATACGGGGTGTGTACTTCGCGATAAACCTGAGTTCATTAAACCATAAGGTGTACAAAATTTAAACTTATAAGGGTTGCAAGGGGTTTTAAATGACATTATGGAAACAAAAGCCTACCTCACTGTTTAGAAGTAGGTGGTAATATTAACGAACGAGCGCGGTCGAGCATTGATCTTAATTTGCCGATATCCTAAAGTTATTGCGAAGGTAAATTTTTGTGAAGTTTTGAAGATCATATCTTTTTGGTGGTTTTTTTTCTAATGAATGCGTTGAGCTGTAATTTTGTTAAGTAAAGTAATAATGATTGCATGAAGTACCTTGCTACCCATAGTTAAGTACCAAGTAGTAAGTACCAGTAGTAGTAAGTCATAGTTACCCATAGTTGTTAGTTAGTTATGATGTCATTAAACAATAGGTAGCAAAGCAATGTATTCTAATGCAATGACCAGTTTCAACCTCTACTAATTTTTCAGTGTATATGTAAAAGATGTTGAAATAAATGTTTCTTTCTTTCTATTCTACTGTATTACGGCGTGCAATATTTTTACAAAGATTCAAATTAATTAAAAATGAATGATCAATTGAAATAATGAATCAGTAAAAATTGCACATGTAGCTATATAAAATGTAAATATACGCCAACCGTACGGCTTTTACCTCTCGGGCGAAGCCACGGGATGGAGCTTGCATTATAAAATTGTATTGAAGGTTAATAGAGCACCAAAATATCCACAAATAAACATTTAACTATAATCGGGCTTAAAACCTTTTAAGTACTTATCTTCAAACGTTGTTAATACGGTACTGTCAAAGCAAAAACATGTTTTTATACTTACAGAAATCGAATATTTCTGGGGTAACACGCCCTAAGCTAAAAATATATTTTTTCAAGTTTTGTAGCTATCTCGAAGTAGGTAGAACCTAAGTGCCTTCATTTTACACCACATCATCATCTCAGAAGACGTTGGCTTTATCGAACTGTTAAAAATTGCGACAGAAAAACACTTGGCTCACCTTTTTTCGACTTTATTCACAATAGTTAAAGTTCATTTTTTGTACATTTTAACCGCAACCCATTTCGAAAATGATGCGGTGGGGGATGGAAAAAATATTGGCTTCGGACGTCCTGAAGACTACAGTCCATGCGAACGAACTGATAGCGAAATCTTGCTGATTATTTACAGATCTAGCTACAAAAAATTATTAGAAGAGTACTACCGTAATTGTTCAACTTGAATATTCAAACTATGTTTGGTTGTTTAGGTATAAGTGAACTGTAAAGTTCTTTGTGAGTGATCTTCGATTAAAAAAAACAGAGTTGTACATAAACTTTTCTCTTACTAACAACAAACAACTTTCTAAAAGTCTGTTATTTGAAGATTTTGAAGAACTAAAAAGCAAGGAGAATCAATCTGATTTTTTTCTCTATGCTAAAAAAATATTGGGATATACTTGACCTGTCAGTTGAAGGATTCTGAACCCAAATTTAACTTTAATTTATTTCTCTATTTGTATGTTCGAGCATCATGCAATGAAAACTATATAGCGAAATCGAACAGTTATAAAACGAGATAGAGCTATTTATAGATTTAAAGATGTAAATGGTCGCGTGATTGACATTTCTTTCTATGAAAGGTAAGTTAATAAAGTTACTCATTATAGACAGGTTTATTAAAAAGTCTTGACATTTTATCCCTCGCTCACTCTCTAGAGTTTTCTTTATAATGGAATGTATTTTCCTCTATTTCACTTAAACCGTGCCCTTCGTAAAATGATAATAAAAATGTAAAATGACATAAAATATGTTTTTTTTTTTCAATTTATATTTTATAATATAATAGTACACACGAACATGCATTAGAATTCCCTCAAAATCAATGTTTGGCCGGCGCTTTTGCTTATCGAAAAAGCATGGAACATTACTTTGAAATCCGACATCAAATAGATATTTTGATAAAAGAACCCTTATCGAACCCTTGGATTCAAAAGCAAATAGGTATCAGCGCTCGTGGACGAGTAAGTTTTATCGATAGGAGTTTCAATTGAAAATAATGAAGAGTTTCGAGTGGCATTAGTTAGATTGGTTGCTATGGCATCATCGGCTTTCTATCTTCTAACTCTCTAAATACCAAACTTTGCCAATTCAGTATCGAGTACCTACCTGCTTACTCGGCTTACATAAAGTGCTTACGTAGGAGGAATTTTGCTGTCAAAAACAACAGGTAGTTTTTTTAAACAATCATCTTTGTGAACTTAATTATTAATATCAACGGGATATTTACCATGATTTCTGAGTTCTATTGTTTCCCGATATTTCGACGCAGTTGTATGCGCCGACTTTTTAGTTCGTCCAGTGATCATGGTAAATATCCCGTTGATAATTATAATTATGATAGGTAGGTGCTAATTTTAGTTTTTAGATAGGTACAAGTACCTCAAGTTAGCAGTGTAGGTAATTTTATTGATTGACCCTTTCTATTGAACCTCTCGATTCTTCTCGATTTTCTCGATTTCTTACTGCAACGGAACTATTTAATTATACTTAACTTGCTTTCTGTTTGTAATATAAAACAATAATAGTTTCTGCCCGCGGCTCCGCTTGCTAAAGTATTACTGTTAAGACCCATTGAGTACTTTCATTATTGTTATGGTCCGTTTTGTTATAAATGTTTTATTGTTGCACAATAAAGAGTTTTCTATCATATATCTGGCGTGGTTCCGGATAAAAAGTAAAGTCACCGAATGAAAAAAGCACTTAAGATTCATCCAAATCCGATCACACGTTTACTGAGTTTATTGGGGACAAAGACAGAAGACATAAAATATCGCAGAGTCCCTAGCCCTATTATCATACCTAGTCTAAGTAGAAAAAACTAAAGCCGAGGAAGCAGCTTCGAAAAGCTAAACAAAACGTAAATTCCTCAAGCTTGTATGCCTATTTAACGCATTCACACTTTCGTCTTCGCACAATCGACTTCTTGAGAAGGAATGTAAAAAACGCTACCGCAAACGTCCGTCCTTAGTTCGAAAAACAAATATTAGTTTTGTCCAACAAGATCCAACCACAGAATACAAAGCAGGTTCTACGTGATATCGTCTCGCGTCAGTGATTGTGATCGCAGTCGCCGACGCCGGCGCAGGAAACAGATCCAATTTTGTATAGGCCAAAGACTCATTTACATTGTTTTGTTTTGCTTCCGGGTAACTTCCTTGAGGGATACTGATATTTATTTGATCATCGTATCCTTTAGATTTTGATGAGGGATGCTCGCATGATACGACCGTGGTGGATATTCACATCATCCTAAATCCTATAAAAAAGTACACAGCTTATTAACTTCCGATCAATATCAAATTATCAACAGTTTGACCGGAATAAATCATTCACAAGTTCCAAATTCCTCAAACTGCTAAAGCGTATCATTAGGATCACCCGCCCGATTCCCTATCATTTCGATAATTTGTATGCGGGACCCATTGCCCGTCCCTAAGTTCCCAAGACGATGAGTGGCCTATAATTATACCGTTTTGGCTATGCCCGATCAAGGGTTTGTTTAGTACTTTAGTCAAACGTGGTCATCTAAGCATTTATCACATCGCCCGCGGTCCTTTCCCACGGGATGGTCAAATTTTTAACTTACATACAAACGTGTCGAACCTCGCGGCTGTTTGTACTCGTCTTATTGTAACATTAGGCTCGCAGTAGGAGTTTGTACTGCGGTTACTCTTGTTACGAAGCCGTACGGTGCATCCCTATCGTTCGATACACTTTTCTCGTATCCATTGCTCGGTCGCTTAGAACGATAGAGTCAAGAAGCGGAGCTTGAAACGAGATAGATGATGAACGCAAGAAAGAAACGGGTAAGGTACACGTAACAATGACACAGTGAGAGTTTTGTTTGCTCGGGACGAAGCTGATCGCGTGAGAACCTTCGGAACTGCATGGGCGTGACATCGGACGCTTTTTGTTAAGTTTTTTTCTTTTGTAAGGCTAATATTGAGCTGTGAGTACTTTTGAGTATCGGTAATAGCTATGCAGGCGGTTCCAACGTGACTCTGACAATGCGAGGTGGTTGTTAAAAATGTGCTTCACACATGTTTCCCCTATTGTTCTTTAGGTCGTAAAGGATTTGAATAAGCTCTTTTACTGCATTTTCGTGTTGTTATGGACAGATTTCATGCCAATTATTAACAGTTTTTATGCTGTGCTCTGCGGGCAGCGTTCGGGGAAATTGTTGCCAAAATAGGCGCACGATGCGCATTCCTGTAATTGATTGTGTTTGCAGACGGCTATTAAAAAGACATTAGAAGTGCCTCAGGCACGTTTGTAGTTCACGATACAATGCCGTAGAGCCCGGCCGGTGAGGAAATGCCATTAGGCTTGTGCTCACAGGAAACAGAGGCAGTTATTGGTGGCAGATACCTACCTTTACTGCTTAGTAACAACATCTTATTTACGGCCTATCTGATGAAAAGTTTATGAAAAGCATAAGTTGTTCATGCAAATTAATTTGATCTCGATATCTAATGTTCGAAGAAAAATTTACCGTGGATGACGAATTCCTAAACTTAAACCTAACTATGAGTCTTCCTCTCTCTTATTTATTGATGTTGCGCCCATCAGGGTCTATAATGATCTTAGAAGCTGTAAACAATGTATATTTATATTAGGGAACCCAATAGTAATACTCATTTATTTCACCATAGGAACATAAAGTACACTTGATTATGTAATTTTTTTAAATTAGGTATACAACAAAGGAACTTACACCAAAGAATATACTAACTACTTTTAACAGAACCGTAACAAAAATGAAAGTATTGAATATTGAACTTACTTAGTAATTGACCATGCAATGGAACTCATCATGCTAAAATGCTTTTGCCCCTACTGTTTTTCTACTGTTATAGTTTTTATGTTTGTTGCGGGTTTACTTTAAGCTATGCATTTCTGTGAACCTGTGTAGGTATCTGTGTGTGTCAAATAAATTTATATAATATTCTATTCTATTCTCTAAAAATGAGTGGTCCACTTTCGTAATCTAGTTCGGTACAAATGTGAAAGGAACTAATACTTCTTCCGTGGCACTACCCGCACGCCTAGGGGAGTAACTGAATACAAATTGATTTCTTATTTCTGAAATATGATACCGTGCACCGTATAGGTTTGTACAACAATTGGAATATATGATTTCTAATACCTACCTATTCATAGGAAACAAAATTTATGTAGGTATAAAAACTTGCCTTGAAATAGATCTTACCTAACTTTATTCAAATTGTACTGTTCAAATCCCAATATTAGTGGTATATCTTCTTCTATTCTATTTGTCACCTGTATTTATGTTTCGTTATCAATCGAGTAACTTATAATAGTTATAGTGATGACAGTAAGATTATATTTTCATGATAAAAGTGCAAAAAACTTCATCATATACCTACAAATGAACCTGGTCCAATCGCATTCATCGTCATCATCATCATCATCATCATAAGCCTAAAGTTGTTTTTAATAAAAAACTAAAAAAAATTTAACATAGATCATCATTTTGTTATATGTACCTACTAACGTCTGGCGAAAATCATTTATACGACTACCATTATTTTTATCCTCAACTGCCTCAAGAAAATATAACTTGGCTAATGTGCTTGATGTTTTAGGCTGTTACTTAATTTGATGGAGTTTTCCTGGTAATAACATTATTGAAATATGATAGAAAGGGTCGGCAAAGTTTGTGAATGAGATGTTTTCTTTATTTCATTTGTTATTTTCTGTTCCATTTATTTGTGTTTGTATATTTATGTTGAAGGTTTTCTAAAATGTTCTTGTTGTTTTGTGTTGTATGTGTTGATCTTAACCGTGCGTGTCCACTGACTGGAAACTCTTAGGGTTAAAAGCTCGCCTCTGCACATATTTTTGTATAATTCTTTATATTTACAATAAATAGTTACGGAATTAGAGATTGTTTTTTTACGTTTTCAAACACACGGTAGGTTGACGTTATTTTGATGAATTAACTGAAAAATTATTTCTCTATTATCCCATCCTTATAGATCGTTGAGTGGTTCGTAGTTCAGTCAGCATTTCCTCATGTGTCAGTCCATAGTTAATTTATTATCTCCGTATGTATAGGTAGGTACACAGTATTACACTTGATTTAGTAAAAAGATTAGGTTACTTATTGTATTTTAAATACATTACCAAAACAGAACCTACACTTCGTCATAGAACTATCATTACATGTATAATAAATAAAATGATGCTGCTGTACAGCTGTCAGATAAACAATAATAATGATTTGATTGATTGACTGTAAAAGGGCCAAATTAAAAAAAAAACAAACACATATAATTATATGCATACCTAAATTACCTACATGATACACATGAGGTCCAAAATTGTAATGTCACAATGAAAAATGTAAACGTCATATCTTAATTAACTATTTATTCACAATTGTGTAAAAAATAGCTGCTTTGTAGGGGTATTGCCATATTTGCGGCCAAAATAGCCTTTGTGTAGTTGTAGTCCTGAGTGGACTTCGTGATTCAATCAAATGATTGATCTAAAGTTTGATTCAAAATATCTTCAAAATACTTATTTCAATGATCGTATGAAAGTTTCATGTTCAATTCAATAGCGCTGTGCGGTATATTGTTTTCGTGTGCCTTGAATAATACATGCCCTCATTTTATTGCATGTTCTATCCGGGTGCATATTTTTTACATACATTGAGATGGGACGGAAGCAATTGGGTGCATTAACATTTTTATTCGGCATATTTTGTTTTTTTAGACGGTTTTTTATGATACCTTAATAGGAAATTGGCACACAGCCCACCTGATGTTAAGTGATGACTCATCATCATCAGCAGCCTATAGCAGTCCACTGCTGGACATAGGGCTCCCATAATGAACGTTATTGCGCCCTGTCCTGAGCTCGACGCATCCAGCTTCTACCAGCAGCCTTTCGCAGATCGTCACCCCACTTGGCCGGAGGGCGTCCTACACTACGTTTGCCGAGCCGTGGTCTCCACTCAGGAACTTGTTTACCCCAACGGTTATCGGTTCTTCGGCAGATATGGCCAGCCCACTGCCACTTCAGCTTGCTAATTCTCTGAGCTATGTCGACAACTCTAAAGTTGTCGACATAGCTCAGAGAATTAGCAAGCTTGAACTTGAGCTTTGAATTAGCAACGAGTTTATCCGACATAGAACTAATTCTATGTCTGATAAACTCGTTACGGATTTTTTTTTTGCCTCAAGTTGATGGCAACTTGAGGCATGAAAGTGTTAAGTCTAATGTCCCTGTAATATCACCAGCACCGACGCCCTTTAAACTAAAACACAGTAATGCTAGGCATGGTGGTTGTACTTCCCCGGATTTGCCCTTCACAAAATACTCTAACTACTTCTTATTTTGTGATTGATTATAAAATTGCGTAGAGATTTTTATTTTTTGGTTTACCTTCTAGAACAGTATATAAAAATGCTGGAGAATTTTGTTGCCCTTTTCACGTTTGTCACCAACGCCCTTTAAACTAAAACACAGCAATGCTAAGCATGGTGGTTGAGCCCTTCACAAAATAACTATTTCTTATTTTGTGATTGATTATAAATAGTTTTTAATTTTTGGTTTACCTCGTAGAACAGAATATAAAAATGCTTTATAATTTGTTGCCCTTTCACGTTTGTCTCTTGGCATTGCTTGTTTCTTTCAAATTTACCTATATCGAATCAATCCTAGCCTTTTTTTGTACCTAGCTGTAGAAGTCAGGTCAAGGGAAATCTCTTTTTAGGAAGAGTTTTCCAATCAACACGCTTAACAAGTATAATTTTTATCTAAGACCCATTCTATTGCAGAAAATAGTTACTTTTAGGTAGCTCCTTAAATTGGCAACCAATTATGCTATATCTATACAGTTATCGGCAGATTCTTGCCCCTTCTTCCGGCGATGACTTCAATGAGTAAAGTTTTCCACTTAATCTAGTAGAAATGTCTTTGTGGCTTATAACTCTACGGAAATAATTATTTACGGAATAGCTTCGTCCCTTTACATTCGGTTAATCGGGTCGGGGTCCGATGGACTGATGACGTTGCGAGGGTTTAGGGATATCGCTGAATAAGATAGCTATCATGATGGATAAAAAAACATTTTTTAGAACTAGATAACATCGCAAAATATCGAAAGGAAAGTTTTGAGGGGATTTTTGATATTTAACGCAATATACTATTATATATTATTTTTTATATTTAACACAAAAATTGCTAAAGCGTTTTCTGCCAGTCTACCTTACCCAAAAAGGCTAATGCTAACTAAACTTGATACTCAAATTAAAATTTTATGATTAAAGATAAAAAAAAAACTTTTTTGAAATTACATACCCATAAGATAAAACAACAATCCAGAAACAGCATAACAATGTTGACATGACCTGCGGTCAGTAAGGTTGGATACTTGGTGCCATGATATGTGTAGGTACTGTCTAGGTGTAGTACCGACAGTTTGTTAAATATAAGTTGATACCAAAGAACTATAGAAGAAGTCTTAATTGACTTCAATACAACAACATCTTCAGGATGCTGATGCGGCTACTTCGTTTTTGCAGCGCATTAGGGATATTATCATTCGCAAGAAAGTCGCTTTTCCAGCGATCCAGTCTACTCCAGCGTGCGCGAGGCATCAGCAATGGCATCCTAAGGATATTAATCGGCCAGACTGCTCCACTCAAAACAGATGGATGCTAATAATGTTGGGCTCTAATATGTAATTTAAATTCATTTGTTTTATTTTAGTGTTGTCCATTTTGTGTAATTATATATAGATTTTAAAATCTGTGACATTTATTTATTTAATTTTATGACTTTTGATTTAGATGGTTTGCTGTTTGTAGTTTTAAGTATATGTGTGTGATAAATAATGTTTTATTTTAATTAAATAAAAAAAAATGTTTTAATGGGTTATGCAATATGATCTAAAGTAAATGAATAACAATAAAAATAATTACGATGTTGGGGGAGACCGTGAAAGAAAATGTTAGAAAACCGGCATAAAACAAAAAAATAAAAAGGCTTTGAGGCTGAGCAATACCTGAAGATCCTTAAAGGGGAAACAGTTGTTTGTTGAAGATGTTTGTTTTTTAATCTATTCTAAATAAGGGTATAACTTCGGTGTACGAACTATACTAGGGTGGGGAAAGTTGGGTGTTAATCTCCTAATGAGCATAAACGTAGCTATCCTAAAACTTTGTATTTTCGTGTAAACTTGCAAAGATTCGAAGTTCCACTCATTACATTACCCCGCGCTGTGAATCTGATAACGGCGGTGCTATGACTAATTACGGTAAATGCCTCGTTGCATGTCAAGCCGATTTTGTAGAAAACTGCAGAACTAACCAAATAACTTATATTGCATAATATTGTTGTGTCTAATGACCTTAAAAGTAACTTAGGTGCCATATTGGCTGGAATAAATTTAAAGCATAGGACAGTGGGTTGTTCCCTAGTCTGTTTGTTCCAGGTTGCTGTACTCTTTTGTAAAGCACAGTAAAAATATACGAGTATATACTTATTGAGCGATAAATTATGGAACAAATAATATTTTTAAACGTTGGTTTAAATTACTTATAAGCGATTACCTACTACCTTATCTTACCTTACCTACGAATTACCTACGATTAGATCGATCATCTAGTCTTTTCTTTAAAAAACAGAACTGCGTTTGGTACCCTCGATATTAGGTCGTATCCTATTCTATTCTATTAATACAAAAAGTATTACATGAAAAAAACAGCTTTGTAGTGATCTCTTCCATCTTATGGTTTCATCATCATTAACATCATCGGGAGCCTGATTACACCCAGTGCTGGGTATATGCTTCCCTCAACTTGTGCCATCCACTACGATCCTGCTCTAGTCTAACCTATTTACGGCCCATGACTTTGAAAATGTCATCTGCCTATCGTGCAGCTGAACTCCTCACACCATAACTATCCTATTTCAACTTTACCTATGTAATTATTATAAATATATTTCATTAGCATTATCTAACAATTTAAATCATTTGACATAGAATTATCGATAGCTTCGATCGCGTGTTCCATGCTGAAGTCTTCGTGTTATTCTCTTCTAACCCCAACCTAGCTATGTTTACCTCAATGATTCGTATGCTAAATAACCGTAACTAGGTATACGGAAACGCCTGTAAGCACCAGCATTTCCATACGAATCAGCCGACCCACATGTGTCGGTGCTCCGGCGAACGTATTGCGACCGCCTTCTGTGAAATGAAATCGAACCATAAATCTCTATGATACTTTATACAGGGTGGAACCAGTAATACTTATTAATAAAGTTTAGTGATAATGTTTAAGGTAGCACTATCATTTTTTTCGGTCGAGGTGTTTTATAGAGAAATACTATGAATAAACATATGTGAAGCCAGCATAAAACTAACCTCAGTATAATGAAAAATATCTTCTAACTTCTATAATTTTTTTTTTCATTGAGGTAGGTACATTATATAGTCAATGATTAAGAAAAAAATTAATATAAAAAACTTTACAATTTCTAATCATGTAATTTAACATGGGAATGTTCCGAAAAATAAACAATCTGTTTAAGAAAACTTATAGTAACATTCCACTTTCTTTAGAGAGATTAAAAAAATGTATGCTGGCACCTCATCATATGTCTTATAGCATTTTTCATCAAAATTCCTTTCCATATAAATCAATTCATTATTCAATGATAGTGGAAGCCGTTTTCGCTTCGCTAAAATATCACGTACTACGTCGTCACCAGTTTCCTCTGAACCAATAAACCGGACCACCCTTTATCACAATATTTTCCGTAGGACCAATATAAATAAACAACCCTGCCTCTTAATAAATCTGTTACGTACGCCAAGAAAGTTCAATTATTTCAGTTGGCATTGTACGCTTCAGTTTGCGCTTTTGTTTGTGTTATTGCTTCCATGTTTGCCACCTCGCTGCAGTTTGAGAAAATGAGTTGTTGTTTGACAAAACTTTGGCAAGTTTTCCGTGAATTCAGGCAATAAAATCCTAAACTAGATACATTTATTGGCCACTAGCTTTTAACCCCGTTTGTTAGCTTGGTTTTGGGGTAATGTAGCCTTAGTACCCCATTAGAGGAAATGCGGGTGGTGTTTTATCCATACAAACGTTTACCCGGATTTCCTCCCTGGTATCAACACGATACCGAAAATTTTTTGAGACTAGGCAGATGACACTGCTTAACATTTAAGGTTGGGTTTATTCATTAGAATTTGAGTTACCTAGTTACTCCGATCAACTTTTATATATAATATGTTTTTTTTTAGTTTTACTAAATATTTTAAAAACTTTACTCTCCTATGATTTCTTCACCTAAGTTTGATAGATTCTGGAACTACTTAAGAACATAATATGTATAAATAGGGTAGGTCATTAAAATACCTTCTTGCTAAAGAAAAGGGATAATCAAATAGACTCAGTCTAAAAGTAACAAGAAGTTAACATAGTAAATGTAGTTCGGATAAAAGTTTATTGATGTCTAGATACCTACCTGAACTTTTCATGCCGACTACTTCTTTATTAGACTTTTTTCGACTTGAGAAATTTAGAAGACTCTGCAATTTTCACGTTTGAAAAGGTGAATTTTATCAATTTTGTGACTGGAAATATTTCGGTAGGTATTCTAAGAGTAAGTTCCTGGTAGGTACATACTTCTTCCTTGTTAGTTCATCATTAGTCATCTTGTTGAGTTGTTAGTTCAGTATTTTTAGGAAATCAAAATTAATATTGTAACGTAATAACTTTTCTACGACTAGGTACTATTACATGTTGGTATTAATATTTATTCTCAGTGTTCAGGCCATAGCTACTATCCTTAGAATAATATCCTACTAATACTATAAAGGTTTGTGAAATGTGATCATGTGAAATTTTTGTCCCTCTTTTACACGAAAACAACTGAACGGATTGAGCTGATACTTATGTACGTAGCTCTTGATCTAGAATAATATATGTATTAGCTACATTTTAGGCAGAAGCTGGTAGACCGTATCTATATTTAATTTTATAACTTCATATCTCAACTTTATCTAAAACCATGTAACCTATGTTACGAGCCTCAGCTCGTACAGTCCTACAGAGCACAACGGCGCTCATTAGGCTCCCCTAGCAGTTCACAGCTGGACATAGGCCTCTGCTTATGACTGCTACAGTTTGATAAAGATGATGTTATTACGTAAAACTTAACTTTGAAACACTGATCGAAAGAATTGGAAGAATCCCATAAATCTGCCTCAAGAACGCTGCAAACGCGGGAAAATTTCCCAAATGGCAATAATAACCAGTCAGAAATGCAAACTCGATTCATTTTTCAAAGTAAACGCGACACGAACAATGCTCTCCATCAATCACATTACAAAAGCGAGCATAGACAACTGCCCAGGGCCTGATTACTTTTTCTATTTGGTTACTATTACTGCCGTGCTAAGGGGGACAGCCGTAAGTGCATGTTTACCAGATTCGAGAAAATGGCGCGTAAAGTTTTCAAAATGTTTTGGTTGATTACGTCTACAAAAATAACTTTTTTTTACATCTGAAAAAAAAATATTGTAGACAAAATGATGTAGTTTTTACATGTTGATAAATTAAACTTAGAATACAATTATTACTACATTAAAACATCAAAAAAGTCGTTATGCTGAGAAAGCCTACTGTATTTTATAGACGAATACTTAAAATGAGCGTCGTAAGCAACACACATACCGCGCTTAAGTTAAGGAGTACTCATTTAAAGCGGTTTTGATAAGGAAACATAGTCATTAAAACTAGTTATTAAATGCTTAACCGCCGTAACTGCACAACATATGGCTGTCATGTTAAGGAATACTTACAGAAACTTCATCTTTACCTCATATTTAAAAGATCTTTATTGCTCTTATTGCATGTTAGCGTAGGTGGATTCCAAGAACCTGTTAAATCCTATTAGTATCATGAAATACTATTTTTGAAATAAAATATGATTATTTAATAATATAGTTAATCTATCCAGTTATTGTAACCAAATAAAATAAAAACAATATATTTTTTAAAACTTTTTATTTTAATCCAAACTTAGGAACCTTATTACCTTATTTATAAAACTAGTTATTATCATAAAATCACAGTCAATATTTTTTACTCATAGTGGCACTTTTTGAGATCACTTAGTTCTTAAAATAAGCCTTATTAATTTCTGAATCAGTCGTATAGAATCTTAATTATAATTACTAATTGTAGTATGTTTCATATATAAGTAGAACATAATCATACTAATTGAGCAAGTCTCAAAATATTAAAACAAAAAACCTTCCTAAAAATCTTAGTTCAATAACAAAAAAAAAACATAAAACACTTAGGATCTATGTTTCTTATAATTCTGATTACTTAGTTTTCTTCAAACAGATTTATTGCAGGCTCTGTTTCTGTGGTAGGCAAATTAAGCCAGAAGATTTTTCTGCTTTCGGGCATCAAAGGAACCAGTTTTTCAATAATTGTTGATTTTCTTTGTTGTGTTATGCCTCTAGGAATTGTTTTTTGCTGCATAGCAGGAAATTTTTCAGTTTTTGCTATTTTGACCTGCAGAAAATCCAGGGCCTCTGGTTTAAATTCCTCACTGTGAAGAAATTTATATTTCAGTTTGTACAAGCCTCGCTCTACCCTCACAGACATAATATTACTTAAATAAACTCTAGGTTCATTTTTACGAAGTTTGTGCTGCGAAGACAAATCGTTATAAGAAATGAAGTCAGATATGTCCATGATCTTCACGATGTTCTTTCTTTTATTGCATCTCTGGACCGAGTCAACAAAATCATTAAAATCATAGACTTTTCCTTTCCTTTGCAATGATAGTTCCACCTGGTGGTGAAAACTATCTGCCGACATGAATGTATGCCCCGGTTCGAAAAATTTAAGCGTAATACTCTCGGTTGAAATATATGCGCTGTTAACTATATCAACCAGAAAGCAAAGCAATGCCCAGTTTTTGTTCTGTGCCGAGCAGTTGTCTAGCCAAAGCACTACGTGTTTTTGATCTCTTTTATGCTCCAAAAACGCCTTAAATGTTGAAATTATATCTTCTTGGCTGCGACCAGAAGTACACTCATTCCATAAAACTGCATATGGCAAATTTTCTCCATTTGCTGGCCCAAGTGGTACAAAACTTTCATTGAAGGCGATTATCCGCGGGCAAAAAATTGCGCTTTTGAACTGGTCCATCCTGGGTAGCATGATAATCTTTTGTAGATCGACGGAATAATAAATTGTGTCTTGGTCGTCCTTTGCCTTTAGTCTATCTCCTTCGTACTCTATCCGTGAGTCAGTATATCTGGGTTTATGATGTTTCTCAAAATTATTGCATATTTCGCAGGAATCGTCTGGGGATTGCATATGTTCACTGCTGTGTCTCTTGTAAAGTTCACATTGTTCACACTCCTCGTTCCCAAGATGTGCAAATGATATATTCAACTCTTCCTTCACGACTTTTCGATAAACTTCAAAAGAAACTTTGAAATCTGGATTTACTGAGCAAAAGTGAGCATGCATACCTGTTATCGTCAAATCGCTAGGCAGGTACAACTTTTTGGGGGCATGTTCTCTTCTGTAGTGCGAGACTGCGGGATTATAAGTCATTATATGTCCCTTCAAAGCCTGTCTGTCTATTAAGGTTCTACTGTGTATTCCCCGAGCCGTTTTTTGTTCATCAACAGGCTTCTTCATAGCGGTTACAATTCTTCTGTCATTTGTAGGCGTATAGCCTAAAGTAGAAAGGAAAAATTTTTTACATACTTCTTTTTTGATGTTATCAATGCCCCTTAAATTATATATATAACTCGTGTTTCTTCTGTACGATCCGCTTTCAACTACTTTGGACCTTCGTGTGACTGGCTTTTCATCAATGAAACATTTAATAAATAGTCCTTGTGATTCGTAATTCAGAGCCATGTATCTATCATGAATGTCTTGTCTTTCTTGAGCTGTAAAATTTGTAGTGCACTTTTTGATACATGTATCTGTACAAGGTTCTTTCAATGCATTTTTCTCTTCCTGAATTTTCCTCTTTTTTATAAGTCTTTCCTTGACAGATTCGTTGTATTTTTTCCTTATACGTGGTTTGCCATCTTTAGTTAATCCTTTGTCTTGTATGTCTACAGAGTCATGTGCTGTAAGATCCGAGGCTGTCGTATTATCTTGCGAGTATTGGATGTTACTTTCAGAGCCAAATGCGGATTGTGTTAGTGTGTTCACTGTTGTGGAGTTTGTTATATTCAAACTGGTACCTATTACTGGTTCTATTTCATCGTTAATCAAATTATGTGATTGTTCCGGGACATCCTGTAATGGTGGCGGTAGTTGTTGTCGTCCATTGTATTCGCAGTGGTGCGACGTGTCTTGCTCAGCCCACAAAGACTCGGGAATATATGTTGGTGTCAGTTTTTGTTTTTTGTGGTTGTGAGTTATATCATCTTCATCTGAATCTGAAGACTCGGGAACATATGTTTTGTCGTTATAATCATCGGAGTCATGAAAAATATCAGTTTCTGGTTCATGACATGTTTCGTTATCAGGAAGAGGTGATATTTCTGTTTCTTCATGGCAAAGCAAAAAATCTACATCTTTGTTTGTGTTTGTTTCATCATTCACGTGGAGTTTTAACGAAGACTGTAAATTAGCTAAGTCATTTTCTTGTATCCATCCGAAGGAATTTTGATATTCATTACAAAAGTCAAAAACTGCACTAAAATCTTTGTAATCGTAGGGCCTTCGCCATATATCTTGTATATCAGTTTTCATGCAGTTGATTTCTTGTTCAGTGGTCATTACTAATACTTTATTACTAGAACCCGCGATTGGTTCTGTGATGTTCTTATGGTCGGTGGTCAAAGCTAATATTTTATTACGCCTAGCACTTGATGCCGCCATTTTCGTCTGAAACAACATAAAAACTTTTAAAACAGACCGAAAGCAGTTCTTTTTCTGACTGTATTTCACCCAGTGTAACATTTTATTTTAGCCCAATTGTTTCTGGCAATTTGTACAAATTGTATAGAATTGCTATTTCTAGGCCTTATAAGTTTATAATACTGGAGCATCCATGCAATGTATGAAATATTATATTTCCCACATGGGGGTCATCCATAAATTACGTCACACGAATTTCATGATCCACGCCCTTGTCAGAGCTGGTCACATTTGTGAGACTACCCCTCCCTAGTGTGACGTCATATATTTTGCAATTTTACATCTAGAAATGATTGAATTAAAGCAACAGTTCCAAAATTTGTTTTATTTTCATTTAAATTATGTTTAAAAAAAAATCACATCATAAAACAAGAACATCGTATGTTAAAAATCACAAAAAAGCATAACTAAGAAAGCAACGTAGTTTCATTCACGATAGTCAATTATCAAATGAAATGAAAACACAGCAATCACCGCTAGGCGCGATTCGTTTGGCGGTGATTTATCAAAGGGCTAAAGCGCGGCAAAAATATTTCCAAAAATACATCAAATGTACACTTAGAAAAGGTCAAAATGAGTAAACATAACATGGAAACAAATTGACTTTTTGATTTTGTTCGCTTCAGGTTGTAAGCTAAAGTAAATAAACGACGATGAAGCCTTGTTAGCTGAAGCTTGTTAGTTGTTATTTTAGAATTCGGAGCATTAACAATGTGAGCGTTAATAGTTCAAAGTTCGTGTTTTAGCACTTAGATTATAATAAGTTTTGGAATGTGACGTCACGAAATTTAGGACTAGGAATTTAAGATCTCAGTAGTTAATCTACAGTCATACCAAATTTTATTTAAATCTGATAAAAGTAATTATTGTTATTTACTTACGAAAAATGTTTTTGCCGCCAAATCCTCGCAGCGCAGCACACACTCCCTATCTCACGTGCGACGCTCCGAGTTGTCCGCGAGCCACTGACTTGTGCGCTTAGGCCGGTTTAACTCACAATTTATTTCTTTCTCTCTCACCCCCGTACGTAACAGACAGCGTATGCGAACTTTAATTGCGAGTTGCTTACAATAAGAGCCGTTTAGTGACTGATGCGGATTAATATGTTAGCAAACAGATATTATTCTTCGAATCATTGCTTAGTTTAAGCGTCGTAATGTATAATTACGGCGCTTCTTTCAAGCATTGATTGTGCCGATAGTATTTGTATTGCTTATAATTAGCGTGGTATATACACATCCGGCTATTACCATAAGGGTAGCTAAATGTAGGCTGTGATTGTTACCTTATTTAACACCGTAAATGGTAGGTACCACGCTTAATGTAAGGAAAGTACTTGTCAATTAAAATGCGCATCTTTAGTGTAATGTCACTATAAGTCGTTAATGCGATTAATATAAGCACGTCACGAGTTTTATCTATAGAACTTTAGGACAAGATAGTTTATGTTCCTTTACGGCTTTAATTCCAAGAAACTCAAAAAATAAATAGTAGATACGGCGCTTAGCACAACTGAAAAAAGCCTTTAGAGGCTTTATTTTAAGAAACTGTCAAAGAGAAAGTTATGGATCTCGACACGACGATTCCGAATATGGCACTAACTCAATTTTGATAAAAATGTTGCTTACGGCGGACCCCCTTAGCACGGCAGATTAGCCAAGTTAGTTTTGCGGGTAAAATCCGCGTGGATTTTACCGCGGTTAGCAGAAACCCATAGTAAATCTCGTAGTTTCGTTTAGCCGCACGCAAAGTTACCGTGGTTATATGAATCTTGATAATGGCCTCCGTGGGAAGTGTACCGAGTGTATTGAATGATCATTTTTTGGTTCGCTAATGGTTTTTCATTGGTTTTTAGTTGCATTTATGTTGCGAATATTGTGGATAATGGATTTTGTGTACGAATTGGTGGAATGCGGCACATTTTGCTGTACTTATGTAAAATGAAAAATATAATAGTACTTCGCTGTCTACTGAAATCTCGGGCTCGACCAACGCCAACGGTTCAAGATTGTTTGGTTTAAGCTTCTCGCGACGTGGCTTACTTCAGTGTACTTAGCAGACCATCTTGGTAAAGCAACACTCCGTCCGGTCACTAAATGGTCTCCCAGCCCAGTGGACTAGTGGTATTTAAATCTGAGCGCTTCCGTGCTTCGGAAGGCACGTTAAAATATTGGTTCCGACCGTTGACTGTTTTCAGTCGTTATGTCAGAGGCCTTTAAGCGGCCTTAAAACTTCGGAACCAGAGTTGGCCAAAAGCTCATATACGAAGATGGAAGGCTGCCGGAAATATTCATCAAAACCTCGATAGAGCGACGTGGTCAATTTGCGATACAGTCATTCTGATGCCAACCCAACTAGATGACCCGACAGACATTAATAATCATCATGATCATCAGCCTATAACGATCCACTGGACATACACCTCCCCTAATGAGCGCCATTGCGCCCTGTCCTGTCTAGCCTCGTAAGGCCCATTGTGCCCACCTGAGTCCAAAATACTAATATGCGTTCCGACCCAGTGACAAAAATCACGTCAACATAATTACTACCCAGTGTCATCCACTGAGAACAAATAAAATTTTCGCTGTCAGATTCAAAACTTCGCGCGTTTCGGCTTTGTTTTTACTACTCAGTGATTGGTCGATTTGCTATTGACATTTGACACAACAAGCAAGTAGCCTACCAACCACCGATCAGTCTCTTTTGCGAGTGAAACGAGCGGCCATGGAGCGCACACGTCGACGGGGTGAGTTTAAAGCCTTAAAAATCTTATTAATCCCTTATATTTAACAACGAATCATTTAGTATTGCGATAATAAAATGTTATTTTATGTAAACACTATATTATTTTTGAAAATACTGTTGCATTTAAAAAAATATATCAATGGCAAGAAATATGAGATTAGGTGATCACATCGGGCGGCAATAGCATTTGTAGCGATTTTTTATTTGGTATCATGCGAGAACATTGGGCGTTTGTTGTATATTTATTTATAGAATATTTGGATTTTGCTAAGTAATTCTTACAGATGTTTGTGTTTTTATTAATTGGGTATTTTGTTTGTATAACTCTTTTTGTTTGAAAGATAACGTGATTCAGATGGTCAGTAGCTCAAATTATATTATTATTTACTTTGTTTTACAGTTTTACGAGAAGAAGACGTTTTAGAAGTTTTGAATGATTCTGAAGCATTTACCCCAGCGATGAAGATTTGGATGACTGTGATCCACCTTTTACACTTCAGTCATCTTATTCCAGTGATTCTAAAACATCCGATGAGGAAATAGCCCATGGTAGCAGTAGACAACAACCTCCTTCTACTATCCGTCGTGGTGCGTCTGGTGGAAGAGGTATTTCTGGTCGCCTAAACGCAAAAGAGGCAAACCCACCACTTCATTGCCATCGAAGGAAAAACGTCAGCAGGGCGCAAAACATATGCCTCTGTATGAAGAAAAACAAGCAAGATGCCGCCAATGTCACTACAATAAATCTAGAACTAAATGTAGCACATGCAATGTTAGCTTATGTCTTACAAAGCACAGAAAATGTTACAAAGAATTCCATGAGTAGCTAGTTAGATTAAGACTAAGTGCTACCCGCATACGGGCTGGTGGCCGGAGGCTCGTGTGCGGGTGCACTAAGAAGTATTTGGATCTCAATTTTTTGTTCCTAACTTGACTGATTATAATTAAAATAAGATTTTAATTAAAATTTGTTTTTTAATACTTAATGATAATAAAAATAATACTTTTTGTTATATCCAGAAGTTGGATTTTTAAGTTTAGAGAGTTTTTATATATTTACAGAAAAGTTTTGACGTTTTTTATAAGATTTATGGTAAAATAAAACTTTGTATTTTATAATCTTTTTTATTTACTTAAGGCCAATGTCATCATGTGAAGACAAATAAAATGAACATATTATTGTAACAACAACCCAATGTCATCACAGGAGAACAAAAAAAAACGTATTTTTAATACCAAAAACTAGTTCAGGATAGTGTCACAACATATGGCAAAATAGTAGATTGTTTTACAAGGGACTAAACCATCCCATTATATACGAGGTTGTTATACTCCCGAGCTTAGCGAGGGAGGATGACAAGACCGAGTTATAATGGGTGGTTTTGGCCCGAGTAAAACACTCTACTTTTCACTTCGATTGCGAGAAAATAAAACAATTCCAAATTAGTCAATTTTCAGAAATTTTATTAAAAATTAAATGTGCAGTTAGAGCAATTTTGAATGTTTAGTGATATGTTTTTCCCGGGCAATTTTATTTCGGTTCTCTGTGATTGGGATGTGATAATATTTTGAGTTGATTGTTGTGGAGTAAAAGTTGGAGAGACTCGAATCATGCTTGAGTTTCCTGCATTATTAAGATCTGAGTGCGGCTTCAGCTGAGTTGACATATTCATCCAATCCCGCGATGTAGATGCTTGGGGTTCTGTAATGTTTGGTAGAATATTGATTCCTTCCATAATCCGCTGCGTGACGTGATACTTGTTTTGTATAGAGTCCTCTATATAACCTTCAGCCACTTGATCGGACCTCCATCCACCGTGGCGTTTTAATGTCGTTATATTCGCACCAGAGTCCGCCAACAGAGTCGCGGATGTTCTGCGGAAACAATGGCCCGTGTAGAGTTCCGGATTTGGTAAATTTAGATAAGTGGCAATATCTTTAGGCATGTTACCAAATTTATTTTTGCCTATGACTTGCCTTGTGCATTTACCATTTTGATAATTTATAAAAAATCTTCTCGTTGAAACATTAGTGGGACGTAACTCCTGATAGGCTTTAACTATATTAAGGTATTCTCCACTGATGACAAATTTACGCTCTTTGTTTGTTTTCGTGTTCGGCAGACTCACAGCTTGTAGGTTTGTATCCGTTTCTACGTCTTCTAGCGTTATATTGGCAAGCTCTATTCCTCTGCATGCACCGCTGATTCCATAAATTAAAGCAACCTGTTGAACAAAAAAATAAGTGTGTTAATAATCGTAATAATCTAGGTACATAATTTAGGTATGTAGGTAGGTATCTATTTATTTAGTTTGAGTAGAGTACATAAGTAGGTTACCTTTGTTGCCAAGTATTGTTTATTTGGAGCGTTATTTAAAAATGTTTCGATTTCTTGTGTCGTCAAGACTTTAGATTTTTTTGCCTTGTATCCAGTGGACAATTTCTTCAGTAAAGCCGTTAAATTTACATATTTTTTAATATCGACGTCGTGTCTCGTTTTTAAGGTCATTCTTAACATTGAATATGTGCTCCAAAGAGTCGACGATTTGAATTTTTTCGATAATTCATCAAAATAAGTGAGAAAAACCTCTTCTGTAAAAGAATCCACACGTTTCTCATCTCTCCATTTCATAAAATTTTCGTAACTCTTTAAATATATTTCACGTGATTTTGTCGGCAACAGATTCATAATTATTTCTTTGCCCTTTTCTTCCATTTGCATATTAGCATCTTCACTATCACTTGATGACATTTTTCACGTTCACAATTTGAAAGTTAAAGTCAGGAAGTTAAACGTAAAAGTTTGTGATTTGGAATGAAGAAAATTCTAGAGATTTAGCGCCAATACCATCTTTTTTTTTAAATCTCTATACCTTCAATAACCCTCAACGAAACAGTTCGCATTCTACCGTGAAGGGAAGAATCAACCTTCATAAAACATCACCAAGACGGTTCTATTTTCAAAAAAAAAGATTGACGGAGCACCAAGAAGTCGAGTTTTTATATAAGAGAACGAATGCTTTGTACGGGCTGATGATTTTAGACAAAAATTAAAAAGAAAAAATACTTTTTAGCCCTAGGTATTAAACTCGAGTTTTAGGCCCGCTAAGCTACACTATTATGATACACTTTTTGAGCAAGAGAAGTGAAAAAGGATTTTGCTATGTGTTTATTAGAAAACTTTCAAATCAGTTCATTTTGACGTGGGCGGTAAGCACTATAATTATTTAGTTCTCAGATGAAGACATTGGGTGGTACTTTCTCACATGCGATATTCACCCTGGGCGTTACGAGGCTAGAGCGCAATAACAGACATTCTCTTGTCGTCAAAATTCTAGAGCTCATAAAAAAATCCCATACAAAATTAACAATTCATGTATTTTAAATTTTTCGGATATCTAAGTACCAGTATTAACGAAATTTTCATTTTCCAAAAACCGAAAGAGGCAAAGTATGCAAGTATTATCTATTCCGTGATACAAAGTGGTGCTTTATGTCGGAACACAAATGTCTACCCAAAGCTTAAGTTTGGACCTGACACCCTGGTGCCACACAATATTGTCCTTGTTGCGCTTAAGCCACGCTTTAAGCATAGTCTACACCGCAAGCTAAGCTAGTACTACTACCATGCCTATTTCTACCGTAGCAGCATTGCTGTGTACAAAATCAAGTCTGAAGTTTGTGGGTGCGAGGAAATTGCAGTTCATTGAGGCTTATCACTCTCGTCTCAGGTTGAAGGACGCAAGGCGTTGCATCATAAGGGCCGTTCGTAACATGTTATGGTTACCGTTTAAAATCATGTGGGGCATGTGCTTGTCCAATGTCCATCTCCAAGTATTATAAAATGGCCGCTGGGAAAATCACTACTCACCTATAATATTTGCGATGTTAATAATTGCGTTATAGATAGCTTACATCATAAATTCTTCCTCTTGCCTTGGCCATCAAAAATTCAAATACCAGTTGTCTACTAAGTAGTTCTTATTATGAAAAAAAAAACGATGTAAAGCGAAGTCTAGAAATCTACGTGAGCTAAGCTATACTTGTGGTGGGGCATGAGCTTAATCCTAGCCTAACAAGTGCTCAAGCTTGGACTCATCATGACAGAAAACCCGTCTGTTCCAAAGTTTTTTGCTTTTATAGGACTGCGTTTTATCAAGCAAAATACCAAAATATAGCGGTTATTTACAAAGAAGATCAGTTTTTTTAGGAGTACCTAGTAGAGTACTTTGTGCAGGACACATCCGGAGAAGTACTACCACCATGTTTATTTCTGACCTGAAGCAGAATTGCTGTGTTTCGGTCTGCTGCTGGATGTGGGTGTCGGTGAAATTACACTTCATGCCTCAAGTTGACGTAGGGCGTTGCATCGTAGGCCACGTTCCAAACATTCGTGACCTACCAAGCAATACTTTGTTATAAATAATGGTTGCCACTTAACATCAGGCGGGCCATGTGCTTGTTCCTTCAATTGATAGGTATTATAAAAAAAACTCACGGAGCTGCAAGCGCTTATGACGTGGCTACTTCGGTGTTCTTCGCAGATCATTTTGGATAAGCAACACTCCGCCCGGTGACTACTTGTAAGGGTGATCGTTTAGTTTCATTTACATTTGAGGGCTTCCGTGCTTTGGATGGCAAGTCAAGATGTTGGTCGCGGGTTTTTCAGTCGTTCAGTCGTCAGAGGCTTTCGGGAGGCTTAAAAACTCCGACATAGAGTTGGCCACTACCGGATACGAAGTAGAAGAAGACGGAGCGGTATGAGAAACATGTAACATACCTACTTATTGGATAATGTAGTCAGCAAAAACTACCATCCAAAATCGAATGAGACGTTCCCGTAACGTTCCGTAATGTACGATTCACTCCTACCGGCGCGCGTCGGAGAGCATCGCAGCGCATTTTAAAACATGCTAGAGGAAATTGGAACATCCACAAAGCAGTTAAGTTCCCTATTTGCATGCAATATCTACTTTTCTTTAAAATTTATTTATTATTTAAAAGTTTTACATAATAAATATTTTAATTATAAATAGCAACCAAAAAACCACTGAGGTTTAAACATACTTGCTATTTGAGTAGTCTCAAAAAACATAAATTAATAGTTTTGATTAGGTAGGCTAAGTTACGTAGACTGGGTACTTAAATTATGTACCTATCTGGTAGGTTACAGTTCACTTTAACAAAGGAGCTAGGCATTTAAGAAATAAGATTTTAATTTGTATTTTATATTACTTCTTGTAATACTATCACTTACGCATCTATTTATGTCAGAGTTTGACAAAGCTCAAAGCTGCATAAATAGCATGCAAATATGAAACTTAAATACTTTGTGGATGTTTCAATTTCCTTTAGCATGTTATAAAATGCTCTCCGATGCTCTCCGTCGCGCGCCGGTAAGTGTGAATAGTACATGAAATAGAGATGACCATAGATAACTACTATATACTGGAGATAACGTAATAACCACTTGCTTCTATTACAACTACTGTGATTTTTCGAGTTGTCGGAAAAAATCTTACGATCGAGATGATGATGATGTTTTCTATATTTTTTCGAACATATCGGAGGCCCCTGTTTCTACTAGCAGTCATCATCAACTTTTAGTGGTCCATTGCGGAACGTAGGTCTCTCCCATTGATTTCCACGATGAACGGTCTTGAGACCTCTCCATCTACCGATTTATACTTGCATGCAATCTTGACGATGTCATCGATCCATCTTAACCAGTAATTACCAGATTGTGCTACTAGCTCTAAGCATTTGTTATGAGGTGGGCATATTTTCCTTGTGGCTTATAGCCGAAGAAGTTGGGATAAATAGTGCTAGACAAGCCTACTTTACATTTTTATACTTTGTACCGAAGATTTTTTGCTTATGGCTACTAATACAGTTTGATTCTAAACCGATCCGTGAGTAATGCCACTGCTAGAGGTTTTCTTTTTCAAAATTTTTCTAAACATGTGAGATTTTTTTTCAGGAAAAAGTACGAATTTATAGTTATTCTCAAATGTTTATGACTGATTTTGATTGCTTATTCGTGTATTCAGAGCTCAGTAAAAAAAGCCTTCGATATTTATTTAGGAGTGTTGAAATATTTTTTCATGCTCGTTAGCATTCATTGGCCGAATTAAAACGAATCTACTGAGGTATCTAGGTATAGCTGATCTACTCGTATACAGGGTGATTCACTGTAACTGGCAAAAATCTTGCAGGGGTTGGACTACACTTATCACGGATATAATGTCCAGCCCATAAAAAACCTCAATAGAGCCATGAATCACCCGAAGCACCACATTAAATTTCTTGTTTTCTTTATGCACTACAGCTATTTTTGGGCGATTTAAAAAGTTATAAGGCAATAATTTAGTTTCTTAAATAAAGATTTGTTGTTATTAGCAGTTAAATTTAAATAAATAATAGGTAGAAAATAAAAATAAAATACTTACATGCATAATATAAAAACAAGGCGAACTTGATGCTACAAAATAATCATCATTATTATTTATTAAACTAATTTATTATGTAATATTATTCTTTTAACAGTTGTCTGTTTTACTTGTGTAAATAAATAAAAAGCCATCTTCAAACTTTAAAATAATAAAATGTACCTGTGAATTTAAGGTAAGGGTCATCATTACACCCTGTATTAAAACACCCATAAATTTTCCCATTTTATAGCCCGTTTGCTTCCCAACGAATTAATGCCTCATCTACACATCAAAGGGTTCAATTGCATTATATCAAAGGCTTAGTTCAAAGGGCTCAAAGGGCTGGCATACACAGTCGAAATCTCTTCAACAGATTCTGATCGGGACTTTACAATTGCGTCACTCACCAAGACACAGAAGAAATTATAATGAATTGACAGACTTTTTTCTCTACAAAGAAAGAGCAGGGTGTTTTATTGTGGTTTACCTAATGTGCTATAACAGTTTGTTAAATATAGGTTGATTTGCGGGACATTGTGCCATTCGTGATGACGAAGACCACTGATGAACAATAGATGAAACCCAAAATGGCTTTTAATTGGTTTGACAAACCAAATTGGTTTTCGTTATCATCATTAACCGTCGTCATCATTAATGTTTAAATTGTTGTGATAATTTACTACAATATTATCTGTTGGAGACTTATTAAAAGTCCTCCTTCTTGTCCTAGGATCTAGTGTGGTCAATTCTAGTGTTAGGAGTTTAGGCCGTAAGAAGACCCCGGCATTGCGTATAAAATAACAGCTTTCGATATTTTTCTCAACCGTGTTAAGTGACACAGACCCCACTAAGCTTTTTACATTGAGCATCTCAAGCGATTTGCGGACTTGGCTTTGAGGAGGCGTTTTGTGTACGTGCTTGCTCTAGAAAGCGGTTAGTTCTAAACTGTTGTAGGTACTGAGCTTTGTCTCACTTTACTTTCATTAGTAATGTCCACTTTATATTTTCTTTTGGTCTTTTTTCTTTCTCTAAAGCTATGAAGGTCACTCAGGTATCGTATTTGTAAACGCAGGATGTGTATGGCAGGTATTTTAGGATTACGTATATCAAAAGGAAAAAGGAACCCTTAGTGAAACCTCTACACTTTGTTGTCGGTCTGTCGGTTTGTCTGTCAAGATCCTGGTCTCAGTGACGCGTGGAGGTATAAAGATGAAATTCAGATGCGCACTGAGATGCGCCACTCTCAAGTTGTAGGAAAATACTCAACGATGAAATTAATAGATATCAATTATTCTCAAATTCTCAATCCCTCAGAACTGCGAAAATTTCAAACTTCTAAGTCAACGCAATCGAAAGATACGGCCGTTTATGTCCCATGTTTTGACACTCGCAAGGGAATAAAAAATTAAAGGGTTCTTTTCGTTGAACTAGAATCATGAAATTTGGCAAGAACCAATGTATATAAGCACAAATAAAGGAAAAAACCCGAAAACAATAAATTTGTAGTTACATCACAAAAAAATAGTATAATAAATATAATACCTATAAGTTTGTATAGACTAGGGAACCTTCTCCTCGGTGCGCAAGTCCAACTTGGCCGGTTTTTTTTGGTGCAATTAAATAATCATTGATTCTTTTATTCTGATACTTTCAGATCATGTTTTGAGTGACTTGCTAGGGTTAGCTAATGGCTCTTACATAGCAGAAAGAAGATTATGATTACCAAAATTAAATTCAAGTCTTATAATATTCCAGCTGCATGACCACCTTTGGCTCCCAAAGCTCGAAACGTAACCTCAAACTTCAAAAACTTACGGTTTTGCCGAAACTTGGTGTGCTTACCAACTATTGTAAGTTTTGCTTGTGATAAGTACGTATGTTTAAGTTTCTTGCTCGGAGTTGTGACTTCTGTACTTAGTTGACCTACGTCTTACCTCAGATGGTCTTGGTACAGTCAGTAACAGAACATTAAAATAATAATAACTAAAGCTGGATATTCACAGCATCATCTAGAACCAAAATAAGCAGAGCTTGTATTGTGAGAACCACATGACTGATATACTTCTAAAATACATTTTATTTAGTAAATACATACATATAAATAATACATAGAAGGTCGCCTACAAATATAACAAATAAAGAGATCAGCAGAAATAAAATACTTAAATATTTCTTCAGCCTTTGTTGGAATTTAATACTTGCAAAATCGCTTGGAATTATTGGAAATCTTTGAAGATTGCTGTTGAGTTTTAGTTTCTCAATATTTATTTATACATATTTAAGTAAACATTTTTCTTGTGCTGTGCAAAGTGGGCAAGCCTTACATTTTACCATGTCCCAGTATAACAGTGTCCCGTTTAGTAAGTAAAAAATCACCTTAAAATTTTATTAATTATCTAGAAAAATAGAAATTATCTCAAAATGCAAAACGACCTGAAAATTTTTTTTCGAAATCGCTGTTGAATTTTCACATATCTATAATTTTCTGTGTTTATATACATTTAATAATTCTATAATGTAACATAATTTTTAACCGAACTTCAAAAAGGAGGAGGTTCTCAATTCGTCGGAACCATTTTTTTTAAAATGTATGTGCACTGATAACTCCGTCAATTGTGGACCGATTTTCAAAATTCTTTTTTTGTTTTTAAAAGAGTATACTTCACAGGTGGTCCTATATAAATTTTATTCCTGATAGATTGGTACTTTTCCCGGAAAACTCAAAAAACCTCATCCTCTCACTTGTAATTTTTTAAATATCTCCGTCAATTGTGATTGGGTGTTACTAGCAACTATGAACTATGACTAGTGATTTAGGATGAAAAAAGTCCAAAAAATATGACCATACCCCCCCTTAACTCCAAAGTTTGCGTAGTGAAAAACCAGAAATTTATACATTTTATAGAAGTATATCTATATTTTACAGGAAAATTATAGCAGTCTCCAACTAATATGGTTTTGTAGAAACCTCAATAAATATAATGACAGCTGTGGTCAAGTTATAAAGCAAGTTACACGATCAAGTATGTTGTTATCTGAAAGGCCCTAGTTGCCCATCTAAAGCCGGTTTTTATTTTTCTAAAGGACGAAATTTTTAATTACGAAGAAAACTTACTAATTAGTTTCGCACGCCATTGACGTCACCCGCCGTGGGTGAGTCAACTCGCACTTAACCGGTCTTGTTTTTAATTTACACCATCTCGTAACGCGACCAAACAGAGAAGAATTGGCAAGAAACTCTGCTACGCTTATATTTTTTTAATGTAATTTTTACAATATTCTTTCTTAATTATTACATTGATTTTGAGGGAGTTGGAGACAGTTTCATCCCAAGGTTTTTTGTCATCTAAATAATCAGATATTTTATAATAAGCTTTATTACACAGGTTTTTAAATTTATTTACTGATAAATTAATCACGTCATTTGGGATTTTGTTTAAAAAAACTTACGTTATGCCCTTTAAATGATTGACTAACTTTATGGAGCCTAGTAGGAACAGTTTGTCTCGGGTCTTAGAGTTCTCTATATATGATATATATGTATTTAAATTTAAATCCCATGATACAAGCTTTGTAATTTTGTGGGTCTAGTTAATGTTGTGTATTACCAGTACTTATTATTTATTTTGTATGAGTACAAGAGTTTATCTGATTTACGAATTGTGATGATCAATTACATTATTACAAAATTGTCGCTTCCGCGTTGCACCTGACCTTTGCCTGTAGTTTTAACTCAGTATAATTGCGCTTAAGTCACAGATATCATATAAATTGTAACGGTCTAATAAATTTAAAATGTACCATATAAAAGTGTATTTTTTATAAGGATCCACGGAGCGTCATCCAAACAGAATAAACACACTTCTGTTCCCAGCTTAGTGTTCCAGTTTTGTACACTTATGGTACCGCGTTATTTATTGGTCCATTTTTTGAGGATTTCTTTTGCATTAGCAAAGAAAGATGGTGCAGTGGGATACTGAAATCGCGTTCCCGGATTTCCGGTGAAGGTATTGATCTGCTAAAGCTGATATTATGATCTGCGCGTGTTATAAAATATGTAACTCTATTTTTATGTACCAATTAACAAAAGAGCAAAAGATTCTATGTATGAATGAATGAAAATGTTTTATTGGTACACCTCAATTACAGAAATAACATCATCTTAAAATAATAAAATGTAAATGGTGATCTCTTCCCGACAATCGATTCATCATCAGCGTATAGTACGAATATGATTATATCAATCAGTATTCCACTGCTGGATATAGGCCTCATCTAATGAGCGCCATTGCGCCCTGTCCTCAACTCGACGCACCCAGCTTATACCAGCAGCCTTTCGCAGATTGTCACTCCACCTGGCTGGAGGAGAGACCTTTGGGAGAGACAATCTTAACTCTCTCACTCTCTTTCTCACTCTCTCTCTCTCTCCATCTCAAGTTATAAAATGTTTTTCTACCGTTTGTAATAAATGCAGAAGTGAGTTTGGTAAAAAAAAAAGACGTGTGGCACTCGGGGACTGCCGCGGTAAAGCTATTGCATAGCATTTTGTATCAACTTATGCAATTATAATTATTTATTTATTTTATTTATGCAGTATTTCTTTTTCTTTGATATTAATTCAAGTTACACTTTTTGAGCGTGGTGACCGATAAGAAAACAAATTTCAAAACAAAACTGAAATTAGATTCAGGTGAAAAACGTCAGACGTCAGTTCGTGTCAGAGGCCAATCATGGACGTGTAGCTATCTTTACTGTGTTGAACACTAGCGCTGCGACGTAGTGACGAAGAACTAATAGAATACAAAAGTTTGAATATGAACTCTAATTCCAAGCAACAGATTATAAAATTAAGTAAATCGGAGTGGTGAGCGTGAGGTTTTTTTTCGTTACAGAATTTCTGGATTCGGTCCCCGCGCTCAAGGCCCTCGATAGAAGCTATGCAATAGCTTAAAAACTTTGTTTATTTGTAAGTTACTAGGTGTTTGCACGACTAGCCGATAATAATACTATTTTGATGGGACCTACTTTTTTCGAAAGTCAAACAGATAGACGGGCAAAGTTTCATGCCAAAGAGGTTTAAAGTTACTAAAATGCTAATTACCATAAGTAGCATTCCTTCCGATAAAATCAGTTTTACCTACCTTACTAGGAATATGATTATATCAATTCACAGTTGCAATAAGCGGAAGAATATAGTTATGTAGGTGAATTTGTAGTGACCTAAAGCAGGAAAATTCAGCGGAATTCTGCAAGCTTTATTCCACAAAATCGGTATGTTTTGTTATCGTAAAGTATGAGATTAGCCTAATAGGTGTTGTTGAACAAACTTTCTTTTCTATTTGTTCTTGGACATAGGACGGTGCATTTTTTACAAGTAATTCTTTAAAAATGCAGATATTAAATGCTCCTAGTTTATAAATATGAAAGTGAGTTGGTACATTGTTTATTTGTTTGTTACGCTTTAACACCATAACTAACCAACCGATTATCATGAAAATTGCATACACTTTAGCAGGATACAGAAAGGACTACATGCCTACGATGCAACGCCCTAAAAATAAATTAATAAATAAATAAATAACGCCCTGCGTCCATCAACTTGAGGCATGAAGATGGTAAGCCTTCTGTGCCTGTAATTTGACACATGTGATCAATGATGCAAGGCAGGAGTAGGCATAGTTCTAGTACGTCTAGGACGAGCTTTTCTCAAAGAATTCTATATTTATTTACTGAATTTATTCGGTTAAATTTAATGTAGTTTTCTATTACTTACAAATACTACCTCACTACCTCAGTAGGTAGCGGTACAGTAACAACTTCTCTAATTGCCGTTACAGTCATCCAAAATTACGTGTGATAGATATAGTGAACAGATAAGGCTAATGAGACACGTAAATAAGGCTCTTCTCAATCAAAGTATCACAGCTTTCAACCCACGTTTTCTGCCAAATGACTTTGCTTTAACCGATAAAACGGCAACGGTCTACGATTGAAAAAATTAATTAGTAGGAAAACTATGACCAAATTTAAGCAACGGGAACAAGGCGTATGGCACGCAATTCTTCGACGGACCGTGGCCTTAAAATACATTGCAGCTTAACTAGAACTACAAAAAGTAAACCGAGCGAAACTACTTGGTGTCCGTATCTTTAATGAAATCGTGAAATATGCATGTAAATGCAACGCTATTTTTATTTCGCTCGCCGTTACGTGATTATTCTGTTGCGAAGGCTGACTCTAGGAAAATTATTTTGTAGCTGCATGAATGCTTGAGGCTTAGGTATTATACAAATTACCTATGTGGATACATTGATGAATGATGACTTTTGTGGTGCAGCGGGCAAAGAGACGCAAAGATCGCGGATTTGATTTCCGCGAGACAACGTTTTTATGATCTGCAAATATTTATTTAGGGCCTATGTATTTACTATGAATAATACAAGCTCTGCTTAGTTTGGGGCTACATGATACTGTGTGATAGAAATAATTATGTATTTATTATGTTATGTATTATATGTTTTCACTTCAAATTTTCTTTTCTTTCCTTTCAGCTGCTGTCCAGAGATTTGTGGAGATGCCGACGTACACAGAAGTCAACCCAGGGGAGGACGCTCTCCTCAAGTGCAGGATATCAGACAAGAGAGGGGTCTGCTCGTGGCAGAAGGACAATAAGGTAAGGCATCATGATCAGACAATGAGACGTTAAGAGGGTAAGTGCGTTTTTGAAAAGTTTTCACTAAAATTATTGTTTACTTTAACGCTTTGAGTGCTGCCCTTTTCGGGCATGGTTCGTAGCGTCATGCCCTAGGTACCTCAAAATGATGTAGAGCATCAACATAGTTTTTGGTGTAACTGGAGTCCATAACCGGTGACCACGAATCAGCATGTGGCCCATCCTTTCGTCTGCCTGCTTTAAACTATAAAAATAACTAGCTTTTAGTAGTTAAAAATTACTTTTATAGCCCTCGGAAAAAGTACTTCTTTATGGATCAAAGGTCCTTTTCTGTTCCCCGAAATCGTGTATGTGAAATTTCATGATGATTGTGAGTACCTTGAGTAGTTCAATCCTGATAACAAAAAAAATATAAACAAACTCACTTTCGCATTTATAATATTACTAGTTTCCGCCTGCGGCTTCGGGTAAGCCAGGCTAAATAGTCGGCTGTCATCAAATCTTACAGTTACGTTCAGCCGTAACGGAGTGGGAACTTACTCACACACACACACAAACTTTCGCATCTATAATATTAGTCTGATACTTTTAATTGAAAAGATAAGATGTAGGCATAAAGTTAGTAAAGTCCTTGTTTATTTTGCACTTAAAATCTCGTTTATTTCAATACCCGTTTCAAACGGAAGTGTTCTGAGTAGTGGAGGATCAGCCCCCAGGCGTCCTTTCTCATCTAAACTAAAAGGTGAGGCTTACGAACCAAGCTGTGAAGTAAAGCAGCAGCAGCTAGTTTGAAAACTTTCATTACGTTCACAATTGAAAAATGGATCCCTTAGTACATTTCAAATAAACAAATCACAACAATCATCATCATTAATTTTCCCCACTGTCTGTCACTGCTGAAAATTGGGAATTATTAAGAGGGGTATATGTCCATAATCTCCATGTGCATGTGGGTTAGGGATTGCAGGACATTTTCTCGCATCGCCGTCGCAGCCGGCCGTCAGCGTAACCAGAGCGTATTAATTCCCCCATTAATTAAGGGGAAACGCGGCTTCGCTCGCGTAATACCCAATAAAAAGGCGAAACGTTATTCCAAATCTAAAACTATCTACATATGGAAATTCATTATTTCTGGAGTGAAATAATGAATTTCCATATGTAGGTAAGTCATAAAAAAATCAGTTCATTATTTCTGGCGTGAGGGATGGATAAACATTCGCAAACTCACAAGCTTTTATCTTTATAATATTAGTAGGATCTTAGATATTGCCCAGTACGATACGCAAATCTATTGGGAAATACCCTAAAAATCACAGATAGAGTAGAGTCGAAGGTCCAAACATTACGACACAAATTTTTCCCATTAGATATCTTTACGTATTGCCTAGTACGCAAATCTATTGGAAGCATCGAAGATACGATATTATATAACACAGAATATAGTTTCAACATTCGAAATTCAAATCTCGAATACGGCACATGACCACTTTTTACCGGATTTTAGAGATTTGTGTACTAGTGCACATGTTGCAACCATATTTAGAGTCTAGTGCATTTTCATGCACAATCATGGAATTACCACTTGTACTAATAGTAAAACTCCTTTTGCAAACTACACTATCAACAATACCGACCTCTAACCAAACTTATTTATTTGGGAAACAAACAGAACAATAAAACTTAAACACTATAGAATTATTAAGTAGATCACAATCCAACAAAGTTGCCACTATTAAGTAAAACATACACGTAAAGGAAAGGTGGACAGTTAAGTAAGAAGGTACCAACACAAAACGAATAACAAAAAATAATTATACAAACGAATACACTATACAATTCTGAATTTAAAAAAAAATATCTTAAATTCTAAATTCTCAAGACAGGACGCAATGGCGCTCAAAAGGTAAGCCTATTTACAGCAGTCGCTGATGATGACGATGAGGATAAAATAAACTCATTATATTTAAATTTTTGATGAACTATTTCCTATAGTGTACATAGCGTAGGTAATACAGTACGTATGCGTAGTTTAGACTTGTATCCTGTGGAAAACGTTCGATTTCACGCATAACTTTTCTAATATAGAGCAGATGTTACTGATGAGTGTTAGAAACTAAAGTATTCATGGCATTGCCTTCCTGACTATGCTTTATGCAGAAAGTTAAACCAAAATAAATTTTATTCTTTGGTACATAAAATCTACACTGGATCTTTATTATGGGCTCTGAACTCTCTAAAAATTATTATTGGAATTTAAAAATATTAAATAGAAACAGCGAATAAAGAAACAGTTTATTAGATAGTCTTAAATTCACCCAAAAATAACATACCTATCTGTATGTATATCAATAAATAAATAATGCTGAACATTATCACACAACATCATGTATCCCCAAATTATGCATATTATGGGAGCCACATGACTGATATACTACTTAAATAGGTACTTTTTTTAAATACATACATATAGAAAACAAAACCCAGACCCGAGAAATATATTTGCAAATCATATAAACATTTGTCTCACGGCAAGAATCGAACTAACAACATTTGAGGTCGTATATAAGCAAAAGTGTCTAAATAACTTCTTTGTAGGTACATTTTGTATTTTTGACTGAACTAAGCCGATTGAAGTAGGTACTAAAAAAGATTGCGTGGTGCTCGGTACGCTAACAGCATGATAGTCATCTATGCGGAGCGATAGACCTGATAGATAGAGATAGATAGTAGATTATTAGAATTAATAGACAGGTATTATTACGTACTTGTAATATATTTTAATAAATATATAATTAATAGACAAATTACAAAATTTACTTTTTGGCCGTAACGGAACGGATTTTAGTTTCATTCTGTTCAGTACTTTTTGCGTGAAAGAGTAACAAACGTCCATACATTCATCGTCATAAACTTTCACGTTTAAAATATTAGTAGGGTATGATATATACTTGACAATGGCAAAATTGTGGAAATTATTACAACAACCATTGAATAAAAAACAATCAAATGAATGCCTTTCATCCAAGAAGTTTTTATTGTAATTTTTCTTTTATCCAGAAAAAATAGAAATTCAAATTCATTATAATATGATCTATATATACCTATTTTAAATCGTATTTTTTTAATTTACACATACGTAACGCGAACAAAAAGAGAAGAATTTCTTCGCGAGAAATGTGCAAATGCTTGTTCAAAATGACACACAAATAGAAGAAAGTATAAAATTACTAAGTCCTTTGAAAGAACTTAACTTTTTCAAGTGGAACGGCAGATGGACGGACGCGGAGGAAGTAAAAAGGCTTCATTGTATGAACCTAAAACAACAGCAGCTATTCTACATCATATTAACATCAAAAATAAGCATGTGCAAGACTATTCAAATTAAAACTTGCAAATTGAACCTTGTTGCTAGTAACCGAAGACCTATGAGAGAGTGGAGGAACTTATTGATATTTGAGAACTTTTTTGCACGGTTCCGTTATGCAAAAAGGTCTTCCGACCATTTTTTACAATACTAGGAAGAGATGAATAATAATTAAATCATGCTAATTATTATCCTTAGTTCACAATTGAATTAATTGCTTCATTCAATTAATGAAAAACACCAAATTAAGAAAACAACATTTAGTAAATACAATTACCAAGTTTCAAGTTATTTGTCGAAAGTAGCAAACCTCGGATAAGCACAGTATCTTGACATTAGACTTCGTCCAAAATTCCCAAATGGGACGAATGTGGTTCTCTACGAGTGGGGTAAACAACGTCGAAACTCATTGCTACCACAGAGGGAATAGCGAATATTATTTATCGCAATTCAACTTATCTAATTTTGTGTCTGTCTATTTGTAGTCAAAGCTAACAACAAAACTTATAATTGCTCTAATTTTAATTAGGTAACTAACGTTAGGACACTAAGGCTATGTACGGACTGACAGTTGACTAGCTTAGTAGGTACCTAGAACCTAGCAATTCACCTGGCGTGTAGTTTCCTGAGATTCAACAAGCAAACCCATCAGTGTGGCCTCCATGTATCCTAGCACGTAACCTGATGTAAGTCACTAGGCGCTAGGCTAAGCTATCTGTCAGTGCGTACGTAGCCTAAGCCAATCTGTCAAATTAATATTAATTGTTTACCTTTCGACAATGCTGTATGGCAGCATCAATGATAAGCTCTCTTTTGGGAATGCTCGGGCCATCGTGTCGACCTCATCCTTACCCACGCAAGTCTCAAGGTCAAGAGCTGGCCCATAAAAATACATAAAAAAGCTCTGTTTTGTTTATTATACATGTTATGAGCAGATAGATACAAAATGTTCTTTCCCGTTTTTCTTTCTATATTTTAAAGATAAATTATGTTTTGACGAAATCTTACGTAAAGTTATGGACCTTATCTTACTGTGAAAATAAATGAAGTATGAACTAAATTATTCTAATTAAATCGTCTTGATATTCTAAAGACCGACACTAACTAATAGCACATAATTATCAATATAATATTCTGTTAAAATAAGGTCCTCTTTGTTCTCTTCAGAATTTTCTACTATACAAACCTACAAAACTTAAATTTTAGAGACTTTGAGTAAACGAACTTTCTTGTGTTTTAAGATCAGATCAAAAATAGATTTTGATGCCATATGAGAGAAAACTATACTTTAAAGTAGGTACCTAAAATACTTAATATGTAATCTTCCAGTAAGGGGTGTGAGGTGAGAGCTCCATAATACATGAGTTAGGTATACGAGTAGGCAAGTCTTATCCTGTCTGTAAAGCAGGTAAATGGGAAGGAAAGACATCGTGAAACGTCTACCATGATAATATAAAAGCGATATAGCCTTCCTTGGTAATAAACTTAGGATTTGCTCTCTTTTAATATTTTTTGCTGTTAAAATCAAAGCATGGTATGGTTGGTGTCAGTGAAAATACCATCATTTTTTTTTCTTTCAAAAGCATCATCCGCAGCTCAATTTCACCCACTGCTGGGTATAGACCTCCCTTTGCTACTGCAACATGCCACGGTCTATATATCAACCCATGTTGTCAACCCGTCGTGCTACGGGACGATCGACACTTCTCCCAATGCTCCACCATTCTATTAATCTGGTACTGATATCTACCTGTTTGCACCACCTGTCATTACATTTAATTATGTACTAGTTTATTCAAAAAAGTATGAATATTAATACTAGCTGACCCGACAAACGTTTTCCTGTCAATATTTTTATGTTCATGCAAAAATTCTAAAGAAAAAAGCACTTTCAGTTTTTCCCGTATTTAAAAAAAGACTCCAAGAAGATTGCAGACACCAAAAGCAGAATGCCGAGAACCCGTACCAATTGCGTCAAAACCGAACGTCTCTCATAAAATTTATTATATTTTATAAATTACATTTACATTTTTTTTTGTTTTACACACCGACGGGATTAATAATCAAGTAAAAAAATATTTTATTGATTTGGTTATTTTTTTATACGTTACTATGGCAACAAACATTGATGTAAAGTGTTACTATGGCCATAACCCTCACTTTTAATTATTTTGACAGTAGAATCGACCAAAAACTTATTGGGAAATTTTTTTGACGCACTCACTTTAGTCTTGGTACCGAGTGCCATACATCAGACGGCATTCTCCTTTCAGTAAATACTCGTACCACCTGTCGATAAAGTTTTTAATATACTGTGCTAGTACTATCAATAAATGAGGAAGCTGTAAGTAATTATAGGATGATGCAAAGGCCTAAATATTCGTAATTTTTACTCATATCTTTACTGATGGATGTTGGATCTAATACCACTGTAGGCTCTTTGAGAAACGTTTAAAAAGTACTTACACTAATGGGAATATCGAGTACAAGCTGAGAGACTGTCAACGTTAATGTACAGAATATTCGAGTTAAATGTATATGAAGAAGGAAAAATGCCCTGGGCGTAAACAATTCATATTTGGCGTAGCTGATTGATAAAGGTTTGGAAGTTTTTTGTTGTGTATTTGGGTTACAGTTATTCTTGGTTATTTTTTAGTTTTTCTATGTAATGTGGTTTAGAGACGTTGAGGTTGTGAAATTACAAGCAGAAGGCTAGTTACCTAACCATATTTACTTAATACCAGTAAGTACCATGGTGTTCTCATTGTTTTGCTCACCGAAGACTATATTGTGGGGTCGAGGCTATTTATTTAATAAAAATGTTATACTAGTAACACTATCTTACCTCTTGTTTTGACTTCTAATGAATCGAAAATTTGATCCCCGCAACGCAACACCTTCACTACCCAGAACATAGTAAGTATTAAGTAATATTATATGAGTGACGACGTCTTTGGTGCGAAGGGCGAATATCCGGCTATGACAAGAGATGTTGCGGTTTCGATCCCCGCTGTGAGACAAATGTTTGCAATATTTTTTCCGGGTCTGGGTGTTACAGTGCCATGAGTCTGTGCCATCAAGCCTGAATCTTTTTTCATTTTAAATCGTGTAGCAAACCCCCTCATTTTTTTATCTGTGGAATTCTCTAAATTCTAAATACAAACTATAGGTACATAATTAAAAAAATATGTTATGATTTTACAATGAAATAAAGTATTATGAAATGAAGGAATAATAATAAATTTTATAAAATCGCCACCCAGTATCATAAAAGTTGATCAACGTGTACGAATTAAACTTTAATATATTTAAGTTAGCATGACAATCAAAACTTCGACATTTGGCGTCGAGTTTGGAACATGTCTTTGTTTAATGAATTTCATTTTGTAAACGATGTCCAGTTAGTATTCATTAGGTACCGAGAATAGCTCTAACTTTGACGAGCCAAGCCAATCCCAACTTTACCTAGGAAACATTCTCGTAAAATCCTCGCTTCGTTTATCACCAATTCTGAGAACATGCATATGAATAGAACTCAGACATAGATAACTAAATATTAGGTAAACTATACGTCTACCATGACTCAAGAGCCTTTCCATATTTCCTAGACGATCTCTACAACGTCAAGTGGTAACTTTTATGCACCGGGACGCTTACCACCTGGGACATGGCTAGGTTGAGATACCAACCTCTCAGCCTAGTGATAGTGCTGGACGTTATCACACAGCATCATGTAGCCCCAAACTAAGTAGAGCTTGTATTATGGGAACCACATGATTGATATACTACATAATATACTTGTTTTGTAAATACATACTTATCATACAAGATATAGAAAACACCCAGACCCGAGATAAATATCTGCAGAACATGCAAACATTTATCCCGCAGCGGGAATTTATCCTGCAACCTTCTGCGTCTCAGGCGGGCTTTCCACTCATGCGCCGCAGAGGCTTTACCCACATGATAAACATGATCGATACGTGTAGAGCTGACTAAGCCGCTGATTTCTTCAGGATGTTTTTCTTCATCCACGTACCAGGTACGTGGTAAAAGGAACATAAAGTCTAAATGAACCCACGACCGAAGTCGAGGTACCTTCTCATCCCACTTAGTCACCACCATGGCTTTAAAGCTGTGAGAGCTAGTCATTATTAGCAATGACAAGCTCTACTGCAATGTACGTACATAGTTTAGTACCTACTTAAAAAACTAAGGGCGAATCTTGTAAAAATACCTACAGAACGTATTGAATGCTGAAAACACAACAGTAACGAGGCCGGGGCGGCGCACCTTGCCGCAGGTCAACGTGTTAACACGTTGACTGTGGGCCTAGACATGGCACATAGCATATCACAACCTGCAGCTCAGTTGCGTTTTTATCATTGAAAGCGTTAAAAAAGTAATAACTACATTGAATTTATGTGACTCCTTATCAAAAGGTCTTAAATAACAATTTCCATCGCCTGGAAAGTCACGCAATATAATTTATTTTTATTTCATTTATAAGCACTACCACACATACACTACATATTTCCTCCTTCGTAGTAACGTACTACGTACTTAGGTAAGGGAAGGTTTTTTCCTAATGCGCTACTTATCTGGACAAAGACAAAGACCCTAATTTCTGAAGCACGGAAGCGCTCAGTTTAAATTTGTTTCATTAACCAATAAAATAATAGTAGATTGTTTTACAAGGGACTAAACCATCCCATTATATACGAGGTTGTTATACTCCCGAGCTTAGCGAGGGAGGATGACAAGACCGAGTTATAATGGGTGGTTTTGGCCCGAGTAAAACACTCTACTTTTCACTTCGATTGCGAGAAAATAAAACAATTCCAAATTAGTCAATTTTCAGAAATTTTATTAAAAATTAAATGTGCAGTTAGAGCAATTTTGAATGTTTAGTGATATGTTTTTCCCGGGCAATTTTATTTCGGTTCTCTGTGATTGGGATGTGATAATATTTTGAGTTGATTGTTGTGGAGTAAAAGTTGGAGAGACTCGAATCATGCTTGAGTTTCCTGCATTATTAAGATCTGAGTGCGGCTTCAGCTGAGTTGACATATTCATCCAATCCCGCGATGTAGATGCTTGGGGTTCTGTAATGTTTGGTAGAATATTGATTCCTTCCATAATCCGCTGCGTGACGTGATACTTGTTTTGTATAGAGTCCTCTATATAACCTTCAGCCACTTGATCGGACCTCCATCCACCGTGGCGTTTTAATGTCATTATATTCGCACCAGAGTCCGCCAACAGAGTCGCGGATGTTCTGCGGAAACAATGGCCCGTGTAGAGTTCCGGATTTGGTAAATTTAGATAAGTGGCAATATCTTTAGGCATGTTACCAAATTTATTTTTGCCTATGACTTGCCTTGTGCATTTACCATTTTGATAATTTAGAAAAAATCTTCTCGTTGAAACATTAGTGGGACGTAACTCCTGATAGGCTTTAACTATATTAAGGTATTCTCCACTGATGACAAATTTACGCTCTTTGTTTGTTTTCGTGTTCGGCAGACTCACAGCTTGTAGGTTTGTATCCGTTTCTACGTCTTCTAGCGTTATATTGGCAAGCTCTATTCCTCTGCATGCACCGCTGATTCCATAAATTAAAGCAACCTGTTGAACAAAAAAATAAGTGTGTTAATAATCGTAATAACCTAGGTACATAATTTAGGTATGTAGGTAGGTATCTATTTATTTAGTTTGAGTAGAGTACATAAGTAGGTTACCTTTGTTGCCAAGTATTGTTTATTTGGAGCGTTATTTAAAAATGTTTCGATTTCTTGTGTCGTCAAGACTTTAGATTTTTTTGCCTTGTATCCAGTGGACAATTTCTTCAGTAAAGCCGTTAAATTTACATATTTTTTAATATCGACGTCGTGTCTCGTTTTTAAGGTCATTCTTAACATTGAATATGTGCTCCAAAGAGTCGACGATTTGAATTTTTTCGATAATTCATCAAAATAAGTGAGAAAAACCCCTTCTGTAAAAGAATCCACACGTTTCTCATCTCTCCATTTCATAAAATTTTCGTAACTCTTTAAATATATTTCACGTGATTTTGTCGGCAACAGATTCATAATTATTTCTTTGCCCTTTTCTTCCATTTGCATATTAGCATCTTCACTATCACTTGATGACATTTTTCACGTTCACAATTTGAAAGTTAAAGTCAGGAAGTTAAACGTAAAAGTTTGTGATTTGGAATGAAGAAAATTCTAGAGATTTAGCGCCAATACCATCTTTTTTTTTAAATCTCTATACCTTCAATAACCCTCAACGAAACAGTTCGAATTCTACCGTGAAGGGAAGAATCAACCTTCATAAAACATCACCAAGACGGTTCTATTTTCAAAAAAAAAGATTGACGGAGCACCAAGAAGTCGAGTTTTTATATAAGAGAACGAATGCTTTGTACGGGCTGATGATTTTAGACAAAAATTAAAAAGAAAAAATACTTTTTAGCCCTAGGTATTAAACTCGAGTTTTAGGCCCGCTAAGCTACACTATTATGATACACTTTTTGAGCAAGAGAAGTGAAAAAATTTTTTTTAGTCATTCTATTCATTCAAAGTTAGATAAGTACTTAAGAAAACCCAGAAAAATCTTATTTAGTTTTATTACTTAAATAAATAAAATCGAAATACGTGTATCGTTATAATTAGAACAATACAGCCACATTAGCCATACTATCTGCACATTCTCGGAAACATTAATAATATCACAAAACGTCGCAGATAAATAAATAAATAAATAAATAAATAAATAATGCGGGACTTAATCACACAGCATCATGTAGCCCCAAACTAAGCAGAGCTTGTATTATGGGAACCACATGATTGATATACTACACATATAATTTTTTTTTTAAATATATACATATCATACATAGAAACACCCAGACCCGAGACAAATATCTACAGAACATGCAAACATTTGTCCCGCAGCGGGAATCGAACCCGCAACCCTCTGCGTCTCAGGCGGACCTTCGCCCACTGCGCCACAGAGGCCGTCAATAATGGCCTCATTATTGTTTATCTTGTGCACCATTCCACTATGGATGGTACGGTGCACACCGGTGATATACGATGCTGATTGAAAGCGACATCAAAAGATTTATTCTCTGGTAGTGCGCAGAGTTTGCTCGATACAATTCTGTGTAAGCGTTTCCGTGCTTCGTTTTGACGATAGTGTCATCATGCCACACAGCAAAAATAAATAACTTATTTTCCGGTGGTAAAAAAGCGGTGTGGAGTGAATGAAGAATAACACCGAAAAAAGAAACATGGTGTGAATGGGTGTGAATGGGTTGGTTGGCTGTAAGGGGAAGACCTCGACGAATGTGCTCCGATCAAATCGGATACGTGCTGCAAAAAGGTAAGGTCAAGTCAAGATTACCCTAAGCCACAGAATAAGGAAGGTATGTAGCTAAATCGACAAGCATGTATGAAGAAAGTGGTGAGAGTGAAAGAAGCCAAAGGTATTCCAATATCGTAGCAAATAATGATATTGTCTAGAATAATGTCCGAAATGATGTGATACAATTATTAAGTGTATTATTTGAAATCTAATAAAATAAATAAAAATAAATCACATATTTTTATATGATTAAAAAAAGTGATTTATATTCGTAAAATAAAGAAACATGAATAGCATTTTTACGTTCAAGCCTTCAGGCTTGTATGTACAAAACTATAGGTAATAATCATTGTATCTATAACTTTGTTGCGCAGCGAGTAATTGGCAGAAACGCTCTTCAAGTAGATACTCTTCTCTCTCTTTTTTTGGCAGTATGTTGACATAGGTATACACCCCAACAATATGAATCCAACAGCAGTTAGTTACAAACATAGCATTGATCCCACAATAAGACACTTTAATGTGTTGTTGGTTTCAGGAATTAGATGGTATATAATGTTTAGATAATACTAAAATTCAGAAAGAAAGAAAAATAAGTATTTTGTTATCTGGACAGCGATTATAAAATCTATAAGCGTTTACGCTTACTGCCAAACTCAACTGAGAGTTTGTGTAATTTCCACTTAGAAAGTTGCGGTTGCAACGATACAACTAATTTATAAACTTGTAAGTAATAAAATTAACCAGTGTAATTTTATAACTAATTTAATGTTTATGCGTTCCCATTAGGTACTAACCTTAGTTAAAGTAAATAAATTTACTCTATTTAATAGGTTTTCTAAAGAAAGTTGATTGAATTTCTATACAACAAAAAATTAAGAGACTAGCAAAAGTTAATTGATGTTTTTGTCAGAGTTTGGAGAAAAAAGTAAGCTTTTTGCTAAACGAGTTTGTGATCATTTTTCTAAAGGTGAAGTACGGTATCTCTAAATTAATTTAGGCGCCCTTCGCTTGACAAGATATAATGATTGACAGAGTATCTCGGTTACTTTTATTTAATTTTGAAAGTTTATTCTTACCTCCTTTTATTTTACTTTATTTTATTTTTCACCCATAGATAAATGTACATGGCTCGTAAATGGCTTACTTAATTTGACGCTTCCATTCTGTAGAATAGAATGACGAAAAAATCATCAAATATTATTTATTTTATTAGATTTAAACAGTTTGTTATAAATAGAACATACCACCCTTACCAATATAAATCACATATTACTTGTGTACAGTCAATATAATTCAATATAATATTTTTTTATAATTCGGTGTTTTTAGCCGATCATAGTGAAGTAATACTCCGTCCGGTCACTACTTGTTTAGGTGACCGTTTAGTGGGATTTAGATCTGAGCGTCCTTTGAAGGCACGAAAAGATGTTGGTCCCGGATTTTTCAATCGCGGAGACCTTCGGGTGGCCTAAAAACTTCGACACCAGAGTTAAACACTAGCTTATAAGAAGATGAAGAAGAAGATGATGATTTTAAGAACAACGAAAACGTAAGTTACTCCTAGAATAATGGCAGCCAATTGCAAAGCAGTTGCAACTGAAGCTTGCACAAATGTGGACCATGAACTTATCGCATGCCTGCTTCTGACAGATGTGAAACCAAGCGGAGCGATAAACTTTTTGCTTCGTTTAGCATGGGCCACAGAAATTTCTGTGGCATGGGCTATTGTCTACTCATAGTTTTCGGGGTGTGATCTATCTCGATGGGTGTAATGGACAAAAATGGTCTTAATACTTTGTGGTGTCAACCACTGTCACAAACTACCTTGATCCTACTCCAGGATTTTCATTAGCGTTGGTTTATTGAGCTATGATTAAATGGTATGTATCATGGTAGGTATCACACGCGGATATGTAATTTGTGAGAGTTTATTATTATTGATCAATAAATAAAATATCACGATAAAAAGTTAACATTCGTCTTGCATTGGAAATCGAATCCGCACAACTTGCGTATAAGCTGGTTTTTCACTCGAATCACTAAAAAAGTTTGTATCAGAAAAAGTCAGGCTGTACCTATTTTGTGGGTTTTGGTTGTTTGTATGTTTCACGGAATGTAAGGGGTCACCTGCCCGTGGTACACCCTGCTTACTAATAAACGAGGCGGCCGACTGATTGTGGACTAGCGCAGCTGAATTCCCTGACCGTTGACGGGCAGCAGCGTTGACGGTGCGAGAAGCTGTACCCTGCGGTTCCCGACCCGCATGCCGTAGCGTAGGGTTTATGGACGTATCCCCCTTCTTTGTAGGGGAGGCCCAGCAGTGGAAGATATAGGCTTGGTATTGTTGTATGTCTAAGAGATTACAGTTCGGCGCGAACCACTAGCGATATGTAGATATGTACGCAATATATTTTTTTAATTGTACAGTTGCCGGCCCGTGTCAAGTGTGTTACCTGTAGTTTGGATTTTAACTTGCAGTTAGTATGAACAATCGCGGCAAGTGATACGCGATCTGAATGCTAAATAGCTCTTAGTCACGGTTTTAACGTTAAACTGTAGGTCGTGTCTGCCTTCCATGATTGTACCCACTAAATCCTTTCTAGTTTAAACAGAATTGTTTTTACAAAAGTTTTCCTTGTTTTGTAACTTTTTGGTGCAACATTTATTTTAGTTCGTCCGAAAAGAAGTAAACTTCCTTCCTTATTTGTATGAGTTGATGGCCAATTCTGGTGTCCAAGGGCCTCCGAAGTGGTTTCTTTAACGACTGAGATAGGGACCGAAGCACGGAGGCGCTCAAATCTAAATGCCAATAAACGGTCACCCATCCAAGTAGACACCGGGTGGAGTATTGCTTAACCAACACAACGCTTCTTCTTCGTATTAGCTAGTGACCAACTCTGGTTTGGATATTGTAGGCCGCCTGAAGGCCTCCGACATGGCTTGATGACTGAAAAAGCCGGGACCAAGATCTTAGTGTGCCTTTCGAAGCACGGAACACTACCTTCGATAAGAACACCAAAGTAAGCTACAAGTCGCTGTACAAGAGCGCTGCAAGTCAAACATAAATAAATTTCCAATTTTGCATTTAGTTACTCAGATATGTTTGCGTCGTGTATCCGACTTCGGCTTCGCTCGCCTGTTACCCGGAATAGTTCTGAAAAAATACCCAATGTCCCATTTTAATGTATAGTTTGTGTACTTACCTAGACGACCTCTGTGGCGCAGTGGGCGAAGGCCCGCCTGAGATGCAGAAGGTTGCGTGTTCGATTCCTGCTGCAGGACAATGTTCTGCAGATGTTTGTCTCGGGTCTGGGTGTTTTCTATGTATGATATAAATAAATAAATAATTTGGGGCTAGATGATGCTGTGTGATAGTCCAGCATTATTTATTTATCTTATTATATTTACCCTGACCGAACCTGATTACGTTACCAAAGGTTTCCTAGTTATGTTGTACAAGCTTCTGCCCGCAGCTTCGCTCGCGTGAAACCCGGATAAAAAGTAAGCTTTCTTCCAGGGTCAAAAATTACCTACATAGGTATGGCAACATTTCGGCTCGATCCGTTCAGTAGTTTTGGCGTAAAGGCGTAAAGGAGGGACAAACGTTTCACATACATTTCTAAACTCTCGCCTTATTGGTAGAGCGTTTAGGTATCTTATGTACCTTTCGATATACATAAATGTGATAAGCGATGTTATTAGCAAACCTATTTCTCTGCAACCTTCTCAAAGAGATCGCTATCAAAGAGGTTCATATCTTCATAACATACTCCTTCGATGTATAAGATACAAATACAACCAGGGCCGTCTCTACTGTGGGGTGCAATGGGTGCGGGGGCAATCTGTCATGAAGGTTACATTACGCGAAAATTACCATAATTTCCGACTCTGTCGCATACTCAAACCAATTTTCGGCTTCGTTAGCGCAACGGGCGAAAGTCGAAACAATTTTTTCCTGCAGCGCTCAGAAGTCCTCATCATCAGGGAACTTTGTCTCTTTCTCTTCGTATGAATTGGTAAACCAACTCTAGTGTTGGAATGTTCAGACCAAAAACTTCCGGCATAGCTTAGTACCTCAAAGAGCCAGACCAACATCAGCTTTCCGAAGCACAGAAGCGCTTGGATCCAAATGCCACTAATCAGTTACCTTCCAAATAGAGACCTTAACGAAGATGCTTAATCGAGAGTGGATCACGAATATTACAACCTTACGTATCGTAAGAGTATGATACAATTTCGGCCAATGAGAAAGCTTAGATAAGAAATAACGCTTTGTCATTAGTTTAACTATTACGACAAGCTTACGATTCGCGATTGCTTTACAGGGGCGCTTGAGTCGGGTTCCACGGTGCCAGATAAGCTACAGACGACCCTGGATATAACAAATCTATGTTCGCCTTTGAAAATCGATCCAGCATAGAGGATTAACTCCTCAAACATTATTAACAGGATATTCGAACTCTTTGGTACGGCTTCGCACGTGAACCTTCCCACTTTGCGCAATAACAGTACTAACTGCATTTTACCACGTTTTAAGTTTATTACCCCTATAATAATAAAACTTTAAAGCCTTTTACATTAAAATATACTCATTTACCAACCGAGCACAATACCGACCATTGAAGCTTATCGTCGTTTGAAGATCTGAAAAGGGGACTTCGATTTTTAACTAATGACAGCAAAGATATTTGCCTTATGGGCCTCATCATCTGTCCATACCCTTTCAAGCTAATATAATTAGTATGTACGTAACTGCAATACAGCATTTCAGTAATCAAAGTGGGTACGTAGTTAATAAACTGAGTATATCCTTATAAGTCTTAGATAGAGTTTTTTTCCTAAGAACAAAAGATACTACTCTTAAAGTAAGTTAATTTTTGAGCGATCTAAAAAGGGGACTTAGTTAGTTTACCTGTGTACCCTGTAGTAACCTTGTTGAGCGAACTCAAAACTTAGAATAAGGCCAGCAACTATTTTTGGTGTAGGGCTATTGGGTCGAAACGTTGAAAAGACAACACAGAACAAACAAACAAAAGGTTTGTCGATGGATCTACTGACAAAGATACTGTAAATAACGCACTTTAGTAAATTATACCATTAGATATAATGTACCTTTGTGGAAAAACCTTAAGAGCCGGTAAAAGTCATATCCGCCACGGTAGCAGTAAAGATTTCACATGTGAAAATGACCAATATAAACATTTGCACGTTTAGTAAATTGCCGTATCAGCTCGCTTGAATTATTACTTTTACTTTTTATGACTTTATGTTAAATGGTTGTATGAGAGTCGTAAGTCATGGAGTGGATTCCTTCAATCTTCGTGTGAGTTTGTGGCCTTTTAACTTTGGTGTCGGAGTCTGGTGAAACGCAGAAAGTTGTAGGTTCCCGCCACTAGAAAAATGTTTGTGCGTTCTATAAAAAATATATAATATTTTGTCTCGGGTCTGGATGTTTTCTATGTAGGAATACAAGCTGATTTTAAATTCGTATGCTATCCCGAAAAGGGGTAAAACTCCTGAGCTGGGCAATATTTGTTCAGTATTTTCGATTTTTTTATTTAGCTATTTTTGAAGAGCCAGTTTGTAAAGTGACGCAATAACTTGCGAGGCATCCCTAGAACTTAAGATAGTTATGTAGTTCTGCCTTAATTTTAGGTTTGTCATAGACAACAGAGACGATCTTAAACTTTCTGGAGACAAAGTTTTAATTACGCCTTTTTAACTATGATTCTCACAACTTGTGGACAATAATGGTCCTACACACCCCCTTTCGAAACAACAAAAAAATAATCAATCATAAAATATTATAATACCTGCTTATATATATAGATATACTATGGTTTAGATTTATCGATACAGGTTTCTATGTACTTACATTTACAAATAGGTAATTTGATATATCAATTGCAATTCTTCGCACAAAGCTGAGGTTTTGTGGAATGAGGCTCAGTGCCTGCTATTTCTCGGGTAGTCATCGTGCCATTGTGTCAGTAGCAAGGTACTTCAAAGAGAATCGACGATTTTACCCGATCAACTAGCTACCTACTGTAATTAGTACGTAGTCAACGACCTAGGTAGGTTTGGATTACGCTAGTAATTTAGTCGAGTCGACAGAGAGTAATTTGCGGGACTTCATCCGTGTTTGTTTTCCCGCTGCATCTTTTTCTGAATTTCAGGAATTCCTTTCTTAATCTTAGCTATCTGACTACCTACTAATTTACCTAGTTAGCCAGAAAGTTGTGTTAATAAGTTATAGCATAGAAAAGGAAATATCTTAAATATTAAATATTTTGTAATATTGTTTAATTACTCATTGGCAGCCCTAAATAAATAACTTTGACACGATATAAAGATTATCTGGAAGAAGATGCTTCTTAGCATTAAGTTCACTGTGTACTTGTTTTATCTTGTGCTTTAAAGAATTTTCTATCGAAGATGGAATAATTTTGAAATAATTATTTTTCTGGTGATCGTTAGCTCGGTCCTCACGGTACAGAGTACAGACTCGGTCTAGGCCCAACGATAATACTTGTTACTGTTTTTAAAATTCATTTTTGTCTATTAAACGTATTTACCAAACAGCTACTTTGTATCCTAGCATATTGATTACCTAAACTATGCTACTATGCTTATTTTCTAGTGTTTTTGCTGCGGATAATTTACCTTTTTAGTGCATTATTAAGTTAGCTAGAAAACAGCAAAATGAACTTAACGTTTAACGTTGTATTTATCGAGATTTTAATAATAAAAAAAAACAAGAAGATACATACAGTAAATTTTTGACTTCCGGTGAATTGCCCAAAAACTACCCCTACCGCTATTGTAGTAAGCACCGAAGATATCCATAATGGGAAAAAGTCTGTTTTGAATTAAATTCTGTATACAGTAGAATCTGAGATAACATTTTCATAATTTCGCCAATATCACAATTTTCTCAAATTGTTTCTTGGTTATGGTGTATGCACATCGCAGTTCGACGGCCTCTGTGGCGCAGTGGGCGAAGGTCCGCCTGAGACGCAGAAGGTTGCGGGTTCGATTCCCGCTGCGGGACAAATGTTTGCATGTTCTGTAGATATTTGTCTTGGGTCTGGGTGTTTTCTATGTATTATATGTATGTATTTACAAAACAAAAATTATATGTGTATTATATCAATCATGTGGTTCCCATAATACAAGCTCTGCTTAGTTTGGGGCTACATGATGCTGTGTGATTACGTCCCACATTATTTATTTATTTATTTATTTATTTAGTTACTTTTTGTAGGGTAACATTTCCAAGTATTCGTGGCAACATCCCATAACTAAAAAAAATTTATAGTTGCCGTGTAAGTACGTTGCCTAACTTTTGAACGCAATCAACATGTGGTAACAATCGATACGCTTTGCAATTGCCTTGTGGCTCAAAGTTACTCTTCTTTATTAGTAGGATTAGTAGAATTGTCCAGCAACTAGAGAATACTACTAATCCTACTACTTATTATTATAAAGGCAAATGTTTGTGAAATATTTATCCTTCCTGCACGCCAAAACTACTGAACGGATTCGGGTGAAATAGTACATAATGTAGTTTTACCTGGAACACAGGCCACTTTCTATTTGGGTACCACGCTAGCGAAGCCGCGGGCGGAAGCTAATGATAACGTTTTGATTGCTGAAAACACTCTTAAGCGAACGATTGATTGCGAAAGACGCACACTACTTTAATACATAAACGCTAAAAATCTATTCACAGTAATGGTATTAAAATTTAAAATAGAGCGCATTAACCGCAATGCGTTTTCTGCAGCGTTTGCTGCAAAAGGCAACTGCTAGCTGGGCTGTTAATGACGCGTAGCGTCATCTCCGAGACGTTCAACGTGCTGTTTAAATAAAGTTTATAATTTTTTTATAACTGCAGTGTGGAAGCACCTTTAGTGAAATTTTCATGCAAATATTTTCCGTTATAACTTGACGACTGACACGCCTGTGCTCAACTACTTTTTATTACTTTTGTTTGTTCCACGGCTCTATTGATATGCAAAATTTCTCTGCTGAAATAATGCAAAAAAAAACTTCCTTTATAAAGGGTAATTTATTCACAAAAATTTTTGTTCACCACAAAAAGATAGTTATTTTTTTATTCGTAAATAGCTGTTCGTTGTTTTTCTTGTTGGTAAATTAACAGAAAGTAGTAAATTTATTTCCGAATATGTGGGTATGAATTTAGTTATATACAGTCACTTGCAATAAGATGTATGTATATATTTTGGACAATTTCGCTGTAAAGTTGAATCACTCGACGAGCGCGTTGGCGCTTTCTATGTTGGACATAGTACTAAATTAACATCATAATGCAGGTGACTGTACGAAAAAGCCAATTTGATTGAGTCGTTTGGGAACGATCCGTAAACAAGCGTAAACATAAAAAATATAAATTAATGAAAATATTTAATTATAATATTATTATGTTTTATTTGACTAAGTTTTATTAATATTTTCTGTAATGTAACTTTTATTCAGTTAAGTATTAATTATTTTATTTGCATTTTATGCCAACCATGGCTGTACCGGCTTATAGTAGTAGTATTTAGTACCACCCATTGTTACCCATGTTTTGCAAATAAAGAAGTCTAAATCTAAATCTGAATGAAAGACTAACATCTGCATTTGTGGCTTTCCTTGCACGATCCAAATAATCGCGTAATTTCTTTGCATATTTTGCTTGCTTTTAATAAGGCCTCTTATGACGACCTCTGTGGCGCAGTGGGTGAAGGCCCGCCTGAGACGCAGAAGGTCGCGGGTTCGATTCCCGCTGCGGGACAAATGTTTGCATGTTTTGCAGATATCTGTCTCGGGTCTGGGTGTTTTCTATATGTATGATATGGTATGTATTTACAAAAAATATGTATAATATATGTAGTATATCAATCATGTAGTTTCCATAATACGAGCTCTTCTTAGTTTGGGGCTACATGATAGCGTCTAGCTAGCTTATTATCTCTCACACTTGTTTTTTTTAAACGCTCAGTAAAGTTATTCCGTCTTTTTCATAAAACAATTACATTATAAAAAAGGCGGTATTTTTGTTTTCTTTAGATATACCTACCTTACTAATAATTATTATATTCTAGTTGATATTTCTATGTTATGTTACAAACAAAAATACATTTTTCAATCCAACCTTTTTGTTCCTTAAACACGAATGCCTAAAAACTTCAAAACTTGCGCATTTAGAGCAACCTCGACCTGTAACTTTAAACTTTAGGGTCAAATCTAAAAACATTAACCATTGTTCTAAACAGGCTCTAATTATGGTAATGTCCTTATTTGGAGCATTCATTTGTTTAAGGCCCAGCGTGGTGGGTCTTTAGTACGCGGCACAGCCGTAACATTACCATATAGATTTAAAATGGCTTTATCTTACTGATTCTAAGCACTTATCTGATGTTAGTACTGGTTACTATTTAGGTGTGATTATCCTTGACGGTAATTTGAGTTTTGTTTTAAAACGCATGGAATGTAGGATATTGTATAGTTTTCTTGGAGCTTTATTTTATGTGGTGATTTGTCGAAATACCTATATATAACATTTAAAAGTATGATGTAAAAGAAACATATCTTTTATTAATAACGTGAAACTGAACGCAATGCTACTATTAGTATCTACCTGGGCAAGTAGTAGTATTTTCGAGAATTTTTAACTTCGTTTACTACATGATAATTAAAATTCGCAATAAGTTTATATAGTCCTCCTCATGCATTTCAATGACAGTGGCCATAGAAGTAATTTTTTTGTCTCTTAACTGTGCCCTGATAACTATGACTGGCCAGACCAAATTTTGTTTTAAATACCCCTATCACACGCCTCTGCCAATTTGAGGCGACTTGGAAATCTTATGATCGCAAAAACTAGAACTTAACTACCAAGGTACCTTTCGTACATGTAGGTATGTAGGTACTGTTTACCTAATCAAATTATCTCAAACATCTGGAACCATTTTCAATAATCTTTCCACAGGTTTTAGCTACGGCAAAGCAAACGTAATTTTGCAAGCGCGTATCTGTCTTTTGTAACTAAAAATGTCCTCAATCCCAAACTAGTGAAAATAATTACGACACTACAACTTTAGAATACAAGTTTGGGTTTATTTGTTTTAAACTAGATCAGAACGGAGCCCCTATGGACATATCTCGACCTACTTCTAGCTACTGTAATCTGTAAAGTATGTATTGTTATAAAATGCAAGGACTGAACTGTAAAACCTGGTAAGTACCCACTGTGTTCATTAGATCAGAGACTGATTAAACTTATTTGTATATCAGCTAATTAAAAGAGTCACAAATAAATACATGAAAGACAAAAAATACTAACATAAAAAATTTAGGCATCATTGATGATCAATCAAGTGATGCCGCATCTTAAAAATGATGATGACGATGATCATCTTTAACATATTATAAGTATGATATATATAATAGAATTTTTAATGTCATTTAACACGTTGACTGCAGACCTCGGGCATGGCGCTTAGCGTCCAGCGCAGTTGTGTTATTCAGCACTCAACGCGTTATAATATATCGTATTACTTAGAACACCTACGAAGAAGCGATCATTGATCAATAATTTTGATTGTTTTCTATATTGCGGCCTTGTCTTTATAATTGTATATAATTTTGAGCATTCGATAAATACTCTAATTACTTTGTACCATCGATATAATTATTACTATCGCTTTGTGCTATCAGATTGTATCGGTATTGCTTCAATTACTTATTCCTTTGTCCCCATTGTAGCATTTGATAACAATCAACACATTAGAATGTATCGTACGTAGAGAAACTACAAAAGGATATCTATCAACACAAATCCTGACACTCGCTCTCACAGTTTCCAAGGTGGGTATTCTCACGTAAATATCGTGCACGAGTTAGGTTTACGAAGAATATTGATGGTTTACAAAATTTGCAAACTTTTATGACACTTAAATTATCCTACGATTATTTACTTACATTCTATGCCGATCTAAAATTGTTGTCATACTATAATGTCAATCGTCTAATCATTCTTCCGTTTTAGAGTCTTTTTAGAGTGTACTACGGACTGAAGCATCGTAGCCTCAGAAAAAATATGTTTTGAACCTGTAGCGTAGAATTTGAGGGCACTGCTACTTTGCTTGACAAAAGAGTTTCGGCAAGGCCACAGCAGTTCGTTGCGACGACGAAATTTCTACGGCGTGTTTTCCGCCATCGTTGTAGAATTTTTCGAAGCGTCGTCGCACTGTTCGTCATTTTATCGTGTGCATCAGGATAGCGGGTTTATGCTAAGAAATTGTCATGTTTTATGCATGAGAGCAATGTACGAGTAATGTAAGTACCATGTAGCCAGTAGCCAGGGATGATAAGTTCACTTTTTGACTACGCCCCCGTTCTCTTGCGCAAACTCTACCGGTACAAACAAATTACACTTTCACCAAAGTTTACCAATAGTACGTCAATGACTTTCATATACAATTTTCAGGAATTTATATCAGTCATTTGAGATACATATTATTACAATTAGTTATGAATAAGTATCAGTCATTCGAGATGATATATTTTACTTAAGAATCGGGCCTGGCTATCATTATCAGGCAGGTCACGACGGGCCTAGCTCGTGATTCACTCCAATATGTCCTGGGAAAGTTGGCAGTCTTGCCGCCCGGGGCATGTTCGAACCCGGGAAATAATAGGAGGTCCATGTCACCCTGACAAGGAATGTACAAAGGAAAATTATAGGGAATAAGTCTTTGAGCGGAGTTATTACTGTGGCGCTCACTACATAGGCAGAAACTGTTAAATATATCTAATTAGATAATAATTTATGATAATAACTAACCTTCCGTTCCTGGCTTTGCTCGCAATACTAGGTAGGCTTTGTTATTCTAGTTAGTTTACCTATTCCCAGTTTATCACGTCATATCACAAGATTTAAAAAAAATATTTATTTTGTTCAAAAGCGTTTTGGTCGTTATGGAGTTGAGAGTGAACACACTATCTTTCGCATTTGTAATATTAATAATGCCGGAAATCATCACACACCATCATGTAGCCCCAAATTAACCAAAGATTGTAGTAGACCATGTGACTGATATACCACTTAAATAAGTACTTTTTTGAAAAACATGCTTTTTATTCATAGAAAACTCCCAGACCCGAGACAACTATCTGCAGATCATGCAAAGATTTATCCCGCGGCGATAATCGAACCCGCAACCTTCTGCGTCTCTAGCGGACCTTCACCCACTGTGCCACAGAGTTGAGGTCGTCAAATTAAGTGCACTCGTAAGTGTATTTCAAAGTGGCGCCACTTGATGCTACGTCGATCCTTATATTTAAAATATCCTGCAGCTGAAAGAGAATTATAAGGAAAATATTTTTTGTCCCTCATTTTATTTTTATAAATACCTGCATCAGATGTTTTAAATTACATTTTTGGCAATCCAATTTTTTTGATTACTTTAAAAATTAATTAAGGAAAATATCATAAAGGGGCGCTACAAGCAACTTATAACTTTGTGTTGAACTATACCTACGTGCTTCTAGTTGTGAATGTGACAATCTAGTTCGTCGTTCATCCAAATCCGTTCAGCCTTTCTGGCGTGATTCAGTAACAAACATCCATCCACACTTTCACATTTTAATATTAACTAGCTTCCGCCCGGCTTCGCTCGCGTGGTACCCGGTTAAAAAGCAGGCTTTGTGTTTAATCCAGGTTGCAATCTGGTATATTCCAAGTTTTATCAAAACCCGTTCAGTAGTTTTTGCGTGAAAGAGTAACAAACCAACATCGTTTCATCCTCACAAATATCGGTAGTATGTATTTACTCTCCCACAAGCGCGAACTGCGTCACAAATGCGCTGTTCTTCCTCCAATCTTTCCAGGGACACAATTTATATGTGATGTGGTGGAAGCTGTCGCATGTCGCTTCCGTATCGGCCTTACAAGTCACATTCGTAAGTGCCTTGTAGGACGCTGCTTAAATTCTCTTTTATAGATGTTAATGGCCTATGATGATGAATGTGATTATATAGGTACCTAATTATAACATCATCAGCTCAAAATATTCATTAACCGCTTCCACCACACCACACCACACCAGCCTATACCAGTCCACTGCTGTACATAGGCCTCCCCTAATAAAGGGGGATATGCCCATAATACCCACGCTGGGCATGCGGGTTGGGGATCGTAAGGCACAACTTCTCGCACCACCGACGCTGCTGCCCGTCGGCGGCCAGGGGATTTAGCTGTGCCGGTGTGAGGCTGCGCTATGTCACAATCAGCCGGCTGCCAGAGCCCCGTTTGTTAGTTAGCAGGGTGCAGCACGTACAGGTGAGGTTGGCTTAGGTTCCGAAGATGGGGGTTGGAAACCTTTACACCCCTTGACCGCTTATTATTATTATTAACCGCTTGACTTGCTCAATAATATACAAAAAAAATCATAACAAGCTTTGAACAGGGATTAGAAAAAAGATTTCAAAATAAAGCTTATTATTGTGACAATCACCTGCCAAGTTATAATGTATTTCTATTATGATACTAATCCCCTACCAGACCCTTGAAGCATCTACCTGAGCCTACACTCACGAGCATGACAAAGGTTTTACCTTTCAAATAATAATAACAACACCCAGCAGTCACATACAAAATAGTCTGGAGCTTTTTGGCCTTTCCAAGGTTTTATTATGGGAGTACGCTTTGAACAAAAATCTGTGCCTGATTTTTCTCAACAAAAATGTCCAAAGGGGGGTTGTGTCTCGTTTCCTCTTTATGTGTAATAACAAAGAGAAAACGAGCCATAACCCCGTTTTCGAGGCCCATGTTCACCACCAATCTGACGGCAACGAACGTATAAATTGGCAGTTAGCTAGCATATCAAAAAGTATAATTAAATTATTGCTTGAAAGTCGTGTAGGTATAGAGACCTCAAACTTAAATTATGACAGTAGCTATTCATACATTCAGTCCGTGGCTTCACTTGCGTGGTACCCTGATGAAAATTAGCCTTCTAAGTTTCATTCAAATCCGTTCAGCATAGGGTTATGTTCACGTATAAGTTTAATTCACTATTATGGAGCATTGTGAAATATTTCAAAATGAACACTAATGAAATAATTTAATTCTAGATATAGTGTCTTACTACGTTTGTTTCCACTCAACTCAGTAACGGTTAATAAAATAGACTGCTACAGGTTGATGATGATGATGAGAATAACATATAGATAAGCTTCTTTTTATTTGGGTTCCACGCGAGCAAAGTCGTAGGCGGTAGGCTAGTTGGTTAATAAGGTTTCACTCGTGTAGATATTCAACCCTTTTTCACCCTTTTAGAGATTGAGAGTCTTGGCAATAATTGCCCCTGACCTTTTCTGAATTCTTCATTCCAAACAATAAAATGGATACAGCAATTTGATCGAAAAGGGTTAAGTGGTAAGATTTTTATAACAGTTTTGGTAATACTTAGGTATGTATACTTAACACATTGAATGTAGGCCTTGGACATGACAATACGAGCTAGACCAGCGAGTGCAGCGCAGTTGTGTTATTCACTCACAATTTTAATTTTAAATCTTTTATTCTTGGTTTATTCGTCTTAGAAACCCTTCTGTAAAAAACAAAATGTGCCATAGAAATAATATAAATATAATATTATCAACATCATCAGCCTATGCCTAGCAGTCCGTATAGTCAGTATAATGATATATAAATTTATATTCAATAAAATATTTTAATCAACCTGCCCACAGCTGGGCATAGGTCCCCCGAATTCCGCCAACTATAAAACTTTAAAGATATTAATTATAAAAAAATATTGCCTTAATAGTATTGTACGTCCAAAATGGACATACTGCAAAGAGTTTAGTTTACTAATATTAAGTATAGACAAACTGCCTATATTGCCTACCTATGCGACCTATTTACTTTTTTGTAACAGATGATTCTATTATTCTTATTTATATTACAAACAGTTTGCCTTGCCATGCAATGGCACAAGAATGAACAAAAGAGCTCTACCAGTTATCATAATTAATTCCAAAATTGGTATAACAACCTGAACAACGCAGAACAAAGTCGCATTATGCGTTGAGCGTGTGTTAAAATTACTACTTCAGATTTTAATTAGCATGCTACATACGTTGGGTAATTTGTACTCTCACCAGTGCAGCATCCGAAAGTAGTGTAACACATCTATGCGCAAAATTATCTACACAAACAATATTAGCTTCGAATTATTCACATTTCTTTTGTCGTTTGTAGCATATTAGTTTTTAGGGTGACGTTAACGAATCGGTCACACGAACCCTTATGGTGCCGCTTTGTCCGTCCGTCCGTCCGTTTGTCACAGCTGATTATTTCATGAACTACATAAGCTACCGACTTGAACTTTGGTTTAGATTTAAAATGCACTGACTGAATAAGATTGCTAGTAAAAAAATAAAAAATATTTTCATTTTCATCACCAAAAGGTCCAAAATAAGAAACGTCAAAATTTGAAAAAAAAATTAGTAAAGGGGTCAATTAGCCCAGTTTAAAGCAGTTTTTTTTCGTAGAGCTCAGGACAATGCTATGCATGCAGGGCGCAATGGCGCTCATTAGGGGAAGCCTATGTCCAGCAGTGGACTGCTATAGGCTGATGATGATGATGATGATGATGATGATGATGATGAAAGCAGTTTTCTATTTTTTATATGATGCTTGGTTTTCTTTTTATGATCAGATTGTCCAAAAAATTACCATAACTCCCACCCCCTAATCCCCTACCAGCAAGTTTTTAGTTTCTATTTTCCTATAGGACGTACAAATTTTAATTATAAAGAAACCTTACTAATTAGTATTGCACGCCATTGACGTCACCCGCGGTGGGCGAGTCAACTCGCACTTAACCGGTCTTGTTTTTTATAATTGATGTTAAGTGGTGTCGATTACCTAGAATTTTAATTTTTTTTTTTATTTTATCATAGGTCTCTCATGCTTGGAACGTGCTCTACTGTGGTGGAAGTACTTATCCTGCCTATACAATCAAAATACAGACCTACCTGCCGGTGCGATTGCAATACCACCAATAAAATCACTGCGGTTGCTAAGCTTTTTCTAATTTTACATAATTGAAACGGGATTTCATAGCGCGAGCCGAAAATAACATTTCTGTTCGTATTTACGTCGAGGGCCATTGAGCTCCGACGCCCTTACCACATAATACGGCTAAGCCTATTTTCCATAACTATTATCCTATCCCTAAGTATCACCTAGCTTAAGGATGGCAGGAGGTAGGAGCAAAAGGTCAATTATTTTAATTAGGGATGTATAGGGACACATGGATTGTTAAATAAACGAAACAAAAAACAAAATAAAAAATGATTGTAATTTTTTTCCTATTAGATACTAAGTTTTACCCGCAGCTTCGTTCGCGCTAAAAGTTTAATAAATTATTTTTTCTATCCTTCGGGAACAGTACTTTTTTCTGGATGATAAGGTATGCAAAATTTTATGATGATCGGTTAACAAACAAATTTACACAATTTCGCATTTAATTAGTTAGGATTTTTGTATAGGGGGTAATATGTTGGCCTCTGTGGCGCAGTGGGCGAATGTCCGCCTGAGACACAGAAGGTTGCGGGTTCGATTCAACAAATGTTTACATTATTTGCAAATATTTGTCTGCAAGTAATGAATAAATAATCTGTGGGTGTATTCTATGCATAATATATGCATATGTATTTACAAAAATTTAAGTTCTTTTATCAGTCATGTGGGGAACCACATGACTAATAAAAGTATTTATACATTTTAGCTAGTTTGGGACTACATGATGCTGTGTGATAGAGTCCAGCATGAAATTATTATAAGTGTGAAATCCAATCATTAGATTCGGTACATAACAACTTTTTGCAAGCATTTAGCATTCTAAGCGACAGATTGCAAGTCCATCGCCGCTTTTAATGGAACTAGCATACACCTTCAAAAACAGTAAATTATAATTTCGTAAATATCTCTTGCCACTTTTTGTCTTTAACTTAGGTGGAACTTAGAATAAAGCAACTGGCGGTGAAATTGAGCAAAGGTTAGGTCAAGGCCTAGTTGACTTTGAGTTCGGTTAGTTTGGGAGCCAACAGACCAAGGCGAGGCTTGGTGAAACTGTCACAGGCTTTCTGTGAAAGTGTTGACGCTTTATTACGAAGTGCAGTACTGGAAATATGTGTCTTCTTCTTTTGTATGAGCGACCAGCTCTGGTGTTGAAGTTTGTAGGCCGCCCAAAGGGTGTCATGTCAACATGGCTTTTGAAAAAGTTCTAAAACATCTAAAAGTGGCGAGGAGGCCTATATTAATGTTCAGCAGTTGTTCAGCGGACTGATGATGATGTTCTAAAAGTGTCTTCCGATGCACGGAAGCCTATTATTGCCACGGTCAAGTCACCCGTCCAAATAGTGTGTTCTCATGTGAATTAAATGAAATTATTTATATCCTAAATAAGAACTTAGGACCAATTTAATGAGATTTTTATTATATCCCAAAAAAAGTGTGTAAAGTGTGTGTGGGCTAACACTTAGAATACAAAAAAAAACATAATTTTAATACATTACATTCCCTACTAAGTAACAAATAATAAAAATAAGTGCTGTTATTATTATACGTAGCACTTGATAGAACCTTCCCAGAAACTTTGAAGATGTCTTTGGAAAGGAAAAAATTACTAATGCGGGTTATTTTTCTCACAACATCCCAAAATAAGCTAAACTTATAAATACTGCATTACTATTAGACTAATCACACTATCATTTAATAGTTACTTACAAATGCAAAAATGTTGTGAGTATGTTTGTGATCGCTGCTGAATAGATTTGGCTGAAACTTGGAAAATACATAGTTTATGCACGTAGACTTTTTAACCGGGTACCACGCGAGCAAAGCCGCAGGCGGAATCTAGCTAAATAATATTTGTGTAAATACATAGATACATAAATACATAAATCATAAATATAAATATATGGGAGCCTGTGGCAGGCACTAGGCAGAGCCTGTACCATGGGTACCATAGGTAACATACATAGATACTTATAAGACACCCACACACAAAACAAACATCCATGTTCATCACAAAGATGTTTGTCTCGGGCGGGAATCGAACCCGCGATCTGCAGCTCATAAGGCAGAGTTACTTCCAACTGAGCTATGAGGCCAGTCACATATAGGTACATAGAAAACACCCCAATAAGAGACAAATATTTGCAGATGCAAACATTTCTCCCGCAGCGGGAATCAAATCGGCGCGGCGGACGGCAGACTTTCGCCCACTGCTCCACAGAGGTCAAAAATAGTGCGTACTGTTAGTCAAACGCATTATCGAGTCTACACCTACAGCTCTACATTATAAAGAAAGCGTAAAATTAAAGAGTTCATATTCAAAACCTACGTTTAGCTGTGACGCAATTACAGCATATCGCACCAACAACGTGGTAGGTTAGGCACAGTCACTGAGTCACGCCTCGCGGTCACGCTGTAAAACAGTGCATTGTTCTATGCTCTGTGAGCTGGCCTGAGTCACAAGAAATTGCGAGAAATGCACATTTTCATTTATTTCAGCTAGTTACCAGATGTGCGAGTGTATCGCGGCGATACATTGAGATACTATATAGAGTCAGTCTCCGAGTGCAAACTGACAAAAATCGTCCATGCTTCGGCATCGTTGACTTACATAAACGTCAAATTGCCAAATTTGCTCAAATTTAGTCCTTATGTCGCTTATAAGTGTTCAATGTCGGCGCAATAGGCAGCGTGCACCGAGTTTTGATGCAGATTTTTTTTCCACGTTTGTGACTCTTGCTAGAGCATTCAATCTCGATGCGGCGATATGATCGTCCTGCCACTTCATTCTATCACAGTATGAATGTCGGCCGTAAGACGAATATTTTGACATGTCGTTATATTCTCGTCGTATCGTTAGCGTATCTTGAAATCTTCGCCATTGAAAAAGCGTAAGTTTTACGATGATCTGGCTCGACAAAAGTATGTAGGACGCTCTCCGGCCAGGTGAACCGACTATCTGCGAAAAGCAAGAGAAGAGAGCGTCGCGCTGAGGACAGGTGCTCTTTAGGGGAAGCCTATGTTCATCAGTGGACTGCTACAGGCTGATGATGATGTTGATGAAAAAGCGTAAGTAGATTCGAAATAACTTGTCATTGACAAACATTTAATGTTTAATTGCTACGGCCTCAAGTCTCGACACGGTGATGCCAATATAGATACTTCCCTGGATGTGACCTTCACAAATAACACCACTGCTTCTAAAAATATCTTCTACTTCTAAAAAACTGAATTACTTTTGAGACCTCATTTTGAATTTTGAATTCTCATGTTGATTGTTGTGAAAAAAAAAAGACGTGTGGCACTCGGAGACTGCCGCGGTAAAGCTATTGCATAGCATTTTGTATCAACTTATGCAATTATAATTATTTATTTATTTTATTTATGCAGTATTTATTTTTCTTTGATATTAATTCAAATTACACTTTTTGAGCGTGGTGACCGATAAAAAAACAATTTTTTTTCTTTTATTAAATAAAAATACGTCTAGTTGCACGCACACAAACACCGTGTCGAAGACTGCCGAAAAGAAACGACGTTAGACAATACACGGCCTTCAAGCCACACCTCCGTGCCCGTCGGAGTGGGGAGCGTGAGGTTTTTTTTCGTTACGGAATTTCTGGATTCGGTCCCCGCGCTCAAGGCCCTCGATAGAAGCTATGCAATAGCTTAAAAACCTATTTCTTGTAAGTCCCTACATTACGGCAAACGGCAAAGCGTTTCCCTACCACATGGCTGACATTTGGGGCCTCGCTTGTCCGTATCCGCGTGTGACGGTTAAAAAACTCACATTTTATTCCTACTTTTTACCTTTGCTTTAGTGAGATTAAATTCAGTCCTCGCCAGTTCAACTAGGTACATAGTTTTTTTGGTAGCCGGAATTACGGAGATTAAAGTTGATGAGTTTATTTGGGACTTGTTTGTTATTTTTCTGAAGGTATTCTATTTGGTAGCGAATGAAACCTATTAATTTGACTGAGCATTTTTTGTCAGCAAACCAATAAAATTGGCCAAGTAAGTACGTAAAATGTTTAAAAGTGAATAAAAAATGACTCTGGGGTGGCTACAGCGAAGGTTTGCGTTTTGCTTCTGTCTGCCGAGTAAAAAGTCAATACTGCATTTATGTAGTCACCCTTTATTTCATATAATAGCGGAAAAAAATACTGACGACTTTGTTGGTGCTGTTCCGGCTGAGATGCCAAGATTTTGTGGGCTCGAATCCTGCTGCAAGACAAAAAATCTGATATTTGTTCTGACTCTGGTTGTTAGATATGGTACTCATAGTTCCTGACCCTTACGTCACATGAGTCGGTCGAGTATTATGGTATCTAAGGGCTTGGCCACGTTGACGACGTCGTGACGTTGTGATGGAGACAAACCCTGTAATATAACGGTTAAGTGTTAATTTTGTTTAATATTTATTCCACGTTTAATTTTGATTATTGTTCTTAATAAAGGTGCCATCTAGTAAGCATTAATGGAACTAATCCTGAAAAGAACTCATTTGCGCGGCTTCCGATTGAACTGCCGCCGTTTGTATAAACCAATTCAATACGCTATTCAAACGTCTTTGACGCAAACGTAAACTATGACGTGAATAGGTTGAGATGGAAATATTTGACATTTTAAAGCACCCGTTTGAACCGACAAAAGGTTTTCGCGAGCTCCGAACAATACATCCAACGAGCGCTCTTTATCCTTTTTTATCCCGAGAGGCATTATGACGTCATCTGTCGAACATGAGAAATAGCTCGCATTTAAAAGCAGCGTTTTTACCCTATCTATAATCTCTTGGGGCGACGAGGCTCTGCCAATTAGCCTTACAAATGCCTCTCAATGGTCACATCAATGTACTGACTACGTTGCCTATACTCACAGGGTGAAATTGAATTGAGTAACAAATTTTGGGGATTAGTATCCGGGCTCGTATTGTTAAAATGAACTAGGTATTATGAATCGATTCCTCATAAAAAATGTCGAAACAGTTAAATTGTGCCTCAGAACACTCTCTCTGAGGGGTATGATTTAGAAAACCATCTAGGTAACTCTAATTTTATTTGAAGTGGTGGGAAAAAGTTCGTCACTGACGTCTCGTTCTGTATTGGGGTGTATTGTATTGCATTGCCCTCCTGCTAACCCGACCCCAGCCAGCCAAACTAAGTACTTTTGCTTGGTGGCAACATTACTCCAAAATTCCTGATGCTGCTTGTGTCTTTGAGAAAATTTTGTAATCCGAATTCAGCTCTCGCTTCGTTTGTGGCGGTGCAGTGTAGATTACATGATCCACTGTTTCTTTATCTTGAAAGCAGCCGCAGGTGCCGCTGTTTGTAGCTCCTGTCTTTTCCCTACAAGGTGGTGGTTCAGGTCACAGCGGCCTGATGCGTAGGTCTTCTAATTATTTTGTCTCTGGTCATAACCATAATCATAATTGTTTATTTGCATAAAACATAATTTCTGGTGTTCACTTTCTTTAGTATAAAGTATAGTTTGAGACTATTTTATTTCCACCGCGCTGGCGGCTTGGTGTGTCCAATCTCCAACACTATAATATCGGAACCATTATAATTTTGTATACTATGTATACCTTTCCCGAATCTATTTATAAGATGTATTTTGTGAGAGTTAATGTTAATTATCAAAACACTTGTATTTGAATGTATGTACGTAGGTATATTATAATATATGATAATGATATATGATAATGATATATGATATATGATTGTAATGTTTTTTCAGGAAAAATACGTGTTTCTAAAAGTAGAACTAGTACTATTCTATGTTCACTACTAACTGTATTCCTATCAAGATAACGCATAAATTCTAAGTCACCCGGTATAACAGAGCCATTACTCACTATACAATCTGATAAGACATCCATCGTATTGGTCGGATGACTCATCTGTCTTTTTGCATACCCCCACGGACACGGCTGTTTTCTACTGAACGGAACGCGGCACGGCACGACACGACACGACCGATATTACGGCAGAGCGCCCGCGCCCCCGCTCGCGCCGCGTGGCCAGGAAAATGCATAGGCTATACTGCCGTCCTTATTGAAAGTGCAATAACTAGGTTTTTGTGGCATAACAGAGTTATATAAATACATATTCGTGATCAGCAAAATGAGCTCTACATTTTCTTCTTAGTCAGTTTTTATGTATCTATCGCCATTTCGTTTTTTTATTAAGCAATATCTTAGGGTTTTGGTCTTGATTTACTTAACAAGAGTGAAATAACTTAAGTTGTGGCAACGTAGCTGAAATATTAATGTAATATTACTTACGATAACTGCAATAAGTATGGTTATTTTGATTTTTAATGGGTACATTCAAATTTTTTAGGCCTCATTTACTAGACATAAGGGCTTACTATACTTTTCTTGTGTATTTATGTGTGTGTCGTTTCTCCAAGCTAATTACAGGTTAACGTGTTGTTTTTATTTGGTGGAAGATTAAGTTGACGGTTGCATTTATTAATGATTGCTTGTAAGCAAACAAGTTCTTTCTCTGATTTGCATGTGAATCTGCGGGCGGGATCTCTGGAGGGCGGTGCACGCGTATGCATTTTGTGGAACTTGTCAGAGAAAGTTAGCGGAATTTGTACTAAATAGTTTGCCTTGTAGAATATAATGAAATGGGGGTTCAAACTTAAGCAAGTGAAACGTGGTTAAGTTATTCTATTATTTCCCAAACATTGTACCTAACGTTTATTCTTGGCTGCCGTGTTGTCGTGCCACTGAGAGGACCGTGCCGTGTCGGCTAGTGAAAAAAGCTCAATGTAAAAGCTATCGATAGAAGGCAGTTAGGGTATGCAAGTCACCGATGTCGATCTTGACATTTGAAGTTCAAGAATGTCCTGGTCTAAATTATGCTGAGAAGGTTATATCGAAATACCAAAACTAAACGACTTTTAACGAAGATTTTCTTTGATTCGCCGATATTGATAAAAAATATTATAAAATTGTTTAATGATCTATGTAGATTGAGGATGAGGAAATAACATGAATAAGTTTTCTGAAGGATAGAATCTGCAACGAGGCTATGCGACATAGAACTAAAGTTGTCGTCATAGCTCAGAGAATCAGCAAGCTGAAGTGGCAGCGGGCTGGCCATATTTGATGAAGACCCGATAACCGTTGGAGTTAACGAGCTTGTGCGGAGACTGGAAGACGGAGTGTAGGACGCCTTCTGGCTAGGTGGAGTGACGATCTGAGAAATGCTGCTGATAGAAACTGGATGTGTAGAGCTGAGAACAGGGCGCAATAGCAAGGGCCTATGTCCAGCAGCAATGATGATGATGATAAATTAAGTATTCATGAATAATAAACATATGCTATTTGTTAATAAAAGTAATGTAAATAAAGTAACTTTGTACGTAATGGTAATTATAATGGTGATAATAGCGGACTAGCAATTCTCATGCATCAACAATCATCCTGCATTATTCGGTGGTTTGGTTCGGTATGCTGCAGCTTGCGGTAGAAATGGCTGAATCGGATAATAACATTGTTAGGTTCTATATAATATTTACTAGCTTCCGCCGGTGAATATTTTCGCGGACTGGCAGATTATCAAACACATAATTTACGATGGTCGATGAGGGAATATCTTCCGCAGATATATTTATATCTTCAAATATTGCGCGCTAGCTTCCGCCCGCGGCTTCGCTCGCGTGGTACCGGGATAAAAAGTAGCCTTAGCATGTGTTTTTCCAAGTCACAAACTGTGTAGGTATCTATATGTGCAGGTATCTATATTCAAAGTTTCATGCAAATCCGTTCTGATGTTACCGAGTTGAGTGGGAGCAAACATACTAAACACGCAAACTTTCGCATTTATAATTATTAGTGATTCAATTTTGCATGTAGTATTCTAGTACTAGTAGTATAGTATCTAGAAGTATAAAACGTCAAGTTGAAAATTTATGCATTCTGGATTTTTTATCATAAAACATTGGTATTTTTGTAAATCGTAAAAGATTATCGCTTATATTTTACTTACCTACCTCTTTCAGAATCCAAAGGTATAGGCCCCACTTGTCTGACCTGGCGCGGGCATGGCACGGGCGCTTTCCTATTCCATTCAAATTTAATACAAAATTCATGGAAATAAAGCACAATTTAGCTCGGACGACTTCGCGTCATAAGCACGTCCGATCAACGACATACCGTGTGTCCTAAATTGTGCTTTATTTCCATGCATTTTGTATGAAATTTGAATGGAATAAGAAACCGCCAGTGCCTTGTCTGCGTCCGACGAGGTCACATTCATCGGGCACGGACATGGCGCAGACATGGCACAGGCGGTTTCCTATTCCATTCAAATTTCATACAAAATGCATGGAAATAAAGCACAATTTAGGACACACGGTATGTCGTTGATCGGACGTATGACGCGCCATTTCGGCGCCCGCGCCCGATCGCCGCCAGATGGGCGTCAGATGGCCGCCAGTTCGTAGTATGTACTTGCTTGCGACATATGTCCGTTAGTGATGTAAAAATGCGTGACGAATGACGATATCGAATTTAATATTGAATTTTTTGAATTGATTGTAAAATATGCAACGCTTTATGATCATTGTCGTTCCATTATTGTAACTGAAATGTTCAAGATAAATTGTGGCTGGAAATCGGAAAGAGATTAAACTAAACCGGTATTAAAAAAAAATTATGTAATACCCATGGTAATACTAGCTGATCCTTGTGCAAATTCGTTTGCGCGTATTTTCTTCAACTGTATCAGGGCCCGATTTGGTAACCCGATGAAGAGGTTTTCGGCAGGGTTTTTCCAAAAGTTTAGTTAACCCTCTCCGTATGGTTTACACTATTATTTGATAGGTTAAACAATTCAAAACCCTTTTGATTAGGTTATCTGATCATGAGGGTTATCAATAGTATTGGGTTTTGGTATTATTCCAAAACCCATTCCTTAGGGTTACCCTTTTTATCATTGTAACACGGGTTATAAGTGGGTTATAGGAGATAATGGAGAAAAGAATTTCGGTCAAAAGATTAAAAATAATTGCGGTAATTGTGTTCTAAGCATTAAGGGTGGAAATGCAGACTACTAATTGTTTATTTTACGCAAAAATAATTATATTATAATAAAATTGGAATAAATTTTCGATGACAGCTGTCAAACTTAAATCGACCATATCTCGAGAACTACTTATCTAAGACTTGCTTTTACTAGCTCAAATGATAGCTATTGACAAGACCTTAATTTTCGATGACAGCTGTCAAACTTAAATCGACCATATCTCGAGAACTACTTATCTAAGACTTGCTTTTACTAGCTCAAATGATAGCTATTGACAAGACCTTAATTTTCGATGACAGCTGTCAAACTTAAATCGACCATATCTCGAGAACTACTCATCTTAGACTTGCCTTTACTAGTAAAAGCAAGTCTAGGATGAGTAGTTCTCGAGATATGGTCGATTTAAGTTTGACAGCTGTCATTGAAAATTAAGGTCTTGTCAATAGCTATCATTTGAGCTAGTAAAAGCAAGTCTAGGATGAGTAGTTCTCGAGATATGGTCGATTTAAGTTTGACAGCTGTCATCGAAAATTAAGGTCTTGTCAATAGCTATCTTTTGAGCAATTAACGGCTAGTCTAGGATGAGTAGTTCCTGAGATATAACCATTTATAGATGAATTTGTAGAATGAGTTTCGAGTGGAGCTTTGAGTTGAGTTTTGAGTTTGAGTTTTAGAGTGACAGTGACAGTGACAATCAAAAATTATTATTCAAAATAGTTTAGAGGTCATATTTTTCTTTTTAACACGTTGACTGCGGGTCTCGGACATAACGCTTTACAAAATACTCATTATGTGTACTGTCGGCTTTGCCTAATAAATACAATAAAAATAAAAAATAACGCTACGCAGAGTACTCTGCGATGATGCCCTATGAAAACTGACTGAAACACATTTTTTTCTTTTTAACATGTTGGCTGCGGGCCTCAGTCATGACATAACTGATGACTTATGAAAACTGAAACACCATTTTTTTTCTTTTTAACTTGTTGACTGCGGGTCTCGTATATGATAGATAACGCATACTCTGTGATGATGACCAATGAAAACTGACTGAAACACAGCACTTTCCTTATGTTTTCAAAACTTTTCTTTAATGCAGTGACGCTCTTCCTTTAACCAAATAAAGCGATCCGAACTTATACCTAATGATTGACGACATAAATCAAGAGTCAAAATCTAAATTCCCCCACCCAGTGTCAGGCGTAATGATAACCATTGTGTAACATTCAAAAAAACCTATCAAGAGGTAACTCCATTCATTCGTTTAACCTCATAAGAGGTTAACCCTATCGACTGAAAACCAAAAGGAACGGGTTACACTTTCGCTTAAATTTATTAGATCATTAAAGGGTAATATTAAATCATTAAAGGGTAATCCCGTCAACTGTATAACCCAATGAAGGGGTTTCACTTTCGAAGCAACTAACTCGAAATCGGGGTTGTACGGGCCCTGATCTGTATATTTATTAATTGTATGCACGAGAGCAAGAGCATCTTCGTCTTCTGAGGATGACATGCTGACACATCGATACCGGACAACAGACTGCACTACACTTGTGCCTCTGTCACGTCATTTCTGCGTCTTGTCCGAGCCATGTCCGCGCCATGCCCGTGCCATGTCCTCGCCACGTCCGTGCCACGTCCGCGCCATGTCCGCGCCATGTCCTTGCCCGATATGTGTGACCTGGGCCAAAGGTTGCCTGAATGAAAGAAATTGTTTTCAGCTTTTAGGCCGCCCATTCTACTATTTTTAAATGTCAGAGTGTTTTTTATATGTTTCACGCAATAAAGTTCTATAATTTTTACTTTTTTTACTACTTTTTATTAACCTACAAGATAATACTTCCTTATAAATGCATGTTCTCACCATGACGTACTATAACGTCTTAACGTTTATAAACATTTTTGTAACTTATCAAAATAAATTCAGCATTTTCAGCAAAATTCAAAAATTAAACATAGACTTTCACATTTCTATTAAAATATATGAGGTAGTTTTCACATTTTAACCTGGGAAGTTTATTCCCTAGAGTACGGAAGTGGTTTGACCTGACAGCTTACAGGCTTTGAGAGACGTGTGGTCCGACCTGTAGTAGAGTCCTAAAATATTCAGGAGGACAATAATTATAATGGATTTCCGCAAATACACTCCTAAATCTACAATGAATATGCCCCGACTCAGTAGAGATTATATTTTTCTGTCAATGAAGAACTTAACGTTGGTTTTTTCTACTTTTTTTGACTGCCAAGGCTTGTTTCTTTGAAAGGCTTTGATCCTCGTTTGGCAAGCGGCTCTGTCTTCTACGTCGTATGAGCTGGTATCGGAGTGTTTATGCCACTCAGGGGCTTCCGACATTTTTTTAATACTTATTACTTGAAGATGGAACAAGCACGTAGCCCAATGGGACGCAAAGGTGGTAATTGGGGGAGGCCTAACTCCAGCTGTGAACTGCTATAGGCTGATAATGATGATAAGGGTGAAGTAATTCGTGCTTTGGAATGATCTTAGATTTTTTATCCCGTCTTTGCCCATCGCGTCGTTAAGTAAAGGCCTTCGAGAAGCTTAGAGTTTTGACGCTAGAGTTGACCATTTTACTAATAATATATAACCAATGTTTTTTGTTCAATTCATAAATTGAAGGAGTACGAATTACTTTGATTTTATTGGCTAAGACTAGGTTTACAACTGTAACCGAACGGAAGGGGTGCTGCTTATGACCATTAAAAAAGATTATAGAAAATATTCTTATCCATCTGTACTTATTGTAGGTAAGTCATATAATATGCTTGACCATTTTTCAGTGCCAAAGATGGTGCTAAAAGAGGACGCTTAAAGAGACGTTTGCTGGTAGGAGTGCCAAAGATTTGAGCAGAGGTCGAAGCACAAAATATTTTGACATGTCGTACCGTAAGCGTATCTTCATATTTTGGCCAATTAAAAAGCGTTGATATGAAATAACGCGTTGTCATGTGCCACAATTTTACATGCGATTACGATACCAATTGTTTGTGCCTCAATACCTCGCTTAAAAATATACCTACCTAAAACAACGTTACATTTTGCTATTTCGCAAGTTTAATAAGTACATAGGTAGGCACTTATCTCTTGTTGGTACGAGTATAATAAATAATCGGACAGTTTTCCGAAACCATATACAAGCTCATTTTCACTTGCGCGCACTTTTACCAAACTTTTTCCATTTAAGTTGTTGTCAAAACTTAATGATCTATATCGTAAGTTTGAGGATAGTTTTACCACTTTAGCGGTAATCCCTAGTATCTCAATCGCCGTATCAGCTTGTAACCATCGCGTGGTGGTAAATTGGCCTCGTAAAAAGAGACAGTGTTGGCACAGTGGTAAAATTTCCCTGAACGTTAATCACCTAGGGACCAAAATAGATATTATTAGGTTTATCTTTTAACGAGTCCTATCATCACCATTATTATTATAGGACGGGACTAGAACTGCCTCCGTTGCGCATTGAGCGATGGTGCACCTGTGACGCAGAGGGTACCGAGTTCGATATTCGTCGCGAGATGCTCTGCAAATATTTGTCTGGGGTCTTTTCGTTTTCTATGTACCTATGTAGTTACAAAAAAAACCGTATAGTCAAGTCAAAATTCTATTATTATAAATTTATTAACTAAGAACTGTAAAGTAGCTACACTTTGAATCTTTTTAGGGTGACGTTACTGAACCGGTCAAACGAACCCTTATGGTGGTAAAATGGGTTGAAAAATTAAAGAGTCGAGTAGGTCGAGTGGGGTATCAAATAAAAAGGCTTGATTTGAGCAATATAAATCCGTTTTTATATCGTGCATATTTTTGATGTAGCATTTAAAAAGTTCAAAAAAATGACCATACCCATAATAAATATTAAAGAAATATATCTATATTTTACAGGAAAATTTTAGCAAAAGTCTCCAGCTAATATGGTTTTGTAGAAACCTCAATAAATGTAATGACAGCTGTGGTCAAGCAATAAACCAAGTAACACGGTCAAATATGGTGTTATCTGAAAGGTCCTAACTTGCTCATTCTAAAGCCAGTTTCTATTTTTCTGTAGGCGTACACATTTTAACTACGAAGAAACCTTACTAATTAGTATTGCACGCCATTGACGTCACCCGCGGTGGGCGAGTCAACTCGCACTTAACCGGTCTTGGTTTTTTAGTATACTCCAATTTTGAACGCGACCAAACAGAGAAGAATTGGCAAGATACTCTACTTGGCTTATATTTTTTTAACGTCTGTACTGTAGTACAATTATTCTTACCATTACATTATTTTTGAGGGTAAGTAGTATGTTAAGTAGTATATCAGTCAAAGGTTTCAAACTAAGAATAGTTTGGGGCTATATAGTGATGCTTTGTTATAATGTACGGGATCATCTACAAACATAGAAACTTATTATTGACCATAAATTAAACTAAGGTTCCTAATTTAAACATAATATTAATTATACTGTATCGATGTTGGTTTCTGAAATAAATAAATTATCGTTACGTTTTCATGGAGAACGGTCCGGAGTCCTTCCCATCCACCGACTTCCCGCAAACTTGATAATGTCGTCCCATCATCTGGGAATCTTCCTAAACTTCTCATTCCAGTTTGTTGTTGAAACCCTCTCATTTTACCCATCTGGTAAACAAAAGGTAAGTAAAGTGAGTGTTTACTGGTAGATACCTACTTGACTTAGACTTTAAAATTAATTAGTTTTTACCGGTTGATTTGATCATCCAGAAAACACGGTGAAATTAGATGTTTAATGGTTGGTACTTTGGTAATTTAGACTTAAAAAAGAATTAGTTTTTACCTGTTGAATCATATTGAATAGTCAAGATACTTATTTAGTTATTATATTTAATGAAAACTCCACGTAAGGCAGGTTCCTATCAAGCCTTATCACCTCAAATTACATAGAGATCCATTATGTCTCTATTACTGACCCAAATCATCCATCTAATACTGCTCAAATTAGTTACTCCACAAAAAACCAAATAATACTTCATACAAAAAGATCGCTATAATAAAGTCGAGTATAAGTAATTATCTGAGAATCGCAAGCGAAAAATACGTGAAATTATAGGTGTCCCGACCACACGGTCGTCGTCGAAAATAAATCAATACAAATAAATGAAATAGAAGTGTCTGTCTGTAGTTTCTGAAATAAAAGTTCATACACTAGCACGTTGACTGTGGGCTGTTTTCAGCATTCAAATTGTTAAGGCTGGAAATGTACGGAAACTAAAACAGAAAATAGAATTTAATTGAAAAAATTTATGCTTATGACATGGACACGTTTGAATAAAGTCCTTTTATTATTTAATAATAATAGCCCTGGTCATTATCATGACACATCATCATTTAGTATCAAACTACGCAGAGCTTGTATTATGGGAAACACAAAGTAAAAACATTATTTATGTAAGTAGGTAGGTATATCAGTGGATATACTTGCATTTTTTGTCAATATTACTATATTATTTATCATACATAGAAAACACCCAGATTCGGAACCAATATTCGCAAATCAAACAAAGAACTATCTCCCGGCACACTCCCGGCGGGAATCGAACCCGCAATCTTCTGCAGCTCAGCTTTCGCTCTCTTTACCAGGATGTCAAATGTTTAGGATTCCGCGCAAAAAAACCCCATCCGGGAAAGGAACTGGCTCAAACGAAGTTGCGGGCAAGTCAGCTAGTTACAAGTGATGTGTCATAGTCACGATAATTCTGATTTCGTGACTGGAAGTATTAGTATTCCCGAGTCGTCCTGAGGCGTTGCTATGCGATGATACATCGATAGTGTCTTCACGATTGCAAATCGGATGACTATGAACTTTGAATTATTTTAGTTGGTAGAGTTAAATCACCCTGTTAGGGAAACAAAGTGTCCGATGTAACGAAAATTTATAATATCGCATGACATTTATGAAATAAAAAATCTATAGTAAATGAATCTTGCAAAACATCACAATTATAACATTAATAAACATGACTTTTAATACATAGGTATAACAATTTTTATAATTTTCTTATAATCTTTAATGTTTACATATATTTTTTTAGAGGTATTACAATTATTGAATTTGATGTACCTTCATCCAACGTAATATAAATTATTTATGATTAGTAATTTATACATGCTATTTTTGTTGTTTAATAGATACATAAGTTAACATTCAATTACGATTCTGAAAAATTGAGACTGAATAAATTAAATGAATGACTGTCTGTCTGCAAAAGCTTAGTCTTTGAAACGTATACTTATACCTATGGCTTCGTTTAATTATACGGTAGGTGTATACCTATAAAATGATATATGGTATCAGGGTTAATTTATGCAAATAGATACATACAAACACAAATAAGTTATTTGAAAAAAATAGGTTACATAAAGGGTTAAAAAAATGCAATCTTTTGCTTTTAAATTGCATGTTTAAATTTTTTAAATATTATTATATTAAAATTTAAAAAGTTATGTCACTTAGTTATGTCTAGATATCATTTAAATTATTTTTTTAAACTTATTGTTGTATGATTATATTATATTTCGAATAAACTAACAGGTATTGACTAAAAAATCAGATCTAAAATGAATAAAGCATACATTATAGGGTTGGCAAAGGAATAAGTAAGTACGACAAAAATATGACCCAGAACTTTTTCTCTACATGCACGTCGATTAAATACAGCTCACGTAGTAAAAGGCATATTGTCGTCTGTTGTTTGCACGACTCCATAGTGAAATGTTTTCAAAGAATAAGGGAATTGTTTGAAAGGATTTGGCTGTCTCCGTACACTATTTGATTTTGGAACCCAGAAATTGTATATGAACGAATATGAATGCAAATTCTCTGTTTTGAATTGTTTTAGACATAGAATATATCATATATCATCATCATATATCTGCCTTCATACTTTATATGGGGTCCCTTGATAGACCGACAAAATCGTCAAGATTGCGGATGAACAGGACTCAAGACCGTTCACAATTTCTTTGGGAAATTATTGGGGAGAACTACATTATTATGTATTTTCAGCAGTAGACTTCTATAGGTTGTTGTTGAAGATGATGATGATGATATGGGGCCCTGTAAAATACTTTTACGCTCTAGAAATCAAACATGCTCTGGCAATTTAGTCAAACGGTCCAATCTCAATTTTACGATGACCTCTGTGGCACAGTGGGCGAAGGCCCGACTGAGACGCAGGTTAGCGTCCCGCCGCGAGACAAAAGGTTCTATGATTTGCAAATATTTGTCTTCAGCCTGGGTGTTTTCTATCTATACTTGTAGTGAGTGTATTTACAAAAAGTATAAATTTAATGAGTATACATGTGGTGATAATACAAGCTTTGCTTAGTTTAGGGCAAGATGGTGCTTTGTGATAATGTCCAGAATTATTTTTTTATTATTTGACTCTTTTAGATTTTTTTCGATCTAGTTTTTCATCTGCATGAACGTATGACTTACGTAAGTATTTTGGCACAAAAATGTTATAAATAAACATTTAATCACTCAAGCAAACTTTTGCATAATTATAATAAAAATAAGATATAATTACAGGCAGTCAGAATATCTTCGGACTACAATCCATTAGCATGCGGGTAATACAATCTAATCCCATCTATTTTCTGCATACTGTACACGCAACATCTGCGTCCAAACCGCCCATGCATCCTCCTATTGAATTGATTTTATTCATGATGAACAGAATCCTAAGCCTATTTGTCAGTCTATAATTCACAGTTCATTTTATCACTCGCAATTTGCGCTTAATCCAAACACTACACAGAAGTGCAATCGACCGTGGAGTACCTTTTCATCGTTCTGACGTCCCCTTCTCATATGTCGTTCCCTTTATTTTAAGCTGCTCTTATTGCTTTCATTGCTCCCTCGCTGCTTATGAATAAAAGGTTCACTGTTCGCCGGTTCGAGTACATTACCGATGTTAATACTCGATAGTCGGCTCATAATCGATCCATTCGAAACGTCTGGGGTATGAATGGGATCTTCAAAGTACTCAGAAGATGTTTACGATGTGATTCTATTTGAATAATGAATTATACAGGCTTATTCCTTTGTCATTTTGAGGAATACAAGGTGGGTCGTGCATGTATGTTATCTGGTAATCAAGAATTTACAACTTTGTAATTTAATAGCGCTGTGTATAGGCGTAAATCATAATTTTAATGCACATTTAAACAACTTGAGCTACAAACCTCAGAAATCGTGCTCTTCTGTTACTGTAAAAGTTTTATAAGGTAAATATACCAAAAAGCAAAGTTAACTAAAACATAATTCATTGCACAGGTTAAAACCATGGGGCAGCTCGATGGGCTTGCAAACTTGTCCCTGGTAGGCTAAAATTTGACAATTAGACACGTTACCTAATAATGTCTGATGTAATGTTTGGACTTGCCTCTTGGGTTCCGAAAATGGAGACTGACCCCTAACACCCCTGCGGAACGCCCACTAGTAATGAATAATTCTCGACATTTTCACACTGCAGCATCTAATTCCAAAGTATGCAGAGCTTGTATTGAATTCAATAATCCTTTATCAGAAAACTGGTAGATTCTGTGCCATATGCATCTCTATATTCCTGTTCGCAAAAAGGAGTACAGAGATAAAAGATAGATGCGGGCATCCACTCAGGGTTTTTTTTTGTTTTTATTTGCACGTCAAATAACGTCGGCCGAACTCCAATTTCAATTTCACAGATGAATTGTGTTGATATTTGAGGCTGTCACATGCGAGAACAATAATGTAAATTTTGAAATGTATATCTTTTGTTATTATATTGTTATCATGTAGAGGTACCGACTGTAAGACTGCGTTCGCACTGAATTGTAGCAGCGGTTCACATAATAGCCGCATAATAATACATTTATATACTGAGGTATGATATCTATATCAATGTACTTACCTACTCTGTACTGCATAAAAAAGAGAGTTCCTACTCCGAAGAAGAAATTCCCAAATCTATGTAATTGCTTCAAATCGTTATAGAAAGCGTAGAATATTTTTTTAACCAACAATTTTTATGTGTAATATCTTTGATGGATTTCCATCCGAATTTTACTTACTTTGATTAAGTCCCCTAAGGTAATACTTTCTTTAAAAATGTTCATAAAAAATATAATATGGAATATCTCACACATGTTCAACTGATCTCAAACTAGACTGACCCTGTAACTTGGGTACCAGAGACTGATAAACATACATATACATAGATACTAATAAAACACCAAGACACAGACACACACAGAACAAACATCACAGTTCACCACACAAATGTTTGTCTTGGGTGGGAATCCAACCCGCAACCTACAGCTCAAAAGGCAGAGACCAATTGAGCAATGAGGCCAGTCAAAAATTACAACATTATTTTACAAAATTTATAATACTAACTTTCATTTTGCCTCTGTAAAAGAATTCATTTTACAAAGTCGTATCAACTAACGAGCGGACATACCCCGAGGCTTCCACCACCAACATGATAAAATAATATCTATAATAATTTTTGTCCAATTCTTTTTACTCCCGTGTGTAGCTCCCTTTATTTGCAATACCCACAAAGGAACCGAAATACACGTTGATATTAAACGTGTTTGTCAATTTGGGAACATACGATGTGTATTTTACTGTACCAAAACCCCGAAATGTCATTGAAAACACCTGTATTTGTGACGCCTGTAATTTCAGGACCGCTTCGATGAAGAATGAAAATGCTTAGATTTATATCTCGCGCTAAATAACCTTCTACGACATAATTTTCACCTGCGCGCAGCAATTGATATTTCTGTTTTATGTAGTAGTTTTTACAAAATATTACTGTTGTAATTATTGACCTATTTTACTGACTTTTTGGACCAAAGCCTATTCTAATGAATATGTTGTTTACTGATTAAACTATATCTTCTATATGCAGATATATTATGTACTTATTAATTAAAAATTAAATATGTATTGGACGTCAGCGCAGCACATAGGAAACCCGACCGATTTTTCTAATGTTCGTAAACTACTACAGAAAAATTCGGGATTAATTTAAAGAAAGATATTTTTCTTTGGGATACATGCTGTACTCAATAATATTATTTTTACTATGTATGTTATATCAAAAAGTAATATTCTAACATCATAAATCATTTTTACCTACAAAGCCATAATTTTCATCTTTCATTACTTATTATTACACTTTATTTCATTTAAAACTCGTCAAAAATACTTACTTATTATTATTATTATTTATTATTTATCTCTTTCTTAGACCTTTGCGGTGGTCTATACCTTTGCGTAGTTAATACAAACAGCGAAAACCTCCAATCATTTCATATTCACTCAATACAGTATAGGGTGAATTTGAAATCAAACTAAACCAAGGAGGACTATATTTGTTATTTTGTCATTTTCATTGTTGAATTTATTGAAGATCAAGCTGTGCGAGGCCTATGTTGTGCAGTAGACTTAAGGCTCTTTTACGCCAGAGCAACATCGTGATGGCACAAATTCATGTCAATGGCAACAATGTCTTGCGGCTCCTTGTTGCAAGCTACAATCGCCAACATCAAGCCAACTTTTGATGGGATGTAATGTAGGCAGGTATCACATCGTTTTAACACTTCAAACTCAGGGCGAGGCAGGGGGAGGTTGTCATGCCGCACAATTCTTGCAACAATGTGCGTAATTTTTTGACATTGTAGCATGCGGTTTTGTGGCATGCCGCAATGCCGCACAGTGTTGCCCCAGCTAAAAACGAGATGCAATTGCGAGAAGTCTTTGCTCACACAAATATGAATCTAGTTCTATGTCACACAGTTTAACTCCTACGGCATTTTCGTATTTAAGTAGTGACTTATTAATATTCATGTAAATTATCTTAAAATTATCGACAATAATGATGTGGCTTACGAAAATATCCTACCTAATAAGTAAAGGCGAAAATTTGTGAAATATGTGTCTCTCCTTAACGCCAATAATAATAAGTAATCATGATAATAAGCTAAAATTTTACACAATGTGGTTCTAGATTTGAAAAAACATATAGGCTTCTTTTTATCCGGGTACCACGCTAGCTAAACCAAGGTTAGGGCACAAGGTAGCAAGTACTAAAATATTTCAAAAAAGGTTGGACGTTCAATTTCACCCTGTAGTTACAAACCTCTTCATTATTCAGCTATGCAGTAAGGACTTCAAAGGCTCTGCCCACGTCCTTGGCTATAGATAACCGGTGATTGAATGGGCCGTGCTGTGAATTCATAGGAGCCTCTCCCACCATTGTTGAAACGCATGAGGCATAGTGGCTGTGGGATGTCGTAAAGTATCGGTATGGTGAATTCGATTGCTTGACTGAACGTAACCTCGTTTAAAATGTGTCAATGTTTGTGGGGCAGCTGGTTACACTGTAGCATTATTGAAAGATATTTTGCGGGCGGTAAGAAAATGGTTTGATGTTTTAAAGCTGCCCAAACGTATGTCTGTCTGCGATATGTTTCAGTGACTAAAGAAGGCTGGACCTACTAAAGGGAGCGTGGAAAACATTCGGTTTATCACGACTTCAACCTCACTGGGAATTTTTAAGCTTTTTGAGTCATTAAAATGAAAACAATTTGGTTTTTCAAGAATAAACGAAGAATTTGGGATATTATAAAATCATACAACGTTATTCAAATTTAGCTTTTATCCTTTGTTCTTACGTCTAATTTTATATAGTTTATACTTAAATTTTCGGAGAAACTACAACACAGCGTATTGATGACGAATCGCAAAATCCTAGACGCCGATTTTTTTATGACGCGTTGTCGCCGCACCGCAGTTGTGGCTTTGCCGTTGTTGTGATTGTGAAGTATTTAGCAAACACATCATTTCTCTATTCTGTGATTTAACCATATTTAGCTATAACTATAACCTACTAGCTGACCCGACAGACGTTGTCCTGTCTCAAAGAGGGTATCGTAGTTAAAGAAACACTCTAAAAGGATATCGAAATGGAAAAAGCAAAAATGGATACCTATCGCAGTGGATTAAGCAATCTATGAGGAAATCAAAGTGGAAAATGGTATCAAAGAGGATATCGATGTCAATTTGGGAGAAGCTATTAAAGGGAATATTATATTTGAAAAAACAACCAAAGAGTATATCGAAGTGGAAAAAGCAATCAATGAGGATAAAAAACAACAACAATACTACTCTATTCCTACCCCTTTAACTTTTAATAATAGACGTGGTCGCTCTGAACTAACCGTGATGTGCACTAAGAAATTCCGGTTTTTTACATCCTCTTTATAAGAAATTATAAATTGATTATTCTAAATATTATTGTACTTTATTTATTAACTCTGACCAAAATGATATTCAGTTTTTTTACATCCTGTTCGACGAGTTTTGCAGCACGCATTCCGTCAATGCTGTGTCAAACGCCTTAAGTTTATATTGTCAAAAGCGCTAAGGTTACATTAGAAAATTTAATGTGGTGGTTAAATATTTTCTAATTTTCCGCGCAATTTTCTTATTTTTTCTTTCAGAAGAACCTTCTCCTGACAATAACAAACACAACAAAAAAAGAATTAGCAAAATCGATCCACGCTTGATGCCGCAATCCAGGGAAATAAGGATTAATTTTTATTTAAATAGATTAATAATTCAATATTGTTTCATCAACCTCATATTCAAACTACTTTTTCGTTTGAGTTAGTGGCCAAATCTGTTGTCGTAGTTTTTAGGGCACCCGAAAGCGTCCGACCCGGGCCAACGTTCAATATCTACAGAAGCGTTCGAAACTTTATTGCCATAGGTAGGTACTGAGGTACTAAAATTTTATAATAACCCAACCCGCGTAGTTAAATTAAATTAAATTTTACAATATCCAATTCAAATTCCGCCTGAGTGGAATTTTTTGGGATATTATAAAAGGTAATAACTACTACTTTTTCTTCTTCTTCGTCTGAGCTAGTGCCCAAGCCCAACTCTGGTGTCAGAGTTTTTGGCCACCCGAAGGCCATTAACATAGCTTAATGACTGTAAAGCTGGGACCAACATCTTAACGTGCCTTCCGAAGCACGGAAGCGCTCTGATCTAATTGCCACTAAACGGTCACCCATCCAAGTAGTGACTGGGCGGATCGTTGCTTGACTAAGATGATCTGCTAAGAACAACGAAGCAAGCTATGAAAGCTTCGTAAAAAATCCAGTTTGATACTTTTATAAAATGTTTCTATTAAAAATATTTTTTATATCCTGAGCTCTAAAGAATATAAAATAATTCAGTTGTATCTTTTTCCATCAGGTTGAAATGCTGTGTAGACTTGTTGAGATGGTATGCCTGAATAGCCAAAGTACACTCGTAAAGATAAGTCCTCGCTTTACAAATCTGAAATCTGCCGAGCTATTCAAGCTGCATAGCCAAACTGCTAAAATAAGTACACTTGTGGACAAATCCTGGCTTTTCAACTTTAAAATAATTGTCGGCTAGTTTGGTAAGAGTTTTAGTAGAGTACCTATGTTAGGTACAATTAAATAAATAACGAAATGACATTTATGCAAATCATTATTTATGTTACTAATTACATTAATTATTTATTATGCCCCAAAGTAAGCAGAACAAATGTGCAACCTACCAGTAAGTATATACGAAATTGTTTTGTTTGTATAATAAAGTACGAATTAAAATTTTGTTGCGTTACTCGTGGCATACTTGCATAGGATTATTAGTATACAAATTACAACAACATCTGAATAGGCTATTCAGTCTACTGCTGGAGATAGGCCTCCCCTATAAGAAGGGGGATATGCCCATAATCCCCACGCTGGGCATGCTTCTCGCATCGACAATTCATTATTCATTATTTTTAGGTAGCCTTCCAATTTTGGTACTTAATATCTTCTATTTCCCAGTTTCTCATCCAGCTTTGATTCAAATATTCAAAGGCAAGATTCAAATTAATTCGTATTCCTCTTACATCAACATTAATGTATAACTACAAAATAAATAGATACAATGCAACTGCAAATTAGATTTTGCTTCCTAATTCTCGCCATGTTTGTATTGTCTATGCATGTGAACATAAATATTTGTCTATTGTACATCGTATTTGTTGTTATTGTGTGTAGAACGGATGGAACATCTCGAGAGAATTGTTAATGAAATAAAAGGAATAATGTTCTATGTTCTATTGTTATTATGAAAACACTAGCTTCCAACCGTAGCTTCGTTCGCGTGGTAACCGAAGAAAAATTAGCTTATGGTATTTATGATGTTATTCCTGGATTCGAAGTATAGTGTGCAAAATATAGTTCAAAATTTCAACTACAATAGGCAACAGTAGGACCATTAGGCTTATACAACGATTAGCGTGAAGAAGTTTCAAATATTTTACATTTCACATATTTTTTACTAACTTTCGCCCTCGTAATATTAGTAGGAAGCGAATTGTATTTGACCAAATAGATTCATAGAGCCTCTCCCTCCACGAGCGAGTTTTTCAACCTTTAAAAACATTCAGGCTCTAAAAATGTTTAATAAATTTAAAGGTTTCGTTGGCGCAACGAATATAAATAGCCATCAGAGACAGAAATGCAGTTCCGATTCCAGCTTCGGGAAAAATGCTTGCTTCATCTTCAGATAGGTCACCATATTATGAATATTACAAGGTATAACCGACTTCAAAGAAACTGATCCATAAGGGTTGTATTTTATATTTTAATTTAAATGAGACCAAACTGAAAGTATACTCTCTCAAACGGAAAAAATAATTTTCCAAATCGGTACTTATGACGTAGTTATGTTATGAGCCACAAACATAACAAAAAATACAACTGAATTGACAACCTCCTCCTTTTTAGAAGTCGGTTAAAAAGTCATAATCTGTTTCGTGGGCTACTTTTTTATTTATTATGGGTCAGCTCTTGACCTCGAGGCTTGCATAGGGAAGGATGAGGTCGACGATGGGGCGAGCTTTCCCAGAAGATGACTATTAACTCTCTTTTTGAAGCCGTTAGCGTCGTAAGTCGATGGAAAAACAGACGCTGGCAGCTGATGAATGATGTTTGCAAGCGCTTAGTTCTGGTAAATGTAATATCAACTTAATACATGACAATGATAACCCAACACCCTGTAAAAATTAAATTTAACGGGAATCGAAACCGCTCCCCTCTCCTAACCATCGACCCAGCCTTCTATACCAACGAGGTCAAAGTGTGGCCGAAATTGGCTTGAATAAAATAGACGACCATAATGACACATTGTTATTCAATACCACCTACGACGAGGTCGATTAAAGGTGGCTTTCCACTACAGCTCTGCGAGGAAGTAACTTAAAAATCTACCGATAGGATTGGTGCTTAGCCGCGTGAAATAAAGGCGGCTTGCCACCAGAGCTGTTCGAGGGAAAACGGAGGACAGGATAAAATTCTTGTGGTTTTTGCCTCGTTCGCCGTGCCTACCCTAATAGCTTGTTAGGTTCAGATTCCGGATAGCATCCGGCACCACGAGTGAAAAATTAAAACTGACAATTTATATAATCTGTTGTGCTGAAATTAAAACCTAATTTATTCTGTGTATATAATGCCTAATTTTTACAGCCTGAATTTTTACGTTCTGAATTTAAAAAGTATAATAAAATCTGCTCGGTTGATTCAAATAAATCGTATTTCACTTTTGATTAGCTTTCGAATCGAAGCAATTTTTATGATTTTGTAAAATTTCCCAATTCGCAAGCCAGTGAAAAAATCTAGTAAAAATTGGCAGGTTTTCAATATTGAGGCTTAGTTGGAAAGCCGAGCGAGTTTTCGTTGAAATTATTTTTAGGGAAATAGCTATCGAGAGCGGCTTGGAACCACATTTACTTCTGCGAAAAACATTCCATCGAAGTTTGTTGGGATTGAAAAAAGTTTTCGTATGTGGAATAGGTAGCACGTAAGTACTTATTCCTCAAGCTTTGCATGCTCATAGCTTCAAAAATCTAAGAGCTAAGAAGTCGTATAAAAATCATTAGCTATTTTTTATACAGGCTTAAAATAAAATGATTTTAATATTTGTTTGATTGATAAAGGTGTGTAAGTATTTTTTTGTATTGTTATAAATGTTATAATTTAATTTAATAAGTGAGCATGTACTCATGAAGTACATACTTAATATATTTGAATTATTGAGCCCTTTCATATGGCTTCTAACTAGGACAAAGCATGTACAAAGCATGTGTGACAAAGTAAGAATTTTTCGCAATTGAAATGACAATTCACAATCATAGTAAGAGGTTTTTTGAGAAAGTGTGATGGTTCAAAGTTTGTATTGGAACTTTTTGATATACTTGATATAATTTTTTGCAATTCGCTTGAAACTTGGTTTAGATTTACTAGAGTTCTAAACGAGCTTTAAAGGAGAACCAAAAATGGTGCAAAAGGAGGTTTAAAATTTAAAAACCTTTACTTGAACGAAGTCACGGGGCGTCTTCCAGTCAAGACATAAAACGCGTTTGAACTAGAATTTCTTGCTCACGTTCTTTAGAATAAAAACCTTTGGAAATAGACTTAAATTCCCAAGGAGTTGGAAACAAAAAGGTTGAAATTGTGTACTACCTACATACTAAAATAATACGGTAAGGGCATATGGGAATAGTTACAAACAAAAGAGTTTGACCTTAGGGTTTTACGAGTATTGTGGTAACCATTGTAACGAAAGTCCGTCTGAGATGCAGATGGTTGCGGGTTCGATTTCAGCTGCGAGACAAATTTTAGTATTCTGCAATTTATTTGTCTCGGGTGTTCTTTACGTATAATTTGTATATATTTACAAAAAAAAAAGTAGTACCTATCATCAGCCATGTGGTTCCCATAACACAAGCTCTGCTGAGTTTGGGACCATATAGGTAATGCTGTGTAATGAGGTCTAGCATAATTTATTATTTAGTTTGGTACGTATCATTTGGTAAACGGGTACAACATTGAACCTAAAACTATTAATTTCGTACACGCTAGCCAATCCAACGGGCCGTTATGATATTCGTGAGCAATTAATAATGATGAAAGCCATGATTTGCGCCTGCGTGAGCAAAATAATTTGTATGTGTGTGCGCATAATATTGGACTAGGGATGTGCCTTTCAATTATTACAAAATGTGCAATTATCCGAATGACGAATTACTAAAGACATCTAGGGATAATCGTTCAATGTTGGTCAATGAACAACATTCTTTTGATTGATTGGATTGGTTTTGAATAGTGGATTAGGGATGTGCCTTTGAGTTCATGGATACGATTGTGCAGTTAACCAAATGATGAATTACATAAGATTGATAGTTGTAAGAGAATTGTCGCTTCGATTAACAAATATTTGATCAGTAGATTAGTAATAGTTGAATTAAATTGATAATCGGTCAATGAATAAGATTGTTTGACTGATTTAGTAAGGACAAGACGTGGTCATTTGAAATCTTTCACCATTTACATTAGAAGCTCAATCACAATAATTTCTAAATATCGTAGACGTAAAATTTTGGCCAATGAGAAAGTGTAGATTCAAAATAACACTTGGCCAAGATTTTTCGTTACCCTTTTATGATACGTCTGATTGAAATATTCGTGATCTTCCTACTGTAATACATGTTTATTCCATGTCTTTTTAAATAAGATATAAATCAAACATTATATTATTATTATTATTTACATTATATTTTACATTATATCTCAGTAAATACATACCTAGTAAACTAGAACTAAAAAAACCTAAGGATAAATAAGACCTGTGTTCAAATTATACCTACCTCGATGATCACACGTCTTTGATTTTTCATTGTTCTACCTACTATCCTTAGTCAATTCGAAAATATTGATCTAATCGTAATTATTACCTAAGTACTATGTTACTTTGTACACATAAACAAATTAGCTAAGTAATTAATTGGTTGGTATTTATTGTGTTCATCTATCGCGTTCATATGAAAGTTCTTTAAAAGCAAAACGATCTATGATTAATTACACAATTAGACCGTTATTTTGTACACTGGCACAACACTAGCGTCATGTGAATGCAGAACACTAGTTCGTACGTGTGACGTAAGGTGATGAAAGATGAACCTTCGCCGTGAGTTATGGTAATTGTGGCTTAGTGCAATATGTCAAGAACAAGTGCTATTGGTATTTATTTTGAAATTACAACCATCCGTGGGAATTTTGTTTTATAATTTATGTTTTTAAGACTTCAAAAGAAACGGACCTAGAAGTTTGCTGCAGCATAACATAACTTAACTTATCTGCGAAAGGCTGCTAGTAGAAGCTGGATGCGTCGAGCTGAGGGCACGACGCAATGGCGCTCATTGGGACCTAACAATATGTCTAACCGTGGACTGCTATAGGCTGATCATAAATACACATACCACATGCCCGGTCAAATCTGATCTGATGCTGATTCATTTCATGAAATTTTTGATTTCATGAATTGAATCAGCATCACTTTTGGTGGCGGTGATCACTAACCCACAGATGGAGTGTCTTCAACAAACAACAGCAAGCTTTATTGTAAGAAAATAAAAAAAAACTTTCAGCTCTATCGACCTTTTTTGATAGTGTAAATGTCTTACGCATGTCCTCCAACTCCGTCGGAGCTAGAATAGCTAGGATAGCTCGAACGACTAAAAAAAACCGTGTTCCATCGATCACCGATAAAGCATCATCGAACCATTCATCGCCTGATAAAGTGCTCGATGCTGCAGTTACTCTTGATAGGCTTATATTGTCTAAAATCCTGACCTAACTTACCATACCTAGAGATGCCGTACGATACAGAAGAAAAAAGCTTTAAGGTATATTTCCAATAGCATAAGCAAATTAAATTAAAATATCAAGCCAGTTACCTAGATACCTTGAAATCGAAAGTAAAACTCAACAGATGTTCAAATCCACGGTCCATAAAACTGTGGTTTAGGCACGCCCCGCGCATATTGCGTGGTATTAACATGGTATTGTTCAAGACTGGGCTGGATTAAGGAGGTCCGATATAGTCAGTGGACTGATTTACTTTACGGGCTAAGGCCTGCCTGAAACGCAGAAGGTTGAGGGTTCGACTTCCGCCGCAGGACAAATGTTTACTTGTTCTGCAGACATCTCTGGTCTGGGTGTTTTTTATGTATATGTATGTATAAAAAAATATAAGTTATAATATCAGTCATGTGGTTCCCATAACACAAGTTCTGCTTAGTTTGGGGTTATACAATGTTGTGTGAATTAGTCTGGCATAATTTATTTATTTATTATTATTACTTCAAACCTTACTACAATAGCAACATCACTAGCTATAAATAAATAAAAAATAGATGATGATCTAGATCTAGAACGATGATTCTAGAAACACACAGCATCATAAACCTAGCCTCAAACTAAGCAGAGCTTGTATATCACATGACTAATTGACTAATATACCTACGGTTTCTATAGTTTTTTTTAGTAAAGTACTAACATATGAAGCAGTTAATTAAATATTTTTGATTATGTAAAGACCTGTCGTACAGTTACAGTTATCCTTACATCATTATGTATTCAGATTATTAACGCAAATTACATAAATTAGATAGGAAAGAATATTCACGACATTTCAAAAAAATCTTTGAAACCTTAAAAAGTCTTTGATTCTTTCTTTGTTTGGACATGTTTTTAAAATAATTATCCTTATTGCCGCGGGCTTATGGGTCGCACACGGCTCTGTACCTCAATGTATTTATTACTAGGTATCGTATCATTTACTACACTCAGCGAAGAAGGTAAATTGATTGAAAATATCAAGCTATTTTACGCAAGATTTTTCAACCGTCTACTACTATAATTTTTTAATGGCGTAAACAGTTGAGCTATTTTTTCGGCACTAAACATTCAATGCGGGCTTAGGTACCTACATAGTGCGTAATGCAATGTATGTATAAAGAGAGCGTGCAGCTGCAGACTACCGATTTATGATTATTTTCAGCAGTGAAAGCGGCTATAACTCTGAAGTAAAATGTTTAGCTTTTTGACGGTTGTCAACATGCTTGTGTTAACGCGTTCAATGCTGTAAACACAACACCGCCAGCACCATGTCCAAGACCAGCAGTCAACTTATTCAATATGTTTAAACATTATATTTGGTGTCTGTTAAAACATTAAATACGTTTAAACATAAAATTTTGTGCCATTGTGTTAGCCAGCACTTCATTCGTTTTAATGAGAAGATCGCGGGTTGAAATCCGCCCTAGTCAAAATTTTAGGGATTCTATAAAAATCTTACTTATATTTTATGTCTGCACAAGTTGCTGACTGTAGGTAGGTACACAGTACAGTCCGTGTTTGCCGAAAACCGTCACGGCTTGTTAGTCGCCAGGAGATGATCGGATGTGGTCTGAAGCTACTCTATTGCTACCGGGTTATCTTTGACTTCAAATGAATATTATCGTGATTGTATGTTATGCTAAGAAATTGTAAGTTCGAATCTCCTTTGTGCACAAACAGCTTTTTCTCAAAAATCTCTTGTAAATCTCTTACTACTAAACTATTACTCTTATTACTAACTAAAATATCGTGAATAAACCTGCAAAGCTGTCAGTCTGATAATTCCACACGTATTGGACACGTCTGACTGAAGACTGGCCGGCTAGGCTGAGAGGATGGTATAGGTGCTGGTGCGTACTCCATTTCACTATGTCCCAGGCAATACAGCGTCCCGGTCAGTGAGTAAAAAGTTACCACTTGGAGCTGTGTATCTAGAATAGAGGGCAAACGCAAATTTCTTTTACTCATTTTTATCTTGCTTTTTTTAAAATATAATAAAATTCACTATGATGTTTCTGCAGTGGGATTTTTGTAACTAATGATTAGCTAGATAGAATTAAAATTTTACCTTAAGTATAGTATAGATTAAAATTAAATAAGATTATTTCATACAATTTTTAATAGGAAGTTTTCAAGTAGGTACGTTCTCATCACATCAACATCATCAACGTATCGAGTAGTCGACTGTTGTCAACATAGGGCCCGTCAGCTGCCTGTGGACTTAGCTGTACCGGTGTAAGGCTGCGCTATGCCACAATAAGGCAACTGCTAGAGCGCTGTTCGCTATACAGCAAGCAGAGTGCACCACGGTGAGGCCGAATTTGGCCCTTTCAAGTGTTTTAACCCTTACAGTTTTCTATTGAACATACGAACAAAAGAGGGGCGTCGCGTCGCCTTATCTACGCCATATTAGGGTATTTTACAACTAATCGCACATAGTTCGTTGCTTTTACTTTTGTCGAAGACACAAAGCTCATTATTCATAGATCACTCTAATGCTACCAAGTGGTACAAAGCCTTTTAATGAACATAAGTACATTAAAGGGCTGTCGCGTCCTCTCCTTACCTTCCCTTTATCAGCATGACTACTATTAGGAGAAAGCTTCAAAGGCAAAAAACTCTTTCTTAGTGTTCCGTTCCTCAAAGAAGGTTCCTAGGAAGAAAGGAATCTTTATTGGATTAAGATTTTTATATATCCCATAAATTTTGACTCAGGCGGGATTTGAACCCGCGACCTTCCCTTCAATACCTTATCCTCCGTCTTTCTGTCGGCTTCTCTATCAAGACCCTTTTTTAAGAAATTCCTAGAGATTTCAAGATAATCATTGATCTGCAAAATCAAAATCAAACTACTATTATGTCAACTCAACCAAAATATACGGCCGTTTATGTTGCACTAATTATGACACTGGGAAAGGAACAGAGGACACAGGGAATCAAAACATGTAGGCACTTGTCCTTTAAATTTGAATAATTACATTTGATATGAAGCCATATCTTTTATCACAAGTAAAGGAAAAAATTCAGAAAACCGTAAATTGGTAGTAACATCACACAAAAGTTTTATACCTGTATTGTTTTTATGCAAGTTTTTATGGTACAGAACCCTTACCTCGGTGCGCGAGTCTTACTCGCACTTGACATGTTTTTTATAGCACAATCTAAAGTTACCATCACGTGGTATAATTTTATTAACATTTTTAATTTTAATTTTTTAATTTTGTTAACAAACTATATATTGCTGGTATTTTTTTACACAGCTTCATGATAGCCCAAACTAAGCAGAGCTTATAATATGACTGATTTTTTTTTGTAATTACATTACCTACATTATTATTTATTATAAATAGACGAAACTCCTGAGACAAATATCTGCAGATAATGCAAACATTTGCCACGGGCGGAAATCGAACCTGCAACCTTCTGCGTTTCAGGCGGACATTCACCCACAGCCCCACAGAGGTCGTCACTATGTGCGAGCATTCATTCATTGCGAGTGATTGCTATACAGTATATTTTACTTTAAAGTCCTTGAAGGGTATTTATTGAAACACTCGTACTATCCTGTTTGTATAACAGGTATTCCACACAAACAAAGAATAGGTACTGAAAATAATACTTTTTCAAAAACATAATATAGACACTAGATGTGTAGGGGTCCCCATCCCCAACCATTGAGCCAACATACTCTGTTATAAAAGTGGTTGTCAGGCTGTCTGTCAATTACCTCTGAAGATTTAATATGCTATGACAAAAATGACAAGTACATGTAAAAAGCTCGGGCATCCATATAATACTGGATCGTCTAAGTAAGAGTAGGTAGTACCTAAATATTCATTTACGTATTTATATTTAGTCATTACTTTTAGTTTTTTAATTTTAATTTTTGTACATAAACATAAATAAAGTAATAAAGTAATTATACATTATTTTATTACAACTATTTACAAGTGGTTCTGTGGTCCGTGTTGGCACTGAGTAGTGTAACCAAAGATGTTATAGCACCGAGTATTAGCTCAGAGTATTAGCAAACTGAAGTGGCAGTGTAAGCAAGTTCATAGATTTATGTAGAAACCGCGTCTAGGCAAACGTAGTGTCAGATGCTCTCCGGATGAAAAGGCAAATGAATTAGAATGGTATTAGAAGTTTAATAAGTGAAACAGGCCCAAGAGCGCCTATTTTCAGCAGTGGCTTGCTATAATGATGATGAAAACCGTATAGTATTAGTGAAATCAAACACCAGCTGAAACTTCAGTGCGCGAGTACAATTCACACTTAGCCGGTTTCTTCTAGCATCGTGCATTTTCAATATAAGGATGGGGTATTGGTACCTACTGGTACCACAAAGAGCTCTTGCAATCTAGTTGAAACGATAGATACCACCTATGTGTGCGTATTCATTTGATCTTCATTCTAATATGTAGAGCACACATTGGGCGTTGATTTTGTTAAACGCGCGCTCGGCGCTCGACGACTGTCAACGCGTGTTTGGCGCGCGGTTGAGAAAATACGCGCGTTAATTGTGTAGTAGGCAGTTATTTAGTAGTATAATCGATTTGTTATAATTATAACTTTCTTGGTTATTAACGTGCGTTAGTTAGTAGTACAAACCTAGAGTGTTTACGTTTTATGAATGCGTGTTCACTGCGCGTACCTAAGTAGGTTTAACACGTTGACTGCGTGCCTCAGACATGACGCTACGTTCCGAGCTGGACCAGTGAGTGCTGAGCAGTTGTGGAGCACTCAAAGCGTTATAAAGCGTTGTCTCACATAATTTTGTCTATGCGTTTTAACTTGCTTGCCAATTCGAAACGCAGCATGCAATCCCTGTGAGTGCCACTAGGTGTACAGGTAACCCGTACCCCCCGTACGTTTAGATTTGATCACTATTCTGTTACAGCAAGCTCTGATGGATTCTCGCGTATTCGCTGGGGCTGCAATTTTGTAAATTGCTAACTTTTTGTTTTTACACAGTTCGCAGTGTTGGCACAGATTGAGTCGTTCGCTGAAACATAGCAGTAGTTTTGCTCGATTCTTTTTCCAGAGAAATAGACATATGTGCTTAGTAAAAGTACGAAATTGTTTGTGTTATAAAAAAACCATCCAAATTTGTATGAGAAAAATAAGTTTGTTAATCTCAATTATTAACTGAAGCGCTCGTTGCGTGGTTAACTTCGGTGTTCTTAGCAGATCACCTTGGTTAAGCAACACTCCGCCCGGTCATTACTTGGATGGGTGACCGTTTAGTGACATTTAGGTTTGAGCGCTTCCGTGCTTCGGAAGGCACGTTAAGATGTTGGTCCTGGCTTTTCAGTCGTTAAGCCATGTCGGGCCTTTGGGCGGCCTAAAAACTCCGACACCAGAGTTGGTCACTAGCTCATACGAAAAAGAAGAAGAAATTATTAACTATGGTATAATTGGTCTTAATTCCATCTGGAATTAAGTCTTACTTGGTAAATAGGTACTAGCAAAATAAAGAAAATATAGGACTTCAAAAATGTACCACCACCACTACCACCCCAGCCTATATCAGTCCACTGCTGGACATAGGCCTTCCCTAATAAAGGGGGATATGCCCATAATCCCCACAAATGTATGTTAACATTAATATAATATGTATTAATTATGTAAAAACTACACAACACACCTTTAGCTCATTAAATGATTTAGATCATTTCATTTTCCTACACGAATAAACGTATCAAACTAACAACCCGCGAAATTACTTTAAACATTTTCAGTTAAAAAAAATACTATTTATTTAAAACCCTGTAGAACAAATTAAATTAAACCAGCAAAAAATGCACTTAAACCGACAAGTGCCTGTAAGCTAAAATACCCCTGCTACGTTTTTCACTATTTGATATACGCACCTAACGACCTACTTCTCGCTCCGAATCATTTCAAATTTACGAACTCACATTCAAAATTCACGAATTGGTTCATAAAGCATGAAAATCATCCCGTTTAATTACGGCTATCGCGTCCACTCATTTGTACGGAACTATGTAATTATTCATTGATTCAGTACACGATTAATGCGTGAATTCACACTCACAATTTAATTGAATTTTTCAAATATAACGGCAGTTCAGATAAATATAAATTGCAGTGGAAAATAAAGGAAACATCTCAGCATACTTATACAGAAATACTGTTCATAATTGTAAGCATACATTGTGCCGTAAATATAGGGCAGTGTCTGAGGTGTTCAGGCACAGGGTGCAGAAATGACCAGACCAGGAATAAGTTTTTTATCATTTATTTTTAACGCATAATGCTAATACTAATAATATTAACAAGCCATATTTCTAAGTTTAAGTACTAATACATGGTACTGCCCATTGTCCACTGTTCCAAGACTCGCGTCATTGAAGCCTTACAATTAATTATTAATTCCTTATAATTAATACATTTCTTGTATTTCTCATGATAAGTGAATTGTATTCTGTTTTTGAGAAATAAATGTCTTAAACCATAATACGCTTGTAGATGCGCCCTGCTATCAGCTGTATGTTTGTACACCGTTACTAGAAAAATCTTAAATAAGTGCAGATCCCATCGATACGAAACTGTTACTATGCAAGAAATGTAACAAAAACTTTGGCAGCGGCCAAGACACTATATAAATATTGGTACCTTTATATATATCGGTACCTTTACTGCACACCATACAAAGTATTACAACCTAATGAAAAAGGCATTAAAAATAATGGTACAATGGGTGGCCTTACTGCTTAATCTCTTCCAGGCAACCTTTGGATAAAAAAAAACTTCAGAACAAACTGGAAAAACTGGCGGTGTGCCTAGTCCCAATGATAGCCTACCTACAGGTACATATATAGAATATATATATATATATAATTATATAATATAGAATATATACAGGTACATACATAGACTACATCCAACGTACATTTCACATTACAAAGACGCCCTGCCATCATACAGTAAAAACTAGTACGGAGGGTTGTAACTTATCGGTGTTATTAACATAATAAATTTATATCATAAACGTAACTAAACTTATGCATTTTAGCTTCTACCTAAGTTTGTAAATAAGAAAGCAAATTTTTGGTAAATTATAACTATTGAAAATACATTCGAATATCTACTTATATATACAACTAGGTATTAAGCATCAATTTGATTGCTATCACTATTATGAGACAACCCAACCTACTGATTCATCATTTCTAAAGCCAAGTTCAATATTCCATGTAATCTGTGATACACCGCTTGATACTAATCCGACTATTGAAGTGCATTGGTAGACAGAAGGCCATTCATCCTCGTAATCCTTTAACAAGACTTGAGATCGCTACATACTGAAGCTACAAAATCCTATCTAAGGAGCTTTCATTAGGTGAAATGCTCGATTGAATTTGTGCCTCAATGAGGGATCCTTTTGGTGTAGACATCTTGTCGTTTTAAAACAGTAACCCTGTTATTCACTCTGGCATATGGTACATAACTTAAGGATTATGAATCTAAAAGAGAAGCTTATGACGAAACTTTATGGAATAAATTATTGATTAATTATATGTTGTATTTCCTTTATCTGTTTCAAAATTACGGATTGTAGTTACGGAACCGTGAAATGGTACTCAAAGTTAGAATTTTTACCCTGATCCTATTTACGTATACGCGCAGTTTTACTTTGTGCTAAACCCCATACATAAAAACACTATTGGTTAAAGTTAGCCCTGTCACTGTTTGTCATTTACCAACGGTAAGAGATGACAATACTTAGCGCATTGTTTGTCTTTTAAAAGTTTATGAATGGCTTCAAGTTAGGCATAAACGGGTTAGATACTAAGATAACGTCAAAAACGAGCTATCCACCCGCTACGTTTTCAAACACAAAAGTGATGGAGAGGGTCATAAATGATCGACTGCTTGGGTACCTGGAGAAGCACCTGCTGATCAGCGATAGGCAATATGGCTTTCGCCATGGTCGTTCAGCTGGTGATCTTCTCGTATACCTCTCTCATTGCTGGGCGCAAGCCATTGAAAACAAAGGAGAGGCTCTGGCAGTCAGTTTAGATATCGCGAAGGCCTTTGATCGGGTCTGGCACAAGGCACTTTTATCGAAGTTACCATCTTACGGACTCCCCGAGAAACTATGCAACTGGATAGCCAGTTTTTTGTCAGAGCGCAGCATTAAGGTCGTTGTAGATGGGTCATGCTCCGATATAAAGCCTATAAATGCTGGCGTACCACAAGGCTCCGTGCTGTCGCCGACCCTATTTATTCTGCATATCAATGATATGTTACATGTGACTAATATACATTGCTATGCAGATGATAGTACTGGCGACGCTCAGTATGCAGGCCGCGCAAACATTTCTCGGGAGCATGTGGAGGAGAGTCGAAACAATCTTGTGTCTGAAATCGAGACATCTCTGGGGCAGATCTCAGACTGGGGTGAAAAAAATCTTGTCCGCTTTAACCCCACTAAGACACAAGTTTGCGCGTTCACTGCTAAGAAAACCCCATTTGTTGTAGCTCCCAGATTTCAGGATACTCCCCTTAATATCTCTAAGAGCATAGGAATCCTAGGAGTCGACATTTCGAGTGAAGTCCAATTCCGCAGTCACCTGGAAGGTAAAGCCAAACTGGCTTCCAAGAAACTTGGCGTTCTCAACAGAGCGAGCTGGTACTTCACGCCGGGTCAAAGACTTCTGCTTATTAAAGCACGTGGAGTACTGCTCTCATCTCTGGGCTGGAGCGCCCCAATACCAACTCCTTCCACTTGACCGGATACAACGCAGGGCAGCTCGTATTGTCGACGATCCTAAGCTCACAGACGATCTAGAGCCATTAAGTCTGCGGAGAGACGTTGGATCTCTGTGTGTGCTCTATCGTCTGTATAATGGAGAGTGTTCTGAAGAGTTGTTCAATCTGGTGCCCGCGGCTGCTTTCCACCATCGCACCACACGCCGCAAAACCAAATATCATCAGGCGCGGATCCAGGATTTCGTTTAGGGGGGGGGCAATTGTTGTGTTTGGCAATGCCCTTACCTATTCTTCATCGGCGAGCGAAGCGAGCCGCGAACTTTTTACACTGAAACCTCTATGTCTTGGTCATTTTTTTATAGTATAGTGTAAATTATATAATTATATTGATTTGCTATAAGCAACAAATCTGCATTATTAACAAAAAACGTGAATGATCCTCATGACGGAAACCGGATAACGTTTCAGTACTTGTTTTTTGTATGAACACAGTTAATGACGTAAATAGCATTTTACGCGCCTCGTGCGAGCTTCTATAATGAAGAAGAAAACCATTTTTTGTTACATATGTCAAAAAATTCTACAAAAAATTACGAGAACAACTGTGTTTTTATTATTTTTTTATCTCTAAAACTGACCGAGATATAAAAGTGCAAAGTTAACATTTTTAGTCTAAGCCGCGGACGGAGCGCGATATCGTTGATGACGTCACGTGTCCTATCTCCACGCGAGCGACTCGGGGATTCAAAGCGTTTACCCGAATGTGCCCGTCGCGTGCGAACTACTTTCTTTATTTTAAATAAGAAACAATAAAAACAACTTGAGTCCATCTAATAAATACTGTGTCGTGCGTCAGTGTAAAAATACGGCCACAAAAAAACCCGAAAAGTTGTTTTTTTACGTTCCTAAGGATCCAAAAATCAGAATAAAATTGCGTGAAGATAAATGCGATGTGAAGAGCCCCCGTTAGGGCCAAAAACGTCAGTATATTGTTTTGAGGATCATGTCGATGTAATTATTCAAATACCATGTGAAATACGAACTAAGTAGTAGGTACTTAACCTTGCAATGTGAAACACTTACTAAGGACCTAGTAAGTAGACTAATGAGGTACTTGGTTAATGCTAGTAAAATGCTTTTTAGGGTTCCGTACCCAAAGGGTAAAAAAGGAAACCCTATTAGGTACTAAGACTTCGCTGTCCGTCTGTATGTCCGTCTATCTGTCACCAGGCTGTATCTCAAGAACCGCGATAGTTAGACAGTTGAAATTTTCACCGATGATGTATTTCTGTTGCCACTTTTTTTGCCGTTTTTTTGCTCGATGGTAATAACGGCAACAGGTAGACCCTTGAAATATTCACAGAATATTTTGTTTATATATTTAGGTACTTTTTTTTTTAATTAACCTATACTGTCCCACTGCTGGGCAAAGGTCTCCCCCATCTGCCTCATCGCTTGCTGCCTCCCACCAGTTAGCACGAAAGGCATCGATGTCGTCACGCCAACGCTTCCGAGGCCTGCCCCGGCCGGCGCCTTCGCCCATTTAGGTACTTAAAAAATAAATAATTAAATTAAATTAAAATTAATTAAGGGGGGCTCCCCGATACATGTAGTAGGTACAGTAGGTATGTCGTATGTAGGGTACGCGACTCGCAGTTTATTGATCCAAGGTTAATGATCTCTTTATTTTTTATAAAACATTCTGCCACCATCAGACCGTGAACTATGGGAAGGTTGTTACATTGGTCTTTTTGAAATCCTTCATCCATTTTAGTATAATTTATAATAATAACCAATAATTTACACAATATACTCAATCAATCAGCATTATTTTTAAATTAATAAAAATAACCAGAGCGCACGAGAGCAAACAACTTAGCCGCGAAATGTACTACGGACGCCCGCCGCGCCGAGCGATGACGTCACGCGCTACTCGCGATCACTGACGAGATTTACAAAACCCACGTAAACTTCCGACGCTTATAACTTCGGTAATATTGCACCGATCGATGTGAAATAAAAACTAGAATTATGTGTACGGTCTAGACTTTGATTCTACGTACGTAAAAATGTGATATTGTACCCTTGTTATCTTCTCCATTGTTAAGAATGGATACCAGACACAATAGAAAATCTATCTCGCGTTCCGGCATGTATGAAGTTAAAGTTGACTTCTCAGTGCATAGTTACGTAACTCACTATAGAAATAATATTGGCGAGCGCAGCGAGCCGCAAAAATTTTGGTCCACAAACGAAAAAAAGACAAAGAAAACGGTGGCATTTTTTTGAAATACCTAGGTAATTACAACAACAGTCATTAAAAAGCGGCGAGCGGAGCCAGCCGCAAAACAAAACTTGGTCCTGGTCTGGTAATTTTTGCGCCACCCAGAAAAGAAAACTACGATTTTTATCTGGATATCAGGGACATAATTAATGAATACTACCATGCATGGTCTGCGCCCTGTGCCTGGGCACCGGTGGCACTGGCTTATTTTCGGCACTGGACATAGTATAATTAATAGATAGTTAGTTAACACATGACAATCTATTGATCGATAATAATAGATAAGACGAAGTGTGGGAAGACCCCCCCACCAGATGGACCGATGACATCGTCAAGATTGCAAGTAATCGGTGGATAGAGAGGGCTCAAGACCGTTCTTCGTGGAATTCCTTGGGGGAGACCTATGTTAAGCAGTGGACTTCTATAGGTTGTTGTTGATGATGATGATGAATCTATTGATCGTTCAAAATTAACCTAGGTACATAATAAGTACCTAGTGAATTACTAACAATTTAAAAGTTTTAAAAAGTTCATAATATCTAGTGTATTTTGCGTGAGTTCAGGGGGGGGCAATTGCCCCTATTGCCCCCCCCTGTATCCGCGCCTGAATATCATCCGCACCACCTGGATGGTTGGTTCTCGAAAACTGTTCGTTTTACACGGTCCTTCCTGCCACGTACGTGTAAGTTGTGGAACGAACTCCCTGTGGCGGTTTTCCCGCAGAGCTACAACATGGGGACCTTCAAAAGGCGGGTATTTCATCACCTCAAGAGCCGGCAGCGCATCAGTATTGCCTCTGGTAATGCAGGTGTCCATGGGCGGCGGTGACTACCTTCCATCAGGTAGCCCGCATGTTCGTCTGCTAGCTATGGCATAAAAAAAAAAAAACACAATTTGGTTTTTCATGTGATGCTTTTCTTTCTGTAGTAAAATAAACTACCTATATATGTAACAAAATAGTAACCTATATACCTATATAACATAATGGTAAACCAACTCATTTTTTTTCAAATCTGAACTATATGAACGGCCATTGCCTCTTTATGCCCTAGATTTCTCTGTTTTGTGTATTATCCTATGTTTTGGTGTTTATCATGTTGGTCTTCGTGAATAAATAAAATAAATTAAGGAGAGTTATTATATACCCACCTAAAAGAAGGAATCTTTAATTTACAATTTTCGTAGAAACAGTAAGTACGTATGTACCTACTTCATTTTCTTTGTTGCTTATTCACTTAAAATAATGGTTGTTTTTAATACCTTCATACATATTTAATTTGTATCCTTTGTGCGACGCTGTTATTGAAATGTACTAACACGAAGTGAATCAACCGCGAATAAGTTATTCATTTTGATCGCGTTTATTCTAATTTATTTAAACACATTCAAGTTCTCGTTCTCCTTACCAGTCACTTGAATAAGTTTATTCATTTTTCCTAAGTATCTAAGAACCTACCTATTTATTTTCAAATTTTCTTTAGAATTATAGGCTGCTGCTCTTCACCAGTCACTTGAATATTTTTTTTTATTTTTCCTAAGTATCTAAGAAATTCCGAAAGCCATCCCTAGGTGTTAAGGAGTGGTGGCCTAGGGATAGCTTTCGAAGTCAAAGTCACAGGCCGTACGTGTGTCAGACTAGCGCAGGATCGTGGTGGATGGCACAAGTTGAGGGAGGCCTATACCCAGCGGTGGGTGAAATCGGGCTGTGGATGATGATAATGATGATCTAAGAAATATCTAAGAACCTACCTATTTATTATCTAAGTTTCTTTAGAATTATAGACTGCTGGTTCAGACTAGCGCAGGATCGAGGTGAGTGTCAAAATGAAAAGGAGACCTCCCAGCAGTGGGTCGAAAACGGCTAAAAATGTTGAATGATGATGATGATATAGAATTAGATGTCCACATATTTAATTTACAGACCTCGCAAACGACGCTTTGTCGTCACGCTTAGTCGCGAGCGTCTGTCATATCTTGCTGTCGCGATTGTCGCCGTGTGTGCGGAGCTTTGAACAAAATGTATGAAAATTGTCCCCCGCAGCTTGTCGTAGCGTCTAATCGCTGACGTATGTCGTCCAATGTGCGCAGGCTGTTAACAGCTTAGTTATGTCACGAATTCCCTAGAGAATTTTTAAAATTAAATTCCTCTATACGAGAAAAATCTCACAATAATTTAACAGGTGCTGAAATCTGTTTGATTATGTTTATTATTCATTAATATTATTTATTTGTTTGCGTCGAGCTGAGAACTCCTGTTTTGTCCTGTACGTCCTCGTAATGGCGCTCATTAGGCCTATGTCCGGCTGCGGCCTGCTATTGGCTGGTGATGATGATGATGATGATCATATTTGTTATTAATTTAGAATTCTCGTTTGTTTCAGCCAGTGGGAATATATCGGGGCAAGTACGAATGGGCTAATGAGAACAGTCCGGTTGGCGGCGACTGCTCACTGTGGGTACGAGCTGCAACTTTGCAGCTTGATGATGGACAGTGGCAGTGTCAGGTCACCGCCAGCAACTACGATGTCCAGGTAATTCTCAAGAATGTTCAAATAGTTCTGAAAAGTATTAATTTAATGTGGTTTGATAAAAGTGAAAAATTATAGCTTTTTTAAAAGACAAAAAAAATACAGTGTAGTTTAGGTTTATCAACAATTATGATCTAAATGCATGAACATTCTATTTTTGCCTTAGTAATAATCATTATTTATTTAAGAGCTGTGCCCTTGTCGGCGCAACTGATGCAATTTCTTCCATCTGACTCTCTCCAAAGCAGAATCCCTCCCGTGTCGTATAGGGATACGACATGACATCTACTTTCTCTTTAATGTGGCTCTTATAATTTATCCTTGGTCTTCCCCTTCCTCTCTTTCCTTCTACTTTTCCTTCTATGATTTTGAGTATAAAGTTGTCATGTTGTAGTATAAGGTTTCCAAACATCCTCTTCTGTTTTTTATATTTTTTAGCATGTCTATCTTCGGCGACTCTACTTAAAACTTCTATGTTAGTTACTTTAACTACCTAGCTTATTCTTTCCATACTTCTTCAGCACCACATTTCAAACGCTTCCAAAATCTCTTTGTCTCTCTGGGTTATATTGTCCACATCTCGCACCTGTACAATGCTATGCACCAAATGTATGTTTTAGTATTCTTTAAATTTAAATTTATTTTTTACTTTCTTGGAGATTTCGGAAGTGAACATATGCTTTTTGTTATGAAAGGGCTGTTTCCTATTGATATTCTGGATTTAATATCTGGTGTACATCTTGAATCTGTTGTTATGGGGCTTCCTAAGTTCTTAAATCTGTCTACTCTCTCTATTATAGTATTGTCTATAGATATTCTGTTTGGTGTATTTTTTTTTCTTATATGTAGTTAGTGTTTTAGTTTTACTGATGTTAATTTTTAGTGAATGTTCTTTTGTTGTCCATAATGTTTAGTAGTTTTTTAAGTCGTTCTGAGTTTCAGCAACTGCCACTATATCGTCTGCATTTTATTTTTTCTCCATTAAATTTAACTCCTTGTTCTACTTTTTCATTTCGTTTTCTTCGATAAAAATGTTAAATATTAGTGGAGAGAGAGAGCATCCTTGTCGTACTCCTTGCCTAATCTTAGCTGTTCCACTTTCATTTCCTACTTCTAATTATAGTTTCTTGGTTTTTAAACAGGGTGGCGCTGTAATAGCGACATTAAATGAACTCACGGGTAGTGCTACCTGTCAGTAATCATAAAAAATGAATACTAAAACTGAAGGCCATTATTCAATATATTATTTTTTCAAAAAAATTTAATCTCAAATAAGTTATCATGTTGTGTAAGGGCTACTTACCATCGCCAACGTAGTGCGCTTCTAAACGGCGCAACAACGCGTGGTAAATGTAATGTAAATAAGTATGTATTTATTTAAATATAAAATAATGTAAATGTCGCCATTACAGCGCCACCCTGTATAGCTGCCTTAGTAAGGCTAACGAAATTTTCTATCCATTTATGGATATGTAAATAAAATTTAATTAAAAATAATATTTAATTAAAAATATTATATTTATTTATTTATTTAAATAATGGCGTCGAGGTCTCTCCTAAATCATTATTCTGTCACTAAGCAATGATAGGTATAGCACAAATCACCTTCCGTTTCATGGAGCCTGACTTCGAATTAGAGTCGTGCTCCAATGAGTAAGATAACGATATAGCTCTACTTATGTTTGTCATGTGCTCATTACCTACTTCCTTGAAAAGAAAAGAAGGCATGTAGCAACCATTTTGGAAACAATAAATCGCATTTTTTTTTTAGATAAGTTCTTATCTGCTGCAATTTTTCGTAGCAGCAATATTTTTAAATCCGATTTTAAACGGTAGGAATTTATTTTGATTCGTATTAGCAAGTTGTAATTTTTAGTAAGTTCAACACTTTGTTTTAAATTGAAGTAGTACCTCTCTTCTTAGTCGGGAACTCTTGTCAGAGTGGTCGTGGTTACGGAGGTCGAGTTTGGATGGCGGCTCTTGCCAAAAATCACACTAATATTATAAATGCGAACGTTTGTGTGTGTGTATTAGTATGTTTGTTTCCAATCAACCCCGTAAAGGCTGATCGGATTGAGATGAAACTTGGAATACAAGGTAACATACTTTATGACTTTTTTATCCGGGTATGCACCAGGTCATGCGAGCGAAGCTGCGGGTAAGGCTAGTAAAGTATAAATAAATAAATCTGTTGGTTAAAGTTATATCCATAATGCATTTTTTTAAATACCTAGCCCATTTCTTTCCACTGCTGGACAAAATCCTCCCTCAACTTTTACGCATTTCCTTGTCTTTGGCGGTCTCGCACTATTCATTCGAAACGAAATAATATTTAGCACAGAACAAAGCTTTTTAAATAATACGAAAAAAGCTCGCATATCAAAAACTTAGCAGTGTATTGTTTTGAATTTCAGGATGCATTATCTAGCCCACCAGCAGCGTTAGCAGTACGAGTCCCTCCTCAGTCACCAAGGATACTCTTCAATGGATCCCATGTGATGCCGGGACAGAACATCACGGTGCCAGCTGGCTCCAGGGCGACTGTTGTGTGTGAAGCGAGATACGGCAATCCACCGGCTTACATTGAGTGGTATTTGGGTGAGTAATTGATTATGTTACTACTATACAACTTAAACAACTATAAAAAAAATTAAAGGGTTGGCAACGTGTATATGGTTCTTTTTGTTAGTATTGGCGTTGTTATGATCCTGAAACCTACTAAATTTTATACGACCTCTAATGCCAGACTATATAACTATTTTAATGATTTCCAAATTAGAAATAAAAAAATCTGATTTGAAGTAAATAATATTACAGTTTGTTATTGAATCACCTTTTACTAAAAATTGTTACCGTTACTGCTTCAGTAAACTTGAACAATCCCATTGTAGAGCAAAGGCCTCTCCCTATTTTTTCCAGCCACTTAGATCTTGTTTCCCAGTATACAGTTTTAAATTTGATTTTGTAGAAAATTAAAGTTTCATCACAAGTAACATTCACATTAATTCAATGAAATATTAATTTAATAATTTACAGAAAAGGAACGTCTTACTGCTTGGAGTCAAACCAATGTTTCCGAAGTTGAGCGACCCAGAGTTTGGGCGGCCAGGTCTGTTCTAGAACTGGGAGCTACCAGGTCTGCCCATGGACGTCAGTTGGCCTGCAGGGCTCACCATCCATCGTATCCGTCGCCATACTACAGAGATTCCTATACTATGCTTGATGTGACTTGTAAGTTTTAATTTTTAATTGTTAATTTATATTTGTGCGAGACGCTGTGCCCTGCGATCCCCAACCCGAATGCACAGGGCTTATGGTCATATCCCCCTTTCTTATTAGGGGAGGCCTATGTCCAGCCTATGGCCTGGTCTTGTTGTACAAAAGAAAACATATTTTTACAAAGGGTATTCAAGAACAGATAAAGGATTACTATGACGAATAACGTTTAAATAATACGTCTAATTGCCGCGAAGTAGCATTGCAGGGTTTCTGTTTCGAGCGTGTGGGTGCTGGTGAAATTACAGGCTTATGAGGATTGTGATTACATTAAGAACCTCAAGTTGATGGACATAGGGCGTTGATAAAATATGTGATCTACGAAGCAATATTTGTTATAAGTAATGGTTACCGCTTAACATCAGGTCCTTCCTTCTTCGTATGAGTTAGTAGCCAACTCTAACAACAATTAATCAAAAAAAACATCAGGTGGGCCATGAGCCAGTTTCATCTTTGGCACAGATAACATAATACTCTTTGGTTATCATAAAAACAGCCCTTTGGGCAACGCTTCCAGATTTTAATGTTGCATCTCTATCATATTCTTCTGCATTCCAGTTGTCCCAGTAGTCTCTATCCTCGGTGGGGATGCCAGTACCCTGGCGAATCTTGAAGAAGGCTCCAGCGCTCTAACCCTGGAATGCAGAGCTGATGGTAACCCCAGTCCTTACGTATGGTGGACGAAGAACGGACAGGTCATTGCTAGTAATGGACCAAAGCTAATCCTAGCTCCTATCTTGAGAAATCATTCAGGTATGTTTTAGTTTACATTTTTTCTCATTGATGCAAAATATAAATATTTTGTTACCGATTTCAAAATAGGAGCCTAATGTGGATTTTAAATGTAATTAACTCAGTAATTCATGAAGCGATTTGGAAAATTCCTTTTTCGTTTGGGTCTGTATACTTCGCGTTTGTTAAATCATTGAGAAAAAAAAAAGAAATACGGGTGGTATTTCTTCTTCAAATTATTTTAAAAAAAAGATGAGAAAAAAGAAGTATGTATTTATTTCTAGTTGGTTGATTAATTTAGAATTTTAGAATTTACTTCTTGTTGTTTTTGCACAGTGAATAATGAACGTTAATCTATCCATGATTAAGTACTCTATAGTTTATGAGGGAAGGCCCATGGCGAATCACTGTGACCTCGCTTTACAGGCTTTCAGTCCTAGTGCGGGGAACAGGGACTAACTTTGGTACCTACTTTTTGTAAGCATAGGAACACATGTAACTCTGATTGTACCAGTCGAACTGTTTTGAAGCAATAAACTATTTTTCTTTCTTTTCTTCTTCTTCTATTAAATTAATGTAAATGCGATGATTGCATTCAAAAAACAAACAAACAGAAATATTGTATTTATCTTAAAAATGATTTCGTTTTTTTTTTTCAGGAGTCTATGGATGTCAAGCGAGGAACTCACTAGGAACGTCGGATTCTGTCAAGATTGAAATCGATGTAAAGTGTAAGTTCCTTTCTTATCTAACCTTATTTTTTTTATCTTATTTATCTTTTTTTTATCTATGTTCCTCGGTATCTTTTGATTCCGTCTATTTGAACGTTATGCCTTAAATGACTTATAAAATACTTAACATGGTACCTAAATATTCTTATTATGCTTTTAAACGCTCATGGCGTGGCTTACTTTGGTGTTCTTCGTAGATCACTTTAGTTAATCAACACTCCACCTGGTCACTACTGGGATGGGTGACCCTTGTGTGGCAATTAGAACTGACTGCTTCCGTGCTTCAGAAGGCATGTTTAAGATTTTAATCATTAAGCCATATCACAGGCCATCGGGCGGCCATTAAAATTCAGACGTCAGATTTGACCACTAACTCAAAAAATAAACTAACACGAAAAAGAAGAAGTTATTTTTGGATTTTGGATCTATAGTCGTTTTTCTGTTCAGAGCTTCCGGCATAGGATTAACGTTACACAATGCTATGTTCAAAGTTCAAACTAGATAGGTACTGAACAAAAGAAACTTAGACCTTATAACTAGACTTAAAGCTCAAATTGGTAGTTGCTCTGCCTTCTGGGCTGCAGGACGCGGGTTCGATTCAGTTTCAGTTTCAGTTTATTTATTCAAAACAATTAACTATCGTATTGAAATAAAGGACTATATTAAAACAAAAACATACAGATTAAAATTAAATAAAAAATAACATAAATTAAAAACAAATAAAAAACAATGTCCACAAAAATAAAATGAAATAAAAACTAATTACTATTCTAAATTATTTCATGTCACGAATTCATTAATTGAGCAGAAACAACCCTGCAGACAACAGAGATTCTCACTCAGACAAACATTTGTGTTATGAACATGGATGTTAGTTCTATGTCTGTGATGTAAAAGTATCGCAAGTCTATGGATGTTAATCGGTCTCTAGTAGGTATCGATAGGCTTTACCTAGTTTGGGATTAGTCGACCATGTGAATTTCCTCGTTTCAGACCCGCCAAGAGTGACCTGGGTTGGACCAGACACAGTGGTTGAGGCGAATCTATTCTCACAAGTGACATTAGAATGTAAAGCAGAAGGAAACCCACCACCAAGCTATCAGTGGTATCACAAGTAAGTTTACTTTAAATACGTTATAAATGTTAGAGAAATGGCTATTATTTAACTGTATAAAGATTGATGAACGATATCGTCCAAATTGTAGAAAATATTCATTCATTTAATAGCATCAACAATATGCACAACAAGGCATCTAATCGGGCAGGGAAAAATATGGATGAGAATAACTGTTTATCTAGAAATCTTTAGAAGAAAATGCATGCTTTGGGATTTCGGTTGAAATCCACTACTATCAATAAAGGTACAGCTAAAGAACTTACCTGTAAGCTTTTTTATAATTACAGATTGGTTAGGAACTCAAGGGAGACGGTGTTGAACCCTAATTTTGCATAGCGTCAAGTGGCCAATATTTTACTTACTGGCCGGGCTGTATTGGTTGTAGGTGGCATGGTTAGATGGTGGTTTTATCATCATCATCAGCCTACAGCAATCCACTGCTGGACATAGGCCTCCCCTAATAAGCGCCATTGCACCCTGTCCTGAGCTCGACGCATCTAGCTTTCGCAGCCTTTCAGGATAGAAGTTTACAGCCACTTTATCAAACAATACAATCATAACAAAAAAGACCCAGAAAGCCTAAATAGGTACTACATCGTCTACTTTAATGTGTTCTCTGTCCACACCATAATGTCCTCGTAAATATGTTTAGTATCTTCTATTAATTTCAGTCCAATCACCTCATCTCGTATGAACTCGATTCAGGAAGATGGGTACCCGATATCCTCAACGCCGCAGTTGCAGCTACATAATGTGTCTTATATACAACACGGGAGGTACACGTGTGTAGCCATCAACCAGATAGGACTTGAAGACAGGTTAGTGTATATGTTTATGGTTTTTTGATTTATTAACTAGAACGGCTTGCGCCATTTACTCTCATTATAAAAATTTGGTTAAGTTTACATCATATACATATTCCAAATTCAATAGGTAGTCTAATCAATCAATATCTTACTTACACACACTTCTGTCAGAATTAAATTACTAGATATTTGGTACATAGTCAATAATAATAATGTCAGTAATTGTAAATTCCAATACTTTATAGTCACAAGTCAAACAAAAATAATCCTACACACACTTCTCACAGAAGTTCAGGCAGTCAGTCAAAATCACCTTCCATCCGTTCGCAAAATACATCAGAGTCAAGGCTTGCGTCCAGGAGGGCATTGAGCGCGGAGACGGTTCGCGAGATGGGAAATCGAGCGCGCGCAACAGTTCGGCAAGCTGGCACAGAAAACAACCTGTGTTTCCTACAGCGAAGGTAGTTGGGGGGGACGTAGAGCCGAGAAAGTTCATCATGAAGATCAGGGGCGTCAATTTTTCCATGAAGAATTTTTAATATTTTTGTTATCATGTATATAATAGTATGTATATCTAACAAGCCGGACCAACTTCTTCAAGTAGCGTCCGAAGCAGGGAAGCACTCAGATTTGAATGCGGCACGAAACTCTAGCACTGACCGTTATTGTGCAGAAGTCAAAAGTAAGGTATCATATAGGAGCTAGAGGCGAGAGAGAGCGAGAGATCCATGCGCAGATGTTTCGTTCAACGCTAGACTTACGTGCCGCTAGCTGTACCTACTTGACACAACGTATCTTTATCCCACCGAAGTTTGCTGCAATAGCGATGTTGTTCCTAATTTTTAGGTCGGATTGTAGTAAGATTGGTCGAATTGCTGAATCTAACTTCAGAGGAACAAAGATCCGCTGTGACGATTGTAGTGACCAGACGGAGAGTATCAGCTAAAAAGACGCACGCGAGCTAAATTTTAAGGGGTGTAAGGGGTTCCAACCCCCATCTCGCTTCGCTTCTCTCGAAATCGCTTTAAGCGATAAGACCACCCATTGTACCTAAATTACTATTTCATTTCTCTGTTTTTGTAAATTTTTGGTTTTTAATTGGTGTTGTGTGCAATAAAGAGTTCATCTATCTATCATCTATTTCCGGAACCCAAGCCAACTTCACTTGCACGTGGTTGCTGTATGTATATGCTCTGGCGGCCAGCTGTTTGCGGCATAGCGCAGCCTAACACTGACTCAGCTAAATACCCTGGCCGCCGTCGGGCAGCAGCATCGGCGGTATGAGAAGTTGTGCTCTGCGATCCCCAACCCGCATGCCCAGCGTGGGGATTATGGGCATATCCCCCTTCTTATAGGGGAGGCATATAACCAGCAGTGGACTTAATAGGCTGGTGTTGTTGTTGAGCTAAATTTTGCACACATTTGGTTCTAAACTAGAAATTACATACAGGCTTTTTATCCGAGAAAAAAACCGTATTCCTTACATGTGACTCTAAATGACCCCTCAAGATGTCATATTATAGAACCCAAAAAGGTTCTCTGTGCGAAATTGAACACCGTTTTGTTTTACAGGACCCACCAATCAGAAGCGATCACTCTGAACGTGCTAGGTCCCCCAGTGGGCGCTGAGACCGGCACCGCCCACTCTTGGAGTGGAGGAGAGTCGAGGCTACAGGCTGTTGTATGCGCTGATCCTCCGCCAAGACGCGCGGCCTGGCTTTGGGGCAGTCTGCGGTTGGAGACACCTAATCATATCGGTAAGTTCCTTCCGCATCATTCCCTTGTCCATAGGTGGGGTCGGCACAACATGATTTTTTCCACTCACTTCTATCAGCCGTCAAATCTGTATTCACTCATTTCATTCTCATATGCATCCTTTCACACAGTCCACCCTTCTTGGTCTCCCTCTATTTCTGTCGCGACGTTAGTGATTATTATGGGGGTAACTCAAGGCAAGTATCTTATTTGCTCATATTAGTACCTACTTATTCCTATTCGCGACAGAAGAGAATTAGTGTTATGGAATACTACGATTCCGCTGGCCAATACGTCGGCCTCGATCTCATGTAACGCAAATGGAATACTACCGATTCCGTTGGCCAGTACGTCGGCCTCGATCTCGTTAACTATCTTGTGTAAGAGCCACCGCGAAGGTGGTACGAAGCATCTCATTCTAAATCGTCACCCAGTTAATTTGGGCTTAGTTCAGGGAGCCGTGGGATCACGGTACGACATGTCTTATCGTTTTTGTACTTCCACTGAACTTAGGGTCTATACTTCGACCCGCTTCGTTTTGTTCCTCTTACGGGGCTATGCCCCTCGTAGGGCCTACCTCCTCCCCTCGCCCATTACCGAACCTTCGCCATATTATATGATAGGCTATTAACTCTTAGCCTATCCTGCGTCAGTTATTAACTCTTAACTAACATCGTCATACCATCATTAGCCATTAACCTCTTAGCTAATTTCATTATTGTATTATCAGGTTCAGCTATTAACCTCTTAGCCGAACCTGCCTGTCTTTGCTCCATATCTTAACGCACAAGTACTTAATGATAGTGGACTTACCGACATTACGTCGTCGATGCACTCACTTTTTACTGCGGCGCGGTCGGCCATTTAATTTGCCCGCACCGTCCGCTTCTTTCCACTGCACCTTTTCTCTCCACCCACACTAATCTTTTTTACCTGCCTACTTATCTACCCTCCGACTTTGGACATTCTCATTTTATTGTATCTATGGTGAAGTAATCGCGAGACATCGCGACAATTTGTGCATCCATTCACCTTCATATCCATTACTCTTTTATTCATATGACTTTCATCCCTCCTCATGACATGGCCATACCATGCCAGTCTACCACTCCTCACCTTATCTGCCACAGGTGCTACTTTCAAACGTCCCCTGATATACTCGTTCCTTTTCGTCACATCGCACATCCATCTCAACATTCGTATCCCAGTTGCACGCAATCTTCTTTCGTCCATCTTTTTCATTGCCCGACACTTCGATCCATACAATGCCACAGGTCTTGTTTTGACTGTCTTGTTTTTCGAGGGTCGCATGTAAGTAGTAGTTTGTAAGATCCTTCCTACAGTACCTAAATAGTACAATCATTGTTCTGTCCATTCTTGGACATCCTTTTTAGCTATACTTCAGTGGTTAGCGAGTAGTGAGCAACTAACCAGCTCCGGTACCATATAAAAACAAATAGTAAGTGCACCTTCAGAGTACCATCAGCGAATACTCACTTGAGGATTGATTGTACGATTTTTAAGGGTTTTGATGACAAATTTATCTTGTATGTATTGAACTGGAGAGCCGCAACTTTACATCGAAAGAGCCGCACGCGGCTTGCCGATCCCTGATCTATACAGTTACATGCATAATGAAACATACAGTTTTCAAATGATCATTGTTTCAGGTCGCTACCGAGCCTTAGAACCCGTAACAGACAACGATTGCTACAGATACACCTTAATGATCACAAACACAGATGTCTCTGACGCAAGGGTCTACGTGCTCCATGTCGAGAATGAGAGGGGGTTCTCGTCCCATGCAGTGTCCTTGACTGTTCATGGTAAGTCGTTTATGAAGTCTTTTTTTTAGATTTAACTTATTATTTTCTACTAATTAATTTAGCAAAACACTACCAATCTATCAGCACGCTACACAAAGGTTATCTCGAAGAAACTGCTAACTGCTGCATTAGGTTCGCCTATGTGCTTGTTTAACCTTGTGCAATACATTTTTTTCTCTCTATCTTATATCTAAAAATTATTAAAATCGTTGGTAACTTATCGACATTAATGCCAACACTTATAATCTATTGTTTGATTTTGTTTAGTAGCAGCGATAAGCTTGATACCTGCCTAAATATGCTTATTTAATTTATTAGTTTACTCCAACATCCTTCTGTCATTTGTCATTCACGTAATCATTGTTGAGAGAATCCACTGGGACACCATTTTTTTCATCTTGAACGACGGTTGTCATTTTTATTAAATTTTATTTTCTAGTGTTTTTCTAATGTATGTCGTTTATTAGTCATGGTATTATAACCGTTATACGTTAGTTATAAGACACAAGTATTAGTGAAATGGAATAAAAGAAGATTGAACGGGAATTCTCTGATGAAGAAAATTGTGCGCCGATCGTTTTTTTATTATATTCGCAATGGCTATAGCAGAAAACAGGACTGAAGACTGGACGACTGGACTTATAAACCGTACTACGTTGCCTCATATTATTATGAACAATTATACTTGATACTGGCGAAATTGTGGAAACTATCCCAGAAGCCAATTAATAAAGAGTGATGGATCTGATTATGAATTGGGCCATTGTATTATATCTAATGATTTTTGAATTTGTTTATTTCCTTTGAACTTTCTTTCTTTGAGAATGCAATGTACCTGACCTTCAGTATCCTCATTACATTACTATGCTTGGCAAGTGGTATAAAAGCTTTTAAAATCCTAAATATCCGTCGGAATAGAAAAACAAAAATTTACGGATTCGATTCGGAATCGAATAGCAGGAGGAAATATTATTTCTTATATTCTTTATTATTTTTTTGTAGGTACTTTATTCAAACACACCTTTATAAAATTGGTCCTAAATACCTAAGTCGTCTTTTTCTAAGCACGTAGGGATTCCCACGTCATATCATTATTCTTTAACACTCAATTTCCAACTTACGATTTAATTTAAATTTCGCTTTTTTTAATTGTATTTTAAGCAACATTTTACTTTTCTCACATTTATAATCACAGCTTGCATGTATTCATGAACATAACCATTTCTTTACGCAGATAATTTTTCGCTAACAGAAACCGCGCACGTGGCGCCATTGATAGCGGCTGCGTTGGTCATCGCAGCTTTACTGGTGATCGTACTGTGCCTCATCATCAGGTGCCGGAGACGAAGAGGTAACGATCTTAGTTCTATAGATATAAGAGTCATTTTTGGTAACTTTAAGGAGTCATCTACAATCGTCACAACAGATATTTATTCATGAAACTAACGTGGATTAACTCATTCATATTGAAAAACGGGAATTTTCCAGTCTGAAGTTAGGCTCAGCAAACGGTTCGACCAATCCTAGTACAATCCGACCCAATAATCAAAATTAATAAATAATCAAAACACAAAGGAGAATGCCGAGAACCCGTACCAATTGCGTCAAAACCGAACGTATCCCTTAAAATTTATTATATTTTATAAATGACATTAACATTTTCTTTAGTTTTACACACCAAAGGGATTAATAATCAAGTAAAAAAATATTTTGTTGATTTGGTTTCCGTTGCACGCCGCCATTAGACTACAACAACCAATGATATATACGTTGCTATGGCAATAAACATTGATGCAAAGTGTTACTATGGCAATAACCCTCATTTTTAATTATTTTGACAGTAAATCGTCTACAAACCTAGTGGATATTTTTTTGACGCACTCACTTTAGTCTTGGTACCGAGCGCCATACATCAGACGGCATTCTCCTTTACCATGAAGGTATTGTCAAAATAAAAATTAAAGTGTCACAACAAAGTATTTGTAGTATGTACTGTTTATACATAGACTGCATAAATGTCATGTTAGTAAAAATAGTAAGTGATAGTATTAATAATAATAGATACAATAGAATAGTTTAATTAAGCCCTCTTTTCTATCTAAAAACTCATCACAACTGTAGAAGGTGTTGCAAATGAGCCAGTGCTTTAATAATCTGTGTTTAAACACAAAAATAGGAACCAGGTCGCAACTTGCCGCCAACTTCAGAGCAATAAAGATACGCTGTAAGTAGCTTACAAATGTTTTTTTAATTAAATCTGGTGGACCTTCAGCGTCACCCCAACAACACAAGTGCACAAGTGTTGGGCTCAAAAAAATTGCAAAATATATCAAAAAGCCATTGAATGTGCTGTGCGTGAACTTCATAAACTAATATCCGAACTCACTAATATAGTGTATTGGGGTGTAAAGTTAGTGACCAAAATACGATCATTACCAACCTAACGGAAGCTATATAGAGGCTCAAATCTAGCATAGTAGGTAATCCCCCTCAAAAAAATCATGTTGAAACTTCAGCAATAACCGTGACTGCCGCTAAGGCGTAACTGAGAGTGAGCATCAAAAACCAGTGAAACAAGCTCGACGAAACAATGTAACTAGTAAAACTACAGATATCCTTGTGAAACAGCGCGCACCATTCGCTTAAAAGGCTTATTACACCACGCGATATTCAGTATGTCTTAGTAAGACTGTCTTACTGACTAACTTGATTTACTATGACCGACATAGTGGCTTACTCTTATTACACTACGCTTATTACGCCACGTGGTATTTAGTCTGTCTTAGTAAGACTGTCTGACACTTAGCGTAGTGTAATAAGAGTAACGCCACTAACGGCCACTAACGGCCGGTTCCTATATTATACCGTTACCGATGACGCTTCGTTTGCCCTTGGAAACCTGTGAAATTTTCGACGCCTCGTTAATTTTTGACAGTTTCTCAAAGGAAAACGAAGCGTTATCGGTTATGGTATAATATAGGATTCGTCGGTTAGTCTGTCATAGTAAATCTAGTTAGTCAGTAAGAAAGTCTTACTAAGACAGATTGAATACCGCGTGGTGTAATAAGCCTTTGAGAATAACAAAGCTGCACTACTGCACAAAATAAATCTATCTAAAAGTATTTCCTTTCTGTTGTTACTAGTAGTGCTAGTAGTTTGTAAAAGAGACATTGGAGGGTACCTATAAAGTTTCTTGATCTATGGCGTATAAAACAAAATAAAAGCGACGTTTGCGCTTACAAGATGGCTTTTCAGTAATAATTTTAGCACTGAAAACGTTTTCATACATTTTGCATGAAAGTCTTTCACTATCTAGCTAACGCTTTCTGATTGTTGCTTTTATTTGTTACAGAAAGCGTGGAATACAAGACTGATGACTTAGACAGGTGAGTTTACTTCTACGTAGATGTTATAAAAATCTCGTCTACCATTAGCAAATCATTTATTTTCTAGTCTGGTACATTGCATTAAGTTTTACCTATATACTTGCTTTATAATCTTAGATCTTCTAATGTTGTTTAAGAATATTCTATTTAAATGTCTTTCACTCTCAGTTTTTAGTTTTCCTGTAAATAAATATTCATGTAACCAGACCAAACAGTCCATACAAAATTATAAGTGCTCTACGAATTCAAGGTCAAAGGGGGCGTCCATTAATTATGTGAGGCATATATTGGGGTCGAGCCAAATTTAAGGGGGGGGGGGGGAGGAGGAGTCCCGACAAATCTCATAGTATAAAATTTGACCTGTCTAAGTGCTTACTTTGTAAGTTTAGAGAAATAAATATAATGACTCTGATTCTTGACTTTTAGCTTTTGAGGCACACTTGATATTATTTATTAGTTTATTACCAAGCAGTATTTTGAAATAAATCCAACTTATTAACATCAAACCATACATTGAAAAATCTCACGTGAGATTTTGGGGGGTGAGGGGGTCGAGCAAAATCTTATGAAATCTCACCAGGAAGTGGGGGGGGGGAGGTCGAAAAATCACCAAAATCACCTCACGTAGTTAGCTTAACGCGTTAATCCATGCCGCCAGCTGTATTGAACATATTGTTGCAGCGAGAAGGCAGTCCTACCCGCGGACGCGGTGTATTCCCCGCGGCCCGCGGCGCCCGAGCGCGCCGTAGCCGGCGGCGGCAGCGTGGTGGGCGTGTCCGGCGGCGTGACGTCACGCTACTCGCCCGGCGCGCTGCAGGTGCGCCGCGCCGCCGTCGTGCTGCAGCCCCCCACCACCGTGTGACGTGTGCCCCTCACAGGTGTGACTACTAACTGCATGCTCGCTCACACACACTTCTACATAGTTCATAGGAGGTTACAATACTATTTTGAAATATAAAGATAGGGATAGGGACAGGGACAGGGACAGGGACAGGGAGAGGGACAAGGACAGGGACAGAGATAGAGATAGATATACGAGGTCACAGGTCTCACTAATACCTGCATGCTCACTCACACTCACTTGTAGATACGATATAGGAGGTTACAATACTATTTTGAAATATAAAGATAGGGATAGGGACAGGGACAAGGACAGGGACAGGGACAGGGACAGAGATAGAGATAGATATACGAGGTCACAGGTCTCACTAATACCTGCATGCTCACTTACACTAACTTGTAGATAGTATATAAGAGGTTACATGCCTATTTTTAAATATAAAGATAGGGATAGGGACAGAAACAGGGACAGAAAAAAGGAACAGGGACAGGGACAGGGACAGGGACAGGGGCAGGGACAGGGGCAGAGATAGAGATACATAAATAGATATTGATATAGAGATAAAGATAAATGGTGATGATGTGATGGGATAAGTTTAACTAAACGTTAAACGCCCGGCTACTTCTCTGTCTTCCGGGTGAAAAGTACTAAAGTGCGTCTTCTCCTAAATTTGACAGTTTTTCAATGGAAAACGAAGCGGCATCGGTAACTGTATATTATAGGAACCGGCCGTAACTGCATGCTGACTCACTTGTAGGTAGGATATATGAGGTCACAGGTGTGACTATAAACTGCATACTCAATCACTTGTAGATATGATATAGGAGGTCACAAGTGTCACTTCTAAAAGGCATATTAGACCACGCTATATTCATTCTGTTTTAGTAAAACTCTCTTACTGACTAATTTGTCAAGCCTAAGACTGACTTAGTGGCTTACTCTTATTATAATACGCTAAGTGTAAGCCAGTCTTACTAAGACAGACTGAATACCGCGTGGTCTAATAAGGCTTTAACTGCATGCTGACTCACTTGTAGATACGATACAGGTATGACTAATAATCACGGATTCCTACATTATACTGCAACCGATAACGCTTCGTTTTCCCTTGAAAAACTATTAAAACTTAACATCGAGGCGTCGAAAATTTGACAGCTTTTCAAAGGAAACGAAGCGGCATCGGTAACTGTAATGTAACTGCATACTGACTCACTTGTAGGTACAATATAGGAGGTTACATGTGTGACTACTAACTGCATGCTCACTCAATAATAGATACGATAGGAGGTCACAGGTGTGACTACTAACCATGGAATCCTATATTATACCGTACCCGATGACGCTTCGTTTTCCCTTGAAAACTGACAAAAATTAACAACGAGGCGACGAAAATTTGAAGATTTGTTTTCCTTTGAAAAACTATCAAAAATTAACGAGGCGTCGAATAATTTACAGTTTTGCAAGGAAAAACAAAGCGGCATCGGTAACTGTATATTATAGGAATCAGTCGTAACTGCATGCTGACTCACTAGTAGATATATTATTGTATTGGGTAATAAGAGGTAACACGTTTAACTACTAACTGTAACCCTATAATAATAGGGTAACAAGAATTCTCAGATATGACTATCAATTGCATTCACAATACACTTATAGATATAATATAGATATAGGGCAAAATTCGGTATTACGCACTAGACTACTAAGACATATACTCCGCAAGCCAATGGTTTTACTTTGAAAGTGGAGCTTCGTTGTGCTGCAGTCCCCCTCACAGGTGTCACTACTAACTGCACGCTTACATACCTACTTGTAGATGGGTAATTATTATCTGCAGGAATTAAGTAAGTAAATACTAAAATACAGTAGTAAAGTAGTAGAAGCCCTGGATCTAGCGGATCTAGCGTAGGATCTAGCTGGATCTGGATCTGGATCTAGCGTTAGCTGTGTATAAATCTTCCCTAAATCAAGGGTACATTAACAAATTAGAAAACACCTAGGGCATCAGTATCTGTGTGAGTGATTGTGTGTGTGTGTGTGTGTGTTTGTGTGTGTGGGTGTGTGTGGGTGTGGGTGTGTGTGTGTGGGTGTGTGTGTGTGTGTGTGTGTGTGTGTGTGTGTGTGTGTGTGTGTGTGTGTGTGTGTGTGTGTGTGTGTGTGTGTGTGGCCATCCTGTTCTACAGAAACGAGTCTGGTTAGGATGACCCACGGACCACGGTGTGTATTGTGTATGAAATATGTAGAACAAAAAAAACTGAAGCACACCCCAGTCAGTATTTATGATAAATATGATATAATTTTATTCTAGATCTAATAATAAATCTTCTGTATTTATATAACCAATCTTTTATTATGGGTTTGATTTTATAATTGGATAGATTTCTTACATTAAACTTTGTGTGAAATATTATGTATTGCCTTGATACTTGGAAATTAAAATTTTGTTTACGAATTCTACTTTACTTACTTTTACTAATACTAAACTGCACGTCTGCATACTTCGCAACCCAAACGTCTAGCTAGACTATTCCTTGCATGCCGTCATGCTACAGTCACCTCCACCATCGTATGACGTGTGCCGCTCACAGTGTGCCTACTAACTGCATGCTGACTTACTTGTGGCATATATATGGCGTTTATGAACTAATTATGAACTACCAGGTTGCTTACTTAAATTATATTTACGAAGTTAGTTAGGACGACTTCTATGGCGCAGTGGGCGAAGGCCCGCCTGACGCAAAAGGTTGCGGCTTTAATTGCCGCCGCGGGAAAAATGTTTGCATGTTCTGCAGATATTTGTCTCGGGTCTGGGTGTTGGGTGGGTGTTTTCTATGTATGATATGTATGTATTGTATTACAAAAAAAATATATATATATATCATGTGGTTCCCGTAATACAAGCTCTGCTTAGTTTGGGGCTACATGATGCTGTGTTATAGTCCAGCATTATTTATTTATTTATTTTTATATGATATTAGTCATATTAGTACTCTGATGTGACCACTAACACTAACTATTATATCATATGCTTTTATGCAAACTGATAAGATACTTAAAAAATTAATAACGATAGCTCAATGAATATACAGTACTATAGCTACTAACTAATTCAGCATTAGACACTAGAAAATCGAGCCGAATAAAAGTGGTATAGGTATATATATATATACGTACTTGAAAGGTAGGTAATGCTTATGACTAATCAAATCAAATTAAATTGCTTTATTGCATAGATGTTGTTTACAGAGGTTTTAAATTCTATGTTCAAAGTTTCAACATGAAACCTCTTAGGGCATAGCAAAATTTTGGTATTTGCTAGGTGGCATACTATAATACTTTCTTACAAACTAAACTACTTAATATAAACAAAAATTTAAATTTAAAAAAAACCGACTTCAAAAACATTTATTGAAAAAACTGTAAAACTAAAAAGTTAAAAATAATTGTTTAGTTTTTGGTTCATCCATCTTTTTTCTATAAATTTATCCCTTACGATCTATGCGTTTACCACATAGGTAGATCTAGATACCTACCTGTTAGTTTTGGAGTCGGAATTTTCCAAATCAGTTCATAAATGACAGAGTTATGAGCTAACAAACATATTAAAAAAAATACAACCGAATTGAGAACCTCCTCCTTTTTTTGAAGTCGGTTAAAAACTAAAATTGCACAAAAGAGAATAAAGAGTGTGTTTATTCATCTATATAAATTTGTACCTTCTTATGACAATAACGTATTTTGCTTGAGGTCAAAATAGATCTCCGTCTCTGCTCCGGCTAGAGCAGTACGTTTTCAGCACTCAAAGCAAAGCGCCAAAAATTCAACACCTAGTGTTTTTTGTTTTTTGTTTCAAAGTAAACATACTTTGTAAGTAAACAAAAATAAAGCTATAATTTGCTTGGAGAAATGAGTGCCAATTCATTTTATTAGACACTCCCAAACGCGATGACATCATTTTAACGAGCTCTTATCAAAGCCTAAGTAGGTACCTACTACTTCTACCTACACTTATATGTTTTCGCAGAGTAATTTAGTTTTGGGGTGGAAAGGGATGTACGGGTCTTTCGGATTCTTTATTTATTTTACGCGGACCAAAAAAAAAAAAGTATGGTAATTGAATTGCTCAACGGGACAGTAATTATTTGTTATTAATGAGTGCAAAGTTGCTTTTTAACCGCATGCTCAACTTTAATGAGCGAGCAAGCGGATTCTAATCTTGAATCACAAACGTAGCGAGGGTTTCAAAAATTAGAATCTTGAGCGTTAGCAAGGGAATCAAAAGAGTAGGTACCGAGGTGATAAATCAATCTTTGCACTCGAGTGCCACACGTAGCTTTTCATCTCAACTCAGCGAAGAAATGACTAAATGCAAAAAAAGTTTAACATTAGTTTGTACATTTACGGCGGCAAAAAAGTCTTTTGCACTCGGATATCGAAGAGCAAAAATACTCTTTCCGAGATGGGGGGATGAAAAATATTTGTTTTATTAAATATAGGCAATTTTATAATATGATCACTAGATATATAGGTACATAGACAAGTATATTGTGGTTACACGACACCTAATAAATTTGTGGTGAATCAGTTTGGTTGTGGTGGAATGACCTTGTTTGTATTCTAACCGATAAAACACTATCAGACAATGTTTAAAGCAATAAATTGTCAGTCACTAAACAGCATGTTCGTTTTAATTATGCTAAAAGCACTCACTAAATCAATCCCTTTACGTTCACAATAAAACACGAAGTCTTTGTTACAATGTGTTCTGAAAAAGAGTAAATTACGCTTACATCTACAGCTTTTGCAAAAAATCTCCTTTTATTTCCATTGAAAGACATTGTATCAGAGACTAATTGATATAGGTTCGATAACCTAGATAGTAAAGAAGGCATGTTTGTTACAGGCAGCTTTGTCGTCACTGGAGAGAGAAGCCAAAGAAAATGTATATGCGGTGCTGGACCCGCATATACAATACGATATAACAATTAATAAGCACGGAGAGCCGCCTAAATATCTATCTCTATCTAAGCCTCTAACGCACCAAAGAACGCACGCCTTTAACCCACAAAACATTGATGAAATTAATAACAATGATACTAGTTTTACTACTTTCAAAGGTCCTCCTAAAATAAGACGTTCCAACAAAAGCAACAATAGCAAAAAGACTAAACATTCATACATTTCTAAAACTAACAACGATGTGGAGTACTCTAGAGATCCAAAATATATAAATAAAGAAGGAGAATTAAACGCACAAGTGAAGCACAACGAACACAGAACTTCTAAAAACTACACACGAATGTATGAGAGGAATAATTCTGGAAGAAAAGTTGTTGATAATGATAATGATAAGCTAGAACATAGGCAAAGATATTCTAACCGTAGTTGGAGAAAAGAAACAAAGACAGAAAACGAGCAGAGTCTAGAAACAGAGGACAGAAATGATAAGCCACGTCCGGGAAAAGTTAAAGAAATTGCATCAAGATTTAACAGAAGCTGTGAAAATGCACAGTCTGTGAATTTGAAGCGACAAAGGCCGAAGCCTCTGCAGAGTTACGGTAACCAGGCGTATCTGGACCATGTGTTCCCTGATGCTGTTGAGATTTAATTGTGGACTATGTGTTAGTGCAAAGAATATGACAAATATGAGATCTCTGATTAGTGTAAAGTGTAATTATAATACTAGTTGTTGAAATAATATAGGTCCGATTTTACAGAGTTCAGTCCAGTGTTATTTTGAATTTTGTATTCACAAGTAATTTTAATTGAGAATTGAAAGACGTTCCTAATTATTATCTCTTAATAACACATTAGATACTAGGTTAGTTACATCACATAAATGAAATATGTTTTGTTTCTTAATATCTGTTAGATCAGACCTATTATTTTTTCGAATATTGACTTTATATTAGCTATTTATAATTGTAGTGTATGCCATATCACCAGTTAGTCTGAGTCCCAGCGGGACGCGTTTATTTGCGTGAAGTACATTGCTATTAGATAGCTTGCACGTAGAGTGCAATGGATTGTAGAGTGATGAATAACATAGAACTGCCCATAGTAGTCATGTAGTATAAGAATTTTTGAAAACTATCTTGATATTCTCACGACTTTATGACTTTTGTGTATGAGACTTTTATATAATTTATACTTAAATGCATTTATTTAATGTTTTCCATGTATAAATCAGTGACTGTGGCCAGTATGTATAATTTTACTGTAATTTTTATATCAATAGTTGTAAAAGATCGTTAACGTTAATATTTCTGTGTATAGTTTCTATTTCTTGCATTCTGTATTGTTGAATTTTAACAGTATTAAAAATATCATTTTGTACCTTGTTATTTTATTCCCCGGTGAATCGAACTGTACCTTATCAGCAAATTAAATTGCATTTTGTCTGTTCAAGTACCTATTTTTCGCTAGTTTCAACCTTCACGTCCCGGCCATCATACGTCTGAAACATGTTAAGTGATTAATGTCTATTCTATCTGAGTGGCATCATTCGACAAAACAACGTAACCGGTGTAACATCGATCGCAATGTTACCAAAAATTTTGTTTTTATCTCTCATACTAACAGTGAGTTGTGAGTTTCAAAAAATAGAAATACGGCGACCTAATTTATGTAAAACAAACTGTGTGGATAAATGTTGTCCAATCGACATGATGTATGCTAAAGTAAAAATGGACTCTAAGGACAAGAGGGTAGGAATGTGTGTGCCAATGTCAAACCATACGGATTTGCTGCTGGAGCAGAAACATTTTTTGTACCACACAAGGTTTTTTAGTAACAATACAGGGTACACGATTGATACGCTTGATGAAGTGTTCTTAAAGGATAGATTTCAAGTGATAACTGGTATCAACTGTGGCGAGAAACCGAGGAATTATTACAAGATGACGGCGACGTTGAAATCGCGTAAATTCCACATTCTAGATGTAAGTACCTAGGCACACCTAGACCCTAAAACTCCTTGATTATTTTCTCAGTAGTTACGTTATTAATGCACTTACTCGTACTGTTCCAGAATGGCTTTTAAATTTTTTTTTCCCCGAAGTTTCGAAGAAGTTAAAGTATTTACTCGTACATGTACTAATACAATATACAATTTACAATTAAATGCAATGGTCACTGCCGAGGTTTTCACCAGAGACTAAAATATGCGGCTTTTAAAAAACGCCGTTACTATTTTTTTAATTTTAAAGGGTCCGCAACGAGTTTGTGATACCCTTGGTGATACAGGCGTTCAAAGATTACTTACCATCAGGGGATCGTATGACTGTTTGTTAACTTAGTAATTTAAAAAAAAAACAATTTTAATCTAAAATATTTAAAATTGTACTAAAGCTGGCTGATTGAAAATCAATGCACAGCCCAAAAGTAAGTTCTGGAGACTTGAAATTTGGAGGGTATGTTCTTTGTATACTGTGGGGGTGCAATAAGATAGGTATTTAAAATTTAGCCCCTTTAGGGGTGCAGGCAAAATCTTGTACGCAGACGAAGTCGTGGGGCGCCCAGTTAGTATTTAAGGCGACTATAAGGGTCAAACCTCCCTCTCGCTCGCACTATTCAACATTTTTGAAGATATAAAATCACTGAATGTATTTATGCAAAATAGCAAACCTTCACAGCCTAGAAAATAACAATACAAAGGTTCAGCAAGAATATCATGTTGAACCCAACACGTTTCCTACCAAAAATATTTGCACCAAAATTGATCACATTTGTGCAAGTTTTTTGGTAAGAAAACGTGATAGAATAATCATTATATCATTTTGAGAGGGAGGTTTGACCTTTATAGTCGCCTTAATGTAAAGACGATAGTCTAAATAAATAAATATAAGGTACTTTTCATACACGCTCAACTGATATATCTGAACTAGACAGAGCCTGTCCTATTGGCAATAGACACTGATAAATATATATAGATACTTATAAAACACCCAGGACAGAACAAACATTCATGTTTACCACAGAAATGTTGGTCCTGGGCGGAAATCGAACCTGCGACCTGCGGTGCAGAAGGCAGAGCCAAAATTTAAATGTAAGGATGTGAAGATGTGAAATTTTGTTACTCCTCTACTGGCGAGGTTATATTCATTTCAAATAAATAGTTATTTATGTATGAATATACAAGGCGCAATGGCGCAAATTCGGGAAAACCTATGTCTAGCAGTGAAATGTTATAGGCTACTGATAATGGTTCCCATAATACAAGCTCTGCTTAGTTTGGGGCTACATGATGCTGTGTGATAACGTCCAGGATTATTTATTATTATTTATTTATTATTATTAATGATGATGTAGTATAGAAGCAAGGAGTTTTTATTACGGAAGTACGCGCTTTGAACAAAACTCTGTGCCTGAAAATTCTCCCTATAAATACCCTAAAAGTGTATCTCCACACGTTTTACAGAGAATAAATTAGGCACGCTTTCTCATGTATGTTAGTACTATTAGTATTCCATGGGTAAGTAACTGTCCACTAATAGACAATTTATTTGAGCGCCATCGTGACTGTGTCCTTCACCTCTGCGTATTTATCAAACACAAAACAGACAGCTGTTACCCAAAACCAGATGTTATTTGCAGTGGACAAATACATGCTTGCGATAAAATTATTGTTGGTTTATAGCATCTATTTTTTATTTTCTAGAATCAGAAAACACCCGAAACAACTAAACTTATAGCAATTATTCGTGCATACAATCAATTAATCTCTGTTATCGGTGCTTTCGACAGCTAAAGATAAGCAGATAAGAGTGACAATTTAATTAATTTACCAAAACATAAAAGGCGAAGCTTACCGTAGCACGTAACTACTGTGTAGGTAAATATGCCGCTACACTGAAGCATAGCGAGCGGCATAGAACATTACTACTTTCTATTTATTTTATCTTATGATATCCCATTACAGAGCAAAGCAGCCTCCCTTCTCTTGTTTCATTTAGATCTTAAAATTAATGATGTCCTCAACATGAGCCCCGTAGTTGCACTACTGAATTTATATTGGTATTTATGTACCTGCTGGTAGAAGCTGGATACGTCGAGCTCAGCGGGGTGATCGGCTAACTCTGTCGCAAACAGAAATGATTGACACCGATTTTACAAACTTTGACATAAATTCAATGAACGTCAATTGACAAACTGTCACAGTTTGTTAAAACAGGATCGGTGTCAATCATTTCTGTTTGCAACAGAGTTAGCCGATCACCCCGCAGGACAGGGCGCAATGACGCTCATTACAGGAGGCCTATGTCTAGCAGTGGACTGGTATAGGCTGATGATGATGATATAAGTACCTACGCGTTTTGTTTTTCAAAAAGTTATTTCTATCGCAAGCTTTCTCTAGGGACAAACTAATAGAATAGTTTAGTACTTAGTATATACACTTCAAAAATTGTCAGATTATTTTGTCTTGATCATTGAATAAATTCAATAAATAATTTGTATGAAACGCGATCTTTATTCAACTAACAATAGAGTAGGTAGTAGTTCTTATAATCTATATATATAAAAGAGAACTATCCTCACTCACTCACTGACACACTCATCACGAAATCTCAGAAACTACAGGACCTAGACGTTTGAAATTTCGCAAAAGTATTCATTGTAGGGTGTAGGCGCTCACTAAGAAACGGTTTTTGGAAATTCAACCCTTAAGAGGGTGAAAAGGGGTAAAAATGTTTGTATGAAAAATCGTATTCCTTGAACTTAGAAACTTGAAACCTGGGACATGTATTGTTCCATACAATCAATGAAGATTGGTGTCATTGAAAATTTAAAATAGGCCTCGAGGGGGTTGCAATGGGGTGGTAAAGTTTGTATAGGAAAATCTTAACGCGTGGTGTGATTTTCTTGAAACTTCGTCAGAACACTTTGAATATTAAATAATAAAAGACCGCATACCAGGTTTTTGAAAAAAATACATTAATGGAGGGTAATCTATACATATAAAATCCTTTGGCCTGAATGACTGACGGATCAACGCACAGCCTAAGCCGCTGAACGTAGTGACCTGAAACTTAGAGGGCGTGTTCTTTGTATGACGTAGGCATCCAATAAGAAAGGATTTTCCGAGATTCTACCGCTAAAGGGGTGAAAAACGTGGGCAAAGTTTGTAAGGACCAACGTGATTCTTTGGTCCAATCTACGTCAAATTTTGCATAAACATTCTTTAACAAAATTTATGAAAGACTTGTTTCGTATATTATTGAAATTTATCGCATAACGGGGTTAAAAAGGGGTAGAAAGTTATTTTAGGGGTGATTTGCATCGAAGTTGATATCAATACTCCTTAGTGACACATGTTATGCCATTTTATTTTGACACTGTCGTGTTTGAAAACTCATTCCAAATTTATTCAAAAAACGTTGTTCTCATATAAAGGCTCCTACACACAGGTGCATAGGTACGTTATTGTCGGCGATAATATCAGACAACATAACAGAATATTTCGCAATATCGCATGCGCAAATATTGAAAATGTTTAAGTTTTTCTGATCGAGAGTATAGTGCCCCGATTCATGAAATTCTGACATTTGCCTGTAGTTTCACGGATATGAGAGGGGTTGTTGTACATTTGCCACAAAGTAAATTCGTCACATTTTTGAAACTCCATACATTGAAAGTAAATTCGTCACATGCATTAAAAAAAGATGTTTAGGTGAATAAAGTGATCGGTCACAATTATGTCAATATTTGCGTCTGCTGAAGGGCTTCAAAGTGCAATTTGAATTTCCAAAATCGTGTGGTAACTTTTTGAGATTTTCCAAAATTTGACAAAATTCAACAATTTTCTGGATCGAGAATTTCCCAATTACTTTTTTTGAGCTCGCTATTCAAGAAACGGAAAAAATTATATCTCGAGATTGAATTAAACTACAGCTTTAGCCATCTTAGGAGGCAGACGGACAAAAACTGTATTCTGTATGAAGGGTCTTTACGCGCAAAGTTACTCTGCGCTCCTTTCACTTTTTCAGTACTTTATAGTCAAATTTTATCGTGTGCTTTATTTCTAAATTACATTTTCAATGCCTTTGATAGTTGTGTGTAGTGTAAGATCTGTAGAATTTTAGTACATTATGTATTACGACGGTTAAAAAGTTACATACTGCTGCGATAATGCAATTATGTGCAAGGAATTGGGACGCATTATCGCAATAACGCATGCGATATCATCGCCGATAATAACACACCTGTGTGGGGGAGCCTTAAAAGCTTGGTGCAATGCGATACTCTTTAAAATTGGAATGTCAAATAAAAAATAATACTTAAACAGCGAATAAATCGGATTAGAATTCGAAATTTCAATGTCATTCATTTGTTCTTGGATATTTGAATACCACGGGGATAGCAAGTTTTTTTTTTACATAAAGAACTTTTTCACAGAGACTATAACGAAAATAAATAAACACCTAAAGCGCTGAACCATGGGTGGGACCTTGGAGATGGACTTGCTGCTTTTTGTAGCGAAAATGAAACTTAAAGAGGGTGATGTATGTGATGAAAGTTTGCATGGGTAACCAATCATATTCAAGAGTTAGGCATATAAAAATTCATCATACCTATACCGGCTGTTAACTTGTTGACGGGTTGCCAACGGAAACAGGAACGAAAAAAGGAGTGAGAGCAGGAACGGGAACAGGTACATACATATTACTACATTACGGGGTAGGTAATGTAGTAATATGTAGGTACTTTTTATTCCATTCATATTTAGGGTTCCTTGTCAAATTACCGGGCTAGGGAAACATTTCACATGAAATGATATACGTACATAAAGAGTATAAACGCAAACGAAGTTGCGAGCGGGTCAGCTAGTACATACATATCCTAGTAGTAACCATTCCCCATAACAAAATATTCCGTCGTAGGTCATTCGTGTTTGGAACATGCGCGACGATACCTGAGAATTCATTATGGGGAAGACGAAACATTGTCGAATTTCGGTTGGGTTTTTGTGAAACTTGTCAGAGAAGGTTAGTGGACTTTGTAAATATTTTGTCTTTTGAATATCTTGCAATGGATTTCCGCTAAGTCACGGCCGAGACAATCAACTATAAGCCTCATCATCATCATCCACAGTCCGACTTCACCCACTGCTAGGTGCAGGCCTGGCTTTGTTTGTGCCAATCCCCATGGTTCAAAGCTCGTCTCATCCAGTTTTGGCTCACGATGGATGCAATGTCGTCCGCCCATATTGCTGCTGCACGACCGATGTTCCTATTAGCCTCATGCACACCTCATGTGCCTGTAATTTTACCGACAGCCACACTCTTCAAAACAAAATACAATAATGCTGATTCATGTAAGAAATAGACAAGGTGATGTACTTCCCCCGATGAGCCCTTTTCGTAGAGCTCTACCTATAGTACTAGCAATAATTGTTGGTTGAAAACTCGTACTAAGTAGAAGTAAATAAATCACATAATAACAGATAAAAAAATAAATTTTCGTGATGTTGTTTTTGTTTTGCATACATTAGTCGTAAAGAAAAACTGCCACTTCAAAGACTTCCTAGACGTGCTGACTTTATCGCTGTATTTTCCCCAGATTCCCCAGATAATAATTATTTTGTAGGTAAACAGAACCCAAGGTACCTTAGGAATATCTAGTTAGTTAGTGGGCGACCTTTGTGGCGCAGTGGGCGAAGGCCCGTCTGAGACGCAGAAGGTTGCGGGTTTGATTCCCGCTGCGGTACAAATATTTGCATGTTCTGCCGATATTTGTCTCGGGTCTGCGTGTTTTCTATGTATGATATGTTTCTATGTATGTATTTACAAAAAAAAGTATTTTGCTACATACATCTATCATGTGGTTCCCATAACAAAAGCTCTGCTTAGTTTGGGGCTACATGATGCTGTGTGGTAACGTCCAGCATTACTTATAATTTATTTATTATTGAGTGATGATGAATCAAAATATAATAATCGGATGAACAAAAATAGTTTCGTAAGCAGTCAGAATACGTAAATCATTATCATCATTAAATTTTTGAAGTCCATTGATGAACATAGGCCTCCCCCAAGTATTACCATGAAGAACGGTTTTGAGCACTCTCCAGCCACCGATTACCTGCAATCTTGACGATGTCAGCCGTCTATCTATAGGAGGTCTCCCCACACTTTGTCTTCTAGATCTCGGTCGCCATTCAAGAATCTTAATCCCCCAGCGGTTATCGGTTCTACGGGCTATGGGCATATGGCCTGCCCATCACCTACCCTGGTTCTCTTACGGATTTCTTCATCATTGCGAATTCTATCGTGTAGAGAGGCTTAAATAGTAGCATATAATTAAAAATGGTCAAATTTATATAAAACAATCGGCGCATCTAATTTAAAATAAAATGCAGTGTTGAAGTTCTCCGAACTCCCCGGTTCCTTGGTACTACTTTACCTACAAGTAACGGCCGGTTCCTATAATATACAGTTACTGATGACGCCTCGTTTTCCCATGAAAAAATGTCAAATTTTCAACGCCTCGTTGTTAATTTTTGACAGTTTTTCAAGGGAAAACGAAGCGTTATCGGTAACGGTATGTTATAGGAATCGGCCATAAGAGAGCTACGGCCGGCGGCCGGTTGACTGTGTCATCATAACTCATAACACTGTCTCCCCTGCAGGCCACGCCGATGGGCGGCAGCATTAGCGAGAAGCTTACCTTACGATGCCCAACCCACATGCCCAGCGTGGGGATTTAGGGTACCCTCTTCATATTAGCAGAGTCCTATGTCGAGCGAAAAATAATTGACGTTGCTTGCGCGTAGGTAAGCGCTTAAAAAAAGTGACGCATTCGTCTTCTCTTTATGTTTCCTGAAGCACGAAGTTTCATCCAAACTTTATATTTCCTGCAAACAATACGCCTTATGAAAATTAATTATGCAAAACCGCTTTACTGCGGGCGTAAAATAAGCAATTGTTATTGCTTAACACCACACCTTAAATAAAAACTAGGTAAATAGTGCTGAGTCATTCAAATAGTTTACAAGCACTGTCCCGGCTTCATTTGTTGACTATAGACGTAAGTGTGAGGCCAAGATTGATTCGGCATATTCGCAATAATAAGGCACAGGTTTTTGTTCAAAGCGAGGACTCCTAGTAGGTAAGTAGTTCCATGTTACTATAAATACCCAGGTCCCTTATTCCCTATGACACAAAAGATTCCTTACCGATAACGCGTGACGTCATGGCTTCAAACACAGACGCGTTTCCAGAACAGGGTGCCTAGTGCGAGTTTTTTACCAGCTCGATCGCGTTTGCGTTTACGCAAATATATATGGAATCGAGGTAGCGCCATCTAGTGAAAAACGCATGGCACTGACTCCTTTCCATACAAATTTCCGTAAACGCAAACGCGATCGAGCTTGTAAAAAAACTCGCACTAGGCACCCAGGGCATGGCGCATGGCGTCACGTAAAGTTTGACATGGGCATAGATAATACGATTACACGCAGATATCGTAACGAGGCGCGTTACGTTTGCATTTGTTAATAGAGATGAGGGCCCTGTTAAACTAATCAATAATAAGTTGTCCCCAATAAAGTAGGCGTGTTAGTCAAATTATGAAGTAAAGTGTTCCCTAATGACTCCAAAAAGTTTACGTATTAAACGACTCGTTATCGCGGTTACACCATTTTCATTAGGCTAATAAGGCGGCATAGGTCATTCTAAAACATTCGACAAGACCTATTCTGTGTTGGGTTCGAAAGCTTTTATTAAAGCTTACGAGGCATTTTTTAATCTGAGTCAGTTTAATCCGTAATAGTTTTCGATGCTCCATCCGAAACCATTAGAATAAAATCAAATCCCCCATAAACTAACGATTCCAATTGGAAAATCAAATGCTTTAATATCCTTGGCTCCGGGTCTCTAATCTGCTGATTTCCTTTGATTTTCTGTTACATCTATCGACATAGCAACATTTCGTGTTTCATCATCATGATGTTTTCAGGTTTTCAAAACAAGCCTCCTTCCTCAAATGCCATTGCAAACGGTTTTAACGCTTATTCCATCCAGATCTTTTCCGCTTCGGAAACAATACTATCCATCCGCCTGGCTATTGGTCAGTCAAGCCCTCTTTTGTAATCCTCTTGTACACCACATTGTCAGCAAATTTGTAAATGAAATGTAAAAATTACAAAAGCAATATTGATAGATTTTGTTGTTAGGTAGAAGTAACTTAACCCGGCGAGCGTAAAGTTGGGTAAAATTTACCCGAGGTAATTTTGATTTCTCTATTATTTCTATTTCTCACGGTAAAATGTGCTGTGCGTTTCAATAGCTGCACAGGGGGAGCTATAGAAGCGTTGCGTAAGACAAGTCCGTCAACCGACGCTTGGCGAGGAAGTAAGACGGTGTCAAAGTGTTCGGCAGATGAGTTATACCCGCTTAGCGCTCGGCGTTACTATCTTTCACAGGTATTATTTCGGTTCTTTTCCTTAGTTAAAAGTATGACTATTTATAATATATAAGAACTATGGCTGTTCATTTAGTTATAAACAAAACTCTAAGGAATGTTTAATTTTATTTAGTTTTTTTATGAAAAAAGGACTATGCCTAGTGGTAAAATTTGCATGAAAAAGGTTTATTATAACAAAAATAGGTAAAACTACTAAATATATTAGTTTTCTTTCTAAATAATCGTAACTAATACTTAAAAGGATGTTCAAATAAATATAATTTTCATTTAAAGTTGGTAATAAATTATAAACCACAAAAATATTTAATGTAACAATTCGGGTGAAAATAACCCCTTACGCACGGTGTTACAAATTTGAACGTTACGCTCACCGGGTTAAGGAAGGAGGCCAAGAGGTGGATTTACTTGGGTTGGGCAGCATTTAGAAAACTACGTCGTGTTTTCTCGTCACCCATACTGCAGTGTCTAAAAAAAAAGTTTTTATCCAGTGCGTCCTACCCATGCCCAGCCCTGTCATGGCTGTCGGAGTCGAAACGTGGACCGACTACGGCTAGTCCACCAGTTCAAAATCGCTTAGTGTGCCATGCTTGGAGGGAACTGGCCATGCTTCAAGGTTCTCTGAAAGATAGAATCCGCTACGTAATTATCCAATAGAGTACTAAAGTTGACGACATAGTTTAGAGAATTAGCAAGGTGAAGTGTCAGTGGCCTGGCCATATCTGCCCAAGAACCAACAACAACGACTGTTTAACGATTTCTTGAGTGGATACCACGGCTCGGCAAAGTGTAGGCCGCCCTTCGGTCAGATGGAGTGACGACTGCGAAAAGCTGGCAGGCTGCTGGTTGAAGCTGAATGCGTCGAGCTGAGGAGAGGGTGCAATGGCGCTCATTGAGGATGCCTTTGTCCAGCAGTGGCCTGATATAGGCCTGATAAGCTGGTTATTCTGTGCTATAGGGCTGTATGATATTGTTAGAAAATATCCAGAATTATCCAGAAACGCTCGCTGCATAGGTAACAACTTTATATAAATCACATTTGAAAATCAAATACATCACCTATGCAAACGTTTACCAAAGGGGTATCGGACTTTTAATCACTCCAAATACATTAAAGCTCTCACAAATTAAAATAGGAATCATTCGACCGACCATTACTCGCTAACCCGCTGTCCGAGCGTCTCGTCTCGCAAAACGTGAATTAAAACCAATAATAATGATAATTAATACGATAATAATAATACAATTTATCTATTTCGTCAACGGACAACCATGCAGTGTTAATAACAGTGTAGATGTAACAGACGTTATGTCCTTCCGCGACGGAACTAGATTCAAAGACGGGGTATCCTACCCGCCCGAGTATTTATTCTCGAAAAATATCAGCGGTGAAGTTAGAACATTTGGTTGCTTGTGCGAAGTGAAGAAATGCTTCAGAAAATGCTGTCCGATCGGCAGTGTTTTTCAAATGAAGACGAAGAAGTGTGTGCAAGAAGCAGAAAAAGATCTGTTAATGGTTAATGGGATTGATCTGTATTTCTTCAACTCATTTAAGAAGAATGTTGGTCTTGTTTCTTCTTACTTCGCGGTGATGGTTGGTTTTCCTGGAGCGCCGGGAAGTTATTATCTGGAGATGGCAAAGTGGTACGTGCAAGAGGTAAGTTTTTTGTTCTTAAATAGTTTTTGCCAGTTCTTTAGTTGCCGGTTCAATTAGTTTGGAGGTCAACTCAGGCAGATCAGGCCGAATCAAGTTAACATACACTATGATTTATCAAGTAGTGATCTGGGACAGTTCTTGAGAACCTAATTTGCTATCTAGGGATTTTGAAAATGGTCTGGGGAGATCTATCTAGGTACTTAACTAATGCTTATCAAGTATACAAACTACGCACATTATAATCGTGACTTTTGAATAAAGTCTGAATTAACATATTTACTGCGAAGTGCGATCGTAGACACTATAATCAGGCATCAAGAATAGTTTTGAACAGCCATCAATATTATCATTTATGTATCTGTACTCTGTAATAAGGTACGTTCACGCAGCTACAAAACCTGTTTGCTAACCACGGGCCACGTCACCCTCAACAACAACAACTATACACCAGCCATTCCACTGGTGGACATGGGCCTCCTCTATTAAGCAGGGGTGAACATAATCCCCACGCTGGGTTGGGGATCGCAGGGCACAGCTACTCGCAGATTGCTGCTCGTCGGGGGTCAAAGAATTTTGCTGGTTAGGTTTCACTACGCTGTGCCGCAATCAGCTGGCCGCCAGAGCCCCTCTTGTTACTTTCACACTACTCTTACAACACCGTCGTTTGTATCTAGATTATCCATCTTTAAATTAAATGCAAGCTTCACTCAAACCAACAAACTAACAGAACAAGTCCTTGAAAAGGTTTGCAAAAACATGCAACAGGATTAACAATAATATCAGCAGGATGCGACTGAGGCCGGATGATAATGACCGGTCACTATTTGACCTTCGACGCACTAGAATTTAATTATATGATGGTTCTATGATCGATCTTCCTAAATTCCCCTATAGCATATATTAATATATTATTTGATATAAATAATTCAAATAAATGCGGAAGTTAGTCTGATTCTATAGATGTTTTTACCCCTTGACGTAAAATTATGGACCTACTTCTACTAAAAAGATGCAGATGGATCTTGTAACTTACCGTCGGTCAGTTCACACGCGTGGTACCTACCTAGGTAAAAAGTAGTGTAAATATTTCACTCGAATCACACTTTTATTTTAAATGCGAAATTTTGCATGTGTGTGAGTAGGTTTGCGGGTGGATTTCATAAACTTTCGCTTAAATAATACTATTAGGGAAAAACAACACACATGCGATGCAATATGTTGTTTTTCCCGGTACCACGCGAGCGGAGCCTAGGGCGAATGAAAAAATCTTGGGGGGAGACCTTTGCTACATAAGAGTTTCTCAGAAGTAACAATGGTAAAAAAGTCGTAAGGTGACGTTCCAAACTAAGGCGAAGAAGTAAGGGGGCAAAAAACACATGCTTTAATGTTTATCGTTCCAAACTAGTGAAACCCTAAGGTGCGACTATGTCCGCCCGCTGATAGTTTTGTTTCACTTTATTTAAGTAACAATTTTCAGAATTCCTCAATGCCAAATTGCCATTGCCTTTCACCCCGATTCCCAGATTTATTTGAGAAGCAATAAATCCGCGGAGTTTTTTCCTTGTTTATTCAAAGTGACCTTCAAAACCAATGCATGATACATTCTAATTAGCATATTAGTATGTCATTGCATCAGATAATAGACAAATAAAAATAACTATAATATATTTTATTACAAAAAAATCCTAAATAATAATAAAAAAACTATTCAAAAACAATTAAGTATTGAAAAACAAAAACTGCAAAACTTAAAACTAAAAAATAATTGCTTATTTTTTGTTCATACAACTACCTTTTTACTACTCAATTTATCCCGTACAATGAGTGCTTCCCCGTTCAACCCAAAATTTCTCTACCCAGTATTATTTTTCCCCGTTCAACCCAAAATGTCTCTACCCTGTATTATTTTTCCCCTTTCAACCCAAAACATATGCTCAATTCTACCCAATTTAAAAATTCTAATCACAGTGTAAATTCTAAACAGCACTTACACCGTAATATTTAACAAAAAAAATAACTTGATGCAATTATTTCTCACAGTAACATAAAATATGGAGATAATAATATTTTATGCTAATGTTTATGCATTTACCACGTAGGAAGATCTAGATACTTACATGCCCTCCGCGCGCTGCGCCGCCCACGCAATACGTAGCCTGCCTTAACGTGACTTGCCTGACAGTTGACACCGACTCCAAAAATAACAGTTAGGTATCTAGATCTATCTAGGTGGTAATTGCATAGATTGTACGGAATAAATTGAGTAGAAAAAAGGTTAATTGTTAGTTATACTCGTATGAACAAAAAAAATAAGAAATTATTTTTTAGTTTTTAGTCTTGCAGTTTTTTTTTCAATAAATGTTTATGAAGTTGGTTTGTTTTACTGACGGTTACTGAAATATAATTATAATTTGAGCCCATAAAATTGTCACGATTTTCTCACCCTTAGAGTAGGTATTTTTTCTTCAAATATTTGTGGGACCAAACAAAAAGTATACCCTCTTCCAAATCGTTTCATAAATGACGGAGCTATGAGGTAACAAACATAAAAAAATAGAGAGATATTTTTTTTCGAGTTTTCATCCCCTATTTTCGCATCGGGTTGGTATTTTACTTCAAATTTAAAAAATACTAAACGAGAAGTATACTCTTTAAATTGAAAAATGAATGATGGAGTTTGGAGGTAACAAACATAAAAAAAAATTCATTGTTTTCTCACCCTTAGTAGTATTTTTACTTCAAAGTTATGCGAGACCAATGGGAAGGTAACCTACGAAAAAATAATTTCCAAATCGGTTCACGAATGACGAAGTTGAGAGTTATTAAACCTAAAAAAATACAACCGAATTGAGAACCTCCAATTTTTTTTGAATTCGGCTTAAAATAGGCGTTACCTTGCGGAAATCCATTGCAAGATATTCAAAACACATATATTTAGGTTTTGAATATGTTGCAATGGATTTCCGTACAAAGTCTGCTAACATTCTCTGACTAGTTTCACAAAAACCCAACAGAAATTCAACTATGTTTCGCCTTCCCCTTATGGCATCCTCAGGAAATCTTCTTGTTCTTGAACCGTCAGTTCTTGTCATACATTTATATAGATAACAATATTGATAATAGATTTAAGCGCTCTTTTAGACAAAGACTTACAGGATGATCACAATAACCTCTTATTTAAATCCAACTCAGTTTTGGTAGGATTATTAAAAAAACTTTTTTTTTATAAAGTCTATCCTCCCTACATGGGATCTTTTTAATTAGCATTATTGCTATAGCAATCCCCTCCTTATGGTGGCAAGTCATAAATAAGCTTATGTGACTCATTTTTACTTAGTCATCTAAGCTTAGTTAAGGCGACTATACATGTCAAACCTCCCACTCGCTCGCACTATTCAACATTTTTGAAGATATAAAATCACTGACTATAGTTATTAGGGCTTGCAAATATTCGAATATTTTCATATTCGAATTTTTTTCGGGTACTATTCGAATTATTCGAATATTATTCGAATAATAGGAAAAACACTATGTTCTTATTAAAATCACATCTTATTTTGTTATTTTAAGTGTTATTTTCATGAAAAAGTTTAAAATATCAACTTATTTTATCCTTAAAAGCGTTATTTCCATGAACTAATTTAAAATAACAAATTAAAAAATAATACAAAAAGTTGTGTCGCCGTAACGAGACATTGGCGATTTACACGCACAATTAACCACAAATTTAAATATTCTTCTTCGTATGAGCTAGTGGCCAACTCTAGTGTCGGAGATTTTAGGCCACCCGAAGCCTTCAGACATGGGTTAATGACTGAAACATCTTAACGTGCCTTCCAAATTCCGAAGCATGGAAGCATCAAATCTAAATGTCACTAAACAGTCATCCATCCAAGTAATGACCGCGCTGAGAGTTGCTTAACCAAGGTGATCTCTTAAGTAGACCGAAGTAAACCACGCCAAGGACGGACGGACGCACAAAGCAGCACCATAAGGGTTCGCTTGACCGGCTCGGTAATGTCACCCTAAACAGTCTTAAAAATCTATTTTAACAAAATCATGAAAATAAACATTCAAGACAGAGACGAATGGACAGAACAGTCTCGTCAACTACGCGATACTTCTGAGTGTATCCGAACCGTGTTCCGTCGGTCGGATCATTCGTCATGTTGTTTACCCGAACAACGACGTAAACTTGTATTGTCTTGTATGGATATATCGCGCAAACTCATTAGTGGCATTTCATCCACATCTGAGTTCCGATTTCGGTGTTATTAATTTTAATCGAATATTCGAATATTTAAATATCAGTATTCGAATATTCGAACTAAAATAATATTCGAATGATTCGAATATTCGAATACAAGCCATAATAGTTATGCAAAAAAGCAAACCTTCGCATAATAGAGAATAACAATACAAAGGTTCAGCAACAATATAATTTTGATTCTATCACGTTGTCTTACCAAAAAACTTGCACCAAATTTTTTTGGTAGGAAAACGTGTTGGGTTCAACATGATATTCTTGCTGAACCTTTGTATTATTATTTTTTAGGCCGTGAATGTTTTCTATTTTGCACTACATTCAGTGATTTTATATCTTCAAAACTGTTGAATAGTGCGAGCGAGAGGGAGGTTTGACATGTATCGTCATCTTAAGACTGACTTAGTACTTTATGCTTTTATGTATGTTACGCGGTTTACAGGTTATTTATAAAGAGATACTGGCTTCTGCCCGCGGCTTCGCTCGCGTTGAAGTATGTATAAGTACACACACACAAACTTCCAAAAAAAAAAACTTTCGCATCGTAATATTAGTGTGATAGTGTGATTTGGTTGAGTTATGTTAAGTAACAATGATAATTAAAGAGGAAAGTTCTATCGGATTTGTATGATTATGCTATTAATGTAGGTGATTTAGTAGGTACGTAGATTGTAAGTATAATTAGAATTAAATATACATATGAAAGTAATAAATAATATAATATAGTTATATATAATATATATATATACATATTATATAATAATTTAATTACCTACATACATTACGTCAAACTCAAGGACCTTGACCAGCTTGCGTTTCACAAGCCTAATACAAAACTGATAGCAATCTAACCGCAGCTTTGCTCGTTGTTTTTAACATTTTGTGTGTGGTAGTTATTTTGTACCTACACCTAGAGTTAACTTATATTTTCTACTATTTCATTACTACCAATCTATCTCCATACTACGCAAAGGTTAACTAGAATAAAATGCTATTTAGCATTGAGTTTGGCTGTTTGCCAGTTCGAGGGATAGGTAACTTATGGTTTACCTGATTTTTATACCTATTCAAAATTTTCCACCACCAGTATAAAAGATAGCATAAGTATCCTTTATGGAGGTAGTGTAGAACATGTATACAATATCAGCTAAATCAAATCATTAACTCTACTAAGGCTTATTTCAGTCTACAGGAGTTTATGACTGATTAATTGTGGCACGTACCTTCCGATTAATACCATATATTATTGTTTGAATTGTGTTATTATATATTATTTTTTTATTGTATTTTTGTTTGAGTAGGACATTTGTATGTCTTTATGGTGAAACATGGCTGATATTTTAATGTTTAAAACCTTTGTAGTTTTGAACAAATAAATAATTTGTACGTGTACTTACTGCAAAAGTGTTAACAAAAATAGAAACAGAAAGAATATAATACATATAAATGACAAGAACACAGGGACAGAACGATCTCACAACGAGAAGATTCAAACTAAGGAGGTAGTAAAATAGACACAAAAGATCGACATGAAAAAATCTGCAGATCTTACACTACGCGCAACTATCAAAGGCATTGAAAATTTAATTTAGACAAATAGCACACCATAAAATTTTACTTCATCGTATTGACGCTATGTGAACGGAGTGCCGACTGGCCTCGCGCTTAAAGGCCCTTCTAACGCCTACAGTTTCTGTCCGTCCGCCTCCTAAGATGGCTCAAATTGTATTTCAATTCAATCTCTGCTTAGTTTGGGGCTACATGATGCTGTGTGATTACGTCCCGCATATACTTATAATCCCGAGAAACCGTTTTTTACCGTTTTTATGAAAAGCAAGCACAAAAAAAAGTTATTAGGAAATTCTCGATCCAAGTCAGCGAAAAATTTTGAAATTTTTACTATTTAAGGAAAATTAATATCTTGTCCACTTCACTTACAACGAAGTTAAGGTAAAGATGTAACATATAATAATTTATTGTTGCACCTTCTTGTAGAGTTCATTAACAACTTCTGTTGACACATTGAGGTGCCCAACTGTAGGACCAACCTACTTAAGTTTGCCCCCATGTCACTCGCTATCTATCTACTCAATATCTTGTCCGCGAACAGTGTGGATATTTTTAACAATAACCTGCCGAGACTCCTACAAATAGCACAGGTAGTCATTGAAACTAAATCTTTAGATTGATTACTGCCTAGTAACTACATATCTTAATGTATTATTTTATATTATATACCAATCTAATTACATATACCATCGCTTTAGGGTTAAAAAAAAAACCTGTTATGATGTTATGTTGTTTCTAAATAAATAAATAAAAAAAAAATAAAAAAAAAAACATTGTACGAAAGAGGCTAGCCACCCCCCACTGCCCCCACGCAGGTTCTTCTATGGTGGGACTAGAAGAGAACTAGATGAAGTCTTAAAATTCACTATGTTCTGAACATCAACTCATACATATGATCTCTACTTTCTTATCTCCATATATCATTTGCTTAAAAGGGATACATACTTTATCTCAATGCGATTGCTGCGACTTCGTACCAGGGCATTTCAATGAAACTGCATAGAATTTTGTTCGAGTGCCCTGGTACGATTAACTTTTTGAGCTCATTTGAAGTCGCATTGATATATGTATGCATCCCTTTCTAACTGATGATCTTCGTCATAAGAAAGTAGAGATCAGCCGTATGAGTTGATGTTCAGAGCATGAATGAATTTGACGGGTTCTTCTATGCTTTAGTCATAGTTCTTTGGGTGGGACTTTTGTGATAATGATAAAGCCGGCTTTTGACTATGGTATGTAGGTAATGTATATTACATCTTCATCCTCATCATCATTATCATCATTATCATCATCGGCCTATAGCAGTCCACTGCTGGACATAGGCCTCCCCTAATGAGCGCCATTGCGCCCTGTCCTGAGCTCGACGCATCTAACTTCTACCAGTAGCCTTTCGCAGATCGTCACTCCAACTGGCCGGCGTCCTACACTACGTTTGCCAAGCCGCGGTCTCCACTCAACAAAAACTCGTTTACCCCAACGGTTATTGGTTCTTCGATATTATATCTTGACTATTTAATACACGTGATCATTTAACACTTTTGCACACGAACGTCACCATCCAAACTCAGGGCGAGACAGGGGGAGGAGCGGTGTCCGCAGACGTGTCTCGTACAAAATGTATGAAAAGCGATAAAATATTATATCTCAAGATGTAATTTAAATATTCCATAGTCAAAAGCCGGCATAAGTGATTCAGATTGAGATTATTTATAATTTCTTGTATATAATTATGTATATACTATAATAAAATAAAGTCCATAATTTTTTTAATGTAATTAAATAGTTAGCCCGATAGCTCGTACCGTGGTTTAAACTCTATGAAGTATATTGAGCATCCATATATAACCTTTAAATTATCGCATACCAACTTACAATTATCTTGAGTGATAATTGCAAATTACAATAGTTAGTTATCCATAACGATGGTAGGTTATTCACTTTCCTACTTTAACATATTTAATGCTTGCTATTTATAAACCTGGTCAGCATAGTTGAGATTTAGGCTTTCTCAAAACACCTTGAAATAAATAAAAAACAATCCAAACACAAACAATAAGTGCTATCAGATTTTATGATTATAATATAAATAAAAGTCGTATTTGACAGGCACCGCGTAACCGCCTCGGGACGATCGTGGTTTCACTCGTGTGGTACCCGTATTAAAAGCCTAGTTTAAATAATCCTATGTCATAAACTATGTAGCATATAATTAGGTATATGTTCCATCCAAATCAATTCGGCCGTTACGGAGTTGAACAAACATACTCGCGCACACCCAAGCTTATTAGCTCGGTCCCCAATGACGTTAGTTTTAAGAATTACAACAACTTACATAATTCCTAGGAAATAACATAATTCATATTTATGATCGGGTTTCAATCCCTGACTTCTCGTCGCCTAACGTGCAATCAAAATGTTATGATCCCACTGGTAAATCATTTTAGAAAAACATCAAAATAAATTTAAGTGGTTTCGATTCAGGTCGACCGTGATTCACTTCGCCAAAAATATCTAACAATAAATAATCGTAAATTCCAACAATAATTGGGACGTAATACAGTATTTTTAGACGTGCTTATAAAATTTCCATCATCGATTAAATAAAATTAAAACATAACTAGTTGGCTCGCTCGCTACTTTGTTTGCGTAGTCTTTTTCTCTCTCCAGAGATTTTACTAAATTAAAATAGCATATAAAGGCATAAATTTGCTAAGCCTAGGTCAAGCCTATTCCATCTAACAGTTAGTGAGTTAATTTACAGGCAAGTAGTACTTTTACTAGGCGCTGTATAAATCTCTAGAATAGATGCGAAGGCCTATGTTTTAGTTAACTTACCAATAACCACAACATCAGCACCAGTCTCTATAAGTCCATTGCTGGACATAGGCCTCCCCTGCACTATGTGTGGGGTTATACCGTTAATCCCTACGCTAGACATGCGGGTTGGGGATCGCAGGGAACAGATTCTCGCATGCCAACGTTGCTGCCCGTTGGTGGCTACGGAATTTAGCTGTGCCGATGTTAGGCTGCGCTATGCCGCAATCAGCCCGGCCGCCAGAGCCCCGTTTGTTAGTTCGCAAGGTGCACCACGGACAGGCGAAATTGGCTTGGGTTCCGAAGATGGAGGTTGGACACCCTATACCTTAACTTACCAATCAGGGTTATTGGTGTAGCTTATTAGGTACTTTATTATTCAGAAATTTCAAAATCCTATCAGTAGTTTCAAAGATAGCTAGAAAGATACCAACACATTTGCAAACTTGCAAACTTTACCTCTTTATAGTTTTAAGTAATATTAATGTAGGTCGAAACCAGTTTTACCTGGTAGGTATTGGTAGATACGTCGTCTGTCTGCAGAGTTGATCAACCTGTATGAAGGAAAAAACTCAGTCACGGATAAAAAAACCTATTTTACGTGACTATTATAACGATATTCCTGGTTTTTATATTCGTTGTACTACATGAGTTCAGTTTAAAGTAGTCTTCCATAGTGAATACTATTTATCTCATAATTGCTTCTTACAGTTTATAAGGCGCTCAAAGATGCCTCTTTATAAACGGTTTTATTTAGGTTGACCTAATGTTAGTTTTTTGGGTCAAATTTATTTCCAATACCACCCTGAAAGGCTTTGCAATATAAACCCCCCTAAACCTAATTACGTCCCCTTATTAATGAGTGAAAGTGAACAAATACTTAGGTACTTCTTATATAACGTTCCTTCCGTCTCCGTTAGGTTTGGTCAACTCTGGTGTCAGAGTTTTAAGGCCTCCAACGACTGAAGAAGTTGGGACCAACATCTTGACGTGTCTTCCGAAGCATGGAAGCCCTCAGATCTAAATGCGACTAAACGGTCACCCGTCCAAGTAGTGACCGGGCGGAGTGTTGCTTACACAAAGTAATCGTCGCCACGAGTTTAGTTTTGTTTTTCTTTATGGATACCTTAATAAAAAAAACGTGATACAATTCACATTCCGGCTTAGCAGGATACTCTTACTGTTTGTAAATTGAGTAAGGCATGGGATTTACCTGTTTAAATTTTACCGGAAATATTGCATCAATTTTATCAGATAAGATTATGCACCTTCAAGAATTTTAAAGTTGGCTCATCGATCACAAACTTATATCAGTAATCCTTTAAAAAACAAAATGATTAAGTATTTAAAGATTTAAATGTTTTTCTAGCAAAAGGCTAACTAGTAACCAGGGTCATCGATTCAATTCGATCATTCAAACAATTTTTTTTTACCAAGATTTAACTTATTAAGAACACTTATAATAAAATATGAAAATTTTGTGTTTGTGTGCAAGTGTGTTTGTTACCATTCAATTCCGTAACGTCTGGACGGATCGGGATGTACTTACAAAATAGGCTACTTTGTATCCCGGTGCTTATCAAGCGAGTGGAGCCGCGAACGAAAGCTAGTAAGCGAGCTATGATTGTTAATAAATTATAATTTCAAAATTAACTTATTTTAATAAGTTAATTATGTAATTGATTTTATCCAAAATTAGTTGGTATTCCTTCAAATAAATAACATCACAAGAGAATAAAGAGGTCATGTAAAATTTAATTAAATAATAAGTAATTAACAAAATTGTAGAGGAGTCCACCTCGTTAGCGTACCCCAAAACCATGTCATCACCATTCAAGAATACAAAAATAGTATCTACGATTTAATATTGCGTGTAGCGGAATTCCCTCGGCGACTCATCAGGACAGACAGCTTTCAAACCAGTAAACCAGTCGTGTTGTGGCCAGCGCCGACGCCGGTTCATCTCACAGCACCTTAGACCTTCAAAAGTTTTATCGACAAACAATAACGAGACTTCTTTTCACTGAGTTAAACGGCACTATAACCGGTACAGACAAAGAATTTACAAAAGGATATAATGCATCACATAACAACAATATAAGTGAAGATTCTCTAAGTGATAAGACTGATTGTGATAATGATATCAAAAGTGATTATAATACTAGTGATCCTAACACGAACGCAATCACAGCTATGTAATATAGATGAAGCAGTAGATATTAGTAAAGGAACACACCTCCACAATGTTATCTACCACCAAGGCATTAGATACGAACACGGAGAATACTTTGTTGACGAACATGGAAGAGAAATGGGGTGTATTTGTCTTAAAAAACAGTGTATCAGCAAGTGTTGTCCGTTTGGACAGGGATACGTAAAGAAGAATAAAACCTGTGAAGATCTTGATAGCGTTTTTGATCCTCCTGTGTGGGACAAGTATAGACTGCTAGATGTTAAAGCTAACGACACCTTTCATTTTACTTTCGGGAAGAAGAATTGTACGCTTCCTGAGATGAGGCTTCTAATTGGGAAAGCTACAAACAAGTACCATGTGCGGACGGTAAGGGTCTAATTAATCTAAGCATTCGCCCGTGGTTTCGCTCGCGTGGTAACCGGATTAAAAATTTCACGTCCATTTATGATATTTTGCCAACAGCTGACGGGAAACAGCGTCGGCTGTGGCTCTAGCTGTCCCCTGCGATCCCCAACCCACATACCTATCGTGAGGGTAATGGGCTTTTCCCCTTTTTAATGGGGGAGGTCTTTACCCAGCAGTGGGATGGCGATGTTGTTTTTACATTGCCTTTATGATAGTTGGATCCTTAGTTTCATATGTTTTTGTGGAGGCGAAGTAGATTAGAATGTAAGTGACGCTGATCGAAACACAAGCATTTACGTACTTATGTTTGTTTTAGACTGATAGATGTGGCTACGGTACTTTGAAATATGAGATTATTATTAACCATTCAAATCAAAAACATTGAAGTAGATACCATTTTTAGGAATCACTCTTTTTGATTCTATTTTATTGTTAAGTGTTGGCAGGTGTAGGATAATGATGAATGTGACTCGACCAAGTTAATAAGTGTTGAAACCGGAAGCAAGTCTTCCAGTTGAGCTGTAATTATTGTTTGTCGTGATACTACAACCTTATTTACAACGTTCTTGTTAGTTGTAGCTAACGATGCGCGCTCAGTTTTTACGTGGGTTTAGTAGACAATCGGAAACCTGCTTCCAACTAAATACCAAAGAATGAATGCCATATTTTTGTAAATATTACACTGATTCAAGATAAAAGAAAGAACCGGTTTGATGGATATGTTTATGATTGTTAGACCCTGATAGTAAGATAGTAAGTATATTTTCGGAGTACTTTAAAGCAGTTCGGTATTAATTTTAGAAGCAATAAACAGACGTGAAATATTTATTCAATAAGGATTATTTTGTGTACCTACATAAGTTACTCAAAATTAACTTCTCGCTGTGTCTTGTGTGTATGCTTTATCTTATCACAAATGAGAATGAGACGTAATAGTTTTCAATGTAGTTTTTAATTTTCTATTGTGTCTGTGGAACCGCAACAGATATGGGATTAAAATTAAACTGGAAAAGTTTTTATGGGTATTGCATGCCCAAGAAGGTACATTTATGTAGGAGTGTACCTACAGTACCTACGATATAGGAAACAAATTAGACATAATTAAGTTTGGGCGTAAGCAGTTTATAATGAGCTTTTGAATAATGTAAATATTCTGCCAAAAACCTGTTTAAATGCCACAATACCTACCTAGTTATTTACATACGTAGTGCGTGACCTATTGTTCATTGGCATTATAACCAAGTTCTTCCTTTCCCTCACACTTTCACATCCTGAAGCACAGATAACTACCATCATGAAATATTTATTAAATACTCCTTAATTTTCTTCTTCTTCTTCGTGTAAATGAAACATAGACATTTTTGTAAATCAAGGTGACCGTTCGCTTAGACGCTTACGCTCCCCCAGAGTATAGCCAAATCTATGGCATCTTCAGTAGCTGCGCAGAAGTCGTTAGTTTTTGCTAGTAAAAATAAAATAAAAACTACAGAATGGTCCCCTTATAAGGTACCAGCTTTTTAGTTGGAGGCTTCGGCTGGCCAAAAACTCCTATATCGAATCTCGTCACATACACGCATACACACACACACACACACACACACACACACACACACACACACACACACACACACACACACACACACACACACACACACACACACACACACACACACACACACACACACACACACTCACACACACACACACAAACTTTCTTTTTGTTAGTTAGCAGGGTGCACCTCGTGCAGATGAGGTTGGTTTGGGTTCCGAAGATGGGGGTTCGAACCCTTTACACCCTATTTTTGGGTCGGATTGTAGGTACTGGTCGATTTGACCGCTTTTGCTGAGCCTAAAAGAGGGACAACAATCAGTTGTGATATGCTTGTACCTGGCTACCATAATATGCTATAAGAAAAGTTAATTGGATCTTTCATTATAGATAATTTTCTTTGACGTATTGTCATACCTAAATGACGTTAGGTTTGACCTAATTATCTGCAATTAACAAATTTATTACAGAGTTTTCTAAGAATTCGCTTACATCACCAATTAGTGCTCTAAAGTGTACTCTTTTGTCTATTGATCCTGATTCATCAGGCTTGATTTTGGTACGTAACATGCAATAAAACGAGTGCAAGAGGCGAAAAGCCGGCTGAGACGCAAGAAGTTGGCGGATTCGATTCTCACTGTGGGTCAAATATTTTTAATTGTATGATACCCGAATTACCATGGCCCACCTCATGTAAAGTGGTAACCATTACAATAACATAGTATTGCTTTCGATGCAACGCCCTGCCTCAATCATCTTGAGGCATTAAGGTGCTAAGCCTCATCATGTAATTTAGGTCTGGATGTTGTTGTAACAGGTTCTATTACTAAGACTAGCGAAAAAGGGTTTGTATCGTCAGGGTATTTGTATTTGAGGTTTGGGTACATCTAGGTACTTAATACAGTACTATCGTTTTCATGAATCCTACATAGGTACTGATATATAATAGATAGAATATTTCTAGCTTTCACCCGTGACTTGCCCCGCATGGTACCCGGATCAAAAGTAATACATTTCAACTTCAAGTTTCATCCCAATCGGTACAGCCATTACGGAGTTGAGTGGGCACAAACATACTCACAAACACAAAAACTTTCGCATTTTATAAAATTATATATTACTGTCATGGAAATATAAAATATTTGTTCCTCGCCAAAATCTCTGAATCGGTTGAGCTAGAATAGTACACGCGAGCGAAGCAGCGGGCGAAAGCTTAGTCATAAAAAAAAAATTGTGTTACAAACTTTCGCCAACAGTACCCTTACCGACGTATGCTATATTATACCGTAACCGATAACGCTTCGTTTTCCTTTGAAAAACTATCAAAAATTAACAACGAGGCGTCGAAAATTTGACAGTTTTTTAAGGGAAAAGGAAGCGTCATCGGTAACGGTATATTATAGGAACCGGCCGTTAAAGAGCATGATATTATTGATAATAATAACACTATACATTAATAGATAATAGTTCTATAGAATGTGTGCCAATATCAGGCATGAACCGCATTTACATTATTCTAAAGCAGTTACACGACAATAGTAGATTACAGAACAAAGTGTAACAAATAGTAACAAAACCAAGTATATGGAATAAAATATAGAAAAATACGATTCGCTACCACGTTTATTGAGTACTGGTAAGGAGTGGAACTTGCTTCCCGTGTCTGTTTTCCCGGCCCAATACAATCTCAGAATCTTCAAATCCAGAGAGAATCGGTTCCTTCTAGGCAAGCGTGCTCCATCTTAGACCACATATTCACCTGGTTCAGATGTCACTGGTCGAGCGCTTGACTATATTTTATAAAAAAAAAATGCGGGTCGAGGTCTAAAACTACATTTTGTGCAAAAATATGTATATGCAGCTCAATTGGTTCAATGGCGTGAAGAAATGACAAAAATTTCACATTTCACAAACTTTTGCCTTTGATAGTAGGATGCATTTACCTACTTATGGAAGGACATTTCACCCGAGGCACAGACTATGAAAGGTACCGGGTACCAACTCGTTCAACCGTATATTGGAGGTCATCGTTGTACGAATATTTTTCCGGGTCTGTACTTAGTGGTACCTACAATTGATGATTCATGCATGACTCATATTTAAGAAAAAATATCGAACTTGTAAAGTAACATGTGAGTAAATATAAAACTTTAAAACCGACTTCAAATACCTACTTATCTGAACACATACTTATTTACTAACATACATACCTACACTATAATCTCAGAAATAGAGATATTTCCTGTGGCCATCTGTGCTTTCGGATAGCAAATGCACTACGAGTTAATAAAACATACCCACATTATAAGTGTGCCTATAATATTAAAGAGTTTTCTAGATTGCTTCAAAATCCTATCCATTTGGTCTTGATCTGATGATATTGGCACACCATAAGAAGTTAGCAATCTAAAAAATATTTCCCAAATCGACCCAGCCGTCTTTAGGGAATCGGGCATACATAAAAAATCCGAAGAATTGAAAACTTTTTTGAAGTCGGTTAATAAGATAGTCACTATGTACCACATTATATGTTTTATTTTGTTTTACGAGAATTTCATTATGTTAACTGTACCTGCCGACCTACCTAAAACTAGAACATTGACTGGGGAAATAAAACTTTATTTTTGGATTTAAAATAGCTACGGATTCATTGGGCACATATTCAAATTTTAAATTTACAGTATTGATTGGAATTACCCGTCAAATTTACTACCTACTCAATTTACAATCAACTAAATCACCAATTATTTATGCCTTCGTCGGAGGTACTAAGTTGGTATAATTGATTCAATCAATCAAACAACAATGAGGATACTATTTCAACATTCATTGTTGATAAGGAAATAGATACTCTACGCATTAGAACAATAGGTACCCACAGATAAACGATGTCCACAGTGCGCAAGAACAGCAACTAGACCAATATTATTAGGTATTGTTAGTACTTACAAACAAGAACGCCGCAAAATCAAATTTACCGTACCACCTGGATGGTTGTTTGTCCTCAACTGTACGTTTTTCACCTCCTTCCACGTACGTGCAAGTTGTGGAACGAACTCCCTACTGCGGTTTTCCCTCAGAACTGCGTTAAGGGGACTTAAAAAGGCGGGTATGTATACCTTAAGGGCCGGCAGCGAATTTTTTATCGCCTTTGCATTCCAGGCCATGGGCGGCGGAGACCACTTTCCATCAGGTGACCCGCCTGGACGTAGGACGTCTGCCAACCTTGCCAAAAAAAGAGAATAATAGGGAAAGAACAATAAAGTATCAGAAGTCATATGTTCAGCTATTGCTCGCTCAGTCCGCAGATCTTAGGATAATAATATAAGGGGTAGTCAGAAGCAAGTATAGAAAATACATTAAATAAATAAATAAATAAATAAATAATCCTGGACGTTATCACACAGCATCATGTAGCCCCAAACTAAGCAGAGCTTGTATTATGGGAACCACATGATTGATATACTACATAGATACATTTTTTTTTTGTAAATACATACATATCATACATAGAAAACACCCAGACCCGAGACAAATATCTGCAGAACATGCAAACATTTGTCCCGCAGCGGGAATCGAACCCGCAACCTTCTGTGTCACAGGCGGACCTTCGCCCACTGCGCCACAGAGGTCGTCAACATTCGGTCTATGCTCACATATTCCACAAAACAGTTGCTAGCCCATCGCTACTTTTTAGATCAATCAGTTTCATTACAGTTTTATATCATACTAGCTTTTGCCCGCGACTCTGCTCGCGTTAAAAGTATTTTTTTCTATCCCTCTAATACTGTTTTAGATATAAAAATTACCTACCCTTTGTCCTTTTCTGTACCCTTGACTATGTATGCATTTCATGAAAATGTCAATTTATAATAAATAGCGTAACGAAAACACAAACATACTTTTGTATTTTTTGACTCTCTTCTTGGTGTTAGGATATAGATACAAAGAACATAGAAATTGTAGTATAAAGTAGATAGATAGTCGAGAAACTATCCATCTAAATAATAACTAATTATTATAAATGCAAAAGTGAGTATGTTTGTTTGTAAAGCTTTTACGCATTGACTACTCAACCGATCACCATGAAATTTCGGATACACGTTGCTAGAAGTACAGAAAAAGATATAGGGTACCTATCATCCAGAAAAAAGTGCCCAGGGAGTGGAAAATTAAATAACAAGAGAAAAAGGAAGCTAGTGGAAGCTAAGTCCATAAAACCGGAAGTTTATTTGACACCCTTTTATGTGTTACTTTCAAAAATATGAAAATCAAAATTTAAAACCAGCTTTTGTCTTGTCCAGGATGGGCAGCTTTTCATTGAGCTCCCCAACGTCATCCCGCCATGGACACTCCGAGGCCCAGACAAGTACTGCCTTGACACCTTCGTGATTGAGGACCCTGTCTCCGGAGCCAAGTCTACCCACCTGGATGCCCTCATCTGTTTCGCTGACAAACAGGATAAACCTCACTATATCATTAGTAGTACATGTAAGTCCCTGCTTAAAATCATGGCACAGAAGTCCTGTAGTGACTTTAAAGTAAATGGATATGCTGGACATAATCATACAATTTCATTTGCCGGAAACTATCTCCACACAGCCATATACTAGTTACGTTAATATATTTTACATCTCTCATGTTCAGTAAGTAGGTTCTTATTACTTCCAATTGGGGCTTGTAGGTGACTAATTAGGGCTCTAGGGTAATAATGTAGCTAGAAAAGCCCTAGGGCGGTAAGTAATTTAATAAAAAACCACTTCTTTCTTTCAAAAAGTTCGCATACATCTAACCATCATACTGGCAATGGACATCATGCATTCAGCCCAATGACCAAAGAGGTCGCTTTGCTATTCAGCCTTGTCTTCGTGTGAGTCTAATAGTCATCAATTTTAAATATCGAACGGCGAAGCTCAGATTCGTTCTTGAAAAAAAATGTTATAATCTTGTAATGCCGGTTTTTTTTTTACTTACCTCACAATCGAGATGTAAAGCAGAATAGTTAGCTCGGGTGTAAGCACCAATTGCACCCTCGAACTATAGGCGCCCTCGCTGCGCTCGTGCGCCTAAATATCTCGGGCTGCAATTGATGCCTTACAGCCCTTGGCTACTAATCTACTATTTGTAATACATAGCTGTACACATTATAAATAGACAACACCAGTCCCGAGACAAATATTTGCAGATCATACAAACATTGGTCTTGCGGCGGGAATCTAAACCCACTGCGCCACAGAGGTCATCAAAGTGATTGAGAGACTAACCTTTCTATAAAAAGTAAAGCACCATTCAGTCATGTAGTTCCCATAAAATTTGGGGATATGATTATTGTGAAAATTTCCTTTAGGCGGACTAATGATAGCAGTAGGTATTGGTTAAGCATAGTAGGTTGCTGCTGTCCATCTTCTTCTGTCAGCCCTATTGTGCAATGACACAATTGCTATTGTTTAACTGAGGAACTTCGGAGGAGGTTTTAGGAGGTCACCCTTCGAGAAAACTTTATTTTTGTGTAAGGTCATACTTATAGGTATAATATTTACTTATATTGTGAACTATGATTTTTGTTCAATCACAGACAAGTACCTACTATACCTTCCTATAATTATAGGTAATTATAATTACTAAGATTGTGAACTATGATTTTTATTCAGAAGCGTAAAATTAATGAATGAAAAAACCTTATATAATGGTAGGGTATGACTTTAATTGTCTTTTTTATGAAACGTACAATGTGAAGTAAACATGTTAACATTGCAAAGGACAAGTAAAGTGCGCTTTTTTTGTTCATCTTTTGTGTGATTTTATCCAAATACTAGCTGACCCGGCGAACTTCGTACCGCCTTAGCGTAGCAATTTTCTTAATATTTTTTTCCGTAAGAACCTTCTCCTAATAATAACAAATACAACAAAAAAAGAATTAGTGAAATCGGTCCAGCCATTCACGTGTGATGCCGTGACCAAGGAAAACGGGTTTCGTTTTAATATATATATAGATGAGTTTACGTAGTTTGCTCTGTGAATTCACACTAAATGCCTTGGCAATTGGAAATTCCTGTAATGCAACTAATAAGCCCCTTACTTATGAACGCTACTCAACGTTAGCCAATGCTCAAAGTTAGTCCTGTCACTGTTTGTCATTATCCAACAGTAAGAGATAGCAATAGTCTAAGCATCGTTTATCTTATGAAAGATGTTCATATGTAAGGCCAGTAGTGTTTATTTACCCGTTTCCTTTTTAGAAATAGAATTAACACTAAGTTAGATTTTTTTCAAGAAAGTCATCTTTATACCTACATATAAATAAATAAATAAATAATGCTGGACTATCAAACAACACTTAAAAGTATATAGATAAAATAGTATCTACCTAGTCTTCTTGCTAGCAAGAAGAATTTTTCAAATATTCTAATCTTTGTTAATTTTCTACTTACTACTTTTTCTTACACTACTTTAATATTTTAAAGCAGTTTACGACGAAAATTCATTACATAAAATAATGTAGGCTGATTAACTTGAATTATTTGCCATAAAGTTTAAGTAGGTAATAATACTTAGATACTAATTTATCTATTATACGTAGGTATAAATATGACTTTCTTGAAAAAAATCTAACTTAATGCTAATTTTATTTATAAAAAGAAACGGGTAAGTAAACACTAAGCGGTTGCATTACAGGAATTTCCAATTTAATATATAAAGTAGGTAAAAGAAGGAATGTAAGGAATTTTCTTTCTAAACTACTTCAAAGTCTGAGTACAGAATGGAAAAATGATTGTTTAGTTTGACCAGATTTTGATACTCAAATAATATTCTAGCCTTAGAGCTACCTACCTACTTATTATTTGCTACAAAAGTATGTGACCTCAATGAATAGAGTAACATAATTCATAATTCCGGGTTACATTCAGTTGAAAATTGCATGAAAAGTTGTAATTTCCATGCCGTTGCCATAAAATTATCTTTCTGAAGGCGTGAATTATATATCTTTATATTATATAATTATATATTAATATCAATGATTCTTGTCTAGACGGTTAGGTAACGCCAATAGCATACCAATATACCTAGGTACCTACACTACAGGTTATTGACAGTATTCTCAAAACTACATTCAGTCACCGCTATCTGACATATTTGTTATTTCTAAACACACAGTTTGGTGTATCAAAGTTAATCGTATACGAGACCTTGCAGCGAACTATCATCCAAAATTGGTGTGTTGCTTTGGTGAGTTGATGGCATGAAATTATATGGTTAGAAACTCGTAGATTGTGTAAAACATAATTATGATAAAATATCTACGAGTCTAATATTTGCGCACACTGATTCGAAAATGTTATCAAATATTGGTGCGCGAATTAGCTTTCTAAAAATTATCTGAAACCATACCTATTTCGAACGCCAAAAAGTTCAACTCTAAAACTGGTACGATGATAAAATCTACTTTGAGGCAATGGGTATAGTTTTTCATTTCGAGTTATTACCATGAGGGCCCGAAGCTGATACAAATCGACATTCTAATTTGAAGTGGGGGGAAAAAAGTTCTGCACCACACGTCCCGCATTGGGGTGTATTCTCGACACAAATCGATCATCAAATCGACATTCAGACAATAAAGATTTACTATTTTTATTTCTATCAATATTATTGTCATACCCAGTACTGGAAAAGCGGCGTACTCTTTTTTTTTGTAAACAGAAGTTTCAGTAAAGTCCTAAGCAAACGTGTATTAACAAAATATGTAGATAGGTTTTGTGACTATCACTATTTCACTCATAAAGCTAACGTGAATTAACTCGTTCGTCGTAAAAACGGGAATTTTCGAGTAAAAATATTGAGAGCACCGACACAGTTTCGACTCTTTTAGAGAGCCTTTTAGCCTTCATCGAGGTGAGTGGACGCCACTCTCTTTTTCCACGTCCCGTCTAGCACTCAATGCTGAAAAATTCCTGTTTTTAATAGGAATTCTATCACTATAAAACGTGTTAATTTGTACCGAACGCCGTGCTCTGTTAAACTAGTTGGTTAATTATAATTTCCTTGTCCAGGTATGCTGATCTCTTGCGTGTTCATCCTTGCCACGGTCGCAGTGTACGGCTGGCTGCCAGAGCTACGCAACCTCCATGGAAGGGTGCTGATGGTCTACCTCCTTTGCCTCTTCGTGGGATTCCTATCTCTGTCCTTCATGCAGATAATGCTGCATTTAAATAACATCTATCCTCTGACTTGCATTAGCTTGAGTAAGTACCTACTTTACATTTTTTTCACATACGATCAAATTATTCCAAAATAAGCCGAACTTATAGTTGTAATACAAATGAGGTGCGAAAGGTTTCAACCTCCATCTTTGAAAACCATGCCTACCACACTTGCCTGTAATGCACCATGCTGTACAACAAACGGGATTCTGGCTGTAGTTTGACTGTGGCATAGGCGCAACCTAAAATCGGAAAAGGGGAATATCGCTAGGCATGCGGGTTGGGGATCGTAGATCTCATTACAGATTATCGCCCCATCGATGATGCTGCCCGTCGGTGGCCAGGGGATTTAGCTGTGCATTAGCAACTCTCTCTACGAGTCAAATTTGTGTATGATGTAGAATGTAGACATACAAAACCCACAATTTACCTACAAATACTTAGGAACATAGGTAAGTAAAGCATGACATGATTGGAAACTTCGAGAGGAGTACGTATCTTAATGTTCGCGAGACATTCCGCTACTTTATTATGACTTACCTAATAATTTATTCTATTCTTAATAACTTTTGCATAAAACGCAATTTTTTGCATGTCGGACTTTATATTTGAAATGAGATAAATACAGATTACCTACTTATTATTGTTAGTTGTTGGTATGTACCTTCGTGGTATTTACGTGTATAGCGCTCGTTGAATAATTCATTAAGATGTTGTGGTTTTGCTACAAAGAACATCATTCTATTGGGTTTTTTAGTCTAAGTTTCCTTTTTTTTATTAAAAACATACTTAATTAAGAATTTAAACAAAAATTCATTAAAAATTCATCAATAAAAAAGTTCTCACTTCGGTGAATTTCAAAATACACTTTTTTGTGGTAGGAAGTTAGATGAATGATCATAAGGTTTTTATGTCACAGGGATTTTTATACTTATAGAAAAAAATAACAAATAAACTAATAAATGTATGGTATTTTGTGGTATCATGTTTCTGTAATTGAAAGGATATCAAAGCATTGACTTGCTCGTAACTCTGAATGAATTAGGTACTAAATAATATAGGTACATACATCATTATATTGCATAATGTACATTAGTGTAGTCATACTTACTATAGTAACAGTATTAAGACCTACTTTCATATTATAGGCTGTGCTATAATTATCCTTGGTCTAAGAAAGAATAGACGAAATTATTATTTAGATAAAGACATACCAAGAAATAGCTAGGTACTCAATAAATGATCATCACTATCACTACATAAAATACAAAACAGATTTCATGCGTTTTTTTTCATCTACAAAACAAAAACTAAAAAATGACAAATGACGAAAACGGTGAAACTACTTTTATCTGCGAGTCATAACAGTAATTATCCATACCCGACCTGCGGGTAAGATGGGGCTGCGGTCGGGTAAGATGGGGTATGCCTGGTGGCAAGATGGGGTACCCATGGATAATTACTGTTATGACTCGCAGATAAAAGTAGCTTCACCGTTTTCGTCCTCCACTCCACCATAGCTCCAATGAGGCCACCTGCCACATAATCACGCGATCATAAATTGGAAATAACCCCTGTTTCCAGTGCTGAAGTCACATTTATCTAGATCTGCACTAACTTTTTTAACCGTTTTTGTACATAATATATTTTTATCACTTCCTTCTTCTTCTAACAGTACACCGCATCAAGACAAACTAGTTATTAATGTTGTTATATTTTATTGAAGCCTTTGGCTTCAACATTTTGGTACATAGGTATTTAGGTATCTAAATCCTAATCCTAAAGTGAGTTTATTTGTTTGTTACGCTTTGGGGTACAGAAAAGGACAAAAGGAAGAAAAGGATAACTTTCATACATATATTCAGGCTTTTCGAATTGTAGTTTTTTGAAATAACGGCTTGTAAAGTAACGCTTTAATTTTACTCAAAAATGTATAAATACAATTAATATATTTAAAAAAACATATATTTATATTTATAGAACGGTCCATTTATTGATAAAGTCCTTGACATAATGATGATGATCTGCAACACACAACACAAATACATGCTTAAAGTTTTTGGAGAAAAACTGATGGTTGGTGAAAACACCTGAAAAAAATAGAAATCAGCCTGTATATACGGGCCTTAGAGCCTTAGATTAGAAAATCTTCTTTTGCAATACATTATTAGCATAGCAATATATTTCCAACATAGACAATGAATGACCAAGCAGTGACAACCGGTTTCGCAATAATACCAATTAGAAAACAATAATATCTGAGTAAATTATTGTTTCTTCTCTGTAATGTAATGTAGGTATGCGTGTTCTGAATAAGAATTAGAGCTGTTTGTAATCTTCTACGAGTTGGCTTGTAAAGAGAGTTTTTGCAAAAGCGATCAAACACGATGCAACGGATAATTGGCTTCAATGGAAAAGAAATAAAATTATATCAATTTTAACCAAATTTAGCGCAGAAAGTGTATAAAAGCAAGTAGGTTTCTAGGACATATTATTAAGTATTAATAAGTAGCTCTAAATACCATTATAAGAAATACAAACCCACTTATGACACAGCGTTAACTTAAGTATGATTTTGGATGTATGTATTTCTGTTACGCTTTCACTACAAAACGATTGAACCGATTGGGTAGAAATTTAATCTAAACCAAAATTGTCAAAGTTCTATTTTTAGTCAGTTTTTGCTTTATATATCTAACGTGACAATAATCTTTATTCTTCGATCAACTATACAACTTTATTACTGGGACTCAAGGCACCGGTTAAAACTTCTAAACCAGGAAGAAAATAGGATACATTTTATCTGCGTAGTGAAGCCGCGGGTTGAAGCGAATTTTTTTGCATGAGTTAAAGTGTTGGATGATCAGTAGCGAGATAGGCCGATAGAATAGTACGAGTTACGTATCGTCAGGCGTTAAAGATATTTTTCTATTCCTCCGAAACAGCTCTATTTTTCTTGATGACCAACCCCCATCCTCGGAACGCAAGTCAACCTCACCTACACGTGGTGCACCCTCCTAACTAACAAACGGCATTCTTGCTGCCGGCTGATTGCGGAACAGCGCAGCCTGACACCGGAACAGCTAAATCCTTTGACCACTGACGGGCAGTAGCGTTGGCGGTGCGAATAGTTGTGCTCTGCCATCCCCAACCCGCATGCCCAGCGTGGGTGTTATGGGTATATCCCCCTTTATTAGGGCAGGCCTATGTCCCGCAGTGGACAGATATATGCTGGTGTTGATATTTTCGGTACCCCTGACAACATCATCATCATCATCGGCCTATAGTAGTGCTGGACATAGGCCTCCGCTAATGCGCGCCATTGCGATCTGTCCTGAGCTCGACCCCTGACAACGTATACGTGAAATTTCATGATAATCCGTTGAGTATTAAAGGCGTGAAAGCGTAACAAACCAACAACTAAACAAGTTCTATTTATATATTAGTTAAGATTGACCATGTGTCGCAGTCAGTCAGAGTAATATTATGCTATTTTTATCGTAGAATGTGTTATATATTCTCGTTTCCACCCACAATGTCTGTCTGTTGATAAAATAATATTTGTATTTATTGTTGTTCTGTACAATACTTACGTAGTAGGTACCACTTACCTTCAGGTTGATACGCGAGACAATGTCATTACATTAGTGACGACGACAAATAATGATCAGCGACGATGAAAACCAATTTGGTTGTCCAAACCAATGAAAAGCCATTTCGTCATTGTTTATCACTGGTCGCCGTCATCACTACGTGTATGTCAATGTCAAAGTCCCACGTATCAACTTATATTTAACAAAATTGAAATACCTAGGTGGATTAGTAATTTATTATTACCTAGCATATATAAAATTATATTAGCAGCCACAAATGGTATTCGAAAACCAAAAAGGACACCTGTTCACAAGTCAGTGGCCACGATTATCTTGTTTAATTTCTAAAATTAGACCGTGGACTTTTCCAATAATCATAAACCTCTTAAAAACAAAACAAAAAAACGAATTGAATGAATATAAAGTTGAATCTGGTTTTTCCATTAGGTATATACATACTTTTTTAGTCTTTATTACTTAGATGGTAAAGTACAAATCAAAACATATTTAAGTATAAATAAGTTCCTATCTAGAAACTGACCACAGAGTAGATATTATCAGCATAAATATGAAACAGGTTCTATAATTGTAACGTTAAGGCCTTTAATTGGTCACACCAATCATTATAAATTAAAAACACATTTTCAACAAAATTAGGTAAAAAGTATTTGAAAACGGAATGTCAATCTCCTTATAAGCTGTACCATAGCTACAAGGCTACCAACAACTCGACATATTACTATATATTTTAAAAGTGTTCAAACCACGTCAATAGGGATAAATAATTTTCATAATAATCAAATTTTCCAGTTCTTCTATATCTAAAAAATAGTCGCGTGTAAAACAAATGAACATACCTATTTTCCTCGGTGGAAAAATAATATCTTTGACTGAACAAATTTTTGTGTTTTTTTTTGTTAATAAAATGCTATTTACTTTTAAGATCCTAACGGAAAGTAAAAAGACAAAATGTAACTGTCACACCGCTGTCATACATCTCTAACCTAGAACGCTTTTTGTAAAACCATTTGAATGTACGTGTGGAAAATTAAATCCAAAAGACGAAATACTACTTTTACATTTTTTTTATTATTTACTACAGATCCTAAGAGAAGATACCTAAACAGAATAAATGCAAACGTTTATTATGTAGAATCCCTAAAATTCATGCTACCGTTTATTTGGTTATTCTCTCTTGGTATTTTAAGAGGTTATGTTGTCCATCAATTAATGATCGAGTTCGCTATAAAAAATATCATTTTTTAAGGAGATTGCAGAAAGAAATAAAAAATTAAGTACCTACCCCTGTTATAAGTGGTAAACTATGCAGTCACCTAAACAGGTTCAGAACAGGACACGGTCATTGTCATGTCTCTGAACAGAAATAGAGTTGGATAGACTCCGCACTTGGCAAATGTGGCGAACCAAACCAGACCATGCAACACATCTTCGTGCGCTGCCCCATTCACTCATATCAAGGACCTTGGCATGTCATTATGGATCTCCCATCTGAGGCAATCACTTGGCTTCAGAACCTTCTAGATTTAATTTAGTTTGTACTTAATTTGTCATAATTAATTTTTATTTTTAGTTTAACGCCTACCGAATCGGTACTAGTTTAATCATATTATTTACTAGATACGCGGCTTCCATTAGCTACCCTAATAAAAGTAGCATATCAATAACATTTCTGGTTTTAAACTACATTTGAGCTTTTCGTGAACAATACCAAAATACCAGAGACCGATACTGGGAAAAGAAATCGTTTGCGATTCTAGATAAGCGCACGCTTAATTTCATTTTAAAAATCGCAACGATGATAATTGGTAGCGCGCTTAACCTTACATGCAAACAAACACATTTAAAATAATAACTGTGGATTGGCCTCGGCCCAAATAGAAAGCAGTAGGAAGAAGATATTTAGGTTATTTATTTTTGTCTGTAGGTTACAAAAAAATAGGTCCATAATCACGCTGGACATGCTTGTTGAGGATCGCAGGGCACGGCTTCCCGCATCACCGACGTTGCTGACCGTCCGGCCGGGTATTAAGCCAAGTATTATGCCAGTGATAGGCTGCTGTATACCACAATCAGCCGGCAACCAGCCATTGTTCCGTTTTTAGCTAGAAGGGTGCACCACGAGCAGGTGAGGTTGGCTTGGGTTCCAAGGAACACGGTGTGTTTTTAGTCGGTAGGCCGCCGGGCTAGCGAGAGCTAGTCGCAGGCTGAGAGCCCGACAGACCCCTCCAACTCTCACCGAGTTTGAGAATATGCGTAAGGCATTTTCACACCGACAAAAAAAAAGGGTTCCACAGATCGAGATTGGAACACTTGGTACCCTTATTTATAATAAGTACTATATAATGTATTGGCTTTAGCTAAATTATAAAACAGTGGGTAGTAGGTTAGGTATTTATTTTTGTGTTTGTTTGTTTCAGGTATTATAATCTATTTCTCGTTGGAGTCAGCGTTCTTCTGGCTCAATGTGATGTGTTTTGACATCTGGTGGACATTTAGGTAAGCAAAATAGCTAGAAGCTTTTAGAAATAGTTTTCTGCACTGAAAATTTATTTCACGAATCTTGTTTTTGTACTTGAAAACAACTTTCGTGAACGTATCAGTGTCGTAAAATCAACAGTCATGCTGTGGATTGTGATTGAGCCATCCATCAGCATCGAATCTTATTTATATTTAAAAAAGTTGTCTCGAAAAATCAAGATTATTTGCCTTACTTATGAACATCTTTCAAAAGATAAACGATGTTCAGACTATTGCTATCTCTTACCGTTGCATAATGACAAACAGTGACAGGGCAAACTTTGAGTATTGATTAACTTTAAGTAGCGTTCATAAGTAAGGGGGTTAGATCTTGATAAAATCAAAAATCTACAGATTTCATACTATGCGCAACTACCAAAATCATTGGAAATGTAATTTGGAATCAAGCACACGATAAACTTTGAAAAGTTTAATCACACTAATAATATTATAAATGCGAAAGTTTGTGAGTATGTATGGATGGATGAATGTTTGTTACTCTTTCACGCGAAAACTACTGAACTGATTTGGATGAAACTTAGAACATACATAGTTTATGACCTGGATTAACACATAGGCTACTTTTTATACGGGTACCACGCGAGCGAAACCGCGCGCGGAAGCTAGTTAGACAATAAAGCAGACTGACTTCGCGCGTAAGAGATTAATGCCTACAGATTTTGTCCGCCCGCCTCTTAAGATGGCTCAAACTGTAGTATAATTCAATCCCAAGATACCATTTTTTTCAGTTTCTTGCAAAGCGAGCTCAAAATTTTGAAAAATCTCCAATTTTTATCGATCGCTTCGAAGCGCAATTTGAAGCCACACATTTTGACATATGGTCCATCCGCGTACCTCTCATAGATCATAACTACAGGCAAATGTCACAATTTCATCAATCGGGGCACTATACTCGATCAGGAACACAAACATTTTCAATGTTTTAACAACCAATCTATGTATACTTACGCACGCACTTTCGCCACACTGGTTTCGCATCGCGCTTACACGGTGAAACTACTTTTATGCCAATAGTTTACCCTTAGATTACGGTTTAACGAATATTGCGCGGTACGAAAGTAAATCAATATCATGATTAAATAATAAATTAGACTTTTAGGTATGATGTATCTAAACAAATATATGAAAGTGTGATAGGGGCATGTTTACAAACCTAAAAGCTTTAAATTTAGTGCAACAAGTATTTATATTAATTATTATCATCATCATCAACAACAACATCAACAACCTGTACCTACCGTACTGGAAACACGTTCACGTCAATCACCGCGATACCACAGCGATACGCTCGTGGTTGGCCGTCCATTAATCACGTGATGTTTTTTTAGCATTGTTTAACCCCCCCATCCCCTTGGTGATACGTGGTGAGGTTTAAAACTAAAACCCCCACCCACAAATCAAGTGTATTTTTAGTACCTTAAAATAAATAATATTATATCTTTTATTACAAGTATGAAGTATTATCTAATTTTATTCGGTGTAATTAATATATATTTTTTCGGTTTAGAAATCGCGTGTTTGACGAAAAAATAAATACACTTGATATTTTACTACACCCCTTGTGATGTTTCGTGATTTTTGCAAGACCCCCTCCCCCCCCTTTCGTGCCTCACATGATTAATGGACGGCCCCATAATGACTCACTTATATGTAGGTAGTTTAAGTACTAATAGGTAGATAGGTATTCAAAATACTTACTTAATTTGTCTTATACTATGCCTAATTGTTTATTCCGCTAAACAAATTACGCATCTAAATAAATGAATTATTACCGTTTCTCACAATCGGGTTGCGTGTGGGTTGGGTAACGCAGTTTAATAAATTCAACATAATTTTAACCAAGCCCTCGTAAATATAATTAAACGGTAGGCCTAGTTCTTTTACATTTCATACAAATTAAATATGAAATTGTCCTTTAGGGATATAAGGTTTAGTGACCTTAAAAGGGCCGTTATTTAGGGTAAGGCATACCGACCGACCCACTCTGGAAAACTTCGTTTTAGTGTGATAAATTGTGTATAATTATATTTATATATAATATCAATCCAGGTCACAAACTATTCCCAGTTTCATCCAGATCCGTTTAGCCGTTACGGAGTTGAGTGGGAACGAACATACTATCTCGCTAAAACGAAGTTGGGAAGTAGGAAAACTTCGTTTTAGTGTGTTGTATGTTTACTGTCCAGGTGGACAGAAAACGTGTCCAGGTGAACAGAAAACAAAAGAAGCATTTTTTTTGCATGCCTAGAAATTGTAAAATTTCCGTTCATATAAGTACACATTACACATGCACACGTACCGACAAACTTTTGCATTTACAAATATTAGTGTGATATATCCAAGGAGGGCTTGTTCTACACAAATGTTATGTTGCGGTTAGTTTAGTTTATCGTACTCGTAGGTCTAATAATATTTAATAAATATTATAGCTATTAGGTACATATCTTTTGTAATGGATTTACCACAAAAATCTTTAGCTACCTAAAGAAGGAAAAACAGGTCAAGAGTATTATAGTCACAGAGCTTATATTTCGTCATTCCATGATCATCCCAGAGGCATAGTCATACTTCATTGCAAAATGATTTTGTTATAAGTAATTAATAAGTACCACCCGAGACGTATGTAATAAAATGGAATAAAGCTAAACTAGGTACTGTTCAAAGGACCTTCTTTTTACTAAACTCTTATTAATGATGATAAGCACAGCACGGTAACTCCCGTTTGTTCTGTAAGACTGTTTCAGAATTTACAATTCGACAAAATGTGTTAAATTTTTCAATCTTATACCATTCCAGTGGCAAACGTGGTCTCTCCGAGCGGCTGTCGTCGACAAGAGCCCGTTTCCTTGCTTACTGCGTGTACGCATTCGGCATCCCCACTATTCTGACGACTCTTATCATCACGCTGGAGTTTTCTGGACTGCCTCCTCACCCCCTTATGCCTATGTTGCGGTATAATGGCTGCTTTTTTTACGGTAACGCCTTTTTCTATTCTCTAAGCGTACGAGGTAGGATATTATGCAATCCTACTTGTAAAGGTTTGCTATCACCACACTTGACAGGTAGGCGTTTTTTTACTTTAATCCAGATTTTCTTAGAAAAAATTTGGATTTATTTTATAGATATCCAGCCAATTCCTGAATATGTAGGACATTTACGACAAAGTGCAGACAAAGCAATTTTCATTTGTAATATTATAGTTTGGGTTGTATGTGTGTGGGAGTCCTAGACTCTTGAAAATGGGTTGGAAAAATGAAGGTACATCCACAATGAAGAGAAAAATCAAATGCAGCTTTAATTTATGTAAAATTAATAATTTTATTTATGTATGTTGCTGTGCTGAGTTTCGGTTTGAAGGGTGTGGGTGACAAGAGGCTTATCATCTTCATGCCTCCAGTTGATGGATGCAGAGAGTTGCATCGTAGAGCACGTTCCAAAAAAACGTGATCTACAATGCAATGCTTTGTAACAGGTACCATAAAAATGTACTTTTAGATGCAACATTGGTCCGAGTCGCTGTAAAGTTGAATCACTCGACGAACATATTGGCATCTTTTAGCAAGCGCTTTCTAGCTTGACAAAGTACTAAAGTGTACACATTTTAGTGCACGTATCTGAACGTACATTTGAGCAAGCAAGATTTGAGCAAGTTACCTAGATTAAATTAAAAGTAGTAGTTAGTTTAATTAATGTCCTTCCCTATTTTTTAAAAGATCTCTTTATTTTCAGGAACTAGCAAGCTGATCTACCTGTACAGTCCGATGCTACTCGTCTGTCTGTCCAACACGGTGTTTTTCGTGCTGACCGCGCTGAAAATCAACCAGATCAAGAAACAGACCTCTGTCCTCAAATCTAAGGAGAACAGCACTCATGACCAGCATAGGAACGATAAACAAAGGTAAGATAAGCAAGTTTAGTTGGTTAACAAGTAAGTTTTAACAAGTTAAATTATGCAGTCCAACGAGACTCGAAAATGATGAGGTTCACGTTGAAAAAAAACGAACTAGCTCAGTAGACGACACGCTACCGTACCTAAGTTCTCCTACAAGAATCAGGCCAGAAAAAACTACATGACCTTGTCACTTCACTTCACTTCTTTATTAAATGGCTTCTGGGATAGTTTCCACAATTTCGCCAGTGTTCATAAATTTCATTTTCTAAAAATTTTCTTCTTTAAATTTCATTTTGAGAGGTACTACTGTCATTCTTTAGCGATACTCATTAACAAAGTTGTGGACGCTATATATAGGCCAATAAAAAGATGAAAAAGAAGAACATATCAGTGCCATGAGCCTTCGGAGATCATTGCTGGATAGCTGGCCGTTAAAGTCGCTCATTCCTGCAATTCCTAGGGCCACCTTTCTACAGAAGCCCCATTTCAAAATATGGGACTATGTTAATGATTGGTCCGTATATTTTTAAATAGGTATAGTTTAAAAATTGTTTTTTTTATCATGGGCATCAAGCAATATCATAATCTAGCAGTCAGGCCTTTTGCATGCGCATATAATTTTAGTGATTTCTGTGAGACCCTGTAGTACTTTGGACTAGATAGAATAGGCTTGAAGTAATACTTAGGTACCTAATATCGATAGGTCTGCCCTTAAGTAATGTAAGTTATTGACAATATCCTTGTATAAGAGCAGGCTAAATGTCCAGGCTCAACCAGTAGTGGCAGCTACAATTTGCAGTCACAACACTTGTAGTGTTGTGACCGCAAATTGTAGGTACTTAAATTAAAGCTTTTAAAAATAATGAATAATGAATCAACAGGATAAATCCACACTAGTAGTAGGTACTCTGTGGTACTCTGTGATGGACTCGTCCGAGGAAAACTATCATATATGTAGGTTTCTACAATCAAGCATGTCTGTATTTTTAAATAAAAATGGATGCTGGTAAAATTACAGGCATTAGGCTGAGCACTTTTATGCCTCAAGTTGTTTAGTTGTCTAGGTGACCTTTACAGCATTTTATAAAGTTATATTTATTTATTTAAGATACACCAACTGCGTACATATTTAATCAATAAAAAACAGTATTTAGTCATAAAACAGTTAGGTTTAATAAAAATTTATTAGAGAAAGATACAAGCTTACAGTTTGTACCAAAACACTAAGTATCCTAAATTAAGTTTAATATAGTTATGAGACTTTAAGCAAAAATTTTTAAATTGTTACATAGTTTTCACATGTCAAGCACACACACTTGATATGTGCACCAATGACAGGTATATACAGCATTTTTGCCATCGTTGGAATCCTAATCTTTATAGGTGTGTGGCTGCGACTACCGCCTGCCGTATTAGTTTGGTCTGAATAACCGGGTTGTCTCTACTCTAGCCATGATTTGTTTCACCTGTCCCGTCTCATACACAACACAGCAGACAGCAGGTGACCCGTCTCCAAGTGTACTAGGTTTAAACTATTATCACTCAAATGATAAATTTAAAATTCAGTCATTAATTTGATAAAGACCTCTAACCTGTTCCAGGCTGACCCTGTACCTCAAACTCTTCATGGTGATGGGCATCAACTGGATTCTGGAGGTAATCAGCGCCATATACCCTGATATAGAGGGTCTGTGGAACTTCACTGACGGCTACAACGTTCTTATTGGACTCATCATCTTCATCATTTTCGTCTGCAAGAGGAAGATTTTCAGACTCATCAAAAAGAGGTTCGTTAATGATCAGTATTAATTTATTACTTTTCTTCGTCATAGTTCTGAGGAGGATAGAATACAAACATGTCATAAAGATCTCAAGGCTAAGGCTGGCCTCACACAGCCGGAAAGCCTCTCTAAATTCAGAGACGAATTAATAATCTGAATTCAGGCATAATACGTGCCTCACACAATCATAAAAAATCATATTGAACAAACGCCAGCTTGCAGTGCAACTGAAATCCTAAATAATTTATAAATACGAATTAGATTTTGCTTGTTGTAACCCTTTTACGCCTTAACTACTCAAATGATCAACATGAAATTTCGCATAGACCGGTACATGTTAAGCGTACAGAAAAGGACATAAAGTACCTTTCATCCAGAAGAAATAACTGATCCCGAGGTATAGAAAAAATACTTAAGAAGTTATATAATAACTTTTAGAAGGTAGGTATGACTAAATCAACATTAACGCAAGCGAATTCCTGTGTGTGCGTGCTCGCTCTATAGAAATGGAAATTTTGTTCGTTCTGAATAGGACTTCTTTAATTTTTCGGTCTGATATTCATAACGCTCAATTTGCTTAATTGCATCATTCTAAAATACCAGTCTGAAAAGATAAGAATGTGCGTGGAGAATCATTAAATCGAATGCATTTCAATGAATTCAGAGAGGTTTTTTGACTGTATGAAGCCAGCCTAAAATTATCCGTCAGTCTTGTCTCTGTTTCTTGTTGTTTAGCTTGATATAGCTAGACTTTAAAAAAATTGTATCCTATAAAATACAATCTAAAGTTGCATTAAAATTAGCATCAATAATTTCTATAGTTAAAATACATACTCTCCTAATTTAGGTGCAGACATTAGAGTAGTGCTTCATAAAGGCTAAACTGAATTTATTAAATCTAAAAATATTTTACCACTGTGTCTAGGATCAAGAACAACATTCAAAAAACTAACAACGAAGACATCGATGAACTCAAGGATATCAGTAACTACGCACAAGTACGGAGAAGACAGATGATAGACCAAAGAGCAAGCCAGGAAACAATAAGAACCTCCATTGGCAGTCTAACTAGCAATAAAAATGTGATTCCTATTTTGTAACAAAAGATAAAGAAATAAATTATAACTATGAAGAAGACTGATAGCAATTATGCTAAGTTTGTAGTAGAGACATAAAATGGCATGAATATGGAACTATTATAGAAATAGCTAAAAAACAACAATATGAAAGTGAAGAAAGAAATACACTACTTGAATACACTAGTGATGACAATTGAAAATCTTGAAAATAGTGGAAAAACATCAAAAGACGAGATAACATCAAAATGGCAAAAAAATTGAGTAATGAAATGAATAATTAAAGCCCGAAAAATAAAGAAGAATACAAAATTTGGAGGTATGCCGAATAGAGCTTATATAGTGGTGTTGGATTTCAAACTTAATAAATAAGGATGGTGAACTAAACACGCTTGACATGATAAAGACTAGCAAATTTAACATTATCAATAATGGTGACGAATAACACTAATATCTGACAGTAATTTATCAAAATTTGTAGGGCTAGATTTTTGAAAAAAATATTATTAAAAAATTGGCATTGTTGAATGGAGTCAGATAATTAATTTCAACAATAAAAAAAAAGAAAATCTAACGGTGTTTGTCTTTACTGCACTTGTATTCATAAATGCACCCTTTACTAAATTAATCTACGGTATTAAATTAACCAATTACTTTTCGGTATTCACTAGCATGATCAGGTTTCTGATGCTTTTCATTTTAGCCAATTTCATAAAGGTTCGTAAAGGTAAATTGGAGCAATGTTGCATTCATTTATAATATTTAACTCCTGACGTAGGACCCAAAATCCAAAATACAGAATCCATAGGATTTCTGTATTTTGCGTTTAGCAACACAAGTAGAAAGAAGCGCTCGTAGTTGACTTTGGTGTTCTTGGTGCAGATCATCTTGGTTAAGCAATACTCAGCCCAGTTGCTCAGTGCTTAGTGGCCTTTAGATCTGAGCCCTTTCGTTCTTCGGAAGGCACGTTAAGATGTTGGTCCCTTACTTTTTCAGTTGTTAAGCCATGCCGGAGGACTTTGAGCGACCTGAAAACTCCGACACCAGAGTTGGCCACTGGCTCATACGAAGAAGAGAGGAAGTAGACAATGATGTCAGGTGGCCATTATTAAACAATCTGCTCTGAGTTATCACCTACGTACGAGGCTATATGGTTTGTTATGTTTATATCATGACTGCTTTTCTATCCGAACAATGAAAGAAGAATAAGTGGAATAGAATTTTAAAAGTCACTCGTCCCTTAATCTAGATATCAACAGGTAGTTCTCTATATTTTTTTATTTAATTCTGTTATAATTGCATAGGCTGACGGAGTCACGAACCGAACAGTCAGCCAAGGTTGTCTGGGAGAGATCAATAAATGGACCACGTCTAGATCTAAAGTATGTTTCCTTCACTATTTTGAGTGTTTCGTCTGTGATGTCCAATTTGTTGTCTTTGTTTTAGTCTTTGTGAATGTGAAGTCCCACGAAAATTAGTGGATCGTGCAATGACGAGGTATTTTTTACCCTACTCTCTGGGAATCGAGTTTCTTTTTCAGAATTGTTATTGGTGACGCTTTCAGAATTTAACCACATCTATGACGTTACAAGTGGCCGCGTAGAGGTCGTTGAAAGTGAAACTGGTTGGGCACAATGGGCAGCCCAGTAAATATGGCTTAGACTGAGGGTTCGTGCCACATTTGCAGTGGTCACTTTAGTTGAGTTTGCAGCGGCCTATCTGGGTTCGGAGTTGGTTAAGTGACTTCCAGGGAAGTCATTCGAGTTTACCACCTGCAGGGAGCTATGCTAATCAATTATTAACAAAAAATTATTTAATAACCCAACCGCCACTAATTAATTGTGAAACACACAACATTTTTATGCATCAACTTAATTTTAGTATAAGTACTTATTGCTTGGCTACATTCGTCATGTCAATCACTTTAAAATAAAGTAAAATATATAAATAACTTTTAAAGTATTGCTCGCTTTGTCACTAACATTTGTCCTTTCTCCAGATACAAGCAGCTGCGAGGAGACCCAATGTCACGGACGCAAACTACAATATCATCCCGCACTATGTCAAGTCGAGACAAAGACGAGATACCAATGGGATCTGTGAAGAACAAGATCTAAGAAATATTTTTATTGGTTAGGCGAAATCTTGGGTTTCAAAAAGTTTCAATAATAATCCTTGACTTGGAGGCAAATCGTTCGAGACATAGGGCTTTCGATCCTATATTATACGAATGTCTATTTGTAGAATGCTGTCTGTTTAACTCACGCCCGAATACTAATCAAATATAATTGAACTCAATAGCTATAAGTACTTATAAAAATCTGTCTATTACTTAGACTATTGCCATCTTTGCATAATGACAACAGGACTAACTTCAAGCAATGGATAATTTTGAGTAGCGTTTATGTGACGGAATGCGCCAAAGTTGTGGACGCTATACCACAGAGGCCATAAATAAAAAAGAAGAAGATTTTTTAAAAACCATTGTTATATACTAGTACTTTCGAAAAGAAACTCTTAAATTGAGCTTTTAAGTGGTATATAATGAAAATGACGGTAGAGATTCTGAAGGCAGGTAGCAGCTCTGAAAACGTTGTCTGGCCACTGAAAATAGTTGCTATTAGACTTTTACTTGATGATTTTCCTACTGATGACGTATTTTTATATGTAGTTGCACATACATGACATATTAACTGACACCAAAAAAGAGGAGACAAACCGCAGGTGTTTACATATACCAATATATTTTCAGCTTGTCCACATTTCTGAGTTCTGCATTCATAACGTGGCCAGACTATTACACTCATATGTCTACCGTTTTATATTCATATACTCATATTCAAACAGACGCGTGTTAGTATTCGGGTGTCATTCATACAAAAGTCACTGGTGAATGTTACTAATGGATATTCGTATCTATAGGAACAAGCTATTAGTTAATCAATTTTATCTTCTGATTTTGTGGCACATTGCAATAAACTAGAGAGCACCAAAAATGTTTTATGTACCATACTCTACTCTACAGGGTGTTACTGTGAATGCAGCAATGCGTTATTGTACTACCTAAGTTATTAAATTATAGCGAAGTAATTATTTATTTCGTTTATTTAAATTAATTAGAACAGTCGCAGGCAACTACTTACACTAATCAATTCAAAATTACCCAATACAAAAATATAAATTAAAAATAGTAAAAACAAAAATTAATAAATAGCTTAAGAATATTATTAAATGATGTAATAAACTCAAGTAGTAGAACAATATTAAAGCATTACTGTAATGCGAAGTGGCAGTGTAATATTACAATAAGTAGGTAGCTATTATCGTATCTACCTCATAATTATATCATGACATAATAAGCAATATTCTTAGTTGTAACGTTAAATTGATTTTCTTACCGCACATTAGCGGGACATCTAGAACACTTTTAGCCTTTGTAGCAAAATGCCTAACATGGATGCCTAAAAAGTAATTTCATATACATCGCGTCTGCGTCGTATGTCTTCCCTGACGCGGACGGCCTTGTGCGGAGTGACTGTGCTATGTCGAGCGGGTCGTATCATTTTATTATTGAACTGTACGTATTTCTACATCAGTTATGCTTATGTAATAGGGAGATTTTCCATGAAAATTATTAGTTCGCTCGCGCGACACCAAGGTTAAAAGTAGTCTTATGTTATTCTTAACCCTAGTCTATAACCTCATACATAAATACATACGCCCTCCGGCCAGGTGAAGTGACGATCTGCGATAGTTAGCTGATAGAAGCTGGATGCGTTGAGCTGAGGACAGGCGCTCATTACTTAATATGTATGTAAGTTCTAGGCTAGGGGTAAGAATAAAATAAGACTACCTAAATAAAAAATAAGTAGACTGCTAAAGTATGATGATGATGATGATGACCCTACAAGAAAATTTTCAGCTCTATCCGAGGCTCGATTACGAAGACTAGTATTCGTATCATGTACGTAAAATTTTGAACAATGAGAAATTGTTGATTCAAAGTAATGCTTTGATATTATCCAAAATGTTTCGTTGAAATATTCGATTCGTCATTACGTCACAGTTCTGAGGGCTTACCACAGGTTTTGATAGTTTTCGAAAACTTTATAAGTTTCGGTATCTTTCCATACATTTTCGTAGTTCATGCACGTTTCCCTAGAGGCGCTGTACTGAAAATGTATGGAAAGATACCGAAACTTATACAGTTTTCGTAAACTATAAAAACCCGTGGTAAGCCCTCTGGGTGCCTAGTGCTAGTTTTTTACCAGCTCGATCGCGTTTGCGTTTACGCAAATTTAAATGGAATCAAGGTAGCGCCATCTAGTGAGAAACGCGTGGCACTGACTCTTTCCAAATAATCGACAAATAATGATCGAGTTGGTAAAAAAACTCGCACTAGGCACCCAGTTGTTTTGGCGTAAAAGAGAGACAAACATTCAACAGACTTTCATATTTATTTAATGGACAGGTGAATATAATATCGTATTAAATATGATATTATATTCACCTGTCCATTAAATAAATAGCAGGTAATTTTTAAGGAATTTTCTTAATTTTTTAGCCAGAATTCATTAACGTTATATAATTTGTGAACGTCGAGCTCAAAATATTGCCAATGTGGATAGAGCGGAGATTTATGTTACTTTTTACCTTATGATAACTAGCCACAAACTATTTTGACCTCAATAATAACTATGATTTTCCTTCACAAATAAACCTTGAATTTTTGAGTAATTTTACTATTCGCTTGCCTTATTTTAAGGTAGGTAAATTATGTAAAGTAAAAAGTGCGGCTGTAAGACTCCCCCACACAGGTGCGTTTTATCGGTTGATAAAATCTGATAAGTTATTAATGGTTTAATGGTATGAAAAAGTACTTAGCTCAATTACTAAATGCTAAAAAACTCTATAGCATCATAGCATTCACTTCCTTATGCTCATCACTAGGGCACAACTGCCTTCTATCGTACATGCATGGCACAGTTTAGCTTGATATTTCAACCTGAGTGTGACATTTTATTTGAGATAAATAAAATGAGCTGTGTGTGTTTTTGTATGAATGCTTTGAATTTTTTTTCTCAATAAAAATGACCAAACGGTGTTTGTGTCTCGTTTCTTCTTTTGTATAACACTGAAGAGGAAACGAGACACAGCCCCCAAACCCACAACAGTCAAATATTACAAAGAAAAAAAACTTCAGAAATTGTGGAGTAATCGTTTTTTTGAAAAATAAAGATGTAACCACCAACGAACTGGGATACATTGGATGATGTTCCTCTATGTATCCTTATGTATACATGCCGCATGTCAGGTATCTCATTTAAATGAGCGAATTTATATTATTAGAAATAGGTTTATGCATGTGATGAATAATTAATACCAAACACGAACGTAGATACATTTCGTCTTACTAAATGACTATTCAATTTCGCGAAAAAGTATTTTATCCCCGCGGTTACAGGTTTGCAAAAATATTGGTTCCTAGAACCTATCTATTCTAAGAACTTACTTGTGTGTCATGAAAAACCAAGTTAGATTTAATGGTAAAATAGTCGTAGACGTATTACTAAATTAGTTTGACGTTATCCAAAAAAAAAAACGAAAAAGTTCTAAAAATAACGTGCTTGTACATTTTTTTATCCAACAACACCAACTTATTCAGTTCACTGCTGGACATAGGCATCCCTATGAAAAATACGTGTCCAGTATTTTTTGTTGATCTAACTGACGGACTAATTAGAATTATCATTTTTTTACCCAGTCCTCATCCCTAAACCTTCAAACACAAAAGTATGCATTTTAAAATAGTTAAAATAAATATATAAAAAACGATATTATACGATGGATAAAAAAAAGGGTTGGTGTTAATGTCACACCAGGGTTTGAAGGGTTCTAAACTCCATCTTCGGAACCCCAAGCCAACTTCATCTGCCCGATTATTAACGTAACTATTATGGGCATAATCCCCTTCTTCCCCTATAAGAAGGTGATTATGCCCATAATCGTTACGTTTGACATGCGAATTAGGAATCGCAAGGCACAGCATCTTTTTGAGTTATAGCCTTGCCAGTATTGCCAGCCGCCAGAAACCTGCTTCATAAACAAAATGGTACACCACGGGCAGATGAAGTTGGCTTGGGGTTCCGAAGATGGAGTTTAGAACCCTTCAAATCCTGGTGTGACATTAACACCAACCCTGATTTTTTTATCCATTGTATATTATCGTTTTTTATCTATTTATTTTAACCATTTTAAAAAAGCATACCTACTTTGGTGTTTGAATGTTTAGGGATTTAGATGACGACTGGGTAAAAAAAAATTCTAATTAGTCCGTCAGTTGGATCAACAAAAAATACTGAACACGTATTTTTTTACTTATCGAATCAATAGAAATTGATGGAGATAATGAACGTGAAAGTTCGGGAGTGGTGGCTCGTGAAGTCACGGCTAGTTAAAAAATGTACTTTATCGTGACGTCACGCGGAACTTCAACTCACTATATCTTTGTTATTTTTTGTTTAATTGACAAAAGGAAAAATACATGTCCAATATTTTTTGGATATGTAAATGACGGACTAATTAGAATGTTTCAGTCTTCTAGCCTAATAGGCTATATATTTATGATGTATTTATAATCCTATAATTTTATTTTATTTAATATTGGGTACAGTCTAATCACGAACTCGTGCAGGTAGGTAAGTACACCTGGAGTTTGTAAATAGCTTTGAGTCACTGTTAATGTATTATTTTTGTATGCAGGCTGGGGCAAGTTTACCTCATGTGGTTGTTTTTTTCTTTAAAATAAAAGTTTCCTGAAAATAAAACTTTCTAACTACAAAACAAAAGGTAGCTGCTTCAATAAGGTAAAATTTTGCCTCACCCAAGGTAGCTGCTTCAATGAGGTAAAATTTGATCAATAAATACTTATTAATGTAAACAAACATATATTTTACTGAAACATTTTATAATACTTAGGTTTAAAGTTAGAATTACTTTAAACATAAATATAGTTAGAGTTAATTTAATTAAACGATCAACTAGCATTAATTTATCTAAGTGTGAATTTTTAATTTTGACATTGATTTGTTATATTTTACATAGAACAAGAGGGACTTTTCAATGTAAATAACATACTTATTGAAACATTTAATAATATTTAAGTAATACTGAAGTTAATGCTAATGATATTAGAGCTTTTTATATTTTAATGATCAACTTTAATCATGTAAGACTTATATTAAAAGTTATCTACCTATGGCCTTTCTTATAAAAAATTATCGAAAGATAAACGATGCCTCACTTACCATTGGATAATTAAAAAATGTGACAGGCCTAACTTTAAACAGTGGTTCAATACGAGTAGCGTTTATAAGTACTATTAATGTAAAATTTTGACATCATTATTTTCTAGTCGTTTTTAGAATACTGTAATATGAATAATAAATCTTATTGATGTAAAAACTTGTTTTATTTCAATTACTACTGACTGTGGCAGATCATACCATGTTAGACCATTATTATTACATTATTACTATAAATGTCGACCTCTGTGGCGCAGTGGGCGATGGCCCGCTTGTGTCGCAAAAGGTTGCGGATGCGATTCCCGCCGCATGAAAAATGTTTATACCGATTTGGAAAATTCTTTTGTCATATTGTGGTGTATACTTTTCGATTTGTCCCATATAAATTTGAAGTAAAAATATTAACTCTAAGGGTGAGAAAACCGGAAATGAAAATTATATGGGTTCAAATTTTATTCATTTTTGTATGTTTGTTACCTCATAACTCCGTCATTTATGAACCGATTTGGAAAGTTCGTTTTTCATTGTTGAGGGTTTACTTTCAGATTGGTCTCATATAAATTTAAATAAAAGTACCAAAAGTTCTAAGGGTGAGAAAATAGGAAATGAAAATTTTATGGACTTGAATTTTATTTATATTAAAGTTATCGTCTTATAGTCAGTCATCATCATCATCATCATCAGCCTATAGCAGTCCACTGCTGGACATAGGCCTCCCCTAATGAGCGCCATTGCGCCCTGTCCTGAGCTCGACGCATCCAGCTTCTACCAGCAGCCTTTCGCAGATCGTCACTCCACCTGGCCGGAGGGCGTCCTACACTACGTTTGCCGAGCCGCGGTCTCCACTCAAGAACTCGTTTACCCCAACGGTTATCGGTTCTTCGGCAGATATGGCCAGCCCACTGCCACTTCAGCTTGCTAATTCTCTGAGCTATGTCGACAACTTTAGTTCTATGTCGGATAGTCTCGTTACGGATTCTATCCTTCAGAGAAACTCCAAGTATGGCCCGTTCCATAGCTCGCTGAGCGACTTTAAACTGGTGGACTAGCCGTACTGTGAGTGTCCACGTTTCGGCTCCGTATGTCATGACGGGTAGGACGCACTGATTGAAAACTTTCGTTTTCAAACATTGCGGTATGGGTGACGAGAAGACTCGACGTAGTTTTCCAAATGCTGCCCAACCTAGCTGAATCCTTCTCTTGGCCTCCTTCTCGAAGTTGTTTCTACCCAACTGCAATATCTGCCCGAGGTATGTGTACTCCGAAACAACTTCAAGAAGGTGTCCATTAACGACGACAGGACTCGGATCAATTCGGTCATTGACCATGACTTTGGTCTTGTCCAAATTCATGCCGAGACCTATCTTTCGCGAGGCTGATGCTAGGCCGTCCAGCATCCGTTGCAGCTCCTCCAGCGACTCCGCCATTAGGACTATGTCATCGGCGAATCGCAAGTGTGAGATGTGCTCGCCGTTTATGTTTATGCCCATACCTTTCCAGTCCAGCGTCTTAAACATATCCTCCAACGCGCTTGTGAACAGTTTCGGAGATATGACATCTCCCTGTCTCACTCCGCGGCGCAGTTGGATGGGTTTAGACTGCTGGTCCTGTACTCGGACACTCATAGTGGCGGCTTCGTACAGACATCTCAACACTTCGATATAACGATAGTCCACTTGGCATCGCTGCAAGGATTCCAGGACAGCCCAGGTTGCAACAGAGTCAAAGGCCTTCTCATAGTCCACAAAGGCCAGACACAGGGGCTGATTATACTCTTCGGACTTCTGTTTAATCTGCCTCACTGTGTGAATATGGTCTATGGTGCCATATCCTCCGCGAAACCCGGCCTGCTCCGGTGGCTGGAACTCGTCGAGTCTTCTGGTGAGACGATTCGTAATGACCCTAGAAAACAGCTTATAGACGTGGCTCAGGAGCGAAATAGGTCTGTAGTTTTTAAGAAGAGTCTTATCACCCTTCTTAAAAAACAGAACCACCAAGCTCTCGTTCTACGCCTTTGGAGTTCTCCCACAGTGAAGGACGGAGTGAAAGAGGTTCTGCAGTTCCTGCACAACAGGAGCTCCTCCTGCCTTCAGAAGTTCTGAAGTGACTCCGTCTTCACCGGGGGCTTTTCCATTTTTAAGCTGTCTCAGGGCCAGTACGACTTCATCTTGGCTGATATCTGGCAGGTCGTCGGTGTAGTGGCGGGTGAGGGTGGATCTGGAATCGTGGTTGTTACGTTGGGGGCAAGGAGCATGTGCCGTGTACAGTCGGCCATAGAAGTCCTCGATCTCTGATAATATCTCCGGCTTTGACAATTCGGCCATCGTGTGTTGTTAACTTCGTCAGGTGGCTCCTGCCAAGCTGCTGAGTGAATACTTTGGACCCTCGGTTTCGCTCTATTGCCTCTTCAATGAGGCGTGTGTTGGAGCTCCGAAGGTCACGCCGTATCATCTTCGCAATTTGCTTGCTCAGGTTCAGACCTGAGCAAGCAAATTGCGAAGATGATAGATGATGATGAGAGGTCAGCCTCTCTGACGAAGTGGCCTGAGTGGTTTCCCGTCTTTTTGTCATAAGCCGAAGAGTCTCATCTGAAAGTTTGGACTTCTTGCCTTTAGGCTGCATTTGGCAGAATTTGATGCCCTCGTCCCTTAGCGCTCCAACCACGTTCTGTAGGGCCTCATCAACGTCATCGGTGGGTTCCACGGCAACAAATCTATCACCGAGAAGCTTTTGAAACTTCTCGGTGCCCGCCATGATCTGGAGTAGATTGGGTCGGAGCGTGGACTTCATCAGACGGTTTCTTTCCAGCTTAAGATTGATATTCAGAGAGCCTCGGACAAGTCTGTGATCCGATCCGGTATTGAACCTGTTGATCACGGAGACGTCTCTGAATATGTGCTTTTTATCCGTCATGATGAAGTCGATCTCATTTTTGGTCACAGCGTCAGGGCTTCGCCACGTCCACTTCCTGTGGGGCTTCTTCTTAAAGAACGAATTCATTAAGAAGAGCCCCTCCTTCTCTAGGAAGTTGACGAGCATTTGCCCCATGTGATTTCTACTTCCATAACCATGCAGGCCCACTCTGGATTCGTCGCCAACTCGGACTCCCACTTTGCCGTTAAAGTCCCCCATAACAACGTTAAAGTGAGCCTTCGTGGTGTTGTGCAAGGCTTTGGATATGTCTTCGTACATATCCTCCACTTCATCATCCAGGTGTGCCGAGGTCGGTGCGTAAACCTGAATGATCTTCATACTATACCGTTTGGATAGTCGAAGGATCAGGTACGCTACCCTGGTCGACACACTGGAGATTTCTAGAACGTTGTTACAGAGGGCCTTATTGACGAGAAACCCTACGCCACCCTGTGATGTTTGGTCACCCTCGCGGAAGTACATTAGATGGCCCGAGTAGGGTAATGGTGTCCTCTCCCTCTCTACGGACTTCACACAACCCCAGAATATGCCACCTAATGTTCTCTAGCTCCACTTCCAACTGCGCTAGATGTTCATCGAGCCTCAGAGTGCGTCCGTTGAACGTTGCCAGGGTCAGTTGTTTCAGGTAGCCAACGGTAGCCCGGTGATTGTTCGCACCCCTTGCCCCGCCGTTACCATGGCCGCTACCTGTATGGCCAGGAATAGCGGGGCGGCCGGGAACTGGGGGCCATTTCTTTTTTGTACTTTGCATTAGAGGGCTTACAGTCAGATTCACTCAAAATTCGGAAATAAACAATAATTTAAAATAAAAAATAACCGACTTCCAAAACAAAAAACTGTAGTGAGATTTGTCAGAGACTGTGAAGCATCGAGATATCCGGTTTATACCCAACTAAGATACCTACTAGTGTAAAATACTGTCATTGGCAAACTCGGGGAAAACCGACCCTTGAAAACGCCAAAAAGAAGAAGAAGAAGAAGAAGAAGATACCTACTAGTTTTTTTCTGTATTCTAAGTAAATGTAAACACAATAAATATTTTACCAAAAAAGTACCTACCAAACTACTGTGAGAATTATTGAAAAACTAGCTTCCACCCGTGGCTTCGCTCGCGTGGTACCGGGATAAAGAGTAGCCCTTGTGTTAATCCAGGTCACAAACGATGTATATTCCAAGTTTCATCCAAATCCGTTCAGTAGTTTTTGTGTGAAAGAGTAACAAACATTCATCCATACATTCATACATACTCACAAACTTTCGCATTTATAATATTAGTAGGAAGTAGGATAGGATAGTACGGTAGTAGGAAGCAGGATAGGATAGAAACAAATTTCATTTAAATTTGTTCAGTGGTTACGAACTTACGTGGTAACAAACATTCACACAGACTTGTTCCCCAGACAAACTTTGCCACTCCCGTTAACCGTCTTAGGGGTTGAATCGCAAAAAATCCTGAAACACGTATTCATTTATTTTCAGTAAAGAGTCTTTGTGCCAAATTTCAAGTCGATTGGTAAATATTTTATTTTGTTCTCCATACAAACTTTGCCACCCCCGTTTACCACTTTATAGGTTAATTTTTCAGAATTTGATTAGCCTATATGCAATTCTGGTACTTAAAAACTATCTACATACCAAATTTAATCTAAATTGGTTCGGTGGTTACGGACATACGTGGTAACAAACATTCACACAGATTTTCGCATTTATAATATTATTAGGATTGTAATTTAGGATTACTAAAACTCTCTCGTTCTCCTTGATATTATCCACTTTATTTCTTGTACAACAACCACGTGGTTTTTCTTATTTAGACTAGCGGCGCTTGGCATGCGACCAACACTGTCGACGGTTCGGAGCAAAGTCCCGCGGTGGCGTGACCGGCGCGCTAACGAACCCTTCGTTCGTTTCGCCGTGCTCGCGCCATCTTTTTTTTATCAAACCATCGTCAGTGTTGCCAGCATTTCTCACACAAATGTCCCAATTAAATAAAATAGTTATTTAAAAACAGAGGAAATTTACAATTCTTTAAAGAATAACCACTATAAATGTTATAATTAATTAAAATGCGAGTATAAAATACCAAGAACCTAACACTCGTCCATCCTGACAACATGTGTGTCCCCACACACGTATCAAGTGAACACCTAACACTTGGCCAGTTATGGTTACATAGATACATATTCAAAAACAGAAAGAAAATCAAGGAGAAAAAAAAATCAAACTCAAAAATGTAGTGGTCTGTAAACCGATCATTACGGTGCAGATACCTGTGATAGTGCGAATCCATCCATTCTCGCAATATCAGCAGGAGAATGGATTAATTGGCGATGGAATATGAACACATCCATTCTCATTTCCAGTCGCAAATGAATCCACCCCTTAGGCTATGGCGTGAACCCATCCATTCTCACGCCAACAGGAAAATGAATTGTTTAGATATGGTGCATGAACCCATCCATTCTCATGACCAATTGCAAACCAATTCATTCCTTTTAAAGTCAAAGTCTAAATTCATTTATTCAGTAGGAACTGTTTAGTACACTTTAAAACGTCATTTTTTTAATTTACCACTAATTCGTAACGCGACCAAACAGAGAAGAATTGGCAAGAAACTCTGCTTGGCTTATATTTTTTTTAACGTCATTGTTCTTAATAACTATTACATTGTTTTTGAGGGTTAAGGCAGTTTGCGAAAATTGCGAAAATTTGAGAGTACCGAGTAGGCGTTGGCGTGGGATGGGGGTAGGAGTGGAGATTGGGAGTGGGTATAGGCATGGTGATAAGCGTAAGGTTAGGGAAAAAGTGGTAGAACGGGGAGTGGATAGGGCATGGGCGTGGGAGTGGGAGTAGGAGGAACCAGGAGTGGACGTGGGATGGGGAGTGTGAGTGGGTACCGGGAGTAGGCTTGGACATGGACGTAAACGTGTGGGTTGGAGTGGTGTAGGTAGCAGGACGGGGAGTCGGGGTGGATTGGAAGCGGGAGTTCAATTGAAGTAGACGTATACACGCAAACGAAGTTTCGAGCGGGTCAACTAGAATATAATAAAAAAGAATTGCTGTTCGTTAGTCTCGCTTAAACTTGTGAACAGCCGGAACGATTTTGCTAATTTTGGTTTTGAAATATTTTTTCTTCTGTCTTCTGACAGTCTTCCGTTTTATTTTATACACATTCTTTGTTTTTCCTTCCTCGATTCCATTTCTTTCGTGTTTTGGTCAAATCGTGTTCGTACCATGTCGTTCAGATATAGGGCGTCGGTGTGGGATGGGAGTAAGATAGGGAGTGCTACCGTGAGTGGGATTGGGAGTGGTCGTAGGGTGGAAGTGAGTGAGAGTATGATAGAGTCAGTGGTAGAAGAGAATTTAGGGTTCATAAACATGTTCGGGAAACTTTTACGTGAAAGGACAAATATACCCTCAAACGAAGTTGCGAGCGGGTCAACTAGTATTTTATATTTTTGTCATGGGATTTAGGTGTTTTCTATGTATAATTAGCTTCCACCCGCGGTTTCGCTCGCGTGGTACCCGGAATCCCCTAAGACAAGCAAGGTCAAGTTCCAAGACGTAGTCACCCAATTGCACACCTTGTCTTTGAAAAATATAATTCTATGACCCTATGATGTAGAAATTTTTTCATGTGGCCAGCGAACTTCTTTTGCTTCGTAAAATACAAAAAAGCAGCATAGTTGGACGACTTCTGTGGCGCAATGGGCGAAGGCCCGCCTGAGACGCAGAAGATTGTAGGTTCCATTCCCGCCGCGAAACAATGTTTGTATGATTTGTAAATATTTTTTTCGGGTCTGGATGTTTACTATGTACGTACATGTATGTAGCATAAATTCAGTATATTACCAGTAGAAGACCTGAGACTTCTTAAAAATTAGACAAATTTTTAATTGACAATTTATTGTTTGCACATGTGCGTCTGTGAAGAGTCACAGACGTTACGTCAGCGTTAGCTTTATTTTTATTCCAAGCAGGCAATTGTCCTTGGACTTTTCTGCCAGTGTCTGTGATGAACAAGTGAAGTTTAGTTGATTATCAGCGGCCTAATCAGCGGTATTTATAGTAATTCCATGGCGGCCACAGATAATCGCCCTGAACACGTAAAGATCGGACCGCGCATCGGGACTGCGTTCGAAACCGCAGTCCGACATGTACGGTTTGGACTGCGAATCAAACTATCGTGCTAATGGCGCGTAAAAATCGGACCGCGCATCTGGGACTGATCACTGACGTGATGCGCGGTTAAAACTGTGAGATTTGCCTTCGCATCGACATGCCAGATTGGACTGATAGCCCCGCGCATCTTCACGTACGTTTCGGATTGCGGGTTTTAATGGCGCGTGCTGTTTCCCGCGGTCCGAACTTTACGTGTGCAGGGTGCTATAGGTAAGTTGGACAAAGCGCTTGTCAAATTTTCAAATCCAAAAAGTTTATACAGTCTAAAAAAATCCAATAAGTATGTAGATTTTATTCCCTTGGCGAGAATCGACCTAGATATGCGCTCCCTATACCGCTCACAACTTTATCAAGGCAAAACAATTTTGCTTATTAGAAACACGACCAAGTACCAAGGATGACACAATTTTCCACAGCTCACAAATAAACCAGTACTAATTAACTACAGTTCTTCAGAACTTAGGTACTTATAGATAAAGGATGAAGTATGTACCTACTGCTTCTTTTTCCGGTTCTGGATGACTGTATTATGTATCTCACATCCATATTGACTAGACGTGCAATGGAACCACTATACGTTTTAATAGTTTTAACTCTAATTAATACAATACAATGTACGGGAACAGATAAAACTACCGACCTACCGTTACTGTACAAATGTTGTGCGCCCAACGAGATCGTCAGCCAACGTGGAATGGACAGAAAAGTGTGCATGGATCCGTCTAAACCGACTGACTTTTCCAAAATACCTTTAGTAAATTATGAAGTCGGCAAAACAATTTACGATATTTTTAATGTGATTCCTAATAAGTTCAAAAACGACATTGAATTTCGTATCAACGCAATGAACACGATGGCTTTGAGCAAATTCAACATTTACTTAACTGAGGTAAGTGCTTACATAATTACATTGTAAACAGCTTTTAGCGGGATCCTACTCGAATATTGGATGATTATAATCGACGACGATATGTTTTTAGTATCAGTATAGTTGATAAATCAATAAATACATACAGTACGGCTAGCTAGTCCACCAGTTTAGCAGTCACTCAGCGAGTTATGCTCAGAGTTTCTCTGAAGGGTAGAATCCATAACGAGACAATCAAACATAGAACTAAAATTGTCAACGAAGCTCAGAGAATTAGCAAGCTGAAGTGGCAGTGGGCTGGCCATATCTGCCGAACCGTTGGGGTAAACGAGTTTTTGAGTGGAGCCAGCGGCTCGGCAGACGTGGTGTAGGACGTCCTCTGGCCCGGTGACGATCTGCGAAAGGCTGCACTTTCTGTGGACTGTTGGTATAAGCTGGATGCGTGGAGCTGAGGGCAGAGCGCAATGTCACTCATTAGGGACGGCTTTGTCCAGCAGTTGACTGCTATACGCTGATGATGTGTTAGGTGAGATAGGAAAGATATATCAGTACCCTATCAAACTAAGCATTAATGTCACAAAAAACAGTAAGTTACACTACATCCAGCGGCGGATTTGATACATTAGTCGCCCTAGGCATATGGAAGATTGCCCCCCCCCCCCCCTACTCGCTGTAAAACACGAAAAAAATACCAACCCCCGAGCCCCTCTCTTTGCCTTTGACTTTTCGAAAGGTGCGCTTGACTTCACTAGGGTTGCAAACTTTTTCGGGAACCTACCACCCGTGCGAAAATTACCTCTGTTAAGCCTGGATACTAGACACAATAGAATAAACACCTCGCGTTCCGCCATATATGAAGTGAGGGTTGACTTTTCGGTACATACTTAAATAAAAAAAAACCCACCAAGTTTTGCCGCCCCCTAAATTTTGCCGCCTTAGGCCCGGGCCTACTTGGCCTATTGGGAAATCCGCCCCTGACTACATCATTATAGCAATAACTCATATTTTTTATTTCATTTTAAGTATTTGGTAATCAAACAGTTTACTTACTAAAACTATGTAATAAGCATTTATTTATTTATTAAAACAAATAAACGCATATACCGTCTCCGTTCCGTCGTGGGTAAAAAAGTTTTAACAAAATTACACACTAAGAAATAATTTTGCAATTAGCAACATTAACAGTGTATTAGAATTAACAAAGTAGTTTTACATTTTCTAACATCATTAATTTAAGGATTCTCAATGTTATTTATTTATTTATTTATTTTTTTTACTGAGATGACATTTGTTTAATTTATTTTTTATTATCATTTTTTAATTGAATTATAAATGATTAATTTATTTTATTAAAGTTAAAACAATGTCAATTACTTACTGTACTTAGCTACCTATATCTTATTCTATAGTGTAAAATGCCCATGTGTATACTACATAGTTACCCATTGACATGTAACCATATTTTGTTACCAATAAATGAACTTTAACTTGAACTTGTTATGCATGCTGAGAATTTAAATCTAGACGAAATTAAAACATAGTCTATATGATGTAGGTATGTACACAAAGACTGCTAATTATATTAACCTTCCATTTGGCATTAATTGGATAAATATTACACAAACCAGTGAAGCTTCCTCCTTATTTGACTTCTACTTCTCTTCGGTACCAACTTTAATCTGTGAATACCGAGTATCTTATCATTTATCGTAGAAGGTATCTGAGTCCACAAATGAAATGAAGTGGTTGTCATGTTTGTTTTCTTTTGCAATCCCTGAAGTTTGCAAGGGTTCATTCAAATGGTAATCATTGTAACCCTTAAACTTCACCAGCAAGTGGTACACCTACAGCATTTTAATCATAATCTTATTATTTATTTGTCAAAATACTTGGGTTCATAGTTAGTTTAAAAAATTAAGAAGTATTGTGTAAATTAATTGCTTACTGCTAGAGAATGCTTGGGGTATATTGTGAATACCATTGAAGCTAACTTCTATGAAAGTAGAGTCCAGCTACGACTCAAATCCTATAGAAGCGGGGCGGTGCTATCGCAGAGTAAATACAACAAATATTTGGTTGTTATTTCATATTCATATTCATATACTTTATTGTTTCATGTGGTACAGTACAAGGTGTTCTTAAATAAAGTTTGGTCCGAAACATGAGCCCCGTTGGGGCACTACAATAATAATAATTTCGTTTTTATTTACAATAATCATGCTCTTCTGGTCTTTGAGGTCTTATTCTGAACCTTCTCAGTCAAAATCGCTCGTAGATATCCACATATTCACTATAGGGATCGAGCTGTAGGTACCTACTCCTTTTTTTTGTGGCGTCCCACGGTTTACCTACTCCTTTTACCGTCGGACTTTTGTCGTGGCGCGGACTCTACATAAGAAGCTCCATTATGGCGATTTCGCACTACGTCCGATCCGTATCCGTGAAAATACGGATCTAATCACTCACCCAAAGGAGAATGCCGATAACCCGTACCAATTGCGTCAAAACCAAACGTATCCCATAAAATTGCCTATATTTTATAAATAACATTAACATTTTTTTTAGTCTTACAGACCGACTCGATTAATAAACACGTAAAAAATTCTTTCGTTTATTTGGTTTGCGGCGCACGGCGCCATGACATTGCAACCACCCTCACTTTTAATTTTAGACAGTAGAATTTACTGAAAAAATTGGAGGTTTTTTCACTTTGTATAATCAAAGAGGTTGGATCAGAAACTTTTTTGTGGTACTACTAAACTATCTCCTACCTTTATGTATTACTGAGTGTGCTGTGGCATTGTGTAGCAGTGTTTATTCTGTAAATAGATATTTTATTAGACATCATCACAATAATGACCGATAAACAATCGTGGCATCAACTGTTTGCTAATAACCGGTGACGCGAAACCAGCATAGTTTGGAAAAGGCATCCATGGCCTTTTCGTGGTTGTGATGAATGTGTTAAGATCTTGGATCTTAGCTTGGATTTCACCTTCACCAGTAAGTACTAATGCCTATTATAATGATGTAAATACCTATCTACTTTCTCGTCACTATCATTATTTGAAAATAATATAAAGTAGAACACAGTAGTAATGTATGTTATGTCCTACCAACGAAGTAGAAGTTAAAACACTCTTTTACCTATCTGTGTGAGGTATATAAACCTTTCCTTATAGATATAGTATCATATTTAAATGTTTATAGTGTAATACTTAGAATTATGTAGACAAAACTGAACACACAAGGTCTCGGGAAATCATTTTTTCAAAAACAAACTCTAAAACTAATATCAAATAAAAACTATTTGTTTACGTTTATCTTAAAAAATACTTAGTATTCCATGAATAACAGTATAATATCTTTCAAAAAAATTAGGTTTCGTTTTGACGCAATCACTTTAGCATTGGTACCGAGCGCCATACATGATGTATGCCGTAATAAAGGACAATGCCGTCTGATGTATGATACATCAGACGGCATTGTCCTTTGGATATTGCTTACGCACTAGTCCGACCTCTTTGATTTGGGTTCGAAACTTTTTAATGATTTTTTTTCTTTTTTTCTTAGCCCAATTTGGGCAGGCTTATGTCTTCTGACCATATTACCAAGTCTTCCGTTTAATTTTGTACATTGTATTAATGTTATTCCATTTCTTTCGTGTTTTAGTCAATGCGCCAGTCTTCGGTCAATAATGTTCTGTATGTTATAATTATATGGCAGCTAACAAAACGATCAGATTTCAATCAAAAAGTGAAGTAAAGTGAAATATTCCTTCATCTGAATATTATAAGGGTCAACAAACCTCCCTCTCGCTCGCACTATTCAACATTTTTGAAGATATAAAATCACTGAAAGTAGTTATGCAAAATAGCAAACCTTCACGGCCTAGAAAATAACAATACAAAGGTTCAGTATGAATTGATATTCATACAGTTGTTGTTGAACCCAACACGTTTTCCTACCAAAAAAATTGCACCAAAACTGATCACATTAGTGCAAGTTTTTTGGTAATAAAACGTGATAGAATCAAAATGATACTATGGCTGAGCCTTTGTATCTGTTATTTTCTAGGCCGCGAAGGTTTGCTATTTTATTAACACGCTTTTATTAGTTTCACCTGTATGTATGTATGTATGTATGTATGTATGTAACCGACTCCTTTGAGCTCGATTTTGCCCTACTTTGAACGATCAGATTTGATTCAAACTTTGCACACCTGTCAAAGGTCGATGACAATGCAATAATCCGATAAAAATATCCGATTATCCTAATTAGATTCGCCAGGATTAATTAATTTCTTTCCGCATCCATTGCATGCGAGTAAGAGAGACAGAGCTAGTGCGCGAACTACGCATGCGTGCAAGCGTGTTTTTTTAGTTTTTTTAAACTTTTATTATTGCATAACTACATTCAGTGGATTTTATATCTTCAAAAATGTTTAATAGGGCGAGCGAGAGGCAGGTTTGACCCTTATAGTCGCCTTAACACTTTTATTTCATTTCACTACACTTGTTTTTTCTTACTAACGTAGGTTGGTTAAAACACCATAATTTCACACAACATAAATCATAAAAACACTAGAAACTAAAACAAAAACAAAAACCACTGTCGTTCTAGATGAAAAAAAATCCCACCTACTCTGATATTGAGTAGAAACATTTACCGAATAGAAGTTCAATGAGTTTAGTCTTAAAAATACAGCTACATAAAAAAGTAAACACACACAATCTACGAAACAAATATAAACTTGATCTAGCCAAAGTGAGAACAAATTACGGAAAAAAAAACAATATTATTTGAGGGTGTGCAGCTTTTTTCATTCATTCAATTGCCTAACGACATTTTTAATCAATTGCCTAACGACATTAAGGAATGCAGTAACATGAACACTTTCAAAGCTAAGTTAAAAAAACATGTGTGCACAATGTAGATACGTAACTTTAGAAATATATCCACTTACCTATCAGTTATAAGATATCTACGGCGCCAGAGGCAATCTTATATTTAAGCAGTTTTTATATCTCATTGTAAGAGAACATCAATGTTTGTATGAGAATAAATATCTTTAAACCTAACCTAAACTAATAATATTGCATGCAGTCTGGCTACATTTTTATGCTTAACCGAAGGTTCACGTAGTGCGAAGGTGACGTAGGTACAATAAGGCTTTTCAATCGGCAGTCTCATCACGAGAGCTTTCGCGGGGTAGCCAGGTTATAATATTTATACCTGTATAAAACATTTCTTATACCTATTACAACCTGCACTGAAGCAGAGTGTTGGGACACCTCTTCAAAATGGGGGAGGCTTATATCAAGCAATGGATCATATTATTAATTCATTTAGTTTCATAATTGATACATAGGTATACTTAAGTAGGTACTTCCGTAATATTTTTTTAGTGGTACCCAATGGTTATTAGGGTTCCATACCCAAAGGGTAAAAACGCAACCTATTACTAAGACTACACTGTATGTCTGTCTGTCTACTTGTCTGTCTGTCACCAGGTTCAGGTGGAAACACCTAACACGGTTCATGAAAATGAAAATGTTCATGAAAATGAACCGTGTTATCTAGACAGTTGAAATTTTCACAGATGATGTATTTCTATTGCCTTTATGAAAGCAAATACAAAAAACGGGATAAAATAAATATTTAAATGCTCCCATACAACAGCACGGAACCCTTCGTGCGTGAATCCGACTCGCACTTCGCCTGTTTTATTATGTAATAAGCAGGGACCAGTGTAATAAGTTAACAATTTCCTATAATTGATAAACGGCCGGTTTCTATATTATACCGTTACCGATAACGCCTCGTTTTCCCTTGAAAAACTGTCAAAAATGAACAACGAGGCGTCGAAAATTTGACAGTTTTTCAGGGGAAAACGAGGCGTAATCGGGAACGGTATAATATAGGAACCGGCCATAAGTCTACGTGCATGATGTGGTCGGGCACTCATCATTAAGGGCTAGTGTTCCCTTAATGATGAGTGCCCGACCGTCTTTATGAATATCAGCTAGTATTATTTTGTTTATCTGTGTATCTCTTGTCGGCGACAGTTGCGACACTTTGTGAGTAGGTAAGGATGTAGGTATGGATGAATGTTTGTTACTCTTTCGCGCAAAAACTACTGAACGGATTTGGACGAAACTTGGAATATACATAGTTTGTGACCTGGATTAATACATAGGCTTTTTATCCCGGTACACGAGCGAAGCCGCGGGCAGAAGCTAGTGATAGATAAATAAATATGAGTAGGGGTTTTATAAATTTTTCATCTGTTATTGTAGTAAATCTATTAGTCAGCCTGACGCACTGACGCGTTAAGTAGGCTTATAATAATAATAATCTATTTATTTATTTATACTTTGTCCTGTTATTCATTCTATAGAATTATGAGAAGAAATCTAATTCCATTAATTGATTTGTCATAAACAGAGACTTATTTATTCAAATGAAGTAGCCTCGACGTTGTGAAGTAGTTAAATACCTACTTTAACTAATATTTAATCACAAGTACTTACCTACCTGTTGTAAAACAGGTAAATAAATATTAAATACCTAGACTTCGAATAAGTGTAATTATAATTTTATTAAGTCATCAAACTGTAATACTAAAAATAATGATAACCTGTGTGACGTAGTAGTGGGCTTGCCTAAGACGCTGAAGGTAGCATGTTCGATTCCCGCCGCGAGACAAATGTTCGTATGATCTGCAAATATCTGGGTGTTTTCTATGCATAATAAGTAGGTTTGTATTTACAAATATAGTAGGTAGTATATTAGTTGTGTGGTTCACATCCTTCTTCATCTCCTTCTTCATCTCTTTGCTTAGTATGAGCTATAGTGGCCAGCTCTGTCTGGTGTCGGAGTTTTTAGGCCGCCCGAAAATATAAGCACTGCTTATATTGAAGCTGTGATACTGTCCAGCATTATTATTGATGGTATTTAATATTTTAATAAATTCGTAGTAGGTAAATAGAAACTTATACTTACCTACCTACGTTACTCTTAACTTCTCGTATGCCATAACACTTATCTGTTATCACAGATCTGAGACGAGACTTAATAGATTTTCTATTTTATCTGAAATCGCAGCAGCTGAGAGGTTAATCTACTAGTGAACCATAGGAAAATTTAATATATCTTCTGTGTACTTATACCTACCATAATAGATGCCAATAAAAGGCATGCACTGCATGGAAGCGATTAGACTGTATTTTAAACACATTATTTACACAGACCCAATCAAATCTACGAAATGTTTAACGTCCACTTACCAACCGCTAGGTTATGAAGCAGACGATTAGACTGCCAAATACCAGGACCAGATTGCAGTAGGTCTTGCTGCCGAGATGCAAAGTGCATCACGGTACTCGGCCGAATTACTCGTGCGCTGAAGGCGCAGGTACCATTTGTCCATGAATGGTACTGGAGCTTTTATGTCGCTCACTATGAAGGATAGCACATTAAGTATATAATGAACATCATCATCATCATCAGCCTATAGCTGGACATAGGCCTCCCCTAATGAGCGCCATTCCGCCCTGTCCTGAGCTCGATGCGTCCAGCTTCTACCAGCAGCCTTTCGTAGATCGTCACTCCACTTGGCCAGAAGGCGTCTTATACGACGTTTGCCGTGCCGTAGTCTCCACTCACGGACTCGCTTACCCCAACGGTTATCGGTTCTCATACTTTATGTACAGTCACGTGAAATCATCATTCATTCTCCTCGAATCTTATGCTACAGGCTGCCTGGAAGAGATCGCTTTTAGCGATAAGGCCGCCCATTGTATAGAGATTTGTGTTATAGTTAAATTAGTTAATTTAAATATTTGTATTTATTTCTGGGGTAAAATAAAGAGTTATCTATCTATGAATTTAGGTGGGATCGGTACAACATGTTTTTAGCGTCCACACACTTCTATATAGGCTGTCATTATCAATCTGTGTCCACTCGCTTTGACCCCTCTTTCTCACAATCCATCCATCTCTTCTTCAATATCCCTCTATTCGTGAATCTATTTACGTTCATATTCATCACTCTTCTGGTCATATGACTTTCATACCTCCTCATGACATGCCCATTATTGTCCATAACATGCCAGTCTATCACTCTTCACCTCATCATACCTACATTATGTTAAATACTTTTTATTCAATTTCAGAAAGCCGTTTACCTAGAAAGGCCTAACGCATACAATAGGTTTATCAAAATGGACGAACATAAGGTTTGCGTGGACTTCTATAGAGGCCGGAACAATGTTACCCAACCATCATTTTGGATCCCCAGGGTCGAAGAAGAGCCCGAAGGAAACGATGACCTACTTACTGCTGGTAAGTTGTTTATTTTAATAGCCTTCATCATCATCATCATCATCATCATAATTTGACCCATTGCTTGGAGATATATCAAGATTTAATTAGAGATATTTCACAAATATTTCGCGAGAACTCTCAAAAATAAACTGGAAATGGAAATTTGACAGTTCAAGCGTAATTTTATATTTATATTTATTTATTTCATAACCTCAAAAACTTACAGATAAAGCCAAAACGTTTAAGAGGCAGCATTCAATTAGGCACATAAATACAACAAATAATATTTTTAAATATAAAATTGATTACACATCAATATTGGTTGCTGAGCAATCATGGTGTTGAGAAGTGTGAACGAGTGCGTTTGAAGTTGGCACATAACATCAATCAATATTGGTTGCTGAGCAATCATGGTGTTGAGACGTGTGAACGAGTACGTTTGAAGTTGGCGCATAACGCGCGGTTTCGGTACGCGAAGTATGCGGCGCTAATAAACGCCGCGTCTGGTCCGGTACGTAAAGCTTACACTTGGCCAAAGTTTGAGGGTTGTCCATATTTCCTCGCAGGAGAGAGAAGTAATTGGCCAAAAATGAACATTTAAGACGAAGCTCAAGCGTATTTAATTATTCCATACCACCGACGAAAAGAGAAGAGTATAAGAAGGGATAATACCCGTAAAGCTTTATAGATATCTGCCAAATTTCTTTTGTACGCGTTCTAACATTACCATAATATACTAAACCACGTGAGGATCCCACATGTCTAATGTGACCATAATCTCTCTTAGCGATAGCGGTCTAAACAAAAAAGATACTTATGAATAATCCACTAAACTGACTTCTCTTGCTACCAATCCACACTAACACACTAAACTGCTCCGGCCGGTAGCTAACAATAGCTTGTTTTTTTGGCATGAATGCAACGAGATATTACATATTAATGCCAAAAAAGAAGGTAGGAGGTAGCTCAGAATATAAATGTTTAGAGAAATTTAGGGGACATCATTGCCATGCAGTCAGAAGAAATGAGCTAACGAAATAAAATAATTAGGTACGTTTATGTGGTGTTCGCACATACGTGACGTACTTCATAAGGTAATTCTTGAAGCGATGAATACCGAGTGGTTTTTTGGTAAATGTTGCGGGTTGGGGATCGCAGAAGCTTCTCGCGTCGCCAACGTTGATGCCCGTCCGTCGTCAGGAAATTTAGCTGTGCCAGTATTAGGCCATGTTATACCGCATTCACCCGTTTTGCCAGAGCCCCGTTTGTTAGTTAGCAGGGGCATAAAACACGGGTAGGCGTTGTCGGCTCTTGGATTCCGAAGATGGAGGTTGGAACCCCTTATACCCCCTTTTAACCGACTTCATTATTTATTATTCCATAGCGATGTTCATCTCATCCTTCTTCCTGCTGATGGTCCTGATTGTTTACTCTCTGCTTCCTGACCTGCGGAACATGTGTGGACTTATCCTCATGGCGTACGTGGCCAGTCTCCTGTCAGCTTTCTTATGCCTGGGTATTATACGGATGCAGCAGCATAGCATGGAAGTCTGCTACAATCTGAGTAAGTAAGAACAGCTAAGAATCAACAGAATCGTACTTCTCACTATTAGGTAGATAATATGCTATGGATTTAGGGGAAGGTGGTATAATTTATAACATTTCAAGTCTGACAAAAGTTAGATGTAATAATATTTTGCACCTTGATTGAATTGAATAGTGTATTCGACATATGCCTCATTTGTTTTTCTAAAATGCAGGATACAACATTTCAATACTCATAGGTAGGTTACAAGCCAATCACACGATTTTATTGAAACACTATTCGCGATGTTTTCCTTCATTATATTGAGCATGTGGTTATTAGCATAGATTTTTTTCGAAACGATAGTCTTTAGTACAACTAAAGTCAAATCTAGATTTTTTTATTTTTTCTCCGGAACGAAAGTTGGACACACTCCACAAGGCTACCCGACACTTTCTATCAAAGAGGTAGGTCCTACTATCACCATGCTTATCTCTACCGTGAAGCAGCATTCCTGTGTTTTTAGGTTTGAAAAGTGTGGGTGCCGATAAAATTACACGCCATGTGCGTGTAATTTTCATGGACGCAGACGCAGGGCAATGCATCGTAGGTTCCAAACATGCGATGCAATGCTTTGTAATAGGTATTGGTTACCACTTAACATCAGGTGGGCCAAGTGCTTGCTCCATTTTCATGTACCAAAAGTTACTGAACTTTTACTTTAGTTTTTTCTTTTTATTTCAGCTCTGGCTATCTACTTCTTCTTTTTGGCCAGCTTTTGCTGGATGAACGTTATGTCTTACGATATCTGGTGGACATTCAGGTAAAATAACTCTTACACTACTCACAACGTCTCTTTGTCGTCGTTTGTTTTTGAACACGATGGTCAACGGTCGCATGGTTACCATCCTCATTGAGATCACTAACCCACTTGCCAAAACTTTGCAGTGGTCTTTTAGAGGTTCATTCAAAATTCATGATTTCTTTGTGTTTATTCAACGACGCAGTAGACAGTCTCTGCAGTGCGAGTCTCTAGTCTGAGTGGTGGTTTAAAGTAATCTAGACTTATCAAAGGTTGCATTATGACGAATTTTGTCGAGTTGACAATACAACAACACCAGCCTAATATCAGTCCACTGCAGCACTGCTGTATAAAGGCCTCCTATAATAAGGCCATAATCCCCACGCACTGGCTATACAAGAGGGTTGCGCGACGCAGGCCGCAGGACACAGTTTCTTGTTGCCTGTTGGCCGCCAACGTATGTGGCTGTGTCGATGTTTGGCTGCTCTATGCCGCAATCAGCCGGCCACCATAGCCCCGTTTGTTAGTTGGCAGGGTGAACCATGGGCTGGTGAGGTTGATTTCGGTTCCTAAGATGGAGGTTTGAACCTCTTACACCCCGACGCTACAACCACCACGCGAGCCTATAGCAGCCCACTGCTGGACGTAGTCCTCATCTAATACCTAAGGGAAATATGCCGATAATCCCCACGCTGGGCATGCGGCTTGGGGATCGCAGGGCACAGCTTCTCGCACCGCTGACGCTGCTGCCTGTTGGCGGCCAGGGGATGTAGCTGTGTCAGCGTTAGGCTGCACTATGCCGCAATCAGCCGGCCGCCAAAGCCCCGTTTGTTAGTAAACAGGGTACACCACGTGCAGGTGAGGTTGACTTGGTTCCGAAGATGGTTCCGAAGATGGAACCCCTTTCACGCCAACTTACGAGTCGACAATGTTAGCTTTGTCAACGGGATTTGAAATGAAATGAAATGAATCTTGTTTTGCGTTTTTTTTTAGAATATTCATAATGTATTTGTTAGTATCAGATACTTGGTTGCCTTTTGCAAACACGACCTTACTTTTTCCAGAGGTTACGCGAAAGCCCGCCCAATCCACCGTCGAGGAAAACCCTTCAAGTATTTGATGTACTCCATCTATGCATGGGGTATACCGATGGCGATGACCATTATGCTGGCCTGGATCCATGCCCAACCAATGACAGATAAGCCTTGGTTCATCAAGCCTAACTTACGTTGTTTTATTGAAGGTAAGCTGATGCCCACGGTATGAGGATGAATGGTATAATCAATAAAAGGCCTATATCGGGCAGCGGATTGGAAACTGCTAATGATAATGATGATGAAGTCGATTTGCGTGTACCAATCTACTTATTTTATTACCCACACGTGCCCTACTTTAAATACCTGCCTATAAATAAGTAGTACCACGTAGTACCTAGCCTACCTCTGTATTAAGGAACTTTTTTGACGCCGTACAATTGCTGTGATTAGTTTGAGCGTATGTTCGCCGATGATATTAAACCTTAAGCTTAAAACCTTTTAAAAAACTAAATCAATAGATCAAGGGCACAGCATCGATGACCCATCGTAGAGACAGTCTTAATTAACATGCTATCACCAGAAAGCTTCTCGTAAAAATCCCGTGATCTACTTTGGAATAATTATTATGATGATGATCCACTTGGAAACAATAAAACATCAGACATTGCTACGGACTTCTACTATTTAAAAGTAAATAAATTTAATTAGGTATAAATATCTACCTACCTTTAAAATACTTTATAATTTAAGGTTTCTACTACTAGGAGTTCAATTCTTATAGATTTTATTCATGTTATATTTTTTGTCAGGTGGTGAAAAGCTGCTATACCTCTACATACCGATGCTGATCCTTATCTGCACTAACTGGATGTTTTACTTGATGACGGCATTCAACATCTGGCGGCTCAGCCGAGGCACATCCGTGCTTGACTCAGCAGCGGCAGGCACTCCTGCTGCCCATCGCTCAAACCGACAACGGTAGTACCTACTAATAAATAGAGATAGATTTAGAGAAAAGACCTATGGATACTGCCTACGATAGAGGACACCTTAGAGAAAGATAAAGAGATCTAGAGAGAGATCTTGAGATAGAGCTTAATTAGAGTAAATGAACAGCACGTTACCAACGAGGAATGGCAAGGAAAAAATGAAATAGTATTTTCAAAGGTTTATTGTTCACGAAAGAAGCATATAGCTAAAGATAAGGCTCGAGAATGAGATACCTAGCTAGATAAAAAAATAGTTTTAATCATAGATCTAGCTGGAGATAAATGTAAAAATATTGGAACAAAATAGAGATGTAGCTAGATGTAGAGATATGAGAGGGTACGAACTCAATACTCTACCAAATGCTGGAATTCAATATTTGACGGCTCAGCCGAGGCACATCCATACTTGACAATTAGAGCTAGAAATTAAAGAAGGGATAGGGATGCAAATAGCCCTATCTTTAAAATTTGTCTAGTTCTTTCTAATAACTCTATGGATACCTATAAAAATAAATAAATAAAATAAGCTTTTATTGCTGTAACTTAACCTAGTACAAATGTTTAAAATACCTACCTAATTATTAATTTTCTATGATAACTGTTTAAAAAAAATTAAACGGAACCGGTTTTTCTTCTACAGCTTGTCTTTCGACAAAGTCCTCCTCTAGAGCTTTAAATCTTGTCCTGTTCTTAGCGGTCCGTATCCTTTCTTGACCTTCTTAAAATCATCCTCCCAACGCTTGGTTTGCCTGCTTTTGCTTATTTTGCTACCTTGAGGGTACCACTCTGTTAAAATTTCTTTATGCATGTGTCCTGCCCTTCGCCATTTTAGATGTCTTTTAACAGATTGTATGTTTCTAAATTTAGTTTTTTGTTTCCTGTTTTGTAATTGGACTATGGCTACCCGTGGATAACTTAATATTATTAATTTATTACATGTACACTTTCAGATTCCTTTTATACCTAAAGCTGTCAATCGTGATGGGCCTGAACTGGATCCTGGAGGTGATCAGTTTCCTTGTGCCAGGCTTTCGCGTGTGGTACATCAGTGATGCGTACAACATCCTCATCGGAATTGCCATCTTCCTCATATTCGTTTGCAAGAAGAAAATCCTGAGGAAACTTACTAAACTGTAAGTTAATTTCTTACTAGCAAATAACCTAAGTAGTTAAATGTGTTAGTCCGTGTAGGTACTCATAAAAACTGGCCAAATGTTACAGTTATGTGGAAACTAACACAAACTTTGTATGTACCTAATAGGTATCCAAGTTAATCCAAGTACCTATCAGTACTTGGATCATGCATAAATATTTACTACCAACGGGAATCGAAACCGCAAACTCTAGCAACTCTTTGCCCAATGCGGCAACGGTTGTCTTGGTAAGTATTTTATCATCATCATCTTCATCAGCCTTTATCAGTCCACAGCTGAGTATTGGCCTTCCCTATGACCTATAAGTATTTAAAGGTTATTTTTTACGTATTTTGACGACCTCAGTGGTGCAACCCGTTGAGACGCAAAAGGTTGTTTGATTCCCGCCGCGAGACGAATGTTATTGATCTACAAATATTTTCTTGGGTCCAGTCCACACACCCAGGTGTTTTCTATTTATAAATGTAGGTTTTATGTGTGTATATTAATATGTATGTATATGAGCCATGTGGTTCCCTCTGCACAAGCTCTGCTTAATTTTTGAGGCTTGATGATGCTGTGTGATAATGTTCATCATACCATACTATCTGCAAAACATTCCTAGCAATAAGTTTCATAGTATAAAAAGGTACCTACATATACCTACACTACACTTGTTAGACCCTAAGGAAAACTTGTATTTGCAGCAATAAACTTATTTCATGTTGATGTTTCAATAACTATTGTTTTTAAATTTTTATTAATTTTGTTAAATTTGTTTCCTAATATTTTCTAATTAACATAAAATTGTACTTTTTCACAGATTTATTGATCAGACTCACAGAACCAAGTGGTATCCCAGCAACTCAAGTCGAAGCAACACCACAACCTCGGAGACCAGTCAGGAAACGCAATCGCTGAACGTGTGTGTCAACCCTAAAGGACCTGGTTATGTCATCAACAACTTTTAGACATTGTCAATCATGTCGATGGCACTTTAACTTTAGGAAATCATTGCCCCGTATCCATACCAAACATTTGTTATGAGACAATGTTGAATCAACACGTGTTGCTGAGTTGCTGTCAACATGTGCGGCCAAACTGCGTGTTGCAGAGTTGATCACTGCATGCAAGGGCGGATTTTATCCATTGGTCGCACTAGGCATATGAAAGATTGCCACCCCCCTACTCGCTGTAAAGCACGAAAAAAGTACCAACTTTTAATAAGCCTATGGCTTTTCGAAAGATGCGCTTGACTTCACTAGGGTTGCAAACTTTTTCGGGAACTTACCACCCGTGCGACCGTGTTACCTCTGTTAAGCCTGGATACCAGACACAATAGAATAACCACCTCGCGTTCCGCTATATATAAAGTGAGGGATGACTTTTTGGGAGGGATGACGTACATACTTAAATTTAAAAAACCCACCTATTGTTGCCGCCCCCTAAATTTTGCCGCCCTAGGCCCGGGGCTACTTGGCCTATTGGGAAATCCGCCCCTGACTGCATGTTGAAACGTTTTCGTTCGACGAGCGACAACATCAGGTCAACAATGTTGATCAACAAATTAGTGTTTACAATCAATACGGGGCTTTAATGGTTGCTAATGTCTAGGACATTAGCAACCACATTACTCACCTTACAGAATGCATAAAGTAACTGTATCTAGTCCGGTAGGTAATCAGGTAATCACGAATATTTCAATCGGTCGAATCGAAAGCGTACGTGTATCGCAAATTTTTGACCAATGACAAAGTGTTATTTTGAATCTGCGCGTTCTCATTAGCCAAAATTTTGGAGTATTCCCTTTTGAGCACCAATTTTTAGAGCACCTATTTTTTGAGCACCACAGGTATTCCCATTTTAGCACCAATCAATATTTTAACGTGGTGCTCAAATGGGAACAAAAAATAAAAATTGATTTAATTCCCCATTGAGCACCTGCGGTGCGGTACCTTCTAGTGATGGGGTGTATAATAAAACGTATCGATTCAAATGGAAGTACTTTTATAATCATATTCATTTTAGGAAAAAATAACAAATAAAACATATCACATTCGTCGTAACAACAGTAGACTTAACGTTTATTTTTTAAATTAAATGATATTTCTTAATAATACTTACTTATAATTATATCATACAATTAAAGTTTTTAGTTGTCTTAGACACAAAAAATATGAACTCAGGGATAGAAACTTTTGGTAATAGTAAGTAATATGTTAAAATTTAAATTAAGCGCCATTTATTAATATGTTAAAACTTTATTTAAGCGCCATCTATCTAACCATCTAACAAAGCGCGAACTAAATAAACATCACACTGATAGTTAATCTGCACTCATTAAGTTAATATAAACTACTACTACTACTTTGGAGTTACAGTCTTCAAGTGAAAACAAAGTGCCAAAGGAGAATGCCGATAACCCGAACCAATTGCATTAAAACCAAACGTATCCTATAAAATTGTCTTTATTCTATAAACAACATTAACATTTTCTTTAGTTTTACACACCGACTCGATTAATAATCACGTAAAAAAATATTTATTTAATTATTTGGTTTCCGGCGCACAGCGCCATGACACTGCAACAACCCTCACTTCTAATTATTAAGACAGTAGAGTCAACTGAAAACATTGGAGATTTTTTCACTTTGTATAATTTTATACATTATATATTTTTTTATAATCAATTTTTTTTCATTCCGACTTTGAACACTTTTCAAGTGACATAAGGTCTAAATTAGTGCAAGTTTGGCATTTTGAAGTCTGGACGATTTTTCACAGTTTTCACTTGAAGACGATAACTCTATAGTAGTAGTTTTTAATATCTTATTGAGTGCAGATGACCTATCTGTGCAATGTTTATTTAGTTCACGCCTTGTTGTATAGATGGCGCGTAATTTAAATTTTAACATATTACTACCAAAAGTTTCTATCCCTTATAAAGTGTTCATGTTTTTTGTTTCTAAGACAACTAAAAACTTTAATTGTATGATATAATTATAAGTAAGTATTATTTAGAAATATCATTTAATTTAAAAAATAAATGTTAAGTCTACTGTTGTTACGACGAATGTGATATGTTTTATTTGTTATTTTTTCCTAAAATGAATATGATTATAAAAGTACTTCCAATTTGAATCGATACGTTTTATTATACACCCCATCACTAGAAGGTACCGCACCGCAGGTGCTCAATGGGGAATAAAATCAATTTTTATTTTTTGTTCCCATTTGAGCACCACGTTAAAATATTGATTGGTGCTAAAATGGGAATACCTGTGGTGCTCAAAAAATAGGTGCTCTAAAAATTGGTGCTCAAAAGGGAATACTCCAAAATTTTACTTATTCGATACAAATACATTTTCACTAGTCTTCCTTCCTGCCTCTGCGATTTCACGGAGCATACCTCCATTCGCTTGTAATGTGGTGGATTCTGGGTGGCACTATTTATCACTTAAAATAGTTATAACTAGCTGAAAGTCATTTCGTCTCGTCTCTCTATCTACAAGAAAGAGACAGCTCCTTTAAGTTTAGCTATAAGTTTAGTGAAAATCTTTCAGAATCACTACCACTGTAGTACTTGGTACGTACCTACTACTCAGATGTAGATAGATACTGGAAGGCACCAACCCTGCAAATAAAACCTAGGTACCTACTTACCAAAGAGGTTGAACTAATGCAAAAGTTATTTAACTTTAGCCACACACTATATAGACCTAAAAAAAAAAAAAAATCTGGTGGTTATTCTGGTATGCATTAATTATGTACATAAGAAACCAAATATTTTGTTTATTGTATAGGTAATGTCTAGTGTATAACGCATAGAGTGTATACTGTTTATTGTATAGGTAATGTCTAGTGTATAACGCATAGAGTATATACTGTTTATTGTAGAGGTAATGTCTAAGGCATAGAATGCGTTATACACTAGATAATAAATCACAACTGAGCTACAGGCGGAGCCCGTCCGCGCGTCCTCCTCGGGTATAGCGCGAAGCGTCATGTCCTAGGAACGCACCCAACGTGTTAAATATTAATTAGGTACCTACTTTAATTTTCTTTATTATTAGACACGTAGGTTTAGGTAAATATACTACCTGTTGATTGTAAATATAAAATAGTACGGTAGTACCTAGGTTGGTTCGATACATATATTAAATTATTTAGGTAGGTACACAACGTTTAAAATAATTAAGTACCAACCTAAATAGTATGTACCTATATCAATAGATATGTTAAGTACCTATATAATCTAAAATTAATTTATAGAAAAGTTAAATCTTTATAATAATAATAACAGATAAGTAAAATCCAAAATAAAATAGATAATGTAAATAAAGAAGATAGCTATATGTACTGACTTTATTTTAAAAAATTTATACCTACCTACCTATCTCTTTTAGGAACCAATCCAGTATTGCCTGCCTAATAACTACTTATTACGAAGTTTCGTACAAGTAGGTACCTTGTACGAAATTTCGTCAATTTGAACAAAAGTTATCTAAATATGCCTGGTTATTATTGATGAATGATGGATGTAACTACACAATCTACACCACTATTAAAATCTTAATCGCTATTTTACGCCTCTAGTATTTCAGTAGGTTATGTTTACCTACTAATAAGTATGTAGATAGGATAGGTTCGGTATTAGGGTATACAGAACCGGCTAATTTTAAAAAACGGGATTCCCAGTTCTTTTGGTTCCCGGTTTTGTTCGTGAAAGAAAATGAAAACGGAGCTGAAATTCAAATAACGTAGTTTTTATAGGAAAAAACTAGAGTCTTCGCGATATTTAGTCGTATAAAGGTTTGTTCACATAAATATTATGTAGGTATAATGAGCGTAGTAATCCTCGAGAGCCTACGTGCGATCATTAATAGTAACCAACCGTCTCGCTAGTAGACTTGATGACTTTCAGCCTCATAAACACGCTAGGTTCCGCAACCCTAGAACATTATGCTTGTATTTACATTCAGATTATCAGAAAACCGAGGAGTATACTCGACCATTATGCCTAGCGTTTGTGGACTGTGAAAAAGCCTTACGTTCAGTCGAGACCTAGGCAGTGCAGTGTGATCATTACGGCGGTGCCAGATCAACTACCGGTTCAGAGTCGAAGTCCTTGTATAGTAAGGCTACAATAACTACTCGTTTTTGGGATCAGAGGGCTTACCACAGGTTTTTATAGTTTACGAAAACTTTATAAGTTTCGGTATCTTTCCATACATTTTCAGTACAGCGCCTTTAGGGAATCGTGCATGAACTACGAAAATGTATGGAAAGATACCGAAACTTATAAAGTTTTCGTAAACTATAAAAACCTGTGGTTAGCCCTCAGAGCACCCCGATCCTATCGATATCGATATTGTGTATACTACAAGAAGGCATAAGGCGTCTCAAGGAGACGTTATATTTCCGAAATTGTTCACCTCCACATTGGAGGATATCAATAAGGTTTTGTATTGGGATGGACAAGGCATGCATTTCAATGGCGAATAAATCATTCACTTTCGATTTGCCGATGACAAAGTAATGTTATCATGAAAGAAAATGGTTGGAAATTCTTTGAATGACCTTAGCACAATGCTTCGAGATCACTAAATGAACCTGGTCAAAAAACCCATTTCATGTCTAATCCGGTTCAAGTTTGGAATTTTAATATCATTAAAATTATTGACCATGTCTGTCTTGGTACGGCAATTCAACTGGATAGGTCCAACTTCGACAAAGACCACCGACAAATCCAACTCGTATGGACGGCGTCCGGGAAATTGTGTAATCACAAAGGCAAAGCCTCAAAAACTCTTAGAGCTAGTGCGTGTTTCCAGTGATGACTTATGGTACTAAAACATGGTCGTTAACTATCGGTCTCATCACCTCATCCACAAACTGAGAGTAACACAACGGGCTTTGGAGAGATTATATTCTCGTATTCTTTTTTGTGACTTAAATTCGTAATGAAGAAATCGGTGAGTTACATTTACAATACTACACAAACGAGCCATAAACAGCTAATACTTATAGCTCATATTTTTATTGGAATCTTAAAGAAGTACGTAGGATTAGAGATCTTCTATCGTTTTAGTAAATATCATAGATCTTTTATATACTACCGTACTATACTACGGTAGTATAAAAGATCTATGGTAAATATACATACGAATAATGACTTTGAACCTTTTATTGTATATACGACAGTGTTTTAAATTTAAAATATTTATTGAGTTCCTATTTCCCGAAAGTACCGAAAGAACCGGGATTTGGTTTAAGGATTCCCAGTTCCTAAAAGTGCTGAAAATTCCGGGATTTGACGACCTCTGTGGCGCAGTGGGCGAAGGTCCGCCTGTGACGCAGAAGGTTGCGGGTTCGATTCCCGCTGCGGAACAAATGTTTACATGTTCTGCAGATATTTGTCTCGGGTCTGGGTGTTTTCTATGTATGGTATGTATATATTTACAAAAAAAAATGTATCTATGTAGTATATCAATCATGTGGTTCCCATAATACAAGCTCTGCTTAGTTTGGGGCTACATGATGCTGTGTGATAACGTCCAGGATTATTTTATATTAATTTATTTATTTCCCGGGAACAAACCCTATTTGGTATATGGGTACCTACCTACTTACTTACAAAATCATCACGTCACCACAAAAGACATTTTCTTTTGTGACATCACCACACGCGGAATCATATTTTATGTACCTATTAAAAAAATAAATTATATTTAACATACCTACTGTTCACAAACTACACCACAGTATAAAGATCATATTATTATAGGCTGTGCTACCTACAACTGTTATTTTCTGCTTGATTCTTATTATTTGAATACTCAACAAAGCGAAATGATGGCCACCGTAATGTAAAAAAAATGGCCTTGGTTTGGCCGCCAAAATTCAATGGCATTTGTGCTAAGCCTATTTCCACAATGTCTCGTGATTGTGAGCTGTTATAAATTTACCCCCTTCTTATGATCGCTACTTAAAGTTAGTCAATACTGTCAATACTCAAAGTTAGCCCTGTTTGTCATTATCCAACGGATAGACATGGCAATAGTTTAAGTTTTGAAAGATGTTCATACGTAAGAACATTAGTTTGTTTCTGAGGGCTTACCACAGGTTTTGATAGTTTTCGAAAACTTTATAAGTTTCGATATCTTTCCATTTTCAAAAAAAAAATGAAGCTTGACGACCTACGCATATTGGTTGGTGTTATTACAGGCCATTGTGACCTGAACCACCACCTAGTAAAGTCAGGAGCACCGGACAGCGGCACCTGTGGCGGCTGCTTTCAAGCTAAAGAAACAGTGGAGCACGTCATCTTACACTGCACTGCCACAAACGAAGCCAGAACTAAATCCGGGTTACAAAAACTGCTTGATCAATTCTCGCAAACGCAGGCAGGAACGGGGATCTTAGAGCAATGTTGTCTCCAACCCAGAGTCCTTCTCCGTTATTTTAAGGAGTTGGGCTGGCTGGGGCCAGGTTAGCAGGGGGGCAATGCACAAAACTTTTTCCCCCCACTTCAAATTAGAATAACTTCATTCGTAGTTTAATTTAATTCGTAGTTCATGCACGTTTCCCTAGAGGCGCTGTACTGAAAAACCCAGAGTCCTTCTCCGTTATTTTAAGGAGTTGGGCTGGCTGGGGCCAGGTTAGCAGGGGGGCAATGCACAAAACTTTTTCCCCCCACTTCAAATTAGAATAACTTCATTCGTAGTTTAATTTAATTCGTAGTTCATGCACGTTTCCCTAGAGGCGCTGTACTGAAAATGTATGGAAAGATACCGAAACTTATAAAGTTTTCGTAAACTTTAAAAACCTGTGGTAAGCCCTCTGTTTCTTTAATCATTGGCTGTCAATTCGTCTCTTTGTCAGTGTCAAAGAGGTCATTAACTTCAGTCAGTACACTTCACTTGATTTGCTTGTCAATTTTCTGTCAAATTCAACACAGCTGAGTGGATTTGAGAGCGCGTTGCCAGAACGTTCTAAAAGGTACGGTTTGCCGTACCTCTTTTTAGTCGGCCGTACCTTTTCCAAACCTTTTCAGTACCTTTTCGTTATGTTGTTGTGACATTCAAAGGTTACACCGTTAAATTTAAATAAAATACTTAAGCATTCATACTCAGAAAATCTATTTATCTATCTATTCTCATAAAATGTAACCGATCGCTGTCTGTACATGGAAGATTTATGAGGAAAAAATATTATTCGGACCTTCACCAACGCAAATAGGACCTAAAACAATGATTGATAGAATTTTGTATATTTATCTATTTGCTTGTTTTTCTGTTGGTCTGTGCGTTTGTACACGCTAATCTCAGAAACGGCTAATCTGATTTGGATGTGGTTTTCACTAATATATTATGGTAAGCTTCTCTTACATTAAGTGCTCGTTTTATGTCAATCGATTCATAAATATAAAAGATATGCCAATTTAAAGAAGCACGCCAGTTTCGGAAATTTTTAGTAACCAATGTAAGTTGAACTCTAACTTAAACTAAATAAATATTTTATGTATTAGTATAGGTTAGGCATTTCTTTCTAGCTGACCTGCGTGCAACCTCGTTTGCATGTATTTTCTTTCACCTTTTCTCCCTCTCTCAATATAAATAAAGAATGTCAAAAAAAGTTGTTGTTTCTTTCATCTTTGTACCCAAGCTGGTCGCACCGGCCCGTGGTGTAGCTTCCTATAAAAATATGTGGCTTTGGCGGCCGGCTGATTTTGGCGTAGCGCAATGGAACATCGGCACAGCTGAATTCCTTGACCACGGACCCCACTTAATAATATCATATCATCATATCTATCAAAAACTAAGACTTAGTAGTAAAATCAAGCTTTTAGGCACAACATTTTGGAAAACCGTACCTTGGAGTGAAAAACCGTACCTTTTTGAGGAATAAACCGTAACTTATCTAAAATTTATACTGGCAACAGTAGTGGCAACACTTTGAGTGAGAGCTGCATCTGGGATTTTCTGGGACCGACTGCATTGCGCCTGCCTGAACTTTATGCACAATTTAGCTAAATTATCGGAGATCCCGGCCAGTTTGACCTCAACCTCGGTCTTCACAGTCGTCCCTCACCATGTCGACTACATTGGAGGAGAGATATGCGCCTGCCGAAAACTGTCGACCCACCCTTGACGAAAGGTGTGTTTTTGGGCTTTTACAGCAACTAACTCGCGAATTCGACTAGATTTTCAAGTTTACGTGTTTCACAGAGTGCGGGAGGAGGTCGAGACCTTGAAATCTATCTTGATGGACGATGTTATCATCAAGAAAGTGGAAGATCGGCCTGAGATCATAGAGACGGTGATCCGTCCGTCGACTGGGTGCGATGTTGACCAGCAGTACGTGTGTGTGACGCTGGAGGTTACACTGCCCGATCGGTATCCCGACCTCAGTCCGATAGTAATGCTCCGGAACCCGAGAGGCCTGGATGATCGGTTGCTGGAAACCCTACACAAAAAGATCAAACAAATGCTGCATCAACATATTGGCAGTGTTGTTATTTACAGCATAGTTGAGGTATGCCAACACAATATAATGTAGGTAAATAACAAAATATATGTATGTTTATTTTTGTGCAGGAAATGTTACGTTCCAAGGTTCTAACCAAATGAATGGTTGATCACTGAGAGGGGGTTTGAATAGACAATAGATAATTTAGAAAACAATAAAAATACTTTAATTATATAATACTTTATTCAAATAAGTTGGTGTGGAAGTCTGACGATTTTCGCAGAATGATGTGGCAACCAAAGACATTCACTACTCGCAACATATCTTTGCCCCAATAAAGTTGGCAGCAAGTAGCGACGTTTTTCCTATTTTTAGGTTGAACTGTACTAGGATTAGCCGCATTGCTTTCTGAACTTAACTTCAGAGGGATCACGATCCGTTGTGATACCTTGATCGCTTGATGCCGTCATGCTGTGTGATAGTGTCCAGTTTTATTGTGAGGCTGTATAAGGCCATGTGAGGCCTTTGGATGGCATAAATCACCTTAACTAGTGCTGGCTATTGGCTCACACAAAAGGGAAGAGAAGATAATAATAAAATAGGCATTGTTTGGATATGCTTGTTAATGTTTATCAAGTTACAGAAAGCAATATGTGTAAGAACAATTTATGTTCTAATTAGGCGTAATCCTGTCTGAACTTCTGAAGTGTAATATAGTTAGTTATCCTAAAAGTTAGACACTTTCCTCTACATTCTAATTCTAGTTTGCGGTGGAGAGAAAAGTTCTGTACTGATGTCCCCCATTGGGGTTTATTATGCATTGCCCTGCTAACCTAACCCCAGCCAGCCCAACACCTTAAAATTGCTTCAGAATTCCAGATGTTGTCTGTGTCTGTGGGCTTTGGTCAAGCAGCTCTTGTAACCTGGATTTTGCTCTGACTTTTTTTCATTACATAATTGAGTACATATTATTCATTTTAAGTTAAACATAAACTTGAAATGTTTAAAAATAATGACTAGAATAGTACTGGATGACAAAAGTCACTAGTTTTCATTGTTCTTAGGCCCATTTTGAACAATGATCAGGGTCAATTTATTCCTGTTTAGATATCATAGCCATAGTCATAGTATTTTATTTATCACAGATAATAGTTACAAGGCAGGTTTTAAATAATAATAATCATATTTAGTATTGTTTTAATTCGAAAAAATTAAATCATCAATCTTTTAAAAAGATTGCTCAACAAGCCAGTTTTTCAGCCTGTTTTAAAGGATTGCAACGACGACACGGAAGTTGGTTGTTGACTGCAGGCCCCATTATGTGAACTAACTTTGAGGATTTTGTGAGTCTGTGCTGAACCTCTTGCAACCTGTGCGCATTTCGGGTGGGGTATCTGTGGAGTGTAGATAATTTGTATTCTTCGTTCACACAAGGCTAACCTGGGCCGTTGATTCAATACAAAAGTTTTTTTATCATGATTAAACTTAGTTCTTGAAAACATGCCAATTATTAGGTTTATGAGATGAATTTTAAACATGGCAAAAATTTTCAAAATTTTGCTTAAAATATTATTAAATATTAAAATATTATTAATTTATAATAGTGCATGTTTCAAAAAACATGATCTACGAATACATTATCATTATTATTAATTTATCATAGTGCACATTCCACAAAACGTGATCTACAATACAATACTTTGTGATAGGTACTGGCTACCACTTAACATCAGGTAGGCCATGTGCTTGTTCCATCTTCTAATACCATAAAAAAAAGAAAAAAAACAATAAGACTAATTTTCGCCCGCAGCATCCCTCGCATGGTAACCGGATGAAAAGAAGCCTATTTGTTATTTCAGGTCTCTAATTACGTATATTTCTAGTTTCATCCAAATCTTCAGGGTTTAGAGAGATACGTGGACCTAATCATACTAATACACAGATTTTCGCATTTATTTATAGAATGTTTATTAGCATCAAACATTCACTCACATTAAAAGTTTCAGTTACTTTTCTATCCCTTACTTGTTTTAGTTTTGAAGGGATCCTAGCACCCACAGGTTCTTTTTGGTTGACCCCTGACAACATGTTATGCGAAATTTCATGATAATTGGCTGAGTAGTTAAACACTAGACCTAACAAACTCGGGATAGGATATTGTACACAACATGTATGCGAAAGTATGTAGGATGTATGAGGATGTTAAGTAGGATAAGTGTGACAAAAAAAATTACGACAGTATCAAAAATAAGTAATTATGTCACACCCTTTGAGCAATATTGATTTGAGACAGGTGATCCGGCATCTAGGCATCTCACTGACCTAGTGACCTACATTCATGCTGGAAATTTCTCTATTGAAGATACAATATATCTGTAGCTAGAATACTTGGTTTTAGGTCTTATGTGTGTTAAGGTGTTTCTTGTATGTCTCCTATATAGTTAAGTACTAGCGTCTGCCCGTGACTTCGATCGCGTTAATGTAAATTTTCTGGAACAGTTTGAATTTTTCCGAATGAAAGGTATCCTATGGCCTTAACGCCCACACAACATATGCGAAATTTTAAGCGTGATAAACAAACTCAAATGTGAGGTACATTTGTATGATATAAAAAATATAGCTTTTGCCCGCGGCCTCACTCGTGTTAAAGTAGAATTTTGTCAAATATTTTATTTCACTTTGTCCTTTTACAGAAAAGGACAAAGTAAAATAAAAAAGAGACACACCGCATTTTAAATGTATAAAAATAGCTTGTCTTATATTAATATCATGTGTTTCCCACATGATATTTACTTATTTATTTTGTTAATGTAAATACTGACACATTACATTATGGATAGAAAAGGGCTTACTTAGGACGGGGCGCAATGGCTCTCTTTAGGGGAGGCCCCTGTCAAGCAGTGAACTGCTATCAGGGTTCCAAATTATCAAGATAATAACGCTTCTCATTTTCATCTGATCATTATGAGATAATTAACTCCGTAAGAAATTCATTTGTTATATTGTTTCTTAACAAATTGTAACAAAGAATCAATAAAAGCACATGAAAAGTTTATGACATGACACCAACATTGGCAGAATTGTGACATAATTTTGACACAAAAGCCACAATCAAGAAGTGAAGTGAAGTGAAGTGAATTTTTCTTGTAAGGGGATTAGAGAAATCCCCTCGAGCTGCTCGATGACGCTTTGTGCGTTCGGATAAACGCAAGCGTGGAAATACACGTTCGAATACAGTTCACTTTAATGAGTTAAATTTTTTGTTATTATCAACCGAGAATTATCCATCTGTTATTATCATTGATAATTATCCTTTCGAACCCTGACTGATGATGATCAGTCAGATAGGCTGATGATTTTCGATCACAATAGGTCTTCATGGCCGCAGTGATATGAAAGCCACGCAATCAATCAATAGGCTGATGATGATCATGATGATACATGGAAAACACCCAGGCCCGAGAGAAATATTTGCAGATCATACAAACATTCGTCCAATACGGGTATCGAAACCACTACCTTCTGCGTCTCTGGCGGGTTTCGCCCACTGCGCCACAGAGGTCGTCAAATTATCGCATGAAGTCACCAACCCTGGAATCTATTTCCAGCTGCTTCGCGGCTACCTAACCAACAGCAACCTGCCAAGTGGACGCTGCACAATTTGCCTGTTCGGCTTCGTCAGTGGAGATGCGTTCATCAAGACGCAATGCTACCATTACTTCCACAAGCATTGCCTCGCCAACCACCTGGAGGCTTCCAAACAGAGCTATATGGAAGAGCTGGAGAAACTGCCTAATTGGAAGAGGATGGAGGCTGCGCCATTTCAGGTAGGCACCATTGCCAGTAGTTGTCATCATTCCACTTCCGTATCAGATGTTGGTAAAAACAAGACGAGTCTGCCTACTTGACATATCTAGACATAGACAGACACGACATTTCTTCACCACTTAGCACGCACAGAATACTTATTATGCTAATAGTAATATTACCAAAACGTGATAATAAATGTCCGTGGGTGTTACACAGCAAAAGGCCTCAACTTAGAATAATGTCTACTGTTGGAGCAGTAGGCGCTGTTACTCTGTCGAAACTAAAACTGTCACAAGATCTTGTAATTATAACTTTATAAGCAACAGAATGGGAGTTCTAATATACTCACAGGTGCTGGACATATATCCGATAATACTAAAAAAAACTTGGCCTCCCATGATATCTATAGGAAGTTGAAAGACCTAAACACATTTTAGAACTACCAACGTCAAGTGTTATTAGGGCTGTGCAGGCGCAACTTGAAGGAGCAATATTTTTTTTTTACAAGTATAACATCGCCCAACTGCCTCGTGTATAGATGACCCACACTAGGATCCTGTCCTGTGAACACTACACAGTACACTATGTATACTATGTACACTATGAGTGATGTATACTATGGTGCAACACATACAAGCTACAGATTCTGTAAAGAGTAAGATGCATCGCCCCTTCATCTGCTACGAGAGTTGGAGCCACGAATGCACTACCATAGCTCTATTCTAGGAAAAGCCCGATTCCACCCCCAAAATGGTCTCACAGTTTCTGTCAGAAGTCAGGCTCAGTGGTGAACTATGAACGCTCCACCACAAGGGGCGACGATAATATAAATGGCGATCACAATAGGCATACATGACCGCAGTGATATCATAGCCATAAAATCAAATAATTTGTGGTGCCACATATTCAAACATTCCACATCAGGTATCGAATCTGCGTCCTTGTCGGCCTTTCGGCAATCGCGACAACAAGGTAATACTAATCATGTGATGTTATAGCAAACCTGTCCTGTCTGCCGCTCCACTGTTTTCTATGATGTGGATACCTTGAAGGAGGCTCCGCCACCGATCGAGTCGGAAAACGCAGCGCCCTTCGAACTCACGCCAGAAATGAGGGTAAGTGAACTATAACCTCTCTTGCTAGTTGTACCGAATCAGTTTTGTAACCTTTATTTGAGATGTAAGGGGTCCTTTGTCTTTGGAATCCAAGTCAACTTTACAAGCTCGTGGTGCATCTTGCTAAATAGCCTAAAGTGTCTCTGGCAGCCGGTTGATTGTGGCATAGCGCAAGCCTTACACTGGCAACATCCAAATTTCCTGCGGGCAGCAGCTTCGTCAGTGCTCGAATTTGTGCCCTGTGATTCCTAATCCAGCATAGGCATTATGGGTATATCTCCCTTATTTTTTATGGGCTTTTTGTCCAGCTGTGAACTGATATAGCTTGATATTATTTGAGATTGATTATGAAAAAGTTTGGGTGTACGTACAGGGTGTTCAAACCAATCGGACTCGGGGGGTAAGTATCAAATATATTGAAGATAGAGAATTTCACTTAAAGGAACTTCAATTTTATTTGCGGTGCAAAGAAAAACTGAACAACGTATTCCAAAAAAGTGTGGAAAATAAAAGTTATAACGCGAGGAAAGAGGAAAACCCGTTAAACAATTAAATTAGTCCCAGATATTATTTTAAAACTGCACTAGATGTAACTTTAAAATAAAATTTTAACCACAATTTTTTATGAGCTAATTTAACATTCTGGAACAACTAATAATAATAATAATAAAAAAAAAAAAAAAAACTTCACCGCTGACACACGCTTTTTCTCTAATATTTTACCAAAATTTATTTTATATTGCTTTTCCCGATTCATACCGTATCCTCAACAGTTTTAAACCAGTAATACAACCTATTTTCATTTTATTTTTGACATAAAGGCACAAATGCCACAATGAAAAAACCATCATAACATGTTGACCAGAGGAAAAGCACGAGCGGCTACATATGAAGCACACCAAACATCTGCGCCTGTTCCGTCAAGCTCCACATCGTCGTCCGGGGATGAGGTATTCGCCACCCCCCCGGACACCAGCGCGTCGAGCGACGAGAGCAGGCCGCCGTCGCCTCCGCCGCCGCGACCACCTGTGCGGCGTGGGCGCCCCCCGCTGTCGGCCGGCTTGGGGTCTGCGGGACAGTCTGCCCCGCGTCCGACCCCCGCCACCACCAGCAATGTGCGCATTCGCATGAAGTGGACAGAACAAATAAATAGAAACGTCATGCGCGCATATTATAGGGCTACAGACGGAGGAACTAACCGCACCGCGTACATTGCCCGGATGCTGCCTCTGTTTCAGGTACTTGAACCAGCTGTAACTGTTACTGCACAACGGCTATCGGATCAGGTACGAGCCATCCAACGATTAAAATTGTTGGATGATTCGGTACTTGACCGGCTTCGCGCTGAAAGTGCTCAAGTAGCTGACCACTCGCAGCGGGTCCCGGCTGCCACGTCGACGGTTACGACAACTTCGATACCTGTGACGACGCAGCCGGACCCCGCTGCTGACGACGTCAACAACGAGAACACCAGCGTGACAAACCAGGTAAATGAGCAGTTGAGGAGGACTTTGGAGGATACGATTTTATCGTACCGGTCCGCACCTCTTGATGAAAGACCGCGTTTGCCACGCTTGCCCACTCACAGACGAAACTTGGCTATAATGGAGGCCTTGAATCCTTTGCTGGTTCCTTATCTAGAGACTAGCGAAGGTCTAGCCGATACCCATTCGATCCTTTACTGCGGAGCCGTGGCTGCGTGTCGTGTTGCTCGTGTCAAGTTCCCCAACTCTACGCGAGCACCACGACCTGTCAACCAAACTCCAGCTTGGCAAGTACGGATCGAACGGCGGATCGGTATATTCAGGACCCTCATTGCAAAGCTAAGTTGCTTCAGAGGGGGCAATACCCGCCCTCGAGTGATGCGTTTTGTGACACAGGCCTTTTCTGGGACCGATATTCGGCCTCACGATTATATGGCCTGTGTCACAGAACGCATTGACTTTCTGAAGCAGAAAATCTCTGCATGGGCAAGCCGCATTCGTCGGTATCGAGAACGTGTGGACCGATATTGGCAGAATCGAAATTTCCAAAGTGACCAGAGGAAGGTGTACCGAAACTGGGAGAAACCTGACCAATGTGTGATGGACGGGCGTGTACCGGATGCGGATGCCATGAATAATTTCTGGCGCAGCATCTGGTCTGTGCCCATCCAACACACGGAGGGAGATTGGATGGATGTGGTGAGTAGAGAGTGTGAATCTATCGAAACCATGGGACCTGTAGAGATTAGCCCCATAGATGTCAGATTTGCAATCCGTTCGGCCCATAACTGGAAAAGTCCTGGACCGGACGGGTTGCATAACTTCTGGCTGAAGTGGTTTCGGTGTTCACACTCTGTACTCGCCACACAATTTCAAGAAGCCCTCGAGCTTGGGTCTCTCCCAAGTTTCATGACGACAGGAGTCACCTTCCTGCTCCACAAATCTGGTAGTACCGCGGAAGCAAAGAACTACAGACCCATCACGTGCTTACCTACCATTTACAAGCTCCTTACGTCCATTCTGAGCATAAAAATTAATGCGCACATAGTTGCAAATAATATTTTGGCTCCGGCTCAGAATGGATGTAGGGTTGGGTCCCGCGGTACTAAGGAGCTCCTCCTCATTGACATGACCATTAGCCAGCAGATCAGGCGCAGCAAGGGGAACCTCTCCGCTGCATGGATAGACTACAAAAAGGCGTATGATTCAGTGCCTCATACATGGCTGGGGAGGATCTTAGAGTTGTACAAAATCGATGCAACATTGAGATCCTTCTTAGGTACATGCATGAGACAGTGGATCACAGTTCTTCGTCATCCAGGTAGCGGACGGGATCCCTCTGCTCCGCAAGATCTGATTCGCATAGAGCGGGGTATTTTCCAGGGCGACAGTCTGAGTCCCCTATGGTTCTGCCTGGCACTGAATCCTCTTAGTACTCTGCTAAAGGATTCAGGGCTAGGCTATCGACTTCGGAGAGAGGGTGATATCGTTTCTCACCTGCTGTACATGGATGACCTCAAACTTTTTGCGCCAAGAAAACCAGAACTGCTGACTCTGTTGAATATCACACAGATATTCAGCAGTGCCATCAGCATGGAGTTCGGTGTCGAGAAGTGTGCGGTCATGCAAGTACGGCGGGGGAAAGTTGTAAATACTACAAACTTACAGCTTTCCGATACGATATCCCTCAGATCTCTTTCCGATATCGAAACCTACAAATATCTCGGTATGTCAGAAGCGTTAGGTATAGTAGACAGAGACATAAAACAGTCGGTGAAGGAGCGATTCTTTTGCCGCCTTACTAAAGTACTCAATAGTCTTTTGTCGGGTGGTAACAAGGTTCGAGCCTTCAACGGCTGGGTTATGCCTCTGCTCATCTATACTTTTGGCATATTGAGATGGACTCAGACTGAACTTGACGCCCTTGACTGTAAGGTTCGTCAACTTCTTACGACACACAGAATGCGACATCCACGCTCGTCGGTAATGAGGATGTACATCCCGCGGAAATGTGGGGGCCGCGGCTTTTTAAATGCCAAGACCCTCCATAACCACGAGGTGTGCAAGCTCAGAGAATACTTCCTCCATGCCGACATTGAGATGCATCGTGATGTCGTAGCAGTTGACAAGAACCTTACCCCGCTCTCACTGGCTAAGGAGAACTGGCACAAACCTACGGTGCTGAGTGCCCTCGACCGCAAGGTGGTATGGGAGAGTAAGGAGCTGCACGGACGGTTCTATAAAGCCCTTACAGGGCCCGATGTAGACCTACTCGCATCCGTGAACTGGCTACGTTTCGGTGACCTCTTTGGGGAAACTGAAGGTTTTGTCTGTGCGATTATGGATGAGGTAATAAAGACGAACAACTACCGAAAGTATATCATGAAGGATGGAACCGTTGACATTTGCAGAGCTTGTCATCGTCCCGGTGAATCCCTCAGACATATACTTTCGGGTTGTTCGCACCTCGCTAACACTGAATACTTGCACAGACATAACCAAGTAGCAAAGATCATCCATCAGCAGCTTGCTCTCCAATACGACCTTGTCGGTTCAGAGGTTCCGTACTATAAGTACGCACCGGTACCGGTTCTCGAAAATGGTCGTGCTACGCTCTACTGGGACCGCTCTATCATCACGGACAGGACTATTCTTGCGAATAAACCTGATATCGTCTTGGTAGACCGGTCGGAACGCCGGGCGATACTTGTTGACATCACCATCCCGCATGACGCTAATCTCGTGAAGGCCGAGAAGGACAAGCTTAGCAAGTACCTTGACTTGGCACACGAGATTACCGCTATGTGGGATGTCGACTCAACAATTATCGTTCCGATAGTCGTTTCAGTGAACGGTCTGATAGCGAAGAGCCTTGACCAATATCTTAAGAGGCTCTCGCTAGGCAGCTGGATCAAGGGTCAGATACAGAAGGCGGCTCTCCTGGACTCGGCACGCATTGTGCGGAGGTTCCTCTCTCTGCAGCCCTAGCCACCGACCGTTTGAGCCCTGCCCCGCGGTCGATGGTCTCCCGTTTTGATACATTTTTTACTATAATGTTTTTGATATTTATTTATGTACATAAGTAGTATTAAGTATAATAGTAAAAAATGTATTTTAGACGAGTTTACAATTAAATAAAGTGTCATAATAATAATAACATAATCCTGGACGTTATCACACAGCATCATGTAGCCCCAAACTAAGCTCTGTATTTTGTGGTCATAATGTGATATGACTGGAGACTGTTTTTTTTATGTTAGAAAACGTATTATTTTTAGGCGCTGCAGAAAAAGATGGCCGCTCTCCTAAAGAAGCAGGAGGCGAAGGGAGGGGTGGTGGGCTCTGGCGACAGCGGACCTCCACCGTTGACAATCACTACGCCAGCTGACTTTCCGGTCAGTACCAATATCATAACCTACCTTCAACTGAAACTATGTCTGAAGTTCAGACCGCGACTCCGTACGGGGATAAAAATTAACCTATGTGTTATTCCGGTCACTTGTGTATTCCAAATTTCATGAAAATCCATTAGGCCGTTACAGAGTTGAAAAGAAACAGACATGCTAACACAGAAACATTTGTAGCTATAATATTACTACCTGAACAGTCCCGTTAGAATGTCATAGGCTTCCCCCAATGAGCGTCATTGCGCCCTGTCCTGAGCTCGACTCATCCAGCTTCTACCAGCAGCCTTTCGCAAATCGTGTCGCAAAAGTTGTTTCTGCCAGGATGGTGATTTTCACGTAATTGAGAGCAAAGTTTTTTTTAAATACTACTTGATGATGGAACGTTTTCCCGGAACGTGCTCTACGATGCAACGCCCTACGTCCATCAACTTGAGGCATGAAGATGATAAGCCTCTTTTGTGCCTGTAATTTCAGCGGCACCCATACCCTTTAAACCGAAACACAGCTCAGCTGTTTCATGCAGAAATAGGCATGGCAGTACCTCCCTGGACGAGCCCTCCACAAAGAACTCTACTACCTACAATTCGATTAATGATTTCGACCCGTCTAGACCATTCCTGATCCGACTAGTATGTTTGCACTACTCTAGAATGTTGAGACCGTGTAAAATGCCGAATCAGTCACCTACTAATTACATAAAACTGTACGTGACTGTACACCGCGCCTGTCGCCAGCGCATTCGCTTGCGTGGTATACGTATAGTATTCACAATCGATCATTGTCTTAATTGTTGTGTTCGTTAAGTAAGGCTGAGCAGACGATTCGAGCACTCCAATACCCCTAGTACAAGTGGCACAATTTGTAAACTCGAAAATGTAAACTATGAAAGTTTTCGAATTGTGCAACTCGTACTAGGGGTACAGCAAAGCGGTGGAGTGGATGATCTGCGAAAGGCTGCCTGTAGAAGCTGGATGCGTCGAGCTGAAGACAGGCAGCAATGGCGCTCATTAGGAGAGGTCTATGTTCAGCAGTGGACTGTAGACCGATGATGATGATGATGATGACGTGAAACTCATTGTCATTTATTTTAACTTCTAAAACGAATAAAGCTCGGTGTATCTCAGTATCTGTGTTTTAAATAAATTAACTACGAACAGTGCACATTCTAACGGGACTGTTCAGCTAGTAATATAGCTATAAATGTTTCTGTGTTAGTATTAGTATATAGTTATAGGCTGATGATGATGATGATGAAGTACATTCCGGTCAAACATAACGTCGCTACTTGCAGACAACTTCAAAGGGACAAAGATTAGTTGTAAAATATTTATTTTGTATTTAAATAAATACATATGCACACCTCAATGCACACAGTTTTGCATTTATAATATTAGTGTGATTGTGTGATAATCGCTCATGGTGTTATATGCGGATCATTTATAAAATAGCTTTCCGGCCGGTCGCTATTTGGGTGGGTAACAGTTTAGTGGCAATATTGTGCTTCGGTGAATTTTATGGTTTACCCCTGACTCTTTCTTTTAAAATCTACATACTAACCAATATTTTAATCAATACAGATGGGTCCAGCCGGAAACCGTACCAGGAACTTAGCTAGCGGCAGCCGCCAGCCAAGCGACGTGAGTAACATACCAAAAAACTTATCCCCTAACCTAATCTCATGTTATAACGGCTCGCTCGAAGAGGTGACACGATAATTAACTTCTTCTTCGTATGAGCTAGTGACCAACTCTGGTGTCGGAGTTTTTGGCCGCCCGAAGGCTTCCGACATGGCTGAAAAGCCGAGACCAACATCTTAACGTGCCTTCCAAAGCACGGAAGAGCTCAAATCTAAATATCACTAAACGGTCACCCATCCAAGTAATGACCGGGCGGAGTGTTGCTTAACCAAGGTAATCTGCTAAGAACACCGACCACGCCTCGAGCGCTTCGTTTCGCCGTTTTAGCTATGTGAGGTTTAAAGAATTGTTATGAAAATAGGACGGTTAGGCGATATAAAATCTAGGTGATTTATACAACGTCGTGGTTTTTAATCACTAGCTGGATTGCTGTAGAGCATGGCACATGGTTAGATGGAGTAGGCTTCATCACCTATACCATCCTCTCAGCATAGTCGGTCACAGGAAATACATGGTCAATACGTGTGGAGCTGACTAAGGCGCAGACAGAGAGGAGCGCAGTGGAGAGGATTTTATTAAGACACTCGGAAATCAACTTTAAAGTATTGAAATAAAGTGCATATATTGCTGAACCTGACTGAAAATGCTCGCGCGTCCTCGAAGATACAGGTTTAAGCATATATGCACTTTATTTAAATAATTTAAAAATTGTTTTTCGAGTGACCTAATAAAATCCTCTACGCTGCGCTCCTCTCGGTCTGCGCTGACCCTTAGCCGCGTGCGGGTTTTCTCACGATGCTGTCCTTCACCGTTTTGAGCACGTAATGCGCATATTTATTTTCGAAACGAAAAATCTTAAATTCATTGGTGCTCGGCTGAGATTTGAAACTAGACCTCCGGATTGGCTGCTTGAGTGTCAAACAATATATTTTCTACTTTAATTTTATTATTAAACTTAAAACCTAAGATAAAATAATATAATACCTACTCATAAAAATCTACCCACCTAAAATCTAATGCATGAAAGCCTCGGTCTGCCTTCTACATATTGCCATGGCCTAAAGGGTCCACATGTGATACTACCACACTATACTGTGTTAACTCTGTTACCTTATAACCATGTGATGACAATAAATATATTGAGTATTGAGTATTGAAACACGAAAAAAACAAATTTAACATTACATTTAATAAAACAAATTTTTACAACGCAATTTTGTAGTAAGGTATGCCTTACTACAAAATTGCGTTGTAAAAATTTGTTTTATCATATCCTACTTCCTACTATAATATTATAAATGCGAAAGTTTGTGAGATGTATGGATTAATGTTTGTTACGCGAAAACTACTGAACGGATTTGGATGAAATTTGGAATATACATAGTTTATGACCTGGATTAACACATAGACTACTTTTTATCCGGGTACCACGCGAGCGAAGCTAGTCAACAATAAATAAATACAAGACATTTCACACAAGATTCACTGGTCCTAAACTAGGTAAAGCATGTATAGCATGTACATGTATAGCATACTGTTCTATTAGCACCAGAAACTGATAAAGATGCACAGACCAAACATCTATAATATGTTAACCACACAAATGTTTCCTGGGCGAGGATCGAACCCAGCGATCGTCGCCCAGGTCAGCGCACAACTACAGTGCAGAAGGCATAGTTGCCTCCAACTTAGCTATGAAACCAATCGATAAGAAATATATAACATTGTTTCTAACCAGCAGGATCCCAATGGCTTGGGGAATGGCCGCGGCGCAGTCTCCAAACGCGGCACGACCGCCCACATTGGCCCTCAGAACATGTCCGCCAATTCCCGGGCCAAAGCCAACCCCTCTAGGGCCAATACATCCCCCCGTGCGGTCAACCCTCCTGTCGGTAACCCCTTTCGGGTCCCGCCGCCGCCTGCTGTTCCCAACGTCAACCCTCTCTTCAACCCTGGGGTGAACCGTGCGGTGATTGCGACCGCTAATGCTGGGCGTGGGGTCATCTCGACCGCGACTCCAGCGCCTGCCCCGGTCGCTGAGACCCCGGCCTCGCCTAGCGGGCGGCCGGCTTACAGAGGACCATACCGGTATGTTAAAGATATATATATTTATGGTAAGCAAAGTTAAAAAGACTTAGATTTAATACATTTCTATTTAATATATTTATATTTATTCGACTTAGATTTAATACAAGCTCTAAATGCTTGTATTATAGGAACCACATAATTGATATACTACATATTATATAATTTTTATCATACAAACATTTGTCTTGCATTGGGAATCGTACCCGCAGCCTTCTGCGTCTCAGGTGCGCTTTTGCCCAGTATAAATCAATCAGTACAAAATTATGCTGTCGTTTCTTTTGCATGTGATTTTTACCAATAGCTGGATCTGAAATAGCTTGCGTATTACGCTTTTTGCGAGTATTGATTCAATTAAGTACTTTATTTTTTAATAAACCTAAGCACAATTTAATTGCTAGGGCCATACGACAACTGTGATTTAATTCTCTATTTTATCTCAATCATCCTAAAACTCAATATCTAATGCAGGGGGTTCAACCGGCGTGCTAAGCCAGGCAGACGCGGGCAGAACTCACGGTGACGCAAACGCTGGGAAACCACACGTTGCGTTAGGTAGCCTACCCACACCCTCAGACCGCACCGGCCACATGCAACAGGCTACCTTAACATCATAATAATAGAGTCGCTTTCCACATTCGCTCGCAAAACTGACCGAAACAAATACGGTTCAGTTTTGCGTGCGTTTTTGTTATGTCACTCTTTCGCTGTGCGGGCTGTGAAATCCATTATGAATCTTGTGCCAATTAGTGTAAGGATGGGTGTTCATTGTAATGTAGTTTTTGGAATTATAAAATTGTATGGTTCTGTGGAAAACGTATACGTATCGGAATCTTTTGAAGGGCGCTGCCCTGTTTACCCAAGACTGACGGTATATCCTAGCTGTAATGTCAAGACCCTCAAAGAGTCGCATGTGATATTAAACATACACGTACTGATCCATCCACAATCCTCGAAATATAGACTGAAATTTCATCGTCAAACTTCGAAATTCGGACTGAAATTTCATCGTCAATCCTCGCAAATCGGACTGAAATTCCATCATCAATCCTTAAATATTGAACTGAAATTTCATATTCAATCCTCACAATTTAGACTGAAATTTCATAGTCAATCCTCGCAATTCGGACTGAAATTTCATAATCAAATTGCTCCATTCCTCACATATCCTGGCTGTAACTCTTCGAATTTATTTACGACTAAGTTGTTTCTTGTTACCTCGTCAAGGTTGTGTTGAACTTTAGATTCCTATTATAAATTATTTACTTAGATAATGACTTTTCAGAAACGCCAATTAAGTTAAGTTTTGTTCATTTATAATCTAGAGCCATTCTTACAGTTTTATTCCATTTCAGTAAGTAATTTTTTTTTAGTAAAACAATTAATCTACAGAAAATGCCTTGAAAATAATGCAGATTATCTCAAGTTTTTCAAAAATTGGCAAATATCTTCTCTATATTTTTTTATTATCAAACATTCAATAAAGAACTTAGACTTTGACTTCATTCAGTTTCAGTGTTCTTATTTACCAGAATTATCATCATCAGCCTCTAAGAGTTCACTGTTGATTGCTGTATTGGCGTTGAGTTTGATGTGGGATGTAGAACTGGCTTTCTGGAAAAGTCTGCTATGATTTAATTGTACAATATTTATAATAATACTTTGGGTCCAACTCGAAATACAAAATGGTGTCACTTATAAAAGCTTTAGCGTTAACTTACAAATATTCTTGTCTATGTTTGATTTGCGGTTCCCAACGATATTTATATCATCTTCCAAATGTTTCAATAACTGGTTGAGAATAGTCTAAACACTTATTTAGCCACCAAAATTCGTTTAAATTTAATTTCAGTATCAAACTCTCAATCTGCTAAACTAACATTTCTTATGATCTCTTCGAAAACATAGTTCAAATCAGGCCAGAATTTTTCGGAGAAAATTTCCCTCTTCTGAAAAAACATAACATGTCAAACTACAAGAATATTTTTAAGTTTTGCTATACAAATATGAGTTAGCTTTTATAAGCGACCATCGATTTTTATATTTATTGCATTAGTTTATTCTGAATGGGAACTCAGTTTATTTATCCAATTGGATTTCCGTTCAGAACCCTCAGTCGTAGACAAAGGCAGCTGTTGCTAACTCTTTCTCTCCTACATTATTTACACGAGAGAGAAAGGGACAACAATAGGGTTTGGGTCTAGGCCTGTACTTTTTTATGCCATATTAATATTATATTTACACTTTATTTTTGTACCATACATTTCCTATTTTAAATGTTATTGTTTTATAGATTTATTGAACCTCGGCGATGGTAAGATATATTATTCCTATTTACGTCTATGTAATATATGGCATATATGCATAATCATGCTTTGCAATTTTCACCACCTTAACTTTTTACACAACTAAAATGTTTTAAAGTGCCTTCTCCTTTTTCCCTGTGACTGAATGTTGTGAGCGTTCCACAAAATTTTGTCACTAAGGACATATTTTATTTCACCTAAAACCTAGAAAATAATTTCTCCACAGTCACACCTTTGGCAAACTACCCTCACATTCCCAAAACGCCCAACATGATGACTCTTGCAACTTTGTCCATCTCGCTTTTGCGTGTCTGCAATATATAAAGATGAAAAGAGATTGTCTTGTGTCACAAGCTCTCAAAAAAACTTTCCTTTAAAAGATTCCGATATTGAGACTACAAACACTCGTGCCGAAGTGAGCACGATGTCAAGTACCATGATTTACAGGTATGAAGCAAAAATGTGCTCTAAAAATCAATGATAAAATGTCGTTTTCCATGGAAACATGACAAGAATTATGAAATAGAATGAATGGGTTAGTTACAGAGCTGTTCAACTTGCTGTTCAACTGCAAATGATGCAAACTTAAACACTACTCACGTGTGTTTATCCCTTTTAAGTCGGCTGCAAGTAGCTACGTAGTTTCTATTTTTGGGTCGGATAGTAGTAGTACATAGGATTGGTCGAATCGTTTGCTAAGCCTAACTACAGAGGGAACGAACCGTTGTGATGATTGTATCTCTATTACCAGTACTAGTGATCCTTTATGTCATTTGTATTACCACGGAACATTTAAAATATATACTTTTGCAGCGATGAGCGTGCAACACCATCTAATGGTAATTTTAAAAACATTGTTTATTAACTTGGATAGCTCTGTACTCACTTCAAGGACAGTAAAAATTCTATAGCAGCAATTTGTTGCGATGAACATTCATCTTATTGTAGTTTGTTTAACTGTGGGGACTGTGCCATGATAAAAAAACGCTAATTTTCATTTCATTAGAATGTTCATTTTATCAGCGCCATCTAGTAGTAGCAACTAACAATTCCTTAGTTGCTTCTAGATGGCGCTGAAACAAAATAAGTGTTTTTATTCTTAGGCCAAATATTTTAAACATTCTCTTTTCAAAATTAATATAAGTGAAGCTAAATTGATACAAATTAAAGCACGGTCCCTACTGTTAAAAGTCGCTCTCATTATGCAGTTTCAATAATTAATACAGCAGCTTAAAATATTGTTATTTTGATTACTGAACGAAATATTTCACGAAGGTGTCGCATCTGAACAAACATGAATTCGTGTGTCTTTGTGTGCATACAGCGTAGACCTGGGGCCATATAAACTCAGAAACGTTCGACAAAATCTCTGAGAGTTGATGCCATTATCTCGACCGAAAAATTAATAAACCTCAATGGTTTTACTAGAACTAATTGGTTGTGACCTTGTTACGTCATATTAACGTCATCTTCATTATTATATTTTGAGATTGTTTATGAGCAAAAGGTCCCATGGTTAGCACAAGTGTTTTTGTGTCTCAGTACAAAAACTTAACCTAGGTTTAAAAGATAAACTTGGGCGCAATAGACTAGACGACTGAAAAAATCTAATTAGTCCGTCATTTACATAACCAAAAAATATTGGACACGTATTTTTTCTTTTATCAATTAAATAAAAAATAACAAAGATATAGTGCGTTAAATTTCCGCGTGACATATAGTACAGTCACGATATAGTACATTCTTTACCTAGCCGTGACGTCATGAGCCCCCACTCCCGAACTTTCATGTTCTTTATCCCCGTCAATTTCTATTGATTAGATTAATAAAAAAATACGTGTCCAGTATTTTTTGTTGATCTAACTGACGGACTAATTAGAATTATTATTTTTGACCCAGTCGTCATCCCTAATAGGGATTGTATAGCATTGTCCTTTAGTCATTGTATACCAGGCATATTTGGCCCTAGGTTAGGGTTTAGGAGTTTACTCAAAATAGGAACAGAGCAATTAAGAGCTATCAACAGAAAAAGAATATATTACTATTTGCGCTCGTATAATCACTTTTTGTTAAGTATTCCTTTTTGGCAGCCTTTGTGAATGTTTAGTTGAGCCAGGCGTACATTGCGATTAGCTTTGCTATGGTATTGTAAAATATTGATATTTACATCGATTTATTTTAACCATCATACATAAATGTAAATATCTTGTACACGTGTTAAAAAAAATAAAAAAACCGACGTTGCTCCTTTTTTGCTCTTATACTCGAACTATATGCACCCGGAATCCGAAAACACGAATAAAAAATCATTTCACTTCGATTGCGAGATAATAAAACAATTCAAAATTAGACAATTTTCAGAAATTTTATTAAAAATTAATCAACCTTCATAAAACATCACCAAGACGGTTCTATTTTCAAAAAAATTGATTGACGGAGCACCAAGAAGTCGAGTTTTTATGTAAGAGAACGAATGCTTTGTACGGGCTGATGATTTTAGACAAAAATTAAAAAGAAAAAATACTTTTTAGCCCGAGGTATTAAACTCGAGTTTTAGGCCCGCTAAGCTACACTATTATGATACACTTTTTGAGCAAGAGAAGTGAAAAAATCATTGTAATTATTACCTATTCAGCCAATTTGAGGCTTTCAGCATGTTAGTAACTATGATTTTATTACCTATGACTTAGAATTTCGGATGCATATAGTCCGAACCGTACTGGACCCTGTTTCTCAGCATTACAGATATTTGTCATGTTAGACATTTGTCGCGAGAACTATCAAATTCCCATACAGTTTGGACAGTTCTCGCAAATTATGTCGAACGTGACATTATTCTCTATTCCTGAGAATCAGGGCCGAGTGCTGTGTGCCATGGATGCATGTAAAATTCCTGTGTATTCATAGATACCTAAAATTTAGTGTATGTATACTTTTCTAAAAGTTTATATTATCTTGTAACCTCCATGGCATTCAATTAGCAGTCGGATAAAAAAAAATAGATTTGCATATAGGTAACTGGAAATTGTAGATTTTGTCTGTAAAATAATTATCGTAGCTAAGAATTTAATAATCGTACTGTACAGATTTACACAGTGGTTTTTCAACTGGGATATGGGGAAATCTGAAACAATAGCAGATATAGAGAAACTATCGTAGGAACCAATTTGCTTTTTTTTATGAAGATTATTTTAGGATATTGGTATCTGTTTGGGTTTTTGACTTTCCCATACTGTCCCAACTAAAACACAGTGGATAAATTATTGTGTACCTAACATAGTAGGTTAATTAAAATCTAGTCGTTTAAAAATGTATATTATATGCTTTGTTTATTGGATATTCAATTGTTCGAATTAAGGGCTGATTTGACCAAATCTAGATTTTTATCAAAAAAAATTATGAACGAGAAAGTCCTTAAAATTTTGATCGCATTGATACGATACACCTGTACCACGCGAGGGAAGCCGCGGGCAGAAGCTAGCTGGCGGAGCGGAGTCTGTTGTCTATCTGAAACTGGTGAAATCGGTACTTAGAAGCGATTAAGAGATCGTAAAAGAGGCTATGTTAGTAAATATGTGAGACTTTGCGGAAATACATTAATAGTTAAATAATGCAATACAAAATATTTAGTACAAATTCCGCTTTCCTATCGTATGCATTTTATTGAACTCTTCAAAGAAGGTTAGCTGATTTGTACTAAATATTTTGACTTGTTGAATATAGTGGTTATGTTATAATCGATGTTATAGTACGCTATGCTAATATTAAAACTTGTAAGCCTGGCTCTGAGTAATCATTATAACTATTGTTAGTGTAAGAGGAAGGCGCAAAGATATCATTACTTTAAATCTAAATGTACTCCATAATCACAGAAGTTGGAAACTAGTCAAACATTGTCGTTGTGTAGATGTTTAGGTGTTTGGCCAATTTGTATAAGCTCAACTGGCAAGTCATTATGAGTAATAACTATTTTATAAAATTTTAGCCAATGGAAAGGCGTTATTTTGTAATTACGCTTTCTCATTGGCCAAAATTTACGTTTACGATACGAATAGATTTTCGCTAGTCTTCGTGATCGGACCTCTGTTTACCTCAAAATCTTGAAAAACTAAAAAATCTTATTTATATTAGAGTTTTACTTAATTTAATATTCTCTAAATTTATCTAAAAACTGTTAAGTATAGGCTACTTTCTATCCGGGTACCTTACCATGCGAACAAAGCCGCGAGCGGAAGCTAGTGTATATTTTGGTCATAGTGGACCAAGATGTTATAATTTCTTGATTCTATGGATCAAAAGAAAGATGATGGATACTTTTCAACATTATTTTGTGATATAAATTTATTATGTGACTGTTGATTGATTAATTAAAAACTATCCAAATTTCTATGAAATAAAAAAAACAATATAGGTACCTAAATATACCCTAAATAATTCTAAGAAAATTCTGGGACAATCCCTCTAGTGAGGAAAAGTGGAAAAAAATCTGTCCGTACCCTACAAGTGGGGATGGTGAAACAGATCATATTTTACCTGTTTCCCGATCTGTTCCCAAATACAATAGTACGTACGAAACACATTTTTTTAATGTTTTGCTTTAAAAAAATATGACAGTCTGAGTATTGTAATATTATTCATTGTTGCTGATACCCATGAACCATGATGGAGGATTGATTTCGGGTCAGGTTATATTATAACTGTGACTTTTTATTTATTGATACTAATTTATATGATCTTGAGTCGTGTTTATGTATGTTTAACAATAATTATTAGATAGACGTGTTTTAAATTTAAATAGACTTGCCATTTTAATAGCATAAAAAACCACGAGGTATATCCTAAGTACTTTTAGTATAAATTATTTTATTTTGACGTGTTGTTTTAGATTTTAAAATTTTAATTTTATTATATTTTTTTGTAAATTTCATAAGTTTGTTTTTTACTTTTAGTAGAGGTGAGTAGAATTTAGGTAAAATGTATTCTACATTCCTTAAATTTTTATATTTAGAATTTTAGTAGGAATAAGAAAATATTAATACTTTAAAATTTGTTGTAGTGATAACTAATTTGGTAAATACGTAAGCAAGAAAAGCTATATTCAGTACCTTATGAAAAAGATAAAGTAAAAACCAAAAAATTTCTTTAAATGGGTACAGCTGACGCCTGTATATCAAAACGCTGCTAAAATATTTGAGTTTAACGTAGTGATCAAAATTCATGTTTCAGTAACGATTCTTAAGGATATCTGCGTCTCAATTGAGCTGATCTTAAATGGTTGAGACGATCTCAAATGCTTGAGTAGTGATTCAGTATTCTTCGGCGTCAGCCAGAAAGCTTTGAAATAGTGCTTGTCGGAAAAGTAACATGTTTGGTACAGCCTTGGTCTTGGTACTAAAATGAACAAAACATACTGATGACTATAAAAAAATATAGAAAGATATTAATTTCCAATTATTTATAGTAAACAGCACAAAAATAACTAATACATAAGGTGTGATTAGAATACTTTGCATTTCATAACGTTTGATGGTATTTTATGTATGCATTAGAGTTTTTAATAACCACCAATTAGTCAGAATGTACGTTTGTACTAAGTATCGGACTATAGGATTTTTTTTCAGATTAGTGTTTTCCCGGCGTATAAGCTCTTTGGAAACGCGTGTAGGCACTTATACGCGTCTCTTTTGCGTCATACACGCAACTTGTATGAGCATTGACACGCTTCTCAAAGTCATTATCGAGAGATCATTCCCATGTAAGTCATCCCACTCCCACAATTCGAGAGAACACGCCGGAATAAGCGTGTGTCAGAACTTAATTCCTGGCATGATTCCTGATACTTTGAAGTCAGAGCATAAATTCCGGAGATTCCAAAACTGAAATGCGATCCAATTTTAGCTTGCACATTAATAATAATTAACTAAAATTATTTTAGGATCATTTATTCCCATTTGCACTATTAACTGTTTGGTTCCTACTGAACAGACGACAGATACAGACCATATACTAGATCTACCTAGTAAGATAGATACCTAGACAGATCAACTCGACTACCTACGACAGGGCGAAGTGTCAAAAGACATGTGTAATTTGTCACTTTGCCCCTGCCGTACCCACAGATATAGAATACAACTAGATAAAGCCTCAAAATTCACTATGCTCTGAACGTCAACTCATACGGCTGATCTCTACTTTCTTATGTCCATATATCATTTGCTAGAAAGGGATACATACTTTATCTCAATGCTATTTCTGCGACTTCGTACCAGGGCATTTGTATGAATCTTCATAGAAATTCGAGCGCCCTGGTACCATTAACTTTTTGAAGTCGCATTGATATATGTATTCAATTTTAAGACTTTATCTAGTTCTCTTCTATATCTGTGGCAGTACCCAAGAAAACATATTACTTACTTTGTAACAATGCTTGTACTAACGGCCAAACCTTAGGTGGATTTTAAGTTAGGAACAACAGCTAGTTTAAATGGCTATTAGTATTGCATCACTCTAAAATATTGCCTCACGAACTGTAATAGATTTTTGCCAGATTATAAAAAAATGGTTAAGTACATACTAAAATAAATTTTAGCAGATAAACTACTAAGTATGTAAAATGCATCGCCTAGTACCCTACTTATAAAAGTAGAATTAGGTTATAGTAGATATTATACAAGTGTAATTTAATTTTTAAACGTGTGTTTGCCATTAGGGTTGTCAAACATTGTAGGAAGAAGAAGAAGTAGGGTTGTCAAACATTCAACAGCTCTTATCTTATGATATGAGCTGTCTGATCCCACTGAAGTGAACCACAGTTTAATCAAATTAACCGCACTAATGTTTTGTTTAAACAATACGTTTTGTATTGCTCTTTTGTGTGAATTTTTTTGGAGAAATAAATGTAATTAACCATATAACTTCAAAAAGGTAAAGGTAAATAAGGTAAATGGTTGAGGACGTTAAGACTTTGATAAGATATTTTAGAGACTGTTTTCCTGCCTGCCCCATATGCTTCATATTGTTATTAAGCTAACCACAATACATGTTTCGGTACTTATGTATGTTAGGTACATACCTAATAGATATTTCTACTCATGTATTGCGAACAGTTAAAGTAAAGTACCTCATAGTGAATTAGAATGAAATAATTAAATTACTTAGCCTTAGTACTTATGGGGCGTACATGAGCCTTGGCTAATCACAATGCTAGAAGCTAACTTAAGGTTGCAAATAGTATGATATGGGTATTTATTATTAGTAGGTAATTATTTTATTTATTTTCAATTTTTTGCTCATAATTATTATTTTGTTTAACTTAAGTCATGACTAAAGGATATTTTGACAACCCTGCAGCATAGTTTATAATAAGGACATAAATGTACTTACTTAGTATTAAATTGAGTAACTATTTGATCTTTCTCTCTAAATCTTACCATCGTCGTTGTACCTACCTAATGTAGTTTACAGTTTTGTAGATGTTAAATAAACTTCTTACCAAAGATACAGTTTTATTATTTCATCATAAATCAAGAACTACTTATTATCATCATCATCAGCAGCTTATGGAAGTCCAATGCTGGACATAGGCCTCCCGCCTCCCCTAATGAGTGCCATTGCGCCCCGTCCTCAGCTCGACGCATCTAACTTCTATAGGTCCCGGTACGAGTATATATTGGGCCTACGCTAAGATAATGTGAATCTTGCGCAGAACAAGTAGACCAAACAGTCCATACAAAATTTTAAAAATGTGTTCTGCGTTTCAAGGTTAAACATAATTAATCTGTGACGCTACACACCTTTTCGCAGATCGTAACTCCACGTAGCCGGGGAGGGCGTCCCTCACTACTTTTGCCCCAGCGCAGCGCCGGCGCCGGTTCACGGTTCTTCGGCAAAATATGGCCAGCCCACTGCCACTTCAGCATACATTCTCTGAACTATGTCGACAAATTTAGTTCTATGTCGGATAGTCTCGTGGATTATTTCCTGTGTAGGTGCGATATTATCTACTTACCTAGCTAAGTAGTCGACTTCCTTGTAAAAAAATTAGGTATCATGAAAATTCTGTAGGTACCTAAGTAGTGTTTGCTCCTCAAGCTGATCTGATTTTCATTTCGTTAATTTTCATCTCGAACTTCGAACCTCCTGAAATTGATTTGTAACCAGAAGTGGCAGTTCACATACAAAATTACCAATTTATATTTTTAATAAGGTTTTTGGCTTTTCCTTCTACTTTTCAATTCTTTTTTTCCGTAACCACAGAATACAGAGAGGACGTAACCAAATCGTACAAAACAAAAAAAACATATCTGTCGAGGCATTTTGGAGTTTTTGAGAGATTAACGCACGTTGTAAGCTTTGTTTATATTTACATAGGTAAGATGGTAGGTATACTTATAGATTTGTCTTGGTCTACACTACAGGACCAGGAACCTCCCGCCTGCCCTTAACCAGGAGGTCGGCATGCAAATAGCTTCTATCGGAAGACAACCAAGGCCCCCCCTTAAATGGCACAGAGACTTTCAAATAAGCACTCTATCTATTAATCTGTCATTTTTGAGGTCGTTTAGGTTCTTATATCAGCCTATAATTTATTTGTCTTGCCTTAAATTTTAAATGCCGAATTTTAATGGCTTACCAGTCTCCATATTTGTTTCTTTGTTTATGTTGAAACATGCCTTTTATTAAGTATTACGGTAAGTAGTACAGGTGTAGTATATTTAACAGCGTTTAATTAGGTAGGTGTAAGTATTTTTATTGTTTTTTTATAGTGACTATGTCCAAACAAAGTATAGACGGTTACGGGGTACGGTACGGTTGGTAGTTGCCTAGGTTCGTATCATTTTTGTTTTCTTACAAAATCATGATGCTGACTGTACCTTACCTACCTACCTACCTAATGTGGAAAAAGTGATTAATGTTTTGTTTGTTAAGAGTTTCGAAGGTTTTGAATTGCTCATAATTTTAAGCCTAGGAGTAGGTAGGTCACCTACATAAATATGATCCAATAGTGAGGTAGGTACATAGCTATAGGTATAAGATGTCCTCAGCGTGACTCAGCTCGCGTATATGGTGAAAACATTCGAGGGCAATGTCTTGATGAGTAATGCAAATGCAAGCTGCCATTTCGAGCTTGGGTATCTTTTTAGAGTTGCCTATGACCGACTTTGCGAGAGAATCGGTGAATTTTTCACTGCTCTACGCGTTGACCTAGCGATAAAAATGTTTCACTCTGAATGTAGGTACCTACCTAGGTAGATCTTATTTACCATCATCAGCTTATTAGCAGTCCACTGCTGCTGCACATAGTCCTCCCCTAATGTGCGCCATTGCGCCCTGTCCTGAGCTCGACGCATCCAGCTTCTACCAGCAGCCTTTCGCAGATCGACACTTCACCTGGCCGGAGGGTGTCGTACACTATGTTTGCTGCGGTCTCCACTCAATAACTCGTTTACCCCAACTTAAGCATATATCTTAAGCAGGATGGCCTTATTGAGTTTCTACTTTTATTTTTTAGAAAAGAAGAGTTTTCTAACACAGTTTGAAAAAACTTAAAAGAATAGATCCTAACCCAAAGGATGGTACCGCTGGTTATAATGAATACATTTATATTTTTGTATTTGATTGTATTATCATATTTGTGGTTTCTACATATACTTACCCATATGGATACATAAGCGTTAGCTACTTAGGCAGTCTCATCATATGAGTAAAAACGTTAATAAGTATTTACTTTAGGTAAGTTTTGTTTAAAATACCCTTTATATGTTTTTTATACCCAAATTTCGAGTTTGTTCGATCGGGTCGGCTTTCACACTCGCGAATCAAATGAACTCAGATTTTTCAATTAATCGAGATTAAGAGCCCACATCCTCTATCCGGTCTTCAACTGCTTATTTTTATTTACCTACATAATTATGTAGATTAGATACCTAGGTGTTATAAAATTTACGGACGACACTTCAAAACTAAGAAGAAAAGGGAAAAAATTTAATTACTTAGGTAAGTTACGAGGTTAATACGTACCTACCTACCTTAGGTAACATTTTCTTTATACTTGTAATATTTCTAAGCATTTTAAAATCATAAAACTAGGTGCGCCTTGATTTCTTGATCGCTTTCAATATACCTAAATATTAGTGCGATCTCAATAATTTCCATCTGTAAAAGGGATAGGTAGGTACCCACTTAACAAAATTTTTGAACTGTCACATTAGGCTTTTGGGTTCCTATTTAAAACCTTAGGTTTAATCAAATTCTAAGACAAGTCCTCTAACTACAGACTCAGGTGGTAACCATTACATATCACAAAGCATCGCATCGTAGCTATCCCGCATGTTTGGAATGTAGGTATCTCACGGTGTAATATCCTGCCTCCACCAACTTGAGATGTGAAGGTGTTAAGTCTCTAGGTGCCTGTGATTTCACCGGCGGCAGCGGAACCGACATGGCTTCAAACCGAAACAGAGCAATGCTGCTTCACGGTAGGCATGGTGGTAGTAAATACTTCCCCGGATGACCTCTTGACAAAGAGCTCTACTAATATTAAAAAGTTTAAAAGTGGCGTGTCTGTCGCTGGAGAACCAGCTTACCAAGATGTAGGTAGATACCTACAAGCTACAAGTAGGTTCGCAGCATAAAGAAAAAACTCTAAACTCTTTGGTTCGCAAAGCTTCTTCCGTTCTGCGTCACGTCATCCACCCATTTCCTCTTAGCTTGATAGCGACCCCGCGACGCCAGTTTGAAAACCGAACGCGCGATAGACTGACGCGCGCAATTTTGTTTTAATTATTTATAAACAATACATTCGTAAAAAGGTTTTGTGATGAAAAAGTTCAGTAACTAAAATGGCAGCTCTACTGAAAAATGTGACGAACTGCATCTGGCATGCATTTGAGTCCTTGCAGAACAATGATTTGGTCCACAAATCTAAACTGAAGGTAAATTATTTAAAGAATTTATGATATAAATGAAAAATGCATGCTGCATAGGCAAGTTATATAATAAGTTTGTAGTTACTTATCAGCCTACGCATAACTAAATGAACTAAGAAATTAATGTTGTATATGAAAAAGTTATTATTATTGACCAACCTCTGCGGTCCTATTATTTTCCTTCTAAGCATCTTCTAGTTAACTATAGGATGCATTTATAGACTTATGTAGATCAATTCAAAATGAAATTAAGTCGATTTACTTAACCAAGTAATATAAATTATGACTTTTTACTTTAATTAAATAAAAATAGTGAAAATGGAGGGAGGACTTTTCCCTACAATGGGATTGTTCAGGCCGACGACAATAACAACTAGGTACCTACCTAAGGAGGTATTGTTAAGTCGCAAGTTCGCTTAATCTAACCTAACATAATGAAGAATGGGACGTAACTTCCTACAACAGTTTTTTTATAAATCTGCTATGGTTCCGGATATCCCCATAATGTCCCAGCTACAAAATTCTTGTACCGGGACCCACTAAGTTTGTTTTGTGAGCTTGAGTTGAGCATGAGAGTTTTTATGAAAGTGAAGTTCATTTCAGTGACAGTGACGTGTCCATTCGGACTCTCCCCTACTTGTTCACTTAACCAAAATTTACGCCATCTTTATGTAAAGGCACTGCTACGCTTTATGTAACAGAAACAAATTAACGTCATTAAAATATCGTTAAAAGCTCGTTACACAACGCTTCATTGTGATGATAAAATAAGGACATATCGCTATGTTTATAGTTACCTATGTATTAAATTAGTTAGATTTACAATGAATAAATGGTAAATAAATGATCTACAGGGGCAGCGAGTGAAGACTGAAGACCTCAATGTTTTTTAGAGATTTTTATACATCCCAAAAATTTCGACTCAGGCGGGATTTGAACCCGCAACCTTCCCATCAATACCGGGACGCGCTAACCAACTGCGCTACCGAAAAATCTTAGATTTTCCCTGAAGTGTAGGCAAACACTTAAAATACAAAAAAAAACATGTTAGTTAGAGCATAATATCTTTTTAACAGTTTATTCCATCTGGATGGAACTTAGTAGAGCAATAGGTTTTTACAAGAACTAACTTAAGTAGGTAGGTACCCTTACTACATACATTACATGTTGGGATGACACTGTCCCCTGTAACACCAGATATCCATATCTACCGCAGGAGACATAACTGCACCATTATGTAAAAATACAACATTGGTTGCATTGTATAATACAAAATACTGCTTATTCCACTGCTCCTATGTTGTTCTCTCAACGAAAAACCGCATAGAAGTTTTGTCAATGGTCCTGACATTACACGTCTTCATCCGTCCAAATAAAAAAATATGAACGAACTCTGAAATTTAAGGTTGTAGGTTCGATTCCCGCCCGATGTCTGGCGTCATCAAAAAAAAGTAGTAGTCATGTGGTTTGCTTAGTTTGGGGCTAGATGATGCTGTGTGATGAATGATAATCAACATTATTTTTATTAAAGTAGCTTTTGCGTGTACCTATATTGTATCACTTGTTGATTATGATCTGCGGGGTGATCGGCTATTTCGGTTGCAAACAGAAATGATTGACATGGATCCTGTTTTAACAAACTGTGACAGTTTGTCAATTGACGTTCATTGAATTTCGACGGATTTCTATTTGCAACAGAGTTCGCCGATCACCTCGCCGATCAATGGTTTCGAACGCCTAGAGGACAAACATTGGTGTTAATTTCTAAAGATTACCTAAGTATTTATATTCACTTAACGTATAGTTCCTTTTAACAAATAACAGGAATCATTTAATTGAGGAGCTGTAATTATTAAGATTAGTCACATAATAAAGAAGGGCTAAATCACAGTATTAATAACAGAGTGGTTTCCAAGAGATGGCAAAAGGAACAAAGGACGTCAAACTATACGTTGGGAAGACGAAATTAAGAGAGTCGCTGGCCCCAATGGGATACGGGTGGCGAGAGACAGAGAGTTGTGGAAGTCTTAGAGGAGGCCTTTGTCGAAGGACAAGCTGATACAAAAAGGGCTGTACCAATCGCCGATAATTAAGGAAATCTAGGTTAAAGGAGAATGCCGAGAACCCGTACCAATTGCATCAAAACCGAACGTATCCCATAAAATTGATTATATTTTATAAATGACATTAACATTTTCTTTAGTTTTACACACCGACTCGATTAATAATCAAGTAAAAAAATATTTTGTTGATTTGGTTTCCGTTGCACGCCGCCATTAGACTACAACAACCAATGATATATACGTTGCTATGGCAATAAATATTTATGTAAAGTGTTACTATGGCAATAATCCTCATTTTTAATTATTTTGACAGTAGAATCGACTAAAAACTTATTGGATATTTTTTTGACGCACTCACTTTAGTCTTGGTACCGAGCGCCATACATCAGACGGCATTCTCCTTTAGAATAAGATATTATTAGGTTACAACCTTTTTTCATTGTTATCACTTTATCACCAATAAAGGCTTATTTTATTTTTAAATCGCTGTAAGAGTCGATATGACAGCTAGATACCAATCGAGCTTTGTAAGTATGGTATACTCAAAGGTCTAAAATCTTGAAAAGGGGTTATTATGAGCTCCCAATATTTCAGAAGTAGGTACCTAGTAGAGTTATTTTTGCAAGGCTCATCCTGGGAAGTAAGTAGGTAACACCACCATGCCTATTTCAGCATTACCGTGGTTGCAAAAGTGTGTGTGCTGTGTGTGCAGGTGATATGACAGGTTAATGGCAACTTGAGTTGATGTACGCAGGGCATACATCTTAGAACACGTTCCACACATCTGTCACTTAACTTTGTTAAAAGTAATGGTTATCACTTAACATCAGTTGGGCCATGTGCCATGTGCCTAGGAAAAAGGGGATGTTGCTGGCGACACAAAAGCCATGAAACCAATTCATACATGCTTTATAGAATGAATAAAGTAGATCGTTATTCCGGATGGAGGTATCCGTGACCCAGTCAGGAGGAGGGTGTGGCGTCACCATTATTGTCTAGTCTAGTGTAGACCAATAAGTTCGCAAGATACGTTTAGGAAAAATAGGAAAAACAAAGCAGTAAATTGAGAACATCCCTTCGGTAGGTTGATAGGTATAGAGTTATATATATAGGTAGGTACTGTAGGTAGCCTAGTTTTGTTCCCAGTCTAAAGTGGCTGATTATACTCTATAAACCACAGTCCATCATTTTTTTTAAATTTGTTATGGGCCAGCTCTTGACCTCGAGGCTCGCATAGGCAAGGATGAGGTCGACGAATTTCGTCATTTCAGCACATAGCGATGCTAATGCCTCACAGTATCTAATTCGCTGCATTAACTCGTACAGCAGACTACAGATATATGATAAGGTAACTAGTGCATTGTTCCTGTCATTTCATAAAGATTCAAGATCCCAATATTTATCGGCATACCCTTTCTCTTTTCCACTTCTTCCAACTAATTTCGAAGTGTGCCACATCCATGTAGGTAGGTACAGTGGCTTAATGTAGGAAAGGAACGCTAATAGCAATAAGAATTGGTGTTTAAACCGTTTAATTAACGTCAATTAACTTCATTAAGGCGCGCTTTCTCGTGAGGCATTCGACACCATAAGATGCAGCTTAAATCCTTTTGGAGTAAGCGGGTATGTATTGTTGGTTCCCTTTTTCTTCTTATGAGCTATTGACCAACTCTGGTATCGGAGTTTTTATGTCACCCGGAAGGCCTCCGACATGGTTTAACTGCTGAAAAAGTCGGGACCACTATATTATGGACCGAGGTGGTGGATGGAGGGCCTGTAAAGAGAGTTGCATGATTATCAGCCATCTTGGGGTGACCGCCATGTTGGACTCATAATGATGTTCGTTAACGTACCATCCTCTACGCACGGAATAGCTTAGATCTAAACGCTATTAAAAGGTTACCCATCGAAGTAGTAACTGGCCGGAAAGTCGCGGCTAAGAATACCGAAGTAAGCCACGTCACGAGCGCTTTTTAGGAAGGCAATAGGTACCTACTTCTTTGTGCACATTATAGTACTTTGTCATTTTCAAGTACCTACCTAGGTATCTTACCTACTACGGTAGGCGACAGATGACGTTATTGCACCACTTAGCTGGCTGGTGGCTCAGTTAGACGTGACCGGTGTTTGTTTTAGCTGCGGTTTTCATATTTGTTCTGCAAAAACATCATATTAAGTAGGTAGGTAACGTAACTTATCTCGTTACCAAAACCCATGACAAAAGAAAATGGTATCATAACATTACTTAGCCACTCAGGCGATGCAAAAGAGAATGGGACCGTTGAGCGATGCGGACAACATTGTGATGCCCGTAGCTAATACAAGACTTGATATTAAAAAAAATATATATAAAAATTCTAATATTATAGAGGCCGAATGCCTACTTAATATGAAAAGTGTGTGAAATGTTTGTCCATCCTTGAAGCCACAACTACTGAACGGATAGAGCTGATATTTAGCACTCATATAATTATTTAGATTAAATAACATTCAGGGTGGGGCAAAATTTAACCTCACTGAAGGCAGCCTTCTTTTCTTTTGTAGTTAGAAGGTTTTGTTCTAAGGAAATTATAGGTTTATTTTGACGAGAAAAAAAATCGCATTTTCAGAATTTTAGAAACATGTACAGTCAGTCTAGAAAATGATATTTGTCAATAATCAAGAATATTTACACGTCAATCAAACATTAATTTTAAGTACCTATGAATGTTTGATTCTGATTTAACCCTACTAAAAAAAAACGACTTTATTTCCCAACAGGAACACTTTTCCCAAAGTAAATTACCAAATCAAATCGTTAGATTTCAGGTGGATTTCAGAGAAATTTAAAAGTAAGTTTTCCATACAATTTCTATGAAATTTCGACGCAAAATGGAAATCGATGGTATCATCATTCTGCCAACACACTATGAAAGATCAATTTGAAATAAGAACAGAGTATTTCCCGGAAGTGTTAGAATTTGCGTACATAGACTCAATTTTGGCAAATGGCGTTTCATAGAAATTGTATTAATTTTTTTTTTTTTCATTTTCACATTTTTTAGGCTGACTGTAATTTTTTTCAGAATTCTGAAAATGCTATTGTATTTCTCGTCAAAATAAACCAATAGTTTCCTGACAAATCCTTATAAATACAAAAGAAAAGGAAGCTGTCCTCAATGAGGTAAAATTTTTGCCTCATTCTGTATATATTTATAATACTTTTTCGGGTACCACAGAAAGCCGCGGAATTGTAGAATAAAAGTGTTTAATAAAAGATATTGGTATGTACTTAAAATATTTAGAGACTTAGAGAAAAAGGGCAATTGTGATTAGATTTTCTTCAATGTCAGATAAGAACCTATAAGAAACATAATAAATCTTAATTCAAAAATTCAATATCAATCACTTTTCTACTAAGCAAAAGTGGGACGTATCAATAAAAGTGGCGATATTCACGCTCTGTATGGCAGGACGACATTCTCAGACGAATGGCGACGAGGAAAACGGGCAAAAACGTGTCTTGTCAATTGTCATCAATTTTCCTACCTAATAAGGTGTCAATAGAATAAAACTTGGAAAACGTATTCAATTCAAAGAAGGTGTTTGTTGTTGGTTAAAAATGTACTATACCAATGAGTATTTGATTATTTAAAATGCTAGTTTATACGATTCCAAATAAAGTATTTCTTAATAATTCAGACATCTTCTTAATAATCAGACTAAAAAAGTACGCTAAATCAGTACTTTGTCTTCATCATTATCGTCATCAGTCTATAGCAGTTCACTGCTGGACATAGGCCTCCCTTAATGAGTGCCACTGCGCCCTGTCCTCAGTTCGACGCAACCAGCTTTCTAACAGGACTTTTTCGCAGATCGTCCACCTGGTCGGAGGACGTAGCTACTTTGTTTAATTTAATTACAAAAAGAAACAGCATATTATTGCCAATGATGCAACCCTAAATAGGTACTGCTATTAAATTTGGGACAGCCCTGACGTAACCTCGAAATGTCAACGCGGGCCCCTACTTTCACACGAATCACATCAAAAACTGACATTTAATTTAAGTATAGGGCTAAGCCACGAAACTGCAAAATTGATTGCTTATTGAAATAAAACTTGTATTCATAAATTACCTTGGCGACAGTTCAATTATAATGGTTGCGAAATTGCATATTTTACGCTTAAGCGAGACATACATACACATCAAAAAACATACAGCACCTTACCTAAGCAAAACACATTTTCTAATCTCCGGCCCACGCCATTAGTCTTAATTCATCCCGCATTCCAAAATTATTCTAAGTACAATTGCGTCAAATGTGTAATTTATCACCAAAACCAAAACTGTGGTCATCAAATATTAAAGGCTAACGAATAAGAAGTGAGTTATCTATCACTTAGCACTTACCACCACCCAATAGTCACCCAATAGCGGTCATTAATAGTATTTGTGACCCTTCACAGCACACCACTCACTCACACGCGTTGAAACAATTAGAGATTTGGGTATATATATTTTGATATTAAACTTGTCTTTGATAGTCATGTTGACAACTTAGTAAATAAGGCTTCCCGTGTACTGGTTTTCGTTTTTTATAATGTCATCAGAATTTTTGAATATCAAAACCTTAAAAATTTTATATTATGCGTTCGTTCGCAGTAACTTAGAGTACCTATGCCTCTCAGGTTTGGAACCCACGACGTATATATTAAACGATTCGAAAACATTCATCCAGAAAGGTAGTTGGATGAATACAAAGGAATAAATCAGAAACTAGCAAATTTTTATGAGTTTTAGATAGTAACGTCTGTCTGACCGAAAACTAGCCAAGTCATGACCTTAGGCTTCAATATATAATCCTAAGTTATAAGAAGAAATGATATTTTAAAATGTTATAAAATATTTTATGTTGTTATGGATAAATTTCAGGACTGACTTTTGAACTAGGCACCAACATTACATTTTTTGATATAAAATATGTAAACGGCCGAATACAGCATACAATGTGGGACGAAAGCAATTTTTTTTGTATCTGGGCCGAACTTCCTCGGGACGAGTAGAACTTAAAAAAATATATTTAAATTAGAATAGAACCTATATACATTCGGGTCCTATGGTAATACAATTGTTCCATTATGTTCTGCCTCAAGAAAGGCGTGCAAAAATGTTTTGTGTTTTATAATTTCAATGCTAAATTTCAATTAAATTAAAATTTAATTCGTATAAAGCTAATAGATATATAGTAGCTAATAGACAAACAATAATTGATCATAACATGTTCAACATTCAAAAACAACTAACATAATGTAACCTCATACCCAACACTTGCATTCTAAATTTCGCCACGTTGTAAGGTACAAAAAATAACTTATTGATACGTTTTATCCAGAAAATTGTACTATTCCCAAGGGATAGAAATATAAATTTTAAGAACCGAAAAGTCATTGAATTATTCACAGATTATTATAAAGTTACGACGATTTATTTAGTTTACTTAATACAGGTTTAGTCGAACGAACTCTCAACTGGCGGATAAAATAAAGCCATCCAAGTCTATGTAGGTACGTCTACTTATATGAGTCAATCTAATCAACGATGATGACTCAGAGATGAACAGGTCTGAGTAAACGACCGACTATACTTACCAACATTTATCTATTTGCAAAACGTAATGCTTGTAGCATGCACTAGTCAAAATAGGTTCTTCTGGGAAGATATAAGCGGGTGGGAATCAGCCGTATGTTTTCTTAATTATTGTTTTTAATTTGTATATCTACACTAAAGCGCCTTTATTTGATGATAGTTTATTCATATTCATATTCTCTTTATAGCTTCATGTGGTACAGTATAATGAAATTTTAGTTTAAATTTGGTCCGTAACAAGCGAGAGCCGTTTTTGGTCGGGGCATTAAGTTAACCAGATGAATGCAGAAATGCTAAGCAGGTGGGTGGGGCACAGCCTTTTTTTTGTTAAAATATTAATGTTTAAAGCACATTTATAGGTAGGTAAATAAATAAAGTATCTACCGTTTATATAAAGAAAAGCTGTCAAACAAGCTACCTTCAACAATAGGAACCTAGATAAATAATATACCTAGCCCCATAAGGGTGAAAGAAACTCAATAGAAACCTTATGAAAGTTGTGTAGAGTTGGTAAGTTTGTTTATGAGTTAGTACGTAACCAAATCTACGATACCTTACAAAAAACACCTAAGACGCCTTAATAAATAAGTACCTACATATTTTTTAAACCCCGGTCTTTAAAAGTGAGTTTGAAATCGTACATCGAAAGCGGGTGATTTGGACCATTGTTTTTCACAAGTTGTGTGAACCTCGGTTAAAAATAATGAAACTTAATTCATTTAAGTTAAATAAACATTAAGCTTGTCATTGTGTTGTGCGTGGTAGTGAGGACATTTCAATCTTCTACGATATTGCAAGATTTGCAAGCATGGAAACACCGAGAAACACCGTTGTAAGCACCAAATAGAGTTTAGTAGAACTAAATTAAATCGCGACTATAATTTTATATCCAAGAGCCAGTCAAACGTCTACACAGTATCTACACAAATATTTCTTTTGTGGTATCTAGCAGTGCTTTTTGCTCGGGAATCGTGTAGTGATGGGACACCCGCACGTATGCCAGTGATGTAACTGATCGATTGTGGGGAACCGAATCGCCACTGTAGCTCTAAAATTAAGGCAGAGCTGCAATTATTATCATCATCATTAATTCAAGGGCGGTTCTGGCGCTGCCTCACAAGTTATGGATTTAAAAAAATATTATTGCGAAACTTTACAAGCGAGTTGTTGTTGTGTTATGAAAAAATTCAATAAGTATTCGAAAAGTCTTTGACAAAATGTTGTTGACCCTCACGAGTAGATTTACCCCCTTTCAGGATAGCATATGAAATCAAACTGACTCTGTATAGAGGTATAAGACAGAAACAAAATGTTGTTGGTGAGTCACTCCATAAAGGTCGTTATCGGTTATTAAACTCAATGAAACTGCGGAGGAGTGTTGCCAAGTACAACGCCGAAAGCTCTTAGAGTTGAGTAGAGCTTTTATCGGGGTTATTGGAAAAACAATAACAACCTCAACCTCTTAAAATAATAAGTTTAAAGCTAATTAATATAACCTATAGGTACATACAAAAAAAACATAATACGCAATATTGCAATATTACTTTAGTAAATAAATTAAATTATTCATAAATAACGCTGGACACCATCACACAGCATCATGTTGCCTCAAACTAAGCAGAGCTTGTATTATGGGAACCACATGACTGACACAGTATATATTTTTTTGGAAATATACACATACATAGAAAGCACCCAGACTCATACATAGAAAGACCAATACCTGCAAATTATGCAAACATTTGTCTCGGGGCGGGAATCGAAACTGCGGGTTCGTCTCAGGCGGACCTTCACCCACTGGGCCACATAGGCCGTCAAGTTTATTTGTAAGTTACGCGGTACGCTTTCAAACCTTAACTATTCAATCGATCATCATAAAATTTGGCATTCACGTTGTCAGCAGTACCTACAGAAAAGGACATAGGGTTTACCTTTCATACAACAAAAAGTTCCCGTGGGATAGAAAAATTACTATAATGGGAGCGAAGCCGCGGGTAGTAAATATTAGAAAGTATATGTATCATACACAACAACTTCTGTTCTATGACTTTATAATTCATCAGATTTCATGCAGGTAATTCATACAAAAATATTTAAATTCAACGCCTTACATGTTATGAACTCTACGCGTTGGAAAAGAAAGCGATATATATAGTAGACTATCTCAAAGTCATAGCTTTATAATTCATCAGATTTCATGTAGGTAATTCACCAGACTTTCATACAAAAATATTTAAATTCAACGCCTTACATGTTATGAACTCTACGCGTAGGAAAAGAATGCCATATAGGTATATAATACATAGCAGACTATCTCACCCGCCGCAATCACGTTTGCGTGTACTTGATTATGGTTATTTCACGCGAAACCTTATATAGGTATTTAAGTAAATACGGAATAAAAAGTAGGTAATACTGTGGTAGTTTAAAAAAAATACTAAGATTAAGCGTTTTATTTTGTAATTAACTACCTAACCTAACCTAACTGAAAATTTCATTTTGCCAAATAATGACTTCAATACACAAATATTTGATACCTTGGGGTAAATTATTGCAATTATCTTACGTATCTATTTTTTTAAAAAAAGACAACCTATGTTTAACGCTGATAACTTAGCTTTCTATACATAAATGAAAGAATTTTTTAAATTGGTTCATAAGTTAGACGTTATCCTTTGCAAACAAACATAGTGTAGACTACTGTCCTCAAATAAGATTGTACCTACTTGGGAAGGTATTTAGTCAGTCAAAATAATGGAGCTTTCTGAGCCTAGTCCTCGGTCATCACGTCTAGTCAAACAGAAACGGTCATTTCATTAGTCATCGCCTTCCGCTGTTTGCCTTCCGGCAGCATTAGCATTGTTAGCTGTGTTGTTTACTAACTACAAATGGCTATTTACCTAAATGGTTAGTGGCTAATTGATTATACAAACATCACACAGAAAGGTCATTCAAAGATCAGCTACTATATTTTTTTTATTTAACCCTTCTCGTCCCACTGCTGGGATAAAGTCTCCCCTAGACTTCCTAAAATATCTGTCCTGTTTGGTGTGCTTTCCGAAGCATGGAAACAACAACACCAGCAAAGGCTGGTGTGTCTTAGCAGAGTGCATCACAGGCAGGTAGATATATAATGATAATAAGCACTCAGATGGAACCCCTTAGACCCAAGCATGGAAACGCTCAGATCTAAATGTAGTGGTATTACTGTTTAGTGAAACAGTTACCCACCCAATCATATTTTAGCTTGACCAAGATGGTCTGCTAACATCGAAGTAGCACGCCACGAGCTCTTACCTACTCGAATTCTAATATATTTTATCTGAGTTGAAGACTCTATGTTGTAGGCTCGTCAGGGGAGGCAAGCAGCATTGCTATTTGAAGAGTTTCAATGCCGGTGACATTACATTCACATAATAAACCCAAAGAGGCAATCCAAATTGTATTACATTAAGTTTTTAGCCTAACATTTTTTGTTTTTTAGGTGCTGACAGCAAACATTGGAACCCTCCTCGACCTATACGGAGTGGAGAAGGGGCTAGACCACTTCAGGTCGTCCCAAGAACTGTCCTTCGACGAGTTCCGGTACTACCTTCAGCATGAAGTCTTTAGCTCGCTGCCGAAGACTGTCACGCTGCCTACCGTTAGAGAGTACGAGAAGAAAATCAGCGAGGTTAGTTTTTCCTCATCTGCACCATCAATTTCCTACCCTTAGCCCAAGCTATGTGGGGTTGGCGTAACATTTATAAATTGAACGATGTTGTTTATGGTTTGGCTTGGGGTTTTTTCGACCTGTCGCCTCATTATCATGACCATCTTCAGCGTATAACAGTCCGCTGCTGGATATGTCCATATGTACCTATGGGTACAATCATAATCAATCATATTCTATACTGTTTCGTTTGGTACATGTAGATCTTAATATAAGTGAGGTCCACAACATGAGCCCCGTATGGGCAAACAAATGAACCCTCTCCTAATGAGCGCCATTGCGCTTGCCTGACTTTTACCCTCTTCGGGACTTCTTCGTCATTATAACAGATCCATTGAAACAAAACTTGTGTAGGCTGACCTCCATACTGACTTAACGATGCATGCTAAAGTAAGTCAGTATTTACCACAAGTCTTTACATTCTTACGTACCTAGGTGCAATAGGATTTCTATTTAGTACTATGTCAAATCAAAAAGCGCTTGCTAGCGATATAAGAATAGCGAGTGACAATGCGCTCGTTGAATGATTATACTTTACAGCGATATGATATTAAAATGTACATAATGTAATGAATGTATACACGAAGCCACTGAATCGATTTCACTTTAAATAAAAAAGTATTTTTTGTCATGAATCTAACTCCATAGTGAAAAAGATTGAGGTAAATCCGTGCATCACACACACTTATCTGTGGATAGTTAGCTATATACTAGATTTTGCCCGCAGCTTCACTCGCATTAATGTAGATTTTATCAATCCGCCAACAGCATTTTTCTGCCTACCTTTCCCTATGTGGTATATGGTATCAGGGGTACAGAATTGTACATAGGATACCTTCTATGGGTTTATCAGGATGCACGCACACGTTGATGCGATAACACATCATGAAGATCGACGTGACCGCGTAACAAACAAACAAACAAGCAGTCTCACAATATGTCTCAGTCTCGAATTTATTATTAGTTAGGATTAGGATTGTTGATAATTAATGATTATTAGTCTTAGTTGGTTTAACGATCGATTTATCGGTGCTCTGAGGGCAGAACCTGAAAGCCTCTGTTAATGTTACATCATTAATCGAGGAAATTGTAAACTAGACCGCGGAGCCAAGGCTATGAAAGCAGTAGTCAAGCTTCAGTGGACAACTTGAATAGCATTTTCGATCTCTAATATAACAGTCAATAAAATATGGCGCCTCGAGGTTTATGTACTTTTATATCGTGGTCAATAAAAAGTAGATTAAAATTATCTTTGTGCCTCGCTCATGAATTATCGTTTGATAATTTAAAAGACTGCCCTTTGTACGTATTGTCTTATAATGCCCACAATAAACATACACAAACAAGTAATTTAACATATTATACGATACTAGCATATGCCCGTGACTTTGTCCGCATAGAGTATTTCTTTCTACTTATAAAGTGATTTTTACTTTGAAAATGAAGCCATTTCCATACACAACTACAACCGCCTGGAATAAGGGTGGAATTATCATCAAAACTGAGATACGTATAAATTATTTTTTAATCGTCACACTAAATAAAAAAATTGAAGATCTTAACTTAGAAAGTGACAAACGTTCATCCCCTATTTTAAGAGGGTAACTTAGGTGGTGTAATTTCAAAAAAGCATTCCTATACTATTTACCTTCCTGCACATAGATACCTTATCTATGTGCAAAATTTCTGGTCTCCATCTCCAGCGGTTTGGGCAGTGCGTTATTATATTACCCAGTCAGTCAGTTTACAGTTCTTTAAAGGGATTAAGGTAGGTAGACGACCTCTGTGGCGCAATGGGCAAAGGTCCTCCTGAGACGCAGAAGGTTGCGGATTCAATTCCCGATGCGGTACAAATCTTTGCATATTCTACAGATATTCGTCTCGGGTCTGGGTGTTTTCTATGTATCATATTGTATGTAATTACAAAAAAATATATAAGTAGTATATGAATCATGTGGTTCCCATAATACAAGCTCTGCTTAGTTTGGGGCTACATGATGCTGTGTGATAAAGTCCAGCAATATTTATTTATTTATTTGCATCCAATAACTGAATGAGGCAAGCTTTGAACCGTGGAGAATAACACTCACAAAGGAATGCCTATACCCAGCAGTTTGTGAAGTCGGGCGGGCTGTGGATTATGATGATGATTGAAGTAATTTGATAAAAGAGAATATCTCTCAATGATTAGTATTGTTAGACCCAATTCCAAGTAAAAATGATAAGGGTATAGAACGGCATTCACATGGGCCAAGTAGGTCACCCGATAACAATGCTCTATGCATGATAGGTAATTGGTAAACAGAGAAACAATGAAAGTAATATACATAAAATGCCATTAAAATCCTGCATTTCAAATAGCTAACTAGATTAGTCACGTAAAAAGCAATTTCTGTTTAGTAGGTAGATACATTCTAGAAGTCGAAACTAAGTTTGTGAATGAATTAACTGAATAGCAGAAAAAAAATGTCCTAGAAAAAAACCCTCTTCATCATCAGCCTATAGCAGTCCACTGCTATAGGCCTACCCTAAAGAGTGGCATTAGGGGAAGCCCCTAATGAGCGCTTCCATTGCGCCCTGTCTGTCCTCAGCTCGATGTTTACAACCAAATATTAGTTTGAAGGTATGTTTTCCTCGCTCACCTATTCCTCGTAAAGCTAATATAAGACAAAGATAGACAGAGCAAGTAGTACAATTTTTTTTATAATAGTACTTTAATAACTGGATAGGCCTACAGAGTATTTACCTATACCACAAACAATTTAAACAGTATCAAATTAGTTATTATTTCTAATATGTGATGGAAAAATAATAGATCAATAGAGTGCTTCTATTTCCAGGTTTGTTGGCTGGTCTGCAGAAAGAGCCTCCTTACCCGAGACAAGCCAGTATTTACAAACGATTCAATCTTCAAGCTATTCAGGATTTTCTGCCTTCTCGGAGACTTGGTACAGGATGTTGATGATACAAATCGCTATGTGGTAAGTGATGATGTTGTTTCTGATAGCTTAGAGCGGACTAAAATGGCTCATTTGAAAAGAAAGCAAAACGAAATTGATAAAATTTTACCTCATTGAGGGCAGCTACTTTCTCTTTTCTATATTGAAGGGGGAAAAAAAAAAATTTTTGGATTTTTTATAAAATGTATAGTCAGCCAAGAAAATGACATTTGTTAAAAATACTATTTGGTCTCAATCGACTCTATATGAAGCGCCATTCGCCAAAACATTGTGTCCATGTATGCCATTCGAATACTTGTTCGTATTTCAAATTGAACTGCTGCCCTCAATGAGGTACAGTTTTGCCCCACCCTGTATTAGGCCAATCCCTAATCCTTCCAGACAATAGGTATATTTTCACTATAAAAAGTAACAGATCGTAAGAAATTTCTGTTAACTTGTTAAAGCGACCTTCCTTTGTCGAGAAACGCACCTTTTATGTAACCTTTACGCCCTACCCAAGCAACGACCTTTCATTTTACGACACAACCTTCAACATCCTTCTTCAAATTCATGCACAAATCGCATATTATTTGATACTTAACGTTATATTATGATGTTAAAGTACAAGACCCCCTCAGACATTTGACGTCACTACAAAAGTAGGTAGAGCTTCGAGCGCTCGGTTAATTATGTGGCACATCGTATTAGTATTCAATATCTCACGTCCTACATTATCCTAGATTGTTCTTCGAATAAGTAATCGTCTCGACACTCTTGACTCTTGCTAAATACTTAAAGAGAGACCTAAGCCCTCCTTTACCTACAATTCCTTCAATTCTGCAGGTCAACTCCATTACAAATGTGATTTAATACCGAATTTGGACTGGCCAGTCATATTAAGTCCCACGTTCGAGACAAAAAATAACTAGAGTCACCGTCATCGTATGATGTATCGATGAGGCGGACTACTTATCCTGGATATAATGAGAATTCAACACTTTAATATGAAAAGCTAAATGGAAGCACATACACCCTGTCCTACGTACGTAGTCTGCCCCAGCTGCCACCTGTTTCTGTACACTTTTCAATCATTTCTATGCTCCACGAAGTTTTTTTCCCTAAAGTTTAATGAAAATCTGTCAAAAATAGATCAGTCACGATTTTCAGTTTTAGGCTCAATCATCAGATAGGCGTACCTACCTATATTAGCTTTCTTGACTCGCTTATCAGATTGTCCAGATGGAGCGAATAAGCGCGAGTTGAATCACGCGTACCCAATCAGGCTTGTGAAATGTCAGGTGGTATGTGATGTGCCTCCCTATGATTGGCTACACGCGACTTAACTCGCGCATCTGGATAAGCTCTAAGGCCCGAGCGGCCCGACTGGACCACCGAATTAATGCACCGGCACTACCTTACCTCGGTACCTTGGTTTACGCGCGTCGGAGAGCATCGAAGAGCATTTTATATTTTTGCTTATTAATATATTATATTATGCTTATTTGCATACAATTTACACAGCTTTAAGCTTTGTCAAACACTGACATATATAGATCCGTAAGTAGATATTGCATGCAAATAAGGAACTTAACTGCTTTGTGGATGTTTCAATTTTCTCTAGTATGTTTTAAAATGCGCTTCGATGCTCTCCGACGCGCGCCGGTAGGTGTGTATCGTACATTAATTAATTATTAAATAGTTATTTAATGTAATTCTGTGCCGGCACTTATTAATATGTGCCACAGCAAGAGCTAACTATTATAATGTTATGGCGCATTAAGTAGTGTTGAAATCTCAATTACGCTTTATAGCATCTGCGTTCCAGATGCCACCCGGATGAAGGGTGTATGAGATCATTGTTATCATTATCTTTTTGAAACACAACACCACTCTGCATTCTTGCACAATGCAAGTATTTTACGACTATCAAAACACCGACTTATTACGTTTGTAATAAGGCTGACCACTGACCTTCACCCAGTATTCTCGGCTTCAAATAGCTCTAAGACACTTAAAAGCCTTGTTACCAACTGATGAAGCTTAGGAATATATGTGTGGTTAAAAGAGGTGCACCTTATTTCCTTATCTTGAAAGCAACACTTATGCTTGTTACAGGGATCCAGTGATTTTCCTTTTAAGCCTTCATATTTGCCTTTAATTTGAGCGCTTTCTAAAATGTCTGTCTCAATAGGTTGATTTACAGATCTCTAGATTAGACTTACTCCGTTAAGGAATCCGACATTAGGCTTCATTAGGTTTGAATTTTTAAATTTACTTTTTACTAGGCAAAGCACTCTATTAATTATTATCTATATCTCTCAGGTGGTCCTCCAACCATCAGAAGCAGGCATTGTAGCGGAACAACTAGTTCTCTGCCTAGGACTTCGGTGGGACGCCGCTGACTGGGAAGCCCTGGGCTCTTCCATTGGCCACTTCAAATGGGCTGCATTTCTGGCAGTGTTAGAAGCGAAGTACTGCGGAGACCAACAGTTACACACCGCGGCGCTAGTCGAGGCTGTAGACGAGATATACGATGTCTTCATTGAGGATATCATCAAGAAGGTATACTGAAATGGTATTTTACTTGCCTAGTATGTAAGTCCGAGCGCTTACGTTTGTCTTCGTGTAGCCAAAAACCTCAGCAATTAACCCACAATTCCCACAAGAGCCGGGTGGAATGGAGTAAAATAATTTTAGGCTTTCACAAAGAAAGAGTTTTCCAGAAAGGTGTGCGATTCATGTTCATTGGTAGCGAGGAATTGCGAGTAGAAAATACCAATTTTTTGCAAATCTTCCGGATTCCTATAGGCTCCTGGGCGTTTTTCGCAAGTTCTGAGAGGTAAACACTAATACAAACCATTTTTTCCAGGGTTACCTATTCAAACGTGGATATCTTCTCCCAACGATGCGGGAGTACTGGTGTGTACTTCAACCCTGCGCACTAACCTACTTTAAAAGCTCATCGCAGAAGGATCAATGTGGAAGAATAGCCATAGATGAGTACTGTTCTGTAGAAGCAGCTGTTGGTGAGGGCAAGATACAGAAGTTCCAGCTGATCACGCCTGATAGGACTTTCGAATTTGGCACTCAGGACCACAAGTGAGTCACTTAACATATAATCTGATCATTCGACACATTAAGAAAAAGCGTGAGCCCACTTCAGAAACATTTTGAAAGAAGAGCATTTTTAAATTTTGAAGAAGTTGAAGATAAATCAAATTATTAAAAAAAGACCAGATCATGAAAAAGACAAGTCCGAGAAAATATAGGACAAAGTTATTTATCCAAGACCACCAAGGGAGAATACATAGAAACTTAGCACTTTAAGTAGTAAAATAAATATAAAAAATTCAATGAACCCTCTGGCTAGGTGGAGTGACGAAAAGCTGCATAGAAACTCGAACCTGGATGCGTCGAGTTAAGGACACGCAATCCAATGCCGTTCATTGGCGCTCATTGGGTAAGGCCTAGGTCTAGCAGTGGATTGCTAAAGGCTGATGATGATGACGGCCTCTGTGGCGCAGTGGGCGAAGGTCCGCCTGAGACACAGTAGGTTGCGGGTTCGATTCCCACTGCGGGACAAATTTTTGCATGTTCTGTAGATATTTGTCTCGGGTCTGGGTGTTTTCTATGTAGCATATATGTATGTATTTACAAAAAAATATGTGTAGTATATCAATCATGTTGTTCCCAAGCTCTGCTTAGTTTGGGGGTCCATGATGTTTTGTGATTACGTTCCGCATTATTTATTTATTAATTATCAAAAGTTCATATCGCAATTCCTTATTTCCATTATTTTGTAGAGGTGCAGTACTGATCATTGTTTGATTGCAGAAGTCGCCTCCAATGGATTTCAGCGCTACGTCAAGCAGTAGCAGTCACTGGCGGAGCTGAAGGCTTCCAACGCCGCGCCAGAGCAGGCAGGCGCGGTGCTGGCGCAAGGAGAGAGAAGGAAGTCAGAGAGACGAAGGCGAGACTGCAGCATGAAGTCAGAGCGAGATTAGCAGCAGAGGCTCAAGCACAGGTAAGCAATGGAGATGACTATGACGACTTTTTAGACGAAGTGCTCAAACTGGCTCAGCCGTACGAGGTAAAAGAGAAGAGTTAATTATAGAGACGCAGCATTCTCATTCATTTCGCTCTGACTTGAGCGAAGTTATTTCACAGGAAGTAACTTAGATGGCTTTGACGCTGAAGTAGTAGCAAGCAGTAACTTTGAAAACAACAAACAACTTCAAAAACAACTGGTAAGTTGTTTTTTTGTTAAATTTTTTTGACTTTGCAAATTAATCAATGATTTTGGTGACGAAATGTATTATTAGCCAAATACTTAGGAATTAACATGAAGATCTGTATTTATAGTTGATCGTGACTCAGGCACATATTTTTAGTTTTCAAGTAACTCTTAAGTCAGAGTTACTACTCCTAAATGATCCTGGTTATCCTTGATCATGGTTAATATACGAGCCTCAGATTATAATAGAAATGATGGTAATAGGGATGAAGACTGAAAAATTCTAACTAGTTCGTCATTTACATTATCATATTGGACACGTATTTTTTCTTTTATCAATTGAACAAAAAATGAAAAAGATATAGTGCGTTAATGTTTTGCGTGACGTCACGGCTTAGTACACTTTTTACCTAGCCGTGATGTCACGAAACCCAACTCCCGAATTTTGACGCTCTGTATCTCCATCAATTTTTATTTATTTGTTAAATAAAAAAATACGTGTTCAATATTTTTTCTTGGTCTATTTGATGGACTAATTAGAATTAGAATTTTTTTACACAGTATACATTCGTCGGCCCTATTATTGAAATAACAATTTTGTTCTAGGAGCTAGCAGAAATAGCACAGCAAGATAATAAAAAGCTAGAAGAACTAAAACACACGCAGACTGAGCTTGAAAGACTTCTTCAAGAAGAGACTCAAGCAAAAAGAGACGAAGAAATTGTTCGAGCGCTACAGGCTAGGTTAGTAGGTTTATAATATGACTAGTCTTCCAGAAAAGCTTAGAAATGATAATCAAGATAACGATGCGAAATAATTATGGCGTAATCAATACAAATAAAACAATCAATTATAATTTTACAGAGTTTTAGCAGAAGAGTGGGAAAGGAGAGAAGAATTAGAAAGACTTCAGGAAGAACAGAATAGAATGTTAGAAGAAGAAAGATTAAAAAGAAAGCAATTTGAAATTCTACAAGCAGAAAAGGAATCACAATACAATGGTATACCCATACAAATATGCAATATTCTTTAGATCACAGAACTATTATATAACAAAGGCATAGCCTTCCTATTTCTTAGCTTTACGTATAATAATTGGCTCAGTTATGGCAACTTATTGCACAATCTGCAAATATTATTACAGAGGCAGCAAGAAGATTAAAAGAACTAGAAGAAGAGAAACAAAGGTTAGATGACGAATTAAAAGCAGCTCAGGAGAAAATTTCCAAGACTGAACATAATGCACAGGCTTTACACGTACAATTAAGGGTAAGCTGAAATATTCTACTACTTTTTTCTGGATGGAAAGTACCTTTTTTGCTTTGACACGCCAATCCGACTGACAGAAAATTGACCTAAATTTTAGCACATATAGAGTAGAAATAACATTTAAGCTACTTTTTCCGGGCACCATTCAAGCAAAGCCGCAGGCTTGATAGGAACTAAATATACAAGAAAGCGTCAATATAAAAAATAGGGCGTAGGTGGTAAATCAAAATTTTATGAGTGTACCTGATTACTGACGGCTGGACGGCCTAGCATCAGCCTCGCAAAAGATAGGTCTCGGCATGAATTCGGACAAACCAAAGTCCTGGTCAATGACAGAATTGATCCGAGACCTGTCGTCATTAATGGACCCCTTCTTGAAGTTGTTTCGGAGTATACATACCTCGGGCAGATATTGCAGAAGATTCAGCTGGGTTTGGCAGCATTTGGAAAACTAGTCGAGTCGAGTTTTCTCGTCACTCATACCGCAATGTTTGAAAATGAAAGTCTTCAATCAGTGCGTCCTACCCGTCATGACGTACGGAGCGGAAACGTGGATACTCACAGTACGGCTAGTCCACCAGTTTATAGTCGCTCAGCGAGCTATGGAACGAGCTATGCTCGGGGTTTCTCTGAAGGATAAAATCCGTAACGAGTTTATCCGACATAGAACTAAAGTTGTCGACATAGCTCAGAGAATTAGCAAGCTGAAGTGGCAGTGGGCTGGCCATATCTGCCGAAGAACCGATAACCGTTGGGGTCAAACGAGTTCTTGAGTAGAGACCGCAGCTCGGCAAACGTAGTGTAGGACGCCCTCCGGCCAGGTGGAGTGACGATCTGCGAAAGACTGCTGGTAGAAGCTGGATGCGTCGAGCTCAGGACCGGGTGCAATGGCGCTCATTAGGGGAGGCCTATGTCCAGCAGTGGACTGCTATAGGCTGATGATGATGATGATGACCTAATTACATACAAATACATAATAAAAATAATGATGGACACTATCATACAGCATTATCATTATCGCCTTAAACGAAGCTTGTAATGGAAATAGTAGAATTGAATTGAATAGGTACTTATTTACCTGTTTTTTGTAAATAAATACATAATAATAATAATACATAGAAACACCCAGACCCAAGACAAATATTTGTCTCGCCGCGGGAATCGAACCCGCAACCTCCTACGTCTCAGGCGGACCTTCGCCCACTGATTACAAAGTACCATTACACACAAAAATAAAATTGATACCCAACAATAAATTGAATAACAAAATAACAAAATATGAAAATTGTTTAGGTTTTTTTCGCAAACAGTTTCGTGACTTCCGATTGTGATGTGACGTGTACATTATAAATTACTTGCTAATGAGTTTATGAAGTCATTTATATTCTACTAGCTTCCGCCCGCGGCTTCGGTCGCATATCTGGATAAAAACTAGTTTATATCTCATTTCTGGCTTGGAACTACAAATGTACAAAATTCCAGCTCAGCTTCAGTAATTCTGCGTGAAGGAACTAGATACATACATTTCAATAGAATAGGATAGAATAAAATATATTCATGGGCATAGTAGTAACACATTAACAAAATATTTTATAGATATAGTACAACATTAAGTGCTATGTTTCTCTATATGTGTAAAAGTGCAATGTTTCTCATTTTACAAACCTTCTATATTTAAGTACCTAGGATAGATCAATGGCACGGAGAAGGTTGTGGGCTAGATTCCCGGCGCGAGACAAAATAGTTTGTATGATCATCATATGACAAAATAGGTTGATATTTAAGTATTTACAAAAAAAAAATATGGTACCTAGGTACTAGATGGTATTAGTCATGCGCTTCACATAATGGTTGGTTCTCTGCTTAGTTTGGGGCTGCATGATTAAAGATTAAAGATTAATTTAATTGCTTCAATATAATGTAGGTTAGAGTTGTAGGTATTAATGATCTCATGATGCTGTGTGATGATGTCCAGAATTATGATTATTAGATGTAGATAAGAAAGATAGTTCGAAAACTCTTTATCGTACTCGAGCTACATAAATTTTGACTGACCTTATAGCTCAGTTTTGCTTTATAGCTGTTACTGTTACTTTATATAAAATAACTAGTTTTAAGATTGTTAAATAAAAGCTATTGAAATTGAATAGCTCAATTGGTAGCTCTGCCTTCTGTATGTTCTACTCCCGCCTGAGACAAACATTTGTATGGTCAACATGGATGTGTACTGTTTCTGGGTGTCATGAGTATTCAAGGTGGGGCAAAGTTTTAGCACATTGAGGGCAGCTCTTCAAATTCGCTAAAGGTTGCTGGTAGAAGCTGGATACGTCGAACTCAGGACAGGGCGCTATGGCGCTCATTAGGGTAGGATTATGTCCAGCAGTGGACTGCTATACGCCAATGATGATGTTAAAGGCAGCTACCTTTTTTTACTTTGTAGCTAGAAGGTTATGTTCTTAGGAAAGTATGTTTGTTTTAAAGAGAGAAAAAAACATTTTCGGATGTTTGTAAAAATTCACTGTCAAGATAAGCTAAGCTGTATTAAATCAATGGATTTGTTACTCTATACACCTTTGTGATTACAGGACCTGAACCCATTATTTAGAAACGGTGATAGAGCACGTAGAGCCATTTCATTCGTGCCTACATCCAAGAGTTCATCCGATACACTGATCGACGTTAAAGCCTTGAGACATCTTAAAACAATTGATGATAAATAAACATCTTCTGACGGTAGTTATACAATTTGTAATGATTTAGATCAGGGGTGCTCAGACTTATGGTGTCGGCGATCTACCAGAAATATTTTGAAAGCAAGGGATCGACTAAACTTCTACTAGGCAGGCATTTGTTAATTACGATTTAACTATATTTAGATAAATGATTGATCGTCGATGTCCGAGATTTCTTCGATCGTCGCCGCGTTCCTTTCAGTGAATGTTACCAATTATGTTAGGAATGAGTACTTTGTACGAGTAAATTGCTGGCGATCGACTCGAAATGCTTTCGCGATGGACCGTTTGATCACCCCTGATTTAGATGATTTTGTACATGTGAATTATGTTGATGATAGTGAAAATTATGAACAGCTTGTTGATACTTTGGATGATAGTATCTTGGTCACAAATTAAAATGCAATAATCTAAGACGTACATAATAAAGCTAGATAATTTTTATAAAAGTCTATTATTAAAGAACAGCAAAACCTTCACCTCACATAGTTATTTATCAAGAACAGAGTTAAACTGCCCCTTCAGATATAGTCACCGTAGCTGAAATTGGCTATGAGGATTATCATCATCATTATGAAGCTTACAAAAAAGTAAGTAGCCTTTCAGGAATAAGGAGAAAAAGAAACAAAAAAAAAATCTGCAGTTTCTACGTCAAATATAATAAGAATAAGATAATAAATTATGATAGATAAGCTACAAAATATAATAAAAATGTAATCACAGTTATTTCTTCTTCTTCGCTGCCTTCGCTGCTGCAGCCGCTGCTTTTGCTGCTGCAGCGGCTGCCGCCGCCGCCGCTGCTTCGGCGGCAGCAGCAGCTGCTTGCATTTTTTTCTGCAATTTCTTGAGCTGTAATAAAATTATAGTTTTAGACTATCTTCTCGTTCGTCTTCTTCGTATGAGCTAGTGGCCAACTCTGGTGTCGGAGTTTTTAGGCCGCTCGAAGGCCTTCGACAAGGCTTAACGCCTTAAGCCAGGATAAACATCTTAACGTGCCTTCCGAAGCACGGAAGCGCTCAAATATTAGTGTCACTAAACGGTCACCCATCCAAGTAATGACCGGGCGGAGTGTTGCTTAACCAAGGTGATCTGCTAAGACCACAGAAGTTAACCACGCCACGAGCGCTTCGTTTTACACTATGAAGAGTGTATTATAAGTGAAGATTTTATCACAGATTTTACTTCCATCACGTAGGGTAATAAACCACGAATATTTCAGTAACGAAAAATTTTAGACAATGACAAAGCGTTATTTTGATCTCATTGGCTTGTCTACGATTCGAATACTCTTTCGATAGTCTCCGTAATTTAGCCACTGTACGAGAGTACAGTACCTACCGATGTAGCAGCTCTTGCTGCTGAATACGAAAATGTTCATAGTTTTAATTTTCGAGCTGAATTCCGTATTGTGCAATTCGTAATCGGGGTACAGGTTTTACCAATATTCCATTTTTTACCAATAAGAATCATAGTTTAAATTAAAAAAATAAGGGGTATCCAGGGGAACTTGCTGTTGGTTTTGTATTTACTTACCTTTTTCTTTTCCGATCTGTTAGCCAGCACGTCCCGCCACGAGACTTGTATGACCCTCGCAGAGTGTTCCAACAGGAACTTTGTCATCTTCTCCGCCATCTCTTGGTGATATTCTCCCTCCCTCTCTGCCATCAGAGGGTTAAATTCTTTGTCTTGCTCGGCCAATTTTTCCTTTGAAAATTAAAACTTCATCATCAATCATAAACAAAAAAACAAACAACACTGTTTTTTCTATTATGTATGTAAGTATATCTATGTGTTATGTATCTATCCTCATCATCATCATCATCAGCAGTCCACTGCTGGATGGACATAGGCCTCCCTTATGAGCACAATTGCGCGGTGTCCTCAGCTATGTACCGATATCTTCAGAAATCGCTCAATATTCTTTATTGAAGATATCATGTAAGTAGTTACAGTGGGAGTCAAGTCCAAACACTATACTACATTTTGTATATGACTACATTTTTGCAAGCACTTAGCATACCACGTGAGAGTTTGCGAGACCAACACTGCTTGGTACATTAACCTAGTACTTGCCTTTCGAATTTTAATTCTAGGGCATGTCGCATTCCTTTTGATTCAATTAAAATTATCTACGTTAAAATTCTGCGGTTTTTGACTACTCAAAAACACTGAATTTTATGTATTGAATATGAATATATGGATACCTATGAGTCCATATATTCATTCATATACACGGTGAGTTTCAATTCGTATGTTATTGGTATTTTTATTTTTTATTTTTCCTTTATTCAAAAGACCAACAGCTACAAAGATATTTAATACTAAAGATAAGCTAGTTATTAATAATACAGCCTATTACAGGTCTTTCTAGATAGTACAGTAAATGCATAAAGCATTGATAATTCCTACACGAAATTAGGATAATCATAAAATATGAAGTATTATAATAATATAAGTTCCCCCAGAAATCACGAACAAGTACTTAAATACAGAAGAGCGCAAGTTTGCAATTAATCATACGTGAGTAGGTAGTTGATGAGAGGGTGTGTCTGTAGAAATGTGCATTTGTTTGAGTGTAAGGGTGTGTGGGTTATCCTGTTCCCCCAGTCTCTTAAGAGTCTGGTTATCACAGGGATAACCCACGGTGTGAATGTGTGTGTGTTTGTGTATGTGGATGTGTATGTGTGTGTGTGTGTATATGTGTGTGTGTGTGTGTGTGTGTGTTTATGTGTGTGCGTGTGCGTGTGTTTGTGTGTGTGTGTGTGTGTGTTTGTGTGTGTGTGTATGTGTACAGAAAGTACAAAGTAGGGCTTGTATTATAGGAACCATATGACTGATAAACTATCATATTTTTTTAATTTATTTAATAATAAAACTAATATCTGCAACTAGTGCCATTCTTCCGCAGCGGGAATCATAAGAGACTGGGGGAATCAGGGTAACCCATGCACACACATTCACTCACATCTATACACATAATAATTATAGTTTAGGTATAAAAGTAGGTCTATGTATTTAAGTATTTATATGTATTATAGTGGATATCTATCTATTTTCAACTAATTACGTTTATGTAGTTTATTACAGAGTGAATCTATGGGTATATATCTGACACACAATTATATTATTTTTCCTTATTCATTATTTATTATACAATTGGTCTCACAAGGTCTAGTGACTGTAGGAAGGTTTCGGCAGAATACCAGCGCCTAGCTACTTCTCCGTGGCAAGGCATTAATGCTGAGTCGAGGCCTTTTTGCTGCTGTGGCACACAACTACATGCCAGGACGACTGCTTACTTACTATTTAACAACTTTCTTAATTCTGTTGTTGTATGTACTGTGTGCCAAGTAGTAAATAAATGTTTGTCTATTGTCTATTGTCTATTGTCTATTGGAATCGAACACGCAACCTTCTGCGTCTCGCCCGCCGCGCCACGGAGGCCGTAGTTGATATCAGCAAGCACTTATTCCGAAAGGCATCAATAGACATTCCCCGCCCGAAATATCCCGAAAAACACCAATCCACTCCCACCCAAACACACACACATACATACCTACTATGTAATGCTAATCCATTACCACTCAAATACATACATACATACCATGCATGCATGCATCCGAGGGGGAATGGACTAGCGACATTCAAGATATCTCGGACTCGGACAAAATAATGTCCACTACCGCCTCCCTAAATGAGTGCTTGCTGATATTGAAAATATTTACACTCGAGAATCGTTTATTGTACGACTGATAACTGCGTTCTTACCGTAATGACCGTGAATACCGAATGGTATGATTTGAGCCAGTTTTTCACAACTTGGGAGAACCTCACTTAGAAATGCAAGATTTGAATCTTTTCCCCATACACTTTTAGCTTAAATTTGTGTTGTGCGTGAAAACCGTAACAATAAGGCGGAGCTACAATTATCTTTATCATTAAATCAAGAACAAAGTTTAATAAAAAACGTTTTAAGACTGCCTCATTTGAGTAAAATTATTAACGTTTCTTCAGTGAAAGAATAAATTCGAAAAGTTGTACAACAAATGTTGTTGACTGGGACTAGATTTACCTACTTTCGAGATAACATACTTATTAAAAGTTGCCGTTTTTAAGAATATATGTATTCATGGTATCCATATATTCATATTCTAATGGATTGCAAACTTTCATTGTTTTATAGATTTTTAAAATAAGTTTAAAAATGTAGGTTATTGAGATTCGTTTCACCGTTGAAACGAATCGAACGTCTTGGCCTCCGATAATTGTATCGGAGGCCAAGCCGGTATCGTTCTATTGAGAACGCCACCGGCTTCTGTCTTTTGCTGCCTCTCTCCAGTCCGGTTCTTGAAGGACCTCCTTAACGACTTCGTCCTTCCACCGTTATCTGGGTCGACCGACCGGCACCCCCAGAAAAGCCCGTTTTATGCCCGATCCTCCTCCATTCGTAGCACGTGACCGAGCCAGCGCAGCCTATGTGATTTAAATTCGGCAATGATGTTTGACTCAGCCACCATCTCCGCAACCTCCCGACTTTTTCATGCCTTTCCAAATAAATTCTATTTCTACTGCTAAAACATCAACTTACCGTCAAATCTTCCACCTTCTGAACCTCGCTTTTATATTTGTCGGTATAATCATCCAGATCTACCTGCTTATCGGCCATTTCAAGATCATACTTCTGTAGCCATGACAACAACTGAGTTTCCACTTTACATCTGTATAATAATTTTTAAAGCAATTAGAAGTTTGCATCTTATTTCTTACCTTCCTAGTATTCAGTATTACCTATTTTAAGAATTTGAAACAAAAATGGATTAGTCTGGTTGTCTCATAGTCGTAGTTGAGACTTTCATTATATACTTAATCTTTTATTTATATCAAGAAAATAAGTCACCTGATGTTAAGTGATCCACAACACATATCATGTGGTATACAGGTTGGGGTAAAATTTTACCTAATTGAGGGTAACTACCTTTTCTTTTGAAGTGAGGTTTTGTTCTGTACCTTTAAAATATACATATAGTTTGGTTTATTTTAAAGGCAAAACAATATTTTTGGATTTTCGTCGTTCCCAAAAACAAAACCCTAACTACGAAAGGAAAGGTAGTTGCCCTCAATAAAGTAAAATTTTGTCTTACCTTGTATTACCTTGTACCTATATAGTTTGCATCAGGTCAGGTATGCTAAGAACTTGCCCTACGATGCAGCGCCCTGCGTCCATTAGCTTGAAGCACATTGAAGCATTATGGTGCCTCATGAGCAATGTAATGTCACCAGCACCGCCCACCCTTCAAACTGAAACAGCAATGCTGCTTCACGGCAGGAATAGCTTTTAATTTTTGTGACCAATGTTATACCTGCGGAGTCTTTGATTTTTCTCATCAACCAAATGTCGCCTGAGAACCGCCTCATAGCGTTCAGAAGTTTCCACATCTTCTTCTTTCAGCATCTCGTACTTGACATCATGTGTTCGAGTCGCCAACACCATTTGTCGATCAGAATCAAGGCTGTAGAAAACCTCACGCTATAAACTTTTAAACTACCTTATTCTTTTAGTATAAGTAGGTACAACATAGAGAGAATTAAACAATCCTACCATATCAATTTGTAAACATATTAGTAGAAACGAATGTAATTGAGTAAGTAGGTAAGTAATTTATCTTTTATTTTGTTAGTGCCTTAAATAAAGATTCTACATCAAATCCCTTACATTTTCTTCTTCAGCTTGATACCAGCCTCATGGTTATACACATCAACCTCATGCTCAAGCTTAGCTATGATATCAGCTTTCATAGCCATAGTGTCCTCAAAGTTATTTTTTTCTTCTTTTATAGTTGTTGTGCATTCTGTCGATAAAACAGTAAAATATAAAAGAAAACGAAAATGGGTTTTGATATGGCGTAGGAAAGCATAAGGTAATGTATGTATAATTATCTATAGTTTTGGAGTGGAGGAAACGAGAGCATCTGAGTAATAGCTTGAACTGATTTATAAATTAAGTTAGGTTGGTACTTCTATAGAAATGTATAATAATTTATTGCAATGCGCAGAACATTGCATTTTTTTTTCAGTCTCTTAAGGTATCCAAATAGATTTCTCCTATTAAGTACTAAATAACTACTACAACAATAACACCAGCCTATATCAGTCCATTGCTGACAGCCCCTGTGGCGCAGTGGGCGAAGGTCCGCCTGAGACGCAGAAGGTTGCGGGTTCGATTCCCGCTGCGGGACTAATGTTTGCATGTTCTGTAGATATTTGTCTCGGGTCTGGGTGTTTTCTATGTATTATATGTATGTATTTACAAAACAAAAATTATATGTGTATTATATCAATCATGTGATTCCCATAATACAAGCTCTGCTTAGTTTGGGGCTACATGATGCTGTGTGATTACGTCCCGCATTATTTATTTATTTATTTTATTTTACTGCTAAAACATTCGCAGCGGAGGTGTGCTACGGGCGTATGCGCCACGACACTGCTGCCAGGATGCCCGTCGGTTGTCAGGGAATTTATCTGCACCGTTTAGGCTGCATATGACGAAATCATTAGGCCCCCATAACCCCGTTTGTTGTTAGCAGAGGGCACCACAGGCCGGTGAGGTTGCACCCTTTACCACAGTATAAAGTGCCTTTATACTAGTACAAAGAATATAAAGAACAAGGCTCTACAAAACCCGCATGGGCCAAGTACACTACCAGTGTGATAGATAGCAGTACTGCAATCATTACTAGAAGAGGTTTGGAAGATGGTTAAGTCAGAAAGTAGCAGTGGCTCCAATAGCTGACGACGAACGTAGCCTTACCGTGAATATTAGCTAATAAATTAGCATTAGATTCCTCCACTTTACGCGTTTTGAACTTAGCGGCAAGTTCATCGGCAGCTGTGCTGACCATCTGCCTGTGCATCAAGTCACGAAAGTGTTCCAAGACCATTAGGTAGTCCAGCCAGGGCTCTGGTGGCCTTGTCTGCAGGGACAAGGTCAGGAGTCAATATTTTTGGAAAAAATCATTCTCAGGATTGGAAATACATTAGTGTTACGTCGATTATGTGAGTGACAATGAAAATGCGATTCAGGACAAAATTTCGAACCTGCTAGCTGTTAATGATCAATTGTTAACACTTTAACTGCTGGACTCAAAACAGATGCAACGCGCCATGCCCGAGAAACATACTACTGCGGTCGACGTTATATTTCAGCACTCAAACCATTACAAATCTTGTTATCTGTGAACACTATAGAATCACTTACTTTAAACGAAGAATAGCTGGACCTCATCTGAAAAACAAACGCCAATTTAAAAGTTTAGGAAAACAAGAAACAAGTAATTTCAAAAATCGATGTCTTAGATTAGATACTTACCTCTTCAATGATTTCTTCAACAATGTCTCTGAGTTGAGGATAACTATTCATTATGTAGAGCAGGTGTCCCAACTCAGGGTTCAAGCGATTCTTCAGTGAGACATCACCCTGGATTCAAGCAAAATTTTATAAAATATTTTGCTAGATAGTCCCTCTACAACAACAACAACAGCCAATAACAGTCCACGGCTGGACATAGGCCACCCCTAATAAGAAAGGGGCAAGGGGATATGCCCATAATCCCCACGCTTGACATGCAGGTTGGGGATCGCAAGGCACAGTTTCTCGCACCACCGACGCTGTTGCCTATAGGAAGCCAAGGGTCGATAAATAATATAATCATCATCTTCATCAGCCTATAGCAGTCCACTGCTGGACATAGACATATAGACATAGGTAATAATATAATAATAATGCCGAGTCAGCCGCCAAAGCCCCGTCTGTTAATCAGCAGGCAAGGTTGGCAAGGCACCATAGGCTATTCAGGTCGGCTTGGATTCCGAAGATGAAAATGAAACACTTTAGTTAGTATACTTGACTGCAGAATTCACGACTTGTTCAAGCTCAATCAATGAATAGATGAAACGTTTTTTCTTTCTTTTTTCTCCCAATAAGGATTTTATCTTTATATACTGCTCAGTTGGCAAATATAGGTTAGTATTTTTATACCTCCCAAAAATTACGACTCATGCGGGATTTGAACTCGCAGCCTTCCCATTTATACCGGGACGCGCTAACCAACTGCGCTACCGTGCCAACTCCTAGTAGGTGCTAGTAGTCGAAATTTACAGGCAGTCATTGTTCAACCTAATTGGGAAAGTCCGAGGCAAGTCCAAACATTACATTCGGTACATGTCCACTTTTCTGCAAGTAGTTATCATTCACGTCATAGATTGCAAGCCTCTAATGGAACATTAATCTAGCACATACTTTTCGAGTTTTTAGTTCTAGAATATGTCGGTATCATGTTTACCTTCACCGTTTCGAGCACGTGGTTATGTTTTAACAATATAAGTTGAATACGTATATTTTTATTGGAACACTAACGTAGCACAAGCTTTCGAAAACATTGATTGATTTAAATTCATTAGCTAATCCAAGACACCTGAAGGACAGCGGCGCGCGGCGTCGGGGTTGGCCGAGGATGTGTCGGCGGGGAACTCGATACCTTCAAAAGAGGGTGGTGGGAGGTACCTCGGATAGAGATATTTGGAAGTCTATGGAGAAGAACTTTGCCGAGCAGTGGAACCAGAAAGGTTAGAACACGGAATAGTTCCGTGGTTAGAACATCTCCGTTCGCACAAGGCCCACCTTAGCCGTCGATTCAATACGTAAGTTTGTTTAACCCGATTCTAGTTAAATAAGAAAAATAATACGTACACCTTTGATATCCTCCATTGCACCCATATTCAGAAGACTGGTCGAAAACAATGGGTTATCATACTGCTCGAATATAAACACAAGATCCTCCAAATGCTGAGGACTGAGTATGGAACTGAGGGTATTGTATTCATGAACCAGTCTCGGCAAGCAGATCGACAGCTTGCTCTTGTAAATAGCCTCTTCCAGGAGTTTGGTGATGCGTTCTGCTTGGATGTGGCATTCCAGGTCGATTGGCGATGCCGCTGTAAGAACAACCATAATTCTTCTGGATTTACCGGTTTGGTACTGCAGTTTGAGAATATAGGGTGATGAGCGGGACATTGATTATAATGTTGACGACTATCATTGATAAACGATCACGAAAACCAATTTGGTTTGTCAAACCATTATAAGTAGAGCCATTCTAACATAGATCAAAAGATATTTCTTAAAATAACATTTCATTTCATTCAATTTAAATAACTTTGCATTCAGAATTAATTGTCTGCGCTTTGAAACACTCAAGGCGTGGCTTATTTTGGTATTCATATCTGATCATTTTGGTTAAGCAAACACCCCACCTGCACGTGGTGCACCCTGCTAAACAACGAACGGGGCTCTGGCGGCCGGCTGATTGCGGGATAGCACAGCCTACATCGGCACAGCTAAATCCCCTGGCCACTGACGGGCAGCAGCGTCGGTGGTGCGAGAAGCTGTGCCCTGCGATCCCCAACCCGCATGCCCAGCGTGGGGATTATGGGTATATCCCCCTATATTAGGGGAGGCCTATGTCCAGCAGTGGACTGATATAGGCTGATGTGTGTGTGTGTGTAAACACTCCGACAAGTCCCTACTTGAATGGGTGCCCGTTTAGTGGTATTTAGATCTGAGCGTTTCTGTGCTTCGGAAGGCACGTTAAGTTGTAGGTCCCGGTTTTTCAGTCGTTAAGCCATATCGGAGACCCTCAGGCGGCCTAAAACACCAGGGTTGTCCTCTTAGCTCCTTCTTACGACGAAAAAAGGAGCTACATCTCACACGTTGAGGGAGCCCGGCAGACCCCTCCAACTCTCTCCGAGTTGAAGGAACACACCGACAAAAAAAGGTAGGTACCATTACCATGTACCTAATCATACTTCCTTCCTTATACCCAAGATACCCGAGATAATCTTAGTGTGGGGCCCAAATTATGACTGTTGGTGTTATGTATGTATATAGGTACCTACACCCTTGGTGCACCAAAGCTCTGAGCAACTCTCATTGACCTCCAACAACCGCTAACAACTTATCTAATTGAGGCGGAATCCTAGCCACTTCTGCTACTTTTCATGAAATCTATTTTAATTATATCTAATTTTCGTCTTACAGTTGACTGCATTGCTGAGTCGGGAGTAGCTCTGCCTTGTGAGCTGCAGATCAAGGGTTCGATTCCCACTCAGGACATAAAAAAATGTGGAAAACCATATCTGTGCTTGTTCTGTGTATATATATTATATTTGGAAGTAGGACGAAGATAAGATTACAATTATCCTTGGTAAGATCCATCTCCCTTTCTGCAGCAAGGCTGGTAGCAGATTTACTACTTCCAGTCTTGGTGCTCTCAGAAAACGTTGAGGGTGAAGTTGTAGTCCCTGAAGACTGTGTGTCCATCTTGTATCAGTTATTTTCTCTGTTTAGTTTTAATAATTTCAGTTACAATAGGAAAAATACGGCGGTGTTTGACAATGAAATAAACACGTAAACACGTTTATGAATTGTCTCCAATCTTGTCCAATCTATCACAAAAATCGTGGTTGCTGACACAGACTGACTTGTTGCTGACAATACGCTGACGACGAGAAGGTTGCATATTTTCATCATGGAGATTTTATCATGAGACCTTTGAATAAAAATCTGTGCCTGAAAGTACTCTCCCTAAAAATGCCCTAAAACTGTCGTATCGTTTTTTTCTTTTGTAACACGATAGTGGAAACCAATACCACCAATACCATAATAATGTTCCTAGAAAACCGAAATCTCGAAAAACGACGCCCCGTGAAGATGCAATGATCGGCTAAGCAGACATTGAATCCCAAGTACACTACAAAGATATTAAAGCATGGAGGCGGATACATAAAAGTTTGGGGATGTTTTTCGCAACATGGCGTTGGGGCGGTTAAAAAGATTGAAGGTATGTTAGACCAATTTAAAAACAAGCAAATATTGGAAGAGATTATGCTTCCCTTTGCTGAGGAGACGTTGCCTATAGTCTGGAAACAACATGATAACGACCCAAAACATACGGTGCATTCAGTGAAAAAGTTTCTTAGTGAACAACAAGTCATCATGTTAGATTGACCTGCAAATAGCCCTGATCTTAATCCAATCTAAAATCTTTAGAGAAATCTTTAAAGAAGAGTGTGAATGTATCATAGATATAAAATATGCAGCAAATGGTCACCATCAGGCTTAGTCATTATCAACACTGTGGTACATACTACTACTGCGCCTCATGTAGGTACCTAGTTCATTTTTATCAAGGAAAAAACAATGAGAGTATAAATATTTTATTTTAGGTACCTACTACAATTAGAATCATAAATAACATGAAATGGATGCAACAACTCAATCACTTTAACCAAATTTAATTCAAATGAATATTTATTTATTGCACAAAACAAAGAATTGTACAAAAGGAGGACATTAAGTCCTCCTTTTGTACATGTGCTAAAGCATTTTCTGCCAGTCAACCTTTCCTGGTATTAATTTTGTTAGTTAAATAATCCCTAGATACCCCACTGCATCACACCCATGCATTACCTAACAGTACCTACCTATTAGTAGTACGAGTTACAAAATACGAAAATGTTTATAGTTTTCGTTTAGGAGCAAAATTAAAGTTACTTTTTTTCGGCAATTACCTGACTGCTGTGAGTGATAAACATTTCAACCTGCAATAACATTACATACCTACCTATGTCATTTATTTTGATCAGTTTATATTTGAGTCCAATTCAGTATTTCCATTTAATATATATTAAAATTGAGCTCGTCAACGAAAGCTGTTGGGCCAGCTCTTGACCTCGAGGCTTGCATAGGCAAGGATGTGGTCGACGATGGGGCGAGCTTTCCCAGAACAATGCAACTCGTAGATACCTACTAGGGGTACAATAGTATATCGAGGTATAATAGTATATCGATGGGTACAGGATGTATTTTGCATAACTTAAGCAAACTCAATAAAATTAAGAATAAAAAGGTTAGTTTCAATCGAAAATTTTATTTAAAAACAAACGAGGTTGCCATCCCAAAGAGTAAAGTACCTAATAGACCATATAGACGGTCGAAAATACTGGATGCGTTATTACGATATCTGTTTTATATAATTATATTTCATTTTATTATATTAAACCGTTTGTGGTTTACAAAATAGTCACATATAAGTAATACAAAATAATTTCTTACACCAATCAAGCTGTTATTAAGCTCGAGAAACAAACGAATTGCTAGCATATATTAGTCTTCAGTCCTCACACAACTTATCTAAGGAAATTATTTAAAAAAATATTAGCAGGGCTAGGAAGGTACACAATGCTGCGATATTAGTGACGCAATAGAAGTAGGACGCTTGCGTTCCTCTGTCCTGCGATATTCCGATATAAGTTCTTAAAGCATTTGTACCTATTGGGACGCATGCGATCCCGAAATTTCGGAATAACGCATCCGGTTCATTTTATTTTTCCCATAACGCCTCCAACCTCAGTTAAATTCAAGAATGATGGTTTCAATCTGAGGAGCATATCAAAAGATAGTATTTTAACCGACTTCAAAAAAAGGAGACAACTCGTCAGAATATTTTTTAGGAAGGTATCTGGATATATTCCCTTTTACTCGAAGATGGCTGGACAGATTTTTAATATCATCATCATCATCATCCACTGCTGTATAGTATAGTTCCGTAATAAATCTATGTATAGTCCCAATATTTTCATTTTCATTTTAATATGTATGTATACATAACTACCATGATACAATTAATAAATGCTCTTAATAAATTTGCTGGACGTTATATCACACATTATCATCTAACCCCAAACTAAGCAGAGCTTGTATTATATGGGAACAACATGGCTGAAAGATTCATTCCCAATAGTCCGATAGTCGGACTACTACTAACTATAAATATTTAATTAAATTTATTTTAGACTAGACTGTACAAGATCCTCAATCGGAGGTATGGGAAAAAATATTCCCGCTCCTCCTACCAATCGGAGTTTCCGATCGTAGGACAGGGAGTAACTCCTATTTCCCAGTAGTCCGGTCGGACTGTTACGAATAAACGATATATTTAACAGTTTCATAAACATTTTACATAGAAAATACTCAGAACCGAGACAAATATTTGCAAATCATACAAGCAACTGTCTCGCGGTAATCGAACTCGGAACCTTTTGTATCTCAAGCTGGCCTACACCCACTGTGCCACAGAGGTTACCAACAAATATCTGAACCAATAATATCCTATAAAATCTCGAAGAAATAAAAACAAATAAATTGAAAAAAAGTAAAATAAATAAATTGTAATTGCCCAATTAAAAAACAACAATAAAGAAATCCTAGAAATCAAAATACTCTAAAAGTAATCTAAAGTAAACAATAATAATAAAATAAACTAAATAAAAATTATCCATGATAAGAACACTTTCTCAGTCATCATCTTTCTTGGTCTGCGTTGCTGCTCCTCCTGCTTTTTTCTCTGCTGCTGCTGCCTTTTTCTCAGCAGCTGCTTCTTTCTTCGCTAAAGCTGCTGCTTTTCTCTCTGCTGCGGCGGCAGCAGCAGCGGCAGCCGCCTTGGCTGCCGCCGCCGCTGCTTCAGCCTCTTGCTTCTTCTTTAGCAGTTTCTTCAGCTGGTGATAGGAAGGGGGATGTTAGGAATGGAATAGGAATAGGAATAGGAACCCGTATATGGTGGCATGGGAGGGGATGATTTAGGGATGGGATGATTAGGCCTTTTTCTTCCCTTTCTTACCCTTTCCCTTTTGCTTGAAAAGAAACAAAAATATTTATATTTTTATTACCTAGCATCAGCATAGAAAACCAGACAGCATTAGAATCCTGTATGGTACTTAAATAGAATGGTGGGAAATGCGTAGGATGGGCATCATCATAGATAGATAGATAGATAAATTCTTTATTGTACACCAAATTAAAAAATACAATTTGCAGAATCATCATCATCATCAGCCAGTCCACTGCTGGACTTAGGCCTCCCCTAATAAGCGCCATTGCGCCCAGTCCTGAGCTCGACGCATCCAGCTTCTACCAGCAGCCTTTCTCAGATCGTCACTCCACCTGGCGTGGGCGTCCTATACTACGTTTGCCGAGCCGCAGTCATATATTACTAATGAAAAAGTGAGTACTTAAATGAGTGATTTTATCAGAATTCTTTATCGGAACAGCGCAGATCAAGCTTTTTTAGTCAACTTTCATCGTCCTGCCGATGGGAAAAGGTCTCCCCCGAATTCCGCCACCATCCTGTCTCAAAGGCCTCGAGCTCGTCCCACCATCGCTTTCTTGACCAACCGCGAGCGTACCAGATCAAGCTTACATAGTAATTATTCGAAACAGTCTTACCTTCTTCTTCTCAGCTCTGTTAGCCTGCACGTCTCTCCAGGCGCACTGTATAACTCTCGCCGCGTGCTCCATCATGAACTTTGTCATCTTCTCCATCATCTCCTGTTGATATTCTTCTTCTCTCTCCGCCATCAGAGGAATGTATTCTTTGTCCTGCTCTGCCAGCCTCAACTGCAGGTAAATATTCAAACATGTTATTTCTGCTAGAAGATAAGGAAGTATTCCTATAGAGCAAATATGGAGCAAATAGGAGTTTGTTTATTTGCAAAATGTCAATATTCTGACACTTCTTCACGAATATCACAGAACAAAAATACCACATAATCTTAATACTCTCTGCAAAGCTAGCAAGGAAAATACCTATTTTTTTTATTTTTAACATTGAGATATCGCTTGAAAAACTTCTATAATTTAATATAGAACCACTGTAGAACAGTAAGAGGATGGTCCATGGAACTAGTAATTCCATTTACTAACCAACTAACCAAGTAGGTTTGATCAGAAACTTTTTTCTGGTCTTTATGGTACTAACGTACAAAAAAGTATAAAAACTCCTTGGGAAAATCACACTAATCCAAGGAGACTAACTATGTATAGCTTTGTAAGTCAGACCCTTTATTTGATTGACTATTTATTCATTAACTAGCATTTCCGAACTCAGTATGGGAGTACACGAGCTTGTAATCTCCTTATTTTAACTATTTAGTTAATACTTTAAACTTAGCGGTACCCCGACACGAATTAATCAATCGAATTTGATGGCTAATTTTTGACTTTCTAAATGGTTGCTTTTTGAGTCATGGGTTTTTTAAATTTTTGATTTTATTTTTATTTTTATTTTTTTAAGCTAGGTAATGCTAAGCTGCTAGTGTGCTGGATATCCTGGCTGCAGCAATAGCTCATCGATTTGCCACCATTGCATTCTTTGTAGAATCAAATACTGATCATAACATACATACAAACAAATGTTTTTATTTTCATTTCGTTATTGTTCCTCATTCCTTAACAATATAGTGTACATTATTCTACTAGTCAACCCCTTTCATTTGATACCCATATTAAAAATTATGAAAAAAAATGTACTTTTTTTCACAACTGAAATCGTGAAAAGAAATGTAATCCACCATCTTATGGCGGCGGCCATCTTGGACTGATTTTCATCACACATAGCTAAGAACACTCCGGATTAATTCACATTTCACACACACACACACACACACACACACACACACACACACACACACACACACACACACACACACACACACACACACACACACAGAAATGGCATGCTGGTAATACTGCCCCCAACGAGCCCTTCACAAAGAGCTCACCAGCCTATACCAATCCACTGATGGACATAGGCATCCCCTTATAAAGGAAGCCCACAATTCCTGCGCTGCGTATTCGGGTTGGGTATCGCAGGGCACAGCTTCTCGCACCGCCGCCGCTGCTGCCCGTCAGCGTTCAGAGCTGTGCCGGTGTAAGGCTGCGCTATGCTATAGTCAGCCGGCCGCCAGAGCCACCAGATGCCAGCAGGGTGCGCCACAAGCAGGTGTGGTTGGCTTAGATTCTGATGATCGGGGTTAGATTCCCTTACACCGTTATAGAAAGAAAGAGCTGTACTACTAATAAAATAAAAAGGTTTCTTACTTCTAATTCCTCACACTTCTTGACTTCATCCTTATATTTTTCAGTATAATCGTCCAAGTCTATCTGCTTGTCAGCCATTTCAAGGTCATACTTCTGCAACCATGACACCAGCTGCGTTTCCACTTTGAACCTGAATTAACAGTTTTCAAAATGGTTACGCCTCTAGATCCGATTTACCGCTATGTAAATAATTATATACATGTTAATAGGTGTATATTAAACTAAACTTTTAACTGGGCTGAACCCAAGGGGTTCCAATCCCCATCTTCGGAACTCAAGGCAACCTTACCTACACGTGCTGCACCCTGCTAACAAAAGGGGTTCTGGCGGTCGGCTCATTGCGGCATAGCGCAGCCCTAACACTGGCACAGCAAAATCACCGGGCCGCAGACGGGCTGTAGCGTCGGCGGGTTGCGAGAAGTTGTGCCCTGCGATACCCAACCCGCATGCCCAGCGTGGGGATTTTGGGCATATCCTTTATTAGGGGAGGCCTATCACCAGCAGTGGACTGATTTATGCTGGTGTGTGGTGTGTATGTGTGTAGTATTAACCATGGGGTTATAATTATGAAAGTTTATGGTATTTCTCATGATGTCATGATGTATATTGATAATCACCCTGACCATTACCATAAAAGTTTAAACAGCGTCTTTGGCCTAAGTATTGCACTTAGTTTGAGTTACGCCTCTGAGTTAGAATTTGAATCTGAACCTGAGTCTGACCTTGAGATGAATTCTGTGTCTAACCTAAGCCCAATCGTAAGTCTGATTCAGAGTCGTATGCTGAGTACTTACGACTCAGATTCTTAAACTAAATCTCATGATCAGTCTAATTCTGATTCTGGGTCTAATTCTGAGATTGATTCTGAATCTGTTTCTGGGTCTGATTCTGAGTCTAATTCGGAGATTGATTTTGAGTCTGTCTCGGAGTCTGAGTTTGAGTATGAGTCTTTCCTTCCTTCCTTCGTCAGAGCTGGTAGCCAACTCTAAGAGTCGTGAGTTATCTGAGCCAGAGTCTCAATCTGAGTATGAATCTGAGAGATTCACTGAGTTTAATTTTTGTATTCTTACTGATATATGGTAATACCTGCGAGCTCGTTGGTTCTTCTCATCAATGATGTGACGCCGCAGCAGGTTCTCGTAAGCCTCCTTACATTCCACCTCCTCTTCCTTCAACATCTCATGTTTCACCGCATGGGAGCGCGTCGCTAACACCATCTGACGGTCCGAATCCAAACTGCAAGTAAATCATGTTATTGATTTTTCTTGAAAGTTCGAGTCATCGTAATTTTAGTACCAAGCAATGCACTTCTTCGTAAAGAAAGGAGATGGTGCTTTATTTTTCTACGTCCTATAAGATTAGTTTTTAATACCTATTGATCTATTGATATAAATACTATCTATCTTTAACTATAAATAAATATCGGTTACAGCATGTATAAAACGTTCCAAAGTTCATCACATGAGAACGGGTCGACCGATTTGGCAATTTATTTTGTGTGTTTGTAATTTATTTATTTATTTATTTATTTTGGTTTCTTCGGAAAACAAACAGTACCTTATAATCTAATTAAGTGTCTATGATAATTACAAAAGACCATTTAAATGTTTTCGCATATAAGAAGCTTGAGCAACTTGCTTGAATAAAAAAGCAAAACAAACAAGAAACATAAGAAAAGGAAGAAAAAAAAACTAACTTAGCAATTAACACGAACAAGAAAAAGAGAAAACTAAAATATTAACCAAGAAATAAACAAGCGATTCACAACTCAAAAAGATAAGCACATCAAGTACACTATAAATAGTAATAAAAAATAAAAGCTTATGTAACAAAAAAAAACCCATAATAAAACAACATAAAAATAAAGAAAAGGCAACAATAATTATTAATGCTGTAAGTGTATGTAAATTGAATTAAAATAGTTAAGAACCGTAATTGTCAAGACATGATGGGTAAGAAAGAAAATTATCTGGGTGAGCCGTGGTGGCCTAGTGAAATGTAACAGGTCGTGGGTTTGAATCTTGGCCGTGCCCCAATGAATTTTTCAATTCGAAAAATATATACAGTGCATTATTACGTGCTCAAACGGTGGAGAAAAACATCATGAAAAAAACCCGCGGCTCAGATCCACACATAAATTGTCCATGTCTTCTCTGTAAGAAAGACGAACTGGGCTGAAGAGGATGGTATAATGCTGGACATGCCTACACGATCTAAGCATGTCTCAGGCACTGCAGCGTGCTGGTCAGTGAGTAAAAGTGATCTATCCAGAAAAGTTTAACCAATCGTGTTTCTTTTTTTAATTTGACTCTATTATATACTGACGTTAACTAAGTCATTTAATTAAAAACAATACATGTTGTCATCATCGAGAGAAAACGTCGGAAAAATCAGTAAAAATTCATTAAAGCCGCCCCATAGTATAGATAAAAGATTTACATTTTCTTCTTCAGTTTGATGTTGGCTTCATAGTTGAGCATAGCTAGTTCGTGCTCTAGCTTGGTGATAGTATCAGATTTTTGCGTCATCTCTTCATTAAACCGCTCGCTTTCTTCCCGCAGTGCCACCGTGTACCCTGTATTAGAAATTTGAATTACGTAAAAGTTAAACAGGAAGGGCGCGAGTATCGGACCCTGAGTTACACTTATTAGCTATACATATTATAATCAACAAATACAATAAAATACGCATTGAAACTTAATATTTATGTTTACCTACCACCTCTTTTTTCACTTATTAAATACAAAATTACGCAAATACCTTCGCAAATTGCAAGCCTTTTTCTTTCATAATACGGCAAAATCATCCGATGCATTGGACAGGTCTAATTATATTTTCTGTCTGAAGATTAGGTACTAGTACCTTACTAGTTTATTTGTCACCTTTAATTGTCTCAATAAGTTTAGCATTAGAAGCCTCCAGTTTCCTCGTATTGATCTTGACTGCGAGCTCTTCAGCTGCCGTCGTGCTCATCTGAATTATCATCAGCTCGCGGAACCGTTCTAACACCTGTAGGTACTCCAAATTTGGCAACGGTGTACTGCCCTAGAGGAGAATAAGTAATACTCAATTACATTAACATTTTCCTATCTTTAAGTAAGTATCACCTAAGGTTGGTACTACACCACACCAGCCTAGATCAGTTTGTTGCTGGGCTATGGGGGATATGCCCATATTCCCCATGCTGAGCATGTGAAATGCGAAATTGCGAATGACATGCGAATTGGGGATCGCAGAGCACAGCTTCTTGCACTGCCGTATCTGCTGCCCGTTAGCGGTCAGGGAATTTAGCTGTGCCGGTGTATTAGGCTGTGCTATGCCACAATCAGATGGCCGCTCGAGCTTCTTTTGTTACAGGTACAGTAGGATGCACCGCGGATAGATGAGGCTGTCTGACATCTATTTAGCTAGTTTATCTCTTCTCTGCTATATTCACCTATGACTTAAGTTCTAATTGATTTACAATCGTAAAATTGTTTGGTGATATTGAAAAAAGTAGCTAGGTACCTATTCTATAATCTATTCTCTATTAGGATTATCAGGTTGGCACCTACTGTAAAAACAATCAATAAAATTAATTAAAATTTACAGTTTTAGACGAATTTTACAGACATAATTAAAAACTTACTTCATATGATGCGTAATTTGCCTTCATCTGAAAAAGAAATAATTGTATTATTAAGGTATGCATCTTTAGGTTACTGCACTAATTCAATGGATGAAATACCATACCTCTTCAACCATTTCCTCCACCTTCGGCCTGAGAGCCGGGTAGCTGTTCATGATGTATATCAGGTGGCCTAGTTCAGGATTCAGACGGTTTTTCAATGAGACGTCTCCCTAAAATAAATAAAACATTTATACTTTCCCTACATCCGTGGTATGAGAAGCTACGAGTATCTAGTACCAATCCTAGGTACGTATCATTGTACCAGTACTTTTGGTACCTTTTCATTATCTATAAGTTGATTAGTCTTTGTATGGTTTGCAATATATCTATCTATTATTTATTTATTTATTTACGGAAACCCAACAGCACTAAATATAGACAAATCTTATAAAAAATAGATGGCCAATTAATAGGATTTCACTTAGGTATTTAACGGATTGCCGTATATTATAAAGGCGACCAACGGCTAGAATGTGACGATGTATTGAGTTTTCTATGTAATAAGTATAATATGTAAGTCAGTGTAGGTATGTATTTTGCGATACCTGAAAAGGGTAAATAAGTCCTGTGCGTACTAACTAGTCACTACTGTTACCTACACACACTTCTTCATCTTCATGCAAATAAATATCGCGAATCTTAAATCTTGAATCTTTACAAAAAAATTGTACCTAGATCAGCCACTTGGTTCCCTTAATAGAAGCTCTGCTTGGATTTTATCCTTCACAGAGACTCCAGGCAGCTTCTTCCTAAAAATGATTATGTACTTAAGTATCTATGTTAATTCGTAATTAAAAACTAAACGCCTGCCAAAACTCTGTGATAAAAAAAACACTCACAGCTCTAATATCCTCCATAGCCCCAACGTTTAGCAGACTGGCCGAAAACAACGGGTTATCATACTGCTCAAATATAAACACCAGGTCATCCATATGCTGGGCTGACAGCACAGAACAGAGGGTCTTGTACTCCTGTACCAGGTGGGGCAGGCAGAGCGCTAGCTTGGTTTTGTAAACTGCTTCGTTCAACACCTTCGTGATGCGTTCCGTTTGGATCTGGCATTCCAGATCGATGGGAGACGCGGCTGAAATGGAAGGTATTTTGAACACTTGTGGTCCATAAATGGCTGGATCCGTCACAGCTAAATTCCCTGACTGCCGACGGGCAGTAGAGTCGACAGTGCGTAAAGCTGTGTCCTGCGATCCCCAATCCACATGCCCAGCGTTATGGGCATATCGCCCTTCTTATTAGGGGAGATCTTTGTCTAGTGTTGTTGTTTTTGTTTGATGGTTGGATTAATACAATCTAATTATTATTTACGACAGCCTGTTTATGATTACCTTGACCTTGACGACCTCGTTGGCACAATGGGGAAATTGCCGGATAAGACGTTGCGGGTTCGATTCCCACTACGGGTGCTAGTGTAATCTGCTGATATTTACTCATAGTTCCTCATTCCCACGATATAGGAGAATCCTAGTGCGGGGCTATGTATGACCGTTGGGTGCTAAAGTGCTATGTTAGAAGTGTCTCCCAAAGATTTCTACGATGTTATCAGGTATATGAAGGTTTTACGACCTATCTGTATACCTAAAACCTAAAAAATGCTAAATAACTTTTAAAAATGCTAAATAAAATGCTAAAATCTATATTTTTCTTTTGAATTCCTTAGGAATTTTGAATTTTTAGGTAATGTACAAAAAAATGTTAATCATGAAATATGCTAAATGCGAATTTTTCAAGCTAACAGACCCGAAAATATGCTAAATTTAGCATTAAAAATGCTAAAACGGCAACACTGGGAAAGATACCGAAACTTTTAAAGTTTTCGAAAACTATCAAAACCCGTGGTAGGCCCTCAGGATTCGACTGATTAGTTATACGGCAGAAGTACAGGATTCTTAGAGCATCATGACATTCTCTTACAGATTTGGTTCTTTATTACGAATTCTGTCAGTTGAGAACGCTGGTTTTAGAGAGTATGTGGTGCTTACCATTATCTTTAGTGAAGTCCCTGTCCTTATCCTTATCAATGGTACCACCAGACCGGCTACTGCCAGTCTTGGAGCTTTCAGAATACGTCGATGGTGACTGGAAAGTGCCAGAGGACTGATTGTCCATCATAAAACAAATTATAAAAATACAATATAAAAATAGTGTACAAAATCCTACGCTGCTGTCATACAATTACGGGGAAATGACAACAAAAAACGGTGACATGATAAATTTGTCAATAGAACAGATTGCCATAGCAACAACATTAAGGTTAGCAAAGTACTGACGACAGAGGCTAGACACCATGGCAGCGCACCCAGCATTGAGTTAGTAACAATATATATCAATGGCACCCAGTCGCCGGCTACCAACAAAATGTATGGTGGTGTCCGTTTGGTGGCGCAACCACCACCACCACCAGTGGCCACCACACCACGCAATGGACACCAGTGGCCTGAGTGCGAAGAAAATACCTAACGTCTAAGTTTGCGTTAACTATATTTTTCATTGAGGTGGGAATCATAAATTTGTTTCGTCATCGATATTTTTATATGGAAAGGTCAAGGTTTTACAAACTTCCCGCTAGGGGCGCTGCTCCATTTTAATATTTTAATACAAAAATAAAGTTAACATAAACTTTGACGTTAGGTATTTTCTTCGCACCAAGCCACAGTTAAGTAGCTCTCTGCCGAAACGTGCCTCCACTCAAAAACTCGTTTAACCAGTGACCGGATAAGTCACAGCGTTTACCGCAATGGTTGTCACGTGCAAATGTCTACATCGATAATATTGAACATCGTCATCATCATCATCATGATCATCACCAAATGGCAGTGCACTGCTGGACATAGACATTCCCTAATGAGGGGCATTGCGCCCTGTCCTCAGTTCGACGTATACAGCTTCTACGAGCAGCTTTTTGCAGATCGTCACTCGGAGGGCGTCCTACATACGTTTGCCGAAACCTGGCGTCCACTCAAGAACTCGTTATGCCCAGCAGTTGTCACATACATCTCGTCATGTCTACACCGACATCTATATATATAAAAATGAAACCCGTTTTCCTTGGTCACGGCATCACGCGTGAATGGCTGGACCGATTTCACTAATTCTTTTTTTGTTGTATTTGTTTTTATTAGGAGAAGGTTCTTACGGAAAAAAATATTAAGAAAATCTCTCAGAAAAATTGAAAAATATACATTTAATCATTGCTACGCTAAGGCGGTACGAAGTTCGCCGGGTCAGCTAGTATTATTATATTTGCTATCATCTGATTAGTTCACCGGTTCACCGGTGCGAAGTGCGCTGCTGGCTTTAAGAAGCTGTTTCAAATCCCGTCGTTTTAATATTTTTGGACATGCATTTTAATTTGTTTATTTTGTTCAGTTTGTTTATTTTGTTCACTTGTTCAGGTTTTGCAGCGCCTTAATTTTCTTTGTCTGCTTTTTTCCTAAATAACCTATGTACGTACGTTCATTTAGCCTACAGGTAAGGTAGGTAGCTTTTTCCTTTACATATCTTATAACTTAAAACAAATAAGAATTGTGTTTTTTCTTATATTTTTTTTTAACATAAAACTAAGTACGCAATGCCTTGGTATTAGGTAATATAACTCGTAGGTAATATGCACCATAGTCGGTAGGTACATAAGTGCTAGGTAGGTACTTAAAACCCTTGCCAACTAAGTATTAAATTAGTTTATCAATATCAGGGCCATAGATAGTTGCTTCGCTACTAAAGTTTTGTCAATAAACTATTCAGCACCCTGTTGATAGGGTATCGCGACTTTATAGCTAGTCAGCTTTAGACAGTGATTGATACTTCGTCTATTTTTATCGTCTAAAGAGGTAAGATATTATTTAATCATTTATCGGCGCTTTAAAAATTAACAAATGGTGGGCTTCATGGCAGATTTTACAATATTATTAAAAAAAATCTAGTTTCAAAATAATTTTTTTGTTGGTGGTAAAAAATAATGCTTAGTATTTATGAAGTGTAAGGGATTCTATTTCTATCTTCGGAGCCCAAGCCAACCTCAGCGGCCCGTGGTGCACCATGCTAGGCTCAGCCTAGCACTGCTCTGACAGCCAGCATACCGAAGCCTAACACCGGCACAGCCTTGCGGGCTGAGACGTGACGGGCCGCAGAGTCATCATTATCATCATCATCATCATCAGCCTATAGCAGTCCACTGCTGGACATAGGCCTCCCCTAATGAGCGCCATTGCACCCTGTCCTGAGCTCCACGCATCCAGCTTCTACCAGTAGCCTTTCACAGATCGTCACCCCACCTGGCCGGAGGGCGTCCTACACTACGTTTACCGAGCCGCGGTCTCCAGTCAAGAACTCGTTTACCCCACCGGTTATCGGCCGCAGAGTCGGCGGTGCGAAAAGCTGTGCTCTAGGATCCCCCAACACGCATGCCCAGCGGGACTAAAATGCCTATATGATCATCTTTCTGGAAAAAACTTTGCCCAGTAGTTTGAATATTTTAGGCTGAACCTTTGTAATTGTCGATTATGTAGGTACCGCATTGCAATAAAAAGCCAACAGTGCCTTTTTCGAACACGTAATTTTATATCATCATTCACTTGCCCTTATTCCATTTTGAAGTCTTTGCCCTTATCCTACTCTAGGTGTCCTCACCTAGATTAATAAGGGCACAGATTGGAGTAAGAAAACATGTGCCGAGACGAACACATGTTTCAAACCATACAATATGCTTAAAAAATTGAATAATTATTCCAATAACAATAAAATCCCAAACAACTTTTCATCTTGGCAGAGTTTATCATATTCGCCCCGCTCGGCAGTTGGGTTGGTGATCACAGTAATTAAAGGCAAATGCCGCTGTATATCTTCGGCATAAAATGATTATTGGCATTAACGGCATCCACGGAGTATATTAAAAATAATTTTGGAACTAAGAACTTTTCTAAACTAAGTCAGAAGTGCTACAACGCTTGGGGCTTATTACTTCGATGTTCTTAAAAAATTACCTTAGTTCCACCCGGTTACTATTGGATCATTTAATTATTATCATCATCATAACCATTTAAAGCTTATATCAGTCTTCTGTTGTACATAGGCCTCCCGTAATGGGCTTTATTGCGCCATGTTCTCAACTTTATGAAAAAACTCCTGATTGGAATTCTGACACCAGAGTTCATAACTAGAAAAAATAATTTTCAATCTTGAAATTTTATGTTTCAGGCTTTCACTTAGAATATCAAGATGGGGAAGAAAGCTAAAGGGAACAAGTTGGCGAACATGTCTGATGAGGAGCGCGCGCGGTACCTCCAGCACCGCGCAGATCTAGAAGAGGAGGCGAGGCGAAGGAAGCAGCAGCTGATTGCCACATTTATCAAGGTACCATCAAAGCAAAAATGCTGAAACACGTGCTGTCATAGTGAAAGGCACCTCTACTTTCGATCCGAAGTTCCGAGTCTCTCACTAGGTTAGGGATAAAGCAAACAAAAAATAAACTAAACCAAACCATCATATTCAAGATACACAAAAAAGTTAGGTACCGACACCGAGAAAAAACCAGCCAAGTGCGAGTCGGACTCGCGCACGAAGGATTCCGTATTATATGTACATTTATTAATGTAAATTAATTAATTACATGCCCCCCTTAATTTATTTTATTTCAATTTTATTACTTATTTTAAAAGTGAATACATACTAAATATTCTGTGAATATTTAAAGCATCTACCTGTTGCCGTTATAAATATCGAGCAAACATCGGAAAAAAAAGAAATGTTTTATGGCATATATACTGATATGGCCCCTCTTAAATATTTATTTTAATCTATTTTTAGTATTTTTTATTATAGCGGCAACAGAAATACATCATCTGTGAAAATTTCAACTGTCTAGCTATCACGGTTCATCAGATACAGCCTGGTGACAGACAGACAGACAGTGGATTCTCAGTAATAGGGTCCCGTTTTTACCCTTTGGGTACGGAACCCTAAAAAGTATAAAATAAAAATAAGTATGAAGTTTTTTCGAAGCTCCGTAGCTCTTTAATAATGATAGAAAATACTTCAACGAGCTGTCTTTAAATGTTACCTTAATGTTATATTTTTAACACATTGACTAGGGAAATAACCATCCCGCTGCCCTGGAGCGTGGGTGTGGATTCAACACTCATAGTGTTACACATTAACACATTGACTGTGGGCCTCGAACATGACGCTACGCGCCCGCCATGCCGATGCCGCGCCGTGGGTGATCGAGTAAGGAACATAATCGGAAATGATGTAGAAACGGAATTTTAACACTATGAGTGCTGAAAATACTCCAGCACACCTGTCAGCGCAGGAGGACGCTTACGAAGCAACGTTAATTTCCTTATTAAGTATTTCTTTCTGACTGTACTAGGGGCATTATCTAGTGTTATATCTCTCTTGCATATGTTTCCATCCATTTAAATAATGTTTTTTTTTTTCAGAACAAACTGGACAAAGAAGAAGCGTACAGTCGCATGAACACAGCGAAAATAAACCAAGCATGGCGATACATCCTGCGCAAGATCAAATGCAAACAGATGGAATCCGACATAAAGGTACATAATTGACTAACCCTCCCCATATAGTAATATGGTACCTTACTTATATTGGGTATGTATTAGGTAGTCAAAACACTACGTTTTGAGTAGAGTCGCCGAAGAGAGACTTATGTTAAAAAATATAGAAAACAGAAGAGGAAAGATGTCGGAGGCAAAGCAAATTTTACGGAAAGTCGTGAAAAAAAGTTTGTGGGTATATTAATATAAAATAATCTAAGGTTCTAGTAGGTGCTTTGGTACCACCCAAGAACAACGTGTTCATATTTTGCCGTACAGTCACCAGCTACTTCTAAAAAGTTGCGATACACATTATTCGTACCATTCCGTACCAGTTGCGACCTCCATTGTTTATAACAGCGCTGTTCCAGGGTATGATGGGCAGTTTCAACTACATGATAGACCGGAAGGACCGGCTCCTGGCTTCACTGATGAAGGCCCTCGAAGAGTCGGATGAACAGCATCGCCGAGCTTTTCAGGCACATACGGAATGCGTTCATTATTTTCTGAGTGAGTAATTAAGTCGAGGGCTTGTCGTAAATTTTCATCTTTTTCCTTCCGTAATAGACTTAAATTGGGTTGAATTCAGTGAATTATGTTGTAGTCAAACGCAAGCCTATTCACTATAAAAAAGTGACTGTAAAATCTGTAAAGTTTTTCACGTTTTTATTTAACTTTCTGGACTTTGATTATTTTGTTAAGTGTCTAAAATTCTGGACTTTAATTAAGTGTTGTTAACACAAGGGAAAAACCTAAGATTGTATAATAAGTATCCCAAAAAATGGAGGAATGCAGAATTTTAAAAAGGTAGAATTCCCAAGTCTTGAATAAAAAAATGTGCCCTGTTGGTAGCTATGATATTTTGTATATAGCTTAGTGCCACACCTAGGACAGATTTTTCCTAAAAATACCCAGAGTTTATGACATCATTGAATTACCTACCTTATTCTTTGTTCTTAGATATCGGGACCCAACGCCTAGACAAGCTCCAATCAGAATACGATTTCCAGAAGAACAGTCTACTGGAAACCTGGGATCGAGAGGAGATGGACCTAACCGATGGACAGGATCGGGCCGAGTTCAAACTACTACTGGTCACGTACATACAGGACCGAGACTTCAAACTTTATAAGAAAGAGAAGGAGCTGGAACGAGCCACTTCGAAAAATGACGCTAGACTTGAGGTACACTGTTGAAGTATTTATATATTGTAATTGTGGTTTGTTTTCATATTTTATTATAGAAAGGACCGAAAAAAAGCGAGCTATGAAAACTCATAACATTTTAATAAAAAATAATGCGGGACGTAATCACACAGCATCGTGAGAGAGCTTGTATTATGGGTACCACATGATTGATATACTACACAACTATATATTTTTTTTGTAATTACATACATATCATACATAGAAACACCCAGACCCGAGACAAATATCCACAGAACATGCAAACATTTGTCCCGCAGCGGGAATCGAACCCGCAACCTTCTGCGTCTCAGGCGGACCGTCGCCCACTGCGCCACAGACCGTCATTTCAGAATTTATAATATTCCATTTTGACGCAGGCGGGATTTGAACCCGCGTCCTTCCGAATCTTAGATGTTTCGATAAGTGTAGGCTAACACTTTAATTGTAAATAAATCCAAACACTTGATTTGCATCACAATATAATACGTAAATAAGCACTCTTATAAGTAAAATATAATAATTTGATTATTTAAAATCTAAGATCGTCTTTCCAATCGTCGCAGTTCTCTCGCCCTTTTTCCGATAAACACATCAGCAGGTTTTTGGAGAACTCACACTTGTCTTCTGTATTTTCTGCAAGAAAAAGAAAACACTAAAATCATTGCAAATAAAAGGTCCAAGGAAAGTACTAAAATATTGAAGATTTTCAGTTAACTTTCACTCAAAGAAACCTTATGAACTTTATTTTTGATGTAAGGAAAAACTTCATCACAGAATTTCAGTGGAATACTCCAACTTCAATTTTGGTGTGCTTTCCTTCCAAGTCCCATTGAAAATGAAAATGAAAATTTATATAATCAATTGGAACTCTAAAGTACACTTGGAATCGTCATTCTTTTAATCTACACCAATTCGCAACGCGACCAAACAGAGCCAATGCACAGTTTCTTGCCAATTCTTGGCAAGAAACTGTGCATTGAAACATTGATTTTTGAACCAGCCTGACCGTTGTATGGTATGTAATATGCTCTTCTCGAACTTGGTCGCGTTGTAATCGTTGTAATCAGAGTAAAAGAATTAGAAAAAAAAAACAATTGTGTCGATTCTATTGTTCACTTTTCTAAACTTAACTAAATTTGGCAGCTTGAAAGATTAAAAGATAGGTTGTTATTTTCTTACCATTTGCCAATATTTGGAAGCATTCCTCAATAGACTCTTGTAGGAAGTCCTTCAAGTCCTCATTGTTCACGTCTTTGGTCAGCGTGTGCGTCACCAGGTAACGGTCAGGCATCCCATCTTCTGCGGTCTAACATATCAAAAGTCAATGGTAGTTAGGTACCTACTATTTTATCATATATTTAGTACGTAAGTAGACTGATAGATAGAAAAAAATTATTTGCTTCAATCACACACAAACAGTAGGTAAATTATTTAGACCATATATAAAGAAGAAAAAATAAACGAATAAATAAAAAAGACGTGTGGCACTCGGGGACTGCCGCGGTAAAGCTATTGCATAGCATTTTGTATCAACTTATGCAATTATAATTATTTATTTATTTTATTTATGCAGTATTTCTTTTTCTTTGATATTAATTCAAGTTACACTTTTTGAGCGTGGTGAAAACAATTTTTTTTCGTTTATTAAATAAAAATACGTCTAGTTGCACGCACACAAACACCGTGTCAAAGACTGCCGCAAAGAAACGACGTTAGACAATGCACGGCCTTCAAGCCACACCTCCGTGCCCGTCGGAGTGGAGAGCGTGAGGTTTTTTAACACGCTTTTATTAGTTTCACCTGTATGTATGTATGTAACCGACTCCTTTGAGCTCGATTTTGCCCTACTTTGAACGATCAGATTTGATTCAAACTTTGCACACCTGTCAAAGGTCGATGACAATGCAATAATCCGATAAAAATATCCGATTATCCTAATTAGATTCGCCAGGATTAATTAATTTCTTTCCGCATCCTTTGCATGCGAGTAAGAGAGACAGAGCTAGTGCGCGCACTACGCATGCGTGCAAGCGTGTTTTTTTAGTTTTTTTAAACTATTATTATTTTCGTTACGGAATTTCTGGATTCGGTCCCCGCGCTCAAGGCCCTCGATAGAAGCTATGCAATAGCTTAACTATGCAATAGCTTAATAATGCCAGATATATTCACATATCATGATTGGTGGTAAGTTAGGATAGGTACTTGCTACTAATACCACAGGTACCTGAAAACAATCGTGTTTTTTTAAGTACCTACGTCCTTACCTATACCTACCTAAACTACTCACAACTGATTTTTGTCCCTCTGAAGTTGGCTGCAAGTAGTGATGTAGTTCCTATTTCTGGGTTAGATTGTAATATGATTGGTCGAATCGTTTGCTGAGCCTAACGTCAGGTTGTGATAATTCCTTACCATCTCCAAGTTTTCCAAAAAACAGTGCAGCGCGCAAGCTTTCTTATCATCATCTTTGGTGGTATTTCTGTCGTTAGAGTTCTTCTCATCATCGCGACCTGAGTTTTGGTACCTCTTCGAGTTCGGGTTGAATTGACTCCGTTGCCCAGAGTTTTCAGCTTTTCTCTCCCTTTTATATCTTCGCGGCGCTTGCGTGGACTGGTATCCGTATTGGGAGTTGTAATCCTATAACGTCTTCTATTTGATTAATTTCTTACATCTCTAGGTGCAGGTAGGTAGGTAAGTTCTGAGTTTCCTAAAGTATATTACTGTTATATATAAAATATATAAAAAAATAATTGAGATCGATTATTTCAAAGATACGAAATCGCAAAATAGAATTTTAAGGGACAATCAATGCTTTGTAAGTTTTGTAAATTTGTAGTGTTTTAGATATTAAGTACCTACTTAACTATCTACCTACTTTATTTAACAAAATTTTATATAACTTACACTTCCAAAATCATTTTGATAATCATTCCTGCCGTTTGAATTGCCATCTCTACCAAATCTGTTGTTTCCCATTTGATCATCCAGTCCAACAGAGTCAGTTCTGCTATCACTCATTCTACTATCTCTACCTCCCATTCTGTCGTCTCTACCGCCCATTCTATCATAACCGTTGGACCTATCGTCGTAACTACCCATCCTATCGTCATGGTTACCCATGCTACCATCATTACCACCCATTCTATCACCGTAACTACCCATTCTATCATCGTGTTTACCCATTCTATTGTCTGTGCCCCTCCTGTCATTTCTGTTCCCGGTCTTATCCTTATTTCTCCCCCTATCGTTTTCAGACTGACTCTCCCAGTCATTTCTTTGATGTCGGCGGTTTTCCTTCCAATCCTGGTCTCCGGTGTCTCTGTTTGAGGAGTTCTTCCCATCTTGCATCTTCAGACATTTCATGTAGATGTTCTTGAGTTCCGATTCTTTAGGCCCACCATCTGAGCGGCAGGTGAGTGCCTGTAATGTTTTATTTTGAAAGGCAAATGGGAAAATGAAAATTACCTGTCTAGGTTACAAAGGTTTCACCCTTATTGTGGTCATCAGAATCCTATCCATATTCATTTATTTTTACTGCTTCATGTGGTACATATACAAGATGTTCTAATTTTGGTATTTTTCTATTTTAAATAATTGAAGTATCTATAGTTATTGTACTAGTTACATAAGATAGATTAATCTTAAACTTTAAGATTGTGGCTTTATTTATTAAACACGTTTGGCAACTTACATGAGCATCGAAAATAAAAAAGCATAATACCAGGATGCTGTATTTGACGAGGCACATCGCGACCAGTCGGAACAATGCTTGGTGTACCGCTCCAGCATCATATATAACGGAGAGCACGCTTCACTTCACAACAATAGCATCAGAAATCAGACATGACAGTGAAATTACTAGATTGGCTGATTCAGTTGTGAGCGTTACACTCAATTAAATATTAGGGCATGTCAAAATGGCCTATGTAGCTAACGTCCTATGATATTTTGTCATAATTAAACCCTACTATAAGATCGGATAGTTTGATGTTTGAAAGCGCTTTAAACTGTATAAACATCCTGTCTACTTTAAACAGGTACTTAGATAAATAGCTACCTACCCTTCTTCGAGGTCCTGAGACTTTCAGCAGTTTGTACCTACCTTTTCGATAGTCTTATTTAGATCTTAGTTGTTGTAAACTGTAAATAAACGACCAATTACCTATCTACCTGAGATACCTACTTCGATAATAGCTACCTACCTTCTTCTAGGTCCTGAAACGTTCAACCATTTGGCCTTCCTCGATAGTCTTATTTAGATCTCAGTCTTAGGTACCAACCTACCTACATACCTACTTTGACTAAGATCTAAATAAAACTATCGAGAAGGTAGGTTCAAATTGCTGAACCTCTCAGGACCTCTACTAAAATCACAAGACATAGATTCCTCGAGAATCGAAGAATTCTATGCTTTTTCGTGAATAGGTCCTGACAGATACTTAAATAAATAAATAAATATCATACATAGAAAACACCCAGACCCGAGACAAATATCTGCAGAACCTCAATAATATATAGGCTCAATAGAGACCTAGTGCGAGGCAAAGAGCTAAGCCGAGGTACATTCTTTTTTCTTGATGTTAGTGTACCTACCGTATTCGTACATTCTAAACTGATGTACCTAACAGATTATTTTGTAAAAGCTTGAATAAACAACATAAACAAAAATTAAAGTTATATACCTACCTATCACGTGCTTAGTCATAGATGTGCCTCAAGAAGCATAAACATTTTTAACTATATTAGTAGTACTAACTAATATAGTTAAAAATAGTTAAAAATGTAGTTCATTACCTACCTTAGTAGGTAGGTAACGAACTACATCTTTACCTACCTACTAAGGTAGGTAACGATGGATGCTGCTTTCAACCCTGCTGTATACATGACAGAACATTCTGTTAAAGTGACCGACACGGTTGTCACACCGTGACAGATTCATGTCATGGTTCCACAATCCACGTGGTCTGATGGTGCCTAATCACAGGAAACATAGACATGACCAATTGGAAATGACATCTCTGATGCTCTACTTAGGGCATTTTAAGTTTTGATTGACAGATCCTGTAATGCGAACTGGTTTGGTAGATAGGCTAATGTTAGCTGGTGAGTGATGTAGGTAGGTATTCAACTAGCTTTCTTTGGCTATCAAGCTGTAGGTAGATTATTTTTAACTAGAAGCGCTAATCAAATTTCCCTGCGCTTATCTAAGATCGGCCAATTTATAACGGTGGCACTGAAATTAAGGAGCTGCACCTAACCTGTTTTTTGATTGACTGTTCTGGTAATGCAGAACTGGCTTGGTAGGTTAGATAGGTAGGCCGGATAGATATCCTTGGATATCAAGCTATAAAGTAGGTAGTTATTGACAGTTTCACTATGCTTGCTTAAAGATACCAACAAAATTTTAACGGCGCTTGCTTAAAAACCCCAACACCAGAGTAGTTGATATGAAGAAGAAAGAAAGAAGTACTGTTCAAAGGGAGAATCCTACACCTGTCTCTTTTGCATCCTTGTATCAACCTACTCCCACAGCATGAAGAAGAGATGAGGGCCTTCGGACGTCCAAAGCAGATAGAACTAGAGTGGTACTGCTCCCAGCTCCGCGCCGTCTACGCTTCACACCTGGAACTGCATCGACCTATCATGACGCATTACCACAGTCTTCGGGAAAAAGATGAGTTTTATCAACGTGACATCGCCAGAAATGACGCTTTGATACAAAACGCTACCGTAAGTTGAATCAAGCAAAGGGAGCTAGTTTAGTAGCACGATAACAAGGGGAATATGTCCATAATCCCCAATTTCCGAAGTTGGGCATGGGGATTGCAGAACACAGCATCTCGCACCGCCGAAGCTGCTGTCCGTCGCGGTCGATGACTTGGGGATTTAGCTGTGCCGGTGTTACGCTGCGTTATGCCGCAATCAGCCACCCGCCAGAGCCCCGTCTGTTAGTTAGCAGGGTAGGCACACCGCGGGCGGGTGAGGTTGGCTTGAGTTCCGAAAGTGGCGGTTCGAACCCCTTACACCAAAATAACGCTTAACCATGCCTTTGGTGCGAAAAAGTGTGCCTTTAATCCATCATTAAAAAGGTAAGAACCTTAAGTCTAGACTCTAGACTAGACCCATTTCAACGACAATACTGCTGAGACGACCTCTCCTCTTTTGACTCGTTTTGGATCTGGGCGTTGTAGTAACATGCTGTACTCATAGTTTTTGATATCCACGACATTTAAGGTAGGCAAATACCTACTTATAAGAGCTCGAATTCCATCTTAGAATTATCACACATAACTAAGTCGTTAAGCGATGTCGGAGACCATCAGGCGGCCTAAAAACTCTACTGCTAGGTTGGTTCTAGCTTATATTTACGAAGAAGAAAGGACCTAACCAACCTATTCCATCTGCAGGAAAATCTTCTCAACCTGCAACGAGAATGGGTGAAGATGACGACCAACATGCAATCAAAGTTGACACGTATGAGCAACCACAAGGACGAACTCAGCAAGAAGTACTGGCAGATGAAGAGAGATGTGAAAGCAGTTCGGAGTACGGGCAACAAGAGGCTGGGCATTATGGTAAATGCTAGCCAGGATGCTATTTCAGTAAGTTATTTCAATAGATAGATATTACCTACAATTTATTTCCACGAATCATTAGAAACCTACCTAAGTTAGATGTTTCTGTTCATCGACTTTTACGCTTGGCCTACATTACGAAGGTATATCCCGGTACTTGCTAAAACCCTAAGTAGACCTATCAGATCCGGACCGGATTTGATGAGGAAAGCACGAAAAAGGGACGTTGGAGAGATTTAGGGAAGGCCTACGCCACTGAGCCGACTACTACGAAGAGTACGGAGAAGAAGAGGAGTTATAGTTTATAGTGTTATTTAATTAGTTTAATTCAAAAATGATGATAGAGAAATAAAAGGCTTTTTTATTTATTTTATTCTTTTATACTTTTTTATTTAATTAATTATTTCTCGGAACGAAATCGGTATCGAGTAGGTATAGATCTTGCTCTAGCTCGCCCTAGCCTACCGGCACTACCGGTGGTGACGCTAATCCGCTAATTTTTTGTAGCGCCTTGAACAAGTAAAGGAGAAACTGAACAAAGTGATGCAAATAGCGGAAATCTGCAAGAAGTATGAACACGAAGGCGACGAAAAGTTTCTAAAAGAAATAGAAGATGACTCAGAAACCGTAGAATTTGAGAACTTGGATGGTGCTATGATTGTAAGTCGAAATCTATTTAACTTACTATCCTAGGTATTTCCTAATGTGAAGATTTTGGTTACTACTACATAAAATAAATAGACACTATTACACAGCATCGTCTAGCCCCAAACTAAGCAGCTTGTTTATGGAACTTGAAGATGGAACAAGCACATGGTCCACCTGATGTTAAGTGGTAACCATTACCTATCACAAAGCATTGCATCATCATAGATCACGTTTTTTTGGAACGTGCTATACGATGCAATGCCCTGCGTCATGCATCAACTTGAGGCCTCTTGTGCCTGTAATTTCACCGGCACCCACGCCCTTCAAACCGAAACACAGCATAGCTGCTTCAAGGCAGAAATAGGCATGGTGGCAGTACTTCCCCGGACGAGCCCTCCACAAAGAACTCTACTACTATTAAAAACTACTCACTCATAAAAGCACCCAGCCCCGAGACATATCTGCAAATCATACAAACACTTGTTTCACGGCAGGAATCGAACCAACCACCTTCTGCGTCTCAGGCGGGCTTTCGCCCACTGCGCGGTCGTCATCATACCAAAACTACTGAACGGATCGAGCTGAAATACATATGTAGAGTTCTAGACCAGGCTAGTAGGGAGTAGGGACCTACCTACCCCCTATGAAGCTGCGAGCGGAAGCTAACTTTTGCCCTGGGTCCCGATTATCAGATCTGTTATATTTCCACACAGTTTTGACAGTTCTCGCGATATACCTGTCTCATGGCCCTGAAAAACAAAAAAGCTATACCTACCTGCCTACTTATATAAAATTTTCTCAGCCATGACTCATCATCATCATTCAGACTGATGGTGGCACTATGGACCAAGTCTGAAAGAGATTCCTTCCAAGCGATAAGACAGCACATTGTAGGTACCTTTTATTGAAGTTTCTGTCTGTTGTTTCTAAAAATAAGGTGAACATTGTACAATAAAAAAAATCCATTCAACACGAGACAAGTGTATAAGTGCCATCACCACATGGTTCTTTTTTGGATGGAATTTCAATTGATTTCAGAATGAGTGTAAAGAGTACAGCAAACTGGACAAGTTTATGCTGAAAATGAACCGCGCGCGAGTCCAGACCATGTGTCTTCGAGCGGAGAAAGCCAAGCTGGCTAAAGAGAATGTGCAGCTTAAGCATTACATCAAACGCTACCTGACAGACATGGCTTTGAAGAGTAACCGACCACAGAGTGTTAAGCTGCAGGAACTTAATAAGATAGATGTCAATGGAAAACTGTTGTATGTATTCTTAGTGTTATATTTCCTATTTAAATAATTCTAATAACCTAATTCTCAGTGTTAGGGATGATTCTCATATTACAGGGCCATGCCCGGGGCGTGCCGTATACGTGGCGCAGACGGGGCACGGATTTGAAAGATTACATAACATTTTGTATAACACAATTTATACTACACAGTGTATGATCCGTGTCCCGTCCGGGCTCGGACGACGCTCGTCTACACCATGATTGTTGCCCCGTCCCCTACTGTTTCATACAAAATGTATGTAGCGTGTCAAATCCGTGGCCCGGATGGGGCACGGATTTGACACGCACGCAGGGCACGCCCTGCGGTAATGAGAATCGTCCCATAGTATTCTTTCTTGGTCAGTCTTTTAGATCTAACCTATTTGAAATTTAAGTGGACCAGAGAAGGGCTTTATAGATAAAGTTACTAGCTTTCGGCCACGACTACGCTCACGTGGTACCCGGTTATAAAGCCTGTATATTTAAAATATAACCTATCCTATGTGTTAATCCAGGGGCCAGATTCTGACGATTCGATATCGCTGGACATCTATCTAATTATAGTAGATAAAAGGCGAAACAATTCCTTCACATTTGTTGGTCCTTTCATGAATTGTTGGTTGTACTGATTGATGATTGATGAAAGAAGCCAGCACAACCAACAATTCATGAAAGGACCAACAAATGTGAAGGAATTTTTTCACCTTTTATCTACTCTATAATTAGATAGATGTCCAGCTGTGGACTTCTAAAGGCTGATGATGATAAGATAGAAAACCAACATAAACATACAGAATAAAACTATATTTATACAGATATCTCTCAGACTTTGTTAATATTGTGGTAAAATGATTATGCTATCGGTTATTTTAGTTTTCCTGTTGCTATTAATAATGTCAATGAGGTCATCTTTATCATTCAAGCATATTGATATTACTCTTTACAATATCCTTTTATGAAATAACCATGTTGATATTTTTAGCCCTAAAATATCCTACTCAAAAATCATCATCATTTTTTGCAGGAACCGTCCAGTGACTTGCATAGAAGGTGCCCTCTCGAATGCAGTGCTGCATGAGAAGAGAATGAAGGCACTCCACAAGAAGAGCAAGGATGCTGATATTCGGGCTTATCCTCGAGTGCAATGTTGGATGTAATAAAGTTAAAGAATATGTTAACTTGATGAAAGATGCACAAATATCACAACTAAAATACAAAATGTGATCTTATCTTGAGTTGTAATCATCAGCAGTCTATATCAGTCGACTGCTGGATAAATGTCTCCCCTAATGAGTGTCATTGCACCCTATCCTAAGCTTGACATACCCTTATAAGAACTAATAGAACTTTTGACAGATTTTTTTAAGCAGTCTAAGCACTTAACTACTTACAACTTTACTTTACTTAATGATGGGTAAACGGAGATTTCAGACAATAGAAAATAATGTGCCTGGCATAAAATGTTTTGGTCTGACGTTATCTACAACAAGTTAAGAAGAACATGTTTGTAAAAGATATCTAAGAAGCAATCAAACAAAAACTACATTTTATAAAGTATAATAAAAAGTTGAAACTTATAAAGAGTGTCATAATTTATTTTTACATTACATAAAACAAATTTAAGTATTATGTAGGCTCAGCTTTCCTTTATGTGTAGTGAGCTAGGCGGCTGAAACTTTTGTCACAGGTAGGGCTACACCTAGGAAGCCTAAATCTGAAATGGCGTAGTGCGGAAACGAATAGTTTTTGAGATATGAATTTTTGAAAATTCCAATTTTTCACGTATTTTCGTCAAACTTGTTGATAATGTTTACTATTGATTGCAAATTATTTGGTAATCTGACAATGACAATGACATTTCTCGTGGTTTTTGCGGCAATTTTGTGGTATTTTTTGGTAATCTAACAATGACAATGACATCTTTTGTTGTTTTCCCGCCGGATTTTGTTTATTGTTTGATTGATTGAATTTAGTCGTGTAAAAATTGACACAGATAAACAGTAGTTTATTAGGTTTTTTTTTTAACCACCCGGAAATCCTTCTCACCAAAGTAGGTTCTAGGACACCCCGACTTGAGTAGATTAGGTTCGAAATCTAACACAGAACCGACACAGAGCCTCCCAATGCCAACTAGTCTTGTGGTCCCTACCCTTAGAGTGTATAAAAAATGTGTGAGTGAGAGTTCTGGCGAGAGCCCATACTGGAGTCAAATATCCATTTTTATGATTTGAAACGGGTTTTTAGAGTGGTCATAGGTCATAGGTTCCCCTTCCCTAACACTACCGCATCCCCCCCTCTCCCGATTGTGTATATTGGTGTATATTGTTTACGTTTTTTCCATACTTAACCTCAAAACTAAATTATTATTTTTTTCGGAAACTATGAGTTTCCGCACTTCACCCTTTTAGGGGGAGGGTCATCCCCCCCTCCCCCACCCCCTTACCCCCCAAAAGCTCACTACACATAAAGGAAACTCCTTCCATTATGTAAAACACTTAAAACTTACTTTAGGTACTTCAGACCTTTGGTCCAGACTTTCAACAACTTAAAACTAAACTTGAAGAGCACACTTATAGGCACTATAATTTACATGGAATGACATGATTATTTACTCCATCGGCACAACACCATTGGTAGAATCTTCTCCAAGATTCCAGGGGTCATCTAACGCTGCCAACAGCCTCGCCAAGCCTTTATGACCCTCTGTATCTATATTCTTAGTCATCTCATCACTGAGAGGAACATACTCATCACACAGCAAGCTTTTTCCTTGTGACGCACCAGTTATTTCATACCATCCTTCGAGCGGCTCATCCAAAGGCTTTTTCAGTTTGATAAGGACTTCTTGGTCGTCCACAGTTTTCACGTGGAAACCTTCGCTGGCAGAAACTTTAGTAACTTTACCCCAAAGAGTTACCTTCGCGCCATTCTTCTGAGCGAGGTTGCCGGCTGTAACGTATGGAATGTACTCGTCGTTATCGGGAAACTGGCGGTCTTCAAAGTCATCCTGGTCTCCCATGGTTGTGTTAAGTTTGCAGTACTTGCAGGGCAAGCAACGATTTATCAGCAATTCAGCAGTAAAGTAAATCGAATACTGAACCACAGATTTATAAATTATAAGTCTAGTTACTGAACTGAATAAGTATGTTAAAATTTTGCCGCAGTGTTGCCACCTTGGTTTTTGAAAAGGGGCATTTTTTCAAGCTAAAAAGGGCTAGATATAGGTAATTTTTGTCATGAAAAGGGCTATTAATCGGAGTCTTAGTCAGAATCTTCCAAAATCATAAATGCTTTATTTAATTTCTCGTTTTTCTGGTTATATGTTATTATAATTTGACAAATGTTTTGGTTATTTTACTTCTCTCCCTGATCTTGTTTTATATTTTATTCTTGTTACTGGATCTTGTGTTTTGTTTTCTTCTTGATTTACTTTATATTTCATTGATATTTTCTGTCCTTTCCTGGGATATAGCTAATTTTGTCATATAAGAGAGATGATGAGTGTGACTGACAAAATTTATTATCCGTGACGCGCATTGTTTAATAACTTGGTGCCTGTGCAAATTTTTGAAGTTTTGTATCGCAATACGAAACGGGCTAGATTGCTCTTTCCGGGCTAAATCATCAAAATACGGGTTCACCTACTGTAAAAAGTGCTAGATATAGCCCTAAAAGGGCTAAGGTGGCAGCGCTGTTTTGACGTAGATGATTGATATCCGCTAATACTTTGATTTTCGTAAGTGTGACGTGCGGTGACATTGACAGTAATGTTAACGTATGTAACGACCTTTGTATTTGACGGTGACATGACCATTTAACGCAATCGATAGGGTTGCGCAATGTTACAACCTTGGGACAACATTTTTTTCATCTTGAAGACGGTTGTCACTTATTAGTTATTATTATATTTCATTTTCTAGTGTTTTTCTTATTGTATGTCGTTTATTTTTCATGGTACTATAACCGTTATACGTTAGTTATAAGATACAAGTATAAGTGAAATGGAATAAAAGAAAATTGAACGGGAATTCTCTGATGAAGAAAAATGTGCGCCGATCGTTTTTTGTTATAGTCGCCAAGGCTATAGCAGAAAACAGGACCTGACTGAAGACTGGACGACTGGACTTAAAAACCGTACTACGTTGCCTCATATTAATATGAACAATTATTATACGTGTTATTTATTTTACCATTGCTTTACAATAATCTGACATTCATATTTAATTCATCTTTGACATACTTCATCATTTCATATTTCACACTTCGATAACTATTTACTTGTTTTTTTTATCCTATTTGACATCACATATCACTTACACAATTTAATCATATTACTTTTATTATTTTCTATTGACATAAATGATAATTATTATTTGCCTAAATAGTATTTACTATTTCAGGAAAGCACATACCTACTTAAACCAGGCCTCTTTCACTCCGCAGAATAGGTTTAAAAATATACCTACGCATCGCCGGCCCCCCAAGCGTGGTTCGTTAGTCGGTTGCCGATTTCTGCCCGGAACGAACGTGTTCTTGAGCAGCCGCGGCATTTTAGTTTGTTTTTGTTAATGTACCTATATTTTTCACCAAATTAAGGCAAAAAAATACTGCATAGCATTTGGTTGCTTGAATAATAATAAGAAAATTTAAATAATACCAATAGTAGGTACAGAACTCAAAGTTTTTCTACCAAATAATGCGTTGTTTAGATATCAAAGTCTCCCGTATTTACTTAAGTAGGTAGGTACTTAGATGCAAGTTCTCTTTGAATGCGGTACCTACCTACATAAATAAACGTAATATTATAATGTAGGTATTTTTTCATAGACAATTTTTGTGCCATTGGTATTATCTACCTTCAGCGTAGCACTTAAGTAGGTATTATGATTTTGATTATGTAGACTGAGAGCAAGATTAGAAACCCAACCTAGGTACATTTTTATTTGATTTAACTTTAAGTAGGCAGTGTAGGTTATCTACTTAAAAATAGTCGGGTAGGTAGGTATAGGTAGACAAATCGATGTGGTAAGTTACCTAAAGGTAGGCGTACTAACAACTAAAACTAGATACCTATGTTACCTACAAACCAAATGTTGTTTTTTTCTCTTGCAAATATCTAGGTAGGTACCTCCATACTAAAATTTCTCTTAAGATTTAGCATGATGTACCTACCTACCCAGTGATTATTCAGTTTTCGTACACAAGACACCTAAACACTTAAGTAAGTGTTAAGGACCCAAGTACCTACCTATTAGGTATGCCTATTTTTCGAGTTCTTAATGCAGCCAGCCAGTGTAAAATAGTTTTCTGATCTAATACTAGGTAGGTAGATATTATTTGAATTATCATTGTTCCTAAAAAGAAATAGGTGGCTAGGTAACTGGATAGTAAAATGTTCAGATTTATTATTATTCGTCACAGAATAATTCTCAAGACAACCCTAACGTTACACGTGCCACGTCAGTAGAGATAGAGCTATACGATAGAAAGGGATGCAAGGTGTAGGTTAGTATAAATGTTAAGCACTGAGCTCGGTGCGAGCTGAATAGCACTTTATTGCGTAGCAGCTGAAGTCGCTATTTATTTAATTGATTGCGCGGAGTGAAGTTTCTGTCCTCTCTGTATTCTGTGCCTAAACTAGTCTTAATTAGTCTCACAGGGTTTAATGGCTCTACACATGATGGATTCGGCAGAATACCAGCTTCCGCTGCTAAAACAGCGGATATTATGCTGAGTCGAAGCCATTTTGCTGCTGTAGCACACATCCCACCATGTTTTATGTTCACTGTTTCTCTATTTTGTTTGTTACGTTTTTATTTTTTGTTTTGTTGTGTGTTCAGTTGCAAATGAATATATGTCTATGTCTATGTCTACTTGATACTGTCTAAATTGTGGAAAACTATCCCAGAAGCCATTTAATAATGAAGTGAAGTGAAGTGAAGTTACAACCTTTTTAGTCGATTCTAGAGTTACAATCGACTTTGTGGCTCGAGATCGAATGTACCTTACGCGAGATTTTTGGGAATAATATTTTTTTATAGTAGTACTGCATCAATACCAAAGCCAAGACTAGCTCTAAAAAGATGTTGGCTCGAAGTACTGAACGGCCGCTTTTTGTATTTGGTCGGTTAACTGTCTAAGTGTCCTCGTTTTGTTATTTTCAGTTGTAAATGAATAATTATAAGGTCTAGAAAGCTGAAATTCAGCGTGCTTTTATTTGGATATGCGCTCTAATTATTGGCAAATCATGCAAGTTGATAACTTGTTAAAACTCCCTTATTTGAGGCTAGAAATTAATAAACCATTTTCAGTTGTAAAATTGTTTTATTTCGTCGAAAATTAGATGTAGCGTTTCAAAATGTTGTCAGAAAATACATATTCCTTATAGGCATCAGCCAATGCAATCTTATAGTGCCTTCTATTAGTAGTTCAAGAACTAGAGGCAATTTTAGATTTTCACAAAAACTCGTCTAATTCATACAACGTGCATTTTTTCGGAAAAACAACTACGGCAAAAATTACACCGCATTTGCTCACAGAAAATCATATTTGTGCGTCCAGCCGTTTCGAAGATTCGGAAATCTGCAAAACGTTACTGCAGCGGCATCTGCAATAATTCATAAAGCACAGGTCGCACAAATGCCGCTGTTTAACTATCTTTTATGCTACTTTAAATTTGGCTAAGGCTAATGGGTAAAAACCATGCGTCCATAACGCCTGAAAACGTTACTGCAGCGGCATCTTATTTTCTCGAATATCTCAGAAACTTAATAGGCACAAATTTAATTTTTTTTATATATATATATATATATATATATATATATATAATTTAAAAGATAAGGCTAGAAAAATTATACACAAGAATCATTAATAAGAATTCCTTTATTAAAATTAATTACTTATTTTACATTTTCCTTATTACAAATCTAAAAGAAGAGGTCCCCTAAGCGAAATGATCTTCTCTATCGGCTGCTAGGGTTGGGGCCGTGGCATCTTCCATAGCCGCGAAATTCATGAAATGCGCTGGGCGGTGCACCTCGTGATAGAATTCACGCGGGTTGCCTAGTTGCACACCGTATTTCATATTCGGATCGTGGCGGACACCTGTAAATATTAAGTTGTTTTAGTATACATATGATATACTGTTCATTGGGAAGCAAATTCACTTGAGAACAGCTGGCTAGGGTTTATTTCATAACATTCATAGTAGTTCCGTTAACGTTTAGAACGTTTAGAAAAATTAGAAAACACTTAATAAACTGAAACTGCGAACTGGTGAGATTTTTGTATAAACTCCAGAACTTGGATAGGACAACGTCTGTAGGGCTATCTAGTTGGAAATACAAATAAGTTTATCAAAAAATAAGAATGAATTGGCTGGCTATTAAGTCAATCCGTAAGGCTGCGCCAAGTGCTGTGTTAAGTTTTGCGCATTCGGATGGATTTGAACTTTGTACGCATTCACATCAAAACTCACCCATAAAGTTGTAATTCCAACTGCCTTGCGACGGCACCATGAAGTAACCCAGGAATCGATCAGACAGCAGCATCTGTACCCTTTCGTAGTGACTCGGCAGGTAGCCTTTGGGATTGTTCCCCCTATCGGTGTTCTTAGCCCCCCACTCGTAGCCACTTGGGGTTAGTTTGTACGCAGTGAGGGAACATGAGCCAGGGGTGAATGAGCATGTGATCACAATGGTCTTCTCGCCGTCCCAGGCCGGGTTCTCGGTCATTATTTTGGCGTGGGTTGTTATGTCCTGCAAAAATATATAAGAATGAAGCAGTTGTTTATCCTACTATATTAAAAAGAAGAAAGTTTGTAAAAAAGATGTTAGATGTTTGTTCTTCCTTTCATGGAAATGGAATGGATTGAGCTGTCATTTTCCTGTAGTTATGCCATACCTTGCGATCAAAACTGCTGGCGAAAACGAGTATTCACAAAATCTTTCTCTGAGGAAAAATGTCTTTATTTTTATTTATTATGTGCCAGCTCTTGACCTCGAAGCTTGCGTGGGTAAGGATGAGGTCAACGATGGGTCGAGCTTTCCCAGAAGATGCCTATTAACTCTCTTTTTGAAGCCGTAAGTGAGGGTTGTAAGTCAATGGGAAAATAGACGCTGGCAGCGGATTCCATATTTTAGCAGTGTGCACTATATATGATGTTTGGAAGCGCTGTCTACGTCTGCGACAATATGCCGTAGTTTAGGGTAATGTTGAATTTGCATTAGATCAGCTTGCGTATTGTCAGTGCGAGGTCGAGACACTCACGGCGATCAGCTCGCGGCCCTTCGCCTCGCACCCCGGCCCACATACACTGGCCGGCTTCGGGACCCCTACGCTACTCATCATCTCTAATGCACTCAACATACTTTAAGAATCTTGTCAAATACAAAAAGATTGAATTCTTTCCCCGCAAATGGCCGATAGGCTGGCTTATAGCCCAGTAAGCTCTGCCTTCTAAGCTGCAGGACGCGTCACAAACATTTGTGTAGATAACATACATGATTGTTTTGTGTTATAGTAGATAACATACATGTTTGTTGCAATGTCCCGTATATAATTTTTTAAGTTATGTCGATATGCTGTCTCTTTTACAACAGTCAACACCGCGTCGTTAGCCACCTTGAAGCTTACATACACACTAACAGACGGCTTGCTTGACAGTGTCTAGAGCCTAGCAAGTCACCTGGCGTGTAGTTTCCTAGGAATTCAACACGCAAAGCCAAAGTGCGGCCTCCGTATAAACAAGCACGTATCCTAATGTAAGTCACTAGGCTCTAGACGCTAAGCAAGCCACCTTGTCAGTGCGTACGTAGCCTGAGAGGACCCGGCTTACCGAATATAAATTTATACTTAGGCCCTAAAGTGGGCCACTTACGGGAAGAAAGGTTTGAACTTACCTGTGGCGATAGCTGGGGAAGTTCATTCGGCTGCGTGTGCATCCATCCGAGCGGCTGTAGATGTGCTAGGGCCGGGTGCTTCGGTAATTGGCGAGGCAAATGGACCTGCTGGTGAGTGCCCCACTGTGGCGGGATTACCGCGCATTGCACTTCGCGGACCATTGGGTTGTCAGGCGGCGATACTCCGTAGAGGTAGCAGGCGATCTGTGGAGTGTTACAACAGACACGTTAGTTACACACCAACAAGTAATATACCCAAGGAGGGGTTGACGTCAGGCAGGCGGCCGGTCATTAAAACAATCTGACAAAACTCTATTCAACATGATAGTTCATTTCCATTTCCTTTTTCATTTCCATCGTAGGTACACAATGTTGCACTACAGGTATTATAAAATAGAAAACCAGACAAGAACATTTGGTACCTATACCTCTTCACAGAAGTATAATATGTAAGTCTAATAACAAAGCATAAAACATTGATGCTGCTGTACACTGTACAGCATTAGTGGTACGAGACATAGTGGTTGATTGGCATGTTATTAGGAGATGAAAGTAGTGATGAGCATTGCTGTGATTGGATGCACGCGTAAAAGGAAGATGAAGAGATGACCACTAAATGCAAAACATAGAACAGATATTATGAGGAATGTAAAAAAAATATGTTTTCAGCTGACGAGTAATTCTTGTTTTTCTTATAAACAGAATCTCTGAATTCCTATTATAACCCACTTTATTAGGAATATAAAAGAAAGTTATTCTCACCTGTGCTCGCAAATCGGATATCGTAACGAACTTCTTAAGCAGATTCTTGGGCAAGATATAAGTGTAGCCACTCTCTTTGATATCGTCAGAGCTCACGTAGATGTGGTTGGTACGCAGATGTAGGTTAGTCGCGGAGATAGCACGCACGCGCCATTCTGTCTTTGAGCTGTGAAAGGATGCATCAAATTAAGTTTATTATAAATATGATTTACTTTCAGTACCATTTCAAACTCTCAAACGCAAAATCCCTTTATTCAGTAGGAACTTTAAGGAACACTTTGAGATAAAGCGATTTAGGCGCGAGTCGTGTCGCACGTAGCCAACCAAGTTTGCCAAATGTCACGTGAAATGTGACGTGCCCCCAGATAATTACCTACGCACTCAACTCACATGTAAATCGCTTCATCTGGACAGGCTGTGAGATGTTCCGGGTTTTTAAGTGTTGAAGCCATACTACAAGTCTTCTGACGAACTAAAATTTCGACACACGTAGTTGTTTCTGATTTAAGATGCTATTCTATTTCCTCTTTGTAAGAGTTACTTTAAGAGTTTTTATCTTAGAATTTTGCTTTATACTATCATGTTATATTCACCTGAATGTCTGCGACTCGTAGTTACTAGTAGTAGACGTGATGATCTCGTCACCGTGCTTGTTGACAGTGCGTGTTGTGGTAGCAGTGAGTTGACTTTGCTCTTTGCTCTGCTTCTCGATCTCGGCAATTTGTTGTCGCTGTGCGGACGGAGCTGATATTTCCATACCGAGGATAATGTCACGGATCTCGGACTGGGTGAGAGATGCTACGTTCACGCTGGAAAGATAATAATGTTGAAAATAATACAGACAAGGAGACGAACCACCTAATGGAAAGTGGTCACAGCCACCCTTGGATACAAGCAACATCAGAAAAAAACATGACCATATTAATATATCTATCATAACTTACGATAGACAACTAACTAATAGCCGCACAAATATTTATAAGGGGTGATGCCTTGGCAAGCTTCCGAAATAATGAGCTCTGAACGACGTTTCGAAAATATGGTGAGATGATTTAGGCAGCGTAAAGTGGTGACTTTTACTACTGACTGGGACGCTGTAGTGCCTGGGACATGGTAGGATGGAGTAGGCTTCAGCAACTATACCATCCTCTCAGTCTAGTCTGCCTTACCCACAGGAAAGTCATCAACACCTGTGGAGCCGACTTAACCGCGAGTTTCCTCACGATGTTTTCCTTCACTGATTTAAGCACGTACTGTAGCGCACATATTCGAAACAAAAAATGCTTTCGTGCACGGTTCGAACCCTGGACCTCATGATCAGAAATCGGAATCCCACTTAATAGTGGGATTATCACTATCCAACTCAAAAACAAGATGTAAAAATGTACCTTCTGGATCTAAGAATGTCGCGGCAACTTTTTGTTGACAAAACTATTATTTTGTTTATCTGTGTATCTCTTGACGGCAACTCAATTTTAAATATAAATTAAAATGATACAACGAAATCCACTCACTTATTCTTCTTGCCATAATCAGCCAGGATAAGGTCCTTTAGCTGAACCTCCACCTTGATCCAGTCATCGTCAGTGAGAGTCGGCCAGATGTGATGAGGCTCGGTAAGCGTCGTCTTATCGGGTTTCAAAAGCACCTTAGTGCGTTCTGTGTTCACGTGTAACGCTCGCAGTATCAGGATCAATCGACTGAACGCCTGGTAAGAGATAATGAACTCTATGAGTTACAATAACCAGTATCATTTTTGTAGTGTGCAATGAGGGGTTTTCGCTAAATGACTTAAAAAAAGAGAAAACGTTATCCTAAACCTATTTAGCCGGCAGTAAAGGCACAGATTATGCTGTGTGGTCAAATTTTACCTGTTTGGGGACAGCTACCTTTTATTTTGTAGTTAGAAGGTTTTGGTAGTAGGTTTATTTTCATCTAATTTTTACAGTTAGCCTAGCAAATGAGATGTCATAAAAAACAAGCCTCAATCAACTATTTTCCAACAGGGTCATTTTTCCTAAAACCTAAATAAATAACTTATCCAATCAAATCGTACATATTTGGAATTTTAAACAATATTTTGTATACACAGGAGGGGCCCTAATTTAAGTAAAACTTTGCCCCACCCTTAATGATGTGCAATCCATTAGTGTTTTTCTTTTATTGTTTATGGACCAGCTCTTGAACTCTTGGCTTGCGTATAACAAACAGTTTGAGGGCTAAAACACACAACTATCGATGTTGCGAACCTCGTCCTCTTCAGCGTCGTGCTAGGACCGCGCTCAACGTGTTAAGATGTATATGTCTGACCTAGGACTGACAGGCTAGCAAAGTTGCATCGAACACTACTGACGAATATATGTTATGTATTGCAATGGATAGGTCATGTATAAGGTTCTGATAGAAAGCATCTCAGGCTCTGTTAGAACGCAACTCAGGTTTTATTTTCCAGCAGATATTCGTCCCAGCTTTTTAATCTAAGTTTTCTAACATCAGAATCAGCCAATGCCTCATGCGAAAATCTATGAAGGTTTTCAGCAAAACAAGAGTTTTGCATAAAGCACAGATCCATACCCCACCATATAATTTAAATTTATAAGACATATACTTACGTGACACAGTGACACAGACTTACCGTGTAAGAAGAGATGGTCTTCAGCCAATCATCATACAGATTGAAGAGCACCATCTGAGGTTCCGTAGCCTTGAGAATGAGGTCACCGAATTTCTCCACTTTGAGACACGCTTGGAAAGGCAGCTGTAACTCCGAACCCTTGATCACGATGTTAGGGAAGTCGAGTAAATGGACCTGGGAACAAAGTTTATTCATTTGTAAAAAAATAATTTTTGCGTATCTATAATCAAATTCGATTTGCAATTAGAAGGATTTTTTGATCTTCACATGAATATTATGAATGCGAAAGTTTGTCAAAAGTGAACATATATTTTCACATTCTTCACGCTGACAGGATTGAGCTACAGACCTAGTTCTAGACCAGGAAAAATATTGAAGCTACCTTTTATGATCACGCGAGCGAAGCCGTAAAGAATAAGGGTTTTGACCTTGATTGCCTCAAATGTGCATGCATCACAAGAGTTGTCCTCTACTAGCCCATTTTGAAATGAAAGAAGATTTACAAAATCTTCTTCCTTTTCCGCATGAGCTTGTATCCATGTTTTGCTGGTGCATTAGATCAGCTTGCGTATTGTCAGTGCGAGGTCGAGACACTCACGGCGATCAGCTCGCGGCCCCTCGCCTCGCACCCCGGCCCACATACACTGGCCGGTTTCGGGACCCCTACGCTACTCATCATCTCTAATGCACTGAGACTTTGATTTTTGATAAAACCTGTCTAGAATAAAGAGACGAATATTTTGATCTGTAGCATTGTGGATCGCTAATGCCCAGCGCATGCTCGCTCGCTTTCATTGTAGGCAGACACTCGCTCGCTATCAATAAACGTCGTTCAACAAATCCCTTCGCTTGCTTTCGTTCCTTTGATCAATACCCACAGTCAGACAATAACTCAGATTACTGAAGAAACACACTAAAAACTTTCTAGTTTTGTAATTCTAATTTGACACGATTCCATGAATTGGGCAAAACGGGAGTTTGACGCAATTCCATGAATTGAGCAAAACTGAAGATTCTAGAACCATGGCATGTGCAAAAGAAGTTTCTCAAATGCGAAAATAAACTTAAAAAAATGCATGAAAAAAGTCTTACCTCAAGGGGATCCAACATTCCCTTTCTGGTGACAATGATCTGTTTTGGCTGTTCTTCTACCGGCAGTGAGCGAATCAAAGCCGCTACTTCTTCAGCTGTTTTCCATTTGGCGAGCTAGGACAGGAGATAACATAATAAGAAAAAACAAACATGTCAAGAGCACAAAAAAAGTGTTATCGTAGTGTAAAATATATTATACAAATTGATGATTTACTTCAAGCTTTTCGATAATAACAAACGAAATTAACTATTCAATACTTCAGTCTAAAGTTTATTTTTGATCAAAACGTAATGCAGTTCAAATAGTCAAGGATGCCGACCAAAGCAGACAACGGGGGTAGCAAGCATCCTAGAAACGTCAAACGAGAGGTTAAATTGCTCCAAATCTATAAAGTACTATAAAGTATCTAAAGTATACATAAGTTTATAATAAAACTCAATATGGACCAGTAATCAGTTTTATCTGTTTCATTCTCGTTGATTTCGCATTTCTCAGTACCTGTCCAAGACGTTTCTGTCCGGCCCACACACTGGTGTGAATGATCTTCAAGAACAGCTGACCGGTACGAGGGTTGAAGATGAAAATGGCGCCGTTGATCGGTTTAGTCGTCAGGTTGCCCTCAAATGTCTTGTGGATCGTCACTCGGTACACGTTTGTGTCGTCTACGAACCTGTTTGTAAGATGAGAATTATTTTAACTTGCCGGATTCGATATTAATAGCTCGAAAGTTTGGAGATAGATCTAAAGACACATAATTCAGTTTTTAAAGTCATACTAATCGATATTTTTGCAAGACGTATAAGTGTAAACAACAACACAAGCAAACATCAACTTTCAAAAAGTTTTAATAAAATTTTGCCAAAACTCACATTTAGAATTGCTATTATATACAGATTTCCTTTCCTAAAAAGGTTATTAATAGCCAGCTAACATTGCCACCTTCAACTTTATGCAAGTTTCTAGCACAATAAAGAGAATTGCTGTTTATGTATGGCGAGTTTCTTGAAATTGTATGAAAAGGTCAGAACAGCTAGTTGAGAGATAATTAAATAAACCACATTACTGATATACTACTTACATAATTCAGACCGGAGACAAATATCTGCAGATAATAGAAACATTTGTCCAGCGGCGGGAATCGAACCCGTAACCTTGTGCGTCTCACTCTTCTGCGGGCTTTCCGCCACTGCGCCATAGAGGTCATCAAGAGTTGAGAGATAAGCCAAACGGTCAACACTGCACTAAATCTTTTAATTACAATCATAATTTTACAATACCATTGTACTTACCATATAATCTGGTTAGAGAACAGCTCTCCATAGTTCTGACTGGAGAGATAAGGCTCAGTTGGCTCTGAGGAGTATAGTTGCAGCGCTTTACGTATGCGCTCTCGCAATACATATAAAGCGGGGTTGGCTTTCATTATCTTCGCCATTGCTTGCTGGATGAGAGGCTTGCATCCCGGGAACCAGTTTCCATAGGCGCTGGAGGAAATACACATGGGGAGATAATATGAAGCGATTTAAGAAAGTAACAAACATTTAGTAGTATACTGCTCAATAAAAACCTCCTTCAGTGAATTTCACGGAGGTCTTAGCCGCGATAAATAGTTGCTCTAGTCAATATACTATTTTAGTAATATTGTATCATCATCGGAACCCAAGCAAACCTCACCTCAACCCATTAGAGGGGTGTACCAAACCCCATCTTCAGAACCCACGCCAACCTCACCTGCACGTGTTGCACCCTGCTAGACAACGAACGGGGCTATGGCGGCCGGCTGATTGCGGCATAGCACAGCCTACATTGGATCCCCTGAGCACCAACGGGCAGCAGCGTCGGTGGTGCGAGAAGCTGTGCCCTGCGATCCCCAACACGCATGCCCAGCGTGGGGATTATGGGCATATCCCCCTATATTAGGGGAGGCCCATGTCCAGCAGTGGACTGATATAGGCTGGTGTGTGTGTGTGTGTGTGTGTGTGTGTGTGTGTGTGTGTGTGTGTGTGTGTGTGTGTGTGTATCATCATCATCAACATATAGTCCAATGCTGGTTTTTGTGTGCCAATTACGTGATTTTATCTGAAGCTAGTGTCTAGGTAGACAAACCTAATACAGGTTTTGAGCATGATTAACCAGAGTTAGTTATCAGTTTTATCCAATACTTATAGATATTTAACTATCTATCTTGTCTGTGAAGACCCTAACCCGTAGGGCGATCAAGAATTATAGTATTTCACCTGACGTATAGCGAAAAATATTGGCCAAAGACAAAGCGTTACTTTGAATCTACACTTTCTCATTGGCCAACATTTTACGTCTACGATATGAATACTTTTTCGCTAATCTTCGTAATCGAGCTTATTCAATATCTTACCTGTGCAAGTTGTATGCCAGGTCGATAGCGATAAGCAGACCGGTCGGCGATGGATATATAGACATATTATCCGTGGTGTAATCGAGGAATTTAGCACGCGCATATCTCTCCACGTCATGGGAATCGTAGTCGCCCCATCGCAGCTGGATATCGAGCCAGTACTTCTGTGTTGTTGTGTTGTCCATTGTGTCTCTGTGAAAGAAATCTTATTATTTATTTGAATTATAAATCATCCCCTCGCTGTTACGTTAGTTTGATATCTGTATAAAAAAAAAATAGAATGGGAGGAGGATGGAGCTTGTCCCAAAGCATAAGGTTTGTCCTTTTCACAATAATAATCATCTTTGAGCATAATTATTTCGCATTTGAGCATAAGAATTTGAAGAGTAATTTATTAGTAGTAATTATTTCCAAATTCTTATAAATAGAGGCCACAGCAACAATATTTTGACATGTCGCATTACGAAACTATCCTTTTACAGGCAGATTCCATTCCAGAGGCCTGTGCCTATTGTCATTCATACCTAACGTCTATTTGCTAATTATATTTTTCTATAGATTATTGTGCCAAGCCCACAGATGAAGATATTTACACCCGAATCAAGTCACGCGTAGCCAATCATCTAGACGCATGTCACATTCCACGTGACAAGTTTTCGCAAGTCTGATTGGCTACGCGAGACTCGACCTGCGCGAAACACACTTCATCTGGACAGCCTGAAAACAACATAACAACATAAGACGATAAGTGGTAGTAACTCGTAGGTTTAATATTTTAATACGCACTTGGTATCAGCGAGCAGCGAGGGCCGAGACACGTTCCACTTGTAGGCAGAGAACAGCAGAATATCGGCGCACGAAGAGTTCATCTTGTAAGACTTACGAGGATGAATGGTCTCTTTCTGAACTGTCTCGATTTCAAGCGCGTCAAGCTCTTGATCGAATACCTAGAACAAACATAATTTCGAAATCAAATACGTACACAAATTCGGAAGACGGTTTCAAATAAACTACAGTACAAAGCAAGGTTTATTGCAACGAATGATGCTTATTTATGCAAGAAACAACAGAAATAAATCTTCATAACAAAGATATGAGTATTGGAAGAGGCATGTCCAATATTCAATTATGTAAAATACTTTTAGTTTTTGTCTAAGAATTATACAAAGAGGTTAGCACAGATTTTTTCTTTTTAGATAGAGGCACAAAAAAAGACTGCACATTGAATATCTGAATCATTTATGAGTAGAAAAGAGAAAGAACTTGAGTCGCTTTATGGATTTTGACAGTTGCCAAAACACAACTAAAATGAGAGGTAAGAGCATCTGCTTTATTGATGCGCAAGCGCATGTGCGAAACTATGGTTGTCAATCTAAAAACGTGTTAATTTTGATGACACGTAAGAATTCCTCATGGGCCTTCTCATCGCCTGTAAAACTACTTACTTGACACAAATCCATAACAATAGACTCGTGCACCTTCTGCCACAAGTGAGCCCTGAAGATTTGTATCAGTGAGATCTTCAGCGTAGGAATCTTGCCGTGCATGAATATTCCAGTCAGATCTAGTTGCACCTAAAAACAAGAAACATTTTACATTATGTGCGTATCGACTTGCTTGGCTTAGCGCCTAGAGTCTAGAGGCCGCACCGGACGCTTACGTGTTGAATCCATAGGAGCATTTGCTTACACGCCAGGTGACTTGCTAGGCTCTAGGCACTAAGCAAGCGGCCAAAGCCAGTGCGTACGTAACCTTACTGTTTATTGTATGATCAATTCGTAAGGTATACTAGGCTACTAGGTACTGGTACCGGAAGATTGATGATAAAGCTTTTACTGCTGAAAAACACAGAGCTCAACAAAAATCCGTGTATTTTGTGGGAGACCAACAGTCGCGTCAGGATCAAAATCAGATTTTGCAACATGCTTTCCGAAGCATGGAAGCGCTATTGGGTCTAAATGTAACTAGGCGATCGTTTTTAAGTTCATTATAGTTATTGTACCTTTTGTTCTATCTATATGTTTAAGTTGGTATGAGTACAATAAAGAGTTTTCTATTCTAGTCTATAAGTTGGAAGCACAACCAAATTAGCTAAGAACATTGTTGGCTTCCAAAAACGAGTGTTGCGATGAAAGCAAATAGGAAGAAATGGAAGGAGAAAATGTGAGCTGACGCTGACCACATATAGCGAGGGATAAAGACAAAGATGTGACGAAGACTATTTTCAGAGTTAAAATAGCTGTAATATAATGTTCTAAAAAAATTATAATCTTCATTGTATGTAACTAGCGGCAAACTCTAGTTTCGGAGTTTTTAAGCGGCCCAAGAGAGAGCATCCAACATAAGTTTTAGGTCTTATATTTACCTGGAAACCGACGTACACGTTGGCTCTGTTGATAGTTGGCGACCACCAGAGTGTGAATCGACGGTTCGGGATCTGGTTCAAACCGGATCGCTGGGCGTTCGTCAGCTTTTTGTACTTCATGGATTCTTCGAAACCAGATGCTTTCTCCCTGTACAATATATCAATCTTCGATTTTCAAATTTTTACGGATTCGAGGAAAATATCTTGTAAATTTCTAAACATGCAGATTGCACTAAAGCTCATAATTTTGCTTGAAACTAAACCAAACGAACATCAGTTTCAAAGTATATTGCATGTTGACAGCACAAAATATTTTATAAGTTATATTAAGGCGACTAGAATACATATCAAACCTCCCTCTCGCTTGCACTATTCAACATTTTTTAAGATATAAAATCACTGAATGTTGTTATTCAAAATAGCAAATCTTCACGGCCTAGAAAAAAACAATAGAAAGGTTCAGCAATAATATCATTTTGATTTTATCACGTTTTCTTACCAAAAAACTTGTACCAATGCAATGTGATCAATTTTGGGGCAAATTTTTTGGTAGGAAAAGTTGGGTTCAAAATGATATTCTTGCTCTCTCTCTAGATATTTTTTTTATTTGTAAATACATACTTATTATACAAAGAAAACACCCAGACTTGAAACAAATATTTGCAGAACGTACAAACATTTGTCTCGCGGCGGGAATCGAACCCGCAACCTTCTGCGTCTCAGGCGGCCCTTGCCCACTGCGCCACAGAGGTCGTCATTTCGAGGTTTTATTTAATTTATGATAGTGTTTCATATCAGATTAGTAAAATGGATAACTGGTTTTAAATCAAAGTCAAACAAAAAATCTGCGAAGCCTCACCAGAAAAGACCCTCCCAAGTGGGGAAATATGTTCCCTTGAAGAGAGTGTGCTCCAGAATACCCTCAACCCCACCCAATGCCTGGATCATATCTGTTCTGTAGTTGTTCAGGTTCCACAGTTTTCCGTCGTGGCGCTGATGCGTCCACCAGAACGGATTTTGCTTCAGCACCTGCAAAGAGCAACTAGATTTACGACAAGTAAAATGGAACTAAATAATGAAAAATTAAAACATTTCGTCTTGATTTCATGAAATCTAGACAAAGGATCTTGATGTGGTAGAAAGGGGTCAAAAAACTAAGATCGTACTCGTGAAAACCTAGCAACCTTACGCGCCGTGTCAAAATCAGCAAATTTCACGATATGTTTACGATACGACAGGTTGAAATATTCGTGATCGCTCATGTAAAGCCGTACAGACGAAACAACGAGATTTTCTATGAAAAACATCAGAGCTCAGTATAAATCATTCTACTGTAAACCAAAAACTGTTCGATATGCATGCCATATACTAAGAATCGAGCGTCTACAAAAGCGGTTTCTGTGGCATTTGTCGTACGCGGCTAAAATTGCTAAAGTAAAAGTGTCCTATGCCGAGAGGATGAAGTACTTTAAAATCTGTTCCTTAGAGAAACGTAGACAACAGCTCGATTTAATATTCCTCTAAAAATTTTAAATTATCATCTGGATTGCCCTCAGCTTTTACGTTTATTTAACTTCAGAGTCCCGATTAGAACACCATCTCGTCAGCCAGTCGCCCCGCTTGTACCACCATCCCGTTCCACAGTCCTTGGTAGTAATTCGCCAGTTCCAAGACTCTGCCGAGGGTTAAACGATTGCAAGCATATTGACATTTTTTCCATTAGCTTGGTTAAGTTCCGTCGACAGTTGATCGAGTGCTTACCTAGTTAACATTTTCCTTAAAAAAAATTAAGTTACCCTTCTATCTTTATATTCATTTTTAAATAACATTTAGTATGTAACATTTCATATTTTACTTCTCCGTACTTTTTTTTTATGCAAGCAGTGTTTACCTTTAAGTGATTGTGCAATTACCTTGTAACTATACTTTATGTATACTACTGAATTATGTACCTACCTATATGTTGTATCGTTGTAACAGTCGTTGGTAAACCTAATAAATAAAATAAAATAAAATAAAATAAAATAAAATATGAGCTCGTTTAAATCACTCTTGTCTCGTCTCTCTCTCAGTAAGACGTTAAAATGAATAGTTTAATTACTAGTAGTAGCGGTTTCGATCAGTCTAGCGCAGAAAACCGTGACAGTGGGTGAAATCGGGGTGTGGATGATGATGATGAAGATGACTCGGGCATTGATTTTGCATAGAGAAAAGGGACGAGACTCAACTTCTATCATGAGCACTTCAGGATCTACAACCCACGACATCGTAGGAAGTATGATGACGCACGCAACACAAGCAACACGTCCGACCGCTTAGAGAGCACGCGGCACACTGAACGCTGCGTAGGCGTTTTTTTACAACTCGTGTGAACAGCCACGCGAAGATTCGTATGGTCTCCTCGATACAGGCTTAGCCTAGTGAGGAAACTGACAGGTATTTCACAAGAATTGTATAATTACGTTAAGTTAAACTATTGTAAACATAACTGAATTGCATTATGTCAATAAATGATGTTTATGTTTATGTTGTCTATTTTTTCACAGCCTAACGCCCAACGCTGAAAATAGTGCACTGCGCGATAAAAATACGTTGCGTTTTTAATACGCTCACGTGCGAACAGCTACTTGGAAATACATTTGTTCTATTCTAGCGGATTATTAACGCGCGTTAAAAATACGCCCGTGCGAACGAGCCTAATGGAACCTACAGAAAATATATTTGATCTATAAAATTACCTGGTACTGTTTGAACTCCGTACGAATACGCCATCCCTTATCGTAGGCGAGCGTGTGTCGATCTTTCTGGAACAGCGTGTTGATGCGAGGAATGCCTCTGTCCCAAGAGTCTTCCAAATCTTCCAAGGTCAAACGTCTGTAAAACAATAAACCTTTAGCTGGCAATAGGATCAATTTAATATAGTTATTTATGTTCAATATGCGAAGTGAGATAAGAAAAATAATAATTTATGTTCTGGTTGGTTTTAAATTTTTCTGGTAGTTTCTACGACAGATTTGGATAAAGGGGATTGTACTTTGCAAAATATATCAGGCCAAAACTTTAGGTACTTAATAAGTTAAGTTCCGATACGATGGAACGCACGATATGTATTTGACAATGAACGTTCATTTTTCGAGTAGAGAACGGGCGAATAATTCGGAGCAGTGTTGTAAGACCCAAATAAATACTCGAAATCGTTTTGCGCAGAAGATATCTATTCTGAAGATACGCGAGAAATGTCATTTCTATACAGTTTTGGCAGTTCTCACGAAATATGTCTAATGTGACATTAATCTCTATTTCTGAGAATAAGATGTGTTTTATCTTTTTTCTTCACTACTGTTGCCTGTTCTCTCATCGCGTTACACAACGATAGTAATATATGTATTTTAAGAGTGTGCATTAGATCAGCTTGCGTATTGTCAGTGCGAGGTCGAGACACTCACGGCGATCAGCTCGCGGCCCTTCGCCTCGCACCCCGGCCCACATACACTGGCCGGCTTCGGGACCCCTACGCAACTCATCATTTCTAATGCACACGGGTAGTTTTTTAACTAATTTCCTATAGGTTTTCCAAAAGATAAATAGTGTATGCAATGGAGGTGATCATGAGGCCGAAGCATGAATATTTTTGCATGTCTTAAGCGTATCATGAAATTTAGGCAAAAAAAGCGTAAACACGTTTTCATTGGCCAAAATTAAAATTTTAAGATACGCTTACTTTACATGTCCAAATATTTGTGCTTCGGTCTCAAAATATAAAGCTCACCAAGAAAAACACGCATCGCGAAAGTGCTTCGAAAAATGGCAGAACGGGCTACAAATAAGTTTAGTCGACGCCAAAACATAACTAAACCTAAAATTAGTAACACGGATCGTTTACTTTTCTTTTTCACGTGTGTGTAGTAGTAGTTTAAATTAAAGTTAAGCGTCTAACATTGAGTGAAACGCCAGCGCTTAACTAGTATGACGACCTTCGGGAGCCCTAAAAGTTCCAACGCAGATGTTCTAGCATAGCATATATGAAGAAGAAATATAATGAAAGGACATTACCTATTTTGCGCGTTCGCTTCCTGCCTCTTCAGTGCGTATTCCGCCCACACGCGTTGCGAGTCAACAAATTCCGCTTCCCAAGGCTGTATATAGCGGTACAGATTGGGTATCAGCTGGTCTTCGTCATGGGACATGCCCGATCTGAAGTGAGTGATGCCCACGTCTGTTTGTTTCGACCAGCGTAAGTCAGACTGTGGAAAGAACACGTCATCAATTTTATCTTTAAGTACTTAAAAAAACCAATGAGAAATGATTACTAGTAGACACCATTTTTCTAGTAGGGACATTGTTGTTCGCTGAAACCCTTACAATAAATTTCCTATAAAATTTACGAGGATCATTTTTGCTTCATAGTGTATGATGAATTGATGATATTATACACTGCGTCGCCATTTTTGATCACCAAACAACAGAATCAACATACAGAAAGAAACAGAATTTTTATGTTCTATCATTTGGAGCTTATGGTTCATTTTCCTTTTCTCACCTGAGGAATCAAAACGTGTCCCATAGACAGCATACCAAGCCCGCCCAACTCTTTAGGAGTGTAGAAGACGACTGGCGGGAAACGCGACGGCATTTTCGAGTTGAGACCGATCTTGATCCGCGTCTGTATCTTGTTCTCGCATTTGACTAGCAAGTCAAGAAGCTCCTGAGTGTTTACGACCGCCTCACGGAAGTACGTCATGAGACCTGTTGAGGTGAAGAAATATCGTATGAGCTAGTGCTCAACTTCACTAAGTGATGATATAATATTGTGCTTTCAAAACACTTAATAAATTCCTTCAAAATATTAGATTTACCGGGAAATATGTTCGTCACTATACAGAAGGCAGCAATTTTTAATCTGTGTCGAACTGATCGTTTTTTTTGCAAGTGTGTGTGTGTGCGCACTATACTCATACAAACATAAAAAAATTCTATGAATAACATAAAATGAACTATAGTACTAGTCACAGATACAGTTGCCTGTCAATTTTTTTATAACTTAAATTTTCAGGTCAAACGAAAACACAAAAGTTTGTGCTATGAACGATTTCCTAAAAATACTCACCAATAAGGGCCGTATTCCATTTATTGACGATCTTAGTGAAGGTTGTAGATCCTGAAGCCATAAGGATTTGCCTCACTCTGTTATGGAACCTCGCTAGGGACTCGTCGTCTACTCTGAGGTAGCATTGAGCGGTTCGCTCCTTCGTCACTTCGTTCTGTAGATTCCAAACTCCATCTCGATGCGATAATTCTTCGTGTTGACTACGGCACTAAAAAAAGTAGAGAATAGACTGTATTTCTAACCGAATGGCATTTGGCGAGGCTTTGCCAGTTTTCTTTGAGGAAACTCCAGGTAAGGCGCTTAGCTTAGCCATAACTTGGACTTCTATGTTAAGACTATGTACAGTTTTACGAAATATTGAGTACAGTGGGCTGAAATACCGTAACAAAAAAAAAACAATAAATTTATTACCTTAGGCAAGATCCTGCATTCAAAACCAGCCATGTTAAACAGCAGATTTGGGTTGTCCTTGGAGTATGCAGATACAAAACTGTTCTCCCATTGAATGGTGGTCACTGAGCGAGGCAATCTGTTCTTTATGTCCCAGAACACTGCGCGACCGCTACGAAAGAAAATTTATACAATCACAAGGTTGAAATTGCATCGCTTTTACAGAACTCGCAGAATACTTTTTATCCAGTTACCTGTATAATTATTTTCTTCTGTAGTACTAAAAAGTATTCAAAATAGGTTCAGACGAGATGAACTAACACACAACGTTATACCATTTACTAGCTTCCACCCGCGTAGATCCGGAAAAAATATATGTAAGTAGAAGGTATAATAGTTATTCCGGTATCTCTCTGTTCGTGTGGTCTCTTCTCTCTTACCAGAAACCTCTCTGCATCTAGAGAGAACTCCTAAGGCCTGCGCAGAGCGGGACGGCATGGCAAGGGATTTCCATTTTTACCAATGAACATTCAAACCTATCATAATAGAAATACGATACAAATTCCTATGCTTTAAAATAATGCCGTGACGTCCCTTTCTATGCTGCAGGATTATTTTAAAGCATAGGAATTTGTATCGTATTTTTATTTCGATAGGCTTGAATGTCCATTGGTAAAAAATTGAAATTGCTTGCCATGCCGTCCCGGTCTGCGCCATTATGGGCAAAATTTTAGCTCATCAGTTCAGTAGTTTTGGTGTGAAGAAGGAACAAACATTTCACATTTACCATAATTTTACAAACATTCGCCTTCATATTATTATTTATTATTATTATTAGGATTACTGCAAACTTACAGATTAACATCGTGCTTCATAAGACGCATTCTCGCGTCACGCGGCCAGCATTTCTTGTTGTTATAACCAACAATATTCTCGTTGTTGGGATCAGGATGCTCCGTCAAGTATCTTTGGATGAGATCTCTCGCTTCTTCAGCTGTGAACCTGTTACAAATAATTGTGTCAGAGAAGTAATAATGTAGCGAAAATCATTTGATGACGACCTCTGTGGCGCAGCGGACGAAGGTCCGCCTGAGACGCAGAAGGTTACGGGTTCGATTCCTGTTTACATTATCTGTAGATATTTGTCTTGGGTCTGAACGTTTTTTATGGATAAATAATATGTAGGTACTTACAAATAAAAGTATGTAAATATCAGTCATGTGGTTCCCATAATACAAGCTCTGCTTACCCCAAACTAAGCACAGGATGCTGTGTGATAGTGTCGCAATATTTGTATAAAGCCTAATCTTTTCAGGCTTCAACTCCGTAGTTATAGTCTGTTATGAACTGTTATAATTTTTTTAACCTCTTCGCCCGCTCAACGCTAACCTGGGCCATCAATTCAATACAAAAGTGTGTTAACCACGATTCACCTTATACCCATTTAAGTCTTTTACAGACTTCCCACTAAATTCATAACGATTATAAAATTATAAACCTACACACAACATTCGATATGTTCAAGTAGTTCCCTCGCTTCGCTCGACAATACATCTGGACGCAAGTCACAATCCACGACAATTCACAATGATTGGCTACGCGCGGCTCGACGGCTCTTTATCTAGACAGTCTGTAAGCTACTAACCTGAAGAATATATGAATCCTGTCAATATATCTGCAATATAATCTGATTGGATGCGCCGTCTCCGTCTGTCGGTCCTGGTACGATAGGAAATCGTTTGGCAACTGCGGCGGACCTGCCATCTCACTCGCACGTTGTAGACCTAGGACTAGTAGATCGAGTACTAGACCGTAGTACTGGACTATGAAGGACGCGAATTGGAGACCGCGGATGATACCGTATGAGTTCGTGTGGTTCATGTCCTGTACGGGAAAATAGACTATTTGAGAGGGTGACGTAGTTTTGAGTGACAGAGAATTTGACTCAATCGTATTATATATCCCCTAACTATTAGTAGTAGTAGTAGTAGTAGTAAGTAGTATTAGTATTACTAGAACTATTTTATAGTTCTAGTAATACAAATTAGTCAAATTCTAATTATCTACTCTAACAGCTATTCAAATATAGGCTCTAATGACTGCAAACTTCTACCTGATTTTTTGAGTTATAATTAATCCAATCCTAAGTACAAGTTTCCAAGTCAGTGAAGTTCTAAAATTTGGATTCTTAGGTGTACAATCGTCACAACGGATCTTTGTCTCTGAGTTTAGGCTGTGGAAACGATTTGACCAATCCCAGTACAATGAGACTCAAAAACAGGAACTACGTCACAACTTGCAGCCAACTTCAAAAAAGAGGAATACATTTCGAGGAGTGTGCAAATTTACCTTGTAGTTGATAACGACGTTGTTCTTGGCCGTCATGTAATCAGCGATGTTGTGGTCAACAATCAGACGTAACAATCGATTGAGAAGTGTCAGATCAATCTTCTCGTACAATTTCTCGAATTTGGACTCTAATAGCACGTTGCATTCACCTTCGCCGACCTCCCAAACGTCTTGGAGATTGTTTATGCCTGTAAAGGTGATTTTTTTATTGTAACTGTCTAAGAAAGCTGCTGCCACATACACCGGGTGGGGCAAAAAGTTATCTCATTCAGAGCAGCCACCTTTTCTTTTGTAGTAAGAAGGTTTTGTTCTGAGGAAACTATAGGATTATTTTGAAAAAAAAAAACCATTTTCGGAATTTTGAAAATATATACAGTCAGCCTAGAAAATGTCATTTCTATAAAACCACCAGTTGGTCTCAATCGATTCTATTTGCAAATAGGAACACTTTTCCCAAAGTGACAAATCAAATTAAATCGTAAGATTTCGCGAATATTAAAAAAAAGTTTTCCATACATTTTCTATGAAGCGCCATTCGCCACAACATTGATTGTAGGGGCTTATTCCTAAGAAAAACCACAGCTGAACTAACTTAGATCAGCTCTTGGTATGTTATCCTGTTTTAATTAAAATATCTATATGAGTGGTAAAATATCTATAAAAGTGTTCTTAACAAAATTTTAGTATAGTTTCGTATCGGTTTTTCTTCTTTCTTCATAATGATGATTGTGCAATCAACCAATGTGAGGTTTGCAACAAGGGGATGTATTTACATACTGATCACCTTTGCCACAACACACACGATGGGCAATCGCATGTTTTCATTCTTGAAATCTTCTTTCTTCCACTACTTTTATAATTTTGCAACACAGTAAAACAAGCTATTAATTCCACAGTGTATTGAAATAAGTTTTTAATTAATATTTGATTTAATAAAAAATCACTATCCTTCCTAAAAATTATCAATAAAAAAACCAAAGAATGATTTACAATACAGTGACAATATTCCTGAATAGATGATAGCTTCTAGTTTGCAGGTCGGATTCTATTTTCTCCATTCAGTAGTAAACTATGAAGACTCAAAAATACAGTCCACTACTTTACATAGGCCTCCCCTTAAAAGGGGGATATGCCCATAATCCCCACGCTGCCTAGGCGAGTTGGGGATCGCAGGGCACAGCTTCTCGCACCGTGATACCTGTCGGCGGCTAGGGTACGTAGATGTGCCGGAGTTAGGCTGCGCTATGCCACAATCAGCCAGTTGCCACGGGTGAGCTGAGGTTCGCTTGAGTTCTGAAGGTGGTGGTTGGATCCACTTGCACTCCCTACATAGACTCACATTCGCTTTTATAAGTTAAAAAACCGGTTTAGATTAAGGATTTGGTCTTACCTTGACACCACTTATACACAAGCAGCGGAGAAGGTTCCGTGTCCGCTGGTTTGCTCCATGGCGGCAACAGCCGGCGTTTGTCCGCTTCGTACCATAGATACTGATCTAGATACGCATCTGTGATCTTCTCGAGCGGTTCTACGTCGTAGACTGGAACTAAGTGGGAGTAGAGATCCATGAACTCTATGCCAACCTGTGGATAGGAATCGGCGTTTAAAGCTGTTACAACACTTATTCAGGGACGGCATGTGGGTAAATGCAACGTAATCCAAACGCACTATGCGTAGTCAAAGCTCTACAGTAAACTTCTGCGCATCTAGGGAGGAGTAAAGCTTGGCTATTCATTTAGTACTTACTTCACACTTTTTGGGCAATCATATGCTAAATCATCATCATCATCATGTCTATAGCTGTCCACTGCTAGATATAGGCCTCCCCTAATAAGCGAATGTATAAATTACATTTAACAAATTAGTAACCTCAAAAATATTATGTATAATTTTTATAAAAATACTTGTAAAGTAGCCTGTGTTGTCACTCAATTTATTATCATGTCGCAAGGTACTGTGTATAGTTTACAGCAAGCCTTTATGTTCGATCGATAAAAATAGACATTTTAAAACAGACAAACAGTAATGCAAACCTCTCTAAAAGTCCTCTGCGTCAGCAAATGACGCTTTATCCTCGACAGCGCTTCGTGGGGATTATCATACGCCTGTTCAATCAGCCCCAATTCCTCTCTTTGACTCTGATTCAACCGAGATTTGACGCTGTAAGCTTCCTTCAGTCTCTCCAAGGCCAGGATAAGCAGCTTAGTGTCGTGTTTGTAAGAGAGTGGAGGGAACGGGATTGGCGCGAAGCGACGCGACTCGAGCCAGTGGACTGTTGTTGTGTAAATAGCCACGGCTTCTTCAGGCGAAATGTATGGACCATCCTGGGGAAGAAATAGTTTTTAGATACAATTCTGCCGGAACTACCATTCTTTAATTACAAGCTAACCCAGGCCCAGGCCATTTCCAAAAATGAGACTAATTGACTTTATCAGTTGGAGAATTAAGTTGAAGGTTAATTTTATATTTGCAGTACTATTGTACTTTGGGACCAGAAGAAACGAAAACAAATATAAGAGTATCATGTCAGAGTTTACAACCACATGACATGTAGGTTAGCAGGAGCCCCATTTCACACCATTACTATTTAATTTATATTTTTATAATCTAGATTTTCTCGTTTAGCTCTCTAGTAATAAGTAGGTAAAATATCTGTTAAGATTTTTTTTTCTTTTACTGTTTTTTGTGGTGAATAAATGCCTCTCTAGAGTAGAGTAACTCTACCCTCTGCAATGAGGATTGAAAACCCATTAGTTAAACTCGGACTAGGAATATTGCCGCAAGATGAAACCATTGAATGCTAGAAATATCTAAAACTAACCTTCAAATAGTTATGCTGCCTCTCCTGTTCTGCCTTCAAGTACAACCTGGTGAGTCTGCCAAGATTCTTCTTGCACACAGTTTTGTCAACAGTGGCACCGCGGCGTATACGCTCCCGATTGTAGTGGGCTGTGTTCGTCCACCAATCGGCCTTCATCTTCACGTATCGGAGAATCATGTTCTCGATTGGCGTGGGTAGACCTGGCACCTGTTGGAAAGATATCAGTAGTGAAGAGATATTTGCAAATCAGGACGTATCTTAAGTAATATTAACTGGTAAAACTACTATCATGGAAGTAAAATAAAAATGAACTGTAGAACGATTAGCAACGCAAAAGTACTATTATGTAATAATCCACATCTTCTTTGGAATGTAAGCTATTAGCTGTTTAGCTTTTGTGCTTTGAAGAAAACTAAGGTGTTTTGTTTTTTTTTTCACATTTACTGATTAGATTTCTTGCTTTAAATAGAATATTTAATTTAAGCGGCCTCTCACTATAAGGATGGACGAGAGCAAGAAAATTCTAAGATTTCGAAAAATTTTAAGGGTTTATCAAAGCACATTTGGTGTAGTTTAAGTTTAGTAAAAAGTTTAATAAAAGCTATCAAATTTACGAAAGTTACTTAGACCAGCGGGGTATAGATTCCGCTTCCCCAATCATTCGTGACGGGGCTATGGTAGAATCCTACCGGGACCCCATGAGCCCGTCTAGTGCTACTGCAGCATCGAGCCCTTCATCAGGCGACTAATGGTGATACTGCACTAGCACTATGGCGAGCGACGGAACACGGTGTTTTTAGTCGGCAGGCCGCTGAACTAACGACAGGTAGTCGCCGGCGGAGAGTCCGACAGACCCCTTTAACTCTCCCTGAGTTGAAGCACATGCGTAAGGCATGTTCACACCGACAAAAAAGGACCAAGTTAAAATCTTCACCAACCTTCCAAGGGATATTCGCCTTCCAACACCGCCAGGCCTCAGATAGATGCTGCAGAATAGTTCTGGCCTTGTTCTGTTTGATACCTTCCGGCATCATGTCGACTATATCGTGCATTACAGACGCGCGAAGTTCTAGATCGAAGTGAGATTCGACTCGCTGTTTGGTGACGGTCTTTGCTACACCTGTTTTCAACAAAGTTCTGCATCAAAAACCAAATGATGGTATATAGATGTTACGACAAAATACTTGATCCCATATTTTTTTTATAGTTTTTTTTTCACAAAATGGCATATAAGTATACTTCCACATAAATTAATAAGCTTGTTGCGCCAGCGCGTACACAGCAGGCAGCTAATCTTGGTGCAGCAAGAGAAGATCGTAAAAATAAATACAAAGACAAGTACATACAATAATAAATAAATAAAATAAAACATACTACTACATATCGGAGTTCTGAGTTCAATACCCCTTTCGGGAATTGTATGGTTTCAGGTCTGAGCGCTCCATGATTATTTTACATACAACTTTTTCTTTAGATTATTCTGACTCTGAACAGATTTTTTTAGAGTTTTCAACACAAATCCTCAGATTACTACTCAGAGATACATTGACAACTGAATGTTACGAATTGGTGCAAATAAAAAAAAACTATTTAGTGACCCTGAATGTAGGAACATTAAAGGAAATTAAAGAGTTGATCAAGAAAATACTAGTGTGGATCAGGATGAATTGATTTTGATTGATTTTTTATTATTAAAAAAAATTACGGTTTTAAAAATTACGGAAACACTCACCCTTGGAATGTCGTCCTTCGAACTGCCTGGACAGTAGGTTACCAAGCCATCGCTCCAAGAGTGGAGTAATTCCACGCATGAAGAATAGCCATACTCGCCACCCTGGCGCCCAGAATCCACACCCTGGACCTTTTGATACTGGACCCTAAAGTCATAAAAAACATTATAAAGTAACTTTGGTATTGTACTAATATTTAGGCTATGCCGACCTGTGAAGTGGACGAAAGCCCGCCTGAGATTTTAAGAAAAAAAAAATTCAGAGGTTCATTTCCCGCTGCTAGAAAAATGTTTGAATGATCTGCAAATATTTTTCTTGGGTCTAGGGGTTTTTTATGCATAATATGTATGTATGTATTTACAAAAAAAATATAGAAGTAGTATATCAGTCATGTAGTTCTCAATGTGTAGTTCCCATAACACAAGCTCTGCTTGTTTTGGGTCAAATATGTAATGTGAAAATTTTCGGCATTATTTATTTATTGTTTTCGCTATTTAAATTGATAGAACCATAACTCAACTCAACTCAAAATTCATTTATTCAGTAGGAACTGTATATTACACTTTGAAACGTCTTTTTTTTAATTTACCACCAATTCGTAACGCAACCAAGCAGAGAAGAATTGGCAAGAAACTCTGCTTGGCTTATATTTTTTAACGTCATTGTTCTTAATAACTATTACATTGTTTTTGATGGAGTTGGAGGCAGTTTTATCCCAAGCTTTTTTGTCATCTAAATAATCAGATATTTTATAATAAGCTTTATTACAGAGATTACGTTTAACAACATTTTTGAATTTATTTACAGATAGATTAATCACGTCATTTGGGATTTTGTTAAAAAATCGTACACACATCCCTTTAAAAGATTGACTAACTTTATGGAGCCTTACAGTGGGAACAGCTAGTTTATCTTTATTTCTATTTCTAGTGTTAACATTATTATAGTCGCTATTTTTTTTAACAAGTTTATATGTTTTCGGACATACATTAAGTTTTCATATATATATTGGCACGGCACTGTCATAACATTTATTTCTTTAAACTTAGTTCTAAGTGATTCTCTGGGGCCCGTATTATAAATTGTACGAACAGCCCTCTTCGGCAACACAAATATGGTGTTGATATCTGCAGCATTCCCATAGTGAGAGACTGTACCTTAATACAGTGTTAGTGACCCATGATGTTATTCCAGGGAAGTACCGAAAAAATATTATCAACAAGCTTATCTAGTAACAAAGATCACACTGCCTACGCTCAGGCACGGTTCTTTCCCGATTTGCCTAGTCTAGGACTGTAGGTAGATAAATAAATGTACAGTACAATTACACACATCATCTAAGCAGAGCTTGTGTTATGGGAACCAGGTGATTGATATACCAATTGTGCGTATGCTTAACATTAGAACTTCTTTATGCACAACACAAACTGTTGAGACTTATTTTAACAGTATTCTATTCTGATGACCAATAAATACTTCTTAATATTTTACATTTGAAATTGACATTTGAAGAATTTTGAAAAAAATGATTTCGCTATACATACATTTCTGTATTTTTTTCTGGAACTACTAATCCTATTCCCCTAAAATTTTGTGTTTATAATAGGACAACAATGTGAAAAGTATGCGTAGCCTGCTTTTAAAAAGAAAACTAACAAATAAAAAATTCAACGAATTTAAGCATTGAAAGCGACAACACATGAAATAAACTTTTTGGGAATAAACTTCCCTTAAAAATGTATTAATTGAATCTTTGCAATAATCTTACGTTCAGAATTTATATTAATTTTTTATATGACTGTTTCATTTAAAAAAATATGTACCAAATAAAATAAAGAGCAAAAGGCTAATTTCATGTGTAAGGACCTAATATGATTATTTTACGCTTTGAGTACTGAATAACACATACGTCGTCATCACTACGTGTATGTCAATGTCAATGTCACGCGTATCAACCTATAACAAACTGTAGTACCATCCGAACCAAAATAGAAACAACATCGCTATTTATTATTATTATTTAATCATGGTGGAGCAGCTAGACGCTGATGTGTCCATTTCAATTAAGTCATTGTTTCTGTCACTTTTTTTATCACTGATTTATTTAGTCGTAGACAGATGTCGAGCATATTTTTGAAGTTGTTTACTGATGTAGCCGATACAACATCTTCAGGTAGCAAGTTCCAATTCTGGACCACTCGGTTAGTAAGGAAGTGATGAGCAACCATGGATTTGTAGCCAACTTAAGAGGGACGAAGATACTTTGTGCGTACTTGCGTAGTGTACGTGCTGCAGTACGTGCTCCTCGGGCGTGTAGCGTCATTTCTGAGGCACGCAGTCAACGTGTTAATAATAAAAAACAGTTTCCACTTACGGTGTTAAATCTGTAGTATATCAGATGTTTGAGATCCTTGCACATTCGGATCTGCCGCATCAGTTTGTACTTGTATCTGTACATTCCAGTGAGTTGTCCCACGTGAGCGAATATGTACTGCAGGCCGTCGGCTAGTTGGAAGGAGTCGACGTTGTTCAGTCGATATTGAACGTGGGAGTCGACGATTAGCTTGGTCAGGCGGAGAATCTCACGGCATAAATGGAATGCTGGAAATTAGTATATTTGTTACAACCGTATTGTTTACTAACCAACTATCTATAGCTGGGGTGTAAGGGGTTCCAACCTCCATCTTCGGAAAAATATAATAAAATCACACCCTACTAAACGAGATTTAAACTTTACAATAAATATTAAAATAAAATTACACCCTATACAAACGAGATTCAAACTTTCTAATAAATATTAATAACCAATCATTGTAATGATTCAATATTGATAGCAGCAAAATTATCAGAGAATTTTAGGCTCACCATTTCCGAATCGGGACTTCTTTCTCTCCTTTGTTGTCAGAGTCTTCACAGGCTTTAAGTTGAAATTGTAATCTAAATGCAGATAATTCAAGTTCTTCCGGTGAATGAGGAGGTTCAGCATATTGTACCCCTGTCTGCAGACTTGGAGTCCTGCTTCCACCCAGTCCAGGGTTGTGGTTTGGAAGAACTTTGTGGACTTGAATGAACGGAAGAGGTATCTGGGAAGGATTGAGAAATTTCACTATATTGAGATCAATGCACTCATAGTACAGAGTAATGTCTCTATTTAAACGGTTTTATTTGGCTTGAACTGTTTGTTTTTCTATCTTATCTTTGTCTAATTGGAAAATAGATGAGGAATTGCCTGTGTGATTTTGGTATGTCGTGAGAGTGTGTATTAAGGACAGATTTATGCCATACTAGCTTCCACCCGCGGCTTCGCTCGCGTGGTACCGGGGTAAAAAGTAGCTTATATGTTAATCCAAGTCACAAAATGTGTATATTCCAAATTTCATCCAAATCCGTTCAGTAGTTTTTGCGAGAAAGAGCAACAAACATTTATTCATTCATCCATAAATCCATACTCACAAACTTTCGCATTTATAATATTAAGGATAAGGTAATATCATGATTTACATACTTCATTATCATCAGCAATTTTTGGCCCTTTACTGGGCATAGGCCTTCCTTTGATTATACCACTCGCCTCGATCCTATACTAGTCTTAAATATTTAAAAACTAGCTTCTGCCCGCGGCTTCGCTCGAGTGGTTCCGGGATCAAAAGAAGCCTATGTGTTAGCCCAGGTCACGAACTGTGTATATTCCAAGTTTCAGCCAAATCCATTCAGTAGTTTTTGCGTGAAAGAGTTACAAACATTCATCCATAAATCCATACATACTCAAAAACTTTCGCATTTATAATATTATATATAAATTTAAATTAAATTTATAAATCACATAACATTTTTATTCAAAAATTGCACTTGATATTATTTTTCACATAAAGTATGAAAAGTTTCACATTCGTGATTATACCTCTTTTTCTGGGGCTTCGGCGGGCGATGCTTCAAAGCGTTGAGTACATAGTACTTGAGAAGCTTCTGGTAAGATACCCTCACTTTCACAGGCTGTCCTGGTGGGCAGTGTTCCTTGTACCACGTTTTTACTAGCGGCACATCAATAGCGCGTCTACTACGACCTAAAACAAATAAATAACAACCAATAAGTATTGAAAAAATCTTTGAGCACAGAAACTTCAGCATCATAAAGCCCGACCTTGCCTAAAGAAAAAGCGGGATCTTTCAAGAACCTCAGCTTTCACCCTTGCAGCAATCGAAATTGAAATATGAAGATGTTAATAATTTAATGCATATATAACAAAAAGGGCTTATGCGCCATATGCCAGCCCTTATACCCCATATGGGGTATAAACTTCATTACTACATTAGACAATACACCACACTAGTTTGGGTCAGTTTTTACACAGATTTTCATCGCGTTTCAGAGAATCCCTCAACACTGACACAATAATTTCGATTTAAATTTTGGAACCTTTTTCTAAAAAATTACCTGATCTCATGCTGAAAGGTCTTGGTGCCCACAACAATGCTATCCCATTGGCAGTATTATCAGTATACAGAGCTGTCTCTTGCAAGAATGGTGACACTTCCTCTGGCAGCACATACTCTTCATCATCAGGGATAGGGTCAAGGGATTTGACTGTGTGACGATGTGAAATAGGATTGATGAGGGGATCAAAGTAGAATGCTGGGAGGTCAGGATCCTCAGTTTTGATGTAGACTACGTTTGGTGTGTGGTACCTAGAAACACATGATTATTCAAGAGTTATTACTAATTTAATGACATTATTATATTAGTTGCAGTAAAAGGTAACCATGGGTAAGAAAGAAATTAAGGCCCTCTGTATTCTGAATCCCGAACCAGAATCCAGAAGAAAAGTATAACAAAGTAAAAAGTCGTAAGCTTTGATGTAATAAAAAGCCATTTTAATGCACTTTAGGTTCAATAGTCTCCTTGCCATTTATCTAATGGCCTGGGTCTTAAAGCTTATGCCATAGAGCCATGATTGAAGTCTGCAAAGAATAAGGCTTACTCAACTCAATACTTAATCAACTCACCAAGACAGCTGTACGAAATGCGGCAGATTGTTGTACAGATAGGGGAACGCTATTCTGTACTCTGTTCTAATTGGCTGGCGGATGATGATCTTGTTTATATCATTAAACTCATTCCAGTCTTCATCTCCGGCCGAATTGTCTTTGACTAGCGGCTCAAATTTTGGCCCGCCGGGAATGGCCATGTTCAATGCCTTAGCAGTGAAGAAACTCTTTGAATCAAACAGATAGAAGTAGTTATCATCCACCAAGTCAGTCAGCAACTGATTTGCAAGCCGGTATAAAGTTGCCATCTGTGGTAAAGTTAAGTTCCATTTTCTGTAGGTGGATCCGTTAACGTGTCGCGTTCCCAGCAGTGGCTTATGATCGTAAAACCACTGCGCGACTGCGCCGTCTTCGTCAGGATCCAACTCTATCTGAATCGGCTCCAGTGGCTCTACATCCAGGATGTTATCAGCGTAATCAAGCGGAGGTTCTTCATCATCAAATGGCGGGAACCTCATTCTCTTGAAGTGTCGCCGATCACGTTTCTCTCGTCTCATCATGATCCACATCGTTCCCCACTGGGCGATGTAAACAGGCTCTATGACCCATGGTATCTCATTCACAAAGGTAATTGCTCCAGTTATGTGGTACAGTACTCTGACATCGCGAATCTGTTCCCATGGCATTGGCATGTTTTCTAGAAGCTTCATCACAGCATGAGGCATGTATTTTAATGCTCCGAGGTAGACGCGTTTGTCGTGACGGTATTTCCTGCTAGTCATGTCACCGTGATCGCGAATGATCTTGCGAATGTGCTCCGGAGGCATGTCCTCTTTCTGCGCATCGACGAAGCCGAATTTGCGCTTTTCCGCAAAACGTTTTGACTGGAGTTGAAGCCATTTTTGTGCTAAATAATAAAGAGATATGATATGAGGGAATAGACAAACCTTTGGTAGCTATGAAATGCACTTGTGACAGACAAAAAAAAAGACGTGAGGCACTCGGGGATTGCCGCGGTAAAGCTATTGCATAGCATTTTGTATCAACTTATGCAATTATAATTATTTATTTATTTTATTTATGCAGTATTTCTTTTTCTTTGATATTAATTCAAGTTACACTTTTTGAGCGTGGTGATCGTCTCGATTCGTGCGAGCTTCGTAGAGTCGTACAATACGTCTAGTTGCACGCACACAAACACCGTGTCGAAGACTGCCGAAAAGAAACGACGTTAGACAATGCACGGCCTTCAAGCCACACCTCCGTGCCCGTCGGAGTGGGGAGCGTGAGGTTTTTTTTCGTTACGGAATTTCTGGATTCGGTCCCCGCGCTCAAGGCCCTCGATAGAAGCTATGCAATAGCTTAAAAACTGTTTTTCATAGTTTTTATAATTGACTGACTTCTGTGTTGATAGCTATAGGGTGGCTGCATATATATAGCCACCCTATAGTTACCAATTAAAATTCTTCATGACATTAGTACAACAAAGTTAAACCCTGTCACTGCAACTATACCCATAAATAACTCCTTAAAGCTGTGTACGGACAGCGCGTAAATTGGTACGCGTAGTCGGTTACGCGTATCCTGGAACGCCATGAACATAGGAACGCGCTATCCATACGCAGCTTGACGCGTGACCAAAAGCCGACTGACGGCGGCTCGCGTGCGAGCTAGATAGGACATGGCGTTCCAGGTCCAGGACACGCGTAACCGACTATGCGTACCAATGTACACGCCATCCGTACCCAGCTTAACAACTTGCATAGTTACAATCCTACTGATAATAATAGGCTACTTTTTACCCGGGTACCATGTGACCGAAGCTGCAGATGGAAACTAGTTAACAATAAGAGCAACAATTATCATTGCTAATGTACACCTTGCTCTTATTAAGTTTGCAATTACACAAGGTGCCAAGTTAAGTTGTATGAGTTATATGGAAGGTAAATAATTGGAAAACCAATTCAGTGTCATCCCTCCCTATGCATGTAAGGAGGCAGGAATTTCTATACCACTGTGGGGTTGTTTTGATCAACTAGTTACAATACCACTCAATTAACCCATTAGCTGTCGCTGTACCTGATTGGGTACACCTGATTGTTATTTTTTTACTAGAAAACTGTTACCTCCAGTAGATCTATTTTGTTATATTATAAAACACAGCAACACTCGCCATTTAAAAAGAATATATTTTTAGAGAAGACTGATTTTTTGTATCCAGTTTTTGTAATCAGAAGTTTGACTACGAAACGAGGTGCAGAGGTGAGTGCATTGTCAACTATTTATTTATTCTCATTAAAAGTAAATGGCATATTCAGTAATAAAACCGTTACAATACATCTTTATGGTGATCCTGTAAAATAAATTATATTGTTATTACTTGTTATCTCTGAATTATTACGTTCTAAATTATACTGTACCCAATCAGGTACAGTGGCTATATCCCTATATCAAATTTCCAAGTTTTTTTACATTCATAATTATGAGCGGAAATAGTTTCGGTATTGCAAATAACTACAAAGGACTTCAAGATGCCCTAGATGCTGTTATGCAGGATAGTCATGATAATGCTGAGTATGACTTGGCCATTATATCTCCTGATCCCGACGTAGTCACGGATGAAGAAGAAGCTAGTGATGAGATAATTACTGCCAGACCTTTGCCCCAAGATGTTCAGGTAGTGTTTAGGTATTTACGAACAATGAAAGTGACTATGCTAGCAATAATAATGAACCGTTGACTGCAAAGCGCGTTCGCCTTCCACCGTATCAGCAAACTCCAGTGTGGCGTAAATATTCCTCCGACGTACCAACAGCTCGAATTCTCACGGCACTACTGAAGTACACACAGTGTAGAAGTGAAAACTACCTGGCCCCACTCCAACTGATAGGTCATTGGAGTCATTGGGGGCATTGGGGTGCCGAGTGGTATATAATGATATACCACTCAACCATGATATAAACCTCAACAAGCTTCGAACGAACGCAGCAAATCATTATTGTATTCGACATTTTTTTTACCATCTTAGACCTTTTGATGGATCTGCAGAAACTGGGATACCGTGCTACTGGAACAATAAGGGAATATAGAGCCAAGAAGTGATCTACGATAGAATCTACGAAAGAGATGAAAAAAGAAACTTGAGCCGCATTCGACCACAGGTTTGATAAAAATAACAAAGTGTTGCTGATGAGGTGGAAAGAGTGTGTGTACCATGGCTACAAGTTTTGATTCCATTGAGTGGTGGGAGTGGTAAAACGATGGTGCCCAATAAAACGAGAGAGGACTGATGCTGCAAATCCGCATCTCTTCCAGACTTAAGTATAATAATAGTATGGCAGGGGTCGATGAGCTAGAGTCGCCGGTATCGCTCAAAAAATTGCAATTCATGGAAAGAAGTGGTGGTGGGTGCTTTTCAATTACATGGACACTGGACATGGCTACTGCAAATTCTTGGCGCTTACATGTTCTAAACAGAGAAGATAAAATGGACCAATTGATGTTTCGACGTAGCATCGCTAGGTTCTATCTACGTCAAGAGATCCAGAAGGTATCATAGAAGGTTTGCCTCAAGATGGGTCAGATCACAATCAAAGAAAGCTGAAGAAACCACTGTGATGTGTTATGTGCCATGCTAGAGTGCGATGGCAGTGCAAATAATGCCATAAAGCGACTTGCGTTGAAATGCCGTGCTGTAAAAAAATCACCTATAAGTGGCCGTTGTACCCAAACGGGTACACCCCCCTCACCCCCTGAAAAATTGTCATATATTTTTTTTTCACTCAGATTTATTTTGTTTAACCCTTTAGTGATATAGAATTAAAGTATTTGTGTTAAAATTACTTCTGGTTTTGATTTGGCCACTAATGGGTTAACATATTATACCCAACTCATTGATTGTTGTCAAGAGTTGTGTGAAGGAAGTAGACGGATGACATTCGGTTCAATCAACATTGTTTATTGACTAGTGGAAACATATGGTACAACTAGTGGCATGGATAAATGTTTAACCTTGGAAGCACAGAACACATTTTTAAAATGTTGTATGAAATATTTGGTCTACTTGTTCTGCACAGTATCCACACTATTTTAGCTTGCACCTATTTAGAGATATGCCGATCTGAATTGATTTTTTCAAAAATCTGATTGTGGGCACACAATCCCATTGAATTTCAGATCAGATTTCATTTCAGATCACCCCATTTAAATCGGATTGTATTCCAAACATTGCGGTTTTTGGACTATGTAAGGCATTATCACTTAAAAGTCAATGTTAGAACTTGAAACTATTTTTATATTATTATGTTTAAAATTAAAACTTCAGTATACTTAATTAGTATAAAGTTATTTTTTAATATAAAAATTTGTCTTCTCTTAGGTCCATGTATTTTTTTTTGCATATTTAATTTTGTTTAGCTATTTGGTTTGAAATAAATGTAGGTAATGTATTTACGTAAAAGTAATATTTTATCATGTTTATTTTCATTATGATTTTTCAGATTGATCTTTTGAAAATCGGATCAAATGCATGTGATCCAATCTGCCGAACGAATCAAGGCATTACCATCCACAAAATCAGATGGAGCTTATAAAAAGCACATCCTTATGCCTATTGATCTGTACCAGAGCACATACCAATAATGATAATAAAATTGTAAGCAATTACAGCATTTTCCTTTGGATACGAGCTAGGAAAATTATATCCATTGCATGTTCATGTGCCCAAACTTACAGAGTTTGATGTAAGTCTTGACAACAAGCTTTGGTTAGTATTTTGGGCATTCAAACTCCTAAACTCAGTAATAATCTGACTTGCCACATGACCCAATGGTATTGTTTGTGAGTCTTGGAGTTAGAGGATACTTAAAAATAAATACTGAGATAGCACATAGACGGACCTCACTAAAATAGTAATTTTGCTGTAGGTATAATTGTAATATAAAAGGCTCTTTTAACTGCATACTAGACACATATAAACTTTTAACTACTACCAGGGTTTACATTTAAATTTACATATGATACAGGGCATATGAACAAACAATATAAACAATAACTTTTTCAGTTTTGGCCGCCATTAGAAGCTATAGTATAGATAGTTAACCTATAAAAACAAAATCAACACTGACCTTTCTCTTTGATCTTTTCTTCAGGTATATGGTGAGGCTTTGGTGGCTGTGAGGGCGGCACCGGTGGCGCAGCGGCAGCGGCAGCGGCGTGGGCCTGCATAGCCGCTTGCTGAGCCGCTGCCAGTTGCTGCTGCGCCATCATCGTGGCCCAGGGGTTGGGCCCCAGCAAATACGGCGGCAGCGACATGCTTACCGCCACCTAAAAAATCACAATGGGAATGAATCCGTAGATAGATACAAACAAACATCACAAAATCACGAAGCATCAAGCCGGATGGGAATCACAAGATCGGCGTGGTAAATAAAAGCCGCAGATTGTCATCATTTTACACAAAAACCATAAAATAACTCACTTGTATCTGCTTTACTAAGTTATTAGTTTCGGGTAACCATCCACAGAGAAATTCCACATCGCTTTCAACAAACAAAAACAATTTTTTTTAAACGAAAATCTAAATCTTGCATTTCTAGGTCGGCGATTCGGCAACCATTTGCAATTAGGCTTTTTTTTTACTTTTTTTCCATCTGCTAGTGCTTGAAAGTTTAATACTTGAGTCGAATAATCGACTTAATTAGTAGTCGATTATCAGTGTGTGTTTTAATGGATTCCTCTATCGCTCTAACTCAACTATATTCGACACGGCTATAATAGATGTAAATCAACCGATCTAAAACGTTTTAAATAAAATTTTACCGTTTTAAACCGCAAACAAATCTTTTTAAACGGTTGTAAACTGGCCTACAAAGGCGGTCGCGCGCGGCAGTGTATGTATGTGCATGTGTGTGTGGCACATGGCAACGATCGAGTCCTAGACAGCGAAAACAATAGATAATATCTTCCATCGCATTCTTTCAAGAAAGAGAACTACATATGCGTGCTTCATGTAAATAAGTGAGACAGCACTATATGAATTTCTGTTCCTTACGCGTGCCGGTTTTTTCGTTGTTTCGGATTGGTTTAATTGGTTTTAAACCGGTCTTTTATAGGCACGGCACGGTATTAATTATTATTATGTACATAGTAGTTTCCCGGAGGAGGCTTTGCTCATCTGGGGAAATACTACATACCACCATGCCATGCAAAAATTACTACTATGCACAATTTCCTTATTGTTTGTAATGGCTGAATGTGCGGGATGCGGCCTACCGTACTAGCCTACTACTACTAGATGACCTACTCCTTCCTATCGCGGCTTCGTTCGGGTACCTACCTGGTTAAAAAGTATATTTCAGCTCATAAAATAAATGCCAACATGTACAAACAATACTAACGTAATAATTCTGTACCTATCTACATTAAATACCTATAAAATATAGTTTATTTGCATTGCTTGGTTCAATAACAATAATTAATTTTATCATCATATAGCGTATAGCAGTCCACAGTTGGATATAGGCCTCCCAGTCCCCTCAAAGAGCGCCATTGCGTCCTGTCCTGAGCTCGACGCATCTAGCTTCGTCCAGCAGCCTTTCACAGATGGTCACTCTATCTAGCCGGAGGGCGTCCTACACTAAGTTTGCCACGGTATCCACTCAAGAACTCGTTTACCCCAACGGCTGACGGTTCTTCGGCAGATATGGCCAGCCCACTGCCACTTCATTGCTAATTCTCTGAGCTATATCGACAACTTTAGTTCTACGTCGGATAGTCTCGTTACGGATTATATCTTTCAGAGAAACTGCAAGCATAGCTCGTATAGTTCGCTGAGCGACTTTAAAACGGTGGACTAGTCGTACTGTGAGCGTCCTCGTTTCAGCTCCGTATGTCATGAACTCATGACGGGCAGGACACACCGATTAAAAACTTCCGTTTTCAAACATTGCGGTATGAGTGACGAGAAAACTAGACGTAGTTTTTTCAAATGCTGCCCAGCCCAGCTGGGCTGAATCCTCCGCTACTCTCTAGATCTCTAGCTACTCTAGGTATCACTTAGTAAGAAGGCCGGTCATTTCAGACCTGACCATAAATGGAAGCGACTAAAAATGCGAATTATGTAAAAATATTATTGATAATGGAGTTTTGAAATTATCTGATAACTTTATTTATTAAAGCCGTAACACTCAGTAAATTAATATTAAATATTGATCGCATTACGCCCTACCGTATCGCATTAAAGTTATTGAACGCACTCTCTTTTTCTTCTTTTTTTATTTATGGCCTACCAACATTGTGCATCTCTCGGTATAGCAATGTCAAATGTCAAAAACAAAACTGTCACTAACGCGTTTATTTTTGTTGTTGCCATTTTTAAGCTAAGTTTAGTACTGTTTTCAGTTTTACATAAAGCATTATATACTGTTTTCAGTTTTACATCCTCTCTGTATTCTGTGCATATAGAGACAATTCAGCTGATAATGGTGACGTTTATATTTTGAATAAATGGTTTTCTTAACACCGCCACCACCACCACATATATTTTCTTAGCACCAGTATATAATACGTAGTGACTTGTGACTTTAGAATAATTGAGTAACTGGAACTGTCCAAATCGATCCTAACCTAAAAGTATAAAATAAATAATCAGCTTTCTCTGACTTTAATAAAAAAAACTATTAATTGCACATAATATCCAGCACTAAGAACTATCAAATAAGACACTAACGGCCGGTTTCTATATTATACCGTTACCGATTACGCCTCGTTTTCCCTTGAAAAACTGTCAAAAATTAACGAGGCGTCGAAAATTTGACAGTTTTTTTGGGCAAAACGAGGCGTAATCGGTAACGGTATAATATAGAAACCGGCTTAACGGCCGGTTTCTATATTATACCGTTACCGATTACGCCTCGTTTTCCCTTGAAAAACTGTCAAAAATTAACAACGAGGCGTCGAAAATTTGACAATTTTTCAGGAGAAAACGAGGCGTAATCGGTAACGGTATAATATAGGAACCGGCCATAAGTCATTTCTAGTCGCGACATTTTATGGGTCACAGGTTGTATGAAATTGGCAGATCTTCTTTATTTAAGTATTTAATATTTCTGATTTATTTGATGAGTCATGGTCTCTGCACTTAATTGAAATTGTTGTATCTTTTTTATGTGTTATCATTATCACACATAATACAAAAAAATGAAAGATAGTAAAGATTTTATAATTCTTTCTATTTATATTTTTAATGGAACAAACTGAAGAGGTAAATTATTGGTAGCACATTTATTTAGGCCGTCTTTACCATGTACAAATTAAGTACTTAAGTTACTTACTAATCTCTAAACCCAACAGGAGGAGTCAACAAAATATCATCAAGGTTTCCGGTTCCACGTAATAGCTCCTCGTTAATATCATTGACAACATCAGAAATGAATTCATCGTCCAAAGATATTGATTCATTGCTAGTACTATTATTTTCAACTGAAAACTCTTCAATTACTTGAGTTAAGGCATCAGCAATATTAGAATCATCTGATAGATTAATCTGTTCCATGCTTTCTATACAATCACCATTAATCATTAAGTAACTTTTACTTGTATTAGTTGAGTTATGACTAGTTTGATTGTTATTAGAAGTAGTGGGTTCGTCTACTTCCATGTTCATACTGTTTTCTACAATATCTTTGTCATTACTGGCTCTTATACTACTAGAGCTTTTGTTTTCAGTTCTTGTTTCATCTCCTGGTTTATCCTCATTATCATAATGTATTCCACTCTGGTTATCAGACGAATTTATATCAGGAAACATAATACTGTTAAGGAGTCCGTCAGAAGATTTTATTGTGCCGTGATCTCGATGGATGTTATAATTTGATACTATTTCATTATCTTCAGAGGGTCCTATATCAGACGTGAATATAGCATTAGATGAAGCATCATTACCATTATTAACAGGTGTCATTATAACCTTATTTGAAATTCTTGATAAATTTTCTGGCTTTCTGGAATTTGATACGATGTGATCAGCGCCGATATCAGTTCTATTATTGCTTCGATTGATTTTCAGGCGTTCAATTAATAATGGATTATCAATTTTGAATTTTTGCAGCATTTGCTTTATCAACTCTTCTGAATTTTCTTCCTTTCGAGATATCAATCTTACTTCTGCATTTAAGTTGTAGAGTATTCTTTCATCATTTATTTCAGGTGTCCTTATTTCTTGAGGCTGTAATTTAATTAAATGCAGGGATAAGTTAGTTTTTTTAATTCATAGACTGGTTACCGTTTCATTTTTACATCATAGACTGGTTACCGTTTCATTCCTAACAATCAACTCTGAGAGTTCATAAGCTAAGTTAACAGTGTCTTCGGGTAAATGTGTTTTGGCAGCTAATGCAAGCCCATAGTTTTTGGTGGTATTGATACCCAATTCAATTTTGTGCGTATAGATTAGTCTTTTCTGAGGTGGTTCAGTATTTTCGACGTCCTCTTCAGTAACTACAGTGTGACGACTGAAACAAGATTCATTATCTTTCTATGTAGGTAATTCATGCATGAATAATAAAATAAAATAATAAATAATTATGGACAATATAACAAATTATCATGTAGCCCCAAACTAAGCAGAGCTCATAATCATCATCATCTGCCTATAGCAGTCCACTGCTGGACATAGGCCTCCACTAATGAGCGCCATTGCACCCTGTCCTGAGCTCGACGCATCCAGCTTCTACCAGCAGCTTTTCGCAAATCGTCACTTCACCTGGCTGGAGGGAGTCCTACATTACGTTTGCCAAGCCACGATCTCTACTCTAGAACTTGGTTACCCCAACGGTTATCGGTTCTTCGGCAGATATGGCCAGCCCACTGACACTTCAACTTGCTGATTCTCAGAGCTATGTCGATAACTTTAGTTATATGTCGCATAGTCTCGTTGCGGATTCTATCGTTCAGAGAAACTCCGAGCATAGCTTGTTCCATTAGCTAGCTCACTGAGCAATTTTAAACTGGTGGACTAGCCGTACTGTGAGTGTTCACGTTCCGGCTCCGTATGTCATGTCCGGTAGGATGCACTGATTGTAAACATTCGTTTTCAAACAACATAGTTTTCCAAATGCTGCCCAATCCAGCTGAATCCTCTTGGCTCTCATCATCACTCTCATACTTCGATATGACGAGAGTCCACTTGGCATCGCTGCAAGGATTCCAGGGCAGCCTAGGTTTCGGCAGAGTCAAAGGCCTTCTCATAGTGCACAAAAGCCAGACAGACAGGGACTGATTATACTCTTCAGACTTCTGTATAACCTGCCTCACTGTGTGGATGTTGTTTATAGTGCCATATCTTCCGCAGGACCCGATCTGCTCTAGTGGCTGAAACTTGTCGAGTCTTCTAGGGGGACGATTCGTAAAAACCCTTGAGAACAAGTTCTTAAGTTAATAAGAAGGGTTTTATCTCCCTTCTTAAAAAACAGAACCACCAAGCTCTCGTTCCACGCCTTAGGAGTTCTCCTACAGTGAATGCAAGGAAACTAAGCAGAACTCGTATTAAGGAAACCACATGACTGATGTAGTTACTACTAATATTTATATTTTTTGTAAATGCGTACATAGAAAACACTCAGACTCGAGACAAATATTTACAAATCATGCAATAAATTGTCTCGTGGCTGGAATCGAACCCGCAATCTTCTGCATCTTAGGCGGGCCTTTGCCTACTGTCTCACACCAGTCGTCAATCATTTTTATAAAGAAGCATTTATTCAAGTGGATTACTATTAACATAAACTTACTTGACGACATTGTAGTAAAGGTCCTGTAACCTTGTTAAATACATAAAATGTGTAGTGAAGAAAGTAAATGCATCACTAGACAGTAGCTCTTCACAAATAGCCCATGCTAGGCTTGTTCCTTCCTCATCGCTGGTACCTCTAAAAAATAAGTTTTGTAAATAAAAGTCCGTAAGTCCGGTTAAGCGACCACTGTAAAGCACACATAGTTGGTCAAGTGACTAAAATTACCTGCATAATTCGTCAACAATCACCAAACTTGATTTCGTCAGGCCTTTCAAAATGTGCTGCATTTCCTTTATCTATAAGAAGGTCAATTTGTGGGTTAACCATTTGGTATGTAATTAAATAATAATTCATTTATTTTTGTATGAAAAATGTAGCATACCTCATACACAAAAGTAGAAGCATTCAACTCTACACTATCATTAAAACCGATACGAGAGAAAATTCTATCGCAAATTCGTAAAACCGCATTTGTTGCTGGTAAGAAGCAACCAAGCTGTAAAAAAAATTAAACAGGTAGGTATTTAGCTTTGATCTTTAAAATAAAGTTGACAGGTATCTATGTAAATATGATAAGATAAGATACTATTGTTTAGTCAATCGATACCTGCGCCATAACCTGCAATATTGCTATCTGCTTGATATAAATGCTTTTGCCACCCATATTTGGCCCTGTCACTATTGTGAAGTTTTGTTCAGGACTCGCGTACTGTAAATAGTGAGATAAAGTAAGTACCGTTTGCCATAAACCTATTTTACATGTAAGTACTTATTTAGTATTCAACTTACGACATCATTCGGTACCGGCATAATTTGGCTGTTGTAGTCAAGTAAAGGATGGACACAGTTACGGATATACAAGTAGTTACTGAATTGTGGTCTAATGTAACATCCAATAGTGCTCGCCTGAAATGATTTAAGGTGACTATAAGGATCAAACCTCCCTCTCGCTTCAACATTTTTGAAGATATAAAATCACTGAATTTAGTTATGCAAAATAGCAAACCTTCACGGCCTAGAAAATAGCAGTACAAAGGTTCATCAATAATAATAATATAATTTTGATTATAAGACGTTTTCTTACCAAAAAACTTGCACCAATGTGATCAATTTTGGTGCAATTTTTTTGGTAGTAAAACGTGTTGGGTTCAAAATGATATTCTTGCTGAACCTTTGTATTGTTATTTTCTAGGCCGTGAAGGTTTGCTATTTTGCATAACTACATTCAGTGATTTTATATCTTCAAAAATTTTGAATAGTGCGAGCGAGAGGGAGGTTTGACATGTATCGTCGCCTTAACGAATTCAGAATATTGAAGAAAGAAGAGTAATAATTTCGATTCTAAGGTCGGTATTTATACTTGTGCCAAAGCCACCAATATATCCAGCTCAGCTACATTGTCACAAAGCTTGTACAGACTTGACATAAAAGGTCGCAACTCCTTCAGCAAACTGGAAATTACGCTGTAAACAATCATATTATATTGCAAACATCAGAAAGTAAACATTTACAGCCCGAATATATTTTATAGATAAGATAAAAATATGACAAACATGTTACTCATTTTCTGTATTTCATTCAATGATTCTTTAGCTTGTTGATCTAATACAACGAGTTCTTCAGTGGTCATTGTGACACTGGCTCCATTGTTTTGCACCTATAAAATAATTACAAGATAGTAATAGATAAATAACCTACGCTTTACATTTCTTACATTTGCTATTATGTATACTATTAATACCTGTATAAATATTGGCGGTAAATCATCAACACTGAAATCCTTTCTATTCTTCGGTGCAATGGGCAAAACTATGTGAAATCCTTTCATTATATTCTGATTCAGTCTTACAGGCAGATCGTAAGTCTCACTTAGCTGTTCTACAATCTTTTGAATGTCTTCAATCAGTTCTGAATACGTTCGTCTAGCTACGTCAAGTAGACCATTAATGTTTGGTTTGACTGCAAAGCATCTTTGCAGGCTTCCCATAGCACCTTTCTCTAAATGAGCATCGTCTTGTATAATTTTTCGTATCCGATCCGCGATTTCAATGTAGTGATGGTTTTCAAAGTCCTGGTAAAACCATAAATGCTTCATAAAATAAAATTTGAGGTAGCATTCTACATTCTTGATAGGTAGCGTCTATGACAAATTGAGAATCTTACCAGTTTTATACATCTCAGTCTTCCACTTTCAGCTGCTTTTAGAGATTCAATTAGCTTTGGGACCATATCCATAGTCGTTTTCAAGAGTAACGTCTGGTTCAGTTGGGCCTCACCCATTTTATCCATGCTCTGGTTCGTAGACTCCACGCAGAGGAACAGTATTTTATCAATGTCTGAGAGCTTTTTAATTGCATCCTGTCAAACAACACAGTAATAGTAGCTGCTTCTTAAACACTCAAGTTAGTACGTACATCTTCACGACTTTTTCCCCATTATGGATATCTTCAGATATTGCTCAGTACGCAAGCCTTTTTAATAAGTTATTGATCCACGTAAATGCAACTAGGAATTGAATTACCTGCACATCAATCATAAGTCCAGCTTCGTTATCAATCAGATCTTGCACCGCATCAAATCTGTTTTCAATGAACTCTTTGTTGCAAGAGGGTTGTAGTATGGACGCTCTCAGTGCTCTTATTCCACCAAGTGTGTACAAAGGCCCTAAGACCCCTAAGAGACAGCATGAAGGTCCAGCTGATGGCACTAATGGTTGAACTAACTCAAGCTGTGTAGCTGTGCCTACATCTGAAATAAACAGACTTTGTTGAATTGTCGTAGCTTTTGACAGAAGATTATTTTATTGCTGTGCTTACCTACCGATGATCATGGTATTTTCAGACGAGTGGTACTCAATCTTCAAAGACTCCCTTGCAAAAACAATGCATTGAATGTATTCGACGTATTTGAGAACCGCTGCCGCAGCCGTCAACGCATAAAACCTATCAAGGAAACTACAGTATTACTGATTTATCAACTTATTTGCGTCAGCAAATCTATAAACAGAATATCGCCTTTGGTAATTTAGTTTAATGCGCTATCAACTTCTAAAGAATAACAAGACTGTTATTTTTTTCAATACGCACTTGTGTAGGACTTGGAGATAAACAGCGCTGTATTGTGGCGCACAAAGTGTTTGTATGTTCTGACGACCTGCCGCGTCATTGAAATGTCTCCTTTGAACAGAAGTAAGGTTGATTTGGGGATATTGATCTTTTATCAGTTGGTAGAGCTGATTAGGTTGCACGCCTTCGCAGAATGTGTGTGGAACTATTATCTGCGGTTACAGAAAATTCCTGATTAAAAAAATAATGTCAGGTCAATACAATGACCCAGTAATTTGTTATCAACATTGATTAGGTTTAGGTGTATGAAAAGTCGCCTTACCTCGATTGGGTTGAAGAAATTGATTTTTGTTAGTGTGTGCGTGTATAGCAAGGTATCACTAAATTGGCAAAGCACAAGATAAGGGTGTCGTAAATCTATGGCAGCAATCCCTATTTCACCTCTGGCCATGCCTCTGCCTTCCGAAATGGCTAAAAGTAAGAAATACACACAATACAACAGTACAATAATCACAACAGGCGAGGGTCAGGGCTCTGCTAAGGTCCATTTTAACTAAGTTTAGTTTAACTGTTGCACTGTTGTACAAAAAAATACTACCAACAAAATGTACAGAAGTTGCGTGTAAAGATTTTAAATATTTTTTTTTAAATAACGTACCTATCTAAATCTATAAGTCTATATCTAATCTATATGTCTTTCTGAAGTTGGCTGAATATCAACGTAGTTCCTATTTTTGGGTCGGATTGTACTAGTATTGCTCGAATATAACTTTAGAGGGACATTAATCCGTTGTGACTATTGTAGGTACTTATTAAAGTTACGATTATCTCCCTATTTCAAGACGGGTACTAAGTAAGTTTCACCTATCAACAAAATGCAGGAGGTACTTCACCTAGAATTACACTTGGTTCAACGGCAGACGTGCTTGTAGATCTGGCTGACTTGTTGCCACTATATCCACCTAGTAAGTTAGAAAAAGGCATTAAAAATTATGGCTCAATGGGCGACCTTATCGCTAATTTAATTAATTTTACCAAATGTAAAGCGCCCTAACCCACCAAATTTGCAATAACGGAAAACGGAAAATGAATAAGTCATGTACTTACAACTAGTCTTAAGACCTACTGTTACTTACACTTTTAAGCAAATAAATATCTTGTATCTGGAATTATACATACCTTACCTACTGTAATGTATGTAGCTAGTACTAGGTTGAAAGACTTAGCAGCACCATTAGAGGTGGCCACACCAGCCAGCCTGATGTTCCTTATGCCTATTTTTTCTATCTCTATCCAGGAGCTAGGTGAAAGATCCTGGCCGGAGATAGAAAGAATAAAACCAAAGAGATAGGATATAAACTTTTTTCTGTGATATATATGTCTTTTTATACTATCTATAAAGAATAAAACAGCTTCTTCATCTATTGTCTAATAATGTGGTAGGTAGTTCATTCTGCAAGGAAAATGATAACATACCTTACCTACATCAAGTAAAAGGGAAAAAACATGAGGCATACCTACATCTCAAAAGAAAAGATGATAAGTAACGTAGGTACTTATGTACAACATGTTAAATTCGAATAAAATGCAGTCGTTTTGATACATACCTCTACTGCTGCTACTAATGTATCGCAGAACGGACGGTCTATTTCTTGGCGTCACGAACTCATGCGATGTGTCAACAGCAGCAGAATCGCTTGCTAATATTCTTGGACCCACTGTTGAAAGTAGTCCACTTGTTATTGACTCTTGTTTCGAAGATGTTGAAGTGATGACTCTATAAAAGAATATTCGACCGTGAGTGTAAAACTAAAACTCAGTTGGGTTTTTGAGATGAATCTATACCAATACATGATAAAATAATGTTCAAGAGAAGGTCAAAGTACCTCATTATCATCATCCACAGCCCGGCTTCACCCCCTGCTATATATATATATATATATATATGGATTAGGATTTTATTGGGGAAGACGAGTTCTTGAGTGGAGACTGCGTCTCAGCAAACGTAGTGTAGGACGCTCTCCATCTAGGTGGAGCGACTACTTGCGAAAGGGTGCTGGTAGACTAAATGCGTCGAAGCAGGGCGCAATGCCGCTCATTGGCCAATGTCCAGCAATGGACCTGATGATTATTATTTTATATACCTAAATAAATGGGAGGATAAACCTAGTTAACTGAATTTCTTACTTTCGCTTGTGAGTTCGCGGTGGGCCCGTTGGAGGTCCCATTGATGACCACTTCATCTTTGCTGATTCATCTCTATTATCAAATTTATATCTCGGAACTTTGTTAGCAGTAGGTCGGCTTATAACTTGCATTGCAGATGCGCCTCTGACACCTACACAAAAATAAGTTTATAACCAAATTTAAAAAGTAGATAACAATAATTAAGATAATCCGTTTACTTAGCGACAGTTTGTAGGTACTAATAGTAACCCTTTTTAGGGCTCGCACGACTCGCACTTGGCCAGTTTTTTTGATATTTTTTTAAAATTTTTAATCGAAATTACCTACTATGGATGGATGTGAAGATATATTTTTAATAATGCAAATTGCCAAGTACCTACATAAATGCAGTAATTTTGGCATTATTTTTGTAACTGTCAGCCAATAATTTGGTATAGGTACATTTACTGTTCTAACTGTGATGCTAACGTTAACAGAATCAATAGTTACATCTATTACCTACTAAGGTAATTATTTCAAAACTCACCAATTGTTTCATCTTTTCTAAGCAAATCATTTCGAAATTTCGATTTTAAGTAATTAGAACATTTTTCTCTTTGAACGACATTCATTTTTCTTTTCCACTATGTACCATGTGTATGTAATATTTTCAAATTGTGCAAAACTCAAAATTAATCTTTTTTAAATAATTTTGACTTGACTGACTCCCGCCCCCGAAAATCCCGCCAAAAAGTAAAAATATTAAGTTAAGGTTATGCTACGAAAATTCGCTCTGAGTAAAGAAGACGCACTATATGAGTTTTCACTCGGGAGAAAGAAAGGCACTGCGCGAATCTTTGCCGTAGGGCCCAATAGTGATGGGTTCTACGTAATCTATTATTTTAAACCGTCATTTGTCAAAGTCAAACCGGCAGAGCAGTTTTAGAAGTCAAGTCAATCAAGACAGAGATAAATAATCCACTCTGAGTAAACAAAAAAACAACCAACAAGTGCCGTGCGTGGTGTGTATATAGTTAGTTTTTCTTATTTATTTTGCTATTTCTCTCTAAATTGTATATCAGAATCAAGTGCATAGTTTTAGTGCCGGTATCTTCAATAAAAGATAAAATCGAAAACTATTCATTATCATTCAAAGATAACCTTGAACTAGCATCTGATTATTCGCAATGAATAGTGTTTATTACTGTTATACCTTTCTGCTGGTATATTTTGCCTTACCTCATGTATTTGCACAGGGAAATTCTACAGAATCAATGTATGTATGTCGCATGTTTGTATGATTGCTCTTTATTTAAGCTTTGGGTTTTTTTTACACAAACAGGCCTGACCTTAGAAGCTAAAAGGTCGTTTTGATCAGTGCTAATGGATTGTTGTGTCTTTCCGCTGTAAAACAATTGTATTGTCTAGCGCTTGTTTCCTGCTGCACCTTAGAGTTGCTAAAGGTAGACACTGCAATAAATATAATTAAAATCAATGTTTAGCAGGTATATCAAGTCATTATGAGCTGCAAGTACACATCTTAATAAGTAGGTAATTTATTACAAAATATTAGGCAATCAAGTTATTGAAAAACATGAAAGTCATGCTTGCATCTACAAAATCACCAACTTAAATCATTAACCTCTTATAAAATTAACCTGCCCCTGCTAGACGTAGAATATTTTAGGTTCGATTCCCACTACACAAATGCACTCAATACTCAATGTGTTTATTTTTTCCATACGTAAGTAGGCATACAGCTGCTTGTATGATCTGCAAATATTTGTTTTAGGTTTGAGTATTTTCGATATCTTGAAAAGTTTCATTGTATTTTGTATTACGGAACCACATGATATCAGTCATCTTAGTTTGGGAGAACATGATGCTGTAATACTTTTTATTTAATTCTAAAATTATACCGAAATCTATTTTGTTTATATCATATTATCTTGGATGTTACAAATCCAATTTATACCAGTTACAATCTGTACTGCTCTTTCTGTACCTTAAACCTTAGATACCGGTTTGCATTAGTTTCATTTGTGATACATTGTTTCCGATTTAATATGCTTAGGATATTAAAACACCAGTTAATTAGAAAATGCATTTTGCATTACACTCAACATAATTTTTATCATCCAAGTTAATAAATAAGGTAATAAAAAAAAAACAATTTGCATTTCTTTTATTCAACATAAATATTATTATTTTTTTAAATTACATATAATAATGGAATCAACACCTGTTTATTATTCAAATTATATAAAATGTAAAATGTACAGTTAGTCTATCAATATTATAAATGACATACTCCACATATTACAGATGAAAATCTGTACTCTGATCTAATCTAATAATGTATCTGACTGGGGAGATTTATGTTCGTACCTCTTTCACACTTCTGTACTACAAACGGATTGAGTTGAAATTGCACATAATGTACATAGTCCAAAACTAAGATATGAGGCATATCATAATCATCAGCCTACATTCCACTGCTGGACATAGGTCTCCTCTAATGAGCGCCATTGCGCCCTGTCCTAAGCTTGACACATGCAGCACTGGCAGGAGCCAGTGGTGCCTCAGATTGCCCCTCTATAAGGCTTTAACATGTATTTAATCAGAGTACAATGCGAACGAAGTCAAGGATCGAAACAAGTGTTTCATAATCAACAAGTAAATAAATAATCATGTGCTGAAAGTGTGACACGAAATGTCATTTTACTGATAGCCTTGTAACCGCTCGTCTGCTAAGATTACTTTTCACAAATCTGTAAAGTTAGATATACTATGTATTGCATGATTATGTGTTACATAATTGCCTTTCATCATCACTATAACTTTCTGGTCTTTATCCCCAAAACTAAAAAATAAATAAGGTAGAGTTAGGGTAGGGTACAGTTGTTGTAGTTGTTGTTTTATCGTCATCAATTGCTTAATCCTCTTCAATATCGGTTTGATTGCTTTTTCTGTTTCAATATATTTTTTGAATGTTGCTTTAAACTTTGATACCCTCTTTGAGATAGAACAACGTAGTATATAATATATCAAACATGTGGTTCCCATAAAGCTCTGCTTAGTTTGGGGCTACATGATGCTGTGTGATAGTCCAGCATTATTTATTTATTTAACAAAATGATTTTTTTCCAAACAAAATGAAATAATATTATAATGAAGAAGATAACAAGGTTAAAATATCACACTTTCATGTACGTAGAATCAAAGTCTAGACCGTTCACATTATTCTAGTTTTTATTTCACATGGATCGGTGCAATATTACCGAAGTTATAAGCATGGGAAGTTTACGTAGGTTTTTTAAATCTCGCTAGTGATCGCGAGTAGCGCGTGACGTCATCGCTCCTATACGGCGCCGCGCGGCGGGCGTCCGTAGTACATTGCGCTGCTAAGTTGTTTACTCTCGTGCGCTCTGGTTATTTTTTTTTGGTGAGTGTATCGTGTAAATTATTGTTTTAGAAATAAAATGAAAGAAGGATTTCAAAAAGACCAATCTAACAACCTACCCATAGTTCACGATATGATGGTGGTAGATTATTTTATAAAAATAAAGAAATCATTAACCTTGGAATAGTTCAATAAACTGCGAGTCGAGTACCCTACATACCTACTAATATATACATGCATCGGGGAGCCCCCCTTAATTAATTTTAATTTAATTTAATTATTTATTTTGATGCGTTGGCGTGGGATAGCGCTCAATAGAGAAGTTGTGGAAAGAAGGAAGGGAGGCCTTTGCCCTGCAGTGGGACAATTCAGGCTCATAATAATAATAATTTATTTTTGAAGTAAATGTATAATCGAAATATTCTGTGAATATTTCAAGCATCTACCTGTTGCCGTCATTAATATCGAGCAAAAAACGGCAAAAAAGTGGCAACAGAAATACATCATCGGTGAACATTTCAACTGTCTAACAATCACGTTACATGAGATACAGCTTGGTGACAGAAAGACGGACAGACAGACATACAGACGGACAGCGAAGTCTTAGTAATAGGGTTTCCGTTTTTACCCTTTGGGTACGGAACCCTAAAAGCATATTACTAGCAAAAACCAAGTACCAACCTAATCTACCTACTAGATACTTAGTTAGTATTTCACATGGCAAGGTTAAGTACCTACTACTTAGTATTTCACATGGTATTTGAACAACTGACATCGAAATGATGCTCACAACAATATGCTGTTTAGCATTTGTCCATTTTTTCTGATTTTCGGATCCTTAGGAACGTAAAAAAACAACTTTTCGGGTGTTTTTGTGGCCCTATTTTTACACTGAGACACAATACAATATTTATTAGATGGACTCATGTAGTTTTTATTGTTTCTTATTTAAAATAAACTAAGTAGTTCCGCGCACGACGGGCACATTGGGGTAAATGCTTCGAATCCCCGAGTCACTCGCGCGGAGGCAGGATCCGTGACGTCATCAACGATATCGCGCTCGGTCCGCGGCTTAGACCGAAAATGTTAACTTTGCACTTTTATATCTCGGTCAGTTTTATAGATAAAAAAATAATAAAAACACAGTTTTTCTCGTAATTTTTTGTAGAATTTTTTGGCATTTATAACAAAAAATGGTTTTCTTCTTCATTATAACATACTTAATTAAAACCTAAGATATAGTAATCGTGAAACATACTTCAATACTCATAATAATTGACCTACCTTAATCCTAATGAAAGCTGCCTTATATTCATTGCTATGACCTAAAAGGGATTCACATGTGATACTACCAGGATACTACACACACATTACACCTACCTAGGTACTGTGCTAATTTTGTTACTAAACCATGTAATGACAGGAAATATTTTGAGTATTGAGTAGTTATCTGTCTTCGAAGACTCTTGTTGGTAGGTAGGTTACAAAAAATTTAATTAATGTTTATGCTTGAATTATGTACATACTTGAACTGGCCATTGATTGCCAGCATGTTAAATTTTTTCTTTTTTTTTCTATTTGTGTATTTTGAAGTTTACTTTACTATTTACAGATTCACTATGCTAGTTTAGCATAGCAATATCAGCCTTTGTTAATATTTATTTTTAGGTAGGTACCAAACGTATCTAAGAATTCATACATAAATATTAATTATTTATACAATTTATATTTAAAACAAAACAATTTAACTAAGCCGTGAGCAATTTTTATCTGTTTTGCATTCGACGCAATTCGCAAAACAAGTGGTTCCACAAAATATTCCATACGCTTCTATCGCGTGTGAGCGAGACGGGTGTCGTTTCCTCGCCCCTACTGCGAGGGACGCTCGTGTCTGGCAGTACGTCTTTGATGAAGACGCTGCGGCTACGTCATTCATAGTACGTAGCTCTCAGATGGTAGTGCTGCTCTTGGCTTATCAGCGGGGGCTTGTGGATATAAGGCGATAAAACGTTCCACGGGTTTACTGTACTCAGTGATATCACATCCGAAGAAGGCGTGTTCGCGGTATATCCCGTCAAGTGGGCCTTTCGTACTCGTAACTTAAGATAAGTAGCGCAATCAATTTGATTGTGTTGTATCAAGTCATTTTATTTCTGTTACTTGGAGGAGACACATCGAAATGGCACTATACAGGTACTTTTACTTTGAGGTCGGGGTTGTTGCATGAGTTGCTTGGCCTTAATGCACGCCCTATTTACTTATCGGTTGATACAATCCAGTAAAGTTCATTCTTCATGCATGAATACTACATAAATAATTTTAATTATTAATGGCCTATAAAACTAACAACTGAATGATGAATTAAATTATGACCTAACTCATTTACTTAAGGTTCTTTCACCAACGGTCCCCTATCTTTAAATGTCGCCTATGGTATACCATCCATAATGGCAATGGCAAAGTGTCAACATGTCATTTGACGATATTTTAGTACTAAGTAGAAATTCCATGATATTTTATGTCTTTTGACACTATCCCTGGTGCGGTAGCCATTATAAGTATATATACTAGGTCCACACAACACAACTTGCGTGTTTTCTAAGGCATATGTCTAAACAAAGATGCAAGTTAGTGCTGTGTGGACCCAGACGACCCGAATAAATAAGTTTAAAAACCCCTTCTGCCCTGACTAGATTCCGCTTGCGACTTTGTACTCATTACACATGAGCTCAATTTGTTCAGAAGTTTTGACGTCAGTGAAAGTGTAACAAAAATACTTGTGTCGACTCCTGGGTCACATTCGGAATATTTCTTGTCGACTGTACAAGGTTCAATTGTAAACAATTTATTTCACTAAATTGCCTAACCGCCAACGCTTCCTATCCCAAGAAAATACATCCCCATGTCTCCTTTCTTAGGGGATGCCTATGTCGAGCGGTGGAGTGGTACGGGCTGGTGTTATATTGTTGTTATTGCTGAAAGTCACTAAAGCATGCCTTAAATCTCCATTAGTGTTTCGTATTACTGCCGAAGTTATTTTGATATGGTGAATAGTCTATGATACCTAGAGGAATTTCGTCCAGTCGGCCTGAAGTGACAGTAAATGTCAACGTCAGGCGTTTTCAAACCGCATCGGCATTCCTCCGTCCCTCGGTATCGGTACGACACTACTACGAACGTTCATAAGTTTTTTTTCACAAGTTTTCCCGGTTCCCAAAAGTTCCTGTGAATTGTGGTTGGCTGGATCTACAAGAAGAAGACGCGTACCCGGGTACATTATCTAAAGGTGCAGTGGTTAAAGGTATGTGGTTTGATTGATTGGTTCGGATTCCCTATCGTAGCGTTTACTTGATCGAAATAACTATCGGCAGTATCCTATTAGGTATTGACCCTGTTGCGAGGCAGACTTGCAACATTTTTGGAGGCCCCGACGAGATACGTTTTTGACGTGTTTCTGTCATAATAACATAATCATTCGTTATTGATCGCTTCAGACCAACGAACACATTCATTTTAAACCACTCTTAGAAAATATTTCATCACCTAAGCGTAAAATTGTTAAATTGGTACCAATCGTAAAATAGGTAACTAACCTATTTCCTTCTATTTCTTCTAATTTAGCAATATCACTATCTATGTACCTACCTACATGATTTCGTCATTTCATTGCAAAGCGTAAATTTGCAATAATCTTGCTTTCTTAAACCAAACTCGAGCTATTCCAACCTTTACTAACGTGATTTATAATTGAATCTGGTCGAAAATTATTCCTGATTTCTAATTCCTTTGTCTTTCTTTTGCTCGAGGGTATATTTCATGTTGGTTAATCTCGCATTTAACGGCTAATAACCATAGTTAACAGAGTTGTTTGCATTCACTTCATTCGTTCATTGCGTTGCACTAGTGTTGGGAATCAACTAACTATTAATAACGAGTGACGATATAACGTTATAGATCGTCAAAATATTTTGATTTATAATCAACACTTTTATCAACAATTCATATACCATATTGTATTTTACTGTGATTGAACTATTTCAAAATGGCCTACAAAGTAAATCGAAGACATAGTTCCACGAAAAAGGCGAGTTCTATAGATACCATCACTTTGTCGGAAGCGGATTTGCCGGTATTAAGACGGAAACGCACCTTAGCATTGAATAGGTTAAAACGAACATTAGAAGTAGCGAAAAGTGCGAAAGAAGATAGTGCAGAATTAAGTAACTTCCTCGCGCACTTCACAGAGGTTCATAAACTGCAAGGCAAATTTGAAGAGGCTCACGAAGATATCTTATCCATTATCGACACCTCATCTGAGGACAATGAGGACATAATTCGTGTTAATTTTGATGAGGTATTTTTCAAAATTGTCGCACTCCACCGCGATCTTACTTCGGGACTAGGAGATAGTCATAATGATTCCTTCCAGTCTACAAGCAATAGTTCTTCCCTCAAGATAAAACTTCCTAAAATCAATATTCCCTCCTTCTCCGGTAATGTTAAAACATGGCCTGAGTTTTACGATATATTTCGTTCGCTAATTCATAACAATAATGCCTTGTCGGACACTGAACGAATGCATTACTTGGTGTCGAGTCTTTCTGGCGATGCGTTGGGGCTAATTAAAACCTTTCCGATACAGGGCTCGTATTATCAGGAAGCATTCAAAACACTTGTTGCCCGTTATCGCGATAAACGTGAGCTGGCCTTTACCTGTTGGAAGGAAATGTTGAATGTCACCATTAAAGCAAATTCGCCACACGAGTTCCGTCGGGTTTTGGACATGTTTCATGAAAACCTTACGATTCTAAAGGGTGTAGGGCTTCCGACTGAGCATTGGGACTTCGTCCTTTGTTACTTACTTCTCTCAAAACTAGATTCTAAAACAAGGTATGAGTACGAACAATCGCATTCCTCGGTTGAATTGCCTCGCTATTTGGAACTTAAAGAATTTCTTCATTCCAAATGTGAAGCGCTCGTTCGAGATGGTCATTTTTCGTCTCATGAACGAACACTTCAAGATAAATCACGAAACATTTCCAATTCAACGTCAACTAACATGGCTAAAAAGACATCCGTCTTTATTGCAACGAAAAACGAAAGTGGGAAGCGAAGCGTAGAGGCCGCCGCCACTGTGCCAATGATCGCTCATGCTCATCCCATAAATACTCTCAAATGTGCTTTCTGTGATGAACTTCATGCGATATCTCAATGCCAAGAGTTTGTCAAAAAACCTATAGATCAAAAAATTGAGTACGCCACAAGTCATCGTTGGTGTTTCAACTGTTTACGATCTTCACATAATCTTAAGGACTGTAAGTCAATATTCAGATGCCGCGAATGTGGTCAACGACATCATACACTTCTTCACCAACCCTCATCGGATGAAGCATGTGCGAATCCTGCCGCGATACCAAAACCTAAACCATCTGACGTGGCAAATAATGTGCTTACAAATTTAGGAGAATGTGGTACTGTACTTCTTTCGACCGCACAGATCGATATTCGAGACTCAACTGGTCAATATCAATCGTTTCGAGCTCTAATAGATTCGGGGAGTCAGGCTCATTTTATCACCGATCGTGCCGTTGAATGTTTAAAGTTACCTCGTTCACAAACTGCGCGTAAAATTCGAGGTCTTGGTCAAGCCAGTGCCTCAGTTTCAGGATCGGTGAAGCTGGAAATTGGCATCAACGGCAAAACATTATTTCACATAGACGCTTTATCGTTGCCTAACATTTGTGGAGATATGCCGTGTACTACCGTGGATCCGACAGCATGGCGTCACCTTCAGCATTTAACCCTTGCAGACCCCGCGTGCTATGAGTCTGGACCCGTAGATGTGCTTTTAGGCGCTGAAGTGTTCGCTTCGCTTCTTCTACCGGGAAACATCAACGGCGGATCGAACGAACCTTCAGCTATGAACTCCGTCTTTGGTTGGTTACTTCTAGGCAACGTGGGCTGCGGTGATGAAGTGAGCGCTCGTGTTTTCTTGAATGTCGAGGAAGACAAGCTTCACCTGGAAGTTCAAAACTTTTGGGAACTAGAGAGCATACCAACGTCTCGCAATCTGACACCAGAAGAGAAAATTTGTGAACAACTTTACACCGAGACTGTTTCGCGAGATGCTACCGGACGATATGTAGTTGCATTGCCATTCAAAACCGAAGAAAAGGTTGTATTTAATGGTTCAAGGGAGGTAGCGCTACGTCGATTTCACTCATTGGAACGTAAACTATGTAAAAGCCCACACGTACGCGAGCAATACGTTGCCTTCATGGAGGATTATTTACAGAGTGGCCATATGAGTCGGGTTCCTCTTGTCGAACTTTCTCGGGGAAGGTGTTACATTCCTCACCATTGCGTACTTCGCCCTGAAAGTGTAACCACCAAGCTCCGGGTTGTCTTCGATGCCTCTGCTCGAGATTACACAAACACCTCATTAAACAGTCTAATGTTGACCGGACCTAAACTTCAAACGAACATATTCGAATTACTCCTTAAATTTCGAGTACACTTTGTGGTATTCACAGCGGACATGCGTCAAATGTATCGGCAAATCTTGGTACGTGAAAAGGATCGTGACTTTCAACGGATATTTTGGCGTTCAGAAGCATCAGTCCCAATTCAGGAATATCGTCTGAACACGGTTACTTATGGGGTATCATCGGCTCCATATTTGGCGTGTCGAACTGTCAAGCAATTAGTGGCAGATGAAGGCAAAGACTTTCCTTTGGCTTGTCGAGTGTTAACATCTGACTTGTATGTTGATGATATTGTCAGTGGAGGCAGCACTTTGACCGAGGTTCATCAAATGAAGCAAGAAACTCTCTCTCTGCTCAATCGCGGTCATTTAGAGTTACGTAAATGGGCGAGCAATAAACGCGAGTTACTTACTGATATTCCCCCCGATCACTGCATAACGGATTTTCTTTCTATGGATATAGGCGAAACTATGGATGTTAAGATCTTGGGTTTGCGTTGGGATCCAATTGGTGATGTGTTCACATTCGAAGTCACACCAATCAACCAACATTGCACAAAGCGCACAATTCTGAGCGAATTGGCACGCATTTTCGATCCATTAGGATTTCTTTCACCCTTGACATTCGTTGCTAAATCACTTGTGCAAAAACTTTGGTTATTGGGTATCGACTGGGACGCGTGTCCTCCTTCGGAAGTAGTATCCCATTGGAAATGCTACTTAAACCAACTACCTAGTCTTACACAATTAAGAATACCACGATGTGTTTCAGTTCCACAGTCCATAAATTCACAACTTCATGGGTTCTCAGACGCTTCCGAGGCCGGCTATGGAGCTGTGGTTTACCTTCGTATTGAGGATCGTCAGGGCAAGGTGCATATATCTCTACTGTGCGCAAAATCTCGCGTCGCTCCCGTGAAACGAGTCTCACTGCCGCGCCTTGAATTATGTGCAGCAGTGCTCCTATCCGACCTTATGCATTTTGTCATTCAAACGTATAGTTCTCTAACTGTCTTCAGTGATCTCTTTGCATGGTCCGACTCGATGGTTGTTTTGGCGTGGCTCAAATCTCACTCCTCACGCTGGAAAACTTTCGTTTCAAATCGTGTGGGCCACATCCAAACGATCCTACCTGAGGCACGTTGGAATCATGTGGGATCAGCTGACAATCCTGCTGATATTCCATCTAGAGGAATGAATGCCCAGGAGTTGGTTGAGAGCTCGTTATGGTGGTCGGGACCATCGTGGCTTGCTTTGTCAACCAAACTTTGGCCCTCTATTAAGGTAAGCGAAGATCCAGTCGAAGTGCAGTCTGAGGAACGTATACAAGCTCTGGTGGTTCAAGAAAAGAGAGATTTGGTCGAGACGTTACTAGAAAAGTTCTCTTCTATTCGGAAAATTCAACGAATTATCGGCTATTGTATGCGTTTTATAGAAAATTCGCGTAATAAGGATGTTCAATCTCGTAAAAAGGGCCATTTTCTAACTCGATCTGAAAACTACTCCGCGTTGATGTGTATTACTAAACATGTCCAAGGTCAACACTTTCAGACTGATATCGATAGGTTTAAGAAAAACCTTCCACTGCCAAGACAACTTCGCAAACTTGATCCGTTTCTAGATGGTCAAGGTGTCCTCAGGGTGGGCGGTCGCTTAGCACGCTCCGGTCTCGAGTTTGATCATAAACATCCAGCGCTTCTCCCACGCTACTCGATAGTTACTCGGTTGATCATAGAGGCTCTACACCGTGAGAATTGCCATGCAGGTGTCAACACCATGCAGTGCTTATTGTCGCAACAATTCTGGATCCTTTCAGCAAAGCGTGCCATTCGACACTGTTTATCGAAATGTGTTTCCTGCTATCGCACGAAACCGATGTCCTTGGAACCATTCATGAGTGATTTACCCAAACTACGAGTGAATCAAGTCAAGCCATTTTCAGTCGTGGGCGTTGACTATGGTGGACCATTTTCAATTAAATCGAGCCGTAACAGATGTGCCAAGATTAAAAAGGCATACCTCTGTCTATTCGTGTGTTTTACCACAAAAGCCCTTCATCTTGAGGTAGCTTCCGATTTGTCAACCGATGCATTCATTGCGGCCCTCCGTCGCTTTTGTGGTCGTCGGGGTCGAATTAGTATCATTCATTCTGATCGTGGCAGCAACTTCGTAGGTGCAAAATCAGTTTTTGATTCCTATATGGCTCACGCGTCTCACGGTGAGCAAATTGAATTTCGTTTTAATCCACCCTCCAGCCCTCACTGGGGAGGTATATGGGAGATCCAAATAAAAGCAGTTAAGTCGCACTTATATCGTATAATAGGCAATCAATGTTTGACCTTTGAAGAACTAACTACGGTGTTTATACAGATCGAAGCTATGCTCAATTCGCGTCCCCTTTGTGCTATGAGTTCGGATCCAAACGATATAAGCGCTTTAACACCCGCTCATTTCCTAACAATGGAACCTCTCACAGCTGTACCAGACCAAGACGTAACTACCATAAACATCGGTCGACTAAACCGTTGGCAATTAATACAACGATTCCAACAGGATTTTTGGAAGCGCTGGAAGACAGAATATCTTCACACACTCACTCAACGTGCCAAATGGACTCAGCATTGCATGCCGTTGCAAGAAGGTTCAATCGTCATAATAAAAACAGATAATTGCAACCCCTTATCTTGGCCCCTTGCGCGTGTACTAGAATTGCATCCTAGTGCAGACGGCGTAGTTCGCTGTGCTACGGTTCGAACTACTAGTAGTACATTCACACGACCGCTAACCAAACTGTGTCCATTGCCTGAGCAATGCGACAACACTGAAAAATCATAAACCTTTATTATACTCGATAAAACCTAATACACAATCTAATCATAATCGCACTCGTTATTAGGTTAAGTTTCCAAGCTATTGTAGTCAATTACAAAATCATCCATATTAGTATTATTAGCATAGGTACAATACGTTTTTCAATTATTTAAAATTAATTATCGTTACTCGTTATGCGAACTAACTAACAAAAAAGGCATTATTTATGTGATGCACATCCCTAACATTTGACTAACTCGTTCATTCATTCATTCACTTAAGCAATCAAATAGCTTCACTCATTCGATCTGTTTACATACGTATTTTAATCCTTTGAGAAAATCCAAACAATTGTATTTTGGTGGCCGGTGTTTCGTATTACTGCCGAAGTTATTTTGATATGGTGAATAGTCTATGATACCTAGAGGAATTTCGTCCAGTCGGCCTGAAGTGACAGTAAATGTCAACGTCAGGCGTTTTCAAACCGCATCGGCATTCCTCCGTCCCTCGGTATCGGTACGACACTACTACGAACGTTCATAAGTTTTTTTTCACAAGTTTTCCCGGTTCCCAAAAGTTCCTGTGAATTGTGGTTGGCTGGATCTACAAGAAGAAGACGCGTACCCGGGTACATTATCTAAAGGTGCAGTGGTTAAAGGTATGTGGTTTGATTGATTGGTTCGGATTCCCTATCGTAGCGTTTACTTGATCGAAATAACTATCGGCAGTATCCTATTAGGTATTGACCCTGTTGCGAGGCAGACTTGCAACAATTAGTTCGCATAAAAAAAGATGAATGAATACTTAAATGGTAACTACGAGTATAATATAAATGATATGTAGTTGGTCACAATCATAGTGAGCATGTAACTACTTACATAGATGGGCTTAGTTTAGATTACAGTATGTCTTATCTAAGTATAGGAAATTGCGTTGCTATCGTATGAGTTGATATGTTTGTTTAGCATTCTTTGAACAATATTATTACTTATGCACAACGCTATTTCCTGCATAACCTTCATCTATTAGTTCAAACATCAATTAGCCAAATCATATATAGGTCGGTAGTAGGTACGTCGTATTATTGAAATTCAATGTTCTCTGGTATAATATAAAAGGTGTATCAATGGGTCCCATTTCTAGTACATTGTTCTTTCGATCGTCGAAACCGGATTGGTCAGTAGTCAGTACTTGTTTGCCCAAAAATTTGTAAAACCAAGTTAATTCAAGTACGATAAAACATCTGGCCGATATTATTGTCGTTTTTGTTGCCCTGACACTCTTATCGATCAATTGGTACGTATAATTTCTCAATGATTCACCTCGTTACATAAATTGTGAAGCTATTGTTTCGCGTTGTATTGTCCACAACTTTGTCAGTTCTGCAAATTATCTAATTATATCTTTTAACTTTCATCATTGATTTTTTATTATAATCTTCGGTCACTTTGATCTAGTACATTATTACTTATATATTCTATTTAATAAAATTATGTTATCTTTCATCGTTTAGGTAAGCCAAATCTCCCACGGAATTTCTCAGTGTATCAACCATTCTTGACTTGACCACTTTGAGATCTTCGGATTTATCCTGCGGCTGTTTCGATGTCTTCTCTTGCACCTCTTCATTGCTTGTGTTCTGTAACTCTTCTTCAATTTTTGAGTTAGAAGCCTACGAATATCGTTTCAACAGCGTGAATTCAACTATTTACGTTACCTAATTTTAAATTAGGTACCCTTAACTATTGATGAAAAGCATTGTGCTTCGCTCTTTCGATACTGTGCTGACTACTGTTTCTACTTGTTTGTTATTATCGTACCCATAGATCGTAATTTTCTACTTCTCTATTGGTTGAAGGCCACATGACCATTTTGCACACGCATTAGCGTCACAAACGCGACACTTCCGCGTGCTATATATCTCAAATACCTCGTCAACCACGGAGCACATTCGTTTGTGTTAGATACCATTAGTATCACGTCTTTTCTGTCCATATATACTTTGCCATAGCTAACACGTTTTATTAACTGCATTATTATCATTAAGTTTGTTCTGCTGTTGGTGGGTTGCCTTATATTATGTATTCTGTGTTATTGCTTGTGCAATAGCACAGAATTCGTAATAGCCAATAGTGCATTTTATTGAGTTGCATAATTCATTAATTGCTTGTGACCTTTGTAATTCAGCTCAGTTGCTTAGTTATACTGATCTGAGGAAGTAGTATTTAGTTCTAATTAGTTAAAACCAAGCCAACATGTCGTTTATACCTTATTTCTCTTTAATCCCTTGAATTGTAGTGACCAAATTTTATAAACAATTTATTTCTTACAAAAAAAACCCTTGACTAGTTTTTGTTCCTTTACTTTATATGAAGTTTGTTGTGATTTTTGTATACCCACGTTAAACCTCGTAGCTTATAGTACTCTTCACTCCACAGCTTGAAATCTAACCTGCAATACGCGACTCTTAAAACGCTATCGCTTGTGTCGATCAGCGTTATGTCGCCGCAGCAGAGCGTCCAGGAGTTGTTCCGTACGGCCGACTGTGTATGCTTCGATGTAGACTCGACCGTTATCCAGGATGAGGGGATCGATGAGCTGGCTAACTTCTGCGGGAAGGGGGACGAGGTGAAAAGACTGTAAGTGCCCATATATAATACTTTTATTTCGTCGATTAGCCTCCTATCATTTCCCTTAATGATGATTACGTGTGTTTTGATCTTGATAAGACTTTGAGATTTTAGTCTGTTGGATGTTTCGCAACTCACTTTTACTTATTCGAATATACACGAATGCTAAAAAACAGTACTATTAGCAGTCATGTTAGACTTTGTATAGGTATCTAAGTATTTGGGTGTTAACCCAAATACTTACATACCTATACAAAGTCTAAAGCCCATACTTGGATTCTTTGCTGTCGTGGGTGGTATGAGTAGTTCCATAACAACGTGGTTCTACAACAGAGAAAAGACTCTCTCTTTTCTTTGCCCTTTATTTTTGGAAAAAGTCAAATGCGACAAGAATCTGTTAGCTCTTCGAAGGCTCGTGTATACCATTAACTGCTTCCAATAGCAAGTGTAAGGCTTGGTCGGGGTTAAGCTCCCGATGCAGAAAATGGTTTTTCTCAAATAACTTGTTTATCCGCTTTTTGCGCGCGGATCGTTTATCGCGTTCCAAATTTCTCTTGAGTTCCTTATATTGGTCGCAAGAATCTTGATGGTCCACGGGCCATTCATTATCAGATGTATTTTTAAAATCCAGGGTGAATTGGATGGATGATCGTTTTGTATAATTTAGATATGAGTACTTGCGTATGTCGGAAGGCTCGTTAAGTTAACTTAGAGTTAGGATAATGTAAGCAAATTGTTTTAACAATAGGGTTTTAAAATCCTTTTGAATTTACAGAACAGCGGAGGCGATGGGTGGATCAATGACGTTCCAGGAAGCCCTTAAGAAGAGGCTAGATATCATCAGGCCAAGCGTCAGTCAAATCAGAGAGTTCATAGAGAAAACACCCATCAGATTAACGCCTGGAGTCTCGTAAGTGACCACCCTATCCTACTTATTACTTATAAAAGCAAAAGTTTGTGATAAAGAAGTATTGTTTCCTGTATTCCTTCACGTCAAAACATAAAATCACGCATCTTTGGAAAGTGCTCTTCGATGCAACTTCCTATGTCAACTTGAGCTATGGAAGTGATAAGCCTCATCTGTAATTTCACCGGCACCCACAACCTTCAAGTACAAACCAAAACGCAGCGAACACAAAAAAATGTCTCCAAGTCCTTTAAAAAAAATGTTTTCATAACTTCTTTTTAATCAGGCCAAGTGGTAAATTTATATACAAAGTCTTAATAAAAAGTACCACGTGATTTACCAGATCACTCCGCACCATAAAAGTTTTATCGTTCGACCCCTGACTTATTATCTTGGGTTCCTTTCATACATGATTTCGGCCTTTGACACTATTATTTGGTAAATAATTACATCATTATCTCGCTATTACATTAATCAAAATTAACTTACTTAATAATAGAGACTAGGTATAAGAAAAGCTTCTGTCTTGTTGGGGCTTCGCTTGCGTAGTCTTCTTCTTCGTATGAGTTAGTGGTGTCAGTCCTCCTATCTCTGGTGTCAGTTTTTAAGCCACCAGAAGGCCTCCGACATGACTTAACGGCTGATAAAGCCGGGACCAACATTTTAACGTGCCTTCCGAAGCACGGAAGAGCTCAGATCTAAATCACACACACACCACACCAGCCTATATCAGTCCACTGCTGGACATAGGCCTCCCCTAATAAAGGGGGATATGCCCATAATCCCCACGCTGGGCATGCGGGTTGGGGATCGCAGGGCACAGCTTCTCGCACCACCGACGCTGCTGCCCGTCGGTGGCCAGGGGATTTAGCTGTGCCGATTAAGGCTGTGCTATGCCGCAATCAGCCGGCCGCCAGAGCCCCGTTTGTTGTTTAGCAGGGTGCACCACGAGCAGGTGAGGTTGGCTTGAGTTCCAAAGATGGAGGTTGGAACCCCGTAAACCCCAGATCTAAATGCCACTACACAACACAATCACCCATCCAAGTAGTGACCGGGCGGAGTTTGCTTCACCAAGACGATCTGCTAAGACCACCGAAGGAGCGCTTCGCCAGCAGCGCTTGCGTTGTAACTTATAGATTAAAATTGCGCACCACCGCATTTTACGCACACAAAAGATACCTACCAAATATACCTACATTAAAAATCTAGTTTACGGTACAAACTTTTCCCCGTGGCTTCGCTTGCGTTAATGCGGATTCTGTTCTTGTTGCCCTAGGAAATAGTACTTTTTTTCAAGATGAAAGAGGAGTACCGGAATCTTTACCCTTGTCAACGTGATGCAACGAGTCTGACAACTGAGCGTCAAAGAGGATGCCTCTTGATATTGCTGAGTTGTCGGCCTCCGAGCTGTGAAAGTTATTTCTTGTAACCATTAGACACGTAAGAATTTACTTTAAAATCCCCTGTCGTGTCGTCCTGTCTATCATGTCTTAGTTTAGAAATTTTTATCGTAACAATTAAATAAAGTCTAATTTCTTTATTCTCTTTTCAGGGAACTAGTGAAAGAGCTTCAAGACAGAGGAGTGGTGGTCTACCTTGTGTCTGGCGGCTTCAGGAGTCTCATCGAGCCTGTGGCAGAGCTGATAGGAGTTCCCAAATCAAATGTCTTCGCTAATAGGCTCAAATTCTTTTTTAATGGTAAGATTTTATTCTTTACTGGCAATCCTGCGTACGGGTGCAAGTTATAGATAAAAAACCTTCCTCTTAAATCACTATATCTATTAAAAAAAAATCTAAGCATACTACGGGACAGACAGACAGCCATAAGCTACTTTGTTTTATACTATGTAGTGATTTTTGAATATTTATATAATATTTTTTGACGGCAGTGGTCGAAAATCCGCTTGAATCCGACGTAGAAGGTTGCGTTTTTGATTCCCGCCGCGAGACAAATGTCTGCAAATATATAACTCTAGTATATTTCTATGTATATATAGTATGTATTTACAAAAAAGTATATAAGTAGTATATCAGTCCTGTGGTTCCAATAAAACAAGCTGTCCTTAGTTTGGGGCTAATTATGATGTTGTGTGTTAATATCCAGCATTATTTATTTTTATATAACCTTTCTCGTCCCACTGTTGGGCATAGTTCTATCCCATAGACTTCCAAACATCATTTCTATGTAAACATAGATACATATATGTAACACTAAGGTCACTGTCACGTGTACAACACTCAACATAAATATTATTGCCTTTACAATAACAAGTCCTTTTATTTCGAGGTGAATGTGCGTAATTTGAAACTAATCAGCGAATTATCAATCTTATTGTTATGATTTTAAAGACTATTTGCGGTACGTATATTATATACGTTATTTTGCGTAAGCAATATCGTAAACATACGATATCGTTGACCTAATTTCGTTGTGAAAAGCTGTTGGCACAGTTTAAAATCCATTGTTGTTATGATATATAAATACTCAACAACAACATCAGCTTGTATTTGATCACTGCTGGGTATAAGCCCACTAATGAGAGGAGGGAATAGGCTAGACGACTGAAAAATTCTAATTAGCCCGTTATTTACATATCCAAAAAATATTGGACACGTATTTTTTCTTTTGTCAGTTTAACAAAAAATAACAAAAATATAGTGCGTTAAAGTTCCGCGTGACTTCACGATATAGTACATTTTTTACCTAGGCGTGACGTCATCACGAGCCCCCCACTCCCGAACTTTCACGTTCTTTATCTCCGTTAATTTCTATTGATTCGATAAATACGTGTCTAGTATTTTTTTATCTAACTACGGACTAATTAGAATTATTATTTTTTGACCCAGTCATGCCTCCGCCGACGCCGCTGCCTGCCGGGGCTGCCATTAAATTTAGCGATACTGGTCTCTAACTGCGCTATGCCGCAATCAGCCGGCCGTCAGAGCCCCGTTTGTTAGTTAGCAGGGTGCTCCACGAGTCGGTGGGGTTAGCTTGGGTTCCGAAGATTGAAGTGGGAACGCCATACACCCTTTTTATGATCGTTTAAGAAAATATATTAATTTTGAATTTTGAAAAACTGCGGAGCCTAGACTCTTTACGATTCAGAGCTGTCAGACCACGTAAGACTAGAATCAAGTTAATTACTACTTCATCATCAGCATCATCATCATCCGCCTGACAATGCCATGCATGGACTCAATAGTGTGGCGAATGGCGCTTAAAATTGAAATTGTATGGAAAAAGTTTTTGACATTTTTGCAAATGCCAAATGTTATTTTCACGGCTGACTATAATTTATTTTCAAAAATCCATAAATGCAGTAGTTTTTTCTTCAAAATAAACCTATAGTTACCTAAGAACAAAACCTAACTACAAAAGAAAATATATATGCCCTCAATGAGGTAAAATTTTGCAACATTCTGTATATTGTAGCCCTAAACCTGTATATTGTATATGTCCCTTATGTATATTGTAAGAATAACCTGAAGGTTCCTTATTTTTTGGTAATTACATCTATATATATAAAAATGAAACCCGTTTTCCTTGGTCACGGCATCACGCGTGAATGGCTGGACTGATTTCACTAATTCTTTTTTTGTTGTATTTGTTATTATTAGGAGAAGGTTCTTACGAAAAAAAATATTAAGAAAATTGCTACGCTAAGGCGGTACGAAGTTCGCCGGGTCAGCTAGTTGATATATATTGTTACTATCGGGTAATTACAACGCGAGCAGTGCTGTCCGCAGAAGCTAGATCGCCTAAAAAAATGTATAAATTGCGTTTTAGTTAGGTACAATCACTATCAGCGACTATAATCTCATTGTCTTATCATATTGACGACCCCCCCCGGGTTTATGTTAGTAATAACAAGCCTGACGTAACATTTCACGGTCTGGGTTCACTGCGTGACAGATATCGGTTCACGTTTATTGTTTTATAAACCTTATTTATTTATTGATAAGGTGTATTATTGCACTTGGCGATACAGACCTCCTGCGGACAACTGATAGGTTGGTAGGTTAATGCTAAACACGTGCCTTTTATTAGTTACCACCATGCCTATTTTTTCCATTAAGCAGTATTGCTGTGTTTGGATGTGAAGGGTCTGGTGGAATTGGTGAAATTACAGGCTTAACATCTTCATACCTCAAGTTTATGGTCGCAGGGCTTTGCATCGTAGGGAACGTCCCAAAAATGCGTGACCTACCAAGCAGTACTTTGTTATTAGTAATGGTTACCACTTAACATCATTTGGGCCACGTACTTCCATCTTCAATCATAAAAAAATCGAGCATATATTAATTTTTTGTTGGCTTGCTGATAGAACAATTTAGGTTCTAAAATCCAAACTAGATGGTGCTTCTAAAAGTTAAGACAACTGAATTTTGAAATATGAAGCATGTAATAAGTTATTATACTAATAAATAAATAAATTAATGTATGTTCCTTCAGAAACATAATTAAAATACTAAACATTGAGAAACTTTTCTTTATTTGTATAATTAACTAGCTTCCGCCCCCGCCCCGGTTTAGTTCTCCTTGAAGTTATTTTCCTTTTTTCTGCATGAAAGGTATCCTATGTCCTTTTCTGTATCCCTAACATGCCATCGTGTATGTTATTTTTTTTAATGATTGGTGGAGAAGTTAAGGCCTGATTAATTGTAACAAATAAACAAACAAACAAACGAATATACACTCACTTTCGCATAATATAAAATAACATTCACATTTATAATAAAAGATACGTTTATTATTTTTAATAGAATAACAAAAAATAATTTCTTTGGTATAGTTCCGGGAAATAACATGTCAAGAAAAGCCCCGGCACATTTACTAACGAATAAAAATACCGCAAAGACAAAAAAAACAGTGACTCATGTAGTTTATCTCCACGTTATTTAAGCGTGTGCGCATGACGATCTCGAGAGTCGATGTTGCGTCGAAGCGGGTCACTAGTCACTTATGACTTGTTATTGTTAAGAATCAGGAGAGATGCCCTCATGTTTATGCATTTTTTTAAAACATTTTTATTAAGTTGAATATATTTACATGTTTGAAGGATAGAATCCGCAACGAGACTATCCGACTTAGAACTAAAGTTATCGGCTTAGCTCTGAGAATCAGCAAGTTGAAGTGTCAGTGGGCTGGCCATATCTGCCGAAGAACCGATAACCGTTGGGGTAAACGAGTTCTAGAGTGGAGACAGCGGCTTGGCAAATGTAATGTAGGACGCCCTCCGGCGAGGTGGAGTGGATGCGTCGAGCTCAGTACAGGGCGCAATGGCGCTAATTAGGGGAGGCCTTTGTCCAGCCGTGGACTGCTATAGGCTGATGATGATGATGATGACATGTACTAGCTTCCGCCCACGGTTTTGCTCACAGTGATTAAAAGTGGCCCGAGTTAATCTTTCACACTAAAACTAGGCTGTGCGTTTTATGTCAGTATTATTTAGTTCTAGTAGTAACGATTTCTGCTTGCAGTTGTGTTTTTATTAATTTGCGTTATGGCTATACAGCTGACTTACTTTGAAATTAGTAATTAAGATATCTTTAGAGCACGAACATAGGCATTCCCAGACCAGAACAATCTTGGAGTCTGTAAATCCGGAGTGAATCAATTCCTAGGCATGCATGCTCAATTTCCACACCACACACAGCGCCCACATCTTCACCTGTTTCGGTTTGATAGTGGTAAAACGATAAACTATTATGTAAAAAAAAATAGGCGACTTATTTCATAAATCAAAAGGATTCAAAAAGGAAATCAGAGGGTGAAACTTGTATTGTTAGTATAGGTCTATCACTTAGTCCTATTTATAGTTTCAATTTAATTAAACATGTCTTAAGGTCACACGAAACATATAAATAATGCATCGAATAAGTAGGTGAAACGGCTAATTGGGTTATTGTGTTGTTTTACTGTACTTTGCTCTTTACTTTGATTAAACATCTCATAACAGATTTGAGTGCATGTTGAGGCACAAGAGGCGTATCATCTTCATGCCTCAAGTTGCATCGTAGAGTACGTTCCAAAAAACGTGGTCTACAACGCAATGCTTTGTGTTAGATAATGGTTACCACTTAACATCAGGTGGGCCATGTGCTTGTTCCATCTGCAAGTACCATGAAAAAAAATCAAGAGCTTGCATTGTGTCGAATTTTGTCGGGTCGACAATGGGGTATCATGAATGCCCAATCCACACGCTGTGCATGCGGGTTGGGAATCGTAGGGCACAGCTTCTTGCCATTGCTGACTGTCGGCGGCTGGGAATTTAGCTGTGGCGGTGTTAGGCTGCGCTACGCCGTATTCGGCCTACCCAGGACTCTATTGATTCCATTCTGTCGTGGTATGAGCAGCATTAAAACGATTTACAATAACAACTTTTGACATTCAAATGTTGTTGTGGTTCTAGGATAGTGATTAGATAAAAGTTACCAGTTGTTTATGATGATAATCGATAGAAATGGAAAAATACATTTTAATATCAAGTTATGTGTCATCAATCGGATCAATGATTTAGATTGCTGTATCTCTTAGATAAAGTTGTTTCCAGGCATGCAATGACATTGAGGGATACCTACTGACACGTGTCTAATTAAATCTTGGATTAGTGGGTACCTATCTAATGATTGCACTCTTTCCTACCTTATTCTGTATATATTCTACCCAATCTTAAACATAAATAGGTAACATAGGTCAGTGGCGTAGTTGGCGAAAACCCGCCTGAGATGCAGAAAGTTGCGAGTTCAATTCCTGCCGCGAAACAAATGTTAGTATGATCGACCCGAGACACCTAGGTGTTTTCTATGTGTAATATGAAAACACGTATTTACAATAAGAAACCAAAAGAGTCGAGCAGATAAAAAATCTTAACACAATAACAATAATAATGCTTCAAGACGTGATCCATCATAGACCACACCTTCCCCTGTCTCGGGTGAGTCAAACGCTTGATTTTATGTAAAAAAAAAATACTACCTCACAGATTCATGTAACCTCAAACTAAGAAGAGCTTGTATTACTACATACACATAACTACATACACATAGCTGCCACCCGCGTCAAATGTTTTATTGGTTGCCCTCCGAAACGGTACTTTTTCTGGATGAAAGATATCCTTTACCGTATCCCTGACATCGTATATGCGAAATTTGATGATCGGTAGATTAGATTAGGTGTGAGCGTAACAAACGAACACAGAAACTCACTTTTGGATTTATATTAAAAAGCAGACTGCTTTATAACCAATTGTTCGCCGTTTGGACTGGTCGTTCTTTGTATTTACGATTACGTTACGTAATTACTTTACGAATTGATTTAAATTTAAAACCGGTTAAGTGCAAGTTGGACTGTCGCACTGAGGGTTCCATATAAACTTCCTTTACTCGTGCTCTAAGACATTGCTTCTTCCCAAACTTCGTGATTTTAGGTCAACTGACCTGAAGGGTATAGACCCTTTTTGATTACTTTGACTTAGAAGTTTGATTTTTACACATCTCCAAGGTATTGCAGACCTGAGTATTTGATATTAATTTCTACTTGATACGCGTTATTGAGAAAAAGGTTTACAGACGGACAACAAAGTGAAGCTATGATGGTTCCTTTTTTCTTGTTTTTTGTACTCAACCCTAACAATTAACAAAGTGTTCCCTAAGGTTCCTACTAAATAAAGAGGTTTTGTTTTTGTATTGTTTAGATAGATACATTTTTATTTGCAACAACAAACACACACATACATAATAATAAAAACAATTTACATAACTACATAATACAAGACTGAAAAAAAGAAAAATATTAATTCATCTATGTATGTGTGTGTAATTTTGCTCAATGAGCAAACACTGATTTGTTTTTTTGTTTCAGGCGAATACGCGGGTTTCGATGAGAACGAGCCTACATCGCGGTCAGGCGGCAAAGGCCTTGTCGTGAGAAGGTTGAAGGAAATACACGGCTACCAGCGGCTAGTTATAATTGGAGATGGTGCCACTGATGCGGAGGCCAGCCCGCCTGCTGATGGCTTTATCGGTTAGTGTACTTACTGGCCATTAGGGGCTTCAAACTCCGTTTTCGGAACCCAAGCCAATCTCACCTGCCCGTGGTGAACCCTGCTGACTAACAAACAGGGCTCTGGCGGTCAGCTGATTGCGTTGCACAGCTAACTTCCCTGACCACTGACGGGTAACAGCATTGGCGGTGGGAGAACCAGTGCCCTCCGATCTCCAACTCCCATGCCTAGTGTGGGGATTAGAGCTTATCCCCTTTCTTTTTAGGGGAGACCTATGTCCAGCAGGAGACTGATATAGGCTGGTGTTTGCTTGTTGTTGTTGGTCTTGTTGTTCTTACTGGAAAGGGCTCGAGACCGTTTAAGTGAAAATCTTAGGAGAAGACCTATGTTCAGCTATGGGTTGTTGTTGATGATGAATAATCTATATGTATCTTTGTCCCTCTGTATTTGGCTGCAAGTAGCGATTTAGTTCATACTTTGCGGTCGGATTCTACTAGGATTGGTCGTTTGCAGAGCCTAACTGTTGCCTTACTGTCAGAGGGAAAAAGATTGTAATTATTTAAAAATGGTAGCCTAGGGCGGTTCATTCTGATCTGTTGATTTAAAAAAAATTGATTGGGTAACATAGGTAACAAATATATTATTAGGGTAATGTGTTTTATGTAACATATAATAAAGTTCCTTTCCCCTTTTCCAGGTTTCGGAGGTAATGTAGTAAGGGAGGAAGTTAAAAAGAAGGCGACGTGGTACGTAACCGACTTCCAAGAGCTGATCCATTCGCTGACGATCCAAGCCAAATGAACCCATGTGATAGTAAATAGTGTGCCTTATTGCATTGGTATAAGATAGCATTTTGGTTGTGCAGAGTTCCTTTAGCTGTAGTACAACGTACAGTTGTATAACGTTGAAGTTCTGACTTTCGGGCAAAAAAGTATTCGTATTGTAATTTTTTTACCAATGAGAGCTTAGATTCAAAATGATGCTTTGTCATTGGCAAAAATGTTTCGTTACGCTTAGCATACGCTAGATTGAAATGTACAACTGTATAAAGTCGAACTTGATCCATAAATAGTATAGTTTGAATATATGGAATCATGTTTTAATCTGTAAGTGTACACAACTTTGGTAATAAGTCAGAGCATTTCTCTTGCTCCTAAAAACTTATTGAAAGCAAAAGAAGGAAATCTAAAAAAAAAATTAGACAATTTTGTCATAAAACTAAAATATTTTCCTAAACAGGAATATGGAGTAAGTTAAATATAGATCTAATTTATTTGATCCTAAACTATATTTTAAAAGCCGATTCCGTTTATAAATATAATTCAATAATGAGTTTTAAGTATACTTAACTTTACTCAAAATTAATCATGCAAATACTGCCATATTTTCAACGCAAAGTCTAAGACAATAAGGCGTATTATTGAATAGCATTTGTAATTTAGTTGTTAGGACAAATTTGACATTGTGATGGTACTTTGAGTACAAAATGCTAAATGTTTATTTGTATAAGTATTTTGGGACTTAGTCCCATTGTTTGTTGGGTTTGGATTTTTTGTAAATAGTTTTTAGACTAAGTAAAAGTAATTTTTAGATTAGTTAAAACAATTTTTTGTAGTTTTAGATAAGTGACATTATTTTTTTTGGATATTTTTCATTTATTCATTCAATCACTCATTCATTCTATTTTCTTAGTATATTTTTGAGGGATGTAAACGTTAACTTGAAATTCGAGGAAACACAATTAGTTGTCCTGGACGGGAATCGAACTCGTGGCACGACCTTAATCATACCCTATGACGTGGTCTAAGTCTTAATAAGAGTAAATACCAAAACTTTATTAGTATATAGTGAAATGGGAATTGACCTTTATACAGTTTGTTAAATATAGGGTCAATTCATACTAGCGCAGAGTCGAAGCGCATCGAAGGGTCAAATTATTCACAATCAAAGGAATTCGTACGAATTCACGCGTATTCGCGCGTTTCCACATTACCACGATTTTACATTTAGTAGTGACACGACGCGTTAGTTCGCCTAGTAGCCGCTTGTGAGCGCGCGAACGCGCGCACACCAGTCAGAGTTGATCGCGCTCAGACGCGCGAAATCTCTCGAATGCGCGTGAATTCGCGGTCTTTTTTATTTTATCTAATCTAATTTGTATTATCTTGTTGATAAAGGTGAATTTGCTATGTTAAGTTTCGGATTGACGCTTCGATGCGCTTCGACTCTGTGCTAGTATGACTTATTACTATGCATTTATATTGCATTGCATTATTATTATGCATTTTGGTCATAGGTTGATACGCGGGACATTGACATTGACATACACGTAGCAATGACGACGATCAATCATGAACGATGACGATAACTAATTTGGTTTGTCAAACCAATGAAAAGCCATTTTGGTTTTTGTCATGGTTCATCATTAGTCGACATCATTACTACGTGTATGTCAGAGTCAATGTCAATGTCCCGCGTATCAACTTATATCTAACAAACTGTAATTATTGTTATCTATATTATTACATTGTCCTGTATTGTCTATGAAATTAATCCTGGTTTTACTTATTAAGACTCGGTATATTTAGCTAAGCTAATAGAAAATTATTTATTTATGTGGTGCGTAAATTTTTATATTAAATCGTGTATTTGAATTTTATGTAATAGTTTCGTGTCAAAACGGCTGTGTACTTTTTATGAATAAGAAATAATTAATAAACGTTATTTTTAATGAGCTTACGTAATTATTTTATTTTAATGATTCATAATTTCAGTTTACCAAAACTAGTTAGTTATGGGATGAACGTTTATCGAAACGTACCTTTGCCTACGTTTAAGCTAAAAAAATTAAACAGTATATATTTGATTGAATTGAGCCGTGAAAGTTTAAAATCATACAAACCTCAATCAGGATTTGAACAGGAATGAACTTATTGGCATACCTTCCTACCAAACTATCTTTACCACCAAGTACCACAGGTACCAAAGAGGTAGGATAGGATTTTTTTTCTTGGACTATGATAATAGGCTAAGGCGACTATAAGGGTCAAACCTCCCTCTCGCTCGCACTATTCAATATTTTTGAAGATATAAAATCGCTGAATGTAGTTATGCAAAATAGCAAACCTTCACGGCCTAGAAAATAATACAAAGGTTCAGCAAGAATATCATGTTGAACCCAACACGTTTTCCTACCAAAAAAATTGCAACAAAATTGATCACATTGGTGAAAGTTTTTTAGTACGAAAACGTGATAGAATCAAAATGGTATTATTGCTGAACCTTTGTACTGTTATTTTCTAGGCCGTGAAGGTTTGCTATTTTGCATAACTACATTCAGTGATTTTATATCTTCAAAAATGTTGAATAGTGCGAGCGAGAGGGAGGTTTGACCCTTATAGTCGCCTTAAGCGGGGAATTCACTAGACGGACATACCCGCCGGACTTCGCTACTATAGGTCTGTGCAATGTTTGCTAGTGTAGGACCGTCGCAGTCAGTCTGGCAGACTTGCCCGTTGCTTTTCCACGCGATCTCTTTTGTCTGCGCGGGCACAAGTCCGTACGTGAATGCTCATCGCGGACCGTCTGTCTCAGACCTGAGAGAGACAGCAACCAGTACAGACTTCTTTTATGATTTATAGTATCGAACTGTGGAGTAGATATTAAAATAAAATGAGTTTTAATGTAAATACATTATTCTGGGAAGAATTGTAATTTTAGTATAATTGTATAGGTCTCCTGGTTCATCAATTTTTAATTCTTGGAGCAAATTAATACAGCTATACTGATTTCTTTTTTTAAACCATTGTTTGCACCAAATTATTTTCTTTCTCTGTTGATCTAAGAGTAATTGCGGCACCAGCAATTAAATTTTTTTTCGTCTGGTTAACATCGTAAGACTTGTAGCCGGTTGAGAGAGAGACAAGCTGATGAGTCTGTGTATTGTATTGTGGCGACAGACATGCCCGTCTAGTGAATTCTCCGCTTTATGTCCAGCAGTGGACTGCTTTAAGCTGATGAGGATTGTTGATTTTTGTTTCATCTTTTTTGAATCCTGAATAAAAAATTCGTTTAAATGCACCTTTGATATTGTATGATTGTGCATTGATAATAATGAATACCATCATAAACAATGTACAACAACTCCTGAAATTTTTAAAGCTTCAAATGGAGATATTCCATGTGTACAATTAATCGAAAAGATTTCATACGCACAGGTCTTGATCACGCATAATAATTTATGTTGACAAACAGACAGACATAATAGACATAAATTTGCTACTGAACACACATCACAACACAATATGAGTTAACAAAAGTAACAATAATAATAATAGTTTAAAAAAACTAAAAAAACACGCTTGCACGCATGCGTAGTTCACGCACTAGCTCTGTCTCTCTTACTCGCATGCAAAGGATGCGGAAAGAAATTAATTAATCCTGGCGAATCTATTTAGGATAATCGGATATTTTTATCGGATTATTGCATTGTCATCGACCTTTGACAGGTGTGCAAAGTTTGAATCAAATCTGATCGTTCAAAGTAGGGCAAAATCGAGCTCAAAGGAGTCGGTTACATACATACATACATACATACAGGTGAAACTAATAAAAGCGTGTTAAAAAGAGATTCAAACACGGTGAGATGTGTTCTATACAAAATGGCAGCAAAATGGCATCGATATCTACTGTTTTAGCATCAGGAGCCATCATGCATGGTAATTTAATCACAAATGATAATTTAGATAAAAAAATTCGCCTTCTTTCAAAATGCAACAGATCGACCATTTGACCCAATATATTTGAGACCATCAAGATATTGCTCCGGAAGGGCCGCGCTCCCATCAATCCCGGCAAACCGCCGTATTTTGAACTTTCAACTCTAAAAATACACCGTTGGTGACCCCGCGCGACTCTCGCGCAGTCTTGTCGCCTTCTGAAAGGTCAGACCACGCTAAACATGTGCCCTATTGTCTAACTAAATTGTATAAACAATTATTAATAATTAGTAAACCGTGCCCTAATTTTAAAGTTCAAAATCAGTGTGATCGGAAGTTAAAAGTGTGTTTCATAAACTAAATGATGTGAATTTGTTGACTGAAATGGAATCGGTCATGAACCTGAAATAGTGTGATCGTAACAAGTGTGGGTATGTTGTGACTGCAGTATTTAGGATTAGACTATGTGAAGTATAAAATAAGAAAATGTCTTCATAAATTTTGTTACGGAAAAATAATGTGAAACATAATGTAAAAAGTTGTGAATCGGCTGTAAAAAATGTGGGTTAAGTATTTCTGGCCAATTTGGTCAGGTCAGTCAGCTATTTAATTTTGACAAAAACCTATGAGTACCAAGGTAGATTATTTTAATCATTTAAGTATTTTTGCCCTTAGTTAAAGGAAGGGTGTGGGTGCTGGTGAAATTACACGTACAGGAGGCTTATCATCTTTAATGTCTCAAGTTGATGGACGCAGGGCGCTGCGTCGTCGTAGAGCACATCTACAATGCAATGCTATGTGATTGGTAATGGCTACCACTTATCATCAAATAGGTCATGGGCTTGTTCCACCTTCAAGTACCATAAAAAAAATAGAATACTAGCTGACCCACCCGCAACTTCGTGTTTTCATGTAAAATGTTTCCCGAACATGATTATTTTACACGTAACCCTAAATATGGACGGAATATAGAGTACCAACCTACATTACCTAAATTACCAGGTTAGGTCCGGGTAAGTACTCGGGCCCGTCCCCGTTCCCATTCCCACACCCGCTTCCACTGCCTTTTTCGAGCCCGTTTTAGCAAGCAACTCGTTCGCCAAGTCACAGCCAGTTGAAAAGTATAGGTAGGTATCATGAGTTTTTGTATCCCTAACTTAAGAAATGATTGGTTCCCTATACAAACTTTGGTCTCCTATCTGTCTTTCCCATCTAACTCTAATTCAGTAACACTTTAAATGCTGAAAACACACTTGTTCAAGGGCGAGAGCTGCTGCTCGATCAGTTTTGAGTGCTGAAAACACACCTGCTCTCTAAGGTGCGAGCTGCTGCTCGACGTCCTAGAGCAAGTGAGGCCGACGCGGTGAGCAGTCAACGCGTTATAATTGGTTCAGTGCTTTAGGCGTGAAAACGTAAAAGGCAGACAAACTGTCACTGTGAGGAGGCATATAGGTACGCACGTGTGCCAAACTAACGTAAATCTTATTTTTTATGTTCATTATTCACACTGTGAGCACTGTGCACTTCAGCAGGCATGTGTGCCAAACACAATATTTGGACTTGCCTCTGACTGTTATACCACCTATGATTGGTTACGTTCTTACGTAGATCTTAGGTGCTGATAACTGTGAGCAGGTATAGGGTATGTGTGCCAAACACAATGTTCGATTGGACTTGCTTCTGACTACCCCCGACTAACTTGGTATGATAAAGTATCTGTGCCTGAAAACAAAAAGCAAAAATACTTCCCTCAAGCAGAAACACTAATAATCGCATTGATAGCTCGAATAATTTTGTCCAATCTAATCTGAACTACGACGTCAACGAAACTAACAAAAGGGAGTTCAAGTTATTAAAATTTACTATTTTTGACATAATTCAAAAACTATACATTCTAAAATTTTAATAAAAACCATTTTTGGAATGTACATACAAAACAAAACATACATTTACCTCATTCAATATATTTACATAACTGATTTTTTTCCTGGCCGCTTTTGAGACTCCGTATCATGATGACCCCCTGTCTGATATAACTCAATACTTCCTAGCAAAAAATTCAAATACAAACCTATCGACCTACCAAATTGTATGCAGATTGTATCAACGGTTCGAGAGTTATGCTCGAACAAACATACATAAGTAGTTCGAACTTACAACCAACACTTTTTGGCGTGTTTCAAAACCTATACATTCTAGAAATAAAATAAAAACCATTTTTTGATGTACAAATAAAACCGTGACGTGAAACATGGACACTCACAGTACGGCTAGTCACCAGTTTAAAGTCGCTCAGCGAGCTATGGAACGAGCTATGCTCGCAGATTCTCTGAAGAATAAAATCCGTTACGAGTTATATCCGACATAGAACTAAAGTTGTTGACATAGCTCAGAGAATTAGTAAGCTGAAGTGGCAGTGGGCTGGCCATATCTGCCGAAGAACCGATAACCGTTGGGGTAAACGAGTTCTATAGTGGAGACCGCGACTCGGCAAACATAGTGTAAGACGCTCTGCGGCCAGGTGGAGTGACGATCTGCGAAAGGCTGCTGGTAGAAGCTGGATGCGTCGAGCTCAGGACAGGGCGCAATAACGTTCATTAGGGGAGCCCTATGTCCAGCAGTGGACTGCCATAGGCTGATGATTATGAAACAAAACCCATTCATTATGACACCCCACTCAATATACTTATATGAGTTTAATTTATTTTGGCCCCTTTTGGAATCCCATATCCCATATCTTAATGGCCCAGACCCCTGTCTGATTTTACATAAATACTTCCCAGGAAAAATTTCAAATACAACTTACCGACCTACTAAATTTTTTGCAGATTGTCTAACCGGTTCGAGAGTTATGCTCGAACAAACATAAATACAAACTTACAATTTTACCTCTTTATATAATAAAGAATAGAATATCGATAAAATATTGCATAGTACAAAAAACTATTGAGGATGCCATAAAGGGGTTAGCACGTTGACTGCGGGGTTCTTGATTACACTCCGCGCCATTTATCAACAGGGGCAGCACGCGTCACAGTGGTTTATCACTAGACACTAGCACATTGACTGTGGGGTTGTTGATTTCGTTCCATGCCATGGAAGAATAGGAACCATGCTGTTCCTATTCGTCCATGGAAGTCACGCCCTAGAGCAAGTGTGTTTTCAGCACTTATAAACAAATAACCTCTCAACCCAAACGCATATACCGTATCCGTCATCATAAATATAAATTAATTTTCTGAAGGACTTACAGTTGACTGTAGAGTTATTTAATGGTTGCTTTCAAAAGTTGCAAAACCAAGAATAACAGACTCTTTATATCCATTTAATCTTTATTATTAAGTTCTATCATAAAGTTTCTTGCGACATTATCTGGTAACTCGATTAAGCCGTACTTGGGCCGAACCCTCATAGGTGTCATGAAGCTTCTTCGTATACCAATAGTTGGTCTAATACTGTGGAATATTTCAAGTCTTCGTTGTATCTTGCCCACAGTTACAGTTGATTTTATGAACTCGTGTTTGTATTCCTTAGGCTCTGTAGTTAGTAATTTTTTATCCTTGCAACGTGATTGTTCAGGACATCTTGGTTTGGTTCCTAAACTAATCAACCGCGTTATATGATTTCGGGTTGTTGAAGGTAACGTAATGGGCAGCTGTATAATTTCAAATATTGGGGTTCGGGCTTCTCCTGATGTGGGAGGGTTATGTTTTTTTTCTATTGAATCCAAAAATTTGCTAAAGCAATGCTTTATGTCAGTACATGGATCATCTGCTTTCAATTTAAATACAGTCGTTTGCCTTTCGTAAAGTACTTTTTTTCTTTCAGTTGTAGTTTTAGTTGTAGTTTTAGTGGTAGTTTTAGTGGGAGTTTGAGTGGTCTTTGTTTCATCTGCAGACTTCTCAGTGGTACTATAAATAAGAAATGGTATTGGGTAAGGGACCATGAACAAATTGGCTGGCATTTGGACTTGCCCGGGCTGGATGGACTCTGGTTGGGGTGTCTTTTTATGGCAGCTTATGCATACTTTTTTACAGCAACGCTTAGGTTTATAATCACATTTCTTACATGAACACACACATCTTCCTGATTTACCATGATTGGCACCACGTCTCCGATAATTGGAAGTTTCATCGTATATGTCGTATTGTTTATGAAAGAGATCGTTCGTGTTAATATTATCTGGTAAGTATTCGCCTTCGGCTGAATCTTGACTTGAAGCTTCTTGGGAAAACTGGCATTTGCAACTTCGAAGCAGAAGAATAATCGTTTGGAATTTCCCAATCTGCGAAAATTTCAGTTTATATAGTTTATACAGCATAAAATAAAATGAAACAATTTAAGTATCCACTCCTACTTACCCATTTCATGGCGAATGTATTATTTGTATATTCAAGCCACTTTATTTCTGCACACTTCACACTGTACATTGTACATTTTCCCTAGGTACCTTCCATTGATTTAAGTCTACTTAAATGTTATACAATAAAATGTATTCAGGTACCACCTAAATGCATTGTTATTGAGAATCATGCATCTAAATTTGTGAAGTAATTAAATACTCTTTGTGAGTTCTGCAACCTGTACTTAAATGACCTACCCATTTACCCAATTAAAAGGTTATAATTCACTAAAATTAATTCTGATTCATTTCTTAATAGAACACACATACACTTGCAATATATACCTAATACTTTACACTTATCACACTGTAATAATATATATAATAAAATGATAGAACCGACTGTTTTTTAAAACAACATAACTTATATTAATTATTATCATCTATATCATATAATTCAAGTACTAATCCAAACTTAGGAAAACCTCTTCGGCTTTTGCCAGTAGTTGGTCTATTGTTGTGAATTGCATGTCTCATCCGTTCACGTTTGTATTTATTAATGTCTGCAATGGCCAAAAGGTTGCTAGTACTATGTGTTAAGCTAGATAGATCGTTGTTATAGTTTAAAATCTGATTTTTATATTCAAATTGTGTGAAATACATTGTTGATTTAGTTTGCTCCTCTGGTTGCGTTGTTATGACGTCGGGTAGTACATCCGTTTCTGTTTCGGTTGATTTAGTTTGTTCTTCTGGTTGTGTTGTTATGACTTCGGGTATTACATCCGTTTCTGTTTCGGTTGATTTAGTCTGTTCCTCTGGTTGTGTTGTAATGACTTCGGGTGGTACATCCGTTTCTATTTCGGTTGATTTCGTTTGTTCTTCTGGTTGTGTTGTTATCACTTCGGGAGGTAAATCCATTTCTGTTTCGGTTGATTTCGTTTTTTCCTCTGGTTGTGTGGTTATGACTTCGGGTAGTACATCCGTTTCTATTTCGGTTGATTTCGTCTGTTCCTCTGTTTGTGTTATCGGTTTTTCATCTTGTACATCCGTTTCTGTTTCTGTTCTTGTTGTTTTTGTATTCTTTGTTTCCCGAGAGCTTATTATTGTCGTCTGTGTTTCTCCAGAGTTGATCGTCGTTAGCGACTCTGTATTTGTCGACGGCAACTGTGTTGTTGGAATTAATGTTGACGTCTTCGTCATTCCATGCTTATCTGTTTGGGAATCTGGGGTCGACTTTTCAAAGGGATGGACAATAAATGGTATTGGATAAGGTATCATAAATATGTTCGATGGCGCTGACTGTTCTTCTTGGGGCTCTTCTTTACGACACTTATTACATATTCGCTTACAGCAACGCTTTGGCTTGTAATAACACACCTTACATGAACATTCACAACTTTCTTGATCATCAGATTTATAGCTCCTATAATTTAAAGGTAGATTATATATTTCCTTTTGTAGATCTGGAGAAAAATCTGTTTGTGCTGGTTGCTGATATAAAATATCTTGTAAAAACTGTGCTTTACATATTCGAAGAAGAATAAAAATTGTCTGAAAAAGAAGAAACTGCAAATCATAAGTTCGTTGTCATTGTTTAACCAAATAAAAAGGTACTCTTATAAATGTATATGCTTACCAATTTCATCACGATTTTATTTTTGCAAATACAGGTACCTACATTATTTTTAACTCTCAAACGGTTTTCTCCTTATCGGCAATAAACTACAACTCATACTATTTTACAATGTAACATTTTTATATTTTGTTTTACATAACCTTTATATTTTATAATATCTGTGATACAATAAAAATTAACTTCAATTATAATGATGTCTAAGTACAAACGATTGATATAAAAATTGGAAATATACAAATACATAAAAAATATGTATCTAAACTATAACCGTCTAGCTTGCAATTCTTTAATTTGTCTCAACTGAGACATCAGTTTCTCCGCCAGGGTATCCGGTATAGGGACAATCCCATACTTTGGTTCCCAAGTTGGTTTCGTTTTCCTTATCGATGTCAGCATATACTCCTTATCGCCTAATTTTTGAGGCTTCTTGTATAAGAAATCACTAATAATTTCTGCGCTATTTTTCTTACGATTTTTTACGTCTTTAGGTCGATCATCACGATTTTCTACAATTTCTTCTTTTTTCGCTGGTTCTTTGGTTGTCGTTGTAGTTTGTGTCGTCGTCGTTGTGGTTGAAGTGGTACTTGAGTTTTCAGCAAAGTTTGGTACCATTAGAGGGTAGGGGTACGGGATGAAGACATATCCTTGGCCTTGTTGTTGGCCTAAAGTTTCGCCACAACTAAAGCAGAAATCTTTACAGCAGGCTTTTGAGGGGCGATTTGGGTTATTGCACTGACTGCAGGTACATTTACACTCTTGACTATCGTCATAATCGGTGTTCCACGTTGGTAGTCTACCTCCGCTGCTGCCGTACTTCTGCTTTCCAGATCTTCGCGTGTGCTCATGCTCTATCGGTTCATCGTAGTCCATCTCTTGTGCATTTGATCCATGTTGAACCTGATAGTAATTTTGTGGCAAGTTTTGGTACAATTGGTTTGCGTAGTATTGCGTTGAGGTTGTCTTCATAAGGATGTTGATGGTAAGAAGAGATAATATCTGTGAAAGTAATTCATTGATAAGTAAAATAAATTATAATTGGTCGAGTATTGATACAGAGCTTTCAGAAAATTTAAGGCCTATTATTTTTAATTAGCAGTTAGTTTTGATTAAAAATGATTATTCTTTATAGTTATAGTGATTAAAGTAGCTTTACCAATTTAATGAGCATTTTTCCAACCACTCAAACGATGTAACTTCACAAATTTCTTTACAATTATGGAAAATTCGTTGGCTGGCCACAGGTGGTTTTTGCAGTTCTATTGTTCATAGTTACGTGATCAGTCCTTTTGTTTTAGCTTTGGTTATGAAGTTATGAAACTGTACGTTTTATAACAGACTTTAACTTCATCTACTTTTTCTTATTCCACGTAAATAAGGGATCGGCAAAGTGCATTATCTTTTTTACATGTGTTCAAAAAGTTACACGGTTACGAGACGCTTTTATCATAGGTACTTACTTATTAAACCACAGGAAGTTGCGATCTATAAAGAATGTTAAAGATGCTAGAATACATTCCTTAGGAAATATAAATAAATAATGCTGTACACAGAACATGATCTAGCCCCAGACTAAGCAGAGTTTGTAGGTACCTTGTAATACGGGAACCGAATGACAGAGTCCTAAGTACTTATTTTTTTTTTGTAAATACATACCTACATGTTATTTATAGAAAAAACTCAGACCGCGACAAATATACAAACATTTGTCCCATTACGGGAATTAAACCCGTAACCTTCTACGTCTCAGGCGGGCCTTAGTCCACAGCGCCACAGAAGTCGTCATATGATGTCGTGTATCAGCTCCGTGAATACCCCCTTATTCATAACCAAATGTAATTTTATAAAGCTCGATAAAGTAAGCTTGTCCCTGTAATTCATATGTAAATAAAAAGAGTTGATATGATATTTTAACGCCATTTTAGGTAGGTATCTGAGGTTTTTAAAACTGTTTTGAAGGAGGGTTCGTATTTTCCTGTGGTTTAGGTTGCACCCATCTGTGTCTATACAAGAGATCTCGACAACCATCTTGGGTTTAACTGATACGACCACTAATTCACGATACGACGTTATGGCTCGGCATAGACATGTAATTTTTGTGAAAAGTCTCACAGTGCGTTAATTCTCTATCGTCCTTGAAATACTTAGGAAATGCTCTACCGCGCTTGCCAAATTCCTCCGTAATTTCGCAAAATTGCCCGATTTGATCCAGTTTATTCAGAAGCGCGAATAACCCCATATTATTGGTATCTGTGACGTGCTTGGCATGCTTCCATGTCCCGTGTCAGTGTATTTCGGTAGCCGCCGGGTCGTGACCCCGCCACCTTCGCCCTACGCGCGTCATTGCTTACTAGAGAATGCAAGAATTACCAAAAATTTAGGCGTTGGTACAGTTTTTCAACTGAAACCAAAATACAGACTTTCGGTGATAAATTTAAATACTAGATTCTTGTTGGCGGGCCATATAAAGGAAAGTGGTCATAATTCACAGGTATCGAAAACATACCTAATAATTTAATCAAAAGATTTCTGGTTACAAAAAGCTATCTTAGTTCTAGAAAAGGCTGCATTTTCAGACGTATGAATATTAACAAGTCTTATTACAATAAAAATTAATAATCAGGAGTCAGATATAGACACAAGATGGATGTACCATTCCCAGTTACCAATAGCCTATAGTAGGGGAGCCCAAGCGGGGATTTCGGGATTTACTAAAGCGCGGCAGATTAATATACAGGGGGATACCTTGTACTCGGTTAAGTACCTCCACAAAACATGAGGCCCATATATAAGGCCGCCCGTGAAGGATACAGGATCAGATTAGTAAAAAAAAATTGACCATCAGAAATTCTCGAGCGCGTCAGATTAAGGTAGGGTGAGTTAATTACATCCTACAAAATGTATATTCCACTAATCTGACAATTTGAGAGTGACGTAAAAAAAGGGGAGGGCAACAAAGTTGTAAAAAAAAAACGTCATCTCGACATTCTCGAGCGTAGCTAAATTTTTTTTTATTTTGAAGGAAATAATTCAAGAATAATGAAAAATATATAATCTGACGATTTCCGCAAGCCGAAATAATAAAAATTCGTCGATAAAGTTAAATGCGTGCAGCAGCGTGATGCCTACATTTCCTTCTCCGCGTTTCTATTCCTCTCTCTCTTTCTCTATCTATTACTCTCTCACTCCGTCCCCACTCTGGTTTCTGTTGCCATGACGCCATCACAGCACAGCTGATCATAAAGACTCGTTCGTGGCATACTGTTTACAACGTGTTTCCAACGTTTTGGCTTTTTTTGCTATTATAACCCTTCATCTGCGTCGAAAAGAAAATGGAAAATGGGAAATCTGCGGGGCCCCGCCCCCCGTCGGCCATCGTGGGTGGTCCGGGCCCCCCTTGTAATATATAATTAATAATTACTTTATATTTTACTATAAAACTATTTATAGTATCATACCTCCATGAAATCTGCTTGAAATCAGAAGCTCAGCGAGCTCAAAATATCACATAAATTATATTTTGAGCTCAAAAATGTCATAAGTACAATTTCAAGCGCCCAGGAATGGAATTAGCGGGAAGTTGCAGGGATGGCCTTTAAAGTGAACCGTTTTTCTATTTTGTTTTTGTCAGATCAGGCGAATCCCTCTACATAATCGTCAGATTATGAGACAGTACGTTTAGAACATAAAGATGAACCATATATATCTTAATCTGACGCGCTTGAGTATTTCAAAATGGCGATTTTTTTTTGCACATTATGAAAATGGCCGCGAGTTTGCGTCCCATCGAAATCGTCAGATTAGTGAATGAGAGCTTTTTTTTGGTGTACTTAACACTCCCTTAGAAAATCTGACGCGCTCGATTAAATTTTTTTTTTTTTCATTTTCAACCCTTAAATACAACCACCCGCATCATGCAAACGATCAGATTAACATACGTACATTATTAAAAATACGTAGGGCATTGATGCTATCAATATCTGATGCGCTCGAGGATGTCCATGCAACAGTTTTTTTTTACATATTTAAAAATCTATAGCCGCTTCCCCCACCGATGTAAAGGTATATATCATATAACATTTTTTTCTTCTTATCATCTAAGCTTTGCATCCCAATAGGTCTCTACGACGCTCGAGTAAATCCCCATTTAGCCTCGTGGGCTCCCCTACTACTATATGTTGTGCTACTAGTTACGTCACAAAATCAATATTTTATTGAAATGAACAATGAACACATTGTATGCAACACTAGAGGTGAGGCGCTGGTGGAAAGCATCAACTAGTCATAACAAGTGTAGAATATCTTGGCTCGACGCGAGTCCTGGCTAAACCACTAAACTATTGTATTGTATTGTATTGTATTTATTTATTTCAGATAATAAAATCCATATCACACACACACAATTAAATTAAATTCCAATAAAATAATTATAAATTAGATAGGATTAATTAACTATCACTAGCTATCCACTACCAAACCATTGCTCATGGAAGTCAAGCGCCTGTAATTTCAATAGAAAATCTTGTAAAAGGAAATGGGTATTGACGTCCTGAGCTTACGATGCTCCGTAGCTAGGATAAGAAATAGGCGGTTCAGTAAGGAATTCTATGTTTGTAGATGCCCAGAGTCGCACATATAATAAAATAAGGAAATATTTATTTTCAGATATAAGTTTCACTATTTTCAGATTATGTTGGTATGACAGTAATATGATATTATAATTTGGAACCATGTGGGTATAAGGTGTTTTCTTTGACGCACAGCCTATACCAGTCCACTGCTGGACATAGGCCTCCACTAATGAGCACTAATGCGCCCTGTTCTCAGCTTGACATGTCTGCTGTTACATAGCGTGCTGACACTAAATTGTGTGCTAACAAAATTTAGTTGTGCGCTACATCTCATTAGCTTCTCTCTCCCGATGGTAAACATGTGCGTTAACGCAGAATTCATAGTAACTGTAAATTCGTCTGTGTTAGGGCGCCGGGTCATGACCTCGAGATCCAGAATTAGATCTGACGTCACACCCAGGTGCCTGCCAACTGCCGTCTTAATACCGAACTAAAAAAGTCAAAAGTTCAGTCATATAATTTTTCTGATCGAATCTCTTTGACAAAAGATTCCGACGAATTGAACTCCTCCTGTGTGGAAGTCTGTTAAAAATGGGATAGGATAAAAACATCAATATAAAATCTAGTTCTTATCATGGGAGAGCTCGCTTTGAACAAAAAGTTGGAATGGAGTGTTGATTTCACTAAGGTATAGGCCCCACTCGTCTGACCTGGCTCGGGCATGGCACGGGCGCTTTCCTATTCCATTCAAATTTAATACAAAATTCATGGAAATAAAGCACAATTTAGCTCGGACGACTTCGCGTCATAAGCACGTCCGATCAACGACATACCGTATGTCCTAAATTGTGCTTTATTTCCATGCATTTTGTATGAAATTTGAATGGAATAAGAAACCGCCAGTGCCTTGTCTGCGCCCGACGCTAGTCACATTCATCGGGCACGGACGTGGCGCGGACATGGCACAGGCGGTTTCCTATTCCATTCAAATTTTATACAAAATGCATGGAAATAAAGCACAATTTAGGCCACACGGTATGTCGTTGCTCGGACGTATGACGCGCCATTTCGGCGCCCGCGCCCGATCGCCGCCAGATGGGCGTCCGATGGCCGCCAGATCGTAGTATGTACTTGCTTGCGACATACGTCTGTTAGTGATGTAAAAATGCGTGACGAATGACGATATCGAATTTAATATTGAATTTTGTGAATTGATTGTAAAATATGCAACGCTTTATGATCATTGTCGTTCCAATTATTGTAACTGAAATGTTCAAGATAAATTGTGGCTGGAAATCGGAAAGAGATTAAACCGGTACTAAGATTTTTTTATGTAATACCCATGGTAATACTAGCTGATCCTTGTGCAAATTCGTTTGCGCGTATTTTCTTCATCTGTATCAGGGCCCGATTTGGTAACCCGATAAAGAGGTTTTCGGCAGAGTTTTTCCAAAAGCTTAGTTAACCCTCTCCGTATGGGTTTACACTATTATTTGATGGGATAAACCATTCAAAACCCTTTTGATTAGGTTACCTGATCATGAGGGTTATCAATAGTATTGGATTTTGGTATTATTCCAAAACCCATTCCTTAGGGTTACCCTTTTTATCATTGTAACACGGGTTATACGTGGGTTATAGGTGATAAAGGAGAAAAAACATTCGGTCAAAAGATGAAAATTAATTGCGGTAATTGTGTTCTAAGCATTAAGGGCGGAAATGCAGACTACTAATTGTTTTTATTACGCAATAATAATTATATTATAATAAAATTGGAATAAATTTTCAATGACAGCTGTCAAACTTAAATCGACCATATCTCGAGAACTACTCATCTTAGACTTGCCTTTACTAGCTCAAATGATAGCTATTGACAAGACCTTAATTTTCGATGACAGCTGTCAAATTTAAATCGACCATATCTCGAGAACTACTTATCTTAGACTTGCTTTTACTAGCTCAATTGATTGCTATTGACATGAACTTAATTTTCAATGACAGCTGTCAAACTTAAATCGACCATATCTCGAGAACTACTCATCTTAGACTTGCCTTTACTAGCTCAAATGATTGCTATTGACATGAACTTAATTTTCGATGACAGCTGTCAAACTTAAATCGACCATATCTCGAGAACTACTTATCTTAGACTTGCCTTTACTAGCTCAAATGATTGCTATTGACATGAACTTAATTTTCGATGACAGCTGTCAAACTTAAATCGACCATATCTCGAGAACTACTCATCTTAGACTTGCCTTTACTAGCTCAAATGATAGCTATTGACAAGACCTTAATTTTCGATGACAGCTGTCAAACTTAAATCGACCATATCTCGAGAACTACTTATCTTAGACTTGCCTTTACTAGCTCAAATGATTGCTATTGACATGAACTTAATTTTCGATGACAGCTGTCAAACTTAAATTGACCATATCTCGAGAACTACTCATCTTAGACTTGCCTTTACTAGCTCAAATGATTGCTATTGACATGAACTTAATTTTCGATGACAGCTGTCAAACTTAAATTGACCATATCTCGAGAACTGCTCATCTTAGACTTGCCTTTACTAGCTCAAATGATAGCTATTGACAAGACCTTAATTTTCGATGACAGCTGTCAAACTTAAACTGACCATATCTCGAGAACTACTCATCCTAGACTTGCTTTTACTAGCTCAAATGATTGCTATTGACATGAATTTAATTTTCGATGACAGCTGTCAAACTTAAATCGACCATATCTCGAGAACTACTCATCCTAGACTTGCCGTTACTAGCTCACATGATAGCTATTGTTAAGATCTTAATTTTCGATGACAGTTTTTAGTTTGACAGCTGTCATCGAAAATTAAGATTTTATTAGTAGCTATCATTTGAGCTAGTAATGGCAAGTCTAGGATGAGTACTTCTCGAGATATGGCAAATTCAAGTTTGACATATGTCATTAAAAATAAAGATCTTGTCGATAGCTATCTTTTGAGCAATTAACGGCTAGTCTAGGATGAGTAGTTCCAGAGATATAACCATTTACAGATGAATTTGTAGAATGAATTTCGAGTGGAGCTTTTAGTTGAGTTGAGTGTGATAGTGACAGTGACAATCCAAAATTATTATTCAAAATAGTTTTGAAGGTCATATTTTTTCTTTTTAACACGTTGACTGCGGGTCTCGGACATAACGCTTTACAAAATGCTCATTATGTGTACTGTTGGCTTTGCCTAATAAATACAATAAAAATAAAAAATAACGCTACGCAGAGTACTCTGCGATGATGCTCTATGAAAACTGACTGAAACACATTTTTTTCTTTTTAACATGTTGGCTGCGGGCCTCAATCATGACATAACTGATGACTTATGAAAACTGAAACACCATTTTTTTTCTTTTTAATATGTTGACTGCGGGTCTCGTATATGACAACGCATACTCTGTGATGATGACCAATGAAAACTGACTGAAACACAGCACTTTCCTTATGTTTTCAAAACTTTTCTTTAATGCAGTGACGCTCTTCCTTCAACCAAATAAAGCGATCCGAACTAATACCTCATGATTGATGACATAAATCAAGAGTCAAAATCTAAATTCCCCCACCCAGTGTCAGGCGTAATGATAAACATTGTGTAACATTCAAAAAAACCTATCAAGAGGTGACTATATTCATTCGTTTAACCTCATAAGAGGGTAACCCTATCGACTGAAAACCAAAAGGAACGGGTTACACTTTCGCTTGTGTTATGAAGGAGGAATATGGGGGAAGGGAAAGGAGAATACCCAAACGAAAGGGTAATCCCGTCAACTGTATAACCCAATGAAGGGGTTTCACTTTCGAAGCAACTAGCTCGAAATCGGGGTTGTACGGGCCCTGATCTGTATATTAATTAATTGTATCCACGAGAGCAAGAGCATCTTCGTCTTCTGAGGATGACATGCTGACACATCGATAACGGACAACAGACTGCACTACACTTGTGCCTCTGTCACGTCATTTCTGCGTCATGTCCGAGCCATGTCCGCGCCATGCCCGTGCCATGTCCTCGCCACGTCCGTGCCACGTCCGCGCCATGTCCGCGCCATGTCCTTGCCCGATATGTGTGACCTGGGCCTAAGATGAACTGCTAAGAACAACAGAGTTAGTCACGCCACGAGCACTTTCTTTATAGTTTAGTACTAAGTATCTATAATATAAAAATGAATAGCAAAATGTGTTGGTAAGCGCATAACTCAACAACGCCTGGACCTATTTGGCCAATTCTTTTTTTTAAATGTTCGTTGAAGTTCAAAGATGGTTTTTACGGCGAGAAAAATTCGAATAATTGCCGGAAAAACCCTAAAAACAGCCCTTTTCTTTTTCCCATACAAACGTTTTCTAACTAAAACGAGCTTTATTGCTATTGTATAAAGTTCATATTGAATTACAAGCAGTCACTGTTGCTTAAACAATGTAGGTATGTTCCTAACGTCAAAGAGTCAATTTTGCATTATATTACCTCTGTACAAAGTTCAAATTCAATCATATCTATCAAAACAGTGTGCATTGGAGCACAGATAACGGCTGCCAGGTATAATACAAGTATAAACGCAAACGCAGTTGCGGGTGGGTCAGCTAGTTTGTAATAAAATGATCTACCCGTAGAACAAAGTGACATAAAGAGCCTTAAAGAGGTCACCACTAACCGCCTGCGCACATTGGACGACAAGCGTCAGCGATTAGACGCTACGACAAGCTGCGGGGGACAATTTTCATACATTTTGTTCAAAGCTAACACAAACACAAAAAACAAACACAAACAAAAACACAAACACACGGTGACAATCGCGACAGCAAGATATGACAGACGCTCGCAACTAAGCGCGACACAAAGCGTGTTTGCGAGGTCTGTAAGGCGTAGGCCTCACCTGTATGACCTGGCGCGGACATGGCGCGGGCGCTTTCCTATTCCATTGAAGTTTAATACAAAATGCACGGAAATAAAGCACAATTTAGCTCGACGACTTCGCGTCATAAGCACGTCCGATCAACGACATACCGTGAGTCCTAAATTGTGCTTTATTTCCATGCATTTTGTATGAAATTTGAATGGAATAAGAAACCGCCAGTGCCTTGTCTGCGTCCGACGAGGTCACATTCATCGGGCACGGACATGGCGCAGACATGGCACAGGCGGTTTCCTATTCCATTCAAATTTCATACAAAATGCATGGAAATAAAGCACAATTTAGGACACACGGTATGTCGTTGATCGGACGTATGACGCGTCATTTCGGCGCCCGCGCCCGATCGCCGCCAGATGGGCGTCAGATGGCCGCCAGTTCGTAGTATGTACTTGCTTGCGACATATGTCCGTTAGTGATGTAAAAATGCATGACGAATGACGATATCGAATTTAATATTGAATTTTTTGAATTGATTGTAAAATATGCAACGCTTTATGATCATTGTCGTTCCAATTATTGTAACTGAAATGTTCAAGATAAATTGTGGCTGGAAATCGGAGAGAGATTAAACCGGTACTAAGATTTTTTTATGTAATACCCATGGTAATACTAGCTGATCCTTGTGCAAATTCGTTTGCGCGTATTTTCTTCAACTGTATCAGGGCCCGATTTGGTAACCCGATGAAGAGGTTTTCGGCAGGGTTTTTCCAAAAGTTTAGTTAACCCTCTCCGTATGGTTTACACTATTATTTGATAGGTTAAACAATTCAAAACCCTTTTGATTAGGTTATCTGATTATGAGGGTTATCAATAGTATTATTCCAAAACCCATTCCTTAGGGTTACCCTTTTTATCATTGTAACACGGGTTATAAGTGGGTTATAGGAGATAATGGAGAAAAGAATTTCGGTCAAAAGATTAAAAATAATTGCGGTAATTGTGTTCTAAGCATTAAGGGTGGAAATGCAGACTACTAATTGTTTATTTTACGCAATAATAATTATATTATAATAAAATTGGAATAAATTTTCAATGACAGCTGTCAAACTTAAATCGACCATATCTCGAGAACTACTTATCTTAGACTTGCTTTTACTAGCTCAAATGATAGCTATTGACAAGACCTTAATTTTCGATGACAGCTGTCAAACTTAAATCGACTATATCTCGAGAACTACTTATCATAGACTTGCCTTTACTAGCTCAAATGATTGCTATTGACATGAACTTAATTTTCGATGACAGCTGTCAAACTTAAATCGACCATATCTCGAGAACTACTTATCTTAGACTTGCTTTTACTAGCTCAAATGATAGCTATTGACAAGACCTTAATTTTCGATGACAGCTGTCAAACTTAAATCGACCATATCTCGAGAACTACTCATCTTAGACTTGCCTTTACTAGCTCAAATGATAGCTATTGACAAGACCTTAATTTTCGATGACAGCTGTCAAACTTAAATCGACCATATCTCGATAACTACTCATCTTAGACTTGCCTTTAGTAGCTCAAATGATAGCTATTGACAAGACCTTAATTTTCGATGACAGCTGTCAAACTTAAATCGACCATATCTCGAGAACTACTCATCCTAGACTTGCTTTTACTAGCTCAAATGATAGCTATTGACAAGACCTTAATTTTCAATGACAGCTGTCAAACTTAAATCAACCATATCTCGAGAACTACTCATCCTAGACTTGCTTTTACTAGCTCAAATGATTGCTATTGACATGAACTTAATTTTCGATGACAGCTGTCAAACTTAAATCGACCATATCTCGAGAACTACTTATCTTAGACTTGCTTTTACTAGCTCAAATGATAGCTATTGACAAGACCTTAATTTTCGATGACAGCTGTCAAACTTAAATCAACCATATCTCGATAACTACTCATCTTAGACTTGCCTTTAGTAGCTCAAATGATAGCTATTGACAAGACCTTAAGTTTCAATGACAGCTGTCAAACTTAAATCGACCATATCTCGATAACTACTCATCTTAGACTTGCCTTTTGTAGCTCAAATGATAGCTATTGACAAGACCTTAATTTTCGATGACAGCTGTCAAACTTAAATCGACCATATCTCGAGAACTACTCATCCTTTACTTGCGTTCCGTTATCCGTTACTAGCTTACATGACAGTTTTTAGTTTCTTATTTTAAGATCTTTAATGCAGTGACGCTCTTCCTTCAACCAAATAAAGCGATCCGAACTTATACCTAATGATTGACGACATAAATCAAGAGTCAAAATCTAAATTCCCCCACCCAGTGTCAGGCGTAATGATAACCATTGTGTAACATTCAAAAAAAACCTATCAAGAGGTAACTCCATTCATTCGTTTAACCTCATAACAGGTTACCCTGTTATGAGGTTGACTCACTGAAACTCAAACTGACTGAAAACCAAAAGGAACGGGTTACACTTTCGCTTGTGTTAGGAGGAGAATACCCAAACGAACTGTATAACCCAATGAAGGGGTTTCACTTTCGAAGCAACTAACTCGAAATCGGGGTTGTACGGGCCCTAATCTGATATTAATTTATTGTATGCACGAGAGCAAGAGCATCTTCGTCTTCTGAGGATGACATGCTGACACATCGATATCGGACAACAGACTGCACTACACATGTGCCTCTGTCACGTCATTTCTGCGTCATGTCCGAGCCATGTCCGCGCCATGCCCGTGCCATGTCCTCGCCACGTCCGTGCCACGTCCGCGCCATGTCCGCGCCATGTCCGCGCCCGATATGTGTGACCTACGCCTTAACCCATATTATTGGTCACCACTCATCACTCACGGTACTCTGAATCACGGTCAAATTGTTCACAAGCCAAGCAAATAATGCATTACGGGCACCTTACCTAACACAAATTGATAAACCTATGTACGTATATATACCTACTGATATATACTTGTAGAACATGCAGACATCGAATAAACATGGGAATCGAATCCCTATAAAGAGTATAAATATACAGAGTAGACTATAAAGTTACAAGCCAGGCCTGGGTTAAGCTAAGAAACTCGACAGCAAGACACTCACCATCGACACTCAGCCAAATACAACAACATCAGCTTATATCAGTTCACTACTGAACATAGGCCTCCACTAATAAGAGGGGATATGCTCATAATCTACTCGTTGGGCATGCGGGTTGGGGATCGTTTCTTGCAGTGCCAACGCTGCTGCCTGTCGGCGACCACGGGATTTGACTGTGCTGGGCGTTATGCTGCGTTATACCGCTATGAGCCAGCCGCCAGAGCCTCGTTTATTATTAGTAGGCTGTATCACGGGCAGGTGAGGTTGGCTTGAGTTCCAAAGATGGAGGTTGGAACCCCTTAGGCCCAGGTCACACATATCGGGCAAGGACATGGCGCAGACATGGCGCGGACGTGGCACGGACGTGGCGAGGACATGGCACGGGCATGGCGCGGACATGGCTCGGACATGACGCAGAAATGACGTGACAGAGGCACAAGTGTAGTGCAGTCTGTTGTCCGTTATCGATGTGTCAGCATGTCATGCTCAGAACACGAAGATGCTCTTGCTCTCGTGGATACAATTAATTAATATACAGATCAGGGCCCGTACAACCCCGATTTCGAGTTAGTTGCTTCGAAAGTGAAACCCCTTCATTGGGTTATACAGTTGACGGGATTACCCTTTCGTTTGGGTATTCTCCTTTCCCTTCTCCTTTATTCCTCCTTCATAACACAAGCGAAAGTGTAACCCGTTCCTTTTGGTTTTCAGTCGATAGGGTTACCCTCTTATGAGGTTAAACGAATGAATATAGTTACCTCTTGATAGGTTTTTTTGAATGTTACACAATGTTTATCATTACGCCTGACACTGGGTGGGGGAATTTAGATTTTGACTCTTGATTTATGTCATCAATCATTAGGTATTAGTTCGGATCGCTTTATTTGGTTGAAGGAAGAGCGTCACTGCATTAAAGAAAAGTTTTAAAAACATAAGGAAAGTGCTGTGTTTCAGTCAGTTTTCATTGGTCATCATCACAGAGTATGCGTTGTCATATACGAGACCCGCAGTCAACATAATAAAAAGAAAAAAAAATGGTGTTTCAGTTTTCATAAGTCATCAGTTATGTCATGACTGAGGCCCGCAGCCAACATGTTAAAAAGAAAAAAATGTGTTTCAGTCAGTTTTCATAGGGCATCATCGCAGAGTACTCTGCGTAGCGTTATTTTTTATTTTTATTGTATTTATTAGGCAAAGCCAACAGTACACATAATGAGCTTTTGTAAAGCGTTATGTCCGAGACCCGCAGTCAACGTGTTAAAAAGAAAAAATATGACCTTCAAAACTATTTTGAATAATAATTTTGGATTGTCACTGTCACTATCACACTCAACTCAACTCAAAGCTCCACTCGAAACTCATTCTACAAATTCATCTGTAAATGGTTATATCTCTGGAACTACTCATCCTAGACTAGCCGTTAATTGCTCAAAAGATAGCTATCGACAAGATCTTTATTTTTAATGACATATGTCAAACTTGAATTTGCCATATATCTCGAGAAGTACTCATCCTAGACTTGCCATTACTAGCTCAAATGATAGCTACTAATAAAATCTTAATTTTCGATGACAGCTGTCAAACTAAAAACTGTCATCGAAAATTAATATCTTAACAATAGCTATCATGTGAGCTAGTAACGGCAAGTCTAGGATGAGTAGTTCTCGAGATATGGTCGATTTAAGTTTGACAGCTGTCATCGAAAATTAAATTCATGTCAATAGCAATCATTTGAGCTAGTAAAAGCAAGTCTAGGATGAGTAGTTCTCGAGATATGGTCAATTTAAGTTTGACAGCTGTCATCGAAAATTAAGGTCTTGTCAATAGCTATCATTTGAGCTAGTAAAGGCAAGTCTAAGATGAGTAGTTCTCGAGATATGGTCGATTTAAGTTTGACAGCTGTCATCGAAAATTTAATTCATGTCAATAGCAATCATTTGAGCTAGTAAAAGCAAGTCTAGGATGAGTAGTTCTCGAGATATGGTCAATTTAAGTTTGACAGCTGTCATCGAAAATTAAGGTCTTGTCAATAGCTATCATTTGAGCTAGTAAAGGCAAGTCTAAGATGAGTAGTTCTCGAGATATGGTCAATTTAAGTTTGACAGCTGTCATCGAAAATTAAGTTCATGTCAATAGCAATCATTTGAGCTAGTAAAGGCAAGTCTAAGATAAGTAGTTCTCGAGATATGGTCGATTTAAATTTGACAGCTGTTATCGAAAATTAAGGTCTTGTCAATAGCTATCATTTCAGCTAGTAAAGGCAAGTCTAAGATGAGTAGTTCTCGAGATATGGTCAATTTAAGTTTGACAGCTGTCATCGAAAATTAACTTCATGTCAATAGCAATCATTTGAGCTAGTAAAGGCAAGTCTAAGATAAGTAGTTCTCGAGATATGGTCAATTTAAATTTGACAGCTGTCATCGAAAATTAAGTTCATGTCAATAGCAATCATTTGAGCTAGTAAAGGCAAGTCTAAGATAAGTAGTTCTCGAGATATGGTCGATTTAAGTTTGACAGCTGTCATTGAAAATTTATTCCAATTTTATTATAATATAATTATTATTGCGTAATATAAACAATTAGTAGTCTGCATTTCCGCCCTTAATGCTTAGAACACAATTACCGCAATTAATTTTCATCTTTTGACCGAATTTTTTTTTCTCTTTTATCTCCTATAACCCACGTATAACCCGTGTTACAATGATAAAAAGGGTAACCCTAAGGAATGGGTTTTGGAATAATACCAAAATCCAATACTATTGATAACCCTCATGATCAGGTAACCTAATCAAAAGGGTTTTGAATGGTTTATCCCATCAAATAATAGTGTAACCCATACGGAGAGGGTTAACTAAGCTTTTGGAAAAACTCTGCCGAAAACCTCTTCATCGGGTTACCAAATCGGGCCCTGATACAGATGAAGAAAATACGCGCAAACGAATTTGCACAAGGATCAGCTAGTATTACCATGGGTATTACATAAAAAAATCTTGATACCGGTTTAGTTTAATCTCTTTCCGATTTCCAGCCACAATTTATCTTGAACATTTCAGTTACAATAATCGGAACGACAATGATCATAAAGCGTTGCATTTACAATCAATTCACAAATTTCAATATTAAATTCGATATCGTCATTCGTCACGCATTTTTACATCACTAACAGACGTATGTCGCAAGCAAGTACATACTACGAACTGGCGGCCATCTGACGCCCATCAGACGCCCATCTGGCGGCGATCGGGCGCGGGCGCCGAAATGGCGCGTCATACGTCCGAGCAACAACATACTGTGTGCCCTAAATTGTGCTTTATTTCCATGCATTTTGTATGAAATTTGAATGGAATAGGAAACCGCCTGTGCCATGTCTGCGCCATGTCCGTGCCCGATGAATGTGACCTAGCGTCGGGCGCTGACCAGGCACTGGCGGTTTCTTATTCCATTCAAATTTCATACAAAATGCATGGAAATAAAGCACAATTTAGGACACACGGTATGTCGTTGATCGGACGTGCTTATGACGCGAAGTCGTCCGAGCTAAATTGTGCTTTATTTCCATGAATTTTGTATTAAATTTGAATGGAATAGGAAAGCGCCCGCGCCATGCCCGCGCCAGGTCAGACAAGTGGGGCCTATACCTTACATATAACTTATATTACAAAACATTCGACACCCTGAAATTACATAAGTGCTAACTTACAAGGGAAAGTGCGTTTTGAACAAAAATCTGTTCCAAATGTCCACAAAGGTGTTTGCCTTTTTGGGCGTTTTTATTGAATAAAATCAGGCATAGATTTTTATTCAAAGCGTGCACTCCCCTAAAAAAACTCCTTGTTCGATTCACCCATACAAAAAGAAAGGAAGTAACGAGTATTTTCTGAGCAAGCGGCAAAGAGAATATACTTCCTTAGTTTGACAGGCGCTTAAGAGCTATAGTTTCTTTGCACATCTTGCGAACACAGGCGCATTCATAAGATAAGAGAAGTAACTGATTGGGCTTAGAGCGTGAATATATGGACGTTAGCTGCTCCCATCTGTCGGGACGATAGACGACACCAAGATAGTTAACGAATTTGCTCCCAAATGTAAGTTTAAAAATGCACATTGCACTCTGCGTTTACATTACCGATTTAATGTCACGAAACATGACAGCATTTTATATGACTCCAATCTCCATCTTCAGAACCCAAGCCAACCCCACCTGCCCGTGGTGCATGATGCTAACTAACAAACGAGGCTCTCGCAACCGGCTGATTGCAGCATACCGCAACCTAAAACCGTCACAGCCCCACACTTAACGGGCAGCAGTTGGCGGTGCGAGAAGCTGTGCCCTCCGATCCCCAACCTGCATGCCTAGTATGGGAATTATGGGCATATGCTGAACGTTATCACACAGCATCATGCAGCCCCAAACTAAGCAGATCTTGTAATATGGGAACCACATGATTGATATACTACATATTTATAGTTTTTAAGCTATTGCATAGCTTCTATCGAGGGCCTTGAGCGCGGGGACCGAGTCCAGAAATTCCGTAACGAAAAAAAACCTCACGCTCCCCACTCCGACGGGCACGGAGGTGTGGCTTGAAGGCCGTGCATTGTCTAACGTATTTCTTTTCGGCAGTCTTCGACACGGTCTTTGTGTGCGTGCAACTAGACGTATTTTTATTTAATAAAAGAAAAAAAATTGTTTTCTTATCGGTCACCACGCTCAAAAAGTGTAACTTGAATTAATATCAAAGAAAAAGTAATACTGCATAAATAAAATAAATAAATAATTATAATTGCATAAGTTGATACAAAATGCTATGCAATAGCTTTACCGCGGCAGTCCCCGAGTGCCACACGTCTTTTTTTTTGTAAATACATACTTATCATACATAGAAAACACCCAGACCCGGGACAAATATCGGGCCGGCGGGAATCGAACCCGCAACCTTCTGCGTCTCCGGTGGACCTTCGCCCACTGCGCCACAGATACTGTCAATCTCCCCCTTCTTATTAGGGCAGGTCTATGAATGTCCAGCTGTGGACTGATATAGGTTGGTATTGACGTTGTTGTTGCTCCCGTTGTCGGTCTATCGAGACGATAGCGTCGTCCATTTTATTTGTGAACTCCTCCTTGTGTTTCACCTCTTACTAATTCAAAGCACCACGACGGCTGCAGTTCTTTGCCGGATCCGCTACGGCCTTTTCTTTCGCGAGTAAGGTAGGGGTGAACTCTGCTAGTCGGAGTTTTAAGGCCACCCGAAGGCCTCCGACATGATTGCAGCCACGCCCAACATTTTACCGTGCCCTCTAGAGAACAGATGAGTTAAACACACCCATCCATATAATGACCGGGCGGAGTGTTACTTACCTAAAATGATCTTCTAAGAATACCAAAGTAAGCCACGCCACGGCCATGTAGGTACTAAACACGATAAAATATGAAGTATGTACCGATGTCGCGACCGGTCATGCAGTCGTGCCGCTGATAACGATACTGATAACTTGGACAAAGGAAAACTCATATCAGTTTCAAGGGAAATCTACCTGCCTGATAATAGAAGTGCTTGCAATACAAGGGTCATTTTACTGCGGCAGTGTAGAGGTCAAATCAGGGTTTTGTCTTGAATTTAGAAAACAGAAGGAAACCTATGAATTTTTTTGTATATTTGAGAGCTTTTCGCGAGGAAAAAGCATCTGGTCATTACAATATGCTTTTCCTCGCAAGTACCGATGAAAATTTATGGACTTTCAGAGAGAATCTTTGATCTAATCAGACAATTTCAATGATTGCTGACTTAACTGACTTTTGTGTAAAATGCACTTCTCTCTCTTCCTGCCTATCCTAATTATCCCACAAGATGGGGTCAGCCTTCCTACAATTTTTTTCCACTTCGCTCTATCTTCGCATTGTGTGCATCAGAAATGTTGCATGCCATCATATCTTTGCAACACCTCTGTCAAAGTGGTCTTAGGGTCTCCCTTTAGATCTTCTTCTACCGGGGACGATAAAAAAATGGATCAATGCCACCTCTACCAAAATTCTTTTAAATCATGAATCTAAAATTATTTTACGAAGGTGAGAATGAGTGTGCGATTCTAGGTAGGTTTACCTTTAATGATCTCTATAATAATATCTAAGTGGGTGGTAAATTTCAGCTCAATACTTTCAGTAGTTTTGGTGTGCAGAAATAATAAACAATTAAACAAACTTTCGGATTTATATTATTAATGGAAAGATCCAGGAATTTCATTGGTAGTATTCAAAGCTTGTAGCGTCGAGCTGAGAACAGGGCGCAATGGCGCTCATTAGGGGAGGTCCAGCAGTGGACTGATGATGATGATGATGATTCACAGGTATGCACGCTTCTTTTAATGTCACATTTTCAGTCCGCGTAAGGTTAAGAGCCAGTTATCGTACGTTATCAGTAAGTACCTACGCCCCATTTGCTCGTTTGACCTGACACCTCAGTTATCAGTTGTACGTGGCGATAAACGCCGTCATTCTACCTGTTTATTTTACCTTTTCAACTTTTTACATTTTTTGTGAACCGTGTTACTTGGAGGGAAACTGAGGATTTATAGTAATTGGAATCAGTTCAGTAATTTGGATTGTGGTTTTGGCTCAGGTTTGTTCATTCTACACAAGTGCTTTTCCAGTATCATAAGGTATATTTTCGTTTGCTTGGCTTAGAAGATCTTACGGACGTGTTCTCATGGCCACGGATTTAGACTCACAAACTAATAGTCCCTTTTTTTTGATAACGATATTTTTCAGCGTGTAAATGAAAACTTAGTCAGTGCTACCCATCGAATCAATATAATATACTTACTCAACGTATATATTATGTACTATTGTAAGTGATGGTGCTATTATATATATTACCTATATATATATATATATATATATATATATATATAGGTATATATATATATATATATATATACCTATCTTTTGTTATAACTTCATCAATTTGATAAAATACTCTTTACTCACTTTCTTTTGTAGAGTTTTAACCTTATGGATGGTTACTCTACGAAATTCTGATCGAACCTCTTTGGTTTTAACAGACAGTGACATATTACGTGTAAAGGTAAATAGAAAGCATTAAAGTAGATAATATAGTACACTATAAAATTATAGGTACATGATGTACAATAATATTGGGAAAATTAAAATGGTAGATCCACTAAATATCCACTCACTCTTGCTAGAAATATTATGTTCTGTGTCCACTTCACTTACTCTCTACAGCGGTATCATTTGCGATCATCACAACATTATCTTGTGAACGGAGTCCATAGCGTAGGTAGGTACCAAGCTCGCGTTGGAAGTGAAAATTATATTTATTATTTATGTAATGATGGCATTCCAATTCGCAAAATAATATGTAGAGGGATGCCGAATAAGAAATTGATGGATGAAAGAGGATGTGAGTGTAACAACTAATGAAACGGTGATAGGAGGGAATGGATAAAGAAAACATGTTGTGCCGACTCCACCTAGAATGAGATACCTAAGGACAGGTGAATATTTGGAATAGTAACGTAGATTTTAGATGAGTACAACAGCTAATTCTACCCGTAGATTGTGAAAACAAATCTATATGTTGTAATCAGCCACCACTCAACACGTAAATCCCGACTCACTCGATTATTATCAGATAACTTCGTGCTCTTACTGTTGGTATTGCTCTAATAATTGCAAATGAAACAATAATCGTAAAATTTTAGCGAATTATTATTATTGATATTAAAACTATACTAACGTTGACGATATCGAAGTGACAAAAGTCAATTTTCCTACAAAGAATAATCTTTGGATAGGTACTAAAAGTTCTATTTTGTAGTCAGTGGTTTAAGGTTGCATTTCCATCTTCGGGACTCAAGCCAACCTCATCAGCTCGTGGTGCACCCTCCTATCAGATATTCGGAACTCTGGCGGTTGGCTGATAGCGCAGCCTAACAGCACAAAAAAATTCCCTACCGCCGACGAGGAGCCGTGTCTGTTGTGCGAGAAGCTGGGCTATAAGATCCCCAACCTTCACGCATAGCGTGGGGTGGGGGGGTCCTTGAGAGGTCTATGTGCAGCAAGTTGATATCGTTCGTGGCGTGGCTCCCTTCGGTGTTTTTAGCAGATCAACTTTGTTAAGAAACACTCTGCCTGATCATTACTTGGATTTGTGACCGTATAGTGGTATTTAGATCTGAGCGCTTCCATATTTCAGAAGGCACGTTCCTGGGTTTTTTCACTCGTCAAGTCATGTTGGAGGCCTTCGGGCTAAAAAAATATAGAAAATGATTGATAATTTTCCAAGTAACTTACGAGTAGGCACACTCTTATTTGATTTTTTTGATTAAAGTCAAGCATCATTCGAGTAATAATGATGAGTCATACTCATCACTTATCGTCTAGAATGAATTTATTCAAGGATTATGATTCTTATGCAGTCGTTTTACAACAAACTGGTACCTACTACTTTGACTATATGACGTAGGTACATAAGATATTAAAGGGAGTTTTAAGCATCTGATAGGTCAATCATAAAGTTATTCATGTTATTATCGGGCTATGCAGATATTAAGTGCAAGAGAGAAATATATCGTTCTAGGTCGTAGTAAACTAAGTACTAAGTGTCATACTTCATTCCTTCTTCGTATGAGCTAGTGCTCTTGTGTGAGAGTTTAAAGGCCGCCTGAAGGCCTCCGACATGGCCTAACGACTTATAAAGCCGTGACCATCACTTCACCGTCATACTTATCAACGCAACCCTAGGTTATTCATTTAATAGCCTTAAAGTTAGCTCTGTCACTGTCTGTTCTTACCTAACTGTAAGAGATGACAATAATCTAAGCATAATTTATCTTTTGACAGATACCTCTTTATAAAAAAGCCCACCAATATTTGTTTGTCAATAAACTTCTATGGATACTACCAACGAATCGTAGATGCACTGTTAAATCATAAGTAAAAATCCTAAAATTAAATAACAACAAATCATCCCGTTAATCTATTCAGGAAGGTTTTTGAACTGAAACACACAACATTCCATAACACATCCAACATGGAGCCAAATGGTCAAAACCACAAAGTATACTACAAAAGTGAAGTTAACGAAATGGACAATAGTGAAGTAAATGCAGAAGCAAGTGAAGTGAACACTGTAGAAGCTTGTGAAGTGAACATTGCAGAAGCAAGTGATGTGAGTGCAGAAGAAAGTGAAGTGATAACAGAAACAAGTGTAGTATCTATGAAAGTGGAGTTCGACGAGAGTGATGATGCAGTGAGGAGTAGCCAGCGGGAGAACCGGCTGACTTCCATCATTGACCAGCTGCGGTGTCAAAGCCAGATGAAAGGTAAGAAAATAATTCCACTACACCACACCACACCAGCCTATATCAGTCCACTGCTGGACATAGGCCTCCCCACGATGGGCATGCAGGTTGGGAATCGCAGGGCACAGCTTCTCGCACCACTGATGTTGCTGTCCGTCGGTGGCCAGGGGATTTAGCTGTGTCGATGTAGGCTGTGCTATGCCGCAATCCCCTGTACACTCCATGGAACCCTGTACACCCCGCTAAGCCCCCTTAGAAAGTAATTGTTTTTGATAATATATTTCCTATTTTTGTAAGAAGATCTGTAAAGAAAATAGGCGAAGTCAAGAAAGACTTTATATCTTGCAATTCAATGCAACGGGCTTAAAAAGGATAAAATATAAATTGGTAATTATGAAAGTAATCGTAGGACAAACCAATACAAATCCACAATGTGCTATTTTTTCGCAAATTACTTTAGCGACAGTGCTTCTCTGGCTCGTAGTCGAGGTTTACTGTTGGGCGATCAAGAATATTTCATTCAGACGTAGGTATCATAAGCGCCACGAAAAATTTTTGCCAAAGAGAAAGCCTTATTTTAAATCTACGCTTTCTCATTGCACAAAATTGTACGTCTACATTACGATTACTTTTGCGCAATTTTTTTTTACATTGGATGATTCTTCGTGTGGTAGTCTTCGTGATTGAGCCTCAGATCCCAAATACACTATTACAGGCACTTAATAGCTTCAAACTTTTATCTTAAAATCTACAAATTTCCAAGTTATGCACCAGAATTACATTCTAATAATAACAGGTTAATTGAAACATGCCAGCTAGTTTTCAAAACCCAAAAAATCACACACAACTCTTACCAAAAACGGAAGCAGAAACATGCCGTAAATTTAAAAGCACCTGTGCATCCTAGACATAGCGCTTATGCAAAAGTAAGCATTGCCTACGCAACAAAATTTTGTGATAAGTACTCGTATCTACGTGAATGAATGTTAAGCGTTCTGAAGGATTTTTTGTTTGTAACAAATCTTCAATAAAATATAAGCCAAGCAAAGCTTCTTGCCAATTCTTCTCTGTTTGGTCACGTTACGAATTGGTGTAAATTAAATAAGTTGACGATTCAAAGTGTTCCTAAGTTATGGTTAACTGAATAAAAAAAATTAGGTTTGAAGTTACTAGTTATTATTGCCAATTATAATTGAAAAAACGTTATGGGTTTTTCGTAATTTTTAAAAGAGGGAATTTGATGCCCAACTCGATTTGTCACGATTGCGCGCCATCGTTGTAAGTTATCCTAAGCGGGTGTTGGTGTTATCATGTCGCTCATATCTGACGTCAGTTATTTATCAGCGAAGTGACTAGGCAGGTACTTATTGTGTTTTCCTTACACTCCTCACTCTTCATCTTCTCATACCGAGTAGGTAACTGTTGAAACGTAGCGAAAGAACTGAAACGAGTGTTCGTGGCGTGACTTACTTCGGTGTTTTTAGCTGATTATCTTCGTTAAGCAACACGCTGCCTGATAGCGCTACCGTGCTTCGGATGGCATGTTAAGATGTTGGTCCCGGCTTTTTCAGTCGTCAAGCCATGTCATCAGGCGGTTTACAAACTCCGATAACAGAGTTGGTCTTCCTTCTTTATATGAGCAGTGACCAACTCTGGTGTCGGAGTTTTTAGGCCGCCCGAAGGCTTCCGACATTCCTTAAGGACTGAAAAGCCGGGACCAACATCTTAACGTGCCTTGTGAAGCACGGAAGCGCTCAAATCTAAATGTCACTAAACGGTCACCCATCCAAGTAATGACCAGGCGGAGTGTTTCTTAACCAAGGTGATCTGATAAAAACACCGAAGTTAACCACGCCACGAGCGCTTCATCTAACTGACTGTGAACCTTTTATACCTTATAATAATTGCATCTACTTAGCGAAATCACCTGACCATTTCTCTAGAGTCCCTGTACCTCAACCGTGACAGAAACAAAGTCGCAACCTTTGATACCATCACGAATGTAAATCGCTTAGTGGATTTATAAAAGTAATTATTGTGAGACAAAGGGCACGGGTTGCGCTTTGGCACAATCGGAGCGCACGAGGTCTGGGCGTAGTCAGAAGTAGGGGCAGGCTAAGGCACCCTCGAACTTAAAGAAACGTTTATTTGCGTCACTTTAGAGACAATTATTATTATTATAATTCCTTAAATCTAATATGAAAAATAGTTACACTAAAACATCACCGCTCAGCGTATACTGCAGAAGTATGGAAGCAACTGCAGTGCCAATTTTCAGTGGCCCTACTGTGTAAAGTAGAGCAGCTACTATGAAATGCACAGCACACATGTTCTCAATTCCCGCTCTGGAACAAATGTTTGCACAAAACAACACAACACTAGTCTAGCTATATCAGTCTACTGCTCGACATAGCGGTGCCTTAGGCTGCGCTATGCCGCAATAAGCTGTTTGTCAAGGCCTCAATTAGTTAGCAGGGTGTGTCAGGGGCCGGGGAAATTGTCTTGGATTCCGAAGACAGAGTTGGAACTCTGCATCACCAGAGGCGATACTGATGCTCTGCGCCGGTCCGTGTGTAAATGTTTGCATGTTCTGCAGTGTGTTTTGGATCTAGTTATCCGTAGTGAAAACGTCCTGAGTACGTCCATGCGCGAGCGCACAATTAGGGGTTCCTGAGTTGTTCAACATCACAATAGCGCTGATGGGAGATAGCGTATCGTTCATCGCTACGGATTAGTTTGTTTTACGATGCAGGCATCTAGACTATCTATAGTTCTACCTAGATTGTTTTTAGATCGGGTTAATTAGTACCTAGATCTTTATGCTTTTTTTGGTAAAAAGTCCTCATGGGACTTCAAACATGTAATTAATTAAGGGAGAGTAAGAGATTTAGTGAACGAGATGTAACGAAAGCAAAAGGAGGAAGTGCGGCATGATGTTGACATTGTTGACGCTGCAACAAATAAAAAAAACAATTTTTCACTTCTCTTGCTCAAAAAGTGTATCATAATAGTGTAGCTTAGCGGGCCTAAAACTCGAGTTTAATACCTCGGGCTAAAAAGTATTTTTTCTTTTTAATTTTTGTCTAAAATCATCAGCCCGTACAAAGCATTCGTTCTCTTACATAAAAACCCGACTTCTTGGTGCTCCGTCAATCTTTTTTTTTGAAAATAGAACCGTCTTGGTGATGTTTTATGAAGGTTGATTAATTTTTAATAAAATTTCTGAAAATTGTCTAATTTTGAATTGTTTTATTTTTTCGCAATCGAAGTGAAAAGTAGAGTGTTTTACTCGGGCCAAAACCACCCATTATAACTCGGTCTTGTCATCCTCCCTCGCTACGCTCGGGAGTATAACAACCTCGTATAAAATGGGATGGCTTAGTCCCTTGTAAAACAATCTACTATTTATTACATCTCATTATAAAACCATTGCTTCAAAAAACCGTAGGTACATTTTGAAGATAAAATCTTTGCCGAAATTTAAGTGAAAGGATCTTGTCACAATTCAGTCGTTGCGATAGTATCAATTTTCGGTCGAAATACTAAATTTCATTCATTTCATTTAAACTAAATTAATATGTAGTATTTTTTGTCTGTGTAATTTAGAGATAAAAGGTTGATCAATGACAGATCGTTTTCTGGAAAATGATGAGAAAGCCTCCAATAAGACCAATCAGCTCTTGAGCTCATAATATGCTCAGTGCTCATAATATCCTAAAAAAAAATATAAATGTGTTTTGTGCGAAATAAGAATCAAAATTATAAAAAGAAAAAAAATTATAAATGTGTTTGGTGCGAAATCTGTCGTAGAACTTTGTGGCGCTACTATGATTGAGTTTGTAATTTCATGGATTTATCCCCGCTATTTGAAGAAATATAAACAACTCGGGTAAACGATTACTTAAGTGGAGAATGCGTCTCTGAAGTCCACCTCAAATTAAATTCTATCCCACTTGATACTTTCCGAGATGTCATAACATAAGTCACAAACTAAATGATTATTAGAATTATGGTTTCTGTAGAACCCACCTGCTAACAAGCTAACATGATTACTGTTACAAGTTATAAGAAGTGTATTTTGATCTTTGAAATATATTGAAGAAACACAATCTGCCAAAGGCCAGGTTGAATATGGCCAATCCCTAAAAGAGCCCATTCCAGTAGACTTCTAGAGGCTAGTGATAATGATGAAAAGTAGTAGCTTCCACCGTGACTACTAGGTAATAAAGTGGGCAAATGTTCAGCTTTAAAAGCTAATTATTTAGTAGCTGATGCGGTCGTGCGCCCGCGAAGGAAAGGTGGCCGACACGCGCTGCCCATTACCCTATAGTGCACTTACCACTTATCTGTATCTATCCTAGAAAGTAAAATAGGATTGTTGGTTTATCTAGGTGCATTGTGAACGAAACCTTAGATCTTAAACGTGAAAAAGAATATCTAAAAGGTTTTATTCGAATTTTTTTTTATACTTCTAAGTTATCAAACAGGCATACGCTCCTCCTGATGGTAAGCGGTACCCGTAGCCTATGGGCGCCTGTAACAAGAGGTATTACATGCGCGTTGCTGACCCTTTTAAACATTCTAAAACGCCCTTTTTGAATCGCTGCATACTGTAGTCTTTGGGGAAAACCTCGGCATATTTTCTACAGCTTATAATTAGCGGCCTGCAATTATGAAATATACTAATGGGATCATTCGATTAAGGGAATGTCTCATTAGTCTCTAATTTAGCGTTTACATTACTAATTACTAATAAGTGTATTGTTTACATGGCATACAATTAACGTCTCACTCACTGCCTTCATAGGTTAGATCCAACAACACACAAAAATAAAATGACAAATAAAAATTAACAGCAATTCCGAAAATAGCTTTCTAGAAGAATTTGGCTGCTACTGTGAAGCTTTTTCGAGGTCTACAATTTTTTTTTATTGTTAAAAGTTTTGCCTAGTTCTCGCTAGTTCTGTATGTGAAACAATTAGCGTGAATAACCCCTCAGCTCCCAACAAACAAGTTCCACAGTAAATATGCCACAAGATAAGCATCTGCAAGTCTGCAAGGCCGAGCAGGATCTCTGAATCAATCCTACCAATTATGCTAAGCTGCTGATTAAGTTACTTCGGTTTTACTAATGAAATAATAAATCTTTGGCTGTATGGTGCACGGATGTTGCTATGGCAAAACCTTCCAAAGGTTGTGTTATTGTCGCTAAAAGTACCAGAGGTGCATATATATATATATATATATATATATATATATATATATATAAGTTGCCGTGTTACAGCCAAACACTGTGTTTAAATAATGGATTATCTATACAAAGAACGTCTGCTTTATTTATTTTTAGGGTCACTAAAAATTTATGACTAACCCTTAATTCATAAGCAACTGTCATTTTATAACGGCTTGAAAAAATTTTCTTTATTTATTGCCATTTAAAGAGCAGGTCAGACAAACTTTATTGACCTTTCAAAATTACATTTGAATATGATCCAACCTCATCAGCAATGGTGCACCCTGGAAACAAACAAATTGAGTTCTGACGGCTGGCTAATTGCGGCATTGCCTAACACAAGCACAGCTAAATTCCCTGACCACCGACCAGCAGGTCTATGTCCAGTGGACTGCTATAGACCGATGTTATACTTAAGCCTTGGTTTGACTGAAAAAATTCTGTATATCTATCTCTATCAAATTGACTTTTAAATTTAGAAGTTACAATGTGCCACAGAAATTACGGGCACTGTATTTGCAACTTCCCTGCACTCGATAGTGTTAATCAGTACAATATATTCAGTGACCCGGCTTAAATTACTACATTATTTAGAAAAAAAGGAGCTGAATTGAACTGTAACTCGAGGCGGGAAAGTGTCGATTGTGCAGAAGTTATTTTCTGTTCATGCTCAGCTGGTAATCAGATAGATTGAGTGAAGTCTATCGTAGTACGATTAATAAGAGCAGAGATGAGATAAGTTTCATAGTCTAAAGAAAAATGCTATTAGAAACTTAATTGTTTACATAAAATTTACATAATTTTAATCTGAAGAATCATTGTAAATAATCTTTCATATTGGATTGACGGCCAACGTTGGCCTTGTTCTAACAGTCTTGTCTGTATGTATTCCAGCTATTTACGCCGCTAAAACTTTGAAAATGAAGATGCCGTATGTCTACTTATGTCTATGAAGTACAAAAATAATGTGTGTATCGTCTTAGTCTTTGATTGGATCCAAATAGCATGTAAGCACTGTCATGCATCGAAAAGCACGCCCTGTATCTTTTAAATTTATGTCTTTAAGCGACCTACGTTTTGTTTTTTTAAGAGAGTTGGACTGAGAAGATTACTAACGTGGAAGTTCTTAAACGAGTATATGAGAAAAGGATCTTGATGGAGACCATACAAAACAGAAGAGAGAAAATGAATGGACACCTTATACGGCATGACAGCTTCATTAGAAACATCATCGAGGGAAAGGTAGAAGGAAAACGTGGAAGAGGAAGACTAAGAATAAGCTACATGAGACAGATAAAAGAGAAGGTCGCCGTCATGTCGTATAAGAAAGTGAAAGAGACATCAATGGAAAGAGCTAAGTGGAGAGAATTGCATCACTACACCGACTAGAGCTAATGTCTTTAATTACAATAATAATAATAATAAGCGACCTAAAAACCTCTAACCATGGAATCCTATATTATCCTATATTACCGATGACGCTTCATTTTTCCTTGTAAAACTGACAAAAATTAACAATAAGGCGTCAAAAATTTGATAGTTTTTCAGGGGAAAACGAAGCGTCATCAGAAACGGTATATTATGGTAACCGACCGTTTACTAGAGTATGATACTAGTGCATATTTACAAAAGAAAGATGAGTAAAAATGGTTTCAGATTAAAAAAAAAAGTTTAACAGAAAATCAGGGGAAAAATCCACGTTTTGGCCCGAAAATGTGGCCCTTTTTTGTGGCACAAATAACGCAGTTCCTTGTTTCCTTGTTCCAAGTTTCCTTGCGCGTAGACGGGTGACCTGCGCCTGCAGCTAAGTTGTATTTTCAGCATTCAAAGCGTTATACATTATTAGTGTGGCCCCAGTAGGCGGGCTATAGCGCAAGCAGCAAAACATTTTTTAATTTCACTTTTATTCTTTTCCGCTTGATCAACGGGTGAATCTGTACAGGCAAACGTATTGTATTAAGTATTATCAAGATGCGAAAAAGTTAATAAGCTATTTATATGTAAAAAAAATAGGGATGACGACTGGGTAAAAAAATAATAATCTTAATCCGTCTAGCCACCAACCGTTTGAGCCTTGTCCCGCGGTCGGTGGCCTCCCGTTTTTATACATTGTTTACTATAATGTTTTTGATGTTATTTATGTATATAGTAGATAATATTAGGTATATAGTAAAAAATTTAGTTTTGATGAGTTTTAAATTAAATAAAGTGTATATATAATCTTTAAAAAATTTATATAAGTAGTAGGTATTTCAGTGATGTGGCTCCCATAGTACAAGCTCTACTTTTATTTGTTGTTGGGGCTACATGATGCTGTGTGATTAATGTCCAGCATTATACAAAAAAAGGGTTATTATAGGTACTACTAACTACGTATATTTCAAGTTTCATCTAAATCCGTTCAGCCACTACGGCGTTGAGTGGGTACAAACTTACACACACAAACTTTTGCCCGTAGCTCCACTTGTGAACAATTGCACAAACATTATGTAGTTGGTAATACACGTATGTCGCTGGGGAGCGATGAACTCCATACGATGTTTAATGGTTTATTGAGTAATCTATCGTTTAATGCCCTTAGCGCAATTAATAGTAGCTACCTGAGTAATATTAGTCTGTAAAACTTTCATAAAACCTGATCGAAATTGAGTATTAGGTGGTTACTATTTTATTTTTGACACAACTTACTAACGGGACAATAAAAATAAATATTCGAGCAAGTTGTAACAAATTATTATTTATATGAATATACTAATTACCTAATTATTACTTACCAACTTGGTCAATCTACACATTGCACCTCATCTTTGGCGTAGTCGCGTGCGCACGCGCCGTTAGCAGCAAGTGTTTATAATGATCGATATTAGACCTCGCTCCGGTTACCGGCATCGCCAGGTCGATCGGTGTCTACTCTGGATAACGATTTCCGATATATTCAGAACGATACGACAGTGCTCAGTATTATTTGACCGTACCCCACTCTGATATAATATTATCAAACTAACATTCCTTTGTGTCAAAACGATGTAATTTAAAGTACACTTGACGCACCTGTGTCCCTGTGTGCCATACCCCAGTTTTTAGCCACTGTTTTTTTACTTCTACTTGTTCAACAATCACGCAAAAACTACTTATTTTTTATGGGAATTTTAAAACTAAAACATGGGCGGTATTTTATAGAAATCGAGAAAATTGAAGCCCAGATACCGCTTGACCTGTTCAAATGACAACAAAAATGTCTTTGGACACAAATCTTGCAAACGGCATTTTCGCGGGAGTTGGCTAATCTAAATATCATCATCATCATCATCATCCACTGCTGATTATGGGCCTCCACCAATGAGTGCAATTGCACCCTGTCTTCGGCTTGATACATCCAGCTTCTGGTTCCAATAGCTTTTCACAGATTGTCCCTCCATTTAGCCAGAGGGCGTCCTACAATAAGTTTAGCGAATCGCTATAAACAGTTTATCGATTTGCGTAGTAGACGCCCGGTTACCAACACACCAGCAGTTCGATCTGAATTTGAGCTAGGATTCTCTAAAAGATCGTTACTGATGTTAATAGTTAAGAGCTGATAGATTGTCTGTCTTGGAGTTTAATTTATTAGGTGCTTTTCAAGCGGCAGATTGTTGGGCTATTTATTTTATTTGAGAATCTGACGGAAGTAACTGATTTCTCTGCAGTGTTAATAGCTATGCTACGAGTGCAGCCTGTCATTTTGAGTAACTTTTATGACGTCAAAGGAGAAACACCCCCGTCTTGACGTTTTAAATGAAACGTTTTAACAGAACAAAAGGTCAGGTAAAAGATAAGGTAAGAATAGGTGGCACTACTATTAAAATTGTTAAGCAGTTCAGGTACCTAGGGCAGTTGTTGACCGAGTCACTAAAAGATGACAACGATATAGAGAGGGAGAGCTCCGCTCTCGCCGTTAGAGGAAACATGCTCGTTCGTCGTTTTGTGAACTGCAGCTACGATGTGAAAAACACTGTTTAAATCATACTGCTTACGCATGTATACTTGTCAATTATGATCCAACTTACACTACAGATATCAGTCAACACCATAAGGGTTCAGTACAACAATGCGTACCGGGCTCTTATGAGATTGCTGAGATGCTGCATTGCGTCCGCTATGTTTTCTGAGGCGGGAATCCCTAATTTCTTTCCTATAATTAGAAATAGCTGCTTTCTGGAGTCGCTTAAGTCTTTCTGGCAAACAATCTACAAACACTGAATTTCCGTTCATATGGACGGAAATAAAAAATGACGTGCTCTGTGGTGTGGCATACATAGTGGTGTGTTCTAGGCTTAATTGTTTATTTTTATTATGTAATAACCTTAATTTGATAATTTTATATTTTAAGTTTTATCTTTGCAATCAAGTAATTTTTTTATACATTTGTGATTTTTGTGATATGGGTCTACACTGTGCCTGAAATAAACGAATTGTAGTTTATTTATTTAAATTTTAAATTTATATTTCAATTTTAACTTTTATTTTAAGCTGAAGGAATTGTTATACTGATCATTGTTAAGCATATTGTACAATAGGTTGCACCTGTTTGAAAGCACCTTAAGATGCAAAGCTTTGTGTCTATCAATTGAGGCATGAAGGTGATATGTCACCCACACCCCTCACCGGCATCCACACCCTTCAAACCAAAATACAGTAATGCCGGGTATTTTTGTTAATAATTGCCTACCTTTTTTCTACTTCTGTACATCTCAATTTTAGTACAAGCGACTAACACGCTCAGCCGTCACTAGACATCCTAATTTTTTTTCTCTCTCTGACTCTGTTTGGCCAAAGTTCCTACCTTTATCCAATCACACGTATTGCAAGCGCGCTTACCCTAGAAAAGTTTCAATTATAAAAATACCATCATAAAATTCCTCCCGTCCGTCCGTCCGTAGACGAGTCAGTCAACTCGCATACCGCCCGCCGCAGTAAGTCACCGGCTGACACTTGCGAAAGCGTGACTGCAATTATCCATATCACGCTGCGTGAGATCTCGATTCGCAGGTGAAATGGTAGACATGGTCGTAGTGAGGGTACTTTTGGCTCCTTATGGCCAGCGTATACCGGCGGATGGCATGGCGAAGAATATTTAATTTATCAACGTACATTCTTTCTTTTTAAATAGTAATAACAAGATATAAATTCCAAAGCTCAAGACCGACAAATGAGCATAAAAGAATATGCTCCTTGACTTAAAGTCCACCGGTGTGCACTGGCTTTTTTATAACAATGGAAAAAATCACTACACAGGCAAAAAAACTTATAATGCGTTCGTATTAGCGTACTTGGGTTTCTTTCTTCTTCGTATGAGTAAGTGACTAACTGTTGAAGTTTTAGTTTAGGAGTTGTGTTGGAGTTTTAGGGCCGCGTGGCCGCCTTTAAGCACTGAGAAACAATGCTAGTTAACGCTCATCCCGGACATTATTTGATGGTTCGTGTGGTTATAGTGAAATTTAGATCCAAGCACTTTTAGATCCAACCGTTAAGTACAGTTCATAGGCTCGGAGGGAACTGTTAGTAAAGTCAAACCAAAGTCAACAGTCGCTTACGGAAGGCACGTTAAAATGTTAGTCCTGGCTTTTCGCATATAGTCATGCCTTCGGGCGGCCAAAAAACTCCGACATCATGGTTAGCCACTAGCTCATAGCAAGAAAGAAGAAAGTCAAAATATTCGTGCTTCGGCCCCTGTTCATGCAGTTATTTTGTGAGCTCCCTTTTCTCGCGTCATTTTTGCCCTGACTACGTCCACGGCAGGTGGTGGGCATAGACAATAGTGCACATGTTATCTCTGGTCACTTGCTCTATCTTTACGCTTTGGGTGCGGTGTTTTTGTATCGTACCTATCCTTAAGTTCAATTATAAAACGTAACGGGGCCGTGCACATTAAAGTTATGTAATCTGGTCTTACAATGTGTCTGGTCTCTTTTTTCTTTGGAGCTATTAGCAGGCAGAAGTGGCATTGGGCTGGCCATATCTGCCAAAGAACCGACAACTGTTGAGGTAGATGAGTTCTTGAGTTGAGGCCATGACTCGGAAAACGTAGAACAGGACGCCCTCCATCCTGGTGTAGTGATGATCAGTGAAAGGTTGCTAGTAGAAGCTGTAGGCGTCGAGCTAAAGATGGCACAGTGGCGTAATAAGAAAGGATTGTGGCCTCCCTAATAATCACAATAGTTCTCATTAGGGGAGGCCTATGTCCAACAGTGGACTATTATAGGCTGATGTTGATGAAGATAATGTCTATTCTAATGTAGAGAAGTCACACAGCCTCCAACATGGCATGGATTGAAAAATTTTGGTGCAACTTCTAGTGTGCGATCCAAAGTACAAGAGTTATATCTCTCTCAAATTAAGGCGTTGTGCTGACATTGTGACGGCATGCGGCACAGTGCCTTATTCCGAGAGATGAAGGCTGTGCTGACGTTAGAACTTCAGCTTAAGTAACTGTCAACTTTTCATAATAACATGTTGCATATACAAAACGTGATCGAAATTCGTATAACGATGATAATATTAATTGAGAACAACTGTACCACTGAATTCAAATAAAACTTAACATAAAATAAAACTCAAAGTGACCTTTGACCTCATTCGGTGCCGTAAGTATATATCAGGAACTATGAGCATACCATCCATAGTAGGTATAGGTACCACATCAAATATCTGCAGGCCATACAAACATTTATCCTGCCATGGCATTCGAATCTGAAACCTCTTGCATTTCAGCCGGCTTCGCGCGTTGCACCAACGTCATCAAACCGACGAAGGCACCAAAAACCAAGGAAATTACTTTTGTTTTCAGACACCTCTCGGGAAGAACGAATGCCTGGAAGATGAATGCCAGTCTTTATTTGACAGGTTATAAATAACAATGATAAATTTCAAACACACTTTCAATAATGTTAAGCTCATTAAAGCGTATGCCTTAAACGGACAGCTTCCTGAGTTCCTCGTCTGAAATTAAATCATAACCCATAATTCATGTATGATGTACGTCTATACCAATTAGCTACCTATAGAGTTGTGATTATTTGCAAGTTAGAACAGCAGTGAATGTGACTGCCCAAGAATTTCGATTAAGCAACAAAGATTTGATTCGGTGGCGCAGTTGGCAGTGCGTTCGCTGATTAATGATGGGAAAGACGGTCGTGGGTTCAAGTCCGGATTATTTTTTGGATATTATAAAATCTTAGATATTTACAAGTGAGGGCTAACGTGGAGCTGAAGACAGGGAGTAACGGCGCTCATTAGGGGAGGCCTATGTACACCAGACTGCTATGTTGGCTGAAGATGATGAGGGCTAACGTTTTAAAACAAAAATAATTCGAGAACAGTACTGTTCAGTTTTACAGGTCCTTCTCTATAATCACATTTAAAAAAAAACAGAAGAATAAAAGAGAGAAAGAAGTAAAGTGCTAAACAGGATGTGTATGAAATTATATGCGATTTTGGAAATGCTAGTCGTATATCTGACGATGTTCCTATATCTTAAGAAACAGTAGTCGTTATAAGAGTCATAGTAATTAATATATTCCTACTGTACAATTATGGCTCCATAAAGGCAGTAAATCTTTTAAAGGGCAATTTTTTTAACAATTTTGTATGTATCTCACAACATAAGCTCCGCTTATTATGGGACCATAATATGATATGTTCGGCATTATTTATTTATTAACAAGATACAAGATTATTGATAAAAACATATTTTACAAGTCAAATGTTTACAATTATTAAATAAAATAAATATAAATAATGCTGGACGTATTCACGTACATGAGTAGGTAGTACCTACTTACCTAACTGATGGGAAGAGCGCGATCTTTTGTATGGGAAACAATACGGTTATATTGTGCCCACGGATTCATGGCCATTTCCTATATTATACCGTTACCGATTACGCCTCGTTTTCTCCTGAAAAACTGTCAAATTTTCGACGCCTCGTTGTTAATTTTTGACAGTTTTTCAAGGGAAAACGAGGCGTAATCGGTTACGGTATAATATACAAACCAGCCGTCAGTGAATACTATCCCTACTTTTAGCAACTCTGTTGACACTTACTTCCTAAATAGGACCAAAACAGTAGGTGGTACATAATCAAACCTAATGCTAAATATTTTTTTTTTCCGAATAACCTTTGTGTAGTGAGAAAGATTGCTATAAACAAACTATTGCTATAGGCTGATGATGATGATGATAATGATTAAAATAATAATGTGTTAATAAAAAAAGTTCTATTTTACACATATTTATTAACATTGTTATAAAATAAAGTTAAACAATAATGACGTTTTACATCATAACAAAAGCTTTTTATCATATTAGATAATTTGGACAACTTGAGAGACTCGAGACTGCCCCAACTCTACGGCCCATGTACGGCTAGTTGGTCGGCGGTCGTGTGCATCGATCTTCAACTTTTTACAGCATAATATGTTAATTCGCAATTAATATTTGCCGGTTAGCCACGCTACATCTCCGCAGGTCAGGGAATGAGAGCGTGTTGTGTCGACGACCTACGTTACATTAAATGCAGATGATTTTTCAAAATTTTGTCTAATTTTCAGAGTCTGCTCAGAGAAAACAGATTCAGATGCGTGAAATTTCGCCTGTAAGCGAATTTTTTTTTTCATTGTTAAAATTATTTGATATGTGGGTTAATTAATAAATAATGCGTATCACAGATGCTCCTGCGTTTTGCACGGTGGCGTCACTGAAAACCAGTGCTGCAGTTGCCACTGTTTCTGCTGCATACATTGAGTGGCGACCTTGTGTCACTGTTTTCTATTAGATTTAAGCACTTACCTTTTATTTATTTTTGTATAATTTGTGAATCAATAAAATGTTTCTTTATCTCTTAAAGCGTAGGAAAAACTCCTACAACATCAGTTTCATTATTTAAAGCTTCTTGGGTCTACATGATGCTGCATGATATTATCCAGCATTTTTTTTAGATTTTACACTATGAGTAAATAAAGAATGCCGAGAACCCGTACCAATTGCGTCAAAACCGAACGTATCCCACAAAAATTATTATATTTTATAAATGAGATTAACATTTTCTTTAGTTTTACACACCGACGGGATCAATAATCAAGTAAAAAATATTTTGTTGATTTGGTTTCCACCGCACGCCGCCATTAGACTGCAACAACCAATGATAAAAACGTTACTATGGCAACAAACATTGATGTAAAGTGTTACTATGGCAATAATACTCATTTTTGATTATTTTGACAGTAGAATGGACTAAAAACTTCTTGGAAATTTTTTTGACGCACTCAATTAGTCTTGGTGCCGAGCGCCATACATCAGCCGGCATTCTCCTTTAGTTATTTTAAAAGATTCAAATATATTTATTGCTTCAAACATGGTATAAAGGTGGTCTTAGTTAAATAATGCACTCGTGTCTCACTATAATGCTATCATGCAATAATCTAAATTAATTACCAAATCGAATTAAACAATTCATTAAAGTCATAGAAATTTATGTCATTCAGCCATTTATACAATTTGATTTTAAATAAATAGTTATTTAATAATTCGATTTCATTTGGTATCTTATATATTTTTACACATAGTCAAACACTGCTATTTAACTAACAAATTTTTCGCTAATATAATCAAAATCATAATTACTTGTTTTATATAAAAGTCATCGAAATACCTTAGAGGTTACAAGACGTACCGAAAAGCCATTTTTTAAAATCTTTTCTTTCAACTGCCCGTTAGATAATTTCGAGTAGTTCAATGGATAAGTGAGACAAAAGAGACTGGCCTATCGTCCCAGGTTGCATTCCATGCGCAGGTCATGTGACTGTCGTCGATCGATATATTATAGTTGCTACCGGTCGAAGCGCGGCTAATATTTTATCTGGGCGGTCTTCATTGCGCTCGCGTTCAAGTTATGTTACTGCAGTGATGCGATTTATTGGAAAGATTTATCGATAATTCACAAACTAAAAGGTATATGCATCCTTGATGGGCCAATTTATGGTTCTTTAGCTGTTTTTTGACAGGTTATTCCCGATTAAAGGGCAGTTTGTGGGTCTTTTTTTTTGGCATATAAAACCATAACAAGCTTAAGCCTTTTTGTGTGTTTTATTCGTTTTTTATTTATCAAATCAAGATCATAGATATTTATTGTATTATTAAGAAATGTGCTGGTAGAGGTAGGCCAAAGAAGAGTTGGGTGGAGTGTGTGACAGATGACATGAGGAAGAAAGGACTGAGAGTTAAGATGTGAAAAGACAGTAGAAAATGTAAGAATACATGTTGTGCTGACCCCACATAGTGATAAAAGCAGAAAAATCGTGATAATGAATGCAAACCCAGATGTTGCAAATGCTGAGAAATCACTGAGATCAACGTGAACTATATTATACTTAGATGTGGTATTAAAAAGTCTCATCGAAAAAGAAAAACTCGAATCATCGACAAGTCCAGTTTACTGTCCCAACACTAGGAGCAGAGTGAAAGAGGCGTGCGCGGGTTGCTCTCATTAATCTTTCATTTCTACGTTATATTATTAGAGGAACTGGTTTGCACGGATGCTGAGGACCGACGGGAGTGTCGTGAACCCGATTGAACCTTCCTCTTCTTTGTAATCTGTGGCGGTAGCACCTGCCGTCCGGTGCTCTTGTTTATCCTAGGAATGCTAGGATGTATGGCCTTCATCCGTGGACCTTGTTGGGAATTATAGCCTAAGCCCAGCAGTAAGCCAAAAATGGCTAAAATGATGATGTTCATGATATATGTATAGAATTTGCCAGTGTAGGTATGTGAGGTGGTTACTTATTTATTAATCCACTTTTACTAAAAAAAGTGTGCAAAATTATTACTGTGGCTATACCAAAAGGTAATTTATAATAGGTACTTCAGCAGTTAGTTTTACCAGAGAAGAGTGTTGAAATAACTCAAGCAAACATTGCAATTGCAACTCGACATTGTTTGAAAAAACGTTTACCATTCTCGTTGAACCTAATGTATTGAATACGTAAAGAATTTTTAAATTTTAGCCTTTCAAAAATCCTGTAGTTTCCCGTCCATACTTTCTCATATCTCACAATTTACTATTCGCTTACGATATAACGAATCATGATTACCTATACGATATATTCATGATTTGGAACACGGTAAAGGGCCATCTGAATCGCTAAGGTCGTAAAAGGTGACTATTTAATGGCGTCGTATTTCTGTGTATTGAGAGATAACTGTAAGGTGTGGCTATCTGTGTGATAAAGGGAGTGTATAAACGCAACCGGATTGTTCTAGACCATATTGTCTGGGTTTGAGAAATAGTGCATAATACAGCATGGTACAGACTGAAAATATACTTAGTACCTACAACAAAATTTAACGTCTGTCAGTTAACGCATACCTAATACCACATAACCCTAAAGAGTAAAGTATGTTCATTTGATAGTATTGTAAGTAGAGTAAAAGTCATCATCATCATCATCATCAGCCTATAGCAGTCCACTGCTGGACATAGGCCTCCCCTAAAGAGCGCCATTGCGCCCTATTCTGAACTCGACGCATCCAGCTTCTACCAGCAGCCTTACGCAAATCGTCACTCCACCTGGCCGGAGGGCGTCCTACACTACGTTTGCCGAGCCGCGAAAAAGAAAAAGTGAGAAAGAGAGTAAAAGTGATTAAAGTGAATAAAGGCTTTCCCAAAATTCACCCTCTAAACAGGTAGCTACCTATGTAAACAAAGCCACGGCATTCTGGTGGAGTTCTATGTATAGTCGTCATCATCACCAGGATCTAGTAGTCCAACGACTTCCTTAATGAGCGCCATTGCGCCCTGTCCTCAGCTCGACTTCTATGTAAAATATGAACAAAATATGTAATTTAAAATCTGATAAAAATTTGCTACGTTAAAGTAATTTTTCCCTATTTCCCAATACGCCAAGTTGACTCCAGGCCATGTTGGTCCATTGGCAGGTGCGCCGTTGTGTTTTCACTACGACCGTGGCGTTTCATTTAAAGTTAGCATTAATAAAAAAACTACTTTATTGAGGCTTCAATTAGGTGCTCCTGTAATAAGTCAGAAGTGCATTTTCCATAACCGCACCAAGATGCAAATCAACATCAGAAACATCTTTCCGTAACAGTATGCACAATGCACGGGCCTAACACCCTTTTTGCATAAATCGTGTAATAAAATGAGATTTATCGCATTACACGTTCTAGTTAGAACAATAAAAAACTTCATAAACATGCATCGTTATGGTAGGCAGGCAGGATATGAATGCTTATGTCTATTATTTGAACTAGTTAAGGCTTTTGTATCAAGTCAACATGATTCATTTTGACTGGCCTCATAGCTCAGTTGGTAGTAACTCTACCTTCTGAGCTGCAAGTCGCGGGTTCAATTCCCAGTCAGGACAAACATTTGTGTGATGAACATGGATCTTTGTTATGAGACTGGGTGTTTTTTAAGTATCTATGTATGTTTAGCAGTCTCTTGTACCAGTAGTACAAGGCTCTGCCTAGTTTGGGGATCAATTTACCGTGTGTGAGATGGCCCGTATTTTTTTTTATTCAGCATGAAGTCGCCTTTTTGCTATACGGGACACTGTAGTGTTGAGAGCTGCAGCTATACACTTTTACATCTCTCATGTTCGGTAAGTAGGTTCTTATTACCTCCAAATGGGGCTTGTAGGTGACTAATTAGCGCTCTAGGGTAATAATGTAGCTAGAAAAGCCCTAGGGCGGTAAGTAATTAAAAAAAACAACACTTCTTTAATTCAAAAAGTTCGCATACATCTAACCATCATACTGGCAATAGACATCATGCTTTCAGCCCAATGACCAAAGAGGTCGCTTTGCTATTCAGCCTTGTCTTCGTGTGAGTATAATAGTCATCAATTTTAAATATCGAACGGCGAAGCTCAATTTCGTTCTTTAAAAAAAAATTAAAAATGTTTTATTCTTATAATGCCGGTTTTTTTCTACTTACTTCACAATCGAGATGTAAAGCAGAATAGTTAGCTCGGGTGTAAGCACCAATTGCACCCTCGAACTATAGGCGCCCTTGCTGCGCTCGTGCGCCTAAATATCTCGGGCTGCAATTGATGCCTTACAGCCCTTGGCTACTAATCTACTATTAGTTTTACAAGACATGGACATAGGCAACTTATTATCAAGGTATAACGAGGGCGGAAACTAAGTACCTTATAAAGAAGTTAGCGTGTCTTATTTGTAAGCACTGAACTTAAACAATAATCTTCATAACTATGGGGTATCGTGCTCATCGGTGCATATCTGGAGCGCGTGCCAGCACTCAACATAATTTACTCCAACCTTTGCACTTCTTGCAAGCAAAGGTAAGTACCTACATCAGTTTTTGTGGCAATTTGTTTCATACTTTTCCTTGAATCAATATTATAGGTATTTAAAAATACTGTAAAAAATAATGGTTGCCGTGTTAGTTCATTGACAGATAAATATTTTTTTATGGTATCTTAATCATCATCATCATCAGCAGCCTATAGCAGTCCACTGCTGGACATAGGCCTCCCCTAATGAGCGTCATTGCGCCCTGTCCTCAGCTCAAACAAGCACATGGGTCACCTGATCTGCATCGCCCTGTGTCCATCAACTTGAGTCATGAATATGATAAGCCTCTTGTGCCTGTAATTTCACCGGTACGGAAGGGTGTGGCCTTCAAACCGAAACGCAGCACAGCTGCTTCACGGCAGAAATAGACATGGTGGCAGTTCTTCCCCGGACGAGCTCTCCACAAAGAACTCTACTACTACTAATATAAAGTAAAAATAATATTTAAAAATGATATGAAATCTCGCGCCTTTAGAAAACCTGTTCACAAATATTACGCATGAGCTGATAAAAGTGTTACTATGATGAAGGCGCGTGCCAAAAGCGTACACTATTTAGCGTAATTATTCTTTTTATACCTCATCGTTCGTCGTTTTTTCAGAACATATTTATACAAAGCTTTATGAGTTGTCAAAGCAGCTTCCTCTACTTTTCTTTTTATAAGGTTTTGTTCTGAGGAAACTGTTGTTTTATTTTGAAGAAAAAAATAACTGCATTTTCGGAATTATGAAAAAATTATATCATCATCATCATTTCAACCTTTATCGACCCACTGCTGGGCATTGGCCTTCCTTTGATTATGCCACTTGCCTCGATCCTGCGCTATTCTGAACCAGGTGCTGCCGACGGTCTTTCTAATCTCGCTGGAGGACGGCCCCTATTTCTGTAACCAACTCATGGCCACCACTCGGTCAGCGCTCTGGTCCACATAAAAAAATTATAGCCAGCCTAAAAAATGTGGTTGGTCAAAAAAATAAGTTGGTCTTAATCGACTCTATTTCCCAACAGGAACACTTTTCCCAAAGTAACTTACCAAATCAAATCGTAACATTTCGCGAAAATTTAAAAATAGATTTCCTAAATTCTGTACAATTTTTTCTAAACCCTGAAAATGAAATTGTTTTTTTCTTCGAAATAAACTTAAGTCACAATCTATGTATATTGCAAGTCTCGTCCAAATCCGTTCAGGCGTTATGGAGTTGAGTGGGAACCACCATACTCACACACACACAAATTTTCGCATTTATAATATTAGTGTGATATTTTAGAGTTATTTGTTTTTTGCATTACATACACCAGGTAGAGCAAAATGAATAGATATCCGGAATATCCCGGAAGGTTAAGCACGAGCACCACAAAAACCTCACAAGATGGCATATCTAGTGGGGTATGGTGCAGTGCAAGACGCGTGGCCGACGCGTGCCCACACCAATTACATATCTTCCCCTTTATATTGCAAGACCGCTCATTAAACCAGCACGGAGAATAATAAAGAGAGGTGTGCCCTATGATGTGGTATTGTAAAACGATTTCGATAACAGAGGTTGGATAAATAAATAATAAATTAATTAATTAAATAATAATCATTTATTTCAGACAATATACTCATACAAAAATAAGATTACAGAGGCCCATAGTTATAAATACCTTACAGACTAACATACATATTTTATATACCATAAACTACTTATTACCCTGGAGGGATGGACTGATTTCGCTTCGATGCCGCTTCCCTAAAGCGTCTGTAGACGATACCCACTGGCCAGAAATTCGTATCAATGAGTAATCCTTGTGCTTCGCCAGAATCTGGAAAGTGTAGGATTTGAAACCTGTATTTCTACTGCTCTCCTCTGAAGAGACATTCGGACAGACCCCTGATACTGACCCCGGCTTCTCTCTTTGATGTTTATGCGCATGTGAAAAGCATATTATGGATGCCAATCCAAAAGTGGTTTTATTTTTAACATTTCGGTTGCTCTCTATTGGTGTTATCCTATTTCTACGACATCAATCGATCGTTTAGATCAAATCAATGTATTATATGTTCTCTAAGGACAGATTTCAGTCAACAGTTAACCACTATCTGTTATATAGTTTGAAAATGGCACGCATCATTACATACGTTATTCTATTATATTTTTTAGTTCTATTTAACAAATAAGATATGTAATTGCTTATCTGAGTTGAAAAATTTGTTGTAAATTACTCTGTCACTGTCATAATTTTAAAGAGATGGTTCTGTAAGCATGTTTTTAAAGATGGCGGGCGCTACCTTAAATTGAAATTGGAATCACAGCGATAACTTTATATTACATGCCGTTTAGTCACTAAAAACTAAAGTTTTTTTTATTCTACTAAGTTAGCAAACAGGCATACGGTCCTCCTGATGGTAAGCGGTTCCCGTAGCCTATGGACGCCTGTAACATCATGAGGTATACATGCGCGTTGCTACCGAAGGAGTTAAAGAATTAAAAAAGGAAGATCCTTCCGAGAGTAAGGCTCCATAAAGTTAGTAAATCTTTTAAATCTTTTAAACGTGTACGCTTTTTTGACAAAATCCCAAATGATGTGCTTAATTTATCTGTAAATAAATTCGAACAAGATACGGAATCTCTGTAATAATACTTAGTTTATAAAATTTCTTATTAGATGTTAAAAAAGCTTGGGATCAAAAACCAAGCGGAGTTTCTTTCCAATTCTTCTCTAGGTGAATTAAAAAAAATACAATTCAAAGTGTACTTTTAAAGTTCCTATGGGATAAAATAATTTTGACTTCTGTCTTCTAAAAAATATCTTTCAGATATCAGAAATCAGATAATTTATTTGCGATATAGTAAATTGGTAACAAAGATAAGTTGTTTAGAGTGTGGTCCTAGACTAGACAATGGTCTGCCAGGTACTGTGTTTAAAGTTTTGCTTTATTCTTTTATTTTTTTAAAGTTTAAAAGGAGTATCCATTTAATTTCTATTCTCCAAGTCCTAAGTCACGATTGAGTATGCGCACCGGGCTGTATCGCCTGTCAGGTCACCGGTAGGTTTTTGCTGAACTAGCTGACTGCGCAGGAGTCGCCTGTTTTTGCTACTACTAAATCACTTATGGTTGACCGCAGAATATTATGGAGTTTATTGAATAAATAAAGGTTCAATAGGTTTTTTTTTGTAAATAAGTAGCTAGGTACATCCGCATCACGACGGTACGCTATTGTGATTCTTATGATACTAAAAACTTTTATTTACTATTATTTACCTAAAATAAGTGTACTATTAAAATAATGTTATAAATGGGACAGTTTAATATACATAGATCGTGTCCATGCGAGCAAAGCCGCGGGCGGAAGCTATTTGATACTATTAGTGTTTTTTACGAAATTATTTTACCTTAAACAGTTAGATATCAGTTTAACTAACTAAAGATATTATCCACATATTTTTAGATTATTAAATTAGAAGTTTTCGTCACGTATGCTAAATTTCTTAATGACCCTGAAAGGTAAAACACTTGTAATTAGGATCTATAAGCGTTATAGAAAACGCAGTCTTATTGAATAAGTCACGTGGTGCAAAGACATGGTTTCGGGAAACCAAGAATTGCTTTCATTTGACATTTGAAACGAATTCCAAGAGCAATTCAGATTGTATTTGCCAACACATCCGACTATAAGCACTTTTAGTTCAAAACAGTCAGTCAGCACAAGCCTCAACAATATGCGTACTCTACAATCTACTTGGCAATGATTGATGGTTGACAAAAAACGAGGTGTTATTATCTACGCAGCGACCCAAGACCAGCAGTACCCAGCAGTGGCCGTAACTAGTGGTTCCACCCGGCATCCGCCGTGACGGAAGGTGATTTACTTTCTTACATGTAACCTATGATTGACATGCTTGACAATATGACTCGTGGAAGGATATCGTCAACCGTAATGATATAGGCGGCATGTTGAATGATATTTGCAGTTGCTTAGACTGTTTTATGTCATATGAAGTGCTCATGGCGTGGGTAATTTCTTTTTTTTATATTGAATAGGCTTGTGACCAAATCTCGCTTGATGGTAAGCGAAATTACTTCGGTGTTCAGTATTCAGTATTCAGTGCAATCATATTACTTATGTAGGTACATTAAACAAAAAAATAAGTCAGATGTTAAGACTAGGTTGAGAATCAATACATAATATGTACCCTGTTAGGGTGTTCACAACTGAGTAGGAGTAGACCGATATTTTAAATAGGTACTTACATTATATACTTTGCACATTACTGATTGTCGTTATTATTAGTTGATTCATTTAGGAATTCGTCTAGATAATAATATATTTTATTTAATAGCATGTCTTATGAATTATTTGCAAAAATGTTATTCTCTCCTTGGGCTTTAAGTTTTTCTGGTAATTTATTGTAAATTTTTACAGCTATCGCATTTGGACCCGAGCTATGTATATTTAATTTGGACGTAGGTATAACAAGGTTATATTTATACCTACATATAAAGCGACGAGGTTGGTCAATGTTTTATTGAAATAAGTTAGCATACCTTCTTAAGAATTTACAAATTTGAAGAATATATATTGAGGTTAGTGTTAAAATCCTTAATTTACCAAAGTGCTATATACAGCTATCATAGCAGATCATCTTGGTTACGCAACACACCGCCGGATGCTACTTGGTCTACTACCTACTACCTATCGGGCCACTTGGATGGGTGACCGTTCCGTGGCATTCAGATCTGATCGCTTTGGGCTTTGGAAGGCACGTTATTGTTGGTCCTTTTTCAGTCGTTAAGTCATGTCGGCCTTCCTGCGGCCTAAGATCTCCGACACTTTGGTGTTGGCTTATTCCAAGAAGGAAGGAAGGATGATAACATTCTGACCATTTGACCAATCTATTGACAGTTTGACCGTCAACTTTTAATAGACAGAATAAGAATTTAATAGGCGATAGAAGGAGTCTTCTTACCATTTACCCCCATATCAGAGAGTAGGTAGTAAGTACTTAAATAAATTCTGCCTTCCTTTTATTTTTTTCTTTGTCAGTATTATTATATTTTTATGATACTTTATTAAACTTAATAACTTAAACTTTATATTCGTTAAAACACATTATTTCCAGCAAAAATATAAATCTACTATGCAGAAAGATAATGTATCTTTGTGCATATTCGTATCATACATAATGTATCGATACTCTTATCGAGTGTGAAATCTTGTCACTGGGCGTTGGTGAATGAGACCTGCTCTAGACTTAGTGGACGGCACAAACTTCAGGAGGACTTTATCCAGCAGCGAATTAAGTATGATTCTGGATGGAATGATTATAATGATAGATATATATATTTTTAGATATATAAATTTTATTACTGTAACCGATTTTACATTAATGCTAACAAGGTCGGGAACTTCCTTTAAGCAGACAATGCTTGTGTTAGAAGACCCCGCTCTTCCATAACCACTATTTAATCATATGATGATGTAAAAAAAGAAACAAATTTAATGTTCTGTGACCTAAATGATACAAAATTTTAGCAAATCAACCACAGTGAAGGAAACCTGTTTAAAAATTCTAGCATGATTTGAAATGAAGTTATATAAAAACCTAAAAAATATGTTATTTTGTCGTCTCAGTAATGGATGTATCTAAATTGTCACATTACATCGAGCTCGAGGTCTAATGAAGTAAAACCAGCGGGAACACAGCGGGCTCAATCACATATTTATCAATCACTAGGTAACTTCGTAATTGAATATCTTTCGAGAGTTTTATTAAACTGTCAATAAAATTACTGTGAGTTTCAAAGCTTTTATCTTTCAAAGTATCTGTGTTGAGTATTTGGACATGCTGTGTTAATAATAAAAATCACACGGAACTAATTAATTTAAGCACGTGATATTTTTAAATAACTGTACCAAGTAAATTACTATTACAATATCTTCAGACAGTGATATAAAATTGAAAAATTAAAGACTTCCTTTTTCGAATGAGCCGACTGGACTTCCGACTGGACTCCTTTCCGACTTTGAGGGCCAACTCTGATGTCGGAGTTTTTAGGCCGCCCGAAGGCCTCCGACATACCTAAACGACTAAAAACTGAAATTTGTACGCTTGTTATATAGAAAAGCTATTTATTTATTTTCCTGTTAATGAAAAAACCGAACGAGAAATTATTCTTAGAGGTGGAATCTCTTGCAACAAATTTTAATGACACCAAATGGAAAGTATACGAAAAAAGAATTTTCCTTATTGGTTCATAAATGAAGGGGTTATAATAACAAACATAAAAATTACAAGGGAATTGAGAACCTCCTCCTTTTTGAACACGATTAAGAAGTCGCTGTAATTTTACTTGCACGTTCTTGAGGGCATAAGGTGGAGTGACGATGTGCGAAAGGCTGCTGGTAGAAACTGCCTGCGTCGAGCTGAGGACAGGGCGCAATGGCGCTCATTAGGGGAGGCCTATGTTCAGCAGTGGGCTACTATAGGCTGATGATGGTGATGATGATGAGGGCATAATTGTGAGAACTGGGACCGTGAAAAACCGGGACCACGGTCCCAGTTGACTAGCAAGAATTTTGAATTAGTCAACTGGGAACGCATACCGCAAGACATAATGGTCGCCAGAAAAATAAAAAACCCAACGTCGAACTTTGCGTCTTTTTAACCGACTTCAAAAAAATGAGGAGGTTCTGGATTCGGCTGTATTTTTTAATGTGGAATAGCTCATAAATTTAAAATTTATTAAACGATTTGTAAAATTATTATATTAAGAAGGTGCTTCCCGTTTGATTTAAATTTGAAGAATAATACCAATAAGAATCAATTTCTTTGAGGTAGTTCTCTCCTGCTGCTTCATCAACTTCTTCCATAGCGGCTATTTAACTACTGCTACCTTGTTATATAATCGCATAGCGGGTGCACACGAGCGAAAACACCGTTGTTTATTAAAAAACATGGGTTATTATCATGATTACAATTACAGCTTTCTAATAAAAAGTGACTGGAAGCTTTCCTTTGACGCTCTCGTTTAATCCCGTTGTCGCAGTCCAAATTTATATAATTTTAGTTCAGTATGGATCATTAGTATTCTTTATTTTAATATTGATTGGCTGACACACCTTAGGTTAGGCCTTTGCGTCCCTACTCCCTCGTAGCCGTGGGCGGCACCTGGTTCAGACTATCGCAGGATTAAGGCGAGTGGCATAATAACTGAAATAGATGATGATGATGATTGACAATTCGAGAATGGAGTTATCTTTGTGATATTTGGAAAAAATAATCTTTGGTGCTTATGTGCAGGTTTTAGGTGTTCTAGGTTGTAATGAATTAATTTTCGATGAAGTTATTAGCACGATAACAAGAGTTTGGGAAGTGATTGAGACTGATTGGAGGCAAATGTAACAAGCTTTTCTAAAAACAATAGAAAACGGAACGGAGCGGAGATTAAGTCAGGAAGCAACTAATGAGATCCTTTCCAATAATAGTGTTTTTTTGCTTTCTCAATCCAAAAGACTACCTTCATATAGCGTGGCAGCCCAAAGGTGATTTCAAACAGTTTTGGAATTATTAACTACGATAACCGTTTAGCACCTGTATTGCACTAGTATCAAACTCGAGTCAGTTAACTCGACTGTCGTCACAATAGTCACAAATAACGCCACACACAATTTATTTTGACATATTATGATATATCGGCGCGGGTTCCGTACGTAATTTTCTTTTACCGTATTCTTACAATGACGAAGTGGCGAATGGAGTCGCAACTGTTAGATGTAGACCTGAAGAAAGTATTTAGAGACTTTACTTTATCAAGTTCCTTATAGAACATGACTAAGAGGACACCCCAGCGGGCGTTATGTCCATCAAACGTATTCCGTATTTCCTCCCTGGAATTAGACACTAGCGCGAAACGGGAAACCTCGATTTTTATGATTTTTGAAATGTTTTTGTAATGTTCAAGATCTTATTGTGCCTTTCGCTCAGTTTTTGGGGGAAAGAAGAGTGTGTGGGATGGCATTATATTTTCAAAATACTATATAGCTATACACTAACCATTTTTGACAAGGAATAAATTCTTCGTAGCCTATTATTGAATTTCTATTGATAATAGTTTATAGCTCTCAGTCTGCCCGCGCTCTTATATCTTACTTACTTTTCTAAATAACATTGAATAAAGCTATTCTGTTATAATTATTCTGATTATCTGGTAGATAAGTAGAGATTGTACCTACGGTTCGCATGTATAAAAAAATCACATTGCTAGTCTGATCTTTGCAAGCCCTTTCAGACATTGGACATTTTCTTTCTCAATTGTTCGCTTTTTGATGGGACCAACATACCATTGTTGGTAAAGGTACCAAAATAAATAAAGAATTTAAAAAAAAGTTATTTCTTGAACCACGATTACTGGTACTAGATAAGGTAGAGAATCCACAGCGCTCTTTTGCTCTACTTTAAGGTGGATTCAATTGAGATATTTTGGCTTATTGAGGCTTAGCCGACCGTGGCTAGTTAGCGCAGGAGATAGAAATCAGTGGATGTGGTTTCTAGAAATAATTGGATACTGAAATACACGGCGGAAAGCGATATTCTCGTTATTTTACGCGAGGGTTGTAATAAAATACATTCTGTTTGTTTATTTCGTTATTTGAAAATGGTGTTTTGCAATTATTGTCTTTCCTAAAAAACTTTGTTGGAGGTTCAAGTACTGAATTGCTAAGATTGCTATTATGTAAGTATACCTACCCCCATAGGTACAAATGTTTTATTTTATACTAATAATTGCTAAGTAATTAAGCCACATTTTTCTACCAATTTTTGATACCATTACTACCTATTTTATGTGAGATTTTTTACAAAATTAATTTGGTTTATAAATTTACATATATACATACTAAAATACAGCCTATTTCCCAGAGGGGTAGGCAGATACCACGGATCTCCACGTGCTACGATTCTGTTCTGCGGTGCTCTTTATCTAAGAATATAAAGAGGTACAGATACAAGAAGAATGTGATGTGAGTGGAAGATCACTCTCATCACATTCTTCATACATGCTCTTTGGTCTAGGGTACTCTTGACCTGGCAGTTTTCCAGCATGTCTCTTATAAATTTAGTTATTTAAAAATGGTGTTAAGAGTTTAAATAGTGTGTTTTGAAGGTTGAAATTGAAATTCTTAATTCCTATAATTTTAGTGTACCTACTTGAATGAGTTTATTTTTTATCATTAGTTATTTAAGCCACATCAACACCTTACCATTTTTTTATTCTATTGTTTGTAACCTGTTAGACGGCTGTCTGCAATTTGGGTATACCCTTATTAGCTGTGAAACGAACTGTGAATTTTTTGACAAACATTCGTGTCAAGAAGCCATTGTATTTGTCTTTAAGTGAACTCTCAAGATGATTTGACGACCTCTGTGGTGCAGTGGGTGAAGGCCCGCGAGATGCTGAAGGTCGCCGCGTTCGATTCCCGCCGCGAGATAAATGTTTGTATGATTTGCAATTATTTGTCTCGGGTCTGGGTGTTTTCTATGTAATGACATTACTGTTGTTTACAAAAAAATATATATAAGTAAGAATTCAGTCGTGTATGTAATACAAGTTCTGCTTGGTTTGTGGCTATAGATTATGCTGTGTGATAATGTCCAGCATGATTTATTATATTTATATACGTTTTGGAACAGTCCATTTACCTTTTTCTTTTTATTGTTGTCAGGTCTAGTCTCTGACATCAGAGATGGTATTCACCTCTGATATAAAAAAGTCTTTATGCAATTCAGTACGTAAGGCACGGTTTTTGGTTGTTCCAAAAATCTAAAAATAAAAACAATAAAATACCCGTAAAACACCCTCTCAGGGGTATTTAACACCCTTTCAAACATACATTTGGAAAATCCTGACCAAATTTACTTTATCATCATCATCATCATCAACATCATCTTTCTGGCCTTACCCCACGCTATGTGTGGTCGGCACGACATCTGTTTACTCTCCATTTTCTTATGTCACTCGTTAACACTAAGTCCTGTCTTTCTCATGTCATAACACAATCCATCTGTCTCTACTTTGGCGTACCTCTATCAACACATCCTTCTACATCCTTACTTACTCAATCAAACTTACTTACTCTTAAGCGCTCGTGGCGTGTCTGACTTCGGTGTTCTAAGCCGATCATCAGAGTTAAGCAACACTCCGTCCGGTCACTACTTGGATGGGTGACCGTTTAGTGGCATTTATGACTGAGCGCTTCCGTGCTTCAGAAGGCACGAAGGATTTTTGACCCGGTTTTTTCAGTTGTTTTTTTTTTATTTATTTAATAGGAACACCAACAGCTTAAATAACAATACATTGTAGAGTTACACTGACAAAGTTTTCATTCTGATATAGAAACCAATTACAGGCGGACACAGCATTCATAATAATAATAATAACTAAGTAGTGGGTACTTATGGTAACTAAGAGATCAATAGGTACATATGTATTATTAGAACTTAAAATATTTAAAACATTGAAAACTAAAAACTTTAATCTAACCGGCGGCGGGCGCGCATTCTTTTCTTTACAAATATCAAAATATCCACTTTTCGGACTAATCTCAGACTTATTCCTTGTGTGTGTGTATGGTGCGGGTTCGAACCCAGCGTGGTGGCAAAATTCTATACAGTCCACTGTTTCTCCTGAGCATATTTTGGTAATAAACTTAATAAACTTTAACCAATAAATGTAACAGTTATTATTTTGTTGTTAAGCCGTGAAGGTTTTCGAAGGCGCGTGGCCTCAAAACTCCGACACTAGAGTTTGCCACTGGCTCATAGGTTGAAGAAGAACTTACTCTTAAATAAGTTACCTATTTAAAGTAGGTAAGTATGTATTCAAAAATGGAAGGTAATAATTTTACGATGTCGATGAGAGCATTCTGTTCAGATATTAATAGGCGGAGTCGCATTGCTAACGAAATGAATAGAAACAACCTAATGGGTGTTTTGAGTCTGATTTATTGATAATTAAACCGAAACTAGAACAAGTAATATTTGTGAAAGCTAGTGTGAATACCACACCCTTGCTTAAGATTTTTTGTTTGTAGTTTCTTAAGCTGGGTACGGATAGCGCGTACATTGGCACGCGTAGTCGGTTACGCGTGTCTTGGAACGCCCTGTCTGTACTTACAGATACGCGTACACTTTGGGGAACGAGTGCCGCGCGAACTGGCGCGATCCGTGGTCAGTCGGTTTCGGCTCGCTTAGCGCTATGGATCGATTGACCTCACGTTCAGGTTCGCGTCGGTCCACATTAACTGTACGCGTATCCAATATACGCGTGCACAGCGTACCCTGATTACGCGTATACAAGAACGCGCTATCCGTACCCAGCTTTAAATTATTAGTATTGAAAATAGAAACTAAGTCAAGATGATGATTAATTAGTTTCTATTTTCAATAGATACTGACAGATATCGACGATCTGCGAAATACTGGTAGAAGCTGGATGCGTCGCGCTGAGAGGGCGCAATAGCGCTCCTTGGGGGAGGCCTAAGTGGAGCAGTGGACTGCTATGCTACAGACTGATGATGATAATGCAGTCTAATGTGTATGTGTAAACTTTAAAGTGCAAGCTTAACAGGGTGCTGGTTTAATTTTCCATTTTTATCTCAATCGTTAGTAACCATTATCACCAGCTTTTAGTTAATTTGAGAGAGAAAGCTTAATTTCATATACTTTTGATTGACTCAAAAAAGCAAATTATGTAAGAAGCACTCGTGGCGTGGTTTACTTTAGCGTTCTTAGCTGATCATCTTGGTTAAGTCCTCAACCCATTCACTGCTTGGGATGGTAACTGTTTATAACATTTATACCTAACAGCGTTTCCTTATTTCGCAAGCAACGTTAAGATTTTGTTTTCGGCTTTTTTCTGTTCTTAAGCTAAGAAGGCTTTCGCGCGGCCAAATACTTCGAAACCAAAGTTATTCCTAGCTCATACAAAGACGAAGGAACCTAAATAATGCTCGACACTATCACACAGCATCATCTAGCATTTTGTATGAAATGAACGTCATTTCATAAATTTTTGAGCTTACTAAGCAAGCTATTTGCTAAATTATATGCGAAGGCCTAGCTATCTATGTACTTTATGTTCCTAGGCGGTGCATTATCAACAGTGGAACGCGCGTGAGAACGTCCTATAATCCGGTTTTCTCATCAGCATACGGCACTGATTGTCACTTGTTTGCAAATATGATTGTCTCGAGTAAGCAAGCTACGATGTTTATGAACTTACTGACACACTCGAATTGTTTAGAGGTCAGTTCAGTTCAGAGTTTTATAAACTTTTAACATGCCTATTTCTGCAGAGAAGCAGCTGAGCTGTGTTTAGGTTTGAAGGGTATGGGTGCCGGTGAAATTACAGGCACAAGAGGCTTATCATCTTCATGCCTCAAGTTGATGGACGTAGGGCGTTGCATCGTAGAGCACGTTCCGGAAAAACATGATCCACGGTGCAATGCTTTGTAATAGGTAATGGTTACCACTTAACATCAGGTGAGCCATGTGCTTGTTTCATCTTCAAGTAGTATAAAAAAAAAACTTTCTGCCGTCGGTGCTCCTTAGGTCCAGTACCTCAATCAAGGAGTTTTTATTAATAGGAGTGTGCGCTTTAAACGAAAAACTATGCCTAATGTTTTTTCCCAAAAAAAATAGGGAATTTGCTTTTTATTTTCTGTCTGTCTGTCTGTCTGTCTGTCTGTCAGTGTGTCTGTCAGATAGCTAAACAGATGAATTTTCGCATGATGTATGTCAGTTGCCGCTACAAATGCTAAAAACCGAATAAAATAAATATTTAAGGGGAGTTCCCATACAACAAACGTGATTTATTTTGTCCTTTTTAGGTTGATATTAATAACGGCAACAGGTAAACGCTTGAAATATCCACAGAATATTTAGTTGTATATTCACTGCAAAAATAAATAATAAAATTTAAATTAAATAAGTTAAGGGGGCTCCCATACACGTCTAGATACGTATATGTATGTAACGGAACCCTTCATGCGCGAGTTTGACTGCACTTGGCCGGTTTTTTTTCCGATGTTTTTCACGAAATATGAACGATAACGATATTTTCTTTGCGATCTTTTATGCGTTATTATAATTAACTATATTTGAAAGTAAGGCGTTGTATTCAGTTTTACGTTCAGCATATGTAAACATAACGTAAAGCATAACGTAGTGGAGTGACGATCTGTGAACGGCTGCTGGTAGAAGCTGGATGCGTCGAGCTCAGGACAGGGCGCAATGGCACTCATTAGGGGAGGCCTATGTCCAGCAGTGGACTGCTATAGGCTGATGATGATGATGATGATGATATTTTTTTATTAAGTTTAAATTTTCTTTCTAAGTTAAGCCATCAGCTTTGCCTTGAATCATGATTGTCTCTGTCTACTTATTAACATGTCTAAACTAACAACATCATGTTCTTAGCATTTACTGGCATGGTAATTCTATTATTGCTACCTGTGGTTTATGCTCCCTTGCGCGGGCGCTCTCCCATGACGCCATCTTATATATTTAGGCGGGAAAACGTAATGACACTACGATGAAACCATAGAGTACACCGGATGAAGGCAGTTGCTGTATGGGAATAATGTGGAAATCTGCATTTTTTTCCAGTGAAATTACCTACGGCATAGTTATACCTGGTTCCATATAGAATTTAATAAAGTTAAATAATCTCATTGGATGTTTAGGGGTATTATGGTCTGTGATTCAATGTTAAACAAGTTAAACCTAACATTAAAATAAATGATGAAGATTTAAATCTTGTGGATACTACTGTATTTTTAGGCATAACTTTAGATAATAAGCTTCAATGGGGCGCTCACATAGATGGATTGTCGAACAAAAAAACTTGGGATGAAACTGTCTCCAACTCCCTCAAAACCAATGTAATAGGTAGTTAAGAATAAAATATTGTAAAATTAACATTTAAAAAAATATAAGCCTAGCAGAATTTCTTTCCATTTCTTCTCTGTTTGGTCACGTTTCGAACTAGTAAATTTAAAAAAAATTACGATTCAAAGTGTAATGTTCGAACTGAATAAAGAAATTTTCTCTTCACTTCATTATGAACTGCTGCCTGCCAGCGCGGTCAGGGAATTTAGCTGTGCTATACTTCGCTATGCCACAATCAACCAGAGCCCCATTTGTTGTTAGCAAGGTGCACCATGTGAGGGTGGCTTAGGTTCTAAAGATGGAGGTCGAAATCCCTTACATAATAATATAAGTGATTGCAACAAAAATAATATAATACATAAATCATCAATACTTAGTTGCAAAGACCTGACGAACCTTCATTCAAAATTCAATCAGTCAATTTGAACCTTTATTACAGGTCTCGCCTGCCATACCTTTAGGCACTTCCGTCGTTATGGTGTTTACACCTGCTGAGCGAACTAACTACTGCTAACAATTTTCTTGTGGTTTTGCCTGCCTAGCATTGTAAGATATGTATATGTAGTGGATACATTTTTATTTAATATTTTATCTATCTGGTAGAAATTCTGGGGTTGTGGTGAACGGTTTTTCATCCGATCCATTTCCTGGTGAGTATGGCGTTCCACAGGGTTCGCACTTGGGCCCTTTATTTTTCAATATATTTATTAATGATATCTCTAATTGTTTTTTGCACTCAAGCTTTTACTTATACGCCGACGACTTGAAATTGTTCAGAGATGTTAATAATGTTAGTGACGCTCTGCTACTACAGGGGGATTTGGATCGTTTAAGCGAATGGTGTTCTAATAACGTCTTATGCTTTTATATGCGATTTTCCAGGACAAAAAATCACCATTCATCAAATTATCTGATAAATAATGATATATTAAACCAAGTAGATCGTACTAGAGACTTAGGCATTGTTCTTGATTGCAAACTACGCCTAAACCTTCACATCGATAGCATCACAACCAAAGCCTTTAAGAGTCTCGGTTTTGTTCTGCGTAATTGTAGAGATTTTAAATCGCCTAAAGTAAAAATTACTCTTTTTAACTCGTTTGTCAGAAGCGGTCTCGAGTACTGCAGTGTTGCATGGAATCCATTCTATGACGTATATAAAAAATTACTTGAAAGTGTTCAAAAGAGGTTTCTGTGGCACCTTACATACTCTTGCAATCTAGGTAAAATTTTGCTGAGTTATGAGGATCGCTTGAGGTACTTTAAAATGGCCAGTTTAGCAGATCGAAGACACTTGCTAGACAACATGTTTCTGTATAAGCTTGCGAATGGCATCTTGGACACTCCGGAGTTACTAGCTGCTCTCAATTTTTGTGCACCTTCAAGGCTACTTCGGGCCTCGAGGTTCAATGTTTTTCAGCCTACTTCTTCCAAAACAAATCTCGGCCATAATGCGCCGCTGAATAGGCTTGTTCGCCAATACAATACAGCAGCTAAAAACAAAGGAGTGGACATATTCACAGGGTCTATCAATAGATTTAAAAATAATTTTGTATCATAATTTTTTTTAATTAATTTATTCATTTATATTTTATTGTTTGTTCAATTTTAGTTTTTAGTGAGTTTTTAATTAATTTTCAAATTTTTAAATCCATAACTTATTGTAAATACTATTTTATTGTAAATATATATTGTAATAATGAATTTTTATTTTTTGTACATAATTTTAAAAGATTTTTGTAAATTAATCATATATTTTTTGATTTGTTAAATAAGTGCATGCTGCTTTATATCTCTTTCGTAGATCTTAAATTATTATTTACTTACTCTATTTTTTACTCGCTCGATCCAAGTGTCATTCTTTTATGCATGTTGTCTATCATCTTTAATTATAGTAGCACTAAATTAATGTCATATTACTTGTTACTACTTAATTTTTATGGGTGTATATTATGTTGATGATTCTTAATAAATAAACAAACAAATAAACAAATAATAAAGTCGTAGATGTTTATCTACTTTTACTATTTATTATTATTTCAATAAATCTTAAATTACGGTAGGAACCTTTGGTTAGGTAAACTAACTACCTTAGTGTGTAATTTTGTAATCAAATAAAAAATAAATAGTTTTTTTACTTTTCAGCAGTAGGGATTAAGTTTGTATTGAAGTAATGGGTAAGTAGTAGTGAACGCCTTTTCCAAAGCATAAAGGGTAATTCATAGAAATACAGTTTTATGAGAAAACGGCTGCAGTGGCGGCATTACCTCACGGCATGCGACCCCTGAAAATTAGTACAAACTGGCTACCTCATCTCGTTTAAATAGGTGGTAAAGCAATACCTACAAGAAGATAGGCATAAGTGCTTAAAGGTAAGGCTTCTTTCTTAAAATCTTCACGACTCTTTGGCATTGGACATGGTGGACCTCTAGACACTTATCTACTTTGAGTGCAGTGAGTGAGTGTTGGAGATCAGCATCCATGTTTGGATGCTGATCTCGATATGTTTCTGAATCGCATCCGTTATCCGACTTGCTATTCCGAAGAATTTCCAGGATCTCAAAAGCTGCTGATGGTGATTCTGAAGAACGGTACAACACGATGGCACATCACGACACAACACACATCCGAGACAATAATGTTATTCTAGCTCAATTGTCACTAGTTTAGATCTCGGGTTCTGATTCGGATTCGACTCTGAAAGGTTTCGAACGTTTGTTAGACATTTTTTTTCTCCAACAGATTTCTCTTTTTGTACTTTATATGAAAGCTTGGATTGAGTTAAAATGGCGTTAGTTGAATTAGATGAAAATGGAAGCAGGAAATGGCTACATTTGGTCTGTATCACATTTGATAAGACTCATTTCATGCCTTTTTTGTATGAGCTATTGACCAACTTTGGTGTTGGAGTTTTTAGACCACCCGAAAGCCTCCGTCATGGTTTAATGACAAAAAAAGACCCCACTTAACGTAAGAAAGAGCAGAGAGATGAGGATTACAGTTAGGTGTCGATTTAGTACTCAATCAACACATGTTATTTATATCCAGTACTATGTATCTTCTACAATGTCAGTGTCAAACATAATCAATTTCAAATAACAGAAAAACACTTAGAAAACCGACCGGAAACTTCTATCTTAGCAACATCATCTGAGACCTGTAATTATTACACCTCGCCGGATGCGACGCAAAAACTGGGCGACTTAAAACAGGGTCTGCTGGAAGACGGTGGCTGTCATATGACAGCAGCTCATATACACCCTTACTTAGGAACGCTAATTAAAGTTAATCAATACTCAAAGTTAGTCCTGTCACTGTTTGTCATTATCCAACAGTAAGAGATGGGAATAGTTTAAGCATCGTTTATCTTTTGAAATATGTTCATAAGTAAGGCCATTAGTGGTTAAAAATATGCTACTCGACGCTGTACCTATACTTATATAGACGTTAATATGTGAAAACATGCGAATGGTGATTATGTTTTTTTTACATCTGCTGCTCAATAAGCTAAGAATTCTGTTAATTTTCCGAAGAAAATAAAACAAAATAAAATATATTATATATATATATTGAAATGCAAGATCTAATGTTATTTCCATGCATTTTAATTCTTGAGAAGACTTGAACCCACCCATAAGACTGGGTGTGGTGTGAGTAAGGCGCAGGTCTAACAATCTAGAAATAATTTATCATGGTCACGGATTTTTTTAAAGATTGTAAAACAAAGGTGAACAAATCTAAAAACTGAATTAAGGAACTCCGCCTTAAAACTGGTAGAATAACTGACTGGTAGTGTAAGAAAGTACGCGCACGAGCCAAACATGAACTTTGCTGGTGCACTCGTTTCCGCTTCACTGATTCGAGGAAAATGGTAGGTGCCTATTAGATCTACACAGGGAAATGTTCTTTTCATTGGCCATTTCACGATACGCTTACACCTACGAGTATATTTATTTTGCGCGCTTACGATACGGCAAACTATTCGCACTTTGGCCTCTGTTATCAGTTACTACGCGGTGACCTACCCTGCCCATTGCTGGCCCGATTCTCCCAAATAAGTCTATGATCCATGGTGAATCTTATAAGCTAAAGAGAAATAGGTATTGTACCTTGGCCTGCTGTTTTATGGGCATTATTTTATAGCGTGTAATAATAATTATTAATATTCTCGATTATAGATTATCAATTTGCAAAACTAACTGATGCGGTTGAACTTATAGCCTTGTAATAAATGCCTATGCTAAAGTAGTGGTTCTACGATCGTCCCAGCTAGGGGTCCACTATAAAAAGACTATAAGACACTATGTAATGAATTCCAAGCTACCTAGGAAATATTAATATTTCTAACGTGAATCATTGCTGTGTTTCGGTTTGAAAGATTTGGGTGCCGGTGAAATTATAAACATATGAGGCTTATCAGCTTATTGTCTCCAGTTGATGGTCACAGAGCTTTACATCGTAAGGCTCGTTTCAAACATGCGTGTTATACGACACAATGCTTTTTATAGGTCATGGTTACCACTTAACACCAGGTGGACCATAATGCTTGTTCCATCGTCATATATTATTTAAAAAAATAGCCAAGGAATTACTGACTCTAAATTAAAATCTAAATTGAGTTTTATCCAGCAAGGATTGTAAGAAAATAAATTTTACTAGCTTCCGCCTGAGGTTTCGCTCGCGTGGTACTCGGATAAAAAGTAGAATATATGTTATTCTAGGTCTAACTACAATACAATTTCAGCTTGTTCCATTCCGTAGTTTTGGCGTGAAAGACGGACAAACATTTCTCAAACTTTCATTTTTGTAATATCAAGTAGGAAATTATAGACTTAAGTAAAGGAAGGAAACATGAACTTGATAAACGCATCTAATAACCATAATAGCGGAAAATAATAAAGAAAATGCTCCTATATAATTTTCTTGCCGTGGTTAGTTCAACACACGGCGAGGCGTATCGGCCTCATAAGTTTTTCTAGCAGCTGACCTGCGGCGATGGAGAGCATTCCGAGAGTTGCAGCTATGGACTAGGAGCTCAGAATATACGTGGAGGGGTCGAAATATACTTACTAGTAGTAGGTAATAGTCATTTATTCACAATATTCATTGTACTTCTAGTAGATATTTTAAAAAAAGCTAAATATGATAATAATCAAATTAATTAAAATAGGATAAACGTCAAAAATGCTACGTCAGGAACCTACATTTCGGTACTATCACACACACTTAACAACAACGAAAAAATTTACAGTTAGCCCAGAAAATTACATTTGTCAAAAAAAAAAACAAGTTTGTCTCAATGGACTCTATTTCCCAAAAGGAACACTTTTCCCAAAGTAATTTACCAAATCAAATCGTAAGTTTTACATACAAATATGAAACATCATTACAAACATACAAAAGAAAAGGTAGCTACCCTCAATGTGGTAAAATTTTGCCTCACCCTGTATATCAATCCAGGCGACGGGCATAGTAAAAGGGAAGTCTACGCCCAACAGTGTGCCGAAAATGGCTGAAATGATGATATTTGAAAACATAAAAGAAAGATTCAAAATAAAGTGATTGACGTATGTGTATTGTGTATGAAGGTGAGATTGAGGGTGAATGAATATTTGAACATATACATACTAGTTTAGTAATAAAGCGCATCCACAACATAGTAGCTCTGTAAAGAAAGCGCAATGGGCAGCGCTCCGGCCGGGCGCGTGCGCAGCCGTGTTTTTGCCGAGATGAATATTTATCGGCGGCCGCGACCATTAGCGATGCTAGCGGTAACCCGACCGATACACTTAGACTGATTGCACCGATGCACTTAGTTGCTTTTTAATTAACTAGCAAATAGTGAAGTAATCACGGAATTTTGGTGACCTTGTTGGCGCATTAATGTCGAAATAGCTAGTTTAGATTGAGACGCAAGAGGTGTAGGGTTATACCTATAGGTAATACTGATGACATGACTGTATCGCGGGAGGTTGCCAGTTTACTTACTTAAAACGATTACCAAAACACAAGAAAAAACACAGTAACAGGGCAAACGGGATATTGTGATACAGATGACAGGGTATGGTATACCTAATCATAATTCCTGTTAGCTACGATACTTACAGGAGATGTTCCTAGTGGGGTAAAGGATATGTCTGTGATTGTATGTTATGTTAATATTCTGGTCCGTTAGAAGAAACAAACATCCAGTATTCATTTGAATAGGTGTACTAGTGGAACTTAGATTCGAACGGTTCAAAGTTTCGAAAAACGATTTCTGCTTTTACAGTCGCAGAAACTACGTCGGATGTCTTTGTAAAAAAATCCGATACCCACTAAAGTTACTCAAATTTAATAACTTTGACTTGGCCTCGTAAATGACACTCCGGGCCGTGGTACTATTTCGTTAGTATCTTTATATTCTTTTGTATTATCTCTGCTGATGTTAAAATATGTTGAGAGATGCTCGACGGCCAAGAGATTGACAATTTATTCAATGGTCGAACGACATTGTCAACGTAGCTGGGAATCTGTGGATGGGGCTTACAAGGGTTCAGAAAGAGTGGCGTTAAAAGAGCAGACATAGGTCAATGATGATGATGATGTTGTTAAAAATATTTAGCATCTACATTTATTTACCTATTGTCATAAATCAGCAATAAAACTAGGAATCTAAGTTGATAAATAATATTATGTTGGTGTTGATTGTAATTTGCATAGCTATAATCATCGGTGATATTTCAAATCACTAACTATTTACATAATGAATACTACTTACGTTTAGCTGCTAGTTATAAGCTAAGTATGGCAAGTAATGTAATACGACCTTAACCTTATTATTATTCAACCATTTATCTATTTTTTATCTTTTTAATCAACCTGTATCGTCTTTGCTGGGCAAGTCTTCCCCAAATTCCGCCAAATATCTATATCTTTAGAGATATCCCACCATTTTGAGAGTAGTGGAGTTGTTTGTGGAGGGCTCGTCCGGGGAGGTACTGCCACCATGCCTATTTCTGCCGTGAAGCAGCTGAGCTGTGTGTCGGTTTGAAGGCTGTGGGTGCCGGTGAAATTACAGGCACAAGAGGCTTATCATCTTCATGCCTCAAGTTGATGGACGTAGGGCGTTGCATCGTAGAGCATGTTCCGGAAAAATGTGATCTACGATGCAATGCTTCGTGATAGGTAATGGTTACCACTTACCATCAGGTGGGCCATGTGCTTGATCCATCTTCAAGTAGTATAAAAAAAACCTCTCTCAAAGGCTTCCAGTTCGTCCCACCATTGCTTTCTTGGCCAACCACAACCTCGCCGTCAATCGAGCTGCTAAGATGTTATGGCATTTGCATAGCTGTCCGGAGGGTATGAATACGTAAAAAAAAATTGGGGCTCCAGTGGAGTTGGGCAGACTTGCAAAACCGCAAGTTGGTTACAGGAATAGGAGACATACTCCAGCGAGATGGGTCGTGAGACCGTGGTCTGCACCTGGCTCAGACTAGCGCAGGATCGAAGCGAGTAGCCTAATCAAAGAAGGATTATACCCAGCAGTTGGTCGAAAACGGCTGATAATTAAGATGATGATGACAGAAAAATTTTGATGAATTTGAATACGGATTCTTAATTTTTTTTATGATAACCGAAGATGGAACTACCACATGGTCCACCTGATGTTAAGTGGTAACCATTACTCATAACAAAGCATTGCTTCGCAAATCACGTTTTAGACCGTGCCCTACGATGCAATGCTCTGCGTCCATCAACTTGAGGCATGAAGGTGTTAAGCCTCGTGTGCTTATAATTTCACCGGCACCCACACTCCCCAAAACAAAACACAGCAATGCTACTTGATGGCAGAAATAGGCATAGTTGTCGTACTTCCCCGAATGAGCCCTTCACAAAAAAAAAAATTTGTTTAGTTACTTAAGTGATCTGAATTAGAGATATTTATCCAAAAGCCTATCGAAGGTAATAAACTCAAATTAATTAGATTCAGAGTGTTAAAAAGTTAAATGGTGTGAAAAGGTAAAGCGTACCGCCAAATGAGTTGACTGCGGCCGTCAGACATGATACTGCGTACCATCCCCGATGAGGCACAGCTGTTTATCTAGAGTTGTGTTTTCATAACTCAAAGCGTTAAGTAGGTAGGTACTTAGTTGGTAAGTTCGTTCTATCACTGTGTTGTATTGACAAATAAATGTAGTCTTCATATTGAAAAATGAAAATTTTCACGTACAGTTACATCAGTGAACGCCGATTCCGTTTCAGCTCTTTCAGAGAGCTTTCATCAGTAAAGAAGACGCGACACTCTCCCTCCACATCTACTCTTCTCATTCTGTATGGTAGAACGAAAACGACTTATTGAAACGTAACGTTGCTATTTGAGACATCATAAAACGTAGACAATTTTGTCAAGTTTTGAACGACGACCGCTCTGGCACAGTGGGCGAAGGCTCGTCTGAGACGCACAGGGTGGCGGGTTCGATTCCCGCCGCGAGGCAAATATTTGTCTCGGGTATTTTCAATATATAATATTTAGTTATGTATTTAGAAAATAAGTAGTAATACCAGTCAGTCATGTGGTTTCTATCCAATAACATAAGGGGCTAGATGATGTTGTGTTATTAAATCTAATATTATTTATTTGTATGCAGCTAAGGTAAGTAACAAACACAAGTCTTGCATACATAACAGAATGCCAACGAACCGGCTATCAATGAATATTGAACTCTCATACAAAAATACCTAATCTATTCAACTTACTAGTCGCAGGGTCGCGGCTTGTGCGAGCAAGCCAGAAATACAATAAAACCAATGGTTAGAGCAGGATAGACAGAGCACCGATGTTAGGGTCAAATGTCGCCCGATATGTCATAACCTGTTCGAATGGAACAAATATATCAGAATAGCCCCGCGAGTGAGAAGGAAGGGATCGACAATGACGCGGGGGTTAAAAGTCAAGCAAAGTGTCTCGGCCTGTGGGAGGGAGATGGAAATAGGTATTGTTGGTGTGGTGGTAAGGGATGGGTAAGGGGGTCAAAAGACGAGCGTCGGCAACCCTGACCTCTCCAGACGGCTGGTGGGACGTACTCAGGATTTATTAAACGGAATGAGATTAATATAATGTTTTTTTTATTGTTATCTATATTGTAAAATAAATAATAAATGAATAAATGTAAATAAATAACGACAAAAGTTTGTAAAAAAGGTGTGAAAGGTTTTCCTCCTACACGCCGAACCACCGTAGAACTGAACCTTCCTTCTTCGTACATGAGTCAAATTTTTCCTTCTAGTTTTGGTTGTTTTTTTAATTGCTATTTTTGTCGTTTATGTGGCCATATTCTAAATTATTTCTTAGTTTTGTTGCGGTTTTAAAATATCATAGACAACATACTAGTGTCGATTATGTTGTTCACTTTTCTAAACTTGTCATTTACACCTAAAAGAAAGGGATAGTATCACTTTTAGGAATGTCAAATTAAGTTTAGTTTAGGAAAATGCACAACAGAATCGACATTAGTGTTTCCCACAAGGTAATATTGCTAAATTATTCTTCCTAAACCCAGTAATTATGACCTGAATTATGTATTCTGTATGTTTTTTTTAAAATACGCTTCAAAATATAGTCTAAAGAAAGACTTAAAAAAAGAATTATCCATTTCTGTTTAGATTTGACTTATACTTTAATGTGTGGAATGTGTGTTAGTCGCTGAAGTAGCTAAAATTTTGCACATGAAGTTCTAGATTTAGATTATCATATTATAGGCTACCATTTAACAGGTACCACGAGAGCTAAGCCGGGGGCTAATTAGTACCTAACTACTATTTAATTCCTTTCACAAACTTCGGGAGGCTAAGTTCAGCAGTGGATAAAGTTGGTCTTTGGATGATGATGATGATGATGATTGAATTCCTTAAATTTTGAATCAATTCTTTGTTCCTGAAGCCAGCCCTGAACCCGCTAATGAATCGGGACAGTCGGCATAATTAAACAGTAGTTGACAAACCCTCGGCCGGCACTCTGATAGTAGTGACACAATAACGTGAATATCGTAACGTAGTGATAACCTTGTATTGTCGTCAAAACGTAATTTTTATAAGTTCTTTTTAGAAAGGTACCAAAATATACCTATTTATATATTTTTACATAATTTGCTGTGGATTTGCATTTTTTTTGTTGTACTAGATTTTTTAATGTGTTTAAACATGTTCACCCCGGAGTTTCATTTCTCAAGCAAACTTTTGGAACTTCTGACCAGAGGTAATATTTTTAAAAACTTAAAAAACACTGTCCAAAATCAGAAGTTTTTACGATGAAGCGGTTAGTTACTGGTAATTAATTGTTGTGTTTTTTATCGTTACATAATTTATCTTCTTTAGCATTTTGTTAAACTGTTTTAATTTTTATTATTGGGCGATTTTTAAAATTAGCATCATCATCATCATCATCGTCAGCCCATAGTAGTCCACTGCTGGACATAGGCCTCCCCATCGAGTGTCAATACGCCCTGTCTTCAACAAGGTTGCCTGGAAGAGATCGCTTTTAGCGATAAGGCCGCCCATTGTACAACGGCGGATTAGTATTATAGTTTAATTAGTTAATTTAAATACTTGTAATTGTTTCTGGTTTACAATAAAGAGTTATCTATCTATCCTCAGCTCGACTCCTCCAGCTTTATCAGCAGCCTTTCGCAGGACACATGTCACTTTTTTTTGTATTATTTGATGTTAAACTTACTTGTAAATGAGCTTTAGGAAAAAACATCAGGTAACTCAGCAGGTAAAGCTTATAAATTAAAAATTCGTAAGGTGATGATTACGTTATGAAGCAGCCTGGTCTTTTTTAAATTAACGTATTGATTGATGTCGGTTTAAAAAGGCCTTATTTAACCAATAAAAGGTAACTTATTCATAAAATGTCTTTCGATGTAGTGAGATACTTATCAAATATGAAAGTTAACTAACATAACAATTAATTTGTTTCAGGAAATGCACCGCGAGATTCCTACAACCTTAGCATTGATAACGGTAAGTGCTAGAAAGTAAAAAATCAGATTTATATCTGCTCGGAGTTTGGGGATTTTAAAATTGATATTTTTCCAAGGTATTTCCATTAACTAGGTGCCGATGTGTTCACAAGAAATTTTATTTCACTAACAAGTAAATTATTCCGATCGAGTTTGACCAAAAAATACTATAATATTTCTTTAATACACCAAAATCTTGTAAGGTTATGCAGATGCCGGTGGCTCCTGATACCTAAAATTGCAATCAATCCAATCAATTAAAATGTGAATTAACTCATTATTCGAAAACGTGATATTAATGATTCTCGTACGGTGAGTTTGGCAAGCTAGAAGTCGCGTTCACTCATCTTGAAGAAGACTCTCTGAAAGAGTCAAAACGGCGATGATGGCTTCACCCGTTTACGTGAAGATTCCGGATTTCAATATGAATAATCATATCCTGTATTGGTTGTAATATCTTGGATTTTTATGTGGCGTGGTTAGGTTTAAGTGCCATTCGAGAACTATTCTCCCCAGTTATTTAAGCTCGGATATTAGGAACAATGCTCAGTGTGAGTTTCACAGCGTTCCCCGAGCGCCATGACACCACAATGAGCCCTTTCACCCGTTGCCGGCTACCTGTTGCGTGCCATTCGTAATCTACATCGAACGATACCAAGATCATGCTGGGTAGTGGGTACTACCTTCATTTTAAGAACTGGGCTTTGATTCTCGTGAATATCTTTGTCACTGAAGACATATGTCTACATATATCAAGGCTCGATCACGTAAACAAACGATAAAGTATTCGCATCGTAGACATAACATTTTGGCCAATGATTAAGAGTGGATTCAAAATAACGCTTTGCCATTGGTCAATATTTTTCGTTACTCTTACTATTTCATCGATAACGAAGGACTGCCTAGCTAAAAATATTTATGTCATCGACGTACGCATTTTTTAGCACAATCGATACTGTTTAAAAAATAGAACTAGCTATATATTTGGTAGCAAGAAGGTTGTGGCACAGTAGTAACTTAGCCCACGGCCGGAATCGAACCCGCAACCTCTTGCGTCTCAGCCTGCCATTAGGTCGAATCTGCATGTTAATATCTCAGTTCATGCACTGAAGTGGCAATGGGCTGGCCATTTCTGCTGAAGAACCGACAACCTTTAAGGAGCTCTTGAGTGGAGACCGCGTCTGGCCAAACGTAGTATAGGACGCTCTCCAGCTAGATGGGGTGACGATTTGCGAAAGGCTGCTGGTACAAGCTAAGCTGAGGACAGCGCGGCGCTTATTAGGGGAGGCCTGTGTCCAGCAGTGGACCGCTATAGGCTGATGATGATGATGATGATACACTCATCATATTAGACAGATAATTAACAATAGTTATTTTTCATATAAATTTGTGGTTTACGGAGCGAAACCAAGTAATAAGCTAGTTTACTATATAACACTCTCTTCCTATAATTTAACGCATATTTTTGTTATAATTGCAATGATTTGTTACAAAGTTTTAATGACATTTGTTACGCCTATAATTTAGTTTACAAAGTTATGCAGATACTAGTTTTCCGATTTCCATAGAACGAAACAGTGCGATTAACGTGCTATTTTAAATTGACAATTGAGACGCAGAAGGTTGTGGGTTCGATTCCCGCCGCTGACAAATTGTTGTATGTTCTGCTATCATTTATCTGGGGTCTGGGTGCTTTTTATGTATAATAATGTATCTATTTGAACAAAAAATATTTAATCAAGTAGTGTATCAGTTATGTGGTTCCCATAATACAAGCTCCGCTTAGTTGGGAGCTACATGATGATATGTGATAGTGTCCGGCAATCATGATCATCATTTTTATCATCATCAGCCTATAGCAGTCCACTGCTGGACATAGGCCTCTCTTAATGAGCGCCATTGCACCCTGTCCTCAGCTCGACGCATCCAGCTTTAGCTAGCAGCCTTTCGCAGATCATCACTCCACCTGGCTGATGCACGTCCTAAACTACGTTTGCCGAACCGCGGTCTCCACTCAAAAACTCGTTTACTCCGTTTCTTCGGCAGATATGACCCACCCACAGCACTTCAGCTTGTCCGGCAAAACTTTTTATAAATACGAATATTTATGTTAGTGTGTGTTTTTTGTATGTTTGTTCCCATTTAACTCCAGCTGAACGGGTATGGATGAAACTTGGAATATACATATTTTGTGACCTGGATAAACACGCAGGCTATTTTTTATCCGGTATTTCGCGGGTGGAGCCGTGGGTCGAAGCTTCTTATCCATATCTTGATCAACACGAGAAGCTGTTTGGGCCCGTGTATAGTGTAGTGTTACAACCGGTATTGTTGTGCTACTGTTTTCTGTACGAAACTTAATTTTATTCAGAGTGAAAATATCTGATTAAATTAACTGAATGAAAAAATCTGTTTTGGCAAGTTTGAAGTTTACAGTGAAATTGGAAATTTGCAGTCCTTCTTCGTATGAGGTAACCGTTATAATGGGGTTCATACTTTTTTCTTTCTAAAGCCGCGGATAGACTACGAGCTCTAAACTATGACCAATCATCATCATCGGGTATTACATTTGGGTATACAGGGAAGTTAGAATGAAAAGGATAGATAAATGTCCTTCCACATGCACAACACTTCTCGTTACAAGACTTTTATCCCTTCTAACACATACCATGCTAACCTATGAAGACAGTTAGACGATCATAATAAGACATAACTAGGTAGGTGGGTAGTAAGTAGGTATTAGGCCTCCCTCAACCTGTGCCATCCACCATGATACTGTGCCTTAACTACTAGAAACAATGTAACCTATTTTAACCCTAGCTATTTTGAAGGTAGGTATTACTTTTAGCAACTTGTTAGAGAAACATTTTTGCAGCTTTAATAGTTAGAAGCGAAACGGTCAAACAAGTATTAAATCATGTGAAATGGTGGTCGTGTCACGATATTGCTCAGTCTCGGCAGTTTCGAAGAACTGAAACATGAGCTTGTACTTATGGAAGCTGGACTTGCCTCAGCTTTACGAGGTCGCACATCGCTTGACATGTACACTCAGATTCACAGGTGTATATTTTAAATTAAGTACCTGTATTAGTTTTAAAACTCTTCGCATCCATAATGAGAAAACTTTTACCAAAATTATGCTATATTTTATTACATGTAATGCTTGAAAAGGGAAACTAAGTTTTTTAAGAACTTAAACATAGGTACTTAGTTATTCAAATAGTCATCTCGAATCTTGAAACATAGTAGAACTTGGTAAAATTGGAAATTTGGAATGAGACGGTGACATTACTAGCCATTTGCAATTATTTTAGTTTTTCTCAAAAATAGCAACGTAACTGAACAAAAATATTAGACAAAAAAAGTCAAACTTGATTATCTTTGGTCATTAAATTTCGCCAGTTAATATACAAATATATATTTAAAGCAGACTGTCCGTCCGCACATAATCACCGCTTTACAACAAGAATTAATTTTTCTGCGCTATCTTCACATTCATCTTGTTCTCATCTCAAGTAAAACCGTAAATCTCGTTCAATTTACATAATAAGTGACTATTCAGAGAATTGAAGATCACATCCTGGGTCAGGGCTAAGTCTGGTCACTGTCTAGTTCCCATCCAAGCTAGATTTTATGGTAAATTTGAAATAAAATAGACTTGACTAGTCTAGTGGCGAGTAATTATTTTTGAAGCAGCAGTGTTCTTTGTGGAAGGCTCATCCGGAGAGGTACTCTTCTTTTCTGCCGTAAAGCAGCATTGCTGTGTTTCATTTTAAGGGTGTAGGTCTAGTGTATTTTATATTTATTTAATAGAAAATATTTATACTAGAAAATATGGACAATTTATTTTATTTATAGAAATTACAGGCACTTTCACATGACCTTTATACCTCAAATTAATAGGCGCAGGGCGTACATCGTAAGGCGAAACAATACTTTGTTATAAGTAATGGTTAACACTTAACATCAGGTGGGTCATCAATATTTTACGTTACTCGCTACGCTACTCAACTAAATTTCTAAGTCAGTCTGAACCAAAGCTCTTAAGTTTAGAGCTTTGGGTTTTGTATGTAAGTAAATACGGTGTCTGTATAATAAAGGAACAGCTAAGGAACACAATTATCTGAAACTTAACATAATTTGATGTAACCTCTTTGATCGAACCATGGATCCGCTATTGTGTTAGTGTTCTCGAATCATTGGTAACATAACTTCCTGCACGATACAAAATCAAAAGGCAGATGGTCAGTATATCAGATCGAAGACCATTTCCTACATTTACTCCAATACTATCTCCAACCACATCGACCACGGAGCTCTATTTACGCGTTTCTCACACCATTGATAGGAAGAATCGCTCCCATTAGCGGCCGGGAACATCGTACAAGAAAACTATAAGGTTAACTATGCCCAAAAATAGCAGTAGATATGCCATACAATTTGTATGGAGCGACCTGCGAGCCGCAGTTACCAGCTTCTGATCAAGATAACGCCACGGTTGCTGCACCGCGACTGGAGTGATTTTATCTGGAGCTGCAATATATACCTTCTGTCGAGCCCTACAGCGCATGCGCCGGCGATTGATGGGCCAATAAGAACAATGCGAATTAGGGCTTATGGAGTGATAATGTCCTGGATTTGGTTCTAACCGCAGGCAGGTTTTTGATTCACGAACGAAATAAGCTTCGACATGGTTAAAGTTGACTTGCCAAACCAGAAAATAATGATATCATAACTATTAGTAAAGACCTTGCTTAGTACGCAAGGGGTTATAGGGTCAATCGATGACTGCGAACTGGTTCTCAGTGATCTTAGCGCAAGTGCCCTAGGCACAAATTGTATGAGTTAATGGATGCGCATTACGCAGTATGAACCATCGGAACAATTTCGAGTGTCCAAAATACTGGACCACATACATGAAAGGACAGGTTAAAACTTTATAGGAGAGATCCTAGCCCTACTTAAAGTTCACTTCACAAGCGAATACACAGTATCTCAAGATACAGTATTTTAGTTTAACAGGGCTCAATCGTTTTGTTTTTATCTGTTCTATGCCCCTGTAAAGTTTCTATTCTTCTAGCTATTACCTTCACTGAGAAAATACGATTTAAAGACTACCGTATTCACTTTATCTATAGGGTTTCCAATTCCAATTTGCCCGTTTTCACAAAACGCACTTTTTTCACTCACAGTGTTGGCTTAACACGGTAGTTTAATGAAACGTTGCTATGTTCGGACGAGGAGAGCGATAATGTTCGCAACACAGTAACTACTGCGAATAATATAAATAATAAATAATGCTGTTTTTCAACATTTATGTACTTAAATGGTTTTCGTTCCACAAATAAAAATATTTTCATTTTGACTTTGTATCCGAATAAGCAATATTTTTTATTCGTAAAATCATTTTGATCCCTCTCAGTTTGAGGGAAGGTACAGCTAAAAACGGTATGGTTTGTAAGAATTTTAAGTTTTTTTCCCTTGGTAAAGGATTGTAAAAAGTACTGTGATCGATTATAATGAATTTTATCAGATTTGGAAGTGCTTAATTAAGTAAAAGCACATAGCAGTACTTTTTTATTTTAGCATAAAATAAAAATGAAAAGGGTCTACCAAAATAACAGCTTTTAGCAATGATCTTGTCAATCACAGCCGTCGAACAGCGATAATCGACATGTGGAGGTCTACTGCGCAAAACAATAGACTTTTAATCGCGTCAAATACTGAAAGAAATCGACCTACTTCTTTTTCTTTTTCGTATGAGCTAAAAACTCTCACACACTGATAACTGTGAACTAGCTCATTCAAAGCGAAAAATAGGAGTAGCAATCTCTAACTCATTAAAAAAAATAGCCGTGACAATTTCCTGTATCGTGGTTATTAGGAACTATGAGTATGGCGGTACACAACATCTAAACCCGACATCTGCAGACCATTTATTTCGCAGAAGAAATCGATCTCTCAACATCTTGTGTCTTTGCCGGCTGTTTGTCCGCTACGCAAACGATGTTTTCTTTTGTTATACATGAAGGTGGAACAAGCACAATATGGCCCACTGGACAACAAGCACAGGTCACGCATATTTGAAAAGTGACTGATCAACTTGAACTGACTGATCAACCTGAGGAAAGACGGTGAAAAGTGTCATGTGCCTGTAATTTTATCGACACCCACATCCTTCAAACTGAAACTAAGCAATGCGCTTCGTGGCAAAAATTGGCATGGTTCCCCGGCGAGCCTTTCACAAAGAGCTCTACTACTATTATACGTTCGAATATATCGAAATCGTTTTGTGGAGTAGACTTTCCGAGTTGGGTTTAATTCGCGCCGTAACTCATGACCGTGCTTTCGCCGAACGGGGGTCGGACCGGTCCTCCCGCGCAGCCTCATTTAAACTGTAGCACATTCCTTGCCAGGTGCTATGTGTAGTCCAGCCGCAGTATTATTTATAAAGATTATTATTAAGTTATAATTTAAATCGCTGTATTCGTTGTTTAGGGGAAATTAAACAACGAATACAGAAATAAAGATGTTATCTTTCAGTTCTCGCAATCGGTTGTCATCTTTCAAACTTTTCCCTTATCATCAATTTATAAGAGAGAATATATGATTATAGTCTTTGACGCTTACATTGGTCAATTTATCTATAACTCTTTGAATTGCAAATACACCATATAAGTTTTCTAATAAATAATTAGAAAAACCTGAATACTATACTATATTATATATATACTATATTATGTTATATCTACTTCCTGCACTCATGGTGTAGTTTTCCTAATATGTGTATTTTTATAGAGTAGAGAAGTTTATTTCCTCTTTTTCATAAAGTTGAGTAGTATTGGATACTTACCCTCCTACGTCTTTTTAAGCTAATTGGATGCCTAAAATTATTTTGTTGGAAATGATGTCGCTGATTTTTGACACTCAATCGTTGGTAAACATGTGATAAAACATGCGAAAAGCTACAGCAGCAAGCTAGAATTAATAAATTGTCTATAATCATTCAATTTAAATATAAATGAATCGGAATTGCCGTCTGTTTCAAACAAACAAGCTTCTGATTGTTATTAAGTGGCTTTCACATTTTTTTACTTTGTCGGTGACATTTTGTGATCAGCTTGTGAATTTTTTAATTATTCTTTACCTGGTTTTATCAATCTTGGTGGCATAGTAGGTTAGATATTTATCATTTAGTATTTAAATGTATTCGAATGAATTGTGTCATGTCAAATAAATATCTAAATTTATTTTCTTTAAGTAAAATATCAATTTGTTGATAAATTATTATTTATTATAAGTTATATTTATTTTTTCATCTGTCATAAAATTATTTCCCCGGCAATTAATTAATGATTATTTGGTTCACCAACGGTTGTTACCACAATAATTTCATAAACCATAATTAAAATACTTAATGCTAATATAACTACCATATAAAGGTAAACAATAAAGCGTCCCATTAAGTGAGTAGAAATTACCACTTGACACTATTCAAAACATCTACACTATACATATGTATGCAAATTACTAAATTACTATCCGCTTTTTTAAGTCGCTTCCGTGCTTCGGAAGGCTGTGATGTTGATGTGAAAGGAAGATGTTGGTCCCGGCTTTTCAGTCGTTAAGCCATGTCGGAGGCCTTCAAGCGGCCTAAAGATTCCGACAACCAGGGTTGGTCACTAGGCCGCCCTCATACGAAGAAGAAGTCGAGACCTGGATTTAGACGTAAAAAGTATGTGTTAATCCAGGTCACAAACTGTGGCACGCCCAGTATAATGCAAGCGTAGCCGCAGGCGGAAGCTAGTATTTTACAAATAATCGCGGAAATAAGAAAGTCATTCCGACTGGACTATAGATAGGGAAGGGCGCGTAAGTGCAGGGCGCCTTTTATCTCCCGCCGACCGATACCACCACTGTCATATTTTATGTGTTTTTATCAATAAATACTCGGGTTACAGTTTTTGCGGTAATTTTAACGATTTACAGTTAAACTTTTATGTTAATTAACCTACCGACTCCATGTTTATGAATGAAAATGTTCATTTTACCCACGTTACAGTTTTTTTTTAGTGTGGGTATCATAGGATATTATCATCTTGTTACCTATCAGCAAATTAATTAATCAAACTAGATGTCCATTACCACCTCATTAATTTATTTATCTTAGTAAATTATTTATTTATTTATATCTATTTACGTTTTTTTATTATTTAGTACCTGTTAAGCTGAGTAATTAGATCGTTTCCCGAAACTTGTTAATTCCCCGTAGCAAACTTTCCATTCGCATTTTCCCCACTCGAATTTCTACTCATTCAACCTTTTTTATCATTCGCTTCCTTCTATATTCTCAAATATGGCCAACTGATATTAATCACAATTTTATTATTTCTTACGCGATATTGTTCCTATACCAGAAGTTTACCATTCATTTTTTCCCAAATATGTTTATTTCTTACGCTTTTTATATTTTCCAAGCCTTCTTTATGATATCTTTTACTGATAAACATGACATTAGTTATCATCATCATCATCAACCTATAGGATCACTTCACCGAGCCGGGGATTGGGGGGGCGACCCGTTCTGAAGTCCCTGAAAGATGAGACGGGGCTAGGGTGTCCACGCAAGTGGCACCCCAAACTAAGTCCCATTTTCCAAGGTTATATTATTTTATAAATATCAATCGTAACCTTCATCTATACTATCTTTACTAATATTATAAATGCGAAAGTTTGTGTGTGTATGTTTGTTCCTCCTCAACTCCGTAACGGCTGAAAGGGTCAGAATTAATGCATCGTTACATCGTTTGTGACCTGGATTAACATAGTAGCCTATATGTTAATCCAGGTCACCATATAATACAGAACACTGTCACACAGCATCTTAACCACAAACTAACCCGAGCTTGTATTAAGGGAATCACATAACTGATACTACTAATATACTTTTTCGTGAATTTCGTGGTTCATATTTCATAGAAAACACCCGGACCCGAAAAAATTTGCAGATCATACAAACATTTGTCTCGCGGCGTGAATTGAACCTGCAACCTTCTGCTTCTCATGTGTGCAGTCCATACCTAAGTAGGAATTGAACAATATTTAAGTAACACATTGGTTTATTTATTCAGTACTAGCTGACCCGGCGAACTTTGTGCCGCCTTAAAGGCAATAAATAAGCAGTTTTTTTTTTATATTATTACATTGTTGATAAGTTCGTCTTTTGATGAGACAAAATTACAGAAATTATTTGGAAATGATATTAATCCGCTCGATTCATCGACAGGTACTTGACCATTACCGATAGTCAGCAATTACTCAGAGAAATCTTCAGCAGATATATCATTAAGCAATGTAACTCTCATGTTTGTTGTCAGTTGCAGTTTCTTCACATAGCGCCATACATTTGACGATTTGAGGCAAGCGTTTATTTCGTCGGCAGCCGTAGATCTTGGAATTACTGGCAGTATTTGGCGAAAATCGCCAGACAGTAAAATCATTGCTCCTCCAAAACATCTCGAGTCATTGCGTAAATCTTTTGATGTTCGGTTAAGTGCTTCTAATGCACGTTTATACGCCATTGTGCATTCGTCCTAGATGATGATTTTCGATACCGCTAAAACTTTGCCCATTGCTGAGTGTTTTGCAATATTACACGTTGGTTCTTCATTAACTGAAGATTTAACGGTAATTTGAATGCTGAATGAGCCATACGGCATCCTTCTAACAATGTGGCTGCTATTCCAGAAGAAGCAACTGCAACCGCTATGTTAGATCTCGCCCGAACAGTTGCTAAAACTAATGACATGAGGAATGTCTTGCCAGTTCCACCAGGGGCATCTAGGAAAAATAAACCACCATTTTCATCATCGATTGCCTTCATTAAAGTATCATAAACTTCCTTTTGTTGGTAATTCAACAGGGGTACTTTCGTTTGAACTACTAAATCTAATTCCTGGTGATCATATTCACGTTCCCGTTCCAATTCTCGATTAAATGCGTCATTCATTTCACGATATGGTGCTGGCATTCCTAACCTGATGAATAAATTACCGCACATGAGGTAACACATATCTTCGATCAAGAGTAAAGCACGATTATGTATCTCCTCATTCATCTCAATATCGTGATTTCTGGAACTCACACGAATTTGATGTAAAATATCTTCTGACATATTATCCTTGTATTTGTGCCACAGGTTACCTGGGTTTGATGGAAAACATGTCGAAATTATGATAGCGAATAATGTGCGTATCTGACTTGGAGATGCAGAGATAATGGCTTCAGCGATTGTCGTATCCCAATGACTATCGTTTTCTAATAACTTCAATTCTTCACATGCAGCACGATATGTTGGGAAAATTACACCATTAACAGTTCGTAGTGACTCAAATGACGTTGGCCCACGCACATTTACCAGCAACAACCGTAAATAGAAACATTCATTATTCTTTGGATGAACTGTATACATACGACTGAGTATGTTAAATTATCTATTTGTTGACCTCTGTTGTTCGCTCGACGATTCTGCATTGCCAACTGAGCTGTTTCACGGGCTGCTTCACGGGCTGCTTCACTTTGCTCTCGTGATTGAGAAGCACGAAGTCGAGCCATACTATCGCGGCACTGTTCACGTGCAATTTCTTGTTCTTCTTCAGTCCTTTCATTTGCAGTATTTCGTATTCTTCTTGCATCACGGCTTTGTTGGGAAAGATTCGATCGTTTTGGTCGCGGCATTATTAATTAAACTTCACTTCACCTAAAAACTCAAATTTTCAACCATACCGAGTTTTATAGTTCACTTCACTTTATTGTCATCCATACGTCATTACACATCTGTCATTATACGTCAATTACATTGCTGTCATTTGCGTTTTGTTATTCCAAGTCTGATTCTTTTTTGTTATACCACGTTTTATAATGACTGACGTTTCATGTCAAGTCACACGGGAATGCTGTCGAACGGGATAAAAAGTATTCTATGTCCTTCTCCTGGCTCTAAACTACCTCCCTGCCAATTTTCTGCTAAATCGATTCAGCCGTTCTTGAGTTATAAGTGGAGTAACTAACACGACTTTCTTTTATATATATAAGATAAGTTGCAACAGGTTTTCAGTAAAAAGAAATGTTGGGTTCAGTTGTACGTAGGTATGTATTAATTGGGGAAGGTATCATTCGTTAATGAGGTAGTCCACGCGGTAGGTCGCGGTATTTACCTACCACATATTTTTACGATGCTGTTGATATTAAAAATTAATAAAAATGTCTGCCTATAGTTAATTTTGATAAAAACTACGATTAATCAATCATCATCAGAAGCATCCATCGTCATCAGTCTGTAGCTATACCTCCTTTTGTGCAGTTCTTTTAAGTAAGTCTTATAAAAGAGGCTCAAATATTAAGCCACATCTGCGCAGTCCGTTTAGTTAAAGTTTAATAAATTCATAAAAAAGGCTGAGCTGTACTGATACATATACTAAGCCTCTTTAGTGCAAAATACTTTTAGCCCATTTTATATCTACACTGTATAATTTATCTGTGAGACAATGGGATATGTTGGGGTCAGGCTATGCCACAGATTATACCAGCACCCAGCGGCAAAACCGGGTTACCGGTCTCGCAATATATTTTAAAAGATAAAACCGTTTTGTTTTTATATAAAATGCTACTGCCGGAGGCATATCTTTGTAATAATGAATATGATTAATTTACCACGGAAATCGAAGTTGATTTTATGCTATAGGTTTCTATATCAGTGGATGTTATGTAGTTGTTTTTTATAGTTTCACAGTGTCACAGAGAGTGGGAAAACACCAGACTTTTAAAGAATATTTTCTATTTTTGACGACGCGTTGACGAAACGAACTCGACGCCTTCAAAACAGCGCGGTAAGAGGTAGCTCGGGATAGAGATTCTATTTGTGGGAAAAAAAACCATCTAAAATTATTTACGATTCAATAAAAATCGTGAAGAAAAAGTATACTTAAGTTAGTTTCGAAATGTTCCTTAGTTCCTACAAAAGTTTCTAAAATGTGTTTACATTTACATTGTTCTCAGTACACGTCAAATTATACATATCAAGTACCTATAACGCACCTAATTGCAAAATCGTGTTGCGTGCTACTTTAGCTTTCAGTGAGGAGTAGTCTAAAGCCGGCGGTGTTACCTGGAGCGGTGAACTTAGCTGACCATTAGAAAATATAATCTGCAACGCTTCTGTTGAGGTTGCTCAGTATCGGGGATAGAAAGTACTAAATTTGCTTTACAAAGAGATAAGAGATAAATCATTTATTCACTGAATGTATGTAAACAGTTTGCACTGGTTTTAGGATTAAAAAAAGATAAATTCTGTACAATGTACATTTTACCACTTGTTGTCCTGGTGTGTGAATATTTAGTCAAAAGATTGATTTAATTTAATTTACATGTCATTTTGTCGTAATTCTTAAATACCTATGTTATAATAATTATTGGTGTATATGGTTTATTTTATATTTTATGTATGAATATAAAAATTGACAAAAACTATTTGAAATTAAAATATTCATTTATTGAGTAAAAACGCTTTAACAATAATCATTTCTTAAGCCTAAGTTTGAATAATGTTAAGGGTCTTGTCTTTAAGACCCTTAGGTAATTTATTAAATATTTTAACTACCATTTAGAATGCATTACTGCCGAAAAAATGTGTATTTTGTTTTGGAAAGAAAATTCTATTTTTATGCCTAGTATGTCTTTCTAGCATTTCCTTGTGTGTAACAAAAACGTCAGGGTTTTGTTGACAAAAATACAAATTTCCCGTATGTACATGCATGGCAGAGGCAATAGTTTAGTTTTTTGGAACAGTGGCTTACAGCTGTCTAAAAACCAGGCTCCGCATACAGCTCGTGTGCATTTTTTTGCATTTTAAAAGCTCTAGGTAAATCTACAGAATTTCCCCATAGTGGTAATCCATAAAGTAGCACAGAAGACACATAACCATGGTACGCAGCCATAGAAGCTTTCTGGAAAAGAATTATAGAATGTAATTCGTTAATAAATAAATAAATAAAATATATAGTCATTTATTTTAGGCACTGACCCATATAAAAGCTCATAAAAATACAAATACAATTCACATTTAAATTAAATTTAAAAAATATGAACAAACAATAAAATAAAATGATAAAATATGTACAAATACAGAAAAAAACATCAGCTGTAAATGCAAATAAAGGCAAAAAGAATTTGTTACAACAATAGAATATACAGCGCCTAGTCGTTCAATCGCAACTTGGCGACCAAGTTAAAATCAAGTATGATTTAATTAATGGTTAATTTTAATAATTTACATCAGTTATTTCTGTCATGTTTGTGGTTCCCATAAAACACGCTGTACTTACTTTGGGGTAACATGATGGTGTACGATAGTGACCCTCATTACAAAAAAATAGTCTCTTTTATTTAAAGTTTGTTAATAAACAAACTATATTAAATAGGAAAGTTTCACATCGATTGTTCTCTGTTAGGTCGAGATACAAATCGGTGTAAAATGTGTAAATCCTGAAATAGTGTTGAATCCTTTGAATAAAGATGTTTCGGTAAAGAATGACCAAAGATCTGCTTCTTCTTCTTCATATGATCTAGTAGCCAACTCTAGTGTCGGAGTTTTAAAGCGGCCTCCAACATGATTTCTTAACGACTGAAAAGCCGGGGCCAACAAATACATTAATAATAAATAAATAATGCTGGACTCTATCACACAGCATCATGTAGCCCCAAACTAAGCAGAGATTGTATATGGGAACATGACTGATAAACTACTTAAATACCCAGATCTAAGACCAATATTTGCAAATAATGCAAACATTTGTCCCGCGGCGGGGATCGAAACCGCCACCTTCTGCGTCTCAGGCGAACCTTCGCTCACTGCGCACAGAGAGGCCGTCAACCTGTGATTTCAACCATAAATCAATCTAATTATTTGGTAACCTAGAACCTTATAATAGTTACTGCCTCCCGTACCATTCAGTACACCAGGTGCATCCAATCTCGACAACGCCCCACATTGCCTGATTGAACCTATTAAACGGCAAGGTGGAAAGTAAATAGTAGCTCTGGCTCACCTTAGAGACCGACAAGACCGACAATTAATTTTATTATCTATAGGAACATTGCTACTAGACAAACTACCAATAAAATGACATACAGTCTAGTAGAATCATGGAATTGCTACTAGTAATACAGTATAACTAGCTTTTTTTTATTTCGTTTCCTCTTTAGTGTTTCATGAAACAGAATAGAGAAAGAGGAATAAGATTTAAGTCTCTGAATATAAGCCAAAAAAAGTCTAGAGCTTAAGTACCTTTTAGACTTAAGAAAATGTAAAACTAATATAAGAATACCACCTTCCACCTGCGACTTCGCTCACGTTAATGTAGATTTTTTCAAATAAGGTTTCCCTCTTTTCATCCATTCGACGGTGAAATTATCGAATTATTCCGGAAATCCCCACCAAGCCGCCCCACTGGTGGGGATTATTGGATTTTTTTCCCAATAATCCCCACCAGCTACGCCGTAGTCAGCTACGACGTAGTGGTGGGGATTTCTGGAAAAAAAACCAATAATCCCCACCAAGTCAAATGGCAAATTTTAATCACTCTTATTCCTTTACTTAGTGGTATTATGTTGTTCTCTGTAGTGCATCATATTATAATAACATAGGTAATTTAAGTAGAAAGAGTTATTTCCTTATGTTTATAGCAACATTGGATGTTAGAAAAAAATAAAAGAAAAAATAATTGTTATGGTCTTTAATATAACTAAATTATTTATAAAATTATAATTCTTTAATTAGTTAAATTATAATCAGTTATGTATTACTAATTATAATTAAACTAAATTAACAATATAAACATAGTAAAAAATCAACAAAGTCTTAACAAACTTATTTCTACTAATAAACTTTTATAATCACGTTTTTAGTATCACACATAATTTTTATTTGCGTAGCTGGTGGGGATTATTGGAAAAAATCCTATAATCCCCACCAGTGGGGCGGCTTGGTGGGGATTTCCGGAATAATTCAAATTATCAAAAACTCTGAATACGTATACATTAATTTTCGATCATTAGCCTATATACAAAATTTTAATAGCCTTCCTTCGAAAATTACGGACTTTCATACAAACTTTCATTTATTTTATCCCCTTGGGGATGGAATTTCTCAAAATCCTTCCTTAGTGGATGCCTATGATTGTTGTATCAATGTGCAAAATTTCAAGTCATGTGCGATGGTATATTACCCAGTCAGTGAGTTTACCATACTATATAATTATTTAGGTTTCAGTCAAAATGCCTTTTTATATTGTTGTATACGCGCGTTGTTGTGTAAACGCGTTTATGTCTTTTGTATGGAATTTTGACTGGTCGGAAACGCGACCTCTTGGCCGGACGTTACAATACCAAGTTGCTCTAGTTCTGATTAACAAATTACAAATTATATGACTTTGGCATTGGATATTAAACTCCATCAAGATTAAATTATATGATACGTAATATCCTAAATGTTGTGACTTTTTTGTCCCTAGTGTTGTATCTAAAGGTCGTGAGATATATTATTTGTCAAGCAGAACTAGGTGCGAGTGTTTATATCATCGTCAAATTCTATATCAGTGACGGAGGAAACATCACTGGTTTGTATAATACTTTATTACTTACCATAGTTGGTGTGCAGGTGTTGTAGTAGATACCAACTGTTTGTTTCCCTCTTAAAATAATCGAATAATACATAGTGAGTTTTAATTCGTATATTATTTTGTATAAAAGGGGTGATTTGGACCATTGTCCACAAGTTACGAGAGCCTCAGTTAAAAATACATCAATCAAAACTTTTCTCCAAAAACTTTAAGCCATAATCATCGTGATGTACACGTAGGTATGTGGCAGCCCTAAGGTATTAAGGTAGAGCTACAATTATCAATATCAATAATAAAAGAATTTGATTAAATCAGCTGTTCCAGGTTTGTCAACTCACTAGTTCTGAGTAAAATTATCCCGTAGCTCTACCAGCCAATTACTTCAATGAAAATATACAAAATGTTAATAGTCCCTGATCATTGTTTTTGATGTTCGGGAGTAGATTCTACTTTTCGGGATAACATTCAAATTCAAACTCACCTTTCGTATAAAGCCAAAATTGGATTTGTCTAGGTAAAATATAAAAAACTACAAATTAAATTGCAAAGTTTGACTATTGAAAATCTCAAAGACTTCATAAAAATAAGTAACAAAAAGAGTCATTTATTTTATTGAAAGTAAAAAAATACTGACGAGAGCATTAGAAATCTTTTGTCAGTTGGAAAATAGAATAAATAGGGTTGCTATTTCCGGCGCATTAGAAAATAATACATTAGCTGCTAAAGTTGAGTATCTATATAAAAAATGCTGATTGGTAATTATAATATTTATATATACTCTGTATGTTTACCTAAAGTTTTTGTTTTAACTATTAAGTTAGGTGGATACGCATAATTTTTTTGTAAAGCTTTTTAGTTACCTACATAAAGCTAAATGAACTAAAAATGCCAGAGCTTAATAACATCTTTAAATTTTGGTATCAAAACCAGGTCAATGTGGTACGATGGTCCGGCACTTACTCGGAGACATACAGGTTGGAGTGCAGTGTGATTCAGGGCGGGCTGACGTCTCCAAAGTTTTTCAACCTAGCGCGCTGATGGATGAGCTCAGCGATACCCGTGTTGGTTGTCACGTTAACGGTGTCTGCATCAACAGCTTAAGCTATGCAGACGACACGGTGCTGGTGAGTGCATCCATGTGTGGCCTAAGTAAATTAATAAAGATTTGCGAGAGGTACGCTACAGAACGTGGACTGAAATACAATGTGAACAACAGTGAATGCATGGTTTTTCAGGCCAGAGGAAGCTGTCCCGTACATAACATACAGCCCATTAAGTTATATGGAACTCCACGAGTTCGGGAATTTAAGTACTCGGGACATCTCTTAACCTCTGACCTGAAATACGATGTAGACATGGAGAGAGAACGAAGGGCGCTGTCTGTAAGAACGAACACGCTGCTCTAGAGAGGTAAAAACAACGCTTTTTAAAGCATATTGTTTTAGTTTTTACACATGCAGCCTGTGGGTGAACTATACGCAAAAACAGTACAGCGCCCTGCGTGTGCAGTATAACAACGCGTTTAGGGTGCTGATGGGGCGGCCCCGGTTCTGTAGCGCGTCAGGGTTGTTCGCCGAGGCGCGCGTGGACTGTTTTTACGCCACCATGCGCAAGCGGGGAGTATCTCTGGTTCGCACGGTCCGGGCCAGCTCCAACAGCATTCTGAGCGTGTTCGCTAATATAATATGAGGATGCACGCTTATAGAAATAACAATAATATAAAAGACAACATTGTCAAATAATTGTTGTAAATACTGCATTTGCCAAGCCACCTAGCAGATAATGTGTAGTTGTGTTTTTATTGATAGTTTGTAATTTTAATTTTAGTTATCTTTATTTGTGGTTTTCTTTATTTTCATTGTAATTTTGATCAATTAGTTTTCTTTGATTTTTTGAGCATATTTCTTGAAATAAAATGTTTTTATTTATTATTATTATAAAGTGTAAGCTACACAGCTCGGGTGGGTGTGAGCGCTTTGACAAACTTGTAACAGGTTTTAAAGTGTTTTTATAAAATTCAACGTTACTGTAACTTTTTGATTAATAGATAAATAAAATATTGGAGTATTCCCGTTTGAGCACCTATGGATTGAGCACCAATCAAAATTTTAATGTGAACAAAAAATCAAATTTGATTTTATTCCCCACTAGCGACCCGCCCCGGCTTCGCATGGGTGCAAGTTACACATATAACTCTTTCTCTTGCATCACTATATCAATAAAAAAACCGCATCTAAATTCGTTGCGTAGTTTTAAAGATCTAAGCATACATAGGGACAGACAGACAGCCGGAAGCGACTTTGTTTTATGCTATGTAGTGACTGAGCACCTACGGTGTGGTACCTTCCAGTGATGGGGTTAATCGGCTTTATCATAATTCATAGAATAGTACTTTTAGACTAGAACAGTAAAAAAAAATTGCAAATACTTTACAAACTTTTTGTGTCTTGTTTAAATTTGACTATGAGTTATTTACGCTTACGATAAATGAGTAATGTAAACATATTTTTTTATAACTTTTTTGTGAGGAAGTTCTCTAAACTTTACACAGATTTTAAATACAGTAAACATATGTACTCATTTTTAATATAATAATCAAATAATTGAAAGTACTCTTTAACCGTGAGTTTAGTCATTGAAACATTCTTGTATCGATAAAAACCTCAAATGACAACCCATTGACATTTAAATTAAATTAAGCCTGACACCGTCAATCTGACAAGCACTCTATTTCAAGTTATCGACAATCTTCCATTATCCCCGTCACTAGTGCTATCTAATCTGTGGCATGTCGATACTCGATATCCACGTACACAATTAGTGTTGTACTATCGATAATTACGATCGGTAGCGGAGCGTATCGACAAGATGCTTTATGAGTATGAACTCTCTTGTCTACCTATTAATTGGATGGCGAATGTTTACAGCTGTACGAAGATAATAATTATATCATCTTCAGGATACAAAGCTTGAATCATTGTATGATGCCGGTCTAAGATTGTTTAATCATAGAATTAATGTGATAAAATTAGATATAATTGAGTAAAGTAAAAGGTTTATTTATTTTAAAGTAGTACATGAAACAAAATGTTAGGTACATATTTCTAAAAACGAAACATAAAAACTATATGCGTTTTGACTCAGTTCTTAGTAACAATATAAAAGAGCCCCATTTTGCCCCACTCTGTTTATACAGTAAGTATACACTAACTCCCACCCTAGGTCACCGAAGTGCACATAGGCATACGTATGTTGCAAAGTTTATTTCCCGTCTGTCAGCTCTGTTTGTACTTGTTGGTTTTAAGTTTGAATTTCGTTATATTTTCTTGATTCTGGAACAAACATTTGACGATGTCATTGCAAAGTTTTACAATAGTAAGCAATAAATGGTTGTCAATGTCGACATAGCTCAGATAATTAGCAAGCTGAAATGGCAACGAACTGGTCATATCTGCCGAAGAACAAACAACCGTTGGGGTATACGTGATCTTGAATGGGGATCGGGGCTCGGCAAACATAGTGTAAGACGCCCTCCGGCTAGGTAGAGTGATGATTTATGGCTGCTGGCAGAAGCTGGATGCGTCCAGTTGAGGACAAGGTGCAATGCCGCTCATCGGGGGAGGCCTTTCTTCAGCATTGGACACCTAGACTGATGATGATGATGAATAGTAACAAACTATTTGTTTGGTTTCTTACTCTTTGATCACTCTGATTGTATATTGCTGGGGTGGCACTTGTGTCTATTACGAAGAAGCTTCGTGGTACGATACATGGCACGCTGAAGTGACCACCCGTTATCGGCTATCGTCGCAATAGTTCAGGCTGCAACAGGGTTAGTTCGTGCAAAAAAGAAGCTTTGACACGCATTGCTTCGTCGATAGACGTAGGTACGGCGTACGGCTCCAGTATAAAATGACATTTTATGCATTTTATGGAACTCATCTGTGAATATATTTAGCGGAATCCTAAGTAATAATGTAAATGTTAATGTGAGTATGTTTCTTTGTTTGTTACGCTTTTCTGCCTTAATTTTTCAATGGATTTTTATTTTATTATTTAGTATGTGCCAGCTCTTGATCTCAAGACTTGCGCGGGTAAGGATGAGGTCAACGATGAGATGAGATTTCCCAGAAAATGCCTAATAACTCTCTTTTTAAAGCCGTTAGAGTCATAAGGCAATGGAAAAACAGACGGTGTGGCAGCTGATTCCATATTTTAGCAGTGCGCATTATAAATGATTAGTCCTGTTAAATGGAATAGCAACTTGATGCGGAAGCAGTGCGTCTGAAGCTCCTATGGAAGAAAGGTGAAGGCGGAATAAGGTCATGTAGCTCCTGCGCACACTCTCCAAAGTACAATCTATAAAAGACCGATCATCATTAAATTCAGCATACCTACAGAAGAAGAGGTGATACAGAAGTGGAACAGAATATAGAGTACCTTTCCTCCAGAAAAAAAAGTACTTTTCCCGAGGGATACAATAAATAAGTTTTAACGCGAGCAAAGTCGCAGACAGAAGCTAGTTTATAATAAATATTTTGTCTTGTTAAATATCAATTTTATCAATGTAAATGCAATTTAAAATTATACGACTGGTGTGAACTTTAACACGCCTTAAAGTATTCCGTTTCATATAATTTGCGATTTCGAAGTCCTAATATCTAAACTATCGTATTAACATTTGCCACAAACAAATACCAATTATAAAGCCTGTGAAGGCTGCTATGATTAACAGTGTTGACCACATACTTGGAGTGTGAACTTAAGGCAATACATACACGTCATTGATTAGACGAGATATATGTTTGTTGTGATACGAGAACAAGAAAAAAAGAACGGGAGATGATGACGCTACACCAATTTAAGCTTTTTTTGCTGACTGGGGTGTTCGGGGTTCCTCCCAAGACCCAAGCCAACCTCACCTGCCTGTGATGCATCCTGCCAACTAACAAACGGATCTCTGGTGGCCAGCTGATTGTGACATAGCGCAGCCTAACAACGGCACAGCTTAATCCTCTGGCCGCCGACAGGCAGAAACATCGGAAGTGCGTTACGCTGTGCCCTGCGATCTCCTACCTGCAAACCCAGCATGGGGATTATGGTCATATCACCCTTTCTATACTCTATAAAAAGTATGATATGATAGGGTCCTTTGGTGCACATATGCCTCCCCAGATCAAGTCCCGCAGGGTACTATCGGCAAAACTATCAAACAAATAAATTCTGTCTTTAATTTGACTAGCGAAAATAAAAATGAAAGTGAAAATTTATTAATTCAGTACGAAAATTACAGTACACTTTGTATCGTCATTTTTTTTATTTTACACCAAGCTTTTTAGCTAGTATGATTGTAGCAACAAGTAATTTATATATTTAAAGTTGCGCACAATACAAAGTTACTCATAAAGTACTGTTTAAGTTATTTTAGTCCCTTAAACCCACGACACAAGATATACTACTACTATACTAGTTCGGGGGGCAGTGAATGACGATTCGTTTACCCCCGTGGGCAAAAGCGTAGCTGTTTACAGTTACAGGTAATAAGTAGGTATCAATATATATATTATTTTTCATTCTTATTTTTTAGTTTAAGTTAGGTAGTCTGGAAGAAATCGTGCAATACGATAAGACCACCTTTTGAAACGCTAGTGCCTAGTTTTAAAATTATTTTTAAAAACTGTTTGTATCGGTCACTGTGTTATCAATAAAGACTTTTTATTATTATGACACTTTATTTAATTGTAAACTCGTCTAAAATACATTTTTTACTATTATACTTAATACTACTTATGTACATAAATAAATATCAAAAACATTATAGTAAAAAATGTATCAAAACGGGAGACCATCGACCGCGGGGCAGGGCTCAAACGGTTGGTGGCTAGGGCTGCAGAGAGAGGAACCTCCGCACAATGCGTGCCGAGTCCAGGAGAGCCGCCTTCTGTATCTGACCCTTGATCCAGCTGCCTAGCGAGAGCCTCTTAAGATATTGGTCAAGGCTCTTCGCTATCAGACCGTTCACTGAAACGACTATCGGAACGATAATTGTTGAGTCGACATCTCACATAGCGGTAATCTCGTGTGCCAAGTCAAGGTACTTGCTAAGCTTGTCCTTCTCGGCCTTCACGAGATTAGCGTCATGCGGGATGGTGATGTCAACAAGTATCGCCCGGCGTTCCGACCGGTCTACCAAGACGATATCAGGTTTATTCGCAAGAATAGTCCTGTCCGTGATGATAGAGCGGTCCCAGTAGAGCGTAGCACGACCATTTTCGAGAACCGGTACCGGTGCGTACTTATAGTACGGAACCTCTGAACCGACAAGGTCGTATTGGAGAGCAAGCTGCTGATGGATGATCTTTGCTACTTGGTTATGTCTGTGCAAGTATTCAGTGTTAGCGAGGTGCGAACAACCCGAAAGTATATGTCTGAGGGATTCACCGGGACGATGACAAGCTCTGCAAATATCAACGGTTCCATCCTTCATGATATACTTTCGGTAGTTGTTCGTCTTTATTACCTCATCCATAATCGCACAGACAAAACCTTCAGTTTCCCCAAAGAGGTCACCGAAACGTAGCCAGTTCACGGATGCGAGTAGGTCTACATCAGGCCCTGTAAGGGCTTTATAGAACCGTCCGTGCAGCTCCTTACTCTCCCATACCACCTTGCGGTCGAGGGCACTCAGCACCGTAGGTTTGTGCCAGTTCTCCTTAGCCAGTGAGAGCGGGGTAAGGTTCTTGTCAACTGCTACGACATCACGATGCATCTCAATGTCGGCATGGAGGAAGTATTCTCTGAGCTTGCACACCTCGTGGTTATGGAGGGTCTTGGCATTTAAAAAGCCGCGGCCCCCACATTTCCGCGGGATGTACATCCTCATTACCGACGAGCGTGGATGTCGCATTCTGTGTGTCGTAAGAAGTTGACGAACCTTACAGTCAAGGGCGTCAAGTTCAGTCTGAGTCCATCTCAATATGCCAAAAGTATAGATGAGCAGAGGCATAACCCAGCCGTTGAAGGCTCGAACCTTGTTACCACCCGACAAAAGACTATTGAGTACTTTAGTAAGGCGGCAAAAGAATCGCTCCTTCACCGACTGTTTTATGTCTCTGTCTACTATACCTAACGCTTCTGACATACCGAGATATTTGTAGGTTTCGATATCGGAAAGAGATCTGAGGGATATCGTATCGGAAAGCTGTAAGTTTGTAGTATTTACAACTTTCCCCCGCCGTACTTGCATGACCGCACACTTCTCGACACCGAACTCCATGCTGATGGCACTGCTGAATATCTGTGTGATATTCAACAGAGTCAGCAGTTCTGGTTTTCTTGGCGCAAAAAGTTTGAGGTCATCCATGTACAGCAGGTGAGAAACGATATCACCCTCTCTCCGAAGTCGATAGCCTAGCCCTGAATCCTTTAGCAGAGTACTAAGAGGATTCAGTGCCAGGCAGAACCATAGGGGACTCAGACTGTCGCCCTGGAAAATACCCCGCTCTATGCGAATCAGATCTTGCGGAGCAGAGGGATCCCGTCCGCTACCTGGATGACGAAGAACTGTGATCCACTGTCTCATGCATGTACCTAAGAAGGATCTCAATGTTGCATCAATTTTATACAACTCTAAGATCCTCCCCAGCCATGTATGAGGCACTGAATCATACGCCTTTTTGTAGTCTATCCATGCAGCGGAGAGGTTCCCCTTGCTGCGCCTGATCTGCTGGCTAATGGTCATGTCAATGAGGAGGAGCTCCTTAGTACCGCGGGACCCAACCCTACATCCATTCTGAGCCGGAGCCAAAATATTATTTGCAACTATGTGCGCATTAATTTTTATGCTCAGAATGGACGTAAGGAGCTTGTAAATGGTAGGTAAGCACGTGATGGGTCTGTAGTTCTTTGCTTCCGCGGTACTACCAGATTTGTGGAGCAGGAAGGTGACTCCTGTCGTCATGAAACTTGGGAGAGACCCAAGCTCGAGGGCTTCTTGAAATTGTGTGGCGAGTACAGAGTGTGAACACCGAAACCACTTCAGCCAGAAGTTATGCAACCCGTCCGGTCCAGGACTTTTCCAGTTATGGGCCGAATTATTATTATTATTATTATACGAATAATACTAGTGTGGGGCTCAAGGTCATGTAACTATATTATTGTGTATATAATATATATACTATCTTCTGCCCCTGGCTTCGCCCGCATGGTACCCTGATAAAAAGTAGTCCTTTCTCAATCTTTGTCTATACTAAATTTCATGAAAATCGGATCAGATGTTCTGACGTGAAAATGGAACATACGTACTTAAACACACTTTCTTGTATGTAAGATTCATCCAAATTTGTTAATTGTAGCCGTTACGGAGTTCAATGGGAACACACACACAAACACACACACACTTTTCTTAGTATTTGCGATGTAATTCTATCCTAATAATTAGTATTTGCTTTATTTCATCTGCATACAAAACTGTATCATAAACAATTGAGGCGTGATGGTTTTAAACCATGCTAATTTCTCCGGGGCAAAGTTCGACACGATTTATGATTAATAGCCGTTGTAAACAAATAAACTTACGTTCTCTTTCAAGTCGGTAAAATATTGCTCATTGAAACAAACTATTAAAAAGTGCCAGGTGTTAGTTGTGTCACGATTTAGAAATAGATTAATAAAGATAAAGTTTAGTTTGGTTCATAGACATTTTTAGTATTTTGTATATTATTATTTATATCATACACACGATCATCTAAATAGCCCCAATCTAAGCAGAGCTTGTATTATGGGAACCACATGACTGAAATATTACTTAAACATCAGTTAATCAATATTTTTTTGTTAGTATATAAATATTATAGTTACATAGAAAACACCCAGACTCAATGAACATATCTCCAGATCACACAAACATTCGTCTCAAGGCGGAAATCACCGCAACATTCTGCGTTTCAGGGAGGCCTTCGCCAACTGCGCCACGGAGGTCGTCATATACCTATAGAACCACGTTGACCTAGTGGGTTTTATCCCAACTTCTTATCCGTAGGTCACGGTTTTCGAGTAGGTAACAATAATTTAAGTGCGGATATGTGGAAACCCACGAAAATTTTGCTGCGACCGACGTTCATCTATTACACGTTATTCAGGCCTCTAGTACAATGAGACGTCTCATTGTTACTATCAGCCATTTTTTAGACATTAAAATGAAGAATGTTTATAAAAATAACCCGTTGGACGTACCAGGAATGATACCCGAAATAAGGGACACCCAACGTGATATAATGTATATATAGTACCGTGAAATCTATGTATTTTGACAAAAATTCGTTGTCTTTTCACTAGTCATACATATTTGGCGATAATAAATTTAATACATTTTATTATTCATACCTACCTAACTCTTGTGTCTTTATGCTTTGCGTCAGCATAGTAACCTGGTTTCAAAGAATTTTTCAAATATTCCTATAACTGTTGAATGTTAATTATAAATGTAAACAAGCTTATTTATAACACAAAACAAATAGAACGTATATCCATAAAGTTGTAATACGTACTCATGACTTGAAATATGCAATATTTTAATGATAAGCTTATATCGATTGTGGTTGTCCACAATAATAATATGAAACGATACATGGCATTTCTGAATTAAGCTCTTGAGTTAACTTGGGATTTCTGATTCAAGGGATTCATGTCCCAGTATTTCTAAGCAACGATTAGTAGGAGTCCCTTAAAGGATAATTCAAAGTAGTGACAGAAAAGTTAATAGAAAATAGGCTCCGATGTTATGGCAACACCGTCTACGTGATGGTCCAATGTCGAGAAAGATTTAAAGGTCCATTGCATCTACGACAACCCAGAACTGAGCATACTAGCGCCGAAGTACTAGAAGACCTAACTGAAATGGGAAAAGGAGCAGGAAGAAGAAAAAGATTTCCCAGTTTTCAATAGTCAGTTACCACAACAACAACACCATCTTATATCAGTCTACTGCTGGACAAACGCCAAATAAGATACATGGGGATATGACTATACTTCCCACGCTGGGCATGCGGGTTGGGAATAGCAGGGCACAGCTTCTTGCACCGCCAACGCTGCTGCCCGTCGGCGGCCAGGGGATGTAGTTGTGCCTGTGTTAGGCTGCGCTGTCTTAAAGTAAATATTAATCAATTAATTATCAAAGTAACTATCATCATCACCAACCTGAGCATTACTGCTGGGCATAGGCAGGCCACGACCAGGCAGTCACCATACCAGGATACAATACAAAAAGCGGTTTAGCCCGCAGATCAACAGATAGAGTGGTCGAAATATAAGAGTATCTGTGCGCCCGCGCAGATATCTTGCATTAAAAGCACATTCATTATAGGACTAAAGCTAAATCAGGGGAGGTAAAATGCTGCAAACTCAAAATAAATCGTTCTTGTAGTTATTTACAATGTAAAAGCGTTTCAACGGTAGCCATTTTGGGGCTTCTTGTAGTAGATAATATTTAAGATTTTGTGTAGCTGATTAAGTGTAAAAGTTTTAGATTGGGCATTTTTTAACCAAGACTAGGGCTTCCCCGAGAAAGGACTTCTTACCACCAAACCTATTTCTACTTTGAAGCAGCATTGCGGTATTTCGGTTTGAAGGGTGTGGATACTGGTGACATTCCAGGTAAATGAGGTTTATCATCTTCAAGCCTTGATGGACGCAGAGCTTTGCATCGCTGGGCACATTCTTAACATGCGTGACCGACGATGCAAAACTTCATTAAAGGTAATAGTTACCACTTAGCATTTAGGTGGGCCTCTTCGGTATACAAGTAATAAAAAAATATTTACAATTATAACCGGCTTCTTTGCTAAACTAATTAAATAATTCAACTCAAAATATATTTCTAATAAACAACGATAAGCGATACTTTAGCCACCGCTGAGTTACCGCGGCCGCTGCGCACGCGCCGCCGTCGCCATCTTGTTTTAATCTAGTGCCGTTGATCGCGGAAAAGCCCGCCAACCTTCAACGACCTTCGCTCTCCGACCGTTCTAACTTCCCTGCACGGTATTTTCATCCTTACAGGCGCTGTTTTACTGATTGAGTAGCTCTATAATCGGTTGTAGGGTTTGAGCGAGATACGTCTGTCCATGATTCTGGCTATGTAGGTTCGACCCTGTCATGTATTTGTGTTCTACAAACGCAGGTCTTTAAATTAAAGCATACTGGTCCTATAAATCGATCAGTTGGACGATTTATATTCGAGTGATACTTTGTCACATTTATTGAAATAATTATTATGACATTGGTTTATGCTTGCAATTTTATATGTAAATGGGCGTTGATTGTTTTCTTCAATCTGGTATCGTTTCAATTAGTATGGAAAAATGTACGCCTTCTTTTTTTTAGTTCATTGAACTTTATTTTTACAGGTTTTTAATAGTATATTAAAAAGTTAGATTGTGAAGAAGTTAACAACAATTTTTTTTTAAATACCTACATAATTTGTTTATAATTTATCTACCATACATGTAGACCATTTTTCCCAACTGTGAAGTCCTTCATTAACGTCTACCTCCTTCCCTTTATTATAATTGCAATTTATAGCAATGTTTCTGAAAATAAAAATTTAAATTAGTTTCTTTCATCCCTCGGAATCAAAAGTCAAAAGTCAAAAGTCAAAATTCATTTATTCAGTAGGAACTGTATAGTACACTTTGAAACGTCATTTTTTTTTAATTTACCACCAATTCGTAACGTGACCAAACAGAGAAGAATTGGCAAGAAACTCTGCTTGGCTTATATTTTTTTAACGTCATTGTACTTAATATCTATTACATTGTTTTTGATGGAGTTGGAGGCAGTTTCATCCCAAGCGTTTTTGTCATCTAAATAATCAGATATTTTATAATAAGCTTTATTACATAGATTACGTTTAACAACATTTTTGAATTTATTTACAGATAGATTAATCACATCATTTGGGATTTTGTTAAAAAATCGTACAGACATCCCTTTAAAAGATTGACTAACTTTATGGAGCCTTACAGTGGGAACAGCTAGTTTATCTTTATTTCTAGTGTTAACATTATGATAGTCGCTATTTTTCTTGAACATGTTAATATGTTTTCGGACATACATTAAGTTTTCATATATATATTGGCACGGCACTGTCATAACATTTATTTCTTTAAACTTAGTTCTAAGTGATTCTCTGGGGCCCATATTATAAATTGCACGAACAGCCCTCTTCTGCAACACAAATATCGTGTTGATATCTGCAGCATTCCCCCACAACAAAATGCCGTACGACATAATGCTATGGAAGTAGCTGAAATAAACTAGTCTAGCCGTTTCTACGTCAGTAAGTTGACGGATTCTTTTGACTGCGTATGCTGCAGAACTGAGTCTGTTCGACAACCCATCTATGTGAGCGCCCCATTGAAGCTTATTATCTAAAGTTATGCCTAAAATATAGTACTGTCCACAAGATTTAGATCTTCTTCTTTTATTTTAATGTTAGGTTTAACTTGTTTAACATTTGGTAATATAAATCTCATACATTTTGTTTTAGTCTCGTTCAGTAATAAATTATTTACATCGAACCAGTTAACAACTTTCGCTATTGCATTGTTCACGTCGTCAAAATTGGTCTGCCGTCGCTTTAATTTAAATAAAAGTGACGTGTCATCCGCAAACAATACAATTTCGTGGTTGTCTCTCACAAGTTGAGGTAGGTCGTTGATGTAAATTAAAAATAAAAATGGTCCAAGTATTGACCCTTGCGGAACACCCATCTTTACTACAGATCCCGGAGAACATTTTCCATTTACGTCTACTTTCTGTATTCTGTCAGATAGGTAAGAAGTGAGAAGGGCTAAATCCATACCCCTGACGCCATAGTGATCTAGTTTCCTGATTAATGTTTCATGGTGTACGCAGTCAAATGCCTTAGACATATCACAAAAGATGCCTATAGCATCATGTGAGTCCTCCCAGGCATCGTAGATATGCGATACCAACTCAACACCGGCATCAGTTGTTGATCTGCCCCGCGTAAATCCGAATTGTTTGACATCTAGTAAGTTGTTAAAGTTAAAATCTTTTTTCAGGGTGGAATTTTATGTCCTATCCTGTTTATAGTGTATGTGAAATTTCATGATGATCGGTTGAGCGCTAAATAACAAAACTGTTGATATCGAGCAGCCCGTTTAGCATACGGATCGAAGACAAGGGTTTTCTCTACCAAGGTCTAGAGAAAAATGACATTTGGTGGTAGACAAAGAATTTGTCTTCTGTCTAGAGCATGGGAATCGTGGAAATGAATGGAAAGACATATGTCTACTCTGCCAAGACAAAAGTCTTCCATGGCGAGCACGCCGTTTAATTTTCTCTAACTTTGACATTTGAGGTTAGAGATAGTTCTTCCTTATTTGTCTACACCTCTAGAGAGGTAGACAAAAGTTTCTCTACATGATTTTGTTCAAGAAATATGTACAAATCAGCCAAGTTTGAGTTGAACTCGCGAATTAAGATCACGATTTTAATCGTATGAAATATGTATAACAATACAAACATCATCACGACTTCCCGTGCTCAATGCGCAAATCTATTTAGGATAGGTACAGCATAGGGGTAGTCAGAAACCAGTCCAAACTTAACATTTACCGTTTTTTATAGAACGCTAACCCATGCCTTTTTAGTTCTAAGGCATACTGATTTCCTCACGATGTTTTCCTTCATCATTTCAAACACGTAGTAAATAATGCGCACATAATTTTTTTGTGCATGGCTAGAGTTTGAACCCACGACCTCTGGATTGGAAGTCGGAATACATACTTCTAGGCCACCCAGGCTCTACCCAGGGAAATGAGTATGAAAATAGAATAATCTACAAATAAAATACCTATATAGCTAAGTAAATATGTACTAAGACATCTCTGAATATCATGAGGTGCTATCATGTCATTGAAAATGAATCTTTTAATTTTTTTCGAAGCGTTTGTGGCATAGCATGCACACCTAGGTGACGTCTCATAATATTTTTTGTATGCCGTTGCATTTTTGATAGAGTTTTCGCTCTATACATATAAGTAGGTACTATAAAATGAATATTCTTATATAACTACCTACTATAAAATGAAAAAAAAGTTATTTTTTAAACAATATTTAATTCAATTAATGTAAAAAATAATACATTGAAAATACATTGAAAAATACATTGTGGTTGGGTACATAGTAGTTAAGTTTATTTTATTTGACACACCCTAAATATTTATAGTTCTACAATTTTGGTGCCTTTGCCATTCTTGAATGGGAAAGTTTGTACAAAAAGGTAGATCCATTAGTCCAATAATAATTAGAATTATCACGCTCCATTTGCTAGAACAAAAATAAATATGTGTTAGTACCTATTGTTTAAAGTACCTATCAAAAGTTTATTTCCCTAGTTACTAGACATTTTTCTTAAAGCTAAAACAAGCTCATGTTTACTAAGATTGCTCATCTCCATACCAAGATGAATAAGTACAATACGTAATCAGTGAGAGAGGTAGGTACTCGAACTGAGGACAGGGCGCAATGGCACTCACTAGCGGAGACCTATGTCCAGCAGTGGAATGCTGTAGGCTGATGATAATGTTGAAAAGACGTAGTTGCAAAAAAGACAAGCCAATAGATAAACAATGATGGCTGTCAGGCTCACCGTTGCTCATAACTAAGAGCGGAGCGGAGCGGAGCGACCCATAACTAAAATTTAGGCAGTCAGACTAGAATCCCTACAGATTCTAGTGTGACTGCCTAAATTCTTCTACGACTATGACTGATTTATGAGTCGCGAAAAATCTTTTACATTACCTTTTCTTACATGTAGCAACCTAAATACTAGGTAGGTAAAGATTATAATGAATTACTTACATTGACTTTTATAGACCGTCCATGCACTTGCTTAGTAATTATATTCTTTGCTCTAATGAGTAATCTATAATTTTTATTCACCATCGAATTTCACGTTTCCCAATATCTTTGTTGTGATTGAAAATTGTCAATAGAGACATTTACGTATTTTACGTTTCGTTAACCTCGAAAGTAGGTTCAAATCTATTGTTTGACATATTTTTGGTAACGAAACGTAAAAGAATGAACGACATGTTGGGTGAAATGACTACATCGCTAAAGACAACCTCGTTGCTATGGACAGGCCTTGTCTTCCAAGAAACTTTTGTCTTGAATGAACGCCGTGCTCTGGGTGGTAGAGAAAACGAGTGATAGACAAAGATCTTTGTCGAGTCTATGGAAGACACGACAAAATCCCTGTGCTTAGCGGGCTGGAAACCCTTCAAAGAAAGGCCCACCCCGTCAACGAGATAAGGCATGAAAGTGTCACAACAAATAAATATACTCACTTTTGCATTTATAATATTAGTTAGGATTTCGAAATTAGGATTTTGATCTGATATCTGAGTAAAAACTCAAAGTAAGGTTGCCCACATACCGTAGTTGTTAAATTATAGGTATTATTTTAAACAATATTACAATGGCAACACTGACGTGCGTCAACACCCACCGTAAAGGAAAACGCAGTTATTTCACCTCTAGACCCAAGTGAAATACTAGTTCAATTTAAGCCAGTGCTACCATAATCTCCTGACTACCGTAAACGCCGGTAATATATCACCGCGGGGTATATCATCCGAGCTTGCCTGTATTTTTCACCCGGATGTTTCCTGCTAGTGATTTAGTGGTTCGGATAGTGGCAATCTGTAGTGTTCTGTGACTTACGCCTCTTTACGATAAGATATTAAGTTAATAATTACTGTGTTGCACCGTACTTTAAAAGGGCGTATGTTTCTGATTAGAGATGTGCGTGGTTTGGCGATTTTAAGTTTATGATTATTTTTTTTATATTTTTTTTTGATTGTGATTTCCATTTAAATTGTAATTTAAAAAAAAGGTTTTTAATTTAATTTTTAATATAAAATCTTAATGTTTATACAATAATGTTCAAATTGATTTGTCCCTAATCCTAATAAAGGTAGGTAAGGCAGATTTACACGGTATAAGTTAATACTAATAATTTAATCACTTAACAGTGTGTGTTTCTGCCTCATTAACATGAGGCAGAAACACACAGGGGATAGGACAGGGTGCAATGGCGCTCATTGGGGCAGCAATCCAGGAGTGGAATACTATAGGATGGTGATGATGCTGATGTACCACATTACGGGATTCCAGAATAATAAGGATTCTTTACGCTCATTGTTTCAGAGAAAGTTGAAGTCCACTTTGGAAAGAAAATGCTATTATAAAGTAAACGATTTTATTATGGACAAATATTTTTTGGACAATAGCAAATAGTGACGGCTAGCTAAAATATCTTTTCTTTTATTTAATATTTTTTTTATTTGCATCATTATTTTTTTTTTTGTTTTAACTTGATGCCTACTAGTTAAGTAATTTGTAACTAAATAATAATAGTAATGTTAATGTTTGTACTCACCTCAATATTGCACACCACACAGGTATAAATACATTGTGACATATTTAAACGTAAACCACCTATGTACCATAATGACATGTATTTAATGCAATAAATTTTACTTTTACTTTTACTTTTACTTTTACGCTCCGGGACCCCATATTTTTGTCCAATAGGACACACATCTTGATGATGAATTGACTAGCTAACCAGAATAGTTAATACCATCAAAGATAGTAATGAGTTCAATAGCCTAATTTACAACAATAGCCGCCCTGTAACATCCTTGTTACAGTTCCATGTAGAGTTCCCCAATCGTCCGGTACCCGGACAGGTCGCGGCCTGTTCGCGATGGAGATAGCCCAGTTTGCGTGCACAATTGTAGCATCTCGCCCGCGCACCCATTGTGCTAGTGGGAACATGCCCTTAATTGCGAGCCTGAATAAATTAAAACGAGAATTCTAGCGTATACGGTGCGGGGTCCTGGAGTTATGAACTGTGGATGAACTTCTTCTTTAAGGAACATCACTGGTCGTCGTCATCACTACGTAGGTATATGTCTAAGTTAATGACCCGCGTATCCTATAATTAACCAACTGAAGGAGAGTACGATTTTTTCGGAGGATTCAGACACGTCTTACAAGGTGGTACCGCTAAAAACTAGCGCTGCAGTTGCTGCCTTGCTTCTGCAACATACGATGAAAAACAACTTTTTTGTGTCACTGTTTCTTATAATAGATTTAAGAACCTTTTGTTTATATTTGTATAATCTGTTTAATCGCCTTTTTTGGAGGAAAGAATACGCATTTTTAAATAATTTTACGTAAAATAAAACCCGTTAGGACTAGATAGCGCTTTTTTCTTTATATACTTGGAAAATGGTCTTTGTGTCTGGTGATTCTTTAGTGTAACGCTTTCCCAGTATTTCTGTTTAAATACACCGGGTAGCACAAAACATGAAATTATGTATTTGGTATTTGTTAGATTAACTATAGTCCAGGAAAATTATGGGGTTCACCTCGGAATGAGAGATAGTCGGCTATAAACTTGTATGAACTTTTATTTGAGCACCCTAAAACTTGTCTCAAAACCTACTTATTGTAAGGTTTTAGCTTTTACAGATATTCCAAGGTCAAAGGCAAATCATTATAAATATCATGTTTCCAATGGGTTTTATGCTATTTATATGTCAATAAATATTGTAGAACTATAATTTCTTTACAAATTTTGTCTAAACATTTTTTTAATATTTTGAACCATTTTTGAGATAGAGGGCAGAATGCGCGCAGTCTACGCACGACTACGATAAGTAGGTTTTGAGACAAGTTTTAGGCTGCTCAAATAAAGGTTTATACAAGTTAATAGCCGACTATCTCTCCGGCTATCTCACATTCCGAGATTCTTGCCCTAATTTGAGTAATTTTCTTGGACTACTATGGTTAATACATATACGCAGGATAACAAAGTTACATTTTTATAAAATCAATCGTAATTTGTTTCAATCGTATGTGTAAATTTTTCTTTTATTATTTCCGTGTGATTTATAGCATAATATGTGATTCTAGCGGCTCCGCTCGTTACTACATAGAATTGCCACATGGGGTCACAAACTTTGTATATTCCGAGTTTCATCTAAATACGTCCGCCGTTACGTAGTTAGGTGGAAAGGAACATACTGATAACATATTATATTGATTTGATTTGATTATGTTATGAAATTGATCATTATTAAGTACGTTTATTTTTTAATTAATTTTTCATTTTTATATTCTTTTTTATTTTTTTATGTACTAATGTTAAATTCAATCTAAATGTTGCAGCGCCCCAACGGGGTACCTACATGTAACCTTTTATTTTAGTAAAATCTATATATACAATACCTACATGTAAGCAATAAATAAATGAATATGAATAATATACATACAGAACATTTCGAATGTTTAATTACAGTGTGATTTGCCACATCCAAAAATGTAGTAGTTCTCTGGCGAGGCTTGCGCATGGGCAATAGTTATTGCTTGTTATTCTACTTGTTTGTTAATTGAAATGCGTGTAAATATTTGTGGCGTTCTCAGGAGGTTATGAAACAGCCTTATTATTAGGCTCTATTCTCTAGAAGGCATAGATAATATTAAAACTAAAATAGCTATACTTATATATAATATTTAATATATAATATAATGCGGGACGTAATCACACAGCATCCTGCAGCCCCAAACTAAGCAGAGCTTGTATTATGGGAACCACATGATTGATATACTAAACATATATTTTTTTTTGTAAATACATACATATCATACATAGAAAACACCCAGACCCGAGACAAATATCTACATCTACAGAACATACAAATATTTGTCCCGCAGCGGGAATCGAGGCGTCTTAGGCGGACCTTCGCCCACTGCGCCACAGAGGCCGTCACATATAGATAGATATAACTTTATTACACACCATACAAAAAATCATACAACTTAATGAAAAAGGCATTAAAAATAATGGTATAATATTATAGAAATTTAAGGTCGCCCACCTTATCGCTTAAAGCGATTTCTTCCAGGCACCCTTTGGATGGAGAGATACTTTCATAACAAACTGGAAAGGCGGTATAGGTAGATACCTGTGTAGTGTAGTAAATTGCCTGTTATGTGGGTAGGTGTGTAGGTACTTAGCTATCTACATTACCAAATTTATAAGTAGGTACTTCTGAAAGTCCGTAACAGTATTTTGCTTTTAGTGATGAAAACGGAAAATGTTTCTATAATTACAGAGATTCAATACATTCCGACCCTTTAATTTCTTAAAAAGTCATTATATAACTCTTTTTAATAAGTAACTAGGTACTTACAACTATTAGGTAGGTAAAACTATGTTTTGCTGCCTAGTTTGGTGTCCGTATAAAAAAGTGACTTTACTAGTTCTCTAGCAGAGATTGAACACCATCTCTATGTTGAAGCCAGCTCGTCCTTTACGTCATTTATCATAGGAGAGAGTGAATTTTGCCATATTTTGCCTCATAAGTATAATAATAGCATACGCGTTTACGTACTAAATACTCAAGTTGATGAAAAATTGTTATTATTCAGCAACTATTCGTTTTCATTTTGTACTGTCAAGAACAGTCAGTGAGAATATTTGTTGATATAAATACTGACAGTCATGTGAAACTAGGAATTGAATGAAATCTTTGTAAAATATTATATTGATGTCTTCGATAAAATCCAGGAAATAGTTAATATATACGTTTGACATAGAGTACTTTCCGTAGAACCCATTTATGTTTTATCGATAATTTATTAATAATGTCACCTAGCACCTTTAATGAAATTAATTACTCATAAATAAGATTAACGTAGGAACTTAGCTGATATGGCAGAATGTGAAAGGTGAAATATTATGTACCAATCTATCAGTATGTATATTATATACAGTCTTACCTGCTAATTTCTTCAGAAACTCAGATATGTGGACAACGGGGTAGAAGTTTTATGGTGACTATTTCTACCCCCTTTCGTTCTACATAATTTTTTTATACGTAGTTGCACCCAGGTGACGAAATGACTAAGCTTAGAATGAGAATACAAACTGCAAGAGGATTTCACCCAATAGATTTTTATTTTGTCCACATTCATTAGTTCTGCATGAATAAGCTGACTAGACTCTATATATTACAGCTATGGTAAGTATAACATAACCCTAAGTATGCCTTTTTTGAGATCAAGACTAATTATTGTGGATAGAAAACGTAAAGTCAAGTAATGTCAAGTAAAGAAATCGCAAACAATTAAATAGCATTTCAAAACAAGATATTAGAAGTATGAAACATAGACTAGAGCAATTTGATGAAGGTAAAAATAATCGGTATTAATGATAATAAGATTGAATAAGTACAAAAACAGGGATCATAGCAAGTACAAAATATTTATTTTTATAATTCTTTATTTAGTTTGTTTCATATGGCTGTTTTTGCCCTTCAGATAAATCTAACACAAAAAACGGCCATTGTATAAAACCCTATCAAAGTAGGCGTTTATTGTATCAATGCTCCAGCACAATAAACCAAAACTTGTCAACAATGCCCCTCATTGTCTTCGAAAACAAGAGAAATTCTTTCGGCTCTTCAAATGGCCCTACCACGATAATCAATCTAGTTTTACATCTGATTAGGTGCAAATTACACTACAAATAGATCGGTCACGACTGAAAAAGATGGTGGCCAAGAAGACCTAACTCAAAATAAAACTTAAACAAAAATGAACTTAAACTCTTTTGACACACAGTTCAATACAGTACAGAGGCTGTCCAGGTTAAAAATGTATAGCTCTATTTTAAAAAGTGGTAAGAGCAATAAATGATCCAGCTTATAAAGATACTTATGTCATACGCTGTAAGGTTCAAATGTTAAAATATCTTAATGTCAGTTATGTAGTTGTAAAATTGGCAATAAAAAACGTCTTGCTCTTACGTCAAGGTGACATGAGATGTTAATGCCTATTGTATTAGTGCTAAATATCCGTGACCTTACCTGGACAAAGTTCACTAAGTGCAGGAGGCACGTTTTACCTACACATCCACAAATACAATGAAGCTGATTTCCAAGGTTGGAAAACTGCCTGAAAATTTTCAAGCGGAGGGACGTTTTTATTTGGTAGGATTAAATTAGTTGATTGTTTAACGACATAATTACCTGAAGTAGAGGTCTTTGAATGATAAAGATGTTTACACTAATGTCTCTTTGAATTTCGTTCTTATTTCTAAATAAATATAAAATATTTAATTGAATTATTTATTTAATGACTTCTTGAAGACACGTCAGTGTAAATTACTTCCTCTAATTTAAAATCTAAACGGCCAAACATCGCTTTCAACTCCAAAAGTCAGTTTATTCGATTACCCATTTTAAGATAAAACACATTAGCGAAATGGACTTCAGAAGCTAATTTCGATTCAGTCCTAAAAGAGCAAAATCGCGGGGCACAGGTAGCCCGCACACATGTGCACTTGACATGTGACTTGATAGTATCAGAACTAACTAACTAATCTTCTGTCGTTACCCATATATCTAAACGAATATTTTAAAAGAAGTTTAAGTATTTTAGTGTAAGTAGTAAGCGGCGGACCTAACTCGAAGCCTTCGAAAGAGGATCGCGGGATATCTCAAAAGACAGAGATGGTTGGCGGGATTTGAGGGAGACATTTTCCCAGGAGTGGGATAATGCAAGTTGATTAAAAATAATTGTAAAATGAGTTTCTTCTTTCTGGCTATGATTCATTTTAATTAGGTACTGGGCGACCCGGTTGCAATTTCGTTGGCGTGATCTGCCTCTCCCGTCAGATAATTGAATTTGATTGATTCTTCTAGATAAAAGTTTGTAGGTATATTTACAAAATTTTCTTTATTTATCAGTGTAAAATTGATAAATTTAAAAGGATCACGCGAACAAACGTTTGGCTAGTATGAAACAAAACTGCCGAACGCAAAATGGTTCACGCACACAAGTTCACCTACGTAACCTCAGCACTGATATCAGTGTGGCATAGTATTATGTTATCTGTGGTGTAGCGTTTTCACCTGTTGTAGCTGCGAGTGTGGTGGTAGCTTGTTGTTTCAGTCTGGCCGTCTGTTTGGCGCGCTCAGGTCGTATCGCGTACGGAACCCAACACACCTCGAACGAAGGGCATACACGTGTGCGGAGTGCAACGTGATAACTTGATTTGACATTTCAAGTTTGACAGATAACATTGTGTTTGAACTGTTTGTTTTTTTTGTACTTTAGGATAATCCGCCAGGACTTTTTGGACTAGTGAGTGCAGTGATAAGTGACGTTCAAAATTTTACTACAAAGCGGCAAACTGAGGAATATATCGGAAGAATATATTTGGAAGTACGTGAAAGGTGAGTTTCTGAATCTGATCTATAGGCACTATGTACGACATCTTACTTTACTTCAACATATAGTCTAGGTACTAAGGCTTGTACATAATAACTTTTAATATTTTCTGTGGCGATGGTAAAGGTATGTCATGGTAGAGTCATATGGTAGCTAAGTTTTTTTTTTTAGCAACAACGCCTTACAAATCTGTAAGAAGCCTTGTGAGAACTGGCATTACAAGCTTGTATGCTTGTAACATTAGTATTTTTTTTCGCATAAGTACCTACATTAAAACCACATTTTATAGTTAAAATTGCATATAAACACCTAGTCGACACATATGTCGTGTAAAACTAGGTGGTATCATAATTCCATATAATCGTAATTATAACGACAACACTTTGTTTCTATGCAATTTTAACTAAAATTCTAACAAAATGTGGTTTTAATTTAGATACTTAAGCGTGTAATGCCTGTTAATTTTGAAAATAAAAAAAAAACAGATAAACACAGGTGAATTTTAGTTACTTATAACATGCTACCTTTACTTTAGGAACCCACTGGACAAATACATCCTTATTTATTCCATTAATATCACGAACATGCCTACCAGTATAAAGTTATAATGAAGCGGTGATAATGCACTTGCTTATTATTAGGATTATGATTATAAAAGTCGACCTTCGCTTGCAGTGTCTACGGCCTAGGTTTTTTATTTTTTGACCTGTTCGTCCTTTGCAAAGGTAGATGCCCTTAGTATACAAGTACCTTTATGTTAGTACAAATATAACTTAAAGTCTCCGCAGACATTGAAACTAAGAAAAAGATTGTTTGATATTCGAGCGTTTTATATCTCGATATTATGGCCATGGTACGATACGAACTGGATGTTTTTACTTGTATCCTGGCAAGTAGGTTCTAAGGAATGGGAAGTGTGGAATGAGGGAAGGGGGCTTTTGCCCTGCAGTGGAATTATATTTACTACTTAAAAAATGTTCTGTTTGTAGTTACGTAGATTATTAGGATATATTTAAAACTAAAGTTATTAAGTTAGGTATTAAGTTACTAAACTACTGTAAAGACTGGTAAAATAAAGTGCTCAATACAGAATGCAAAGAAGGAAGTCTTGAGCAGTGGGAGAGTTCAGGCTCATATTGATAAAAATATCATAAGAGGCTCTTGCTAGGCAGCTGGATCAAGGGTCAGATACAGAAGGCTCTCCTGGGCTAAGCAAGCATTGAAAGGAAGTTCCTCTTTGCAGCCCTTGCCACCGGGGCGGCCGTTTTGGGTATGGGTATTATGTGACTATAATGTTTTTGATATTAATAATTTAATGATCTTTAAAGTAGATTATTACACATCTTTATACCAAAAATGTTTATTTCAATGAGCTTGACTTGAATAAAGTGTCTTAGTAGTGGTAAAACATTTTGCACAAGTACCTATGCTATGTAATTGAGTCGATGACATTGCGAAAGTCGCTGGGCATACATGGATCAGAGAGGCACAAGATAAAGGAAGCTGGCAAATCTAAGGGAGGTCTATACCCAGCAGCGGGTGAACTGGTGATCCAGGCTTAAATGATGATCATGATGAATGCTAATACAAAGTTTTTAGGGCAATTTAGGGTGGTAGAGCCCCGATAAAATATGATCAGTATTTATGTACTTTAAGTAATTTATGTATGTTTATCATATTTTAGTTTTTGTATGTAAGTTTATTTTTATCTGTAGTACCTATGGTTAAGGTTTCTTTTTTTTTCGTTTTTTTCTCTACCTCATTTATTATTATTAGTTATGTTATAATTTTCTACAATTTCATTAATAAAATTTGCAGCACTACCAATCTATCTCCACACTACACAAAAGTTATCTGGAAGAAAATGCTATTTAGCATTAAGTTCGCTTGTGTACTTGTATTTTATCTTGTGCAATAAAGAATTTTATATCTGTCTATCTATCAGTTCACACAAAGTTCCATAAAATAACATAAGAAGATACGACGTTATACGTGTGTGTTATTATATTTACGTCATCAATATCGATTACAACCTGTAATTGGTGTAATTTGCCGAGACACACGCTAGCACATTGACTATCTAGTAGTTCCTACTACGGTATCTTAGTCCCTTTAAATGAAAAATAACTAACGACTGTCTGGTTGTACACTTAAATAACTGAAAAGGAATGTGCAGTATTTGTTAAACAAGTGAAAAGTAATAAAACATTAAATAGCAACATTCGTTTTGTATCCCGAAATGAGAAGCTTTAGTAGTAGGCATACTTATTTATTTTTTACTTTACTTTTTTCGCTACTGTACATATGTAACATAGGTATTGTTTAAACATATATACCTATGTTGCGAAGGTAGCTCAATTGAAAAACAAATATCCTTTTAACCATGACATCTACTAAATCTAAATTAAATGTGCGATTTTAAGTAACACGTATAAAAATAAACTCTCAAGGAATTAAAATAAATTATTTTGTGCGACAGCAAAAAGATAATCATAAAATTTGTTAGTAAATCCTAACTACGAGTACGGCGTGAAGCAAGGAAAATGAGTTAGGCTGGCTAAGTATTTAACCAGATCTCCCAAACGCTTAATTGACCAACATGGAGTCCAATTCCTGAGAAGGGAGTGCTTAACTTTTAAATTTATTTATTCCTATGCAATCCTACTGCTGGGCAAAAGTCTCTCTCATCTCCTTCCACGACTTACGATCGTTTGCTGCACACCAACGATTTCGATTTATTTTTACATATAAGGAAGGAAAAAACTTCCCGAGAGGAACCGTGTCAAAACGCTTAGTAGACTTTATAAAATAGATAATAGTTAATCGTCTATGGTACTTGTTCTATTGGTCGTGACGTCCGCGTGTCAGCGTGTGAACATAATTATGTCATTTATTGTTATGTCGGTAGGTACAGTTTTGTATGGTTTGTAGATTTAGTATGAAATTTGTTTATTTGTATTTTTTTTTATTGGCTTGTGAAAGACTCATAATGAATGAACACTTTATTGCGTGAAAAATATGAATAAATATAATGATTTTCAAAAATGGTATGCCTTAGCGTAGCACTGAAAGAGATTACTTACAGCAACCTTTGAAACCGACAAAATAACCTTAAGGGATGACAGTAGAGTTCAAACAACAAACCAGGTTGTTTGAACTCTACTGTCATCCCTTAGGTAATGCCTACTCAAAATAAATATAATAAAAAAAAACTCATATAATTATAACCTAGAATCTTAAAATTTGGAAGGCGTATATTTATTCCTTTAAGGGTACACTGTACATTTTTCTAAAATACAGCCCCTGAATAAATAATATATAATGCTTGACATTAAAACATGCCTACTCAGAATGAAAAAAATACTCATATAATTTAAATCCTAGAATTTTAAAATTTGGATGGTGAATATTTATTCCTTTAAAGGGTACACTGTAGATTTTTCTAAAATTCAGAACCTGAATAAATAAATATATAATGCTGGACATTAACACACAGCATCATATAGCCCCAAACCAAGCAGAGCTTGTATTATGTGAATCAAAATATAACTGATATACTACTTGGGTGTATATTTAGGTGTGTTGTTGTAAATACATCCATATAAAAATATACATATAAAACACCCAGACCCGGGAATATTTACAGATTCGCATTTATCTCGCGGCGGGAATCGAACCCGCAACTTTCTTCGTCTCAAGTGGACCTTCGCCCACTGCGCCACGGAGGTCTTGAAGAGGTTAAGCTGGACCTAAAGTCGAATAACTTGTAACAAAGTTGTCACTAGCTATAATTATCTTACAACAGATACATATAAAATATTATACTTTATAGCTGGTAACAATTATTACAAACGACGTTCCATCCCGGAAGTGGTTCTCATTGACATACGCATGACACGCCGTATTACATATTCACGATGGTAGGGTAGGGACAATGACGGGTCGGCGCGGCATCGGATGTGTGCTCGACAGGTTATAAAGATGCTATGATCGACAAGTGACTTTATCTGTCGAGCGTTATTGAAGCTAGCCATACACGCACAGATTTAACAGGTCTGTCTGACAGTCGTGTCTAGGTAGCAAAACTGCTTCATTGATTCTTTACTCAATGGCTTCTGGGATACATTTCCACAATTTCAAGTTTCACAAGTATTTGAAATTTTGTATAAATATTATTCACTAATATTATTCACTATTATTCACTTGCACGAATGTGATCAATTTTGGTGCAAATTTTTTGGTAGGAAAACGTGTTGGGTTCAACATGATATTCTTGCTGAACCTTTGTATTGTCATTTTCTAGGACTTGAAGGTTTGCTATTTTGCATAACTACATTCAGTGATTTTATATCTTCAAAAATGTTGAATAGTGCGAGCGAGAGGGAGGTTTGACCCTTATAGTCGCCTTAAGTTTATTATTTGGATGTAAAAAACATCATACCTATACTTTAACCAGCTGTAGACTTTAATAACGAGTCGCCAACGAGAACGGGAGTAGGAACGGGAACGAGTACGGGTAGATAGGTAGTGTTCCTATAGGTTGGTACTTTTTATTCCGTATATATTTAGGGTTCCGTGTAAAATTTATCGCGAAAGTACATACGTATTCACGCAAGCGATGTTGCGGACACGTCAGCTAGTATGTAATAAATACTGAATTGAGAAAATAAGCACGGATTTACCTACCTGGTTGTCTGGTATGGAAAATATGTGCCTATTCTCGCCAGACATAAGAAGTTTTTCCCACCAGGACACGACTGTCAGGTGAATTGAGCGTGCATGGCTAGTTTTTTGGCGTGTTAAAAACTACACACAGTTTTCTATAAGCTTTTATCAAGAAGAAGAAGAATGTACCTAGGTGAACAAAAAGCATCATAGCGTGTTTAAGTGTGTCTTTGGTTCTAAATCTAATTTGAGGTGGGGGAAAAAGTTTTACACTGATATTTCGCATTGGGGTGTATTGTAGAACATTACTCCACTACTAACCCGACCCCAGCCCGACCATCTCCATAAAATAACTGAAAAGGACTTTGGGTTGGTGGCAAAATTGCTGCAGAATTCCTAATGCTGCCTGTGTCTGAGAGTTTTGATTAAGCAGATTTTGCTTATGAAGTGCTTATGTAGTGTAGTATAGTGTGTATATGTAGCGTAAAACGGTTTAACTAGACGAGTGTGCGCATAATTGTTTAGAATCTAGAAGCTGAGCCAGGCTAACTATTTTCAGTTCTAAACTATTATAAATTCTACTGTTTTATTTCAGAAAATTTACAATAATATCATAATGATTTGCAAGGATTCAATGATTGACACCGAGACGGTCGTGGGACGGGGTTCAAACCGCGTGGTGTCGGGTTACACCGCAACATGCACTGGTGTTACGTATTCACTTTACCTTTTGTATGACACATCGTACCTACATACATTCAGGTTGTGTATCTACATCACACGTGGTAGCTTTACCTCCGTACAGGTTGTGTACCTACAATCACTTATCTTGTTATTTATGGACTTGTTACTTGTGGTTTACACCTTCGCGGACCAGTAAAATGATTTTTTTGATCGTTTCACGTACAAATTTTCATAATGAAGCATGTTTGTAAGTATTTACTAAGCTGTGGCGTTAATTTCATAGGATGAGTGAGCGAAGCGAACGCATATAATAGATTTTTTCATATCGGAAAAACAAGACGTGTCAACTTTATTGTTTATCGCTTATTACTCTCGCTAAGCTTATTATCAATTAATAGTAATTACTAAGTAGTGGCGTTAATTTCATTGCTCGAGTGAGCGAAGCGAAGGAAGATACTAGATTTTTTCGTATTGGAAAAACAAGTGTCAAATTTAGTGTCTCACTACTGATTACTCCCGAAAAGCTTAATATCAAACCGCGAGAATTCGTAATTTGAACAGATAATAAAATCCAGGAAGCGATCATCGTGTGCATCCTAGAGGTTCCCACTGTGGTGTCACGTCCTGCGGTCGCCGGTCGCCGGTCGCGGTCTCCGGTCGCAGCGAGTCGCGACCTCTACCAGCCGCGCGGAACGACCGGCGAGAGGTAGGGACGTAGCGATTGTATTAAGGCTCTAGCATTCGGGGCAAGACTGCCTATTACTTGTACTCAAATAGTAGACCCGACCTGCAGGTTGCAACGTTACGCAAAGAAAGATACGCAGAGATCAAAGTGTACTAAATTCTATCAAAAAAATATCTAGATTTATCTACGCAGAAGCAATTGGTCTACATCAGAACATTCATTTAGCGTGCGACACATTAGTGTGACTATGGACTGGACTGACTCTATCAACACTAATGTGTTGATGCAGTCCATTCCCTTTTATTGTAATTGTGGTCGACCATACGAAGTTGCTCGTACGAAGAAAGGAAGGAAACCCATTCCCTAGGACCTTGATTAGTGCCCCGGTAAAAGATTGCCCCAGCCACATCCTTGCTACGTCCCTGCCTGGACCACATAAAAAATGATTCGTGATCTCAAGTTACCACCAAGAAGCTTCTCACCGCGTTTTGTTTTTATTTCGAGACAGTTCATCAGTTTTTTTATCGATCGAGTAAAGTGGAACGATAAAAAATAAAATAAACCACTTTTTTGATTATCCGCTCGGAATAATTGGTTGTCGCAAAGTTACCGTTTCATATTCAACGAGTTGTTTTTAGTAATTTATACGATAGACTTATCACAAGCCATAAATAAGGACCAAAAGTCAAATAACCCATTTAATTCCGTTATTACTTACCTATTTATTTAAATTCATTTTATTTTTTACGCAGACGTTTTCATATAACATTCTGTTTATGTATAAATATTTTCATTTTTATATGCTTTTAACAACACTTACAATAAATGAGTTTTGAGTGAGATTTAGTAATATACGCAGCAGTGGCCAGTATTTATGTAAAAATATTACTGGATGTTATAAAGTTAAAGTTCTTATCTATTTTGGGGATAGCTTGCTTATTATTTCAGAACTTGCAAATATAGTAATTACTGCAGCAGATTTGAGACAAATGTTTGTTCGTTCTGCAAATATTTCTCTCAGACTGGAGGTAGGTAATAAGTATCTATGTACCCTCGAGAGCAATGAATCCGGGTCACTCAAAGAATCCAAAAAATCTCGGAAAGTAATTATGCTAGGTTAATGCAATAAATTGTATTTAATAGACAATTTAATACTCCTTAAATGAAAGTATTAAAACTTCTTAGTTATTGTAAAATTATATCATAAAAAAATCAAATTTGAAAAGGGAACACTGTCGAAGATGGAACTACGAAATTACAGGATTTGTTTTTGCTTTTGTTTGTAATCTGTCATTTATGTTGGTACATAAACCAGGTTGATAGTGCTCAATATTCATTATTCAAGCTGAAATCATGTCGCTTACACTTGAAGAATGCACCAGAATACTTACATTGGTGGAAACCGGCCGGAGTCAGCGCGATACAGCCAGGACTGTCGGTGTGTCGCTGTCAACAGTACAAAGAGTTCTCCGACGTTACGAAGAAACTGGTTCTAACCTACACAGACCAGGAACGGGAAGAACTAGGTGTACCACAGCACGAGAAGACCGATACTTGGTGAACACCATGCTTCGAAATCGCTTTCTCACAGGAACTGAACTCACAAATCAGTTTCGACGCCTCGGAGGAAGTAACCCAAGTGCATGGACAGTAAGACGTCGGCTTGCTGAATCTAACTTAAAACCCCTTAGACCTGCAAACGGCCCTAAACTGGAGCGTGGCCATCGTATTTCAAGACTAAGATATGCCCAGAACCACGTAAATTGGAGTATTGAAGATTGGTCGAAAGTTATGTTCTCCGACGAATCAAAATTTATACTCTACAAGCACGATGGAAGACACAGAGTGTATAGAAGACCAGGGGAAAGATTCAAGCAAGCATGCATCGAAGAAAAAGTAGCCTACGGTGGTGGGTCTGTACTTGTGTGGGCCGGAATTTCCTCTGAAAGTCGCACAGAGCTGGTGATCATAGAAAACGGCTCTTTAACTAGCGTAAGATATGTGGAAGAAATCCTCAACGAACACGTTGGTCCATTTATGGTCAATTTGGGTGAGGATGCTATATTTATGCATGACAATGCCCGACCTCATACAGGTAGGATTGTGAATGACTACCTTCAAGAGATGAACATTACTTGTATGGAGTGGCCAGCGCGCAGCCCGGATATCAACCCGATCGAGCATGCTTGGGACGAGCTAGGGAGATGCGTAAAACAACGAAACCCTCCCGCAATCACGCTTCCTGAGCTCAAAATTGCTCTCACAGAGGAATGGGAGAATATTCCCCAAAATCGTATAAGGAACTTGGTGTACAGCATGCCAAACCGCGTAAACGCAGTAATGGAAGCACGAGGAGGTAATACGAAGTATTGAAATTCAAGAAAATCGTCATAAAGTTCAAAAATTTCATGTTTCCTATTTTTGTTTAATGGAGAGATCAGCAGTTTTTTTTCTTTATGTAATTTTGTGTAAATAAAATGTATGGTGACTCATATTTTTTTAACTTTCATTTAAGGAGTATTAAATTGTCTATTAAATACAATTTATTGCATTAACCTAGCATTCTTACTTTCCGAGATTTTTTGGATTCTTTGAGTGACCCGGATTCATTGCTCTCGAGTGTATTTAAAAAAAGCATATTAGTAAGCATATCAGTCATGTAGTTCCCCTATCATAAGCTCTATTTACTTTGGGGCTAGTTGATGTTGTGCGATCTGTCGAGCATTATTTATTTATATATTCTGATTTAAAAAGTGCGTTGGCCTTTTTGCAGCTGTTTTCACAACTATTCTGAATTCCACAGACTTTTAGACCGACGCTCCGCATTGGCGCCCTGATCTGAATAGGAATCGAATATTTATCACCTAATTGTATTTAAAAGTCGATTAGGAGCGATATAGTGGATATTCGTGATGTCGTGGGCGATATATCAGTGCGCGGGCGCAGGTACGCGTTTACAGAGGTTATGTGGCATCTGTCGTAGTAAAGTTATAAACAGTACCGCAAATTACAAATTCATATGTACCACTATTTTGCGGTTTATTAGAGTAACTCTGCCCGTTAGTTGTGTGTTATGTAAATATGTACCTAATAAAAAAAAATGCATTGATTGTAATGTAAATACGTGAAGATCACAATCAATTATTAAAACCATTTTTAAAATCCTTTACTATTTTAAACTTTTCTATGGAATGGCAGAGATACGGGTTTCGGTCTGGTCTGAAAATTTTGGATAACATTTTCAAAATTGTTAGCTTTTTTGTTATCCATTACTTCGAAATAGCGTTTCCTAACATCATTAATAATGCACATTGCGAAATGCAAAAATATGGAATCAGCTGCCAGCGTCTGTTTTTCCTTGACTTACGGCTGTAACGGCTTCATAAGAGAGATTTAATAGCATCTACTGGGATAGCTCGCCCCATCGTCGACCTCATCCTTGCCCACGCAAGCCTCGAGCCCGAGAGCTGGTCCATAAAAAAAATGAGGTATATTAAACTTTGTAGTAATTTTGTATAATCGGAAAAAAACACGTGTGACACAATCATATTTGGAATGTGTTAATGTAGCTTCACGCCATATTGTTTTAAATAATCTGTAATATCTACATCGTAGTGGCGATGTACAGTGGTATAAGGTTATGCGGATGCCCGGTCGCCGCGTGCGCAGACTACACAAGTGCGTGCCGAGGTCGTCCCACCGACCCGAGGAATGTCTTACATGTACATACAACTTGATATACTGTTTGTGTATTGGAGCAACAATGTGGAACGGAATCATGAAATCAACAACATTTTTTTCTGGTGCGAAATGAAACGAATAATTTAAAGACATTTTGACAACATCTATGGCGCAGTGGGCGAAGGTGCAACTGTGGCACAGAAGGTTGCGGGTTCGATTCTTACCGCGAGACATATGTTTGTATTCTGCAAATATTTGTCTCAGGGTCTTTATATTTTCAAGCTAAGCAACACAAAAAAATTAGGTATTATGTCAGTCACATGCCTCCCATAATACAAGCTCTGCTTAGTTCGGGGCCATATTTATGATGTTGTGTGCTGGTGTCCAGTATTATTTGAAGCTTTAAATAGTGCGAGGATAGAGAGGTGCCTATAATCATGAAGGTATATTTTTTATTCCCATCATGTAATTTTAATTGATAATTAACAATAGCCTTTTTTGACTACTTATCGTGGATTTTCTGAAGTATTGAAATTCTAGTATTGCAATTGATTCAGAAGGTTCCATCATGAGTCATGAGTTTATTTTTAATATTTATTAACAATGGATGTCCAGTTATGTACTGATATTGGCTGATGATGAAGATGGATGGATTTTTAGTTATTCTTTAAAAACGGGTGTATGACAATTCGTGAGTTTTGTAGATGATAGTAATAAAGTTTTGCAATCCCATAACTTCAAAGCAATTCGTTATAAACCGAAGTCCTTTAGTTTTAAAGTTTAGTTAGTGCAAGCAAAATTATAGTCAAAGTGTGTAGGTAAAGCGGTATGCGAAAACACTTGCATAAGTTTAATACACCAACCTTCATTGCTTCACAAGTTATAATTATTTTACTAATAATGATTAGTGAGGCGAAAGAAAATAGGATGCTAAATTGTTTAGTAATGAAGTGGCTGTAAAGTTTTTCTTACTTTGTTAATGACTCACACTTATTAATGTTTGTTAAGCACACGAAGATAAGGTTCAGAGGATCGATCACGAAGACTATCGAAAAAGTATTTGTATCATTGACGTACAATTTTGGCCAATGAGAGAACATTGACCAACATTTTTCGTTATGCTTACGATATGTCAGGTTAAATTATTCGTGATCTCTACAGATATTTAGTTGGTACCCTATTTTCAGATATTACGTTTGTATGGCTGTATAGTTCAGGACACTGTATAGAAAATTGTCAATCAAGCAGATTAGCAAATTATGTTGTGTTTCAAAATTGAATTATTTCACCAATTAATAATAATTAATAAATAGTTCTTGTCATTATCACACAGTATCATCTTGCTCCAAACTAAGCAGCTTATATGAGTCATAAACTTACTTATATATATTTTTTGTATTTACATAGAAACCACCCAGACCCCAGACAAATATTTGCAAATCATACAAACATTTGACTCGAGGCAGGAATCGAACCCGCAACCTTCTGCGACTCAGGCCTATGCTCACTGAGCCACAGAGGTTATAATCTGAAATCATTATAGGATTCTAATACACAAATTTTCTAAGTATACCTTAATCTCCAAACAAATGAATCTTCAAATCATGTTGTTTTAAAATATTTTCAAAAGTTCAGTCATTTCTCCCAAGTCTAAACAGGTGCAGGTCGTGTTTTTTTCAAAAGTGGTGCTACGCATCATTTCCCAAGAATGTCACGTGCTTCCAAGTCCCAACAGGTGGAGGTCACGATCAGCTCCGTCACTCCTGAACAAGTTGATGGTCGTGAAGAAGATTCGTCGCGGGTACAGGTTGACTTGACCATTCTTTGAACCGCTTGGAATTTGACACAAAAACTTCAAGTTTGTATGGTGCCTGTACACTATAGGCCACTTGGCCCACATTTCTTGTGTAGTTTTGGCTTAAAATAGTAATGCTGCCAATTCCTTGCACAATTTGAATGAGCGTATATATGTAGTCCTCTCAGAAATATCTTACACAATCATTAAAAAAACTTATTTATGTCTTACTCCATTATACCCATCGATATAATATTTATACATAATATACCCCGTAATTATATTTTGTAAAACATACTAAAACTTGACGATAACGAGCTCAAGTTCATTCAATTAAGTAGGTGAACTTATCTTCTTGTCAGTTCATACGAAAAAAACTCACTTTCACAACGGCTTCGAAGGTATTAAACGAGTATAATAATATAGTAGATTGTTTTACAAGGGACTAAACCATCCCATTATATACGAGGTTGTTATACTCCCGAGCTTAGCGAGGGAGGATGACAAGACCGAGTTATAATGGGTGGTTTTGGCCCGAGTAAAACACTCTACTTTTCACTTCGATTGCGAGAAAATAAAACAATTCCAAATTAGTCAATTTTCAGAAATTTTATTAAAAATTAAATGTGCAGTTAGAGCAATTTTGAATGTTTAGTGATATGTTTTTCCCGGGCAATTTTATTTCGGTTCTCTGTGATTGGGATGTGATAATATTTTGAGTTGATTGTTGTGGAGTAAAAGTTGGAGAGACTCGAATCATGCTTGAGTTTCCTGCGCGGCTTCAGCTGAGTTCACATATTCATCCAATCCCGCGATGTAGATGCTTGGGGTTCTGTAATGTTTGGTAGAATATTGATTCCTTCCATAATCCGCTGCGTGACGTGATACTTATTTTGTATAGAGTCCTCTATATAACCTTCAGCCACTTGATCGGACCTCCATCCACCGTGGCGTTTTAATGTCGTTATATTCGCACCAGAGTCCGCCAACAGAGTCGCGGATGTTCTGCGGAAACAATGGCCCGTGTAGAGTTCCGGATTTGGTAAATTTAGATAAGTGGCAATATCTTTAGGCATGTTACCAAATTTATTTTTGCCTATGACTTGCCTTGTGCATTTACCATTTTGATAATTTAGAAAAAATCTTCTCGTTGAAACATTAGTGGGACGTAACTCCTGATAGGCTTTAACTATATTAAGGTATTCTCCACTGATGACAAATTTACGCTCTTTGTTTGTTTTCGTGTTCGGCAGACTCACAGCTTGTAGGTTTGTATCCGTTTCTACGTCTTCTAGCGTTATATTGGCAAGCTCTATTCCTCTGCATGCACCGCTGATTCCATAAATTAAAGCAACCTGTTGAACAAAAAAATAAGTGTGTTAATAATCGTAATAACCTAGGTACATAATTTAGGTATGTAGGTAGGTATCTATTTATTTAGTTTGAGTAGAGTACATAAGTAGGTTACCTTTGTTGCCAAGTATTGTTTATTTGGAGCGTTATTTAAAAATGTTTCGATTTCTTGTGTCGTCAAGACTTTAGATTTTTTTGCCTTGTATCCAGTGGACAATTTCTTCAGTAAAGCCGTTAAATTTACATATTTTTTAATATCGACGTCGTGTCTCGTTTTTAAGGTCATTCTTAACATTGAATATGTGCCCCAAAGAGTCGACGATTTGAATTTTTTCGATAATTCATCAAAATAAGTGAGAAAAACCCCTTCTGTAAAAGAATCCACACGTTTCTCATCTCTCCATTTCATAAAATTTTCGTAACTCTTTAAATATATTTCACGTGATTTTGTCGGCAACAGATTCATAATTATTTCTTTGCCCTTTTCTTCCATTTGCATATTAGCATCTTCACTATCACTTGATGACATTTTTCACGTTCACAATTTGAAAGTTAAAGTCAGGAAGTTAAACGTAAAAGTTTGTGATTTGGAATGAAGAAAATTCTAGAGATTTAGCGCCAATACCATCTTTTTTTTTAAATCTCTATACCTTCAATAACCCTCAACGAAACAGTTCGCATTCTACCGTGAAGGGAAGAATCAACCTTCATAAAACATCACCAAGACGGTTCTATTTTCAAAAAAAAAGATTGACGGAGCACCAAGAAGTCGAGTTTTTATATAAGAGAACGAATGCTTTGTACGGGCTGATGATTTTAGACAAAAATTAAAAAGAAAAAATACTTTTTAGCCCTAGGTATTAAACTCGAGTTTTAGGCCCGCTAAGCTACACTATTATGATACACTTTTTGAGCAAGAGAAGTGAAAATAATATTAAATATCATACAGTATTTTCATAAAATGAAATCGGTTTCCAAACAAATGTCTTCTATACAAGCACGGGAGTTCGAGTTTTGTACTTCAAATCACCCAATAATGAACATTTTATCGTTCGTATCGAAACATTTTGGCCAACGATGAAGCTATAGTTACTAGGTTACCCCTCACCCTTAGATTAAGTTTACAATATTGTTTTTGCTTGCATTGGAATGCACTTTCTTAGAATAGTAATGGTGATGCAGCCGTCTCTGTGTCGTCCGGCTGCATCCGTAGCGAATGTACTGGGTTCATTATTAAAGCGGCTACAAATCGGTGCAGACGTGATCACCCTAGTTTTATTTTAATAATCAAGTAAATTAGTTAGCTTTTTAAAAACCCGTAATAACGTTCCCAAATTAAGATTAACGCGTTTACGTTTTGTCATTGACCAAAACTTAACGATACGTCAATACGATTCGTTACAATTCGTGATTCGCCTTCTAGCCTAGACAGTCGAACATATTCTAAGAATGCGATATTTCCTATCTACGCTTTCTCATTGGCCAAAATGTTTGATACACTTATACGATTGGTTAAAATTCGTGATTCGCCCTCAGAATAAAGAATGTTACTTCGAATTGGGGTCACGTACAGATCACCACGATCGTCACCAGTCGTCGTGAAGCGCCATTGTTACGCGATTAGTCGCGAGCGCAGGTGGAGGTGACAAGTGGCTGTCACGACTATGCCAGGCATTTTAGGGATCTCTATAAAACGTTTTTTGATAGACCTCTTTTAGACAACCTCTGTGGCGCAGTGGGTGAAGGTCCACCCGTGATGCAGACGGTTGTGGGTTCGAAACCCACCGTGGGACGTATGTTTGCATTGTTTGATATGTGTCTCAGGTCTGGGTGTTTTCTATACAAAAATAAAAATATTAGTAGTTTAATAATTATGTCGTTCATAAACAAGTGATGTTTTAAAAATGTACGGCTTAAAGTGTGCCCCGTGGTTCGATCTAAAATTAAATGAATTTTGACTTTTGATTTTTTGACAAGCTCTGCTTAGTTTAAGGCTACATGATGCTGTGTGATAGTGTTCAGCATTATTTTTTTAATTTTATTTATAAAACTACTTTGGCCAAGTGAAAACACCAAAGGTTTCAGACTGAACATGACATGACATGTCATGCGAGGGAGTCACCAGGAATAGTAGTAGGAGAGCTCTTTGTGAAGGGATTATCCGGGAAAATAATTATCACCACGCTAATTTGTGTCGTCAGGCTGGATTGCTGGGTTTCAATTTGAAGGGCGTGGATACTGGTGAAATAAAAGGCACATGAGGTTTATCACCTACATGTCCTACTACTTACTACCTACTACCTAGAAAATCTTCACGGCCTAGAAAATAACAATACAAAGGTTCAGCAGTAATATCATTTTGATTCTATCACGTTTTCTTACCAAAAAACTTGTACCAATGTGATCATTTTGGTGCAATTTTTTTGGTAGGAATACGTGTTATGTTCAACATGATATTCATGCTGAACCTTTGTATTGTTATTTTCTACGCCGTGAAGGTTTGCTATTTTGCATAAATACATTCAGTGACTTTATATCTTCTAAAATGTTGAATTGTGTGAGCGAGAAAGTTTGACATGTATCCGTCCCCTTAGGGTATGTTTACCCTAAGGCATCTGCTCTGTTTTTTGATGTTACATAACATGGACAGACTAACATTATAAGGCATATCGTTTTGATAAGTAGGTATTTTCTAGGCCGTGAAGGTTTGCAATTTTGCTTATCTACATTCAGTGATTTTATATCTTCAAAAATGTTGAAAAGTGCGAGCGAGAGGGAGGTTTGACATGTATCGTCACCTTAAGAGGTAATGGTTTGCACCAGCGGCTTTACTCGCGTGGTACTGGGATAAAAATCAACCATAACACAGTTAGATACAAACTATGTATATTCCAAGTTTAATCCAAATCTGTTTAGCTATTAGAGAGTTGAGTGGAAACAAATACATGAACATACAGTTTCACGTTTATAATATAAGTGTGATTAGTGTTAAAGTAAATTGTTTTGAAGGTATAAGTGTTCCTGTAAAATATTTAGTGTCTTCACGTAGCAGATGATGGCACCTACAAAGTTGCATAGTTTGAAACTAAATTACGTGAAATTCTTCAAGTTAGTTAGTTTTAACTTACATTACATGCTGTAGTAAAGTTTAAATTAACTATCTTTACTTATATCCTCATAAGTAATGGTTTTTACAGGTTAGTTATTATTTTAGTAATTCTTGAGTTTGCACGAGTATCATGCGACATCGGATTATTCAAATAAAAGTAAAATACTTTGAAGTCCACTTGTTACCCAGACTCCTTTAAAACCTTTTCGGAACTTTTAGAAATAAGAGTTGCTGTTAGGAATTTTATAGAAGCGTGGGTGTGAGAGAGAAGTTTTTACGATTCTTAAAAATTAAAAACAATCAGAGGAAGGCGTTGGCTTTGAAAGTGTTTAGTAGATTCCTGAGATCTTTATTTCCATAAATTTTAAGATTAGGTACAAATATTTTTGGTCTGTCATCATAAAGTTTTTTATTAGATATTTTGCGAACTTTACGTTATTTTTATGGATTTAGAATTGCCCATTTTTCGTTTAGTATGCGGTGAGCATTGATGGACAGTCAAACATATTCTAGCTGAAATTAGCTTTTTATGCGGAACCCGTGGCTTTATAACTTTTATTTTTATGGCTGTCTAAAAGTGCTCTTTGAACCGATTTAATCGAAATGTAAAAAACTGAGAGATACCTAAGAGCTTCGTTTGATCGCATGTTCCGGATCAATGATTTTTATTCTATTTTATTTTATTACTTGAGAATTTCTCTACGAAAACGGCTGAGAACGATCTAAATACCTTTTACACTATTCGGAACAAGTTTCGGTCGAGTTTTTTATTGCTGATTACGCTGCTATATATTTTAGTGACGAAAATAAACACTTAAAATACAGTTTATGTGGCTAAATATGTGATAGTATTTTTCTTTAAGTCTATTTCAGATGAACTTATCTGTATTATTCTGGAAAAAAAGCCCTGTATAATATTATCTCCCATTTTTCACATATCAGCTCCATAAGTAATCAGAGCTTGAGAGCGAACCATATGGCATTATTACTTACATTTTTAATAGTAATAGAGCTCTATGTGAAGAGCTTGACCGGGTTCCTGCCGTGAAGCAGCATTGTTGTGTTTAGGTTTGGGTGGTTGTTCATGATGCTTATTTAATCCTGATGTGCCTGTAATTTCACTGACATGTAGCCCCAAACTAAAGTTTGTATTATGGGAACCAGATGACTAATATATAATACTACTATATACATTTTTTTTGTAAATAAATACTTTATACATACAAAGAGAACATCCAGCCCAAGATGAATATTTGCAGAACGCACACGTACATCATATCTTGCGGTAGTTAAATAGACTCAAAAAAGAGATGAACTTTATAGAATCCTTGACTAAAACCACTACTGAATAATTCTCTCTGATTGCCAAAATTAACTGAACTCAATACACCCGTCGGTATTTTCGATTAAGACATATCGGGAGCAGAATCAATGAGTACCGTAAACGTAATACACATCTTCGAAGTAAAGCAGTAAAAGTGTAGTTAAGATTATAATATCAGGATATCAGTAATCGACCGGTCGTAAACTGGTCGATACAGTTTGTTTTTGAAAGTGCACCGTCAAAACAAGAGCATTATACGAGATTACATGCGACGGGATAGGGCTGGCGCTGGCTCGTTACAATTTACCATTAACAGCAATCATCAATAACTGATTTTTAGTACAGATTTTAAAAGTTTACTGCAAGATTTAAAAAAAAGTTAAGATGAATTCGCATCTCTCGTAGATTAAACACTCTGATTTCTTCTGCTCATCATACATCCACTGCTCGACATAGGCCTAACCTAACCTAATGAGCGCCTTTGTGCCCTGTCCTCAGCTCGACGCATCCCGCTTCTACCAGCAGCCTTTTGCAGATCGTAAGTCCATCGAGCCGTAGGGCGACCCTCACTACGTATGCTGAAACGCGGTCTTGACTCAAAAACTCGTTTACCCTAGTGGTTGTCGGTTCTTCGGCAGATACCTATGTAATTTCATGTCAACCTAAAAGCATGGCATGAGAGAAATTGATGCGCCATTGCATGCATAAATGATCAAGTCGAATCATGGATTTATCCTAAATTTAGAGAGAAAATGTTTTGATAATAAGAATAAATTATTTATTTGTACCTTACAATGACAAAAAACAGATCTTAAAGTAAAGTAGGCCTAAAGTAGTTTCATAGTTCTAAATTAGTTATATAACTGATACCTAAACTAGGATAATGAAATATCATGTTTAATAGGCAACAGCGCCCACCCTAATGAAGAGGTAACGATATATTTTAAAATGTGAACATTAATCATACAATTGATGTGTTGAGACAACCCTAAAATGAAGTACAAGAGGTCACGAAAAACCTGAGCGAAAGTATCTCAGGGTGAGTGGCGGAAACGAACGAAGGCCTCGTAGCGATCCAAAAATGGATGACATATCACACAATTACGATCTGTTTCAAGAAATTTCATCATCAAGTATGGTCCGGGTAATGAATATTTTATAGAATTCGATAAAACAGTCCACTAGTATTAAATCGTAAAATAACAAATGTTAAAAAAAATGTTCTAGCACCATGTTAATACTGTATCAGTTTTGAAGGGAATTTTATTTATTTAATTAAATATTGTTAAATAATACAATATAATATTTATGTAAATAAATAACATTGCATGGTTATAATTGCTAGTTTCTTTTATAAAGAATTTAATTACAGCATTCACAAGATACATTCTAATAATTTAAGAGCAAGGTAGGTATTTTAATCGCATATATTTTCACTCAAAATCGGCTTTATTTTAATTACTTGCCTTTTTATTTTAAAAATAATTTAAAATAAAAAGGCAAATTAAAAACAATTTAAAATAAAAAGGCAAGTAGAACCCATCATACTACGTCAACCGTCATCCTACTGTCCGAAGTATCTGACACCATACTTAGCAGATGTCAATGGATAGTGACGGGGAGGCATCGAGATATTTATATAATTCTCTATATAATTATCTCTATTATCTGTTTTTTAAATATTGGTAAGTTTTTTTATTACTAAATTGATCGTCACTAACCTAGTATTTGCCATATTTATCTTACTTAATTGATACTTAGGGACTCGCTTTGACGGTCTTGAGTAGTCCTTTTTGTAACTTTTGTATTGGCCTGGCCGGTTTTAATTCCCTGCGCGTCACCAACCAAGAAGGTGCTTGCTGAAAATCAGCGCTGTATCGATGCTATCTGAAAAGCAGCAAAATTCAAAATGGGTATTTAAAATACAAGAACGGGTATTTAGAATACATAACGAAGTTGTAAGCGGGTCAGCTAGTTTCAATAAAAAAATAAAAGAGTTGTGTTCGATTAGTTAATATTATCACGCAAAATCATCAGCCAACAAGCTGAATTTCTATTTTCCCTGTTGTATATTGCCATGAACTCGTTTATTTATCGGCTAAAGGTGGCTTGCGAGGCCACCGCTAAATAATTACTAGATTATTGATTAAAATACATAAACAAATTGTAAACTAGATCATTTGTTGTGTTTGACGAATTGAAATGAGATAAGGAGCCAGGCTGTGCTGCCAGAGGAAATGTTGGGGTTCTTAAATATTCATAAGAAAAAAATAGCAGTCCATAGTCAGTTATACGAAGGTGTATGATAGTAACAGAATCCAATCATATCTATGACATAACAAAGGTGCTTATCGTCCAACTTATCAAACGGTAGGTTATGAAGCAGATAAATAAATTTTGTCAGATGCCGCTTCGTTTGTCAGATTTTAAAATGAACAACAGTCTATGGGCCGGAGCTTCTGACGGTGCTATGCCGTTTGCAAAAAGCATTTTCAGAATCAGAACAAACTTACATACTTTACCTCTTTAATATTTATTAATATTTACAAAGTAGAGCGTTTGTCGTGTATTTTACGCAATTATTGTGAATTACAACAGTGTACTAAGCGCAGAAGCTGAGATCTAAGATAATGTAAGCCTTGTAATGCTAGACAAATTACTGTATATAATCTGTTGCGTAATTCTAAACATGATTTAAAACAGTAGAGCATTGATAAAAGCCAAAACATAGCTGCATTTAGGTGTACAGAAGATTAATAAATATTTATTTATCTTAAAATGTTCTATAAAATTCCGATGGGCAAAATTAGCGGCAAGAAATGCGTTCGAAGGAAAAATCCTGGTTGCAAAACATTGGCGAATGGACAGGGAATGATGAGTGCCGTATAGCTATTATTTTGGCTAAAAACCTTTTTTTTCATATTTCTTTAAATATGCAGAGCTAACCTTCACTAGTTGAAGAGGCACATCAAGAGGAAGAAAAAAATCCGAACTACATTAAAAAAAACAAAGGTCAAAGCACATGAAATTAATTGCCATAAAACCTGTGCATACGACAGTAGAAAGTAGGTATTTAAAAAGACAATTTCACGGAAAGCTGGTTGTATGCCCAATTCTTTTGTACAGTATAATCGTACAATTACGCCTTGTCATACCGTTTGTCAAAGACAATTTTATTCAACTTGTAAAAGAAACGGGAACTGGCTATGAAATTGGTGCTGTTGATGTTCAATTGACTGATAAGTATAAGATACCCTCAGGAAACCTTATAACCTATAAATTAAATACTTCCTATCATGCTGATATTAATGCCGATAATCCTAATGAATTAATTATAAATGCGAAAGTTTAGATTTTTGTTGTTTCGCATACACAGTAGTAGTAGAGTTCTTTGTGGAGGGCTCGTCCGGGGAAGTACTGCCACCATGCCTATTTCTGCCGTAAAGCAGCTGTGCTGTGTTTTGGTTTAAAGGCTGTGGGTGCCGGTGAAATTACAGGCACAAAAGGCTTATCATCTTTATGCCTCAAGTTGATGGACGCAGGGCGTTGCATCGTAGAGCACGTTCCAAAAAAACGTGATCTACGATGCAATGCTGTGAATGAAAATGAAATTCAAAATGAATGTGTAATGAACGCCACTACACACGAAAGGTATGAAAGAATGAAAGGTATTTCATACAGACAAAAGATGTTGCCAAGATATAAAATTATCGTATAAAATAATAATTTCAGGATGTGTTTGTGAATTAAAAAATACCATTTTCCAATATGACATAATGATCAATCAGTTACTGTTGATCTATAGTATGTACCAGGTTCTTCTAGGTCGCATGTCACACGACCAGAATATAGAACTAGCAACGTATTGCACTAAACTCAGGTCGACGAACTGGTAGGTGAAATTGTCTTCAATCGAAGTATTGTGAGTGATACTTTGAGTCCAAAGCCTATCTTGTTATACTAATTTCAATACAGAACAGTGTTTCCACTCTGATTTTGAACTAAGGTGTTTTCAAAATGACACTAAAATGATGAATGAAATTTCACTTTTCTATAGGATATTTCGATCAATCCAGATCGGTATACAGGGTGGTTTTTTGAGAAGGGCGGTGATGGCCAAGTCCGAAACCACGAGAGTTAGGGAAAAGTTGTGAAAGGAGTCATCCCCTTGAATTTTAAGAAAATAATAGCTGCATATTAATTATTTTCAAAAATCTTTAACTTTTGACGGAAATAGACCCGGATGATTTTTCAAAAAAAATTATAACCTTTATTATTGAACCAATGGATTTTGTTGCTGATAAGCATCAATATTTGAAAATAAATGTGGTTCTGAAAATGAATGGAAATAGCACATTTTCACTATTTAATACTTTCACACGGAAGAAAACTCACCTCCTATTCAAACTTTTTGGTTGTTATGTGTAAAACTCGTTTGACTTAATAGCAGGATACTGTACTGATACAAAAAAAACTAACAAAATTCAATTCGTGTTTTTTCGAATAATTGTTTTGTTTCGATTTGAGTTGTTTGTGTTGGTTTATGACAATACAAATATCTTTCTAAGAAAAGATTGATCAAATAGTGAAGAATTTGATGGATGATTATTTTTTTAATACTAGAACTACTAGATACTATAGTTCGTGCACTTAGCTGGTTTCAAAACTGTCACAGCTCACACTCTCACAAATACTCACAGAGCTCTTTACCCTCGGAATTTTTTTTTTGAAAAATCATTCTGGTTCATTTCGGTCAAAAGTAAAAGATTTAAAAGAAATATATGCAGTTATTATTATGTGTAGCCACTAGCCACACACAGTCAAGTGTACTGGATGCCGTTTAAAGAAAAAATATGTCGCAAACCTAGATTTTACGATCTGAATGTGAACTAAAAGAAACAAAAGTAGATAAGTACTAATAATATAAAGTAGATAATAACAGGTTCATATTAAGAAACAGATTCAGATCAAAATGAAATTCAGAACGTAAGAGATATACAGAACAGGTATATTTTTGAAATAGGTAATGCATTTTGAGGGTACGCGACACCATGTATTCAATAAACTATAGGTACTTATTATTGCTCTATCGATTCAATAATTGAATGCTAAATACCAATTAAAATAAAATGAAAAACACTATTCTAGCCCTGCCTAAGGTCTTCACGTTCAACCCTATATTAAGGCAGAGCAAAAACGAAATCCGCCCGGCAATATATTTTTCGAAAGCAGGTAAATGAGACAGTGACGTGTCATTTACGGACGTTAAAATGTCACCGGCAGTGTGGAATGCCCGGTTATTTATGAGGGGGGTAGCGACAATGGATCTAATTGACGTTAAATCGCGATTGGTGGACGGGCCTAACGAAGTCCTGTTGTCATTGGCCGATAGGTTGCGACCTGTAATGTCGAATTGATGAGTTATCGATGTATTTGGATTGACGCGGGCATTGTGTTGAAGGTAGCTGCAGTAATGGGATTGCTGATAAGAGAGTCGGTTTCTATAGGGACTATAATAAGTTGTGCAACCTGTATTTTGAGTTGAGAAATAGGTAACATTAATTAGATCACGTATGGGAATTTCAAGGGAATTTCAAGTGTCACTTTGAGCCGTTGACAGTATTTATGTGTAGGTCGTGGGTTCAAGTCACCTGAGCTGATATGACGCTCTGTGCTATGCCCGAGGAGCTAGTTCTGCTCTTCCTTCCCAGTTGTATTTTGAGCACTCAAAACGTTATACGCTTTCTAGCTCAATCTAGCGTACAACACGCTCGATTTCCATTATTCCTAAAGAAACAAATCAATGTAATAAAACATGTTGCTCTTTATTATAAAAAGTTAGTTCTACCTCAAAATGCCGACTAATCTTATATAGTTTTGAACGTCTTTTTTAAGCGGCTATGATTGTATTTTTATACCTAATGAGTTCAAATAAAGTTATTCCTAATTTAAGTAAATATTTTGAACGAACTTCAAACATAATTACTTAAAATTTTAACGTAAACAGTATTATATCATCTACGTTTAATGAATTTGTTTAAACCGTGATTTGCCTAACGGAAACCATTATGGGCAGGATGTATAAAGCATTATTTTATTGCTTATTTGACAGGTGTACCTTCCGAAATAGAACCTGTTTGATGCCTCTTATGAAGTTACTGGTGGGCGCCTCGTGACTTCGTCCGCGTATTTTTTTTCCTGCGGAACTTCTTGCCGACCTGTATTCCATGAAATCCTTCTTCTACACTATACAAGTGCCGAATTCTTAGCCTACACTCTCCGATATGACTAATGAAAATAGCACAACGGATTGGCAGAATTGTGACAATAGCCACAAACCAAAATCAAGAAGTCGGGTGAAGTCACTATACAAGGAATATTCTTTTCCAATTTCAAGTTTCTTGAACTTATGGCTTAGTGATGTGATGATATGTCAGGATGAAATCATTAAAATAACTACAGAACTCGGAAATATGCAGGAAGGTTATGTTCGTTGCAGCCCTTTACACAGTACAAAGATGGCGAGAGAGAGAGAGAAAAAAGGAAAAATATATTGCCAACAAAAAAAAATATAATGGTGGCGTTCTCATTTACTAACATTTAGGCTGTGCGTTGATTTTTAGTCAGTCAGTCCGTCAGTTTCATTACAGTTTTTATAATTATAAGATTGTGAGTGAAGTAGGTCTGATGTCGAAATTAGTTTTTTTTTTATTTGTTAAATCTCTTCTTCTACGTATCATCGTTCAATGGATATGAGTCTTTTCCTTTCGTGCCAAACCTAGAAGGGATTCTAAAAGAGTCATGGTGGTTTATTGGGACGTATTCCTACTTCCAATCTAGATGTGGGGTTCGAATCTCGGCCGTGCACCAATGGATTTTTCCTTTTGAATAATTTATGTGTTTATCACGTGCTCAAAATGGCGAAGACAAACATCTTGAGGAAACCCGCGGCTTAGCTCCAGACACATAGAACTTGTCTTTCCGGTGGGTAAGGCCGACTAGCGTCTCAGACGCTACAACGACACATTCAGTGAGTAAAAGTTACCATCCATCTAAATGCAGAGAAGAGATCACCACGATTGATTAGGGTTAGAATCTGTGCTTGAATCTACGACGTTTGAATTCAGTTCAAGAATAATTTTGCCTTCAATATTAGCTTTTATGCTTTTATCAGTAGTGCAAGTATCTACATGGCAAGGCTTGTAAGGTGAAAACGTAACATTCCGTCGGTCGGCATGCAGCCGCACGCGTGCTCGGCTTATTAAGCACCCGGGTACCTGCCGTGACCTTACCAGGCGGTCACCACACTATCCAAAGTAGATATACTACCTTCGTCTATTGACATGGAACTCTCTGTAACTGCGCAAGCGAAGTCAATTGTAACTCTCATTATACTTCTTAGTAATACTAGCCTAGGATTTACAGCTGTGCATTAATTTATTTGTCAGTCTTCTTCTGCCTGGTCCCTAGACCACCTCGTTTTTTAACGGATGAGGCCTAAATTTCTTGCCAAACATGCTAAAAGCTGTTTATCTTATTATGTACTATTCCAAAAGACCATCTTTGAAGCCATTTTGAAGACACACTAAGATGTTGATCTCATTGTTGTATTCAACCTACGGGCCCTCTCTTCAAGAATATCGCCAAGTGCTAAAAATCTAACGTAGATTAAAGCGGCATAGTAAGTATCTACTTTACCTGTACTATGTAAGGTTACTACTACCTATATCCTTGTTATCAAAGTATACCGTTTGGGTGAAAGGGCATATTACGGCGGTGCCTGAGCGTAACCGCGCGTGACCGGTAGTGCAATCTAATTAGTAGGTTGAAATATAGCGCAGACCTGTATTATGCGCTTGCACTCACGGCTTCACTTGCGCGATGAGAGTATGGTACTTACCTATTAAGGCAATTGAAAAAATTGAAAATATTGGGAAACTTGAATACGGGTCAATCACTTGGAATAATATAATATACCATTAAAATATTTATTGTACCCTTTATCCATAAAAGCCTTTTCAAATGTGAGCGGCAACCGCCGCCGTAGCGCGCGGCATTGGCACATAATTATTGGCCGTATTATTCAGATAACCGTCACTTCCATTCTTGCCGATATTTTTCACTACTCTGGGGTAGTAGTGAAAAGTATCGTAATGGTAGCCATTATCTTTTTATCTGAATAGCAGGTTCTACTCTACACCAGACGATCCAAATTTGGATCAGTGATCCGCGATTCAGGATACTGAAGCGTGGATTGTCCAGCATGAATCCAGCTTAAGCATCTTGCCAAAAAACCGACAACGAACGGATTAGCCGAAGCAAAGAGCGCGCATTCTAATTCTAATACGTGTGCTTGGTCATGTTCCTGCCGCGCATGATCCGAACGCGGTGGATCGTCCAGTGTGGACCCGGCAAATAGGATTTAGAAGTACACCGGACTGGACAAATACATTTCTATCTATGTTATAAATTTCTGTCAGCGGTGGTGATTATCGCTCATGTCTGAACAAGCCTACAACTGCTGGACCAGAAAAATCCGTAAGTGGAGCATTTTTCCTTAATCTTTTTGTCATTTGCTTGACAGGCGGTTTATAGCCGCAGTCAAATATTTAGCTCTATTAATACCTTAATGAAACTGATGATTTTATTAATTGACCTCATTATTTTTAATCAAATTTACATAATATTATGCGTCGTCATAGCTCTACCTGTTTTGAATTTACCGCCAATTAGTGTTGATTAATTAAATTAAGTATAGCTATATCCGCAGTTATTAATAAATAGCACGATCGTAATATGTATCATGTAATATATTTTTTTATAAATATCTTGAAATTAATTAAATTTACATTTAATATAAATTATATTTATTATAATGAATAACATAACCTTTTACCATAATCAGATACATAAACCCTGTAAAAATAATATAAAACGTAGGTACCTAAATAATATTATTAAAATTAACTTTTGCGATGAGAAGATTAGAGATTTCAGCCAGAAATTACCCAATTAAAAATAAAACTTCGAAATTCTCCTTCACAAATCTTTTTACCTAGGTTTATTTTTATAAAATAAAGGTACTTAATATTTTTTATATCCAAATGCAGTACGCAAATAGTCACAGTCAAGTCCGACCCAAACATTGTAAGTACAATTTTAGAATTTCCCTCTCGTGGTCACACTTTTAAACAAATAAACATTGTTGGTTACTGCATATAGTTTAGAAGCTAGTGACAGGTAATTATCGCTGGTTTCAACGCGCTTGACATTAAGTACTAATCTATTGCACCTTTGTGTATTTGACCTTGCCTCGTGTCAGTATGGTGCAGGTCAAATCTATCCTCATGTTAGTGTGTTCGAGGCCCTATTTATGAGTTTACTATTTTTATAGTTATAATCTTATATAAATGTCTCGTATCACGGTGTTTATGGTCAAACTCCTCCGAAACGGCTTGACCGATTTTTATGATTTTTATGTTTGGTAGGTATGAGAATAGTTCGTAAAGTATATTTCATACCGCTAGGTGATTGAAGTTTTTTTTATGGTACTTGAAGATGGAACAAGCACATGGCTCCTGATGTTAAGTTGTAACCATTACCTCACATTATCACAAAGCATTGCATCGTATATCAAGTTGCAGAAGAGGCATGAAGATGATAAGACTCTGGTGCCTCTTATTTCACCGGTACCCACACTCTTCAAGCCGTAACACAGCACAGCTGCTTCACGGCAGAAATAGAAATGGTGGCAGTACTTCCCCGGACGAGCCCTCCACAAAGAACTATACAACTACTGGTGTCCCTATACAGATATTTTTTTTCATGATTATGTAGTTCTAGACCTGGAATAACACATTCTTTTGTATCCGGGTACCACGCGAGCAAAGCCGCGGGTGGAAGCTTGTAATAAATAATACACTCGAGAGCAATGAATCCGGGTCACTCAAAGAATCCAAAAAATCTCGGAAAGTAAGAATGCTAGGTTAATGCAATAAATTGTATTTAATAGACAATTTAATACTCCTTAAATGAAAGTATTAAAACTTCTTAGTTATTGTAAAGTTATATCATAAAAAAATCAAATTTGAAAAGGGAACACTGTCGAAGATGGAACTACGAAATTACAGGATTTGTTTTTGCTTTTGTTTGTAATCTGTCATTTATGTTGGTACATAAACCAGGTTGATAGTGCTCAATATTCATTATTCAAGCTGAAATCATGTCGCTTACACTTGAAGAATGCACCAGAATACTTACATTGGTGGAAACCGGCCGGAGTCAGCGCGATACAGCCAGGACTGTCGGTGTGTCGCTGTCAACAGTACAAAGAGTTCTCCGACGTTACGAAGAAACTGGTTCTAACCTACGCAGACCAGGAACGGGCAGAACTAGGTGTACCACAGCACGAGAAGACCGATACTTGGTGAACACCATGCTTCAAAATCGCTTTCTCACAGGAACTGAACTCACAAATCAGTTTCGACGCCTCGGAGGAAGTAACCCAAGTGCATGGACAGTAAGACGTCGGCTTGCTGAATGTAACTTAAAACCCCTTAGACCTGCAAACGGCCCTAAACTGGAGCGTGGCCATCGTATTTCAAGACTAAGATATGCCCAGAACCACGTAAATTGGAGTATTGAAGATTGGTCGAAAGTTATGTTCTCCGACGAATCAAAATTTATGCTCTACAAGCACGATGGAAGACACAGAGTGTACAGAAGACCAGGGGAAAGATTCAAGCAAGCATGCATCGAAGAAAAAGTAGCCTACGGTGGTGGGTCTGTACTTGTGTGGGCCGGAATTTCCTCTGAAAGTCGCACAGAGCTGGTGATCATAGAAAACGGCTCTTTAACTAGCGTAAGATATGTGGAAGAAATCCTCAACGAACACGTTGGTCCATTTATAGTCAATTTGGGTGAGGATGCTATATTTATGCATGACAATGCCCGACCTAATACAGGTAGGATTGTGAATGACTACCTTCAAGAGATGAACATTACTTGTATGGAGTGGCCAGCGCGCAGCCCGGATATCAACCCGATCGAGCATGCTTGGGACGAGCTAGGGAGATGCGTAAAACAACGAAACCCTCCCCCAATCACGCTTCCTGAGCTCAAAATTGCTCTCACAGAGGAATGGGAGAATATTCCCCAAAATCGTATAAGGAACTTGGTGTACAGCATGCCAAACCGCGTAAACGCAGTAATGGAAGCACGAGGAGGTAATACGAAGTATTGAAATTCAAGAAAATCGTCATAAAGTTCAAAAATTTCATGTTTCCTATTTTTGTTTTAAGGAGAGATCAGCAGTTTTTTTTCTTTATGTAATTTTGTGTAAATAAAATGTATGGTGACTCATATTTTTTTAACTTTCATTTAAGGAGTATTAAATTGTCTATTAAATACAATTTATTGTATTAACCTAGCATTCTTACTTTCCGAGATTTTTTGGATTCTTTGAGTGACCCGGATTCATTGCTCTCGAGGGTAGTCTGTTTTTCCATTAACTTATAACCCATCAAAATCATCATTTCAACCTTTATCGACCCACTGCTGGGCACTAGCCTTCCTTTGATTATGCCACTTGCCTCGATCCTGACTTACTTATAACCCAATGCTTCAAAAACAGAGCTAATTGTGTCTCCTGGGAAAGCTTGCCCCATTGTCGACCTCAGTGCTCAGTAAGGAGATATTGAGAGTTGAGTCTATTAAATTATTCACACCAAGATTTTCTTTGGTCTTGTGAGTTTTAGGAATGAATCCTTATCCATCTCTATTTCCATACGAATTCATAATGCGAACTCTGTCTGTATGTATTTATGACTGACAGTTAATTATCACTAGTTTCCACGCGCGTGACATTATATATAATACCTATCTATTACACCTTTGTATATTTGACCTTGCCTCGTGTCGGTGCGGTGCAGGTCAAATTTATCGTAACGTTGGTTGGTGTGTTCGTGGCCTTATCTATGAGTGTGCTATGAGTTGATAATTTTTATAGTTTGAACAAACATAAAAGTCACATATTTATGTAATAATGATTCCAACTAGAAAACCAAACTACGACCAGAACTAACATTTTCTTTGTCCTGTATTTCTTCATATTCGTACTTTGGTTGCCTGAAAGAGATTGCTTTCAGCGATAAGGCTGCCAATTGAAATACCTTTATATTGCTAAGACTAAGTTACTTTTACTTTTTCCTGTATACATGTAGTGATCAATAAAGTGTTATCTATTTTTAAAATAGATAATACTTTTTTAGGTACAGACAAATAACAATGTAATAAAATAGGAAATCAAATTGTTAAAGCTTTCTGAAACACATTTTGATTCTCAAAACCTGAATTCACATTTAATTTTTCATCTAGAATAGCTCATACATCCACTAATATATCTAATTACATAATTCGAACCCGTGAGAAACCGGGGCGTGTTTCTAGTCTCATAATTACGAATTAAATACTATCCATTTATAAATGCGAAAGTAGCTCTGTTTGTGTATATGAAATGTACCTCTCTTATTTACAAATTTTATTTGACTAATTTTAATGAAACTTAGACAGATAAAAAGCTTTATGGGTACCATTACCTTTATTTTTGAGGAGAAGCCACTTTTGCCCTACGTATAAACGTAAAATACTTTTTATAAACATACAAATAAAAAGCCATATGGGTACCTTTTACCTTTACTTTTAGGGATTAGCCACTATTGCCTTATATATAAATAAACCATTTTTTTACGTACAGATACATAAAAGCTTCAATCTGGGTTTTAAAAAAAAATATGAGAAGTGCTAGCAGTCATGTGGTTCCCATAATACAAGCTCTGCTTAGTTTGGGGTTATATGATGCTGTGTGATAGAGTTCAGCATTATTATTAAACTACCACGCAAGCGGAGCCGCGGGAGAAAGATAGAGGGAGACGCAATAAAACGAACGTCAAATAGCTAATGGCAGTCATGTCGATTTATAAAAATCAAAATGATTTATTTGCTTGTTAATTACCTAGATGAGAATGATGATATTAAGATTATCATATGATACAGGTTTTGGAAGTGTACCTACATATTTGGTAATAATATTTTAACCATTTGGTTTACTTATCAATGAAACTAACAAAAGTCAAAAAGTCAAAAGTCAAAAATCATTTATTCAGTAGGAACTGTATAGTACACTTTGAAACGTCATTTTTTTAATTTACCACCAATTCGTAACGTGACCAAACAGAGAAGAATTGGCAAGAAACTCTGCTTGGCTTATATTTTTTTAACGTCATTGTACTTAATATCTATTACATTGTTTTTGATGGAGTTGGAGGCAGTTTCATCCCAAGCTTTTTTGTCATCTAAATAATCAGATATTTTATAATAAGCTTTATTACATAGATTACGTTTAACAACATTTTTGAATTTATTTACAGATAGATTAATCACATCATTTGGGATTTTGTTAAAAAATCGTACAGACATCCCTTTAAAAGATTGACTAACTTTATGGAGCCTTACAGTGGGAACAGCTAGTTTATCTTTATTTCTAGTGTTAACATTATGATAGTCGCTATTTTTCTTGAACATGTTGATATGTTTTCGGACATACATTAAGTTTTCATATATATATTGGCACGGCACTGTCATAACATTTATTTCTTTAAACTTAGTTCTAAGTGATTCTCTGGGGCCCATATTATAAATTGCACGAACAGCCCTCTTCTGCAACACAAATATGGTGTTGATATCTGCAGCATTCCCCCACAACAAAATGCCGTACGACATAATGCTATGGAAGTAGCTGAAATAAACTAGTCTAGCCGTTTCTACGTCAGTAAGTTGACGGATTCTTTTGACTGCGTATGCTGCAGAACTAAGTCTGTTCGACAACCCATCCATGTGAGCGCCCCATTGAAGCTTATTATCTAAAGTTATGCCTAAAAATACAGTACTGTCCACAAGATTTAGATCTTCATCTTTTATTTTAATGTTAGGTTTAACTTGTTTAACATTTGGTAATATAAATCTCATACATTTTGTTTTAGTCTCGTTCAGTAATAAATTATTTACATCGAACCAGTTAACAACTTTCGCTATTGCATTGTTCACGTCGTCAAAATTGGTCTGCCGTCGCTTTAATTTAAATAAAAGTGACGTGTCATCCGCAAACAATACAATTTCGTGGTTGTCTCTCACAAGTTGAGGTAGGTCGTTGATGTAAATTAAAAATAAAAATGGTCCAAGTATTGACCCTTGCGGAACACCCATCTTTACTACAGATCCCGGAGAACATTTTCCATTTACGTCTACTTTCTGTATTCTGTCAGATAGGTAAGAAGTGAGAAGGGCTAAAGCCATACCCCTGACGCCATAGTGATCTAGTTTCCTGATTAATGTTTCATGGTGTACGCAGTCAAATGCCTTAGACAAATCACAAAAGATGCCTAAAGCATCATGTGAGTGTTTGTGGTAACCTGTTTTTGGTGAACCTATTGCAAAATAATAGGTAGGTACTATAAGTATATAGGTACAAAATTTAAATTAATACTAAAACAAAACCTATTATTTTAATTCATTAGGCCCTACCTACTTATTGGAGAACTATACCACCACCACCACACCAGCCTATACACAACTATGCAGAACTATACACAAGTTTAAAATTACATAATTTATATATACTCAAATAGTAAGTAAATTTATAGGTACATTAGGAACCCGCTTATTAAAAATACTTAATCATCAAAAAATCATCATCTAATTAGCAAATACTACTCGTAGGTAGGTACTATTTTTTATGATAATTGCTGGACATCTAGTAAAAAAAATTGGATGTAATCACAAATGAATGACATCTAAGGTCAAAGGTGTCAGGCGGGTCGATGCGCATGCGCGGTGATGCAAAGAGGTTTAACGTAAAAACTCGCGCGTGCGGTATAACAATATTTGACTAATAAAAATGACTCTCAATCTATTTGTTATTTAGGATCGCTTTTATGCTCTATAAGAGCTAGTGACTAACTCTGAAGTTTGTATGCCACCCGACGGTCAACGACTGAAGCGACTGAAAAAATTAAGCCACGTTGGCTAAGCCGAATTGAAATAAACCCTTTATTTACTGCACACACACACGCATCAGTTAAATATAAAAATGCCTGTTTATTCCGTAACCTTAACTTATTACAATTCATGCATTTAGAATAAAATTGATGAGTGAAATTGAAACAAAATGGTATTAGAAATTCCTTCACATTAAACTGAAAGTTAAAATTAAACTTGAAATGAAAATTGAATTTAAAATAATATCAAAATATAAATCAAATAAAATACAAAATAATTAAAACCAAATATTTATTAAATAATAAAATAATAATTTAATATTCTATATAAAATTAAAATTTAAATCAAAATTAACCTTGAAATAAAATTTTAAATAAATATTTTTTTTACAATTATCAAAATAACACATATAAGTTGCGAACACAAAACCTAGGAACATTGCCTGTACTTGTACTCCATTACTCACTTTAACAGTTTTTACGTTTATTCGCGTTCAGTAAATTTAAAGAAGAGCAGCTGAAGACTGATGAATGGAATTATAAACCATACAACGATGCCTCATATTATTGGACTTTAAAACTTGTATCTACCATAAATAAATAAATAATCCTGGACACTATCACACAGAATATGATTATTGAAACGAATAAATCATTTAATGCGGGGGTTTCGGTACATAATTTAAAAAGGAAATTCAGAGTTTCAGTCAGTCTTCATCAAAGAAAAGGTATTGATGACTTTTTATTATTATTATTCATTTATTTCAGATCATATTAATCGTATTTTCACAAATTTTAATAGTAGTAGAGTTTCTTGTGGAGTGCTGGTCCGGGGAAGTACTGCCACCATGCCTATTTCAGAAATTAAGCAGCTGTGCTGTATTTCGGTTTGAAGGGTGTGTGTGCCGGTAAAATTAAAGGCACAAGAGGCTTATCATCATCATGTCTCAAGTTGATGGACGCAGGATTTTGCATGGTAGAGCACGTTCCAAAAAACGTGATCTGTGGTCCCATGGCTCCCATGCACATGCTTGTCCCATCTTTAAGTCCAATAAAAAAATATTCAAGATAATATTAATCATATTTTCATATATTTCAGATCATATTAATCATATTTTAATATATTTCAGATCATATTCATAATATTTTTATATATTTTAGATCAATTTAATCTTATTTTCATTCATTACCGATCATTTTATCATGGGATTGCGCGCTTTGAATAAAAATCTGTGCCTAACTTTTGTACTTAATAGGTGTTGTGTCTTGTTTTCCTTTTACGACGCCTCATCCTGTGATGATGAGTGATGAAACTCCATTACGAGCCCGAAAACCCGCATTCAATTCTTTATTCTTTTCATTGATCTAATGGTAGGTACATGTCTTAACACGTTGACTGCAAGTGGTCGTACTTGGCGCTACGTACCATGCACGAGGAGGAAGACAACGCCGATGACTTGCGGGTGACATTTGTGTTTTCAGCACTCAAAGTTTTATACACTAGACATTATACATTATAATATTATTAGGGGATTGAACTATAAGTGTATAATGTCTAGTGTCTAGTTTACGCGTATAATCGTGAAAGTTTAGGAGTATGTATGCATGTTCTTCTCTCTTTCACGTAAAAGCTACTAAACGGATTTGGACAAAATTTAGAATATACATAATACATAGTTTGTGACTTGGATTAACGCATATCTATTTAATTTTATCCGCATGCCAGGCGAGCGAAGCCGTGAACGGAAGCTAGTAAGTGATATACTTTAGTAGATACTATATAGTATATATATATATATATATATATATATATATATATATACCTTTATCAATACCTTTATCAACAAAGAAGCTTGATAGTCGCTGGATACTGCGGTTTACAATCATCTGTACTAATATATATAATATATATATTATATAATCGTATATATATATATACACGATTATATAATACGTATATACATATATATATGATTATATAATATATATATAATATATATATTATATATATTAGTACAGATGATTGTAAACCGCAGTATCCAGCGACTATCAAGCTTCTTTGTTGATAAAGGTATTTGTCAAACACGGTCTTTGTGATAAATGATAATTGTCATTGCTAAGGCCATTGCCTGTCCTCATAACCTCTAAGCCTTGTAATAAAATAACAGATTTACGTACGACTTTTTTGTTTTAAGAGGTATGAGATTATTCATTGCTAAAATGCTAATGGGCAAAGTACAACGCGTAAGAAGATCGCCAATATGTTTTGGAAAATATTCATGGAAAAATTATGAAAAATACATGTTATAATTTTAGACTTTAAAGTTAAACTGAATACTTATAGGTAGGTACATATTATGTTTAACTAAGCACTGGGTTTTGTCAAGGTATCTAGATACTTACGAGTATCTTGCCGTTTTGAGCAATAAACTTTATTCAAAAATATTCTACCTTTGTTTGAAAGCAGCTGGAGAATTCTAGAGTTATTATCATCATGATAATCATTTCAGCCATTTTCAGCCCACTGCTGGACTTATGCCTCCCTTTGATAATGTCACGCCTTGATCCTGCGCTAGTCTTAGCCAGGTGCCGCCCACGGTTTTTCTGACCCATCGATCATCGACGGTGGAAGTCCCCTAAGACTAAAATTGGACAAAATATGAAATGCGAAAAGTCTTAGGCATTAACTTCCACAATTAAGACAATTATACCTAAACTCGTAAATGTTAAAATCCAATAGATAAGATAAAGATAAGATAAGATATAAGTTTATTTCTGACATACACACAAACATGAAGAATATATATTATCGATAAACGAGAAGGAAAATAAATCAATAAGTAAGTAAACAAACCAAATAGAATATAAAAAAATAACTTATTCTACATGATGTGTAGGCCAAAAAAAGGTCCTATCTCAGCAATAAGCGGTTTAGGCAACAGAGCGTGCCATCCTCAACTAATCCTACTTCCTACTAATATCCTATCCTACTTCCTATATTAGGATAGTAACTGTACTACTAATCCTACTTATTTATAAATGCGTAAGTTTGTGATGAATGTATGGATGGATGAATGGATGAATGGATGAATGTTTGTTACTCTTTCACGCAAAATCTACTGAACAGATTTGGATGAAGCTTGGAATATACATAGTTTGTGACCCGAATTAACACAAAGGTTACTTTATATCCCACACCACACCTCCACACCAGCCTATATCAGTCCACTGCTGGACAAAGGCCTCCCCCAACAAAGGGAATATACATGTGTGAATTTATATGTTTGTTACGCTTTCAAACCTTAACTACTCAACCGATCACCATAAAATTTCGCGTACACTATATGTCAGGGGTATATAAAAGAACATAGGGTACCTTTTATCTAAAAAAACGCCCCCGAGGGAAAGAAAAATAATTTAAACGCGAGCGAAGCCGTGAGTGGGAGCTAGTATGATAATTTATGGGTACCTAGGTACACTCGAAAATCATTACCCTCCTTTTGGGGCAGTCGAGTCGGGTAAAATACCCGCCTATCACAAAACAATTAACTTTAAACGAGGTGTTAAAAATACAATAGAAGTTTTTCCACTTTTCATGTGACCTCGGTTCAACCGGCGTTCTTATCACTTGACCTCTTTTAACCGTACACCAAAAAGGTCGTATTAACCACAAAGTTTTACACAAAACTAGATTATATTTTCAGGAGTTAATGGTGAGAATCGAATGCAAGGTTTAGACATAATTTTTCTTTGTTATCGGATTGTTCATGTTTTAGGCATTGGGCTCACGAGTTTGTAAGCAATTCAATTGTGTATCGAAGTGGCCACGTTTTTACATTTAAATGTTAGAGATTGAGATGTAGATGGTTTGCGATAGGAGAAACATTAGACAGAAATACTTTTACTATGTATTTATTTGTAAAATAAATCGTTGTCGTGGGTTCGGACAAATAAAGAGGTATTTTCAAAAATTTTATAAGATTTTCATATACTAGGCATATTATGTCCAGTTTTTAGATAGAGGCTTACCCATGTCCTCTTACCTTTTCCCGATTGAAGAACTAAAACATAAAATCCTTCTGCCTTCTCCGTAGTTCGCTAGCGGCCAGCTCTGTTGTCGGAGTTTTTAGGTCGCTCGGAAATCGGCTTGATGACTGAAAAGGCATCTAAAAATACCTTCTGAAGCTTGTTACAGCTCAAATTTAAATGCCATTAAACGGTCACCCATCCCAGTATTGCACCGTAGTAAGCCACGCCACCCACTTGAAATCATTGCCTTGTTGCTGACAATGATATTAAATTCAGATCCGCTAGATTCAATATTGCCAAAACAACAGATGTTGCAAACAACATAATATATATTATTTTGTTTAGCAATGCAAATGATATACTTAAATCGAATGTATTGTTATGAGCTCCAAAGCTAGTTTTATAAAAAGCTCATGTAAATTAGAGCAGTTTGGAAATATATGGTAATTTTGGCAATAACTAGATGATATATTAGATTTTTTAGAAATATCTATTTTTACTGCAGACTAATTAAGTTTCCGTGACTTTTCCCGTTTCAATTGATTTTGAACGATTTTTTTGGTGGTTGTATGATTTTAATATGCTCTATTTTACCTAAAGAAACTAAAGCGAATCCTTTCCTTACGTTAGTCTTAACTAGATGGACCAATCGCAACTTCGTCTGGGTGATCTTCGTCTACCATAAATTAAAAATAACTTAGTAATTGAGGATAGTGTAGCTTTTAGTCATTGAAAGAGTTATCAAAATCGATTCAGTATTCTCTGAGATTACCTCCTACAAACACAAATATTCAAACTTCTCATCTTTATTACAATAGTGTAGATAATTATGATATATTTTTCAAGGAATATGTTCCGTCCATAAAACATTATCCTATCGATTATTTATATGTTAATCAGATATACATACTTAATGATATTGAGTTAGGCCATTTTACAGAAGACTCGTTTTTAAGTTTGTTACTCATGTAACAAACATACAAGCGTTTACTATACATATAAGTCAGTATGAACTCTGATCGTAAAACTGGAGAGGTTGAGGAGATGTAACCTTTGACAGAACAAGTTCATCTATTTTGTTAAAACACATACAATTAAGATAAGATTTACACACATTTCATGCAAAGCAGGCAAAATTCATAATAAATTATATTAAACAACATACTACACGGTAAAATTAATAAAGTTTGGCTGGTTTTTATCAGATAAACTGTAGAATTCACACGACATCTATCTTAACACTAGCCGACCTGTCTGCAACTTCGTTTGCGTTTTTTATTCCACGGGATTGTCAATATTTTCAGAAAATACATAAACTTAAAACTTCAATTTTTTTGTTCAATTAGTATCTACTTCAACCAATTTGATGCGTCAACTATTTATGAACACCGATTTGTAGCGTGATCATACAGAGAATAATTGGAACAAACTCTGCTTGGCTTATATTTTTTTGAAGTCTTTGTGACAACTACTGTTGTTAACTATGACATTATTAATGAAGAACACTCGTTGTTTCATCATGTTGAGTGGTATAATATTATCATTTGCCCATCTTACAGCCGGACGCCCCATGCTATTAAAGCTATGCCAGCGCTCCTTAATTGTCCTACTCCACCGGCCGTCACCTCGCCTCGCAAGGTGTCCTTTTCAGCTCCATTTGAGTTCCATAATGCGGTTCCTGACGTCCTGGACATACTACATCTCCGAATTTCCGCATTAGGAACCCGGTCTATACCCAGCAGTGGGTGAAATCAGGCGGCAGAAAATACATAAACGTCAAACTTCAATTTTTTTGTTCAATTATTACTTCAACCAATTTCCTCCGCCAACTTTTTTATGAACACCGAATTGAAGGCGGCGGATGATGATGATTATTATTATTATTAGAAGCTGTGCTACCTGGGGTAAGCTGTTAGGATTCGAATTTGAATTCGAATACGTAGCGAACAACATATCCTAAACTTTTAATAGGCACAGTTATTTGTTGCATTACATAGGAATATATTCAGTTATTTACTTGTTATGGCTATTTTTGTGTGTATATTCGTTTATCTATTTTCTTTTGAATTGAAACTGATGTGTTTGAATGAATTTATATTACTAAATTAGCATTGTTTATCGTTTGTATGTGTTTATAGAAAAGGTGTAAAGTGTTCGACGGTGGTCCATACAGTTGATGTTTTTATGGAGAGTACAGATTAGATAAATACAAATGCTCTATATTTGGATATTTGAATGTGATTCAAAGTATTTGGTTAAGTGGGCGATTCCTTTGAATAAGTTAGAAAAGGCTTTGTTTTTCTTGGCATGGTGAAAGATGCGGGTTCGATTTTAAGTTGCCTAATTTTTTGTGATAGATTAAAAAATAGTTTTGCTTACCTGAATCGTCCCACTGTTGGGCAAAGGTCCCCCAAAATCCTCAAAAATCCACAAACCATCTCTATCCTTTAAGATGTCCCACCATCCTCTTTCTAAGGCTCTCGTCCCGCCAACGCTTTCGTGGCCGCCCACGACCTAGCCTTCCATCGAGCTGCCAGCATTCACTCATCTGTCCAGAGGCATCCGGCTGCATACGTATTGTATGAGAGCAAGAGCATCTTCGTCTTCTGAGGATGACATGCTGACTCAACGATGCCGGACAACAGACTGCACTACACTTATGCCTGTGTCACGTCATTACTGCGTCATGTCCGAGCCATGTCTTTGCCATGTCCGTGCCATGTCCGTGCCATGTCCGCGCCATGTCCGTGCCATGTCCACGCCATGTCCGCGCCATGTTCACGCCATGTCTGTGCCATGTCCGTGCCATGTCCACGCCATGTCCGTGCCATGTCCGCGCCATGTCTGTGCCATGTCCGTGACCGATATATGTAGCCTGGGCCTTTGGTTCACTAAGTCTCATTTGAGCCGAGCTACTTTCCTGTATATGTCAGCAATGAAAAAAAAAATATTACAACTTTTCCCCAAGAAGTTTTGCATCATAAAATCTGTTGCTAGTTTTTCGTAGATCTAATAAAATAAAATTAAAGTTAACTCTTTCAAAAACAAGTAGTAGTTAGTACTTACCTTTCTTTTGCAAACATTAGAAATATTCGTTACATAATATCAATTTTCATTTTAAAAGTAATGTAAGGCGCTACCTATATGAGCGTTTGGCGGCAATTTAAACGCCCTGTCACTTAATTCTATAACAACTACTATCGCCTGTGAGCATAGAGACGCTCTTTCAGACTTATTATAGGACGATAACGTCGCGTTACGCTCGCTCGTGGAGGTAGCGCCTTAGCATTCCATATGACAGATGGCAAACCCATAGCCAAGGAATACATCAAACCATTATCTATTCAAACTCATCAAACATTTATCTATCCTTCTCAATGTAATTTCTTATTTATCCCAAGAGCTTTTTGTAAGAAAACTATTTCAAGGTTAATTAAGCTCGCCTTTGTAAATAACTAAGTAAACTTTTTGATGTACATAATATATAGTATAAAATTAGGAATTAAGATATAGACTCGATATTTCCAACGTATAATATTAATGTATTTAAACAATATATATTACTGTAGTTTAACAGTCAAGTGGTTTCCATAATACAAGCTCTGCTTAGATTCTGGCTTAATGATGCTGTGTGATAATATCCAGTATTTATTCATTAAGAACCTAAGTCTTTATTTTTTGTTCTTAAGCAGCTTCCTCTCAATATTTTCTTTGGCGTTTGGATAATAATACGCCTTTTCTCCTAAATTAAGGCAGACAAGGGCACGAGCCGTGCGTGGGGCACTGTGGGCGTCCAAATAACACGTCTATAACAAGAACCACTCGTAAACCATGGAGCAAGTTCAATGTCTTTATTGTCCGGGTGTGGTGGCATTACCAATTCATATTTAACTCTAATGCTTTAAGTAAAATTTATTGAGTGGTTGTTTTATTTCCTGGCTAGGTTTGCAATGATTTCTATGATTATAAACAAACAAAACACCAACCTATATCATCCACAATTAAATAAAAATTACGTATCTAAGTGTTCCATATTTCTATTCCTTTTGAGTAGTTATTTCCTATTTCGATTGCTACTCCTGGATATAGGCCTTACCTGTGCAGGGGTTATTAGGCTGTGCTATGTTACTGTATAGATTACGTGCTAATATCTAGATTATCATAGATTACAATATAGATATATAGTACTCAAATATATTTTTAACAGACTTAAAAAAAAGGATAAAGTTCACAATTCTGTTGTATTTCATAATCTTTTATTGTTTGGCAGTGTATATTTTCCGTTTAGTCCCATATAAATTTAAAGAACCACTCCTAAGAATCAATTTCATTGAAGTCGGTTTGTTATTAGCTATTTGTATGTTTTAACTCTATATTTCTGTAAATAAAAATATATATTCTGTTATACCGTAGATACATCGTACTTAGGCATTCTTTAGCGACAATAGATGACCTTTGCAAAGTGTTGACCGATATCTGCTGATAGCAAGGTCCTTGCGTGACAGATGGTAATTACCTGGTAAACAATGTGCCGACATTCCGTTCATAGCCATAGTTACAGCTGTTAGGAACTATAGTATCATAGGCTTAGTGCACACTAGTAACTACACACTGGCATGTTAACTGCGGAGCAAGACCTACGCCAGCATTCAGTTTTCTTTTCAGTATTCAAAGAGTTTACAGCTACAGTACCTGCAATAAGATGTTTACATCATCATCATCATCACACCAGCCTGTATCAGTCCAGGATATAAGCTTCCCATAAATAAAGGGGATATTCCCATAATCCCCACGCTGTGCATGCGGGTTGAGGATCGCAAGGGACACCTTTTCGCACCGTTGACGCTGCTGCCCGTCGGTGGCCAGGAATTTAGCTATGCCAGTGTAGGTTGTCCTATGACTCAATCAGCCAGCCAAAGCCCTGTTTGTTGTACAACAGGGTGCAACACGGGCAGCTGAGGTTGGCTTGGATTCCGAAGATAAATATACGTTTGAGCCCCTTATATCCCAAAAAAGATGTTTACAATAAAGTACTATGACAAAATTACAAGCGCTTGCTAATAGATGACGACGCGATCGTCGAATGTTTCAATTTTACAGCGACTGGTCCTGAAGTACATCTTGCACGTGACTGTATTAGAAATGCTTTGACAAACTTCTTTGTTTCTACATGGTCAGTTTGAATTCGTACTGAATTTTATCCCGAAAAGGGGTAAATCAACTCGACTTTACAATAAGTTAAAACAACAAATCTTCTTCAATTGTATAGCTAGCGGCACGTAAGTCTAGCGGTGAACGAAACTTCTACACATGGATCTCTCACTCTCTCTCGCCGCTAGCTCCCATATGATACCTTACTTTTGACTTCTGCGCAATAACGGTCAGCGCTAGAGTTCGGTGCCTCTACTTCTAATATCTTCTCTTTTTGAAACTTGTTAATTCTAGTTCTGCATTATCCTTGGCCTGGCATTATACCACTTTGGTTTATTCCCATCAGTTTATACTCCGCGAGTACTCTAAAAACAATAGTTCTTAAAAAAATAAAGGTGTAAAAATCATTATGACCAGTAACTCAATAGAATTATGCGCAGGCGTGACCTATTACTAACTGCTACACGATCTGCGCCGGGTTAAGGTCGCGACGACACCGCTGCATCATTGACACATAAACACCATTAATGACTATACTGTTGCCATAGAGATGTATTGATAGATAGAGCATAAAACCGTATGCGGATACCTTTCGTGGTTACTGAAAACACAGCATGGTACCGCGGTGTAAGATGCTTCGTGGCGGTACCACAACGACATAATATACATTTTCAGTGAGTACGCAATGTACACTTTTTTATTGGACGTACAATTACGTACATTTAACGTACATTTTTTGCATACTACTGTCAAGTCTGCACCGTGATATCGCGATGAAGTATCACACCATGAACAAGTTTTTTTTGTATTCTCCCAAAGGGGGGTTGTGTTTTCTCATATATGAGAAATGAGTCACAATGGACATTTTTATTGAGCAAAATCAGCCACAGATTTTTGTTCAAATCTCACACTCCCTTATAAAAACTCTTTGGGCATGAGACAAGAACAGTCAACATGTCCGTTGACTCCAGAAATTTGTAAATATTATGCTTTGCAACTGGCTTGTTGCTGAAATATACTCTTGATTCTTTAATTTTGTTATTGGCGGTTTGGATGCAAGGCAGTGGTTGCAAAAGTTAAATAATGTCACCTTATAATATCCTGTTGTATCACAAATTTAGATTCATGTTTGTGGGTTGCATTATGTTGTTCACATGTTGCTCCACAAAATGTAACAACGATGTGAATGTACCTGAACACAGCATTGCTTAGATCATGATCATCTAAGGTGCTATAGCTGCTGTGGGCTTTGGTCTGGGCAAGTAAATTTCTCCAGCCAGGTCTATCTGGGGTTTTTTCTCTCCAGCCTCTCCAGACTTTTAAATCTTTCGCCACGAAGCATCTTATGCTTCGTGGCGGTACCACAACGACATAATATACATTTTCAGTGAGTACGCAATGTACACTTTTTTATTGGACGTACAATTACGTACATTTAACGTACATTTTTTGCATACTACTGTCAAGTCTGCACCGTGATATCGCGATGAAGTATCACACCATGAACAAGTTTTTTTTGTATTCTCCCAAAGGGGGGTTGTGTTTTCTCATATATGAGAAATGAGTCACAATGGACATTTTTATTGAGCAAAATCAGCCACAGATTTTTGTTCAAATCTCACACTCCCTTATAAAAACTCTTTGGGCATGAGACAAGAACAGTCAACATGTCCGTTGACTCCAGAAATTTGTAAATATTATGCTTTGCAACTGGCTTGTTGCTGAAATATACTCTTGATTCTTTAATTTTGTTATTGGCGGTTTGGATGCAAGGCAGTGGTTGCAAAAGTTAAATAATGTCACCTTATAATATCCTGTTGTATCACAAATTTAGATTCATGTTTGTGGGTTGCATTATGTTGTTCACATGTTGCTCCACAAAATGTAACAACGATGTGAATGTACCTGAACACAGCATTGCTTAGATCATGATCATCTAAGGTGCTATAGCTGCTGTGGGCTTTGGTCTGGGCAAGTAAATTTCTCCAGCCAGGTCTATCTGGGGTTTTTTCTCTCCAGCCTCTCCAGACTTTTAAATCTTGCTCTATACCGTCTAGTCACCTCAGTTTGGGTCGGCCATGATAGAAATACTGCTGGGTCAGAATTGACGGCTGTTTTCATCCAGATACCACGCGAGCAAAGCCCCAGGCAGTAGCTTCTTTAATACTGTTATCATCTTTGATCGTATACAGTTCTATAGCTCTATCATCTCGCACATTTCCAGTGCTCTTATACCTGTACATGTACCTTGCAGGTCAGAGAGGGTCACACGTTTTCCTCCTGCTCACACCTCACCAGTTCATGGACGCTCGTGACCACTCAACTGGTTGGACTTGTTGGTTGTGCTGACTAGATGTTATCTAAAATGTCTGACAAATAATTACAAAGCCAAGTCCATTAAGGAACAAATGTTCCGAGTATGTCACTTTATCGTTTCGTGTGATTTCAATGGATATTATGTCTTACGATATTTTATTACTTATCACTCACTAATGATCCGTCCCGGCTTCGCACGGGTAGTTGAGCATATTATGCCTACATGTTTTTTCAGCGTTTTCGATGAAAGCCTATCTCTACCAATTTACACAAACGATTAACAAATTATACACCTAAACCTTCTTCATGAATCACTTTGTCTATTAGTGAAACCGTATTATAATCGGTAGTTTATGAGTTTATCGCAAACATAAGACAGATAAACAGGCGCTGCTGGGTTTTACTTTGTTGTATAATATGTATATAATATGTATGCAGTGATGATATTGTTATGTCAAGTAATGTTAGGCGATGAATGTACCTACATCCTAGTTAATAAGAAGCTACTTACTTACTCCAGTAGTCAGATATTGATTCAAATCAGTGACTGTCACCATTACAATCATCAACATATAGCTGCCTACTGCACACTGGATCAAGTCGAGAACAGGGTAAGAAAGGAAACAGGTAGGCCTGAACAAGCGCTATTGCGCCCTGTCCTCAGCTTGCCGCATCCAGACTCTCGCTAATTGGCAAATTGTCACTCCACATATTGTTCTACATAATATTGTGAATAATTATGTACAAGAATTAGCTCTATGTTAGCGTGTAACTGTGAATCCTATATTGACGGGCCAACTAATGGAGTGCTCAATTTTAGTTTGAATGACACAAATTCAATTCACACAAATGTTTAATTAGGCGTATACAAAATTTACAAACTCCGAAATTCCTACTAACATTTCTAAAATTATCTAAGAATTGAATTATACAGAGAACATTAAAAGCAAATTTAAAACTAGCCTAGGGTTTTGAAAACTACCTAATAATACTAATTTTTTGTACAGTTAGTTTCTGTTTGGTCAAAAAGTCGGTATTTTCGCAAGAACATCAATATCTTCAAGATGTTCCATAACATTGATAGGTTTGTAGTCTGAACCAAAAGTCCTCGTTTGCATGATAAAGGCTGCCGATTCACAATGGTGCTGCTAAAATGGCGCTTTTTGTAACCATAGAAATTATGGAACTGGCAAAATATGAACAGTATTAAAACGTTGCTAGCTGTCTTTTTCGACACGGCGCTGGGTGGGTTACTGATCATATTATTGGTATTCCGTAAGAATTGGTGTTGATGCCCATCCCGTATTGCTAATTAAACTAAACTAAACTCTGTAGCCCGTTCCTATATCCCGGGAGAAAAAGGAGCTTAATATCCGCCACGGTAGTCCTGAGTTAGATAATGCAGCTTTGATTGCTGAAAACAAGCTGCCCGAGGAGGATTTCTTGCCCACAGTCAACGTGCTGGCAATACTTAAAAACTCTTGGCAATATTCAAAATGAGGGAATTTCTGAAAGTTGTATGAAAGATTGGTTTTAATAATTATGCGTTGATTTGTATTAAAAGGTTTTCACCGACAACCATTGGGGGTTCTTGAGAGATCGCGGTTCAGCAAACATAGTATAGGACACCCTCCGGCCAAGTGGAGGGACGATCTGCGAAAGGCTGCTGGTAAAACTAGATCAGATGTTAGATGGAAGCTGATGTTAAGGCTCATTAGGCCTATGTCCACGTGCAGCAGTGATATGCTATAAACTGATAATGACGATGACATACTTTTCGAGATGTTCAAAATAAAGTAATTTTGATATTTTATCAGTTGGCTCTGAAAATAACGTTACAAATATTATTGTGACTTGACTCAGCACTGAAACCGTTACAAATCGCTGTATGGCGGCATTTTAGCTGAAGGCACAATGTCGTGCGTCAAGTGCTCAAAGGCTTTGTCTGTATGCTAATGGTGATGGCCGGTCACCTGTGTGACCTCTCGGCGCGAAGGTCGATTGTAGGACGCCCTGTTCGCGAGCTGTGGAGGCGGCGGCACTGGGTAATGTGATCTGGTGCGAGCGATTTTGATCCTTACAGACTGACCGATCTCGACTGAGTGACAAAATTTACTAAAGTCATAGCTTGGTTGTGTAACTGAATCGTTTGTTGGGGGACGACTAAAATAGAGGGAAGTGAAATTTGCTTGTTAGAAGAAGCACAGTTTTATTTTTATTTTATAGGCTTACGTTTTATATGACGACCTCTGTGGTGCAGTGGCCGAAGGTCTGCCTGAGACGCAAAAGGTTGCGGGTTCGATTTCCACTGTGAGACATATGTTTGTATGATGTTTTGTAAATATTGCACACCCGTAAAGGGTAGAGCACATTGATACCTATCTTAAAAACATCACCTTTGTAACTACATGTGTATCGACAATTAATATACTTTGACTTTGATCTGCAAATATTTGTTTCGAGTCTAGGTGTTTCCTATGTTTTGTACGTATTTACAAAAAAAATAATTTATGTAGTATATCAATCATGGGAAGTATAGTATAAGCTCTGCTTAGTTTGGGGCTACATGATTACGTGATAGTTCAGTATTTTTTTTTAAGTTTTATTATTCTACTATATAATAACTATTAGTATATATATTTTTTCTGAGCCATCTCACAAATATCCTAGGTATTCTGTGGGGTCATGCGGTGTACTGTCGGGATGTTAAGTTGTGTATAAAATCTTTGTTTTGTTTCCTAGCACCGGAACAATAGTGCATGTGGAGCGAGGATGTACGGAGGTCGGGCCAAGGTTCGAAGGCGATACCTTTTGTTCATCTACTGGTATCTAGGTTATAACTCGTAATAATTAGTCATGAAACGAATCGTATTACTCGAGTAGACAACACATCGTTATAATAAGTATTGGACCACGTCTATGCCTCCAATTTTAAAGATGAGAGACTCGATCACGAATCCTAGGGAATAAGTATACGTATCGTAGACGCCAAAAGTTTTCGTTACGCTTACGATAAGTCAGGTTGAAATATTCGTGATCTTCTTACTGGGCTAATCAGGAACTATACGTATTAATAATATGGTTGGAACATGTTATTATCAATTACAAAATAAAAGCTAACAAATGCTCGTAAATATCCCGTTGATTTATGCTTTTGTGGTAAAATACATCGATAATTATAAAACTCCCAGACACAGGACATCCATGTCTTGAGGATTTGAGCCCGCGACCTGCAGCTCAGAAGGCAGAGCTGCTAAACTACGACCTAACTCAATTTGCAATACTCTTACTGGGTAGATAAACTTACTTATCACATGTCAGGCTATATAATGACCCTATGCTGTGTATTTAAATTGTAGTACATGTAAGAAAATCAATAAATAATAAATAGGTAGACCGTGCATTTGGTACATATTAACTTAGCAAACTTAAATAATAATTAGGTACCTATGTAAGCGTATAATAGGCTGGATGCGTCGAACTCAGGACAGGGCGCAATGGCGCTCATTCACTCACTGGTTGATATAATGATTGTGTAAGGTAAGTTGTCCTGCAGTGTGTAGATAGTATTGAGATTATTATTGGATTGTACAGAGTACATGCTCTCTCTCTGTACCTGCTGGTCTACAGGCTATGTGTAAATTACATAGGTTTTGGTTTTTATTTATCAATTTTATGTAAGTTGCAGGTTTAAGTTCCTCCTAGGTACCTATAAAATGACTTTAAATCTCTCATGTTCGGTAAGTAGGTTCTTATTACCTCCAAATGGGGCTTGTAGGTGACTAATTAGTGCTTTAGGGTAATAATGTAGCTAGAAAAGCCCTAGGGCGGTAAGTAATAAAAAAAACACTTCTTTCTTTCAAAAAGTTCGCATACATCTAACCAGCATACTGGCAATAGACATTATGCATTCAGCCCAATGACCAAAGAGGTCGCTTTGCTATTCAGCCTTGTGTTCGTGTGAGTATAATAGTCATCAATTTTAAATATCGAAAGGAGAAGCTCAATTTCGTTCTTGAAAAAAAAAAAAATGTTTTATTCTTGTAATGCCGGTTTTTTCTACTTACCTCACAATCGAGATGTAAAGCAGAATAGTTAGCTCGGGTGAAAGCACCATTGCACCCTCGAACTATAGGCGCCCTCGCTGCGCTCGTGCGCCTAAAAAAAATATCTCGGGCTGCAATTGATGCCTTACAGCCCTTGGCTAATAATCTACTATTTTTGTTAGTATAGTATAGCATTGGCATAGGTATTGTATAGAAAACCTAAGCAAAGTAAAAAAAAATATTTCATTCATTCAATATTTCATTACACATTACTTTATTTATATATTTTAAACATTGCCTAGCTATTATGATAGTAGGACCTATTTTAAATCTACCTATTTTAAAGAAGCAGTCAAGACAACTCGTAAACATTAGTATCGACCGCGGATACTCTTGCAATTTTTTTTAATTTCTACAACAAAACGAATGTCGTAAACACCTTTGGAATGAGAGTATAACTTGAAAATGTTACGTAATTCTATTTTCTTCAAAATGTTGTTGTTTTTTTTACTTAGGATTAGTGAGCAGCCAGTAACTAAAACTTAATGGTGTTCTTCTTCTTCTTCTTCTTCGTATGAGCTAGTGACCCAACTAAATTAGTTGTCTATGTATTAGTGGTGTAAGTGTGCACCGCCATGAATCTCGCCCGTATATTCACAAGCAAATCTGAGATAGAACAAGCAAATAAACAAGTCATATATGCATCGAGCTCAGAACAGGGCGCAATAGCGCTCATTAGGGGAGCCAGCAGTGAACTGCTATATATAACCGTTTACTTTATCTTTCCCCATACAAAAACAAGCACGTTAACCTGTAATTAGCTTGGATAAACAACTCACACAAATACATGAGAAAAAACAAAACAGAAATTTGACAGTGTTTTACCTTCCTCTCAAGGCATCCAAAGGACATGATAGACTCGCTGTTCACTTTCAGCGTCGGCGTCTCGTTGCTAAAAAACAATGACACAGAAAACTGAACTAACTTTCTGAAAAGTACCAATTACTTTTTACTTAAGTAAAGGAAAATAGGCGTGTATTGGTAGTTACATCACTAAATAAAAAAATGATACCCACAAGTATGTACGGAACCCTCGGTGACCGGTCCAACTCGCAATTGGCCGGTCTTTTCACTATAGAAAAAGTTTTATGTAGATATTTAAATAATAGTTGATTCAGTTTGATTTATCTAAAAATACAGATGACATCATTATTGAACATAAAGGAAAATAACCTATGTAATTTAAAGAAATAAATAAACTTAGTACAAGCAATATGAAGGTATGTAACAATATATAAAAATCTATGATGCCCATAACATAACATATCGCCGCTCTCAACATACTCCATAACCAGAACCCAGACTGTGATCTTGTTGCCGATGAATGGAAGCAGATTTTGTTGGTCTGCCTGAGGTTATGTGAAACAGATGGATGAAAGGATGCTCATTATTGTCTATAGAGCGACGTTACCGAACCGGCCAAACGAACCCTTATGGTGCCGCTTTGTCCGTCCGTCCGTCCGTCCGTCCGTCACAGCTGATTATTTCAGGAACTACATAAGCTTGAACTACTGACTTGAAATTTGGTGTAGATTTAAAATGCAGTAACTGAATAAGATAGCCAGTAAGAAAATAAAAAAATATTTTCATTTTCATCCCCAAAAAGACCAAAATAAGAAACGTCAAAATGTCAAACTGGTGCCAATAGGTCGAGTGGCATATCATATGAAAGGGGTCAATTAGCCCAGTTTAAAACAGTTTTTTATTTTTTATACGATGCTTGATTTTCATTCTATGATCAAAATTGACCAAAAAATGACCATAAACCCCCCTAATCTCCGAAGGTTTGCTAGGCCAGAAATCTGAACCTAACATTATGTTAAAGAAGAATATCTCTATTTTACATGAAAATTATAGCGGTCTAATGGGTATCAAATGAAAAGAGAATGCCGTCTGAAGACGAAAGTGAGTGCGTCAAAAAAATCTCCAATAACTTTGTAGTCGATTCTACTGTCAAAATAATTAAAAATGAGGGTTATTGCCATAGTAACACTTTACATTAATGTTTGTTGCTATAGTAACGTATATATCATTGTATGTTGCAATCTAATGGCGGCGTGCGGCGGAAACAAAATCAACAAAATATTTTCTTACTTGATTATTAATTCCGTCGGTATGTAAAACTAAAGAAAATGTTAATGTCCTTTATAAAATATAATAAATTTTATGGGATACGTTCGGTTTTGACGCAATTGATACGGGTTCTCGGCATTCTCCTATATACATATTATAGAAGTTTATCTATATTTTACAGGAAAATTATAGCAAAGTCTATTATGGTTTTGTAGAAACCTCAATAAATGTAATGACAGCTGTGCTCAAGCTATAAAGCAAGTTACACGGTCAATTATGTGTCAGTGTTATCTGAAAGGCCATAATTTGCCCATTCTTAAAGCGGTTTTTATTTGTAATACGAACAAAACTTTACTAATTAGTATCGCACGCCATTGACGTCAACCGCGGTGGGCGAGTCAACTCGCACTTAACCGGTCTTGTTTTGTTATTATACATTTTTAAATTTTATTCATAAAAGTATATGACTGTGATCCCAATAATAAGGAATTTACTTTTACTTAATCTGATTTGTTTACTATTATTTTTGTTATTGTTTTTGTTATAATTGTAATAATTTTAATTATTTGGTGATAGTGGTATTTTAATTATACTAATTAATAAATTACTTAATTGAAATTTAATTGAAATATATGTATTTCAAAAAATCTATGCCGACCATTTCTAAATACATTTTAACCTATTTTGGGGTGCAACTAAACCTCTTTTCTTGTATACCTACTTTGTGTAATATTTATAATAATTGGATGTTTTACATACACGATATAATGTTTTACGACATCCGTTTTCTTGGTGAAATTGTAGCAAATTGCTCGAGGTTTCTCTACGGGTGATATATAAGACTACTTTTATTAAAGCCTGGTAATAGACCTAGAAGAGTGATATTTCCACTGATTATTACTGGTACAATTTATTAGTTCTTTTTATAAATTATGAAGTAATAGCTCGTACCTAAGGCTTCGCTCTTACATAATGTTTGTATGTATGAATTTATTATGTGCGCGTGCGTGCGTGTGTGTGTGTGTGTGTGTGTGTGTGTGTGTGTGTGTGTGTGTGTGTGTGTGTGTGTGTGTGTGTGTGTGTGTGTGTGTGTGTGTGTGTGTGTGTGTGTGTGTGTGTGTGTGTCTGTGTGTGTGTGTTTCTAATCAACTCCGAAACGGCTGAATAGATTTGGATAAAACTTGGCACATACATTGTTTGTGATCTGGATTAAAAGGCTACTTTTTATCCCGGAGCTACTGCAGTTTCATTTAAAATTCCATTAATTAAAACCACATTTGATGGTGAAAATATTTCTGTTATGAATGCTGTCCATACCAAGTAGGCAAGTATTTTGATCAGAAACGTTGGTCCCGCTCCGGGAATCAAACTCGCACCTCCCGCTTTTGAGATGGTTTAGGTATAGAACAAACAAAAAGTAAAGGAAATCATTTTTGTTAAATTCAAACCCAATATTTATTTAAATTCGAAAGTAATATAAACAAATTTCAACTTACTTCATTTCGAAAGTATTTTTATAAAAAAAAACTTTGTTTACGTCTATATCACTTAATACCGATAGAAAAGTTGAGCAATAAAGACTTTCTAAGAATTAATGACAGTAACAATCATTAATTGGGTTAAGAAATGTATCATTAACTCGTGCCAGTTACTCGGTCCAGTAAGGCGTCCAGCATCAATCAAGCTAATGATTGTATGATGTATCATGAAATCAGATTAACTGTTAAGCGAGTAACATTTATATTAGAGTTTAATGGGTCTTTCTGAGACGGCCGTTAGAGATGCAAGTTTTTCACTAGTTTTTAGGTAAATACATAGGTAGACATTACATAGGTTATCATTTATTTTTTTGCAACTGTGTTCAGTTCTCAACACTATAAAATAATATTAAACAAAAAAAGAGCAAATGATCTTATATTTTTTTATTTCATTAATTAGAACGGTCACGAAGCAATCACTTACACTAACTAACAATACTTTTATCTACACTAATATTACATAGAGGAAAAATTTGTATTTTTGTATGTGTGTATGTTTGTAATGAATCAACTCAAAAACTAATGTGCCGATTTCATAAATTCTTTCACCATTGGAAAGCTACTTTCACCCTTAGACTATATTTATAGCTAGAAAAGATTCGGGATCCTTACTAAAACTTAAGTAACGTACCTCAAGGTGTAAAAATAGTGCCCTAACCCGTGCGAAGCTGGGATGGGTCGCTAGTATAAAATATTACAATAAATATGGTGAGGTCTCTGCAAAAGGGCACCACTATCCACTGTTTTAGCAGCAGAAGCTGGTATTCTGCCAAAGCCATTAATTGTAGAGCCCTGCGAGACTATAGTTTATATAGTTTTAGCAGACTGACTTCTTTATCTTAGCAGTTTAAGGGGTTCCAACTTCCAACTTTGAAACCAAGCCAACCTTACATGCTCGTGATGCACACTGCTGTCTAACAAATGGGGCTTTGGCGGCCGGCTGATTGGGGAACAGCCTAACACAGGCACAGTTAAATCCCCTCTCCGCCGACGGGCAGGAGCATCGGTGGTAAAAGAAGCTGTGACCTGAGATCCCCAGCGTGGGGATTATGGGCATAACCTCCTTCTTATTAGGAGAGGTCTATGTCCAGCAGTGGACTGATATAGACTGGTGGAGAAGACTGACTCGGACTAAATTGAAGAATAGGAAGACATTAATGATGATTATGAGAACTTTCGTAACAGTAGAGCCCTTTGTGAAGGGCTTATTCGGGGAAGTACTTTCACCATGCGTATTTCTTTCAAGTAACATTGCTGTGTTAAGGTTTGAAGGATTCGGTACCTTCGGTTTTAAATTATGGTAATAATAATATGGTACAGCGATGCTTTAACTATTGCCATCTACCGTTGGATATTGACAAACAGTGACAGGGATAACTTTAAGCAACGATTAAATTTAAGTAGCGTTTATAAGTAAGGGGGCTAGTATTTACTTAGTATATCAAAAACGTTACTCAGTAACCCAAGCCTCCTTCCTTTCCCACAGGCTGGCCCATTACTCCACAGACTGATGACTCCGACATCGCGAACCAATACAAACGCTCATAAAATACTATATTTAAATCAGTTGTAAGACAATCGATATTGCTAGGGATGTAACGGTCTTGAACGTCGATTTATGAATGAGTTGTACGTTGCGGTAGGTGCACCTAGGGTGGGCAAATTATATCGATAGTCGTGTCATTTATAGACTTCTTAGCAATGCATATTGTCAGCGACCTATTGTGAATGACTGTTTCTCAATCCTAATCCTAAATAATATTACAAATCAGAGAGTGAGTATATTTTTTTGTTTGTTTGTAGGTTTTCACGCCATAACTACTCAACCAATCATTATAAAATTAGTAAACACGTTTTCAGAGATACAATAAAAGACATAGAGTACTTTTTATCCAGAAAAAAGTTCCCGGGGAATAGACATGGGAATAGAAATAACTTCCGCCGAAGCTAGTATAATATATTTTCAATTTATATATATATCTATTGGGCCGATTTTGCTAGTATTAAATGATTTGCTTGGCACAAGATTAATAGAGGTATGATAACAGGACTAAAATTTATGAATATTTACGCAAAAAACAGTATTTTTTCTGTAATCTATATGTTTCAAGATTGCTGCATAATCTTTTAATTAAAAATGTCACCAAACGTACCTACTTAACATATTTTGTCGGCGTTTCATCTGAATAAATATTTATACTATTGCTATCAAATTTCATCAGTTCCATCAATCAAACAAATAATAAAATTAATTCATTTAAAAATTTAAAACCGCTGATGATTTAACTGTAGTTTTAAATCACGATCTATATCAAATCTTTATGTAAATATACCAGCTTAGTAACGTTATCAACTCGTATCAGCTTTCATCTAAGTCATCGAAATAAAAATTTGTATATCATTAAAGAAATTAGAATAGTTATCGATAAGATTCACATCACTAGCGGCCGCACAAGTGGCTGCTACCTTTGTACAAACTTGTGGAGAGATCTCTGGGCATCATTACCTTTAACAAACATTTAGCCTAAGGTTTTGTATACACGCTGTAAAGAAATATAGATTCTTTGATCTTAGGGCTGCTAGAAACTCGCTAGGCTGTGTAGACCCCAGTCAAATATTTGCAGATCATACAAACATTTGTCTCGCAGTGGAAATCAAACCCGCTACTTACTGAGTCTCAGGGGCACCTTTGCCCACTGCGCCACAGAGGTAATCTAGAGGAGTTCGAATCGTATCCTTTACAAAACGTGAAAATGCCACAGGGTTAAGCACGAGCAGGACGTGAAACATCAACCTAACAGTTTAACGGCTAGCTCATAATCGTACGTCTGTTACACAAACTGTAAGAGGTAATTCATTATTGTTGGAACATAGTACTGGTAGATTAATGAGCGGGTCGAAGGTAAGCGGTGGTATCAAAGCGGTGGTCTTGTCGTGGAATATTTAGCAGTTAGTAGAGAAATAAACTATTAGGAGCATAACTTTATACGTTGAGGCCAAAGGTTTTTGCAGACGACCTTTAAGGCATATTGGACGAAGGGCTGAGATGCGGAAGATTGCGGGTTCAATTCCCTTCGCGAGATAAATGTTTGTATGGTCTGTATAATATGGATATATATGAAAAAAAGTTTAAGTAGGTATATCATTCATAAATTAATATAGGTAAGCTCTGCTTTGTTTGGGGCTACAAGTTGCTGTATGATAGTGTCCAGCTTTATTTATATATTACTAGCTTCCGTCCGCGGATTCACTCGCGCAGTACCCGGATAAAAAGTTTATGTGCTAATCCAGGTCATAAACTATATATATTCCAAGTTTCATCCAAATCCATTCTGTAGTTTTTGCATTAACAAAAGAGTAACAGTTGTTAAAGAGTAACAAACTCACATCCATCAATTACTCACAAACTCTCTCGTTTATAATATTATTAGTAGGAAGTAGGAAGTGGGATTGAGGTACTAGCTTCTTCCAGCGGCTTTGCTTGCGAGGTACTGGGATGAAAGTAGCCTATGTGTTAATTCATTTCATAATTCTTTTTATTTAATTGACTCCAATTCGTAACACGACTAAACAGAGAAGAATTGGCAAGAAACTCTGCTTGGCATTTTTTTTTAAGTCTTTTTTACTTTAGCTTTTCTGAACTATTGCAATGTTAACTACATTGTTACTAATCAAGGTAACAAACTATGTATATTCCAAGTTTCATATAAATCCGTTGAGCCATTACGAAAATGAGTGGGAACAAATATACTGGCACACACACTAACTATGTGATTTTTATAACACTGACCAACTTTATAGAAATTGCAAATGAGAAACAAAATGGTTACATAGCTCCAACGCTTATAAATTCTTCGGGCGGCCTAAAAACTCCGACTCCAGAGTTGGTAACTAGCTGATACGAAAGAAGAAGAAGACGCTTATAAATATGTGTTATTTACATTTTTGAGTGGGGACAAATATACTCTCACTCTCTCTCACACACACACACACACACACTCACATACACACTTAGTTTCGCGTTTATAATAATATTGTTATTTGTTTATCGTATTAGTAGGATTACATTAAAAACGCAACGCAACCTCAGGTACCCTTAAAACCACCCAGATATTATTTATATTGGAATACAGACATCAATTACCACTTATGTAGGTTATAATCGTAAACAAACATTACAAATCGATTCTGAATCGAATCGACACCACCCGAATGTGCCCTCCCGCTGCGATAACAATTTGATTTATTCGATTAGTCCTATTAGTCGATTATTCGATTGCAACTGATACTCAATATGAATCATCGATGGTTTGATTATTTTATCGAAACGAATGTATTTATATAAATAATGCCATTTTATGACTATCAATGACATTATCCGAAGTCTAGCAGAAAGACACACATACAATTGTGTATAGATGGTGGGTGGATATTGCTGCTAAACACGTTTCTTAAGTATTATGTTTATTTCATATTTTTTAGAATAACTAACAGCATAAAAACATCCTTCTTCTTCGTATTAGCTGGTGACCCACTCAGATGTCGAAGTTTTTAGGCCACCTAAAGGCTTCCGACAGGGCTTAAAAAGCCGGGACCCACGTCTTAACTTTGCGACTCTCCAACCTGCAGGTTCTGCAAAAAGGCGGATGAAACGCCCCTTCTCCTGCAAGAAGAGTGTGGGCCACTAACGTATAAACGTAGCGTTATTGTGGGCAAATTATTTTTAAGCCCGAGGAGCTACGAGAATTCACACCCAAAAAGGTCCTACAGTTTCTGTCAGCAGTAAGGCTCAGTATTGAACTATGAACGTCCCGCCCTAAGGGGCGATGTAAATTAAAAGTGGCGATCACATTAATAAATAAATAAATAAATAAATAAATAATGCTGGACTATCACACAGCATCATGTAGCCCCAACGTAAGCAGAGCTTGTGTTATGGGAACCACATGATTGATATATTACATAATATACTTTTTTTTTGTAAATACATAGATATCATACATAGAAAACACCCAGACCCGAGACAAATATCTGCAGAACATGCCAACATTTGTCCCGCGGCGGGAATCGAACCCGCAACCTCTGCGTCACAGGCGGACCTTCGCCCGCTGCGCCACAGAGGTTGTCATAAAACATTAGGTCTTCATGACCGCAGTGATATGAAAGCTGTGCAATCAATAATAATATTAACGTCTTAACGTGCCTGCCGAAGCACTGAAACAAACATCCGCAATGCTGCTACAAGCTCTGCTTAGTTTGGAGCTAGATGATGCTGTGTAATAAAGATTTTTTCCAGCATTTTTTTTATTTACTTTTTACCAGTCAAATCCTGCTCTACATATAAGTACAATTCAGCTAAATTTAGTAGGGTATACTTGTTTAACCTAACAATGAGTACAGTTAGCGCATAAATATAAAAAGCCATTAAACGGCCACCTATCCAAGTAGTGACCGGGCGGTATATTGCTTAACCAAGGTGATCTGCTGAGAACACCGAAGTAAGCCATTCCACGACACATAATTATAGAAAGTAAAGGCTAATAATAAGAAAACTATTTAAAAGTATAAGTCACTAGTAAGACCGACATATTTGCTTGATTTTTTGTGTAATTTTGTCTGTGTACCCGATTTAAAGACATCTATTTTATTATTAAGTACGCCTGTTTCTTTTATCATAGCTACAATAATAAGTATGCCTGGTAATAAACAATAATTTACTACAAATATGGTCGTATTTTTTCGAGCTATAGATAAAAAAACTTCGGCTAGGTTTACCACCTAATGAAAGATATTCAAGGCAATTCCGTAGCCGTGTCGGTGTGGTCCGCGCACCAGTTTTTGCATACCTTTCTATATTGTGATTTAGATGTAATTTTAATTCGTCTAGATGCCTAACCTCATACCATAATAGACAAAAACATAAATGATTACTATGTAGTTCAAAATTAAGTTACACAGTTCTAATCCAAACACAATGCGTTTAAAAATTTATAAGAAACTTCCGACAAAACTAAAAAACGAGGAGGATGACAAATCTTTTAAAAGACGTTGTAATACATTAATTATAAATACTTTTTATAGTTTACAAGATCTTTCAGTGACTCACTTAAACCTCCAGCAATTTAGTTGAGTTCGATTAAAAAATAAAAGATATTATTTTTTTTAAGGGGTTGGCTACTACTCCATACTATTGCTGTACCCAAAATTGGGTTTACAGTGTTTCTATAGTGACACTAATCATCTATGTTATGTACCTAACTTTATCACTGCAATAAATCAATGAACATGAATATGCGCACCGCCGCGCCACGGTACAAGTTTGTTCACTTCAGAAAATTCGCGACCAAATTTTTAGGGCTCTTTACTTAAAACTCAGGCACTTCCACCCCAAGTTAGTGAATGATATGAAGACAGAACGGTTACTGTGTCTATTTTACATAGATAGGTCGTGCTTTTGGATATATAAATAGGGATGTACGGGGTTCCAACCTACGGATTTCAAGCCAAGTTCACCTCCACGTGGTGCACCCTACTAACCAACAAATGGGGCTCTGGCGGCTGGCTGATCGCAGCATAACACAGCTCAATCCCATTGTAATGACAATTAATGTAATTTTTTATATAAAAAAAATTGTAAACTTGTTTTGACTTAAATAACGTTAAGGTGAATAAATAAATTTGAAATATGAAATCTGATTTTTCGGATCTCCAGCTAGGGCTGCCAGCTCGATGTTAGTTAATAAAGACAGGTTCATAGCCGAGGTAGCCATGTCGGTGGTCTGAGGCAGGTAATTGGCACCGCTTTCTACAGCGTGATACTGGATCAGAACGTAAACATTCGAACGTCACGTCAGGTACAGTTCGCGGATTATTTACAGTAAGAAATAACCCCTATACTCTACTTAAATTTAATAATTGCTTAAAGTTAACCATAGCACCGTTTGTCAATAACCAACAGTGAGATTATGGCAATGGCAATACTATGAACACTGTTTTATATCTTTTGACAATTTTTTTTGTACCTAAGCCCATAAATAGTTAAAAAGGGAAAATTATTTTGTTAGCTACCAGTTTTTTTGTAAACAACTAGCTTCTGGCCGCGGCTTCGCTCGCTTGGTACTGGGATACAATGTCATCAACTAAGTTAAGTGTTTTCCAAGTTTCATCCAAATACGTTCAGCCGTTACGGATATGAGGGGGAACAAACATCGAGTATGTTTGTTCCCCCTAAAATAATAGTCTGTTGATGATGATGATGATGATGATAATGATGTCCATCCAAGTGGTAACTGGGAGAATACTTAGTTTTTTAGTAATCAGAAGGGTACCTTCGGTTAGTGATTCTGAAAGATTTTCACTAAACTTATCGTTAAACTTAGAGCAGCTGTCTCTTTCTTGTAGATAGAGAGACGAAATGACTTTTAGCTAGTTACAACTAATTTTTCTTCTGACTGTACAATAAGTACAAACGAATGCATAGCTCTTTCACTTAAGTGTGAATGAAATCGGTTTCGGAATATGATTCAAGATATATTATGTAGGTAAAGGAGAATGCCGAGAAGCCGTACCAATTGCGTCAAAACTAAACGTATCCCATAACATTTATTGTGTTAACATTTTCTTTAGTTTTACGCACCGACGGGGTTATACATTTTAAATTATCTAGACAGTAGAATCGAGTAAAAAGTTAGTGGTTTGGTTTTGACGAACTAACTTTAGTCTTGGTACCTAGCGCCATACAGACGGCAGTGTCTTTTACATTACATTATTGTTTAGCTATTGACGACCTTTGTGGCGTAGTGGGCGACTTTTTTTTAGTAATCTATTTCTACAATTTTATTGCTGATGGTAAAATCACTAGAAATTAACCATAAAAACCAAAATTAGATACCTAATTTTGTGAATAAGTACAATTTTAAAAGTCTGATAAAAAAATCCCATCATACATAATATTTTTGTCCCAAATTGTGTTTGAAAGTATTTTCTACTTACAAACTTCCCAAAACACTATACTTACTACAAAGCTAGTGTTGTAACATTGTATTGAGTGTCGAGAGTTCGCGTGTCTTCGCTCTAATGGGCGTCGGAAAAAAGCCACAATTGCGCGCAATTGACGAGCGCAGCCGAGTTTACGAACGATCTGCGGCGCACGACAATGGCACCTGGTGCTTTTATAGGGTTGTACTCACAATATTATCGATAAACATTATTTAATCTATTTTTTTATATTTAGCTGCCCCGTAGCTGCTCCCGCAGGATCCGGGTAAAAATAGTTTTGTGTTAATCCAGGTCACAATCTATCTGTAATTCATGCAGATCCATTCAGCTGTTTCTGATTTGTGTGGGACAAAGCTTAATCGAATCACACACACACAAATTTTCGAATTAATAATATTTTATAGCCTTACGAATAAAAATCTGTCAATAGATAAACGATGCTTAAAAAGTGTGATGTGATTTAATAACACGTCATTATCAACATTGCAATTTAGACACAGATAGAGTCGCTACATAGTTCTAATGCTTATGGTACAGTATTAAAATAAATCCCCATTCTTCGTATGAATCGTGACCAAACTTTTTTAGTTATGGTTTAAATTAAACAGAACATTATGCACCTAAGTAAGTATATAAAACTTCAACTTTAAAGCAAGTTTATGTGACTCCCCTAGACCGAAAATATTCACAGTTTGATCTGTGATTATAAATTTAATTTGATCGTTGTTTCTTTACCTAGAACCGGCCTAGAGCATCAGTGTTGACATGTTTATTAATCTCTAATTATGTATTTAAAATCATTACATAAAGCATCTTTCGCTGACAGCCCTGGCCTAGCCAATGAGAACACGGCCCGCGGGCATAGACATGGCGCGGGCGCGGCGCGTGCACCGAACACACCTATTTGAATTTAGAACGCTCGTTCTGCGTTCAAATTTGACCATTGTCACGGAAAACGCGGGTCGAAAGTAGAAATTGATTTCAATTTCCGAATGATTTATCGAGATCTTGATCGTGAACTCTGCAATTTGTATCGATTTCTGATCGCTCGCGGGTTAACGGTACTAGGCTAATCTAAATTTATTTGAAAAGCTAGCCCACGGATTTTATGAAGTTATCGGATTGGTGTCTGCTCAAATGTTTTGTTTATTTTCTTTATAATTCTTTAACCTTTGTCTATTTCAATTTGACAACAAAATAAAATACCTACTTCTTACGTACTTACCTTCATTTTAAATATCCATAAGCCTTTGATTTGCCGTATTCGATTAATATGTATCCGATAAATTTAAAGTTTTTGTGATGTAATAAAACTGATCAAGTTTTAGCACCTCACCTTATTTCCAATACACGGTGTCCCATAAATATGAAAAAAAGTATCAGGAATCAATGTAGTAGGTAAATATTTTTCTTTGTTAGAAAATTTCCTTTTGGCGAGTTTGCTGCTTAGATTATTATGGTATATATTTTTTTACTAATATTAAAAAGTCAAAGTATTAAAAAAAAAACATTCTTAAAATTATTTGAGAAACAATCTAAAGCAGGTAATCGAAAGATTAATATTATCTGTTTTAGTTATTAGCATACTAATAATTTTATTGAACAATATTTTAATCTACAACTATTCAACTAAAATGGAATCCTAATAACATTTAAATGAAATAAAGCTTGAAGACAAAAAATAACTTCAGTAAAAATACGAAACACATAGCGTCCGTGCCAATAACCTGTCCAAGCGTGACCGATATGCGAAGTGCTAGATTATAAACATGTTTTGAGACACCTTGTATAACAGAGTATTAACCTCTCGAGTTGTCAGCATCTGAGCGAGTACTGAACCGTGAATGATCGATTTTCAAACCGCATCGATTGGTGCCGGTTTTTCCTCACCCAAAAACAAAGTTTATTAGTTATTTTGTTCTCAAATGGAGTCTTTACTACTTGTCTTCTTTAAAAATAAGTGTTTTGTGAATTACATCTTTGGAAAGCTCATTTTAATTTTTTTTAAGCTTCATTTTAATTTTATTATGCTGTCTTTATAATAACATAATATTTAAATATATGAAACTCAAACTCAAACTTCATTTATTCAGTAGGAACTGTAAACTGTAACACATTGAAACGTATTTTTTTTTAATTTACCACCAATTCGCAACGCGACCAAACAGAGAAAAATTGGCAAGAAACTCTGCTTGGCTTATATTTTTTTAACGTCATTGTTCTTAATAACTATTACATTGTTTTTGATGGAGTTGGAGGCAGTTTCATCCCAAGCTTTTTTGTCATCAAAATAATCAGATATTTTATAATAAGCTTTATTACAGAGATTACGTTAAACAAAATTTTTGAATTTATTTACATAATTATATATTATATATTTTTATATAATTATTCTATTTAAACTATTAGTCATTGAGCAGGCTTGAAAACTGCAACGTTTCCCCAATACGTGGACCCAACGGCGCTTAGCCGTGCCTGCCCGAAAATGTCGACAAGGAGTCGGTAGCGCAGTTGGTTAGCGCGTCCCGGTATTTATGGGAAGACCACAAGTTTATACAAAAATCTTAAAATTTCCCAGAAGGGTGGGCTATCACTTAAAATACAAAAAATCTGCTCTTGACAGTTGAATATAGTAGAACTTTTTTTTTAAGTTTGACATACGACCTGTTTATTTATTGTACCCATTTTCTTTGCAAATAAATAATTATAAATCATTTTAAAATGTTTAAGAACATACGTACAACTTTATATAGGTACAACACGTTATCTGCGGGCTTACGACATGATGCTAAGCACCGTGTCCTCGTTATGCGGCAGATATGCAGGTGTATATGTGTGTGTGTGAGCGTTAATAAGCATCTCCTAAGGTCAACAATAGGGACAATATAGACCTCACCTTTGCCCACGCAAGCCTCGAGGTTAAGAGCTGGCCCATAAACATAAAAAAATAAAAAGAAGTAGCTTTCCTGGATCGTATTATACGTACTTATTAATTCCGAATTGTTATTCTACAATTGTTACTTATTTATCACTTACATTTAAATATTCACTGACCATTAGTTATTGTCATTTTAAAGTTAAACTTCTTTTGTAGCGTTCATTAGAAAGGATTAATTGATAATGACCGAGATTGAGTGTTTCACAAACACTAACGCTAAAACTAACTAAAAATAGTTTTGTTCCTATTGTCTCAACTAGTAAAAAAGGCTGTCCCTTTTTCATCACAATCTTATAAATAAATGTTTTTTATATGTTTTAATTAACCTATAACTTGTAGATGGCGCTAAAAGCTGATGATTATGATGATGAGCTTGTTTATTGTAATATAGTACATATATTACACTTTTTCACCTAACGTAAATTGATGTATAAAAATATCAAAAGTCAAAAGTCAAAGTTAATAGGATATTTTACCTTGCGTAATTTAGCAATAAATTTATTTAAAGGTTGGTGTTGTACAAGCCATATTTAATAAGTATAAAAACTAGCCCCAAGCTAAGATTAGCGATCATACAGTGAATAAAAAACTCCAGTTGACGCTTTATAATACTTCATTATCTCGATCTGCCAAAGAACCGACAACCTTTTGGGTAAACGAGATCTTAAGTGGAGACCGCAGCTTGGCAAACTTAGTGTAGGAAGCGAAAGTAAAGGTAAAAGATAGATGCGTCGAGCTAAGGGCAGTGCGCATGGCGCTTATTGAGGGACTATGTCCAGCTGTAGACTGATATAGGTTGATGACGATGGTGATTATATGGATTATAAAAAGACTGAACACCTAAATATTAACGTTAGGTGGTGGATAAAAAACATTACCTCGTCGTTGATAGTTATAAATTTTCGAAAGTGAATCTAATACGTGGGCAATTAGGCGCTCCAATTATAAATATTTTATGTAAAGGAAATCAAATAAAGAAAGCTTAGTCAAAATCAAAATCTATTTATTCAGTAGGAACTGTAAAGTACACTTTGAAACTTTTTTTTTAATTTACACCAATTCGTAACGGGACTAAACAGAGAAGAATTGGTAAGAAACTCTGCTAGGCTTATATTTTTTTAAAGTCCATATTTTTACTATCTTTATTCCTAACTATTACATTTTTTTTGAGTGAGTTCATCCCAAGCTATTGACTTTTCCAAATTAAAACAAAAATCATTTTTACTTACTATATTACCGTCGTCGATGCGTCGAGCTCAAGACAGGGCGCAATGGCGCTCATTAGAGGAAGCCTTTGTCCAGCTGTGGACCGATAGAAGCTGATGATGATGATTATGATATAATAGTAAATGGAAAATAGGTGGTCAATTGATGATGCCTGTTTAAAAGCGGCGTTGTTGTAGGGCATGTGACTGGATGCTGCGCTGATGATTGCATCTCTGGCCCGTCGGGAGGACGCCGAGGCGGTCGTCTGGCCAGCGTGGTGCTACTCAGGTATATTAGCTGGCGAAAGAATGCAAACCTTGAAATAGAAATATAGTTATTAATGACAATTAAAATACGACAAAAATAAGTATAACAAGCATAAAGAAGTCAATACATGAACGTGTATCGTAAAACGGTCTCTGACTCAGCATAGGTTGATTGGCTGGCAACCAACGCTGGTCTTCCGTTAAAGCTATTCAAGAATAGTTATCTAAATACAAAGAAAAGTACAGTAACGAGAACATAAGTCCTTACATCAAGCACGATATTACGACCTTTGTAATTGAATGAAAATTAATCTGTTAAACTTAAATTGGTTTAGGAGCTAGGCATAATCTAAGTTCCATAAAAGTGTAATCTCATAGGACCACGCTTGACTTGTGAGTACGCTGCTCTCGATTTACCGGTGGGTCTAAGAATAAGGTATAAGCCAAGGTATGGTACTGCTACTATAGAAACGTAGTACTACTGAGAGGAATGTACATTCAATAAAATATTTTTTGAACATTCTTCCTTGAAGGGATGATTAAGGGATGAAAGTTTATATAGAAGTTCGAAAATTTCATTAGTTAAATACTCAGAATACTAAGTCAGTCTGATTTCAAAGTTTTTAGCATGGACAACCGCGTGGACAAATATCAATTCAAAACATTTCAAATCATAATTCCTGCGAATATCCTCGTAGGCGTAAATATTGTCTTTATTTTCATAAAGTAAATTTTGAACAATTTTTTTCTTACACTCTGTAACTTCCCAAAACTTTATTTAATGATTTCAAAATTTACTCTATACCTTTGATTACCAATTTCTGTTACAATAATAAAATCTTCTATCTTCTTCTTTTTCTTCGTTTATGCTAGTGACCAACTCTGGTGCGGAGTTTTTAGGCCGCCGAATGCCTCCGACATTGCTTGACGACTAAAAAGCTCAAACCTTCCATTGAGAATGTGAAATACCAGAGCTCCAAGACAAAATACCATCACGAAAACTATAACTCACAAATTGAGCACCAAATATTACACCAAATGCTCGGTTCATTCCTTAGACGAAGTGATAAAGACTGTAATCAGGGACCGTGAGAAAGTGTGTTCAGGTGCCATCGAAATTACAGAATTATAGCCATTTCACGGCTGCCGAATGTACCGTTCGCAAAAAGATGAGTTGAAGTGTGAAATTCAGAGTTTTTGTTGGAGGCTTCTAGTTGACTCTAGGTGCTTCATTGCAGTGTTAGTTACTAGACAATTTTTTTAGGATTATAATAAAAAGTAAGCAATTAGTTAATAGTTCAAAACTATAAAGGATTTCTCACTCATTCACTTCATATGTCAAAATTATTCAACCATGTTTAATTGAATCATATACAGAAGAACATTTAAAACATTTTGGTCAGAATTAATTATTGAGCCGTTAAATCACAGACAGAATTGGTCTAGCATTTGTTATAATGTAGAACTAGCAAAAACCAGTATCAAATCCACGTGATCCCGACGAACAAACCTTCATATTCTGTTATCACCTCGAATTTTTCCTTCAGGTCTTTTTGAGGAGTAACAAACATCCATCTATCCATTCCATCCAAACCATCCATCCTCACAAACTTTCACGTTTATAATATTATTATGATTAAAAAAGGTAGGTTAAAGGTAGTTAATGTGGCTTAAATTTCAACAATCAAGACAGTCAAAATGCTGTTCATTATAGAATTTGTAACACGCGGAACTAGCAAAAATCAGGAGCAACATGATAGGATGATCTATAAATCCCGGTCGTCACGGCAGACGTATGGAAAGCAGCTGCCACCCACGGTCCTTGCCTCGTTAGAATTGCAACAGGCATCCCGTCTGCCAGCTTTGATGAGCTCTACATAATAAATGTTTGAATTTAGTGCATTTCCTAATGTTTTCCGGCTTGGTGGTAACTAGTTACCTTTTTATAGCTTGATTTTATAGCGATTTTTGCACGCGCCGCGAATTGAGTTGCGAGCGAGGGTCGCCGGTCTCTTTAGTGTATAAGAGTGTATTATGAATGAGTCAATATACATGACAAACTTTTGGAATAAAAATGCGTCATGAATTTGTTTTAATCGATAATAAATAATAGATTTAAATTAGAGAAGTTACTTTAACCCAAAGTTGGGTCATAGTTGGGTCATGGTTGGGTTGGACCTAGGTTGGATCTAAAGTTGGGCTGGTACAGTTGGGTGGTTGGTGGATAATAAATAATTAATAATAAAATAAAATAAATAATCCTCAATCAATAATTAATTGATTAAAACAAAGTGAGTGGACGTACATGACAGTTTTATGACAGCTCGATTGCTCGAGTGATTGATTGTTGACTAGTGGTAGCAGATGGAGGGTGAATTCCCAAAATTCTCCTGTAAAACTATTTATACGTAGACTGCGGGCCTCGGAGCCGCGCCCAACATGTACGGCGGTGTGTTATTAGCACTCAAATCATTAATGACCTTATTTTCTCTTAACTTTGCAATTTAAAATCCAATTCTCTTCCCTAATATTCTTGCAATATATTTTTGAATAACAACCACTCATGTTGTGTCCTAAGGACGAGTGCTGGAGTTATAGACAGAATGACAGCTCTTTTATATGTATGAGGGCGTAGAGAGAATACACATAAAGGTTCTTCATTCACGATAAAAGTACACAAACTTTCTTACTTCATGATGATGTGAATAAGCTCCGGAATTCTGATTATGATGTTGATGATACTATTATATGCATCTTATATTTATCTAGGTGTATAATGAAACAATCTATGCAATATTCAAATACTATAAAAAAAATATTTTATTGGAAACCTTTCAAACCATTTCTCATAAGAAGCTGATGATCACACTATTATTATAAATTCGAAAGATTCTGTGTGTATGATTGTTCCCACATAACTCAACGCAGTGGCTCAACGGATTTTGATGAAACTTGGAATACACATAGTTTGCTACCTTTATTAACACAGGCTACTTTTTATCCGGGTACCGCGTGAGCGAAGCCGTAGGTGGAAGCTAGTTTTACATGTATCTTAAACCACAATATGTCAAACTAAGTTAAAATACCAGCTCCTTATACTACTTTCTACTATTTCAATCAATATAATCATATTCGTACCTGTTCATTTTATAGGCTTCTCTGTAAAACGGAGAAAATTAATTTCAAATAAATTCTATTGAAAACAATGAGCGGCAAACAAGTTCGTCCCACAGCTTATAGGATTCAAGTTCATGTATTATTGATTGATTATCTTAGAGCTAGTTCGCAATGTTGAGAGTTACGTTAATCGTGCGATAGAGTAGCGTCCAAATCGCGCGTTTCGCTCGGCGTTCGAATATCCAATGGACTAGGTGGGTCCACACTGGGGACACGGGCTTGCGTGGCAGCCATGGGAGCCAAATTCTCGGTCCCTGTAGACGCCTGGGTTCTTTTAGGCACACGTTGCCTCAATTTGGCAAGGTCGTTTACCAAAAACGGGACGTGCTCAAAGTTGGGGCACCTTGGAGCGCGTCGCACTGCACTGTTCATTCGATGTGGAGGGTGGTTTCGGCTCGCGAAGCTATTATTCTGCAGCTGTGTTGATGCTTGTTGCTTACAGAAACAACAATGAATCAATCAATGAGCAGCAGCATCAATGTTATAATTATACTTTGTTAAATTTATTACTAGCTTCCACCCACGGCTTCGCTCGTGTTATCATCATCATCATCATCAGCCTATCGCAGTCCATTGCTGGACATAGGCCTCCCCTAATGAGCGCTATTGCGCCCTGTCCACCCACTTCGCTCGTGTGATACCCTAGAACTACTTTGTCAAAATTTTCTGCTCAATAATGATAAAACATTTCACATATGCTTTAAAATAAGTGGATAATATTAGTATACCTATAAATGATACAAGTATACCTATGAAAACGTTATTGTCTGTTTTTTTATATTCTTTAAAAAAGATAGTTTACTCTTGACGTAATCAAGTTAAACATTATGTACGGTAGATAAGTACGGTAGAAATAAATATAAACAACTAAACGCGTCAAAATGCCTAATGTGAACCCATTCTTAGGCACTGGTTTAGAATCAATGAATCATTATATTTCTGGTTCTACGGTCAGAGCTGAGAAGACACCGCCGAGTGTCAAGTATTATAAAATACTATTATACCCTGTCTATCTTGACTTGGCACTGACATCGTGTTGCCAGGACACAGCCCTGGTCAAATTTAAACTGCACAAGGCTGGGTGACTTACCTTTGAATCCAGTTACAATCCCAATACAACTACCATCTCAAAATAAAAGCACAAGCACGAGTGAAGCAATCGAGTAAATGCCTATCAATATTTTTATGATAAGTAATAATTTTATGGTAGCAAGAAACTCGGGTCAAAATTAGTTTAAATATAATTTTGTATTTTAAGGCTGCAGGGATGTTTTCAATCATTCGAAATGTTTCCGAATCTGATTCGATAATGATGATTGAGACGAAATTATTATGGTCGTGTTGTGACTCACCATAGGGCCGTAGCATTTTTTAGAATCTCTGTCAGAAGTATTTGAGATCCAAAAAAAGGGTGGTAATTTAATCGAAATCTTAATGTAGGTAGATCGTACAGTTCCGGTCAAAAACTGACGGATTCGATTTAGAAACCTTTCAAAAATTTGAAAATACCCCTACTGAAATCAAATTAAGTTGATTCAGTAGGGGTCGATCAACAAAACTTAAATTTCCAAAGTCAAATTTGAACTGCTCGTCGTTACACGCCAATAAAATGAAGCTTGAACGGGATTGGTATCGAGTGTCAAGGGTAGGCCCCGGGTATCATAAGTGTCAAAGTTTTATGTGACATTAATTGCCTCTGCTGGTTATTGAATGCTTTGTCTTGGAAGGTGGTAGCTTCTGTTTAGGAGTGTATTGTTCGATAATTGGCTCTATAATAGCATTTGAAGATATTGCACGTGATTCTCAGGCTGTTGGTGGGATAGGTAAGGATTTTCTTGGACTTTGACGTTTAGATATTCTACTTCCGGTAATAATTTTGCTTGTGTTAGGTAAAACAAAGGAAACTGTGAGTTAAGGTTAGCTGTATCTGCTTCTTGTTTTTTTTTATTAGTATCAGTGCAATGTTGGAGTTATATCCCCTCCCCTATTAAATTTCCCTGAACAACTCTTTTTTTCTAATACGGTAAGTGCAAAAGCGGTGGTCAGTTCTTACGATTCAAAGATGTTCAGAAGAGGCATCTGAGATGAGGTAATTAAATCATCTCATCATCATAAAAGATTGAATCGAAACGCGCCGTCAGCGTCGGTGTCTTCCTGATGTATTACATGAATTTTGCGTTTTTCAATATGAATGAGTTAATTCACGGCTCATGAGTGAAATCGTTATGCGTACAGAACAGTAAAATTGAATGCATTTCCGTGTTTTTAGAATTCAATCACTGAAATCAAAATTTCTCCATTTGTATGAAACCAGCCGAACACAAAATTTCCTTTTTTTCATACATAATATAATAATGTGATTCACTCTGATTATTGAAAATTTTTAACTTGAGCTTTTAAAATAGAAATTTCATATACAACGCTGGGGGTTATATAAACCGGATAGCTAGATATCATAAGTAATATTAATAATTAATAGTTTATTCCACGGTATCAGATTATATTTTAATGGAGGACATTTTATTTCATGTTTTCCAGGCTTGCTTACTTAATTAGTAGAAGTGCTCGTTAAATATTAAGTACATTTATTTAATTAGAATTAATCCGAATAACATAACGTTAGTGAGTGGTTTAATAGATCTACAACGGCTTACTATGGGATCACTTATTTATTTAATTAATAAAAATTAGCTTCTGCCCGCGGCTTCGTTCGCATGGTACCGGATATTAATGTTATTCATTGTCAAGATCAAGTTTTACTCTAAGTTTCAACACAATAAATTGTAATTTGGGCATGACGGGCTTTTTCTTCTTCTTTGTATGAGCTAAGTGGCTAGCTATCGGAGTTTTTAGGCCGCTCAAAGTCCTAGATAGCTTAACGACTGCCAAAGCTGGACCAACATTGTGACGTGCCTTCCAAAGAACGGAACGGAAGCTATGTAAATGCCAATAAACAGTCACACATCCAAGTAGCGACGGGGCGGAGTATTCCTTAACTTAGATGATTTTGGCTTGGAATACCTAAGTTAGTCAGCCCAAGAGCAGTTCATGCACAACAATTATATTATAAAAAAATTAATATACATTCATCTAACTTTGCATTAACTAGGTACATGTACAAACACTAGGAATAATATTTGAAAAACCTTTTTATTTGGGTAACACGCAAAAGAAGCCGCGGTCAGGGATAGTAAGCGATTACTAAAGTATAACATAATATACTTAAAATATTAAATAAAAGGGCTGGCCATATATGCCAAAGAACCGATAACAATTGGGGTAAACAAGTTCTTGAGTGGAGACCCCAGCTCGGCAAATGTTGTGTAGGACGCCATCCGGCCAGGTGGAGTGACAATCTGAAAAAGGCTGCTGGTAGAACGCTGGATGCGTCGAGCTCAGGATAGGGCGCAAAGGCGCTCATTGGGGAAGCCTATGATGATGGTGGCTGATGATGATGATGATGACGATGAAAAATTAAAGCCACTAACAGCATCATCCAGTTTAGACGCAAAAGGCTAGATATATCTTATCAACAGAAAATTATCTAACAATTTTACGACATACACAAATCGGGGGCAAATATCCTCCATTAATTTAAAGTCTACTATAGTTTCGTTACTATTCGATATTAAAGCGCTTATACTAATTTATATGACGTTTCGCATAATTCTGTATAATAAAGCAATGTAAGTGTAACTGGGGCTAGGCAGGAGTCTGCGGGGCACTGTCGTGAACGTATCGGGGCACATTTGTATACAACCTCCGTACTTAGTTATTGGGTACGCAGTGTTGGAACAAACAGTTGGATCATTCGATGTAACAATGGATTGGAGTAACTATTTTTCTAACTGACCCAACAGGTGTACTCTCCAAATACTTGAGTTCATACAAAAATCTCATAAAAATAAATTTCAGTTTCAGCTATTTTTAACCTAAATTTGGATATACAAAGAACATTTTGAAAAAAAATAATTTATTGAAAATAACGACTTCACATAAATTGATTCTTAGGGGTGGTATTTTTTTCTTCAATTTTCATTGAGACCAAACGGGACGTATACTCTCCCAAATTCGAGGAAAAATGATTTAATTAAAAAAAAAACGACTTCTGTGAAATTGATCATTAGCGATGGTATTTTTCCTTAAATTACTACACTAACAGTTGGTTTAGTACTGCTCGTACTAAACTAGCTGTTTCATTTTTAACTGTGCTTCAAGTTCTAATGTTGAAAGCATTAACGTAATAGTTTCGTACAAGATGCAACCAAATTGAATTGCAAGATTGGACACGGCAAAATTGTTATCGATTGAGTCCAATTCAGAAGATCGGGAGAGAACAAAACAGAGAGCCGTGTTTTCTATCACTGTTAACGAATAGAAATCAACATAAATTCGCGTTGATTAGGTTTCGATTTGTTACTTAATTACCTACATGGAGTAAACTCGAGTTCTAACTTGACGCTAAGTAGTGTGATTGATCAGCGCGAAAATTAGCGCTGTTTTTCACTAAGCAGGTAGGTGTTTTGCTTATCTTGTGTTATGTGAAACAACATTGTAAGCTTGTATAATACTTGTATCTGACTTCAAAGACAAGAGTTAGTAGTTATTTGAAGATGGTTTAAAGTATCTGCCAAAAATATTTACATGTTGCCTATATTAACTATATTTTTCATATTCCGGGGATGGTTTTAAAAAGGGTTGATTCAAGATTATTCTTATTTTTTCTTACATATAAGGTGCGATTTGATTTAATTTAACCCTCCCGCCTCCCCACCCCCTTTTTTAAATCGTTTATATCGGATTGTAGTGCCTATTGTTTAATATTTTTTTTAAAAGAGAGCGTGTAATTTCATTACTTTTTAAGTGTACAATGAAATACAAGAAACCTATAAAACTGTAAATACAAAAATAGATAAAGCTGTTTGCAAGATTCTATTGACAAGTATTTTATAAAATATTCTAATACCTACAGAATGTTGCCATTTGGTATGATAATTCGAATGTGGGCGGGCACGCGACCACTCACCTCTGTTATTTATTTCTCGTCTATGGAAAACCCGAACCACACTTAAGTACCTATGTCTTATGCAATGTAACTCTGAGTTTCGACAACTGGGCAGCTCGCAAATATCATATATATAAATAATGGGGGTCGTAAGGGGTTCCAACCCCCATCTTCGAAACCCAAGCCAACCTCACCTTCCCGTGATGCACCTTGCTAACTAATAGATATTCAATGGTATCGATTCTGTTGTTCACTTTTCTAAACTTATCTTAATTTGACTGCGCTAAAGCTATAGCTAACCTTGTCATTTTCACCTTTAAGAAAGGGATAGTATCACTTTTAGAAATGTAAATTTATTTTAGTACGTATTCCGCTAACCTTCTCTGACGAGTTGTCAAATACATACGTGTGTACCGCCCTCCCGTCCACAAATTCACATGCAAATCAGAGAAAGAACAAACAAACAAGCAATTTAATCAATGCAAACTTCTCTTTCAGGAAATGAAACAAAATATATTTATTTTAACTAAATATTTTGTCTTGTAAATATCTTGTTATTGATTTCCGCAAAGTCACGCCTGTCAATTAACTGCCTTGCTAACTAACAAACGGGTCTCTGCCGGCTAGCTGATTCCAGAATAGCGCAGCCACACCGCCACAGCTATATCCCGGTCGCCGACGGGCATCAGCGTCGACGATGCGAGAAGCTATGCCCTGTGATCGATCACCTAGCATTGGGATTATTGGCAGATCTCAGCAGATACTAGGGGAGGTACATATCCATTAGTTGACTGATATAGACTGGTGTTATTGTTGCGTTGTTGTATATTTTTCACACAGCATCATCCAACTCGAAAATAAGAAGAGCTTACGATGTTTATCATCGCAAAATATTTTCACTTATCAAACGAGATTTGGTCAAACGCAAACTTTTTGAATTGTATTTTTTTTCATATAACTTTACCTAAGCTGACAACTTACGCTTGTATTTCAATAAGGTCTTTTTTATTCAGTCGCATATGAGTCGCATTTATAAATTTCAACTAGACTTCAAGACTTTAATATTAATGTTTTTTTAACAAATAAGTAGGTATAGATTTGCACACTGGTATTTATAACATTGGCCTTCTTACAAATCACTTTATTTTCGTTATGAGAGAAACGAGTCCTCAATGTATCATAATATCTCAATAACGGTACATTCGATATTCCCAATAAGGTTAACAGAGGTCATTTATGCTACAATAAACTCAATATTAAATATTGAACTGGCATATACGGTATGCTTAAACTGCTTTAATTTTAATTGTTTTTGGTAGCAAAAACCCCGTTTTATGTCAGGCTCGAAATCTTAAAAGCACTAAAAATTACGAGACGATTAAATTCTTGATAAGTTTTTATGTTTTGCGTAAATTTGATATCGTTTGGATGTCTCCATTTGTCGCCCTAAATGTTTTAATGTTTTAGCTCTCCATATTGTTTTATATATTTAACTTTTATTTTATTTTTGGGTTTCGAGTAAATAAAACATTTGATCCCTTATAATTCCATAAGTCTCAAAATAAATGACGTCAAATAAATACTGCCTGCATTAATAGACGTTTTAATAATACAGATAAAATATGACAAGTGTTTTATAATGTCACTATCTGACTTAGTGCTAAAGTTTTCGATCTATCTCAGAGAATTAGGAAGCTGAAGTGTGCTGGCCCTATCTGCCGAAGAACCGATAACGATTGGGGTAAACGAAGCATTGGACGCTCTCCGGCTAGATAGAGTGACGATCTGCGACAGGCTGCTGGTAACGGCTGGATGCGTCGAGCTGAGGACAGGGCGCAAAGAGGGAAATCTATATAAAAATCAATTTTTTTTTTTATGTTACTTGAATATGAAACATGCACATGGCATTATGTGTTATCTAGGGTTACGTATATTTCGCAACTTAAAAACCGAAATTTCGCATAAATATAAATAAACAATCCAAAAATTCGCATTTAATCGCATAAAAAAAAGAAAAATATTTAAAAATTCGTATTTATTACATTTTATTGATTTTATGCGTTGATGAACTCTAGAACTTTGGACAGGACAACGTCTGCTGTGTCAGAGGCTCAATCACGAAGACTGACGAATAGTATTCGTATAACAAACGTAAAATTTTAGCCAATGAGAAAGCGTAGATTCAAAATAACCCTTTGTCATTCGCCGTTTCGCTCATGATAAGTGAGGTTGATATATTCGTGAGCGCCTTACAAGTCTGTCGGGTCAGCTAGTTATTAATATTAAACGTTAGGTTTTTTACGTTCCTAAATAAATAAACTTGTGAAATAAGTACCCACACAAATGTTCTTTAAATGGGCGAATTTAGATGTCTCAGTAAAATACGATGTCGCTTGAATCACTGAAATCGCTCGGATAACACAGCGGGATACGTGGCATACCTCTAAACCCTGTACGAAATGACTCGTACATGGCAATAATGCTGTTTGAAAACTTTGTATTCCCTTTTACATAAGAAGCTAGTTTCCGGCCACGGCTCTGCTCGCGTATTACCCGGCTGATAAGCCTATATTATGCTGTTTCTGTTCTCAAACTCCATTTATGTTTAAAGTCTTAACTTAATCCATTTATTTCTGGCGTGAAGAAGTAGAAGAAGTTGTCAATATTAGAAAGAGTAGTAATTAATGATTAGTGGCCGTTACAATTGTGAATTTATAAAAGACATAAATTTTAATTCATGCTACTTTGCTCTTTTTGATAACCATACGTGACCCCTTAGAGATAAAGTTGGTACAAATTACCTAAGGTCACATATTTTACATAAGAAAAAAACTTATGCTTAAATTCATAATCATTCATTCATGATTTATTTTGTTCAAAGGCATGTGGGATTATATTTCCACAATTTCGTCAGTATCACGTTTAACTATTTTCATAATAATATGAGTCATCGTTGTACGGAGTATAATAAGTTCTGTTGTCGTCTCCATTCAGGTCGTTCTGCTACAGCGATGGCGACTAACAAAAAACTATTAGAGATATTTCAGAAATATCCAGTTAAAATCAAATATAATGTCAATTCTGAAGTTTTGCTAGTCCGGTAACGTTGTTACGGTCATCAGATGGCCAACAACATTTATGCTCATTAGAAAGAAGAATAAATAAAGATTTGTTACAACTTTGTTATCTTTTACATTGAGCAGATACACAATCAAAACCAAACTTACATTTCTATTATAAAAAAGCACATCCAATTACTTAAACCTACACTCGTCCTTTTTGGAATTATTTGGCCACATTAAAATCCACGGTTTTTTGAAGTCGTTTACGAAATGTCCTCGCACGAAATCGAACCAGTATTTTTTATTCAGACATAAATTTTTTGACGCTTTTGGTAATTAGCTTCGTTACAGCTAAAATAAATAAATTACGCTAAGTGTCTCCAGCATCGTAACTTTGGTGCAAGTTGCCTACTGGATTTATGCCCTAATGTATGTAAAGCCATCATCTGCGGCTTTATAACTCAAATAAATATATATTTAAAGTTAAGCATCATTCTTCACTAAAGTAAAATATATAATTGTAATATATGATATATAGCTTTTGGCCGCGGATTTGCTCGCGTTAATGTGGATTTGGTCAATCATTTTGAAAACTTATTTATTTTTCCGTAAAAACCTTCTACAAAGTAAATACAAAAAAAGAATAATTGAATTGGTAAAGACGTTCTCAAATTATTGTGTGACCAAGCGAAAGAGGGATTATTTTTTATAAATACGAGTAGATTAACTGGGAGGCAGCAAGCAATCGTAAACCGTGGAAGGAGATGGGACCTTTGCCCAGTAGCCGTCGGAGTGCATCGGTAGGGTAACTTAAAAAAATATAAATATAATTATAAAATATAAAATTGTTTCGTTACACTGACTAATTATCATACATACACGTTTTTGGGCTCTAAAAACACATTTATATTTTGCCATAAAAGTTTTTAAGTCATGTAACTTAGTGTACTTATATTGTGCCTACACTAACTGATTATTTTCTTTATTATTATTGCCTATATATAAAATTAGTAATGTGATTTAGTTTAGTAGCCTCGACTGCATTATACGATTGAAGGTGAAAGCTATTCGTGTGATCTACGTGCGATATCTTTAATTAAATCCGCGCATTAAATCACTCAATTGCACGATACACATACAAAATAATAAAATCATTATTATCTTTTATTATTATGAGTCCTCAATATCCCACTGCTGAGCAATGGCCTACCCTCACTCTCTCCATTCATCTCTCTCCTGTACTAAAATAGTCCAGTCGGAATTTATTGAGCTCGTCCTTCCATCTTGTTCGTGGTCTGTCGCGACGTCGTCATGCTGTGCTGAGTGTGAAGAAAATACCTAACGTCAAAGTTTGCGTTAACTTTATTTTATTTTTCTCGCATTTAGGCCACTGGGCACCATTCCGTGGTCAGCTTAGCCCATTGGTCTCCCGACATGCGGCAAACGTGACCAGCCCATTCCTGCTAGCTAGCTTATAGCTAGAAAATAATATATATTTTTTTAATAGCCCCGACGCAGAAGTTTAACTTGGAAAACGTATCTACACTTTTCATTGACTAGGTACGGACAGCGACAAAAGTTTATTAACAATATATGTTTTAAAGAGCATTATAATTTGAAAATGTCAATTAGTTAAACACTTTTATGAATTAAACGCTTATTAAACGACAAAAATTCAAGGTGAATCTTCAAATTGGGCGAAAACGCTAAGTCAGAAGTTTGATTAATACAGAATTATATAGCAGTTTGAAAAATCTGAAGTTTCAATCTACTCTAGTCGGTTATTTACTTGGTATATTTATTGAACAGCAAACGGTTAGGAGGTTTTTCTTTAAGTTGTGTTTGCCTTTTCTTGTGTTTGTTCATGGGCGCAATATTATTCAGGAACCAATAAGGTGTACCAATCAACTCAAAATTCTTATAGAATTACGATAAAATTTTAATCTTGTAGCTCCTTTTTCGGTCTACTTTGCATTTTTTGTCAGTGAATCAAACACATACAACAAACATTACAACATTAGTCCATATTAGTCCACTGTTGGACATGGGCCCTCCCTAATAAGAAGGAAGATTTGCCCATAGTCCCCACGCTGGGGACCACCGCCAATGATGCTGCTCATCGACGACGGCCAGAGGATTTAGTTGTGCTGGGCTGCACTATACCGCTATCAGCCAGCCCCTAGAGCTCCGTTTGTTATTAAGCAGGGAGCACCACGAGCAGGTGAGATTGGTTTGGGTTCCAAAAGGTGAAACCCCTTATATCTAATATGAACAAGATTTAAAAAATGTGATACAATTTTGCGCGGGGACGTACGACTAAGAATCGAACCAAATCGATTCTTATAAAAATGAAGAAATTATCAGTTGGTAACGAGCCGCGGATTGCGAGGACCGATAAAAACGTGTTTATATCGACTTTTATGCCCTGCCCTAACGTGCGGTGTAAATTCGACATGTTACGATCCGGTCATCCGAGTATGGCTTTATTAATAGTGAAGATCTTTGTTTACACCGATACGATTATTCTAACATCTCGGATAACCGATGTAATCGAATAGCCATCGGATATTTGTCACCGTAAATTCGATTGTCGATTGTTCCGTATTCTCGTGACACGCAAAACAGTTATATTTTACCGTGTTGGCTTTTCTCGTAATGTCTATTTAGGCCGTAAAGTTTTATTGAAAGTGGACAATTCAATGAAGAGAATAAAGAAGTAATCAAAAAATTACGAGTGATTTAATGAGAGTTTAATTTAATTGTTTACTGTTGATTAATATTTTATTATAATGTCTTTGGCAGACTTACATGAAGCATAGGCACAGTCAGATTCAGAAATAAATTAACTTTTTCGGATTTGTCCCAGAATTTTTTTGGTAATTTTAGATGTTTACATAAAAATAATTGTTAAATTTTGTTCCGTTCATATAAATCTTATGTAGATCAACGGCACTAGCAGATTTTTTGCAACGCACAAGTATTACAAGAAATAACGTAAGATATCTCATTAATATATTTATCAACAGCCGGTGAGTCGACACTATGCTTGTCTATGTACACAAGATCTAAACTTTTTGACCGCAGTAATAAAATAATTTTATGCCGCAATAAATATCGATATCGATAGTTGTCGATTGTTGCAGGCGCCGCACTATTTGCTGCTCTATTTAGAGGTTATAAACTAATCTTCTCAATGCCGCCCTTATGGCATTTATTACATGTAACTTAGGGTTGATTTTCGCTTGCTGTGTCAGAAGTATGTCGTAGGATTACTGGTAGGGATGTCGATTTGAACTTTTATGACAACAGTAAACAGTAAAAGCACTATGTATAACGGCCTACGCTCGGCTTATTGCTTATAGAAAAGTAAATACTTACTTAGTTTTACTATTATTCGTATTAATTTACCGTTTGTAACTAAATTAACTTAATAATGCTTATATCTGATTACAAAGGGCAGTTTATTTTGATCTTTTCTTCTGGCTTTAGGCAGAGACGTGGGTTCAAGTCCCGTTAGGTACCAAATTTGTTTTATTGAGATTCTAAATTCGAACACAAAATTTCGCCTACATTTACAGAGTACTTTTCATTCATTCATTTATTGTTATTTATTGTGACTTATGTAAAATTTTAATTGATGTAATTGGATTGCCCGTATTATTTGAAGTAAAATAAATAAATTACACTGATGATGCTAATATAGCTTAAACATAGGCATTAGACACATTACACAAATATATATGTCAGCTAAGTAATGATCTTTCATAAGAGAAATTGTGGGTTTATAATTTAGCATAATCAAATTTGGATACGCGTGCGGTCCCCACACGAAACTAAATTTGAAACTAAACACGTCGTGACGACAAGCTATTGTCATATAAATTATACTTTATAACAAGATTAAATTGAAAATAACCTCTATTCTCTTGGATAACCTCGAACCGGAAGAAGAATAAGGAAGAACAGCGTCAGCTTTATATGAACTCATTTCACTGCTGAACATAGACCCCTCCTTAGGAGGATATTCCCATAATCCCAACGCTGAGCATGTTGGAGATTTAGATGTGCCAGTGTAAAGCCATCAGCCACCCAGAGCCCAGGTTGCAGCAAGGGCAGGTGAGGTTGGAATCTCTCACCCTATGATCACCGTCAAATTACGATTGTCAAAGACGGTGGATAGAAAGGGCTTAAGACAGTTGGTAGTAAACATTTTTCGGGGAGGCCGGTCAGCAGTGTAGTTCCTACCTATTTCGACCATGGATGTATTTCAAATTTAAAGGAGAATGCTGAGAACCCGTACCAATTGCGTCAAAACCAAACGTATTCCATTAAATTACATATATGTTATAAATCACATTAACAATTTCTTTAGTTTTACAAACGACCGGTATTTTTAATCTCGTAAAAATTTTTTTGTTGATTTGGTTTCCGGCTCACGCCGCCATGAGACACTGCAACAACCCTCATTTCTAATTATTTTGACAGTAGAATCGACTAAAATAATGCAATCACGCGTTGATATATTTTAAATTAATAATTATTTACCGTCATATCTATTTGTCATAATACAGTGGTAAGAGTTGACAATAATAATATTAGGTACTGGACACTATCACACAGCCCCAAACTAAGCAAAACTTGACTTATGATGGGAACCAAATGGCTGTTATACTACTTAAATACTTTTTTTTGTAAATACATACCTACATTGTTAGATGAGGTTGGGGGATCGATTCTCGCCGCGTGCTTATGCGGCCCTGTTAACTATTATTTTCAGACTAGGTCTATCGTTTTTCATCTCTATCGACACGCATCATAAACAAATGAACCTCTATCATATCGCTACGGGTTTCAATCTCCGATAAGCTATGCACGCACGTGCGAAATTCCCGCAATGAGCCGCGCATAATCCGCAAACGAGCCAACGCCAACGCGCATTAGTGTGGACAAGCCTTTATTGTGTTATTTATTATTCTTAGACAAATAAAGAGGTTAGGACAGTGCACGATGCACGAAAGAAAAAAAACTTGAAAATTAAATTTTATAAAGGGGAAAGTTTGGCAGTGAAAATGTGAAATAAAAAACAATACCTGTATAATGACTTCCGTGCCAATAAATGAATTGAAAACTTATTCTATGTCAGAAAAAACTATTTGCTTAAGAAGAATAGCACCAACTATAATGTTAACACAAGAAACGAATTGTTCCCACTGTAAGGCTCCTTAAAATTTGTTATTTTTTTAAAAGGCAATATGTAGGCTTTTAAAATATATGGTCATGACGTACTAAACCTAACTTGTCAATAAATTCAAAAATGTAGTTTAACTTAATTTTTGTAATAAAACTTATTAAAAATATTTCGTTTGACTCTACCAACGCCACTTCAAATCAAAATCAAACTGATATTCATTTTGATTGATCAATGTCAAAACTGAACATATTCACATGTTCGTACTTTAACACTGTTCGTAGCGCAAAGAAGAGTCTTTTATTTTGCCTCTAAGTTATCCTAATGATATTTTGCTGTCTTCAATAACGAACAGAATGTTAGAAATATTTTCCTATATTGAATTAGCAACGCATTCTTTGGATACTACGGCTGCTTTTAAATGATAGATGGTATTGTTACTGAGTTTACTTCATAACATTTAGTCTAAATAGTTTATATAGATAAGTTATGTATAATTTTAACGACATATTGTGGGTCCGAATCCCGCCGTGAGACAAATGTTAGTACATCCTGCAAATATTTGTCTCGGCGTCAGGGTGTTTTCTGTAAAAGTAAAATAGTAGAAGTAAAAAGTAAAAAATCTATTATTCTGTGTTTATTCATTTAGAACGAAAGTACACTTTGAATCGTCAATTCTTTTAAATGTACACCAATTCCTAACGCGACCAAACAGAGAAGAATTGGCAAGAAACTGTGCTTTGTTTATATTTTTTTTAAGTCTTTTTCACCGTGTCTTGTTGGATGGAAAAAGCTTACCCAACACCTATCCATTCTATATGACCTGCGGATTGCTCACAATGGATTATGTAACAGCTTCAGCTTACCCGTCGGCATGCCCAGATATGCCAGACCAGCCATGCACATGACCACCCCAGTCCCATTTCAATTTTCCAACATGTTGCCCAACGTCCACGATTGGTGTTCTGGGCCCATAATCTCTATGACAAAAGATTCCTATCATCCCATAACGTGTGACGTCATAACATGCTTCAAACACAAACGCGTTTCCAAAACACGCCTTGGCGGCGTGACGTTTGACATTTGACATTGGCATCGAGAATACGATTACACGCAGATATCGTAACGAGGCGCATTACGTTTGCATTTGGGCATAGGAAATAAGTGCCTACGAACGCAGTAGGTCACTGTTTCTAACGCGGTCCGTCAGTTTGACGCCTACATACCTACATAATAATAATTTTGTGGTTGTGCCTTGAAAGCTTTTCTTATCTTCTTGCATTTCCAGTTACTTTAAATACGCCATAGATGATAAAAAAAACTACATAATATACATTTTGTATTTAATATCATCTGTGCTTTGTATTGCTTGATCAAAGCTTGCTTAAATAAAGATTTATCCCATATTGTCTTAACTTCTTGTTAGTTTAAATACGCCAGTGATGATAAAAAATAATGTTTGATCTTACCATCGGGTGTAAAAAGACTATTACCGAAAACTGGGAGGTTGCAATCAGACCATGATTCTGAATATATTTATCATTAAAAAAAATTGTTTTACTTCTTGATATCACTAATTATTTTTCTAGTTATATACACAAAGTACAACATACTATATACCTAACTATCTCATTTGAATGCGTAACAAACAAATGAAATAACATATGCATGAAACAAGCAGTTCGCCCATACAGTTTTGAAATGTTTAAACATTGTTTTCTCCTCCGTTTATAATTTCTCAGACAACAGATTTTTTATTTGGCTGGATTTTCGTTTGCTGTACCACCACCTTTCGTTTTCGGTAGACATATTTTTACACCCGATATATATACAGGTCAAATTGATTGTAATCACCATCCTAAAAACATAGTATTTCGAAACCTCCCAAGTCCAGGTGTTTGGCCAATTTCGGTAGTCATCTTGCAAATAATGGTTATTAGTAGAGACAATCATCTACATACGTGCAGACCAATCATTACATTGTTTTTTGTTTGGGGAAAATAATGCAAGGGCCACACTTACCCAATATAACGTTTCATTTACATAGATAGCTTTGAGGTTTTTTCTTGTGTTTCGTGGGTATCAGGTACTATGAGTACCACCTATACACTATTGTGATACCACAATTGGTTTGGTTGTATGTTCTTGTCAAAAAAAACAAATTATTTATGGTGTATGGTGTGCCCAGTGTGTATGTGTATGGGTGTAAACCCCCAGATCTGAACACCATATCTGACCTAACACCCTGACTGGAAAGAAATATCTTCAAGTCATGACGACCTTTGTGACGCAGTAGGCGAAGACCTGCCTGAAACCTATATATGATATACAGCCTTTTTCAGCGGCAGGAATAGAGCCCGCACTCTTAAGCAGGCCTTACGCCAACGTGGATGACTCAATTCAAACAAAAGCTCCAAACTTTTTTATAATACTTTCATACTATACATAGAAAATCTAAATCTACATAAAGAGGAAAAAATTGTATTTTTGTGTGTGTGTGTGTGTGTGTGTATGTTTGTGTGACAGAAAAACTACTGTGTCTATTTCAAACATTCTTTCATCATTGGAAAGCTACATTCACCCTGAGTAACATATGCTATATTTATTGCTAGAATAGATTAGGGATCCTTACTAAAACTTAAGTAACGTAACCCAAGGTGTAAAAAAGTGCCCTAACCTGTGCGAAGCCGGGATGGGCCGCTAGTTATTAATACTTTCATATTATACATAGAAAACCTTCAAACCCGATATACATATTTGCAGACCATACAAAAATTTGTCCCGTGACGGAAATCGAAACCGCAACCTTCAGCGTCTCATGTGGACCTTCACCCACTGCGTCACAAAGGTCGTCTTACGTTTAACGGTTAAAGCAAAGTACTTCAATCTCAGCTCTTAATAGCCATAGGTTTAATTATAAAATAATTATTTTATGTGTGAATATAATTTATTTAGACACAAGTAATCTGTTGTAATTGGATGAATTAATTGATTTATGACCGAAGTTAACCTCTCGGCTGACGTTTATGACCTTTTAATTGTTTTAATTAAACTGTTAACGTGAAATTGAGTTGATTTGCTTCAAGAATATCAAGAATTGGTTCATAAAGTTATAGATGAATGGTTCGTCAATTAATTTCAATAACAACTACTCGTATATGAAGTATTATTGAAATATTATACGTAGCCACATCCAGAGAGAATTTAAACAAAGAAGGCTTAGTACATTTCAAACTTATTAATTGACTCTAAAATAAACTATCGCAATGTAACTATTCATTAAAAAAACCGGCCAAGTGCAAGTCTCGGACTCGCGTACAAAGGGTTCCGTACCGTTGTGTGGGCGCCCCACTTAAATATTTATTTTATTCTGTTTTTAGTATATGTTGTTATAGTGACAACAGAAATAGTTACATCATATGTGAAAATCCCAACTGTCTAGCTATCATGGTTCATGAGATACAGCCTAGTAACAGACAGACAGACCGTGGAGTCTTAGTAATAGGGTCCCGTTTTTACCCTTACGAGTGGGTCCGTACCCACCCGTAAGGATACCCGTTTAGGATTCCGTAATCCTAAAAACTATAACGGATGAGAAGAGCCGAGGATCGGGCTCAGTGGCGTACCTTGGGAGAGGCCTTTGTTCAGCTTCGGACCTGCTATAGGTAGATGATGATTGAAAAACGGGAGTTTTTGCCTTCAAGTCCCGTTTAGTCTGTAGACGGAACGCGTCCACTCAACCTGATGAAGGCTCTTTGAAAGAGTCATAATAGTGTCGGTGCCTTAACCGATTTAATGGTATGTGAAAATTACCATTTTTCAATATAAATGAATGAATTAATTCATGTTAGTTTCATGAGTAAATTAATTAATTATTTCCTAATTAAAGTTCATGTGCATAGAGAAATGGCGCGCAGTGTGGCTTAAAAGTGAGCTAACCATTTCAGCTGAAATGAAAAAATTACGAATTTTCTTTGAAGCACAGAAGCTCCCCCAAAATAATTCCTTCCCTCTTTTAAGCTAGTTAGTGGCTTGGCCAACTCTGATGTCGGAGCTTTTAAGCCGCTCAAAGGAGTCCGACTCCGACGAAAGCTGGGGCAAACATCTTTGACGTATGGTCCGAAACACGGAAACGCTCAGATTGAAATGCCACTAAAACGGTCACCTATCCAAGTAGACCGGTCTGCTAAACAAAGATCAGCTAAGAACATCAATATGATCCCCCCCACCAGCGCTTCAATCCCCAAATCCTGACGATTCTTATACCACACGGACGGACGCTAAAATCCAACATTTTAACAGCGTGTTATCGTGTATGTGTGAACGTAGCTTTACAATAATGATCACCTAATCGCAACCGCAGAGCAGGTGCTCGAATTTCGACACAATGAATCGTTTTTAATGACCAACTTGTTATAACTTGTGACACTTTTTGTCATATTTTATGTCTCTTGACACAGTTTGACATGTTAACAATCATAGGTTTATTCAATGTTTTGCATAATATTTGTTTGATATTGCGAAAATATATTAATCAAACGAATCAAAGAATCACTTAACATATCTTTTATTTAATTGTGGGAGCATATAATAATAATTATTGTTATGCGATATAGCATATTTTATGAAAATATTGTTTTGCAATCACACGTAACGCGTGAGGTAATTTAGATAAAATTTTGAGTGATCATAAAATTTATCAAAAGAGTGACAGAGGACAGAGCAATCAAGGTGGAGCAAAAAAGGTGGCCTTATTCATAGGAAATAATAATTATGACCATCATCATCGGGCTAAATCGAACAAATGTTATTAAATCTATAACATTGTGATGCAAGTCACTATGACCCCGCATCTAGGGACATCTGTTCATACTATTAATAAGTTACTAAAAACTATAACCCATCTTCTGTACCTGACCATTGCTTGTCTAAATAAACATTTATAATTTATCATTAAATAATAACCGTTAACTCCCACTGTTGGGCACCTCCCCCTTATATTGCCACTCTCCGGTGCCTTGCAAGCCTCATCCACAGACTCGGGTGGGTGGTCGGACTCTTGGCCGTCGAGCATCTCTGAGCCACCACTCTCTGAGTGCCCTTGTCCATCTGCCGTCGTCCCTTCTAGCCCATTTCCACTTCAGCTTCAGAAAAAGTTTTTCTGTTTGGCGCTCGGCGAAGCAACACTGCAGTCCAGCGAAGTGCCGAAGGCGGAGAGCAAGTCAATCGTTTCCTGATGATGCCTTATGGGGAAGGCAAAACATTGTCGAATTTCCGTTGGATTATTGTCAAATTCGTCAGAGGAGGTTAGCGAAATTTGTACTAAATATTATGTCTCTTAAATATTCTATGTTGGTTGTTGATTTATTTATTGATTTACAATATTTTTTACACTACAAAGAAATCATTTTCAATACTACAATACTTACAATATGATCTAAGTGTACAATTTATAACAGTAAACACGTCATGCTTATTATATCAAATGTTGCAGATTTTAGATTCGGTTTTTGTGATGATGATGAAGTAATGAATAAGTATATTATTTATAATACGTCAAAAATGTGTAAAATTGAGTAGGCGGTAGGTTTCCTCACTATGTTTCTCTCCACAGTTTCAGGTGTAATAATCAGGGCGTAAGATTTCAGATTTTCTTACGATTACAACTGAATAAGTAACTTCTTTCGTTACATTAATTATATTATTTATTTTGATAAAAGAGAGTGCAGTAATTAAATTTTTCGAAAGCAGAGCAGACGGCGAGTGAAACACCAAGTTTAATGTTTGATTTTAAGATGCACTAAAAGTAATTTCACAATGTAATGAAGGTTATGAAATAGCTTTGTGCCCACAATATCCGGTTCTAACGAACGTTCGTGTGTGAAGTAGATACATTGAATGTTGTGAGGCCTATTTAGATATGCGTGTTAATCACTATTTCCATCCCAAGGTCGGTAGCGAAAAGTGTTGATAAAGACACAATTATCCCTGGCGCTGTAGGTATAGCTGAATGAACAGAATATGGCAAGGCTGCGTGACCAGTGACGCGACCCGGATATTGCATGTATCTGAATAAGCCTTTATGCAATACAAAATGCGAACATTCGCCGAATCCTCATAATGTAGTCGCAGAGTTAGATTGAAAAGGTGTGATCAAGAAGATTGGAGATAACTCGATTCAGCTAATTATTAAAAGATTTCATCGTCCCGATGTGTAATAGTTATTTTTTCTTTTTCAGGTAAGCTGTTCTCCTGTGATGCAGGAAACGTAAGTAGTTGCTTTTTACTAATAAACATTTGGTACGTCAATGTTCGGCCTGGCTAATCGAATTTTGTGTTGTCTTGGTTTTAGAATAATCAACTTGGTACCTACTTTTATTCGATTCTGCCATTAAAACACCGATCATATTATTATATATATACCTGCATAATTTAGGCTAACTTCGGTTAGGTTTATGATACTAGCATGATACAGACATTGACTAAATTGTGACATACAGGCACAAAAGCCAAGAACGAACTTTTTTCCAACCATCCTAGAGAGATAGAGCAGACGAATAAGAATAATTGAAGTGAATGTAGAATAAACCATAAAACCATATAAGGTCAAATTTTCCAGTCTTCAGCGAAAATCCAGTATAAAGCTTATCCATTTAATCAATTAATAAAAATGTAAGTACGCGTTCTCTTTTCAAATTATCTGGCTGATAGTAATATTTGACGATGGAACAATCAGGCCTCAACTGAACGGACCAATTATTACGACAAAAAGTCCTATATACAATTTTCTTACTTAACATACTAAAGTATACCGCCATTTTGATTTGCATTTTATCTAGACTCCAATTAATTTTACAATATGTTTGAATTAATTGTGTTCAATTTATGCGTTTTAACGCTTATTTGAATATTAATTGCGGCTTCTGCTTCTAATTTAAATATACATAAGCCCTATGTTAGAAAAGTACGGGAATAGTTACAAGCATAGTCTGAATGTACTTGGGAATATATGTTACCCACCAAGATACCACCTAGGAAACCTTGGTGAGTGCTCGTGGCTGGGCTGAATTCGGTGTTCTTTCCAGATTGTTTAAGTTATCGAACCTTCCGGTCTATAAATGGTTAGGTGACCGTTTAGTGGCACTTAGATCTAAGCGCTTCCGTGCTTTGGAAAGAACTATAACACTTTGAGTGCTAAAAACACACTTTCTCTTGGGCGCGAGCTGCTACTCGACCCGCTGCTGCTGCCAGGCCCGCAGTCAACGTGCTAGTCTCTAGTGTATAACTATACACTAGAGACTAGCGTCTCTAGTGTATAACACTTTGAATGTTAAGATGTTGAGGCTTAACGATAGATAATAGAGCAGTTAGATTTCATTTATCGTAGTCCATAACTAAGGTTACTATGGTAGCTGTCATTATTGTTATTTTTTTATGTCAAAGCTTGCAGAGAAACAGTCTTTTGTCAAATCAATTCGTCGATTTGCAGAAATAAAAGAATAATGTTTAGAAAAGTCATATTTAGAATCTGAAATATTCTTATACAGAAACATGATTCTTGAAGTACATCTTTAAGGTCAAAATTACATACAAAACATTTACCGATTTAGCACAAAACATTACATAAAATACATACAATAAAACGTAAATTACGAGCAAATGAGACGCATACTGCAATAAACAAAACTAATTCTTGCAATAGTGGAATTAACGTCAGATAGAAAGTATTATCCGAGTGTATGTCATATTGCGAGATGTTAGAGTCTTCGGTAATGACACTGCGGCAATTCACACATAGTAAATGTATTCAATTAATTGCTGATAGGGCTGGTACCGTGGGGACTTGGGAATATATTTTAAGTTGACAGACGAGCAAAGGTGTAAGGCGTTAAAACCAAAGGTGTAAGGGGTTTTAACCTCTGTCTTTCAAACCCAAGCCAACCTCACCGTCCCGTGCAACCTGATAAATAAAAGACGGCTCTATCAGAGCAGTGATGAGACGAGCAGACGTGCTACCAGATAGTTTATAGTCATAGCCGCTCATGGCACTTTCATGGTCCTTTTTAGAAGTAGTACAGTTCATTCTGTAGGGCTCATGAGAGGAAGCAGTAGAATCACAGCAGTTGGTGGGCAACATAATCCATTACTCCTTACTAATACGCAATAATAGAAGACGACTTAGCCTGAGGTAGGCTAAGTTTTTTTGCATAAATTAATTACAAATTTTCGTTTAAATGGTCAACTCTGGCATCGGCTTAATCGCGGAGGAAGAAAATTTTTGCAGAAATTTTTCGCTCCTGTATTTACTGTTTTTATGAATAAAGTTTATTCATATATCTTATTTTATCTTATCTTATCTGAACACTGAGAAGCAACCCTAATTGTATAGGAATATTAAGCGTGTGCTTACACAATAGAATTGGAATTTATTCGAATTTCAACCTTGAGCCAATCGAATAAAGTGTAAGCGTTGGACAGCTTCGGAAATTATTTGCATTACTCAGTATAAAAGGACAGTTAGCTAGTTGGAATTCCTGGGTTTCTATAAAATTGCTATAATAGAGGGAAAATATACAACAGGCAGTACAGGCCAATAGAGATTGGTCTGCGGCTAGTGTAGTCTGTCCTGGGCAATCAATCGCAGGGTTAGAGATTATTTTCTTATTGTCAGACATATGTCACGAGAAAATGACAAATTTCCATTCCATTTCCATTTTGACAGTTCTCACGAAATAATTGTGTTATATGACATTTAACTCTATTCCTGAGAATTAAGGCCCTTAGATTTATGATATATAGTGTGTCCAGCACTATAATTACATTGTCGTTTCCCGATCATAGAAAAATTCTGATATAGGTATAGGCGATACCATAATAATACCTATATAAAGGGGGTAGTCAGAAGAAGCCAATCAAACGTATAAAGTTTATTCTTTGACGTAAAGCACTACCATACCATACCACGTGCTTCGGAAGGCACGTTATGATGTTGGTCCCGGCTTTTCAGTCGCTAAGCCATGTCCACCAGGGTTGGTCACTAGCTCATACGAGAAGAAGAAGAAGAAACTATCATAGACACCAAATCTTCTAATTATTTGATTAAAATTATAAAAGAACTTAGTATAAAATAACAAAATCTATACAAATTGTTGCTCATAAAAATATTTGAAGAAGTCATTCAGCAGTCTTGTTCAGATCTCCTGCAGACTGATGACGAAAACAAAACCCATAGCAAATATCAACAGGCATTTTACATAACAGTTTAATAATTTAAGTACACATTAACAGGGCCATTTATATTAGATAATTAATGCACTAGTTAATTTAAGATGTACATATTAAGATAATCGTTGTAAATCAATGCCTTCCTCGAATCGATTAACTAGGCTGCCATTCCAAAGCTAAGACTGTCCACTGGAGCGCGTTCTAATTTGCACGTTAGCACGTGCTAATTTACGCGCAGATTGTAAAAGATTACAACGATAGGCCAAATTTGAATCGCTTAATGTATAATGCTTTGAGTGCTCAGAGCACAACTGTGCTCCGGCAGTTGGCCCATATTCAACGCGTTAAAGCTTAATTACTTATGTTTTTTAATCGACTTCAAAAAAGGAGCAGGATCTATGTTAGGTAAGTATGCGTGTTATTTTTATGTATGTTCACCGAAATCTTCGTCAATTGTAGACCGATTCTCAGAATCTTTTTTTTTAAAGGGTCTACTTTACAGGGTTTTCCATATAAATTATTATTCCTGAGAGATTGGTACTTTTATCGTAAAACTAAAAAAACCTCATCCTCACCTGTTTTTTTTTTTTTTAAATCCTTTATCTTTATTGTTGTGTATTGTACTAATTAAAAAACCCACTTATTAAATTATATTCTTTCTGAAAAAATCCATTTAACAAAACTATAAACTCGTATGTAACTACTCAGTTATTACCTTACTCCAAAGGTGTAGTGCAGCACTATGTAGGTAATCTACGGATTATTCTTTGTTTGCCGTGTCTAAGTCTTCTTGCAATCTAGATTCTCTCATACATACTCTCTCCTAGTGAGGAAATCAGCAAAATAACTGCAGGTACTCAGCGCAGTACCCAAACATACTATTTGCGAAACAATCTTAGTTATAAGTTTTATTACTAAATAGTATAATATGTACACTAGTTAGATCTTATGGAAATTGTATTTGCCCGAATAAATATTTGTTCACTTTATGTGTATGTACGCATTTTCAGCTGTGTCACAGTGGACAACTGCCTTTTCGATCTGATTTCTAGACTTGCTAAATACTATTATTCAATATTATCCATATGTTTTAAGTCGTTTCCGTATTATTATGTTTAATAATTGCTAAGCGAAGTGCTAATTACAGTGAGGTAAGAAGAAACGGGCTTTTTATAGGTTCTTACGTTTATCATGAGTCGCATAGTCTAAATTACCTTGTTATGTAAATAAATAGACGACCAAAAAGTTGACTTAACTACTGATAATTGATTTGGTTTTCGTTTGACTACGTAATATTGTTGTAATCCTCAATTATTTTAATAGAAAATAAAAAAAACAGTGTCGAATGCAGAGAATTATTTTTTGCTTCGTGAAAAAAATCATAGAATATTGTGTTCATGCCCAGCGTGGGGATTATGGGCATATCCGGCCTATGTCCAGCTGTGGACTGATATAGGCGGTCGTTGTTGTTGTGATGGGTGAAAGTGATCTTTGAGTTTTAATGATGACAAAAGATAACATAATGAAATTCAATCAATATAAAAATTAAATAAAACTAATACAGTTGCATTTTAATTACTTACTTCTACAAACCAAACAAAAAGTTTAGTTCATCTACCACCCCTCCCCCTAACACTCATAGAGGCAATTTACGCACGTGTTGGGTTGCGCTTAGCCTTATAGATTCATATTCATTTAAAATCGTATACATTTTCAATCTAAATAAAGTTCACAGGGCCAAGGCCTAATTTAAAATATTCCAAAAACCCCATCTTCTTTCAAATATTGATGCTTTACCAAAATCGATCCAAAATCTCATAGTTCAGTTGGTAGTAGTTTTTTCTTCTGAGTTGCATATCGCGGATTCAATTCCCGCCCAAGACAATCATTTGTGTGGTTAACATGTATCTTTGTCTGGACGTTTTATAAGTATATGTGTTTGTTTATTAGTCTGAGACCTTTAGTACAGGCTCTACCTGCTTTGTGATCACCTGACCATGTGCGAGATGACTAAAGGCTGCTGGTGAAGGCTGAGCGTCTAGTTGAGGACCAGGCGCAATGGCGCTCATTATCGCCCCTATTGGGGCCCATGTCCAGCAGTGGACTGCAATAGGCTGATGTTGATGATATGTGAGACGTCCCGTAAATTAATTTATTGAAAAACAGTGCAACAAAGTTATTTTTTCTTTGCTGACTAAAACGACCCTAGAACCATTTATACGTTAAAGGTGTCAAAGCATGCTCTTAAATCTATCAAGTTAAGTTCAGTAACGAGCTTGCAAGGAAGACGTCCGTTAAAATAAGAGGATCTACAATCAGCTTCCGATTTACGTAGCCTGTTTATATAAACATCGTTATGGTGAAACTACACTAGTCGTTCGCCCGAATCCAGGTGTTTGAATTATATTTACCCGAATTTGGACACCTATTTATTACACTGGTCATCGCGAAATACAACGAGCTTTAAGGAAATCGAGTGCCTGTCCACGTTCGGCCAATTGCTTAGAAATCAAACAAACAAAATAAGGCACTCGAGTTGTCTTCGAACAATCTGGTCCGGTAGTACTACTTATCAATTATCGATAGCTATTTTTATTGCTCGTAGACGGTGCTTTAACTCGAATTATATCCGGGGTTGAATATGCATACTCAACCCCGGATATTTACACTTGTTCGTTTGCCCGAATTCCATGAGAAATCGAATTCGAGTTAAAGACCAAGTGTAATTGTGCCATAATGAAGGCTAACCCCTGAGTTATAATAATAATATCTAAGTTTCTATGAAGATTTTCACAGCTCAGCGGAGAATATATCGTGATATTATAATATATATCCCTACAAATACTTTTCTTTGGAGTATTTTTCTTTTTACTTTTACCATGATATATTTTGCGTTGGTCGAACAAATCTCGTGAAATAAAATTACTAGCAATTGTAATCCTAGGATTATATAATTGCTAAGATTTTTTTAATCTTACTTATATTTTCATATTAAAAACCGTTTATTCATTCCGCATTTTGTTTTAAAAATAATAAACCTACTTACTATGTTCTAAGAATTTCCTACACTTGACACAACTGCTGCTGTGCAACAAGCTTCAAAAGGAATAGCTAGTTGTACAGCTTGCAACAAGCTATTCCTGTTGAACGTCTCATAGGAAGTTGTCAAAAATGCTCATAGAATCCTGTACAATAATGATAAATAACACGGCTTCATAATGTTTAATTATTTATTAACTATAAGTAATGGTAAAATGAAAGACCAGGAGCCCACGCATCGTTTTAACGTCATGTCCTGTCCTGGTGTAACAAGTTTTGACATGTTTACGGAAACGGAAAATTATAAATTTGTACTGCTATTACTACACCTGCGTCTGCTTGAAACAAACGCGGCAGTAAAGCGCGGCAGCATAGTTTGAAGTTGTTTCGCAGCGTAGATCGTGCTTCCACCAGCAACATTCACGTAGGTGAACTTCTACACCCACGTGAACTGTTTAGATGGAAATACACATGGTTTCTTAGTAATTTACTTAACACATTGATTGCTGAAAATAAACTTGCTGTTCTCTCTGTGCCTCTGCAGCCAACATTTTAAGCAAGGGCAATTGTTACGAATAGATTTACGGATTGGGTAAAATTGCACATAAATAAATCGGTTAATTTTTTGTGTTAATTTTTTAGTGTATTTTGTCTAAATACAATAAATCTAGACAAGGATACTAATAAATACAATATAATTACAATTGAAGCCATTATTTTGTTATTCTACTTAGATAAATAGATGAAGTGAAAAAACATTTATGGCGGGATTTAACGTAAAACGCAGGTGTAAACGCGTCTTAATGTTCGAATAAAGTAATTTATAGATCATGCACCCACGCATTAATGCCCTGCGCCATGTCCTGCACTAGGAAGCTGTTACAACTTAACGGAAAGTACGGACGAAATGTAATTATGATTTGTTATAATTTGTACATTGATGCTAGAGATATGAAGCAAGGTTGTTGTAATATACTAGGTTATGCCTGCGGCTTTGCTCATATGAATTTTTTAAGCTATTGCATAGCTTCTATCGAGGGCCTTGAGCGCGGGGACCGAATCCAGAAATTCCGTAACGAAAAAAAACCTCACGCTCCCCACTCCGACGGGCACGGAGGTGTGGCTTGAAGGCCGTGCATTGTCTAACGTCGTTTCTTTTCGGCAGTCTTCGACACGGTGTTTGTGTTCGTGCAACTAGACGTATTGTACGACTCTACGAAGCTCGTTTATTTAATAAAAGAAAAAAAAAATGTTTTCTTATCGGTCACCACGCTCAAAAAGTGTAACTTGAATTAATATCAAAGAAAAATAAATACTGCATAAATAAAATAAATAAATAATTATAATTGCATAAGTTGATACAAAATGCTATGCAATAGCTTTACCGCGGCAGTCCCCGAGTGCCACACGTCTTTTTTTTTTCCCTCAAACAATCAAACACAAAATTGGTCGAGGAGAGCAAAACCGTGACATGAGATTTTTATTCAAAAAAATGAGGCTAAATTAAATTTAGTCGAAAGTTAAGTTAAAAAATCATAAAGTCAATGTACAGGCTCTGAAACCAAGTGATTGGCACAGGTCACAGGACCACAATGTCATGCCAAGGTCACTGGTATAAGTGAATGGGGCAGCGCGGGATGTTATTGGAAATGATTTTTAACTAAGTAAAAGAAAACGCTCTCGTTACGGACGCAAAAAGTACAAAACCGTTGCAACGGTTTTGTACTTTTCGCGTTTGTGGGGGGAGGCTTATAGTCAGCAGTGGGTTTTTAAAAGCTGAAAGTTATGATAATGACGATGAATGCTAGGTATTTTAATTTATAAAAGAAACTTGTATTTATAAAGCCTTATCTAATTAAACTTATCTATAACCTCATCCCATCGCACCATCTTAAGTATTTAAGTAAATTTATTATTTAAGAATTTCGTGTTTTAAATTGTAAATGGTAATATAATTATCAATAGAAAAGCCAATGAAACTTTGATCGTTCTCGCGTGTAAGTGAGGCATTACCGCCGACTCAATGAAGTGTAATATGTGTCTATGTGCCATAAAATTGAAGAGTATGTTGGTTTATACATTTTTTAAATTTGTTTCATTGCTTTTTCAAACTTTTTATAAAAATATTTTCTTCATCTACTCTTTTTCCTCTAACAGGGTGAGTTTGAATTCGTATGTTATCCCGAACGGGGGTGATTTGGTTTGGACCATGTTTGTCAAGAGACAAGTCATCAAGTCATGAGAACCTGAGAACCTCATTTAAAAATACGTGATGCAAAACATTTCAATAAAAGCTTTTAAGCCTTTCTTTGTGCTGTATTTAGCCATAATCAACATTTTTTTAATTATAAAACCGCCAATAAAATTATGACTTGGATATGGCAAAACCTCCGAAATAAGTTAAGTTTATAGACTGAAAAAAATACCTTAAATTTTATATGAAATGATTGCAAAAATCCATTTCAAAATTTCAATTAGATTTATAATATATAAGCATAGACATATATATTTATTTACAACTGAACACACAATACAATCTAGTTTAGTTCGGTAACGATGTCACTTGTCCGCTAACGATGTCACTAGTCCAGTAACGTTATTGTCACTATTTCTGTAACGTCGTTATCACAGCCAGCTATCATAATTATGGCCAACAACATTTATTCTAGTAAAAAAACACAACAAAATTAAAAAAATTACAAAATAAAAGTTATAATTATAAGTGTTTTCGATTTTTGATTTGCAAGAAGCTCACATTTCTCAAACTACTTTTCTTTTACTTTCACGAGCAAAGTCGCAGACAAGTACATTGCGACACCGCTCCAGTTTCATTACTGTTGCGTGTGTGTGCACGTACGCAAGTGTGCGGGGACACTGACCCTCGCTATCTGAGATCGCAGCCTCCGACCGGCCAGATGCCGAAAGATGTCATCCAGGGATGAACTGAGGGCTTGAGGCAATTATTTCTAATTAGTTTGCGGTTACAGCGTTATATAGTTCATCAAATACCTTAAAAGTATTTATTTGGAACTAAAAAAAAATAATATAAAACTGGTTTTAAGTCTGTTCGGTCCATGAAATTAATATTTAACTTACGTATTGTACGGTCCGACCTGCGTGCGATCAAGTTTTTCCCGCATGATTTTTTTTACAAATGTATTTCTATATATGTAAAATCCAGCAAAAAATATTTATTTATGAGTTATATTTATTATCTAAGCGACTTCTTATTTTTATAGTTTCATTTTATTGGAATGAACTTAATCGATAGTTTTAAAAACTAAAATAATGTAAAATTTATAAATATTTGAACTAGATATTTTTTGAGCTTTGCAAATAATATACCTATTGTTACTATCGTAACATATCTCGACGTTTCTACATAAGATCACTTTACCTGTCTGATTCTTACTTTTATTGAATTATTTCCTATCCAAATATCGTAGAGGAAAATTTGATGTTAGCTAATAAAGATTGAAACAAAATACATTACATTCTAAATGCCATAATATACTCCAGCTCTCGAAACATAAACATCCCTTAAACATCTTAATATACATTTTACAGCAAAATTAAAAAAAAAAACAAGTTCACCTTTTTTATCGTGGGGAAATCATCATGAATTCGACTCCATTACGGGGCAACAGAGTGATTTTGCCGCACTCGTAACGTTCAAAACCACAACGCTGTTCCATCATTACGCTATATTCCAAAACAATGGGTAACCATTTCATTAGGGAAGACGCTGTTGCCTATCACACAGGATATTTCATTATCCTAGTTTAGGTATCAGTTGTGGCACTAATTTAGAATAACTATAAACCATGAAACTACCTAGAACTACTTCACTTAAACATCTATTTTTGTTATTTGTAAGGTGCAAAAAAGTATTTACTATATACTATTATTTAATGCGGGTGCCCTTGGGGACTCAGATTCAGCAGCGTCAGCTCACATACTTGTAAGCTGGTTACTTATAGTACCTAGCACGCGTAAACACTACGAACATAACCACAGGGCATCATTTTGTCAGCGACAGACAACCAAGTCCGCCCCTGCCTTAACCTTTAGCTCGCGGCTATCGGCGCTTAAAAATAAAAGTATCGTTAATAAAGTATTTTACCGACGCGGCTTCCACGGCTACCGCAGGTGCATTGCCCTGCCCTGGCCCGCCTACCCCGCCCGCCCTGCAGCTCGGAACTATGATTAAAAATACTTTTTATGAAAATAGTTGCGTCGAATGAAAATAATAGTGGTGTGCTAAACTGCGGTTTTTGTGACATGCTATAAGATGAAACTACTGAATGGTTAGATTGATAATGTTGTCTGGCTGGCACTAGCATTTTGGACACAAATTACGGTTTACTATCTTCAGCAAAGGTTCTCGTAGTAATACAAGGTGAGTTGAATAAGTACGTTATACTGAAAATAGGTGATTTGGACCATGGTTGTCAACAAGTTATGAAAACCTCAGTTACGTGATTCAAAACTACGCTTATCATTGTATTGTGTGTGGCAGTCCTAAAATCAAGGCAACGCTACAATAATAATCATCATTATGTCAAGGACAACACAAATTCATAATCACCGTGTATATGTATCGTTGTAAATATATTATTTTATCTTGTTTTTTATATTGGGACCGACTCAAAAAAAAAACAATAAACTTCGTCGATTAACTACCTTAACTACTTACCTTAGGTTTTATTGCCCTCCATTTGTTTAAATTTTTAAAAGTAGATTTTGATGTTGACGGTACATAATAATCTTAGAGGTCGTGGGAATAAAAACCCCATATATGTCAACTCATAAATTATAATATTTGGTACCTGCTAAGTAGTGTGCAACATAATATTTTCCCCAGAATTTGCATAGCTATAAATTTTTAATCGTTTTACGATTTAAGTAAGTTAATTAAATAAACACTCCGATTGAGTCTTTATAGATGTATTTTATTGTGTGATAGTGCTTTTATAGAGTTCTATAAACGTTATTTAGAGCAACTTGTCTCAATTTACTTTCCTAGGTGCGAAACTTTCTAGAATGTACATTAGCATTCCGTTTTATTCAATTTAATGTTATGTAGGTAACGTGCTATAGATGCCTGTAGAATGATCTATTATTCTGTGCTAGACAGAAGTAAATCTATTATTAATTAAGAATTTTAGAGGCATGTTTTAAAATTATCAGCTTATTTTGGGATATAATTATAATATAATATAATGTGATTATGTCCCGCGTTATTTATTTATTTATTTATTATTTATTTATAATTTTATTAACAAATTGATGATTCTTATATGGGGTGTAAAGTGTTCGAACCTAAATCTCCGGAGCCTAAGCCAACCTCACATGCACGTGGTGCATCCCGCTAACTAACAAACGGGGCTATGGCGGCCGGGTGATTGCGGCATAGCGCAGCCTAACACTGGCACAGCTAAATCCCCTGCCTAGCCGCAGACGGGTGCGGTGCGAGAAACTGTGCCCTGCGATCCCCAATCCCCGCATGCCCAGCGTGGGGATTATGGGCAAATCGCCCTTCTTTTAGAGAAGGCCTATGTTCAGCAGTAGATTGAATAGGCTGGTGTTGTTGTTGTTGTTGTTTGTTGTTGATTCTCATATAAGACTTGGCAAACGCGTGTGTATGACGCTCCGGCCAGGTGGAATGACGATCTGTGAAAGGTTCCTAGCAAAAGCTGCGATATTTTTTAATCAACCTGCATCCGTCCAGCTATGATTAAAACATTCAACATGTTCAACTTTTACATCCAAAAAAAAATTTTTTGTTTTTTTCAGTCGACAAATCCTTTGTCTACGGTAGTTGTGCTAAGCCAACTGGGCTCATGTTGAAGCAATACATATAAATTAAGACCTTTGTTACCTACAAGTTTTGACTTTGACTTTCAAAATACACTCGAGAGCAATGAATCCGGGTCACTCAAAGAATCCAAAAAATCTCGGAAAGTAAGAATGCTAGGTTAATGCAATAAATTGTATTTAATAGACAATTTAATACTCCTTAAATGAAAGTATTAAAACTTCTTAGTTATTGTAAAGTTATATCATAAAAAAATCAAATTTGAAAAGGGAACACTGTCGAAGATGGAACTACGAAATTACAGGATTTGTTTTTGCTTTTGTTTGTTATCTGTCATTTATGTTGGTACATAAACCAGGTTGATAGTGCTCAATATTCATTATTCAAGCTGAAATCATGTCGCTTACACTTGAAGAATGCACCAGAATACTTACATTGGTGGAAACCGGCCGGAGTCAGCGCGATACAGCCAGGACTGTCGGTGTGTCGCTGTCAACAGTACAAAGAGTTCTCCGACGTTACGAAGAAACTGGTTCTAACCTACGCAGACCAGGAACGGGCAGAACTAGGTGTACCACAGCACGAGAAGACCGATACTTGGTGAACACCATGCTTCGAAATCGCTTTCTCACAGGAACTGAACTCTCAGTAAGACGTCGGCTTGCTGAATCTAACTTAAAACCCCTTAGACCTGTAAACGGCCCTAAACTGGAGCGTGGCCATCGTATTTCAAGACTAAGATATGCCCAGAACCACGTAAATTGGAGTATTGAAGATTGGTCGTAAGTTATGTTCTCCGACGAATCAAAATTTATGCTCTACAAGCACGATGAAAGACACAGAGTGTATAGAAGACCAGGGGAAAGATTCAAGCAAGCATGCATCGAAGAAAAAGTAGCCTACGGTGGTGGGTCTGTACTTGTGTGGGCCGGAATTTCCTCTGAAAGTCGCACAGAGCTGGTGATCATAGAAAACGGCTCTTTAACTAGCGTAAGATATGTGGAAGAAATCCTCAACGAACACGTTGGTCCATTTATGGTCAATTTGGGTGAGGATGCTATATTTATGCATGACAATGCCCGACCTCATACAGGTAGGATTGTGAATGACTACCTTCAAGAGATGAACATTACTTGTATGGAGTGGCCAGCGCGCAGCCCGGATATCAACCCGATCGAGCATGCTTGGGACGAGCTAGGGAGATGCGTAAAACAACGAAACCCTCCCCCAATCACGCTTCCTGAGCTCAAAATTGCTCTCACAGAGGAATGGGAGAATATTCCCCAAAATCGTATAAGGAACTTGGTGTACAGCATGCCAAACCGCGTAAACGCAGTAATGGAAGCACGAGGAGGTAATACGAAGTATTGAAATTCAAGAAAATCGTCATAAAGTTCAAAAATTTCATGTTTCCTATTTTTGTTTTAAGGAGAGATCAGCAGTTTTTTTTCTTTATGTAATTTTGTGTAAATAAAATGTATGGTGACTCATATTTTTTTAACTTTCATTTAAGGAGTATTAAATTGTCTATTAAATACAATTTATTGCATTAACCTAGCATTCTTACTTTCCGAGATTTTTTGGATTCTTTGAGTGACCCGGATTCATTGCTCTCGAGGGTAGATAATGTCTTCTGTCAAAAGAAAAAGTTATGGTAAACAGACGTTTAACCAATCGCTGGTTCGTCGGTACACATGGGCCTATTAACTCATTTTTCGACTGTCAGTTAACTTGTTAATAGTAGCTTGCCTACTCATTCAATAAATTCAAAAAATTAATGAAATCATGCAATCATGTAGATATACATTATTTATCTGATGATTTAAAAATTGAGGCTAAATTATAAAAGACTAACTCTTTCATTAGGGAATAGTACTTTTTCCGGATAGCGAAATATCATGATGATCGGTTAGTTATGGCTTGAAAGCGTTACAAACAAATCACTTTCGCATTAATATTATTAGTTAGCTCTAAAAATTTCGAAATGAGTTTTTATAATAGCCCAAAAATTTTTTACTTCGGCCGATTTGAACTCGTGACCTATCCCATATATACCTAGACGCGCTACCAACTGCACTGCCGAGTCAACTCCTCGCGTTTTCAAAATTATGTGATATTATACAAAATTTCAGAAAAGGTTCAGATAACCTTGAACAACATATGGTTAGGTACCGGAAAGGCTGATGGTAAAACATCAGGAGGACGCAGTCCACTTCGTTGGTCAGACCAAATGCGCTCTATTCTTTATACGAAACTTCACGCAGCTAAAAACTGACATAGTGGGCGAGATATTGTCAGAAAGAAGACCCTCAGCCATAAGGAGTGCGATACGAGAAGGAGGATAAAGTCTTAGATTTTTCCCTAAAGTGTGGGCTAACACTTTAAACACTAAGCACGTTGACTGCGGGCCTCGGGCACATATCTCATATAAATAACACTTTGAAAGCTAAAAACACGTTAGTCTGCAGCGTTTTTCAGCTTTCAAAGCGTGATATACAAAATAATGTTGTAAATAGTTTTATTGTTCCATTGGAACTATTTTGACAGTTATAACAGTCCAATAGAATCCACCTCCGCTTTCTTATCGGAATTCAAGTCACTTGAGTAGAACAAGCAAGCTCAAGATAGAGTTTTGAAACAAAAGATTCCATTAGCATTTCGAGGCTTTTGGATCTCGTGTGCATACATTTGTAACTGATACCGCTCAATACTCTGGAAAACGAACAAAAAACAAATTGACCACCGGCCATCTTGTGTAGGCACGCCTCGATAAAAACTGAATGACAAATATGACTAACAATAGCTTAGTGGCTATGAGTTTTTGGTTTTGGGGATAAATTTACTTACACTAAACAAATAAAAATATACGGGACATCACACACGCAATCAACTGATCCCAAACTAGGCGGAGCTTGTACTATGGGTACCAAAGACTGATGAACATACATAAATAAAGCACTCAGACACAGAACAATCATCCCTGTTCATCATACAAATGTTTGTCCTGGGCGGGCAGGAATCGAACTCGCAGCTCAGAAGGCAGAGTTACTACCAACTAAGCTATGAGGTCAGTCAACTAGACTGGAGCTAGAATATAAAATCTAGCGACCCACCCCGTCATCGCACTGGTAGCTTTTCCTTCTGGTGGAGGAAAACAAAAAAATGGCTGGGCTGTGCAAATTTGAAGATTTCATCAGAATCAGTCAAGCCGTATGGAGTCCATAGGGAACATACATACACACATCGATTTTTATATAGATATATTATAGGCTAAGTCTCCCCTATAAAAAGGGGGATATGCCTATAATCTCCACGCAGGGCATGCGGGCTGGGGATGCTGGGCACAGCTTCTCGCACCACCGACGCTGCTGCCCGTAGATAGACGTAACACAAAATGTATTTGCTTTTCATATTTTTGTAGGTAACTAACAATAAGACTAGTGTTATATTAATAGTCCAATCTATAAATCTCATAGGAGTTGATTGAAATTAACATTTTAAATGGTACCTAAACAATATCAAATAATTATCAAATGTCAACCAAATAATAAAACTGTTATCATAAATCTAACGAACATGTCTTGTATAATTAGAATTTGTGGTGACAGCGTGTAAACTAATCTACATTTTTTGCCCGCGTCACCTTAGGGCGACAGCGAGGTCAGCTAATGACAAGTGATGGTAAAAAAGTTCAATTTTTTTCCACGCCTTTGAACTATATTTAACACAAGTGGTCATAGTGGGAGGCAATTATGTTTCAAATATTTTATCAATAGCAAACTATTACATATACAATAAGTAGGTACAAGGCTACTTGTAGAAGCTGGTGGTGTCAACATAAGGATAGGGCCTAAGGGCGCTCATTGGGGTACGAATGTGTCCAGCAGTGAACTACTATAGGCTGATGATGATGATGACAAATATAATACTGGCATTTCGATAAGGGTGCTTCCGTGCTTCGGAAGGCTTATTAAGATTTTGGTCTCGGCTTTTTTCAGTTGTTAAGCAAAGTCGGAGGCCCTCGGGCTAAAAGCTCTTACTCCTGTTTTGGGCACTAGTTCAAATAATAAAAAAGAAGAGAAATCTTAGTAATCCCAATAAGCTATTAAATCTCTTAATATTATATTACTTAAAGGAAGTATTTAGAAAACAACACAATTGACATTCACAGAGTGTTCAAAAAACCGGTTCATGCATTGAGTTAGAGGTATCCATCATACGACCGGCCTTAGCTACATTGACAACGTACGCCCACAGATAATAATTAGACGGATAGTATAATGTCAAACGTGTATAAATGTCAAGACATAAAAAGTCATCGGTCGCGCTCTAGAAAATGCTTCCGGGCGCGTGTTGTTTTAAATAGCATGAGCTTAGCTTTGAGCTTAGCGTAGTCTACTTTATACACTACCACGTTAACTGCGGGCTGCTTTCTCTGGTGCTGCTCCTCAGTCTCTCTGCAGGTCGACTAGAGCAAGTGTACTTTCAGCGCCGCTTAGAGCAAGTGTATTTAAACCAAAGAATCAAGCCCAAAATCAGCGACAAAAAAGTTAAAGTACTAATTATTAAGCATACATTTTGTAATAATATTTGGCGGTGTGACGTCGTCCTCGGTCCTAAAGTTTTATGTACTTAATTATCACTATTAACTTATTATAGTATAAACGGCAGGTTCTTTTTCAAAAATTTTTTTAAGTGAGGAAACTCACTTTTTTATAACTTCTTTCAAAACTATTTTATGTGAATTATGAATTAAATAGAAGAGGCTCACAACTTTGCTCGCAAGAAAAATATTTTTCTATCCCTCGGAAAAAATATTTTTTACTGGATGAATTAACCCTCTGTCCTTTTCTGTACCCCTGACAATGTGGATGCAAAATTTCACGATTGGTTGAGTAGTGAAGGCGCTAAAGCGTAACAAACAAACAGCTAGGATATACTAACGTGTAGAAGAAAAACCAAACCTAATCTCTTTATTTTATAGCATAGGAAGCTAATTGGATCCCAGTTCTTAAAAAACTTTATCTTATACAAAATTGTAAAGGTCATCAAGTGATTCTACATTCTTTGAGTCAGTTTCGCTTTAGAAAAAACTCGCTCCGCTCAACGCTCGGCCTACAAACAAACGCATCTTATTTAAACAAGAAGTTTTACTCGTATTAATTAACTGAAAATTATTGTCATTGATATGTACACTTTGAATACAATTACAGAAATTGCAAATCTTAAAAGGAAGCTGTAAATAGCAGTATAAAAAGCCGTAAGTGATCTTACCATGTTACAGTTTGTGAAACTGGAATTTTCTTGCACAGTGATCGTCATTATGACTTCATGTTTACTTTTGATACCACTTTACCACTTGAAGTTTCTTAATTTTCTTGAACTTATTTCTTCATCACACAAGATCACTATGTTGGAATATCACAGTAAAAATTTTGTAAAAATAGGTTTGATTGCTTATTATTAATTAGTTTGGGAATACATGATCTTGTATGATAGTGCCCAACATTATTTATAATGTAGGCACTATAGGCACTACAATGTGTCCAGTTTGGACTTGGTTTAGATCCGCAAACAGAAATGATTGACACCGATCCTGTTTTGCCTGTGGTGTCAATCATTTCTGTTCGCAACAGAGTTAGGCGATCACCCCGCAGAACTGTTCGTGATTAACTTTAAATATCTCTTTGAGATCAAGTATAAAGTAATATTAAAAATTATGTAAGTCCGTCCAAACTGGACACATTCAATTGACGTTCATCGAATTTCGACGGATGTTGACGGTCAAAGTTTGTAAAAACATGATCGGCGTCAATCATTTCGGTTTGCTACAGAGTTAGCCGATCACCCCCCAGGTATGTCAACAAAAAAGAAGTTAAGAATATAATTCTTTTTTTATAGTGTTATACGAAAAAAACCTCACAATGGTGGTATACTTTATATTATATCTACGGACAACCAGGTAAATGAACGAAATGGGATGTACAAAAATTCGTACGAGCTAAAATTATGTACGAAATTTCTGATTCTGAAGATAGTGTTGATTGCTTGGTTTATTCAAGACCGTTTATTGATAACAATGACAAACAATTTTTTTTTCCATTGATCTAAATAATTATTAGATATATAATTTTCAATTTAAGACATGCCAATGTTCTCACTATGTTCGATCCCTATTTTTAGGATAAAACATCGTGTAGATGCATTCCTATGTTCTAGTAGAACATTCAAGTACTAGAAGACAGTGATGTGGTTTTATGGCGTCAAATCGAGGACTATTACATGGCCATTACTCGAACGTGCGTCCGCGGCAGCGCTCTATCAGGAAGTGACTGAACTAGGGTTGTGAAATCTATCGACAATCGATAACGGCATCATACATTTTATTTCAAAAACGTTAACAACTAAGTAAATTCTTTGAGAACCATGAAACTCCACGTTCTTAATGTTGATTAAAAGTATTATAGATCCGAGCATCACTTATAATTTTTGCTATGACTTATAAACGCTTGAAAAATATTAATACGATATCCATAAGAGCCAAAATACAAATGTTCTTTAAATTTTTATTAGTCTACTTTACTAATTATTTACCTAATAAAAGTACTAAATATTTATTTTAAAGCAAAAAGTAAAAAAAAAGCTTTAAATGGTCAGTGGACAATAGGACATCCCTAGTAGATTTCTCCGCGCAGACGATAAATAACCGCGGGTAGATCTAATTCCGCCATATTTACGCGCGGGGACGTGCGTGGGCGTCGCGCGACATCGCAAGAGTAATCCGAACGCCTAGCGTCCACTACCCTTTATAGCTTGCCAGTTGCAACGTTTAAAAAGATATATCGATATTTTTTAAGGTCCGGCTCTCTCGATAACAGGCGACGCACAAATTGGCAAACATTTTACTATGCAAATTCTTACGAGCATAGGATAGGGCGCAATGGCGCTTATGTCCAGCAGTTACTATAGGCTAATGATGATGATGATGACGCCTATGATACGATAAGTTAAGAAATTCGTGAATGAATAGAATGATCTGAGATTGTTCTACTATGCGACAGCCATAGCACGCTATTGGGTGCTATGGCTGTCGCATGTTGTATGAACGACTGTTCGTATACTACATAGGACATAATGGTAAAAGATACAAATCGCGTTAGTAATCGTGTTGAACCCTACTTATATGTTACATAATTATACAATAAACATCGTGTATATTCTTGAAAGTAGAGTATGAATGATTCGTATTCGGAGCACTTTCGTCGTATCGTTCCGAATATATGGTAATAGTTTTGCGAAGTAGAACCCTAGCTGGCTGGTCTTTGAGTCCGCTACACTATGAATGTCTAATCGATTTCCTGCTACTACAGTAAAACAGTTCTATCAAATGGTAGGTCATCCTTCCCACATGAGGTCACATCGACTTCCGGTACTGAGAAGAGTTAATAAATTTTAATTACCTGGCATCCTTTCTATTATTTCTAAAATAATTTCTCACGCGATGCAATTTCCGTAACGTATCAAAAATTGTTTTTAAAAGACATCTGTTTTAACTTTTTACAGTATGGTTCCCATACTACTGAAAAAAGCAAACAATGTGAAGAAAAAAAAACGTAAATTATTTAATGTAAAATACAAAATGTTCAGCATGCAGAGCATAATTTTACTTTTGAAATTCGCTACCTATACTTTAAAAAAATATTATTATTTAGTAGAGGTGGTCTATTTCAAAAGTAAAATTGATCATAATATAAAATCTTATCTAACAAAATTGTATGTTTTATAAGTTTCTGGTACTATCCATAGTCTATAAATATATATTTAAGGTACTAAAAACTAGACTCGGCCACAGAATAGAAAAAGTAACAGAATTTTCACTCCGCAAAAACGATTAAACAAATAGCTACTTTAGCTGCGACGCAATAAAGTGTTATTCAGCTCGCACCTAACATTTTATATTCACGTACACCTTGCATCCTTTTCTATACGTAACTCGTATCTCTTCTGACGCGTACTGACCTATGGAGCGAGCCCCGCAGTCGGGGACCACCGATGTACTTATAGCTTCGTACCTAAAATGCGGAGTGAGACTGGCCTGGCTCGGCCTAGTTTTGGGATAAGATTTCCTTTTTTTAACCGTTCTCGTCCCATAGTCCAATGGGCATTGGTCTCCCCATAGATTTCCAAACTTCTCTGTCACTAGCCACCATCTTTTAAAGGCTTGTATTATACAAATTGTATGATATTGATTGTAGTTCTGAATCTCTACAATATTAATCTACACTCCCACATAAAGAACTTTATCTAAACTTAACCGTCCATTGTAACAGAACTAAATTATGATCTGATCATGTTAGATTTGAAACTAAAGATCATTTCGAGGTATAACTCTACTTTCCCTTATATGCGACGCGAGATAATGATCACAAGTATAAATACTTCGATTTGAAATTCAAAATGTCCGCGATTATAGTGAGGTGCAAATTATTGTGCGGGCAGTTATAAACTAGATGGCATGGTAGTGTTGTTTATTCTGTGCTGCTATCGGCTGCAGCACTGTATACTAAATTCTTTGTGAAAATGTTTTAAAAAATCTTCCTAAATTTTTATTGGTATTATTTTTATCTCTTTACTTTTCTTAAAAATATATGAAATATTATTAATAAAAAAAATCTGTGTTTCTTTTTATAGTCAACCTGCATCCTCCCACTTCTGGACAAAGGTCTCTCCCAAATTCCGCCAAGCAATTCTATTCTTTGATCACCACCATCACCATCCTCGCTCGAAGGCTTTGAGTTCGTCCCGTGGTTCGTATTTTACATAAAAAGTCGAAAAATATTTTTTTTTTAATTCGAAGTTTAATAAAGTTTCATCGAGAAAAAGTCATTTTGGAATTCTGGAACTTCTAAAAAAATATAATTTATCAATGAGAATTATAGCCTAACTTCATACCAAGACTATAAGTTCCTATCTAAGGATTTCTATAGACATTAAAACTTTTCCATCTGCATAAGTCAACTATTTTACCCGCTACTGCTGACAATATCAGACTCTCAATACTTGAGATACCAATACACTATTGCTATTCTGTACCTTTATGTTGGTACTACAAGCTTCAGCTCGCGGCTCCACTCACGTTGCACCCAGATAATAAGCCTAGAGTTGGTCACCGGCATACGTTCTCCAGCAAGATGGGTCGATGATATTAAAAAGACCGTGGGAGGCACTTGGATGAGACAAGCGCAGGATTGAGGTGAGTGACATAATCAAAAGAAGGCCTATGCCCAGCAGTAGGTCAAAGACCGCTGATAATTAAGAAGCTGACTGTCTGAGTCTTTGACTGACAATCAAAGCATAAACCGTAGGACCTAAAGACTGAAAAATTGGAAGACATTTATATGTATCTGGTATGTAAGAGGTTCTATATATACTTTATTTTATGAGTACATATTATTAAAACATTAACACATTATGAGAACATAGTATTTATTTTATAGGTCTATCATATTTATTTTATTTTATTGTGTTAATTTTATTATTTTTATAGAAATTACAATTTTTCTTTTATTATGCTCTGTCCACTCCTAGCTGTCAATTTTTCGCATAATCCTCTCGATACAAAGGTACCTTAGATGTGGTAACCTTAGATGGAAAGATCTCTTCAAAGCGATAAGACCGCCCATTGAAACTTTTATTTTTTAAGATCCTACTTGTTGTTTTTTTTTAATTAAGTCGTACACATCATCATTAATTAATTTATACAAACATCCACACATACTTTTGCATTTATATTATTAGTGGGACTATTCTGTTCACTGTAGGCGTCTGTGGACAGAACAATTTATACCGCACATTCTCAATGAAACGCGCTTACACTTGCGGACAAATAAAGTTACTTGAAATGTGCTCGTTTAGCGCTTTGTGATATTTCAATGTTAAGTGTATAGGCTTACGTTATAGGAAATGCGTTATTTATGTTTGGAATAGAAATGCAAATAATTTATGTATAGAATAATAGTCTCCTAGTTCGGTGAACTGGCAGGCTAAAGTATGAGATATGACAGCTTTGTTCAATGTTAATTTCAAATACTAGGCGCTTGCATAATTTAATTCTTCTAAAAATATATTACCTATATATGAAGAAAACTTCAGCCTAAGAGCATTTTTTCACATTATATGGGGGATAGATCTATCGTCACTACAGACGACGATCACGCACAAGGGAGCGAAATATGAATACTGCGATCATCGTTCAAACTACTACACCGATCGCTCATCACGACTGTTTTCCCAGACAAGCACAATCTTGTAGTCTTTAAATCTATGAGTCCGAGAGTAAATCGGTCTGTTCTAAGCAAGCGTCTTCTCCTAAGAACCACATTTTTACCTGTTTCAGATGTGATAGTGTTCTAATTCTTGACAATTTCTTGTAAAAAAAACGACTCACGAGCATTTACATACATTCTTTCCAGCTCTCGTTCTGTCAGATGACACTGTGACAGTGTCGTGTAAATGTAAACACGCTCTAATTCCAGTAGGTTTGCCAGAATCACCACGTTTGGCAGGCGTTATTATAATGTATGACTATTAATATTGACTGTATAGGATAGAAAGCTCCTGTGTGTTTAATTTGCTGGAATTGTGCTTTGAGTGCTGAAACCTCACTTGCTGCTTCTGTACGCGTCATGCCTGAGGCTTGCAGCCAACGTATGGCAGAGAAGCTGGGCCAGCCCCGTCTGATTTAAATTTTTTAGATAGTATTTTTTTTTAATTCCGTTACATAACAATGATTTGTTTCGTTATATCATTTGCATTTATTAAATTGCTTGTTTGTTTGTTCGTCTAATTTGCATGAGAATCGGTGGGCAGGAGGGCAGTGCAAACGTATGAAATTTTGATGAACTCGTCAGAGAAGGTTAGCGGAACTCGTGTAAAATATTTTGTTTTGTTGAATATCTTAAAACATATCCATTAAATACAACCTAAGGTCGAAAGCAGTTCTTGGTCGTGAAGATCGCTAAGTTACGTAAGTTATGTTTTGACCAGAGGCGCTGCACCTTGTGCGAACCGTGTGGGCGTGGTGCAGTAATGTATATGTGGCGTTTATTATTGGTCTCCCAACACCGAGACATAAAATTGGAAATATACTAGGAATGGTGGATTACCTTCTACGAAAACTGACAGCTTTTATACTTCATTTAGTCTACTATACTGACTTATCACTGAGATAGCCAAATCTTAACTTGCAAATTAGGTAACATATTACGGTTATATGCCCCAAAACTCATCCAATGATTTATATCATTTTAAAGTCAAATGAGCCAGATAAAGTTGTGTTTATTTTGTATATCGATACTAAAGCAAAAATGTTTCCCCTCTGGATTTTGAATTCAGAATTTCTTCAGATATTGCTAACTACGCAAATCTATTTAAACCCCATTTAGGAGGTATTCAAAAACAAGTCTAAACATAACTGAATGAGAACATGAAATAAAGGCCACTATTTTTAAATATCTTTGTGTTTTGACATGTTTCACGCAATAAAATGGTCATTCATTCCTATATACCCCTCATGTTGCGTCCCCTAGGAGGTTATATTAGAGGAGTGTGCGCTTCATCTGTGCTTAATGTACCTATTCTTCCAAAAGGGAGGGTTGTATCTGATTTCTTCTTAAGTGTTACACGTAAGAGAAAACGAGACACAACCCCCGTTTCCATCACAGATTTTTGATCAAAGCTTGCACTCCCTAATAAAAACTTCTATATCGCATCTAAAGCTACTCTGTTCTGTGGCCAACAGTGTACGGGACGTTATCGCTAACGCCTGATTGCAGGTAGTATAGGGGTGGTAAGTGGTGGTCCCTGGGTGGTATGATCTAAGATATTTATGCTGGTGAAAGGTGGTTTATTGGTTTTGCTTATTCAATCCTCTGATGTCGCGGTGTCGAAGAATAAGCTTCGTTTTGTATTCATAAATACTGTGTCTATCACTAACTTTCAATGAGGAATGTTTACGACTGTGCTGTTAGTTTATAAGGTTTGTGAAGCACTTTAGATGTAAATGATATTAAGAACATGATTAAGAACTTGATGACATTACGTATTGTTTTGATTTTAATTTCTCATTTATCTTCAGGATTTAAGAGACAAAAAAAACCGAAAAGTAAATTAAGTTAATTTTTATACAACTTGTTGGATAGTCATACTGGCTAAAATTTGTTAAGTTTGATAGTTTCGGAGATATTATAAAAATAGCTTATTTTTATTCAATTTGGTGCATTGTCAACAAATCGCGCTTTTTTCTAATTATATAATACTCGGGTATTTTACATCTCGTTCACTCGATGATGTTCTTTATTATTGAGATACCTATTTAAAGACAAATCTTTGTGTTTCAACTTCTTATTAATCGAGGCTATCTCTAGTGCTGCCCGAAGACCTCTGACATGTCTTTTTTCAGCTTAGTAAGGTCACCTTATTTTACGAAATAATACATTTGAATGTAAAAAAACCTCGTTGATTCAATTTAAACCATTTTCTTGACTTCCTGGCTTGTTATCCTTTTATGGAAATTTATTGAAAGTTCCCATAGAGGTTACGTAAGTATTAAATAACATTTAATGGTAGTAATGACTTTTTGGACGCCTTTAGATATAAAACAGGTAAAATGACGCCTTAATGGCTATTATTACTAGATAGCAAAAGTTATTAAAAAATTATATATAAGTGAAATAAAGTAGAAAATCTCAAAGAGTAAGGACCAAACGGCGCTGGAACGCAAAAGAACAAAATATTTTGTTGTTGAAATTTTGACACTTGACATGTTAAAAACACTCGATTCAACAATTACACCAGTAATTTTTTGAAAAACAGATTGCAAATTTCGAAACGGACAGCTTACATTTTTAAGAATATTGTAAGTTAAATAAAAACTTGTAAAAATAACATTACCTAGGTAGGTACCTACTTTTTAACAAAACATTGACTTTATTACGGATTCATCTTTCTTCCTTAGAAACTTCAAACGCACTTCTAACTGTCATCCGCATAATTTTGATATTCCATTTAACAGGACTAAGCGCTTCCAAATATCAATTATAATGAGCACTGCTAAAATATGGAATCAGCTGCTAGAGTCTGTTTTTCCATTTACTTACGACACTAACGGCTTCAAAAATAGATAATTAATAGACATCTTCTTGGAAAGCACGCCCCATCGTTGACCTCATCCTTGCTTACGCAAGCCTCTAAGTCAAGAGTTGGCCCATAATAAATATAAAAAGAGTACACACACCTAGAGTTTGGGCTAACTCGCACGCAATTAAAGTGTAAAAGCCGATGAACAAGCGCCGATCTGCTTTCTACATATAAAGCTGAGATATTTATTTATGTCAGTATTGATTTTAATGCGGTGTGATTAAACCACGCTTATTTGGATCAAAAGCAGGGCTAGTGAAAGGCGCGTAAACAAAGCTGCAAAAATGAAGGGTCAAAAATCAGGTTCTGCGTAATGTCGCTTCCTCAATGAGCTCTGGTTTATTGCATTGCTTTTACAAAGCGTGCGAAAAGAATTTTGTACTTTATATTATAATGTATGTATAACATATTATGAGTATTGGAGATTTCGCTAAATTCTATGCAAACTGAACCATCTTAGCACAGAAGAGGGATGAATGGAGAAAGTGGGGGAGGCCTATGCCCAGCATTGGGACAACGAAGACTGATAATAATAATAATAAAGTATCCAATAATAACATAATATTATGCTAGTTTATATTTCTTAATACCAATTATTTTACAAATTACCTAAGTACAAATTAGTATTTATTTGGATAAAATACAATAGACAATCTATTATATTTTAAATAAAATTAAGACTAGCCACACCACCGTCCCGGTTCGATTTGAAAGTTCCAAAAGGTTCCCTGAAATAGATTGCTTTAAGCGAAAAGTAACCCATTGTAGTTTTTTGATGCCTTTTTAACCGACTTCAAAAAGGAGAAGGTTCTCAATTCGTTGTAATCTTTTTTTTTCGACTTTTTTATGTATGTTCACCGATATTTCCTTCAATAGTAAACCGATTTTCAAAATTCTTTTTTGTTTAAAAGAGTATACTTCATAGGTAGTCCCCTAAAAATTGTATTCCTGAGGGATTGGTACTTTTCCCGGAAAACTCAAAAAACCTCATCCTCACTTGTAATTTTCACCCTATGATCACGAATATCTCCGTCAATTGTGAACCGATTTTCAAAATTATTTAGGGCAAGAAGTACGAAAAGATTTATTTGAAATCGGTTTATTTTTTTTATAAAAAGTTTATACCTGTTATTATTTTGTAACTCTTTGTATGGTGTGAAATAAGTTATATTTATCTATCTATCTACTCTGTTGCCCATAGTACCACTTATTTTTATTGCCGTTTCCTGATTTCTTGAAGCGCTCAGATCAAAATGTCACTAAACGGTCACGCATTGAAGTAGGTATTGGATAAAGCCGATACAGTGACGTTTGTTCAATGTTGGTTGCTAAAGATGGAACTCGTTCTTACACTGTTAAACTACTATCAATACTTAAACGCATCATTTCGAGTCCGTTCTCAATTTAGTTGGTAATCTATTCCAATACCCACATAGAACCAGACTAGTTTCCAGCTATCTTCAGCTTATAGAACAAATGGAATGTACGACCACTTATCATACAAACAATGGATTGTAGGCGAACTGGCTGGGGGGACAGTCAGTCGCATAAATATATTCATAGGCGAAAATCGACCAAATCTTGAGTCCCGTCCGTCAAAACCTCTCTGAATTTTGGTATCAAGTATTTTTCCTTAAATATTTGTATATTAGACATAGACATTTATTTACTAAACGCTCGACACAACACAATAAAAGTTTAATAATAAAAAAAGAGAAAAAGATATAGATAAGATATTTAACATAAAACATGGTGGGACATTAACATGGCATCGACTAAGCATCACATCTACTGTTTTAGTAGCAGAAGCTGGTATTCTACCGAAGGCATTTTCTTATTTATAGAAAAAACTGCGATTCTGAAATCCTGATCCTAGAAGTTCCTCGTGTGAATTTTTAAGAATGCTTTTGTCCAAGCAACAAGAAAAAATATTTGAATATCTTGAATATTTAGACCCGACTTGACAATTGTCATGCGAAAAATTCTCTAGCCATATTTTCTCTTCCGTTGCAGTAAAAATCACGTTTAATCTACCTTTTATGCTGACTGTTCATAGAACATCACACGGAAATCTGATACTACATAGTTGACAATGGTTGATAAAACACAGTTTATTAGTAACGTTTGTCCGGAAATAGTTTAGTTGTTACGAAAAATGAAAAACAAGGTATTTTTATATTAATATTAATAAAATAAACCACGCAGTGTCAGAAAATCACTTACTCTCTCTCATTTAAGTACTTTAGTAGAGCTCTCTGTGAAGAGCTCCTCCGGGGTAGTACTACCACCTTGCCTATTTCTGACGTGAAACAGCGTTTCAAACTGAAAAAGCAGCCGGCGAAATTAGAGGCACAAGCGGCTTTAAACCTTCATTCCTCAAGTTGATGGACGCAGAGCTTTTATCGTAGGGTACGTACCAAATATGCGTCACCTACGATGCATTACTTTGTTATTAGTAGATCTGTGTGATATGCATTTCACTTAGCATTAGTTGACATATCGTATCCTAACACCCGCACAGCTACAGCTCCTGGTCGCTAACGGGCTGCAGCGTTAGTGGTGTGAGAAGTTGTGCCCAGCGATCCCCAACCCGCCTGCCTAGCATGGCGATTATGGCCCTTTTTAGGGGAGGCCTAAGTGTAGCAGTGGACTGATTGGCTGAAGGTGGTAGGCCATGTGCTTATCATGATCAGCCTATAGCAGTCCCAAATGAGCGCCTTGCGCCCTGTCCTGAGCTCTTGTGCCTATGTGCTTATCTTTAACAATATTATCAATAATCTGTAAAAGTCCATTGCTATTATCTACGCAGGTTTTCTCTAAAGATTTTCACAGCTAAAATATATCTTATTAGGTATTTCATATACAACATGGCATAGAAAAACTCATATGAAAACATTGTATACAAACGTAATAAAAAGCATCTCAGTCAAAATTTGTAGGTACATACTTATTCTTTTACAGGTCTAAATTTTGACCTATAAAAATATAACGAATACATAATAAAAATACAATACATGTATAGCCACAACAGTATATCACCACAACACAAACCAAAACATAAAGACGTCCGAGAACCTTAATTATCTCCTCATAATATTTACATACTAACATTGTAATCCCACGGTCCGTATTATAAATTAATCTCTAATTGGCCGATACAATCTGACGTTTCATAAGCACCATCCAAATGTCAGATGGCATAAAAATGTCACTGCCACTGACATTTGGTTAATCCGTGAAAGTGATCGGATTTGGAACCTTCTTAGCTAACGGACGGCATCATGTGTAGATCGATCACGAATATTTCAACCTGACGTATCGTATGACGTATCGTGAGGTGTAATGTATTCCAACTTCCATTTTCGGAACCCAAGTCAACCTCATATACCCGTGGTGCATTCGCTAACTAACAAACAGGGCTCTGACGGTTGGTTGATTGCAGAATGGTGCAGCCTAATTACGGCACAGCTGAATTCCCTGACGGCTGACGGTCGGTCTTCAATCTCCAACGCCCATGGCCAGCATGGGGATCATGGGCATTTCCTCCTTCTTATAACGGGAGGCCTATGTTCAGCTGTGGACTGATATATGCTGGTGTAGTTGCTGTGGTTGTAGTTGTTTTATCGTAGTAGCACAGAATACAGGTAGTAGTAACGAAAAATTTAAGTCAACGACAATAAGATATTTTGAATCTAAGCTTTCTCATTGCCCAACGTTTTAAGTCCACTATACTTAGACTTCTTTGCAAGTATTTGTGTTTGGGTCTGGACTCTATAGCAATAAGTATTTGTGTTGTTCTAAAAATGCACATTACTCTGGCCTATGTCTAGCAAAGAGAGGACTACTTTTAGCTGATGATGATGTCATTGCTCTAGAGTCTATCAATGCCAATCAGTAGCTTAAATTATATCGAGTCGATTATGTTTTCTATAGAAAGCAGTTCTTTAGTTCTGGAGAGGGCTTTAAGCTGCGTTCATTGTATGCTCATTGTACGTATTATGACATTGAAATCGCAGTTCCAATTATTGGTTTTTAAGCAAAATTCTGTATTAAACCAATTGCAATTGTTTTAAAGCTTTATATTTTTACGGTAAATTAAGTGCGATCTGTTTAAAAAAAAAAAACAACGAAATTTTTTTTTAAATAAGCACGAGGCACGGTTTTAAATTCTTTTTTAGGATTTTCTAATTTGCTCCCTAAAAGTCATTTGTTTATGTTATATCTCCGTGTTAGGGTCACATAAATTTATATGTACCTTTCAACTTAATCAGTCCAGTGGATCAGAGCAAATTGGCTGTACCACACGGACAGACAGACAGATAGCCACGCGAGTTATTCTACAAGGGTTCCGTTTTTTCTCGGTTGTACCGAACCCTAAATAGTCTGAGGCAACACTTTGAATTTGGTATGCCTATAGATTTCATTAGAAGGTAATTCGTTTCAGATAAAAATATATTTTCTATTTCAGAATTATTTATAAGTACCTACTCATAATATTCAAGTGGTTAATTAATCTGTTCTCCTTCCTTGTTGGTTACTATAGTAGCCAAGTCTGTCTTATCTATTGCTGTTATTATTATGTTGTCTTTACTACGTGTTTTTCTTACTCTTTTTTATCCTATATGCTAATCTAATACATTGATAGGCTATAAATCAATTCAAAAACTTCGTGCGTTGTCACCCGTTCAATCATACTGAGGTTGTGGGCAAAACGATCTTGGTAACCTTTAGGTCTTGTGTGGGCGGATGCTCTGGGCGTGACCTGGCTAAAGAGTATAAAATGCTCGGAGCCTCAGTGAGGCCATATAAACTGGACTTATGCACCGTACTACGTTGCCTCATGTTATTATGAACAATATATGTACGTAATATTGGCGAAATTCTGGCAATTTTTATATCCCAGATGCCATTGAATTAAATATTAATAAATAAATGATTGAGATTGCAAGTGCATTATGGCAAAGCTCCGATTCATCATTCTCTATTCCCAATCAATCGATGACTTTATGAGTAAAAAGATTCCTAAGATTAATTAATTTTGTTATGAGTACGAATTGCTCTGGGATCGGTACTCCTATGAGCCGGCAAGCAGACAGTTCGGATGAAATTCACAGTAGAATGATAGGAAATTACGGTGACGATATGGCTCTAATTGGGATGAGGATATACCCTCCAATCGATATTTACTATTGGTCGCCGTTTCCATTGCCCTCGAATTGAAACACACCCATTGATTTTACAAGTAGAGTAGTCCACTGAGACGTGACAAGCAAAAATCAAACTCAAAATAAAATCAAAATCAAAATCTCTTTACTTAATAGAAACACTTTTAATCGATTTTTTTTTAATTTACACTAATTTAAAATTCGTAAATTGAAAATTGGCAAAAACTGCTTGGCTTATATTTTCTTAACGTTTTTGTTACAATTTAGTTAAAAAGTAGGTTTGATTATATTGCACCCCTAAAGATATCTTCTAAATGAGTTAAAAACTCAAGTCTTCACTGTTCCATCTGCACCAATCGGTCAAATATTCTTTGAAAGCTCGCGTGGGTAGAATAATGAAGACATTTGTCGTTTACCACTCCGCCGACCGGTACATGTGTAGGTACCCTTAGAACCGTGTAGTCATTTCACTAATGGATGTAAGATACGATAATGTGCCCAAGGCCTAACCTGATCTTAGGCAAGATGAACTTGAATTCTCCCCTCAAAAGGGGTAAATCTACTCCCGAAGGTCAACAACATCTGTTATAAGACTTTTCATATTCAATAGTTTTTCATTGAAGTATTGGGTTGTAAAGGTACGCCATAATTTCACTCAAAAACTTGTAGGGCAGCTCTTGAACAGCTGATTTTATATATCACATAGGTACTTCTTTTGCTCCCTAGTTATAAAACTAGATTTTTATAATTTTAATAGAATATTAGGGGCTACACTATTTCATGTACATATCATAAAGACACACAAATTTCCTAGAGGAGTAGGTAGAGACCACGGATCTCTACTTAAAAAAAAAACTACGATCTACGAACCTCACATACCTTTTTTATATAAAATGGTCAAGTGTTTGACTAATATTACAACTGAAACAGGTGGGCAGATGTGATCTTAGATGGAGCACGCTTGCCTAGGGAACCAATTGACTCTGGATTTGGAGAGTCTGAGATTGTAGTATTCCGAGAAAACCTCTTTTCCTACCTAGGTAGAGAATATATTTATATTTATTGGTGACCAGTTAATGTTAGACATCCAAGCTCGTATCTATTCCGGAACTAAAGTTTAATCGATTTATACCTAATTGCACGGAGAGTTAGTTTGGCAGACAGAAATAAAAAACTTCTAAAATCAATGAACTGCTTTGAACTTCCTATTAGGGAAAGCTTTTATACAAAAACAACAACAACCCCAGCCTATTCGATCCACTGCTGGACGTAAGCCTCATAACAAGGGGGGGGGGGTCCATAATCCTCACGCTGGGCATGCGGGTTGGGGATCGCTGGGCACAGCTTCTCGCACTACCGACGCTGCTGCCAGTCGGCGGCCAGGGGATGTAGCTGTGCGTGTGTTAAGATGCGCTATGCCACGATCAGCCAGAGCCCGGTTGGTTAAACAGCAGAGTGCACCACGGGCAGGCTTGGGTTCAAAAGATGGAGGCTGGAATCCCTTCTACCCCTGATCTTTTTAAGGAATCTTTTATGTTTCAAATTCATTCATGTTATATCTTACAATGTATGTAACATTACTTATTTAGCACAAGATGACCCGGTGAACTGCGTATCAATAAATTAATTCACATTAAAAACTACTAAATTCGATTTTTTTGAAAGAAAGAAAGAAAAGTCTTTTATTCTGACAAATGTTGGTTTCTGGTCTGGGTATTGTCTATGTAGGTATATTGTTTAGTATTTACAAAAAAAAAAAATACTGTTAAACTTATCTGTGATGTTGTTTAATACAAGCTCTGCTTAGTTTGGGGCTACATGATATTGTGTGTTATATTTTCAAGCATTATTTATTTATACATGAATTTATTTACTATGGATGTTTTGATCATTTTGATAGCAACCAAGCGATATTACTTTGATCTCTAAAAGTGAACATGAATGGCCATCAATATTGTAAGTTCCTGGAACCTGTTCCATTTCAGATGTGCTGACCTCGCAAGGGATTGTCCATGCCGGTAGTGGGTCCAAGGTGACAGACACCTCATTACTCTGCTTTTGTAGCTGTATATCATGTAAATTAACTGTCGCTGAATATTTTCGAGTTCGATCACTTTTTAAAGTTTAAAAAATATTCAGGGCAACATTACAATGTTGTAATAAGTGTAGGTAAGTGTAGGTATCATAAGGAATAGCAAGCATTTTGAGAAATGTATGGAATCAGGCTTTTATTGTAACCACCGCTTTACCAGCCTATATCAGTCCACTGCTGGGCATATACCTTTTGTATTATTGGGACGCTAGTTCTAAATTATCTAACCGTGGATGCACATTAATTGTAAACGTAAAAACCAATAGTACACGGCCAAAACTTAAACCCACTGCTTCCAGACCTCAGAAAACATCCAATTCTACCACAAATTTCACCGTGTAGCTAATACACGAGCGGCAAAGTGCCAACGGCAGACGCAACTGCAGCCCTTTGACGCGTCGATGGCAGCCGTTGACGAATGCCGCGTCGAAGGCTGCCGCTGACAGGTGTCGACGGCTGCAGTTACCTCTGCCGTTGGCACTTTGCCACTCGTGTATAAGAGCCCTAATTGGTACACGGCCTTGGTTCTATTCAACCCAAAACCTTACTGGAAGCTAGGGAACATTCTACTAGGGCAGTTCGGCTTTAAGGCTTTCTTCATAGTGCGTAATGTTAAGTGGTCATTATTACCTATAACAAAGAATTTCATCGACACGCATGTTTGGAACTTGCACTACGATGCAACGCACTGCGTCTATCAACATGAGGCATGAAGGTGAAAAGCATCTTGTGCCTGTAATGTCACCCGCACCAACATCCTTCAAGCAATGCTTCTAATATGCCATGCAATGCCATAATACATGGCAGAAATAGGCATAGTTAGCATAGGTGTAGGTAACACTTCGAAAATAAACAAATATTGACATAATCAACACTCAGTCGGTTCAGAAATGCCAAAACACCGCTGACATAACAAACAATGCATGAGTTAACATTTCGGGAGGTAACAATGACCGACTGGTGTTTGTAAACACCGTTTGTTACGGAATCTGGCGTGATCTCTTGCGTCTTATAGCGTAATAGCAATCAAAATATTTTGACAGTAGCTTTATCCTGACTCAACATAACACTTCGAAAATTGGCAATAGCAACTCTGAATTCAACGCCATTGAGAGTTTGATGCTGGACATAGGCCTTCCCTAATGAGCGCAATTGCGCCCTTTCCTCAGCTCAACGCATCCAGCCTTTACCAGCAGCCTTTTGCAGATCGTCACTCCACCTAGGTGGAGCGCATCCTACCTTATTCTTATTGAGTGAAAAAATACTTGACTTTTTTACTCTGAATTGGACTTACCTACTTTGAATTTGACTATAGGCATAAAGGTACATTAAATCAAATTCCGTTTACACTAAAGTCAATAAAACGTAGTGGTATATGTACCTACAATCGTCACAACGAATTTTTGTCCTTCTAAAGTTAGGCTCAGCAAATCTTTCCACCAATCCCAGTACAATCCGACCCCAACATAGACATAAGTCGCTGCTTGCAGCCAACTTCTGAAGGATTAAGATATGTTAGTAGTATTACCTGTCTTATAACGTACTAGTTTAGGAATGTATGCTTTATTTAAAGATTCCATCTAGTCTTACATTCAGTGTACCATTCGATTTTGAAACAAAAATGCGTTTCATACAAAAAATTTCAACATTATGTCTTCATCAAATGCTTACTTAAATAATTAATTTGAGCTGCAAATATCCTTGACCCGATCTTATAGAACTAATTGAGTTATTAAATTACCTAATCGTTTCCTGTTACAGTCTGTATTCACTTATAATATAAAAGTATTTAGTACCTACATATATTACTTATCTAGAAATTAATACTTGTAAGTGTGGCAAGTGTGAACTGATACGATGTTTATTCCAAAGTGACAGAAAGAAAGAAGTGTAAAAAAGAATATACTTACCAATGTTAACACTTCATACTTACATTTTTTGTTTTCAAAAATAATTATTTCATGTATTAGTAGTAGGTAATCACGAGCTTCTAGAGTATTCATAATAATGAACAAAATAATCTAGAATTAAACTAGCAGAGCTGGAATAATGGAACCACATGACCGATGACTACTAAAATCTTCATTCAGATACTTATTCTTTAGATAATTAGTTAGCTTCTTAACTTATTACTTTTCTTATGAATTGATTTTTGTTTTTTTTATAGATTTTGATTATTAATCTTGTTAATGACTTATAAGTTTTGCAATTTTTCATAATTTTTTTACCATAATGTAAAGAGTCTTATACCTAAAAGAAACTAAAGCGATGCTTGAAAAGATTAAATAAGTCATGTACTTACTAACTAGTCTTAGGGCCTACTGTTACCTACACTTATATACAAGTAAATATCTTGAATTTTGAACCCAGCATTAACACGTTAACTGCGGCCAGCGTTATACTCTAGATTTAACCCTAAGTTAAATGTACTTAGTATAAGTAAGCCTTACCCATTTATATTCAATCTGCTACCGTCAAAAGATAAAAGTAAAAACTGGTTCACCTTTTAAAAGCAAAGTTCAATTAGGCTTCCTAAATAATATATTGATAATCTCAGTGCCAGTTCGTGTTGGTAATTGTATTTTTAATGGTCTCGATATATTCGATTTGTTTTAATTTGAGTTGCTTTATTAAAAAAATCAATCGTTGGTATGTACCAACGTTTTAAATTTTAACATTTGCTTTTGATTATGCCACTCGCCTCGATCCTGCGCTACTCTAAACCAGGTGCTGCCCCCGTCTTTCTAATATCGTCGACCCATCTGGCTGGTGACATCCCATATTTCCCGTAACCAACTTTCAGCCACCACTCGGTCAGCGCTCTGGTCCATCTGTCGTCCCGCCGTCTGGCCAAGTGCCCTGTCCTATAAACCAAAAAACAGTTGCTTAAGGAGTAATCATCATAAGTAGGTACATACTTACTTATAGAGGCGGCTTATAAAGTAAGTTATCTTATGTAGGTTTATACTTACATATAGATGCGTCTGTATTTCAATCTGATATGCCTATTTATAGTAAGTCGGTACGATATGATCCGTTGAGGTAAATTATGAAATTAAGTACTAAAAAATTGCTGATTGTATTCGATTTTACTGATTAGTACGTCAATGGATTAATAGTATAGTTTTTTTAATTTAAAACATGGACTATATTTGATCTAAATTGGAGTAATAGAACACAGAGAGGTACAGCTTGATCTCTCTGAAGTACCAACCATACTTATCAAAGCCCTTGCAATGAATTTTAACAAACGGGATTGAAGTCTTGCAGATGGTGTTTACGAGTGGTTCGTAGTTATATAGTAGTTCTGTCAAACTTGATCTCAAAACAAACGACAGTTTCCGAAAGTTGTTTCAGTTCAACCCAAAATAAACAAAAATAAAACTCGACCGTAATCTGTGAACTATCACGCGCGGGGTCACTGACCACTTGACATTTGACACTAATGTCAAGGAGCCCATCTTTCCACGGTCCTTTGTCCACTCCACACGTCATTTGCGCTGATACAGATTGAGCCGGTTGGTCGGCATTTTTTGCGAAATGTCAAATTGTTTCGTACTTTATGACTTTTCCGGGGTATCTGCAATTATTATGAACTGCAAAGTGTAAAAAGGGTATGTCAAAAATATAATCTTTGTACCTTGCCTCTTTTTACATCCTCCGCTTCAAGATATGCTAAGCAATTTATGCACAGGTACCAACTGAGGGAAATTTAGTGATGATGTTTGTTACTTTTTACCCATCTACCAAGGAAGGGTTATGTTTTTTTGTTTATGCTAACCTAAGTTCGTATCTTCCCTGTCAATACTTGGATAGGTAACTGACACTTTTTACAGTACCTATCTACCTATTCTTTCGTATTATACAGAGCAAGTTAAGAGGTACAGCGATGGGTGATTGGAAGTCGGTGGTGTCTGGCTACTGTATACTGAGAACTCTGATGTTATTGTACATTTTGAGGTATGTCCCTGTCTCTGAAGGCTGTCTCGACCAATTCTAGTACAATAGGACCTTAATAAAGAATTTAGTCGCTGCTTGCAGCCAACTTCAGAACTTTTTAGTAGTAATTTACAAAAGTAGTAACATTTTCCATAAAATAGTTTTGTGTAAAAATGCTTAGTGAAAAATCGCGAGTTTGGTTCTTTCATTGTTCCATAATAAACCAACATAGATGTCAGTAGACGAAAAATTAAAAGTCCTGTAAGTTTTTACCAATGTTCATTAATTTATGATGCTACATTTATTTATTTACATCATAACTATGATGATCCTTTAAATATTATATCTTCTATATAAGTCAATACAAATCTGTTTGTATCTTTGTCCTCTATTCATTCCGAAACCATTGAACACATTGTAATATACAAGTATACACATGCAAACGAAGTTGCGGGCGGGTCAGGTAGTTTAAAGTACAACTTAAAGTATGTAGGTTCTGCGATAATAATTACCCGTGAACATAATTTTCCGCTTAATGTCTAATTTATAGGGGGCCAGAGGTAAAGGGCTTTGCGAGCCTCCTTATAATTGAAAACTGATAAACTTGCAATAACGGAGAATTCTTGAAGCAAAGTGTATCAAGATTGGGACTTTGTTAAATTGGTTTTCGGTCTTTCTACACCTACTGGTACTTTGTTTTCAATCAAGCCTACTCTTACTCAGCCTTTTGATAAACCCACACCAGCCTATATCAGTCCAGCCTCCCCTAATAAAGGGGGATATGCCCATAATCCACGCTGGGCTTGCATCATTTTGATAAACAAAGCTATTTAAAATATTTGAACCAGACCCGTCAAGTCCCGACTTGAATCCATCTCATCACCATCATCATCAAAAATAAAGTTTAAAGATTATATTATAATTTATCTAGATTTTTAAATACACTGTTAACTACTAAATTAAAAAAGAAGTATGTAACAACGAACTAAGAAAGTAGAACTCTTTCTTATGGCAAATGCCATGATACCGGCCGGTGTCAATTATTGAATTAATTTTTTTGAAAAAAGAACGATTTTTTTTACTTAGTCCGTAAAGAAGTATGTAACAAAGAACTAAGTAGAACTCTTTTATATGGCAAATGCCTTTGGTAGGTCAGTCCAGTCTATGGCTATAGAAAGTGGGAAGGTAATTCTGTTTCATCACCTTCCGTATATTTCATAAGTATGCAAACAGCCTACAAAGTAATTTTGCACAATAAAACAACATAGCACTATTTACGGAGTGGTTGAATCAGTTAGTGACGTCACGCGCCCTCCCGGGCCAAATGTCATGCCCGCGGCCCACGTGCCTTGTCTTGACACAAGCATAGCGTCACCTCGCCGTAAACGAGCCAAGTGTAGGATTTGAAAATGGAAATGTTAGATTCTAAATTCGAATTGTTTGCTTTGATTTTTTTAAGTAACGGTACATCATTTTATAAAGAGGTTTTCGAATGCAGGCTCTTTGCTTCAGTCAGACACGGATGCAAAAGAAACATGTAGTTGGACGATTGGAGAATGCTGTTCATCCTTTTTTTAGAAATTGACATCGAATAAATAACCAAAAGAAAGTACCTAGCGCAACAAAAAATACTGAATTTGCTAACAAGCACACGAGCGTATAGGTAGTGAAAATGATACAGTCTACCTAGTTATATTTTTGTGCATAGTAGGTAGTTACTTTGGGAAAAGTGTTCCGAAAAAGAGTCGATTGAGACCATTTTGTTTTTTTGACAAATGTCATTTTCTAGGCTGACTGTATATTTTTTCAAAATTCTGAATACCTATGTAATTCTTTTGTTCTTCAAAATAAACCTATAGTTTCCTCGGAATAAAATCTTCTAACTACGAAAAATAGAAAAGGTAGCTGCCCGCAATGAGGTAAAATTTTGCCCCACCCTGTATACATATACCTAGAAAACACCTAGACACAAGAAAAATATTTGCAAACAAGGAAAACATTTGTCTCACGGCGAACATCGAACCCGACCTTAGTCCACTCCGCCACAGAGGTCGTCAAGGAATATATTTTTACGCTTTCAATATAAAACAGTATTGAATGAAACTAATCTAACTTATAAATAAGATTGATGTGAGTACTCGTAACAATAGTTTGCACTCAAAGTGCTGAATAATACACCACCGTACCTGTTGCAAGGCGTGCTCCTCAGGGATGGAGCGTAGCGTCATATTTGAGTCCGCAGTCAACGTGCTAGGTACGGCGCTTGAGCACTAATAGCGTTATAGTCAATGTTAATATCATGCATCTATTATACTTCAACATACTTAGTTATACGGTTGAAAACAAGGATAAATTTATTAATCGATGGATGACGTCAATGATCTCAGGTCAGGTCAAACGTAATGTCCGTGATCTACTTACGTACGAAATACGATCGCCAGTGAAAAACGATTAAGTAAAAAATTAATGCTGTAAAATTATTTGATGGGAATGAAATAAAATTTTATGATAATTATCAACTTAAATGTGGACTTTAAATCCCGGATTTTCCCACTGCTGGGCAAAGGCCTCCCCTCAAGCTTTGCATTCTTTGCGGTCCAACGCCAAAGCCTGCCATTGATAGCCGCTGAAGGTGCTAAGCTTGTCGAGCTATCGTTTGCGTGGTCTACCGCGACGCCGTCTCACTGACTCAGGGCTCCACCCAGTAGAAGTCTTCACTCATGGTTCGTCCGGCATGCGGCAGACGTGCCCTGCCTAAAATACCATTTAAGGTACGATACATGTCAAACCTCCCTCTCGCTCGCACTATTCAACATTTTTGAATTTAAAAAATCACTGAATGTAGTTATGCAAAATAGCAAACCTTCACGGCCTAGAAAATAACAATACAAAAGTTCAGCATGAATATCATGTTGAACACAACACGTTTTCCTACTAAAAATTTTGCACCAAAATTGATCACATTGGTACAATTTTTTTAACGTGATTGAATCAAAATGATATTATTGCTGAACCTTTGTATAGTTATTTTCTAGGCCGTGAAGGTTTGCTATTTTGCATAACTACTTTCAGTGATTTTTTAAATTCAAAAATGTTGTTTAGTGCGAGCGAGAGGGAGGTTTGAAATGTATAGTCGCCTTAAGTATTGCGGCCTTTTGAACTACGTCGGTGACGGTGACTCGAGTTTTGGACCGAATAACAGTGATTTAATTCGAGCAGTTAGCCAACAAGTTACTTCGCTCCATCGCTCTTTGGCAAACCTTGAGTTAAATCTATTTTATTCAAAAAGTTCGACTGGGTGAGTAACTGACTCTATGGCATATCTAGATGGGTTGTAGTGCGTATCAAGTGGAAGGAAGCAAGTTCATGCCCTGTTAAAATGATTGAAAACATATCATAGTAGAGAAGACGTCTTATCTAAGTTTTAAGGTTCTTTTTGATCCTTTACGCCAAAACTACTGAATGGATTGAGCTGAAACTCTACTACGTTTATAGTTCTAGACCAGGACATTAAATTTTTTTCATAATTTTTTATCTAGGTAACACGCAACCAGGGTCAATTTTGCATTATTTATATTAAAGCAAAGTGATAAAAAGAGATTATTCATTACTGCATTTACGGCTTAGAAGGCTTGCAATGACTCAGCGATGCACATCTCGAAATCGCCACCAAAGTCAGATTCTAAGTTACGGTTGTTTGCAAAACTTATCAAAACTTGTATGAGTACGTAGGCGAAATGGCCAAACCCAGGCGTGGGTTACCTGTGTCATTCCTGCTAGCCATTACACAGTACAAAATCTAACAGTAACAAAGCTATAGCCAAAACGCATAACTGAGTTATAGTCCTGCGGTAGTGGGTTAGTACGGGGGGTGTCATGTAACGTAACAGAACTATCGAGCTATAAATACAAGTATTGCCTTGCTTAAAAAAATCTGCCAAAAGATAAACGATGCAAAAACTATTGCCATCTCTTACCATTGGATACGTACAAGCAGTGACAGGGATAAATAAAAGCAATGGTTAAAACAAAGTATCGTTGATAAGAAAGGGGGCTAATCATTGAGCTAGAATATACTAGGTTAATGGGGCTAGTGTATAAAGTAAAGTCATTTGAAGTAATTAAAACACCCTCCCGAACCGCTCCACCTTCGCAGAAAAAATAATGAATTGTCCGAATGATGTTAGTGGTATTTTGACATTTTGCTCCTGTCATACCAACCCTATTAGCACTTCGTGAAAAGAAGGAGTCTACTTAACCAAGCTATCACCACCTCCACCATCGGCCGATCAGTCCATAGCTGGACATAGGCCTCCTCTAATAAAAAGGGGGACATGCCCATAATCCCCAATACAAAATTCGGGAAAAAGGAAAATATCCTACTTATATTATAAATGTGAAAGTTGTGAGGTTGGGTGGATTGGAATATATATTATTTTATTACCTGGATTAACACATTTGCTACTTTATCCAGGTACCATGCGAGTGAAGCCACAGGCGGTAGACAGTTTTCTGAATACGATCTTACTGGTAACAAAAAACGTAAACGTTTTTGCAATAGTGTGAGGAAGTGTATTTTTGATCTAGCTACATTCTTGCGAGTAAGTATACTGTTGCAAATCTCTATTGTGCCCATGTCATTCCCTCTAACCATTACGGGTTGTCGTTCGCAATAGAAGCTATCTACCATATCTACTTTGTTACAATAATCACGCAACATTATTACAAGATAAATCATAATTATTGTCAACGGTTTAGAAATTCTACCAATTATCGTAGTTATGTAGGTTAGTAAGGTTTTAGAAATATTGAGTTTAGTAATAAAAGGCAAGCAATGAAATAATTAACTAAGCTATACCTAAGGATAGCTTTCATTATGAGAAACACATAAGTACTCGTACATTATATACATATTATACATAAAAAACACCCCGACACCGTGAAAAATATTTGCAGATCATATAAACATTTGTCTCGCTTCGGAAAACGAACCCACAACCTTTTGTATGTCAGGCGGGCCTTCGCCCACTATGCCACAGAGGTTATCGAAATGTGTACCTTTTGCAAATTAGTCTTCCGTGTTTTTTCTGATACTAAAATTCTACCCCCATATTTATAAACGTTACTTAAATTTCACCATTACTTAAAGTTAGCCCTGTCATTGTTTGTCATTAATCAACAGTGGGAGACAGCAATATTTTAAGCATTGGTTATCTTTTGATAGATAAGCAAGGCTAATAATCATTTATAAAACAAGTCTTCACTTTTTTAACAAGCTTTATGGCCACTTTCCAGCTCCATCATCAGACCCTACAATCATGACCACCCCATACCGTACCATCTAGAAACAAAATACTCGTCAAGACGAATCATACAAGTCCAAACTCGTTGGGGTTATGCCGTTTATAACGAAGTTCCGATTGCCACCTTCCAGCTCCATCATCAGAACCTAGATACCATCTAAAGACAAAGTACTCGTTAAGACGAATCAAACGAGTCCAAACTCAAAAGGGTTTGCATTGGTCATTTCATTACAGAGTTCCTACGGCCACCTTCCAGCTTCATCATTAGATCAGCTCCATGTCATCATAATATTCATTGTCACGCGATTTACATATATGTTTGAAAAATTTCAATCGGAATCCGGAAAGTGTGTCAAAGGAGAATGCCGTGAACCCGTACCAATTGCGTGAAACCAAACGTATCCCATAAAATTTATTGTATTTTATAAATTACATTAACATTTTCTTTAGTTTTACACACCGATGGGATTAATAAACAAGTAAAAAAAATATTTAGTTGATTTGGTTTCCGCTACACGCCGCCATTAGACTGCAACAACCAATTATATATACGTTACTATGGCAATAAACATTGATATAAAGGGTTACTATGGCAATAACCCTCTTTTTTAATTATTTAGACAGTAGAATCAACTAAAAACTTATTGGAGATTTTTTTGACGCACTCACTTTAGTCTTGATACCGAGCTCCATACATCAGACGCTATTGTCCTATAACTTGCAAGATTTAACTACACACAGACATCGACACAGGTGAAACTATATAAAAACTTGTAAAAAGTCTAGATATTGTTATCTAGTAGATATCTTTAGATCCCTATTTCAAAGCTAACATTTCTCATAACATTCTAGCACTAGTAGAGCTGATATGCAAAATCCAAATCGCATTTCCCAAGTCCATTCATTCAGTTGGTCGTAATCATGCACTAATGTATGTCTGACCTGCGCCCACGCACCCGCCTGTCTTGTCGGGTCGACTGTACCTTGTCCCCGTCTGAAGTCTGGTCGTTATAAATCTTAAAGCCAAGCTATTGGAATTTTTACGTACATAATCATTCATTTAATGATTCTCTGATAATTTCATAATCTAAAATACTTGTTTTACATTTTATAAAATTGAAATAGTATTTAATATACCTCAATATAAAATAATTCAATAATATTTTTTGATATGAAAATTTAGTTTCTATTTATTTTTAATCAACGTTTGATTATAATTAGCTTTGCGATAATAATGTATTTAAGAAACCGAAATGTTTAATATGCTTATTAAAAGGGAGCTTTTATGTGTTTATGAAGACTCACATAGCGCCTGATTGTCCAATAAATACATAACAGCATTAAACTTAAGGTACTTACCTACTAGTTAAACATTAAACTGACCTTTACTTATCTTCTCACTAATGGATTTCGTCTGCATAAGCTTAATCCTTCTAGCCGGAACAAAACCTCCAAATGTCATTGTTGACAAGTGACAGCTGATGTCGGTTTCAGATTTCCCCTGGCTATTAATTGTTATTTTTAAATTACTCTCGATCATGATATTCTTATAAACTATTCGTTCTACGTGTAAGGGATTCCTTGCTTGGAAAAAAGTTTGTGCGTTATTTTTTTTACCAATTAGCGAATAGCTTCGTTTCCTCTTTAGTTACTTTAAAAAAAGCAAAGAGCTTTTATCATAAAGGGACTGCCTTATGATAAAAGTTCTTCGTCCTTTACTCTTGATAGCAGACACGCGCGCATGGTAAAATAAAATGGCGATTTGATGTTGTGAGTTGAGATTAAAAATCTTTAAAAAACCGGCCAAGTGCGAGTCGGACTAGGACACGAAGGGTTCCGTACCGTTGTATAGGAGCCCCACTAAATATTTATTATATTCTGCATAGAATTTGTTGTTATAGCGGGCAACAGAAACACATAAATCTGAAAATTTTCAATTGTCTATCATGGTTCATGAGATACAGCCTGGTGAGAGACAGACGGACATATAAGACGCAGAGTGGAGTCTTAGCATTAGGGTCCCGTGTTTAACCTACGTTACGTACGGAACCCTAAACATTACCCTTACATAAACATAAAACCTCCTCCTTTTTTGAAGTCAGTTAAATAATGTCTTTTCTTGTAATCACACTAGCTTGGAACAACTTTTGGAAAGACTTTATCTTATCAGGTTTTTTGTTGTTTTTTGTAAAATCTCTCATACAAATCCAACTGCTATTGCATAGGAAGACATCAACTGAAATGAATAAATTGATCAATTTAAATACATATGAGTATTTCCATACTAATTAAATTTTTACTTTGTTCCAGGTAATATTTCAAACTTCTCTTGATCAGCGAAGTAGAATGATTTTGGCATACCGCAGTTAACACCGATGCAGGGGTTGATTTGATTACACCTTCACACTGCGCAAGACAGCTGTCAATCTGGTCATGTCAAGTGGTTGTTTGACATCACAGATATAGAAGAGAGACTAGATGAAGCCTTAAAATTCACTATGTTCTGAACATCAACTCAAACATCATTTAGAAAGGGACGCATACATATATCAATGCGACTTCAAAATAGATCAAAAAGTTCATAGTACCAGGGCGCTCGAACAAATTCTATGCAGGTTCATACAAATGCCCTGGTACGGAGTCGCAGAAATCGCATTGAGTTAAAAGTATGCATCTCTTTCTAACAAAAGAAATATGTACATAAGAAAGTAGAGATCAGCCGTATGAATTGACGTTCAGAGCATAGTGAATTTTAGGGCTTTATCTAGTTGTCTTCTATATCTGTGTTTAACATGCAACATGCGGGCGGCATTTTTGCAACGACCACTTATCCACCTAGTAACAGCGTTTATCAATGTAACCACCTATCCACACTGCCACATTTACCTTACCTACTCTTCGTTTATCAACTGGTCAATAATAATAATAATAATAATAATGCTGGAAACTATCACACAGCATCATGTAGTCCCAAACTAAGCAAAGCTTGTATGATGGGAACCACATGACTGATAAACTACGAACATATATACATTTATATATATTTTTTTGTAAATACATTAGATATTATATATATAAAACACCCAGACCTGAGACAAATATCTGCAAATAATGTCCCGCGGCGGGAATCGAACCACAACCTTCTGCGCCGCAGTCGGACCTTCGCCCACTGCGCGACAGAGGCTGTCAATAATTATCTGCTATAATTAGAATTAAATCGTTAGTGATTGATAAGTGACTACAAAAAAAAATTAAGAGCTTAGACTTAATACTATGGCTACACTTGCGACATCCAACCTAAAATCAGATGTTATTCAAAATTTCTTGCTTGCAAACTTTTGGGGAACATACGTGGGGTTAAATCGAAAGGCAATGAGATCCCCAATTACCTTACCACCATTGCAAGCATACCATTTACCGGATTATCAGATAATAAAAAAATACGCAGTTTGGTATACTTTTTCCAGGAAACAATAAAATTAAACAAGAAGTAAGGTAGAATACTAAACTCACAGACTAAACTATAGCAACAAATGGCTTCATACAATGTCAAAAAATAATAGATATGTCATGATAACAGCGGGCTGCGGGGTGATTGGCTAACTTGATTGCAAACAGAAATTATTGACACCAATCCTGTTTTTACAAACTTTGACATTTCATCCGTCGAAATTCAATGAACTTCAATTGATAAACTGTCACAGTTTGTTAATTGACGTTCATTGAATTTCAAAGGATCAAATGTAAGAGTTTGTAAAAACAGGATCGGTGGTAATCATTTCTGTTTGCAACAGAGTTAGCCAATCACCCCGCTGGTTTACGAGATAGTAACTGTAGTGTACTGATAAGTAATAAAGTGTAGTCGACCCGCTCGGCTCACTGTGCGCGCGGCACTCGAGGCGAGCGGACGTGCTATAGCGATATAATTTTGTGCATTGTCATTCAACCACCCTTAGTATACATTTCATGTACTCTACAGTAACCATACTGACAACCGTTAGGTTAAAGGAGTTTATGAGTATTAGAGCTCCAGCCAGGTGGAGTGACGATTTGCGAAAAGCTGCTGGTAGAATCTGGCTGGATGCTTCGAGCTCCTGAGCTCGGGACAGGGAGCAATGGCACTCATTGGGGGAGGCCTATGTTCATTAGTGGACTGCTATATGCTGATTAAGATGATGACGATGAGATTATGAGATTTTATACAAATCACAAGTCCCATGTAATACATTTTTTCAACTTTTCTATTAAATAATCTGGGTGCCTAGTGTGAGTTTTTTTAGCAGCTCGATCGCGTTTGCGTTTACGCAAATTTGTATGGAAAGGAGTCAGTACTACGCGTATGTCACTAGATAGCGCTACCTCGATTCCATATAAGTTTGCCTAAACATAAACGCGATCGAGCTGGTAAAAAACTCGCACTAGGCACCCTGTTTTATAGATTATGAGGTCGCGCGCAAGTCGCGCGTCGTACTTATTCAATACAACTACTTTAATTCTATTCCTTTTTAAATTTAAACTTAGAAGCCGAAATGTCACGGGCCAGCATTCCGCGGCACGCCTACCGCGGCGGCCTTCTCAATGCTGAACAATACTTGCTCGTTATGCAAGTACCAAGTACTCGTACTATGATCACTAATCGGAAACTGTACCTACATAGATAATATTTAATACTCTTGTATTAATAAAATAGTTTCTGACATAAAAATAATTTTGCTTACGTATTGATTTTTTGTGCAGTAAAGAATTCTAATTACTAGATTATTTGGGTACTTAGGAGTAAATAAAAAAATACGTGTCAAAATGTTTCGCTTGGCGGGCCTTAGACATAACGCTACGCGCCATGCTCGAGGAAGGCGATCGACCTGCTCCTGAAGCTCAGTTGTGTACTACACACATGATCTAGCTGCGTTGCAGCTGCTTGCAGTTAACATAATTTAAGGGACCTATTGAAAAAAATCCCATTTAATTTTTAAAGTCGAAACATGGTTTCACTGACATTACGGTTAATATCAAAATATTCCCGTTCTTTTCGAGTGTATAGTATACTAATAAATAAATTAGCTACCATACTTTCTCTGTCAATTACAAATAATTACCTACTACTCCAAAGCTACTAAACAATATCAGGTTACCTTGTCTATTAACCATTGGTGTAACCATAAAAAAGTCAAGGCAGTATCTACATAAGATATGATAGGAGTAAGTCTGTAGGTTTGTATTATTGATAATAGCTAAATAATCACAATGTTATTTAAAAGCTGGCAGATTCTCAGTAGGACGCCTAGATGCAAAGGAATTATGTACAGGCAGCCACAAAAGTAGATTATTATTTGAGATTTTCAATCATATCATTTTATCATAATCAGTTTGATCGGGTATCTTGTCTGACCCCACTTTTCAGTTCAAATGTTTTTCTTTTCCAGCTTTACGATGGCTTTTCTGCAATTATACATTTCTTAGAATCTTCTTCTTCTTCTTTTTGGCGTTTTCAAGGGTCGGTATTCCCGAGTTTGCCAATGACAGTATTATACTATAGACTTAAACAAAAATGCGAAGATCTGAGTAATAGAAAAAATGTTCATTTTGAAAAAGGGAGTCTCGTACAAAATTTTTGTTACTAGTTGATCCATTTCTGTAACAAAGACAACACAAATACACACACACAAAATAAACTATACACATATACATAATACATACAGTGAACATATACATATAGGTACATAAAAATACGGTACATATGAACAATAAACAACTATTTACAGTTTTATTTTATTGATATTAATAAATTTACATAATATTTTAATAAAGGGGGAGATTTCTTAGAATCAAATGTTTTCTTTAGTTGTCACTTATTCGTTCAGTGTCAGTGTCATCCTCCAAAATATTGAATTCCAAAAATAACGTTTTAAACCAAGCAAATTTGGAAAACCCATAATCCTGATGCTGCAAAGATTAAAAATGACATTTGACATCACCCACATTAACTTGCCAAATGTTACCAGTTCAACTGGCATGCCCAAAAGAAGTAAAACATCGTTTTAATGGCGGACATCCACAGAAACTTGTAGAATGTGCGCCCACGCAGGCTAGAAGGATTAGTAATAAGCTGTTAGGTATTGTCTATTCCCTATATTATGAATTGTATTTAAGGAGATTAGTTAGTCAATCGATTAACTTAGAACAGTACATAACACTTTCTCTTATAGTGAATGTGTTGCACACAAGTAATATAATGACATGTAAATAATATTTCTTCAGTTGAATAACCATGGCAAGAAAAAAACAGTACTATAACTTAATTTTTAAATGTTTTAAGCCTATTCAAGTAAGTGGAAAAGGCAAATCCAAAGGCAAAATTGACTTGTATTATTATTAAAAACATTATATTACTGATTAACTTTTCAACTGATTTCATGAATGATACTTATAATGAATTTGAAACGTTAAAATTGCCCTGTATTTACAAATTTATTTGTTACTTCTTTCTCACTTTTAGTTAATTTATAAACCGGTAGCATTCTCAGGCCATTACTTTCCTACATATAGTCAAACAAACTATTCAACCTTTCTAACCATAATCTTTGACCACGGACATCGGTAACACAGTAGCGATTCTATGAATTATTTATAACAAATACCAGAATCGAAAATCGAACTTATTATTGTCATTAGATAGACTTGGATTTACGATTTTGGTAATAAATGATGATCGCTTTTATTTCTTTTTTATATTTATTTGACTGCTGTTTTATGTTTAACTCATTATTTATTTTTTACTTTGACAATAAGTTCGTCAACGACTTTTGGTCAGTAAAAAAACTAAATTACCTTCTGTAAAGGTCGCGTTTACCTGACTTAAGGTTTCTATTTCTAACACTTTATTACCCATAAAATAAAATATCATTATTGTTTTAGTTGGCTAGTGGAAATTTGTTTTAATGAAGTATTTATTGATTCTAAACTTTCAATGGGAAGGTTTTTAAAGTTTTAGACGGATTTATTCATCCATGAATGAATAAGCGTAGCAACTACAGTTTGTTAATTATAGGTTGATATGCGGGACATTGACATTGCCATAAACGTAGTGATGACGAAAACCAAAATGCCTTTTCATTGGTTTGACAAATCAAATTGGTTTTCGTCATCGTTCACCATTAGTCGTCGCAATGTCAATGTACCGCGTATCATCCTATATTTAACGAACTGTAACAAGCCAATTACGGAGTGTTATGTTTATTACACTGCCTGTAGATAACAACTCTTTATTTACGAATCTACTACATCTTCATTTTCATTTAGTCATATAACACTCACTGCTGGGGATAGAGATCCTCTTTGTCACGCCACTCTTTTCGGTCCTTTGCAAGCCTTATTCACTGTCTCCCAACTACGTCCACGATGTCGTTAGTCATTAGTAATTAGTCATTTTTATTCCAATAAATTAAATTAAACAATAATAATTGTATGCGGAATGAGTTGTTCCGTTCGACCGTCATGTACACCACTCTGTAATTTTCCTTATCCATCCTAATCTACTCACCTGATTAAATAAATACATAACAGTTCCTTCCGTCTATTATAAGTAAATTCAAAACAATAAAGATTAAAACGCAAAAGCCCTCAAAAATTACATCACAGCCATTTTGCGAACACAAATCAGCCTATCCATCATTCAGAATGCATAAAGCCTACCACAAAAAGGCCACGTGTGTATCCCGGCATCCTACCTGTGCGTTGTCAAAGGTATCGGGTCGCGGGGCAGTGTCCGTGCGCACCTCACGCTGAGCGCGCGTTCCTATGCGCGCGCATCATTTTAAACTTGGAACGCGATAAAACGCGCCAACGTTTTTGACATTGAACCCTGGAGGTTATTTTTAATCGTGTCAACTGTGATTCGAACTTCGAACTCGTGATTGGATTTAATGTTTTGGTGGTTGACTATGTTTAGATAAGAATTGTTTTAATATTGACGAATTATAGAGTGATTTTAGTAACAATTTAATTTTGATACTTGAGTTTTTTGACAAGTTCCCCTGAGTGATTGACAAAGATAAAGTGGTATCAATGAACATATTGACAGTTGAATAGTGTGATGTATCTAAAAATGTATATAAAATCTGAGAGGTTCTACCAGCAGCCGGACAATCAAACTCTGAAGGACGAGAGATGCTTCTCGGACTATGAGGAAGAATTAGATGATCGTGAGTATACAATCACTTACCTACAATATAAACATACCTCTTTTAAATTGCCAATATACATATAAATTTCAAATATTTCAAATGCACGAGGTAAGTGCATTGGTACATATATACGAATATAAGGATTACAAAATGTACTGTATATTCTTCTTTATAAGTGTTTATTGGGATGGTATTTTAAATACTGTCCACATAAAACTGGTAATGTAGATTAATTTAAAACTCACGTGTTAATCAATAATCTTGATTACGAAAAACGTTAAAACTTTTTATTATTTACTTACTTATATTTGATTATCAAAACATTTTACACGTCATTAAAAATTTTAACAAAAAGTTTTTTTTATAAATTTAATTTGTAATTCAAGAGTTCTTCAATTCGACTGTCGAGTTTCTCTATTCCGCTGTATTTTTAGCTACCAACTAGGTAAGGAGCATCGCGTTGAAATCTTTTGTATTGAAAATAGCGTAGTAGCAGCTAAGCATGAGCTTCTGCATTTTCAAAAAGGAATGTCCCTTTTAGTAAATAATTAAAAAATATTTTGTTAAATATCGAGGGGAATGGTGAAAAAAGGTTTGTTTTTTATAAATTTTAGTATGTTATTTGTAAAATTTTAGATCGGGATTAAGAATTTGACATAAAAGTAAAAGTAGTTAGGATAAATTAATAGTCGAGGCAATTTTGTTAAAAAAAATGATACATTTTTAATGGATTAAAATATTTATAGCAACAATGAAAGTATTTTTATTGTCAGAGTCAAGCGCATTATTTCAATCTAAAGGGTGGGTATCTTTGCCGTCGGAAAGTCACCATTAGGTAAGTTTTTATGGTAAAACTTGGTATCTAAGCTTACCTTAACTTTATACCTAAAACGCCTCCAGCGATGTTGATAACTGATAGGTATTAAATATTAGGTGTAGTATAAAAGAGGAAAGATAGAAGGAAAATAATTATCCCTTGTCTTGTCTCTTTGTAGTGTTTTCAGCAGATTGGTAGATAGAAAACTCTCTAATGTACTCAAACCAACTTAATCATATGAAAAAAACAGATAATAACAAAAATCTCTTATCGCATAAAGCGATCTCTTTCAGGCTACCTTTGGAAAGTAAGGAAGAAGGTATCTGAGCTTGATAAATCTTTTGAGCTTAGAAAACCAGTCAAAAAGCCTGTATCTGATGTATAATCATTACAATCAGCCTACAGTAGTTATAGTCAGTGGACATAGCCCCCCCCCCCCAAATAATCGCCATTGCACTCAGTCTTCAGCTTGACACATCCGATACATATTACTAAAAAATCCTACAAGACTAACGAGGCCAAAAATCTTAAAAAGGGACATCAAGCTCTCAAAGTAATTAAATTTAGCACAATGGGCTAGTTCTCAGAAACTATTGGCCTGGTCAAAAATTTAACCTTTTTTACGACTATTCAGGTAAGTGCACATCCCGAAGGGCCTAATATAACCCTTAAAGAGAAAGGTCCCCGCTAAAGACAGGTCGGTACCTTTTAGGTGGGGGCTGAAAAAATGGTCAGGATTAAGTTGGGTTAGCCAGACAATAGATGGTTTGTTTGACCATCGATTTCCTGGTTTAAGGACCACCAGGTGGTAATTACTTCAATTTCTTACAGGAGATTTGGATTTCAAAAGTACTTGGTATCTTCTAGGTATCTATTATCTTCTAGGTAGTTATTTTTATGAAATTATATTTAGGGAATTATAATGTTTATGTATGGATGGTTACATTATAGAGCCAGTTACCTAAGGTAGGTACAAAAAAAAACTTAAACTGTTAGTATTAAAAGAACTCTGAGTTCTTTATTGAGGTAGATAAATATTTTTACCGGCCAGGTGTAGTGACGATCTGCGAAAGGGTGCTGGTAGAAGTTGGATGCGTCGAGCTGAGGATGTGGCGCAATGGCGTTAATTAGGGGAGGCCTATCATCATAGCAGTGGACTGCTATAGGCCATCTTTGATGATCATGAATCATTTAAAGATTTGTTCGTATTTTATTTACTAAAAATCATTAATACTTACTGCTTTTTAGTATTACATAATAACAATTTCGACTGCTACAAAAAATTGCAAGTGCACGTACGCTTCTCAGAAAGGACAACCTGCGTAAAAACACAGGTCAGGTACCTGTATTTTTTTAATAAGCAGGAAATCGGGACAATAGCACAAATAATGCTATACGTAGCAACGGTCACGGCTGTCCCAGGGGCCAGAATGCCAAACTGAAGGCATAGAGAATATAATATACTTCTTAGGTAAGCATTGTAGTGCGTTGGCAACAATGGTAGAATGCGGGGTGCATTGTTGCCATAAAATTGAAATGCTAAGGGATTTCATGACTCACTTGTATTATGATTAATTTGGGGTAAAGTTTACTAAGAGAAACTTGAGAATTTTACGAAATTGGATGTTAACATGTTTTTTTTATATTATTGAACTTTTCTGTATTTTTGTATTTAAATTCGTTGGTTATAATTGTGGTACTTTCGTAGATCTTGCGCCGAGTTTTTAGGGTAGGCAGGCAGACATTTTTAACAACAGCGAAATTCAAACTTTGAACCTGTCTAAAAAGTGCCAAAGTCGCACACGATATTTAAAAAAAAACTATTATAAAAATATAAAGCATCAACCAACGCAACGAAACCGTTAAAATTGTGCAAAAAATTCTATTAAAAAGTAAAGAAATGAGTAATGGCTTGTTTAAATTTTAAATCTATTGTAATGTAGGAAAATCTTATTATGATATAAAATAATTTTTAAATGATGATATGTAGGGCTAGGGAAATCAATATATTATTTTATTTGACATTAATTTGATTTATTTCGTTATTTCGTTTGGTAATGTTTACTTAATTTAATTTTGGCTACAATTTTACTTATTTACATAGGTAAACCATGTTGTGACATATTTAATTGTACTTATTCTACACATGTTTTTTGCAAACTTTTATCTTTATTTTTGTCTCTCTAATTTCAAAATAAGATATGTAAAAGTTTTAATAAGAACTTTTTAAAGCAACCTTTTTGATTCAAATAATCATTCAATGTGCATGCGATTTTCAAACATAACATTTAAGACACCGCCAAGAACATTAGAAACTAGATGAGACACTGAGTGTGCATGTTACCAACTCTTCCGCCATCGATTCTTCACTCACGAACTGAATCTATTCTGTGGTTAAGTTAGCAGATTAAACGCAAAAGCGTGTACTACAATGTTGCCCCAATAAATTCTATACCTATAGCCTTAGTAAATAGTATTTATTTACAATATTAACGCTAGTAATTTCGACAATGCGAGTGAAGGAACAAGGTTCGACATTTTATTGATGATATTGCAACGATCTTAAACATTGCCTATAAATTGTACGATACACTCAAGAACAGAATTAGGTGTGACTCATAACAAATAGCCTAATACTTACAGCCTTATCCTTACTGTTTCCTTTCGTATAATTAGTATATTTAAAAAAAAAATTTCTTTACTATACTACTATACTAGCTTCCGCCCGCGGCTTCGCTCGCGTGGTACCGGGATAAAAAATAGTTTATGTGTTAATCCAGGTCACAAATTATGTATATTTTAAGTTTCATCGAAATCAGTTTAGTAGTTTATCTTGCGAAAGAGTAACAAACATTCATCCATTCATCCATGCGCACAAACTTTCGCATTTATAATATTAAGTAGGAAGAAGGATATTATAGATAAAAATATCTAAATGTAAGGACTTTGGATCACTAGGTACCTACTGCCTAATTACCTATCTATGAGAAATCAAATACTTGACAAGACCTATCAAATGTTTATGGATTTTCTTGAATAACTGTCAATTTAACTTGAAATACTCATAAATGTTGAGTTGCCGTATTTAGTTTGTGAAAATGAGCTTATCCAACTCCTTGCGCTCTCTATGGTGCAGTCATTTCACCCAACATTTATATAGGCAATTTATTAGCTCCAAACTCTCGGAAGTAATATGGATATATAACTTGGGAGGGTTTTTTTCTGTCAAAATTCTAAGCCTTGACATTTTTTGAAACACTTTCTATTGGAGGGCCACAATTTTGACATTTGTCTCTACATGAAGTGTAGTTTTAAGAGAACCTCCCAATGAACATCTATACACCCCATGCGTTAGTTGGTTCTAATTTTTTTCAGTCGCTCAGCCAACTTAGAATAGTCCCGAACGGGCTTATTCCAAAACGACGACTAAAGATAGTCTAGATTTATACTTGGTATCACACCTAGGACTAAAAAAGTAGACTACAAAATGAAGTTTATTTCGAAACCATTGATAATCTATGGTCTAAAGATATATCGTAACCTCCATGACCGTAGTTTATTTTTTAGGTACTAAATCAGCTGAATTAAACATTAAAAAGAAATAAGTTAGTATTGAACAAAGAAGTAAAAAAACTACTTAGTTACAAAATAACTAAAGGCTACACGAGCAATAAATCCACAAACACTAACCACTCAACAAAACTGTTAATAAGTCATAAAGAAAATTCCTCAGACGGGAGCCCTTCAAAGGAGTGCCCTTGACGTGTGGCCAAGATGATGGCCAAACGTTTGTGTTGCTCGGAAAACATTTGTTCAACTGGAGACGAACCCTCGACCGCGTGAGTGCTCGTCAGCGTTTACTGTTTGTCCTTTTAACCTCAAACTTGGGAGCTTATGGCGAAACGGTATTTATTATCTGTTACTTAACATGTTGGTTAATTTTCGATTGTCTGAAATAGGCTTAAGATCGTAAGGTATGGATGTCATAATTTTAGAATTTCTTAACAATCAATTTGATTATAATACGTATTTACAAAAAACTGTACATATGTATAACTTACGTCCAGTCCTGTGGACCCCATATTACAAGATAAATAATCTGCTTAGTTTGGGGCTAGTTGATGTTGTGTGATTAATTATGATAATTTGCAGCAATATTTATCATTATTATTTTTATCTACTCAAATAAAATATTGTTAAATTAAATTTTTTTTGTGTTAGTATTATAAATGAAAGCAAAAAAAACGCTTTTGAATATTATTCTAAAACCTGTTTATTTAAAAATAACCACTAAGGCCAAAAGTTCAAATTCGAAGTTACCCGCGCCTGGCTCTTTTCACGCAAGATATCTTTGGTCATGTCATATACGCTTTGAATGCAATTTCGTTGCCTCTATGCTGTTTCCAACAACATTATTTAGCCTATACAAACGCATCGTATGCTAAATAAGCTGTCAAAAGCTGCGACTAAACTGTGTGTGTTTGCAACATTTCCATTTTCCTAATAAGGAAACTAGAAAGCGCCGACCAAAAACAAATCGTTTACATTCCACGTTCTAAAGTTAAGTTTTTTTTTATTTTAAAGTCTTTCTTCAACCACGACCAAACAGTTTTTAATTCCACGTTTGAAACAGCAAAATTATTTTTAAATTTTATCCGTGTCGATCGCAAAGGCTTGCTCTTTTATAATTCCACACTTGCCTCATGGTTTCTAAAGGTGGTCTGAATCCGCAATCAACCTGCATTAGCATAGGCGAAACGTCGTGACTTGCGACCCTGGAACGGACGTTACTTCCATGCGTCATGTTTTATTATCTATTTTTCTTTTTTTTTTGTTGGAAAGAAGTTGTAAGGAAGTGAGAGATTGTGTGATCTTTTAAAATGATTAGAATAAATCTATTCTTCGAAGGGTTTTTCCGCTTTATATATATTTCTTTTTATCTCGCTGGGAGCCATTACACTTAAAAATTCACCTGCGATGATAACAGTACTTACCTACACAATTACTTCATTTTATATTCTATCGGGAAACTTACCTACCTACTTCATTTATTATTTTAATGTGAAACTTTTTTTTGTAAGTATCAAGTTGGTACTTTATACGTATTATACTTTGAATGACCAATCTGTAAACATGCCATAATGGGACCGTTACAAATTTATTAGATAGTAGTGAAGGTATCTTTAATTTAGTTTTAAATTATGTAGAATCGTAGAATTATCACTTTTAGCTATTCCAATCAAAATTTTCCGAAAACATTATAAATTATCGCATCAGATGTAATTAATTAACATCCAAATTACAAAACAAAACTAATATGCGAACCACTCAAACATGAGTATGCATTATCCACTCATATACCCATGCGTACATATTTGCATAAATAATAAAAAAACAGTTATCGCAGCGGTAAGTAAACGATTAATACTCGAAGCGTTCTTCGGAAATGTCAGAGGTGGCCAACCTTTGGTCCCAGTCAACACGGCTACGACCCGCGTCTCACGACCTCTCAGACCCTGACACTCACCTTGACTCCTGACCCTCGTGATGACGATTTTTTACGGTTCATCCTTTAGCTAGAAGCTAATGATTTTCTACTTTGTATTTTTCGTTTTATGAGTATTATAATGAGCGAAATAGCATACTAATGGAATTCGTGAATTTATCACATTACTACTTAGTGTTTTTGTTTGTGTATTGGTTCGCACTCGCGGCTTAGATATTTATTTTTATTCATATTTAATCTGCACTACAATAGTTAAAAAATATTTAATTACAAATGGTACTTTTAAAGTAAGTTGATGTAATAGGGGTGTGCATTGATTAGTATGTAGTAGGTATTAATCAGCCACATAGCAGTTTTCTAATTTAGGACAGGTATTCTGCCAGATTCATTCATTTCACATTCGAATACTACCTAACTGCATATAAATTTTGAATGAATTTTGTTTATTAATTATTTATTTTAGACAGTCATTTCACTGAACACTGTTCATGCGATAGAATTTGATTATGTTTAGTTATCATTCCAAAAAAGTTCAAAAATAAACAGTGTGTCAATGAAAGTTACACGGAATTACATTTCGTGCAGTTAAATATCGAAGCGACAATTATGAATAATCCTGAGTTAGTAAATGTCAGAGGTGACCAACCTTTGCTCCCAGTGACTCACCGTGGATTCTGCGTCCCACGACCTCTGCAACCCTGACATTTGCCTTGACTTTGGCTGTGACGGTGTGTTTTTATGACTCTTTACCTTTACTTAAACGTAGGTAGGTTATTGAATACAACTGCGTGGTTTTAACTTCCTAATAAGGAAGCTATCAGTTTTTATATACTTACTTGTTTAACTGAGGAATTTGTTGGTACCGTGTTTTGTGTTATGTAGTGGTCAAATGATATTAGTAGTTAAAAGTTCGTGAAAGCTGTTTTTATACGGTTTACAGTAATTCACAAACCAAGAAAATGTTTTAAATTTACCAACGGGCACTTTTTCAAGTGTGATAATAAGTATTTGCATTGTGTATGCTAGTTGAATATTATTAAGTACTTATAGACCACAGAGAAATAATAAAAGTGAGCTTTAAAATGAATTAAAAAAACTACTACAAGAAAATTGATTCTGGGTTCGTGTTCGGGTATTTGGGTGGTATTTTTTCTTCAAATTTATTGAAGAAAAAATACCACGAAATATACAATAAACAATTCTTAGATGATGGAGTTATGAGATTACCAAAAAAAATATATAGCGGAATTTGAACCTCCTCCTTTATTGAAGTTGGTTAAAAATACTACGAACAATGCAAATTATTAAAAAATTTAAACCCCAAAAAATCAAACAAAATAATCACAAAGATTATTTTTTACCGTTTCTCCTAAAAATATTGACTATTGAAGATTCTTAAACCAATATTCGAGGCAAGTTTATCTAAACTTCCAAAATCTTTCACTGGTCAAACAGTTCCCGGTCCCGCTCACCTGTTGTGTGCGTAGCCGGTGTGCAAACACACCGTGTTTGTGTGTGCCACCTGCATCGTCTGACCTTCGAGTTTGGAATTCAAGGGTCAATCATCAGTTGTTTGAAAAATCTTTATCTTTATCTTTTTAGTACCGATATCTCTTATATGGTAGGCTACTTACTTTGATATTAATTATTTAAAATTACTCCTAAAAGGTCTCTTGTTACTTTCATGTTATATTTACTTTTTGTATTTTATAATGTGCTATACCTACTTATCTCATTTTGATGTTGCTTTCTTAATAATAATGTTTCATAAGTTTCTATTGTGTATTCTCATGTTTTGTACTAAATAAAAAATATTCTATTTTATTCTATTCTTATATGGAAATCAGTTTCTAATTATGGATTTTAGCACAAGATTAAAAAAATTTAGATAGGTAATCAAAGACTTCTTATCATGGGAGCGCGCTTTGAAAAAAAAATAGGTAATAGGTATTGTATCGTTTCCTCTTCTTACGATAAGTAACAGAATTGCATTTATAAAATTTAAGTTGGTTAAGCACAGATAAGTTTATAAAATATACATCCCATAACACTTATGATCGAATTTCTTTATCTCTTTAGCTTTTAGTTCCACACAATTTATTTATTTATTTACATGAAGCTTATTGAGTTTACATGTAAAGGCTCAGCCTCTCACGGGAGGTCATCCCGTCATTAAGGCCCGCCCACACGAGACGCGTGGACGTCGCGCTCCACAAATATGTCACAACACGGGAGTTCTGTTGATTTTTGTATTAGAATGTCACTTATTATCATGTGAGTGGCTTCGAGTGAACGGTAAAGTCTTAAGTTACGATAGTTGAATAGTTTAACTATGAATCTATGGATACAATAGAAAGCACGCTTATGTATCCGTATATACGTCATATTTTGTTAAACTTGGCAAAGTTTTACTATTGTTAGATAGTCCAGTACCAAAATAGTTTGTCTTTTAAATAATTTCGTTAATGTGTAACATTACAAGCTCTCTATGTTGTAATTATCCAACGGATTATGTGGCAATTGAAAAATTTAGCCTTTAACACTGATTTCTGTGGAAGTGCAGCAGGTCGCCTTCATCAGGCATGGCGTGTGAGACCCGCCGTCAAAGTGTGAACAGTGTCAAGTAGTTACTTTAACTGACTGTAAAGAATGCTGTATGTACCTGGGACATGGTTCTAGATTGTTTGCCCTAACCTACGTTCATCCTTTCAGCCTAGTCGGTCTTATCTACTGGAAAGACAGTCAATACACGTGGAGCTGACTAACCCGTAGGTTTCCTCACAATATTTTCCTTGAATCCTAACGAATATTTTAAAAGCAAAAGTGAGTTTTTTAGTAACGCTTTCGCGGCTTAACTACTCAACCATAAAATCATCATAAAATTTCGCATAGCGCTTTCAAAGGGCGCCTACCGCTATCTTGTAATAATGTATAATCAATGTAAATGTAAATAATAATGTATAGTAGAAAATGAGCATTCCTTTTGTAACATTTATTGTTCAATAAAGTATAAATAAATAAAATTGACATTGGGTAAGTACATTTCATCCAGAAAAAAAGTAATTTCCACAAGTTTAAATAAAAAGAACATGGGGTACATTTCATATAGTAAAAAGAACTGCACCCGAGGGCAACAAACAAAACTTTTGACAAAAGATCTACCTTAACATCTTGAGTTGCCGGTACAATTAGATCGGTGGTCTAGTCGGCCAGTCCAGGCCTTAGGCGAGTGAGGCCACATGCAAAAGCTAGTAAAGAATAAAGGTCTGTTTATTACAACATCAAATTCTTACAATAAGAAAATCAAATTAACTTAGTTTGTTAACTGAACCGAAAGCTGTTTGCCTGTAGCCAACACCCTAATTATTTCTTGGAACGGCCTCATCGTAGCTACGACCTGGACTATCAACAAATAGTTTGTACTAGTGTAAGAGCCAACCGCAACGTGTACACCCTGACTGACTGTTAACAAACCACATTCACACACTCCACCACCTCCACCAGCCTATATTAGTTTACTGCTGGGCACCTCCCATAGTAAGAAAGGGGATATGCCCATAACCTTCACGCTGGGCATAATGGGTTAGAGATCGCAGGGCATAGCTTCTCGCATCACCGACGCTGCTGCTCGTCGGCGGCCAAGGCATTCCGCTATGCCAAAGTTAGGCTGCGCTATTCCGCAATCAGCCGGTTATACAGCAGGGTGCACCACGGGTAGGTGGATTGATTTCTGAAGATGGAAGTTGGAACTTGCATCCCATTTTCATTCACACACAAATCATAATAAATCAATCCCATTAATTATAATTAACTGCCTCCTCATAAGTGGAAGGCTTCGTATAAGCTATTGTGTCGTGTCATGTGCAGAAGGAAAAATAAAATAGTCTTGTAATATTTAGTGGTGTTTCGATAACCTAGCTCTAAAACTATAATTTTATTTGATTAACATAAAATACGTAATGTATCGCGCACTTCAACAATGCTTAGCTCTATTGCTTTCAAGCGGTCATACAAGACTATTATAAAGTACCGGCGCGTGCGCACGAATCGAATGTAAACGCTTTGGCAGACTTATTATCAAAACATCTCGTGTTAATGTCACAAAATGTTAAATTTTGATCTTAGTATTTCATATTTGTATATAAAAAGATAACTAAGATATTACCTATCTAATTTGTGTTTATTCATATTTCACCATCGACCGTCTGCTAGCCTTTTAAATTCAGCTCACCAAAAATCGTCTGAAAGAGATAGCGATAAGACTTTTATTATTTTTATTGTCCATTTTCAAACCCCGATGCAAAAAGAGGGGTGTTTTATGTTTGTAGGTGTGGTGTTGAGGGTTGCTATGTGTGTGTATGTGTCTATCTGTCTGTGACACCGTAGCTCGTGAACGGATGAACCGATTTGGGTGCGGTTTTTTTTATTTAAAAACAGGATTTTTAGCGGTGGTTCCTAGACATGTTTTATCAAAATCAGTTCAACTGTTTTAAGGTTATAGCTTAAGGTTATAGTTTTGTAAACTGCTGTAGGGTTCTGGTTGTACTTTTAAACATACGTGTGTCCTAAAATTTAAAACACCCATGTGTGCTATAACAATTCAATGTTATCAAATTCTTGCTCTTATGCTGCGTCCAAGATATCCAGCACTCTTGTACACTGTTCTCTTCTTCTTCGTTTTGATCAGTATTTAATTTACAAAGAATGTAAGGGTGGCAAAGCCTCCAGACAAGCATGACCTGTCGCTGCAGCCAGGATACTACTGATACCAGGTACAGTAGCAAACTGTAAAAAAATAAAAATAAAATTTAATAAAAATATAAAAACCCGGAACGCGAAAAAACGAACATTTAAAAAAGTCTAAAATAATACCTGTCGTTGAGCTATCAAATTCGATTGAGTAATTCGCGTCGCGGTACCGCTTAGTAAGTCAGACCCTTCCTTTGATTGACTATCTATTATTTTTCTAGCATTTCTAGCTAAGCATAGCATATGTAGCTTCGATCAAATTTTAAATTAAATGATCGGTTAAGAACAGTTAATCCACGCTACGAGCGCCTCTTTAGTTCATAGAACTTAAGTTGTCCTTCGGTCAGTTTCAAAATAAGTCAAAACTACTATGACGCAATAATCAAGTCGGAACAACACATATTTGTAAACGGTACCTATCACTTAGGCAGTCTGTTTGGACGTGCCGCCCATTCGGGTCAGGTGCTGCCAACGGTACCTTGTTGACGATGCTGACCCTACATGCTTGGTGTAAGGAAAGGGCACAAAACTTTTTAAATCGAATTAGTAATTCATGACGACCTCTATGGTACATTGGGTGAAGGTCTGCCTGAAACGCAGAAGGTGGTGTGACAGATCCCGACAGATGTTTGTATGATCTGCAAATATTTTATTCAATTCTGGGTATTTTTATGTATGATATGGAAGTATTTACAAAATAAAATGCAGTATTAGGTATATCAGTCACATGGTTCCCATAATACAAGCTCTGCTTAGTTTGGGCTAGATGCTGTGTGAAAATGTTCAGCATTATTTTTTTATTTATTTATTATATTCCTACAAATATAACTTTTATCTTGCAATAGCTATTTTAAGTTTAATCAATCGGTCCAAATTACTGATACGTATAAAAGTGAATTCAGATCAAAATGTGTCTACGGATTTTTTTTGAACTTTCGCCTACTAAATCCTTTTAATATTAGAAAAACGACTGTTAGTGAAATTTATTTAAAATGTTTGTATGTCTTTCACGCTAAAACTACTGAACGGTTAAGCTGACATCGCACATAATATAGTTACATATAGGCTTACCACGAGAGCGAAGCCGCGGGCAGAACCTAGTACTTAATAATCTTGTATCGACTGAAGATGACCATCCTATTTATAACAGTTCTACAAACCTCGGATAGCTATAATGGTGTTAAAATATCATGTCACCCCTTTTTATTTGCATTGAAATGACAGGGATAAGCTTACTTTATTGAATATTTATAAATGTCATTTAGTTTTGAATAAAGAGGTTATTTGTCAGAGGCAATTCCAAACAAAGAACTAAAGAAAAACTCTACATACCCGTCAAATACAAAAAATAAAGGCAATTCTTAAAAAAATCCTTCTAGAACGCTTTTTACTTGGACCCAATCTTTTGTACGTAGAAGTCAAACGGTTCGAGTAAGTCAATGCAGGTGTCAAATGCCATTACACTGCGTATTGTGGGTTATTTGAGCTTTGTATTTTACTTTTACTGATGAAACTGAGCCATGTATTTCTTGCTAATACTTTCTTTTCATAATCATTATCAGCCTATAGCAGTCCAACGCTGGACATAGGCCTCCTCTCATGGACCTTTGTTGTCTGTTCTTACTGTAAAGCTCCATAAAGATATTCATATCTTTTAAATTGAATTTTTTTAACAAAACTCCAGATGACGAGCTTAATTTATCTGTAAATAAATTCAAAAATGTTGATAAAAAAGCACATAAAAATCTAAATATCAAGATGACAAAAAGCTTGGGATTAAACTGTCTCCAACTCCCTTAAAAACAATGTATTAGTTACTAATAGTGACTGTAACGACTTTAAAGAATATAAGCCAAACAGAGTTTCTTGCCAACTCTTCTCTGTGTGTTACAAATTGTTGTTAATTAAAAAAGTTGACGATTGAACAATTGAATAAATAAAATAGGTTTGAAATTTGAAGCTTTTCTTAGCCTGAAAACTTTAGAGATTTGGAACATAATATCTGAAATTGTTTGTTCTGTGCAGACGTAGTAACTCTAGCTGAAGCTTGTACAATTTTGTGATCATCACTGATACTATAAATGCGAAAGTTTGTGTTTGTGTATGGGACAAATGTTTGCATGTTCTGCAGATTTGTCTCGGGCCTGAGTGTTTTCTATACATGATATGTATGTATTTATCAAAAAAAAGTATGTATATACATCACAAGCTCTGCTTAGTTTGGGGCAACATGATGCTGTGTGATAACGTCCAGCATTATTTATTTTTGTGTTTTTGCCACAATATCTCATACACGATCACGATCAAAAAATGAATTATGTATTGAACTCCTCGGTCCTGTATCAAAATTATTTCCTCCCTATCAACTATCGATCGGCAGTGCCAAGAATTTCTTATAAAAACTAGAACCACAGGTTATTTTCTATCTAGCTTGTAGCCGCAGAATATAAAATAGTTATATGTATTTATATACCACTCTACTCTCAAAGTAAATCCCAAATACAAACCCTTCTCATCCATTGGCATGGGCGAAGGGAAGGCCCACTTGAGATGTAGAATGCGGGTTCGATATCCGCCGCGAGGCAAATTTTTACATTATTTCCAAATATATGTCTCGGGTCTGGATGTTTTATTATTTATAATATATATGTATATACATATTATGTACAATTAATATGTATTTAAGTAGTATATCTGTCATGTGGTTCGCATATTACAAGCTACATGATGCTGTTGATAGTTTCCAGCATTATTTATTTATAACCACTCAAAAGCTTATCAAAAGCATATTTCAGTATGTTTATTCCAAGTTGTTACGGAGTTGAGTGGATACTACTAACACACATACTCACTAGCACACTGATACACTTATTGCATTGTGTGATGTGATTTTAAAGCATTGACTTGATACAGATTTTTTTTACAATGAGCGACGGTAGAAGAAAATTTCATACTTTTTTTTTATACCTTCAAGTACTCTGCTGTCATCAAATCTACCTAAGTTAATCACAACAAAGCTTATTTCACATCAAAATCTAATCTAAAGTGAGTCAAGCCTGCATGCAACGCGATCGGCGATCTCAACAAATCACTTGGGATAACTAGTTGACATGTCAAACTGGCCCGGCCTGCACTAAATAACGGTACACTGTACCCCCTCTATTAGGGGGTGTACTCAGGGAAGGTGCTGGGGTTCACTGTCCTTGACATACTTAAAATGTTTAGATTCTATGGTGGCTATGATACTACAGCAGCTGTACTGTAATTTTTCAACATGTGTCACATTCATTTGTTTTTATTCTGAAAAGCCATTCCACAATTTGGAAGAAATTTAAGGGTACCTTTGTGTTGTTCATTGTGCAAATTTGTTTTGGCTGCTTATATACTGTTTAACTTTGTATTAATTCAAGTATTAATTAATATTTTAAAAGCAGTTTAAGCACGAAGTTAGTATTTAATTTTTAGCTTTTTCTTATGGCTCTCTTTTATAAGAAAATAATGCTCAAACATCCCAATGTCAGACTATCTAAGTCAATATATGGAAACTTTTTATTGGCCTATAATGTTTTATCACTTACAACTTACCTAGCTGTAAATTTTCCAAAAGATTAAATATATATTAATATTTAGACCCTAGCCCCAATCCTTAATACATCTACTCCATTATAATACGAGCACAGTCGATAGGTGACCCCGCGCGGACACCGGAAGCATTCACTCATAGCACGCAATCATAAATACTAACTGCTTCCTGCAAAATTTACGTTTTGACTTTGAATATTAAATCCTTCAAGCCGTATGTAAACTAAAATATTTTACTCATGAAACTAACGTGAATTAACTGGTTCATATTGAAAAACAGAATTTTTCACATATCATCGGTGAAAGCTCCGACGCCTTTTGACTAGTTCAGAGAATCTTCATCAGAAAAAGTGAACGCGACGCTCTCCCCACGCGTCTCGTCTGGCACTGGGAGAAACCTCCTGGTCTTCCTAAACTTCGTCTTTTAGCGATCTCCATTTTAGAACCTCAAAAGTGTGTTCCTCAAAAGTTATCGGTCCAATGTTATCCATGGCACACTTTTTCGTGTAAAATTCTACGTATTTCGTCATAGTCTGACCATGATCAGTTTTTATTGTCATATCAATCTCAAGTCCACGTGAGAACTAAACATATTAAGTAATCAATTAACCAACTCAAATTGTATTGCTTTGCGTAAGTCAAAGTGTTTGCTCAAAATAATTTACGATAGACACATATTTTTATGTCGTATAAAATGAAGTGACATAAAACTTACCAAATGAAGCAATAAAGTTTTATCAATGTGGGCTTAGCCGTTAATGTCACCGTCTATTTAGATTGGCTAGTTAACTTTGATTGTGTACATTTCAAGAATGGTTTTAATCTTCTTTTTTAATTGTCTTTTGTCACTTCTAATGAATTATAAACAAACAATTTTTTTAATAGAATGCCTGTTTTTTTTATTAAAAAAATATTATTCATTCATATAAATATTTTGTATAATAATATTTGCTTAGAACTTACAAAAGCATACATGATAAAACATCTAACCTGGGAAAAATGTCCCCAACATATCGAAATTTTAGCTTTTCTTATAATTTTTTTCGCTACTTATGGCTAAATCTGATATTATTTCTGCATTGGTCACGGTCACAGTGAACGTGTTAATAAGTTAAGCTGCTTTCACCCAAACTATAAGTAACAATACCACAAATTAGATCCATGTCAAAACAATTTATTTGACATAAGTCTGATATACATTTAACATGGTCCATAACATTCTTCCGAAAGTCCAACGTGTGGTCCATCCTAATATATTCTAATCGCCTTATAACATAATGTTATCATTGTACCATTGAATATTATTTTATACAAATAAACCCATTTATAACACCTACACTGCTCGCGTGCCATCTTTTCTAATACAGTAAGATATCCACAAAACCCATCAGTTTATAATAATTTTCCCATACACCTGACATTATGATTTCTACCCATTTTTTTTCTCGTAACATGACCTGTATAGTCGTATATCAAAGGCGATAAGGTTGAGTTTCATTGTTATATTTGAGGGCGTTCAGATCTCTAACATTTACCATTTACCTAGTTGATATAACGTGGGCATTTTGGTACAATAGGTTAGTCATATAAAGTGGATAATTTTTAAGCAGATCTGAATACAAAGATTATGAATTGAATTCAAATGTCAACTGTGTCTTTTATCGTTAAATTTATTGGTTTGTAAACGAATATATTTGTAAAAGTATCTTCTTCAGACACTGCGGTTTTATCTTTGGAGGTTTACTGCAATATACTACGAAATATTCATCATCCACAGCCCGACTTAATCCACTGCTGGACCAGGCGACGCGTGCTATGTCGCCGACCCATCTCGCTCCTGGTCTTCCGATGCTTTTTCACTACGAAATATTAATATAATAAATTACCGGAAGATATAAAAATATTAACTTCAAAGTTTCTAAGTCAAAGATTATCAGGTTAAATCGTTTATTTATTCCAAAAAAGCATATCCACACGCCTAACACCTGTTTATAACTAATATTTGGACTTTAAACAAATCTCTACAGCATCTACATTAAAAATGTCACATTAAATTATTATAATAGTCAATAATAGCCCTAGAATACATAATATACATAAACATTATGTTCAGTATAACGCCTGTAAGGTTTATGAAACTTGTTGAATTAAACTAAACCAAAGTTTGAAAAATTATTAGAAAAAAAATTAGTATTTCACACAACAATAGAGTAATTTTTCTGTATGTATGAAATGTTATTGTTAGTTAAATAGTTAAACCAACTTTAATGATGTTTTGGTTTGAAATTGGACTTAGTGCAGGGTAGGGCTCAACACATGATAAATGCTACTTAATATTGTCGAAGTGAATAGGATTCAAACCCGCATCTGTGCTAAAGGCTAGCAAATTTAGCAATGCACTATTTACAAATTTATCACTGGCCCGAATAACATCTTAAACTAGGTTTAAGAGAATTCTATTTAAATGCTAGCACACGGCTACGTTCGTGTGGTACACGGGTAAAATTTATGTGTAGATCTAGAACTACTGAAAATGAAAAAAAAACTGGATTAGAACACCCTATTCACCTAACAGTATGAAATCTACTTTACGACCTATTCTTATACCTATCAATACATAACAAAAATTATAAAACTAGGTGAAGCAGTTTCGGAGGAGTGCGACACACACCGTGACACGAGATTTTTATAAATAAGATTTCGGCGGCAGCAGAGTTTATTGTTTACTGACCCACGATATCTTTGATAACAATCTTAACTAAGGTTTCTTAATTGCTTATGTAAACTGCCAGAATACTGACAGTGTCGCATAATCACTGTGATACATCGTGTGAACTTCCAGCGCTTGACAATTTGACACTTTGTTCCAATTTTAAGGTGATTAATAACACCTTTAATGGATCAGAAAGACAGTAGCTCAATAAAAACCTTCGAAGAATTTAATAGTGTCACTTGGTGTAATTTTTATCGATACTGTTGTCCGTTCATGGACTTAGTTGTTACAACTAATTGTTACATATTTTCAGGAAGTAGATACTGTTTTTTATAATGCAACCTATTTGGGTCGTGCTGACAAGGTTAAATTCAGTACATTATGTAAAAATATAATAGACGCAGGAAACTATCTAGCTCTGACCAAACTTGTTTACTCGAACCATTATTTCTCCTCCAGTTGGTAGTCTTAAACTAAACCATTTGCTTTTAGAATTCCTCGAATTCAAAATTTAAGTGTTTCAAAATGACTTCACACCTCGCGCGCTCATTAATTCCAAGATGACGGTGCCCGATTGGAAGAAAGTGTTGTGAATTTTGCGAAGTCCGAAGCGACTTCAAACGGACCGACGTAAGAACGTACTCCGATCGTATCGGGAGAAGATGCCTGGTCGAGTGACACTGAGCTGATCTTTGCCACTTTTTTTCGTCTATCTGAACACGTAATTCGGTCTGTCTCGGCACGACAATGTATGAAACCGGATTCAGTTGCGTAGGGCATAGAGACGCTGACGAATAATTTTAAATACTGGTTTTATCTGATGTTATTGTTGTATGTCTTCTAAATACTAAGTACTCATATACTTACTGGTTTGACAGATACAAAAAAGTGAGGAGTTTCACGTAGATAAAAATAACTTCATTATCATTAGCTTATAGTCTACCGCTGGACATAGGCCTCCCCTCATGAGCGCCATTGCGCCCTGTTCTGAGCTTTCTGAGCTCGACGTATTCAGCTTCTATCAGCAATCTTTCGCAGGTCGTCACTCCACCTGGCTTTCAAAAATAACTTAAAAATGTACAAATCATTAACACGCTGACTGCGGGCCTTGGGCATGGCACCACTTGCCATGTGCTGGCTTAGCGACTGTAAAAGCCGGGGCCAACATCAAAACGTTCTTCAAAGGCTTCAACGCTTCTGTTCTTTAGACACTTAACTTATCTGTTTTCTGTTGTTTCGCCAGGCGAAGGCGGAGGAGGCGCAGGTGCGCGACACTACGCGCGCGATGCAGCCGCGTCGCCCGCGCATGCGCCGCCGACGGCGACCACGCCCGCACCGCACGCGCATCAAGCCAACCTGAAGATAGAGCATCAGGCCAGCGTGAAGAGCGAGCATCAAGCCAGCGTCAAAAACGAGCGGCTAAGCCCACACGATTCGAATGCTTCCAGGTAGGTGACACATGACAAGTCATACTTGAATCTTGGTTTCTTAGAGCGTCAAGTTAACCTGAAGATGAACACTAAGCACTTACGGCGAGCACATCTCACGCTTGCGATTCGCTGATGACAGTCCTACTGGCGGAGTCGCAGGAGGAGCTACAACAGATGCTGGACGGCCTAGCATCAGCCTCGCGAAAGATAGGTCTTGGCACGAATTTGGACAATACCAAAGTCATGGTCAATGACCGAATTGATCCGAGTCCTGTCGTCGTTTTGAAGTTGTTTCGGAGCATACATACCTCGGGCAGATATTGCAGCTGGGTAGAAACAACGTCGAGAAGGAGGCCAAGAGGAGGATTCAGCTGGGTTAGGCAGCATTTGGAAAACTACGTCGATTTTCTTGTCACCCATACCGCAATATTTGAAAACGAAAGTTTTCAATCATTGCGTCCTACCCGTCATGACATACGGAGCCGAAACGTGGACACTCACAGTACGGCTAGTCCACCAGTTTAAAGTCGCTCAGCGAGCTATGGAACGGGTTATGTTTCTTTGAAGGATAAAATCCGTAACGAGTATATCCGACTAAAGTTGTCGATATAGCTCGGAGAATTAGCAAGCTGAAGTGGCAGTGGGCTGGCCATATCTGCCGAAGAACCGATAACCGTTGGGGTAAACGAGTTCTTGAGTGGAGACCGCGGCTCGGCAAACGTAGTGTAGGACGCCGGCAAACGTAGTGTAGGACGCCCTCTGGCCAGGTGGAGTGACGATCTGCGAAAGGCTGCTAGTAGAAGCTGGATGCGTCGAGCTCAGGACAGGGTGCAATGGCGCTCATTAGGCGAGGCCTATGTCTAGCAGTGGACTGCTATAGGCTGATGATGATGATGATGATTATGAAACATTTCTAGTGGAAGATTAAGTCGAAAAACCTTATTCACGGTTGAAGGTGCGAAGGCATTAACCTAACATAGCCTGCGCGACTCTCTTCTCTCTCTTATTTCATAATCAGTGTTTCTTATCTTAGTACTTGAACATAGCACAATTAAGGTGGTCAGCTCTTCTCCCAGGTCTCGCAGCGTGACTCCGTCTACATCCTCCTACCCTGGAACGCCTCCAGAGCGCGGCAGTCCGCACCAACAGCCGGCCAGTCATCCACCACGGAACTACTCCGACATCATGCGATCGCTCGCAGCGCGGTATAATTCGCATCCTAATAATGAGTAAGTACCTTTATTTTTTACTAAGATTATCACTAATCTGTTTGTTTCTTCATAAACTACTGTTTTACAAACGAAATCGGCTCTATATTATTTCCTAAGTCACTAAAATTAAGGATTATTATACTTAAAATATAATTACTATTTAATTTTGTCACACTTAACGTTCTGGTTAAAAACAACCTAAAATCAGTCGTCAGTTTAAAAATCGTATGTGTGAGATTTTTAAACTGCGACTGATTTTAGGTTGTAAACCGGATATGTGAGATTTTTAAAGTGACGACTGATTTTAGGTTGTTTTTAACCAGAACCTTAAGTGTGACAAAATTAAATAGTAATTATATTTCTTGAAATTAAGCAATAAGCTTTTTTGGAAATCTTGACTAAGGTCGTGCCATCTTGTAATTCGCAATTCAAAATAAGCGTAAACGGAAGTTGACACTGGCACATTTCATTTCCGACACGTCCATCGACAATCGATTTTTCACACGGTCGATGTCACAACACTGTGCGACCTGTAGTTCACCGACCGACGACTAGTGATGCCCATAACAATTAGCATATTAATCGATTCGATAACTTACGTTTAGTCGACAAATTTACATGATTCGTGAGAACCTATGTTCTCGTGAACTTATGTTATATTAATGAATTGCTCATCTCGGTCGGCGACCTCGCCAGTTTTAATTACCGCCGCGGCAGGCTCCGGGGCGCCTTATTATGACGCTTTCCAATAAATAGTATTGAGGTACGACAATAAAATCAACAGTTTATAGTTTGAGAAAGACATTAAAATAGTAAAATATGTGTGCGTGTTCATTAATTTTTATCAGCCAGTTGTATTTTTAAGTGTTTTGGTAGAATTCACACATAGCTTTCCGAGCAATGTTTTAACTGTTTTCGAATAGTTAAGCGAAAAGTATATCGTATGATACTTACTTACTTTTCTTAATTTTTTACAGTAAATATTAATAAGACTCCTTTTTTATTACTCTGTAAAATTTCCAATCTTTTACAATCGTCTCAACAGATCTTTATCCCTCAAGCTGAAGTTCAGCAAACGATTCGATCAATCCTACCTAGTACAATCCGACCCAAAAATAGGAACTAAGTCTACTTGCAGCCAAGTTCAGAGGGAGAAAGATACGTTGAAATCATAAGCTCCAATTTCTTAATGGTATCAATTCACGAAAATTTGTTCTATACTAAACTAATACTAAACTATACTAATTATGATAACAATAGGCGCTAACTGAATTTGAGTCACAATCCAGTCAGCCCAGTTGGTTATGTGCCCAACTATGAACAAATTAATAATTAATAATTGAATAAACTAATGCTGAACACATCATCATGTAGTCACAATACTTTGTGGTTCCCGTAGTTCGGAACTCTGTTTAGTAGCAGAGCTTGATTAAGGTAACCACATTACTGATACTACTAAAATACATTTTTATTTTGTAAATAAATACATATTTTAATAATGGCCACCTTTCTGGGAGCGCAGAAAAAATTGGAAATTACCTTCCATTGTTCTTCTTTTCTTGGCAATTCGTTTTCCGCTGAGGCAGTTCGACTGTGGAATGGCCAACTGATATCAGAGGGGTTGAGTCAGAGATAAATTTAAACTACTATTGCGGGAGCACTATTTGAAGAGGTTATAATTGTAGATCTTTTTCCACGCAAAGTGGAAAACACACAGACAAAAGATGAGTATTTGCAGAACTCGAGGCGGGATTTGAACCCGCAACCTTCTGCGTCTCAGGCCGGCACAACCCACTGCGCCACAGAGGTTGTCTCTAAAAGAAAAGACCAACACTATACATATAAAAAGTGTTATAAAATGCCTTTTCTCTTTACCAATATTATTTTTACATTTTATAGTATTTAACAACATTTATTTTCTTTAGCTACTTCCACCGCATAAATGGTTTCGCCACCGAACCCACACCAGTGACGTCACCAGCACAGAATGACACTTTAGAAACACCTCTGGGAGGCCTCTTCACGAAGTTCGCGAAGCAGCAAGGAGGCCCTTCGAGACTCCCCGCCTTTCCGGTCATGCTAGACATGAGCTCCACTAAGGTAAATACACCGTTGCATATCCTTGACCGAATATTTTTCCCCAGAATTTTCTCCTATGTATCACGTTTTAGATCTGAACTATGAAACCAGATGAGGGTGTCAGGGGTTCCAAACCCCATCTCAAGAACCCAAGTCAACCTCACCTGCACGTGGTGCACTTAGCTAACTAACAAACGGGGCTCTGGCCACCGGATGATTACTAACACTGGCACAGCTAAATCTCCGGTGGATAGAGAGAATTTACCCTAACTGGCCTCATAGCTAAGTTGGCAGTAACACTGCCTTCTGAGCTGCAGGTCGCGGATTCGATCCCCGCCCAGGACAAATATTTGTGTAGTGAACATGGATGTTTGTTTTGTGTCCGGGTGTTTTATAAGTATCTAAGTATATTATGTTTATCAGTCTCTGCTGCTCATAGTTCAGGCTCTGCCTAGTTTGGGAGCAGTTGATCATGTGTGCGATGTCCCATATACTTTACTTTGCTTTACTTTACTTTACTTTACCCTGCGATCCCCAACCCACATGCCCAGCGTGGGAATTATGGGCATGTTCTCTTTACTATTAGGGGAGGCCAGTCCAGCACTGGACTGATATCAGCCGATGTTCTAGTGTTGTTGTTGTTGTAATCGGGTAAAAAGTAAAGATACACTTGACTATCACGCGCGAAGCCGCGGTAATACTCATTCACTCAATTCAGAATATAATTAATATGTGACACTTCTAAAATGTTTAAATATTTGGAATTCAATTTCAACTATGTCAAATCATATCCTTTATTATGACAAATTAATTCACAAATTAGCCCAATTACCTTATTTTTATCGGATCGTGTTTGTTTACATGGTTCTCATGCTATTTTATTGAATTTGAGTATATTATGCATATTCATTTGAGCTTTAATGACACCTATAAACCTATTAGCCTATTAGAATAATAAAGCGAAGAATTTTGTGTTTTTTTATCTCATTTACTTAGGGTTTTTTCGAGTATTGCGTGATACAGGAAGATAATAAAAGGCTATTATTGGAAACTAGTTGGCCTTCGTCTTTAGGAGTTGAGCTTTAAGCTTTGACAAACTATTGACATCACAAATTCATAGACGTAAATGGTTGACAGAACTACACGTAAAAGGTTGTAGAATAATTAATGATTATTATTACCTACTTGTGGGATTTCAACCTCCATTTCGGAACCTAAGCTAACAACACCTGCCCATGGTGCACCCTGCTAACAAACCAATGGGGCTCTGGCAGCCAGGTCATTCCGGCATAGCGGAGCCTAACACCGGCATAGTTACATACCCTGGCTGCCAACGGGTAGCAGAGTCGGTGGTGCGAGAAGTAGTGCCCTGCGATCATGCCCAGCATGGAGTTTATGGGCATATTACTCTTCTTATTAGGGAAGGCCTATGTCCAGCAGTGGACTGTTGTTGTACAACAAAAAAAACACCAGCCTATATCAGACTTACCTTGGAGTGGGGACTGCGTTTAGGTAAGCGTAGCGTAGGAGGCTAGATGAAGTGATGATCTGCGTAAATGTTGCCGACAGACATTAGATGAAAAGAGTCGAGGATCAGACTCAGTGGTGTACCTTGGGAGAAATATATATGACTGCTACACGACGCGGGCTACCAAACAAACTCACTTACTAGCTCTTGCTCACGGCTACGCTTATTTATATGTGGATTTCGTCAATCTGTCTTAAAGCTATTTGTCTATCCCTTGGTAACAGTATTTTCCTGAATAAAAAATTACCTTTTTTGTATGCAAACACAATGTGTATGCGAAATTTCATGATGTTTGGTTGAATGGTTATGGCGTGAAAGCGAAACAAATAAACAAATACACGTTCGCATTTTTAATATTAGTTAATAGATTAGGAGGATTACGACTCGACTATCTAAATCTTAAAACTCATAAAAATACAAAGTTTAAAAATAAAATATGAGTTCACTATCTAGGTGAGGAATTGATTTCAGTTATCTGTTGAGCTTTTCTACTATAAATTTCAAAGTAACTAGTACACCTTATCATGATCAGCCTACAGCAGTCCATATAAAAAAGCATTGCTTCGTGTTGTGTACGCATGTTTTAAACGTGCCCTACGATGCAAGCCCTGCGTCTCAACTTGAGGCTTATCAAAGCCGTGTGTCTGTAATTTCACCGGCACCTCTTCAAATTCAGTTTGAAGAGGTGCCGGTGAAATTACCCAGCAATGCTGCTACACGGCAGAAATGCATGACCGAGTCGTGGCTTATCACATCATCCACCACAATCTTAAGACGTTGATAAAAAAAACAAGTGCGTAGTTGGAGTTGGACTTGTGCACCGAGAGGGTTCACTACAAACTTGGAGGAATAATTTACTTGTGATGACAAAAAAATATGGTTTTCGGATATTTGTTTTACTTATGCTATAAAACATTACTTCTTGCTAAATTGCATGGTTCTAGGTCAACGGGAAGCACCTAAGTTTTGATTCCCTTACCAATGTCAAAGTATGCGGCATAAACGGCCGTATTTTTTGATTGCGTTGACTTTGTTTTTATCATAGCAGACCTGAGGTAGGTATTTGAATTTGTGACTGATCTGAGTATTTGATATTAATATCACCTTGACCCCTCAACGTGTTCCTTAGAAAAGGATCTTGACTGACAAATGGACAACGAAGTGATCTAATAAGCGTTATTTTTTCCCCTTTTTAAATACGAAACCCTAAATCTTCTTCTTCTTCTTGACTCACCCCATTTTATCTTGGGCCGGCTACCTAGTACTTCAGCGCCAGGACGCTCTGTCCTAGGTTGTCGTAGATGCAATGTTAGGGGCTTTTAAATCTTTCTCGACATTTGACGACCACGAAGACGGTCTACCACCGAGACGAGGCAGAGGTCTGCCTCGGGGTTTTGTTGGGATAATAAGATGTTGAGAATAGTTTTTACTGAGTAGAACCCTAACATTAGTTTTATTTATTACTTCATACCGCACATTAACACAAGGCCACTGCCCCTATGAAATAATTTACGGTCAGCTGAGTTTTCGTTTCAAAAGCACATTAGTAATTCGTATTAATTATAAAAGCGAGTGCTCACTGACCTTCCTGTTTTAATGACGAACTACACCGTTTCATAGTTCACGGCTGCGATTAAAATGTCTTGGGGGATCATAAAATTCATAAAGCAACGGCTAAACGGTTGGTGGCTACTGCGTTGGGCCATTCATGTCTTGAAAGCTTATTGGCAATTTAACAGACGTGAAAAGTAACCTCCTTACTTATAAACGCTGGGTATAAAATTAACCATTGCTTAAAGTAAAGACTATATTTTTTTAAATTCTTTAATGATTTGTTTTTGAACTATTTTTTCATGTTAAACTCTTCAATTGATAGAATAACATAAAGACATGAACATCTTAACAGAACATTTACATTTTTTCATGAACATTTTTACAGGCTTAAATCCAAACTAAACCAGTGCTTAACCTTTTTTACATTCTAATTGTACCGTATACCTAAAGGTTCTTCTATCGCAATTCCACTGTAAATTCACGTATCAATGAGAAAAAAATATATAATATAGAAAGGGCCCTCAGATTATCAGGTAGAAAGTCATAAACTTTTAGATCATTGGTACGGTTGAAACCTTAAATATCGCTTTGGTCTAAGACTGTTATGATAGTTTAAATAAATATTATTTCGGTATAATCAACGAGTAAGTTTTCATAAATCGTGCCGATTGGCTGTTAGCCGTGACCCAAGCCGTACAGACTCTATGTTCTATCTCCCGTAGCAAATCCGTGGCTCGTTTATGTAAATGGTTTAAAGTCATAATGCGATGAACACTTCCTTTCTGTAATGGTGGCAATTAAATCTGATAACGGGTAACCTTTACACTACCAACGTTCTACAAGCACATAGCAAGTATACCTCCTATAGAACTTACTATTGATACCAACTTAATGAGAAGTGGTTTTTGTATTTACTATGAGGCCATGTTTAACCGACTTCAAAAAGGAGGAGGTTCTCAATTCGTCAGAACCTTTTTTTTTTGTTTTATGTATGTTTACCCATAACTCCGTCAATTGTGGACCGATTTTAATCATTCTTTTTTTGTTTAATAGAGCATACTTCACAGGTGGTCCCATATAAATTTTATTCCTGAAGGATTGGTACTTTTCCCGGAAAACTCAAAAAACCTCATCCTCACTTGTAATTTTCGCCCTATGATCACCAATATCTCCGTCAATCGTGAACTGATTTTCAAAATTCTTTAGAGCAAGAAGTAAGAAGTGATTTATTTGAAGTCCGTTTATTTTTTAACATGATATTGTTTGATAGCAGTATGTGCGAAGGCTAACCGTCTCAGAGTTCAGTTACATTTGATTTCTAGTTTCTGTTCTTATAATAGAGTTATTTTTTTATCCAACCGTTCTGGTTGGACACCTCTTCATCATCATCATCGGCATAAAGAAGTCCACTACTTGACATAGGCCTCCCCTAATGAGCGTCATTGCGCCCTGTTCTGAGCTCGTCGCCTCATGACTCAACTTGAAAATTGATTTTCAGTAGAAATAGAACTTAGGTGACAATTTTTTTTATTTTTTTTTATTCACGACTTATACCATCGTAACTTTACTGTTTTGTTTTATTTTAAATATTATCTAAGCGATACTATAATATACTATAATAATGTGGATACAATTTGGTTTATGTACAAATTATGTTTAAATCGCCTATATTTTAACATTGTAAAACTGTGAATCTTTGTTTAAATAAGAATAAATAAATAAATAGGTATGTAAAAAAAGCTGCAGTTGAATAGTAAGGTAATGCTCATAATCAGATGAGATTAGTGTTGTGCAAATTGTCTGTGAGTAAAAATCGAAATCAAGTGATGCATTTTTAGGTCAATGGGAAGTTTTTATTTCACGACGTTGACAACGTCAATAAATAACTTAACAGTTTTGTTTTTAATAAGATAAAGAGATGATCGCTGTCATATCGTTTATGGAAGTGAAATAGACCGCAAGAGAAAAAGCAAAATGGAGAAATTGCATCACTACACCGACAAGAGCTAGGCCTTTAAATTATAATAAATAATAAAGTAAATAAGTATATAAGTATATATAATAAGGCCCTTAAATTTTAATTTAGTGGTAGAAGATCAGATTAGTGTTCTGCAAATCCTCCTTCAGTAGAAACCAAACCAATTATTAATATTATTTTGAACAAGTAAAATTAAGTATAAATTCACGACGTTGACAGTAAATAACTTTACAGTTTTGTTTTTAACAAGAAATGTAAAAAGTTTTAATTTAGTGGTAATACTCATTATCAGATCATTAGTGTTGTGCACTAGGCGAGTGATGGCCCCGCCTCTAGTAGCTCGCGCCACCAGCGAACCGTCTCGACTCAACTCGACTCTCCACTGTAAAAGGAACTGGAGCTGCACTAATTGGCGGCGGCACGCGCCGCGCATGCGCGCCTTCTGCGCCCCGCGACACGCTAGTCATGGGATGTGAAATCTTAACCGTTCGACTTTGAAATTAGATGACTTTTTGCACGCGGAAATTGCAGTAACAGTTGCAATTTCAACTTTCTAGCTAAATTACATCTGATGCGTTTTTCCAAAGCGAATTTAATGTCTCGGGTCGTTACAAATGGCGTGATTTCGCTTCGTTCTGCGATCTCTAGTTTGAATTTATTTTCTATTAGAAACAGGAGCGGGCGGAAATAAATCGTTTGATTTACGGCGGGTTCGCGGCTCGTAGGCGCGCTGTCCGGGCACGCGCCTGCAGACGCCATGTTCATTTCACGCGCGCGCGCCTCCGCCCGTCTGGATTTCATTCGGAATTACTCCATATTCGCCTTTTTAGTGCGCGTGGCAATTAAAAAAGATGGATTGCGATTTGACCCGCGCCCGGCGAGCGTGACGCCTCGACGTTATTATGATGAATGCCCATGACTTACGATCCGAGTGCTCTCCATCAGATAATGGCTTGTGCCTTTCATGTTTGCTTTGCATCAGAAATACACGCGTCGGTTGATGGGTTTCTCTATAATTGAGTTTTTAATTATTAAGTTGAGACGTGGCCTGGCTATTTCAATTTTACTACCGCTAAATATATGGCGTCTTGATGAAGCCGTCGTAATGTTTGTAAAGGATATTACCTATTCGCTAAGATGGATAATATCCTATGTTTCCCATCACTTTTTTACTACAAATTCATACTTACCTGCTGGTTTTCTTTCCCAGGCGCTGCTAGCGATATCGCGGGTGGGTCGTGGGGGGCGTTCTAGGCGCAAAAGGACAGGGTTGACGGGGTCAGTGCCAGAACATTCTCCCTTGGACCTTTCAGCGGCTGGCGAGAGTGCCGCTAAGCGAGCCCGCCTTTCAGCCAGTCCTAGCACGCGGAGTGACAGCGACGATCGAGATGGTGCCTCGAATGATGGTAAGAAAAAAATAAATGCAAAATTTCTTAACTTGGTAGCTTAATCATATTAAATTGGTACAAAAATCCTAATTAAATAAAGGTAAAATAAAACTTGAGCTTGAACTAGGTAATCCTGTGTTTCAGGCGAAGGGAGCTAACAAATAGTATAGAACATAAAAATAAAATAATCACCTACCTCGTTTTATTAATAAGATAGTACGATAAATTATTTAATAGGTACATGATATTAGGTATGTACCTAAATTATAATTAGGAATTTAAACTAAATCAAAAGACAAAATATGAATGAGCAGTTAATAATAGAAAAAAAAGAAACTTAAAAACAAACTAACTTTATGGGTCGTATTTATAAGTAAATTAAGACATTAGAAAGTAAAATAGTTAAAAGTCGATTGTTGAAAGAAAATGTTATTCCGATATCGGTGTATGTTCGTTCCTAATTTGAATTAATCTGACTTAGCGATTGCTATAGGCCGTTTATGACTGAGAAGGCAATACAGCGATACGATATAACTAATTGTACTAAGTACCAATGAAAGGTTTATACGAGTGTATTGAGGATTGAAGCAGGCAACACAGCTAATAAATGATTAATCTGATAGCTTGTGTAGTATTCAGAATTAGCTAGATTTATGGCAAACGCAAGGTTTTCCATTTTGACTTCTACTTAATTGAAATAAAATGTTAATAGGGACATCTATTGGTTTACTATGAATATGCGAAATTTCAATTTATGTTGCAATTTTAATTATAAATTCTTGTGCTCACTTAAATCAGCAAAGCCAGTTTCTTAGTAAAAAATTGCATAAACCAAGAGAATGTTACTTGTTTTCGTCACCTCATCAACCGAACCTATGCCGTAACCATGTGTGCTGAATGAAGATTGAAGAGATCATGGTTCAGCTGACTTTAGTATTCTTAGCAGATCTTGGTTAAGCAACAATCCGCCCGCTCACTATTTGGACGGGTGATCGTTAGTGGAGTTTAAATCTGCTGCCTCATTTACTAACTCAGTTGCACACCAAAATTGTTGGCACAGGACCTTTATATTCAGACGACAACTTTGCATCCGTCGAAATTCAAAGAACGTCTATTGATAACTGTCAAGGTTTGTAAAACAGGACTGGTACATATAATTTCAGTGGACAACTGAGTTACTAAATGCGGGCTCTGGGTGCTTCCGTGCTTCGGACGGCACGTTAAGATGTTACGATATCCCTGCTTTTTCAGTCGTTAAGTAATTTTGGAGGCTTCTTGCGGTCTTAAAACTTCAGACACCAGAGTTGGTCACTAGCTCATACGAAGAAGAAAAGAATAAAAATTGTTTTTATCTATCTCTTAACTTAACGATTATACATTTTTGACTAAGTAGATCAAACACTAGAAATATTTTTTCTGGGCTTAAGTTTTCAGTTGTCATCATTTATCACTTATTTAAAATGAAACTGATTATTTCATTCAATTTTTCAATTTGCCTTTTAGGTAAGTAATCTACCTAATCTATGCACTGAGATTAATTAGACAGTTAATGATAACAATTGATTATAATGAAATTCTTAAAAGTTAATCAATTGAATGTCCTACCAAAATGGATTATATTGAAGAAATAGCCCCTAATGTTATTTTTTTGACAGATCGCAGCGAATGTTTGTGCGCGGAAGCCAGAGCGCGTCTTTCAGCTTGGACAGTCGATGACGTATGCGACTTCGTCAACTCCATCGATATCTGCGCAGAATACGCAACGGTGAGTGCACAACACTATAATTTTCCTTTTTCAATTTTCTTGCGGTGACAGTTGACTGTGTTGCGGTTTTTTTTGTGTAGTGGTGAAATAATTATTTTGAATTTCGATTTTATTTTTTTAAACTACATAGCTACACATTAGAACAAGCCTTTTCAGTTAAGTTACAAGAAACTATCTATGTAACTACCAACGAATTACTACAAATACTAACGTACAAGGGAATGCGCGCTTTGAACAACAATCTGTGCTAATGTATTCTACAGAAAAGGTGTTGAGTCTCGTTTCATCTTTTGCGTAACACAAAAAGGAAACGAGACACAACCCCGTTTAGGCATTTCTATTGAGAAAAATCAGGCACATTTTGTTCGAAGCGCGCATAAAAACTCCTTGTTAAATAAGCGAAGTATAAAAACTCCTTGATAAATAAGCTACTACCACATACTACAGCTCATACAGCAGATAAAAAAGTACAGATACTGTACTCATATAAATTTCGAATCAGATTTAATTCCAAGTATTCTCGAAGGTTACATAATAGGGTTACATTTATCTAGAAAATAAATCAATCGAGGTTCAACAGTACACACCACTACATTATTATATTACTAGGAAATTGCTCTCATAAAATTTATAACGCGTCATAATAAGCTGACAGATACGTCGTAAACATGATGCAGCGCTTCAAGCGCCAATTCAGTACACCAATTAATGTTGCCCGTACAAATATTATAGAGTACTCAACGCTTATTAACAACTTTCTTCGATTACAATCCAATCAAAGTAATAAAGAGTAATAAGTCAAAATAGCGTAACTTAAATTGTAGCGATGATGGGTTGTGACGCATGTACAGGCAGCAAATCGCGCGTCATTCTACCAATGATCATGAGTACTCGTGATCACTCACATATTTCTACACCTCGCTCACCGGACCAGCATATGTAGACACTATTGTAAAACCAATCACCTTTATTTCTGTAAGGAGCGAGATGTCTACGTAACCTGGTGATGTAACACTGATTGTGATAGTGAGGCGATACATTTTGTTTGCTCGTTTCTTTTTTTTGATTAATTTAAATTGCGCCAGAGAGAATGGGAGCAAATAAAATATGATTTTAATTACAGCTGGAGAGCAGTTTTCTTGATTATTTCACATCAGATCATTGTCTTAAAAATGGAATGCGTTTTGCAATATTGTGTGGTAAAACCTAGAGTACCTACAATAACTATAATATTCATCTAAAGGGCTATCTTTCTTCTTATTTTTGTTTTTTTAAGCTATTGCATAGCTTCTATCGAGGGCCTTGAGCGCGGGGACCGAATCCAGAAATTCCGTAACGAAAAAAAACCTCACGCTCCCCACTCCGTTTACTTAATTTTATAATTTGTTGCTTGGAAATAGAGTTCATAATCAAACTTTTGTATTCTATTAGTTCTTCGTCACAACGTCGCAGCGCTAGTGTCCAACACAGTAAAGATAGCTACACATCCATGATTGGCCTCTGACACGAACTGACGTCTGACGTTTTTTACCTGAATCTAATTTCAGTTTTATAGTATCATACCTCCATGAAATCTGCTTGAAATATTCTACCTATCGAACATTAATTTATTACGTGTTTACTGATAAACACATCGCTATTCAAAAGTGAAAGTAGACAAAGTAAAAAAAAAAGTCGAGAATTCCCGTGTTACGTAAAATTACCTTTTTCGAATGAAAACGTTCGTAAAACGTATGAAAAAACGTTAAAAACATACCTGTTAATCCTTAAAATACACAAACAACACAAAAACACATTAAAAACAACTATAACTAATCACACAAACAACCACTTGACTGCCACTTGACTGCCATCTCTGCAATCATAATTGAATTTCTGAACAAAAACTCTATGGACAAAAACTCGATTCTTCGTTCATTAGTTCATTACATGCCCGTTTTCAAGGAAGCTAGCGACATGTCTTAGTAGGGTGTGGCAACTGTTTAATACAGTTCAAAGTACTAAAACAGAGCGCCGGTTCAGTGACCGAGCGCGCGGCCGGGAGCAGGCCGCTTGCCAGACGCGGCAAATTTCGAAGCGGCCGGGAGCCGGCTCCGTATAAATATAAAGTGTGCTCAGTATAAAATGTTTTGAATATGAATAAACAAAGTGCATTTATTATTAATGAAGAAAGTCACGAAAAAATAGTGAAAGAAAATGAGTGAGTACTCTATATACATACATTTTATTATTATCACAAATGCAGTATTAATTTTGAATTGAAAATATAATACTGCTATAAAGATAACCTAAATTTTTGATATTAAAATGAGCGATATTAAAAGTAGCCCTCTTTTATACGCACAAACACACACACGCGTATAGTTTAAATTCTCAATTTAGATTCTCAATATATATATATATGTGTGTATATATATAATATATACACACATATATACACACATATATATATATAAATAATAGTAATAATATATATAAATATAAATTCATTCTTCTTTATGTATATAACAGAAGCCATCGAACCAAGCACGTGTACTATTAAGTACCTTTGTTTTTGGTGTATAGATAATGCACATGAATGCCGCGCAGTGAAAGTATATATGATATTATATCTATATAAATGTACATCGCGCGAAATTCGATAATCACTTCTTAATATCGTTTTTTAAGCTATTGCATAGCTTCTATCGAGGGCCTTGAGCGCGGGGACCGAATCCAGAAATTCCGTAACGAAAAAAAACCTCACGCTCCCCACTCCGACGGGCACGGAGGTGTGGCTTGAAGGCCGTGCATTGTCTAACGTCGTTTCTTTTCGGTAGTCTTCGACACGGTGTTTGTGTGCGTGCAACTAGACGTATTGTACGACTCTACGAAGCTCGCACGAATCGAGACAATCACCACGCTCAAAAAGTGTAACTTGAATTAATATCAAAGAAAAAGAAATACAGCATAAATAAAATAAATAAATAATTATAATTGCATAAGTTGATACAAAATGCTATGCAATAGCTTTACCGCGGCAGTCCCCGAGTGCCACACGTCTTTTTTTTTATTTGCGTTTTCACAACCACTGCAAACTTCTATTTGTTATTATTTATTTGAAATAAGTTTAGTTAATTTGGAAAAATAGTAAATTCCTTTTCAATCAATTCAACCGGTAAGTTATTTACAGAGTTAACTGACAATTGAATTAAATATATTTCATAAGATTGAAGCTGCGCACGCGCTTATAAACTAAAACCATTGTATTTTTCGTATCAGTTACTACTAACCAAACGTCATGTTGCCGTCAAATCCAGGATATTTCACAAATAAATCATTGCTGCTTAAACTGCAATTATTATCTGGTAGACAATTAATTCCGTTGGAGTGACACCTTCAGGACAAATAAATCTTGTGGTAATCCGATACGGCTACTGTGGTGCTGGCAGTTAGACAATGTTTGTTAGTTCAACGAGCTTGTTCGCCAACTTTACGTTTTAATGCAAATTACAGGGGGTCTACTACAATTCACGGAAGTAGGTAATTACGTATTTCGTTTCTTGCGATTGGTACCCATAATCAAACGAAAATCGAAATTTCGGCACGAAGTTTGTAATGTAGCAGTCCGAACGTTGCGAATCCTACTCTATTTCACAAAACATACGACCGCAATATTGGAATTGACAGTATGAAATACGATCAATCGTACGACACGAAACACGAAATTTCGTACTTCGGTGAATTTTAGTAGACCCCCTGGTACGGGCACGGATGTTAATGCTTGATTTTGAATGCATCTCATTCTTTATTTTACTAGATGACCCAGTGAACTTTCACTATATTCGCAATACCGATTCAAAATTACCAATATCGTTTTTTTTCGATTTATCGGCTATTTCTCAGAGTTTTACTAATTTTTATTTTTCACCCTCTTATTCTATAACTGCAATGGTTCTTAGGTTCAAAGGTTTCGGCACAGAATCCTAACTATTCATGCGAAATTGAGTTTGTTTGTTTGTTTAGCGCTTTCACGCCTTAATAACTAAACCGATCATCATGAAATTTCGCATACACGTTGTTAGGGGTCTAGAAAAGATACTTACAAAACATCATACTTATTCGCATTCTCGATGTCAGGGGGTCATCAATTCAATTATCACGGGGTAATCAATAATCATCACTGAGACACCCTATGATTAGGTAGGTAATGTTAAGCTTTTCCAAAATAACAGGGGAATCATAATTTAAGTGATCTGTGTGTCACTTAACCGTTCACTAGCATTGTGCAATTTGCGATACAAATATTATGGAAATTTTAAAATCTTCATTTAGTTTCCCACGTCTGGTGACGGTTGCTTCATTGGATGCATTTATGTAGAAAGCAGGCTACCTGCTTTTGTATACCAGCTACTAACCGCCACTTAAATAAACAAACATACCTACTCAATTTTCTTTTTTCCTTTTTATGATGATGATACAAAGATAATTTATTTCATAAGATAGGTACCTATTTATTCCATTTACGTTTGCTTACTCATAGATCGTTACAAAACTAAAACCTCTGTGCTAGATTGAACTAAGATTTTTTGATAAAGAACTTAATCTCATTCTAAAAGATATTCTAGTACAGTGTCGTCATCATTCACAAATCTGTCTCACTGATACAAATTGCTTTTCATCATTATCACCATGATCATCAGCCCATAGCAGCCCACTGCAGGACATAGGTCTCCCTCAATGAAAAATTTGTTTGTGTTCTAATTATCTAACTATGAACTACTAACTATGCGATTATGATTTGATAACCAATAGACAATGAACAAAATAAAAAATACTGGACACTTACACATGTGATTAAGTTTATTTAAATCTAGACTCTAGATAGTACTTTAAAATATGTGTACACACAGCATGGATACGTGACATAGTAAGCAGTATCAGCTGACATAGTAGTAGTTTCCGTAGCACATAAGGTTGTGTTAGATCGCGTTACCGGTAAACGCCGGTACTCAAGTACCTGCAACCTGTTTTTTATGTAATGGTAATAAACTTTGCTATTCGTGTGCATTATGGTATCGTATGAGGCAACGACAAACCACAATCACGACTTGATTCCCGTCACGCGGAAAATTTGCCTGTGCTAGTTTATGTGACGATTTGTAAACAAGTTGATCTGTAACTAAATAGGTTAGAAAAAGTACCAAACCAAACCATTTAAAAAATGTATCTTCTCGTTTCACTACTGGGTAAAGGTACATACCCATAGACTTACAAACACCTCTGGCACGATGCCTTCAAAAGAGGATGGTATCCCATCCCACCAACCTCTTTTGAAGGTATCGAGCTCGTCCCGCTAACGCATCCTTGAACTTCCCTGACACCGCGCTCGGTGTTTCTCAGTTATCCAAGCTGATGGTAGCTGATGGTCATGGTCGCCTATTGGAAGGCATTCGGCTAACGACGTGCCAAAAAAAAATACATTTTTTTTCTGTATTTTAGAATACAAGGAAGAAAGGGCCTTTCTTCGCCAAATTAATAAGCTATGCCTAATTGATTGAAAAAGGCATTAGGCAACTTACAAAATCCTGTATTTTTTTAAATAAAATCCATCCATATCGTACTCAAGTCAGTTACTCCTTGAGTTGCCTGAATAATATTTCAAAAATAACATTTAAATTTAATAAAGAACAGCTTAAAATCTATGCCCAAGTTTCGATTCATTTTCTTTGTTCTAGAATATAGAATCACTAATGGTTGATATTATTAAAACACAAAATATTTTCCCTCCAAAATCGTGAGCAGTAAATAACAGGGATCGCGAGTTTCATAAGAAGTATAATATTCATTCATCAGTCCTGCAAATTTACGATGTCACGGTACAAACTGTAACAGAATGATATTGCAAAAATTGAATTTCTTAGCATGGGTTTGTATTCTTAGAACAAGTATTTAAAGAAATTGTTTCTAAAACATATCAGCTAAACTTATCAGGCTGACTGTACGTGAAAGTTTATACCTATACATGAAGTTGGGAACCCAAGTCCAAATCTAGTACTTATTAAACATAGGAGTAATGTTGAGATGACGGCTCGTAAAAGAAAATGGAAGAAAAAACATGTGCCAACCCGATTTAGTACCCACTTTGTGGCATAAGATGATGATTAAAAAAAAATAAAGATTCCGATAAATTGAGAACCTCCTCCTATTTCGAAGTCTGTTTAAGATAAGATACAGAATCTGACTCGAGCTAGGTCTATCTCACTCTACACCATAGAGTTACAACTATAAATAACGAGTAGTACTATTTTTATCATAACAATAGTACTTAACGAGTATAGAGTAACTACTTTTATGTATTTTATTAGTACTACCGGAATAATAAAATAATAATAAATTTAGACTGTCAACTGATCCCAAACTAGGCAGAGCTTGTACTATGGGTACCAGAGACTGATAAACATATATAGATACTTATAAAACACCCAAACACAGAACAAACATTCATGTTCATCACAAATGTTTGTCCTGGGCGGGACCTGCAGCTCGGGAGGCAGAATTACTACCAAATGAGCTATGAGGCCAGTCAAATGGCCAGGAATGCGTGCTTTGTACAAAAATCTGTACCTAACTAATCCTCCCAAAAAGGTATTGTCTCGTTTTCTCTGTAGTCTTACGCAAAAGATGAAAGGAGACACAACCCCTTTTTGGACATTTTTATTCAGTAACGTCAGGTGCATATTTTTGTTCAAAGCGCGCACTCCCCTATAAAAACTCATTGCTCGATACTGAATATGATCTTGAGGGTTGTCAAAATATATGTTCTCATAGATGTGTAGTATTGGCACCTCTCAAGATAAATTTTAGATCTGAGATTATTTATAATGCCTTATTTAAAGATTACATTGCAATTCAAATCAATACAAAACAACCTCTCATCCACTACCTACCCTAATTGCACATTGTCACCGCTCGTGCAATCGTGATCCAATGTTGCCACACAGCGATTTATATAAATTACTCCACTGTGTGCGACATATAATATGTTCGAATTATGGCAACACTCATTTTTGTACTGTCGGCGTCAGAAGCTTGCGAAATTTGGTGCACGATTTTAGCTCAATAAATCTTAGAGATGCATGCATAGTTTATGAATGCGATGTTAGCTGAAATTTAAACCTTTACAAAGATTAACCATCATCCACAGCCTGATTTCACCCACTGCTGGGTATAGGCTTCCCCTAATAAGAAAGAACAAGGATATGCCCATAAGCCCCACGCTAGGCATGCGAATTACAGATCGCAGGGTACAGCTAGTTACACCACCGACGCTGACACGCGACACGACAAGGGCTGTAGCTGTGCTAGAGATAGGCTGCTCTATGCCGCTATCAGCCGCCTGCCAGAGCCCCGTTTGTTAGCTAGCAGGGTGCACCACGTTCCAGTGAGGTTGGCTTGGTTTCTGAAGGTGGAGGTTGGAATTCCTTACAACCCCTAAATATGAATTAATAAATTAGTGAAGAGCCATGAAGCGATAAAAGTTTTAAAACATCATTTTATCAAATAAACCCCATCACACTTTACCACGTGAAAATACCCTTCAAGGATCATGCCCGTATCCAAACGAATGTCTCCGTGCGCACAATTAGCGCATAATCCTCTGCGCACGCGCGAAACTCATGCGCATGATTTTACCGATCGCAAAGTGATTAAATCAATCTAGTTCCCGCCAAAACGGTTTAAATTTATACCCATTTGTACACGTCTATGTGATAAATAACGCCATCTATTAGATTGTAATGTTTTGGATGGGTTTGATGTTTTGAACCAAAGTGAAATAATTTAAAGGTACATTTTTGTTAGTAACCGAGACTGAATTTTCTAATTGCGGCCTATAGAAAAATAACTAATAATTTCCTTCAAACAACCGAATTGTATGAAGCAAAGAAGTAGAGGTAATTTTAGAAGTTGTAGAGTTCTTTGTGAAGGCCTCATCAGGGGAAGTACTAACACCATGCCCATTTTTGTAAAGCAGCATTGGGTGTCGATTTGAAGGGATGCGGGTGCCGGTGAAATTACAGGCACATGATCTTATCATCTTTTCATCTTCATGTCTTAAGTTGATGGACGGAGGGCGTTGCATCGTAAGGCATGTTCCTAAAATGCGTGACCGAAGCGACCGTGTATGAAGCAATACTTTGTTATAAGTAATGGTGACCACTTAACATCCCGTAGGCCATGTGCCAGTTCCATTTTAAGCTATCCTACGTAACAAAATATGTGGGTTGGTAATTTGTAAGTACGTAAATAGGTGTACCTAACCTACTTAGGTAAACGGCGAAAACGGCGTGGGGAATTTTCACAACAAGGGTTTAATTTTCCTTCAGTATCCTGTACTGGCAATATATAATTTCTACCATTGCTTTCACAACATTCTTGCAATGTCAATGTGCCACACACAAGGATGCTCTATACAAACTATAACTGCATCTATCACAGCTATCGGAAATACTCATCGCACTTCAAAAGCAAACAATGTGTGGACACCACCCGAAGCCAAACACGACGCATCAACTATTGTACTGTAAACCAACATCGATGTGCGCGCGGAAAAAGCGCACAACTCCGAAATTACAAATTACGAGCGTTTTGTTAACCGCAAATGGAAGTTGGTTCTGAGAGATATGTAATTACTATAATGGTTGCTCTATCGTGACCACTCGCTGGACATACAGAAATACAGACTGTCCTAGGATTAAAATCGGTATGTCATTCTGAAAATGTTTTTAGAATTTACTTTCTAGATATAGACATACACTTATTTGAAAGTGCAACTGAACACACAACTCAAAAAAATAAAAAAAATACTAAAAAAGAGAGATCACATTAAACATGGTAGGGTATGTGCTACAGCAAATCAATATATTATATAATCAAATATATTATAATGTACTACAAAATGTTTTTAATATTTAACATTATTTCGAAATCTATATAAATAACTTATTTATCTAATAATATACTTACCACCAAAATATTTGGCATAAAACCAAACATGTTAGATTTTTCTTTCCTTTTTATAAAAAAAAAATACAACCGAATTGAGATCCTTCTCCTTTTTTAAAATCGGTTAATAAAAAGTTACAGCAAAGGTGAAAATAAGTATTAATTTCAAAAAAAGTTAATGGTGTTCCTTTTAAGAAACGTATCAATTCTGCATCACCCTGTAATAGTCAATCTATCGTGACCACTCATATTGTTATGATTTTAAACATGAAATCGAAAATAGTCACGGGTCATCTTCATGTGGGCATCGTCCGCATTCGTTGCGCAAAACGATCTACGTTTCACTTGTTAGGTTAATTTGTTCGTGCATCGTGTTACTATCACGACAACACAATGAGGAAAAGTTGATAGTTTTAGTGGCTATTAATATTAAGTCGTATATCATAGTTTTATCATTTTGTTTTATGCTTACAATTAGTAATGTATGAGAAAGTATGTTTTAATATTATGCTCCGAAGCGTCATAACTTCTTGGATAATACATACTTATACTGTGAATATACTGTGAGAGTTCTATGAATTTTTCAGTCAAACGTTAATCTTATAATCAATTTTTAGTACCGAAATATAATTTGAAGATCTCATAAAATTGTATTACAACGTAAAACTTATAAACCTAACACCGGCCCCGTGACCACGCATCACCAATTGATAAATTATTGTCTCAATAAAGTGATTGAATAGTTTGTTTTTATATTTGTTCCGTGAGTTCGAATTTTATAAAACGCCTATGAGAAAAGGAGCTAAAATTTAAATTAGTTTAAATTAGTACCCAAGTAATGAACAGACAGAGAGAGAGAGAGAGAGAGAGATAGATAGAGAATACACTCATATTTCACTTTTTCTACTTCAATATAGAATTAGATTATTTGAATGGTTAGTAACTTAAATTAATTATTTTTCACTAGCTTACGCGTGCGATTTCGATCGCGTGGTGCCCGATAATTATATTATATATAGCTCGATTACCACTCACTCACTCACTCACTCACTGACATGATTGTTCTCCCAGATGCAACCTCGTAGGGTTGAAATTTTTGGTGGATTCGTATAGAGGGAGTGGGGGCGACCTCAGGAAAAATCTGACATTTCCCCTTTTCACCCCCTTTCACCCCCACCCCCCATGTATCTCGGAAACTATAGGTCGTAGAGGGTTCGCGCTCAAACTAATGTTGCTCAAGATTTATTTTAATATAAGGATCCGTAAAAAAAAATTAGGGTTCCATACAAAAAAATTATTATCCCATACAAAATTTTCACCCCTTCATACAAAACTTTTTTTTTCTTTTGTTTTGTGGAATCGTATAGATATTTAGTGTAGGTTAGGTGTAGGGTAGTTGTAGGGTAGTTGTAGGGTAGTTGTAGGGTAGTTGTAGGGTAGTTGTAGGGAAGTTGTAGGGTAGGTGTAGGGTAGTTGTAGGGTAGGTGTAGGGTAGGTGTAGGGTAGGTGTAGGGTAGTTGTAGGGTAGTTGTAGGGTAGGTGTAGGGTAGGTGTAGGGTAGTTGTAGAATAGGTGTAGGGTAGTTGTAGGGTAGTTGTAGGTGTTGGGTAGGTGTAGGGTAGTTGTAGGGTAGTTGTAGGGTAGGTGTAGGGTAGTTGTAGGGTAGGTGTAGGGTAGGTGTAGGGTAGGTGTATGGTAGGTGTAGGGTAGTTGTAGGGTAGGTATAGTGTAGTTGTAGGGTAGTTGTAGGGTAGTTGTAGGGTAGGTGTAGGGTAGTTGTAGGGTAGGTGTAGGATAGGTGTAGGGTAGTTGTAGGGTAGTTGTTGATCGATTTCGATTTCGATTTCGTTTTTATTGCTTCTTTTACATCGATATCCTCTTTTATAGCATTTACCACTTCGATATCTTCTTTGATTGCTTCTTTAACATCAATATCATCTCTCAAAGCATCATCCTCTTGGTTATTCTTTTTGATTGTTTCTTCCACATCAGTAAACATTTTTGATAGCTTCTTCAACTTCGGTATCCTCTTTGATTGCTTCTTCCACTTCGATATCCTTATTAATTGCTTCTTTCACTTCAAAATCCTGTCTTATAGCTTTACAATGCAAGCCAAAACCGCGAGCTGCGTGCAGCTCGCGCACCACCCAACCTCTAGTCTGTATTATATATTCCAATTTACATCCAAATTCGTTCAGCAGTTCTGATGTGAAAGAGTAACAAACATCCGTACATCCTCACAAAATCTCACGTTTATAATATAAGTAGGAAGTAAGATTCATTACAAGAATGAAACATCATCATCATCCACAGTCCCACTTTATCCACTTCTGGATATAGGCCTCCCGAAGCTTGTGCCATCCACACCGGTCTTCTGCTAGTCGCATGCACGAAAGATTAAAAAAGAATGAATATCCAAAAGTAATATTAACCTACAATATGTCTACTTAGCAAAGTACAACAGACACGCGTCATTTGTATACATAATCAAGCAGCACATTTCAATCGACGGAGCTCCACACACGGCACTTTCATCAGTCGTCGTGAGGCGTAAATGGATGCAATTTATAACTCGGTATCAAACGAACCGGCGATAATTCGGCAGCATTCTTGCACACGAGTCGTGTACGTTTGCTGGAGTTGTACATACTACGGCTACGGTTTATAAAACAAATACATAAAAACATTACGTTATTTAACAAACAGTGGATCAGGCTAGTGCGGTACCGTGGCAAGTGGCAGGAGCAACGAGAGGCATATCAACCGTGGGTAAGATCGGTCTACGGAGGATGTATACTACCTAAGATACATTTACACTATTATTTTACAAAACATAACATTTTCAAACATAAAAAAGGTCGTGGCTTTAAAAAAAAAGCAGATTTATTTCTTATTTTCATTTGGTATTATGTATAATTCCTTCATATTAAAGCATATAATTTTTTTTAAGAAATATCTTTAAAAAAATTATATGCTTTAATATGAAGTAATAGTGAATTCTGGGTACTTTTACATATAACTTGAAATATCAAGTTATATGTAAAAGTACCCAGAATGTATGTTATATGTACGAGCACTAACTAAAGATCGTGGCGCTCAATCTTGTTATGTCTTGAATGTGTCGGTAAAAATTTTGTGTCATTAAATTCGAATTTCACACTTACGTCAATTTGGTAGGAGAGTGACGATTTGGGACATTCGAATTGTCGAAAGCGGGCACTTAGAAATATTATGGCTGTAATTTAATTTAGGTAAGCACATAACAACTATTGAATTGATGACACCATTTTTTGTTCGTTTTGCCCCCTTAGCATACCGTTTTTGTGTATTCTACGATAGAGAAAACATATTTTTCCTGATTGTGGGTCTCCCAACATCCCAAACATGTCTAATTTTTTACCAAACGCTTATTTGTAGGTATCCATTTTTTTAAATAGCCATGCTCAAAACATTCAAAATGTTGCTATAGATTAAGCAAAATGTTCTCTGAAAATAAGTTTTCTTTATTCTACGGCGACAAGTGCCCAGTCTACGGTAGTTGTGACAGGTTTGAAGAGAATTTGATAATTATCTTCTAAATTCCTAACAAAACTTTTAAAATCAATCAGTGGGGTGATCGGTTAACTCTGTTGCAAACAGAAATAATTGATACCGATCCTGTTTTTACAAACTTTGACATTTCATCCGTCGAAATTCAATGAACGTCAATTCAATGAACGTCAATTGACAAACTATCACAGTTTGTTAAAACAGGATCGGTGTCAATCATATATGTTTGCAAAAGAGTTAGCTGATCACCCCGCAGGATCTTTGTCATAGAAAAATCGCCAATCCATCATCAATAATTAAAAACTAATTTTGATTCATGCCTTGATCGATATTGGATTAATATTGGATTCATCATATTTGTAGTTAAATAGTAAAAAAAGCACTTAATTACAAAAAAATTAAAGAAGTTATTGGAAAAAAAGGCAGGTACTGATTTTATTTGCAACACTAGACTTTCATAGGCATACATCTAGGTACATAGTCAAACAATGGTATTAAAATTTTAATATGCCCGGACGTCACAAAACGGCTCTAACCCAACATGGGCTGGCTGACTAGCAGGCAACCAACGCTGGTTTTCCGTCAGAGCCTGTTGCCTCCTCCCAGAGTAGTTAGGTACGGCTTATATGAAAAGGAGTAGGTAAAGATTATTTCTTGACAGCAACTTTTATGGGCCCTTAATAAATTGACACCTGTCTTCCTATAAATTACTGATTTCACTGAGAGCATTGATTTACGAACCGAAATCCTTTAAGTCGAATAGACATAGAAAATAAAGTTTAAAAGTCAAAGATCGAAATCAATCTGCTTGCATCACAAAGATCCAATCGATTGACGAAACAGCCGTCAGCTCAAGAGCCGGCTAATTAAGCGAACCGGTTATACGCAGGTGCTTATAAATCAGATAGGTTTGCTCTTGTTTTGCAAGTAACCTTAATGTCGTCGGTCAGGAGCGGAGAAAGCTATTCAACTCATTTGACAGACGAGGGATGGAGTGGATTAGGAATTGATTGATTGAAATTGTTATCGTTGCACTCTTTTATGTCGTTTTGTATTGTTCGACACGAAATTGTACCTGTAAAAATTTTTTCGCGATTTATTCTTGTAACTTAATACATATAAATTTTGTACCTTCACGTCCCACTGCTGGGACGACGACGACGCCGCGATCCCTCAGAACAAAAACCATTAATTGAGATTCTGTTTCTTTTTTTATTTGTGTTACTTGAATGAAAATGAATATCATCTAGATCATCTTTTATCTTCTTGAGCTTAAGCGCGCTCAGAATCGGAGCAAATTCAGTATATTAAAACATTTGGTACTTTTACCGACGACTCAGTGGTCTTAGGATCTTAACCTATATTTTTATGAAGGTGAAAGTTTTGATGTGATGATGTAAGAAAGTATTTAATTAAGTAACACCAATTGGTATTTAATGTGGACGTTTTAGTCAGTGATTTTTTTGTCAAAAACAGCTAACTTATCACTGGTTTTTCATTGTTCGTAATGTATTGAAAATAGTTTCGCTGCCAGACAGTGACAACATCTGTAGCGCAGTGGGCAAAGTTTTGCCTGAGACAGGGAAGATTGCGGGTTCCATTCCTGCCGCAAGACAATTTTTTGTATGATCTGCTAATGTTTGTCACTGGTCTGGTTGATTTTTATGTATAATATTTATTGTGAAATATGTATATTAGTAGTACAGTGATGACAAGCTTTGGTTGCTATAATGATGATGTGTGATAGTATCCAGAATTCATTTAAAGCAATTCTATTCCACACTCTTATAGCAAAGTTATAACCACTGCTCTAAATTTCAACTGACTAATAGCACAATTACCTTCCTTAATATTCAGAAATTCCTATAAATAAAGCATTGAACACTTATCTGTTCTAAATAGTACATGTTTGCTTTCTCTTTAATATTATGCATAGCTAATTAAGTAATTTCGCTAAAAGATGTAGGGCCTATCGCGACAGGTCAGAAGTCGGTCGATACGGTCCAGTCGATAGATAATGATCGGGCAACTGTACCTGGATCTAAGCCCAATGACTCATTTGAATTAAGACAATGCAAATAAAAAGGAATTGGTAAAAAAGATTAGAAATACTTATTTTCAAAATAAAAGTAATTTCGAACAAGTTAATGCATAAGTCAAATTAACTACTCTAGAGCCCCAAACTTGGAAAATAAATGTCCGCTCTAAAACTCGGCGCAATACTATTGCGCCGACATTTAACACAATTCAAGCGAATTAGCGTCTAAAGTAGAGCAAATTTGGTATTGCGAACTATTTATGTTTGTGTATTACAATGACGCTCGGACGATTTTCACAGTATTCACTTGAAGACTGTGACTATAGAGTACTATCCCGATAATTACAAAGATATATTAATATACCTACGTCAAATTCTGTCAGTTTATATCCTTTCCGAAATGTTTCCGTGAAATAGGCAAATAACAAGCCAAGACCGACAAAAAAGCAAATCTGAAATTCAATTGAGCGACTAACGACATCTACCGAGGTTTATTAAGAACGAGCGTGTGTGTTCGTCCGAACTGATGTCGGATAAGCGTGAGGAGTCGTCTAATAAGCCCGAAGGACCACCGTAGAATAGTGGAATAGGGTTGTCTCTACCTGCCTCGATCTAAGATTTTTCTATAATCTTTGCAAATATTGTGTCGGTTGTATTCTTGATGTTTTTGTTCACAAGTTGAGAAACTTGACAATAGATTAATAACAATAAATTATAAACAATAGAGTATTGTTTTTATAATTTGAATATCACTCAACGAAACTAACTTTTTGCTAATTACTAATGCTTTTTACTTATGGTTTATTTGTATTAAAGTTATATAGTACAGGATTCTCATTATTCACCAAATATATTTGACATGCAAAATTTAAGTTCTAATAATTGACAGAAAAATATGAATTTATACAAAATTTTAGTTCTAAAAAAAAATAGTCGTTCTTAATTCGTGGTTGAGAAGGTATTTATAAATTATTCTGAGTGAATGAGGTAAAAAATAAAGCTTGCCAATGAAACTGTTTTGAGATTAGATATTAATAGAATGATTCAGAGGGTTTATAATAAAGCCAGATTTACCCTAACAACGAGTCTTACAAAACTTATGGCAATGGAGTATCCATTGATTCTTGAATGTTGAGGCCCACTCACGTAACCCAAATTTTCTCAATAAACTATACTAGGTAGTATGTAATTTTAATTACATCTGGCTCAGACTAGCTTAGGATAGATGCGAGAGGTATAATCAAAGGAAGGTATATGCTTAGCAGTGGGCCGAAAATGGCTGAAATGATGATGATGATAATTTAATTACGAACGAGATAATCTAACGATACAATGGTGAAACCCGGAGGTGAAAGGTGCAAATACTCGATCAATTAAACAGGAACTGTCACAAGTTAACTAGCTTAATTGGAAAATTTGCAGTGCGGTCAACCATTTCAATTATTCCTTTTTAAATTAAAATGAAAGCATTGTTTAGAAGGCCCGAATTTTCAATCGTCAGCTACGTTGGTTTGATAGGTAATTTTAAAAAAGGACACGTGATTTTTGTCATTAATTATATCACAAAAATAACTTTTGTTCAGACAATAATTATTTAACAAAATAAATGTATGAACGTAGAGTACTCTCTAGAGTCGAGAGAGACTATGCCCAACAGTGGGATATTGAGGGCTGAAAATAATATTAATTGACAGACCAAGGTATTTACATTAGCTTTACAATACAATATGACCTAAATGCAAAACTTTTTGGAAAGAAAAATATTGATGTAATATAAAAGCTTTTTCTAAATTTTAAAATGAAACCTTTTTGCATAGTATTTCATCAGAACTAAATACTCTTTTGTATCCTCAAACACGACGTAGATAATTTATTTTCACGCTTCATGCGCAAAATAATAGCTAATTAGAATTTGCGTAACAACTAGGTTCTACCATAAACAACGCTTTATTACTGACAAATTTACTATTATTAATTAATAACCCAAAGATTGTATAGTTAGTGATCGACATTACTTAGACTAATTAAAAATAATTGGTGGTATAACTGAGTTACATATTATTTATTACTTGCTGCTACCCCTTCGCTTTGTTGTATGTACCCGGTAGTAGTAAATTAATGACTGTGTTACGTTTCTAAATATAACGAAATCACTACTTTCTATGATGCTGTATGATAAGTGAACTTAGGTATACCTAAAATTTTATTCAAAACATTTAAAAACATAAGAAATAATTTATAGTATGTATCATTGTACCTTTTCAATATATTTTTTTAAATGTCACAGTCATTATTAAAAGTATGTTATTTTAAATATTACAATTATTTTAAGTTTGGTCAACAAAAGTATCTAGCCCATTTAGAGGAATACTGTTGTCACCTTTGGGCAGGAGCACCTGAGTACCAGCTTAAGCCGTTTGACTCGATTCAAAGAAGAGCTATGAGAATTGTCGATGATCTCATACTCACAAGTGGTATTGAACCTTTAAGTCTCAGGAGAGACTTCTCCCTATTTGTGTTCTACCGCTTGTATGTATAATGGGGAGTATTATGGAGAATTGTTTGAGACGGTGCCTGCTGCTTCTTTCTATCTCCGGACCGCTCGACATCGGCGTCCACATACATTGCCACCTATATCTTCTCGCACTGTGAGGTTCTAGTGGAATTTCCTCCTGCGAACAATTAAGCTGTGTAATGATCTCCCTGCCGAGGCTTTCCCCAGAGACTACAATATCCAGCGTTTCAAAAAAGGGCGTTTTAGCTGTTGTTGCAGCGACGCGCATGTCATACCTCTTGATGTTACAGGTAGGCTATGGGAACCGCTTACCATCAGGAGGACCGTATACCTGTTTGCTAACTTAGGAGCATAAAAAAGTGGAATATTTTATGATTGACTGATATCCTACGCTTATAAGTGCATTATACAGTGGGATCAGAAATAAAACCTTCAATCCAAATACTTGGTGCGGTTAATTAGAACCCTTCAAAGAGTACGTCCGCTGCGATACGATCAGCGGCTATCTACATCCAACGTCTCAATTCAAATGCACGCCTCATCGGATGTACTGAACTGGATTGGACTGGACTGAACAAGTCTTGGTCCCCCACATGTAATATTTAGGTAGTCAAATATTTTTGAAGCCTGGTCATTTGCTATCTGTTTTTGCGTTTTTCCAACAATGCATTGATCTAATCTAGACCAATTAAAAGCTTGCATTTGGTCGAGTCTACAATATTTTACGTCGATAACAGGTCGCTTGACGGGGCTTTAGATTGTTCCCGTACAATGTTTTGTACACATGCTTTTTTAGACAAAATAGTCTAGCCTTTCACCATTATCACTATACATACCTACTAAAGTAACGCATATTTCCCATGGGGATAGGCAAAGACCACGGATCTTCGCTTGCTAAGATAAAGTATAAGTACTTGTCTAACAATCATCAAGTGTCATCTTTCATCGGTCTGTGAAAAATTCTCAGCATTCTAATATAATTACAGGCTGTGCAACACCTGTATATTTATTCATTGATTTTCAAAATATTGCTTTCTAAAAAAGAAATTATGGTATTAATTTACAATAGTCTCCCTTTAAAGTCCTATCAGGAAATGCTTTTACATTCAAATCGAATCCCACTGAGATTGTAGCAATAAAATAATTTCCTAGATCGATCACATTGCCCTCGCGCACGTAGAAGTCCTTTAATCCGAACCGAAGCAATTCCTTTAAAAACAACGCAATACATACATTTCGTTCAAAAACAGGTTGACAATTTGCACTTACCGTTTACTGGCATTTTGGCCGACCGACCCCCAGACAAATAAGGTCTATATAAACTATGTTTCAGTGCTTAACTTATAAATATCAGCTGATGTAACGAATTTTCCAAATAAAATAACATACCTAATTTTTAAAAAAACTGCCTGTAAGCTCCGATAAACTCATCGTCAACCTGCTTTCCACGCGAATTCGTCCGCAATATGACCAGTAATATGACATCTTGCACTCGCAACCTATTTCTGTGAAATGGTATCACGTATAAGAACCAATCAGAAGTCCGAACGACATTCTAAAATTGATAGTACATAGTGGTAATAATGAAAAATGTGCCATGCGACATGCCAATGCGTAGCCACTGAAGCTGCTTGGAATTTATCTGTGAAAAATCGTGTGAAGGCATCTTTAAATTACCTTGTATTTATCTGGTCTTGTGTTTTTACGGATTTATTGATGAACGAATTCGCTCAATATTTTTGCTCAACCACCCATTAACCATTACATCATCATCACCATCATCATCATCATCTGAGATCAGCCGGGAATCAGCTACTACTGGGTACTATATACCTATAGTTTTTGCCAGCGTCCTTTGTCCTGTGCCTCTCTCATGTCTACACTAAGACGATTTATGAAACATAGTTTCCTTTATGCCAGCTTACAATAGTTTATAAGTATTGAATAAGGTTTTTAAAAGAAACATGCATAAAAGATAATAATAATGCAATTCGTTTCACACAAAGTGAGAATAATTGTCAATATCGTGCATATTGAGTGTGCATCCTTCGACATGGTATCAACCCCATCAGCACTTGAAGCGCTGCACCGCTGCGCGAAATAAAGCAAACGAGTGGCCATCAATATTAAACTATTTCTATTGAGGTGATGGATAGCCACGCGTTATCGAGGAGCGGTATCTAATTGCATGTAATATAGGAAATAACTAACAGTGCTGTCTGTTATGACATAAGAACTATTTTGATCGAATAAACCATGACTAAACTATTTAACTTGGATGCAATATTGTACAGAGGTCGCATTTACTAACTAAGTTGCCCACTGAAATGATAAGCACCTCCTGTTTTTATAAACTTTGTCAGGTTGTCAATTGACGTTCTTTGAATTCAATAGATGAAATATTTTAAAGTTTGAAAATAAAAGTCCAGTGCCAACCATTTCGATGAGCAACTGAGTTAGTAAATAAGGCCGGGACCAACATAAAAGCTTCGAAGTATAATAACAACACCTAGATAATGAAAGTTCTTTATTAGAATCACCACAAGACAATGAAGAATCCGGGTATAATATTTTATTGTATATGTTTATGTGCCGTGCATACTTTAGTATGAAACTTTATTAATTTCATCATTTTTACTTGCATGCCTTTTACGTAGCCTTTTCTGTTGCAATAAAAATTGCATCAAATTCTTGTTTTAATAATTTAATTTAATAGAGCATTCTCGCGTCCGCAATTTATTAAATCTTAAAAGCCATTCTTGTGGTAGCCCTAAATCGTAGTGGCTTTATACTCTTTGGTAACCCTAGTGCGGGTCGCGTGCTGCCCGTAATGGCAGCAATCTGACAGATGGCCGCAGATGGTGGTAGTTGGCCGCTTGGTGGAATGGACGGCAATCTGTGACCACTGCCGGTGACGAGTCTAATGTTGCGGGTTAGGGCGAGTGCATGGCAGCTTTAACAATGTCTTGCTGTGAGACAGGTCAGCAGTGTAGCAAGTTGCGAGTTGAAAAGAGTTATTTCACTACACTGAATAAAACCTTATTATCTTATAAAATGTAGGTAATCCGGAAGATTAAGGTAGGCATGGTTTATGATTGAAATGTTGTCCTTTCTGCTTCGTATGAGCTAGTGCCGAACTCCTGCTGCTGAAGTTTTAGGCTGACATGTCTTAACAACTGAACAAACCAAGACCTTAAGGCTCAGATCTAAATGCGACTAAACGATCACCCACCAAATAGTGTCTGGGCAGAGTGTTGTCTTAATACATGGGGGTTTCCATTTATTTTGCTAGTTGATATTATTTTATGTCCTATGTTTTTTATCTCATTCGGAACAATCTTACATCAAATTGAAATCATCATATACTTACTTAATCATAATCATAATTGTTTATTTACATAAAATATGGTAGGTTTAAAGATGTTATAGTTTGTCAAAGCGTGCGCAAGATTTGCCAGTTTTACTGCTTACAAAAATTTGCCATAAATTATTTATTATGTGATATTCGATCGCTATTAGGGACCTACCAGACAGAGAGCGGTCACGCGTTCAAGCGTTTTGCATTCTCGTTCTGCGTTCTATGCCATGTACGAATTCGCGTGGTACCGAACGCCTGCTGTGTGTGCATGTCTATGTAACGTAATACATCACAACGAACGCAAGTCAGAACGCGTAACCGCTTTCTGTCTGATAGGACCCTTACATGAATGACATCATATAAAAATTAAACCCAAAACCCTCCCGTACACAGACCCTTTATGAAAACTTTGTTTAAAAAAACGCGAAAGAAATGAGGTAAAGTCGAAACGCACGGGCTAGAGATGAATGGCTATATTGACTCGATGTTTTATTCATCTGAAAAAATGTGCAAAGTTGCCTGTAAACTAAAGAATTCTATATAGCCATATTAAATGTCAAAGCTCTGACAATGAACAACTAGCTTTACTTTAATCACCGGACCAGTTTGCGACCTTTCAATGTAGGAATGTCAACTTGACGTCGGCGGTCTGACGAAAGTACTGCTACGTTGTCATTATCCTATTATAAGCTCTATTTCCTGGCAATACAGATTGTGTTGCATTAGTCCAGATAGATTGTCAAGCTGTAATCCAGTAATGATCTTGTATTATTTTATGATACGGTTTTACTTTGTATACTGTTATGTAGCTACAGTATCACTGTGGTTTTGGCTATATTTGGTACCTATGGTATATTTGAAAAATCTTATAACCAATACTCAAATCGTTTTCGAAAGTGTGACATCAATCAATAAGGTATTCCCTCATGACTACAGTAGGTATAGTAGGCTATCCGAAAATACCGTTTTTTAAAAAAAGTTAAGGGATCGGCAACAAAAACCTCTTGGTGTTGCAGGCGTTCATAAGCTACTGGAACCGTTGATCATCAGGAGGACCGTTTATTCCTGTTTGCTACTTAAGTGGTATACATCTAATCTTGTTAAATCCGATAATTGGAGACTTGTCAGCTCCTCCCCACTTGCACCCTTAAAGAAGTTGAATTTTAGAAGATCCTTGATTAGTACACCTTAGCACTGTGCAAGAAACATTACTTAGTAGGTACCTTGTTTTCAAATTACTATTACTTTCAGTTTATCCTATTGATCGTCATGTACCAGATTTTTTTTACTTATATTGAGGCTGATATCATTGCGGTACAATTTTTACAATTATTTATACTAGCTTTTTTATGAAATAAACGTACCTATTTATATCTACTTTTTACAAGGTATTGCCAGTAGCAAGGAACGATTATGTAAAACTGGCTACCATTTGTCGCAGTCCCACGGTGACATCTGTCGGTGGCCGAACGAGTTTATCTGACACCAAGAAGCTTGTATACTCTCAGGCTGTGTTCATTATTCAAAAGTGATAGAGCCACAGATAATAACTTCAGTTTTCTATGTTGCAAATAGCTGTAGCACACCTACTTATTTATTTTTAGTGTTCTATTTTTTTATTTGCTACACTAGCTGGCTACACCGCTAAATTAACGATGAATAAAAAGATAAAAGCGGCTTTGATGACGTATATTTAGAATATCATTGATTGATCGAGAATTAAGATCTTGATCCCACTTAACATAAGGTGGGCAATGAGCTAGTTCTTACTTCAGGTATGATAAATAATAATAGAAAAAATAGTTATTTCACATAAAGAAGCAGATAAGTTCAATGCCTCCTAAGTTAGGAATCATTTTTTTCATATGAAAACACTGTCAAACTGGTTGACACATAATATTGTGGTTTTCTAAAAAAAAATATCCAAACGAACTTTTAAAAACGATAACGTTCAAAAAAATATAACCAAGCAGAGTTTCTACAGGTCTAGCATGTTCATGCATTATAAAACTCACGTTCCACATAAAATGACATCTAAATTCTAGACGGAATGACAGGTCGGGACAAAGATCTGTCAATGTCATTATTCAGATCAACTGCACTATTTCAAGTGCCTTATGAAATTCATATCGACATCTAAGCGAGCATCGTGTTCAATTTTGAAAACACGCGTTCGCAGTTAAGGGCATTTCAACCCTGAATTGAGTTTAATAGAGCCTAGATGTATATACATCTAGTGGTTTTATAAAAATCTGCCAAAAGATAAACGATGCTTAGACTATTGCAATCTCTTAACATTCAAAAAGGACTAGAGTGACAAGGCTAACTTATAGCGTTTATAAGTATGACGGTAGTTATGAGCAAGTTAGTTATAATGTCTAATGGAAGAGTTTTGGGTTGCCCGGAAGCCGGCTTGAGGCTAAGGAGAGCTTCGCACCACTGCGTGAGCAATCAGTCTCTGCGGGGCAGCACACATGAGATTCAGCTTGTCCTGAATGAGACTGGACATCAAAGTCCAAACAGTTTGAAAATATCAAACATTTAAAGCTGGATGACCCAGTGAACTTTGTACCACCGAAAATAGATTTTTAAGGCGAAGCATACAAAATAATAAAAATGATTTTTCGGCTGTTATTCGGCTATTGGGTTTTTCCTAATTTTCTTTTTTCTAAACCAACCCTTTAATCAAGGCGACAAAATAAAATAAACCGTTGAGCCGTTTTCAAGTTTATGTGAGATTTACGCACGGCAATTGATTTTTTTATGTATAGATTTATAGATAAACAGAAACAAGAATTTCAATTAATATTATTTTTAAGACCAATTTGCTATTTATATCACCATTTTTCAATTTATATCACCGACTGTACCTAGGTCATGCTACATGTGCCACGGATAAACAAGTCGACATCAACACGATAACATTTACATTCTCCTCTTGCACGTCTGTTAATTATTCCTGATTGCTACTTGTTTACGGAAATAAATGCCATTATTTTTATTTTTCGTTATGTCTAGAGCCCAACTCTGATATGGGGAGTTTTAGGGCACCCGAATGCCTCCGGCGTAGAACGACTGAATTACCGTAGCTTTAAGCTTCCGTCAATCAAAAAGCTATCTTCTATCAATAAGCTATTGTCTATAAGCTCGTGCTATCGTCTTCTTCGAAAGATCCAGTCTTGTCGCCCAACAAGCCAGATGGATCGAGCAGTGGACAGGGTGCTATGTTGCTCATTGTTCATATAGGTTCTTGTAGCTGAACACATCGGTCCAGGTAGAAATACAGCATCTACTTTTAATGCAGTGGGCATAATTCTAAGTCGAGGCCTATTTGCTGCTGTACCACAGAATACGTATTAATAATGATGTTTGTTTTGTTTACTACGGTGTGCTATTGGTGTGAATGGTGTGCTATTTTGTGGTAAATAAAGGTATGGCTATTACATTCGGGGAGGCCTAAGTCCTATGGTATAGGCTGATGGTCATGATCATAGACCAATAACACTACTAATCTTTGGATAAAATTCCAGGCAAAATTATTAAATCCTTTCTATACCACCCAAGAGGCGGTAAAATGACAGCGATGAAATGCACAAAATACAGCAGTTACATACTATGACGGTAGATTGCCGTGCTACGAAACGACGCTTTGCCAGTTAAAGTGTACCGTCGACTAAACCTGCAAGTTTTAGTTTGATCGCTAAAAAACAAATATAGGTAGTGAATATCTAGAAAAGTGTGGGTAGGCACTGTACAGGGTATTCAGGAGGTTCGACCATGACGTCACTTGGACCGGTAGTAGAATTGGATAGTGCGCTGTTGGCCTAAGCAGAGACGTATCTCTATTAAACCGTAGGTTTATTAGGTATTAAGCCCCGTCTGGTCTTTGATACCAAATTGTCGATACTATTCTAAAATTTGTTTTTTTCTGTCGCTAGAAGTTTGGTATAGTAGCTATACAGGATGGGGCAAAATTTACCACCCGCGTTTTACATTTTTCTTTTTAAATAAGCCCAGAAAATGACATTTGTCAAAAAACAAGTTGGTCTCAATCGACTCTATTTTCCAACACGAAAACTCTTCCCAAAGTAACTTACCAAATCAAATTGTAAAATTGTAACAGCTGCCCTCAATGAGCTAAAATTTGGCCGTACCCTTTAAAGGACATAGCTACTCTTAATGTATTCTTCTTCAAACAAACTGGCAAACTTCCTAGATTTTAGTAATTGCGGCATATTTAAAGGGTTATTGCCTTAGCTTTTACATATATAACTTTAAAATAAGATTTATGAAGAATGTATTTTGAAAGCAGCAGTTTTTACCTGTTACTCTACGAACACCTTCAAACTGAAGCACAACTATGCTGATTCACAACAAAAATAGACATAATATAACTAATGTCGTGGACAACCCTATTATAACCTATTAAACCCTTATATTAAAAAAAAAAGATTGCCATTTTTTCCCACTTCAGTAGACAATAGCCCTTGATACGCGACTATGCAGTTATATTTTATCCGAAGCCTTATATTAAGGCTGTACTGTCGCGAAGTGAAAGGTCTGTGGGCAGTGCAGTCTTTATATTTTATATCTAGAGGGAAATAGAAAACTCACCCGGAGAATTGGAAAACTGAAATTATTGCCGAACTAGCGAATATACCGCCACCATACTTATAAATTTAACCATTGCTTAAAGCTAGCCATGTTACTGTTTGTCATTAACCAACATTGAGAGATAGCAATTTATACTTTAAGCATTGTTTATCTTTTGACAGATTTAATAAGGCTATACTTGATTATTCACTAGCCAACCCGCATGCAAACTCCGTTAGCAAGGTTTAATTCCCGCCTGTCTATTGACGTTTACGTCATCAGCGTCACTTAACATCAAGTGAAGTAGTGGCTAAATGAATTTTTATCCAACGCAATGTAAAAAAAATATAGTACTCAGCAATATTGATGTAGATATGTATATTGGTCACAGCTTTTTCTGTCAAGCTATGTCTCATAGTGCAAAAACTCCGCACCAGAATGAAGGAAGGATATTGAGGATCGAATCAGTAGTTTCAGAGATAACTTTCAAACAAACTCTGCAAACTCGCAAGCTTTATTTCTCTATAATATTAGAACAGGTAAAGAAAAGACAATGTATTGACTATAAAATTTTAAGTATGATTTCTAAAAGCAAACTATAATTAACATGGAACAACGCTATCTGTTCCATTACTGGCATTACTGCGCAGACGCAGGGCCAGTTGTTAGCACCAATTTATTTACTTTCTATGCGGATCTCGGACAACTAAACTGGACCTTTATAGAATATGCAGTAGTTGCTGTTCGCACTGCTTTTGTTTATGGTATGACTGCCGGTACGGTTGTGCTTACAGCTTCTCTGGACTGATATTGAGCATCGACTTGTTGCCGTCGTCCGAGCAGCGTCCACCGAACGCCGTGTATACGTCTCCATCCGAACAACGTTGACGCTGCTCGGACGCCGCGGCACCAATAACAAGTCGACACTAAGCAAAATTCTTCAAATAACTAGACTAGGGCAAGATTGAAGTGGCTAGAAACCTTAGCTGGCTGGTGGCTGGGGAAGATTTTGCCCTACAATGGTGTTTTTCAGGCTGAAAACAACAACAAATAAATAATTTATATAAAATGAAAAACAGGAAGGCTTTAGCTTTTATTACCTACAATTCTCTTCACTGCTCCCCTCGGGAGTTTTACGTAAATTCAAAGAACATTAAAGCGACGTATGCTTTTGTGAAAAACGTTTTCCTTAATGATGCGATGCGCGAGGCTATAAGTCAGTGTTAATTGCTTAACACGTGCAAATATCATCGATTTCTCCCTCGCTAAGTTCCCTTGATCCGTAATTATCGACACTATTGCCTCAATTATATCACTTTGAAGTAATAAACCTTTCTACATTCCCCAAACCACTTACAAAGCGGCAAGCAATTTACGCGCAAAAAGCAAAAAGCTTCTATATTGACCTTAATTACTGTAACTACTTATACTGTGACTGCTTTACCGACTATTGTTTATTCTATGCCTTATTTAACACAATCCTATACTAACTACTATGTATTCTGTGCCGTTATTCCATACTCATTATTAGCTAATCTGGACCCAGGCTTATACTAAGGTATATTCTGTGTCTAGACACAGAGTCTAGACTCGCTAATAGATTAGCTTTCTTTCCTTTGAACTATGATATATTGCGAATACTTCCTATGATGATTAATAATCTAGTCAGGTACTAGTAGGTAGTCGAGAGAGCTTAGTAACTAAAGAAAAAACTGAGCTAAAAAATAAGACAAATTCTGGGTCTCACAAACAAAAGTAAGTTCCTACTTGAGTAGTTAGTATCTGTTTGACTTCAATCTATTTAGATAGATGGATAAAGACTCACTAGATTAGGCACAAAGTATTATTTAAATTTTACATGTCTTATAACTAAACTATCCACAAGATGTAAAGCAGGTGCAGGTTTATGTAGGTAACTTAACTAGTTAGAGTTTATACTTCGTAGGTAATATAAACATTAACTTAGTTATAGAAGTACCTAACCTACCTACCTATTTTTGCATCTAAGGAGTCAGGCGGTGACGGTGACTGAGCTTGGAAAACAGGTTCTTGCTCAACTATGTGCTGCTAAACATAGATACAGCGCTGATTTTCAGCAATCATCTACTATATTTTATATCTTAATGCTATAACAGCAGCTTCAATGTTATAATTATGCGTTGAATATTATATTATTTTATGAAAGATCCAAGTACTGGTGGGTAGATCACAAATATGTCTGTAGTGTACTGATAAATTATAAAGTGTAGTGGGCCCGCTCGTCACTCTGCACACGGCGGTTGAGGCGAGCGGATGTATCGTAGCGATACAATTTTGTGCATTTTCATTCGACCACCCTTAGTGTATAGTTCCTATACACTATAATGTCCTAGTCTGGTTTTCTTTTCTTATTATATTTTAATATGATAATTAACTTTTGACGATCTCAAGTGTAACATTGTGTACCTATGGTGCAAATAAGCGAACTTTGAAATAGTTCAAAATAAAAATAAATGTCGATAAGTATTTCCAAACAAACTCGTCGACAAAAGCTAGTGAGTCGAATAAAGAGGAGATCTAGTTCGTCTGGTGCGTGGGCGCAGCCGTGGGCCGCCACAGATAACTCGCTATACGCACTTTGAATAACACTCACTGTATTATATAGAAAGCGGGGTTGCCGGCACATCATCTGCAGATGGAACAAGCAAATGGCCCCCCCGATATTAAGTTGTAACCATTACTTATAACAAAGTATTGCATCGTAGGTCACGTTTGGAACGTTCACTACGATCCAACGACCTACGTCCATCAACTTGAGATATGAAGGTGATAACCCGCATGAATTTCGCATGGTGGTTTCACTTCCCCCGACAAGCCCTTCACAAATAGCTACTACTAATAAACTTCAGTACCTACTATCTAGTAATTTATAGATCAAAGCGAACAAAACAACTCTATTGACTTAAAAACCGATTTACGTAAAATAAGGTTATTTAAAATCAATACCCACTGATTTTGGGTACCCCTAGATTCGTGATGTGACAATCAGTCTCATACCATTTCGTCAGAATTATATACTCATGTATACATATTATTTACTGAAAACTCGGAAAATTATGACGCGGAAACATTTTACAACAGGAACACTGTAAAAGTGATATGCAGAAAATATTCTGCAGCTTTAATCCAGGATTATTTAGCAAAAAGGTTACACGCGCTGAAAACCTGCTTGCTTTGCAAGTCAGCCACTGTAGGAGTAGCCGAACTGGCCCCAACAGACAAAGGTCGAGCTAAATGTCAAATATTCAACACAGTTGCCCCGCGGCTCTAATTGTAAATCAACAGATAAAAGATCTTTCTTGCTATTGGTTTCGTCAGTAATTTGATATGTTAAACTGCTCTAAACAAGCCTAAATAGTTTATTATTCGATTCTGAGCCGGGTAATTTGTTCAAATTGCTAATTTTATGTTATTAAAACATGTTTTAATGGCGCCGTGTATTTTGTCTCCGCCTTCGGAAAATAATTAAAATATTTCAATGTGTAATAAGTAAGCTATTTGTTCGGACCATTAGTTGCCTATGATAAAATGTAATAGGTTAGAGTAATAGTAATTGTTATTGTTGTGTAATAGTTATTATAAGAAGTTTTTTTTTATTTATTTAATCTAAGTATGTTATTTTTGTAAAATCAAATCATTTTTACAGTTTGCTTACCTATAAAATATTTTTCTCTAACTGATTGACATTCACATACTCGTATGTATATCTGAAAAAATATTTTGTTTTACTGAATTCATGAGTAGGTACGGCAGTAAATAATCATCATCATTAGATGATGATACAAGTGGGTGAAAACAGTGAAGAACAAGTATTGTATGTATATTAGATGAACCATCATCATTTAGCTGTTGGGTTGGGTATAGGCTTCCTCTTTATCACGACACTGTATCCTTTCAGTCTCTTTCAAAAAATAATAACTCAATAAATATCATGAAATATTGCCGGTTTATGTCGCAGTCGCTATAAATGTAGTATATGGGTCAGATTTCTTAAACATGTCCAAATTATGATACAATGCTAGTTACATATAAAAAAAAACATCATTAGAAACAACCGCAAATCTATAAATTGTATAAAAAACTAAATAACCTCAAATGCACATTAGACAGAACGCAATGCGTGACACACTGGGTACAGTTAGTGACAAATAACATTATTAAGTTACTTTTTTATTTTTGTTTTTATAACAAACTGAAATCCTATATAAATAAATGAATAATGCTGGACATCATCATTCATCACACAGCTTCATGTAGCCCCAAACTAAACTAAAAAAAACTTACTCTACATTATGTGTTTCTATAGGATTCTATAGGACTTTATCTTAGTAAGATTAGGTTTTACCTAGTTTAGCGCAAAATATACATTCCAATTCACTTTTTGTAGTGTAAAAATAGATATTTATTACTAACTAGTTCATACTGGTTCAGTAAGTGGAATAGTGTCCACAAATCGAGTTCACTATCAGCTACTAGTATCAAAACAAAGCCCCCCGTTGCGTCTGTCTGTGCGGGCCGATATCTGAACTACTGAAATGAGGTTGTTCCGGTTCTGTGCCTATATTGTGTCTATATAAAATGTCCTATTTCTGTAACACATTCTAAAATACTTATTATTTCTTTATTTCGCTTCAAGTAAACGAAATAAAATCATATCAATGGTTAACCAAAAATATTTTTTGCATAAAATCACTTATTTTTATTTCCTTGCATAACAATTAAAGTAATTTATAAAAAGTGTAAAATAATATAAACTGATAATTATTATATCCCCAAAACAAAAAAAGCTTGGTAAAACCAACGTCACGAATAATACTTGATATAACTTACATGACAAAATATTGAAGACAATTGCAAGCGACTGTCCCTACTCACACGTAACAGTGGCAGGTGCGCGCGCGCAGAAACCACAGCCATTTAGAAACGTAGGTAGGTACCCATGCAAAGGTATGTGCGGTCACCATTAAAGATCATCTGAATCTTCTTATTTGAGCAATAACGTGCAGATATTTACATAATACTACACATTTAATAACTTTTATAAAACATAATAATACAACAAAGTTTTCATTCATAAACCACAACCAAACATGTTTTAATAACAAACCGACTCTTCTGCTAGTCGGCGGTCAGGGGATGAAGCTGTGCCAGTGTTAGGCTGCCCTATGCCGCATTCAGCCGGCCACCAGTGCCCCGTTTATATTTTAGGCTTGGGTTCCGAAGATGGAGATTGGAACCCATTAAACCCCAACACCTACCTAACTAATTGCATTCGATCAGTTTTTTTTTTTGTGTTTTTGAGCTAACGTTGCAGAAATTTAAAGACATTAATCAGACGGGATTCTTCGAAACTGACCTCAAATACCTAATACCTACCAGATTGCAAATGAGTGGCTAATACATAACACTAATACAATAGGTGACAGTTTGAAGTATGCAGGCGATTTTTGTCACAGATAACATATTAAAATGTGATACATGAATTAAGGATCAGTTTTTGTAATATTTGAGTAATTTGCATGACAAAACGCGACATTGGTTTTGTAATTTGTTGTTTCGACAACATTTTTTACGAGGTTTTTTGAAATAAATAAGTATCAAAAATGTGGTTGAAAATAATCTTTTTAGTTTATGTCAGACCTTTTCACAAATCATATATCTAGTCCCGTAATAAGTAGAGTTTGTCATCATAAAGTTTTTCTGACTTATTAGATACCTACTTTTCCTACATTAAGTTTTATAAGCACTGAGTAGGTAATTAAATCTACTACTACTATTAGGCTAATAGTGAGCTACTCAAATACAAGTAATTTTATATAAAAGAACTAAACAAAAAAAAAAGATAGTTCGTTTCATCACCCAAATACAAAAAAAATGAACCCATTCGCTTTGGTAAAACGTGTACCAATAACGGAGCCTAGAGCGTGGCAATACCACAAAACAAATTCTCGAAAATATAACTCAAACATTCAACGTTCCAATTACAAAAAGCTATCAAAGAGTTTGTGCATTCCCGCTCAGAGCTCTTAGCATGAGTTTTTAACAAACTTCAAAAAGGAGGTACTATGTTCGAGTGTATGGAGTAAGTAGATATTAAGTTTATATGCTATAAAATTGAGTGTAAAAACTTACATAATGTGGGTACATATATTTTTCGTAATAAATTTGGAAAGTAAATGTGTACTTCGAAATTCAAATTCGATCATAAATGAATAACCTACTATACTATAATTTCACCTATTATTACAAAATATGCCTTTATTCTCTTTTTTTTAACTAAATTTTTTAAGTAATAATATAACTATTATATTTGGTACTTAAGAAAAACATATTAAGAAAAACCTTAAATCATTGATAAAATGTTATTTTATGAGTGACTTATAATTCCAAAGAAGCTTAAATTTGAATCAGTTTTTTACGTAAAATCAAAGCTTGGTTTTCATTTGCGAACATTTTTTACTTCAATATTCTTAAGACGATCAAATAATCTCAAAATGATGAGCTCTACAGCCTAAAAATATGCTATAGATACATACATAATGATAATGACTCTTAGAATTCGATAGTAGATATAAAGGGGCACTCACAAAGCGGCTGCTGGTCTCATCTACAGATAATCTATTTGGTGTAACCTCACGACCTCCCGGGATGGAATAACAATATAATTAAAGACAGATCGCATCCTACCACTGGGCGTATGTCTATTGAGATAATATGGTGCAATTTGAGCTTTATTGTGATGGATTAAGATCCACAAGTTATATGCTTTAGATTGAATGGTGATTGGGAGGTTTTTTAATTGGTAATAGGACATTTGCCTGCACACAAAAATATTGCGTTCCTTGGAAAAAGTGAGATATTGACTGAAAATGTTCGAATAAAATTTTTAAGCATTGAAATTATATCCATTAGCTACAAAATAGCTCAAGTGGTTTGTTTCAATTTAATTAAAATGCACCCGTATGTCAGTGGATTATGGAAAAATTCCTTTTTAATAGGGAGGCCTATGTCCAACAGTGGACTGATATAGGCTGGTGTCAATCGGATATAAATTCAAAGGAACTATAATACACTCGAGAGCAATGAATCCGGGTCACTCAAAGAATCCAAAAAATCTCGGAAAGTAAGAATGCTAGGTTAATGCAATAAATTGTATTTAATAGACAATTTAATACTCCTTAAATGAAAGTTAAAAAAATATGAGTCACCATACATTTTATTTACACAAAATTACATAAAGAAAAAAAACTGCTGATCTCTCCTTAAAACAAAAATAGGAAACATGAAATTTTTGAACTTTATGACGATTTTCTTGAATTTCAATACTTCGTGTTACCTCCTCGTGCTTCCATTACTGCGTTTACGCGGTTTGGCATGCTGTACACCAAGTTCCTTATACGATTTTGGGGAATATTCTCCCATTCCTCTGTGAGAGCAATTTTGAGCTCAGGAAGCGTGATTGGGGGAGGGTTTCGTTGTTTTACGCATCTCCCTAGCTCGTCCCAAGCATGCTCGATCGGGTTGATATCCGGGCTGCGCGCTGGCCACTCCATACATGTAATGTTCATCTCTTGAAGGTAGTCATTCACAATCCTACCTGTATGAGGTCGGGCATTGTCATGCATAAATATAGCATCCTCACCCAAATTGACCATAAATGGACCAACGTGTTCGTTGAGGATTTCTTCCACATATCTTACGCTAGTTAAAGAGCCGTTTTCTATGATCACCAGCTCTGTGCGACTTTCAGAGGAAATTCCGGCCCACACAAGTACAGACCCACCACCGTAGGCTACTTTTTCTTCGATGCATGCTTGCTTGAATCTTTCCCCTGGTCTTCTATACACTCTGTGTCTTCCATCGTGCTTGTAGAGCATAAATTTTGATTCGTCGGAGAACATAACTTTCGACCAATCTTCAATACTCCAATATACGTGGTTCTGGGCATATCTTAGTCTTGAAATACGATGGCCACGCTCCAGTTTAGGGCCGTTTGCAGGTCTAAGGGGTTTTAAGTTAGATTCAGCAAGCCGACGTCTTACTGTCCATGCACTTGGGTTACTTCCTCCGAGGCGTCGAAACTGATTTGTGAGTTCAGTTCCTGTGAGAAAGCGATTTCGAAGCATGGTGTTCACCAAGTATCGGTCTTCTCGTGCTGTGGTACACCTAGTTCTGCCCGTTCCTGGTCTGCGTAGGTTAGAACCAGTTTCTTCGTAGCGTCGGAGAACTCTTTGTACTGTTGACAGCGACACACCGACAGTCCTGGCTGTATCGCGCTGACTCCGGCCGGTTTCCACCAATGTAAGTATTCTGGTGCATTCTTCAAGTGTAAGCGACATGATTTCAGCTTGAATAATGAATATTGAGCACTATCAACCTGGTTTATGTACCAACATAAATGACAGATTACAAACAAAAGCAAAAACAAATCCTGTAATTTCGTAGTTCCATCTTCGACAGTGTTCCCTTTTCAAATTTGATTTTTTTATGATATAACTTTACAATAACTAAGAAGTTTTAATACTTTCATTTAAGGAGTATTAAATTGTCTATTAAATACAATTTATTGCATTAACCTAGCATTCTTACTTTCCGAGATTTTTTGGATTCTTTGAGTGACCCGGATTCATTGCTCTCGAGGGTATTATGTTTTTATTTAAGACCAATGAAGCGATATTTCTTATTTTCCTTCATATGAGCCAGAGGCCAACTCTGGTGTCGGAGTTTTAGGGCGTCCGAAGGCCCCCAACATGGCTCAACGACATTAAAAAAACCAGCCCAGTGCGAATTCACTGGCGCTCCGAGTGAGGGTTCCATACTAATTTGTTTTTTTATTTACGATTGCTTCCTGCCAAATCTCATTATTCTAGGTCAACAAGATCATAGGTTTTGATTCCCCTGAGAGTTACTAAATATGTAGCATAAGCGACTAAGCGGCCGTGTCTTTTGACTGCGTTGATTTAATATTTGATTTTTTTCACAGCTAGGGATTGCAAACCTTAGTATTTGATATTAATTTCAACTTGATACCTCCACGTGTTCCTGAGGAAAAGGGTCTTGAAACACAGACAGACAGACGAACAAAAAAGTGATCCTTTATGGGTTTCTTTTTTTGTTTTGAGGTACTGAACTCTAAAAACGATAATACTATATGGAGTAGTGCATTCATGAAGTGAAACATCTATAGCATAACTATTATCTGAGATACGACCGGACGGCGGCACACGGCAGAATCCGTTTACCGGCCGGATGTGGACCGGCCCGATTCTAAAGGAAACGTACATGATTGTTGCTCCCAACCTGTAATGGATGTCATTATTTACTCGTGTCTTTATTGCTTCGAATTATTCTAAATATTGTGGAAGTATACTATTTGTTTCTTTCAGTTCAGCTATCTTTAGAACGCTTCCAATAATTCTAATTGTTGTTTAAAGTAGGATTTCTCAACATTTAAAAAGGACCATATCTGTTAAATCCTACTGATATTATAAATGCGAAAGTTTGTGGATGGATGAATGTTTGCTACTCTTTCATGCAAAAAACTACTGACGAATTTGGATAAAACTTAGAATATACATTGTTTGTGACTTGGATTAACACATGCTACTTTATATCCGGGTACTATACGAGCGAAGCCGCGCGCGGAAGCTAGGTATTCATTTAACTACTTAAAAATTAAAAACTTATCTTCTAAGTATAATAAATTTAGGTAAATAATTGAAATTCGCTTTGAATTCACCCAATCCGTCATCAGCCAAAGACAGCCAAAGTCATCTGCCATCGGCCGACTTGGCCTCGAGAATCGGACGATGTTCGGTAACTCAGCAGTGTACGTATGCGTTTTCAATCTTTTACTTACGTTTGTTTCGAGTGGCCGACCGACGACGCCTGAACATATTTCGGCCGATGACGGATTTAGTATACGCATATCGTCTTTGTAAACAAAAGGGTTTTTTTTTGACAAAAAAAAACAGTTTTGTAACAATATTTTAAAATGCAAATAGGAGTCGTTCTAGAGAGCAAGAATAGTTTTCTCACCTGATATATTTTTAGATCATAGACTTTCAATATCGACTGGCCAGTTAAGTTTTGAGGGACGCAATCTCCGGATCTCCGGGACAGTAAAATGAACGCACTTTTGTAAATGGAATAATTATCGCGTCTCACAAATCTCCTGCGGCTAGTATGGCCAGAGCTTTATCACTACTAACTAGCGTTCATTGTAATATAAGCTGTATAACGCCTGTATAGATCCTATTTTGGAACTGGTTGGTTAAATAGATTTGATTTTCTTTAAAACTTAAGCTTGCCACTGGATTCAATAGAGGTTGAATGCAGAACCAATGTGTTCGCTATTTCTATCAGGTGCTCCTATTGGCTGATTTTGAACTACTCTAGCCTGTTATTGGTAGACTTTTGAAGTCAATGGTAATTTCCGTGTTATAAATTGTCTGTTTCTAACAAACTGCATTTTCTGTAAAGCCATTGAAGTTTGCAGAATGAAGTACGTGTACGAGTATGTACACGAAGTATTACCCATCGGAAAGCGTTCTAACCCACTCGCACTCATTTACTAATATATTGTGATGTCACTCGTCGCTAATCGAATCTGACTTTGTGTGTTTCTATGTACCCAAAAACAAAATAATAAATTCACTGAAAAAAACTTCATCATCATCATCGGCCTATAGCAGTCTACAGCTGGACATAGGCTTCCCCTAATGTGAGCCATTGCACCCTATCCTGAGCAAAACATAACTTTATTATTCTAGTTTCATCATTTGAGTTGCTTTAAATAAAACTTCATTGATTGCTTTAAATAAAAATATTAATACGTAAGCTAATTCCACTTTGTTATTCAACAAAGTCATTCTTAATGATATCATAGTGGAACTTCTATTAGTTTATAACAAGTAATTAATCTGTGCTCCGGCTACAGTTCATTTCTGTCTCGCCACAAAGCTAGTGTCGCGATAGTATCGATATCTGCGCAGTGGGTGTACTGGATAGATTTATCGACTCTTTAACCCGTAAAGGTGATTTGTAACAACCCTACGTTCTGAATTTGAAATAACATTCGTTACGCGTTCAACCTTTGTAGATCGAGCTGATAACGCGGTGTTCTTTGAATAACTTTTTAATTTATTCAGTGAGTCTTTACTTGCCTATTACCTAATTACAAGTAGTAAACTACTATTTTATAAATAAATTATTCAATGCTTATTCATTATCATTGTCGCTATTTTGAAAATATATATTTAAAAATACTAAATAGAAATTGCTGAAGTTTAATATTTCAGAAAACTTTATTAACTTAAAGCTCGAGCTTTTCCATACCTTTTATTAAGTAGCTGTACTTAGTTACCTTCTTTGGGGAATATATTTAGTCTTGTTTGACGTAAACTTTTCGAAATGGAAAGCCAAGCTTCCATTTCCATTGTCATTTTTACAAAACTCGCAACGTATCTATGCCTGCAAGTAGCGAAGTAGCTCTTATATTTGGGTCGGATTGTACAAGTTGTTGTTATTGAATTAGTAGAATCGTATTTTGGGCCTAACTTTAGAGGTACTTAGATCCGTTGTGACGATCTTTATGGTTCAGGTATGGTCAACCATGATTAATGATGGAAAGATTTTCAAAAATAAATACAGAGAAACTTATTTAAAGTTAGATCTAGTGCTTTAAATATCTGAGACGTTTTACAATGACTGTTACGAGGTTTTTGGAATTACCCTCAACAACAGTATATTTTTCTAGTCAAACAATATTCAGCGAAGAAATTGCTGAATTTGAAAAAGGAACGCGAAGTCATCATCTTTTTTTTTTCAGTTTATGAAATAGTTAAGATTCTTAAATAACCTATTGCGACAGCTAAAATAAAAAAAAATACACAAAGGTATCTTGTTTTACCATGTCTTGTATGAACTTACTTTTTAAACGTTTAAATATATATGATCTTTAGATCAGGTAGTACAAAACTGTTATTAGCCGGCCGCTTTCATTTATAACTAGTTTAATGGAAGCTGGACCATGGCCCTTATAGGGTTGGCGGATGCATCTCGCATGGTGACCATGGAGCGAGTATGAAACTGTAACATCATGGTATCTTCGTTTGGAAGTATAAAGTTAAAACCTTGAAAGTTTGCATTCGTATGCTTATTTTTAGGAAGAACAATAAAAATGTTATAGCAAGCCTTAGAAGTATCAAATAATTTTAGCTACGTACAGTAGCAACTCTAACAGTGAAGTGGAGATACAGTTACCAATAACGTAACCTTTGTCAAGGACAAATTAAAAATAATTCAGCTATTCTAGGGCGGCCCAACAAGCATTTATGACAGCAAAATTATGATGTAGCTTTTCAAGCCTTCAATGAAAAACTACAAAATTTGAAAAGTCCTAGAACAAATGTTTTTATCATTTGGAAGTAGATTTACCTCTTTTCGGGATAACATACGAATTCAAACTCATTCTGTTCATTTATTAGGTTTTTTCTACATCTCTGTAGTCCACATGGCTTATATCAACGCGTATTTTTATTTTTATTCGCAGTCAAAAAACTCTTGTAACTTATATTTCCTATAATTTTGTTATTATATTATATTCTAGGACATTATCATTACGTTGTTCTAGAACACTTCTCAAAAAGCAAAGCATGGCCACCGCACCGCGAAAGAGCATATCTTCCGGCGCGACAAGATGCCTCGTGCGTTTGTTTGCACACTGAATATGCATGAGCGTTGTTCTTGTCTAACTCGCCATTATAGTTGTAATATTATTGTTTATTCGCCTCCTTATGTACTATGATGCTTGTAAGTATACTTAAGTATTTGTATCATATTTTATGAATCTGTCTTAGTCGATATACATACATTACAAACCATAGATATATAGAAAACTCTTTATTGTACTCACACCAACTTAACCATAGTGAACAAAACAGACAATAAATATATTGAAAGTATAATGGGTGGTCTTATCACTTAGATCGATCTCTTCCCTTCCTTTGGGTAGACTGGATTTAAGGTAGATAGGTAACAATAATAACACCTAATAATATAAATAAACTAGCTTCCAACTGCCGCTTGTCTCGTACACATACATAATATGGTTTTTTTCTGGATATTGATACCCTAATCATAAACCAGTATAAAATATACTTTGACTTATTCTCATATAAATATTCGTAAAATATTACAAAAATCTGTCGAGTCGATTCGGAAGAGTGCGACCACAAACACCGTGAAAATTTATGATTATCTAGCACCAAGCTTAGCAGACCTTGTATTATACTCGTAGGTGATATACTATTTTGACGACCTCTGTGGCGCAGTCGGTGAAGGCCCACCTGAGACGCACAAGGTCGCGGGTTCGAGTCCCGCTGCGGGACAAATGTTTGCAAGTTCTGCAGATATTTGTCTCGAATCTTCTATGTATGTTATGTATGTATTTACAAAAAAAAAAATAGTTTGGGGCTACATTATGCTGTGTGATAACGCCCAGCATTATTTATTTATCGATGGTAAAACTACGGCATCCGCTTCAAAGGAGATCCGATATTCGCATTAGAGCCAATATATAATGACCTCGCCCCATAATTTACTCTAAAGAGGTGTGATTATCCTCTAGTTTTAGCACCGTATTTAAGTTAGCTTTGGAACCGTTTAGTTCTAAAGCTAGTTAACGCGTGCGTGGCGTTTAGAAACTTAGTTGTTCTTAACAGACCTACTCGTAAGTAACCATCAATTACAATGTTTGACTGGGTAACCGCTTAGCGGTAAATCAAAGGCTTTGGAAGGTGCTGCTGAATGTTTTCTTGCTATAATAGAGTTCTTCGCCTTAAAGTTTCAACAATATGAGAAAAAAAAACTTTTGTCATTAATTAAAAAATCTTATCCATTGACTCGCTCAAATTTCTGTGACGACTGAACCAATGAGAAAATATTAATCAATAGACTAGCTTTCATCCGCAGTTTTGCTCGTGTTAATGTAGATTAACGCGAGCAAGATTAAAAGTTATTTTTTTATATCCCTCGGGAATTTTTTCTGAATGGCTTTATGCCCTTTTCTGTAACCTGGACCAGTGTATGCGTATTTCGTGATGATTAAGGCGTGAATGCGTAACAAATAAACAAGCAAAAGTTAGAATTTATGATAAACGAGTCAAGCTCAACTTGACCTGGAATTTTCAATCGTACATAATCTACAACAAGAAAATCCTATTATCTTCCAAAGCAAACAAGCCCTTCACCCAATCCCGCGTCCTTATTAAGAAAATATCATTATACTGTATAGATAGTATCTGTAAGTCTATAAGAAGTGCACTTTCTTCGCTCAAGAGGGCGCGCCGGCACGCGACCGCTACTCGTGCCGCGATAGGCACTCGAAACTGTCGATATTTCTGCTATCGAAATCGATAAATTAATGCTTATCGATATTTATCGAATGGAGCTCTCTGACAGTAATGAACGATCTAGACCTGCTAGTTTTAATTACGCTTTCTCGATTTTTTAATAATATTTATAATGGTTTTAGATGATATAAAGCCTAATTATGATTAGATCGTTCTAAGCCAAGCAAATTATTTGAATGGCTAATTAGCAATTCTTAATGATGTACTTAATTGACATTTAGAATTGAGGAAGTATACGAATCGCATCCTATCCTATACTTCCTCAATTCTGCAAATTCGCATAAGTTTGTTTATGCAAAACATCGATAACATTAGAAGTAGTTCACATCCCTAGCAGTTTACAAGTGGCACGAGCCGATACCATCTACCATCGATGAACAAGTAGATTGTTTCACCAGAACCGCGCTTACGATACCGACTTCTCGATTGTTAATATATCGATATAATCGTGAGGATCGATTCACGTTTCGAAAGTATTATATTCGTTGTTTGAATTACGGAAACTATCAAAAGATCTGAAACTGTTTGTTTGAAAAAAGTAACGGGACAAAGTATCGATAATTCGGGTATTAAGAAAAAGTTAAATTTGATGTAGGTTGTCTAATGACAAATTTTCAAACGCAACACTATAGCTATGTACCTATGTACATACAGTATATACTGTAGGTATGATTTTAAAGTGACGTAAATAGTAAGGTGCTACAAAAAAATTTTATAATTAAACAAAAAAGTTCGTAGCACGGCGAGCGCGTTAATGTCTTTTGTATGAAGTAACTTATCAAAAACTACACAACTTTTATTTTCGGAAAACAAACAGTATTCTTAGCTTATTTAGCAGCAGATGTAAAAAAACGAATCACTGTTATTAGTAGATATGGGAGGCCTATTAAATACAGCTGTAGGTCCGTAGATGATGATGATGTTAAAGTTTTTATTCTTCTCGGAGCTTAGTCGTAAAGTTAAATAGGTACTTACAGTGTAGTGGTCAACAATGCAATAACTCTAACACTAAGTAACGGACTGGTTCAGTGTTTACTTAACGGGAGTTAGGAGAGGCCGGTGCGAACTAGTGCTGGGACAAACGAGACTGGGAAACCTAGGTTTTGTCTTATGAAAACTGGCTACCTAACTTCTTTTCTTGCCTTGAATGTACCTTGAATGTATAGATCTCGAATTCTTAATTATTTTAATTTGAATTTAATGAACGATAGTCATATAGGTACGTAATTCAGTCCTAAATCTATGTATGATATGTATGTATTTACAAAAAAATATATATATATGTATCAATCATGTGGTTTTCATAATACAAGATCTGCTTAGTTTGATGACATGATGCTGTGTGATTACGTCCCGCATTATTTATTATTTTTTTATTATTGATTTAATCTAAGATTTCTTTTAGATCTCCTCATCATCAGTATCAAAGATTATGAATAACCGCGGTATAACAGCACCAGATCCGCGACAAATTAAAAGTACCAACATATACATTAGAAAACTTAGACAATAATTTTCAAGAACAAATTTTTCGTTTTAAAATATTTTACTAATAATCTTTAAATAAGATTTTAATGTGTCAGGGTAGGTACATTTATTTGTTACGGATCCACTTTGTACTATGGTTATTCGTAGTTCTTGATACCAATGATAAGTAGAAAATTTAATATTTATACTGGCTAACGTAATTATTTTTTACAAATGAAATTCAAATATAAATTCATTATAATATTAATATTAAAATTCAATATTTATTCATATGATATAATAAGTATCTACATCTCTAAACTTGAGAACCAGTGAGTAATTAACTTCTGCTATTAAAATAACCCCAACTTAACCTCTTGTTCAATTTAAACTACTAGTTAATCAATTACTTGTTTTATGCCGGCAGTTGTATTTTCAATGGGTTATTTATTAGATATTGTTGTAAAACATTATTATATTTTAGTAAGCAATTTCTCTAGTACCAACATCATCATCATCATCACCCACAAGAATGCCCTTCCATTAAATTACCTAATTATTAAAACTGATTGCTAATGGCAAGTGATAATTCTCTAGTACCTATCAGTATTATCATAATAATCATCACTCGCCCACTGTTAGGAAAGCAATCCCAGTCTTAGTCAATTACCTAATTTAAGAAAAATAAATTGTTATTCGATAGTCGCCAATTCTCTGGTACCAATCAGTGTCATCGTCATCATCATCATCATCATCATCATCACTTGTGAGTGATCATACACCACACATTGTGAGCTACACCCACAGTCGGAACTACACTACCAGTCCTTTTAAATAAATTGAAAACTGATTGTTAGGTATGTCGAATTTAATAATAACAAGTAATGATACAAATGATGACCTGAAAACATAAATGAATACGTTTTGCTGTATGAATATTTTGTAAGCAATTATTCATTTATCTCATTATTAATTAAAATAACTACCACGGGTGGCAAATACACAACCATTCGAATAGACAAATTCTGTTATTTCTCCAGCCATTAGCGTAAAATGTACGAAATATCCACACAAATTACCAAGTCAGTATCAATGAAACATCAGGTTAATTATAAACGTTGGAGACTATCGCTATCCCCACATTCTAACATTAGCGAATAATACCTATTGAGACGCATAGCTCAAATACTCATTGTAATCCACCCAGTCAAGGTTGACCTCTGATTATTATGCGTCGGATACAAGCCAGAGGTCACGTTAGATGGTACTGTGTATAAAGCTGGGCGGATTGTAAACACTCGGATGCGATCGAGCGCGCTCGGCTGTTCCCGCCCACCCGCGTTTCCATCTCCCTCTTTTCTATACCCAAAGCAAGCCGTCTCGCTCGCAAAGGTGAAGCCACTCCCACAGATCAGCGTTAGGCTATTTTCCAATTATTGTGTGGAAGCTTTTTGCGCCTGCGCACCGATGCCCGAGATGATAAGCTTTCTACGACGATGGTAATTTGTGGTCAGTAGAACGACGAAATATTTGGACAAGTCTTTTTAGAGTTAGTCGGATTAAAATGTTCTAGTTAATGAAATATGCCGTAATTGAAATTTCGACTGATGACCTCTGGTGCAGTGATTGAAGGTTCGCCTGAGAGGCAGAAGGTTGCGGATTCGATTCCCGGCCCGAGACAAATGTTTGTATGGTTTGCTAATGATTGTCTTAGGTCTAGGTGTTTCTATGTATCTGCAATCGTGTTGAAATTACAAAAAAAAAAATATTAGTAGTATATCAGTTAATTCTATAATTCCCATCTGCTTTGTTTGTTTGGAGCTAGATTATATCCAGCATAAGTAAGCTTTTTGTTCTCTTTTCTACTTAGAGAAGTGATATGTCCAGCTTGCCAATATATATATGAAAACTTAATGTATATCCGAAAACATATTAACATGTTCAAGAAAAATAGCGACTATCATAATGTTAACACTAGAAATAAAGATAAACTAGCTGTTCCTACTGTAAGGCTCCATAAAGTTAGTCAATCTTTTAAAGGGATGTGTGTACAATTTTTTAACAAAATCCCAAATGACGTGATTAATCTATCTGTAAATAAATTCAAAAATATTGTTAAACGTAATCTCTGTAATAAAGATTATTATAAAATATCTGATTAGTTAGATGTCAAAAAAGCTTGGGATGAAACTGCCTCCAACTCTATCAAAAACAATGTAATAGTTATAATAGCAAAGCAGAGTTTCTTGCCAATTCTTCTCTGTTTGGTCGCGTTACGAATTGGTGGTAAATTAAAAAAAATGACGTTTCAGAGTGTACTATACTACAGTTCCTACTGAATAAATGAATGTTGACTTTGACTTTGACTTTGCTTGTATAGCCATACCTTATTCGAGCCGTATTCAAAACGGCTAGCACTTGTTTGGGTGACCATCACTAACGAGCACTTTCGTATCTGTAGGGCTTTGACAGACCTATTTAAAGAGCTTACGTACTTTCAATTGGATATCACTTACCCAGTCTTGTTTAAATCTATCCAGGTAGAGTGACGATTTGCGTAAGGCTGCTGGTAGAAGCTGCGTCGAGGTCAGGACAGCACGCAATGGCGGTCCTAATGAGAGGCTTATTTCCAGCAGTGCTATAAGCTGATGATGATGATAATGAAGGTGTAGATACGTAGTTACGATATGAACAACAAGCAACTCTACTTATAAGCAATTTATTTATGAGATGGTTCGATAAACATCTTTTACAACTTAATTTGCATAAAGTATATTATAAGTGTGTCAGAACAGTAACGTTAGTAATTATTTTAATTTTATTTAGAGCAAGTAAAGATTGAGATTACAAAAAACGATTGCAATTAGATGTAGTAGTGTTTTTTATGAAGGGCTCGTCTGGGGAAGTAATACCACCAATGTCTATACATGTCTATGTCACCACAGAGAAGAGGGGACTCCTCTAATACAGGTCTTACGACTTAAAAGAAGAGATCCCAAGAATGTTTATCTCTGACGTGAAGCAGCTGTGCTGTGTTTCGGTGTGCTGTCTGTGGGTCCCGGTGAAATTACGAGCACATGAGACTTAAATCCTTCAGGTAGCATACAATTTTTAACTCAGAGATAGATTCTAAGATCTTCCTAATTATGAGACCAAGTATACACCCGTAAATTATTCAACTATGCAAGTGTTGTCTTAGAGATAGATACCTAGATAGATGACTCTTTATTGTACTCCAAAAAATTACAAATATAAATTTACCAACTTAGTTATGAACCAATAACTAACCCGCGATTGAACAATGGGCGGTTTTATCGATAAAAGCGATCTCTTCTATGCGACCTTTTTCCAAAAAGATTTTTTAATGGGACTTGAAGATAGAACAAGCGCATGACCCATCTGATTTTAAGTGCCTATCAAAAAGCATTGCATCGTAGATCACGCAGCTCAGCTCTACGATGCAAAGCTCTGCGTCCATCAACTTGAGGCATGAAGATGATAAGCCTCTTTTGCCTGTAATTTCACTGGCACCCACACCTTTCAAATCGAAACACAGCACAGCTGCTTCACGGCAGAAATAGGCATGGTAGCAGTACTTCCCCGAGCGAGCCCTCCACAAAGAACTCTAGTACTACTAAAAGATGTTGATTATTAACTCTCATACAAACTTTTCCCTCAGCAGCAGTCATAGAGTAAAAAAAATACTTTGTGATACTCAATACTTATCTTAATGAAGACGTAATATTTATTTCAATGACATACAATAAAGATATGCCCATTACACTTATTCTATTCTTTACGTAATTGTAAAATACTAAGGTACGTTTACTCGATACAAAATAATAGATTCTTAAATTAATGATTCTATTATAAAGTAAAAGTTAGAAAGTACAACTACACCAAAAACGACAATTGATAAAAAAAGTACATCGAAAGAGGCAGCACTAGCCGTCTCATGACCCCTTACCTCTTTACAAAGAAAAAAAAAGAAAAAATAATAAGAAATGGCGATGGTCCCAGATTATAATTACATTGCTGTGCACCGTCAGCTCTGAGTATAAAGTACAGCGTCCACTGTAACATCTTGGCATCGGAGGAGCTTAATCTCACAATGAAATAAATTTTAAAGTAAAATTAACCTTTTTTGTGTTATGGAGTTAACGGACAGCAGCGTCAGTGGTGCGAAAAGCTGTGCCATGCGATCCCCAACTCGCAATCCTTGCGTGGGGATTATGTGCGTATCCCCTTTCTTATTAGGGGAGGTCTATATTCAGCAGTAGACTGAATCGGCTGGTGTTGTTGTTGTTATTGGTATTGTATGTTATAATACGTTAGAATATATCTTAGATTTGGTACAGTGCTGATCGGGCTGGTTTGGTGCTTAGGCGTTATGGTGGAAGCAGACCATAAGCCATGCCTTAAGTTAATAGCAATCTTTATAGTGTAATGCAGGCTTTGAATAGTGATGCGATCGGTATGTTGATTATCGACGTCGATACTCTATGATTAGACACCGGCGAGATTGCACGGTGCGTCCGCCATCATTGTTCTAATGCATTATTACGACTAGCTTGTGGTTTGTTTATTTTGGATATCGATCACGTTCTGTTATATTAAATTAAACATGAAACTGGTTTAGAATTTATTGATCATACTGTTCAAAGAAAGCGTTTGGTAAATCTTCATCACAAATAATAAGTATGTAATTTAGTAAAACTAATCTCGAAAGTATTTCCTTGTGAGCCAAATACGATTAAACTATATTTAGCAAAGTAGCGCATAGTTTGCTTCGTATTCAGAATTAGAAATTGACGTTGATACGAATCCAATCCACAGCTAAATGTTCGAGCATTTAACATTCACGGGTTTCGACTCGCGATAAACTCACGGCCATAATTCCAGGCCGAGCGTGCTTGTCACTATTTTATCGAGCCGGCACATCACTAGCCGGGAGCAAAGGTTCCAGAGAGGGCGCAGGCATCAATTTGCGCGCAGTAGCCGCCGCGGGCGCCGCGCCGCCCCTGTCATTAACCCCCTCCTCCACCCCCCAAGGGGAACATACTTTAACCTTTTTTGCTCCCTTCCAACCTGTTCGGCTGCTGCTACACGGGCGCAATTTAAAGCCTGGTTCATGGCCATGGGCGATACGCAGTATCTGTAACCTGTTAACTATACGGCCTACGTAAATATTATGCAGTCCAGCTATCGCTTGGGGTTCTTTAGGCCCCGGACAATGTGCTCTGAAACTTGGTAATGATTATTTTATTCGAATAATAGCCAATTTGTCCCAGTTCTTGATGTCTTGCCATCTGTTATTGTGTGTGTAATTAGCATGTAGGTACACGTACTTTTTGTGCGTTATCTTCGATACTAGTTCTCGGCCTCAGGCTGTAATTTACTCCGCATACTCGCATACCAATTTACGTACATTGAATCGAGTTTCGAAGAACTAATGAATGTAACAAAAAGAAGTTTTCGATGTCACAGGCCAAGGGCAAACGATTCTTTAACAATGTGGTATCCAAAAAGGTCAAATGAACGAAACAGGTTCGGCCCGCGGAGAGATGCTTCTCGGAACCTGTAATTCGACCCCCAATTAAACAATTTTCTCGAATATCATTCCATTTCATTTACCCTGCGCAGGTCACTCGGGACCGCGGGGCACGGGCATTAGTCCCGAACCGATTCCACGTCTAACCCCCATTAAAGATAAATATGCCCCTAAACCACGACGTCCGAAGGTTGGCCGGGTCACTGCGGCCATACATTCCGCTTTATTTAATTCTAATATATTTAGACCGCTTCTAATCTCTCGCTTCTGATTTGCATAAAAGTAAATTTGCCGGCTCGCTCGGGGTAGCATTAATGGCAAGTTGAAAAGGAACACAACGACTCTTGCAAATTGACCTGTCCTTCAGAGCGAGCGCTGCCCGCCGCCCCGACCCGTCGCCGCTAAATAATTCCGTTCCCATCATCTAGCCAGTAGCTATCTCGTTTAATTATTCATAGACTTTTTTGTACGCCATCGCTTTTTACCGCGTAGCTGCTTCGAAGCCTTATAAAATTAAAAAATAAAATGAACATCGCTCGGCGCAATTTAAAAAAGGAATACGTCGGATGACACGGATCGAACTCCGGGCAAATGTCGCGCGGTAAAAAGTGGTCGAGAGAGGCGATGCGAGAGAAGGGAGGTGAGGGGGGAGGGCACAGGACGTCACGTAGCCGCCGCGGTTTTTGTCAACGTTCCCGCTGAGATGACAGGTCGCTGGACGCTGCGCCCGCGACCTGTCGCTCCGGCGCGAATCGTCTTGATGCTTTACACACGATTCTATTTCGCGATGCAAGTTGTAACTCTGTCAATCGTTGTTATAAAAACTTTAGACATTGCTCTATCATTTATTTCTTGTACGGAATTGGTTTTATGTACTACGAACCTCAACTTCTATAAAAGAGAAAGAGATTTACAACAATGTAATGTCACTTTGCTTGTTTGTTTGCTTTACTACAATTATGAAGGTACAGCAAGTTGATAGCCAAGTATGTTGATGGTTTGGTCGCGCCACAAACCCGGCATCGCGACAGGTGCACGCTCAACCGCAACGCGTCAACTTTTTTACTAATTACGAACTACATAGAGCTTCCATTGACTTTGGTATTTTGTTGCAGAGTTTCCGTGAGCAGCGGATCGACGGCGCTGGGCTTCCGTTGCTGACTGAGGACCACTTAACGGGAATGCTGCACATGAAGCTTGGACCTGCATTGAAACTCAGAGCAGTTTTATCAAGGAGGTTGGAGCCTTGTGCCAGCTGTCAGGCTAATTTGGTCGCGGTCGGATCAGCCAGTTTACAGAACAGCAGCCCAAAAATGAATGGAGCTGTCAAACCTGAACCCAGAAGTAACACAACCAGTCCCAGTTAGGAGTTTGTTTTGTTTTGTTCCTTCTTACTGCAGTATTTATCTGGCATAGAGGAAATGTCTAACCGAATTGACAACATTTTTTTCTTTGTCGTTAGCTACTGCATTGATCATTGGTTTGTAGTTTGCTTTAGTTTTAACAATACCTATCCATTTTTTTTCCCAGACTTAATTGAAAAGACAAAATAAATCTGTGAACGTACACAAAAAAACACATACAGTCGAACATAGAACCACCACCTTTTTTGAAGTCTGTTAATAAATAAAAACAACGGTCTTTGTAAGTACGAGGTTTTAGTAAATTGTTTTTTTTTGTAAACCTTACAAGTCTTTAATTTTTTTTTTTATTTATAATGTAAACACCATAGTATTTTAAAATTTAGGGAATATTACACTTTCTTAATCAGAATAGTTTCAAAAACAACGTATTTAAATTACTAGTTTGTGTTTTGATTTAACCCTAAACATAACCCGTTATTAAAATCATTATAGTTTTTTCCAAACCATAATTTTAAACCATTCGTTCCACTTATCAAATTATATTTTAACAGATGCCACGATTTCATCGTCACTGCATTTTGCACTTGATTTATTTTAATATCATAATAATTATTTTTAAGTAATAATAAAACATGTATTATTAATAATACATTATTTTTAGTCATCGTTTCTGTATTCACTGTCTTCCTGTTCATATATTTTTGCATTTAGTTACATATAAGTACGCTTTGTTTAGTTGTTGCCTATTGTTTCATTCAATGTATATAATAGTTTGCCGTCCAAATAGTAAACATGTCTAAATATAGCGTTATATAATCATTAGCTTCATCTTCGTTTTAAACATTATCCATGTATTTGAAATATTTTATGAAAACAAAAATTGCTCAAAAATTTTCTATACTGATGATAAATAATTGGAAATCATTGAAATCAACGAAATTAATAACATTTGGTGCTACTACCTTGAAATAAATATAAATTATATTTGTAAATACTTAATTAAGTATATCGTGTCTTATATTTGAGGCTATTGTTTATACATAATTGTATACAGGGTCACAAAGTTGAATTATGTATATTCAGTATAATTTATAGATATAAGGATGTATAATAACTTTCTAATAAAGTGTAGCATTTATATACATCACACCTGAAGAAAGCTCAGTATACAGTATACCGAACTACAGTTATAATAATGTATAATTTTGTTTGTATCATAAATACGTCGTGATCAGTAAGACTTGGACGTTTCCATTTACTTAGAATATAAGTTGATACAGTAAGAACAAAATTAAACCTTGAATTTTCCCTTAGGTTTAATAAATAAATACAGTCAACGTCGAAATTTTCAAATGAATAACTTAAACGCCAGCATTATTTTAAACCTTTACATACCGAAAATAGGTAATTTATTTATTAGTTGCTTCAAAGCTTTTCAGAGATTTGTGCGAATGCATAATAATAAATTATAGTGTCAGTACACGATAATTTATTATAATGACACATTCAGTTTATAATAGTTATTCGTTCAATAAATAACATTGTATCGGTATATAAAAATATATTATAATTTTGAAAGTTTACAGCTTAAGTGTGCAGCTTTATTTTAATTATATGAATAATTGTGGAATTTACCTGTGGTAATCTCCTTAATTGCCAAAATAGATTACATTAATATTATGATTTATGCTGAAAACTTATTGAATTTCGATTTTTAGATTAATTCGCCAGTGGCTTATTGTAATATTGTTATAAGAATAAATCATATCATGAATAAGGTGCTACTTTTTATGAATTTTGTAATTGTGCCTTGGACAGTCTTCCTCTATTAGAAAATAATATTTTCTTCAGAAAAGTATTACGGTTTTACGCTTTAAATCGGACGATTAAAAAACATGGTGTATAATAAAATAATAAGAAACAAAATCTTCATAAGTAATATTTTTAATTAATATTAATAAAATATCACAGCTTAATTGTAACTTACTAAAATAAGGACCAGTGACTTAAGTTTTACGAATTATTTTGTGTACATTATCATTTGTGGTAGAATAATAATTTACGGATAAGAGAATCGTTGGACTCCGTTGTTTTTAATCCATGAATGTATGTTTCCAGTTAAAATAAAATCGTTATAGTCAAATAGTTTTGCGAGCATTGTACTTAGTTGGTTTAGCTTATAGTTGCTAAGTTTCAACAGACTTTTATTATTTATGTGGAAAAAATAAAACAATGATCTACAGCAAGTTATGTTTTTTATTCAGCTTTTAAAAACTTAATCGAGTATAAACCTTATAAAATTATTTAACTCAGATTTTTACTAAGTATTAAGTATCTGAGTATTATAATAACTAACTCATTCATTCATATAAATCCAATATAAGAAGCTTGGTAGGGAGGGTCTTAACAATAAAAAGTTTAATAATTAATTACGGATGGTATTCCAGATATAATTCTGTAACTATAGCAGATATCAAACTATTTTAAACTGATATTGAAGGTACGTTACCTAATCAATAAAATGACACCAATCACTTTTTGATAATCAAACGAGAAGTATCCAAAATTTTGACACTAAACACTCCTATACATTTAGTATTAAATTGAAATTAAAATATTTATTGGTATAAGATGAGAGATTAGTTGAAAGATTTTAAGTGGTCTAGTACTCATTTTACCTAAATCTCATTTTATAATTACGTATGATATGTTAATAATGATTTCCAAGTAGATACCAAGTGTAGATTTATTATCTGACCACTTCAAATTAGTAATAAACCTTGTTTCAATATCGCATTAATTTGAACTGGCTGAAAAGCAACATACTTCAAAAATATTAAAAAAAAAAATACTCTTTGGTGTTCGTTCTAAATTCAAAACTTTTATTGCGGGCCGTCATTCCCGCCATTGTTAATAATGGTGATTGTTTCATTTATTGATTGAAAAATGGCATATTTCAATTGAGAGAAGAGGGATAAGTTAAAAATGTAGGTACTACAAATATGATTGTAACATAAGAGCGGTATTTATCACCTACAGAAGAGAGTACCCAGATAGAGAAGTCAAGTCAGTCAAGTATCAGTACCAAACTAAAATAATCTTTTTCACTTCTCTTGCTCAAAAAGTGTATCATAATAGTGTAGCTTAGCGGGCCTAAAACTCGAGTTTAATACCTAGGGCTAAAAACTATTTTTTCTTTTTAATGTTTGTCTAAAATCATCAGCCCGTACAAAGCATTCGTTCTCTTACATAAAAACTCGACTTCTTGGTGCTCCGTCAATCTTTTTTTTGAAAATAGAACTGTCTTGGATGATGTTTTATGAAGGTTGATTAATTTTTAATAAAATTTCTGAAAATTGTCTAATTTTGAATTGTTTTATTTTCTCGCAATCGAAGTGAAAAGTAGAGTGTTTTACTCGGGCCAAAACCACCCATTATAACTCGGTCTTATTGTATAACAACCTCGTATATAATGGGATGGTTTAGTCCCTTGTAAAACAATCTACTATTATTTTGTGGAAACTAAAACCTTTCTACTAATCTCATACTAAATGTATGGGAGTGTTTAATGTCAAAATTTTGGAAACTTCTCGTTTGATTTTCAAAAAGTTATTGATGTCATTTTTTTTAAATTTAAATTTAATTAAATTTAAATTTAAAATTAGGATTATTACAGATATTATCTTATTATAGATATTAACAATTTAAAACCTAACAGTTTAAAATTGTTTGATATCTGTAATAGTTACGGAATAATCGCCTCGACACACAACGATTACACCCTGTATACATATAATTATCTTGTTGATACCAACACATAATATTTAATGAGTAGGAAGATCTACTATCAATAAAGCGATCATTCATTCACTCATTCATTCATTCATTTATTCACTCATTCACATATGCATTTATGCATACATTATAAATGGAGGTTGTAACCCCTTAGACCCCTCAACAGTGAATTACACATCAAAAAAACAAAATATTAAGAATTATAGTAATAAACCTCTTCTGAAGGGCTCTTCTGGGGAAGTACTACCACCAATGTCTATTTCTGCCGTGAAGCAGCATTGCTGTATTTCGGTTTGAAGGGTGTGTGCCGGTAAAATTACAGGCACAAGAGGCTTATCACCTTCATGCCTCAAGTTGATGGTCGCAGGGCGATGCATCGTAGAGCACTATCCAAACATGCATGAACTACGGTGCAATGCTTTGTGACAGGTAATGGTTACCACTTAACATCAGCTGGGCCATGCTTGTTCTATCATCAGGTACCATAAATAAAATATGATCATTGCAAGATCTCGGTTTCCTTTCCATCAACCAGCTCGAAGTTTCTCTCCCTGTGATGAGCTCTCTTGACTTTGTACTCCATTACTTCGATGGTGGAATAACCGGTGAAGCCTACTATTAGTAGACCTAGGAGGATAAATAACCTGCAAAAAAAACAAGTTTTTACGAGTAGGTACAGCCAGCGCTCATATCAATTTGACGCGGACTGTACCTATAAGCTTCTAAATTAATAAAAATCAATGTTCGTAAGTCTGTCCTCTATACGTTCCGAAAACATTGATCAGATTTTTGTTAAAGTAGTATAAACGCAAACGAAGTTGCGTGTCGGTCAGTTAGTTATTAATAAATATTGCCGGATATTTTCACATATCATATCCCAAAGTAAGCAAAGCTTTTGTTATGGGTACTACATGATTGATATACTACTTATACTGGGTGAGTTTGATCTCTTATGTTATCCCAAAAGGTCTTATGTTATCTACACCCAAAGGACAACAACGTTTGTTCTACGACTTTTCAAATATTATAATTTGTCAATTTTTCACAAAATGATTGTGAGCAGCCCTAGAACAGCTGAATTGGTTTGACTTTGTCTTTAACATAACGATAATGATAATTGTAGCTCTGCTTTACTGTAAAGCTTAGTACGGATAGCGCGTACATTGGCATGCGTAGTCGGTTACGCGTGTCTTGCAATGCCCTGTCTGTACTTGCAGCTACGCGTACACTTTGGGAACACGTGCCACACGAGCTGGCTCGCGGCGCGATCCGTGGTCAGTCGGTTTCGGCTCGCGTCACGCTATGGATCGATTGACCTCGCGTTCAGGTTCGCGTTGGTCCACAGTAACTGTACGCATATCCAATGTACGCGTGGCCAGCGTACTCCGACTACGCGTATACAGGAATGCGCTATCCGGCTTTAGGGTTATCACACGCAAGCATAAGGTTTAAAAGAAAAATATTTTGTAAAGTATTTTGAAGTGAGGTTCTCACCACTTGTGAGAACCAAGCCCCAAATCATCCCTTTTCGGGATAACATCCGAATTTAAAGTTACCATTTCAACAACAACCCCAGCCTATATCAGTTCAATGCTGGACATAGGCCTCCCCCTTAATAAGAATGGTAATATGCCAACAATCCCCACGCTGGGCATGCGAGTCAGGATAGCAGGGCACAGCTCCACCGATGCTGCTGCCCGTCCGCGGCCAGGGGATGTAGCTGTGCTGGTGTTAAGCTGCGCTATGCCGCAATCAGCCGGCCGCCAGAGCCTCGTTTGTTAATTAGCAGGGTGCACCACGGGCAGGTGAAGTAGGCTTGGGTTCCGAAAATTCACCTTGTATACGCACGTAATCATAAAAAAAACGCCCAGACCCTAGACAAATATTTAGATGACGATAAGTGTCAACGCCTACGCATTGCTTTGGAGCAAGTTCTCTCTCCAACCTATTTAGTTTTAAGTAGGCAAGGCAGTGCATTTTTTCTGCGTACCCGCAGTCATTTCGATAACGTCGCAAACGACACATTTGTTCCCACATCCCTTCATCCAAAAACGCTGTTTTGTGGACAATACACGTACAAAATAAGTTCGGGAGTTTCATTTGTGTCCCCTGCGCACAAACAATAAGTTTTACCAGATTTTTTGTATTTTAAGTGTTAGCCCCACACTTCAGGGAAAATCTAAGATTTTACATCCCAAAAATTTCGACTCAGGCGGGATTTGAACCCGCGACCTTCCCATCAATACCGGGACGCGCTAACCAACTGCGCTACCGAGTCAACTCCTCTTAGCTGTCTTAGCCGTCACTGCCAAATCATTTCGACAAGGTGCCTGAGTCGATATTTTTGGGATACATAAAAATCTTAAGTTTTTACCTGGTTTTGACGCAAAGATAAGGCGCTGACGCATACGACAGAACGCTACCAGTGGCTTCCCACAGCCTGAAGTTGGAGTAGGCAGCCTCTTCGTCACCGGGAAACAGGATCCCTGAGAGAGCTGAAAAAGAAAGTACATAATAATGGAATGTAGAAATCTTACAATTTTGACAAGGTAGGTGAGCTCTAGTTTATCTACAGACGGATGAACTGGACGTTTTTTCAATACCCTGGCAAGCGGATTCCCATGATCAGGATATGTGGAAAGAAGGAAGGGAGGCCTTTGCCCTGCAGTGGGATCAGACAGACTCATAAGATAAAATAAGATAACGCTTTGAATGCTGAAAACACATCTGAGCCGCAGGAGCAAGTCGCCCTAAGTCGATGCATTAAAAGAAATATGACAAAACTTTTTTATTTCTCTCAATTTACCTGACCATATTTGCCGAACCGATAACCGTTGGAGTAAACAAGTTCTTGAGTGAAGACTGCGGCTCGGAAAACGTAGTGTAGGACGCCTTCCAGCCAGGTGCGTTGACGATTTGCAAAAGGCTGGTAGAAGCTACATGCGTCGAGCTCAGGACAGGGCGCAATGGTGCTCATTAGGGGAGGCCTATTTCCAGCAATGGACTTCTTCTTCGTATGAGTTAGTGACCAACTCTGGTGTCGGAGGTTTGGGGCCGCTCGAAGGCCTTCGACATGGCTCAACGACTGAAAAGCCGGGACCAACAAAACACCCAGACAAATATCTGCAGGAACATGGAAACATTTGTCCCGCAGCGGGAATCAAAGTCAAAGTCAAAATCAAAATTCATTTATTCAGTAGGAACTGTATAGTACACTTTGAAACGTCATTTTTTTAATTTACCACCAATTCGTAACGTGACCAAACAGAGAAGAATTGTCAAGAAACTCTGCTTGTCTTATATTTTTTTAACGTCATTGTTCTTAATAACTATTACATTGTTTTTGATGGAGTTGGAGGCAGTTTCATCCCAAGCTTTTTTGTCATCTAAATAATCAGATATATTATAATAAGCTTTATTACATAGATTACGTTGAACAACATTTTTGAAAAATCGAAAAAAATCGAACCCGCAACCTTCTGCGTCTCAGGCGGACCTTCGCCCAATGCGCCACAGAGGCCGTCAAGAGGTTTACTTCGGTGTTCTTAGCAGATCACCTTGGTTCAGCAACACTCCGCCCGGTCATTACTTGGATGGGTGACCGAAGTACGGAAGGCACGTTACGAAGCGCTCAAATCTAAATGTTACTATACGATCACCCATCCAAGTAATGACCGGGTGGAGTGTTGCTTAACCAAAGTGATCTGCAGTTTGGGGCTGCATGATGCTGTGTGATTACGTCCCGCATTATATATAAACCACACCACGAGTGCTTCTGGACTGCTATTGGCCGATGGTGATACTGATCTGATGAGTCGCACTTCCCTTGACTGATATAGGCTGGTGTTGTAAAAATCTAGAAATGTTCCTTCCATCACCACCAATGGTGATGGCACACGATGGCTCACCATTAACTTGCACTAGCCACACTGCGTCTGCGGTTCCCCATATCGCAGCCAGGACGTACAACACTATCCACTGCTCAGGGTCTGGTCTCCACATCAGTAGAGATGTCAGTAAACATAGGTTTAACAGCTGAAAATATAAATAATGAATTAAGAGCATTTTTCATCAACCTCAAGTAACGACAAAATAAAATACAGTGGTGTCGATTCTGTTGTTCACTTTTCTAAACTAATCTTATTTTGACAGCTTTAAAGTTATAACTATAGCTATCCTCGTCATTTTCACGTATAAGAAAGATACAGCATCACTTTTAGAACTGTCAAATTAAGTTTAGTATAGGAAAATGCAGAACAGAATCGACACCAATGCCACAATTATAACTTGGCGTACCTGAAGTCAGCTACTTGTCTGCCCAATATAACTTTTTGGTACTAATTTCGCTTCTGTGCTGACAGAAGCCTAATTTCAGGTCCGCCAAGTTATAATTGTGGCATTGTAATTATCGGTTAAAGTGACAAGATTGCTCAAAGATTTAACACATAGCCACTTGAACGTCCGAGCAACTAGAGTGGGTTAAAAAAAAGTAGCGTTGGTACGTCCGGGCAACTCGAGTGGCCTAGCTGGTAAGATAGAATTTTTTGTGTTCTCTGTGGTTCAATGATAATAGAGTGGCTGAAGACCGATAGTAAATGGCCCATGGATAAATCCTGCATCCATCCAGTCTAAGAAAACCATACCTGGCAACATAAATATTGACAGAAGAATTTTTTTTAAAGTGTCTTCGGGACCACGGGTCTATTACTTTACTCTTTGGTGTCTTCTTCTCTTTATGAAGAAAGTTGTGCAAAATGTAAGGAGTTGATTGAGTTGATAGCTTACCTACTTTGATGTGACTTGATGATGGAGAAAAAGGCTCTTGGTGTAAGTAATTCATTTTTCGCAAGGGCTTCCATTCTCCATCTTTGGAACACAAGCCAACCTCACCTGCACCTGCATCCTGCTAACAAACAGGGCTCTGGCGGTCGGCTGATTGCGGCATATCACAGCCTGACACGGGGACAGCTACCTAAATTCCCTGGCCGCCGACGGGCAGCAGCGTTGGTTACGAAAAACTGTGTCTTCGATCCCCAGCCCAAATTCCCAGCATCGGGATAACAGGCATAATCCCCTTCTTATAAGGGAGGCCTTTGTCCAGCAGTGGACTGAATAGCTAGCTTATTATTGTTAGTAGTTCATTTTTCACTAGGCAACGTTGTATAGAGCCATTTTCATACAGAACATGAGAGGTCCTCTCTAGAGAGACCATTTCCATACAAACGTTGCATCTTTTTCTTCTTCGTATGAGCTAGTGGCCAGCTCTGGTATAGAAATCTTTATGCCACCCAAAAGGCCTCCAACATTGCTTAGCGATTGAAAAAGCTGGGACAAAAATCTTAACGTGCCTTAGTGATTTAGTTAGCAATTCACTTTTCACAAGGCAAATAATAATTGGTGTAGGGGCATTTTCATACAGAACATGATTATCTCCAGCGAGAGCATTTTCAAACGTTGCATGATAAAAAAGCCTTACTGTAATTTTGTAACTCAGTTTCGCATCTTAAATAAATAAATAATGCTGGCCACTATTACACAGCATCATGTAGCCCCAAACAAAGCAGAGCTTGTATTATGGGAACCACATGACTATGATATACTACTTATATACTTATTTTTCATAAAAACATTATATATTATACACAGACAACACCCAGACTCAATAAAAATATTAAGAATGAAAATAATAATAATTATAAATGATTATTACACTTTATTCATTTTAATACTAATCAAAAATACATTTTTTACTATAAAATTTAAAACATTATTAATCTACTATATACAAAAATAAGTTTATTAATATTATTTATTATTATTATCATATCAATATAAATATTTTCAGATCATACAAACATTTGTCCCGCGGTGGGAATCGAACCCGTAACCTTCTGCGAGCCTGCGCCCACCGCGCCACAGAGGCCGTCTTCTATAAACAATAAAAAACTTACCAAAGCAGTGACCATGACCGGCCACCGTCCCGTCAGCTTGACGATGCTCCCTGCAATAGGAGCCGCCATTGCGTTGAACACACCGAAGCAAATCATCACGAAACCAATGTTGCTGATGCCGTAGGAACAGCCTACGAACGCCTGAACAAAACGTGTTTTCTATAGGTGAACCCCCTGGAGAAACCCCTAGGAAATTGTCAAATTCTGGAAAACTGAAAATGTTTATCTGTATGGGATGTTTTTTCAACCCTTAAATTTAGACAGTGCAAAGTCTGTGGAGTGACGAATTACGAAAGGCTGCTGGTAGAAGCTGGATATGTCGATATGTCGAGCTCAGGACAGGACGCAATGGTGCTTATTAGGGGAGGCCTATGTCCAGCTGTGGACTGCTATAGCCTGATAATAATGTATTATCTCGATGGCGAGATAGTACATTATTATCAGGCACACTATAGAGTCACAGACGCCAAGTGAAAACTGTCAAACATTTTAATGTTTTTCAAGGGCGTCATCGGTTACGATATGTTAAAGGAATCGGCCATTATACGTATGTCGCTTGAATGGGCGTAATGGCGCTCTTTAGGAAAAGCCTATGTCCAGCTGTGGATTGCTATAGGCTGATGATGATGATGATGACCATGTATAAAAATATCGTCATTTAACACGTTACACGAAGAACGGCTTAACAGTAATTATCAGGACAAGGTTTGTATGGTACTTGAAGGTGGAACAGTGGCCCAATTGATATTAAGTACTGTCCTTTACCTATAACAAAGTATTGCGTTGCTCACGCATGTTTGGGACGTGCCCTACAATGCAAATCCCTGCGTCCGAAAGATAAGAAGAAAGAAAAAAAAAAGAAAAGTATTCTATTGTGACAAATAACACGACAATGATTAAAACAGCAGTCAAAGAAAGATAACATATAAAGGAAAATTATACTAGTACTTATACGTTCAAAATAAGCCTCATGCGCCTGTATTTTCACACACACCCTTCAAAACGAAACACAGCAATGCTGCTTCATGGTAGAAATTAGCATGGTGGTAGTATTTCTCCGGGCAAGCCCTTTACAAAGAAACACATACGGAGTTGCTATGATTATTATGAACAAGCAACATATTGAGAAAAATGCTTAAAGAGCAGCTATGATTATTAAAAACCACACATAATGATTAGATAGATTAACTCTATTATTGTACTTTTACCATCGAGTTATTTATACTCCAGAGTAGAAAACGTGGAAAAAGAGTGTCTGCTCCCAAACTCTGCGCACGCTGTCAATTGCGCGGACTTTTAACACTTTTCAAGCAATAGAAGGTGTGTGTTAGTGCAAATTTGGCATTTTGATGTTTATGTCAAATACGCTTGGACGATTTTTGACAGTTTTCACTTGAAGACTGTCACTCTATAGAGTTCTTTATAATTATCTCGATGTCTACTAGGGGAGACCGGGGTTCAAAGTGCCGATTTTCAAATAACACGCAAAAATAACGTCAATAAATAGACAAAATTTTTATTTTAACTACACATATTTTTTGTAAATAAATGCATATTATACGTTGAAAACACGCACACTCAAGACAAATATTTACAAATCATACGGATATTTATCACGCGACAATAAACTTCACACACACTTCTTTGTCTCAAGCGGGCTTTCGCTGTAATGTGATGTGCCTCTACGCCACAGAAATCGTCAACATATTTGTTAGCTGTATGGTTGTCACAACAAAGTCACAGAATACAGAGACAAAGTTTTATTTTTGAGATTCCTTTTGTACCAATAGACTGGTATATTTCTGTGTTGATATTTGGAATTCTCTATCTCTATCGTAGACTATTTTGGGGTCTTGGCTATGTGTGGATCTTTGTCATTTTACCTGTGTAAAGTCAGCGGCCATAAACGCTTGCTCAGCGCCGATGTATCCAATAACAGGTAGGAGCAGCAATTGGTACTTATGCCGCAGTTGACGTAATGTGACTGCCAAGAGGCGGAGACCAGATTTCCCTTCGTTCGACGTCTTACGACCTGATGTGTACCTGGAAAAGTTAATCCATACAAAAATAATGCCAACTCTTCGCGGAGTACTTCTGCTACCATACAAAACAGTTCTGTTGCGAACAGAAATGATTGTAACTGATCCTGTTTTAACAAACTGTGACAGTTTGTCAAATGACATTCATTGAATTTCGACGGGTGAAATGTCAAAGTTTGCAAAAACAGGATCGGTGTCGATCATTTCTGTTTGCAACAGAGTTAGCCGATCACCCCGCTGGTGTACTACCAAGTCAGAAATTCTCAACGAACCTTCCTAATGATTCCTTATCTAATCATCTTGAAACAATTAATTAAACCGTTATCGCTGACTTTTGATGATCATTAATGAGTGAGTGGCAAAATTTCACAAAATATGGATTTTGGATGACCCTTATCTCGAAATCGAGAAGAGTGGAAGAAGGGAAGAGAGGCCTTTGCCCTGCAGTGGGACAGCGATGGGTAATTAATAATATTATTTGTTATAGCTACAGACACGAAATTTTTTAAGTGAGTTTCAGCACGTATGATGTCTTTGTGGCAATTTTCAGCGTTGTGTTGTATGCTGTAATGAAGTTATAGGGGGCTGAATAATGCCCGAGTTTTTTTTTTTTTTTAAATGCGGAACGTAATCACACAGCATCATGTAGTCCCAAACTAAGCAGAGCTTGTATTATGGGAACCACATGATTGATATACTACACATATTTTTTTTTTTGTAAATATGTTGCAAGTCTGCCTCGCAACAGGGTCAATACCTAATAGGATACTGCCGATAGTTATTTCGATCAAGTAAACGCTACGATAGGGAATCCGAACCAATCAATCAAACCACATACCTTTAACCACTGCACCTGTAGATAATGTACCCGGGTACGCGTCTTCTTCTTGTAGATCCAGCCAACCACAATTCACAGGAACTTTTGGGAACCGGGAAAACTTGTGAAAAAACTTATGAACGTTCGTAGTAGTGTCGTACCGATACCAAGGGGCGGAGGAATGCCGATGCGGTTTGAAAACGCCTGCCGTTGACATTTACTGTCACTTCAGGCCGACTGGACGAAATTCCTCTAGGTATCATAGACTATTCACCATATCAAAATAACTTCGGCAGTAATACGAAACACCGGCCACCAAAATACAATTGTTTGGATTTTCTCAAAGGATTAAAATACGTATGTAAACAGATCGAATGAGTGAAGCTATTTGATTGCTTAAGTGAATGAATGAATGAACGAGTTAGTCAAATGTTAGGGATGTGCATCACATAAATAATGCCTTTTTTGTTAGTTAGTTCGCATAACGAGTAACGATAATTAATTTTAAATAATTGAAAAACGTATTGTACCTATGGTAATAATACTAATATGGATGATTTTTGTAATTGACTACAATAGTTTGGAAACTTAACCTAATAACGAGTGCGATTATTATTAGATTGTGTATTAGGTTTTATCAGCGAGTATAATAAAGGTTTTATGATTTTTCAGTGTTGTCGCATTGCTCAGGCAATGGACACAGTTTGGTTAGCGGTCGTGTGAATGTACTACTAGTAGTTCGAACCGTAGCACAGCGAACTACGCCGTCTGCACTAGGATGCAATTCTAGTACACGCGCAAGGGGCCAAGATAAGGGGTTGCAATTATCTGTTTTTATTATGACGATTGAACCTTCTTGCAACGGCATGCAATGCTGAGTCCATTTGGCACGTTGAGTGAGTGTGTGAAGATATTCTGTCTTCCAGCGCTTCCAAAAATCCTGTTGGAATCGTTGTATTAATTGCCAACGGTTTAGTCGACCGATGTTTATGGTAGTTACGTCTTGGTCTGGTACAGCTGTGAGAGGTTCCATTGTTAGGAAATGAGCGGGTGTTAAAGCGCTTATATCGTTTGGATCCGAACTCATAGCACAAAGGGGACGCGAATTGAGCATAGCTTCGATCTGTATAAACACCGTAGTTAGTTCTTCAAAGGTCAAACATTGATTGCCTATTATACGATATAAGTGCGACTTAACTGCTTTAATTTGGATCTCCCATATACCTCCCCAGTGAGGGCTGGAGGGTGGATTAAAACGAAATTCAATTTGCTCACCGTGAGACGCGTGAGCCATATAGGAATCAAAAACTGATTTTGCACCTACGAAGTTGCTGCCACGATCAGAATGAATGATACTAATTCGACCCCGACGACCACAAAAGCGACGAAGGGCCGCAATGAATGCATCGGTTGACAAATCGGAAGCTACCTCAAGATGAAGGGCTTTTGTGGTAAAACACACGAATAGACAGAGGTATGCCTTTTCAATCTTGGCACCTCTGTTACGGCTCGATTTAATTGAAAATGGTCCACCGTAGTCAACGCCCACGACTGAGAATGGCTTGACTTGATTCACTCGTAGTTTGGGTAAATCACTCATGAATGGTTCCAAGGACATCGGTTTCGTGCGATAGCAGGAAACACATTTCGATAAACAGTGTCGAATGGCACGCTTAGCTGAAAGGATCCAGAATTGTTGCGACAATAAGCACTGCATTGTGTTGACACCTGCATGGCAATTCTCACGGTGTAGAGCCTCTATGATCAACCGAGTAACTATCGAGTAGCGTGGGAGAAGCGCTGGATGTTTATGATCAAACTCGAGACCGGAGCGTGCTAAGCGACCGCCCACCCTGAGGACACCTTGACCATCTAGAAACGGATCAAGTTTGCGAAGTTGTCTTGGCAGTGGAAGGTTTTTCTTAAACCTATCGATATCAGTCTGAAAGTGTTGACCTTGGACATGTTTAGTAATACACATCAACGCGGAGTAGTTTTCAGATCGAGTTAGAAAATGGCCCTTTTTACGAGATTGAACATCCTTATTACGCGAATTTTCTATAAAACGCATACAATAGCCGATAATTCGTTGAATTTTCCGAATAGAAGAGAACTTTCTAGTAACGTCTCGACCAAATCTCTCTTTTCTTGAACCACCAGAGCTTGTATACGTTCCTCAGACTGCACTTCGACTGGATCTTCGCTTACCTTAATAGAGGGCCAAAGTTTGGTTGACAAAGCAAGCCACGATGGTCCCGACCACCATAACGAGCTCTCAACCAACTCCTGGGCATTCATTCCTCTGGATGGAATATCAGCAGGATTGTCAGCTGATCCCACATGATTCCAACGTGCCTCAGGTAGGATCGTTTGGATGTGGCCCACACGATTTGAAACGAAAGTTTTCCAGCGTGAGGAGTGAGATTTGAGCCACGCCAAAACAACCATCGAGTCGGACCATGCAAAGAGATCACTGAAGACAGTTAGAGAACTATACGTTTGAATGACAAAATGCATAAGGTCGGATAGGAGCACTGCTGCACATAATTCAAGGCGCGGCAGTGAGACTCGTTTCACGGGAGCGACGCGAGATTTTGCGCACAGTAGAGATATATGCACCTAGCCCTGACGATCCTCAATACGAAGGTAAACCACAGCTCCATAGCCGGCCTCGGAAGCGTCTGAGAACCCATGAAGTTGTGAATTTATGGACTGTGGAACTGAAACACATCGTGGTATTCTTAATTGTGTAAGACTAGGTAGTTGGTTTAAGTAGCATTTCCAATGGGATACTACTTCCGAAGGAGGACACGCGTCCCAGTCGATACCCAATAACCAAAGTTTTTGCACAAGTGATTTAGCAACGAATGTCAAGGGTGAAAGAAATCCTAATGGATCGAAAATGCGTGCCAATTCGCTCAGAATTGTGCGCTTTGTGCAATGTTGGTTGATTGGTGTGACTTCGAATGTGAACACATCACCAATTGGATCCCAACGCAAACCCAAGATCTTAACATCCATAGTTTCGCCTATATCCATAGAAAGAAAATCCGTTATGCAGTGATCGGGGGAAATATCAGTAAGTAACTCGCGTTTATTGCTCGCCCATTTACGTAACTCTAAATGACCGCGATTGAGCAGAGAGAGAGTTTCTTGCTTCATTTGATGAACCTCGGTCAAAGTGCTGCCTCCACTGACAATATCATCAACATACAAGTCAGATGTTAACACTCGACAAGCCAAAGGAAAGTCTTTGCCTTCATCTGCCACTAATTCCTTGACAGTTCGACACGCCAAATATGGAGCCGATGATACCCCATAAGTAACCGTGTTCAGACGATATTCCTGAATTGGGACCGATGCTTCTGAACGCCAAAATATCCGTTGAAAGTCACGATCCTTTTCACGTACCAAGATTTGCCGATACATTTGACGCATGTCCGCTGTGAATACCACAAAGTGTACTCGAAATTTAAGGAGTAATTCGAATATGTTAGTTTGAAGTTTAGGTCCGCTCAACATTAGACTGTTTAATGAGGTGTTTGTGTAATCTCGAGCAGAGGCATCGAAGACAACCCGGAGCTTGGTGGTTACACTTTCAGGGCGAAGCACGCAATGGTGAGGAATGTAACACCTTCCCAGAGAAAGTTCGACAAGAGGAACCCGACTCATATGGCCACTCTGTAAATAATCCTCCATGAAGGCAACGTATTGCTCGCGTACGTGTGGGCTTTTACATAGTTTACGTTCCAATGAGTGACATCGACGTAGCGCTACCTCCTTTGAACCATTAAATACAACCTTTTCTTCGGTTTTGAATGGCAATGCAACTACATATCGTCCGGTAGCATCTCGCGAAACAGTCTCGGTGTAAAGTTGTTCACAAATTTTCTCTTCAGGTGTCAGATTGCGAGACGTTGGTATGCTCTCTAGTTCCCAAAAGTTTTGAACTTCCAGGTGAAGCTTGTCTTCCTCGACATTCAAGAAAACACGAGCGCTGACTTCATCACCGCAGCCCACGTTGCCTAGAAGTAACCAACCAAAGACGGAGTTCATAGCTGAAGGTTCGTTCGATCCGCCGTTGATGTTTCCCGGTAGAAGAAGCGAAGCGAACACTTCAGCGCCTAAAAGCACATCTACGGGTCCAGACTCATAGCACGCGGGGTCTGCAAGGGTTAAATGCTGAAGGTGACGCCATGCTGTCGGATCCACGGTAGTACACGGCATATCTCCACAAATGTTAGGCAACGATAAAGCGTCTATGTGAAATAATGTTTTGCCGTTGATGCCAATTTCCAGCTTCACCGATCCTGAAACTGAGGCTCTGGCTTGACCAAGACCTCGAATTTTACGCGCAGTTTGTGAACGAGGTAACTTTAAACATTCAACGGCACGATCGGTGATAAAATGAGCCTGACTCCCCGAATCTATTAGAGCTCGAAACGATTGATATTGACCAGTTGAGTCTCGAATATCGATCTGTGCGGTCGAAAGAAGTACAGTACCACATTCTCCTAAATTTGTAAGCACATTATTTGCCACGTCAGATGGTTTAGGTTTTGGTATCGCGGCAGGATTCGCACATGCTTCATCCGATGAGGGTTGGTGAAGAAGTGTATGATGTCGTTGACCACATTCGCGGCATCAGAATATTGACTTACAGTCCTTAAGATTATGTGAAGATCGTAAACAGTTGAAACACCAACGATGACTTGTGGCGTACTCAATTTTTTGATCTATAGGTTTTTTGACAAACTCTTGGCATTGAGATATCGCATGAAGTTCATCACAGAAAGCACATTTGAGAGTATTTATGGGATGAGCATGAGCGATCATTGGCACAGTGGCGGCGGCCTCTACGCTTCGCTTCCCACTTTCGTTTTTCGTTGCAATAAAGACGGATGTCTTTTTAGCCATGTTAGTTGACGTTGAATTGGAAATGTTTCGTGATTTATCTTGAAGTGTTCGTTCATGAGACGAAAAATGACCGTCTCGAACGAGCGCTTCACATTTGGAATGAAGAAATTCTTTAAGTTCCAAATAGCGAGGCAATTCAACCGAGGAATGCGATTGTTCGTACTCATACCTTGTTTTAGAATCTAGTTTTGAGAGAAGTAAGTAACAAAGGACGAAGTCCCAATGCTCAGTCGGAAGCCCTACACCCTTTAGAATCGTAAGGTTTTCATGAAACATGTCCAAAACCCGACGGAACTCGTGTGGCGAATTTGCTTTAATGGTGACATTCAACATTTCCTTCCAACAGGTAAAAGCCAGCTCACGTTTATCGCGATAACGGGCAACAAGTGTTTTGAATGCTTCCTGATAATACGAGCCCTGTATCGGAAAGGTTTTAATTAGCCCCAACGCATCGCCCGAAAGACTCGACACCAAGTAATGCATTCGTTCAGTGTCCGACAAGGCATTATTGTTATGAATGAGCGAACGAAATATATCGTAAAACTCAGGCCATGTTTTAACATTACCGGAGAATGAGGGAATATTGATTTTAGGAAGTTTTATCTTGAGGGAAGAACTATTGCTTGTAGACTGGAAGGAATCATTATGACTATCTCCTAGTCCCGAAGTAAGATCGCGGTGGAGTGCGACAATTTTGAAAAATACCTCATCAAAATTAACACGAATCAAGTCCTCATTGTCCTCAGATGAGGTGTCGATAATGGATAAGATATCTTCGTGAGCCTCTTCAAATTTGCCTTGCAGTTTATGAACCTCTGTGAAGTGCGCGAGGAAGTTACTTAATTCTGCACTATCTTCTTTCGCACTTTTCGCTACTTCTAATGTTCGTTTTAACCTATTCAATGCTAAGGTGCGTTTCCGTCTTAATACCGGCAAATCCGCTTCCGACAAAGTGATGGTATCTAAAGAACTCGCCTTTTTCGTGGAACTATGTCTTCGATTTACTTTGTAGGCCATTTTGAAATAGTTCAATCACAGTAAATTACAATATGGTATATGAATTGTTGATAAAAGTGTTGAATAAAAATCAAAATATTTTGACGATCTATAACTTTATATCGTCACTCGTTATTAATAGTTAGTTGATTCCCAACACTAGTGCAACGCAATGAACGAATGAAGTGAATGCAAACAACTCTGTTAACTATGGTTATTAGCCGTTAAATGCGAGATTAACCAACATGAAATATACCCTCGAGCAAAAGAAAGACAAAGGAATTAGAAATCAGGAATAATTTTCGACCAGATTCAATTATAAATCACGTTAGTAAAGGTTGGAATAGCTCTAATTTGGTTTAAGAAAGCAAGATTATTGCAAATTTACGCTTTGCAATGAAATTACGAAATCATGTAGGTAGGTACATAGATAGTGATATTGCTAAATTAGAAGAAATAGAAGGAAATAGGTTAGTTACCTATTTTACGATTGGTACACATCTAACAATTTTACGCTTAGGTGATGAAATATTTTCTAAGAATGGTTTAAAATGAATGTGTTCGTTGGTCTGAAGCGATCAATAACGAATGATTATGTTATTATGACAGAAACACGTCAAAAACGTATCTCGTCGGGGCCTCCAAAAATGTTGCAAGTCTGCCTCGCAACAGGGTCAATACCTAATAGGATACTGCCGATAGTTATTTCGATCAAGTAAACGCTACGATAGGGAATCCGAACCAATCAATCAAACCACATACCTTTAACCACTGCACCTGTAGATAATGTACCCGGGTACCTACGCGTCTTCTTCTTGTAGATCCAGCCAACCACAATTCACAGGAACTTTTGGGAACCGGGAAAACTTGTGAAAAAACTTATGAACGTTCGTAGTAGTGTCGTACCGATACCAAGGGGCGGAGGAATGCCGATGCGGTTTGAAAACGCCTGACGTTGACATTTACTGTCACTTCAGGCCGACTGGACGAAATTCCTCTAGGTATCATAGACTATTCACCATATCAAAATAACTTCGGCAGTAATACGAAACAAAATACATACATATCATACATAGAAACACCCAGACCCGAGACAAATATCTACAGAACATGCAAACATTTGTCCCGCAGCGGGAATCGAACCCGCAACCTTCTGCGTCTCAAGCGGACCTTCGCCCACTGCGCCACAGAGGCCGTCGGAGAGTTTGAGTTGGCAGGGATCGCTCGGCGACCCCGGATTGATTGGTGTATCACTTGCCTACAAATATGAAAGAGCTTGATGGAACTCAAAAAAAATATGAACATGCACCAACAATAGCACCGACCTATTTCAGTCCACTGCTGGACATATGCTTCCCCTATTAAGAAGGGGGATATGGGCATGCGGGTTGGGGATCGCAGGACACAGCTTCTAGCAGCTCAGACGCTGCTGCCCGTCGGCGGTCATTATGCCGGTATAAGGCTGCACTATGCCACAATCAGCCGGTCGCCAGAGCCTCGTTTGTTAATTAGGAGGATGCACCACGGGCAGGTGACGTTGACTTGAGTTTCGAATGTGGTGGCAGGAACCCCTTACACCCCAGAATACACTAACACAAAGAAGATCGGTCAGTTTCATACAACCTGAGACCTGAGCCTGACCATAAAATGTCGCGTCTAGAAATAACATATATCTTAATTGATAGTTCTTATTGCGGGATATAATGTGCAATTAATAGTTTTTTTATTAAAGCCGGAGAATTTTACGGGGATTTATTTTATACTTTTAGGTTAGGATACGTTATGATAGGACGTACTGCGATCAATATTTTATTAATAATTTACTAAGTATTCCGGCTTTAATAGATAAAGTTATTAGTTATAATTTCAAAACTCCATTATGAAGAATATTTTCATAATTAACATTTTTAGTCGCTTCCATTTATGGTCAGGTCTGAAATGACAGGCCTTCTTTTCACATCTAGAATATTAGTGTGATTATCTATTATCTCGCTTTTTACGACGTCAAGAGGAGAAAATGATTGATAGATAGCCAAAAATTTCTTGGAGCTAATGGGAATCAATGTATGGAATTTATAATTTTGAGAACGATGGTTTTGGAGCTGCTGGGAACAAGCCTGTTAAAGGCTAGTTAAATAGACAGAAAACTCTTTATTCTACTCACACCTTAAACATATGTTTGAACAAAACGGATAATGTGAGTACAATGGTCGATCTCATCACTTAGAGTGATCTCTTCCAGACAACTTTTGAATGGATTTAGAAGACTGTAGCAGACGATGGTGATACATAAATTTATCCATTGCAGACATGAACAATAGTAGATTGTTTTACAAGGGACTAAACCATCCCATTATATACGAGGTTGTTATACTCCCGAGCGTAGCAAGACAGAGTTATAATGGGTGGTTTTGGCCCGAGTAAACACTCTACTTTTCACTTCGATAGCGAGAAAATAAAACATTTCAAAATTAGTCAATTTTCAGAAATTTTATTAAAAAATAATCATCCTTCATAAAACATCACCAAGACGGTTCTATTTTCAAAAAAAAAAGATTGACGGATCACCAAGAAGTCGAGTTTTTATGTAAGAGAACGAATGCTTTGTACGGGCTGATGATTTTAGACAAAAATTAAAAAGAAATAATACTTTTTAGCCCAAGGTATTAAACTCGAGTTTTAGGCCCGCTAAGCTACACTATTATGATACACTTTTTGAGCAAGAGAAGTGAAAAAATATTTAAATGTACCCTTAATACTATTTAATAAAATGAGGGTTCTGAAGGCCAATAATAAAAAAAACATACATACTCTATGAAACAGCGAAACTGATAAGATAACTTATTACTGGTAAGCTAGAAGTAAACATACCTGGATAAAGAGTCCACTCCAAAAGCAACGAGCAGTACAGCAGAAGCCATACACGCGAGGAATATACCAGCTATAACTTGTATCTTCAACGGAGAAGGTGGTTCTAGGTTCACGTTCTCCTGTAAAACGAAGTTCAATGTCTAGAATGCGGTGACGCGGAGGACAAGCACTCTTCACTTACGTACTTGAAGGCATTAGTGGTTCGGTGAACAGCATGGGAAGTTTTGATGCAAATGCTAAAAACGGTGATGGAAAACTTCGAGAAGAAACCAGAATCTCTAGTTCCTAGGCTTTCAAGGCCCATAATAAACGAATAAAAAAATTCATATATCAGTTCCCGCGACTTCCACATTTTTTTTTTGGCCTGCGTTTGACTGCAACTCGCCTGGACGTTGGAGCACGCTTCCCTAGAAGTAATTTCTTCACTTGTTAATGAAGACTGCCATATAATTATCGGAGAACACATCCTCGGGTAGAGCGTTCCACTCCTTGGCGGTGCGCATGATAAAGGTGGAAGAGAACCGCTTTGTGCCCATAGGGAACACAATCATCAATTATGGACATCAATTCGAAAAAAAGGAAATAGTAGATTGTTTTACAAGGGACTAAACCATCCCATTATATACGAGGTTGTTATACTCCCGAGCGTAGCGAGGGATGATGACAAGACCGAGTTATAATGGGTGGTTTTGGCCCGAGTAAAACACTCTACTTTTCACTTCGATTGCGAGAAAATAAAACAATTCAAAATTAGACAATTTTCAGAAATTTTACTAAAAATTAATCAACCTTCATAAAACATCACCAAGACGGTTCTATTTTCAAAAAAAAAGATTGACGGAGCACAAAGAAGTCGAGTTTTTATGTAAGAAAACGAATGCTTTGTACGGGCTGATGATTTTAGACAAAAATTAAAAAGAAAAAATACTTTTTAGCCCGAGGTATTAAACTCGAGTTTTAGGCCCGCTAAGCTAAACTATATATGATACACTTTTTGAGCAAGAGAAGTGAAAAATATATTTTTCTTCCTGACTGAGCTTTTAAGTGGTAAAGTCAGCAAGGTAGTTTTCAAAATAGTGGCGATGTCATGTAAGTTATATGTCTCAAATGTCGGTTAACATATTCTCATATACAAAAAAGTCATAAAATATATGGTTGTATTTACATGAGATCCGCTACCACTGCAGAAGTTTACTCCACATGTTGAACCGAAGTCGATAGTAGGAGCCACTGTGGTGTTGGTGGTAGAAATTAATGATGTCTCGTTGAAGAGCTCATCGCCAAGTGATGAGGTTAGTACTGAAAAGAAAATAGAAAATGTCGTGTCCAGGAGAAGAAAAGATTTACAACTTACCTAAGTTTTTTTTAAAACTAATCACTAGTATAATTGACATTTAGACGCGGATGTGGACTGTGGAAACTGAAGTGTAAAAAATAATAAAGTGGAGGAATTGAAATCCGGGATTAATGATGGGAAAGTTATTAAACTGAGAACGTGGATTCGATCAACTGGGATTCCTTAAATAGGTAAAAGGTTAAACTGAAAAATTGAGTACGATTAACCAGGATTCATTAAATTGGAAAGTAATAATAATATGAAGTGAGTCAACCGGGATTAATGTAATACGAAAGTGGGAAAACTAAGAAAGTCGGTCAAACGAGATTTTACACCGAATTGAATCCAGGTAGGTCCGAAATCGGATTGAATCTAAAAAGCTAAACATTGTCCACCAACAGAATTGCATGTAAATCCGTACTAGAAAAAACACTTCCGCAGTTTTTAAAATTAGCACAAACCTATGAATGACTAGTTAGTTAGTCAGTCAAGGTCAAATCAACACGCAAACTTTCATTTCGCTCACGGTCAGAAATGGTCATTGTCAAATCAATAGCTGAAAGGGAATTCCTTATAACAAATGTAGGGCCCATTGTAAATCTATCTAGTAAGGTTGATTCTATAAAATAAGTATATGTATGTTTTGGTATTTAGTATAGGTAGACTAAGTACTTACTGGCAGACGAGACGAGGTTGCCCCAAATCTGAGCCATCTGGTAGAACATGAAGAAGAGACCGAAGAATCTGACCACTAGCACTTCAGCTGGAACCCCGGAGAGTTTTGAATACGGCTCCGCTACCTATCAAACACAAAAACTTAAGTAGAAGTTGGTGTATACCCTGCTAAGGCTACCACGGCTCTTCTGGATAGTTACTCCTGGGCTTCGCTACCTTTCAAACATAAAAGCAAAATCAAACAAAATACCTTCTCATCCAACCCATGATTCGAACCCACAACCTCAGAACTAGAAGCATATCCTGAGGCCAACACGGCAATGCTTGGTTTTTATTCCTGGATTTTTGATATTATTGAGAATATTTTTGCTATAAAGAGAAAACCCGTACTCATGTGATCTGAACCCGTTTTCCACTGCCAACCAAGAAAATCCAAACTAGCTATGAGCGGTGTCAGCTGAATAATATATAACTCGTCAATCTGTAACGCGTCCATTTTCTTGCTCTGTTAAAATGCCTGTCTTCAAAATCAAAATACTTCTAGCATTCAATGCCTCAGTTGGATGCTGGTTGGTAAAAACTCAGGTATTTTATTAGCTAACTTATTTTGTAAATCACAATGTTACACTGTCCAATAACTTTGCTTATAGGTTTTATGATTTTAGGGTGTACAGGGTTCCAACCCCTATCTTCGGATCCCAAGCCAACCCCACCTGCACGTGGTGCACCCTGCTAAACAACGAACGGGGCTCTGGCGGCCAGCTGATTGCGGCATAGCACAGCCTACATCGGCACAGCTAAATCCCCTGGTCACTGACGGGCAGCAGCGTCGGTGGTGCGAGAAGCTGTGCCCTGCGACCCCGAACCCGCATGCCCAGCGTGGGGATTATGGGTATATGCCCCTTTATTAGGGGAGGCCTATGTCCAGCAGTGGACTGATATAGGCTGATGTGGATGTGGTTATGGATAGATTTTATTGTTCTGAAATTATGAAATGTCGTTGGTGTCTCTAGAAATAAATAAATAAATAATCACCAGATGCTGGGTGTTTTTGACACAATGCCATCTCAATTGACATCTAAAAGCAGCTGGGATATTGAAATTAATTTGTCATTTTAAGATCTTTCACCGTTGCTTTGCCGTCCTGTCGACAAATTACCCATTGTCGCACATAAGTAAATATAGAATTGATTTTAAAAAAACCCAAACTTTAACCTTGGTATCAAGCAGCAATCTATGCATACTAATAATTGTTTGATCGTGTATATTCCACTCTGTCAAATACACAAAATCAGAATCGTAATGTGTTAATTTACCCATAGGTACGTAGGTAGGTGTGTGCCTACCTTGATTGATCAAGGAGTTTTTATCGGAGTGCGCGGCTTGAATAAAATTCAGTGACTGATTTTTCTCAAAAAAAATCTTTAGTGTTACCTACACAAAAGAGGAAACGTGATAGTAAAACCCCTTTTTGGGAGAAAACATTACGCAAAGATTTTTATTCAAATCGCGCACTCTCCTATAAAAACTCCTTGGGTACCAAGGATATCCACTATAAGAATACAGTTCTATTGAGAAGCATTTTCTTACTTATACTTACTTACTTGATAGATATCTTATATACTTGTTTGATAGAAACGACAGCAAGCTAATGTTATTTTCCAAAACCTTCATGAGTAAATATTTTTATATTTTTTTATATATTTTTTTTCATATTATTTGTTTTTTTAGCATTTCTTGTTATAAAGGCAACATAAATACAACAACTGTGAAAATTTCAACTGTCTAGCTATCACGGTTCATGACATACAGTCTGAGGATAGACAGACAGACAAACACAGACAGACAAACAGTGGGGTCTCATGAATAGGGTCTCGTTTTTACCCTTTGGGCACGGAACCCTAAAAACCAATGAAGACTTCAAATCAATGAGGGCTTCAAATAAATGACCGAGACCGTACTTATTTTTAAATTCCAGTCACAGTTCACAACGACAAACTTTAAATTAATAACCGACAAGGCTCCGACTAGATGGAGGTCATTTAAGTAAGGAATCTGTTAAATGCTTGTGCGTTTACCTACGACCTACGTACAACAACAATTAGATTGATATTTCTAATCGTGCGTTTCCACTAACCCGACTCGTTAATCATTTACATTGTGTCATAACTAAGCCCAGGTGGGAATAGTTGAGATTGAAGCCAGGTGTAAAGCATAGTCTTGTCTATGCTTTACCCCTGGCAAAATTCACAAACCGAGTGAAATTACAGGTTCGAAAACGTCTAATAGTGATGATGATGAAGAAGAAAGTAGTACGATATAACTTATTAAAAACGTATTTCATCATCATTTACATCGATGGAGCTCATTGGCGCCATCGCGCCCTGTCCTCAGCTAGGTTTTACGACTATTTAATTGCCTACTAATAATAAGTTCTGAGTAAGTAAGTGACCGAGGAATTAATTTAGTTAGTGGTTTTATCCAGATCAGGGCTTATAATAATACTGGACATTATCACACAACATATTCTAGCCCTAAGCAGACCTGGGAACCACTTGACTACACAAATTACAAATTTCCAAACATATTTGTCTCGCGGCAGGAATCGATCCCGCAACCTTCTGCGTCTCAGGCTGGTCTTTGCCCACTGCGTCACAGAGGTCGTACGTATATACAAAATTGAATAAAAATCTTCACTGCCTAGACTAGATAGCGTAGAGTTAGACGAACTAAAGTCGAACTCACGAGAAGTTCAGTAAATCAATTAACTATAATAATTATAATCATTCATTTGTTTTATCATTTATTTAAAATACTTACCACAGACAAATAAGTACACTTGGCGCACCATAACGGTCCGCCCCCAAAACCCACCATCATCCCAGCGGGCACCAGGGAATACAGGCGAGGGTAGAACTGAGCTATGATGAACGGCATGTACGCTATAAAAGACACTGCTACTGCCCACTTGCATCCTAGCCATCTGAAAATTATAATTAAATACGTATATAAAAATGCTAATGCTAAGTTCTTCGTGCATTGGCACGGGCACTGAGCGTCGTCTGAGGCCCACAGTCAACGTCATAATAGTATAAAGGTACATCGTCAACATCATGCCACATTTTTTTTTCTAGTGTACTTGCGTATTTTAAATCTCGTTCACTAAATCATCTCATATCCTCAAGATTCGTTCTAGACGACTTACCCGGATTCATCGCTCCGTAGTGTAACTTCATCACCATCAGCCATTTTAGACACACTGCTGGGCATATGCCTTCCTTTACCAGACGAAGTGACGACAGGTGCAGACCAAGTGGGGACCGGTAGCCGGTAATAGGAATAGGATATCAAAAAAGGCCGGGAGCTGGCTCAGACTAGCGCAGGATCAAGGCAAGTGGCATAATCAAAGGACGGAGTGTAACTTAACAACATCTGCCTATATCAATCCACTGCTGGACATAGGCCTCCCTTATTAGAAGGGGCATATGTCCATAATCCCTACGCTGGGCATGCGAGTTGGGGATCGTAAGGCACAGCTTCTTGTGCTGTGCCACCGACGCTGCTGCCTATCAGTGACCAGGGAATGCATTGTTAGTTAGCACGGTGCACGGACAGGAGAAGTTAGCTTGGGTTCCGAAGATGTAGGACCTGTTCTACACCCCCTTACTTGTGAGTGTAACTTACTTGATAACAATAGCTGGCAGCAGTATATTGGATATGATTAACGAGAAGTATATCGCCGCCAGAGTGAAGGTGCCAGCTCCAGCGTCGCTGTTAACAGAACTCTGCAGGTTGGCAGTTCCGTGGAAGGCTGTGAAGTGGATCATGAAAGCAAAGCCAAGCACGAGGATGTTCCGGTTGATCCGCCATTTTTCATTCGTTCCGAAGACTACTGTTGGTTCGGGCATGATTCAACCTGTTCACAAAATAAACCTTCAAAATGTTACTCTCTTTCTGGGGCTGGGTAAATATTCATTAAAAACATCTCACTGAATTTAGGGTAACTGGAATACTATTTAATTTTTTTTAAGATACCTGAAGATGGAATTAGATCACGGCCCACCTGATGTTAGGTGGTAACATTATTTGTAATATTGTTTCATAGGTCACGCATGTTTGGAACCCTTCGATGCAAACCTCTACGACCATCAACTTGAGGCATGAAGATGTCTCATGGGCTTGTAATTTCACCGGCACCTCCTGCCATCAAACCAAAACACAGCAATGCTCTTTCACGGCTAAAATAGGCAAGATTGTAGTTCCCTGGATGGGACCTTCAGAAAGATCTCTACTACATATATCAGGTAAACATGTACATCATTTTCCTGCCATTGTCCCACGCTAGGTGGGGTCGGCACAGCATGTTTTTTCTTCCACTCACTTCTATCAGCCGTCAAATCTATATCCAATCCTTTCATTGTCATATCCCCTTGCACACACTCCATCCATCTCTTCTTGGTCTCCCTCTGTTCGTGCATCAATTCACCTTCATATTCGTCACTCTTTTAGTCTCATGACTTTCATCCCTCCTCATGACATGCCCGTACCAATGCCCATTAGGTGTACATGAAGCAATAAAGAAAATACGAATATCCGTTGGATCAGTCCAGGCGCGGATACAGAGGGGGGGCAATAGGGGCAATTGCCCCCCCCTCAACTCAGACAATATACACTAGATATTATGAACTTATAAAAAATTTAATTGTTAGTAATTCACAAGGTACTTATTATGTACCTAGGTTAATTTGGAACGATCAATACATTGTCATGTGTTAACTAATTAGCTATTAATTATACTGTGTCCAGTGCCGAAAATAAGGCGGTGCCACCGGTACCCAGGCACAGGGCGCAGACCATGCATGGTAGTATTCATTAATTATTTCGTTAATATCCAGTTATAAATCGTAGTTTTCTTTTCTGGGGGGCGCAAAAATTACCAGACCAGGACCAAGTTTTGGGTCATGAATGGTAGTATTAATTTATTATTAGTTTGATATCCAGATATAAATTGAGTTGTCTTTTCTTGTGGGGTGCAGAAATAACCAGATCAGGACCAAGTATTCGTTGATAATTATAACCTAATACATAAAGGTTGGTTGAAATTCAGATAAAAATCTTAGTTTTCTTTTTCATATTTTGTATGCTCACCTTTGATAGAAAAATTTCGCGGCTCGCTCTGCTCGCCGATTTTGTTACCACCTTATGGTTGTGAATGGTACATAACTAGGCAAAAAATTTTTTTGTCCAATCTATAAAGTTTGCAACAATGACGAATTAGAACACAACAGCGCTAGTTAGAATGATTTTAAAAAAATGCGGCTCGCTCCGCTCGCCGACTTCCTTTTTTATATCTGTTGGGCCTAGGCCTAGGTGTTACAAAAAATTCTACCGTTTTCTTTGTCTTTTTTCCTTTGTGCACCAAAAGTTTTGGGGATACCTGCGCTCGCCGATTTTATTTCTATAATAAATAAAGCAACTAAGCACTGAGACGTCAATTTTAACTTCATATATGCTGAAACGCCAGATAGATTTTCTATTATGTCTGGTATCCAGGCTTAACAATTATAGAAGCTCGCACCGGGGCGTAAAATGCTATTTATGGCACTGACTGTGTCCATACAAAAAACCAGTAATGGAACGTTATCCGGTTTCCGTCATGAGGATCATTTACGTTTTTTGTTAATTATGCAGATTTGTAGATATAAAAATCAATATATAGTATGTTTTTGTTTTTATAATAGTATAAAAAAAGACCAAGATTTTAGTGTAAAAATTTCGCGGCTCGCTTCGCTCGCCGACTTCATTACTATCCTTTGCTTTAACGATTTCCTATGAATATATAAAAAAACGCAGTTTTCTTTTCGTGTTTTGTCTGTGATCATAATAATAATGATTAGTATACCTAGGCAAAATAACACATTATCTGAAAAAAAAATTTCGCGGCTCGCTCCGCTCGCCGATAAAGAATAATTAAGAGTATTGCCAAACACAAACATTGCCCCCCCCCTAAACGAAATCCTGTATCCGCGCCTGGATCAGTCAGATATATTTTGTATGAAAGTGACAAACAGCTGGATAACTTTGATATGAAAAGTAACCGAAATGACCAATAATAACAGTTATTCGTCATCATCATCTGAATCATCTAAAATCAGAATCACATTAAATATTATAAATAAAGTTTGTGTTTATAATTGTTTCCACTCAACTCCGGTACGGCTGAACGGATTTTGATGGAACTTGGAAAATACTTAATTTGTGACTTGGATTTTTATTATACTAGACTTAGAATAGACATTTTTTAAGAGTACCCATAAGGACTGAGCCGCTGGAAGAAGGTAGTCGGTTTATAAAATAAGTGATTTATTGATTAGTTCGAGTTGTAACAATACAATCTCTTTATTCAAGGATATTGTAACGAGTTGTTCGTTACTCAATACTTTACTTTACAGAACCGGTTGACAATGCAAATAAGTATTACCCATAACGTAAGCAATACCTGCCACTACTACCTGCATGGGTCACTGAATGAAACGGCGTACGAAATTAGCGGCCTATAAAAATCTGTCAAAATTTAAACAATGCTTATTGCAATCTCTTACTGTTGGTTACTGACAAACAGTGACAGGGCTAACTTTAAGCAATGGTTAAATTTAAGTAACGTATTACACGTTAAAAGTAGGTTGGATAATAAATCTGTTTTATCTGCCTTCTTGCTTCCGCCCGCGGCATCGCTCGCGTTTAAGTTTTTTTCTTCCTCAGACACATTTTTATCTATGATGATATATGTCCTTTTCTGTGCTTCTGAAAATGTATATGCGAAATATGATGATCGGTTGAGTAATTAATATGTAACGCTTTGACACAACCGTGGAAGCGCAGCTCGGTGAGCCCGAGGCCCACAGTTAACGTGTTAAGGCATAAAAGCGAATTATACAAATAATTTTGCATTTATAATATTAGTTAAGTTTAGCATTACAACAATTTTCAGCTTTACCTACCTACTTATTAGGTACACCACACACCACCACGTACCACACCAGGCTATATGAACGTACAAGTCCACTGCCGGACATAGGCCTCCCCCAATATAAGGGGAAATGCCCATAATCCCCACCTATTTCACAAATAAACACAAACGTAGAAATATGTACATTGTACAAACAATACTTTGTTCATTGTCCAAAATCAATTTGTAATTTTCTTACATTTTTACATACATTATGAGATGTTAATAATGCTCGGTCCCTAGGAGTACCTATTCCATGTAGGGATTTATTAGGGGTAAATGAAAGGTCACATGTTCATCTTTAACCGGAACACTAACTGAGCATATATTTTCGAATATCATTTTGAAAAAGCCAGAAAGTGCAGTGTACCTTTAGCCTTGCTTCTAGTGTGCGCTCCGCGATTATATCCGCGTACAGGTTCCTCCCCGCAGCATCCATTCAGAAGTTGATTTTTTTTTCATGAAAAGTAGGTACTTGAAGAGTAAGCATATAAGTGGTTTGATACTCGGCTGTGCCCCAATAGATTTTTCGTTTCGAAATGTGTGTTCAAAATAGTGAAGGAAACCATTGTAATGAACACGCAACTTAGCCCGCTCCGTACTCGGGCCGTACTCCATAGCGCAGTGTAGTTTTGTTTCTTAGTAACTATAGCGCAGTTACAGCGCTAAGCCGGCTTCACTATGGGATACATATTAAATCTTGAGATGTAATATTTTATCGGACACCGCACTTCCCCCTACCTCGCCCTGAGTTCGAATCACAGATATAGGAAGACAACTAGATAAAGTCTTAAAATTCAATACGGCTGATATTTACTTTCTTATGTCCAATATCATCAGTTAGAAAGGGATTCATACATATATCAATGCGACCTCAAAAAGTTAATAGTACCAGGGCGCTTGAACAAATTTCTATGCAGGTTCATACAAATGCCCTGGTACGAAGTCGTACGAAGTCGCAGAAATCGCATTGAGATAAAGTATGCATCTCTTTCTAGCTAACATATATGGACATAAGAAAGTAGAGATCGGCCGTACGAGTTAATGTTCAGAGCATAAATGAATTTTAAGACTTCTTCTATGCTTTAGTCATTGATATATATTGTTACTATCGAGTAACAATATATATATATACGGCCAAAATGCATGTAGGCTCAGCGGGGTGATCGGCTAACTTTATTGCAAACAGAAATGATTGAAACCGATCCTGTTTTTACAAACCTCCTCTCCTTTCTTCATACAGTCGCAATCTTGACATCAACCGAGTGACACTTCCGCGAAATAGGCAAATAATGTGATGAAAAAGTGCATTTCTTGAACTCAATTGCGTAAAGAATCACGCGGAATTACTTTTTTCATGAATATCTATTGATTTTTTGCTAAAATCGCAGCAAATATTATAGAAAATTCAGTTAAATAGTTCATGCCATGTAATGTTGCCAGCAAAAAAATGTATGTTTTCCTGATTATTGTGGGAATTTGATAAAGGATAAAATCTTTATTAAGCTCTTAATTTGTTAAAATAATTCACAATACATACACGAGAATATTTAAGATCATTTCAAATAGATCACTCACTTCTATTTATAAATGCCATCATCCATGAAATTAAATAATAAAATCAAACAAATAAAAGGAAGACCAGAAGACATTTGACGTTACATGCGTTGGTTGAGTGATATTACGATCGCTATTGTTAGCACAAACTAAAACACTTCTTTTATTTCCACAGTCAAAGTTAACTATTTCGATCTATTATTCAATTTTGAGCTGTATGGTGATAATTAACTTGAGAACAATTTGTACTCTATGAAAACGTAAAGCAGGTTAAAAGAAAAAAACAAGATACTTTTTTAGTGACTGACAGTCACAGGTTAGTTCATACATACTACAGGGAAAATCTAAGATTTTATATTCCTATCCTTTTTCCAACTAATATTATAATTTTATAATTTTTGGTATTAGAACCCACGAGTACTGGGAAACTACCAACTGCACTACGTTGCACGTTATTGTTGTTGGTACGGGGCTCATTACATTACTTATTTCTAATGATTAATATGAGTAAAAAAATCACATTTATTTTCGGGAAAAAATCGAGATCAGGCAACATCGAGCTTTTTATTTCAAGCATTGTGGCTATCTCTATAAAATCAACTGCCATTCTCGAAGCAGGCCATTTTAAATAAAAGAGATAAATATATGTTTCCTTCAAAATGACAATTAGTTTCAAAGCTACGTCTTCGCCATCAATAAGTGGTTACTATATTTTGACACTTGTTAAGGAGGTTTGCATCTCTTGTTATTTATCTCAATGGCTTTAGTCCTATTTCTTTGGTTCGAATGGTGACGTTCAGTTGCAGAAGTGTCAAATGATGAAGTGTAAAGATACATTACTCCCATAGTCCAAAGCCGGCTTTACACTTGCTTATTATACAAGAGTGGTCTCAATGGGTACAATATAACAAACTTATTAAATGAAAACCTTGACAAGGTATCATTTGAGGTCATGTATTGTCGTGAGCTAGTTAACGGAGCTTAGATCAAAGATATTGATAAACAATCCATAAGTCATTTATTAAGTGATCTGTAAGCCTAGAGATCCAGAATATTTAAGTTTACCCTTGAATTAAAAATCGGTAAATTTATAGTAAAATGATAAAATATAGTATACGAGTTACTTTTAAATTTTTCCATACTTACCTACTCATCATGCTGATAGTTCTTTGTGAAAGGCTCGTCCGGGGAAGTACCGCTAAGCCTATTTTTGTCGTGAAGCAGCATTGCTGTGTTTCGGTTTGAAGGTTATGGCTGCCGGCACATTAAAGGCACAAGAGGCTTATCACTTTCATGCCTCAATTTGATGACGCACCGTTGCATCGTAGGGTACGTTCTAAGCATGCGTAACCTACGGTGCTAAACTTTGTTATGGGTAATGGTTACTACTTAACATCAGGTGAGCTATGTGCTTGTTCAATCTCTAGACACTAGCACGTTGACTGCGGACCTCGAAATAGCAGCTCAGCCGGCTAAAGTATATTTTAAGCACTCAACAATGAATTAAAAAATGAAAGATAAATAAAAAACACATCTCGTGAGTACTAGGGGTAGGTATACATCATTCTGGGACTCCCTGTACTAACCATTCCCTCGCTTTTCCCACGGTATCTCATATCGCCGTACATCGCTAACTTATCAATAATTGACTCAGAAACAAGAATTAGTAGGAATCACCCTGACCTCTTAAAGTGTAATTAGCAAAAACTCAATATTCTAATACAAATACAAAATCTCTTTGTTAGTAGGAACCATGACACAATATGAATCGTATTATTATTTTTTATTTATCCTAATCGTAACGCAACCAAACCGAATTTGGCAAGAAACGCTGCATGATTGCACCTACTGCACGTGGTGCATCCTGCTAAACAACGAACGGGGCTCTGGCGGCCGGCTGATTGCGGCATAGCACAGCCTACATTGGCACAGCTAAATCTCCTGGCCACCGACGGGCAGCAGCGTCGGTGGTGTGAGAAGCTGTGCCCTGCGATCCCCAACCCGCATGCCCAGCGTGGGGATTATGGGTATATCCCCCTTTATTAGGGGAGGCCTATGTCCAACAGTGGACTGATATAGGCTGGTGTGGTTTGTGGGTTTGTGGTGGCTGCATGATTTATATTTTTATAATTTCTCTGTTACTATTGTTGTGGTCCCTAACTATAAAATTGTTTGAGGGAGTGGTAGACAGTTTCAACCCAAGCTGTTTTGTCAATTTAAATAATCGGAAATCTTATAATAAGCTTTGTTACAGAAATTATGTTAAACATTTTTGAATTTATTGACCGATATATTATATAGCACGGCACATAGTATAATTACCTAGATTGTGAAAATTATTTGGATGTCCCGTATATTTTTTTCGTTTTTTTTTTTATTTATAGGTTCGTTTGGATAGAGATTAGAAGGAGGGCCCATAAAGCCGGAAAGGCTGATTTGGATGATGGTAAGGGAGGAAGCTGCTTCTATCACGCGAACCGCGCAAAAGCTTAGGATAATAATTACATATGTAAAGATATAACACTTTCAAGTAGCTAACTTAAATATTTTTAAAGTTCATAAAAGTAATATCATATAGGTACCTACCTCAATCTAGTTTGTACTAAAATTAACTAGGTTTATTCTTACCTTTCGTTTGGTTTAAAATCCCTTTATTATTAATTTGCAAAATATTTGTGGTCAACGTAATGTTTTAAATTCAGATGAAGATCACAATAATTTCTTTTTTAATTTTTCACAAAATAACAACATCACACGAGAATATAGAAATGTAAAAATAGAACGTTTAAAAATGTCCTTCGCGCGCTTTTATAACTGGCCAGTGACCAAACCGCAGACCAAACGGCACCCAACTACACTATTGTAAAACTTGAGGTAAAGCTGGTAAAGCCTGCGGGTGCGATTGAGCGCGTTTCCATTCATTCTTCGTCCTCCATTTAAAATACATCGAAACCAAAGCCGATGAACCTAAAAATTAAAAAAAAATGCCACCGAAGACAAAAACATGCCGTGTAAAACAATGGTATTTAAATTGGAGTAAGTCCAGATGTCACAAAAGGGAAAAAGGGGGGAAGGGGGGAAAGGGGGGTTCAGCATGGGTTGGCTCACCAGCAGACTAGGAACCAACCGTCAGAGCCAAAGAAATATGACTAAAGCATAGAAGAAGTCTTAAAATTCATTTATGCTCTGAATATTAACTCATACAGCTGATCCATATTTTCTTATGTCCATATATCATTTGCTAGAAAGGGATGCATACTTTATCTCAATGCGATTTCTGCGACTGCGTACCAGGGTATTTGTATGAACCTGCATAGAAATTTGTTCGAGCACCCTGGTACGATAAAGGTTAAGGTTAAAATTGTAAAATCTCGTAGCGTATAAGGTACTTGTTTTAGCTGTGGCTACCTTAAAAGAGTAAGCTTAGGAAAGGAATTTTAAATATTAAGAATTTTTGTAAGAGTTGTGTAATTACTCATTGGAAGTCCTAAATAAATAAACAATAAACAATAAACTTTTTGAAGTCGCATTGTTATATGTATGCATCCCTTTCTAACTGATGATATTGGACATAAGAAAGTAGAGATCAGCCGTATTGAATTTTAAGACTTTATATAGGTCTCTTCTAAATCTGTGGTCAGAGCCAAAAGAGTGGAGATATGTGCCCAATCAGATATTTCAGTTTCAGTCAATGAAATCGCTTACCCAATTTGTTTCTTTTGTAGGTATGTAAACTTACATATATCTTTTTGATATGCTTCTACATAGAAATTAACGAATTTTAATCACAATTCACAAAATATCATAATTGCGAAAGTTTGTATTTTGTGTGTTACCTTCGTTTCGCCCCTTACGAAGTCATGCGGGGACATTAATACAATTTACTTATGTAAAAAAACACTTATATAAAAAAAACTTTTTTTATTTTTTTATAAATATTATTTATAGTATAACCTAATTATATAATAAAAAACAAATATCAATTAAATACTCACAGAAAGTAATTGCCGGACAATGGAAACAGTGCCTCAGTGGAAACAACTCTAGATTTATGAATTAACCGGACCTACTTGGACAGTGTAAACATTTTATATACATATGTAGTACCTACATAAGTAAATTTAATACCATAATGTTATAATAAGTCCTCCAAGAGTGTAAAAATGTTAATATTTTTGCTGATGGTCTTTTTCTAAGTTTTAATTTATGATGTTTGCGTGCAACTGTTCACTTGTATCTTTCATAAAAAAATCGATTAAATCATCTAATTGGATTGTGAACTGAGATGTGAACATACTACACAGCACACACAGACCTAGAATCGGGAACACCCACACCCATCTTATTGGGAAATAGTGCAAACAATGCAATGGAAATCAAACCCACACTTCACCGCACCTACTTGTCCACTTCACAACCTCAACTTTGCGTCATCTTCGTACAGATAAAACTAGAACGAATTTAAATGTACATTCTAGAAAGAAAGCCTGATCCTACCTAGCGATGTGTCAACTCGGTTTACCAACTCGGTTCAAATCGGTTTAACGATCGAACGAGTCAAACCTATTCAAGGGTTTGACCAAATCGGTTTGAAAAGCTTGCCGACGCGCCGCGTGTCGTGCTGTTCGTGCCTCGTGCGTCTTCGGGTCGAGTCGAGTCGAACGAACTACGATACGAACTAGCCGCTAAATAGATTAAAGAGCGCGCGAGCAGTGAGTAAGTGTGAGTGAGATAGGGGGTTGGGTCGCGCCTGACCAATTCACATAATTTTCTTTCACACTTTTTTCTTGTAATGTTTTCATGATTCAAAATGTAATTTAGTACTGAAATCTAACTTCCTACTCGGTCTCTTAGTCCTACACATGGCTATGAGCAATAAACACGAAAATAATAATTTTCCCGCTTTTTCCAATAACACGAAAATAAATTAATAATTCAAAAATGAAACCACTTTTGAGAAAACTAACATTTTTGTTTTATTATACTTTATATGAGCTTAACATACATTAAAGCAAAAAACAAACAAATTAAATATTTATTTGTTTATTTAAATTTACCACATGTAAGTAAGTAGGGTAGTTGATATTTGATGTATGTCAACGACAATAAAAATACCTAAGGTATTATCACTCATGCTGATTTGTGTATTTTGAGTTCATTATTCATTAAACGTGTTACTCATTTAACAAAAAACAGTTTTTTTCTTTAATTTTTAGTACACTACGTCATATTCATGAAAAACCATTTTTTAAGAAAATATTAATTAAGAATAAACCAATTACGTTCATAGTGCATAGCGAACCATTCGATCTAACTAAATCACATCGGTCAATACAATTTCAGTGCCATCTGCCATTTGTTTTGTAAGCTCTTGTTCGATTTGGATGCAAATCGGTTTGAATCGGTTTCAAACCGATTTGCTTATTTTTTCAAACCGAGTTATCCGAGTTGTGTTTTTAACCGAGTTGCCCATCGCTAATCCTACCTCTTTGTTATGACCACAATAATGGTCCTTTTTAATAACGAAAGAGGTTGGTTATGAAATCTTTTTCCAAGGAGTTGTTGAGTGCAGTGCGTTCTTCGATTTTGATTTTTCTCAATAAAAATTACCAAATTTACGAGGAAACGAGATACCACCCATCTCGTTTCCTCTTTTGTGTAACACTGAACAGGAAACGAGACACAACCCCCTCATGGGAGAATATATTAGGCATATTTTTTTGTTAAAAGAGCTCATTCCCCAATACAATAGTGATAGAAGTAATCATAAAAAAGTTTCTATGCAAGCTCTTTGGTAGTTCCATGTTTTTTTACAAATATGATTCAACCTCATTAGTCTCAAAAGCGGTATTATCCTGACCGCACTTCCTATCTCTACTTTCCCTATATTCTACTCCAGCATAACTTATCATACCAGCGACCATGAGAGCTATCATCATATAAGTCTTCGTGGTGGTCCGAAGGTACGGAGAAATGATGAAGGCGACCACGTAGCCCATGGATGCTGTTACTCCGTATGCGCAAAAAGCTTCCACTTCCCGGCCAGGGAAGAGTGTGCCATAATACCCTGGAATAGGATTGGTTTTTGTAAATTAGCTGGGCAGAGGCAGCTTCGGCTTAGTGGCTAACTCTGTTTCAAACGCCTTAGGCCCGAGCCCGTGAATATATGTACGTACGTAAATGGCAAACAGGTATAGGAATGTCAGTGTAATCACACACTAGGTTTATTATTATGAATGCGAAAGTTTGTGCATGTGTGAGTATGTTTGTTCCCACTCAACTCCGTAACGGCTGAACGGATTTGGATGAAACTTGGAATCTACATACTTGTGACTGGACTATACACAGGATAGATGTATTTAGGCTACATTTTATCCGGTTAGGGGGCGTCCATTAATTATGTGAGGCATTAAGGGGGGGAGGGGGTCGAGCCAAATCTCACGTGGGGGAGGGGGGGAGTCACGTATTTTTTTTTCATCAAGAAAAAAAAAATTTTTTTTATGTAAGCTCTTGATCTCGAGGCTATGGAAAAACAGACGCTCGCAACTGATTTCATATTTTAGCAGTGCGCATTATAAATGATGTTATTTTTTTTTTTCTTTTTGGACGTCAGCTAGCGTTAGCTTTTGAGACACACGATAGGAATCGGTCATTTCCTCACCTCGGTACAGAGTGTAGGTACAACATGTTTTTCTTTTGTTTTCACTGGAATTACTACTACGTTCTTGGAATCTTGAATTTAACTAGTCTTAAAAAAAGCTGCTTAAAATCTCACGACATCTCACCAAGGGGGGAGGGGGTCGAAAAATCGCCAAAATCACCTCACGTAATTAATGGACGTCCCCTTACGTCCCCAGCGAAGCCGTGGGCGGAAGTTAATAATATATAAATAATTAATGCTGGACACCATCATCATTATCATAATCATCATCATCAGTATGATATGACAGTCCACAGCTGGCCATAGGCCTCCCCTAATGAGTAGGCACTATTTGCGCCCTTCACTTACTCAGAACCTGTCCTGGAGATGTCCAGAGTTCATATGATGATAAAACAGCATCATATCGCCCCAAACTAAGCAGACTTGTACTATGGGAACCACCTGACTGTCTATACTACTTAAATACATTTCTTTGCAAATACATTTATACATAGATAATTATGACTCTGTGTTAAATTATTATGATAGTATCTTTACATTTAGTTTTTATTTTTATAGTTACCTAAATAATTGTTAATTAATGTTTTATATTGTGACTTGTCTAGCAGTATAATTGGCTTATTATTCGTGTTAATTAAAATAAATATAAGTATTTGCAAAAATAATAATAAGTATTTGCAAAATACAAACATTTGTCTCGCGATGGGAATCGAACCCGCAACGTCCACTGCGTGAATTAGGTATTTTACCCTTGGAGTGCCGTGTTGTGAAGTGCCATCATGCTTCACAATAACAGGAATACTACCTGTATTCAGAATTTTCCATTGCTATTTCGAAAGGTGTACTAACTGCACTAACTGTAGGTACTAACTGCAGAATATATATTCTGCACAGAAATGTAATAATATTAAATATGAGATCTATATTCGGTCGTAAGAAGGATGACCTGCGCGCCTAACGCCTTCAAAAAATAAAACAGCAAACGTCTATGTATCACATTTTATTTATTAACCATTTTATGGTCAAACACGATTGGTTTATGGGTAAATAACTTAATTCTCAAAAAGAAATTACATTTCACTTCATGATAAATTACAAATTTTCGTTGCTACAGCTACCTTATTCATCGACAACATTTCATAACTAAAATAATAGGTAATAGTTTAAAAAAACTAAAAAAACACGCTTGCACGCATGCGTAGTTCGCGCACTAGCTCTGTCTCTCTTACTCGCATGCAAAGGATGCGGAAAGAAATTAATTAATCCTGGCGAATCTAATTAGGATAATCGGATATTTTTATCGGATTATTGCATTGTCATCGACCTTTGACAGGTGTGCAAAGTTTGAATCAAATCTGATCGTTCAAAGTAGGGCAAAATCGAGCTCAAAGGAGTCGGTTACATACATACATACAGGTGAAACTAATAAAAGCGTGTTAAAAACATTAATTTATAGGTACCTGCTTCAATAGGTATTTCATAGGTAGCATTTTTAAAAATAATAAACAGAAAACCTCCCAGTTCTCGGAGATAATCTTTTTACACATACCTATATACCACTTTAATATTATTTTAAAACCAGCTTCCGCCCGCGGCTTCGTTCGTATGGTATGTACCCAGAAAAAAGGAGCCAATGTTATTCCTGCTCTCGAACTATCTAGGAACCTACTTATGTACACAATTTCAATTGAATCCATGCATTCAGTTTTATAATAAACTAACACTAGGTTTTTAGTAGTAGTAGAGTTCTTTGTGGAGGGCTCGTCCAGGGAAGTATGCCTATTTCTGCCGTAAATCAACTGTCCTGTGTTTCGGGTTAAAGGGTGTGGGTGCCGGGGAAATTACAGGCACAAGAGTCTTATCATCATCATGCCTCAAGTTGATGGACGCAGGGCGTTGCATCGTAGAGCACGTTCGAAAAAACGTGATCTATGATGCAATGCTTTTTAATAGGTAATGGTTACCACTCAACATCAGGTGGGCCATGTGTTTGTTCCATCTTCAAGTATCATAAAAAAGTATCATATTTTATTTATAAGGACACCCAACACAGGTTAACACCATACACACAAAATAACATACAAAGGGATAAAAGTCTCAATGCACTCGTAATTAAAGGGTATCACAACATGCGCATTATAAGCAACAAGACAACAAACTAAGTTATATGCCTAGGTATCACTACTAGGTACTTACGGGATTAATATTATGTAAACTTACGCTTAAACTATTCTACATTCTGAAATGCAATATTATCACAGCCATTAACATAACCTAGATCTTTCTTTTCCATCAATTTCTTTTTACTTCTGTCCCTAAACTCTACAGTAAAATAACAGATCATCCCTATGACCATCATAATTGCCATCAGGTAAGTCTTCGAGCTGGTCCGAAGGTAAGGGGATATGACGTAGGCGATGATATAGCCAACTGACTCCCAGAGACGGAAGTTGGAGAAGGCTGCTTCTTCTTTCCCTGGGAAGAGTATTCCATAGTACGCTGAAAGGATAATTTACTTGTTATATAATTATAAAAACACAATAATTTCATAAAAAAACCCACTTTAGAAAAAAAAATCTTTAGAGTCGTATTGTTTTCTCAAATTTAAATGGGAAAGAAATCGAAGAGTAAAAAAAATTTTCAATAATATATTCGGTTCATAAACGACGAATTTATGAGGTAGCATTATACAACCGAATTAATAACCTCTTCCTTTTTTGAAGTCGGTTAATAATAAGTTAGCTCCCTTATGGTGTTAAATTCATCCCTATCATTTTGACAGGTACCAGAAAACCCAAAAATTAACCAAACCAAAGCTATTTTTATTTTATTTTTGGAATCTATATTTTAATAGCAAAAGGCAATCAGCAATAACACGCTTCGATCATGCATCCACTTGCTTTACCACAAACCTCAGAAAGCATAAAGTATAAAAATTAGTAAATAAATGTAGGAAGGTACTTATTTCATGAGAGTAGAAATTAAATTCTTGCTTATTGCTGATTGTCTTGATACACTGTTCAAAACCTTGATCTATAAATCAAGGTGTAGCTGAACTACAGCGTCTGATAAGTAAGTAGGTTCCGTCTGATTAGTACAGCGCAAACCACAAACAATCGCCCCCATAGCATAGCAATAGCGTACCTACAAAATGGTAATAACACACTACGATTTTTTCAACCTAGCGTATGGTAAACGTAACCAAAAATGTTGGTGTACCATAGTTATTCGTACCTTAAGTACCATTGATCTGTACGATCCAAATATTAAATATAACAACAACAGCGTACAACTTTAGCTCTACCCCGCTTACAGTCGTAATGCCAGTACAGTTTCAAGAGTTATAAAGCTGGGTACGGATAGCGCGTTCCTGTATCTGTGTACGCGTAGTCGGGGTTCGCTAGCGACGTGTACATTGGATACGCGTACAGTTAATGTGGACCGCCGCGAACCTGAACGCGAGGTCAATCGATCGATAGTGCTACGCGAGCCGAAACCAACTGACCGCGGATCGCGAGCCAGCTGGCACGGCACGAGTTCTCCAAAGTGTACGCGTAGATGCAAGTACAGACATGGCATTCCAAGACACGTGTAACCGACTTCGCGTGCCAATGTACGCGCTATCCGTACCCAGCCTTTGTGGCACAGTGGGCGAAAAAACAAAAAAGGAGTTCCCGCATATTTTTTAAAATTTTGTTAGTTTTTTTTTTAATTCGCCCTTTTAGGCAGGATAAAGTCTATTTGACCATACCGCCAATTCTTACGTATTTTCATTTCTTCCTTAGTAGCTTTTTAAGTTTCTGTCTTTCGTTAAATTTTGTTAGTCAACGCCAAGGAGGAAGTCATGGTCAACGCTGCGTCGGCAGGCGCCCTTTTTTATTACCAGCCACGTCTTATTCGAAGCGAATAACGTTCAAACTTTTTAATTAGGTATATAGTATTCCAAATTTAAAAGTCATTTCATCACTGTTATTAAGTGTGCCAGCTTAACGAGGAACCCTTCACCTTTTTCGAATAGATGGGATGAAAACTATGTATAGGTATTCCAAGTTTAGTAAGTGGTTTTTGCATGTTAGAGTAACAAACATCCATCCATCCATCCATCCTCACAATCTTTAGGATAATTTATTTATTTATATCATACGTACCATTGATCTGTACGATCCACACAGAGTCGCTGAGTCCCCATATCACGGCGATAGCGTACAGCACTAGTTCTGAGCCAGCCTGGGGTCGCCATGCTAGTAGAGTCACAAAGAGCCCTGCGTGGACCGCTGTGGCAACACATAGCAACGGAATACGACCGGTGAACTGAAACATCGATAATATTTCAATTTACGTAGATTTTAATTACATTTTACCAACTATACTACTTTACATAGAGAAAATATTGACCTTATAACTGTGTAACTGAAGCCTATAATCGTATGTATTGACTATTTAGGGCCAGAAACGCGATCACGAGGATCGAGGACTAGCGAAAAAATATGAGTGACGTAGACGTAATATTTTGCCAATGAGAATCTACGCTAGTTTCATCGAGATAATTATATAGAACACTATAGAGTGACAGTCTTCAAGTGAAAGGACAATGGGCAAAAGTGGTCCAACTTTCCACCACCGTTGAGAGCTATGTAAGCTCAAAGTCCACCAAATACCAAACAATTTTTATATTTGAAAAAAATATATTCACTCAGTAAAAAGTTATGACTATATTAAAAAGACGTATTTTTTCTTAATAATTTAAACGTTTATTTTAATTTTTTTTGTAAATACGTATAATTCTAAGTAGTAAGAACATGGTAGCAACGGTGACATTCCCCCTGTTCCGTAACGCTTTGCCATTGGGCAAAAAATTTCTTTACGCTTGCGATAAGTCAAGTTGAAATATTATTCATCGCACTACTGTCATTCTCACTAAAATTAGGTTGTTCCAAGTTTAAGGCATTCGTTCCTACGTCTGTCTTTGACTTCATTGCTCCAGAACTAATGTTCCATCATCAATACGGTCTTGTAAGCGTTAAGGTTGTCATACATGTCAAACCTCCCTCTCGCTCGCACTATTCAACATTTTTGAACATATAAAATCACTGAATGTAGTTATGCAAAATAGCAAACCTTCACGGCCTAGAAAATAACAATATACCAATAATACCAAGAAAAATACCAAAAAAATACCAATGTGATCAATTTTGGTGCAATTTTATATATAATTTTATGTAGAAAAACGTGTTGGGTTCAACATGATATTCTTGCTGAACCTATTGTATTGTTATTTTCTAGGCCGTGAAGGTTTGCTATTTTGCATAACTACTTTCAGTGATTTTATATCTTCAAAAATGTTGAATAGTGCGAGCGAGATCATTCGCGTGACCACTACTAGAATCCGTGACCGTTGAGGCACTTAGATCTGAGTGCTTCCGTGCTCCAGAAAGCATATTAAGATGTTGATCCTTCGTATTTCAGTCCTATGGCTTTAATTTTTAGGCCTCTACGGAGGAAAAACTCCAACACCAGAGTAGGCCACTAGCTCACATGACTAGACTACATTCTTTCCTTCTTTTTTGCTGGTGTGGTGATGGTGTTTCGCCATGTTTGGTAGAAATATGTACCCTTTTCAAAATCAACCACAAGAATACCCCACTTTGAAAGAATCTTAGGTATGATTGCAGTTAGTTGTTTAGTTATTAAAAGGCAATTTCCACATTACTTTGCAGTTTATCAAACTAAACGATTCTTTTAGTTTATAAAAGTCAGTTTTTTTACATCATGTGTATAAAGACTACCTTAGCTATGTATCCTGAGACTACGCAGCCAATTGCATCAGCGAGCCCGTACGTCATCATTACAAAGCCGACGGTGCCTGTTCCAACAGCACATGATACAAAAGCCTGAAATTGGAAATAACATACCTTTAAATAAATAATACTAAACATCATCTAGCCCCCAAACTAAGCAGAGCTTGAATAAAGGGAATCACATGACTGATATACTACACTACATATACACCTTTTTTTGCAAATAAAAACTTATAATTCTAAGTATAAGAAAACACCCAGACCCGTCACAAGTATGTGCAAGTCATACAAACATTTATCTCGCAGCGGACCTCGAACCCGCAACCTTCCGCGTGTCAGCTGAGCCTTCACCCACAGCACCGCAGAGATAAGATATTCTACGGCAAAAACCTTATTTTCCATAGTTTGCAGAACGAAGGTTGTCTAAACTCCTTAGCGTAATGGGTAGCTGGCTGAGACGCAAGAGATGTCTTGCTGATTCGATTCCCGCTGCTGGACAAAGGTTTGCATTATCTGTGAGATTTTTTCTGTATCTGGGTGTTGTGGTACTCGTAGTTCTTTATACGCGACACAGGATTATCCTAGTGTGGGGTCAAGGTTGTTGGGTGGTATGTATATGTGTTAATACTGGTGTCTTATTTGTATAATAAATAGGCTTGCGTTTGACTTTTTGGGGTGTAATGGGTTCCAAGTGCCAACTTTGGAACTCAAGCTGACCTCACCTGTCCGTGGTGCACCCTGTATTCTGTGACCCTGCTAACTAACAAAGAGGGCTCTGGCGGCCGGCTGATTGTAGCATAGCGCAGCCTTACACTGCCATATGTGGATTCCCTGACCGCTGACGGGCAGCAGCGTCGGTGGTATGAGGAACTATCACCTGCGATCCCTATGCCGTATGCCCAGCGTGGGGATCCCAGGGACAGATTGAATACCGCGTGGACGTGGTGTAATAAGCCTCTTAATACTAAGTCTGTGTCTGTGTGAGTGTATGTCTACTTTGTATAATTACCGCAGTAAAATCAGCACCGAAGAACGCCTGCTGGAAGCCGATGAATATGTTGACAGTGACGAGAAGTAGCTGGTTTGGTTCTACCAGCAGCTTCAAGGTGACAGCTAGAAGCGCCAGGCCTGAGTCGGTACCGCTCGGTTTCTTGTCTGATTCGTATCTGAAAAGACGAAGTAACCATTGTTTACTTCGATCAACTATACAAAGGATATCGCGCGCCGTACAATGCACTGTGGAAAAAGTGGCACATCTTGCTAGCTATCATATATGGCTTCTTTATTATAGAAGATAAGACAGAAAATATAATTAAGCCGACTATATGAAAACTGCTGCTCCGATGTATTTTGGTGAAGTTTTAGACAAGCCGCTTTCAGGCGGATGGTGCAAAATCCTTTGTATAGTTGATCGAAGATTATTTATCTTTCTTTATAAGGTAAAAAAATTGATACAAAAAAACCCTTTTTTATGATACCTACCTGTTGATGGAACTAGCACATGGCCCACTTGGTATTAAGTGGTAACCATTACATTTAACAAAGTATAGGTTCGTAGGTCACGGATGTTTGGAAGATCCCCTTCGATACCACAATCTGCGTCCATCAACTTGAAGCATGAAGGTGTTAAGCCAGAAATTTCACCAGTACCCACACCCTTCAAACCGAAACATAGCTATGCTGCTGGATCTCGATCTAGGTAAAATCTAGGTTCTACTAATAACAAGAATACAACGGAATTGAGAACTTCCTCTTTTTTTAAAGTCCTTTAAAAACTACTAGATAATTCCTTCACTAACTGATTCAAATTATGGTGGTCAGCCACGTGGATGCAACTACCTATAAAAAGCGAAGTATGAAGAGGGGTAGAAAAAGTCCTACCCCTCTTCATACATCGAGTATGAGTGAGAGAAACTATATATTTCACTCACTAGAACTCACTGCTATACTACTCATGATATCCACGAGAATACAATACTGAATGTATGAATTGGACGTAATTGACGTCACCCGCGGTGGGCGAGTTAACTCGCACTTTACCGGTCTTGTTTAGACAGGTCGTCCTCTGACATTAGGCCTTCTCTATATCGTGCCATTGGATACGTTCTAATCACATTCAGCGCAGAACTACATTATTCCTGTATTAGGTTATGGATGGAAAATCAAATTGCGATTGGACCGACACTGCTTGGTTGACTCCACTAACAGCCTAGGGGCCAAGAGTATATTCAATCAATGGTAATAGGTAAAACACGTCACTTTATGTAGATTATTTATTCATCTAACCTATATAATCATTTCTTTATTTATTTTAATTAATCGTTTACAATAACAATTAACCTACTACTATAAAACTATGTGACCATCTTGTGCTTGATGTGTGTCTTTATCAAAAAACAGTTACCCTTTTTAAAAAAAAATTAAGTATTTATTAAATTGACGCTGAATCGCTCGTGGCTTCGCTAGCGTGGTACCCGACTACCAAAGCCTACGCACCCTACGCTTTTATTATTCCAGAACTACATAAGTGCAAAATTTCAGAAGTAGGTTACTTCATTGTAATAAGGGTGTATCCGCGAAAATATCGGAATTAATTTAGTGACGATTTAGTAGATAATGAAAAAAATTTGGTTGTACCTACACAAGAACAAGATGGGGAGATGAACTAGATACTTTCGGTAGAACGTCGATACAAATAGCTCAAGCTCAAAATGAATGGAGGTAACGTGGGGAGGCCTTTGCCCAGCAGTGCCTGGGATATATCTGGCTAATCGTAATCGTACCTACCTTAAGAATAACTAGGAATATTCAATAGACCATACCTTTTCATAGAGTCAACTCCAATAGCGACAATGAAGGCGGCTCCAGCCATGCATGCCAAATAAATTCCTGCGAAAAAGAGATAAATTGTATTCTCTTATTTAAGATTCCTGAAGATAGAACAAGCGCATGGCCCACTTCATCATCATTTCCCTGACCTTATCCCACTCTAGGTGGGGTCGACAAAACATGTTTTCTTTCTCCATTCATTCCTATCGTCTTTCAACTCTGTATTCACTTTTTTGACTCTCATATCCTCTTTCACACACTCCATCCTCCTTCGGCCTCCCTCTTCTCGTACATCCAGTCACTTTCATACTCATCACTCTCTTAGTCACATGGTTTTCATCCCTCCTCATCACATGCCCACACCATGCTAGACTTCCACATCTCACCTTATCTGCCACAGGTGCCACTTTCAAGCTTCCCCTGATATACTCGTTCCTTGTTTTATCCATTCTTGTCACACCAAACGTCCATCTTAACATTCGCATCTCAGTAGCATACTTGACATGGCCCACCTGATGTTAAGTAGTTACCATACCTATCACAAAACATTTCATCGTCAGTCACGCGTGTTTGGAACGTGACGTACGATGCATTGCCCTGCATCCATCAACTTGAGGCATGAAGGTGATAACCTTACGTGCTTGTGATTTCCCCGGCACCTCACCCTTTAAACAGAAACATAGCAATGCTGCTGTTTGAAGAAGCTTAAAAAAGAGCCTCATTAACACGTTCTTCAGGCTGAAAATAAGCCAAACCTGCAATCATCTGGATCTTCTCCGGAGGCTGCTGAGGCAGGGCTTCTCCAGCATCATCAGCTGGCAAAAACTTGGCGCCGCAAAGCTCTGGTATAAGACTCGCGTTCAATGACGTCACTGCTGCTGCATTGTTGCCTGATGTCAGCACTGAAAGGGAAATAGTTATGAACCTTCTAGCAGAGATTGTAAATAAATAAATAAATAAATAAATAATGCTGGACACTATCACACAGCATCATGTAGCTCCAAACTAAGCAGAGCTTGTATTATGGGAACCACATGATTGATATATTACATATATAATTTTTTTTTTTGTAAATACATACATATCATACATAGAAAACACTCAGACCCGAGACAAATATCTGCGAACATGCAAACATTTGTCCCGCGGCGGGAATCGAACCCGCAACCTTCTGCGTCTCAGGCGGACCTTAGCCCACTGCGCCACAGATGCCGTCATAAGTTGCATAAGTGACATTAGCTTTAGAGGGAGAGTGCGAAGATTAATTCTGGACAAAGACTGCCTTAGCCATCTTTTAGTGAATCATTTTTATTTAGGTACCAACTCGATTTTTTTTATATTTACTACGAAGGCGTATAACGCGTTGTAGAAATTTCATCGTGTTACTGAGATGCGTCATATAGGCTCATACAATAATAGGTTTTCATTTCCTACCTACAGTCTAAGGATTTTTTTATTATCCGACAATATTTCATAAACTTGCTACGCGCTTTGCTCGGGATATTCGCGATATATTAATCTGAAGGATACCGCAACGAGGCGATCCGGCATTGAACTAAAGTCGACGACATTGCTCAGAAAAGCTTAGCAAAGAAGTGACTGTGCCGAAGAACCGGCAACCGTTGGGGTAAACGCGTTCTTGAGTTGAGACCGCGTCTTGGCAAACGTAGTGTAGGTCGTCCTCCTACTAAATGGACGGATTAACGATCTGCCAAGGCTGCTGGTAGAAACTGGATGTGTCGAGCTAAAGCAGGGCGCAATGATGCTCATTGGAGGAGGTCAGTTGGTTTGTCCTTACCCAGTGAAGAGATTAGGTTGCCCCAGACTTGGTTCATTTGGAAAATCATGAAGAACAGTCCTAGAAACCGAACCAGTAGCGCTTCTGGAGATATCTTGGAAATCTTGCTGTGGGCCTCTGATACCTGTAACACAAATTGAATTTGAACTTACGAATTTTGTATTAAAAGTCTGAGGCTTTTCAATATGCCGATGCAAGATTTAAATGAGGTTTATGAATATCTTTGTTTGCTTCAGACCAGCGCTCTTGGCGTAGCTTACGGTGTTCTTGTCAGATAGATAGATAACACTATTGATCACCACATTAATTCAAGAAAAAGTACAAGTAGCATAGGTAGCACAATCAGCAATTAACGTGCCTCCTGAAGCATGGAAACGTTCAGAAAAAATATCACTAAACGGTAGGCATCCAAGTAGTGATCGGGCAGAGTGTTGCTTAGCAAAGGTGATCTTCTTAGAACACCGAAATAGGCCACGCCAGGAGCGCTTCGAAAAAAAAAAGTATAAAAAGTTTCATAATCTCTCAATGGACTTACCACGGACAAGTAGGTGCACTTAGCGCACCACAGCGGCCCTCCCCCGAGCCCAACGAACAGCCCTGCGGGGATCATGGTCCAGAAGGTAGGCTTCAGTTGTGCCGCGATGTATGGCATGTACGTGATGAACGATAGTGCTATCGTCCATTTTGTACCTAGCCATCTGAAATCAACACATAAGTGAATTAATGAACACTTCATTGCGTGAAACATAGTTAGGTAAAAATTATGATATTTAAAAAATGGTACAATTAGCGCTCTTTATCGCTGATTGATAACCATTTTGCGAAAGAATTAAATTTATGGAAAGGTCGCGGGTTCAAATCCCGCCTGAGTTGAAATATTTAGGTCAACTATAACACCTAGACATAGAGAAGGCCCGCGGTGAATGAATATAAAAATCTAAGAAGTAAATATTCTAAGTGCTAGAAAATAGTGGGCATAAACCGAATGTAATATTTTGGACTTGTCTCTGATTTATCCCCAAATGATATCCTCAAGAGAATTGAATACCTGTTGAGTAGGTAATATTTAAGACTCGATCATGGCGACTAGCGAAAAATTATTCGTATCGTAGAGGTACAATTTTGGCCAATAAGAAAGTATTTCAATATAACGCTTAGTCATAGGCCAATATTTTTTGTTATGCTTACGGTACGACAGGTTGAACTATTCATGTCGCCTGATTGAAGATATCCATAATGGGGATACAGTTGTGAAAACCATTTTTTTGTTGTTTCATGTGAAAATAGTATTTTATTCTGTATTTTTTCTGTCAGAATAAAATGCTTTTCTCGAGGGATAGACAAAAAATATAGGTAAAAGCTAGTAAGTAAACCTATCTTTTTTAAAATAGGTTAAAAGCATGCAACTACTTACTAACTTTTAACCTATTTTTTTGTCAGATTTTATTGAACTTAAAAAAATCTGATTTTTAATTTAAAAAAAATAGGTTAAAAGCTAGTTGTTAAGTAACTACTTACTAACTTTTAATTCTAATTCCTATTTTTCTATCAGATTTTATTAAACTTAATAAAATCTGAATAATATTTTTGAATAAAAATTTTTCAAGATTTGAACTGAAAAAGAAAATAGCAAAATCAGTTCGTAGAAGGAAACCTGCACAAGGGGGAGGTATCCTTGTCATGGGGTGACTGTCACGAAGTGACTAAAACCTGTAACCATGTTTTTAAAAACTGGTAAAACAATATTGTTAATAACTATTAAATTGAGGAAACACAATTAATACCTACTAAATGTATATTTTTTTATCATCAACGCAACGCAAACCAGTTATTTGATTAGAATTTTGTAATACTTGATCTATTGCTCATAAAGTAGATTGACTTATGACCCCCAACCAAACATAAACTAAAGTACATAAAATTACAGTGCACTCAGTACCAAAGAGGTTTCAATTGGATGGAATTGCACAATTTTCTAATCAGCTCAGCCCCCAACTGAATGTATTTCTGATCGGTTGACCTTTGAAACAATACTTTCGAAGTTTCGACAAAATAAATTAGAGACACGCCGATGTTGTAGGTATTTGCTTCTTCTGAAATAAATTAACCCTTGAGTTGCGCGTGCAAATAAAGTCGGGCAGTCAGTCAGTATAAGAGTACAAAAATGCCTGGATTATTATAACAATATTTAAACAATAAACAGCATCATGAAATTTTTCCCATCAATGACATCTACTCATCAAAACAGTTATTTTTTATGGTTTCAAAAATCCCAATCTCATGGTATAAGGGTTTGATTCCATCAAGATAAATGTTTATATATTTGTTTCTAATCTTAGTTAGTATTTTACATAACTAGTAATATTTAATAGCAGATTACATTTTTATTTAATCTATTAACTTGACTCTGGCGGTAGGTACTCACTTTATCACCACCACAGGTAAGAAGATATTTGAGAAGATAAGACCAGCATATACTGCAGCCAGCGAGGCTGTTCCTAGCCCGGCTTCGGCGTTGATTGAACTCTGAAGATTGGCTGCACCCTACAAAAAGAAAATGTTGGTGACCTTGTTGACACAATTCGTCATCATCATCTACAGCCTATATTAGTTCACTGTTGGACACATCATTGCGCCCTGCGTCCTATCCTATCCAGCTTCTACCAGCAGGGCCTTTCGCATAACCACAGAATACAGAAAGCATAACGTCACTCCATCTGGCCGGAGAGTGTCCTACACTACGGTTTTCTAAAATATTTTGAACGAATAGGAGACGTGCTTTTTCTGCTTCAGATTAGAAGTAATTAAGTTTAGAACCAATCTATTTTAGACGACGCGTCGTCGGCCGTCATAAGCGACTGATAAAAAAGGTAGTCTTCCTAAATGGTTTTGTTTTGCGGAAGTAAGGTCACTCATTTAATGCACAACTTGTTTTTTCTTGACCTTTACTTTGCGTTTTAGGTGGATTTTTCCTTGAGCTTCCAATAATAGTAACGTAGATAGAAAAAATACTATAATTTTCTACCTATATTTACGTTTATTCCCACGAAACTTTGTAACGACAGATGATGTGGATGAAACTTGGAACACTTGCGTAGGTAGGCTTGTGACTTGGAATATTTATATGGACATAAATGGACTTCTTTTTATCTGGGTTTTATCCTCGAGCAAAGCCTCGGGTGGAAGGCTTTTTAAAAAGATTTATCTAATATATTTCAATTATGTATTAGTCTTGAAAAAACTCGAAAATGGCTCGATCCGCCTTTGTTTTTTTTTTATTTTGATCTGAAAGAAGAAAGAAAGAAAGAAAATACATTTATTGACCCAAATAATACAAAATCTATAGGTACCTAACACAAAAACACTATAAAAAGAAAAATCATAGTGCTAAATGAAATAATCAGGCCCCTTTTTGATTTCAGTTTTTTTCTGTTTTGTTCGCCTCCATACTCTGGTGGTTTAGGAAAAAAAAGGAAAAGGAACAGTCAAAACACTCTTAATTGGTATTTTTTTACGGGAATTTTACGTTTGCCGAGGCATAAAGAACCAGGAACAAAGACGGAAATCTAACCACTCTCTAATCTAAGGCGAATTGATTCACAACTTAAAATAAACTTATAAGTAAAAAAAAAATACTTACACTGTACGCAGTAAAGTGCACCATAAACGCTAAACTGATAACGACGACATTCTTCAGGATCCTCCACGTCTTCACTGGTTTTAGGGCTTCAGGGTTTTCAGCGTTTCCGACATCAGATTTTTCTACTATCATAATGCCAGTCCACTAACCACTTATTAACCGACTTCAAAAATAAGAGCCAATTCGGTTGTATTTGTTTTTATTATTAGGTACCTATATCACTTGTCGAAACTGTAGAGCTATTAGCGAATAGTTCCGGCGACTCACTTTCGTGCAAGTTTTTGATAGAACTCTTGTTTTGACTAAAGAGGTTTGAATCAGAATTTTTAATAATTACATGACAAAACTATACAGCTATCAAAAGAGGTTTTTTTTGTTAAAGAGTAGTAAGAGCATGGAATTACTACTAAAGAGTCGTACCTTTTTAAAGATTCTTTCTTCGATTAAGTTTTTATTAGGGACTTTTTAACCAATTGTTGTGACACTCGTTTTGTGTAAATTTAGGTAGACTTTAACTAAAAATATAGCCCTTTCGTTGAAACTTTAGTTTAGAAGGTTACCTAGTCACTTGTAGAAGTAGATAACTAGGCACACTCAAGTTCACTTACAGACAGTTTAGGCGGTCACCTAACGAATAAGTAGAGTCAATTTTGCTATAGACTCAATTCGAAAATTAACTCGTTTGAACTTAGGTCAATGCTGCTGGGAACACTTTAGGATAGTGGATCTATTGTCATACTAAAGCAAATAGAGAGAAAGAAAGTATTGTATCTAGGTAGATTGTACTTATTGTGGAAGTGCGATGTTTAGTATAAAGTTGAGAGAGAGAGAGAAATAGTACATATCTAATTTACATTGAATTCACTTTTAACTTAACCTTACCACGATATTTGTAATAAACAAAAAACTACGAAAATTTAAAAAAAACTATTATTATATTAACAACTATGTTGATAGAGCAACAAACGTCTACGCGATCTAACCGTTCATATTAATTAAACAAAGCATTTTATACTAATTTTAGATGCGTATAATCCATGTTTTTATGTAGTCCGGATGAGTTCGTTGGTAAAGATTAACCGATGGGTTTATCCGTCCTCACGCCGTGAGATCCAACCACAAAATACTATTGTTTAATATCTACTGGCTAAAGTTTAATCAACATTAGTACAGTCACGCGTAGGTAATCTTCGTTTATAAATTAGGCATTATCCTGGTTCGATGACTGGACCAGTCAAAATTAAATCATAATATAGCAGACTAACTAATGTTTACGCTAATACGGCTAACTAAGTACAAGTCCCGTTGGTTATAGTAAGTAGAATAGATAGAATAGGTATCTATCTGATGTCATTTGAGGAAAACAATCTTAATACCTTTTTCAATTCATTTAATGAAGGTAACAAGAATTGAAATGGGGAATCCTTTTTCCTTTTCATTAGGTAATAAACTCGCGATTTTTCTTCATACCTATATAAGATTAAGCTTATGAACAAATTAAACATGTAGGTAATTATAGAACACGTAAATGTTTAAAAAAAATTGCAAGGGGTAGAATTTCTTCCGGAGAAGTTATTGTTTCTTTAAAAATGTAGTTACCTAACTATAGGTAATACTCCAAGTCTTTGCTAAAGAAATCAAATGCACGCGCACGCGTACATAGATCTGCCCGGATCCTTTTTCATCAAGTTTATAACAGATCTCTAGAATAGAACGGGACAAACGAAGTCAAATAAAAAATAGTGTAAGAAGGATTTTTTGTTTACGACTGTACCTACACTGCAGTCCAAGTTTATACCAGGTATAATATAAAGCGTAGGTACTTATACGAATAATAGGTATGTTCTGATAACATCAACCGAGATCTTAGTACCTACCTAAGTAGGTAAAGTATAAGTACCATAATATTGTATTATTTTTTTCAGACATTCGTGAGAAAAACCACATACAGTTTTAGCATCGTGTTGTACATATGTAGATAACTGTCTATTAATTTTTTATGGTTACTTTGAATGAGTTTCGTGATGCACTATTGTAACTAGGAGGATGTTGCTATGCATTTTAAATAATAAGTAAACCTTTGAATTTTAAATGAATACATAGGTAATAGTAATAATACTTAGGTAGGCATATACAAAGTGGAGCAAAATTTTACCTCATTGATTGCAGCTACCTTTTCTTTTGTAGTTAGAAGGTTTTGTTCTGAAGAAACTATAGGTTTATTTTGAAGAAAAAAAAATGGATTTTTTTTTTTCTAAATGCTAGTCTGCCTAGAAAATGACATTTGTAAAAAAATAAGTTGGTCTCAATCGACTCTACTTCCCAACAGGAACACTTTTCCCAAAGTAACTTACCAAGTCAAATCGTAAGTTTTCGCGAAAATTCAAAAAAGTTTTCCATACAATATCTATGAAACATCATTTGTCACTACAATTAGTCAAGTCACTGAGTCAAATAATCAAGTTACAAGCTAGCTACATTTAGTTAAGTGTAGTTAGTAGTAGTAATGAGCGCATCCGGTTTTCCAGTCGTTAAGCCAAGACGGAGGCCTTCAGGAGGCCTAAAAACTCTGACACCAGAGTTAGAAATTAGCTCATACGAAGGAAGAAAGGAAGGATGGAAGGAAATCTAAACCGTTCAATTATTATTTATTAGTTATTAGTTACTTACATTAAAACTTGGAGGTTATCTTTGCGTTTAACAGCTGTACTTAGATATTCAGAGCATATAGTACACCCACTCATGTAGGTACTTAGGCATAAAGAAAAGGCAATGTCGTACAAATATATCCCATGTAAACGGCCTTTTGAGGATAAACCGCATTAATCTTCACTTGTTGATCTTGAAATTATATGCTTAGTTATATTTCCGTACAGAAAGCATGCCCTACATCACATATTTGCACTGCGTTTACAATGTGTGGATTAAAATCAAGAGTTGCAAGTGGCCGGTTAGACTAAGCTACCTAAGACTTTTACAACTGAGCCTCAAATAGGTTACCTACCTACCTACAGGATATCATAGAATTTTATAATGTCGATGCCATGTAAAACATAAAACCCTTGGTTAGTCAATTCTCGCTCTTCTGACATCATTTGTTTTTTGTTTTTCTGTCAACCTCTGTCATTATATTATGAACTGGAATTCTCTGATGAAAAAAAATGTTCGCCGATATTTTTTTGTTAGAGTCGCCATTTATGGCTATAGCAGAACTGGACCTGTCTGAAGACTGGACGACTGGACTTATAAACCGTACTACGTTAGGTAGGTACCTCATATTATAATGAAATGAACAATATAGTACTTGATACTGGTGAAATTGTGGAAAATTATCCTAGAAGCCATTGAACAAATACTGAATAAATGAACCCCCACCCAAGGATACTTTGACTGGTCTGCTAGTTGTGTGCTTCGTTTTGTGCATCTGCAAATGAACGAGTTACAAGTGGTAGATATGGTACCTAGTCAAAGCCTCGGAAGTGTAAAGTACTACGAGTACTTTACTTGAGCCTAACGAGGCTATAGAGATAAATGAGCCCGTAACACCTGAATATGCTAATATGTTGTACCTACTTACCTATAAATTACTAATTTTAATAGGTAGATATGGATGGGTACATTGTACTACATTACTCACCGAAGATAATGTAAGTTTTACGGTTGGTTTAGTCATGCATACATTAAATACTAGTAGTAATTATATACATAACTAGCTTATTATGCCCGCGACTTCATCCGTGTAGTATTTCTTTCTATTTAGTGAATTTTACATAGAAAAAGAAATACTTTACATATAGAACTTCATCCTCTATTCCACCCATTCGAGGGTGGAATTACGAAAAACGCTTCTTCTTCTTCTTCGTATGAGCTAGTGATCAACTCTGGTGTCGGAGTTTCTAGGCCGCCCGAAGGCCTCCAACATGGCTTAACGACTGAAAAGCCGGGACCAACATCTTAACGTGCCTTCCGAAGCACGGAAGCGCTCAAATCTAAATGTCACTAAACGGTCACCCATCCAAGTAATGACCGGGCGGTGTGTTGCTTAACCAAGGTGATCTGATAAGAACACCGAAGTAAACCACGCCACGAGCGCTACGAAAAACGGTGAGACACGTCTAATTTAATTTTCAAATTATTATTTTTTTTTTAAACTTCGGATCTGACAGACTTTCATCAAAAATTTCATCCCCCACCTCTGTATTCTGTGCCCCCATTTCAAAAAATCCTTCCTTAGCCAATACCTATGTTATGGTATCTATGTGAAAAATTTCAAGTCTCAAGGGCCAGCGGTGTGAGCTGTGCGTTGATATACCTACATATACCCAGTCAGTCAGTTTATCATTTTATATATATTTAAAATATATGATATGTATTATACCTACATTACATACCTTACCTACCTAGTTGACAATTAGAGTATATGGTAGGTAGGTACCATCTGTTATCAATACAATTTTTTCTTTTGAAACACGTTTGATGGAGGGTAATGTTAAAAGTATTCAAAGAAGAATTATCGTCTTTGAAACAGCACAAATTCATAATAAACTACTATTTTTATTATAACTGTATGCAGACGTGTAGACCTATTAAGCGCTCATGTCATGGCTTACTTCGGAGTTCATAGCAGATCATCTTGGCTAAGCAACACTCCCCCTGGTCACTACTAGGATGGGTTGCAGTTTAGTGGCACATGTATGAACGCTTTGGGTTTCGGTAAGCACTCTAAGATGTTGGTCCGGACCATATCAGTCGTTAAGCCGTCCCGACCTTGGCTGTCGGAGGCCTTCGAGTGACCTAAAAACTCTGACACTACAGTTGGCCACTAGCTCATACGAATAAAAATAAATTTTAAGATAAGAAGTCTACTTTGTCCAGCAGTAGGTAGTCTTACAGATGAATTCATGCTTTGTAGGTAGATAAGGTTCCTACTACCTTTGTACCAGTTTTATTTTTATTTTGACTTTGATATCTACTATAGCTTATATTCATGTATACTATAATTATAGTATTCAATATCTTAGTCCTCAAGGGATAAATTTGTGTTTATTGATATTTTCACCATCGTCTGTTATAGTCTTATTAATCCAGTCCATCCAAAGGTTGTCTGGAAGAGATCGCTCTAAGCGATAAGACCGCCCATTTTACTTTCAGTATACCTAAGTTATTGTTTGTTTTGTATTTTATGTTTAAGTTGGTGTGAATACAATAAAAGGGTTATCTATCTATCTATATATCTATAGCTTTATAATTTGACTAATAAATTGACTTAAAACATCACTTACGTAGGATCAACCAAATGCCAGGACCTTGACACAATAACACGTTTTTAATCATAAAACCATATTAATCGTTCAAACATTAGCAAAGAATCACGTATTGTCTATACACCGCGTAGCTACCTGTACCTGTATTTAAGTAGAATTATGTACCAATACTTGTAAAGTTGTAAAATTACTAAGCCAACCGATTCAACACCTAGTTTTCTAAAATTATCGTCAAAACCAAACCCAACCAGGATTAAAAGTGGTTTGCACTTTCATTGCTGAAAAGTAAAAACATATCGCGCTACTCCAGAAAAGTGAGGAAAAGTTAAAATATTAACGTAAATGACGAGGCCCGCAGTTAAAGTGTTAATGGGTGAAAATGCAAAGAACTTTTTTTTTAGTTTATAATCTCGGTTAAAGGAAATATCTCCAGGGAGGTGGGGAGGAAGATAATGAACAGATTTCTAAAAAGTAGTACAATGACCCTATAGTTAGAAAATAAAAGAACCAGTGTGGTGAAAGAAGTTCCTCTAGCCGATAGTTCTGCTCATTATTAAGGACATACCATAACTTATCCAACTTTTTATCTCATATTCTTGTTTGGAAGTAAAAACTTGGCATTATGATTTATTAATCTGAGACATCTAAACTAATGATGTCTCCTAACATTGATTTTAAAATGTCAAGGGTGATGTGTCCTTGGAATAGAGAATTTCAATTAATACCTACCTACATATTATTACTTAACAAACAAATATGTGATATCTCCAATGGCCCATAAACAAGTTCCTACCTATCTACCTGCTTAAATCTTGATGATCCTGCTAAACAACAGGTTTTTTTAGCTTTTTTAGGGTCTCAATTATGTTTTGACCAGGCAGAAATTATCTTTAATTCTGGCGTTTTCAGTCTTTAAGCGATGTATGAAGCCTTCCAGGTGGCCTAAAAGCTCGAACACTAGGGTTAGCCACTAGCTCATACGAGGGTCCCATTCTTGGCATAAATATAGGCCATACGGCTTCGTCGGCGCGTAGAGGTTTCTACCCGATGCAACTTTTCAGAGGCTGTGTTTCAAGAAATCCTTTTATTGTACACATACCTACACTATGCAAAGTTTTACTATGTAAAATTGTAACGAAACCGCGACTAGATTAGTGTCGCTGTTTTCAGGTTTTAAGAGACACATTTCTAAGTTATTATTAGGTACCTATGTTATTATTATTATTATATTTTATTAACTGTGGAATTTTCTTTTTTTGTTTTTTATAAAAATATATACATAATTATTGTAGGTAGACTAAGTTTCGTCACAAGATTATTCAATCAATTCAGTCAAATTTAAAAAATATATTATTTAGGATAATTTAAAATCCTACCTACTGACCAATAGAGCTATTCCTAAAATCTTATAGGTAAGAGCTCCAATTCCATCGTGAAAAATTTCAATGCCTAAAAAAACACAATTTGCTAACAAAACTCGTTTCAACGTTTTATCAATTCAATTTTCCGGTTACTGAGAAAAACTCGTATTTTCCGCGAAAACGACGCACGCGCAACAACAGACTACGAATCGTCAACTGAATGAACTCTTCGGATGAACTTGAATGCTCACGTGTCCTAAATGATAATAATGATAGGTGTGGGAAGGAAACCTGTTATTTTTTGCTTGTAAAATTGATGACAAGAGCATCGAATATTTTTGGCGACCATTAGTAGATGGTCGAAATCAAAAATCTATATAGGATAGGTAGTATTTAGGTACCTAAAGGTATTTTGTGAAAGGGGGGGACTCAAGTAGTTTTTAACCGTCTTCAAAAAAAGAGGAGGTTCTCAATTCGGTTGTATTTTTTTTTTCTAAGTAAAACTACGTACGATCACAAATACTTTTAAAAAACACTTTTTATTATATATTTACACGCTTCTACATTTGATAACCATAGGTAAGCAAGCGCCTAGATGAGATCCCCTACATCGCCTTCCTGTTTTTTCATAGAGTACAAATCAAAAAACATGTTCGTTTAGATTCTCATAATTTTTATTAGTCTAATTTTAGAACTGTTGTGAAAAATTGCGGACTTGCACTAACCTTATATAAGGCATTTTAAAACTACCTACAGGTAGAAATGTCGTATATTTGATACTAGAATAGTATATTCGATTGAATAGTGTAGACGATAAAACTTGGTCATGCTTAAGTAGATACAAACAGCGAAAAATTTCTGCCCGTAGCTCAGTGTATTATAATAAGATGTTTGTTGAGGTATTTGTTGTAAAACAAAGGAAGAATCAAATTGTTATATTTTTTTTCACTGTATAAATTATGTTCGGACATGAAATAAGAAAAAAGTAACAATGTAGAATTAAAACGAGAAATACTGAAAAGGTGAACAAAACACAGAAATGAGGAACTAAATATGAATAAACGATCTTTGCCTTAGAAAGTGGCCAAGTTCTATCGTCTACTGTACAATGATTGTCATAACATAACTCATAAGCTACAGCATCGCATGTTCACAAAAAATATGGGACTTTTGGCTTTGATAGAATGATGCTACGATAGGACACCTAAGATTTATTAATTTAGAACTATGAGCTAAATTCTACTTTATGAAAAATGTGTAAGATAAGTTAGTTTAGCTCGCAGTTAGACACAAATCTTTTATTTAGGATCTTGAGTTGTCTTGACTGTAGTTTAATTTTTGTGAAGATTGAAGCCAAAATCCCGAACGTCTATTCTTGGAATTTAACGTCTCAACATTATTTAATAGTGATCATAAGAGGCCGTTGCCGATATTCCATGTGAAAAAGCATCAATGCATCGCGTGACTGCTTTTTACATACAAAGTACTCAAGTACTAAGCTGACAATATGCTTACATTGTTATTTTTACTATTGTGATCACGCGACAATAAAGGTTGGACCACAACTGTGCATAATCTCGACAAAATCATTCCTGCTCTAATGGCGGATTTACCTCAGGCGGCGCCTCAAGCCGTGCGGCAAGTCACCAATCGGATCGCTTGAAAAATTCGAATCGCCAACCCATTTATCTACACGGGTCGACAAAACGCAAGTAATTGTGGTATTTTGACAAAGATAAAACAATTGATCGACAAGCAACATAGCATTTACATGGTCGATTTAAGTCACTAACCGCCGCCACACGGCCAAAGTCACACCAATTGCCATTTACACGCTTTTTGGTCGCCGTGTGGCCAAAATCGTGCGGCTTTATTCACCTGTATAAAGCCCGCATAATGTGTCGTTTCTAAAAATCCTGTACAAATAGCTACAGCGTAGTCCAACCCTGACAATCCATCGTCATAATTCACTCCGTTGTCATGAATCACCCGCTACAAGGTAATTAAATACTAACGCTTACATGTTACCACCAAAACTCCACGTTTCTCAACTTAGGACACGTAAATACCTTATTTTATTAGATACAGCTTTGAGTATGTGATTTTAACATAAATATACAAATTGACTATCTATTTCATTTTGGTCATAATCGTTCTATAAATTGGCATTTAGCAAATCGCTGTATTTCAACATACTATGAGTAGGATCGGCTATAAAATACATAGGAGACGCGAAACATAAAGCGTCTTCCGTACGTCACATCAATGCGCATCCGGCGCCGTAAAAAAATAAATATCTCAGTAGCCGTCGGCATCGATTCGATGGCCTTCAGTCTTTGTTTAGTTCTCGTCGTAGAGCGGTGTCGCGTCGCCCATAGACATGGACCGGGGCGAGGTGTTCGTGTGAGGCGTGGAGCGGACGGAGGCGGCGCGGGACGAGCGACCGGACGAGTGGCCATGCCCATGACTGTGCGGTGTCGAGCGCGACTCGTGGCGCGGCGTCGAGCGCATGTCGTGTCGCGGCGTCGATCGCGCGTCCATCCTAGGCGTGCGCTGAACCTGCCGCGGCGTCGACATACCGTCACTGCGAGGAGTCGACGGCGTATCCCGCACCGTCCTATGCCTCACCCAGTCCTCCGCCGCCTTCTGCCAATCCGACGGCTCCGTGTAAACCGGCAACTGCTGCGGCATCACCGGCTGTGGCTTGTGCCTCGGAACCGCTGGGGTTAGGAAGTCCGGCTGCCGTGGGGTGGTGGCGAACGGAGTCATGTACGGAGTCTGAGCCGATGGCGTGTAAGGGGTGTTAATGTACGCGGGGCCTGGGGTGTGTGCTGGGGTGTGGAAGGCAGGGGTGTGCGCGGCCGGGGTGTGGTAGATAGTGGACGTCATGCCCCCGTGTGGGGTGCGTAAGGCTGGCGTTCTTTGCACAGGCGTTCCGCTCGGCGGCGGATCTCTGAAGTGCTCTTTGAACCATTTCAGTAAACTAGGGAGCGAATCGAACATCCTTTGCCTGAACTTATAGCCGTCTGGTGTGACAGATATGTATTCGTGCGTACATCTAGCCCTGGGAAGATAAGATAGGAGGAATCTGCCAGGGTAATTCTTTGCTGCGGATATAACATAGTGTATTTTGTTAGGGTTTTTCGACTTCTCCTCTTTGAGTATCTCCTCGCCCTTGTCTCGCATCCCGTTGAGCGGTTTGTAGTACTTGTATGAGATGAGATCTCGCGCGTGGCCAGCCATGGGCGTGACGTATCGTGCGATGATTTCATCGAGATCTTCGAACTCCGATCCTTGGATCCAGAGACTTCGACCTGCGGAAGGGCATTGAAGTTTTATAACATAGTACGGAAAATTCAAATAAAACATTATCATGAGATAACAGACACGTGAAGTATATGGATGAGAATGCGTTTTCTTTGACTTCCTCTCGTCGTTTTGTTGATTAATTTATGACATCGTAAGGAAGGTTAAATTTTGAAAAAAGTATTATGAGAAAACTTGCATATCCTAGAGTGACGTATTAGTTTAGAGTGGTATGAGAAAATGATACAAACCTAATGAGAATGCGTTTTCTTTGCCTTCCTCCCGTACGTCGATGTGTTGATAAATGCCTTCCGCCACTTTCCAGGTGACTGTCAAGTGATCTGAACCCTGAAAGAATATGACACTTTAAAATATAAAAAACCCCTTCATATGGTATTTTTTTAATGGAATTTTCAATTAAATTCATATGCATACCACAGCGGCTACCCTTTAAACTCGCTAAAACGGATCATTACATTTCAATAAAAAAACAAAATGAGAACCTTTTTATTTTTTAATAGAAACAGCTTACCTACTTTGAGGAAAAACACAAAACCGGTTAAATACAAATGACAAGCAATTTTTTACAACAAGGAAAAGTAACACATCAATTATGAACACAATAGAACATGAACGATGCTATAACTTACTTTTCAGAGACACATGAAACGTAATTTGTAATGTCCTTTATTATTTACAAGTCTTCAGCCCGCGGCTTCGGTCACGGGTTGACCAGATAATAAGTAGCCTAGGGGTTGGTATTGAAGTCATCATCAACCTTTAGCAGTCCACTGCTGGACGTAGATCTCTCCCAAGGTACGCCCCTGAGCCCGATCCTCGGCTTTGATCATTCACTAACGGGCAGACACAGCTACATGCCGCAGATCATCACTTCATCTGGCCAGGGGGCGTCCTACACTAAACATACCTAAACTCAGTCTCCACTCCAATACCTGTTTGGCTAAACCGTTGTCGGCACATATGGCATGACCACTGCTACCTCAGCTTCCTACTTCTCTGAACTATGTCGGAGTTAAATCGTATCGGAGTAATACTAAAGTATTGGTTCGATCCTCCTACCACTGATAACCCATCGGCCTTACAGTTTGCCAAAAAAAGTTCATCTAATTTTTATCAAAAATCTGGGCCCAATCTGTCAAAAATAATTCAAATCAATCAATAGATCTGTCAAAAGAAAATCTTACCTTACTACTCGGCCGTACAATGACCTCCCCTTGGGCCATTTTGTCCATCAATTTCTCTGCTTCTGCAAACGAAATGTTGTGGAAGGCCGGATGCACTATAACTCTTTTCACGTATTGGGTGCGCTCTTTCGTTTGTTTCGCTTCTTTATCTTTACGAAGGTCTTTGTCTTCTGATTCTTGGTCGTAGTAGGGGTCCTTCGCAGGTCTGAAAATGTGTTTGTTTTTAAAACTACAATTCTTAGATAGTGCTTTCCTCTTGTCGTGATAAAATCTTATTAATACTACTCTATTAATATTATAAGGCGATAGTTTGTTAAATGTGAACATGTCAAATGTTTTCCCTCCGTCACGCTTATACTACTGAATGAGGTGAAACTTTGCCCATATGGTAGTTCTAACCTGAAATAACATAATAGCAGTGACAGAAGATACCTACTATAGACACCTCCCTATCGTTAGAACATACCCCAACGAAAGTTGAGCCTTAGTGGGTGTGTCTAAAAATTTGAGCCTCAAGCTAATTTAGTTCGCGCCTGACAGGCAATGGTGTCAGTCGACGAATTTCAGTCAGATAATTTTATGAAAAAATGCCTTCATGTGCCGTGAATTGGAGCATTAATCGATCTCATGTGCATAAAAAGTATGCTGAAATCACCTTTCATACGTATGTACATCGCTATTGATGTTATTTCTAATAAAAATCAATTTATTGTGATTTTGTATGAGGACGGTATTATGCCAACCAATCAATGAACTTTTCTACCCACCAATAAAATGGTAAATTTTATGAACATACTCCTAAACCCTTATATAATTCAATCAGGCAAATGTTTGACCAGTAAGCATAATCTGAAAATAATTTACAACAAATGTTTTCAATATGTCACAAGTTACAATGATATATTTAAAAATCTTTGAAAGAACATCCCGCTGTAGGTACTTTTTATCAAGAGCATTGTTCATGTATTCCTAAAAATTAGATTACATTATATCGTCAAAGATGATTCACTATTGCACTCATCACGGCAAAAATTAAATAAACTAAAAAAAATTCGAGGCACAAATATAATATAATTTTTTTTTATTTTCGGATTTAAATGGGAACAAACATACCAACACATACATAAACCTATACTATAGCTACCTAATTCCACAATCAATATTTATTTTATCAGGTTTTAATGTATGTTTGTGTTTTTTTTAATATATGTATCTTCAGTACTCTAGATAACAATAAAAAGTATTGAAATGTCTGCACATACGGAGCCGAAACGTGGACACTCACAGTAAGGCTAGTCCACCAGTTTAAAGTCGCCTAGCGAGCTATGGAACGAGCTATGCTCGTAATTTCTCTGAAGGATAGAATCCGTAACGAGACTATCCGACACAGAACGAAAGTTGTCGACATTGCTCAGAAAATTAGCAAGCTGAAGTGGCAGTGGGCTGGCCATATCTGTTGAAGGACCGATAAGCGTTGGGGCAAACGAGTTCTTGAGTGGAGTCCGCGGATCGGCAAACGTAGTGCAGGACTCCCTCCGGTCAGGTGGAGTGACGATCTGCGAAAGCCTGCTGATAGAATCTGGATGCGTCGAGTTCAGGAAAGGGCGCACTGGCGCTCATTTAGGGAGGCCTATATCCGGCAGTGAACTGCTTTAGAGGCCGTGATGATGATGTAATGTGTGTAAATATAATAATAATTTTATAAAATGTCTGTCTGTTTACTTTGTACATATTTCTATAATTAAATGTTTTAAACCTATTTTACCCGATTTGGACTACGTAGAACCTATTAAGTCGTGGAAGGCCAGCCGCGGGACAGCAAATTATGTTCATGTATTTTTGTTATATTTTCCCTAAAAAATAACTGTTACCATACAAATATAAATTATCATATTCACTACGATAGGTAGGCAGGTAATCATTTTTTTCAATAAGATTCATCATAATTATTTTATCGATTATTTTAATTTGCTTTACACTTACTGCATAAAACATCCCCATAATACCGAGTGACATGACACAGACGTAACATGTCATCTAGACAGAAAATATTATTTGCCACGTTCAACAGCAATTCAAACCCAAGTTCCCAAAATATAAGATCGATTTTCAACTAAGTGTAGCATTTGTCATTAAATTGACGAAAAGAGTTCCGGTGTTTGAGTTTGTAGTTATTTTGTACCATGTTCAGTGCCATATGTGTTTGACGTCAGATGTCTATAGGTATTCAGTCGCTGCATAATAGGCTTTCTATCTGGGCACCACGCGAGCTAAGCCGCGGGCGAACTTATAAAGGCGAAAATGTGTGTTTCTTCCTCGTTCACCTTCAACCCATATGAACGGGTTGAGCTGAAATTTAGCACACAACTGTGTACATAGTTCAAGATCAAGAATAACAGAAAGGATAATTTTATCTAAGTACCACGCGAGTAAAGCCGCGGGCAGAAGCTAGTAGTGCTATATTATTCTGCATACAACATTGAAAAGTTATTGCATATGATTTAGCAGCATGAAAGTGCTTATATGAAAACTTTGCACGGTACCGCCCATAGTATCAAGTTAAATTTGTTAAATAGAGTAAACTTGTCCAGTACCACTAAGTTCAACGTATTGAAGACAGGTGTGATAATGAAAAGCCACGGCAAATTATCATGGTTTTGAATTGCAACTGCTCAACTTATGCTAATCACGCGTGTCAAATTTGACATGAACGAAAAACAATACTATGCGTCAAAGTCCGAAAACAACTAAGTACTAAAGGGGAGAAGTGTGCTATTTTAAGCATTTCTTTGGAACTGACGTTACAAACGGCGAGTTTTTGGTTACTAGATTATTTCCATCTATATTCTTTAAATAGACCTCGTAAAGTTAATAACAAAGTGCTAGTCCAGATGAAAAAGCCAAGACCAAAATCTTAACGTTCCATCCGAAGCCCGGAAGCGGAAGCGTAGCTCCAATAAACGGTCACCCATCCAAGTAGTGACCGGGCCAAGTGTTGCTTAACCAAGATGATCTGCTATGAACGCCGTAGTAAGCTACACCACGAGCGCTATGTAACAATCTATAGAAACTGTAAAAGTATCGGGGCGTTCCACGCGTGACTCTAATCTCATGCAGCCAATCAGGCTTGCGAAATGTCACGTGGAATGTGACGTGCGTCCATGTAATTGGCTACGAGCAACTCAACTCGCGCATAAATAGTTCCATCTGGAAAAGCATGAATTATTTTTTATTGCATTACTAACTTCAGCCCGCGTATTCGCTAGGGAACCTGGATAAAAAGTAGCTTGTGTTAATCCAGGTCACAAACTATGTATATTCCTAGTTTCATCCAAATCTGATCAGTAGTTTTTGCGTGAATGAGTAACTAACATCCATCCATCAATCCTCACAAAATTTCACTTTTATAATATTAGTAGGATTGCATTATATACACAAGAAACTCTTGGAAACTTTGCTCGGTCCATCCAATGCAAACTGCCCTGTATATGTATGCACCCAGAATTAACACAGAATTTGGAATAGTTACTTAGAAAAAACATACTAACTTCCTTATTCTATGCTGAAACCTCAGTAACTATTCCAGATTTTTTATGTTGTGTGGCTTACAAGAGCTTTTTTTTAACACTAATAAGTTAGCTAACAGGCATACCGTCCTCCTGATGGTAAACGGTTCACGTAGCCTTTGAGCGCCTATAAGACCAAGAGTAATTTTTAAAAGAGTCATAAACGAGCGCGTACTCGCGTAGCGCTGACTCCTTAAACTAAAAAAGTCCTCATGGAAACGCTGCATATTGTCTCAGCATATAGCCGAGCCTAAGAGAGAAGTTTTGTAATCCATCACTCACCTCCACTCATTATTCTTATCCATCAGATCAGAGGACTTGGAAGAACAATCAACAGAGAATCTCTCAACATCTATCTTCAATATCCTACAATGGACTGTCTGTCCGATCTTCACACGTTCCGTCGGATCGGAAACGTGTCGGTCTGATAGGTTCTTTATGTGGATGTAGCCGGACAGGCCGTTGTCGAGCCGGATCCGGACGCCGGTCGCCTGGCCGGGACATGCGCCTGCATCGAAGTGATTCCATACCTGGCAAAAAACAAGATGTTTTGGATATCGCGCCAAATGATTGTAAAAATAAAGTCATTGTAAAAAAAAACTAGAGCCACAAACGCGGAAAAAAGTGTCTACACCAAAAGTCGGCGCACGCTGTCAATTGCGGCGACTTTGAACACTTTTCTTGAAAAGTGACGACCTTAAGTGAAGACCTTATGTCGCAAGCGACATAAGGTCTAAATTAGTGCGAATTTGGCATTTTGAAGTTTACTTATGTCAAATACGATTTTTATCAGTCTTCACTTGAAGACTGTCACTCTATAATAATAGTAAGTAGTATATAATATCTTGATGCTTACCTCTGATAGTTCAGGGAAGTCATTCTTATGACAAAAAGGACACTCCCACAATCCAGTCTCATCGTTCCTCACTGGATTGGCCTGATCCAGCATTTCTCGTTGCGGCTTTCTATGGGAGATCCCAACCACCGAAGCAAGCACCATCTTTCCAACATAGAAAGTTTCAGGCGATTCCTTAGTCAAAATATCAAACAATTCTTCGTGCGTTGGCGAGCGATAAGACACTCGAAGATCTTTGTACCTAGAGTTCAATTCAGCTCGGATATCGTAAAGCGTTATGCTCTTATTGCCGAAGCCTTGCCGTTCTAACTCTTCCGCGAACGCGTCAAGATCCAAATCCTTCAGTCGTTCAGGAGCTTCTAATATTTCTTCTAAAGCACCAGCAGGATTCGCGTCTTCGTCTTCATATTCTAACGCATCAACCGCCATCTTTCGTGCCCACTCGTAAGTTTCCGGATGCACTCGGGAGCCGTCGAGTACTTCTATGTACGCTTCGGTGCTGTCTCCTAGAACGCTGGTATCGATTTTGATGAAACCTGAGCAATTGATGAAGACTTTGGGTCCCATATGGCATACTGTAACGAGCTGCGTTCGGTTCTCCAGCTTCTGATTCGTTTGCTTGAACAGTTTGATGAGTGCCGCGGCTTTTCTAGGGCCGAGCCCGCATACGAACTGAAGTAACTCAGTGCCTCTGCCGGTGAGTATTGCCTCGTTTACGTCCACACCGACCTCATTTATCCGGTTGACAAATTCTAGTTCTATGCCATTCAGCAGATCTTCCTTGGCTATTTGGTCTTGTAAGGGATGGTAGCGTAGACACATTATTTCCTCGTCCGGTCCGCATAGCTGTGATATTTCCATAAGAGGGTCTTGTAATAAACGCCCTTGGCAGATCGCTTGACGGAGTATGTCAGGGTATTCTCTGAAGTCATTCTGAAAGAAGATGCATACTGCATTCACTACATTCCAAAATCTCATGGATTTGAACAGTAATCATAATTATCCTAAATATTATAAATTCTAAAGAGAGTTTATTCATTTGTTACGCTATTCTCGCCTTACCTACTCAACCAATCATCATGAAATTTCGCATTCACGTTGTCAGGGGTACAAAAAACCGACATCATCTAGAAAAAAAGTACTGTTTCCATTGACTGTTCCCCATGAAAAATGAATTGTAAAATAACTTGAAGCTTGAACTTAAAGCCAGTTATTCATAAGTTCATGTGTAATGTTTAAAAATGAGATCAAAAATAAGTTTGACATATGCAATTACGAAAATAAATTGGTTTTAAATGGGGTGTAACCAATTATTCCAACCTCCATCGGTATCCAAGGCAACCTCACCTGCCCGTTATGCACCCTGCTGCAAACGGGGTTGTGGTGGCTGGCTGATTGCGGCATAGCATAGCCTAACACCGACACAGCTAAATTCCCTGGCCGCCGACGGGCAGCTCCGTCGGCGGGGCCAGAAGCTGTCCCATGCGATCCCCAACCCGCTTGCAAAGCGTGGGGATTAGGGGTATATGCCCGTAATCCCCACGCTACGGCCTATGTCCAGCAGTAGACTGATATATATGTGTATGTGGTGGAAATGACTTACCCTCCCTCTAATACTGTTGCTGTAAAGCTTGCTAATATGGTTATCGGCGATTTCAATGGGAATTCTCGGGAATTGTTCGTCTTCCACCAACTGTTGGACGCACTCTGAAACATCTGCCTTCACGTTCAGAGCTTCGCGGGATTCCCCGCCGATCACAATCACATGCGGTTTCTTTCGCATTATGAATCTGAAAACGTCATGAAAAATGAGAAAAGCACTTGAAATAATTTGTAGTTGTTCTGGCTTCCACTCGCAACTTTGCTCGCTTAAGTTTTTGCTGGACAAGAAATTGCCCGTCTGAGACGCAGACGGTTGCAGGTTCCATTCCCGCCGCGTGACAAATGTTTGTATGATCTGCAAATATTTGTCTCGGGTCTGGGTATTTTCATCATCATCATCATCATCATCATCATCATCATCATCATCATCATCATCATCAACCTATAGCAGTCCACTGCTGGACATAGTCCTCCCCTAATGAGCGCCATTGCGCCCTGTTCTGAGCTCGACGCATCCAGCTTCTACCAGCAGCCTTTCGCAAATCGTCACTCCACCTGGCCGGAGGACGTCCTACACTACGTTTGCCGAGCCGCGGTCTCCACTCAAGAACTCGTTTACCCCAACGGTTGTTATTAACGGTTGTTTGGATGTGTAAAAATTTACAAAAACAAGTTTATAATTAGTATAATATCAGTCATGTGTTTCCCATAATACGAGCTCTACTTAGTCAGCCCGCATACCTACATGCACTCTTCTGGTTACATGACTTTTATCCCTCCACATAACATGCCCATATCACGCTAACATATAGCTCCTATATTGTGATCATAAGATGAGTAAAACACAGGAATGTAAAAGCATACCTTCTCAGCGCTGTCATATCTGCTTGTTTGTTTTCTCTTTCCAACGCGTCCCAGGCGTTCCGTCGGTACAATAGGTGAGGTAACCGCAGATGGTCCACCACCTCCCCTCCACCCGCTATAATGCACGCGAATGACGAGTGATTCCGGTCTGGGACGTACGCTATTGATAGCACGCGCAAACCTGGGAATTTAAAAGTGCATAAGAAACTCGGGCATGGATAATCGATTATCATTATGTAACTTTTGCGCGCTATTCCCGAGATATGAACATAAAAAAAAACCTTAATTATAGAATAGAGAAAACAAATTAAATTTTCTCCGTCGCTTTTCACGAATTAAAGAAAATTTAGCACGTTGACTGCGGCCTTTATCATAAAGCTTTAAGTGCTGAATAACAACCGTACATGGTCACCAGCGCCGGCAACGAAGCCTGCGGTCAACGTGTTAAACAATAGAAAAGTTGAGACTGGCAGGGATAATATTTTCCGCGAATTCGAATTCAAGAAAATATTGTCCAATAACAGGGGTTTTCATATATATTTGAATATTTACTCACCATTATTAGTGTCCCATTCGTCGTCATCGTCATCAGACACCCTGGACTCGTAAGGAGCTACTTTTAGCCAGTCATATAACTTACGTCGACAGCATCTGCAGAAAAAGCAATTCGTAAGCATTGTATCCATTGTGACAAATGCAAATCTTACATCAGAGTTGACTTCCAGCTCTTAAAAAAAAAAGGGGGGCTTGTGAACAACAACACCCTATATCAGTCCACTGCTGCACACAGGCTTTCCCTACAAGAGAGAAATGCCCATTATACCCATGCTGGGTATGTGGGTTGAGGATCACACACATGCCATAGCTTCTCACACCGCCAATGCTGCTGTCCGTCGGCGGCATAGCTGAGATAAAGCTGTACCAGTGTTAGGCTGCGCTATGCCGCAGTCTACCGCCGCCAGTACACACCAGCCTATATCAGTCCACTGCTGGACATAGGCCTCCCCTAATAAAGGGGGATATACCCACCCATAATCCCCACGCTGGGCGGCGAGCCCAACCTCTCGCACCACCGACGCTGCTGCCCGCCTGTGGCCAGAGGATTTAGCTGTTTCGATGTGGGCTGTGCTATGCCGCAATTAGCTGACCGCTAGAGCCCCGTTCGTTGTTTTTCAGGGTGCACTACGTGCAGGTGAAGTTGGCTTGGGTTCCGAAGATGGGGGTTGGAACCATGTAAACCCCCCAAGTACCCCGTTATAAATAAATAATGCTACCACATAAATGATTAATTACTTATATAACTTTTTTTTGTAAATACACACATATCATACATAGAAACACCTTACCAGGGTGCACCACGGGTAGATGAAGTTGACCTGTGTTCCAAAGAGGGAAATTAAAGGATTTATCAAAATAAATGGATGATAACTTACTTTAGAATATAATCTTTCGACTCCTGAATCAGCACCGCGTTCAGTTCTCTCCTCAGCTCCGGCATCACGATCTTAGTGAGAGCGATAGTCACCGCTTCAGCCCGCAACTCGTTCCAAGCTTGGACTGTGGCCGCGAACTCATCCTAGCAAAGAGTTATTTAGTATTACTTACCGGCAAATACTTAGGAGGATCGACTTATTTACTATACACATATAAGACTTTATCAAATAGGGAAGCCTGGTAATATTAAAAAGACGAATGACGTTTATATGTAAGCATGTGATGCGTAAATAATGTTAACCAAAATTACAGCATGGATAGAGCTGAAGTGCACATTTTGTAGTTCTAGTCCTGGAAAAAATAACTATATGCTACTATCCATACGTTTATCCTTGTATCATTCGAACAAACCGCGAACGGAAGCAACTCAATAAATAAGTTTATTTCAACACTAACTTTACTTATTGTAAAAGGTTGGGAAAGGACAGAATTAATTGCTATCTGACATCCACACAAGCAGAACCATAGGCTGGTTAAACTGGCTGATGCTCCCAAATAAGGAAGGCAGATGTAACAGAAAGTAGAAGAAAATATAAAGTACCTTTTGATACAGTGCTTTGAGTTCCTCCAGATAGCTCGGTCCAGTGTTCCCCTCGATCTGTTCACTGATGCTTAGCTCCAAGAGTTTGTCTTCGGCTGCTATCGACAGCTTCAGGTATTGGTCTCCGGTCAGGTCCCTAACTGGTTTCTTCTTCAAGTATTTCATACTGCAAAATTTTTATTATTTTAACGTGTGAAGTGAAACTAAATGTTTTTTTGTCACAGAGTTCACTAGACAGGATATAAAAAAAGGAAACACTAAAATTTGTCGTAAATTCATAGCCAACAAATTAAAGGTTTTTTGCAGAGTTCTTCGTCCAATTGTTTTTTTTTTTGTCACACTTTGGCAATTATGGTTTGGCCACTCTCCTAAATATCGCGCGGCTTAACGAAGATCGGCGTTCATCTCGTAGCTTTAACATCATGCTTAGTTGTGGATCCCTCGCTAATCTTAACACGACTCCGTTGTGATTCTCGTCAATCTCCATGAGGCCACGCGGCATAGGCATTGCGGAGATAGTCGCTCTCTCACGCAGCGCGTTTCGTAATATCGCGCGTAGTTGTGGATCCCTCGCTAATTGAAAGTCAACACGCTACGTCTATACTCACCTATAGCAGTTGTGATTCTCATCAATCTCCTTGATGCCGCGTGGCGTAGGCTTGACGGAGATAGTCGCTCTTTCCCGCAGCGCGTCCCGTAACGTCGCGCGTAGTTGTGGATCCCTCGCTAATTGCACGCCACACATGTAAACCGCGCGGCGTAGCACCTCCTGAGCGGACCCTATTGACCCCATCTGGGAAGAGAAACTGCCTTCAGTTCTGTCTTACTTTAATTATATTATAAATTCGAAAGTTTATCTACACTAATATTATAAAGAGGAAAAATTTGTATTTTTGTGTGTGTGTATGTTTGTAATGAATAAATTCAAAAACGACTGTGCCGATTTCTACAATTCTTTCACCAATGGAAAGCTGCATTCACCCTGAGTAACAAAGGCTATATTTATTGCTAGAAAAGATTAGGTATCCTTACTAAAACTTAAGTAACGTAACCCAAGGTGTAAATAAAGTGCCCTAACCCGTACGAAGCCGGGACGGGCTAGTAAAATATAAAGATATATGAAAAGTGTCTCCTTCGCGCCAAGATTTACTGAATAGAATTAAGTTGAAATTTTGCATTGAATTTAGGATTTCTAAACCAGGAATAACTTATAGGCGTAAATTAAGGTATTTTTAGATTGTTTCTAGGTACCCGAGCGAACCCGCGGGCGGCCGCTACTACAGAAGACTTACTTTCGCAACTCCTGAAAATTACATATTAATGAAACTGAGCACTTGTCTATCATCACATCACTAAAACTACTTAATAGTACTTAATAGTAATAATACTTGTCAACTGGTGAAGTATGGCATATAATGAAATAGACTCGACACCAAACTACTTACTTGCATAACCGTTTACCCTTTTTAACAGTACAATATGCCTTTTCGCTCGCTTATTTGATTTTAGTGTCATTATTACTTTTATCTCTCTTTAAATAATATCGTCAATATAACCAACTGGTGTTTATACAGACAAAAAAGCTACTGCTGAACATTCTACTCCAAAGATTTCCACTAAGAACTTCCTTGAGCCCTTTATTTCAATCGAACTCCCCAATTTTAACTATGAATCTGAGATATCTTACAGTCAATGTAACGCAAACACATTTTTTTGCAAATATTTGCGTTATTCACTTACATATTCGGCAGCAGCCTCCAAAGGCGGCACTGGCTGTTGCTCCACCTCGTGCCTCTGGTAATTGTCGCGAACATTTTCAGCAAACTGCTCAGGGGAGAGACCGAACTTCTTCACGAGAGGTTCTGTCAACAAATAGAATATGTTAGTTCTCTGATGAGATCGTAGATTCAAATCTCAGCCGTGCACCAATGTGTTTTTCGTTTCGAAAAGTTTATGTGCGCATTACTTCGTGTTCAAAACGGTGAAGGAACACATTGTAAGGATACCCGCGGCAGCTCCACGCGCATTGACCATGTCTTTCCTACGAAGCCTATGTAAGGCCTACGAGAATAGTATAAGTGCTGGGCAAATCTACTCCATCTAACCATGTCCCAGACACTACAGCATCTCGGTCAGTGTTTAAAAAGTTACTACTTGGCGTTATTTAAATCATCTAGAATAGATGTAAAACATTATATTGCCATACTATACAAATTGGAGATGGAACAAGCAAATGGCCTACCTGAGGTCTGAGTATGAGAGGTAAGATATGAAACGATGTAGGGAGCGTGCTGGTTGCTTGTATTGTCGTAGGCATTCGATGAAAAACACTCGAGTTCACACAATATCAACTTTTATTCTTATTTTTTACGTAGCCTTACGTTACTAACCACCATTTTGAACAAAGTAATACTCATGGACATTTAGAATCATAGATTATAGATTTAGGTTGGGCTGCCAACAAATAAATAAATAAATAATAAATAGTGCTGGACGTTACCACACTGCATCATGTAGGCCTAAACTAAGCAGAGCTTGTGCTATGAGAACCACACGATTGATATACTATTTTTTGTAAATATATACATATCATAAATAGAAAACACCCAGACCCGAGACAAATATCTGCAGAACATGCAAATATTTGTCCCGTAGCGGGAATCGAAACCGCATTTGCGTCTCAGGCAGGCCTTCGCCCACTGCGCCACAGAGGTTGTCATGACATTCTCAGGCTACTGATGTTAGAAGTAACCATCACCTATAACAAAGTATTGAACGAAAACTAACAACGTTAAAAGGACATACCCAGTCCAGCCTTTCTGCACAGCTCGTAAGGGCCGGATCGCACGGCGTACTTGACTTCAGTAGTTTCTTCCTCCACAGGCTCCGCTGCTTCAATCGCAGCCGCCGCCTCTTCCATATCCTCACCATTTCTTTCCGCTTCTTCGCGTGCTTGGTTCCTAATGAAAATCTAAATATATAAAACAGTAATGAAGCTGACTGACTGAAATAGAAAATAATTTATTTAACACAGCACAGTAAAATAGGTAGAAATGCACAGCAAGAAAAAACATAACTTACACAAGTGAAAATACCATATTTGAATCACAAATATCGAAAGGCAAACAAAAACACAAGCAAAAATAGATAACTACCAACTACCCGCCACTTATTAGCAGTGCACCAATTATCCTAAGTAGGAACTGTGCAGGTCAAATAGGACCTATCTTAGCTTGATGCTGCTCCACACCAATGATTAATCAGTTATCAGAGTAGGTAGAGATAATTTACCTAAAGTTCGTGGAACAGAGGCAAAAAGTGGAGTCTTAATTAAAACTATTTTTATTCGGTGTGAATATTCTTTAAATCACTAATAAATTATGTGATCAATAAAGTAAAAGAAAAAGTTCATTATTCTTCCATTTAATCTTATTACTGGATATCAATACCATTTATTCATATTTTACAAAATAATTAACATTTGTAAGAATTATGGGCTTATTCTTTTAGATAAGATAGATATACCGACGTATTCTTTATACCGTAACCGATAACGTTTCGTTTTCCTTTCAAAACCTGTCAGAAATTAACAACGAGGCGTCGAAAATTTTACAGTTTTTCAAGGGAAAATGAAGCATCATCGGTAACAGTATAATATAGGAACCAGCCGATAATGGTGTTCCGAAACTGGGGTCAATTTACACCCCATAAAAATTGAGTTCTAAGGAAGTCCACATTTTGCCTCGATTCCACGAACTTTAGGTAAAATAGCTCTACCTATTCCGATCGCTGTGAATAACTGATGAAAGACCGAGACTTGAAATGTGGAGAGTATGTTCCTTGTTTAGTGTAGGGATGCCCTAAAAAGGGTTTCCTGAAATTAAGCCCCTAATGGAGTGCAGCAGTGGAAATAGAATACCGGACGAAATCGCAAAGCCCCCAATAGTTCTATCATAAAGGCAAAGGTATATAAATGAGCAGAGACCGTCTAGCCTATATGAACGTACCTACGATGTTAGGGCTTATAAGTGAAATTAAAAATTAAGTTCTTGAATCTTGTCTCTTGTTGAAACTATTACAATTTACCGTAATAGGATTTCGAATTACTTTGACAATGGTCGATCCCATTCGGATAGCGCGTGGTATAAACTAATTTAGTAGTTTCCGCGAGATATCAAAATAGGATCGAACTTTAAAAAAAATTTGGACCTTTTATCAGCGCACGAGTAGCCCTGAGGACATTGACTTGAGAAAAAGTGACGTAGGCGTTGGTTTTTTTGCTTACTTTTTCTCCTCCAAGAGTTTCTTCCGTTCCTTAGCTCGTTGCAATTTCTGCATCTCGGGCAGATCCGTTGAGTAGTACAGCAGGAAATGTGTGTGAACATCGCGAAGTTCCTCAGAAGTTTGCACACTCCTTAACCTGTCGATGACATTAATCTTAGGCCTATTCAGATATGCCCTGAGATCCCAGCGTATGATTATGAGCAAATCTCCCTTCTTATAAAGATAAAGGTATTTTTATTTCAGTTTAAATAGTACAAATTCTTTGTTTCGTCTTATTAGTCGAAGCGTCATAGAAATCAACAAGCCGCTCAACTTCTTCTGCCGTGTCAATGGTCACAACAACTTATTATAATATTTCAGTAAAACTTTGCCACCCTCACTCCAACGTCTGTGGCGTTTATGTCATGCCTTGTGCAGGTGGTAGGGCACAAGAGGCAAATAAGAAGGTCGCATCGTTTGGATGGGGGCTACAAAGCACAAACAGTCTCAATTATTTTTTTTAAATTATTTTAAAGAGTCTACTCACTGGACCCATCTCTCTACCTACCCATGACATAAAAACTGTGAGACTACTCACTGAACCAATCTCTCTACGTACCCATGACATTAAAACTGAGAGACTTCTCACTGGACCAATCTCTATGTATCCATGATATAAAAACTGAGAGACTACTCACTGGATCAATCTCTCTACCTACCCATGGCATAAAAAACCCAGAAGCATTGGATATCACTACTCACTGGACCAATCTCTCTACTTACCCATGACATTAAAACTGAGAGACTTCTCACTGGACTAATCTTTCTACCTACCCATGGCATAAAAAACCCAGAAGGATTGGTCATCACATTGGACTATTGTCAACAGATTGCCCAGAAGCAGAATTGAAAAGGGATGCTGCTGTTATTGACTGCATTGTAACATTCAGAAAATCTTCTATCACCTATAAAACGTTCATATGTATGTTAGTTACCTGTCTATATCCTCATCTCTAATAAGTCTCATGCTGTCAGGTATCGGCGCGTCTGGATTGGCCATCACCTTATCCAATTGGAACTCGCGCATATTTTCCAGCAGTTTCATTAGATTCTCTTTGCGCTGTTTGAGTTGGCACCACTGCAACAATACATTTGAAGGTAAACCGACAATTAGACATAGACATAATTTTATTTATCACAAAATAACACACTAATACATTTAAAATTATATATATCACGAATACAAAAAAAACATCACTTTGAATATGTATAGTGTGCTAGTGTAGCAAATAGGCTCCGACTCAGCATTATGCCCACTGCATTATTAGACACTGTTTTTTTGCCCGGACCATTGTGTTCAGCCACAATACCCCTGTGAGAATGTAATCGTAACTAACATACATCAGTCTGATAAGTGGAATTGAAACCAGATGTGGATGGTAGTTTGCTCATTAGGGGAGGCCTATGTCCAGTAGTTAACTGCTATAGGCTTATGATGATGATCATGATTATGTGACTGGTAGTTAGCAGTGCGCCTGAAGTTCCTATGGAAGAATGGTGAGGGCGGAATAAGGTTAGGTGTGCGACTCTTTACAGCTTACTACTAACCTTAGCGTCGTATTTGTAGACCTTCCATAGATCATTGATGCTCAATTCAGGCTGTACATACTCCTTGCGGTAGAATGCGATGAACGGAACTTCCAGCGTCTGGTTTCTCATAAAATCCAGCGCTTGTCTGATCTTCGTTATTGTGCTTGAACTCCTGATAAAATTTACCGTTATTTATAAATAATTTTTTACTTGGACAGTGTTTATTAAAGGAGAATGGGCAGATTGGTACCAACCGCCAATAGCAATGTATGTAGTTGGATAGGTCTTTTTAACTAGATCAATATTTACTATGACAGCTTTATTAAAATGTTTGTCCGTTCGGAGCTATGTTATTATAATGAAGGTAAAAATCAATAATCATATTTTAATTATCACAATGTTCTGTAGAACATAATAAAAATAGTTAAAATAAGATTTTTTCGTAGTCTATTGTACTCCTGGTATTGTTGTTACTGTGTATGTAAGTTCTTTTAGCTCTCGCTGTAGCCCAAACGAAGAAGTAGGTAGACAAAGGTCTCCTCGGCTTGCCTGTTTCGTTTTGACAACGCTCAGCCAAACACCCCATATTTGATTAATTTAAGTTTTTTTTTAATAATTTAATTTTACATTTTTCATTTTTGAGTGCAATGTTTAAGTGCCTTTTGAGAAATAAATAAATTGAAATTGAATTAAATCTATTGTAAGCGACCCGAGACTGTAACACAAACCTATTCAACTTACCTTCTAGATCTTTCTCTAGCTTCTTGCGCATCGGCCTTAGACACAGGTGGCTTCAGGAAGGCCTGCTTGTAGATCCATTCGGCCTCGTCCTCGAGTTCCGTGCTTCCTTCCTCAACGGGCGTTATCGGCACTTCGCGGATTTGCATGCGCTCGGGCACATCCGTTTTGCGAATCTACAATTAACGTTAAAACTATAAAAAAATCACATCACATCATCATCAACTGTTGGGACTTCCATGTACTTGTGGATTTCGTAACTGGTTGATGACAAATTTAATCATTATAATAGTAACAAAATAGCAAGTACCTACCTCATTATCCAAATCAGTAAAATGGCTCCTTTTCAGCTCACTAGGCTCATAGATTTCGAAGATTGACTTCTTGCTGGGTCGTTTAGGCTTCTTCTTCTTAGATCGTCGCCTCTCACCTAAAAGATTCAAAGGATTTTACTTACTTTACACAGACCAGTTAAGCTGAAGGATAGAATGTGCAACGAGACTATCCAACGTAGAACTAAAGTTGTTGGCATAGCTCAGATAATTAGCCAACTGAAGTGGCAGTGGGCTGGTCATATCTGCCAAAGGACCGATAACAGTTGGGGTAGACGAGTTCTTGAGTGGAGACCGTGGGTAGGCAAACGTAGTGTAGAACGCCCTCCGGCCAGGTGGAGCGACGATCAGCGAAAGGCTGCTGTAAGAAGCTGGATGCGTCGAGCTCAGGACAGGGCGCAATGGCGCCGATTAGGGTAGACCTATATCCAGCATTAGACTGCTATAAGTTGAAGATGATGATGACAGACTAGGATTGTTAAAATAAATATGAAATGTTAAAATATTTAAATATGTTGAAATATTTCAACCTGACGTTTCGTAAGCGTAACGAAAAATTTTGGCCAATGACAAAGCGTTATTTTGAATCTACTCTTTCTCATTGGCCAAAATTTTACATCATCGATAAGAATACTTTTTTCCTAGTCTTCGTAATCGATGTTCTGATCTCAAAGTAGACAGAGCCTGCATTATGGGTACCAGAGACTGATGGACATACAAAGATACCATTAGATACTCATAAAACACCCAGACCTGAACAAGACTAAGATGTTCGAACAATGCAGACATCAGAAAATGGCAACATGTTACAGTGTGGTGATAACGTCTCGCATTATTTATTATTTATGTATATATATTTACAAAAAAAATATGTATTTAAGAATAATATCAGTCATGTGGTTCTGATAATACAAGCTCTGCTCAGTTTGGGGTTACATGATGCTGTGTGATAGTGTCCAGCATTATAATTTATTTATTAATTCATTTATACACAATAACAGTACCTTCTTCCTCATCATCAGTGAAGTACTCGTCAAGATCCTCTTCATCTTCATCCTCGTAATCCTCGCCATCGCCGTACTTCTCAAACTCTTCGTAATCGAAGTCAACTCCGAATATATCTTGACCTTCTTGGAGGGACCTGCAATGAGTATTGTGAGATGAGGAAAGTTCAATTAGTGTGAGAAATCTGGGCAAATTTTGTGGCCATGCCGCCAGAGCCCGCGTGAATGCGACGAATTACAAAATTAAAAAAAACTACTTAAAAAAATTGATAAACAAAAACTAACTAACCCCTCCCCAACAACAGTCAGTAAAAAGTTACAAAGTAACTTACGCATCAGTGAATATAGGCTTGCGTTTCTTTTTCCTTTCAGCAATAGGTCTGCCATCATCATCTACAATGAAGTCATCAGCATCAGATTCCAGCTCATCGGCATCCTCATCAAATTCTACTTCTCTTTGAGGAGCTGGTTCTGGACGATGATCTTCTTCCTGTGATAAATGTTATTTTGAAGTAATATTGAGCTTTTGGGCTTTTTTAAACTATTTTTATTTGGCGACTTTGAGACACATGATAACTGAATCATTAATATTCATCCAACACACCACACCAGCCCTATACCAGTCGACTGCTGGACATAGGCTTTCCCTAATATGGGGAATATGCCATTATGGGATTATTCCCCATGCTGAGCATTTGGGTTGGGGATCACAGGGCTCAGCTTCTCCCACTGCCGACGCTGCTGCCCGTCGGAGGTCAGGAAATTTAGCCATGTGTTCATATCATTATTATTGTAGTAAATTTGACCCTAACAGAAAGTCTTTTTTTTTTTTTTAATAATAAATAGGCTTACGTTTGACTGCAACTCGCCTGATGGTAAGCGAAGATGCAGTCTACGATGGAGCACGCTTGCCTAGAAGAAACCTGTTCACTCGAGACTTGAAGACACCCAGATTATAATCATCGGGGAACACACATTCGGGTAGAGCATTCCACTCCTTGGCGGTGCGCATGATAAAAGTAGAGGAGAAGCGCTTTGTGCGCATGTGAGGTATATCTACCATATAACGATGTCGCCATACAGAGCGCCTGGATGTCCGATAGTGAAATGGAGCTGGTGGAATTAAATTGTGCAGTTCCGCGGCACACTCTCCGAAATGCAACCGATAAAAAACAGAAAGACTGGCAACCTGGCGACGATACTCTAAGCTACGGAGTCTTGCGTCAACCAAATCCTCGTTGCCTATGAGCCTCTTGGCTCTTTTTTCGATTAACTCAAGTGCCTCAAGCTGGTATTTTGCTGAACCGTCCCAGAGGTGAGAACAGTATTCCATACACGAACGGACTTGTGCTTTATACAGGTTGAGCAACTGTCCTGGTGTGAAGTATTGTCTCACTTTAGCGAGAATGCCCAACTTTTTGGCGGCCAATTGTGCTTTGGACTCGATGTGAGAGCCGAAATTAAGAGTAGGAGTTAAGGATATACCGAGAAGCTCGAGGTGGTCAGATATCGGCACGGATTCATTTCGGAAAGTAGGATTAAGTTGGAATTGACTGCGTTTGGCGGAGAACAGGCACGCCTGCGTCTTGTTTGCATTAAATTTCACCAGATTGGCATCACCCCAGTCGGAGACAGCCTTAAGGGAAATATTTAAGCGATCGACCATGCCTTGTCTAAGTGCCTGAATCTGCGCCCCACTGGCACGTGCATTTGAAGTGTAGCTCTCAACAACTGTGCTATCGTCTGCATACCCAAGTGTTCCGGGCTTAAGCAGGTCATTTATGTGCAGCAGAAATAGAGTTGCTGAGAGTACTGAACCCTGAGGAACTCCGGCGTTAATCGCCATTTGATCGGACGAGTGGCCATCAACGACAACTCGAATCGATCGGCTCCTCAAAAAGTCCGAGATCCAGGCACAGAGACCAACGGGCACTCCGTATGACTGAAGCTTACCTAAAAGGCTATCATGCCAAACCCTATCGAAAGCCTTGGAGATGTCCAGAGAAACACAAAACAGAGAACAGAACAAAACAGAAAACAGAGAAGTCTACAAAATGAAAACCTCTTTGTTGGTAAATTCATAGGTTAAAATTTTACTATACGCTTACAATACATACAAATGCCTGAAATATTTATGATTACTCTACTTTCGTGAAATCACGCAGATTAGTAGCATTTTTTATCAAATGCCAAAGCGTTATTTCCTATCTAAACTTTCTCATGCGCCAAAAATTATACAATTCAAATGTTCAAATATTCCCTATTGGTGTGATAGTAAGTCAGTCCTAAAAGGATTGTATAAGGTTGATATTCATTCTAATATGTCATATTCAAAAGAAAAATATATTGGGCTTTTGATTATACACCTAATTTTAAAAAATAGTGGTATATTTCAGTTTGACAGAAAAAAAATAGTTTCATGGTTGTTCTTGAGTGCATTTTCTTCTGCTTTTTATTAATTTCTTATAGAAAAATCTTGATAAATCATCTCCTAAAAAATGTGTATTAGTAGAGCTCTTTGGGAAGGGCTCATCCCAAGAAGTACCATCCCTATTTCAGTCTTAAAGCAGTATTGCTGTGTTTTGGTTTGAAGGGTGCGGGAGCCGGCAAAATTAAAGACACCAAAAGACTTATCACCTTCACTCCTCAAGTTGATGGCATGCAACAAACCTATGATGCAATGCTCGGTAATGGTTACCACTTAACATTAGGTTGGCCATGTGCTTGTTCCATCTTAAAGTACCATATAAATATTAATATTGATACGCAGAAACGACAACAAACATATTCGGAAGCAGCTCAAAGATCTGAAAGTAGCAAAACAAAGCCACATAATACCACAGAGCAAAGAAAAACACATATGAACAAAACAACATTTGATCAAGTAATACAAACGCCACAGGATTTTCTACACCGACCACACTCAACACAAAAGGATTGTTCACTTTTAATGGAAGAGGAACACCTTTCGCCAACCCAAGTCATCCAGGACTTACTAATAAAACAACTCGACAAAATGGACAGGCTTTTCAACCAAGTGAGCACGCTAATGGGCCTTATTGTGACTCTCGTCGAAAAGATGACGCAATAATCTGCCTCAACATTGCTGCTTGGAATATCAATGGTTTAGCCCCAAATATCCACGAAGCTGAATTGCTCCTTAATATCTACAAACTTGACATACTCCTAATAGCAGAATCACACTTTACCGACAGAAGTTTAGTCAACATCAAAAACTACACAGTTTATAGCACTCAACACCCAGATGGAACTGCGCATGCAGGAACAGCTATTATTGTCAGATCTTCAATAAAACACCATGAACTACCACCATATGAAACTGAGCACCTCCAAGCCACCACAATCGCAGTTGAAGGAAAAACCGGTAACTTTAACGTATCTTCAATATACTGCCCACCAAAACATAAAATTAAAGAAGAGCAATTCACACATTACTTCAAAACATTAGGCTCTAGATTCATAGCCGGTGGTGACTGGAACTCCAAACACCATTGGCACCTTCATTGGGGATCAAGATTAATAACCACTAGAGGGAGACAACTAAAGCTATCGATAGACAACAACAACCTCAACACACTATCGACCCCCGAACCCACACACTGGCCCTCTGACAAAGACAGATTGCCCGACGTTATTGATTTCTTTATCTGCAAAGGAATGTCACAGTATTCTGCCAGGATCAGCTCATGTCTAGATAGCTCCTCAGCCCACACCCCTATACTGCTTACTATTGGCGCAACTAGCTTGGAATATGAGTTAACCCCAAAGATGTGTAACAAGCACACAGACTGGGACTCCTTTAGGGAAATGATTGATAGGAGGCTTGAGTTGCATATAGCCCTTAAGAGCCGAAAGGATATAGAAGAAGCTGCTACTCACTTCACTAATCTCGTCCAAGTTGCATGCTGGTCTACTACTCCTGAAATCCCAGCTAAAACATCCAAACGCAACTGTATTCCATGGGAAATAAGGGCTAAAATTCACGAAAAAAGAAGACTACGCAGTGTGGCACTGTAGCCGTTACAGTGAAGATAAAAGAGCTCTTAGCTATAGTCGAACTTAAAGAGCTCATAACTAACGCCAAAAATGCAACTTTGAAGATTCAACTGGAATCATTAACGGCTACTAAGTCGACAAATTATTCTTTATGGAAGGCCACATCAAATCTCAATCAGCCTCAAAGAACGCGGCCACCTCTGAAACTTCCGGATGCAAAATGGGCCAGGACACCTCAAGAAAGAGTAGATGCTTTCGCAAATCACCTAGCCGATGTTTTCAAGCCTAATAACGGCCCAAGCAACGAAGACTCTGATATCGAAGCCACCTTAACCAAGATTTCCAGCTGGCCACACCTATAAAGCCAACCAATCCCAGAGAAATTGTTAGGTATATTACAAAACTAGATAACAAAAAAGCACCTGGGTTTGACCAAATAACGAAAGAAATACTAGTCCAGTTACCAAGAAAGGGAATAGTATTCCTTACAACACTATTCAACAGTATCTTAAGGGTTGGTCACTACCCAAATGTTTGGAAGATCTCGCAAATTATCATGGTCCACAAAGAAGGTAAACCCGCCAACGAGGTCGGTTCATATAGACCGATTAGCCTACTACCAGTCATCTCAAAACTCTTTGAAAAAATATTACTCTCACGTATATTAAAAATACTGACTGAAGACTCCATAATCCCGGATCATCAATTTGGGTTTAGGCAAGAACATGGCACTGTTGAGCAAGTACATAGAGTAGTTGATGAGATTAGAAAATCACTGGAACTTAAGGAGTACTGCTCTGCCGCCTTTCTCGACATACAACAGGCCTTTGATAAAGTTTGGCATAAGGGTCTCCTTTGCAAATTAAAAAACCTACTTCCACACACGTACTTTGGAGTGCTAAGCTCATATCTCTCAGACAGAATGTTCCAAGTAAAGGATGGAGAGTATACTTCGAGCTTCTTTGACATTCAAGCAGGAGTACCCCAGGGATCAGTTCTAGGCCCCGTCCTGTATACTATGTTTACATCGGACTTACCCGAAACACCAGGTGTAGCAACTGCCACGTTTGCGGACGATACAGCCGTTCTTGCTAGTAACAAGGATCCAAACGAAGCGTCAAAATCTCTACAAACAGAGCTAGACAAAATAGAACAATGGCTAACGAAGTGGAGAATCAAAGCCAGTGCCTCAAAATCGACTCATGCAACATTCGCACTTCGTAGAGGAGACTGTCCACCTGTTAGGTTGGGAGCTCACATACTACCACACAATGAGTCAGTTAAATACTTGGGAATGCACCTAGACCGCAGGCTTACCTGGAGGACTCACCTACGAAAGAAAAGAGATGAACTCAACATGAGATATCGAAGTCTGCATTGGCTGCTTGGTAGAAACTCAGTTCTGAGCACAGACAACAAACTCCTTGTATATAAGGCTGTGCTTAAGCCTATCTGGACGTATGGTATACAACTATGGGGATCAGCTTGTAACTCAAATATCTCAATCATACAAAGAGCACAAAATGGCATTCTAAGAAATATCTCAAATGCACCATGGTTCCTCATGAATACTGAGTTGCATAACGAACTGGAAATGAACACAGTCAGCGACGAAATAAAATTACACTGCTCAAAGTACAAAAAACGGCTGAATGATCACCCTAACCACCTGGCTTCACAGCTAACCACCATCAGCTACCCAAAGAGGCTGCGCAGACAACACATCATGGAACTTGGTTCATGATGAATAAGAAAGGAGAAATGATCGCTGGACCAGTTCTCTTACATGCCATATCATGCCAACACCAAACCTGCTCATAGTCTGAAGACTGATCGCAGATAAAACACAGAACAAAAAAAAAAAAAAAAAAAAATATTGATACTTACATCATCAGACCCTCCAACAAACAGCTTCTCAGCGATGACTTCTCTCTCCAGGTCTGGATCATCGTTTCCTTCATTGTCACTGTCATCATCTTCCAATCTACGCAGGCGCTTGAATTTGTTCTACAAAATAATAGCAATTTAGAATAATTGTTCTACAAAATAGTGTTAGTGTTAGAAGCTTAAAATTTTAATCAAATGAAGCTTCTAATAAAAACCTTTAAGTGTCCAAGTAAATCGTAAACTGACTGAAGATTTGTACATCATCATTATCATTGGCCTATAGTAGTCTACTGCTGGACATAAGCCGCTCACAATGAGGGACATTGCCCCTGTCCTCAGCTAGACGCATCCAGCTTCTACCTGCACCCTTTTGTGGATTATCACTCCATCTACCTAGCTAGAGGGAGTATATACATGAAAAATTTAAGTTAGGTTATAGTAAAATTAATAATTTACTAGGTTAAATAAATAAATAAATTATGCTGGACACTATCACACAGCATCATGTAGCGACAAAATAAGCAGAGCTTGTATTATGGGTGCCAAATGAGTGCTATACTACTTACATACATTTTTTTATAAATACATACTTATTATACATAGAAAAAATCCAGACAAATATCTGCAGATCATGCAAACATTTGTCTCACAGCAGGAATGAAACATGCAACCTCCTGCGTCTGAAGCAGACCTTAATCTGCTGCGCCACAGATATCATCAATGTTCCACCAGCAGTTCGCTTGCATGGTACACAGATAAAAAGTAACCTTATACATTATTCCTGGTCTAGACCTAATTATGTGTCAAATTTCAGCTCAATCCGTTTAGTAGTTTAGGTGCGAAGGAGGGACAAACTTTCTCCCTTTACAATATTAGTAAGAGTCCATAGATGGAGTCCATGGAATCTTGAATCTTGATGGAATATAGATTTTGATTTTAGTCTCATCCTTTTCAGTAGTCAAATGAAAAGTACAAATCAAGTAATAGCTTACTCTGGCCACTTTCACACCCAAATTCTCTTCAATTAAATCATAATCTTCATCTTCCAATCGATCATCCAATTCGTCATCACTTTTTTTTCTTTTCTTTGGGCCTGCATTACTGGCATCTGAATCTTCTCCATCACTTCCAGACTCCTCAATAGGTGCATCATCTATCAAATCCTTTAATTCTTCGCGGAGGCGTTCCTCGTCATCTAAAATTAAAGCAATTGTGATATGATATTAATTTCATATAGTGGAGAATCTTTAAATTTTGTTAAGTTAATTGCTTTTTAGGCCCGATTGGATGTAGTACCAGTTTGTAAAAAAGATTAAGGTCTTTTTAAAAAAATTGTACTTCATCAACCTCAGAATTCTTAGTAGATGGTGTCAATCATTTGAAGAGGTTATATAATTTGAAAATTCATTTTATCTATTTATATATTATATTACGAGTTAAAAAAAATGATAATATTCTTAGTCTGTAAAAGTGAGCAAATCATTACTGCAATGTCGCAAAAACAATACAAGTTATATGATGGAACATGATGAGTATGATATGAACAAAATGCTATCTTCTTTGCTTGATTAATTTAGCTATACCTACGTGTACAGACATATAGCGTGGGTAGAACGAACACGCGACTTTGTTTACAAATTATTTTATCTTCCAATAGAGGAGAAAGTGTGAAGGGACCAACCTTCATCATCATCCTCATCGTCACTCTGGACTGCGGCTTTGCGCTTCGGTTTCTTGCGCTGCACTTCTGGCTCTTCTTCGGAATCAACCTACAACAACCCAAAAACATGTAGAAAAAGGAAAGGAAGTAAAATGCACTACGCTATCAAAGACTTCAAACAACTTTGACTCACCTCGCTCTCCTCGGCCTCAGATTCAAGGAAGTCCGCCATTAATAACACTAAATTATAGAACTAGCAAATAGCTACCAAACAAAATGAATTCAACTATACTAGCTACGGCTATTAATTTACGAAATCCAAACTAAAAAATGAAAAGCTACGCAAAATCCACGAAATCCACAAAACTGACTGACACGAAAGAGAATGAACGAAACAACAAAGATCGAAACAAAGCGAAGAAAGAACGAAAATGAATGAGTCAAAAAGGTTCATTTCATTTGGTTGGCAAAACTACTCAATTGTTGCCATTTTTTATGTAAAGTAGCGGGACCTCATAATAATTCCGTGGCGGGCGGGACCACACAGCAACAGAAACGACTTGTGATGAACATCACATTTAGAAAGACTAAAGAGATTCTTGGTCGGCATGGAGTTGATAAAAGTAACGCCAATGGGGATCTCTTGTTGTCCTTTTGTGCAGAATTTAATCAATGCATAATGGCAAGTTTACACTGGCTTCGTAGCTAAGTGCTTAGTACTTGTCGTATTACTTATTTATTACATAAAGTACCCAATAAGAGAAGTGAGAAGTAACCGTTTACATGTTGGAGCTAGTTTAAGGTATTAGTGACCAGCCATTTGAAATGGAACGCCGCCTGATTTTGCGTAGTGTTTTTAAACATTAGTCAAACAATTATCTCAAACATGATTAAAGAGCTTGAAAGACGAGCATTAAGTCGACGATACATGTCAAACCTTCCTCCCTCTCGCTCTCACTATTTAACATTTTTGAAGATGAATCACTGAATGTAGTTATGCAAAATAGCAAACCTTCACGGCCGGCACGGTTATGCAAAATAGCAAAATAACTATACAAAGATTCAGCAAGGATATCATGTTGAACCCAACACGTTTTTCTACCAAAGACTTTGCACCAAAATTGATAACATTGAAAAATGAAAAAAAAAATCACTTTGAAAAAACTGCGAGTTGATGCCCTTCATTTGCACAGACGCGGCATGTTCAGAGCGAGGCACCGCTTGTGTGCACACGATGCTACTGGAGGGGCGGACCGACCCTCGATGTTTCACTCCCTACTCTCAAGAGACTTTATACTCTAAGTTTAACTTGAAAAATGTGGAATGGTGCGAGTGAGGGGGAGGTTGGACCTGTATCGTAGTCGCCTTAAAATAACGTGGACAAAACAATGGTTACTGCGCAGAGATGAACGGGTCATTTTGCACTTATATTAAAAGAGCTAGCAACTGAAGATCCAGGAGAATATAGAGTAACTCTGAGAATGTCAACGTCACAATATGATATTTTATTAAATTAGAACTAATTAAATTGTCGAGCTATTTACACATGGTCAGCAAGCGACAACACACGGTCAGGTATCGACTTGTCGCTTAGTAAATAGGACTAGGATGATTTCTATTCACTTGCACTACTCACAATCTAAGCACTAATCTAAGTCTTAATACTAAGCACTAATCTCACAGTTTACTCATTAGTTTCTTCTTACTCAATCAGAAATAAATTAGTGACAAGTACTATGCACTTAGCTACGAAGCCCGTGTAAACCAGTCTTAACCAATACCTTCATTCTTATGGCTGACAAGTACCACTATGTCAAGAAAGTACCGGGAAAAGATCACTAATACACAAAATGAAATTTATTTTATTACCTTCAAAGTATGCTCAATCAGAAACGATACACATAAGCCAACGAATAATCCAATGATTAAAATATTTTTCAGAATTGAGTTGAGTTCCCGCCGCGAATTCTCCTTTATGTCTTCTACCGAATGAGAATGGGTGCCACGAAGTGGTAATTTGAGTTTAGGAAAAAGAAAGAATTCAGCTGGAGCCATATCTGGTAAATAAGGTTTAAGGTTAATCGAGCAACTGGATGGTATTTGTTGAGTTTTTGGTGAAAAATTATTGTTGTATTGAAATTGTGGAAAACTATCCCAGAAGCCATTGAAATAAGAAGTGAAGTGAGTGAAGTGAAGCACTTTACAGGTGTTACGGCCTTACGGCGCGTTACGGTGAAACATTATGATTTTTTTATGGCAACCCAAACCAGCTGTCATCTGTCCGGTCACGCAACTGTTAATGTCAAATTAATTTTCATTCATTCATGTCCAAAATAAGAAAACAAATTCACAAAAACAAAATGAGTTCGGCGCAAGTAATTAAAAATACGATTTATGCTGGGCAGAAGTTTGTTCCAATAGCAGAAGGGAGCAAGGTAAATGCTCGAATCACTTTAATAAAAACGTGAACCTGTTTTATAATATTTTTCACTAAAATAAATTATCAAAATTTAAATACATTATCGGGTCTTTCAGGTATATTTCCACTTCCAAACATGGAAACTAGACAAGGAAAGAGTTCTTATCGATGACAGTAAGAAAATCGGCAAAAAAGAACCAATGGCTCTTGTTATTGGACATAAGTTCAAGCTGGAAGTTTGGGAAAGCATTGTAAAGATGATGGCAGTAGGAGAAGTTGCCAGTTTTCAAGTAAAACAAGAGGTGAGCAAATTCAATACTTAAGTTTTACCTCCAAGAGCAGTCTGAAAAACAGCATTAACCAATCCACAGAATGATAGTTTAGGTTTGTCTATTGTGTTCTAATTATTGTTAATTTCTAACAAATTTTTTTTTTTTAAGCCAATTAAGTTTTTGAGAAAAATATGAATATTTACAATATTTTGTTTTGGATAAAACGCATTGGTTCCTTTTAGCAAAATAATTTTTGAATATTATATGGTTAAAAAAGGAAATAATCATAATTTCTTCTGTGAGTGCTATTTAAAAATAACTAATAGTGATTTAACATTAAAAACAGCTTAAAAAATATTTATTTTAGTAGGCTTTATGTATTTCAAAATCTAGTTGACCTAAAATGGCTGCATTTCCTACCAAATTTGTGTGCAACTTGCACAAGTCCTAAGTCCAATAACTCTTTCGTTAAAATATTCAACAAGCAACATTCTGTTTTCTTCAGATTTCCAGGTTACCATAGGGCATGGATCTTTTTAGTTTAATGCAAAACTATTGTTGAGTGAGTTGGTAATTTTGTTGAGGAAATGTTCACTTTGATCTTTATAGCGTTGGTAGTTTTAGAAGGTGGATTTTAAAAGCTTTGCTTATTTTACTCTATTTTGAAACGTATGTGAATTGGTTCCTTTATGCATAACAAGGTCCATTTATACCTATGTTTGATTTAAAGCTGAGAGACTGGATATTTTCTGGTTTCCTCTGATAACCAGCGCTGCTACACTTGTGGAGCAGCATAAAGCTGAGAGGAGACCTAATTTTGCCCACAATTAGCACAGGCATAATCAGCTCCACATCATGATGATTTTAGGGATGGGTAGGCATGCGGACGGGTTTGTTCACCTATCAATGTTAAGGGTACTATTTGCATGTCTACCCAAACCACCTAGTAGTGTTGCTCTCTGTTTTATATCCTGTTGTTTTGTTCTATCTTGTTTGTGCTGTTATTTTTGTGTTATTATTATGTTGCCAAATAAATATTAGGTGCTTACCTATGAAATTTGTGTTTTGTATGGAGAATTTTGAGAAAATCGATTTCTCCATACATACGTGTTTTTTTTTTTCTGGAACGACTAATCCTATTCTCCTAAAATTTTGTGTGTATGATTGGACAACATTGTGAAAAGTATGCGTAGTCTTATTTAAGCAAGAAAACTAACACATAAAAAAATACGACGAATTTAAGCATTGAAAGTGACAACACGTGAAATGAACTGTTTTTAAGTTTAATTTTTTGCGGATGAACTTCCTCAAAAATAGTATTTTATAAAATTTTCAATTATTGTAATAATGTTACGTTCAGAAAATAAATTAATTTTGTTTATGACTGTTGAATGAAATAAAATATGTGCAAAATGAAATAGAGAGAAAATACGCCAATTTCATAGGTAAGGACCTAATACTTTATCTATTCTATCTATATAATTGGTCGCAAGGGAAAGACAATACAAGGTGGGGCAAACTTTTTCCTGATTTACTCAATCAGGAAAAAGTTCAGAAAAAACTCTTAAAACTTAAAACTATTTTATTTAATTTTCTATTTTCTATTTACATTTTGCCTCGACATTCGATTTTTTATTTATATTAGTTGAGTTATTTGCCTCTACAGAAGTCTGTATGCCTTTATTGGCAAAGGCCTCCTAACTGCCCCCATTTTACTCTATCCATTGCTATAGATGTCCATGAACCACCTGCTACAGCCTTTATATCATCAAACCATCTTTTGAATGGCCTGCTTCGTTTCCTTTTCATGTCTCGTGAACCAGTGAATTATTGTTTTTGACCATTTTTCTCTGCCTCTTATTGTATATCCAGCCCATTTAAACTTCAGTTTTCTACTGAATTACCTACTGATAATATGTACCTCTATAAAGACATTCTAATGACTTAGTATTTTTGTCTCTGTATTTTGTCTTGGCTGTCGGAAGAAGCTGCATGCGTCTAGCTGAGGACAGGGCATAATGGTGCTCATTAAGGGAAGTCCAGCAGTGGACTGCTAAAGGCTGATGATGATGATGATGATAAATTTTGTTTCAGCTGGTTTTCAGTTACCCATTTGTATCGAAGACATTACGAGAACTGGGCCAGGACAGGCACAAAATAAAACACACATGTACAGCAACATTACACACTGAAGGCATTGGATATCCTGATTTGGATGAACTTATCAGAAAACCTTGTGATTTGGAATTTATTATTGGTAATATACTTATTTTAGCACCCAACAGTAAAATACATAGATAGCTATGACCCACACTAGGATTTCCTTCTGTGTCGCGAGTATCAGGAACTATGAGGACACCGTGTTATTACAACACCCAGACCAGGAGCAAATACCTGCAGCAAATGTTTGCAACATTTCAGTTCAATCAAATTGAAATTGAAAATTGAAACATTTGCCTGGAGGCAGAATAGAACCAGCAACCTCTTGCGTCACTCTCCTCTCTCCTCCCGCCTCTTGCGATCATCAAATTGCTTAAGGCGACGGCACATGTCAAACCTTCCTCTCACTCGCACTATTCAACATTTTTGAAGATATAAAATCACTGACTATAGTTATGCTAAATACCAAACCTAAAACAATACTAAACATATTGTAGAGAATAACAATTCAAAGGTTCAGCAATAATATCTTTTTGATTCTATCACGCTTTCTTACCAAAACTTGTACCAATGTCATGTCATCAATTTTGGTGCAAATTTTTTGGTAGGAAAACGTGTTAGCGTCAACATGATATTCTTGCTGAACCTTTGTATTGTTATTTTCTAAGCTGTGAAGGTTTTCTATTATGCATAACTACATTCAGTGATTTTAGATCTTCAAAAATGTTGAATAGCGCGAGCGAGAGGGAGGTTTGACATGTATCGTCACCTTAATGCTTGAGAGCTGACAACAACTGACAATACACATTTTCTACCAACTGCTTCGAATTTTACGTAATAATGTTTTTGTTTCAGAATTACTTAAAGTAGAGCGAGCAGATGAATATGAACGGGAGCTATGGCAATTGAACGAGCGAGAAAGAATTGAGTTGATCCCGAAACTTAAAGAGAAAGGCAACAAACTCTATGGCCAGAAACAATATGACGAGGCTGAGCAGGCCTATAAAGAAGCCATATCAATTTGTGAACAGCTCTTGATAAGGTATGTCATTTTAATCTCCCTCCTCCTACCACACTTGGGGAATAACAACCCACTCGTCCTGTAGGTACCTGTTCGAGAGCCGATCTTAATATAACTACAGCGGTGGACACCTGGTCGTGAAAATCTTACCAAATACTTTAATAGTACTTTGAAAGATCATTGACGCGAGAGATGAAGAATAATAACCCACTAACCCACGTTGTCACAACATATTTCCTCCTAATCATTCTACTGTTTGTGCGTTCCCGTCATACAATGACACTATTTTATTATTTTTGACTATAGCTACATTCATTAGTCCCAGTTTTTCTTACAAAGTTTATTTGGCATTATGTTCCACTTGACCATTTTTGTTCGATTACTTCCGTTGCTGTTTCGTATAATTACAGTACTAATGTATTCTCATTCAACCCAAATTATCAATTTCAAAAATTGTTTAGTTAGAGCACGGTAGTATCTATCTAATATTAGTTTGTTAAAAATGCACAGTAGCTGAAATTGTTAACTATTTTCAGAGAACGTAAAGGTGATGAAGAATGGGTTGCATTAAATAAAATAAAACTGCCGATATTACTCAACTACGCTCAGTGCAAACTCGTAAAAGGAGAATATTATGAGGTTATAGAACACTGTAATACCATACTTGAATATGAACCAGGTAACTAAGTTGCTTTATTTTATTATGTTTTATCAAAAACCTGGCATACATGATCATTAATATCTTGAAAGCAAACTTGTTTGGCCAATCTATTTGCGGACAATTCTCGTCTAGATGTCAGCTCTTCTCAACCACCGACCTTACCTCATTGTGGCTCTATGATGACGGTGCTAAATATACATGCTAAGGATATAAATAGAGCGCTCCTCAATCTGCATCAGAATAAAGCCAGTGGTCCAGGTGGTATTCCAGCGCGTGTGCTGAGACGCTGTGCACTAGAGTTGTCTCCTGTGCTGACACGCCTGTATCGCCTTTCTCTGGAGAAAAAGATTGTACCCAAGACCTGGAAGCTTGCCAATCTGCAGCCAGTCCCCAAAAAGGGAAGTCGAACTGACCCGGCCAACTATCGACCTATCTCCATCACACCATAATCTTCAAGGTTATGGAGAAAGTACTTAACCATAAATTGCTGACGTACCTGGAAGCTAATGACCTTCTCGGTGACCATCTATACGGTTTCCGACGGTCAACTGGCGACCTTCTCGTGTACGTCACGCACTTTTGGAGGGAAGCCATCGAGAAACATATATATTATATATATATTTATTTATTATTATTATATATTTATTTATTAGGTATTATTGCTACCTTTTTGCATAAAATTACTGTTTTATTTTCTAAGGTAATCTGATCTGATATTTATAATCTTAAAGCAGTTTTATACTTGCAGATAATGAAAAGGCATTATTTAGACGAGCAAAGGCAAATATTGGAGCTTGGAATCCAGGACAAGCTGAAGAGGACTTCAAAAAACTCAAATCTTTAAATCCTTCTCTCACTGCAACTATTGACAAAGAGTTGGAGAATGTCAACAAACTACGAAAAGAAAAGGAAATGCAAGATAAAGATGCTCTGAAAAAGTTATTCATTTCCAATGAATCGTAATGAGGGGTTTTTCGCTACATAAAAAAAAAGACTGGCTTCTTACATGGTGCTCACTCATTAGCAATGCTATGTCCACACTGTGCCCTTTTTCGTTCATAAATGGAATGTGCACGTGAGGCATGCCCGTGACGCATGCCTCAAATCAGTTGACAGCATAGCGTGCGCTGTTGAGAGAGGAAAGAAAAGAACATGTTCCATTCACTGATTTCCGAGCAATAAAGCGTTCAAAATCAAGATGGCCAAGTCAAATGTTCTAATACTCAGCACATGTTATCAAGCTGACTAAAAGACTCTGAATGCTGATGCGCCAAACGAAAATTGAATAGAAAAGTAAAACTACAGTTGAAGATTAATGGGGTTATACACAGTGTGGACATAGCTAGACACCGTCACACGAAAGAAGTCCCGCAGACGCGGCGCCACTGTCGTGTGTAATTCAAAATAGAATGGAAATAAAATCAAAAGAAAAGCAAAATGAACACGTCTCCCACTAATGATGCAATTTACCTGTTCTCTCTAGAATTCCTTGATAAATATTCGGGAGTATAGGTACTGGAGATTCGGCTTTAGTTCTAGTAATTGCCGCAGGTCTTCTTTCGTGAGACGGACTCTACTTAATTGGAGTTTCAGCCAGTAAGACATCAGCAGCAGCAGGTTTTCTTCGAACGCTTCTTCTCTTTTTCCGAGCGTTTAATTAGAGCCTCGAGGATTCCCGCTCTACCCTGGAACATGCAGAGCGCCTCTGCACGACTCGGCGTGACTCGGAGGTCGGAGTCAGAACTCTGACCTCTGGGTCATTTGGTAGAAGCATATGTCGTCATAAGTCACAACAGAGTACTTTTCAAGTACGACTTTGACATTTATGTTTGCTCAAAGGTTATTTGATATAGGTACTATGACAAGACAACCAACTTGGCTAACTGGTTTGTGAATCCAATTGAGTTAGTGCCATCCATCAAGCTAGTTTTAACTATTTTTTCGTGGATCAAAAACCTCACATTGTAACACAAAGTAGTTTTTAAGTTGTAGACCAAACTTATTACGCTTAACTAAACTTACAAAAATAATATCTTCCTTATACACTTTTTATATAACTGTGTAGAGAGTATAGTCATAATATATTTATGTATGTTGTACTTACACTAGTCCATGATTTATACTATAAAATACCTATTAATAAAAAAAATAAGCAATATGTAAGTATTTTTTTTAGATAGATGTATGAATTTATGTTTGTGTTATTTCTCTGAAGTTATGGAAACAAATCCTGAACGATTTTACAATTATTAGGTCGGTATAACTGCCACTCTAAAATTGATTTAGCATAATTGCTTTATGTTTTGTTTGAATATTACACTCAACAGCATCGATAATTATTGTTGAACAGTATCTCCGCAATGCTTAGTTAATACCTAAATACATTATGTAAAAAAAAATTTAACGCCTGAAATGGTAATTTCAAACTGTCCAATAACATTTGCTAAGGATTTTACTGACCTTAGTGTTTCTAACAATAAATACATCTCAAAGCTCGACAGTCACAGTCACTAGGGGTTTCTTTGTCATTGTTAAAGGGTAAGCCGTGTCTTCCATAATATGTGAAGGGTGGGTACAACACAACACCCAGATTCAAATGCTGAGCACCAGAGCACCCAGATCTAAATGTTGAAATAGAATCTTGCCGCACCGGATCAGTAGGCTGCGCGCTCGCACTCAATGGCTAATCTACAACAGGCATCTTGATGAGATGTTATGATATGTTTTTTATTTATTTTATTTATTTGGTACAATAAACAGGTAGGTAGTAAAGATTTTATACAATGGAGACTTAATAATAATGTAACCCACGACATTGCATGTTCTGAAGATTGAAGAATATGTAAGTAACATCACGGTTAAAGATTCTAACCAAAGAGCTATGACTAAAGCATAGAAGAAATCTTAAAATTCATTCATGCTCTGAGGCCTTAGTACGAGTTGCACAATTCGAAAACTTTTATAGTATACTATATCGAGCTCCATTTTAATGTACGTTTTTTGGAAATTACGCAACTGGTTTTAAATAGAAACTGATCGAACAACGTAGGTAATGTAATCTTGCAGATTGTAATAATTATCACTCAAAACGGTGAGGAAATTATAATTAACGAAAAAAGGTACTAGAAATTGAGCTCGATATAGTATACTAAAAAAGTTTTCGAATTGTGCAACTCGTACTAGGCGCTCTGAACATCAACTCGCACGGCTGATCTCTACTTTCTTATGTCCTTAAATTATTAGCTAGAAAGGGATGCATACTTCTATAATGCGACTTCAAACGAGTCCAAAAAGCAAATCATACCAGGGCGCTCGAATAATTTAATGCTATGCAGTTTCATTAAAATGCCCAGGTACGAAGTCGCAGCAATCGCATTGAAATAAAGTATGCATCCCTTTCTCTAATGATTTAAGGACATAAGAAAGTAGAGATCAGCCGTATGAGTTGATGTTCAGAGCATAGTGAATTTGAAGAGTTCTACTATTATTCTATTTCTATTCGAAGTGCTCGTGGCGTGGTTAACTTCGGTGTTCATAACGGATCACCTTTGTTAAGCAACACTCCGCCCGGTTAATACTTGGATGGGTGATCGTTTAGCGACGTTTAGATTTGAGCGCTTCCGTGCTTCGGAGGGCACGTTTTGATGTTGGTCCCAGCTTTTTAGTCGTTGAGCCATGTGTGAGGCCTTCGGTTATTCTTTACCACGATTGAAGAATGCCTTGGTGCCGTGTTTATCCAGTAATTTATAGACACTCTTAGCAACGAAAGCCTAATCAATGCATGCACCTTCGTTTGATGTATTCCTAAAAACTCCGACACCAGAGTTGGTCACTAGTTCATACGAAGCGAAGAAAAAGTTTAATGCTAACGCATGTGCGGGTGCGCATTGTTACATCAAAGCGGTAACATTTTGAGAGACCATTCATTATTTCGATCAAATTCTGTTCTGTCAAAGTCAACTGTCGATGTCAATTCTACTAACTCAAACAAATTATCCAACTAAAAAAAGAAGAAGGAGCTAACTAACTAAAATATAACCTAAAAAATTAATGATCGGTTTTGATAATTGTTTGTTTTTGTAGTACGTATTCGAATTAGCATTTATTTAAAGAAACAGTAATGGCAGAAAACGATCAATTTGTTCCTAAGGAGGAGCCCGACGTGCAAAGTGATGAAAAGGCACCAGAATCCGAAGAATATGCCTACTTGGATCGAGGCGGGTTTTCATCGGAGAAGTTCAAAATTGAAATGCGTGGTCTCCCAAAATATTACGGAATAGCTGTAAGTATCAGTGTAGTGTATATACACTGATACTTAAACTCCTAGAGTGAAATATCTACTTGCAATGTACAGTAGTAACCATGGTAAAAATCATAGCCCACCCTGTACTACTTACCCTAAACATCCTTCACTCTTAACTTTTCAGGAACTGAAGAAACTGATGAACCAAAAACTGAATCTGAATGCTAGTAAAATCAAGCGACCTAAAAATGGCAGTCACTGGCTGTATGCTTGCTTCCAAAACGAAGAAGACAGAACCGCGGCTATCGCTGCTCTCAATGGATACTCTTGGAAAGGTTATAAATACATTTTTATGGTAAAGTGGTCGGAAATAATCCATGGTAGTCTAGGAATTAGCCTGTCTTATGTAAAGTCAGCAGTGAGATAAAGAAAAAAACAGTGACATGTGTGACAAGGAAGTTTAGCTCATGCTAAAACAACTAATAGACATATAATAATGAATACCTCCATTCCCTTGGAAAATTAAAACTTATAAATATTTTTTGTCATGTAAGTAAATCATACTAATAGATATTTTAAATTTGAAAGTTTGTACTTACCCATTTTTGTTCACTTGACTCTATATCAGACTGGACTTGCATGAAACTTATTTGAATTTATATAGTTTGTGACCTGGCTGAACATAATAGGATACATTTTATGCAAGCGAAATAGCAGGTGGAAGCTAGTCATTGTTACTTTTATTTACATATAGTAAGTAGGTGGCTATTAAGTTGAGCTGTAGGCAGTGCAGAATGGTGCACATTAGAGGAGGCCTGTGTCTAGCTCCCTTAGTGTGCAGTCTTTATATCTACTAGACAAAAAAATTTTCTTCCTGCATCCCAAACAAGTCTATTTTTCCCAAATGCTTATTACAACCAAAGAGATTGTTTCTTTTTTTTTAAAGATAGTGATACAAACCAGGATGGCTATACACGAATCATTCATAAATATAAAAGAGAAAGACAAAAAACTTTTTGGATTTGAAAATATGACAAGCACTTTGTTAAACTATCGGTGGCTGCTGATTTAGGCCGCTGATTTATAAACTAAACTTCACTAGTTCATCAGAAATGCAAATGTGTCAACAATAAGTTGTTTAGTTTTTGAGATCCCTCAGGTCATCTACTGGTAATATACTAAATCTATTATCACAACCTTCATTCAAAATGGTTCTTCATTTATATCCAAAAATAAGTTTTCCCTTCTGTTAACAAATCCCTTGTCTATGGTTGTTGTGCTAAGCCGGCAGCAGAGTATATTGCAATAATGATGAAGTAGGTTATATTTCTGTTTGGTAGGTAAAACCTTACTAGCAGAAGAAGCAAAGCCTGCCCCAGATCCATTAGTGAGAAAGAGAAAGCAAGATGAAGGGAATCCAGCTCAGGACAAGAGGAAAAAAGATGATAATAAAAGTCAAGAGGAGAGGCTGATGGATGCCACAACTCCTTACTGGAATATGCCTTATGAGGAGCAGGTATTATAATTATCCTTAATTTATGCCAATAACCTGATATTAAAATTGTCTGTAGGCCATGAGGTTCGACTTACTACAGATAGAGAGCAAGTGTGTAAATTTTTTAACATTGGAATCATTTTACTGCAATTTGTAAATTTGTGACATAGTAAGGATAGTGGGCAGATGGGATTTGGATAAACTAAAACTACTGCTAACTTGCTATAAATAAATCATAATAGAATTTACTTTTTCTACTCCACTTATATAAGTTATACTGAAACAAATTCAACTTATTTTGTATACATGTGGGTACTCGTCGAACAATTTTTCTATAGAGTTGGTTTTGTGCTTTTAGGGTAGTTGATAGAAGTTGATGTTGTGTGATTTTTAAAATGGTGATAACAATAAAATCCAGGACATATTATCTAAAGACCTGATATAAATAATAGTTCTTGGATTAAACATGATAATATTGCATCTAAATAAGTGAGATTTAGTGAATTCAATGTGAAAACTGTCAATTGGGACAATTACATTGTGAAACTCAAATAATGCTATGTGAAGCAAATAGCTTAGATAGTAGCACAGTGCAAACTTTTGTGGTGATCAAACATTCGAAATACTCGTACCTACTTCTCGCCCAAATCACCCCAAAGAAATGGAGCGACGATACTTTCGATGAGGTCATAAGCATAACCAAAAGACATTTCAGTCTCGTTAAAGTCTAAAAACACGATCAGGGAAAAAATGAAATGGCATTAGTTAGAATATCTTGCTCAGCTAAGAACAATCAGTAAATGGTTTTTCCTAATCTGGAACGCATGCAGTGGCAAACATGACAAGCTGCAGTACGCCGAGTCGCCGACGTTGTGGACGCCATGCTGTAAGGACGGACAGGGACGCGTGAACTATGCACACCGCCACTCACGCGTCCGATCTTCTCGTCTAGGCGCGCTGATGGATATCAACGCAACGCTATGAAATCGAGATCGATCATCCATCTTTGTTACCGGAACGGAGACCGCCACGGCGCGGTGGGGAATGCCGCTTCACCATCGCAGTGTGCCACTACTGCAAGAATAGGGGGCACATCGAAAATTACTGCTCTACCAAAAAGAACAACCACGGAAAAATGTACTATGCCGATGACGAGTCCAACGTGCAACTGAATGGGAGGAGAATGCACACAGGTGCCCACTTGCTGCCATTTGCCGCCATGGAGGTAGACTCGGGCGTCATCTTTTCGCTCATCAACGTGCGTACGTGGGCACGCCACAGCTCGTCCGATGGAGACTAACTTGCGCTTTTAAAGCGGACAATTTGTGGTGATGGTCATAAAAATATACATTGAGTGTGGTGATAGCTAGGGGTACAGGCCCAAATTTTATAGGACAAAATATCGCTAAAAAATAATAAAATGTTAGATATCAATATGACTGCAACTAATACTCTGTGGCTTATGGAAATGGAACAGACTTTTACAAACGTCCCGCTAGTGAACGGGAAGTTTGAAAACGCTAAAATCTCTATATAAAAATATATTAGTCTCTCAAGTCACAAAGATGGACTCGATAATGTTTTTGGAACACTTAATCAACCTTATAGAAAAGTTTGACAAGTATACACATGTGTACAACAGTGTATTAGTGTAGTATTTGTTGCTACAAAGAATTACTATGTATCTTAACTCTCATCACCTTACAGCTAGCACTAAAGGAGAAAGAGATTCGTCATCTTCTAATGAGGTTCGACAATGACGTATGGAAGCTGAACACAAGCAAACGAGCTGAAATCGAGGCCAAAAGGAAACTACACGATGGCCTTAGTTTTGACTTGAAACCTATAGCCAAGTCCCCTGTTATAGAGGGGTAAGTTTCATATCTAGCACTTAGTCAATTAAAATTAATAAAAAAAACTCATCAATGCAGTTAAAGTCCAAAAAACTCTATAATCCTACAAAAGTGAAAGAGTAATTTTGGGGCCTTACCCAAAGCTTGGCCTACTTGTTGTTGAAGTTTTAGAACTAGTATGAGCTTGTAAAGAGGAATGTTAAGCATTTACAAAACCTTTAAAATCTATTATGTAAAGCAATTATTAGGGGTTACAAACCTTATATTGTATGGGCACAGAACAGATGATAGATTACTATTGCATAATAATTTATGGGTATATATAAACCTTGAATAGGTTTAAGTGAAGGGGCAGTGACAAGGAACAACAAAGCAATGTTTAGAAAGTGTGACATGTGACAATAGATTGCTTTTATAATTTTATTGCGTACATATAATAGCGATAAAGATGATAAAATCACCAGTCGCCCCGCTATTCCTGGCCATGGTAGCGGCCATAGTAACGGCGGGGCAAGGGGTGCTAAAAATCTCCGGGCTAACTTAGGCTACATAAAACGATTACATTTAAACAATAAAAATTTAAGAAAAAATTCGTCAGAAACATGTCAAAGGTTTGGCCACCTGCCATCTACAGAGGTGCTCTCAAGTGAAGAAGCAGTCGTAAGAAGTACGTAAAGTAAAGCAAATAATAGAAGATTTTAAAGAGAATATTGAGGTTCGACAATCATAGTCCAAATCATCCCCTTTAGTAGTATGGTATGTGTCGTGTAGTCGCGAATAATAATAAAAAAACTATTTTTTAAGAATAAAATACAGCATTTTTATAAATAGTTTTGACACTAGAGAAATAGGCAGATCATAGTGAATCAATGACATATAACCCAAAACTTTGCCCACCCCTGCCTATTTTGGAGCTGTTACGAGCTGTAAATGGACAGTTATAAGGAACAATAAAACCTTTAAAAAGAATACAGTAAAGCAATTATTAAAACGTGTGAGACAAATGACACACAAAGGAGATTGCATTATACAGTAACAATTTATGGTAAAATCAGCAAGACACTACCCAAAGATTGCATTTTTACACAAAGGAGGATTTATACAAAATCTATTATAAAATCAGCTAGACATATACACCAGAACTTTTGCCACCCCGCCATCTATAGACCTATTAACGGCTCAAGTGAAGGTAGCAGTCACATGGAGTAGGTTGATGAATAAAGTAAAGCAATTATAATGTTTATGGGTTGAAGTTAAGGGACAGTCGCAAACGTCTTTTTTATTAGAAAGCTTGACAGAAAAAAGGCAAGTAACCTCCATACAATAAAGATCTTGGAGCCCGCCCCAGTAACATAACTATAGGTTAGGTCACCCCTTGCCTGGTTTAAAGTTGCAATTGACTCGAGTAAAAAGGTTGAGGCAGGAACCACAAAACCTTTAAAATAAATTTTGTAAAGCAATTATTAGAAAGTGTGAAACTGGTGACACTACAAAGAGATTACATTTATACTATGAAAGTCTAAGATAAAATTTGACATACACCACCTGCCATCTACAGAGGTGGTTATGGGCTCAAGTGAAGGAGCAGTCACAAGAAGTAGGTAAATGAATGAAGTAAAGCAAATAAGAGGTTTATAATATTGCATTTATAAATCAAAAATATAAGATAAAGTTCTCCAAAAGTTTGGTGAATCTCATAAGGAAACAGCCCCCAGTTCCCTGTCGCCCCGCTATTCCTGGCCATGGTAGCGGCGGGGCAGGGGGTGCTAGGAATCTCCGGGCTACTGTAGGCTACCTAAAACGATTACATTTATACAATACAAATCGAAGATATAATTCGCCAGAAACATACCAAAGGTTTGGCCACTTGCCATTTACAGAGGTGGTATGGTCTCGAGTGTAAAGAAGCAGTCGCAAGTACGTTAATGAAGTTAAGCAAATAATAGAAAATTTGAAAGAGAATATTGTGGTTCGGCAATCATAGTCCAAATGTGTTGGAGTGTAGGGGCAGTCGCGAATTATAATAAAAAATCTATTTTATAAGGATAAAATACAGCATTTTATTGAAAGTTTGACACTAGAGAAAAGGGCAGATCATCGTGAATCAATGACACATAAGCATAACCCAAAAGTTTGCCCACCCCTGCCTGTCTGTTTTAGAGCTGGTAAAACCTTGAAAAAGAATAAAGTAAAGCAATTATTAAAAAGTGTGAGAGGAATGACACACAAAGGATAACACACACACAACAACACGATAAAAATCTGTGGTAAAATCCGCTAGACACAACCCAAAGATTTATATAGGTAATAAGCAAAGCGAAGCATTTATATAATAAGAAAAAGAGGATTTATAAAGAATCTGATAAAATCCATAAGGCACATAGGTACGCCAAAAGTTTTACCACTCTTGCCATCTACAGACCTAATAACGGCTCAAGTGAAGGTAGCAGGTACTTGGAGAGCAGGTACTTGGAGTAGGTTAATGAATGAAGTAAAGCAATTATAAGAAGGTTTATGGGTTGAAGTTAAGGGGCAGTTGCAAACGTTTTTTTTATTAGAAATCTTGACAGAAAAAGGGCAGGTCTCCATACATTAAAGGTCTTAGAGCCCGCCCCAGTAACATAACTAAAAGTTGGATCAGTTGGGGTAGTGGCAGGAACCACAAAACCTTTAAAATACATTTTGTAAAGCAATTATCAGAAAGCGTGACACTAGCAGATTACATATATACAATAAAAAGTCTAAGATATACACCTACCAAAAGTTTAGCCACCTGCCATCTACGGAGGTGGTATGGGCTCAAGTGAAGGAACAGTCACAAGAAGTAGGTAAATGAATGAAGTAAAGAAAATAATAGGTTTATAATATTGCATTTATACATGAAAAAATTAGCCTCCAGAAAATTACTCCACAAGATTGGTCAACCTTGCCTGGCAGAAACAGCGAGACCTTTAAAATCAATTATATTAAGCAATTATTAGAACTTTCTTAGCAATATCTAACGCAATCTTCTTCTAGTTACCTCTCTCTCACACTTGTGGGAACTAGAAGGAGATTGTTATTATCACATTTATACAATGAAACATGGCCATATTTTACGTTATATAATACTCGCCTCGAAGCTTTGTCGAAAATAAGTTATAAATAAAATGTATTTGTGCCATACATCCATTTTGGTTTTATTTTTAGATATGGTAGTTTGGTAGTTGATAATTATTTACTCGGGGTAGCTCTTAAGTTTCAAGCATATACATAGACTATTAATAGGTCTTACTCAGATCTAGAGGCCTATTCTTAAGAAATACAGATCAGTTTCAATTCACTTCCGATCTTGAACTATTTTCAATCTCATGCCATAAATAAATTAAATTCACAGGAAACCAAAATCTTTTATCGCAAAAATATAATGATTTTTCAAAACTATGGCATACATTAACATTACTCCATTTTCGATAATATCTACGACAAAATTTCGTAGAATACGATATGATGAGTTTTGACAAGAATCGCGAAGGAGATAAGAATTGAAAATTGAGTATAAGCCCCCAGTCTTCTCCTGGTTTTGAACGAAGGGTAATTTTACCACAGGTACAGGAACAAGTGTGAATTTACTGTGGGGATTGACGAGGAGACAGAGCTACCTACAGTTGGCTTCAGGCTTGGTGCGTATGCGACTGGAACAGTGGCAGTGGCTCCCATTCAAACACTGAAACATATCTCCGATCAGGCCAAAAAAGCTGCTTTGGTAAGACTTGGAAGCCGCCTAAAAACGTGCTGGAGATTACGAATATCTAGAGCCCTGTCAAGAGCTACCTGTTTACGTCAGCAAAAAAATACAAACACAACAAACAAATGGACCCAAAAATTAGGCCTGTATACGCTGCAATGATTGCATAAACCGTCCCGTGAACTTCGGTCGTATGTATCTATCAATATATCATCATCATCATCATCAGTAATAGTTATCGAACCAAAAACATAATCTGTCTTATTCCAAAACGAAGACTAAAGATAGACTAGGTTTAAAACTGGTATTTTGCACACAAAATGTGAGATTTAATCTTAGACTATCTTTAGTCTTCGCTTTGTAATGAGGGGGTTTGGGTCGTGAAACCGATTCTCTTTGTATTTCATTCATGACTTGACCAGATAGGTAGATCACAGCTTAAAAAATATAGCTATATCTGCAAGCGAGTTTATTTTTCTCTTTTCTTCTGTCCTTCTGTCAGCATAATTCTTCTCTCTGGACATGCTAAACCCAATGTAAGTAAACTATAATCTATTTTTTATTCAATCCACTGACTGGAGTAATGAAATGGTGATTTTTTCATATAAAATAACATTACCCCGTGAATAGAAGCTAGCTAACTGTTTGAATTTGTAAAAGTAAACAGGTTGCTTATTTCTAGATCTTCCAAGACCACGTGCGCAAATCCAAGATGGCGCCTTTCTCCCCTGCCGATTACACGGGCTACTGGCGATATCTGATGGTCAGGAACTCAAAGTTGACTGGAGAAGTGATGCTTATAGTCACCATGTATCCGCAGGTATAACATATCTTCTTAAATCCATGACAAGTCCTTTGAAAAACAGTATCCTTACTGACCGTGACTTAGAGTGAAACTGAACATGAGAGATAGAGTGACGGCACATCGGCACAACTAAATTCCTTGATCGTCGGCGGGCCGAGAAGTTGCGGCCTGCGATCGTTAAACCGCATGCCCAGCGTGGGAATTATGGGCATATCCTTCTTATTCAGACTCAGCATGTAGCTTGGTGGTACCAGTGAACAAGTGAACTGCCCCTGTCCTAGCAAAAACCTCTATTTGCCTCTTTATTAACTATAAATTCACCATAGGAAGTATATTAATAAATATCCGGTACATCTCACACAGGGTGAACTGGTCGCAAACTAGGCAGATCAGCGCTACTGAGTCAACTCCTCGCCATGTCAAAATTCTCAGGCAGTCACAAGTGCCGTAGGTTGGTAGCGCGTCTCCGTATCTATGAGAAGGCCGCGGGTTCGAATCTCGCCTGAGTCGAGATAGATGGGATATTATACAATCTTAAATAATATATGTTTCAGGATCTAACAGAGGAAGAATTGAACAAGGTGAAAGAAGACTTAGTTAAGCATTTCAGCTCTGAAGAAGCTGTCGAATGCAACATCAAATCGTTATATTTTGAACTTGTTAAAAAGAAGTAAGTTTTTTAGATTAAGGCCAAATAACCGATTGGTCTCTGTCTATTGTAGCAGGCGAGGTCTACATGCGTGAGCAGGGATTTAGAATCGAATTAAGAATTGAATTCGGTATCTGAATCATAGAATATCAGAAATGAAATAGTAGAATCCACTCCGATATTCGATCGCTTCGGAATAAGAATTTACTTTGATTCTTTGCGTGAATCACACATATATTTTACACATTTCACACTAATATGCCAAAGTTTGTGTGTGTCGTGAAACACTATTCTGTTATAATATAATTTTTAGGAGAGCAGGTGAGGCAACTCCGAAGCCCATTCACCTAATGGGCTCCACACACATTATCGATAGCATCCTGGGCAGGCAGTTCAGGATATCACCAGAAGCATTCTTCCAGGTAACACTTACTTTGAGAGACAGGATCACTCACATGCACTCACATCACATCCCTTCCTAAGTAATCACAGTGGTTTCTGTTATGCAAGAAATTGTAATGTTTATTGTCACCTTTATCAGGCTGTGTTTATCTTATTGAATTTATCACCATGGTAACTAATAATATGTATTTAATTTTAATTTAATAATTGTTATAGATAAACACAGCGGGTGCGGATATACTATACCAGAGTGCGATCGACATGAGCGAAGTAAAGAGTGATTCGACCGTTGTGGATATATGCTGTGGCACGGGAACTATAGGACTATGCTTTGCAAAGGTATAATTTTTTTTGAATGTACCTATTTACTCTTCGCTTGAAGACCCCTAAGTCGTAGTGATCAGGAAACACTGACGCCGGAAGAGCATTCCATTCCGGAATGCTCTTCCGGCGTCAGTGTCAGTCCGGCGTTAGCGGTTCTAAGGATGAAAGTTGCAGCGAAACGCTTCGTGCGGGTAGGAGGAATGTCTACCGTGTATGGGTAACGAAATTCCGTGCGTCTGGTTGCTATAATACTATAATAGGAATAATATTTCTATCTATTGACCCTGATTTGAACCCTCTATAATTGACCCATTCATACTACTCATCAGACCATTGATTTAGGAAACAATAGATTGTGTTTATCAAGCTTACAAAAAACAACACGAGCCTATATCAGTCCACTGCTGGACAGTCTGACTGCTCCCGACCCACAGCTTCTCGCACCGCTGACGCTGACTGCCGGGCTAGGGGATCTAGCTGGGCCGGTGTGAGGCTGAGCTATGCCGCAATCAGCCGGCTGTCGGTGCCAAGTTTTTTTTAATGTACAGACAGCGTCAGAGTCTGGTAACCCCCCTAGTTAACGTTAGTAGGTTCAAACCGTCGCTGTGTCGGTCGTGGATCTCGAACTTTTTGCACAAATGTGTGTTTTATAAACCTTCTCTTCCTTGCTTAGGGATATTTAATTTCGTCCATATATCTATATGAGGCGGTGGAGTGGCGGTTACAACACTCGACATTAATCTATACGTTATAAGAGTGCTGGGTTCAAATCCCTCAATGCCTAAATATATTTTTGTTTTTTTTATTTTCGTTACTAACACAATGGACTACGTTTTAAGTGTAGTAGGTAAGTTACCTAGTTATTTAAATTCAGGTAAAATAATAAAACAATTTTCAAAAGTTATAACAAATTTATTAAAACACCATTTAACATAACGCAATATAGATAGTTATTACTTATTTTTTAGAATTTTCAATAATGTTTTAAATTATAGAATAATACTTAATTTACCCATATAAGATTAACGAGTGAACAAACATGTTAACATTGGAACAGGTTATACTTGCCGTATAAAATCCAATAAACAATTTAGATCACTCGCAAATACTTACTCTGGTATTTTATCTATTATTGAAAACATTATATATCTGAATATTTATTAATACCGAATGGGATGGATGTCTTTCACTTAAAATAATTTGTCAAAGCCTTATTTTCATTTGGATAACCAAAGTCCGCCCAAAACCACTACGACGCATCAGTTCTTAGGACCTCCTGTTGCAGGTGGACAACACTTCACTTGTGTCCCAATTAGGACAAATTGACCCCACATATGCTCACACATTCGCCACATATTTAAATCTGGACTTTTAGATAGCATTATTTCTTGCAAAACTGGCCAATTATGCGTCCACACACTTCAACAATTTCTCCTGGTCCAATTGATGACATCCATCACCAATAACCTGAAAATAAAAACACTATATTATAAACGTATGACTGTGTTTATATAATATAAAATGGAATAGGTTTACTAAGCACATTGTTTATGATAATCCTACTTATAATTGTCATACCACTTACCTAATGTTATTCTGCCATTTCCTCTTACATTTGATGGGTTGTAGCGTTCCGAAATGTTATTTTGCAAAACCCACTCTTTAGCTCAATTTTTCGGCTGTTATATATGCACAATTATTTTTCTTATACAACATCAATGACACACACCCAAGACGAAACAAGTAATCTTTTGTTCTGAACTATCATTTAATACACAACTACCCTCAATAGTCCAGTGCTGCTCAGAATAATTTTAAGTAGTTGCGCACTACCGTGATAAACAAATGAAAAAGTTACTAGCTGACGCATCCCGAATGGATACCTAGACAAAATAATAAACGTATAATGTAACTTAAAATTTCGTCGTAATTGCCAACCGCTACGATAGCTCAGTTGGTTAGAGCGTCTTATTCATAAACTGGTGTGAATAAATTGCTGGTTCGATCCCCCAGCCAAGTATAAATATTTTTGTATAGATTTTGGCCATTTGAATATGGTAGCCTCCACGGCAGCAGTTTAAATTTATACTTTAAAGGGGTATACCAGATCGTGACGCTGTGTGTACTTGAAAATGGAACAAGCACATGGCCTACCTGACGTTAAGTGGCACCATTACCTATCACAAAGCACTGCGTCGTAGATCACGTTTTTTTGCCCTGCGTCCATCAACTTGAGGCATAAATCACTAATGCCAGTTATTTCACCGGCACCCACACCCTTCAGACCGGAACACAGCACAGCTGCTTCACGGCAGAAATAGGCATGGTGGCAGTACTTCCCCGGACGAGTTCTCCACAAAGAACTCTACTACTAATTATTTAGCAGGGTGCACCACGCTGGTGAGGTTAGCTTGGGTTCCGAAGATAGATGTTGAAATGCCTTACACCCCACTCATCAGTAGGGTGCTGGGCGAGCCTGTTCTATCTAACCATGTCCACAACAGCGCCCCTATTACCACTTGACGCTGTTTAGATCATCGAAATAATAGAACTATAGAACTAAGTTTTTGGGCTATAAATTTTTTATTTAATATTAATAAGCCAGCTATAACCAAGCACTCTTTCCAGCACTGCGGCCGAGTACTAGGCCTCGAGTTGATAGAAGAAGCTGTCAAAGACGCGAAAGCGAACGCCGAGCTCAATAATATTGAGAACTGTGACTTCTTCACCGGCAAGGCTGAGGATATACTGCCATCTGTGTTAGCGAGGAGTGCGGGGGAGGATATCATCGCTATTGTAGACCCGCCTAGAGCTGGACTACGTAAGTATTGACTGATGTGTGGAACTGACGTCACTTACTAGGTTGAGGATATACTGACGTCTGTGTTAGCAAGGAGTGCGGGGGAGGATATCATCGCTATTGTAGACCTGCCTAGAGCTGGACTACGTAAGTATTGACTGATGTGTGGAACTGACGTCACTTACTAGGTTGAGGATATACTGCCGTCTGTGTTAGCGAAGAGTGCGGGGGAGGATATCATCGCTATTGTAGACCCGCCTAGAGCTGGACTACGTAAGTATTGACTGATGTGTGGAACTGACGTCACTTATTAGGTTGAGGATATACTGACGTCTGTGTTAGCGAGGAGTGCGGGGGAGGATATCATCGCTATTGTAGACCCACCTAGAGCTGGACATCGTAAGTATTGACTGATGTGTGGAACTGTGACGTCACTTAATAGGTTGAGGATATACTGACGTCTGTGTTAGCGAGAAGTGCGGGGGAGGATATCATCGCTATTGTAGACCCGCCTAGAGCTGGACTACGTAAGTATTGACTGATGTGTGGAACTGTGTCGTCACTTACTAGGTTGAGGATATACTGACGTCTGTGTTAGCGAGAAGTGCGGGGGAGGATATCATCGCTATTGTAGACCCACCTAGAGCTGGACTACGTAAGTATTGACTGATGTGTGGAACTGTGACGTCACTTACTAGGTTGAGGATATACTGACGTCTGTGTTAGCGAGAAGTGCGGGGGAGGATATCATCGCTATTGTAGACCCACCTAGAGCTGGACTACGTAAGTATTGACTGATGTGTGGAACTGTGACGTCACTTACTAGGTTGAGGATATACTGACGTCTGTGTTAGCGAGAAGTGCGGGGGAGGATATCATCGCTATTGTAGACCCACCTAGAGCTGGACTACGTAAGTATTGACTGATGTGTAGAACTGTGACGTTTCTAGGCTGAGTATATACTGACGTCTTTGTTAGCGAGGAGTTCGGGGGGCGATATGGATTTTATTGATTAACGTAACAGATTTGTAGAGCCTCATAATTTCTTTAGTAAAGGGTTCTTTCTGTATAAGAATTCGTGAATTATTCCGGAAATCCCCACCAAGCCGCCCCGCCCCACTGGTGGGGAGTATTGGAATTTTTTTCCAGAAATCCGCACCACTACGTCGTAGCTGACTACGGCGTAGCTGGTGGGGATTATTGGTGGGGAAGTCAAATGGCAAATTTTAATCACTCTTATTCCTTTACTTCGTGGTATTATGTTGTTCTCTGTAGTGCATCATATTATAATAACATAGGTAATTTAAGTAGGAAGAGTTATTTACTAATGTTTACAGCAACATTGGATGTTAGAAAAAATAAAAGAAAAATAATTGTTATGGTCTTTAATATAACTAAATTATTTATAAAATTATAATTTCATCGAATTTTTTTTATTCTTTAATTAGTTAAATTATAATCAGTTATGTATTACTAATTATAATTAAACTAAATTGACAATATAAACATAGTAAAAATCAACAAAGTTAACAATACTTATGTCCACTAACAAACTTTTATAATCACGTTTTTAGTATCACATATAATTTTTATTTTGTCTTAAATAGTTCTGCTAAACTACAATAATTAACCTAATTTACAATAATTGACTAGAACTAAATATTAATTTGAATAATTATGTTGCAATAGTTTTGGTTCTAGTTGCGCGGCAACAGATGAATGGTTTTATTGCACCCGGGCTTCAAAACAATAGACCACCAATTAGCTGTTTCCCTATTGGTTAAAACTTGTTACTAGGTAGGTACTTTGTGGCAAACCGATAAACGGTTAGTCATTGGTGGTTTAGACAAAGGATTATTATTACTTAGTTAGGTACTAGTGCAAAGTTTGAGGGACTCTAGGGGTAGAGATGTATCTGTCCCTAGTTTGTTAGTGTGAGTTGTTGAGTGCGAACAAAAATGGAAGCGCGTTCGTCCGGAAGCAGTGAACCTACTTTTCAAATTATATATAAAATAAATTCAAAAGTCTTAGAGCGTGCTGGACACCAGTTTATTTAAAAAAAAGAATACAAGAACAATGCCATCATATGGGAATGTGTTAATAGAAAAAAAGAAAAGTGTAGTGGCTCTATTACGATTCAAGTAAGTTTATGAGTTATTTATTCTAGCGTGTTATTATGATAGTAATCGGTAATTAATTATTTATTTATTTATTTAGCAAAATAATATTTGTAGAAATATTATTTTGTTTAACCAATTGCTATAGTAATAACTGCGCTAGTGCAGACCAAAGGGTTTTGATAAGCGTGAATGACGCTATTGGTCTTACATTTACCAACCATTCTGTACAGCTAGCCTATGTAACCTACCATTACAACCCAATGTACTACTGTTTGTCGTTTGTAAAATAATAAAATAGGATTAACTCCCAGTACAGCAAAACGTGTAATTATGCTACATAGACACAGATCTCCCCTAATTTTAGTAGGTTTGCTTTTATTACAAAATTTTAATCTAGGTATATTTTTATTTGTTGTAGGATAGAAACATTCTCAAAGAAAAGCCACACAACTGCTCACCAGATTTTGCAAAAAATGATATACTTTTAAGAATATTCGAACTTAAACAAGAAATAACACAAACAGATCAGCCTAATGTACCCACAGCTTACAACAACGCAGCAGCTTCCTTCGACGATACTGGAATGCCTTTAAGTGGAACAATATTTCCTAGCTTTAATACTATCAAGACCACACTTTACAATCACAGGAATGCAGCAGCACAGGTCGAAAAAATGGCATACAGAAATGTTACAGAAGTCAAAGTTCCTCCGTTATTTGAATCGTTCTTAGTAGCAGATTTTAATGACGCCACACGCATATTAGTTTTCGGAACCCAACACGCCCGCAATCTCATGAAAACATTGACGGTCTTTTTCGGAGATGGAACTTTTAAAAGCTGTTGTTCACCATTTTACCAACTTTATACCATTCATGGTGATCTTGGCAGTACTGAAGAGAGAACGAATATCGTACCTTTGTTGTACGTGTTGATGAGTGACAAAAAACAGAAAAGTTATGAACAGCTATTTTCAATGATTAAATCGATCCTACCGGAATGGACGCCAATGGTATTTCACTGTGATTTTGAAATTGCGACCATAAACGGAATAAAAAAAGTTTTTCCAGAAGTGATTGTAAAAGGTTGTTACTTCCACTACTCAAAAGCCATTTGGAAGAAGGACGAGCATTGGGTCTTACAAAATCAAGAATATTAAAGAGGCAAGTAGCACTCGCTGCTGTTTTACCACTCCTGCCAGACACAAAAATTATTGAGGGCTGGTTCTACGTTGCCAGTCAAAGTCCTAATGATGATAAAAGTGAGAAGTTCCGCCGGTATATGTTGAAGCCGTGGATCAAAGATGATTTTATAAAAGTGATGTGTGTCTTTAGTGATCGACACAGAACGACAAACGCACTAGAAGGTTGGCATAATAAACTAAATAAAGCAGTCTCAAAGAAAAACCCGACTTTGATGAAACTTCTGCATGTTTTGTTCAAAGATGCTCTCTTTTACGAGAAAAAGGTTCACCAACGCGGTCATCGCAATAAACGAACAAAAAGAAGCATAGAGAGAGATATCTTTATTGCCGAAACCCAGGCGGAGGGAAAAATAAGCATTGCGCATTTCCTTGAAAAAAATAGATAAAAAACTTATTCGTCAATCAAAATAGAACTACTACTGTTAAAATTTTAATGGTTATAGATATAGAACTATTTAAGAAAATTTAAATTATATGTGAAACTAAAAACGTGAATACAAAAGTAGACCTTTTAATTACTGTAAATTGGTTGATTTTTCTTTCTCTAAGCTTTTTTTTTGTTCGCTTATTGCGTTGACCGCGTTAACATTTTTCTCGTTAAAGATAATTTTTCTTTGAGACTGATTTATTCAGTTTATTAAGCCAACCTTCTAGTGAGTTTGACCCAGTCGGAGTTAACTAGCGGAAAAGTAACAGATTTAGAAATAATTATGTGTAATACTAAATAGCGTGATTATAAAAATTTACCTTTTAATTGTTGTAAATTAGTTGATTTTTAGATTTTAGTAAGTATTTTTAAGACTTTGTTGATTTTTTACTATATTTATATTGTTAATTTCAAAGGTTTTCATAATTTTATAAGATACTTATAAAAGTAAGTGTATGCTAGGAAAGTCAATTATACTTTGAAACACTTATTTAATTGTTCATAGTACCGTAATTAAAAACTACTACGTAAAACCTACTTAAATTAAAATAAAATATTTTAATTATGTAGTGGTTTTATGTAGTAGTTTTTGATTACGGTACTATTATCAATTAAATAGCGTCTAGATAACAGATAGTAACAACAGATTTAGAACTATTTAAGACAAAATAAAAATTATGTGTGATACTAAAAACGTGATTATAAAAGTTTGTTAGTAGAAATAAGTATTGTTAACTTTGTTGATTTTTACTATGTTTATATTGTTAATTTAGTTTAATTATAATTAGTAATACATAACTGATCATAATTTAACTAATTAAAGAATTATAATTTTATAAATAATTTAGTTATATTAAAGACCATAACAATTATTTTTTCTTTTATTTTTTTCTAACATCCAATGTTGCTATAAACATTAGTAAATAACTCTTCCTACTTAAATTACCTGTTATTATAATATGATGCACTACAGAGAACAACATAATACCACGAAGTAAAGGAATAAGAGTGATTACAATTTGCCATTTGACTTGGTGGGGATTATTGGATTTTTTTTGCAGAAATCCCCACCACTACGTCGTAGCTGACTACGGCGTAGCTGGTGGGGATTATTGGAATAAAATCCAATAATCCCCACCAGTGGGGCGGCTTGGTGGGGATTTCCGGAATATTCGTTCCACGGAAAATAATATGAAACCCCTTTGACGAAATCTATAAAAAAATATTCGCGTATAATAGAGATGACGAGTGGGTAAAAAATATATGTTTCTAATTAGTATGTCAGATAGATCAACAAAAAATATTAGACACGTATTTTTTTTATTTATCAAATAAATAAAAATTGACGGAGATAAAGAGGGTCAAAGTTTGGGAGGCTTGGGGGCTCGTGACGTCACGGCTAGGTAAAAAGTGTACAAAGCCTTAACGTCACTCGGAACTTCAACGCACTGTATCTTTGTAATTTTTTGTTTAATTGATAAAAGAAAAAATACAAGTTTAATATTTTTTTATAATGTAAATGACAGACTAATTAGAATTTTCATTCGTCATCCCTATCAAAGCATTGTATGCATACGCATAAGCATATTGTACAATATACTGTTACTATCGATGGAATTGAGTGAGATGGTACTGTCAATAAGCGGAGTTTATGGGGTTCCAACCCCTATCTTTGGAGCCTAAGCCAACCTCACCTGCACGTGGTGCACCCTGCTAACTAACAAACGAGGCTGTGGAGGGCGGGTAATTGCGGCATAGCTAAGCCTAATAACGGCACAGCTAAATCCCCTAGCCGCCTACGGGCAGCAGCGTTGGCGGTGCGAGAAGTTGTGCCCGCATACCCAGCGTGGGAATTATGGGCATATCTCCCTTTATTAGGGGAGGCCTATTTCCAGCAGTGGACTGATATAGGCTGGTGTAGTGTGGTGTGGTGTGGTGTCAACGGTAAAATCATGTCGTAGCTCGACGTATTTAGCTTTATTTTAAGTTGGATTTTAATCTCTTTTTATTTTAACCCAGGATATTTCTATAGCCTATATTTCATCTGAGGTATCCTATATTTGTTATTATTATAATTTAGTGGCCTAGCACTTGTCGGTGTAGTGATGCAATTCTCTCCACTTAGCTCTTTCCATTGCTGTCTCTTTCACATTCTTATGCGACATGACGGTGACCATCTCTTCTATCTGATGTAGCTTATTCTTGGTCTTCCTCTTCCACGCTTTTCTTCTACCTTTCCCTCGATGATGTTTCTGATGAAGCTGTCATGTCGTATAAGGTGTCCAATAATCTTTCCTCTTCTGTTTTGTATGGTTTCCATCAAGACTCTTTTCTCATCCACTCGTTTAAAAACTTCCTCGTTAGAATCTTTTTAGTTTACAGTTAGTGTTTTTTTAAGAATTGTGCAAAAGGAGGACTTACATCGAGCCACGACTTGTTTTTGTACAATAAAGTGTTAAATAAATAAATCATCTGAGTCCAATTGATCCTTTCCTATTATATTTGTTATTTAAGAAATAATCCAAATTCATTGTTACCCAGACATGCGAGCGATCACACAGCTTCGCAACACGAAAAGCGTGAAGCGTCTCATCTACATATCATGCAGTCCAGCCTCGGCTGTGAAGAACTTCGTGGATCTATCTCGGCAGTCCTCGAAGACGCTGCGAGGAGCCCCCTTCGTGCCCATAAGGGCTGTTCTAGTTGACATGTTCCCGCTGACTAAGCATGTCGAATTGGCTATATTGTTTGAGCGGGAAGAGGTAAGAAATCGATACAAGAAAAAAAAAGTTATACAAGCAAAAAAAAGTAAATAATGAGTAACATGCACGTGTATCGTAAAATGGTTTCTGGCTCAGCATGGGTTGATTGACTGGCAACCAACCAGAGATGTACAAAATGGTTTTAAAAAAGCGTTTAAATACAAAATACTTTTCAGATTTACAATTTCAAATGAAAAATAGGTATTTTCAAAATACTTTTTCAATTAAAATAACCTTTTGACCAAATCTCAGATATTTTATTTATTTTAATAATACTCACTTAAAATAATGTAAAAAAACTAGACTAACGAAAAGAGAGCCATGGCTCCATTTTGTAAATTATGTGGCCATTTATTTCGGTTGATTGTGCATCTAGTTCTTATTTTATTATTATTACACTTTTATTAATAACAATTCGACTGGTATTGTTAAAAAGTGAAAAAAAATATCATCAATTTTTATTCATGACCAAAGAAGAAAAAAGGGCGCGCATGGCTAGCAGGTGCCTCTATCGGTCAAATTCGGCAATACAAGCGTCATTCGTTCATTTCATTTTGTTTGACTGGTAATATAGTATTTTGCATTTTGAAATGAATATTAAAAATGCAAAATACATCTCGAAAGGTATTTCAAATAAAATACAAAATGTTTTTTACTAAAAGGCATTTAAATGCCAAATAGGTATTTTGCATTTTAAATAGAAGTATTTAAAATAAATATCATCTCTGCAACCAACGTTGGTCTTCCTTCAGAGCCGGTCGGTGACGTCACGGATAACTTGCCCACAAAACCAAGAAAGAGTATCTAAATATATAATACATAACATAAGTACAAATCAAGCACGATATAATGACCTACGTAAGAAGTAAATAAAGAAAAATTACATTTGTTTCCAAGAATCAGTAGGTTAGGAACAAAGATTGATTAGAACTTGATTTGTACTTGATTTCGTTGAGATTATAGTGTATTGCCCCTCTTAGCTAATGTGGGTACTTAGATATAACCGAATGTGGAAGTACCGACGAAAAGAATAAAACAGTCTATCCTGTATCACGAACTGAGTGTTTTACTGAGCTCCCGTAAATCCCGTATAAACCATTGGCGACGAGGATGGGATAAAGTAGAATAGCGTGCGAGTGCATTACAAGAACGTTAAAGTGACTGGCAATAATGAGTGTCGGGAAAATAAAAGAATTTGACGCAAATACGGGGAACTGGACTTTGTACTGTGAACGTGTCGACATGTATTTCCGTGCGAACAGTATCAAGGAGGATCTCAAGCTACCGACCTTGATTTCGTTGGTGGGTGAGGATGTGTATGAATTGATTGTAAATCTGGCGAATCCAAAGAAGCCCACGGACCTCACCTACGATGAAGTAATTACGCTTGTGCGAGAACATTTGCAACCCAAGCCGTCCATCATGGCGGAGCGGTACAAGTTTCGACAAAGGCGGCAAGCGGCTGGCGAGAGCATAGTCCAATATTTGGCTACATTAAAAAAGCTAGCAAAGGACTGTGAATTCAAGGATACACTGACGGATAATCTACGAGACCAGTTTGTATGCGGCGTTAGCAGCGACCTGATACGTCAGAGGCTATTTTCGGAGCCGAATCTAACCTATACAAAGGCGTTATCTCTTGCGACGGCGTTAGAAGCAGCGGAAAGAGATGCAGCAGCCGTGGACTCGACGAGATCGACGGTATCTAGCAGTGCGGTGGATACGGCCACGAGCGCTGTGCATGCGCTCCGAGCCACGCCGGCACGCAGCGCTGGCACGCCGTTCAAAGGCGCTGCGAAAGATTCGGGAACGGGTTCATCGGCAGGACGAGCGACGAGCTGTAACGCATGCGGCGGGCAGCATCAGACAGACGGATGTAGGTTCAAGAATTTCGTGTGCAGCAGCTGTAGGAATAAAGGCCACCTAAAGCGAGTGTGCCCTCATAAAGAATCGTTTAAGTCATTCGGCGGTGGTTATGGTAAAAGGGCAGCTACCAAACGCGGTGACGGTGGAGGATGGAGACAGGAGGCGCATTACGCGCAACCGGCTGAAGAGACCAGCGAGGAGTCCGTCTCGGAGGAAGAGATAGACGAACCTATGTTCCAAATGTCATTGGGCCACTATGCACCGGTGAGTCTCGATCTAACAGTGAATAGGCGGAAGTTGAATATGGAAGTGGATACGGGAACATCAGGCTCCTGTATAAGTAAAAAGACATATGAAGCATTGTTTAGTGATGTAAAGCTAAAGAAATCTAAATATGTATTCCTCTTCTACGATGGCAAGTCCAGGGTGAGACCGTTAGGATGCATGACGACCTGGGTACAATACAATGGGCATAAAAAAGAACTAGATCTATTTGTTATCGATAGCGGTGTTACATCATTGATAGGTAGGCAATGGCTCGCTGAATTAAAAATTCAGATACCTATATTACATTACCCAAATTCAAATATATCATGTAATTTAAAAATGGAGCCTGTTAAAAATGTCCTTAATAAAATTCTCGACAGATATAAGGAGGTGTGGAGCGGCGGTCTGGGCCGGTACACGGGAGGGTGTGCTACGCTGAGGGTGCGCGAGGGCGCGGCGCCGGTGTACCACCGCGCGCGGCCGGTACCCTACGCGCTGCGCGAGCGCGTTGACGCGGAGCTCGATGCGATGCTGCGCAATGGGGTTATCGAGCCAGTCGACTGCTCTGACTGGGCCACGCCACTGGTGTTAGTCAACAAGAGTGACGGTGGGTTACGCATATGCGCCGATTTCAAGGTAACGCTCAATCCCGTGCTCATGGTCGATAGGTATCCGCTGCCGAAAATAGATGACTTGCTATCAAATTTAGCCGGGGGGGAAGAATTCACAAAGATTGATTTATCTCAAGCCTACAATCAAATTTGCCTTTCGGAGGATTCAAAGAAATATTGTGTCATTAACACTCATAGAGGTCTTTTTAAATATAATAGGTTAGTGTACGGATTGTCGTCCAGTAGTGGAATATTCCAACGGGTCGTTAGCAACATTGTTGATAGCATACCTAATGTTCAATGTTTCGCAGATGATTTGATAATAACGGCACCTAATAGATCGTCACATTTAAAATCACTGGAAGCCCTCCTGAATAAGTTGAGCTCTGTAGGCCTGAAAATAAAGCTCGAGAAGTGTTCATTTCTAGCTAAGGAAGTAAAGTATTTAGGCTACATTGTAGACAGGGACGGAATCAGGCCGGATCCGGAAAAAATTCGCGCCATTAGGGAAATGCCCAGCCCTAATGGTATTAGTGAGCTTAGGTCTTTCTTAGGGATGGTGAACTTTTATGCTAGGTTCGTTCCAAGTCTCAGCAGTATTCTGCATCCGCTTCATGAATTACTTCGCAAGGGGTCTGGCTGGCATTGGGCCGACCAGCATCAGCGTGTGTTTGAGCGCGTAAAGCAGTTGCTGACGAGCAGCCGCGTGCTTGCGCATTACGACCCGGGGTGCGAATTAGTTTTGACGTGCGACGCGAGCGCAGTAGGCATCGGGGGCGTGCTGTCGCAACTCGATCGCGGGGGGGAGGAGCGTGCTATCGCTTACGTATCTAGGAAGCTCACTAAAGCGGAACAAGGCTATGCACAAATACATCGTGAGGCATTAGCCATTGTGTACTGCGTAAAGAAATATCATCAATACCTCTTAGGCAGGCGCTTCAAACTGAAGACAGACCATAAACCGCTGGTTAGTATATTTGGGCCCAGTAAGGGCATACCTACGATGGCTGCGAGTCAGATGCAGCGTTGGGCTTTGATACTCTCGGCATATACGTTCGACATAGAATATGTAGGTACGTATAGTAATGGCGCAGACATTCTATCTCGCTTACCAGTCGTGGAGAAGTGTGCGGAGGAACCACCAGAGCAGACTTATTTACATTTTGCAACCAGCGCGATGCTCCTCGACGGTGAGTTGATAAAACGGGAAACAGCGCGGGATCCTTTACTATGCCGTGTTCATAGCTACATAGAAAGTGGGTGGCCTAAAAACGTAGATATTAAGCAACTCGAGCCGTATTTGTCTAGAAAAGATGAACTATACATTGAGATTGGATGTGTCATGTGGGGGCATAGGCTTGTAGTTCCTGAGTCGTGTAGGCAGACAGTGCTGCGAGAGTTACATGAGCCCCATATGGGCATTGTAAAAACAAAGGCGTACGCCCGTAGCTACGTGTGGTGGCCCGGACTGGACGAGGCAATAGAAGCGGTATGTCGCTCGTGCGTCACGTGTGCAGAGGTCGCACCCGCACCTTGGTCGGCACCCCCCGCACCCTGGCGGTGGCCTCACTCACCGTATGAGCGGGTGCATCTAGATTTCCTTGGGCCCATTGACGGTCGAACATATCTTGTTACAATCGATGCGAGGTCAAAGTGGATAGAGGCGTATAAGATGGGTAAAACTACTGCAGAGACGACTATAAGTAGGTTGCGTGAGGCATGGTCTAGATGGGGAATACCTAAACAGGTAGTATCAGATAATGGGCCCCCGTTTACTAGTTCACAGTTCAAAGATTTTTTAAAAAGTAATGGCGTTAATCAGTTATTCTCGGCACCCTACCATCCGTCATCTAATGGAGCAGCAGAAAACGCTGTTAAGATAGTTAAGAAGGTTATAAAAAAGGCGCGCCGCGAGGGAATCGATCCAGAACTTGCGATTCAGAGATATCTGTTAGTATACCATAACACTCCGCATTGCGCGACGGGCGAGACTCCGGCGCAATTGCTACAGGGCAGGCGATTGAGGACTCGCTTAGATGTAATAAAACCAGATCATGGTCTTAAGTTACGGAACAAGGAATGCGTAGCAGTGGAAAAGGCAAAGGTGTCCCGTAGTGTAAATCCTGGTGATGCAGTGTGGTATAGGAACTTTAGTGGTAATACTAGGTGGTCGAGCGGGCAAGTCATCGATAGGTTAGGCAGAAATAATTATTCCGTCAAATCGTCTGACGGATCGGCAGCGCAGCATAGGCATATCGACCAATTAAAACGGAGGAGCTCATGTGTGTATCCCACCGACGCAGTTACAAGCACCGGAGACGGGGCCGAGTCCGGGTCGTTGGCGACGGCCGAGCCCCAAGCTCCATCGAATGTCGCGAAGCCATTTCTTTCAGCGGGAAATATGGTTGAGGCCCCAGGTCTTGATCTGTCCCGCCCAGTAAGTGATGAGCATTCGCAAGCGATACCACCAAACACACCTCCAAACAACAACAACTCCGAACAAACTTGCCTACTATTGATAAACCATTACAAAAAGATAAAAGGGTGCGAAAGCCAGTATTCCGATATGGATTTGATATAGAATAAGTTATAATATAATTAATAAGAAGAATAATAGGTAGGTATCTATGTAGGTAGGTACCAGTTTTGTTGTTGATACCATCATAGAATGTATATAGTTACTGTTCTTATATTAAGTTAACTATCCTATCACTTTAAGGCAGAATTTTAATTAATGTTATTTTTGTATAAGTTACACAGCTCCTTACCTAGATTATAGTGATTTGTATACATGGATGCTATGTGTTTAAGTCCTTAGTCAATGTTTTAGTACCAAAGTAGTAATTTAAAGGGGAGGATTAAATCTTTTAGTTGTAATTTAACAGGGGAGGATTGTAGTGTATTGCCCCTCTTAGCTAATGTGGGTACTTAGATATAACCGAATGTGGAAGTACCGACGAAAAGAATAAAACAGTCTATCCTGTATCACGAACTGAGTGTTTTACTGAGCTCCCGTAAATCCCGTATAAACCAGAAACAATTTCAATTTCAATATATTTATTGCAAGTAAGAAAGAGATTTACAAGATTTTTTTTACAATTTCATAGTAAATGCACATTTTTACAATGTCATTAGATTTATTTGGTACATAATCACACACAGTTATTAGTTAAAGAAGTTAAACAAACAATTTACAACGAAAATATTTTGTAAATACATTCACATTATAAATAGAAATCCGAGACCAACATTAGCAGATTATACAAACACTTGTCTCGCTGCGGGAATCGAACCCGCAACCTTCTGCGTCTCAGGAGGGCCTTCGCCCACTGCGCTGCAGAGACCATGTATATAAATTGGTAATATGATCTAACGCTAATATTTTTGTTAATCGTAGACTTCATCAAATGAAGAATCTGCCGAAAAGCCTTGGGAAAGTGCAGAAAAATCTCAAACAAACGCAGAAGGCTCTCAAGAAAATGCAAAGATGGTCCAAGAAACTGCAGAAAAAGCTGAAGATAGTACAGAAAATTGTCAAAAAGTCCTTAGTGAAGATCAGAGTGATGTGAAAATGCAAACTGACGTAGATGTAAGTGAAATAAGCAATCCATAGCATTGTATTTGACTAATAAATGTCTATGTCTTTGTTATTAAAGAACCTTCCAAATTCATAGGACTTACTGTGTGTGACCTTTGAAATCGAATAGCGGATTTTGAAATGCATTTGTAATTTTTATGAATTTGGGTGTAAGTTTTATTTATCACTAGTTTCTGCCCGCGGTTTCGCTTAACCGGACAAAAAGTACCCCATATGTTAGTCCAGGTAGAACTACATAATATGTGCAAAATATCAGCTCAATCTGTGGGATGATCATGAATATTTCAACATAGCGTACCGTAAGCTTTATGAAAGATTTTGGCCAATAACAAAGCGTTATTTTGAATAATACATTATGTTTACGATACGACAGGCGGAGTGATCGGCTAACTATGTTGCAAACAGAAATGATTGAAACCGATCCTGTTTTTACAAACTTTGACATTTAATCCGTCGAAATTCAATGAACGTCAATTGACAAAACTGTCACAGTTTGTTAAAACAGTATCGAATTCAATCATTTATGTTTGCAACAGAGGTAGCCAATCACCCCGAGTTAAAATATCCGTGATCGTCCTACCGTTCAGTACCCCTAGTATGAGTAGCAAAAATACGAAATCTTTCATAACTTTCGTTTTCAAGTTCATTTGTAATGTAACTTAATGGAAATAACTCAACTTGTTTTAAATAGACACTGAACGAACAACGTAGGTCATGTAATCTTCTTGCAGATTACAATGGTAGTGCACTCACTATATGTCGGCATAGTATTTATTAGAAGTGACTAAGTTGGTTGCCCTTGGGTTCACTCACATCCTTGTGTCACACTGGGACTTTGACTCAATGGGAAATACTTGCAGAACGTACAGGATCAAGATGTACAGATAGCACTACTCGATACATGTCAAACCTACCTCTCGCTCGCACTGTGATTTTATATCTTCATAAATGTTACAATACATTTTTGAAGATATAAAATCACTTACTATATATATGCAAAATAGCAAATCTTCACGGCCTAGAAAATAACCATACAAAGGTTCAGCAAGAATATCATGTTGAACTCAACACGTTTTCCTACCAAAAATTTGCACCGAAATTGATCACATTGGTGCAAGTTTTTTGGTAAGAAAACGTGATAGAATCAAAATTATATTATTGCTGAACCTTTGAATTGTTATTTTCTAGGCCCTGAAGGTCTGCTGTTTTGCATAACTACATTCAGTGATTTTATACCTTTAAAAATGTTGAATAGTGCGAGCGAGACGGAGGTTTGACATGTATCGTCGCCTTAAAGCGTAGTACAAGGGCTACGTCGTAAGGCTACAAGCTACAGGGTTACAGCGTAGCATTACAGAAGGGTTTCGTCGTAGTGCTACAAGTTACAGGGTTACAGCGTAGCACTACAGAAGGCTTACGTCGTAGTGCTACAAGCTACAGAGTTACAGCATAGCAAAACAGAGGGTTACGTCGTAGTGCTACAAGCTACAGGGTTACTGCATAGCACAACAGAGGGTTACGTCGTAGTGCTACAAGCTACAGGGTTACAGCGTAGCACTACTGAAGGGTTACGTCGTAGGGCTACATGCTTCAGGTTTACAGCGTAGCACTACAGAAAGGTTACGTCGTAGTGCTCTACAGAAGCGCTACGTCGTAGTGCTACAAGCTACAGGTTTACGGCGTAGCACTACAGAAGAATTATTCCGGAAATCCCCACCAAGCCGCCCCACTGGTGGGGATTTCCGTAGTGGTGGGGATTTCCGGAAAAAAAATTCCAATAATCCCCACCAAGTCAAATGGCAAATTTTAATCACTCTTATTCCTTTACTTCGTGGTATTATGTTGTTCTCTGTAGTGCATCATATTATAATAACATAGGTAATTTAAGTAGGAAGAGTTATTTCCTTATGTTTATAGCAACATTGGATGTTAGAAAAAAATAAAAGAAAAAATAATTGTTATGGTCTTTAATATAACTAAATTAGTTATAAAATTATAATTATTTAATTAGTTAAATTATAATCAGTTCTGTATTACTAATTATAATTAAACTAAATTAACAATATAAACATAGTAAAAATCAACAAAGTACTTATTTCTACTAACAACCATTTATAATCACGTTTTTAGTATCACACATAATTTTTATTTTGTCATAAATAGTTCTACTAAACTACAATAATTAACCTAATTTACAATAATTGACTAGAACTAAAGATTAATTTCAATAATTACGTTGCAATCGTTTTGGTTCTAGTTGCGCGGCAACAGATGAATGGTTTTATTGCACCCGGGCTTCAAAACAACAGACCACCAATTAGCTGTTTCCCTATTGGTTAAAACTTGTTACTAGGTAGGTACTTTGTGGCAAACCGATAAAAGGTTAATAATTATTAATTATTATTAAGTATATAAGTTTGTAGTAATTTTTGGTCACCAATTAAATAAGACAATTAAATAAGCATATACATAACAGATAGTATAAGGATAACAGATTTGGAACTATTGAGAACATGACACAACAACAACAAATGATGTGTCATACTAAATAACGTGATTATAAAAATTTACCTTTTAATTGTTGTAAATTAGTTAATTTTTAGATGTTAGTAAGTATTTTTAAGACTATGTTGGTTTTTTACTATATTTATGTTCACATGGTCTGTTGTTTTGAAGCCCGGGTGCAATAAAACCATTCATCTGTTGCCGCGCAACTAGAACCAAAACGATTGCAACGTAATTATTGAAATTAATCTTTAGTTCTAGTCAATTATTGTAAATTAGGTTAATTAATGTAGTTTAGTAGAACTATTTATGACAAAATAAAAATTATGTGTGATACTAAAAACGTAATTATAAATGGTTGTTAGTAGAAATAAGTACTTTGTTGATTTTTACTATGTTTATATTGTTAATTTAGTTTAATTATAATTAGTAATACATAACTGATTATAATTTAACTAATTAAAGAATTATAATTTTATAACTAATTTAATTATATTAAAGACCATAACAATTATTTTTTCTTTTGTTTTTTTCTAACATCCAATGTTGCAATAAACATAAGGAAATAACTCTTCCTACTTAAATTACCTATGTTATTATAATATGATGCACTACAGAGAACAACATAATACCACGAAGTAAAAGAATAACAGTGATTAAAATGAATTATTCCGGAAATCCCCACCAAGCCGCCCCACTGGTGGGGATTATTGGAATTTTTTTCCAATAATCCCCACCAGCTACGCCGTAATCAGCTACGACGTAGTGGTGGGGATTTCCGGGAAAAAAAATCCAATAATCCCCACCAAGTCAAATGGCAAATTTTAATCACTCTTATTCCTTTACTTCGTGGTATTATGATGTTCTCTGTAGTGCATCATATTATAATAACATAGGTAATTTAAGTAGGAAGAGTTATTTCCTTATGTTTATAGCAACATTGGATGTTAGGAAAAAATAAAAGAAAAAGTAATTGTTATGGTCTTTAATATAACTAAATTATTTATAAAATTATAATTCTTTAATTAGTTAAATTATAATCAGTTATGTATTACTAATTATAATTAAACTAAATTAACACTATAAACATAGTAAAAATCAACAAAGTGCTTATTTCTACTAACAACCATTTATAATCACGTTTTTAGTATCACACATAATTTTTATTTTGTCTTAAATAGTTCTACTAATTTACAATAATTGACTAGAACTAAAGATTAATTTCAATAATTACGTTGCAATCGTTTTGGTTCTAGTTGCGCGGCAACAGATGAATGGTTTTATTGCACCCGGGCTTTAAAACAACAGACCATGTGAACATAAATATAGTAAAAAATCAACATAGTCATAAAAATACTTACTTACATCTAAAAATTAACTAATTTACAACAATTAAAAGGTAAATTTTTATTTAATTGTTAATAGTACCGTGACCAAAAATTACTACAAACTTATATAATTAATAATTAATATATATATTATAATATAATTATAATATACATATTATAATATAATTATAATATACATATTATAATTATAATATACATATTATAATATAATATATATATTATAATATAATTATAATATACATATTAAACCACCAATGACTAACCTTTTATCGGTTTGCCACAAAGTACCTACCTAGTAACAAGTTTTAACCAATAGGGAAACAGCTAATTGGTGGTCTGTTGTTTTGAAGCCCGGGTGCAATAAAACCATTCATCTGTTGCCGCGCAACTAGAACCAAAACGATTGCAACGTAATTATTGAAATTAATCTTTAGTTCTAGTCAATTATTGTAAATTAGTAGAACTATTTAAGACAAAATAAAAATTATGTGTGATACTAAAAACGTGATTATAAATGGTTGTTAGTAGAAATAAGCACTTTGTTGATTTTTACTATGTTTATAGTGTTAATTTTGTTTAATTATAATTAGTAATACATAACTGATTATAATTTAACTAATTAAAGAATTATAATTTTATAAATAATTTAGTTATATTAAAGACCATAACAATTACTTTTTCTTTTATTTTTTTCTAACATCCAATGTTGCTATAAACATAAGGAAATAACTCTTCCTACTTAAATTACCTATGTTATTATAATATGATGCACTACAGAGAACATCATAATACCACGAAGTAAAGGAATAAGAGTGATTAAAATTTGCCATTTGACTTGGTGGGGATTATTGGAATTTTTTTTCCGGAAATCCCCACCACTACGTCGTAGCTGACTACGGCGTAGCTGGTGGGGATTTCCGGAATAATTCATTAAAATTTGCCATTTGACTTGGTGGGGATTATTGGAATTTTTTTTCCGGAAATCCCCACCACTACGTCTTAGCTGATTACGGCGTAGCTGGTGGGGATTATTGGAAAAAAAATCCAATAATCCCCACCAGTGGGGTGGCTTGGTGGGGATTTCCGGAATAATTCCTACAGAAGGATTACGTCGTAGTGCTACAAGCTACAGGGTTACAGAGTAACACAACAGAGGGGTTACGTCGTAGTGCTACAAGCTACAGGGTTACAGGATAGCACAACAGAGGGTTACGTCGTAGTGCTACAAGCTACAGGTTTACAGCGTAGCACTACTGAAGGGTTACGTCGTAGGACTACAAGCTATAGTTTTACAGCGTAGCACTACAGAAGAGTTACGTCGTAGTGCTACAAGCTACAGGTTTACAGCGTAGCACTACTGAGGGGTTACGTCGTAGGGCTACAAGCTATAGTTTTACAGCGTAGCACTACAGAAGGGTTACGTCGTAGTGCTACAAACTACAGGGTTACAGCGTAGCACTACAGAAGGGTTACGTCGTAGTGCTACAAGCTACAGGGCTACAGCGTAGCACTACAGAAGGGTTACGTCGTAGTGCTACAAGCTACAGGGTTACAGTATAGCACAACAGAGGGTTACGTCGTAGTGCTACAAGCTACAGGGTTACAGCGTAGCACTACAGAAGGGTTACGTCGTAGGGCTACAAGCTACAGGGTTACAGCGTAGCACTACAGAAGCGTTACGTCGTACTGCTACAAGCTACAGGGTTACAGCATAGCACAACAGAGGGTTACGTCGTAGTGCTACACGCTACAGGGTTACAGCGTAGCACTACAGAAGGCTTACAGCGTAGCATTACAGAAGGGTTACTGCGTAGCACTACAGAAGGGTTACGTCGTAGTGCTACTGTAACAGAACAGCGTGTCTGTTTAGTGATAGTTAATACTAAAATTAAACTATACAAATATTTTGATTAAAATACATTTTCTCAGTGCCCTCTAGGGGATTTTAGTTGAGTTACGTATCTACATTCAAAGAATTAATGTAGAAGCCTCGCTATCCGTCGCTAGATGTCGCACGTGGCCGTACCATAGATGTATGCATGCATTCTACTTGTAATGTGTGTATTGGTAGAATGACCAAAGACAATCTTTCTAGGATTGTGGATCTGTTGGCGGACTTGGGGAGAGTACAAATGGATTGATCTTATTATTTTATGTAATAACAATAATTTTATAAACTAATTAAAATAATTTGAAGCTAAAATATTGTAAAGATTTTAAGCAGCGATATAGTGTTAAAAGGTTTTCTATTTGTTGAAAAAAATATATGCAATTTTGCTGATGTTAGAAATTCGAGGGCGGAAGTGGATTTTCGTTTGTGAAATTCAAATAAAATTTGGAAGAAAAGACGCTTGGCGGGAATGCGAGTTAGGATAGAGGTTTCGGTGAAAAAACGCGGATTATTCAGCTTGAGGCCGCGATTGAATTCACTTTTGTTTTACTGCGTAAAAACTTTTAGAGTAAAATTTTGATTAATTTGTGTTAAATCTTGTGTAATATCAAGGGGAGGAGATTTCTGTTAATAATTTCAATTGATTGGGTTTAAATTTTGAGTAAATACTGGGGTTTTGTATAGTTTTGCTTTTAGTGATGTAAATTGGCGGGAGTGGAGTCTAGGCGCGAAGCTAGGGTCTTCCCTGTAATTGCGGTAAATCTTCTCATAGTAGTAGTTCCAGAGGGAGTTTTACCTTGCGGTGTTATCACGTACTCTGGGTCCTCTGATAGGTAGCTAGGGAGCCAGGTTTGTTGGAGTGGGCTGGCCTTCGAGTTTTCCCTCGCATAGGGCTCGAAGTAACTCCCTGGGTGATGTAATTTGACTATCAGAACCGGTAGGGCCCGTCGAAGTGGATCCGTGCCTCTTGGGGCGCCGGAGCTCTGGTACTTGAGTTGCATTAGCTCAGTCTTTATTTATATATTTATCTATTACACCCATTTAGTCCTTGTCCGGTAACTCTTTGCATCCCTAAGCTTCGGCTCGCAAAGTAGAAACCCTTAGGGCAGTGCTAGGGTAGAGTCACAAAGTCGAGGCTCACTACCTCGTTCCCCAGCTCTATAGTGGTAGAAGCTCTTCATTGCACTTCGAAGAGCTACATGCACGATTAAATGTAAATGTGAAGCTTCGGCTTCTAGCTTGCTCAAATACACATTTAGCTGTAGGTATAGGTAGATAGGTAGGTACACAACAGTAAAATAACTAACGTTTGTAGGGAAAGGATAGTTAACTTAAGTCTAGAGTTATTTAGACTACTTATCTATTTACAATAGTAAATTCAAGTTTGTGGGAGTATGTTGTTTATATGATACCTTGTTTTAGGTAGACTGGCTTTTGCCCGCGACTTCGCACGTAACTTATGTAACGTTTATAGTAGAAATGAATAGATAGGTAACTGGAAACATGCAAGGAATAGCTAAATTTTAAGTAGGTAGATTTATTTAAGTCCACAACAGTAGGAAGGCCTATGTACCATCTAACCATGTTTGTAACGTATAATACTTTTAATAGGTAGACTGACTTTCGCCCGCGGCTTCGCTCGTGTGGTGTCCGGCCTATGTGTAGGGGTATTTATTTACCTACTTGAAGGAACCTCCGATTATGTTACATAATTTATTAAATAATTATCCAACTCTATTTTAGTACGCTAGGTCGAACATAAGTTCTTGGCAACTCTGGGCTGTAGACTAATGACAGAGAAGCTAAAATCGGTTTGACTGAGTTTATGAAATATATAAATTCTGAATTATTCCGGAAATCCCCACCAAGCCGCCCCACTAGTGGGGATTATTGGATTTTTTTTCCAATAATCCCCACCAGCTACGCCGTAGTCAGCTACGACGTAGTGGTGGGGATTTCCGGAAAAAAAATTCCAATAATCCCCACCAAGTCAAATGGCAAATTTTAATCACTCTTATTCCTTTACTTCGTGGTATTATGTTGTTCTCTGTAGTGCATCATATTATAATAAATAATGAATAATAAATAATGCTGGACACTATCACACAGCATCATGTAGCCCCAAACTAAGCAGAGCTTGTATTATGGGAACCACATGATTGATATATTACATATATACATTTTTTATTGTAAATACATACATATCATACATAGAAAACACCATACAATAACATAGGTAATTTAAGTAGGAAGAGTTATTTCCTTATGTTTATAGCAACATTGGATGTTAGAAAAAAATAAAAGAAAAAATGATTGTTATGGTCTTTAATATAACTAAATTATTTATAAAATTATAATTCTTTAATTAGTTAAATTATAATCAGTTATGTATTACTAATTATACTTAAACTAAATTAACAATAGAAACATAGTAAAAATCAACAAAGTACTTATTTCTACTAACAAACATTTATAATCACGTTTTTAGTATCACACATAATTTTTATTTAGTCTTAAATAATTCTACTAAACTACAATAATTAACCTAATTTACAATAATTGACTAGAACTAAAGATTAATTTCAATAATTACGTTGCAATCGTTTTGGTTCTAGTTGCGCGGCAACAGATGAATGGTTTTATTGCACCCGGGCTTCAAAACAACAGACTACCACTGAGCTGTTTCCCTATTGGTTAAAACTTGTTACTACGTAGGTAATTTGTGGCAAAGCGATAAAAGGATAGTCATTGGTGGTTTATATATATATATATATATTAATTATATAAGTTTGTAGTCATTTTTGGTCACGGTACTATTAACAATTAAATAAGCATATACATAACAGATAGTATAAAGATAACAGATTTGGAACTATTGAGAACATGACACAACAACAACAAATGATGTGTCATACTAAATTGCGTGATTATAAAAATTTACCTTTTAATTGTTGTAAATTAGTTAATTTTTAGATGTTAGTAAGTATTTTTAAGACTATGTTGATTTTTTACTATATTTATGTTCACATGGTCTGTTGTTTTGAAGCCCGGGTGCAATAAAACCATTCATCTGTTGCCGCGCAACTAGAACCAAAACGATTGCAACGTAATTATTGAAATTAATCTTTAGTTCTAGTCAATTATTGTAAATTAGGTTAATTATTGTAGTTTAGTAGAATTATTTAAGACAAAATAAAAATTATGTGTGATACTAAAAACGTGATTATAAATGTTTGTTAGTAGAAATTAGTACTTTGTTGATTTTTACTATGTTTATATTGTTAATTTAGTTTAATTATAATTAGTAATACATAACTGATTATAATTTAACTAATTAAAAATTATAATTTTATAAATAATTTAGTTATATTAAAGACCATAACAATTATTTTTTCTTTTATTTTTTCTAACATCCAATGTTGCTATAAACATAAGGAAATAACTCTTCCTACTTAAATTACCTATGTTATTATAATATGATGCACTACAGAGAACAACATAATACCACTAAGTAAAGGAATAAGGGTGATTAAAATTTGCCATTTGACTTGGTGGGGATTATTGGAATTTTTTTTTGAAATTTTTTTGATATACAGAAGACTATTCGTCACGTCATAGTTATAAGTGGCTGGTTGCACTATAGTTCGAATGAAAGAACTGTTTATTGATATTCTAAAGACTAATAATCGGAAAGTTCTAGATGGTAGAAACTAACTGATACGTTTATAATTTGGACTAATATTCATTGATTATATGATTATAATGAGATTTGATATAAAAATCTAAAACAAGATAGAGACTGGAGTTATTAGATAAGAAATTAATTTTATACATACCAATAAAGTAACTCATTAGAGTATACCTATTATGTTACCGACTATGTTGGTTCATGCAGAGAGGCAGAAGCTTCTTTAATAGGATTTCCTCAAGTTTTGGTAAGTATTATTATACAAGGCTTTTGGAAATCCGCAGTAACCTTTTGTCACAAAACAGAAATGTTTTGTGCTTTAGATCCCTCTTGTCCCTTGAAAGAAATATACTGACAGACACGAATTTACATTATGTAGAGTTTATTTGCTATTGTGATTTTAATTAATTCATGTACGGTTATTTGCGATGCCGCGATGTAGGTATGTCCCACTGATTTATCTACTCGTGTGTGTCGTGTGTAAGTGTATGTGTGTGTGCTGTGTGTGATTGAGATATTTAATTATAACGTAAGTCAAGTCCCAATTATTAAGTACGAGTTCCAGTACTTGGAATGTGATGGAGGCTTGTCCAAGTAGGGCTGTCGAGAGTCACAGGTACCCGCGGGGCGGGGCGGGTATCCTAGTCATGTTCCGGGTTTGTTTGTATGTTTGTTTGTTATTTGAAATATTAGTCATTTCCATCTCCGAAAGGCTAAAAGGAATTACTGAGTTATTCTATGTAAGTAGGTAGGATAATTAAATCAATTAAAAGTAGTTTTAAGTAAGTAGATAGGATATTAAAATCATCTCAAGTTTCTTTAAAGGATTTGGGTATTACAATACACAAAGTATGGTCCAATTTCTTACTAGACGATCACAAGGCCAAAACAAATATTTAAGTAGGTACAATTATCTAAATAGGTTATTTAAACTAAGTCAAAATAGTAGAAATTAGGTATTAAATATTAGTACTACAACATTAAGACAAAAATAGTGCAGATTGGGTAACTTTGCGCCAACAGATGTTTAGTTGGGAAACATTGGGCCATGATGTTAAGGTATACAAATTTATGAATACGGACGAAGTATTTTGTATGATTATGTTAGAAATTGTCGTGTAGGAATTTTAATACGAAATAATAATAATATAGGCAATTAATTAATATAAACATAAATATTAGGAAACTACTGGTTATAATAACATACGATAATATAATAGAGTAAGATTTTATGATAGGTAAGTTAAATACAGTGTTAGAGAGAATTAGAATTGATTTTAATATTAAAAGTTTGGTTATATTTATATTTATATAGGGGGGGTGTTACACTACAAGCTACAGGGTTACAGCGTAGCACTACAGAAGAAGGGTTAAGACAAAGTGCTACTGCGCTAATGGTTTAACCCTGTAGCACTTACGGCATAGCACTACTAGCTACAGGGTTACGGCGTAGCACTACATACTATGGGCTCTCTAACACGACGCGCTACAGGGCTACAAAATTACTGGGCACCTATGACTCAGTAATAGAAAATGCAATGAGACGAAAAATGTTAGGTACTTAATTAAAGAGTGGATAAAGAAGAAACTATAAATAAATAAATTGTTTATTCAAACTTACAAATTAATCTGGTAGGTAAGTATATAACTTTAACTTTAGTACACTTTATAACCTAGTACACTTTAGTAAACGTTTAGTACGTTTAGTAAAAAGAATGTACCTCTGCTTAGCTCTGTCCCTCGCCCTACCGCTATACCAAACAGTTTATTTAAATCTACTACGAAGTACCAACTCCTCCGGTAGAACTGAAGCATGTAGATATGCATTTAAAACCAAATATTCTTCTAGACATTTTCCATTTAATCGATTACGTGTCTAATGTGATCCCGTTTAATTTTGCGGCGGACGGGCGGCTCCGGAATTTAATAAAGTCGTCTCCTGCGGTTGCATTCCAAGGCATCCTCGGTGTAAATAAGTACAGTCGTGACAAAAACACAGCACGATATTACTATAATTAAAAATTCGTGAGTTCTACCTATGTGGAAAATACCGTTCAATAGTTTGGGCGTGAATCAACAAATACTTATGCATCTTCATATTTCATAAACTTTCGCACTTACAATATAATTATTAATAAGATGAATGCATTATAAATATAGGTATACATATTAGGTAGTAACTAGTTTGGTAGTATTTTTAATAAGGAACCTTATTACCAACTTGGTAATAAGGTTCCTTATTAAGATATTCAAAACATAAAATATTTAGTACAAATTCCTCTAACTTTCTCTGATGAGTTTCACAAAAACCCAACAGTAATTCTTTCTGTTTGGTGCTTGGCAAAGCAACACGTATGCAGAGTTCTGCGGAGTGCCTAAGGCGTCTATGATGTCTTATGAGGAAGGCGAAACAATGACAAATTTCTGTTGGGTTTTTATGAAATTCGTCAGAGAAGGTTAGCGGAATTTGTACTAAATATTTTGTCTTTTGAATATCTTGTAAAAAATTTCCGCAAAGTCACGCCTAAGTCAATTAACTAGGTTCCTTATTACCAAACCTCCGCTGTCCGTCCGTCTGTCTGTTATCCGGCTATATCTTATGTAAGTACCGTAATGGGTTGAAATATTAATAATAATGTAAATATTAATTAATGATTGAAATATTGACAGAGTGTATATTCATATCGCCGCTTTAAACAACAAATAAACAAAGTATTTAAAAAGTGCATAAACTTGTATGCTGATGCGGAACCCCTCGTGTGCGAGTCCATTTTGCATTTGACTGGTGTTTTTCAGTTTGTCTGTGTTCTAACGGTAGGTATTGATTTTAAAATATTGGCTAAAAGTTTGCGCAAAAAAGATTTTCTTCCTCCCCTACTTTCCCGACAGCTAGTAGTTAGCCCTGGGCAGGCAAGGTACCTATTCAAAGGAACAACAAACCCCTCGGTATTAACTTTTATCTACCCGACTGTACTGAGCTGTGAATGAGATATTTAGCGAACTCTGCAGCGCCACCCTTACTTAGGTACGACATCCTACATACCTACGAAATACCCACCCCACAGACAAGAACGGCAATCATCCAAGCTATCTACTCCAGTCTAGAGGCCCTGTGCCCGCTTCACTGACTAGTCGAGTTCGAGTGTACCTGACATTTAGAAGTATTTCAAATGTGTCTTTGAAACAGTGAGAATGGATACAAAGTTGGCGGTTTTGTTATTTTTTTCGCTCATTCATTCGCATCCTACTTTCTTTGTAGATGGAAAAAGCCGTAAGTATTTTTCTAAAATTTATCTTAATTTTTAGCTGCCTAGGTAACAATGCTAGCGAATCAACCAGAAAGAGTAAGGAAACGAGTTCTTAAATGGTGACCGCGACTTGGCATACGTAGTGTAAGATGCTCTCCGGCTATGGGGAGTGACAACGAAAGGCTGCTGGCAGAAGCTGGATGCGTCGAACTAAGGACAGGGCGCAATGGCGCTCATTGGGGGGAGGCCTATGTCCAACTGGCAACTGCTATAGTCTGATGATGTTGATGAACCATAAATTAATTATTTTCTTATCTAATCTCCAAGAACCTGTTATGTTCCTGTATTATGTGAAAATATTTTAAAGTTTTTTGCGCTTTCAATGCAGAGGCGCGATTGGCCGAGAGCGAATCAGTCTTGGACCCGAAAGGTGATCTGTTGCTGAAATGGAGAACTGATTATGACTCACGAATGATTCGATTCCAAGTGATTGTATCTGACAGGGCGCCATCTTTAAACTGGTTTGCGATTGGATTTTCCGATAGAGGTCTGCTGAATAAATCTGATGTTTGTCTGTTTTGGGCAGACTATAAGGGTCATGATCATTTTGAGGTCAGTAACTTTAATATTTTTAACATGTCATAATGTTTTTATTTCTAAGTAAGTCTTTAATTAAAGTAACGTCTTCGATTAAATTTAAATATTTAATAATATCCCAAAAAAATTAACCCGACCTTTCCATAAATACCGGAATCTATGGGAAGGTCGCGGGTTCAAATCCAGCCTGAGTCGAAATTTTTGGGATATTATAAAATATTTGAATTTGCCTGAAAGGGGCAAACACTATAAATATGTACCTACAAAAAACATTAAATTAAAATACACCCGTGCATAATAAAGAACATCTTCTTAAATATTATAATTTCAGGATATGCATGCGGATGCTGATGGAAAACTGATTCAAGATAGAAAACAAAATTGCAATAACTTCCATTTGGATATGCAAAGCCAAAGTTTGGTTTTCGAGCGTTATTTTGACACTTGTGATGATGATGACTACGTAATTGAGGTACGTTACTGACAACGTATCTCTATCCCTCTGAAGTTAAAGACATTTATCTCAAAAATATACATGAGAGCTATTCTCATATTTGACAATTTGTAATACAAATTATAGGGCCTTACTTATAAAAATCTGTGAAAAGCTAAACGATGCTTAAACGATTCCCATCTCTTACCGTTGGATATTGACAAACAGTGACAGGGATAACTTTAAGCAATGGTCAAATTTAAGCAGCATTTATAAGGGTGTAAATAGTTAGGTTAGTCTTTGGAATGGTAGGTATACAAGCCAGGCATGCCTACTTATCTCACGCATTCATCCAATTTTGGTAGTAGAAGTTTGCTAATTTGTTTCGACTAATCCCCTTATTCATAACCAAATGTCATTTTATAACGCTCGATGAAATAAGCTTGTCCCTGTCATTTAAATGCAAGTAAAAGTGGTGACATATTTTATCGCCATTTTAGCCACCCGAGGTTTGAATATAATATAATAAACTGATGAATAGGACGGTATATAAATAAATAATAAATAATGTTTGACGATATCACACAGCATCATGTAGCTCCAAACTAAGCAGAGCTTGTATTATGGGAACCACATGATTGATAAACTACTTATAAATACATATACATACATATCATACATAAAAAACACCCAGACCCGAGACAAATATCTGCAGAACATGCAAACATTTGTCCCGCGGCGGGAATCGAACCCGCGACCTTCTCCGTCTCATGCGGGCTATATATGTTTACCTAGTGATGTTTTGAATGCATGAAATTAGCTAAAAATTTTCAGAGTTATTAGCTAACTATACAGTTGGGTAGCTTAGGGAAGTTGACTACAAGTTGCGACGTACCTAGTTCCTATTTTCGGGTCATATTGTACTAGGATTAGTCGAAACATTTGCTGAGCCTAGTGGCTGGTTTACACGGGCTTCATAGGTAAGTGGTTAGTACTTGTCACAACACTAAGCCCCAATATGACAATTGAGAAGTAACCGTTTACACGTTGGAGCTAGTAGAAGGTATTAGTGTCCAGACATTCGCAATGGAACGACGCCGCCTGATTTTGTGCAGTGTGTTTAAACATTATTCAAACATAATTATCTCAAACAAAAAGCTTGAAAGACGAGCATTAAAAAAAACGTTTTTGGACAAGACTGTGGTTACTGCGCAGAGATGAAGGGGACCATTCTGGTCTTCTATTAAAAGAGCTAGCTAGCCACTAGACTACACTAGTCACTAACTTGTCGAGCTGTTTACACAAGGTCAGCAAGCGACAACACACGGTCAGGTATCGACTTGTCGCTTAGTAAATATGATTTATTTCTATTCACTTGCACTATATTCATATACTAAATGTAAATGGACTCCCTTTTCCGCAATTGGACTCCAGTTGGTCCATTGTGCGTGTGGTATTCATATACTAATACTAAGCACTAATCTCACAGTTTAAACATTAAGATTTAGTATTAGTGACAAGTAATAAGCACTTAGCTACGAAGCCCGTGTAAACCAGCCATAACTTCAGAGACAAAATATATACATTGTGACGATTGTATGTAAGCATTTATTTCACTAGAACCTGTAGTTTAGTTAATAACCGTGTTTTTATAACAATTTAATTGTTGGTCAGGATGGCACCGTTCACATCGTTTGGGCTCACGGCATTGACAAGTTGTTCACGTCAAAGGGTTTATGTTTGACGTGTACACCACCGCAAAAACGTGGCTTTATAAGAGTACGCCTCCATACACCTTTTGGATTACAAAAGATTAACGCATATAAGTTGCGAATTGCAAATAAAGAGTTGAAGGTACCAGGCGGTGACACTACTTATTGGTGTCAGGTGGTGAAACTACCTGAATTTATATCTGAGAAGGTGCATCACATCATTCAGGTAAGCCAATAATAGTAGATTGTTTTACAAGGGACTAAACCATCCCATTATATACGAGGTTGTTATTATACTCCCGAGCGTAGCGAGGGAAATGACAAGACCGAGTTATAATGGGTGGTTTTGGCCCGAGTAAAACACTCTACTTTTCACTTCGATTGCGAGAAAATAAAACAATTCAAAATTAGACAATTTTCAGAAATTTTATTAAAAATTAATCAACCTTCATAAAACACCACCAAGACGGTTCTATTTTCAAAAAAAAAGATTGACGGAGCACCAAGAAGTCGAGTTTTTATGTAAGAGAACGAATGCTTTGTACGGGCTGATGATTTTAGGACAAAAATTAAAAAGAAAAAATACTTTTTAGCCCGAGGTATTAAACTCGAGTTTTAGGCCCGCTAAGCTACACTATTATGATACACTTTTTGAGCAAGAGAAGTGAAAACAATTTAGTGTACCTTATGTATGTTATGTATAATGCTGGACTATCACAGCATCATGTAGCCCAAAAACTAAGTAGAGCTTTTATCATGGGAACGAAATACATAGAAAACACCCAGGCCCGAGACAAATATTTGTAGATAGTATGATCATCAGATCATCACATTTGTCTGGCGGTGGGAATCGAACCCGCTACCTTCTGCGTTTCAGGCGAGCCTTCGCCCACTGCGCTTCAAGGGTCCTCGTTGTATTACCTTGTACAAGTATCGGCACGAAACCAGCGCTGACCGTTATTACGCAGAAGTCAAAAGTAAGGTATCATATGGGAGCGAGAGAGGAGAGAGAGCGAGAGATCCATGTGCTGATGTTTCGTTCAGCGCTAGACTTACGTGCCGCTACCTATACCATGCACTTAGAAATAGTATAGTTCTTTGTGAAGGGCATATCCGGGGAATTACTACCACCTTGACTATTTCTGACGTGAAGCAGCATTGCTGTGTTTCGGTTTGAAGGGTGTGGGTGCCGGCACAGGCACTTGAGGCTTAAGCGGCTTCCGGAGGACGAATTGCCCATACAAACGTAATACCAAAATGATTTCAAATTTAAGCATATTTTCACTATATTATTGAATTATTTGTATTCCAATAGTATTTATCTAGGTTCCCGGATAGGTTTTTTTGTACAAAATACTTAACTAAAATGAATTAAAAGCCAATAGCATTTTGCACATTTTTATGCCAAAATTGACCACTTTTCTTCACCTTTGTTTCGTATTAAAAACAACAATATCTTACGTGTCGTTTATTTAGCATCATAGAATATATTATCTAGTTACAGAATAACAATACTTTGTAAAGAATACATAAAGTTTTCAGTCATCATTTTTGGTATTACGGAACACAACCAAAGTCTTAGAAAATATCAGCTAAACAAAGATGCGATATACGGAGCGATCCCATGCCCGCGTCTCGAATTGAAGTTGCGAGCGACGTTCGCCGCATTCTTAAAAACTACATGCTGCTGAAGGACGCAAGGTTTTGTTATAAGTAATGGTTAACTTAACATCAGGTGGGGCATGTGTTACTTATTTTTACAAGGTATCATAAAAAGAGCTACGTTTTTGAAATTCCTACTTTCTTTAATTTCCAGTTTGAATCATCTATTACAAAAGGCAATGAAGGTTTGGTACATCACATGGAAGTGTTTTATTGCGATGCTGATCCAGACGAAGAAATCCCTTTGTATTATGGCAGCTGTTTTGCATCAAATAGACCTGATATAACAAAAAAATGTTCAAAGGTAAATTAAATGAACTTAGGTAGAATATTATTTTTATTTGACACAACACACAGGAATACAGAAAAGAAACATAGATGGCGTCCATAAATCGTGAGGCGAGGCGTTCGGGAGGGGTAGGGGGGGGGGGATTCAAAACCTCGCCCAATCTCACCTTGAGGAGAGGGGGGACCAACACATATCACGTAATTTTTTTCTGCAAGAAGTATAGAATTACGATGAAACCGAAAAATGTAAAGTTTATTTTTAAATCGCCTCACGTAATTAATTTATAGAGACAATCTGTAAGAAGGCTAGGAAGGTAATGGAAGGTAAAATAAGGTAAGAAACCATCTTTTAGAAATAACATTAAATACTAATCAAATAGCCTACCGTAGTTACCTACTACCTGTGGTTGCTTAAAATATTATTTTTGTGATTTTGTCGGTTGTTTAAGGTAAAAGCAGCTTGGGCTATGGGAGCTCTTCCTTTTACGTATCCGAAAGAGGCAGGACTTCCCCTCGGTGGGCCCAATGCCAATAAATACGTTATGCTGGAAGTACACTACAATAACCCAGAAATGAGAAAAGGTGGGCGATTTAAATATATATTTTTGGTGATTAATTGTTAACTGTGGTAAATTATACAGAGAAAATTATCAATTTTCATTTCATTTATTTATTTATACATGGACATTGTACAATATGTCTATGTATAAATAAATAAATGAAATTAAAATTGATAATTTTTTTATATTTTTTTATTTACAATGGGCCAGCTCTTGACCTCGAGGCTTGCGTGGGCAAGGATGAAGTCGACGATGGGACGAGCTTTCCCAGAAGATGCCTATTAACTCTCTTTTTGAAGCCGTTAAAGTCATAAGACAATGGAAAAACAGACGCTGGCAGCTCATTCCATATTTTAGCAGTGCGCATTGTAAATGATGTTTGGAAGCTGTTAAATGGAATATCAACTTGATGCGGGTGGTAGTTAGCAGTGCGTCTGAAACTCCTATGGTAGAAAGGTGAAGGCGGAATAAGATCATGTAGCTCCTGCGCACACTCTCCGAAGTACAACCTATAAAAGACCGACAAACACGCAAGCTCGCGACGATGGCTTAAGCTCTCGAGCCTTACTTTAGCAAGAACTAACTTCATGATTTCAGATTGGGTCGATAGTTCGGGGATAGTCCTCCACATTACCGGAAACAAGAGACGATACGATGCAGCTATTATGGAGCTGGGTCTTGAATACACGGACAAAATGGCGATACCTGGTCGCCAGAAAGCTTTTCCTTTGACGGCATATTGTATTCCTCAGTGTACTGGAGTGGTAATATTATTATTCTTCTTCGTCTTCGTATGTGGCTAACTCTGATGTTGGAGATTTTAGGACGCTTGAAGACCTTCGACATGTTTAGCGGAGAGGAGATGCATAGTGGAGAGGAGATGTAAGCTGTGTGTGCTTTCGGTTATGCGAGATGCGGGGAGAAAGCAGCGGGGAACGGGGAGCGAGAGCTCGGCCGCCGCCTGACTACACACATCTCCACTCTGCCGCGCCGCTTGCTCACTCGCGGCATAAAACTCCATACAAAAATGAGACATCTCCTCTCCTCTAAGCTTGATCCATTTCCACTGAAGCTAAGCGGAGAGGAGAGAAGGAGTAGTGACGAGGAAGTAACGAAATCTGATTGGTTATTCAAAACACATCTACTCGCGTCTCCTCTCATCTCCGCTTTGGTGGAAACCCGGCCTAAAGCTGGGTTCAACATCTTAATGTGCCTTAAACATGGAAACGCTCAGACCTAATGCCACTAAACGGTCTCCCAACTAAGTAGTGACGCGGGCGGAGTGTTGCTTAACCAAGAAATTCTGGTAACAACACCGATGTAAGCCACGCCACGAGCACTTGGGTAATGTTATTATTTAGTGGAAAAACTCAGTATCCCCCATCAGTTCTATAATGTTATTTAGATTGTCGCTTACTTCATCCAAAGGTTGCCTAAAGAAATCACTATCAGCGATAAGGCTTACCATTATAACTACCATGTTTTTGAATGTCATTGTTTTTATATGTTTCACGCACTAATGTTCAATCATTCAGTTATACAACTAAGAATAAATGTAGGTATTTGTGTATGTTCAGGGCCTGCCATCAGAAGGTATAGTGGTTTTTGGAAGCCAACTCCACACGCATTTGACCGGTATAGCTGTATGGACAAGACATTTTAGACAAGGCGTCGAAATGCCAGTACTTAACAAGGATATTCATTATTCAACTCATTTTCAAGAGATCAGAATTCTACATGAACCAGTCAAAATTTTACCGGTAAGTAAATATTTTTTTATCCAAAAAAATTATTCACTGTGTTGGTATTTTTTCTTAAAATATACAGGAACTATTTACTAACAAACAAAAAAAAAATTCCAAATCGGTTTATAAATTACTGAGTTATGAGGTAACAAATATAAAAAACTGAATTGAGAACGTGGAACGCTTGAACGCGTGACCGCACTCTGCCTGATAGGTCCTTAAGAACCCCTCCATTTTAACCGACTTCAAAAAAGGAGGAGATTCTCAATTCGGTTGTATTGTTTTTTTTGTGTTTGTTACCTTTTGTTACCTCATAACTCCGTCATTTATGATCTGATTTGAAATATTAATTTTTTAAGTCGGTCTTACAATAATATTCGTTGGTTGGTTAAATTATGCCGGTTTTAAAAAAGTTTAACTATGTATTGCTATGTATTGTATCTATTGCTTCTAGGGAGATTTTCTGATGACGACATGCGTGTATAACACTGAAGATAAGGATAACGCGACAGTTGGCGGACATGCAATTACCGACGAAATGTGTGTTAACTACATGCATTACTATCCAGCTACAGATCTCGAAGTTTGTAAGAGTGCCGTATCGAATACTGCCCTTGAAAACTACTTTATATTTGAGAAACGGTTTGTAATTAATAAAATATAATATACCACATTATACTGTGCTAACTCCATTACCTTAAAACCATGTAATGATAATAAATACGATAATGATGTCGATTCTGTTGTGATTTTTTCTAAACTGAACTTAATTTGACATTTCTATATGTGATACCTCTTTGTTTTAGGTGTAAATGACAAGGATAGCTATAACTTTAAAGTTGCAAAATTTCGTTCAGTTTGGAAAAATGAACAACAGAATAGACACCAATATAAGTATATGTAATAGACTTTGCTTGCGTAGAACCTGGTTAAAAAGCCTATGTGTTAATCCAGGTCCAACTATGTATATTCCTCGTTTCATCGTTATCCGTTCAGCCGTTCGCGGAGGTGGGAAAAAACATACAAACACACAATTTCGCTTTCATAATATTAGAGTGATTGAATACCTATTGAATACTGTGAACCTGCTTTGATTATCTTCAAATAGTTGAACCCTTAATTTTGTAGATCATCATCATCATCATTATCATCATCAGAAAGTACTTAGTAGAATTACTAGAGTTCTTGGTGGAGGGCTCGCCCGGGGAAGTACTGCCACTATGCCTATTTCTACCGTGAAGAAGCTGTGCTGTGTTTCGGTTTGAAAAGTGATGGTGCCGGTGAAATTACAGGCACAAGAGGCTTATCATCTTCATGCCTCAAGTTGATGGACACAGAGTGTTGCATCGTAGAGCACGTTCCAAAAAAACGTGATCTACGATGCAATGCTTTGTGATAGGTAATGGTTACCACTTAACATCAGGTGGGCCATGTGCTTGCTCCATCTTCAAGTACCATAAAAAAACAGCCTATAGTACGCTGCTGGACATAGGCCTCCCCTTATTAGCGCATTTCGACTTATCCTCAATTCAATTAATCTACCTGCAGCCTTTCGCAGATCGTCACTCCACCTGGCCGGAGAGGGTCCGGAACACTGCGTTTGCCGAGCCGTAGTCTCCACTCAAAAATTTACCCCAACGGTTATCGGTTCTTCGGTAGATATGGCCAGCCCACTGCCATTTCAGATTGCTAATTCTCTGAGCTATGTTAACAACTTTAGTTCTGTAGGATAGTTCCGTTGCGGATTCTATCATTCAAAGAAACCGAGAATAGCTCTTTTCATAGTTCGCTGTATGACTTTAAACTGGTGGACTAGCCGTACTGTGGGCGTATCCCAAGACGGTAGGACGCACTGGTTGAAAACTATCGTTTTCATACACTGCGGTATAGATGACAACAATATAATTTTGTAGATAAAGCATTTAATTAATTTTGTTAATTGCATTTTAGGTGGGATAATATGTCGATTTCATATGAAGCAGCTCCTCGGCAGAATTACTTGTCCATTCACCCATGGACAAAACTAAGGGCAAACGCGTTGAACACTCTCTATACAGAGTCGCCGATGTCGATGCAGTGCAATAAATCTGACGGTTCTCGCTTCCAGGTCAGTTCAAACTTTATAAATAAACTAGCTACTGTCCTCGGATTCGCTCGCGTAGTACCCGGATAAAAAGTACCCGTGTGTTATTCCAGGTCTAAAACGAAATAATACTTATTAAATATAGTTTAGTAGTAGTTTATGTTATTTTATTCCAAAAATTTTACAATGTTAAACAAAACCATCTTGTAAATATGTAGTTACATGTACTTAGTTAGGCTAACTAAAAAATCTAGATAGAAATACTCTAATCATATGTACCTATTGATCTCTTAGTTACCATAAGTACCTACTACTTAGTTATTATAATTATGAATGCTGTGTCCACCTGTAATTGGTATCAGAATGAAAACTTTGTCAGTGTAACCCTACATTGTATTGATATTTAAGCTGTTGGCGTTCCTATTAAATAAATAAATAATCACCTGGCTGTATGAAATACAAGTACTTTACGACCTAAGTATTCTCATAATAACAAAAATAAATTTAAAAAATAACACAAAAACCCGCGACCTTCCTATAAAGTGTAGTAGGAGTACGTAGGAGTATGGAGCACTTTTAAAAGAGAAAATAATCAAATTAAATTAAAATTAGTGATATATGTACCTACATCTCACTTACAATCAGCTGATCTCAAACTAGGCAGAACCTTGGGTACATGCTTATAAATGTACATAATTATATTGGTAATACGCTACATCAGCATAATAACATCCAAAGTAGGTACCTATACATAAATAATCAGGACGTTATCAATTAATCACAACAAGTTTGTATTATGGGAACCACATGAATGATATAGTACCACATAATATATGTTTTTGCAATTACGGGAATCGAACCCGCAGTGTTCTACGTCTCTGGCGGGCCTTAGCCTACTGTGCTACAGAGGTTATCAATGTATACTATCAGCTACGTACGAGTCATCATAAGTGTGCATTTCTTGTGCAGCGACTAACTGCTAGCCCCGCGTTGTCAAATTTTAAACACCAATCGTAGCAGAGTTTGACGGCGCTCTGTCCTATTTTTTTTTTGTGTAACGGTATCTAGCACCGTCTATCTGCAACTGAACTGAACTGATGTAAACTAGAGGCTTATACTTAAATTCGAAGAGTCATAAAAACAAAGGGCTTTCTCAAAAATAAACAGATGTTGTATCTCCGATTGGTCAAAATAAGTGGACAAAGAAAAGTCTGACCCCGACTTTTACGCTAAACTGACTAAACTAAACTAACGACGCTAGACTGCTTGCAAGCGAAACTGTTTTAAAATTGGTAAGGTACACTAGTTGCTGATAGTACCTACAACTAGTAACTAATTTTAAAGAAATAAATGTTATGACAGTTCCGTGCCATTAAATATATGAAAACTTAATGTATGTCCGAAAACATATTAATTTGTTCAATAAAAAGAGCGACAATCATAATGTTAATACTAAAAATAAAGATAAACTAGCTGTTCCTACTGCAAGGCTCCATAAAGTTAGTCAATCATTTAAAGGGCAAAGTGTACGTTTCTTTAACAAAATCCTAAATGACGTGATTAATTTAAATAAATTCAAAAATGTTGTTAAACGTAATCTCTGTGATAAAGCTTATTATAAAATTTCTGATTATTTAGATGACAAAAAAGCTTGGGATGAAACTGTCTGCAACTCCAAACCAAAACCAATATTAAGAAAAAATATTGTAAAACTGACAGTTAAAAAAATATAAGCCTAGCAGAGTTTCTTGCCAATTCTTCTCTGTTTGGTCACGTTACGAATTGGTGTAAATTAAATTAAAAAAGTTGTCGATTCAAAGTGTACTGTAATGTGCGTACTGAATAAAGAAATTTTCACTTTCACTTTCACTTTCATAATGCGCCTAGTTAGGATATTCTTAAAATAGTAAAGCTAGCGGCCCGAAAGTATAACGGTGAACGAAACGTCTGCGCATGAGTCTCTCGCTCTCTCTCTCTCGCCTCTATCCTCCATAAGCTAACTTACTTTTGACTTCAGTACAATAACGTTTAGCGCTAGACTTTGTGCCGCTACCAGTAGCTGCAGGTAACTAGACCAAAGTTTTTTTGTTTCAGGGAGACTGGGAAGGCATCCAAATACCCAAAATTAGAGTGCCTCTTCCAACCGAACCGAGAATTTGCCCTGCTGAAACATAATTATGCAAATTATTAAGTTCTTAAATATTATTCACAAAACAATGTTCATTAGTGGTTCTTATTATAATGAAAATATGAGATATTGTAGGTAACTATATAAAGTGCGCAATAAATGATTGTAATCATCGCTGAAGGAGTAAAACATTTACAGTAGTACATTATTTCCCTGTTTTATATTCTAGGTACATACATAGGTACTATTAAAATATTTCACAATCATTAATATTTTTTTTATTTAGTCGTGAGTGACACCTATGTACCTATACCTACCCACATCGTAAATGTAAGAGTTAGTGGTCACTTCTGTGAACTGGCTGAAGGTTTCCGACATGCTTAACTTAACAATAAAAAAATTCGGGAGTATAGTTACAGTGTAACTGTTACACTCCCGGATTTTTAAGTTTACAAGTATAAACTTTTTATAAAAAATAAACCGACTTCAAATAAATCACTTCTTACTTCTTGCCCTAAAGAATTTTGAAAATCGGTTCACAATTGACGGATATATTGATATTGGTGATCATGGGGCGAAAATTACAAGTGAGGATGAGGTTTTTTGAGTTTTCCGGGAAAAATACCAATCCTCTAAAATGAAATTAAAGTGCATAGTGTAGGCTTTCGCATGATAAATAAGGAGTTCGCATTGAGCTTCTAAAACAATACAAAAACAATAAAAGAATAGCCCACCCCGAAATGCTTGATCCACATGGGGCGGGCGGCGGTACTTTTCGCAGGTATAGTAAAGGGGTGCGTTTTGAGGGAATATCATTTGCATACCAACGTTCAGTGTGAAAGCTTCTCTATCGATTTATACTTCAAACGAAACAGGAAAATGGGTACCACACGATGTAGCCTGATGTAGTGGTTGCCCTTATTGAATCGGGGCAAAATCAAAGTCAAGTGGATCGGCAGCTAAACCTAAGCCGATACTCATCCGATACGTTCATCAAACCTTCAAACCTAAGCCGATACGTTCATCATGTACACCAAAGGTACCAAGAGACTGGTAGCTACCATCAACGACAAGGATCTGGCCGTCGTCGTCGTGCTACGATACAGCGTGATGACCGCTTTATTGTGACCACATAGCTACGAAACCGTCGTTTAAACAAAGTTCAATTGGGATAGCGGCTCCAAGAAGCTCGTTAAGTTGAAGTCAGTCGGTGGACAGTTAGAAGACGACTGCAAGAGGGTGGCCCGACTGCGCACAAATCCGTAAACGGGCCGAAATTGAACCCAGCCCACCGACAAACCCGTCTTTATTTCGCTCGGGAGCATTTGGATTGGACCGAGGAGCAAAGAAGGACAGTCCTGTTTTCTGACGAGTGTAGGATGTACAGTAGTATACAGAAGATCAGGGGAGCGATTACCTCAATGTTGCATAGCAGAACGTGTCTCATATGGCGGTGGATCGCGCAAGTTCTGGGGAGGCATGTCTATGGAAGCAAAGACGTGAATTTGGTTTCCTCACTGGACCGAATACTAGCCGTCAATCGAGGGGATTGACTTCTCGACGGTATATTGAGGAAGTACTCGAGAGCTACGTCTTACCTTTGGCTGGTTTTTACTTCTCGTATAGTGTATGTTAGGAATCTACGAAGAATCGTGAGTTGTACCTACCTGGATATAAGTGGTCTGTGGTCGCAAGCTGCGCTCCGGTTGTCACAAGCTTCCGTGTTTTGCTTTAGTAAATTGGTGTGAATAAACTGTTCATCAATGGCCATACCTGCTTATTATTCACAAACCTACAGGTTATGGGCCCAGCACAAGTGATTCCGCGATAAAATTGTCATTTTGCATAAAACAATAATTGAAGCGGCCCGTAATGGCGTGTTGTTTTTTCTGTGTGATCGCCGAGCCGGCCGGCCGCGCGTGATTGACATTTTGCACAATCGGTACCGTCCATCTTGTATTTATTACGTAAAAACATCGCGATCGTAATAAATTCGTGTGTTTTTGTGATTATTGAGTTGTAGAAACTTAATAATGGCTGCTTCTATAAGAATTGATCCTCTTACTGGCGATAATTATGATACCTGGAAGATTCAAATGCGAGCTATTTTGAAGAAAAATGACTTGTGGAATTACGTAACAGGAATATTGCCACAGCCAACGAGTTCGGATGCGAAGTATGCGGAATGGATGCGAAATGATGGAAAAGCCGAATCGGATATTTTGTTGGCCGTCAGTCCAAGTGAGTTGATTGCATTGGATGGCTTGGAATCTTCTAAAGCTGTATGGGATAAATTGAAGTCTCTGTATCAGTCAAGTGGCCCTGCCAGGAAAGCCTCATTGTTGAAGAAACTAGTATTGACTCGTATGCAGGAAGAAGATGACTTGAAGAAGCACATAACGGATTTTTTCGATGCTGTGAAAAAGCTCAAAGAAATCGGTTTAGTCGTGATTGATGAACTACTGGCTATATTACTACTTTATAGTTTGCCGGATTCTTTCACTATGTTTCGCACGGCAATGGAATCGAGGGATGATTTACCGTCAACAGAAGTGTTAAAAATAAAGATTGTCGAAGATTTCGAAGGACGAAAGTCAAAAGTAGTGGATCAAGGAGCTATGTTCGTCAGGCGTACCAATACAAATGCCAACCAGAAGAGGAACTCAAATGAGAACCAAGGCTACAACAAAAATAAAATCGAATGCTATCGTTGTGGTCGTCGTGGGCATTTGGCGAGAGAGTGCAAAGCAAAGAACTTCAATAAGAACAAACAGAGTGCAAGACAATTAGAACGGGATAGTGATCCGAAGACGACGATGTTGATGAGCACTACCGAAGAGGTAATGTTTAGCGATCAGAGAAACCCTATATGGTGTATCGACAGTGGATGCACGGGGCATATGTGTAATGAAAAGCACATGATCCAGGGTTTCACGCGGCTGGACTCCGAGCTTAATTTGGCTAATAATCAAAGCACACATATCGCCGGAGCAGGGAAGATAAGCATTTCGGTTGATACAGGCAGTGAAGAACGCCGAGTAGATATTGAGAACGTGTTTTACGTATCGGACTTGCGAACCAACTTACTCTCAGTGGCCAAAATGACAGATCGGGGGTTCGAAGTTCATTTCAAGAAAAACGGCGCTATTGTTATCGATGAGAAAAACAAGATACACATGCGAGCGGACCGTGTTGGTAATCTATATCATGTTCGAATGAGCCAGAACAGTGCTAACAATGTTGTTGTGAAGAAACCTATAGATATATGGCACGAGCGACTCGGACACTTGAACGAGCGTGATTTAAAAGCAATGTCGAAGAATGGCCTAGTGCATGGGCTGACATTTAAAGATGATGAAAAATTATCTGAGTGTGAGATTTGTATAAGTGAGAAGCAGACTTGTACACCGTTTCCAAGGGGCAGTGCAGAACGCACGAGCGAGCTACTAGAAATAATTCATACTGATGTATGTGGCCCTATGAGACAACAATCTTTTGGAGGAAAAAGGTATTTTGTTACTTTTATCGATGACAAATCGCGATGGTGTGAAGTATACTTTATAGCAAACAAAAGTGACGTCCTGCGAGTATTCAAAGAATATAAGGCCTATGCGGAAAAGTTTACTGGAAAGAAAATTAAGAACTTGCAATCGGATAACGGCCGTGAATATGTGAATAATGATTTCGATGACTTCTTGAAGAAAGAAGGTATAAAACGAAGATTGACAGCGCCATATACACCCCAACAGAACGGTATATCAGAAAGAAAGAATAGAACGTTGGTGGAGATGGCGAGATGCATGATGCGTCAGGCAGGAAGCCCTCCTGCGTTTTGGGCGGAAGCAGTACACACTGCGAATTATATAAGAAATCGTTGCCCAACTACAGCCTTGAAGAATGGTGAAATACCATTTTCATTGTGGAAGGGAAAGAAACCTACTGTAATATACATGCACGTATTCGGATCGAAAGCGTACTATAAAGACATAGGCTCCCAGAAAGGGAAGTTCGATTCGAGTTCGGAATTGGGAATATTCATGGGATATGATACCCAATCAAAAGCCTACAGAATACATGATCCTAGGACCAGGAAAATCATTGTAACACGTGATGTAAAATTTATGAATGACACGGCCTTCAGGCATGAATATAAGGAAATACTTGAAGAAAAGGATATTGACGGAGAGATTATTGTAGATCTTAATATGCCAAATGAGAGGAACAAAGAAGAGCGAGAGGCTCCCTTGAAGGCAAAAAGAGATGGAGATAGAAAAAGAACAGCAACTATTTCGTGGGAAAGATTGGTTGAACCTTCAAAGAGAGGAAGGGGAAGATTAGTTCGTACTGGTTTTGTGGGAAAACCGCGACAAGAATACAGACCAGTTATAGAACACATAGTGACGGATACTGAACCAGAGTCAGAAGCTGAGGAATCGGATGAACAGCTAACAGCGGGAATAGCAACTATTGAACCAATGACATGGAATGAAATCGAAAAGACGAGCGACGTAAATGAATGGAGAAGTGCCTTAGAAGATGAATTTTTGGCACAGATAAAAAATGGCACGTGGGAAATAGTATCTCGACCAATGAATCGAAAGGTTATTGGAAATAGATTAGTTTTCAGTACCAAAACTACTGGGAAGAAGGTGCGCCTGGTTGCAAAAGGGTGCTCTCAACGGCCAGGGGAGGATTTTCATGAGACCTCGTCTCCAGTCGTGAGATCGTCATCGATAAGACTTATCGCTGCATTGTCCGCTGAATTTGGACTAGAGATCCATCAAATGGACGTAGTGACAGCTTACCTGAATAGTTCTCTGGACGAGGAAGTTTTTATGGAAGTACCAGATCAGCTACGCGATGTTATAGAAAGATTACTCGCAAACAAAAAGATTGGAACACAAAAGAAGATCATAATAGATAAGAAAATTATAGAAACGGCTAAACGCTGGGACAAAGTACTGAGTGAATGTGATAATAGTGTGTGTTTGTTAAAAAAGAGTTTGTATGGTTTGCGTCAGTCTGGATTGCAGTGGCATAAGGACCTGGTGAGAAAGCTGAAGAGTGTTGGCTTTAAAGCAACGGCGCAGGATCCATGTGTGTTTGTAGCACGAAAAGGTGAGCGAATGATGTTAATAGCGATTTATGTTGATGATTTAATTCTAGCTACAAATAATGATGAATGGTTATGTAATGTAAAGAAACAGTTATCTAGCGCATTCGAGATGAAAGATATGGGAAGGATAAATAATTGTTTGGGTATTGAATTTACTCGTGATGAAGAAGACCGAGTGTACTTAAATCAAAGTGAGTATGTGCGTAAAATTCTTGAGCGCTTTGGTATGAGTGAGTGTAAACCTACAATGACCCCTATTGATGTGAATGTGAAGTTAGAAAAACCTAAATGTGTGAAAAATGATGTGATGAATCAGTTCCCTTATCAGAGCTTAATAGGCGCTCTTATGTATCTAGCTGTAACTACAAGACCCGACATTACGTATGCCGTGAACTATCTAAGCCAATTTAATACTAACTATGATGGTGAGCATTGGAAAGCGGCGAAGCGTGTACTGAGATATGTGAAGGGTACGTCAGACTACGGCTTAGTGTATGAGAGGACTGGTTTACCTTTATTTGGTGTGGTTGATGCAGACTGGGGTTCGAATGCGATTGATCGTAAGTCTTATTCTGGTTTTGCATTTATATTAGCAGGTGCTCCAATCAGCTGGGAAGCACGTAAGCAACGCAGTATAGCGTTGTCAAGCACGGAAGCCGAATACATGGCGATATCCGAAGCTACTAGAGAAGCCGTGTATTTGCGAGATGTTTTGGGTAATGTTGGGATGGAATGTGAGTTTGTAAAATTATTCAACGATAATCAGGGTGCTATAAAGCTTGCTAAAAGCAGAAATTATCACTCACGAACAAAACATATCGACGTGAGGCACCACTTCGCTCGAGATATGTGCGAACAAGGTGTTATTGATCTGAAGTACTTGTGTACAGAAAGAATGCCTGCAGATGTTTTGACCAAAGGTTTAAGCGGGACAAAGCATGAAGAATGCATGCATAACCTAGGCATGATGAGTGTATGTAAGGTATGAACAGAGTTGCTCACGACTTCGAGGGGAGGTGTTAGGAATCTACGAAGAATCGTGAGTTGTACCTACCTGGATATAAGTGGTCTGTGGTCGCAAGCTGCGCTCCGGTTGTCACAAGCTTCCGTGTTTTGCTTTAGTAAATTGGTGTGAATAAACTGTTCATCAATGGCCATACCTGCTTATTATTCACAAACCTACAGTGTACGAGTATCTTCAAGAGGTGAATGTGTCTGTAATGGAGTGGTCAGTATGAAACCCGGACCTCAATCCCATCGAACATTTAAGGGACAAACTGAAAAGAAAGGTTCGAGGGCGATCGCACAGGAATGGGAGACGATTTCATCAAAACTCTTGTGAAATCCATGAAAACCCGGATGGAATCAGTGATTCACGGTAGGGTAGGAAACATAATATCATACAAATAAATAAAAACTTTTGATTACATATTGTCTTGTTTTAATTCCATTTTTATCACCAATATTGTTTTTACTAGATAGGTAAGCATGAAAAATATGCACTTCGGTTACTGACGCCGAAAAGCACTTTTTCGGCTTGATTTGTCAAATATGGTACCACTCTGGATAGGTATTGAAGTCATTAGTAACAATATATATCAATGATTGTAGTAGTCTTGAAATCTGCATTAAATAAATTTTACAGATGGTTTTTTACATATTTAGTATTTCAATTTATTTTTAAAAATCATGCCTGTCCGATTTTTCTGCTCTCAAGTGTATTTTCTTACAAAATAGCAACTTCACACACCCAGGCGTCCAGTGACGCGGCTACCGCACCGGTACCACAGGCCGGTACCGAACCAACAGAGGGCCCAGCACAAGTTGCACAATTCAAAAACTTTTTTATTATCCTATATCTAGCTCAATTTTAATGTAAGTTTGTTGGAAATTATGCAACTGGTTTTAAGTAGAAACTAATCTAAAAACGTAGGTACTGTAATCTTTTTGCAGATTGCAATAATTATCACTCAAAACGGTGAGCGGTCAACGAAATAAAGGTTCTTCAAAATTGAGCTCGATTTAACTTTATAAAGTTTTCGAATTGTGCAACTCGTACAGGCCCTCAGCCTCTTGTTTATTTTGACGTTTTGTATTTCGTTGCCAGACCGACTACTGACCATTGAGATGGGAATAGTGAGGAGTGGCTCCATATAAATATATAAATAATTGGTAAGGAAATTTCTATTAAATCGATAAAGAAATGATAAAAATGGGTTTGTCTCTTTTTAACCAAGGCTGGTCACTGTACGAAAAAAGAGCGAAAGAGTGTTTGTATTTTTAAAATTTTGGCAACATTTTGGTGTGACGTAATCATGCACTCTTTGCGTGGCCAGCGTCGCCATTAAAGTCACCAAGGTCACCAAGTCTTGTTGTAGATCAGCTGTCAAATTGTTGTTTATCTAAACTATTTTGTGAATTTATTGAAAATATTCTGCTAAATAGCGTTTTATGTATTTACTGCGTTACCATATAAAGGTAAACCATGCCTTCGTGTTGTGTTAAAGGATGTGGGGCGAGAAAAAACATAAATCAGCCGCAATTGACTCTTCATAAGTAAGTATACAATTTTCATTGATTACATCGAAATTTTTCGAATTGTATGATGTATATTGATAATATTAAAAGTGTAGATGAGATTATCTTTCTTGCTTTGGCTTATTTATATGTTTTTAACTCATAATTCTTCGATATTAATCTACGTAGCAATGTCATTCACGCCTTAGGATTTAGTGATGGGATGCTAATTCGATAGATTTATTGAAGTTTCTGTGAATCCACACAATTGTATATTTGAAACGAGTAAACTCAAAAACTATCACCTATTTCAAAAATGTCTTCATTAGAATGCTACATTTACGCGGTGAAACCACAGGACGATGCTAGTGTTGTTATAAAATATATTAATAATTGTTGATATGTTTATAGAAAAAACCTGGTTTGATTTTAGGCTATTTTTAGGCTCAGCTTACCTTTAACTGATGTGCGCTAGGCGGCTGAAACTTTTGTCACAGGTAGGAAACAAATAGTTTTTGAGATATGATTATTTTTAAATTCCAATTCGACACGTAATTTCGTCAACATTGAGTGCATTTTTTTTTCTTGGCCAATCAGCGAAAATTTGGTCTTCTTTTTATTATGGCGTCTGTGGATGAAAATATGGTATTTTTTGGTAATCTGACAATGACAATGACATTTCTTGTTATTTTCCCGGAATAGACAGTAGGTTATTAGGTTTTTTATAAACCACCCGGAAATACTTTCCGCAGTAGTTGGTTCTAGGACACCCCGACTTGAATAGGTTCCAAATATATCACAGAACCGACACAGAGCACCCCAGTACCACTTAGTCTTGTGTAGAGAGGGTCCTGCTACCTCCTCCCTCCCCCCCCCCCCCCCCCCCCCCCTTTTACTCACATCAGTAAAATGAAAGTCCTTCCTATTTTTACAACAGATTTCCTAGAAATGAACGAAAGCCAAAAGGCCTTCGATGAATTTATATATTTTTTTCTTCTTTAGCCAATACAACACCATCAGTCGTCGGACGACATTATTCCGCCACTGCAGGAATTGGTGAGTTTGTTTGTTTTTTGTTTTATAAAAATAGAAACTGAACTATCGGTATTTTAAACTTACCACTTGGCAGATAAATCAAAAAACCCATATTTCTGTTTCCACCACACTACCACGTTGACCTACAATTTTTTTTAACATACTATGTAGGATTGATTGGGTCTTTTCACATAGTCTTTAATGGTGTTTCTAATGTTACTTAATAATAAAATAAAATAAAATAGTTATTAAACGGTGTATCTCTTTATTTTGATACATAGTAACAATTGTTTTTTTCCTTTTCAGCCTATTCAAGAACAGTCTTATGACGAACATTACAACATTGTTAATGAGTCACTGCAAAATAGTTTGGACCGTGCTCATGAGCTAGTGAGATTAATAGTTAAACTATAACTACTTTTTTGACACCCTGTTTAATATTTTGCCAGTAAAATGTATTTTGTATTATTTCAGATACAGCAACAACATGAAATAATTCGCAAATTGAATGAGAAGTGCAACAAATTGCAAAAGTCTTAGAGAAAAAGTCCGTAGGCGCGACAAAAAGATAGCCATCTTTTCTGATATGATCAAAGACGTTAAAGAACAAAATTTACTAAACTCGCAGGAAACGATTCTTATGGAGGAATGCTCAGGTGCGGGATCTGAAGATTTCCTGAAGAGGCAAATAGCGAAAGCCAAAGGACTGCCGCTACAAAAAAAATATTCCGAAGAAATCAGAAAATTTGCGTTGACTCTACACTTTTTTTCGCCAAAAGCGTACAATTATATACGACAGACGTACAATACCTATTTGCTGGCAACACAACTTTTAAGTAACTCGGTAGCAGATGCCCTAGAACACTGCCGGGACAAACTAAAACTACCAGAATTCCAAGATTGTGATGGCACTATTAACTTCATAAATATTATGAATAACGTTTTTGACGTACTAAATAGTCACTCCGTTCGTCCGCCAGGTTGGAAGAAGGAGAAGAAGAAGAAGAACAACAACCCCAATGCAGTTCAATTTCGGGCAGCTTACAAAAAATTGCTCATTAGGGCAGAAATTAGAGATGGAGGAGTCGGAAACTGCATTCCTCTGGAGCAAATAAATATCTTGACCTGTTCAAGTAAAAATCCAATCAAGTCTATAAACGATCTTACTGAAAAAAATGATTTGGTGGAAATAAGTGAAGACCATAGCGATTTATATGATAGCTACGTCGAATATTTGGCAGCAGGTGATGTGGACGAATACACTCACAGTGTTCTCGAATATATTTCAGGTTTTGTATCTAGAAAAATATCTAAAAGTCTGACCTGTGTTGTGTGTGTTGTGTTTGACATTATTGTTAGGTGAAGAAAAAATCGATAGTCTTATTTACCAAAAGTCTAGAGGTGGCCTAGTTTACTCATCCAATGATGTTTTCGAAATTATTAAAAAGACAGAAAACTTAATAAAACCTCATCTCACGAAAAGGCAACCAGAAAATTACTTTTTATATATATTTAGATTTTTAATAGAATTTCATAGTTGCGAAAAATTCTTATACATAGAACCCGGAACACAACACAAATCACAGGTTGCTACTAATAAAGGCTATTATTAAAACCTATATTGACATAAGGTTTCGGTACTACGGAAATAAAAGGACCGACAAAATTTCGTATAGAAATTATTTTAACAAGCTGATATTGTTCAGAAATGAATAAAATTATGTGTTTATATTGTTTTTATTTACTTAAGATTGCTCACCTATTTAACCTACTCTCAGAATAGGGAATAATTACCCATTAAACAGGATAGGTACTATAATAAAAGGTATTTAATAATTAATTAAAAAACGGATAACCGATATTTAATTTTCTATCCCCCCTTTCACCCCCCATATCTTGTAAATGGCTGAACCTATTTTGGTGAAACATGATTAAGAACCACTGCCGGAACGTTAATCTTCAAATTAAAAAACTGTATTCAAATCGGTTCACCCGTTTAAGAGCTACAGTGTCACAGACACACAGCAGCGGTCAAACACTTTAACACTTTAATTTTAACTTTTTCGTCGGGGGTTAAAAAGAAAAGATTTCAAAGACAAAAAGACAAATTGAGAACCTCCTTTTTTGAAGTCAGTCAATAAGATTAAATATCGGTTCCTAGAATCGATATTTGTCAATGTAGATATACTGGACGGGTACAACACTAAAGGAAGCCATTTTGTGCGCAAAATTATTTGTAGGGCTAACCACGCAATATACAAAGGTATGGCCGGTCCTCTAAATGTAATTTGTTTCTTTAGTCATTGCTACTGACACTATCATGAAATTGAAGGATTCTGAGTTTCATTCAATCAATCATTTATTTTCATTCACTCACTCTTTTTGTTTTAATCCCGGTGCTAACAATTGCGACTTTGTCGCTAAAAACGGCGACATTTGCCTTACATGACTTATATTATCTAGCGACATCTGACGACTTTTGGACATGTCTTCTATAAAAATAAATTTAATATGATTATATTGAAATTGAAATTGCATGAAGCATGAAAATGGAGATGGAGGGGTGTACGGGGTCCATCATCCATCTTCGGTACCCAAGCCAATCTCACCTGCACATGGTGCACCCTACTAAACAACGAACGAGGCTCTCGCGGCCGGTTACTAGCGGCCTACATGAAGATCATTTAGGTCTATGCACCGACCTTGACACAACCGGATGACGAAGTGAAGTCTATGTACGACGAGATAGGCAAAGCCTTTCACAACACCACTAAATTTTAACGTTGATTTGGGGCACTTTAACGGCAAAGTGGGCAGGGCAATAGAACCAATCAATTGCTATATTATTAGGTTGATATTCAGTTTTATATCGTAGTTTTCTTTTGTGGGGAGCGCAAAAATGACCAGAGGCCTCATTTACTAACTCAGTTGCACACCGAAGTGATAAGCACCGGTCCTGTTTTTACAAATTTTGACAGTTTGTCAAATTGACGTTCTTTGAATTTCAACAGATGTATGTCAAAGTTTGCAAATAAAGGTCCGGTGCCGATCATTTCGGTGTGCAACTGAGTTAGTAAATGAGGCCTCAGACCAGGGCCAAATTTTAATTATTAGGTTAATATACAGTTCTAAATCGTAGTTTTAGAACCAAGTTTAAATTACGTTTATATCCAGAAATAAATCTTTATTTTCTTTTCTGGGGGGCACATAAATTACCAGACCAGGACCAAGTTTTGGGTCACGGTAGTATTAATTAATCATTAGTTTGATATCCAGATTTAAATTGAGTTGTTTTTTCTGGTGGGGTGCAGAAATGGATCAGGATCAAGTCTTCGTTGATAATCATAAACTAATAAATATAGTTTTCACTTCTCTTGCTCAAAAAGTGTATCATAATAGTGTAGCTTAGCGGGCCTAAAACTCGAGTTTAATACCTCGGGCTAAAAAGTATTTTTTCTTTTTAATTTTTGTCTAAAATCATCAGCCCGTACAAAGCATTCGTTCTCTTACATAAAAACTCGACTTCTTAGTGCTCCGTCAATCTTTTTTTTTTGAAAATAGAACCGTCTTGGTGATGTTTTATGAAGGTTGATTAATTTTTAATAAAATTTCTGAAAATTGTCTAATTTTGAATTGTTTTATTTTCTCGCAATCGAAGTGAAAAGTAGAGTGTTTTACTCGGGCCAAAACCACCCATTATAACTCGGTCTTGTCATCCTCCCTCGCTACGCTCGGGAGTATAACAACCTCGTATATAATGGGATGGTTTAGTCCCTTGTAAAACAATCTACTATTTCACTTCTCTTGCTCAAAAAGTGTATCATAATAGTGTAGCTTAGCGGGCCTAAAACTCGAGTTTAATACCTAGGGCTAAAAAGTATTTTTTCTTTTTAATTTTTGTCTAAAATCATCAGCCCGTACAAAGCATTCGTTCTCTTACATAAAAACTCGACTTCTTGGTGCTCCGTCAATCTTTTTTTTTGAAAATAGAACCGTCTTGGTGATGTTTTATGAAGGTTGATTAATTTTTAATAAAATTTCTAAAAATTGTCTAATTTTGAATTGTTTTATTTTCTCGCAATCGAAGTGAAAACTAGAGTGTTTTACTCGGGCCAAAACCACCCATTATAACTCGGTCTTGTCGTCCTACCTCGCTACGCTCGGGAGTATAACAACCTCGTATATAATGGGATGGTTTAGTCCCTTGTAAAACAATCTACTATTAGTTGAAATTCGGATATAAATCGTAGTTTTCTTTTTGATATGTTGTATGCTCACCTTTGATTGAAAAAATTCGCGGCTCGCTTTTGCTTGCCAATTTCGTTTACCACTTTTTAGTTATAAATAGTACATAAATACGCAAAAAAATGTTTGAATCCATCCTATAAAGTTTGCAACAATGATGTTTTAGAACACAACAGCGCTAGTTAGAATAATAAAAAAAATCTTGCTACTTTTGATAATGAAGAAGATAACAAGGTTAAAATATCACACTTTCATGTACGTAGAATCAAAGTCTAGACCGTTCACATTATTCTAGTTTTTATTTCACATGGATCGGTGCAATATTACCGAAGTTATAAGCATGGGAAGTTTACGTAGGTTTTTTAAATCTCGCTAGTGATCGCGAGTAGCGCGTTACGTCATCGCTCCTATAGGGCGCCGCGCGGCGGGCGTCCGTAGTACATTTCGCTGCTAAGTTGTTTGCTCTCGTGCGCTCTGGTTATTTTTTTAATTTAAAAGAATGCTGATTGAGTGAGTGTATCGTGTAAATTATTGTTTTAGAACTAAAATGGAAGAAGGATTTCAAAAAGGCCAATCTTTGTTAGATTGGCCTACCCATAGTTCACGATACGATGGTGGTAGAGTATTTTATAAAAATAAAGAAATCATTAACCTTGGAATGGTTCAATAAACTGCGAGTCGAGTACCCTACATACCTACTAATACCGGGTGTATTTGAATTCGTATATCATCCCGAAGGGGGGTGATTCGGACCATGCTTATCCATAAGTTGCGAGAACCCCACTTGGAAATACGTTATTCCAAATTTCCATACATGAACTTAGAACCCGTAACCATGAGTTGTGCGTGGCAACCCTAATAGTAAGGCGGAGCCAAAGTTTGGTAGGTACTAACGCTCTGGCTGCGGCTAAACACACGCCATCACATACTTCTCTAGGGAATCGTAATAAATTTCTGCCTGAATAATTGTTTATTTAATGTTTTATTTTATTGTAATTTTATGGAATTGGCTTATTATCCGTATTAATTAAAGTAAATAAATAAATAATTGGATTGAATTAAATCGTCAGACATCGAGCCCTATCCCATGTATTAGGCCCACAGTCAACGTGTTAAAATAACATAATACCTTATTTCTGCAATGTTTAGGTACCTGCCTACCTACTACATTTTGGTAGGGATTAACACATGACTACGGCTAAATATCACTAGTACATTACTTAGGGTCTCCCCTAGCGATAGCCTATGGCCTACATTCAACGTGTTAAAAAACTTTTTGCTTGATTTTTCAGTTTGGTAAGTAAGGTTAGGTAACGCTAAAAAACGTAAACGTAGGTAGTAGTAGGCTTTGTACGAGGCCCTCAGTCAACATGTTAAAAATGCTTAGAAACTAGTTTACTTACCTATTGTCGAGGTTCTTCAGGGTAAGTAGACTCATTAACATTCCATCTAAAATCACAATCCACACTTTGTTTTTTGTCACATTACCTAGGTAGGTACCTACCTACATAGGACCTAGGTGGTAGGTTAATAAGCACAGAACATTCACCATAGGAATTATTATCTGATCACTTTAGGTTCACTGAAGGTACCTACATAGAAGGTAGGTAAATTACCTAGCACACAACATTCATCTAGGATAGGATAATTACCTATTATCTCATCACTTTAGCTTCACTGAATTTAATTAAGTTTTACCTACCTGGTATGTAGTTACTTAGGCATGATTTAATTTCAATGAATTCACTGTTTTCACAGCACAGCAGGTAGGTGGGTACCTAGCTGCCTAGTTCCCAGGTAGGTATGGCTCGATGTGCCTGCCTTGTCGCAGCACGCATAAATCCGCACGGGAACGCACGGCACAACAAGTTTTCGAGGTGGTCTTCCAACGGCCCTCTGAGGAACTCCAGGTAGTTGGGGCCATTTAATCTTGCCGGTAGGAAAAACGGACCGACAAGTTTATCCCCAATTATGCCGGCCCAGACGTTCATGCTCCACCTGTGCTGAAACCTGCTTTCACGGTAGAGGCGCGGGTTGGAATGTGCCCAAAAATGTTCATTGTGCTGGTTAAAAACACCATATCGCGTGAAAGTGGCTTCGTCAGACCACAAGATGTGGGAACCCAAAGCTGGCCTCATGTTCAGTTGGTCTCCGTACCACTGGCAGAACTGAACGCGCTGTCCGTGATCGTTTTCGGTCAGCTCCTGCACTTTACTGTAGTGGTACGGATGCTGGCCGTCGTCGTGTAGCACACTCCACACCTTCGTCTGCGACAAGCCAACGGCAGCAGCAACGCGCCGAGTGCTCCGTCGGGGATCCTCTTCAACGAGTGCCAGCACCTCCTCTTCCCTTTGAGGTGTCACTGCTCTTGACCTCCCCGCGGCTCTATGAAACGAGCCGGTAGAGTGAAGCCTGTTCACGAGTCTCCAGAAACAACCATATGTCGGAACAGGTCTCCCGGGATACCGCTCTTGATAGAGATTCCGTGCTGCCGCCAGATCGTTGTTTCTGGAGGCTCCAACACACATGATCATATCGTAATAATCCGCATTAGAATACGACATCCTACCTGACAATAAAAAACACAACACAACACAGCACAAGGTCCAAGGGTTCACTACTAGTAAGTCCAAAAAACAAATGCATCCGATCCGATCGCGACGAGTGTCAACAAGCTACTAAAAAATTGTACTATTTTTTCCTGAATTAAGTCCTTTTAAAACACCGTCAATTTTTAGGGGCCAGTTTTAGGTTTAAAATAAAAAAACCGCGATCCGCCTTATGAGATAGGATTAACTTTTGACATCGTTATTTAATCATTAGTAAATCAATTTAATGGTTAAATCGCTCGTGGTGTGGCTTACTTCGTTGTTCTTAGCAAAGCATCTTGGTTAAGCAACGTTCCGCCGGGTCATGGATGGGTGACCGTTTAGTGGCATTTCGATCTGAGCGCTTCCGTGCTTCGGAAGGCACGTTAAGATGTTGGTCCCGGCTTTTTCAGCCGTTAAGCCATGTTGGAGGCTTTCGAGCGGCCTAAAAACTCCGACACCAGAGCTGGCCACTAGCTCACACGAAGAAGAATAAGAAGAATGGGTGAAAATTGGTAAATGCAGTGGAAAATTGGCAAACACCAAATCGTAAGGCAACGTTTATGTACCTACCTATGGCTTAAGTAGATAGTAAACTTGTAGCGCTTTACTTACCTACATTACAATCTTATTTTAGGTTAGCTACCAACACTTTGGCGAGGAAACAAACAAGTAGGTAGTTAGGCAGGCACCTGATTGTTTAGAAAACGACAAATCTGCTACTAGGTATCCAAAGTCTAGCACAGATTATGTCTTTTCGTTTAGTAAAAATCTTACCTACCTACATTATGCAGCGGAAAACCAACTAATTAAAATAACAATGTTGTCATACCTACATAACACTAAGTTGTCAAAATCAGGAAAGTCTTGTATGGCAATTGGCATTCAATACAAATGACGTAAGGTCGTCAACAAAGATCATACGAATAAAAAAATAAAAATAAAACATACGGAACCAATTATCACAAAATCCGTAAATCTCAAAGAAAGGCCGCATTTCACCTGATTCGTTGGCGGTAAATGTTTAATAATTTATTTCAGCAAATTGCAAAGCCCGCTAGCGTGTGATTGGTTGGCGGTGTTTTCGATTTTCCTAGCCCAGCCCCTGAAGGTGTGATTTGTTCGCGGTAATGTTTGATAATTTCGGCAGGATATTTCACTGTCAAAGAGTAAGCTTACAGATGAGTAACTACATACTTCCTAGGTATGTACACCAAGGTAATGTGAAGTGAAACCAGGACTGTGAGCCTCGTACAAAACGCGCTGGTGGAGTAGGTGGTAGGTAGGTTAGCATTAGATACCTGTAAAGTTTACTATTTGCTGGATTTTTCTGTTTGGTAAGTCCAAGTAAACAGAAAAATCCAGCAAATAGTTTTTAACACGTTTTCTGCGGGCGTCGTACAAAGCGCTCTAGGGCAGTAGGTAGGTAGGTTTGCTTTAGATTAGATTACATGTAAAGTTACCTACTTAACAGACAGGAAAAAAAAGTTTTTTTAACGCATTGCCTGCAGGCGTCGTACAAAGCGCGCTAGGTACTAGGTGGTGGTGAGCAGGTGAGTAGGTTAGCGTTAGGTTAATACCTGTAAAGTTACCTACCTACCAAACAAAAATACAGCTTAAAGTTTTTAACACGATGCGTGCGGGCGTCGTAAAAAGCGTACTAAGGGAGTAGGTAGGTAGGTTAACGTTAGATTAATACCTGTAAAGTTACCTAATTTCCAAACAGAAAAAAAACAGAAAATAGTTTTTTAACACGTTGTCTGCGGGCGTCGTACAAAGCGCGCCAGGGGAGTAGGTAGGTCAGCGTTAGGTTGATACCTGTAAAGTTACCGACTTACCAAACAGAAACACATGCACGTAAGTAGGTAATAGGTTGGTAGGCATTTATTGAGTTGTTTTAGTGTCCTTTCTGAACATTTTCATCATAAGGTCAAGGACAAAGTTCAACAAATACAGCTGTTTTAGGGTCGCCTCATAAGCGTTTGAGTATCAATTAGAGGAAAACTTTGCAAGCCATTATCTCAGTGAAAAACAATAAAATCGAAATGTCGCAAAACAAAATATTGTTGACCTTGGGGAGTAGATTGTCCCCCTTTCGGGATGATACCCCAATTCAAATTCGTCCTCTATATACATGCATCGGGGAGCCCCCCTTAATAAATATTAATTTGATTTAATTATTTATTTTTGAAGTAAATATATAATCAAAATATTCTGTGAATATTTCTAGCGTCTACCTGTTGCCGTTATTAATATCGAGCAAAAAACGGCAAAAAAGTGGCAACGGAAATACATCATCGGTGAACATTTCAACTGTCTAACTATCACGGTTCATGAGATACAGCTCGGTGACAGATAGACGGACAGACAGACATACAGACGGACAGCGAAGTCTTAGTAATAGGGTTTCCGTTTTTACCCTTTGGGTACGGAACTCTAAAAGCATATTACTAGCAAAAACCAAGTACCAACCTAGTCTACCTACTAGGTACTTAGTTAGTATTTCACATGGCAAGGTTAAGTACCTACTACTTAGTATTTCACATGGTATTTGAACAACTGACATCGAAATGAGGCTCAACGCCCACGACCGATTTTTTGTAGGACAGTTAGGGAGGGGAGCACAGAGTGTATACCAACCAGGTTCGATCGACGAATGAAGTAACGCCATAAGAGCTCAAATATTGGAATTGGATTGTACGTAATTATATAAGTATTTTATGTTCTATTACTTTTTTTCGTAAAGTTCATAGTTTAGGAGTTAGGACACTTTCAAAAATCAATGAAAATGTATTTTTCTGGATTTAGAAAGTAAGGCCTTATGGGCTAAAATGGTTCGAATTGGATTCTACGTATTGATTTAAGTATTTTATGTTCTATTACTTTGTTTCGTAAAGTTCATAGTTTAGGGGTTAGGACACTTTCAAAAATAAACAAAATTTTATTTTTCTGGATTCAGACTTTAAGGTAAGGTTTTAAGGGCTAAAATGGTTGGAATTGGATTTTACGTATTAATATAAGTATTTTATGTTCTATCACTTTTTTTCGTAAAATTCATGGTTTAGGAGTTAGGGCACTTTGAAATATGTATGAAAATTTCGTTTTCTGGATTCAGACAGTTAGGTTTTAAGGGCAAAAATGGTTGGAATTGGATTTTACGTATTGATATAAGTATTTTATGTCCTATTGCTACTTTTGTTCGTAGAGTTCATAGTTTAGGAGTTAGGGCACTTTGAAATATGTATGAAAATTTCGTTTTCTGGATTCAGAAAGGCCTTATGAGCAAAAATGTAATAGAACATAAAATACTTATATCAATACGTAGAATATAATTTCAACAATTTTTGCTCTTAAGGCCTTTGTGAATCGAGAAAACGTAATTTTCATTTATATTTGCAAGTGCCCTAACTCATAAACTATGAACTTTACGAACAAAAATAACAGAAAATAAAATACTTATATCAATACGTAGAATCCAATTCCAACCATTTTTGCTCTTAAGGCCTTACTTTATGAATACAGAAAAATAAATTTTCATTTATATTTGGAAGTGTCTTAACTCTTAATCTATGAACTTTTCGAAAAATAGTAATAGGACATAAAACACTTATATCAATACATAGAATCCAATTCCAACCAGTTTTGCTCTTAGACTTACTTTCTGAATCCAGAAAAAAAAACATTTATATTTGAAAGTATCCTAACTCCTAAACTATGGACTTTACGAAAAAAAGTAATAGAACATAAAATACTTATATCATTACGCATAATCCAATTCCAATCATTTTAGCCCTAAAGGCCTTACTTTCTGAAACCAGTAACATAAATTTTCATACATAATTGAAAGTGTCTTAACTCCTAAACTATGATCTTAACGAAAAAAAGTAATAGAACATAAAATACTTATATCATTACGTTTAATCAAATTCCACTCATTTTAACCCAAAAGGCCTTACTTTCTGAATCCAGAAAACGAAATTTTCATACATATTTCAAAGTGCCCTAACTCCTAAACTATGAACTCTACGAACAAAAGTAATGCGACATAAAATACTTATATCAATACGTAGAATCCAATTCCAACCATTTTTGCTCTTAAGGCCTTTCTGAATCCAGAAAACGAAATTTTCATACATATTTCAAAGTGCCCTAACTCCTAAACTATGAATTTTACAAAATAAAGTAATAGAACATAAAATACTTATATTAATATGTAGAATCCAATTCCATTTTAGCCCTTAAAACCTAATTGTCTGAATCCAGAAAAATAAATTTTCGTTTATTTTTGATAGTGTCCTAACTCCTAAACTATGAACTTTACGAAACAAAGTAATAGAACATAAAATACTTAAATCAATACGTTTAATCGAATTCCAACCATTTAAGCCCTTAATACCTAATTTTCTGAATCCAGAAAATATATTCTCATTTATATTTGTAAGTGTCCTAACTCCTAAACTATGAACTTTACAAAAAAAAGTAATAGAACATAAAATACTTAAATAATTACGTACAATCCAATTCCAACCATTTTGTCTCTTATGGCGTTACTTCATTCGTCGATCCAACCTCGTTAGTATACACTCTGTGCATGAGGTTGCCATGAGGTTCCCCTCCCTAACTGTCCTACAAAAAATCGGTGGAAAAGTCGGTCGTGGACGGACACGCTGATGCTCACAACAATATATATGGTGTTGTATATGTGGTTTGGCCCTAATGGATGTGCTCTTCTCATAGCATATGTCAATTTTTTCTGATTTTCGGATCCTTAGGAACGTAAATAAACAACTTTTCGGGTGTTTTTGTGGCCCTATTTTTACACTGAGACACAATACAACATTTATTAGATGGACTCATGTAGTTTTTATTGTTTCTTATTTAAAATAAACAAAGTAGCTCCGCGCGCGACGGGCACATTGGGGTAAATGGTAGGGATGAGACGTATTTACACGACCAGGTTTTTATACCAGGTATTTGCTTCCAAGTACGAAACCCTGGTATGAGTCGAAATACTTTGAAGGTCTTGCAAGTATTCGCTATTCGGGGCGTTCGGGGCGGACTCGATGACTATTATACTATTTTGTTCCTTATTACAAGACATGTGAGGCCTTGGATCTAGCTGTACCTGTGCTAGGCTGCGCTACAGCCTAACACCGGTACACTTGGCATGTGGGTTTGGGATCGCAGGCCACAACTTCTCGCACCGCCGACGCTGCTGCCCGTCGCCGGCCTTGGATCTAGCTGTGCTGGTGTTAGGCTGCGGTATACCGCAATCAGCCGGCCGCCAGAGCCCCGTTTGTTAGTTAGCAGGATGCACCACGGGCAGGTGAGGTTGGCTTGGGTTCCGAAGATGGTGGATGGAACCCCTTATACCCCATAAACACTTCGTGAATAGGTACGTCATATCTACCCTACCTAGACAAAACGTGAGACCCCTTCGCTACTCCATAAAACTCTAATAATTACAGTTTTTTTTTTACATACGTCTACGTCTGCTATTAATTTTATGTAGGCGTTAGGATTTGATTCTATTAGGTACTACCTATTAAACAAATTACCTATGTATGTTGTACGTAGGTACATATATAGTTAAATGTACTTATAATGAAGAGCAGACCGTCGTACCTGTTATCTGCGAGCTAATGATTTGGTACTAAGATATTTTTTAATATAATAGCAGTTCCTAGATAGCGTTATTTTATGTGTGGTATTGTAGTAACACAGTTATAGGTACTTAGTTATTTAAATTTAATTAAGTAATAATTCAATAAATAACATAAAAGATAAATCGAATTATCTCAACTCATCAGTAAAAATACCAATACGATATCATTTGAGTCAGTATAATTTTAATAGGTTAATCGTGCTGACAATAGATTCAAAAGGTAATTTGGTACAAATATTTTTTCGTTGTCACGATTTTGTTTCTTATAACAAAGCTGATCAATTTCTTATGAAAGTATTTTTAGCCGATAGCTTGGCTTGCAAGTATTTTTTCTGCAAACACAATCATGAACTTTATTCTCATGCAGACTGGCATCAATTTTCTATGCAAGTATTTTACTTTCAAGGTGCGTGGTGCAGTTAGACCTGCCACGAGATGCGCGTGCCCGCCGCCCGATAGGTACATATCAAAAATACTTTGAAAGTATTTTTTCGTGGACACGATTTTGTTTCATAAAACAAAGCTAACGCGGATCAATTTCCTATGAAAGTATTTTTAGCCGATAGCTTGGCTTGCAAGTATTTTTTCTGCAAACACAATTATGAACTTTATTCTCATGCAGACTGGCATCAATTTCCTATGCAAGTATTTTACTTTCAAGGTGCGTGGTGCAGTTGACCTGCCATGAACCGCTCCCGCCGCCCGATACGTATCAAAAATACTTTGAAAGTATTTTATCCCTGGTTTTTGGCCCTGGTTTTTATGCGTGGACGTACTTGGAAGCCCTGGTACGCGATTTTACAAGTACGTCTCATCACTAGTAAATGCTTCGAATCCCCGAGTCGCTCGCGCGGAAACAGGATCCGTTACGTCATCAACGATATCGCGCTCATTCCGCGGCTTAGACCAAAAATGTTAACTTTGCACTTTTATATCTCGGTCAGTTTTATAGATAAAAAAACAATAAAAACACAATTGTTCTCGTAATTTTTTGTAGAATTTGTTGGCATATATAACAAAAAATGGTTTTCTTCTTCATTATATATATTGAATAAGTGACTAGCGACTCGGATTTATGAAAGTTGGCAACACAACCAAAACTGTTTCTTGCGTTGCGTGCGAGTTTCGGAATTTGTGTAAATTGAATTGAATTTGATTTGTACATTCCCTGAAGCAATTATGTCGAACGACTATGGGTTCAACAGTGATGATTCGCCTAACAAAACTGGTTCTCATTTACAAATACCCAGCCCCATTATAACAAGAAGAAATCGGACAGCTTCTACGTAAGTGTTTACTCAATTAACCGAATTCTGTATTGAAATTTGGTCTAAAATGTAATCAATGCTCAATATTTATATGTATAGATCAGAGCGGGCTCTCGGGAATCCACTAGAAACTGGGAAAATCAAGTCATTTTGTCGAGAAAAAGGTCACGGTTTCGTGACCCCATCCAAAGGCGGAGAAGATCTTTTTGTGCACATTTCTGAGTAAGTCAATTGATTTATTACTTATTAGCTTTCGCCCATTTCTTCGCTCGCGTGGTATCCAGATAAACCTACGTGCTAATCCAGGTCATAAACTATGATTAGTCCAAGTTCCATCCAAATCCGTTCAGTACTTTTTGCGTGAAAGAGAATAAGAATAAGAATTTTTTTATTTGCAACTACACATAAATATATATAAAAGAACAATTTAGAAACAAGAGCAATAAACGTTCATCCATACATCCATACTCACTAACTTTAACATTTACAATATCAATAGGATTTATTTATTTATAAGGACACCCAACATACATTAACACCACACACACAAAATAACAGACAAAAGGTAGTATTCTCAGTGCACCTTTAATTACAGGGTATCTCAACATATCTCCCTGACTGTGGCCATACAATACTATAGATCTGTATCTATAGTATTTGCAGACTTACCTGCCGCTAGCTGTCTAGCGGCAGGTAAGTCTAGCGCTGAAGCAAACGTCTGCGCATGGGTCTCTAGCCCTCTCTCGCCTCTAGCTTCCATATGATACCTTATGTTTGACTTCTTCACAATAACAGTCAGCGCTAGACCTTCACACCCCTTCTTGTAGGTGAAAAATATTTTATTGCACATTATAAAACAAGGTCACATGGGAACTGAATGCTAAATAGATTTCCCAAAATATCATATAATTTCATTTAAGAATATTACCATATTCACTTTGAAAAACAAATCATTATTTGAAGTTCAGAAATGTCTTCATTAACAATGACTAACACAATAGTTGGCAAACAATCAAGTACTTCCTCATTTCTGAAATGAAAAAGATAAACAAAAAGCTCATTGTTTATGAATTCAGCCACTGCTAAAAACCTGCAAGGTCATCGGTGTGTATTTCAGTTATGTTACATGTACACAAAGCCATGAAATAGGTGTTTTATCTTATCATTTTATTTCTGTACTATTAATGATAAATATGACATGATTAAGATAAATATGGCTTTAATGTATGTATGGCTTTAACTGTGTGGGTTGACTGTTAACTGTTCTTCTACGGTTCTTATTTGAGGTGGGGGAAAAAGATGCACTGATGTCCCGCATTGTGGTGTATTATGCATTGCCCTGCTGGTAGCCTAGCCAGCCCAATTCCTTAAAAAAACGGAGGTCATTCAGTAAAAAAAACGAATCTAAATGGATTAATATGAAATTCAGTACACTAAAATGTAGTTTTGACGACCTCTGTGGCACAGTATATGAATGCCTATCTAAGACTCCCTTTATATCACTCTTAAATCTACTCTTCTGTTTTCAGTGTTGAAGGAGAGTATGTGCCTTTGCCCGGAGATGAAGTGATATACCGACTCTGCCCGATCCCTCCCAAGTTTGAAAAGAACCAAGCTGTCCACGTCTGCATCGCCCACCTTGTACCAGAGAAGCACATGAAATGGGGTGAGCCTGGATGTAAATAACTAGGTTATAACTCAATCCCAATATTAATATTATAAAGTCGAAAGTACATATAGATTTGAATATATATGTTTTCTTACTCCTTCACCCTGAAACTACTGAATAGATTGAGCTGAAATTTAAACAAATGTAGTTCAAGATGAGGGTGTTAATCCTGGCCCTAGTTTAAAAAAAGTTGCCTATATATTAATATACAAGCATCTTTTTTTGGGGTTCCTTGCGAGCAAAGCCATGGGCAGAATCCAGTATAATTTTAACGCAAGTAACTCTTGCTATTTTGTATGTTCCTCTCTTTAATCTATATACTGGTAGAATGCTGAACTTTATTTGCATTAAAAATAAATCAAGTCTGGAAGCTGATATAGGTGATCGAACTTAGCCCCTTAGCAGTGCTGAGACAAAAAAATTTGAGAGACATAGTTTCAATAATTAAGTACCCTTGCCATCCCCATGCTTATTTCTGCTGTGAAGCAGCATTGCTGTGGTTTGATTTTCAAATCCACCCACCCTTCACCCTGAAGGGTGGAAATTAAAGGACCATGAGGCTTCTTGCCTCAAGTTAACTTGTCTTGCCTTAAGTTCACCCTTCAGGGTGAAGGGTGGGTGGAAATTAAAGGACCATGAGGCTTCTTGCCTCAAGTTGATGGACACAGGGTGTTGCATTATAGGGCATGTTCCAAACATGTGTGACCTTCAAAGCAATACTAGGTAATGGTTACCACTTAACATCAGGTGGTCCATGTGCTAGTTCCATCTTCAGGAATCATAAAGAAAACCCTATGTTCTGATTAATTTTGTACTTATTCCAATAAGTAAGTAAATAGGTTTGTATTTAAGCCAATACCTATAAGTGTAGTTAACATATATTTAATTTTGGGGCTTATCTCCCAATTTCTCCAAGAAATTATTGTAATGTTACAATAATTTTGATTTATTGCTTCATTCATTCTCAGCATTCTACAAATTGTAACTTGTACATCCTTTACGTAAACCAAAAACTAGCTTTGACCCTGTGCAAATTATATATTCAGTTTCTTTCTATTTTTATTAAAAAGAAGATGAAACTTTAATTGAATTTCATAAAAAGTTTATCTTTTTTGTATTGAAATATAAGTAAAGTTTGCACAATTTTAAAGCTGGTTTTGGTGGTTTTCTGTGTAACTTGCGCAACTTTCGTCAATTTTAGTGTATGTTAAATGTCTGTAGTCTCTAGTCTAGTGTCTTTAAGTGTACACTGCTCACTATGTGTTATAATGTTAATAAAAACCGAAAGTTTCTTGAAAATATCTGAAATGTGAAGATGTAACGAAAACTACTGAACAGATTGAGCTGAAATTTTGCACACAAATCTGGACCAGGAGTAAAATGTGGCTAATATTTATCTGGGTACCACGCGAGCGAAGCCGCTGCCGGAAGCTAGTGTAATCATAATCAATGAAGACTTATAGAGCCTTATTTATAATCAAATATCATTTGAAAACAGTATAAATATAAAGTTTGTGTGTCCTTGAATGTCAATAAATAGAGATGGCAACAGATTTTAAGGCCTAATATTATAAGCTATCATAATGTTTACTAAAAGATTTGAATTGTTGAAAGCATCGAACGGTTGTTTTTACGCCCATAAAAACATTTACTTTAAAAGTAGGTCTACTAAATTGTACCAATAATTAATATGTTGTATCCAATATAAGAGTGTGACAGACACCTGACAGAATGCTGAATGAGAGAGACACACAGATATAGAAGACAACTAGATAAAGCTTTAAAATTCACTATGCTCTGAACGTCATCTCATACAGCTGATCTCTACTTTCTTATGTCCTTAAATAATTAGCTAAAAAGAGATGCATACTTTATCTCAATGCGATTGCTGCGACTTCGTACCAGGGCATTTCTATATCTAGGCATAGAATTTTGTTCGAGCGCCCTGGTACGATTAACTTTTTGATCTATTTTAAAGTCGCATTGATATATATATATATATATATATATATGCATCCCTTTCTAACTGATGATATTGGACATAAGAAAGTAGAAATCAGCTGTATGAGTCGATGTTCAGAACATAGTGAATTTTATGGCTTTACCTGGTTCTCTTCTATATCTGTGAAGAGACAGCTACAAAACAAAGTAATTATGGTTGGTATTTCTTATCCAATCTCAGCTGCGAGTACGAGCTTGAGTTGTCAAAATCTAAATTCTCATTAAAAAGTATGTAGCATTTTGATGACAGGAGTTCATGATCAGTTGGGATAGGTTTAAATACAGCGTAACGAGCTGGCTTGCTTAGTTATTTTTGACAAAAGATTATATTATAATGGTGTCAATTCGGCTGTTCATTTTTTCAAATCTAATTTGACAGGTTTTAAAATGTGGCGGTCCTTCTTATCGATGGAGATAGACAAGATAGATCTGTCAAATTAAGTTCCATCATCGCCATTTCAGCCATTTTCGGCTCATTGCTAGCCATAGGTCTCCCATTGATTATGCTAGGTACTCGCCAAATTCAGTTTAGTTTAAGAAAATACACAACCTAATCAACACCCTTATCTGTCATCTTAAGCAATGTTATATCAATCCATAAAGACCTAAGTGAGATTGGGAATTAAAAACTGGATGCATTTTAGTACTTAACAAGGAATTAAAAGCCTATTCAAAACTGTCCATTATACATGCCTTTTCATTCAGATAAGCCCTAACTTATATACTTCTACCCTTTTTTACTCGTGAAACTAACGTGGATTAACTCGTTCATATTTAAAAACGACAATTTTCACGCACCGTTACATCGGTGAAGGCACAGAGGGCCTTTTCACTTATTATGAGAGCCTTCTAAGAGTGAAAGAACTTCTACCCTTGGCCTTGTCTACAGGCATCGGTAGCGATGCCGCTAAGCGATACTGCTTATGTCTGAAAAGGCTTAATACTTACCTTTTATATAAAGTAAGATTGTATGTTTGAAATGACCACAATAAAAGTCAGTATTTTAAAAGTGAGAAGCCAAAAGTGGTGCTAAATTTTGGATAGATTTATATCATTATCTTAAGATTTTGATATCAGTTGTTATCACTATGAAAGGGTAATTGGCTTCTTGCATCATTTTAATGTAACCAGTAAAATAACGGCCTAATTTTAAAAGAATTTTCCGCTAACATAAATGTGGATTTACCGAATTAAGCTTTCTTTAATTTTATGACAGTTGTGCAGGTGTCAATGTCAACCAATGTATGCATAAGTATAAGTGTCTCAATGATATTAAGTATCATTGAAGTGTTTTGTTTTAGTTCTTAGAATGTAATTGAATTTAATGCACAAAAACAAGTGCCACATTTTGTGATAATGTTAAAACAAATCAATTTGGTTGCATAATATATTCGAACAATGTGCCTCAGGCAGTTTTGTGTATTCACTCATAAATCATATTGAAAATATGAATTACCAGTTCTAAACCATTCCTAAAGCATTTTCTTTTACTTTTATCAAGCACACACAATGTTCTTGTTATTTGCGTTGTTTTCAGATTCATGTGCATTTTTGCACGGGTACGTAATGGTCCAATATCTACATATTTTTACAGTAAATAAATGAATAATGTTTATTTCGGAACAAGCTCTAATTGAAACAAAAAATAAGGAAAACGATGATAACAAGTTGATAAGCTGTGTAATAGAGAGTTGATCAAACATGTTGAATTTTGTAATACTTTCATTGAACACTAGTGAACTGCTGGGTCTGGACTCTGGACTCAATTTGGTCAACTCTCTGATCCAATTCTAGTATAACAAGTTTGCAATGTAACTAATACCATAATGATAAAAGCTTGTAAATATAATTGTCAGCAGAAAAACTTTAATTGATGTCAAATAAGTGTACCATGATGTCCCAAAATGCTTTTATATGTAACTAAGTGTTGCCATGCTTTTCGCGTTTAGTCCAGTATTATATAATACAGCGAACATTTATTATATTAAATAAATATAAGTGTAAGCATTAGACGGTTTTTTATTTGAATCATTATATGTTTTCCTTGAAGATTAGGCCAGGCTTTTAACTATTGGAAAAAGTTAGAGGTATTTTCCGATAGTGAGCGACCGCAGACTTCTCAGCTATTTTATGTAACTATAAAAAAACTGACTGTTTTTTCTAAATAAATATCGACTAATTCAAGGAATCTGAATCTGAACCCAAAAATATCTGTTTGTATTCCAAACCGCTCCGCTGGTTTCAGTTTTATAGCCTATTTCCAGACCTAAAACAAAGGCCATTTTCATGGCTTTACGTAACGTAAACTGAGATAACTGAATTAGCACGCGAGTTGGCTAGCATTCTTATATATAGGAATCGCCCGTGATTAGTCATCTAGTGGAAAACTAGTCTTAAGGCAAGCGCCCACCGCAAAGGCAGACGGCAGACACAGGGCATTTTAAATCTAACAACGTAAAATCGTACAAACGCCTCTATTCAAATCTGGTAGTAGTTCTGACCCTACTAAATTTAGACCGATATCAGTACTGCCAAAATTTATGAAAAACGAATTATAAGTCAGCTTAACGCCATTTTAACTTAAACAACTTGCTTCTTAATGGCAAACAATTTGGATTTACGCGGGCAGATCAACAACTGATGCCGGTGTTGAGTTACTATCACATATTTACGATGCCTGAGAGGACTCACATGATGCTTTAGGCATCTTTTGTGATTTGTCGAAGGCCTTTGACTGTGTACACCATGAAACATTAATCAGGAAACTAGATCAGTACGGTGTCAGGGGTATGGCTTTAGCCCTTCTTACTTCTTACCTAATACAGAAAGTCGACGTAAATGGAAAATGCTCTGCGGGATCTGTGGTAAAGATGGGTGTACCTCAAGGGTCAATACTTGGCCCATTCTTATTTTTAGTTTACATCAACGACCTACCTCAACTTATGAGGGACAACCACGAAATTGTATTGTTTGCAAACGACACGTCTCTTTTATTTAAACTAAAGACGGCAGACCAATTTTGACGACGTAAACAATGCAATAGTGAAAATTGTTAACTGGTTCGATGTAAACAATTTATTACTGAACGGAAATTAAGCAAAATGTATATGATTTATTTGACCAAATGTTAAACAAGTTAAACGTAACATTAAAATAAAATATGAAGATTTAAATCTTGTGGATACTACTGTATTTTTAGGCATAACCTTAGATAATAAGCTTCAATGGGGCGCTCAGATAGATGGATTGTCGAACAGACTCAGTTCTGCAGCATACGCAGTCATAAGAATCCGTCAACTTACGGACGTAGAAACGGCTAGACTGGTTTATTTCAGCTACTTCCACAGCATTATGTCGTACGGCATTTTGTTGTGGGGGAATGCAGCAGATATCAAAACCATATTTGTGTTGCAGAAGAGGGCTGTTTGTGCAATTTATATATACCCAGAGACTCACTTAGAACTAAGTTTAAAGATATAAATATTATGACAGTTCCATGCCAATACATATATGAAAACTTAATCTATGTCCGAAAAAATATCAAATTGTTTAAGAAAAATAGCGACAATCATAACACAGCTGTTCCTACTGTAAGGCTCCATAAAGTTAATCAATGTTAAAGGGCAATGTGTTTGATTTATTAACAAATCCCAAATGATATGCTTAATTTATCTGTAAATAAATTCAAAAATGTTGTTAAACGTAACCTCTGTAATAAAGCTTATTATAAAATTTCTGATTATTTAAATGACAAAAAAAGCTTGGCATGAAACTGTCTCCAACTCCCTCAAAAACAATGTAACAGTTAATAATAAACTTTGTAAAAAAGAAGACTTTAAAAATATATAAGCCAAACAGAGTTTCTTGCCAATTCTTCTCTGTTTGGTCGCCTTACTAATTGGTGTAAAAATTTAAAAAATGACGATTCAAAGTGCTAAATAAGTGCTTATTGAATAAACTTATTTTGATTTTGATTTTTACATATCTAATGGTAATAATAATAAGAGATAAATTCCAAAGATATAGAATTTAACTTTAGACACCTACGCTACGAATTTTACCGTTTGGACTTGCCATTAACTCTTCCTCTCATTCTCCTCTATACTTATGTCCAGCAGTGGTCTGATGATGAACCTGATAAAAACTCTTCCTGCTTTATAGGAGTCCACTGCAGAATGACGTCAGAACCCTGTGGTCAGCACTTTTAACCACCAATTGCTATACCCAGATTTAGTGATACATGTCTGGCAATACTTGACGGTCTATATATCCTAGAAATGGGTCACAGGGGCCTTTATGAAAGTAAGTGTCTTATACGGTTATTGTTTATTATGTTTTATTCGATCAGTTGTACAAGTTATACAAAGAAAACAATTTGCAAATCATATGAACATTTGTCTCACGGTGGGAATCGAAACCACAACCTTCTGCGTCTCAGGAGGGCTTTCACCCACAACAACACAGAGATCGGAAAACCCTAATGTACGTTGTAAAAATAACAGGATAATAAAATATATTTTGCGTAAACGTAAACGGGATCGAGCTGATAAAAAAACTCGCACTAGTCACCCAGTGAACAGGGTTAAAGCTGAGCATGATAACAGAATAAGGAAGGCATGGTGAATAAAAAAAAGTTTATCACATATGTAAACAATTTATTTCAGTAAGTTAGTTACTTATGATAAATAATACAAATCAGTAAAGTTATAATATAAAAGTGTACAAATTAAACATAATTTTAAAGAAATATTTTAACATTTTATTTAAGTGTATTTTATAGTAAGAGTTGTTTTAAGAATAACATTTATGAAGAAATTTTTTATAGGTCTAAAAAACTGCACTGGTATAGATAGGTAAGGTCACACTATTTTAATCTTACATTATATATAATATTTTTATACACGTTACAGACATACATAGACACACCATTTACTACCTTAGTCTCATCTGCTTAAAGCTCCTATTCCGCGGTGACCATGCCTTTTCGTGGGGATATTAGGGCTAATGTCTACCAAAGCGAGGCATATACTATCTGTGCTAAAAGCTATCTACCTCTAATCGGCTGTGATTTTTAATATCAAGATATTATTTGGAAACAATTGCTGTACTTATATAACTGATCCTAAAAAATACTTCCTCGCTTTGGTGGACAACGGCGTTTACAATTTATAGGCTTGTTCGCCTGAAATGACCAAATCTGTGATAAGCTAACAAAAATTTACATAGGAAACTATATTGACATTACGGCATAGTTTCCTATGATGATAAGATGTGATGGACTTCACGGATACCGATATGATGATGATAAATGATAATCAATGACTTTTACACGGGTCACCCGTGTCCCCAAGGCCGTGCCATTAATCATTAAGTCATTAATCGAATCCCTTGTAAAAATTGAATCGCCAACCAATTTACATGGGTTGATAAAAATAGCAGGTGACTAACTATAGTGTAATTTTTATAGGCTGCCTATTTTTACTTTATGTTACTTGTTTTTTCTTTCAAAATTTTATGTTAAATTATTATTGATAGACTTTAACATTAAGGCATAATTATACTACATATGTTCAAAAACTGGGAAAAGCCACTGGCTTCTGAAACACAGTTTTAGTTATAGTATTTTAACATAGAAAAAATAATTGATTGACAAGCGATCGCTTGCAACTGAGCATTTAGACAGTCGATTTTAGTCACCAGCTGCCGCCGCACGGCCAAAGTAGGACTTCAGAACTTTATTTCAAGTCACCTAGCCGGATTGCCATTTTCACGGTCGATTTTCGTGCGGCGTTAGTCACCCGTGTAAAGTCCGCATTGCATTCTGTTATCAGTTATTATTTTGTTATTTTAGTCATGTTATCTTTCATAAGCGCGACCAACCAGATTTATTAAACTCATAAGATCTAAGTTACGATGCTAATGTATAATTAGCTTAGAGTTAATACTGATTGATGTAATTGGGTGTAATAACGATTCTATCTATCGGATGAAACATCACAAGAAACCTACACTGAATCAGAATTTTAGTCTCTCTGAAGTTCGCTATAAGCATCGAAGTATAGTCCTTTTCACGAATGAAGGTCTGCGGCAAGCGGCAGAAAAATACCGAAAATTTATGAAGAAATTCTAGACAGAACAGATTATTTGCATCATAATTTATTGGGCGACGTGTTGATTTTGCTTTTCTTTTTATTTGATTTCCTTTCCATTTTAATTTTCACGCGACAGTGGTGCCGCCTCTGTGGGACTTTTGTTTGTGAAAAGGACTCTAGTTCGTATTTTTTTTTTGGTCGGATTGTACAAGGATAGGATTGAATAGTTTCGAACCTAACTTCACAGAGACAAAGATCCGTTATGACGATTGTACATTATGTCTACAAAAAGGCCTCATTCGCAGGAAAGTATAAAAACTGAGTTGGCGTTGGTCTCAAGCAAGGTGTGATACGTACTAATTCGAAATAACTTTGACAGAAATGTCACTCTACGCTTGAAATACAACACACAACATCAGCTAAAATCTATCCAATAAGCAGGATGATATGCACATAATCCCAATGCTGGGCATGCGGGTGCCAACGCAGCTTGTGATATATTGTTTCGCATTATTGCTCCTGCACAATACCGGAAGGGCTGATGTGTCAGTCAAATAACAATTATTTTGCACTAAATAAATATCCGTAAAATGCGTTTCAAACGTAGGTACGTCGTAGTAGCTTTCGTGCGGATTAAGCCTTTTTGCTAGACAAATCCAAAATTGTATTTCTTAAAAACAAAAAAAAACTTTACAATTGATTCACAATTCGGCTTTATCTTCCAGGAAGACATCTCTATCATCAGCAATACTATTGTTTAACATTCGTTGTATATAAAATGCAAGCACAGAATGGTTTTGTAAAAAAATGCATCAAAACTTGGATACATACTTTTTGTACACTATTCTAACAAAGACAGCCAATATCGTGATTTTGGTTTATAATTTTCACTGTAAACAATACAAGATAAACTGAGCTAAAATATCTCTACATACATGATAGCTATACGTATATGGTAGCAATGTTAATTATCCCGTCTTTTGTGAAAATGAAGACGGCGATCTATTGTTTTCTTTATTCCTTTCCGTTGGTCACGTTTCCGTTCTGAAACAAAGAATTATGACAATGTGAGACCATAAACTTGTCTTTATTAAGTCCGAGAAGTCATAAATAAGGTCAAAGAAGAATGCTACTACTATACTACTATTGCTACTGTTAATTGGTAAAGTGAAACAAAGTAGGTCTCAGGGGTTCCTACCTCCATCTTTGAAACCCAAGCCAACCTTTTCCTGCCCATGGTGCACCCTGCTGTATAGCAAACGGGGCTCTGGTGACCGCAGCCTTACACAGGCACAGCTAAATCCCCTGCCGCCGACGGGCAGCAGCGTCGGCGCAAGATGCTGTGCCTTGCTATAGGCATATCCCCCTTCTTATAGGGGAGGCCTATGTCCAGCAGCGGACTGAAAAGGCTGGTGTTGTTGAACCAACCAAGGTACTTAAAACTATGCCTAACAAAAAAAACAGCTCAGAAGCACCTACAACTTTTTAAAGTCAATTTTTTTTCTAAAAAAATGTGAATTGCCGAGAAAATATTTAAAAAATAACATTTCTACATAAATTTATTGAAAAACTAATAAAAATCGAGGTGAGAATATATAAAAAATTAGAACTACTTTGTTTTGACACTTGATGTACTTTGGATACTTTTAATCATTTCGTTTTAGCAGTTCATAATACCTACTAAATCATTGTAAAAATATTGCACGCCGTAATACGGTAGAATACATCGTTACCCATATTAATGACATATAATATAACACCTTATGTACGTGTATTACAAGCAATAAATACTTTTACTTTACTTTGGGACCCTAGGGGTTCCGCCGGGAGAGACGCTAATCTACTATTCCATGTACGCAAGTAGCGATACTACAAGCCACAGTCTACATACCTCCTCCGCCTGCGCTAGCTGGTAGTGTCGTTTCCGTAGCGCAGCGAGCCTCACGCGCTCCGCTTCGAGCTCGCTCTCCAACTCAAGCGAGCGGACCTTGCTTTCCATTTCAAGTATCCGCGTCGCGGTTAGTGTCAGCGCGGACGTGTCAAGTGCCTCTGCAAATCACATTTAAATAAGACTCAAAAATGAACTTAGATAATCAAGCATAACAATAAAGTACTATGCGCAGCTACATGAAACTTAATTATCATAAGTATCGGTCAGTTACAATTTGTGCGCTAATAGCCGGACTAGATTTTCTGTATCCCGACTGTTAGCGCCCCCATTTGGACGAAGTAGGTAGGTATAGATGATAATGGACGTTACGGGTAAGGAAGGTGGGATTGTTTCTTAGAATCCTGTTTTAGTTATAATTTATTTTTATGAGAAGTTATCGTGCACTACCGCTTGCTGAAAAAGGTGTAAGTCATGACTCGTGATATTAGTTTTATTGGCTTGGGTATTGTTAAGATATTATCCTTGAACCTTTAACATGTCTTCCGTGTCAGTTTTTGTAGCCATTCCTTTACTTTGAGCTTACAATTTGCTATGTTGAGAGTGTGAATGCCAATAACTTTATTTATATTATAAAAAATGCAAAAGTTTGTATGTCTAATCTAGTTCTGATTTGAGGTGTGGGGAAAAGTTCCATTCCAACCACTTCCAAAGTTTAACCAATTCCCATCCTTTCCCTAAAACGATCCACTCGAGATGCTTGTCCTTACTGCGTCTGGCAACTGCCGACCAGAAACGCTATTGGCATCATATTGAGTTTTGTTGTCTTGTGGTGCGAGTGACAGCAATATTTTAGAATTAGTACAGATGGAGCGATTTTGAGTGGCGTGAGGTGAGTAAGCCAATCATATGGACTCACGTCAGTTTTCTCGTGACATTTCGCAAGCCTGATTGGCTACGCGCGACTCACTCCATCGGGACTGGACTTCCTTAGGCGCCTGGATTCATCATCATCATCATCATCAGCCTATAGCAGTCCACTGCTGGACATAGGCCTCCCCTAATGAGCGCCATTGCACCGTGTCCTGAGCTCAATGCATCCAGCTTCTACCAGCAGCCTTTCGCAGATCGTCACTCCACCTGGCCGGAGGGCGTCCTACACTACGTTTGCCGAGCCGCGGTCTCCACTCAAGAACTCGTATACCCCAACGGTTATCGATTCTTCGGCAGATATGGCCAGCCCACTGCCACTTCAGCTTGCTAATTCTCTGAGCTATGTCGACAACTTAGTCTGGCGCCTGGGTTGGACATAGATCCGTTGGGACACCTAAAGTACATGCGTCTGGATACCTCGACAGCACGCGGCACCCCCGACTGCACGCGGCACCCCCGACTGTATATCTCGATGGGGAACGTGACAGATACCGTACCTGCGTCTCGATGCCTGGCGGCGGCGGCGCGCACCGCGGCGACTAGCGCGCCGACAGCGGCGGCCACGTCCTTGGACGCGTGCGTCAGTCGCGCGAGCGAGGGCGCGGCGGGCGGGGCGCGCGCGCGTGACGCGGCCACTAGCTGCGCGGTGGCGGCGGCCACCTCGTGCGCAGCTGCAGACACACCCTCTACGCGCCCGCCAGACGCCACTACCTCGTCGGCTGACGACCTGCCGCCACAATTATTGGTATTGAACCAGAACCCTCATGAGCGCATCATCTTAAGTGAAAAATATCAAAATAGCATAAGACCTAAAACGCTTATTGTCTAATTAGTAAATTACCTAAATTGCATAAAGTCTAAGTAGCAAAATGCCTGAAATGCTAATGCATTTCATTTGTCTGCTTTGCTTATTACCTAAACTTCATTATGACTAAGAAACAGTACGCTCGTGGGGTGGCTTACTTCGGTGTTCTTAGCAGATCACCTTGGTTAAGCAACGATCCGCCTAGTCACTACTTGGATGGGTGATCGTTTAGTGGCAATTAGATCTAAGTGTTTCCGTGCTTCGGAAGGCACCCTAAGATGTTGGTCCCGGCTTTTACAGTCGTTGAGCCATGTCGGAGGCCTTCGGGCGGCCTAAAAATTCCTACACCAGAGTTGGTCACTAGCTCATACGAAGAAGAAGAAGAAGAAGTATGCCTAAAATGCACAACATGTGATTATCAAATTACCCACACTGCATTACGTCTTAATAGTAATCGTCATTTCCCTGCCCTTATACCACTCTAGGTGGGGTCGGCACAACATGTTACGTCTCAATAGTAATACGCCTAGATATATAGTTCCTCTCTACCCCGTCCCCTAATTTTAAGTGCGATTTTTGCCTGTTTATTAATACCAGTCTGACCTGTAGCACGGTTTTCCTTTGACTCCACGGTTGACCTTAGCCGGACGCTGAATTCTGGTCGGGCTAGCTAACATTTTGTTCTTAGAGTACCAGGGTAGCATAAGTCACAAAAAGTTCTTAAATTTTAAGCCAGTAGTTAGGTATAATTATGGACTGGTCTGAAGCCCATCATCATCATTCACCCTTAGCCTTAGCTCTCCTGATGAGCGCGATTGTGGCCTGTCCTCAGCTCGACGCATCCTGCTTCTTGCAGCAGCGTTTTTACAAGTTGCGTTTTAGACACTGTACAACTTTGGTAAACTGAGTTTAAAGTTTATTGCCACTCAGGCGTTTTGCGTCTTAGGGTTTCAAATCTTAGACAATATGAGATTAATGAAATTAACTTATTAGGCATCTTACTTTTTAGACATCCACGTTAGGCATTTTGCTACAAAGGCTAAAAGCGTTTTAGATGAACCGCTCATTAGCGAACCAGAAATGTCTCTCTGCCAGGCGGCAGAGAGACATTTCTGGTTCGGCAAGCATGCCGTTTTTATGTCTACTCTACGATGTCTATGTAACGTAATACAACAGAACGAACGCGGACCGCTCGAAGGCGTGAACGCTTTCTGTCTGATAGAACCTGATAGAAACATATAAGATAAATAATGTATTTATTGAAATAACCAACATAAATACAGTTTAGGTTGAAGCGTTATATGTAGTCAGAAATGTTTTCCTTCTCATTTCTTAGGTGAGTTTTACGTGGTCTTTAAATAAGTCGCTTTCGACCTTTAAGTTCGTACCTGTACAAGAGCCGTTCTCAATATCGCTTCGGACGCCGCTATAGCGGTGGCAACTTTCTGGTCGAAACAAATCTAACTAATATTTTGAAAGAACATTGACTCGAAAGAAGAAGAATAAGACATTAGGGAGGTACGTATTATGTGTACTTATGTTAAGTTACAAAGATTAAGTTAATTTGAGAGGTGTCTTTTGGTGTGTGAGTGTGATATTAGTTAGGTAAGTGGTTCTAACTGTTATAAAATAACTGTTCAAAACTTTCGAAAAAAACTGTTTATATTGTTACTTACACTAGCAGCTTAGCCGCAAAGACCACGGCTTTGGCCGCAGAAATAAGCCCTTCCGACCACTGCGGGTTCTTCCTATACATCTTCTGTCTTGTAGTGGGGTCTCCGATCTCGTTCTGCAGCTTTCTAGAGTCTTGTACTAGAATCTTCACGGCGGCCATTAGCGTGGTGCAAGCGTCGAGAATCTTCTCGTTCACTTCAAGTTTGACACCCGAGTCGCCAGCTCTACTGGCTGCCAGCATTTCCTGAAAATATGTTTGAAAATTAACTGTAGGCACATTACGTAATCTTGCGGGCTATTTTTAATGCGTATTGAAATGTTTGTATGATTTGCAAATATGTCTCGGATAGTAGTATATCAGTCATGATGTTCCAAAAATACAAGCTCTACTTATTTTGGGGCTGCATGATGCTGCGTGATATTGTTGGGAATTCAAAGAAGTCTACCAAAGTACCTCTTGAATCTAGTTCAGTCTCATTCCATTCAAGATTCAAAATTGTATGTATGTCACAATCTCATATCCTCAATATCATCGAAGTTTGTTTTCTTTCACAGCTCCAAGAGATTGCAGACCTGAGTCTTGACAGATGGACGAACAACGAAGTGCTCCTATAAGGGTTCATTTTGAGGTCCGTAAAAATAAAAATAGTTTATTTGTTACCTCTATCTTAGTCGCGGCTTGTTCAATTGCCTTGTCCATATCGGCCAACTCATCATCAACACTCCTGGCGCCAGCGCTGGTCGTATCGGCAGCGGTTGCCGCTTGTACCACACTCTTGACTAGTCCTCGTGCTTCTGAGCAGTTGGTCGACATCTCTCCATTGGTTATAGCCTCGAGGCATTGCTTTGTTGTCGTCAGCATTGTTCGGCATTCGTTGTTTAGCTCTGGCAATAATTGGTTCCTTTGTAAGTGACAGTGTAGATGTTTGATATATTGAAAGAAAGAAAAGTTTTTATTTAGCACAACACAACAATACACAGAAGAAACTTTAAGAGTCATATTATGTAAGAAGGCGACATCGAGATGAGTTAAACAGGTAGTACAACAAAAGACAAAATAGAAAAGTAACATCGATCTTTTAGGAGTAAGATTAAGTTGAAAAAAAATTAAAGTAAATAACCTAAATAGGTACCTACGTAATGATAATATTGAGTTTTATTCTCTAACAGTTAAGGTAGGTTTCGCAAATAACAAATGCTAAAAACTAGTAAGATACAAAAACTAGTTAGACATAAAATGTTGGCCAATGAGAAAGCGTATATTCAAAATAACGCTTTGTCATTGGCCAACATTTTTCGTTACGCTTACGATACGATATAAATTTTCATGATCCCCTTACTGTTCACAACTGGGACAAACCACTCTCCGTATAGCCGGTGTTTATGAAGTAGTATCCCCAAAATAACAGTCTTTCTGTTTAGTAGTTTTGAGTAGTAGTGGAGAGTTACACTCAGAAGATATTTCCTAAAAATCCGCCCCTAATGTGACGTCGAAAAACCCCTTCGCTGATTGAAATTTTGAATCAATTCACGATTTAAATTTTATTTTATATTTGGTACTTACTATCAGATATTTCCATATTAGCAGTGACGTGTGAGACCTCAGTGACGTAGGCCGACAGTTGCGCCGCGTTGTGAGCCACCGACACAGCAGACTTGGCAATGCTCTCTTCGTTGCCTTTAATCTGAAAGTAATAAACTTTTATTAAAACAACTTTCGTAACATGGGACCACTTATTTTGCTTGAAGCTTACTTACAATCTATATACTACGGTGTGTAAGTGTGCGCGTGTATTTATATTTGTAAACGTCGTGTGTGTGGTAATGTAACGAGTGATCGATCGATGCGAGTGATATATATAACTCAGGACGCAAAGAAAACTGCTAAATAATAATCGAATTGTATTACAATACATTCTATTAGCTATATAACAGCTATAGATAAACCCGAATTAATATGTAAACTTTACACTTTTAATTTTGATGCGTGTTTACATCTAAATAATAAATCAAATACTCTGTAGTTTTGCAGGATTTTGGAGTACCAGAGGTGCAAGGACTTCCAACCCCCATTTTTGGAACTCAAGCCAACCTCACCTGCCCCTAGTGCCAAATACCAAACGACAAATATATATATAATACCAAATAACAAACGGGGCTCTGGCGGCCGATTCATTGCGGCATAGCGCAAAAATCCCGACAGGCTACAGCGTCGGGGCGGTGCGAGAAGCTGTGCCCTGTGATCTCCAAACTTCTTTTGAGGAGAGGCTTACGTCTAGCAGTGGACTGATGTTTTTGCTGCTGGAATATCTATTTCAACGTCGTAACTTACCTCTGTATGTCTCGCGAGATCTTCAAGCGCTTTAGCAGCTAACTCCGCGGCCGCTTTGTTAGACTCCTGCGCATTCGACCTCTCCAAGGCTGCGAGAGCGTTGACCATCATTTGTATGGCGGCTTCTCCGGTGCACGTCACCAATTTTGTACTTTCTGTTACAAACGTATTAAAGAATATTATCTGTCTAGTTGTATATTAACCACTAGACAAAGGACAGAGAACAAAGAAGATACGTAGCGCCCTTAGCGTGGCTTGTTGCGGTGTTCTTAGATCATCATGGTTAGGCAAGACTCCGCACGGTCGCAGGATGTGTGAGTCGTTAGTTCAACCGCTTCCGTGCTTTGAAAGGCGCGTTAATATGTTGGTCCCGGCTTTTTCAGTCGTTAAACCATGCCGGAGGCCTTCAGGCGGTCTAAAATGTCTGACACCAGAAATAGCCACTAGGTAGTTTGTTAAACATAGGTAGATACGCGGGACATTGACATTGACATACACGTAGTGATGACGACGTCCAATGATGAACGACGACTAAAACCAAAATGGCTTTTGATTGGTTTGACAACCACAGACAACACAGGAATATATAAATTCACCGTCCCTAGTATCTTAGGAAATTTACAGACAGGTATGATTCCCAATGAAAGCATTTACGTTTGATCGTAACTGCTCTCATTGGGAGATAAGTAAAAACACTTACGGTCATCAATCTTCCTCCGCGCGTCCTCAAGCTGTTTCCTCACAGCTGAAAGATCAGCCTCCAGAACAGAGTTGTGTTGCAATAAATCCTGTAATTCACCTTCTCTGTTCAGCCTTTCCATATCTATATGCGATATTCTCGCTTCCAATATCTACGCATGCAATAACAAGCCATAAGCATGCCAGTTTTCACGGCCATTCGTCACAATATTTGTTGCAGATCCCAAATTGTCCAGAATAAGTTCCGAAGATAGATCCAGAAGTTCAGACATGGAGGTAAGAAACAATCCATCAGCACCGTGGAAGGGAGGAAAGAATATGCTATTAGACAACAGTAACATGTTTAGCAGTAGGATAGCAGTGAAGCGGTGTAAAAAACTTGAGTCTTGGCTTGGGTTTGGCGTGACATGTGCGTGTATTTGCAGCTTATTTTAATGGGGCGGCTTCACACATTTGCTAGGTCGGAGGCCTTCAGACGGCTAAAAACTCCAACACCAGAGTTGGGCCCGGTAAGAAGATGCTTTTGAGAGTATTGCCATCTTTAACTGTCGGTGGTCTAATGACAAACAGTGACAGGGCTAACTTTAAGCAGTGGTATCTTTAGTAGCCTTTATAAGTATGACCAAACATCTTTTTAGGGTGACGTTACCGAAACGGTGAAACGAACCCTTATGGGTCCCCTGGAAGCTCGGCGTACTCTCGCGTTGGGATGACTCCTAACCCGCTTTGTTTTGTTGCTATTTCATCTAGAGTGACGACAGGGCGCTAAATGAATGCGACAGCGCTACACAAGAGGCGGAGCGGACGAGCGGTCTCACGAGCACGACTGATAACAATATTATTGAAGTGACTAATGTAATGAATGAGTATTGGGGTACTAAATACTATGTTTTGTTGTATTGAGGTTGTTTTTTCACAGCGGGGCCGGCCGGCGGCGCCGCGGCGTGGCGACTTTTTTGTTAGACTTACTTCTTCTGTAAATTGTTGCTACAAAATTCTATCACAACTTAACGTATTAAAAAGAAAAAAAATGTTGTTTCAGTTTTCATAAGTCATCAGTTGTGACATAACTGAGGCCCGCAGTCAACATGTTAAAAAGAAAAAAAATGTTATTCAGTCAGTTTTCAAAGGGCATCTTCGCAGAGTATTCTGCGTAGCGTTATGTCCGAGACCCGCAGACAACGTGTTAAAAAGAAAAAAATATGACCTTCAAAGCTATTTTGAATAATAATTTTGGATTTTCACCGTCACCGTCACTCTAAAACTCAAACTCAAAACTCAACTCAAAGCTCCACTCAAAACTCATTCTACAAATTCATCTGTAAATGGTTATATCTCTGGAACTACTCATCCTAGACTAGCAGTTATTTGCTCAAAAGATAGGTATTGACAAGATCTTAATTTTCAATGACAGCTGTCAAACTAAAAACTGTCATCGAAAATTAAGATCTTATCAATAGCTATCATGTGAGCTTGTAACGGCAAGTCTAGGATGAGTAGTTCTCGAGATATGGTCGTTTTAAGTTTGACAGCTGTCATCCAAAATTAAGGTCTTTTCAATAGCTATCATTCAAGCTAGTAAAGGCAAGTCTAAGATAAGTAGTTCTCAAGATATAGTCGATTTAAGTTTGACAGCTGTCATCAAAAATTAAGTTCGTGTCAAGAGCAATCATTTGAGCTAGTAAAAGCAAGTCTAGGATGAGTAGTTCTCGAGATATGGTCGATTTAAGTTTGACAGCTGTCATCGAAAATTAAGTTCATGTCAATAGCAATCATTTGAGCTAGTAAAGGCAAGTCTAAGATAAGTAGTTCTCGAGATATGGTCGATTTAAGTTTGACAGCTGTCAAATTAAAAAAAAATATTCTAATTATAGTATTGTTAGCGACTCCCCCACCAAGAGGACATCGGCAAACCGACGCTCCTTTAAATAGCGGGCAGGACCATTGCTCGGGCTCAGTCTGTTTGTGGTGCTCGACGGTGTAATAGCTTAGGGACGTTAAAAATTATTGTGCGAGGCTGTGTAAGTCATTTTGTGTTTCTGATTTTCGTCATTTTCAAGTGTTATAATTATTTGTTAGGAGATACGAAAACTTTAAAGTGGCAATACTTCCTCGGTCTATAAAAGCAGCTGGCCTACCGGCTCGCGGGGATAGCTTTCTGAGTCGTCGTGCTGTGTACACGTATTTTGAGACGTATATTGTGTTGTTCATGCTGTAATTTATAATTCTAAGTCCGTGTTCTTTGCCAGTTTTATGAATTGTTTGCCCAGTTTTATAAAAGTTATGTTGTTAATAAATTCTTTTTTTAAAAGTAATTCTGCTTCTGATTGTTAAAATCAGAAGTGGGATAAAGGATTTGCACGCCTACTTGTCAATTACTTATTCCGCTGGTCAAGATTTGTTTAAATACGTCTGTACAGTACAAGCTATCTGCGTGGCCTAGATAACCTCAAAGCACGTGTTTTTTCTGTGTGTTTCCGTGTATGTGTTTAGCTAGCCGTGTGGTAACTACTGAGGCGCGAGGCATCCCGGCGTCGGAGGACCCTGTGGCGTCTCTGCCCCTCACGCCGTTGTCAGCACGCACCGTTGACACGCGTACGGCAGGCTGTGGCCTCCACGTCTTGTTACGCGCTCTCTGCTGTGCCACCACGCGTTTGGGAAGGCCTGTGGCCTCCACCGCGCTGCCACGTGCACGGCGGGCTGCGGCCTCCGCGTGCCTCTGCACGCTCCGCCGCACCGCCTCGGGCCTGGTGGGCTGCGGCCTCCGCGTGCCTCTGCACGCTCCGCCGCGCCGCCTCGGGCCTGGTGGGCTGCGGCCTCCGCGTGCCTCTGCACGCTCCGCCGCACCGCCTCGGGCCTGGTGGGCTGCGGCCTCCGCGTGCCTCTGCACGCTCCGCCGCGCCGCCTCGGGCCTGGTGGGCTGCGGCCTCCGCGTGCCTCTGCACGCTCCGCCGCACCGCCTCGGGCCTGGTGGGCTGCGGCCTCCGCGTGCCTCTGCACGCTCCGCCGCACCGCCTCGGGCCTGGTGGGCTGCGGCCTCCGCGTGCCTCTGCACGCTCCGCCGCACCGCCTCGGGCCTGGTGGGCTGCGGCCTCCGCGTGCCTCTGCACGCTCCGCCGCACCGCCTCGGGCCTGGTGGGCTGCGGCCTCCGCGTGCCTCTGCACGCTCCGCCGCACCGCCTCGGGCCTGGTGGGCTGCGGCCTCCGCGTGCCTCTGCACGCTCCGCCGCACCGCCTCGGGCCTGGTGGGCTGCGGCCTCCGCGTGCCTCTGCACGCTCCGCCGCACCGCCTCGGGCCTGGTGGGCTGCGGCCTCCGCGTGCCTCTGCACGCTCCGCCGCACCGCCTCGGGCCTGGTGGGCTGCGGCCTCCGCGTGCCTCTGCACGCTCCGCCGCACCGCCTCGGGCCTGGTGGGCTGCGGCCTCCGCGTGCCTCTGCACGCTCCGCCGCACCGCCTCGGGCCTGGTGGGCTGCGGCCTCCGCGTGCCTCTGCACGCTCCGCCGCACCGCCTCGGGCCTGGTGGGCTGCGGCCTCCGCGTGCCTCTGCACGCTCCGCCGCGCCGCCTCGGGCCTGGTGGGCTGCGGCCTCCGCGTGCCTCTGCACGCTCCGCCGCACCGCCTCGGGCCTGGTGGGCTGCGGCCTCCGCGTGCCTCTGCACGCTCCGCCGCACCGCCTCGGGCCTGGTGGGCTGCGGCCTCCGCGTGCCTCTGCACGCTCCGCCCCACCGCCTCGGGCCTGGTGGGCTGCGGCCTCCGCGTGCCTCTGCACGCTCCGCCGCACCGCCTCGGGCCTGGTGGGCTGCGGCCTCCGCGTGCCTCTGCACGCTCCGCCGCAGCGCCACGGGCCTGGCAGGAAAGTGGCTTCCGCGTGCTGCTGTGCGCACACCGCTGCTACATGTTCAGGTGGACATGCCGTCACGACGTGTCCATTCGCGCCCACCAACATGGCGTGTCTAGCGCATGCCTCTGTATGATGGTAGTCCGACAACACGTCGGTAAGACCTTACCAGTATTTTTGTATTTCGAGTTTTGATCAAATCATTTGCATAACGTTGATGATAAAAAGGAGGCTTATACCTAATGTGATGGTTTACGTGCTAAATTATGATGATGATTTTCGATCAGCTTATACCCAATGTGGTTGTTTACGGGCTAAATGATGATGATGATTTGCCATCAGTTTTGTTGAACGAGATTTACATTCGATGACGATAAAACATTGTGGGTAGTTTTGATGATTTATTCGAAAATTATTTGGAAATGTTGTTTGATTCCGAGTGCTATGTTTAGAATCTCCAAGTAGTTTTTGGGTTTGAACTACTAACGTTTGATACCTCTTCGATAACCATGTCCAAGGAACGAGATCGTAAGCCAAGATCGTAAGTGGTTTGGAACAGCAATTCCAAACTAGTTTAGACCGTTTGATCGTTTTGGAAGTTATTTCCAGGGTTTGCAGTGCGAGTGTAGATGGGGTAGCTACACCGGGCCTATCTGGTGGGGGCTACTAAACTCTTCGGAGCCGGAGATCGTTCCGATGCTGCACCGATGGCGCAACTGCAACCGCAGCTATCTAACGAGAGAACCGCCCGGGCCGAGCGAGCCTATTGGTCTGCTGGCTATCTCATCCAGCGCAGACTTGGGCGCCGAAGTTTGAACATGACCGTGCCATGTCCAAGCGTCCAGGTAGTATTGAGCGTGGTAGCTCAAAAGCTTACTAAAGCTGTTGGCACGATCCTGGTAAGGACGAATCGTATATTCATCTCAAGTTTTGACCCCTTCTTACATGATTTTGAAATATGGTTTTCCAAAGTATATTGCTAGAGTGTCGGGAGTCTTTAGGCCGCCCGTAGACCTCCGACACTGCTTAACGACTGAAAATCCGAGACCAACATCTTAACGTGCCTCCCGAAGCACAGAAACGCTCCGATCTAAATGTCGCCAAACGGTCACCCATCCAAGTGGTGGCCTGGCGGAATGTTGCTTAACCAAGATGATCTGCGAAGAACACCGAAGTAAGCCACGCCATGAGCGCTTCGCTACATTGCTTCCATGTTTTGACTATTTACTACATAGGTTTAGAGTTAATAGGTCAAAACGGCATGATTATGATTAAGAGTTGACTATAGTCAGGCGAGGCCGAGTGAACCTAACATTCATTCGGTAACTGTGTTCAGCTGTTCGATGATGATGATGAGTTGACTATGGTCAGACAGACCAGATCGATGAACTTTACTTCGGATGTACTTTACATTCATTCTGTAAGCGTGTTCAGCTGTTTTATGATGTTGATGACTAACTGACTATGTTCAGGCGTAGCCAAGTTTAGTGAACCTAAATTTGGAGGAGTACACGCGTTCTTTATTGTTATTGGCTATTTATTAACCGCTAAAGTTGTTTCCTTGTTTCATGTTGCATAATTGCTGGAATCGAGCTGATTCGTGCTGGAATCGGGCTGACTGGTCCTGAAGGTGACTGCAAATTCTGCTCTATGGATACAAGTCTACTGGGGCTTCACCAGTGCAGACGGCGGTCCTGTTCTCTGGATACAAGTCCACTGGGGCATGGCCAGGGCAGACGGCGGTCCTGTTCTCTGGATACAAGTCCACTGGGGCATGGCCAGTGCAGACGGCGGTCCTGTTCTGTGGATACATGTCCACTGGGGCATCTCCAGTGTAGACGACGGTCCCGTTCCGTGGATTCTGGTCCACTGGAGCAGTGCCAGTTCAGATGGCGCTCGATTGAGCTGAAGCTAATGAAGAAAATGATCGCCGTACGGTCTGACATTGCTTGCGTCTTTGTTGGTAGCCACTCTTTCATTAGTTATGTTAGGCCCAGCAAGGTTAGGTTCAGATAGGCTAGGTTCAGATAGGTTAGGTTTAGATACGTTAGGTTTAGATAAGTTAGGTTCAGATAGGTTAGGTTCAACAAGATTAGGTTCAGAAAGGCTTGATTCAGCTAGGTTATTTTCACTTATTTTAGCACTGGGGCTTTTCAATGAGATTCTAGGCTAGGTGGCTATTAGCAGTGACGTATGCAATGACTAGACTGAGATTAATGGTTTGACCGGCAATAGCGTGTGTAATGTAATGTACAGGACAGAGCGATCCGTATCTGCTACGTAGCATAGTCGGACGGGGATAATGCCAAGATCAGTATAACAGCGTTCGTCGCTTTGTATGTCCGTGTCTGCAACTATCGCATAGTCGGACTTACCGTGTCTGCCTAAAATAGGCATAGTCGGTCTTACCTGTGTCAGCGCATAGTGCCGCTTAGTCAGGTCTTCCGTGTCTGCGCTTTGCGCATAGTCGGACTTGCCTGTGTCTGCGTTAGTCGCATAGTCGGGCAGACGCGTTAGTCGCGTCATGTTACAGGTGGATCCTGCTTCACCTGATGCTGACAACTACAGAGCCAGAGCCGCAGCGGACACACGAAACTGAGGAATGGGGCAATAAAACCAAGCCTTGCTCCGAAAACGAAATAAGTACATGAGAGACGTCTCATTAGGAGGTGTATGCGCTGGTGAATGAATGAGATTTTGTGAGGACGTATGAATTAAATGAATGGTGATGCAAGAAGAGTGTGAACCGCCACATCTATGTAAAATCGACGCTCTTTTGATGTAACTCTTCTTTCAGATGAATACGACAGCGAACCAGATGCTAGTCCTACGTATGGTTCCGGCGCAGGTCCGTCCATGCCCTCACTGGATCCTGAACCTGAGGCGGGGCCATCATCTTAGACTTCAGCTTCGGGCAGCCTCATTTGACTTTAGGAGTAGGTCGAGGACGACCTATAGTCAGGAGAAGCCGTGTTAGCGACTCCCCCACCAAGAGGACATCGGCAAACCGACGCTCCTTTAAATAGCGGGCAGGACCATTGCTCGGGCTCAGTCTGTTTGTGGTGCTCGACGGTGTAATAGCTTAGGGACGTTAAAAATTATTGTGCGAGGCTGTGTAAGTCATTTTGTGTTTCTGATTTTCGTCATTTTCAAGTGTTATAATTATTTGTTAGGAGATACGAAAACTTTAAAGTGGCAATACTTCCTCGGTCTATAAAAGCAGCTGGCCTACCGGCTCGCGGGGATAGCTTTCTGAGTCGTCGTGCTGTGTACACGTATTTTGAGACGTATATTGTGTTGTTCATGCTGTAATTTATAATTCTAAGTCCGTGTTCTTTGCCAGTTTTATGAATTGTTTGGCCAGTTTTATAAAAGTTATGTTGTTAATAAATTCTTTTTTTAAAAGTAATTCTGCTTCTGATTGTTAAAAGTATAATATAATTATTATTGCGTAAAATAAACAATTAGTAGTCTGCATTTCCGCCGTTAATGCTTATAAGATATGATCATAAAGCGTTGGATATTTTACAATCAATATATATTCAATATTAAAATAAATAAAATTCAATATTAAATTTGATATCGTCATTCGTCACGCATTTTTACATCACTAACAGACGTATGTCGCAAGCAAGTACATACTGCATAGGGGCTACCACGCTCCCCGTACCCCTCTGTGTTGTTCGCCCCCGCGTGCGAAAGAGAGTGTGCAAGCAATGTTAGTGGAATTGCCTATTTTTCAGTACAAACCCTTAGTTTCGTTATAATTTGATTTGTGCTGCAGATATTTTATTTTTTATATTTATATATATATATATTTTTTTGTAGCAAAGTAGAGGACATAGGCGAAGTTGGAAATTGATTTTCATTGCAATAGAATGTATATTATAACGTGTTTTAACATGCCAAAAATGACATGTTTTTGTGTGCAAAACGAGCGTATATTCAAATCACTGAATCTTTTAATTGGTTAATGGTTTTATAACAAAAAACTAATTTCAAACCTTTATATATCCCATCAGATTGTATGTACAAAATTTGGATGTAATAAATTATGTAAATAAAAAGTTATACCGAAAGTAAGTTTTGTATGGGAAAACGCAGCTCCAGGCCCCTCTTATGGTGCCGCTTTGACCGTCCCACATAAACTATCAACTTGAAATTTGGCAAAGATTTAAAATGCACTAACTGAATAAGATTGCCAGTAAAAAAATTAAAAAATATTTTTGTTTTCTATCCAAAAGGGTCAAAAATAAAAATAAAACATAACTTCAAACTGGGACCAACAGGTCGAGTGGGGTATCATATCAAAGGGCTTAATTTGTACTGCTCGAAACAGTTTATTTTATTATTTCACGCACATTTTTTGATAAATGATAAAAAACGTCAAAAAATTACCATCTACGTAGACATAGTAATACAAGAAAAAAATACAAAAATACTTCTACTTTTTAGCTTTTGGTATGAATTTAGAAGCACATAACCTTGTTTGTTACAGAAGAACATTAATTTTGAATTATATCTAGCGTATTTTGAAAACTAACCTTCTCAATTTCATTATTTGTATGGATGAGGTATTATGATACAAAATGCGCAAGCTTAAACAATATGTTACAAAGCAAAATGTGAGTACAAAACTTCAAAGGGCGTTGGTAAAGTTTAAAGTAAAAAGAAGATGCCGGCAGGCATATTGTTTTGTCATATGATAGACAGCGCCGCACTACACGAATTTTCGCCGTAGCCCGTAGTGAAAAGGGTGAAAGCACAAAGAAACATTTCACACACAACCGACACCACATTGCCCGTTGTACGCAATCGCTTCTCTAACCTGTTTTTCACTATCCTTTTCATTCATTAGAAATTCCGTATCTTCTTTCTCTTTCACTCGCAGTTTTTGCAGTTCTTCCAATTCAGTCTTTATGCCTTGATAGTTAGCTTCAATTTGGCTCATCATTTCTGATTTAGAGTCCATCTCTTGTTTTAAATTTACTTCTTGACTTTGTATTTGTTGATTCAACGTAAAGATATCGTCATCTTTCAATTTCAACATATCATAGTACTCATTGTGAAGATTAGTGATATCGGTGCTCAAATTTGTAATTAAAGTTTCCTTTTCTGATTTGTATTGTTCGTACTCATCAGTTAGTTTAGTTTGTTCGTTTTGTAGCTCTGATATTTTTGTTTCTAAAACCTAACAAACAAAATGTTTAGTATTTGATAACCGTAGTTGCCTTTGTTATTATAAAAAATACCTATTTTTTTAGTTTTAAAAAGATGGGCAAGCATTGTGAATCACAATCACAACGCTTGCCCGAGATGGATTTGATAAAGCAGTATTGGTGTTCCGAAAATTCCCTGAAATTATTGTGAGATCATGAACGATATACCCTCTCAAAGTGATAATGCTGATGTGTGCAATGATCTTTTAAGCTGATGATGTTGATTTAATTGTTAGAACATCACAGAACACTGACAAATATTCGCCTAGCGTACAAACCTTTTTTTCTTCTACTTTTTCATTTATAATGTGTTCTTTATGTTTTTCTAGTTGAGCCCTTTCTTCTTTTAGAGCTTTAATTTCATCATGAAGATTCTGTAGTTCTTGATTTTTAATGGTTACATTATCTTCACTCATTCGAATGATATTCTCATGTTCTTCTTTCAGTGCTATTAACTCGTTGTTTCCTATCTCGAGTTCAGCTTGAGTCTCGTTCAATTGCTCGCTAAGTCTATTTACCTCTTCAGACAGTTTAGTTACTTCTACGTTAAGAGAGATAACTTGACTGTCCTTATCTGCCACCATGCTTTTGAAGCTGTTTATAATTTCGTCTTTGCTCTCTGTCACATTTTGTAGTTTATTTTCTAAGAGCTCTAACTGATGTTTGCTCTCTTTCATCTCATTGTCATGTACTAATTTAAGCTTTTCTAAATCGGATGTCAATTCAATTAACTTAATTTTACCATCTTCAATTTCTTTAGTCTTTTCATCAATTATTCTCTCTAGTTCATTAACTTTTAGAGATAGTTCTAGACGTTCCGACTTTTGTAATTCACCAGACTGGGATGTTTCTTCCAGTATCTTTTGTAACTTGCTAATTTCATTATAATTTTTATCTAAAATAGTTTGCATTTCATCTTTGCTACTGACGAGATCTTCAATTTCTTTATGAGCTTTCTTAAGCTCAATATCTTTTTCTGTTAAATAAGTGTCCAGCTGCTTTTGCTTCTCAGCTAGCTCGTCATTGAGTCGTTCACATTCTATTGCATAATTACTTTCGGTGTCAATTAGATTTTGTTGCATGCCATCTATTTCAGCTTGAAACTTGTCAGTACTATCACGCATATGTAGTGTTAGTTCCTAATACAAGTAAAATGTCTTGTTATGTACAAACATATAAGAATTAGTGAACTAAAAATACTGAACTAATGAAATTTTACGAAATGCCTATACTATAGGTTATTCACATGTTTGTGTTTATACTGCACAATCAATAAGTAAAGTGACTTTATACAGAGTGAGGGGTTAGAGAGATGAGGGCAAATATTGTTAATACAATGTATGAAAATGTACAGAACATATTCTAGTTCTAGTACACTTATGTACTATCACATTCTCTTCAAAATTCCATAGGATTAATTTTTCCGAGTTTTATCTAGATATTGTATCAACCCAAAATAACAACCTAACTTGAATTATTTTTAAATGCTAAACATTCTCGAGCATGCAAGGTCCCCCAAAAAATCTATAACATGCATAATGTCCATTACGAGAAGTCTTGCGTGAGCGACGAATGCAATACAAGGGCATGACTTGGTCGCAGCCTATGTGGCAGTCTGCGGCGACACGTTACTTTAAATGTCGTCGCGTCGTGTTGCGTCACATTCTTTGCTCACGCAGGACGCCTTAGACTGATGAAGACTATTATAACAGGTCTTTAGAATTTTTGATATACGATACGACTAACGGTAAAACTGTGGTATGGCGGCCATTTCACCATTTGGCCCTCATGCAATCTGAACCTTATATTATATTAGGCTAATCAAAACTATCAACACTGACAACAACAAAAATACATGATCAATATAAACTTAAAAAGTCATGAAGTTTGTTACACAAGCCAGTTTTTTATACCGGAACAGAAAGTAAAAACATACAAATTGAAAGCTTGATGATATACTTCTGATGTTGCCTAAACAATATGTTCATGTTTATTAACACTGACCTCTTTCTCCTGTTGGTGTTGCTGCGTCAATTCTGCAACTTGCTTCAACGCTTCTTCTCTTTCCTCCACCACCTTCTTGTACTCATTCCCGCTCTTTTCTCTTAACCCTAACAACTCCGCTTTAACCTTACTCAATTCGCTATCTCTTTCATCTTTCTCCTTTCTTAATACTTCTAAGTTTTCCGTAGCTTCTTTAAGTTCATTTGAAATCATGTTTAATTTATCTTCGTGTTCTCTTTTTGTTGTTTGATGTTCTATTTCTAGAGCTTCTAAAGACGCTTTAACTGTTTCGAGAGTTAGCTCTTTCTCTCTTGATTTTTCTAGTTCACTGCGCAGGTCGGCTATTTGGATTTTGTATTGCTCTATTTCTTCGCTGGACGACGCGCTTTGTTGAAGAAGTTCTACGTCTCTAGAGAATAAGAGATATAATGTATAGTTTATTACATACCATAGAAATAGATCTTACAACCTTTAACACGTAGTCATTTACGTAGAATATTTTTTTGTCCCTAAACTCAGGATACGTAAATAAATAAACAATAGTTAATCGAAGTCAAATGAAAGAAAGACTTCCTCTGTTGATGTGATTAGGTAGTACCCACATCATACATGGCTAAACTCCAACCCACAACTAGGTTTCCATGAGTTTGGGATATCAGTACGCTACGAAGCGTACCACTTAATACATGGAAATGGATGGTGCGTACTACTTAATACATGGAAATGGACATGGATGGTGTGGACACTTACACACATTGACACACACCCTCATACACACACGCACGCACACACACACACACACACACACACACACACACACACACACACACACACACACACACACACACACACACACACACACACACACACACGAGCACATTCAAACAACACTCTTTCACAGTAACATAAGTATAGTAATCTAATTTGTTTTAATTTTACTTTTATTCTAATTATTGTATTTAAATATGTTTCTATGTTCCATTTGTTTTAAGTTTTTAGCCTAGGAACATATTTATTATTTTCTGGCATAGGAACATAGATCCTGTTTATTCTTGGAGGAGGGTGCTAGCATTACTACGCAGTGTTCAACTTTTGTAGTGTTAGCGTTTCCCTGTCTTGTTTTGGGTTCCTAATAAATACTTTTTATACTTATACTTTATACTTTTATACAGTATTGCTGCAAGCTTTGGCTAAACTTTATACATATTCATTTCAGAGATTAGATGCAAAGGTTCAAGTTCAGTTACTCACTTCATCCTATCGTTGAGCTGCTGTTGTAATTGTGTTTTAGCGCTTTCGTGCTGAGCCGCTGCTGCTCGTAAACTGGCAGAGAGTTTGTCTACTTCTGCTTTCTGAAAAGATTGTTAAAACAAGTCATCATCATCATTTAGTTCATCGTAAATTGAAAATGACTTCTTACACTCGCCATATTGGATTTTGTAAATGTCATATAGCCTATGTCACCCTCGTCATCTAGACGAATCCAACGACACCTCATTACTCAAAATCCGTCCAGCCGTTTGGGCTACAGGGACCGACAAATAATATTACAAACATACATACAACCTAAAAGAAGAGGACTTCAGTCGGGTAATAATTCTAGTTTAACCTTTGCAACGTTAAGGCCTCTACGCAAGGTCCAAGGTCGCACGAGTGTTGGACAAAATTGCTCACATAACGTTTTTTTTCCCCGATGTTTTTTCAAGAGAGGTTAAGGGGCCTCCAGAGGACGAATTTGTAAGGGCAACAAACGTAATACAAAAATGATTTCAAATTTAATCATATTTCCTATATATTATTGTATTATTTATTTATTTTATTTATTATTATTATTTATGCCAAAATTGACCACTTTTCTTCCTCTTTGTTTCGTATTAAAAACAACAATATCTTACGTGTCGTTTATTTAGGAACATAGAATATATTATCTAGTTACAGAATAACAATACGTAAAGTAGTACTTTGTAAAGAATACATAAAGTTTTCAGTCATCATTTTTGGTATTACGGAACACAAACAAAGTCTTAGAAAATTTTGAACGTCTAATATTGGTATCCCGCCCGCACGGCTGAATCATCCATCAGCTAAACAGAGATGCGATATATGGAGCGATCATTTGCCCGCGTCTCGAATTGAAGTTGCCAGCGACGTTCGCCGCATTCTTAAGATAAAAATAATTTTCTTATCATCACGATCGCCATGACATTTATTTAAAGAGTGTCCCTGACTTTTTGATGTTTCTTTTTCATCATTATTACCAGGCTATATTCAGTCAGGATATTTGCCTCCCCTAATGAGCGCCATGTCTTGAGCTCCCTGCTTCTACCAGCAGCCTTTCGCAGATCGTCACTCCACTGACTGGAGGCCATCCTACAATACGTTTTTAGTGTGACGTGGTGAAATTTGGTATAGATTTAAAATGCACTAACTGAATAAGCCTGAAAAACCTAACTGAATTGCCAGTAAAAAAATGTTTTCTATCCAAATAGGGACATTTGGATAGAAAACAATTTTTTTGAAAAAAAAAAAACAAAATTTCAAACTGGGATCAACAGATCGAGTGGGGTATCATATCAATGGGCTTAATTTGTACTGCTCGAAACAGTTTTTTATTTATTTATATCATGCACTGTTTTAGATAAAACTGTTTTTTTTATATATTATAGAAAGATTTTACAGGAAACTATAACAATTACTTCGAAATCTTTAAAAATGGGGGGGGATGAAAAATAAAAGGAGGGTGGGCTAGGTCGAGTGGGGTATCATATGAAAAGGCTTGATTTGAACAGCTTCAAACTATTTTTTTTATCATGCACCGTTTTGGATTTATGATGAAAAACATCCAAAAAATGACCGTCCCCTTATCTCCGAAGTTTGCAAAGTGAGAAACTTGATATTTGAATATGTTATAGAAAGATATCTATATTTTACAGGAAAATTGTAGTGAAGTCTCTATTTAAAATGCTTTTGTAGAAAAAAATATAAATGTAAGAAAAACGGTGGTCAAGCTAAATCCTTAAGTTACACGGTTAATAGGGTGTTATCTGAAAAGCCTTTATTTTCCTATTATATTACAGGTTTTTAATCGTTTTTTAAACTACGAACAAAACTTTCTAATGACAAGAATACAACGAAATTGAGAACCTCCCCCTTTTTTGAAGTCTGTTAAAAAACTACTAGATCATTCCTTCACTAACTGATTCAAATTATGGTGGTCAGCCACGTGGATGCAAACGAGGTATGAAGAGGGGAAGAAAAAGTCCTACCCCTGTTCATACATCGAGTGTGAGTGAGAGAAACTATATATTTCCCTCACTAGAACTCTCTAATATACTACACATGATATCCACGAGAATACAATAAATACTAAATGTATAAATTGGACGTAATTCAAGTCACCCGCGGTGTGTGGGTTAACTCGCACTTTATCGGTCTTGTTTTTGAATAACTTTATTTGAGTATTTATGTATAAGCCCCTTGTTTAGAGAAGAATCTTGTAATATATTATTAAATACCTGTCTTATTAATGTGATATGTTCTTCCCTTAGCTGTGTGTATGCGCCTTTGAGTTTTTGGAATTTCTCGTCTTGCACTTTTGCTTTCTCTTCGGTTTCTGTCAATTTTTCTGTAACATAACAAGAAAAAAATACCAACTGTCAAAGTTATATAATATCCCTGATCCCTTTCTTTTTATGAAGAAACTAAGAGCCAAATACCATCACACAAACAATATTGGAACAAATGTTTGCATATCACACAAACATCACATAATTTTACCTAGGTAGCTGTATTAACAAGGACATGTCAATATGTGGGGAGCATTGGTGTTACACTTTTGCTTCAGCATTGGGACGAAAAACGTTAAATAAAAAAGGTAACTTACGTTGTATTTCTGGTGTTTGTATGGAGAGTATTTCAGCCTTTTGTTTCTCTTCTTGTAATTCTACCTGTAATACAAAGGCAATTTCATTCCCTAACTTCCTAAATTCGTATCGTAGACGTAACATTTCAAGCCAATGAGAAAGCATAGATTCAAAATATCGCTTTGTGATTGGCCAAAATTTAACGTTACGTTTACGATACCTCAGGTTGAAATATTAGTGATCGCCTTACAGATCTAAATGCCACAACGGTCACCCACCCGAGTCCTGACTAGGCGGAGTGTTGCTTACCCGCTTAAACTTGCGCTAGGTGAAGTGCGATATCACCCTAATGAAGTTTTGTGGTAAAAAGTATCTTACATGCGCTGATTGCAGTTGTGACTCGAGCCGCGTGCAATGTTCCCGCATCGAGCCGAGCATTGTATTTCTTTCTTGAACGAGCTGTGACACTTCTAACCTGTCAATTATAAAATTAATAAAATTATATTGCTGAATCATAATCAAATTATTATTATCATTTTTTAAAAAAATAATTTGCATTAGGCTATATCCCTAATATAATAAATGTTAATTTAGTCCTTGTTAATTTTTGCAGATTTGGAATCGATGAGGACTTTTAATTTTTAATTTAGAATGGTGTTCCTGTGTCTATGTTGACCGGACTATAGCCCCAAACTAAGCAAAGCTTATGAGAGCTTATGTGAATTAAATTATTGATACATGACTACCATACTCTTTTGTATATAAAACCCCCAGACCCAAGACAAATATTTGCAGAACAAACAAACATAACATCGCACAAGTTTGACTCGCGGCGGAAATCGAACCCGCAACCTTCTCCGTCTCAGGCGGGCTTTCGCCCACTGCGTCACAGAGGTCGTCGGAAACACGTATGGTTTTTTGATTTGGTTACTATCAGGAATATTTTGTAAATTCAGCCAACTTTTCAAAAAATAATATTCCGCTCAGTTTATAGTGGGTTTTTTTTCAGGGTCACTTAGGCGAACTCTGAAACCGTGAGTTAACGAAACAGTAATTTCTTTTAAAAAAGTTAATAATAATTTTTTTTTCTGAAAAAGTGCTGCAGTGAGCTGTTCATGGAATGAGACTCATAGGATTAGCATTTAACCTGTTGTACTGTCACCGCCCTATTCAGAACAGATCCATAAACCTCAGGCTAAAATGGCGTTAAAATATAATGTCAACTCTTTTTAACTGGAATCGCGGAGCGAATTAATTGTTTCAAGATGATTAGGTATGGAAGGTTTATTGAGAATGGCTGACTTGCTAGTACACCAGATCTCAGAACTTTTTGAGAGGTAGCAGGCGCTCAGCTCCGCGAAGGCTTGGCATAATTTTTGCATTCGTTAAAATGGGTTTGTATGTTTGTATGGATTTACATTAAAGTGAGAGCTTACTTAATCAAGCGCATAGAGCGTTATAAAATGACATTTGGTTATGAATAAGGTTAGTGTTGTGTTACTGTCAGCCTGAACAATGCCATTGGAGGGCAAACAAAAATCCACTTACCGCATTCGTTTGAGTTCATTTTGCAGATGATCGATCAGTCTATCTCGTTCAACAATAGGGTCTGGCTGCGGTGATGGCGTGGGTCGTTCAAAGCTCTCCTCCAACTGCTCTTGGGATATCTGTTCAACAATATATGACTGAACGTAAATATTAAGTAAGGGTTATATTTCACCGGGACACCATGGCAGCGCAACCAGTCGCCGGCAACAAAATGTATGGTGACACCAGGTGAGTAACTCTCTATAGAGCTGTATACATTTTGTTTGTCGTGGTGAAACATAACCCTAAGTCCTGCATTGATTTATACTATATTTTTATTTATTTCTGGGGTATACTGAAAACCAGCCCTGCGTAGATCGTGGTCTGCGCAGATTAGTGCTGAGTGTACACTCAGCACTAATATAGTGTGCTTTAGGCAAATGGTAGTACTACCATTTGCCTAAAGCACACTATAACTCATTGTGTTCTATTTTTTGTTATTTTATGTTTGGCAATAAATGTATTTGTATTTGATTTCATGAGATGCAAAGATGCGTTTCAATATCCGGCTAATATTATAAAGGTGAACTTTTGTGAAATGTGAAATACCGTTTCATACGAAATTTTGGTGTTTCCAGCGAAAGCTGTGCGGATAACATACAAATTAGAAAATGCTATACAATTTTTTTTTTGCGTTGGCTTTTCGATCTCGTTTCCTTCGCTAGGCTAAACCGATATAAACTTAGTAGTTTTGGCGTGAAGGAGTACCAAACATCTGTCAAAACAGACATTCACATTTTCAATTTTAGTGGTATTGTTTTTCTGGTGTCTAAAATGGCGGCATACTAAGTTTTTTTTAAATAGCACAAAAATTTGTGTTAATTTTACTAATTCAAGTAAATAATGTGTTTTTTTTAGGTACCTGGCTCATTGTATCTGAGGTGTCGATGAGAGATGCTACTGAATCCACTTCATCGGGCGGTGGCTCCGGTATCGACACCACCGGAGTCACGTATGTACCAAAATCACTCTGGAAGTAGACAAATATAATAATTAATAATATGTAAATAATCTGTAATGAACGACCGTAAACATTGTGTTGCAAAAACCCGTTTAAATGAAAGTTCTAGGGTTTCTAAATTAAAAAAATGTCGAATTAATTCAACATCACCCTGTTTTTTTAATTTGTATTTTTGTTACTAACCTATGAATGCGTAACAAGCTTATTTCTTCGTGTTGAAGTATACTTATGTACCGTTTTGGGGATTAAACTATACATAATATTGTCACGCCAAAGTTTCGGAGGCAAGCTTGTCTTCGCCCTGTTCCCGTTGGACCAATATCCGTAGTCAAGTTAATTTTATTAGATTTAACTGATTTTTCTTATTTATAATAAAGGGAGCCGTGGTGGCCTAGTCGTATACCGACTTCTGATCCGGAGGAAGTGGGTTCAAAACCATTGATATAATACTGTTTGTCAATGTTCGAAACCGTCATGTCATTGAACTAAAATTCGAATGGCATGTGCTTGGTTTTTAATCCAATAAAAGCGACGATGGGCTTGCAAATCTTGTGGACAAATTTGTGTTGGAGCAATATCTGAAGATATCTATAACGGGGAAAAGTTGTGAAGTTGTTTGTTTATTCGTTTAGAAAATTAATCTTAAATAAGTACAAAACAAATGGCACCTGTTGTAGGAAGTTGGGTGGGTTAGTCGGAAGTACTGGTAAAGAGAGTAGATTTCTGTAGTACTGAAGACTGCTCGCGTGCTTGTAGAACGAACTCAGCTTTTTGAACTGCTGTCGAAATCTGTACAAAATAAAAGTCAAGTAAGTATGTTATATGGGCAGGACACATTGCAACGCGATGTGATGACCGATGGAGTAGGATAGTTACAGAGTGTTGGCCTAGGGATGGCTTTCGGAGTGTGGAACGTCCAGCTGCTAGATGAGCAGACCAAAGAGTAAAGTAATAGACCATAAAGGAGCAGACGACATAGTCAACGTCCATACGGGCCATACGTGGGTTTGATTAGCGCAGGATCGTGGTGGATGGCACAAGTTGAGGGAGGCCTATACCCAGCAGTGGGTGAAATCAGGCTGTGGATGATGATCAAGTATTTTATAATAATATAACTAATCAAGCTTTTGTATAGATTTCATGCGACCAAATCCTGGGAAATAGAAAACACACCTATCTACACCTGGGAAAATACAACTAAATGTTGTGCGTGTTTCCACAATTCCCAAAAAACACACTATCACACAGCATCATGTAGCCCTAAACTAAGCAGAGCTTGTATTATGGGAACCACATGACTGATAAACTACTTATATAGATTTTTTTCGTAAATAAATACATAATATACATAGAAACACCCAGACCTGAGACAAATATCTGCAAATAATGCCCGCGGCGGGAATCGAACGCAGCACCTCCTGCGTCTCAAGCGGACCTTCGCCCATTGCACCTCAGAGGCCGTCGAATTACGTCTTTAGGTTAAAACTTAAATAAGTAAAATCTAAAGCAGTAATATTCCTCCTTACAATACTACATGTCAAAATAGTCGCGCTTTCTGCTCTAATGGAAATTCTGAGGAATGCTACGACACGATGGCGCGTTACAACAAGACACACAATAATACAATGCAGCAGTGTGTCCCTGGATAAAAGGCAACTTCGAAAAGAAGTGAAACTAGATCAGAATTAGTCGACAATGAAACATTTTTTTATTGATTAATTAAGATTATTACTTTTGTTTCAGTTGTCGTAGATATGTAACGCGTCCTGTCCACACAAGATGCGCGCAGCAAGATCTCGTTATCTACAGGCTACCATCACGCTACTCTTTAGTAGCCTAAGATCGTACCTCTAGTGATGTCCTTGTGTCTGGCGGTAGCTAAGCGTGCAACCGAAACAGCAGGCGCACGTTAAAGTCGTAGATATGTGCCACGTCCTGTCCACACGGGACGAGCGCAGCGAGACCTCGTTTTTCTATAAGCTGAAGGAGTAAGGCCTAAGATTGTACCTCTCACGATGTCCTTGCAAAGTATCTGGCGGTAGCGAGGCGTGCAACCGAAACAGCAGGCGCACGTTGCAGTCGTAGATATGAGATGCGTCCTGTGCGCACGGGATGAGCGCAGCAAGCCGGCACTGTCCCGATGCCGTCATGCTGTTAGCGCGAGCGTTGCCCAGGCTGTCAAATACTGGAGAATATATGATAACGATTTTACTGAAGTAAATCTGAAATATGAATTAAGACAAATTTTATCCGACCACTGCTGGATATAAGCCTACCCATATAAGAAGGGGGCCCAGCTTCTCGCACTGCCGACCGACGCTGCTGCTAGGCAGATAGCCTGCAGGGGATTTAGCTGTCAGTGTAAGCTGCGCTATACAGCAGTTAGAAGGTTAAAAAATATAGCCTTCACATAAACCTTCATAATAATTTTAAGAGCTTGGGTCAGAAAAACAATAAACAAGTTCCGGTGTTTAAGCACCCTCATTTGTTAAGTAGCATGCTATAATAGGTGAGGTTATTATTACTATTTAACTAGGTACTATTTTAGTAGGTACTTACAAAAATGCATATGTAATGTAATGAAGAATTGCTAACCTGCTGCTTGTAAAGTAAGGATGTCGTCCATGTAGTCGAATAACTCGACACATAGCTGGAAACTGAAAACAATAATTAATTTCAGACAAAATTTTCATTTATGTATATTATTTTGGTTATTCATATCATTCTTGTATTTGTGTCTTATGACCCTAACGGTAGCCTTCAAAAAGAGAGGGAAAGCTCGTCCCATCGACGACCTCATCCTTGCCCACGCAAGCCTCGAGGTCAAAAGCAGGCCGATACTAAATTTGAAATAATATTATTATACGTTAGATTACGATTATTATTATATATTAGAATACGCATGATTAGTCAATAAGCCTTTGCAACTACTTTTGGGAAATATCATATAGGTCTCCTATCGAATACGCAATTCTTTGCGGCCATGCGTTATCTCCAATACACCTTTCTCCGGCCATACACGTTGTTGTCTAACCAAGTGGGTTGTGTCTCTTGACCACCACGTTGTAAGCTGCAGTCAATCTTCCGTTATTTGGTCTAGCAACTAGATTACCGTCTACTCACTAGATTATTGCCTACTCACTAGTTATTAACATCATTCTCGGCGATTGCGACAAGCTCGTCGGCCGTCAACTGCATATTGCCCGGGAAGCGAGGATTACGTGCGTGGAACTTCAGCTTGCATACTAGCAAATTACAGTATAAGTGGACCAACTTGCCATAGCCTTCTCGAAGATGTACCTGAATATATAGAACATTATTATTGTGGCGCCCAACGTGGGGTTATCTAACCGCATATTTTGAATGACGGAAATGCTAAAATGAAGTATACCTCTTTGAAACGGTCTTGCCACAGTGAATTATTAAGAATATGATTTTAGCGCCTAGCATGCGGTAATTTTTTTTGATTTGACTAAAATTTCTGCAGCGTCTAAATATTTATGCGTTACGTAAAAAGTTCACATTCCCGAGTGCTGAGGCTTTGATACAATGGTGCCATGCATTAAATAATAATGCTAACATTATTACACAACACCATCTAGCCCCAAATTAAAGAACAAAGCTTGTGTTATGGGATCTTGATACACTTGACATACATACACATGACTGATCTTGATAAGACTTATGTAATTTTTTTTTTGAAATTTCATACATAATAGAACACCCAGATCCGAAACAAATACCCATTTGCAAATCATAAAAACATTTGTCTGCATCTCAGACGGGCCTTCGCCCACTGCGCTACAGAGGTCGACTAATTTTATTCTAACTCTCGTTAAAAATGTCGCTAAATATGGATCGCACGATCACTACATTGCCACCCGCAGTCACGCTCTATTTATGAACTTTGAATTTATTTTTAGTAATTAATATGACAATAATAATAACATAACTTTAATTATACTGCACCCACCCAAAGCTTTCCCAGGTTTTCGATCATGTTAATATGCCGTTGCGAATCGTCGAGACAGGCCGGATGTCCCTCGCGTAGCAGCTTGTGAGTGACGTGACAGAACTTCCATGATACGATGCGGTTATCTTGCAGCGGGAGACGGATTGCGACCATCTACGAATAACCAAAGACTATTGAATTAAGAAAATAATCTATTAATAAGCCTTTGTCCGAATCAGCGGAAGTATTTATAAACGTTCGAAAAGTTTTCGAATGGAATCCGTCAGGTTTTGTAAGACTGATTTCTAGGATTTCAAGAGTTTCTGATGGAGATTCTGAAGAAATTTACGACATGATAGCGTGTCACATACTACACGATATACAATATGTTAACACAATACAACACGACATACGTTAACACAATAATATATTTTCGTCTCAATCGCCACTGTCGAATTCGACAATATCGTATCTAATAATCATCATTCATTTTCCTGCCCTAGGTGGGGTCGGCACAACATGTTTTTTTCTTCCACTCACTTCTATCAGCCGTCAAATCTGTATCCACTCCGTTCATTCTCATATCCTCTTTACACACTCCATCCATCTCTTCTTCGGTCTCCCTCTATTCGCGCATCCATGCACCTTCATATTCATCACTATATTATTCACATGAGATTCATCCCTCCTCATTACATGCCCATACCATGCTAGTCTACCACTCCTCACATTATATGTATAATATCGTATCTAACAATAATTACCCAATAAGTGATGGCGCTCTGCTCCTGGAATGTGCCAATGATGGTGCTGCGGACATGTTTCTCCTTCACCGGGGTCTCGACTGCATTGATCGCTTTCTGGATGGCTAGCGTCTGAAGGAAGTTAGAATAATAATATCGTCTTTAATATGAGACAAAGAAAATTTCATCTTCTACAAAATAAACTCTACTGAGAAGGATAGATGTCATGGTCTCTGCAAGTGAAAAGAAGTCAAACGCTTGCCAAACGCCAAACTTGCCAAACGCGATGACAAACGCTTTAATATCTTATCACTTAGTTGAAAATCGACAAAGGATAGGCCAAATAGATAAGTAAAGTATGTATGTATGTATGTAAGTAAGTAAGTACGAACCTCAAACAACCTATTATTCGTGTAACTAAACTACTTGCAAAGAGACGGAAGTGTAGTAGCAGACAGTATCATGCATTATGCATTGAACAGAAGTATCCATGTATCTGATAGAGTGTAAGTCAGTTCGAAGCTTCCATAAAGATGTAGTCACATACACATACACATAATCGTGTCGTGGCAGCATAATCATATCAAAATTCCAAGAAAGATTTGGTTGGTATTGTTTCGAAACAAAGCAACGGTTCAAAGCTTACTGTTTAGGACAGAGATAATCAAAATAAGATGAGATTATTCTTGGAAACAGTGTGACAAACATGTGCAGTGCATGCGTAATCAATGAGTTTGCTGACGCAAATAAGGCGTACCCTGTTCCTCGAAGGTTGAATTATGTACTGATTAAAAGGATCTAACTCCGTTTGATATTTTCCACTCCAGTATTTTTTTTTAACGGCAGGTTAACTAAGTCCTGAATGTAGGTGATAATATTGTGCTAAGACCTAAACATGTAAACATATTAATTGAATACAAACCTACTTACCATGGTAACTACTTAGTAACTGTTGTTTTTATTTCATAGGTTACATTTATAAATGGAAATCTCTAATTGGCTGTAAGTCTTATAGCATAAGTTTTGTATGTGTTATACTTAAGAGCTGTGGATTTAGTAAACGACGACTTTAGTATTTCAAAATTAGAAGGCTAGCAACGGGACACCTGACGGTGTGTGGTCATGGACACCACAGAAGAAGAAGACTAAACCTATTTACTACGTACGGGTAGTAAATAGGTTTAGTCTTCTTCGTAGACCGTTTACTTTTCTATGGTGGTCACCGCGACATCCACAAATACCCGTAACACCAGAAGGGATACTGATTCGCTGCATGTTGTAATTTCTGTATATGCCTATAATTTGTGTCCAACCACGAACGTTTGCAGTTTCTAATACTCAATTATTATCTTATATTCAGAAGTCATTGCCGTCTGTCATTTCATAACATAAGTCGTAGATGAATCAAAGCTCATGTTACAGGAAAGATTTTATGATTCCTTGGATGGTAGCTCAAATGCCCAGGCACCTCAGGAACAATTGCTCAAACTTACACAATCTTGAGTGTGAACTAGATCTGCAGTCATATGGCATAGCAACAGTTTGTAAACAATCTATTATGAAAGTGCTAAACAAGTATAAAAGATGACATAAGCGATTGTCGAACGCTGTGGTCCGTTGGTTGTGCAGTTACACCCACGGTACACTTTCTTTCGTATGTTTTTAACAGTACATAGTTCCTTGTCAACGTTTTGCTAGTTAGCATATTATGATAGCGCTCAAACGAGTATTTTAATCGTACCTGACCTTACTATGATTTAGACTTTTCATTTTACAATTTATAATTATATTAGTAAGTCTATCTTTAGGTCCTTTGCCTGAAACGAATACATCCCACATTCAATATATTTTACATTTGAATACCTGTATTTTTTAAATACTGGTAACTTTACATCGCCAGTGTAATTCTCGCCCAAATCAGGCATAAACCTGATGTTCCCGTTTTATTTGTAAACAAGATAAAGCACATGTGTTGCTTTGCATAGCATCCTCAAGTTATTAAAATAGAACTTCCAACATAATGATGGTATGGATGAGTTAAAGATAATAAGACCGAGCCGTAGGACTTTCATTTTATGCTGATTGTCAGTGACACAAAACAGTCAATAACAGAATGATTTTACATCATTAAGATAATTAATGAATTATAACTGAAGTCATCGACATTGTAAAGGTAAGTACTCATAGTATAGTCAAAAACACCGATGAAAGATTCACAAGTTTCCGATTTCGGGAATCCCAAACCCAATAGATAGCATTGTTTATTAAAATGATTACTAATACAATACGTGTATGACTGGGAATAGTTTGCCATGTAAATATTTATTGTGACGTCAGAGAATATAACAATTGTATAACTGGATAGATGGTTCAATGAATCAACCATATACCTCAATAGATAGAGTATCCAGAAACAATAACAATAGGTAATACTGACTGAATAACTCAAATAGCTCAGATCCAAAAAGTTGAACAGTCATAGAATTGTTTATTGCAGTTTGAAACAATAAACCGGATTCTATGGCACTTAAATACGCAATGTCTACTATAGCTATCTAGGAAAACTATGCTACCTAAGTTTACGTTATGATAGATTTTTGTCCACTCTCAAGCATCAGCAAAACCGAAACCGCTACAAGGCCAGTTATATTAACCTTAACAAAAAACAGTTAGCCTAAAACACGAATCTGTGCGTGCTTCGTATTTGAATCGTTGATGTGGTAGTAGTTAGATTTCAATTGAAAACAGTAAAAACAGATACAAAACTGTTGATCTACTTCTTAGAGCCGTTCGGAGTTTTGGTGATTTTCAATAAAGAATTGCTAGCGACCGCCCACCATCTTAGACAACGATATTGTGTAGAGCTCGATTAAGGAACGAATTCTCGAATCTCAACCCAAATATCAAAAGGTGTTCAACTTAGATACCTCTTAGGAACTCTAAATTATCCGTATGTGCCACAGCTCAAAACACATACACATACACAAAGCTTTCTTGGTGAAAACACAAGAAAAAATCTTCCACGGGTTTTTTTGTTAAAGAGACCCCATGCATATCTATGACAGTAGTGTATGATAGGTGCAACGAACGTACCTGCTTGTAGAACCGTTTCTCGTCTCTTGGAGTCGTCATGTCGGTTAGTGCACAGCGGTGGTAACTTCATGCATTAGTTAGTGCTGACAGCTGAAATGAGAACAGTGGCGACACACAGCAACTGTTAGTGTTTTAGTGGAAGATTGTGCTGTGGTTAACGAGAAGATGAAGATAGTAATGTCAACCCAAGTTCCCATGAGACTCACTGCCATGCAAGATATTAAACAGTGTCATTTATTATAAGCTGCAGGGCTAAGGTTATTTAGGCCTCTTATCATCGATGACCGATAGTTTTATCGTGCAAGACAGCGTAGAACAGCAGCTTAGATTCGGGCACCCTGTGTAGCCCTTGTTATCACGACATCAAAAGTTAATATGGCAATTTTTATACATTTGAGTATAGAATCGTTATAATCATTTTTTTTTTGTACTACAAAAACATACACCCAGATATTTACCGAGGTATCAAAAAAGGTGCCTGCAAAAAGACGTGATGTAAATGCCGTGTAAGAGAGTTTAGAACCTGTTTTACAAGTACAGGGTTACAAGTCTCATTTTCTCGTTCACCATCATGATTTTCTGTTCATTAAGATAATCCATGCTCAAGATTTAATTCAGAAATGAGTTGAAAAATGGCAGCATGCTTATACTCAATCAGCACCTGCAGTGTGCGTATCTGCATTAAGTAAGAGTATTCCAGAGCAGAGCATTGAATCAAAATAGATCTGAATCAATGTGAGAATCGTGTTATTGACCCTGGGAAGAGCTGTTTACGAAGTCCATGGTCCACTAAACCACTAGTATCGCTACATCACGCTACGTGTTGTGTGAGACAGTGTGAATTTTAGTGGACCATGGTCATAAAACGAATTAACCATGCAGGGCAGGTGGTTACCAGATATGCAAAATTTCGGCGACCCACTCAAAAGGAACGGAGCTTACCTGTAAAGAATAAAAAGTTCAGATATTATTTAGAAAATACATAACTATCATACATAGAAAATACCCAGACCAGAGACAAATGTCGACAGAACACGCAAACATTTGTCCCGCAGCGGGAATCGAACCCGCAACCTTCTGCGTCTCAGGCGGACCTTCGCCTACTTCGCCACAGAGGCCAACAGATATGGGCCGGAGGAGATGGGTATTAATAACTGATATTATGACCATTTTTTTTGTAAATACATACATATTTTTATTTAACCTTTATCGTCCCACTGCTGGGCAAACGTCTCCCCCATAGACTTCATACATATTATAAATAGAAAACACACAAATCCGAAACAAATATTTACAGATCATACATACATTCGTCTCGCGGCGGGAATCGAACCCGCAAGCCCGCAACCTAACCTGTCGTCAATAATAAAATACTCATGAAGTTTGATACAAAGAAATTTACTTGGACGAAAGTAGTGAGCGTAAAAATAAGTGAATGACAAAGTTACAAACATATGACTATGAATGAATACTTATAACGAGCAGAGCAGATTAGCCCAAATAACAGAATCTGGCCTGGTGATGTGTATGGCTTCTTGGAACGACTGTTCAAATAAATTGTTGGTCAGAAAGATAACATGATAAAGCAGTAAAAAAAGAAGACCGCAGAAGAATGGCTCATTACTACGTTTTTTAGACCTAAATGTCATGACCAAAAATGTCATCCACATCAAATGCAAACGAAACAAGGACAAACGAAAACCACGAAAGAAATTCAAGATATTCCATGTTCCACAAAAAAATTCAAGAAATGCTTAGTTGAAAACATTTCGCTACCCAATATTTGGAATATGCCTTTCCTCTTATAACATCAACAAGACCCACAGCTGCATTCTGAGATGCACAGATGCGCAACTGAATAAATCAACATTAATAATAGTTGACGTGTCCCACGCACTGCAGTCCGGTCTAAATCAGGAAACTGCACTTGCAAGCGCGAGACCAGTTTCAAATAATCACCCAAATCCGGAGATCGTTGACTTTCAACAACTAAGCGGAAGCGGGTAGACTATAATAATTATAATAGATAGTTTCAGGATAATATTATGACTTTGCTTTTAGCGCTCTTGTTGGCGTGAATAACTTCGGTGTTCTGAGCCGATGAATATACAACATCCAATACTACGATGGGTCACTACTTGGATAGATGACCATTTAATGCATTGAGATAAATAACAAGAGATGCAAACCTCCTTAACAAGTGTCAAAATATAGTAACCACTAATTGATGGCGAAGACGTAGCTTTGAAACTAACTGTCATTTTGAAGTAAACATATATTTATCTCTTTTATTTAAACTGGCCTGCTTCGAGACTAGAATATAATAAATAGAATATTTGATTTTATAGAGATAGGTCGCCTATGTGTTAATCCAGGCCATAAACTACTATGTATATTTCAAGTTTCTTCCAAATGCGTTCTGTAGTTTTTGCGTGAAAGAATAACACACATACATAAATACATACATCCATACTCACACACTTTCGCATTTATAAAATTAGTAGGTAGTAGGATAGGATTATAAATCTTATATTTTCCCTCAAGTGTGGGCTAGCACTTTAAATACAAAAAAGTATCTAGTTTTTTCATTTAACTTGCCTTACGTTTTAACATAAGAGTACAAATTGTCACCAGTTACTTATCACCATATAGCTCAAAAGTGAATTGTTTATGGAAATAACTGTTTGTCATGACTTTGTGATATTATCATTAATCATATTAGTGGATCGAAATAGTAAACTTTGATTGTGGAAATAAAATAAGTGTTTTAGTTTGTGCCAACATATAATAATGAATCGTAATATCACTCAACCACCGCATGTAACGTCAAATATGTCTTCCGGTCTTCCTTTTGTTTGTTTGCATTCATAATTTGATTTCATGGATGATGGCATTTATTAATAGAAGTGAGTGATCTATTTGAAGTGATCAGTATTCACCTGTATGTATTGTGAATTCATTAAACAAATTAAGAGGTTAATAAATATTTTATTCCATCAAAATCTCCCACAATAATCGGGAAAGCTGCACATTTTTTTGCTGGCAAATATTGACATGAACTATTTAACTAAATTTTCTTTAATATTTACTGCGATTTTAGCATAAAATCAATAGATAAACATGAAAAAAGTAATTCCACGTGATTTTTTACGCAATTGAGTTCAAGAAATGCACTTTTTCATCACATTATTTGCCCCTATTTGGTGGAAGTGTCACTCGATCGACGTCAAGATGGCCACTGTATGAAGGCAGTAGAGGATCTTGGCCATGGCCAAGACCTGAGCCTACACGCATTATGGCCGATACTACGCATCTAGTTACGATAGTAACAGTATATATCAATGATTTAATGGCATTTAATCATTGATATATTTGAGCTCTTCCGTGCTGCGGTATAGGCACGTTAAGATGTCAATCGTTAAGCCATATCGGAGGCCTTCGAGCGGCCTAAAAGACGGCCAGAGACAGACACTTGCTCATACGAAGAAGAAGAAGAAAATATTACTGAAGAAAATATTAATATAAGTATACATACAATGTGATGAATTATGTTCTTAATATAAAGTGGGAGAGAATTAAATTAAAAAGGATTCCTAAATTGAATTGAATCTCCAAAAGACTGCAAGGCCCCAGCAGGGGGAATGCAAAAAAGGGGCCAACAAGTTCCAAGCGGTCAATCCAACGAATATAGGTAGGTACATTATTTTTGATTGGTCAGTAATTCTTTTGTTTTTATTATAAATCAACTCACTACTTAATGTGTGATGTGATGACTAATTCGAAATACAAGTCTGTGTTCGAAACATATAACACCAAATTGTTTACAGAACCGAATAGGTATTAGGATAAAGCTGGTCGTTATTCTTAGTAAAAACAAATTCCTTATTCTTGCTATTGTTATAAATAAGTATCAACAAAAGCCATACGTGTGTCTGTGGTTTTGAGCTATGAATACCATTGTCATGGCACAATAATGCCCAGAATTCGAACAAATAATATTTTGCGGTGAGAATAGAGGTATATACAAGACTTTCGCATGATTTCGTGTCTCAATCTCAACAAAGCGTATCCGCGACACATCGCCGTGTGGAACTGGAGATACATTCATAGAGTTGTCATTGAATGGAGTTTATTATCGGCGTAATATACTCGCTCGTGGAGTAGCTCCATTTTGGGCCATTACTCTACGTAGATAATGATGAACCGTATGAGATACTAGATACCTAGTTTGCAGATTATAAGTTAACGAGAGCATAGATGCCTCGAGTCATACAATTACTCTCGCGAAGAAGCGCTTGTGGCGTGGCTTACTCCGGTGTTCTTAGCCGATTATCAACCTATCAAACTCAACCGAGTTAAGAAACACTCCGCCCGGTCACTATTTGGATGGGTGACCATTTATTGGCATTTAGATCTGAGCGCTTCCGTGTTTTGGAAGGCACGTTAAGATATTGGGGCCGACTTTATACGACGTTAAGCCATGTTGGAGGCCTTAAGGTGATCTAAAAACTCCGACACCAGAGTTGGTCACTAGCTTATACGAAGAAGCTCTCGCAACAGGCTGCACCGATACCACTATCCATCACCCACGTCTACACGCCACAATACAGCATAGAGACAAAGGTGACGATTTCACAACCACTAAGACAGCGTAAATAATAGCTTGCTATTGTGGATTGTATGATCTAAGACACTGGCGCGGCTAAACGTAGTTCCCATACAACAATGGACATATTAACTTTACGAACGTAAAAGTACTAATTACTTTTTAAACCACGCTTCGACCAACGTTCTGATTTTCCTGTGATAATGTTTAGTTAGGCGACTTGCGGGCAAAGAGAACCACAGAGTGGATCCCACTTAATGCTTGGCGACGACATGGAAGGCTTAGAATGAGATGGCGGGACGAGCTCGACTCATATTTATTAACATAACCTGTCACAGCGATAAATCGCGAAGAGTGGAAGAAGTGAGGCATTTGCCCTGCAGAAAGACGGAAATGGCTCATTATTCATTAAAAATCAATAATAATGTTTTGTTAAGAAAAACCGTTAATTCTTCTGAGAATGATGTTTACTTTGACAGGCGAATAGACACATCTTAAAGAATAAGGTCTTGAAATAGTAGGTTAGGTTAAATGATGAGTCGTACCAACAACAACCATTGAAACAATCGTATGAGATCAGTACATTCATGCTGGTTTAGGTATGAGGAACGTTGCGTGAGGGAGCAGAAAGATTAGCAAGTATAATTAATTTAGCATCATTCACAACAACCAACCAGCGACAGAATGACAACACTGTAGTTAGTTTTAGCAACTTAACTCATTTACAGTGGTCAAGACGTATTGTCTTTCGTGGATGTCATAGAAGCATACTAAGGGATAAGACATATATGTGGAATAAAAAAATTGGAACTACTGGTTCCATAACAGCATTCACTCGCATACGCCATACCAACATAAATATCACCAATCCGCCTGCGAAGCATGCTGAAACTTTGAAAGGAGAAGCCTCCTGCAGTGTCGTTCCATAGACTGAAGAAGATGCAACCCCAGAAGATACTTAAGCAAATAGACTGCAGAAGTAGTTCTAACTTGTTACTAGATTTTATTTAGATTTAGATACATTATAGATAGCTTTTTTACAGTACACAATTATTCCAAAATACTTAAAAAATAACTAATCTGTAAAACTAATCCGCTGTCGTGCAATATCCTTATGGCCTTACGCTAAAAGGGATCCTGCAAGCCGTAAGCCCAGAAAACCTTTGGATGGACTGCTATAATATAATTAAAGGTGAGTAGTTATGAACAGTTTCAATTTCAAACAGTTAATAATTCACGCATCGTTTGCTTGTCCATTCCAACACGCACAATCGCGGTAATAATATCAAATACTTAGTGCTAATTTTAGTAGATAGATAGATATACTTTATTGCACACCATACAAAGAAACACAACATAATGAAATGGGTATTAAAAATAATGGTACAAATGGGCGACCTTATCGCTGAGAGCGATCTCTTCCAGGCAACCTTTGGATGGAGAGAAACTTACTGAACAAACAGGAACGGCGCGGTGTGCCACAAACTTAATAAGTATGATTAAAGTTGAAAATTAATTGTAAGTATAGAATAGAGCATAGCGATGAAGTATGGAAATCTCATAAGAATTAAATGTAGTATTACTTATTCTGTGACAAGACATTATTTTATAAACTACCTACATACATTAGTCCCTACGTTATTCTTAGACTACAGAACAAGATTAAACAAGGTATAGAACAGCATCATGTAAGAACCCCTTAGCTAAGCAGAGCTTTATTATGGGAACCACATGACTGATATACTACTTATTATACTATGTATAATATATTACATAGTTTTTTGTAAATACATAGAAAACACCCAGACGATAGACAAATATTTGCAGTAAATACAAACATTTGTCTCGTGGCTGGATTCAAACCCGCAATTTGCGCTTTTTGCCTCTCAGGGGGGCCTTTACCCACTGCACCACAACGGTCGTCAATAATATTTTAAATAAGCTAAACCAAACTGCCATCAATTAATACACATGCATAACTGAAAACAATAACAGTACAAGTATCAGTACAGCTACCAGTTTTATGGGTATCAACTTGGTAAATGGACCTTGGTAAATACCAATGGAAGTTGTAAGTCACCCGCAACCACCGAAATGGAACGGTGTGAAGGAACACCGCTTATGCGGCAACAACGCTTCGATAAGAATTGCGTGCAAAAGGCATAGCGAATCGATACACTATGCAATTATATTTCCAGTGATTGCAAATCAACTTGTTTGTGAACTATTCTCGAAAATAGGTTTATTAGACTATATAAGACAAATTAAAATTGTTATGTGTGTAGTACATCAGTTATAGGGTTCTTCTTGTTAACCCTCTGTTTCCACTAGCTGAACAATAACCACAAACCATGTTTTAGGCCTCAGTCTGTTTCTGTTTAACATGATAAATATGAAAGTTAGTTAATCTTTTAAAGGGATGTGCGATTTTTTAACAAAGTCCCAAATGACGTGATTAATCTATCTGTAAATAAATTCAAAAATGTTGTTAAACGTAATCTCTGTGATAAAGCTTATTATAAAATATCTGATTATTTAGATGACAAAAAAGCTTGGGATGAAACTGCCTCCAACTCCATCAAAAACAATGTAATAGTTATTAAGAACAATGACGTTGAAAAAATATAAGCCAAGCAGAGTTTCTTGCCAATTCTTCTCTGTTTGGTCGCGTTACGAATTGGTGGTAAATTTAAAAAAATGACGTTTCAAAGTGTACTATACAGTTCCTACTGATGCTACCTACTGAATAAATGAATTTTGACTTTGACTTTGACTTTGAAGAAGCAAAAGAGGTATGGATCGAAGCAAGTGGAGATCCGTGGTCTCTGCCTACCCCTCTGGGAAATAGTCGTTACTTTATGTATGTATATATAAATATACGGCCACTGAATTAGCATGTTAAACTGATGTTGTGTGATAATAATATATCATGTTTATCGTCATCGACTCGCGATGAAAAATGAATCTAATTATTGCAGCCACAATAGGCAGTTTTTCAAAGTTTTGGAATCAATCACCTAATGCCTACAAATAATAGAAAGGCGAACATGTGAAATGCGAAGATGTCATGTTTGTTCCTCCTTCACGCCATAACTACTGAACGGCTGTAATTTCGTATATAATATAGTTCTAGACCAGGATTAATACATAAGCACCTTTTTATCCAGATCCACGCGAGCGAAGCCGCGGGCGAAAGTTAGTGATACATACATCATACATTAAATACTATCAATATCTTTATTTGTTTTTTGCTTTATCATTATCAGTCCGGTGGTTGCAGAGTATCAGCATAAATCAATAAAACTTGTACGTACCGGGGATTTTTTTTCAAATTTGTAGTGGAATTATCAAAACGCTGAGGCTGAGACACGTATAAATTATTTTTTTAACATCACCCAAAATTTGAAATGCTAACTGCGAAACTGATGGATATTCATACAACCTTTTATCCCCTATTTAGCTACGTATTTTTTTAAATCTTCCCTTAGTGGATGCTAGGATGCCTACACCACCTACACTTTATTGATAAGGTATCTGTGCAATATTTGAAGTCTCTGTTGAATGGTCCAGTGTTTGGGTTGTGCGCTGATATATCATATCATCCAATAAGTAAGTTTACCATTATATATTTTAGATAATAAAGTGTATCGCGAGACATTTAAATTTGCTAATGCAGCAATACAAGTAAAACATGTGTTCATTTCCGCAGGAGATGAAGTAATAGAAATACTACACTAATGACCAAATAACGTTGCCTTGCGGCACGCCGTAATTGACTCTGTAGTCTGTATTCAATAGGATATGAAACATCGTTATCAAACAATGCTATAATGTTGCAGTAATTCCTTAGTGTTACTAATTCTTTATCCATTGCCCAATTATATTATAAGCTGATTATAACATTGAAAGTTTAATTATTGTTCCTGTGAATTTTCATTACATTAATTTCTTGAAATAGTAATTTATAAACAAACTTTCATTCAATTACATACTACGACAAGTTGTTACCCTAAGTTAGATTTCCATCAGCTTGTGAGCAGCTTTCTATATTACCGCTTCCTTGGTTTACCATCATTTCAATAAACACAGTTATCTTTTTGATGGTAAGTAGAGCAGTACCAGCAGTACCAGTATTATGTTTACTATAAAGCACTTAGTGTGTGTTTACATCATCAATTACATTATTGTGTATGATTATTGTATTATATCTTTGAGGACTTCTATGGCTGATAATGATGTAGTTATTACCAAGCTATTTGTTTTCTTTATAATTTTAAAGTATAGCTTCCACCCGCGTGGTACTTGAATATAAAGTAGTCTACGTGTTAATCCAGGTCATAGACAATGTATATTCCAAGTTTCATCCAAATCCGTTCAGTAGTTTTTGAGAGAAGAGTAACAAACAAGAGTAAAATCCATCCATCCATCTATCAATCTTCACAGACTTTCACATTTATAATATTAGTAAGAAGGATTAGCGTTGTTTACTTTTCCCTAAAATATATCGTGTACAATTTCAAAAAGAACTTCGAGCGGAATTCCATCAACTTTAGTATTACTTGCCTTACTATTTTAATGAACACGCAAGGAATTGCAAGTAAACATGTAAAATGAAGGTTAATGGTTTGATAAAATGTAGTGGCCTGTTTACATACGGCCGGGCAGATGTGATGGGAAGTAGAACGGCTGGGGGCAATCACCGCGCATCCTCATCCGCTCATCCCAGTACCGGCGCGGCGGCGCGGCGAGACGACATAGATAATGCGAACATTATGTCACTCTATTAAAACATTGTATTGTTTGGAGTTATGTATTATGTATTTACGTACCCAATTGTGTTTTCTATTCAAAGGCAGTCAAACAGTGGCACTTGTGTTTTATAGTTTACTCACCTACTTGTTGAATTCGGCAAATTCCAAAATCTTACTAGAAGTATTTTACTTTTTTGCTAAGCGAATACCTACTTCTCTTCTGTTTTTAGAAATAATCTGTTCTGAAACCCTACAGTACTGGTTTAGGGTCAACATTTTTGATCACTTATTCTCCAAATTACAACTGTAATTCTGTTATCATTTCAACGAATTACAAAATTGCCATTTTACAAACCAAGGTACACATGAGTGGGTTGCGGTTGAGTGTGGGCCGGTCTGTCCATTCTGGTTGTAATCTGAAACTAAACTGAATCTGCCGTTATCTTACCGAGATTGTAGATCTAAAATTTAGAATATAATTTTGAGAGCTAGTTTCAACAGTAAGCGTGATTAACTGATTATCGATCTCAATTTATCATAAACAGTCACATAGAAAATAGCAAAATTATAGTTCCGATAGAATGATTGAAAGTTTAACTAAATATTTAAATTGTTACCTATAGTTAAAGTAGGTATATTCAGTAAGTTATAAATAGCGAAGAAACCTTCCAACATAATTTAACTGATTTAGTCAGTATACACAAGGCCCTAAACGAGGTTTTCTCACATGAAGGTTAAACATGCAAGCAGTAGGTCAACTATACTTACTGCACAAGGAAAACCGGTCACAACTCACAATAAAGACAGAGACCAAGAAAACACAGATCAGTCAACAGTTAGTAGGAGCATGTGAATGGATTGCCGCATAGGCGCTCGATTAGTCATACATAATCATAATGTAACTACGACGCTTCGTCCTAGTAAACAAGGAATCCAATCCAACCATAATCTGTGCATTATATACATACGAAATAATTTATTCCATAAAAATACAAATATGGAACAAGCCCATGGCTCACCTGATGTGGTAACCATTACCTATCACAAAGCATTGCATTTTGGAACGTGCTCTAGGGTGCAACGCCCTGCGTCCATCAACTTGAGGCATGAAGATGATAAGCCTCTTGTGCCTGTAATTTCACCGGAACCCACACTCTTCAAACCAAAACACAGCACAGTTGCTTCACGCCAGAAATAAGCATGGTGGCAGTACTTCCCCGGACGAGCCCTTCACAAAGAACTCTACTACTGCTAAGATTAGATGAGAAGAAACTTTGAAGAAGTATGTTTGTTATTCCTTCACGCCAAAACTACTGAATCGATTGAGCTCAATTTAGTTCTAGAGAATAAAATGTTTTATACTTTTATTGGAGTACTACAGGAGCGAAGCCGCGGGCGGAATCTTGTTTCTTTGAATCGGTTTGATGAAAGCCAAACGAACTTTGCTCAACGTAATGTGAAAAATGGGTGAGTGAAGTCATATTGTATTCCCGCAATAAGGCTAATAAACCAATCTCGCGAACCGATTGCGAACTTTAAGTATTACGAAAACCACATTTTTCTTTAGATTTTATAACACAATCTATACTCAAGAATTAAGATCGCTTATTTAACAACAGCTATGATTCAGATAGACAACTCAAATTGCAGAATAATATGGAATTCAGAGGTCTCAATTGGAAGCCGGAATATTGACGTCACTCACTTCACAAACCGCGGTCTTTATTTAGGTACTTGTAGCTTTACATGACAAGGTTAGGAAGTTAACTCGAGTTTGACCTTGTTACATACAGGTGTTTTCCCGTTATAAGAATTGTTATGAAATTGTCATAATAAAATATTTTATAAATTTCACTTATCTTTGGTATGGCTATCTAATTACATCGCAAACGTGTGTAAAAGCTATAAAGACTGTTCTTGATTATAAGGTTTAAGTTGCAAACCCGTATTACACATTTCCATGTGAAAGGATATTTTAGAGTTGAATAAATTGAACATTATAATTGAATAATCTTGCGTTCACACTATTTATTCAAGAGATACACAAACAAGCATCGAAAGAAACATCGAAAGAAACAATATCAGTACAACCGCAGATTATTATGACGTTAGATATAATAACGACCCTAGTATCTTGCCTTGTCTGAGTCATGCAGATAGCTAAGCCACCTACGTAAATAAACGAGTCGCTAAATTAACACCTTGGTAATAACTTAGGTAATGGTAAATTACGGTTTATCTACTATTCTGAAATTCTGTATCGTCCTTTACTTACACCATACCGGTACCCTAGTAAGAGTTGCGCAATACGGAAACGTTCATAGTTTTTGTTTTTTTAGCTCAATTTTAATGAACGTTGTTTGGAAATAACGCAACTAGTTGTGATGATAAATTGATCGAACAACGTTGGTAATGTAATCTCTTGCAGATTGCAATGTTTATCACTCAAAACAATTGAGTAAACAATAACGAAAAAAGGTACTTTCAATTTGAGCTCAAAAACGTAAACTATCAAAGTTTTCGAATTGTGCAACTAGTACTAGGGGTACTGTTTGTTTGTATATCATCGTGGTGAAACGATTAGCCAGCCAAGAAAGACCCTGCGTTACGGGCCTTGCTGTTACCGGCTATAATGTAAAAGCTGTAACGGCCACCTTGAATTAAAAACGTTAATGTATCATCGACACGAAGGAGAAGAAGATCATACCTGTGTGAACAAGCATAAAACTTCAACTACCAGTTTGATTATTATCTATGAATTTAAACTACCATTAACACTCACTCTATTTTCTTTGCTATGGATTAGACAAACAATACAGAACGGATTTGAATTAAACTTGGAATATATGTATATATTTAAACACTAGCACGTTGGCTGCTGGCCTCGCACATGACGCTCCGCACCATGCACGAGGAGGAGGACGACGTGCAGAATCACATTTGTGTTTTCAGCACTCAAAGCGTTAAGACCTGGATTAACACAGGCTACTTTTTATCCCGGTACTACACGAGCGAAGCCGCGGGCGGAAGCAATTATATGCTAATAATAATATGAGATTTATTCATGAACACGAGTACCTACCTACAGTATGAGCTGTGGGCGGATGCTGACAATCTTGATCGTTTTACTGATCTTCAGGTCATTTGAGGTCGAACGAAAAAAGTACAGCCGACGATCTAAGGAGTAAAGACTATACTGTAATGATTTGAGTGACCTTAGGTACTTTATTCTATAAGTACCTAAGGTCATTACATTAGTCTTTAGATTAGCCATTAGTCAGATTATTATAAAGTTTATAAGTATCTGTTAAAAGATAAAGATGCTTAGACTATTGACATTTCTGACCGTTGGATACTGGCAACCAGTCACAGGGCTAACTATAAGCAATGGATAACTTTGAAAAGCGTTTGTAATTTTATATGCGATGGGCAATATCTCAATGTGTAATAAGCGGAGTACGGTAATCGACGCAAAAAGTCGAAAACAAAAGGAAGTTATCTCAAATGTAAAGTTCGTTCACGCGTCAACGTATTAATTCAAATGCGGCCAAAGATTTGAACAAGATAACATGAAAATGATGAAAAATAAGAAAGGTTTGCTTGTGTTAGTGGCCTCGGTGACCTCAACGAAATAATTAGAGAAAAATCACAGTTACGTCACGTGGGGTGTTAAGCCTCCGAAATAAATGTTTGCGTACGTTAAAAAAAACGAGCATTATGGGGCTAGGTCAAGGCACAATGATAGGGCTGATGTTCAATGTCGTTTTCATTTGCGGCAACATGTAAAAATACTGTTATTTTATCAAATCACGAACAAATCACAAATCTAACCTAAGCCTCAAATAACCAATAAGCTGAGATACGCTTTTCATCCAAGAGCAATAAGCTTGAAAGAACATAGCTTACCTGAAATGGAAGGCACAAGTCACCAGGTAGGTACCAGTTTTCTAAACACAGGTGTGATCCTCTGATGGCTAGTCAATAAAATGTTTGCGTTTTATGTTCGATCCAGCAAAATAGATATGCTATCGTGCACCTCACAACAATCTCTGTGATAAGGATAACAAAATGATTCTACTGGACCTATGACTAAATCCATATTTAACAAACAGAATCAGATAAGGTGTTGATATAGGATAGACTATAGACTTGCTTTAACATGGCTTTTGTAAGGCCTGGAATGGCTGACTAGACCACGAAACTAATTGTACACCTACCTAATAATAATAATCATCATCATTATCATATAGGAGTCCACTGCGCATAGGCGTCCCCAAATGAGCGCCATTGCGCCCTGTTCTAAGCTCGAACTGTAAAATTTCCATCATTATTTATTTAGTTAAGTGCACGGGCAACTCAAGAGGTTTTGGTAACAGTTTTACCTATTGGTAAAAAAATCGGGTCTTTTGTATTCATATTGTTTAAAACTTTCATCACAATTAAAATACCAATAGGAAAGAAATGTTTTTCTTTAAACGGTATATTATCATGTGAAAGTCCAATTTTGCTGAATTTAAATTGGATCGAAATTGCAAGAATTAAGATATTCATAGGCACAATAAAAAAATTATGAAGATACAATTTTTCTCCTTTTTTGTATTTTTGTGTTACATGATAATAAAGTGTAAATGAAGATTTACCAATTAAGGAGCACAAGAAATAACTTACACGTATGGATAGAATAATAACAATGGGTGTTTTCTTGTGAACTTAATGGGGCATAACTGACTGCCAGTTTATCTCAGTTATGGCCCTGTGTATGGATTCCACAACAGTTACCACTATCTGTTAGTTAATATATCCAGGTCAGTAGTTATTGGTATGGATTAAGAGGAAAATTCACTAGCCGGACATGCCTGCGGGCAGTTTGTACTGGCATGTCTGTCGCCACAATACACTACACAGACTCATAAGTTTGTTGTCTGTGTCTCAACCCCCCGACTGACTGCGATGGTCCTACACTGGCAAACATTGCACAGACCTATAGTAGCGAGGTCTGGCGGGCATGACTGTCTAGTGAATTCCCCGCTGTACTTTGCATTAGGTTAACCAGAGTTACATGCTGGCTAAGCACAACTACCATAGACAAGGGATTCAGAAGAATAGAGAAAACTTATTTTTGGTTGAAGATGTAGCTACGTTTTGAATGCTTTAAGCATTGTTACATGGTGGTGGTGTGTTTTGCACGGGTAGTGAATGCAAATTTCAAAAATTATAAATTTTAATTAACACACACACATGCAACCTTTATTTTTTGATATTGACTTCCTTTCAGTACCCCAGTGACGCCTACAATGCATATTTTGGTGCTGCCTGGTTAGCAGAGTGGGGTAAGCAGTGACAGTGCAGAAGTTTTACCAATACTTACATTTTTAAACTTGTGATATCTTTTGAATGGAATGTCCTAATTGAATAAAGTTATTGAAGCAGTGATTGACCAAATGGTGGCCGAGAGTTGGTTACAGAAATAGGGGCCGTCTTCCAGCGAGATGTGTTGACGATATTAGAAAGACCGTCGGCGGCACCTGGTTTAGAATAGCGCCGGATCGAGGCAAGTGGCATTATTAAAAGGAAAGCCTATGCCCAGCAGTGGGTCGATAAAGGTTGAAATGATGAAGATGATAATGATGATTGAAGCAGTCTTGAATATGAAGTAATTTATTTTGATAAGGATCAATACCAAGCAACAAATAAAGAGCCTTTTCTAGCACTGGCATTTTAATTAAATTTTTAAAATAAAATAGCACTTATTGTTACTAGCTATAATAGCTAGAAGCTGTTGCAACGACACTTTTTGTAGATAATTAGGTGTTCTGCAAAGTCTTAGTACATTATATTATTAGTCTGGGTGTTTTCTATGTATGATATGTATATATTTACAAAAAAAATTATATGTGTAGTATATCAAACATGTGGTTCCCATAAAACAAGCTCTGCTTAGTTTGAGGCTACATGATGCTGTGTGATTACGTCCCGCATTATTTATTTATTTATTTATTATATTGTTCTATTAACAATAGTTTTCGCAGTGCATGCGATGTAAGAAATTTTTAGGTAAATTTTTTACACCTCCAGTTACATTATTGGAGTTTTAGTAAGGATCCTTAATTTATTTGAAAATATAATATAGCCCATGTCAGACTTTAGTCCGACTTTAGTTATACAATTTTTTTTTCACTTCTCTTGCTCAAAAAGTGTATCATAATAGTGTAGCTTAGCGGGCCTAAAACTCGAGTTTAATACCTAGGGCTAAAAAGTATTTTTTCTTTTTAATTTTTGTCTAAAATCATCAGCCCGTACAAAGCATTCGTTCTCTTATATAAAAACTCGACTTCATGGTGCTCCGTCAATCTTTTTTTTTGAAAATAGAACCGTCTTGGTGATGTTTTATGAAGGTTGATTCTTCCCTTCACGGTAGAATGCGAACTGTTTCGTTGAGGGTTATTGAAGGTATAGAGATTTAAAAAAAAAGATGGTATTGGCGCTAAATCTCTAGAATTTTCTTCATTCCAAATCACAAACTTTTACGTTTAACTTCCTGACTTTAACTTTCAAATTGTGAACGTGAAAAATGTCATCAAGTGATAGTGAAGATGCTAATATGCAAATGGAAGAAAAGGGCAAAGAAATAATTATGAATCTGTTGCCGACAAAATCACGTGAAATATATTTAAAGAGTTACGAAAATTTTATGAAATGGAGAGATGAGAAACGTGTGGATTCTTTTACAGAAGGGGTTTTTCTCACTTATTTTGATGAATTATCGAAAAAATTCAAATCGTCGACTCTTTGGAGCACATATTCAATGTTAAGAATGACCTTAAAAACGAGACACGACGTCGATATTAAAAAAATATGTAAATTTAACGGCTTTACTGAAGAAATTGTCCACTGGATACAAGGCAAAAAAATCTAAAGTCTTGACGACACAAGAAATCGAAACATTTTTAAATAACGCTCCAAATAAACAATACTTGGCAACAAAGGTAACCTACTTATGTACTCTACTCAAACTAAATAAATAGATACCTACCTACATACCTAAATTATGTACCTAGGTTATTACGATTATTAACACACTTATTTTTTTGTTCAACAGGTTGCTTTAATTTATGGAATCAGCGGTGCATGCAGAGGAATAGAGCTTGCCAATATAACGCTAGAAGACGTAGAAACGGATACAAACCTACAAGCTGTGAGTCTGCCGAACACGAAAACAAACAAAGAGCGTAAATTTGTCATCAGTGGAGAATACCTTAATATAGTTAAAGCCTATCAGGAGTTACGTCCCACTAATGTTTCAACGAGAAGATTTTTTCTAAATTATCAAAATGGTAAATGCACAAGGCAAGTCATAGGCAAAAATAAATTTGGTAACATGCCTAAAGATATTGCCACTTATCTAAATTTACCAAATCCGGAACTCTACACGGGCCATTGTTTCCGCAGAACATCCGCGACTCTGTTGGCGGACTCTGGTGCGAATATAACGACATTAAAACGCCACGGTGGATGGAGGTCCGATCAAGTGGCTGAAGGTTATATAGAGGACTCTATACAAAACAAGTATCACGTCACGCAGCGGATTATGGAAGGAATCAATATTCTACCAAACATTACAGAACCCCAAGCATCTACATCGCGGGATTGGATGAATATGTGAACTCAGCTGAAGCCGCGCAGGAAACTCAAGCATGATTCGAGTCTCTCCAACTTTTACTCCACAACAATCAACTCAAAATATTATCACATCCCAATCACAGAGAACCGAAATAAAATTGCCCGGGAAAAACATATCACTAAACATTCAAAATTGCTCTAACTGCACATTTAATTTTTAATAAAATTTCTGAAAATTGACTAATTTGGAATTGTTTTATTTTCTCGCAATCGAAGTGAAAAGTAGAGTGTTTTACTCGGGCCAAAACCACCCATTATAACTCGGTCTTGTCATCCTCCCTCGCTAAGCTCGGGAGTATAACAACCTCGTATATAATGGGATGGTTTAGTCCCTTGTAAAACAATCTACTATTATATACCTAGGTACCGGCAATTTTTGGTAGTTGCTGTTATGCCGGTGTTATTTACGGTACAATTTTACTTTGCCAATCGATGAAAGTGAAATTTATTGAAATTACTATAATAATTCAGCATACACCTGGAGCAGACGAGAACGAAGGTGCAACAAGATTATAAGGTGGGTTTCTGACCAATGCCTGTGGTTTATAGGTATAGGTACTGACCTGAAATTTCTCAAACTGCTCGCGCTCAGCATCTAGACTATTCTTCTTCAGCTGAAGAACTCGGGGCAAGGATAGTGACGCCATAGAGTTCACACATGCAAATCACACCTACAAACAGTTAAACGCTCTGCTCTGAATACTTCGAGCACGCACAATTCACGAAATAAAGCGAACTGAATTGCTGGTGCTATTATTGCACAAAGATTACATAGAAGATGGTTAATAATTTTCGGTAAATTACATAGGATGTAGTGAAACAGATTTGTTTTCGTAAATAAATAAAAATACACGAGAGAACCACAACACACACGTCCGTACTTCACCACCGTTGCTACATGCGTTAGCATCCTAGTAGTCTGTGTTGGGAGCCAATATTGCGCGGCCTGATTATTCACAGCCTGATTATCCATGTACACAATTGGCCATGGATGATCAGGCTGTACATGTTTTGCACGTGCTGATTTTTCACACCCATGGAATGCACAGCCTGATCATCCGTGCACACGCCATCGACGAGATTTAAGCTTCGTTTACAGTACTTACCCGAGGTGCCAAGAATAGACTAGGATAGTGCTATGTTCTTGTTCACAATGCCAATGAGTATACGGTGCACTTTGGCTAGAACTAAATGTTTACCGATGTTTTTAATAATACAAACAAAAAAGCAAAACAAAACAAAAGGCACCAAGCGCAGTTATCAATTTCATTGGTCATTTCGTCAATCTAATTCATTACATAACATAAAATAGTAGATTAGATTGCAAAGCTAAACCTAAAGAAATTCGACAAAGCTGAAATGGCAGTGGGATGGCCATTCTGGCGAAGAACCGGCAACCGTTTTGGTGTAAAAGAGTGGATAACTGCGTCTCAGCCAGCCCTCTTAGTAGACGCCCAGGTGGAGTGACGAAAGGTTGCTGGCAGAAATTGAATGCGATGAGCTGAGCACACGGCGTAATGGCGCGTACTAAGAGAGGCCAGCTCACATCGTTACTTCAAGGGCAAATGTACTTTTTAGTAGTGCAGAGCAGCAGTGCTAACAGGATTTAACCCGGCAGCAAAGAGGGCACCACTCAACTATATTTACGTATCACAAATACGTTATCTACAGCGTGAAGGCGGGGCATGGGCTGTAGGGTTGACCCTAAACTGCCTTTCGAAGAGGATCAAGGAGCTAGAGCATCTCTATGGTGTATGTTTTCGAAAGTGTGAATGAAGGTTCAGGAAGTTCTTTCAACACCAGAACATTGTAATATGAGTGATTTTTTGTGACACAAGCTTTCTTACCGTGGGGCTACATGCTATGTGAAAATGTCTAGTATTAGGTATAACTATATTCTGCCTGCAGCTATGGTAACATGTTGATGTTATCCTTGGTCTAGAACTATAGACCTGTTTTTGTATATAGGGGAAACAATCATACATCTCCATCTCCACATTACAAAAATTTTTACCTTCATAAAATATGTAATAAAATTTCATTTTTTAATTTAATAATAAAAATGTATAATCTAATAATCTGTAAACTGTGAATCTATGAACAGTCTGATAACGAAGAGCCGCAACCAATATTTCTTGGGCTTTCGATTGGCAGCTTGATCAAAAGTCAAATACAAGAGGCGGCCCTCCTAGACTCTGCATGCCCTGTGAGGAGGATCCTCCCACTGCAGCCCAGCAGTTCCGAGGCCAGCCTTTGATGGTTTCTTCCATTTTTTTCCGTTTCTTATTTCAACCCTTTCATGTTTATTTTTGCTAAAATTAGACCATGTCACAGAATACACCATGTGCTTCTCCTGTTACTTAGAATAGTTTTGCTTTATAAACAAACATTTGAATAGGTTATTTTGGATAATCTTAGAATATAAAGCTACTTAAACATTACTTTCCTAACTATATCATTTTATCCTGTCCTATACCTATGTATCATAATATAATATTTATTGTTCATAAACTTAAACTTTGTTGAGGACTTTCCGTTTGATAGGTATTACTTCTGTTTTTTTTTTATAGGTATCACTTATTTATTATGTTTATTAAATTAAGTATTCATTGTATTATATAAAAATGCATCATCTCAAGTCTATATATTTAGTTTTTTCTAGTATGTATGTACGTCCGTTCGTGACGTCACCAAAAGGGTTCTAACGGAAGACCAGCGCTTGTTGTAGGTATTCGTCTACAACTAGCAATATGCTGAGTTAGGGCCTTTTTGCAACAGCGATGTTATTAACATGTATTAAACTAACTGAACTTTTATCTTGTAAACTGTTGTTTCAAATAAACATTTTCTATTTCTATTTCTATTTCTCCAATGTCCCAGCTAGGTCTATACTAAAATTCATTAAAATTATTGCAGCTCTTTAGGCATAAGAAACATAACTAACAGACAGATTGACATATGCCTACGGCATTAAGCCCACCCTTGGTAACATTTTTTTAAGTATGTGCAATAAAGTTTTCAAACAAACAGAGTTTCGCATTTATAACATTAGTTTGGGGTTTGGATTGCTAAATGTAATTGTAACTAGATAACACCTGCGACTTGTAACTAGATACCGCCTTGGGCTTTGCTGCTACCAGTATAAAAAGCCTTTGTGTTAATACAGGTCACTAAACTAGGTAATGAAGTCGGCGAGCGAATCGAGCCGCAATTTTTTTTCACTGAAACATTTGTATATTGGTCATTTTTTATACTATAAAAACAAAAACATAGTATATATTGATTTTTATACCTACAAATCTGCATAATTAACCAAAAAATGTGGATGATCCTCATGACGGAAACAGGAAACTTGTTGCAAACTTTATAGGATTGATTTAAAAATATTTGTGCGTAGTTAACTACCTACCTTTCACAACCATATGATGGTAACGAAATCGGCGAGCAGAGCGAGCCACGAAATTTTTCTATCAGAGGTAGGAAAACTACGATTTATATCTGAATTTCAACCAACCTATATGTATTAGGATATAATTATCAACGAATACTTGGTCCTGATCTGGTCATTTTTGCACCCCACAAGAAAAGACAACTCAATTTATATCTGGATATACTACTTTTCATGACCCAAAACTTGGTCCTGGTCTGGTACCTAATTTCTGTGCCCTCCAGAAAAGAATATAAAGAATTATTTCCGGATATCCACCTAATAATTAAAACTTGGTTCTTGTCTGGTCATTTCTGCACCCCTAAGAAAAGAAAAAACTACGATTTATAACTGGGTATCAACCTATTAATTAAATCTTGGTCGTGGTCTGGTTATTTTTGCGCCCCCCAAAAAGAAAACTAAGATTCATAACTGGATATCAACGAAATAATTAATGAATACTATCATGCATGGTCTGCGCAATGTGCCGAGGCACCGGTGGCCTTATTTTCGGCACTGGATTATTGTTAAATTGTTAGTTATATGTTGTTTGTATATTATTGTTATATTGTTAGTTATTATTGGCAAATCATGAAAGTTGATAACTTGTTACAACTCCCTTATTTGAGGTTAGAAATTAGTAAACTATTTTCTGTTGTAAATTTGATTTATTTCGTCGAAAATTAGGTGTAGGGTTTCAAAATGTTGTCAGAAGATGTATATTCCATAAAGGCATCAGCCAATGCAATCATAAAGTGCTTTCCACTAGTAGTTCAAGAGCTAGAGGCAATTTTCAATTTTCACAAAAACTCGTCTAATTCATACATCGTGCATTTTTTCGGAAAAACAACTACCGCACAAATTACAACGCATTTGCTCACAAAAAATCATATTTGTGCGTTCAGCCGTTTCGAAGATCCGGAAATCTGCAAAACGTTACTCCAGCGGCATCTGCAATAACTCATAAACCACAGGTCGCACAAATGCCGCTGTTTGGCCAGTGACATGCACAAAAGCTACTTTAAATTTGGCTTAGGCTAATGGGTAAAAACCATGCCGCTGAAGTAACGCATCTTATTTTCTCGAATAACTCTGGAACCTTAATAGGCACAAACTTAATTTTTGGGGAACATTTACAGGACATAGTGCTCTAATTTTTCTGTAAGTTTCATCCCGATCCGAGTCAACATGCCGCTGGAGTAACACACACATTAGGTAATAGTTGGTTAGTTAACATATGACAATATGATGATCGTTCCAAATAAACCTATCTACATAATAAGTACCTTGTGAAATACTAACAATTTAAAAGTTTAAAAAAGTTCATATTATGTAGTGTATTTTGCCGGAGTTCAGGGGGGGGCAAGTGATACAGGAGGGGGGGTGAGGGGGCAATGAACTTAGTAAAATGTCGTGTTTACGATTTATTTTATACTTGTTGAAGATTTTTATCGGTTGGTTATGTGAAGCCACCGAAATTAGTCTGAAAGAAGATGTATATTCCATAAAGGCATCAGCCAATGCAATCATAAAGTGCTTTCCACTAGTAGTTCAAGAGCTAGAGGCAATTTTCAATTTCCACAAAAACTCGTCTAATTCATACATCGTGCATTTTTTCGGAAAAACAACTACCGCACAAATAGGCACAAATTACAACGCATTTGCTCACAAAAAATCATATTTGTGCGTTCAGCCGTTTCGAAGATCCGGAAATCTGCAAAACGTTACTCCAGCGGCATCTGCAATAACTCATAAACCACAGGTCGCACAAATGCCGCTGTTTGGCCAGTGACATGCACAAAAGCTACTTTAAATTTGGCTTAGGCTAATGGGTAAAAACCATGCCGCTGCAGTAACGCATCTTATTTTCTCGAATAACTCTGGAACCTTAATAGGCACAAACTTAATTTTTGGGGAACATTTACAGGACATAGTGCTCTAATTTTTCTGTAAGTTTCATCCCGATCCGAGTCAACTTGCCGCTGGAGTAACACACACATTAGGTAATAGTTGGTTAGTTAACATATGACGATATGATGATCGTTCCAAATAAACCTATCCACATAATAAGTACCTTGTGAAATACTAACAATTTAAAAGTTTAAAAAAGTTCATATTATGTAGTGTATTTTGCCGGAGTTCAGAGGGGGGCAAGTGATACAGGAGGGGGGGGAGGGGGCAATTAACTTAGTAAAATGTCGTGTTTACGACTTATTTTATACTTGTTGAAGATTTTTATCGGTTGGTTATGTGAAGCCACCGAAATTAGTCTGAAAGATTTAAGAAAGGAGTTTATACAGACTGATGTTGACCAATGTGAACGCCACAAAGACATGAGTGAATTTAGGGTGCACTCAGCCAGCTCGCGGGGACGCCTATGTGCGGCAGTGGAATCCCTGATTGGAGTATTCCTATAATCCCCACCAGGTCATGCCCACTGGTGGGGATTGTGAGAAGAAAAGATCCACTCATAATCCCCACCGCGTCGACGATAATTGTGCGGTGGGGATCATGAGCATAATAAAATTTTGTTTTGTCAACACTTCAACATTTCAACACTTTAACACTTGAACATTCCAACACTTCAACATTTTAAGACTAATACTTTCACACTTTAACATTTCAACACTGCAATACTTCAACACTTCAATATTTTTACATTTTAAGACAAATGCTTTCACATTTCAACACTTTAACATTTGAAGACTAACACTTCACTATTTCAACATCTTTAACACTACGTCCCACGGCGGGAATTGAACCCACAACCTCATACACACGTTTAAATCATGCTTTTCTGAAGCTCATACAAACATTTGTCTCGCGGTGGGAATCGAACCCGTAACCTCAATACCTACGTTTAATTCATACCTATCTGAAGTTGAATCTCGGTGGGGATTATGAGTCGATATTTTTCTTCTGTTTCATTATCCCTACTAGTGGGCCAGACCTGGTGGGGAATAGGGAATGATCCACGACGGTGACGTAACCCCCCATGTAAAAAGTCCCATCGGACTTTTTCAGGCCTCAGTGGATATTTTTAAAACATTAGGTCTACTGGACTTTTTAGGACTTTTTTGTACTTTATGAAAATAAAGATTAAGAATTAAATTAACCTACTAATAAAAATTCGTGGCTCGCTTCGCTTGCCGATTTTTAAAACCTACCTTTATTTGCGTTACAATCCCTCAGATTACCCAGATAGGTTAGGTGTATAGGTATTGTAGTATTAGGTAGGTTTAACTCTAATTAGGTACCTTCCAAAAGGTGGCTGGTGGCTGGCTTCGCTCACCAACTTTGTTGATAATTAGAGTAACTTTCACCCACAGGTCTAAGGCTTGAGTGTTTTATAGAAATAATATGGTGATCAGGATCTGATGATGAGGCAGGAAAGAGAAATCAGGATGTTTTTTCTGATGACGAACTCGTTGAAAAATTAATCGACGAGATCGAAAAGAGACCTGGGAGTTTTTTACCAGCTCGATCGCATTTGCGTTTACGCAAATTTTATATGGAATCGAGGTAGTGCCATCTAGTGAGAAACGCGTGGCACTGACTCCTTTCCATAAAAATTTGAGTATACCCTGTTCTTTTTAATATAACGTGTGAAGAATACTGAGATAATCATTTAAAAAAGAACAAATGGGACGAGGAAACTATGGAGCTAGTAGGTGTTGAAAAGTGGGGAGAAATGTAGGCAGAAGAAAATCTTTAGGAATTATGTTACAATGCAAAAAAGCATGGTTGGCATAAACTCTGGCCCACTGGACGGTGGGCACTATGACACTGACATAAAAAGGTTAGGCTCCCAATCCCCACCACGACAACGACGATCGCGCGGTGGGTAATATGAGTAGATTATTTCCTTGTCTCATAATCCCCACCAGTGGGCTGGTGGGCATTATGGGAATAACCCTTAATAGGAACCCTTGGTGCGAATTGAACTCGCACTTGGTAAGCTTTTTTTTCACGGTATTTATGTAGTTAAGCGTCTCCGCCCACGACCGATTTTTTGTAGGACAGTTAGGGAGGGGAACCTCATGCCAACCTCATCCACGGAGCGTATACCAACCAGGTTAGATCGACGAATGAAGTAACGCCATAAGAGCTCAAATTAATTGGAATTGGATTATACGTAATGATATAAGTATTTTATGTTCTATTACTTTTTTTCGTAAAGTTCATAGTTTAGGAGTTAGGACACTTTGAAATTTGTATGAAAATTTATTTTTCTGGATTCAGAAAGTAAGATCTTAAGTGCAAAAATGGTTGGAATGAGATTCTACGTATTGATATAAGTATTTAATGTTCCATTACTTTTTTGCGTAAAGTTCATAGTTTTGGAGTTCGGACACTTTCAAATATCAATGAAATTTTATTTTTCTGGATTCAGAAAGTAAGTCTAAGAGCAAAACTGGTTGGGATTGGATTCTATGTATTGATATAAGTATTTTATGTTCTATTACTATTTTTCTAAAAGTTTATAGTTTAGAGTTAGGACACTTCTAAATATAAATGAAAATTTATTTTTCTGTATTCAGAAAGTAAGGCCTTAAGAGTAAAAATGGTTGGAATTGGATTCTACGTATTGATATGAATATTTTATGTACTAGCTGACCCGCTCGCAACTTCGTTTGCGTGTATACTAATTTTCTACGTATGTCCTTTCATGTGAAATGTTTCCCAAGCCTGGTGATTTGACACGGAATCCTAAATATGAATCGAATAAAAAGTAAATATACTACATATTACTACATTACCTACCCCGTAATGTAGTCATATGTAGAGTACCTGTTCCTGTTCCCACTCTCACTCTTTTTTCCGTTCCTGTTTCCGTTGGCGACCCGTCACCAAGTTAACTGCCTGTATAGGTATGATTAATGAAGGACCCTATACACGACATGTCTGTCGCAGCATCGTCGTATATAGGGGCAGTCTATTCGTCCGGCGATCATCGCCAGGACGGTGTTGGTGCTGGCCCGCGTCCTTCGCACGAGGGATACACACCTCTTCCGCATAGTGGCGTAAAAACAATCGGTGTGTGCTTGCGAGAACATGCCGGAGGCGCTGCAGTAGCGGGGCAGCCCCAATACCGCTCTGAACGCGTTATTAAACTGGATGCGGAGGGAGCCATACGCCACTTGAGTGTACTTAGCCCACAGGCTGCATGTGTATATTTGCAAGTGCCATAACTCCTAAACTACGAACTTTACGAAAAAAATTAATAGAACATAAAATACTTATATCAATACGTATAATCTATTTTCAACCATTTTATCCCTAAAGGCCTTACTTTCTGAATCCAGAAAAAATAATTTTCTTATGTATTTGCAAGTGCCCTAACTCCTAAACTATGAACTTTACGAACAAAAGTAATAGAAAATAAAATACTTATATCAATACGTAGAATCCAATTCCAACCATTTTTGCTCATAAGGCCTTTCTGAATCCAGAAATCGAAATATTCATACATATTTCAAAGTGCTCTAACTCCTAAACTATGATCTTAACGAAAAAAAGTAATAGAACATAAAATACTTGTATCAATACGTACAATCCAATTCCAACCATTTTTGCTCTTAAGGCCTTTCTGAATCCAGAACAATACATTTTCATACATATTTGCAAGTGCCCTAACTCCTAAACTATGAACTTTACGAAAAAAAGTAATGGAATATAAAATACTTATATCAATACGTAGAATTCAATTCCAACATTTGAGCTCTTATGGCGTTACTTCATTTGTCGATCCAACCTGGTTGGTATACACTCTGTGCTCCCCTCCCTAACTGTCCTACAAAAAATCGGTCGTGGGCGTTGAGCCTACTACCAGGCCTCTTTCACTCCGCAGAATAGGTATAAAAATATACCTACGCATCGCCGGCCTTCCTAGCGTGGTTCGTTACGTCGGTTGCCGAGTTCTGCCCGGAACGAACGTGTCCTTGAGCAGCCGCGGCATTTTAGTTTGTTTTTGGTAATGTACCTATATTTTTCGACAAATGAAGGCAAAAAAAGTACTGCATAGCATTTGGTTGCCTGAATAATAATAAGGACCGGCATCTCACGTTTTTCAAACTACCTAATGACAGCGAAAGGTAAGAAAATGTAAATAATACCAATAGTAGGTACAGAACTGAAAGTTTTTCTACGAAAGTTTGTCTCCCGTATTTACTTAAGTAAGTAGGTACTTAGGTACAAGTTCTATTTGAATGCGGTACCTACCTACATAAATAAACGTAATATTATAATGTAGGTATTTTTTCATAGACAATTTTTGTGCCATTGGTAGGTATCTACCTACATAGTGCTGCCTATGCCTAGGCATAAGCAGCACTTAAGTAGGTATTATGATTTTGATTATGTAGACTGAGAGCAATATTAGAAACCCAACCTAGGTACATTTTTATTTGATTTAACTTTAAGTAGGCAGTGTAGGTTAACTACTTAAAAACAGTCGGGTAGGTAGGTGTAGGTATCCTATCTTAAAATTACGGCTTAAATGTTTATTTTTTAAATTAGGTTTAGATGAATGGCTCAACTTTAGAAACAATAAGTTTTGCCCCAGACTACCTACAAGTATTCTGAGGGTTTTGCATTCACGCATAATAGGTCTTATAATAATCATCTTAGGCATATTATAGGTTATTTTTAAATAAACTACTTAACATTTACCTACAATAGGTATTCATTTAAAGAAAAATTAAATACTTTTTCCAATTATGAAATTTAAAACACCAAGGCAAGTTATCGCCAAGCAAAAGCAGCAGCATAGCATGATGTACCTACCTACCTTAAACAGTGATTATTCAGTTTTCGTACACAAGACACCTAAACACTTAAGTAGGTGTTAAGGACCCAAGTACCTACCTAGTAGGTATGCCTATTTTCTGAGTTCTTAATGCAGCCAGCCAGTGTAAAATAGTTTTCTGATTTAATACTAGGTAGGTAGATATTATTTGAATTATCATTGTTCCTTAAAATAAATAGGTGGCTAGGTAACTGGATAGTAAAAGGTTCAACAACAACAGCCTATTCAGTCCACTGTTGGACATAGGCCTCCCCTATAAGAAGGGGGATATGCCCATAATCCCCACGCTGGGCATGCGGGTTGGGGATCGCAGGGTACAGCTTCTCGCACCGCCGACGCTGCTGCCCGTCGGCGGCCAGGTTATTATTATTCGTCACAGAATAATTCTCAAGACAACCCTAACGTTACACGTGCCACGTCAGTAGAGATAGAGCTATACGATAGAAAGGGATGCAAGGTGTAGGTTAATATAAATGTTAGGCGCTGAGTTCGGTGCGAGCTGATTAGCACTTTATTGCGTAGCAGCTAAAGTCGCTATTTATTTAAATGATTGCGCGGAGTGACGCTTCTGTCCTTTCTGTATTCTGTGCTACTACCTAGGTACATCTATCTATACCTACCTACTGAGGGTTAAATTGGGTTATTAGGTAGGACTGATTAGGTACCTTTGAACTGTAAAATCAAACGAATTATTTTCTTAACTTATATTTTATTTATTTTTACTATAGTAGTGATATAAATAGCAGGTAAGGTACTTAACTTACATGCATGTATTTCATAACATGGTGTAGGTAAAGATGTAACCGATTAATCTAAACCCCTAAATCCTATTATTAGACATTGCATTCATATAAAAAAATCAACATAAAAAAGTCTAGAAATCGAAATAACAGAAGTTATTTATTTGTATATACGAAGAATGAATTTATAAGTTTTAAAAATTATACAAAATATATGCGTAACTATACTAGCCCAACAGATATTGAAGAATAAGATCTAAGATGAGTCCCTAGAAAGAAAATAAACTACAGAAAGTTAAATAAACATATTATTATGAATTACATTAATGATATTTTCTTAGTCAATAACAATACTCATAAATAATACAATAGAATCTCTATCATATAAAGATTGGGGATTTCATAATGGTAATGAAAATATTTTCATGGTAATCGTAAGTTGTACATGATCAACACACCCTTACTGATCAGTAAAGGGGCGAAAGTGTGAGTGGCATCATGGCTTGAACCCAAAAGCACACCTTACTACAAAGTCTGTGTTACCTATATTTTTGTATGAAAATGATGTATGTAAAACTTATAGTTAACAAGATATAGCGAACACTGTAGTAAGGGTGTAAGGGGTTCCAACCTCCTTCTACGGAACCCAAGCCAATCTCACCTGCCCATGGTGCATATTGATAACAAACAGGTCTCTGGCTGCGGCTGACTGTGGCATAACGCACCGGCACAGCTACGTCCCTTGACCCTCAATGGGAAGCAGCATCGATGGTGCGAGAAGCTGTGCCCTGCGATCCTCAACCCGCATGCTCAGTGCAGGGATTATCGGCATATTCCCCTTCTTATAATGGGAGGCCTATGTCCAGCAGTGGACTGATTTAGGATGTTGTTGTTGTTGTTGTATGTTTTTTGCACTCAAGCCACCGATGAGCACCGTGCTACCGCTTGGTGGCTTGGCTCATGAGTGGTGGGTCCAGATAATAAATTCAAGTGGAATATTGACACCAGCTATGTGGATAAGGCAATCCACAGAGCTTTCTTGTGTTCACTTAGCTGTAGCAGAGAAGAGATTAAGAGCTCTGCATTGATCTGTAATAAAAAAAGTATGAAGACAGTTAATGATAAAAAAGGAAATGGTGTACACAAGTGTACTTGACAGATAATGCCATATGTAAAATTCAAAACAATGAGAGTAAAATAGTACATTGTTCACCGAGAGGAGAAAGTGACCGATTATGGTCGGGATCGCAATTTCTCTCGAGTGATACATAGTGCTTTATACTACACCTACGAGGAAAATAAAAAACTAACTTGACTTTGACTTTGACTAGCCAGTGCTTTTTTTTTTAGCTAGTGGCCAGTGTCATTTTGCGAACTTGGAGATAAAAACTCACTGTAAAAACTTTTTGGCTTTTGATATTTAGGTTACCAGCGCATAGTCTTACCCAAAATTAAAAAAGAAAAACCACATAATAAATGGATTTTCATACACTTTTCTCTCCCGCTCAGATGCGTTTTCTCCCCGCATATTTGTTCGATATGCAATGACGTACTTTCTACCGTAAATTTGATAAAGTATCAAGGTACTTTCCGAGCAGGTGTAGTATAAATATTAGTATCATCATAATCTGGAAGTAAATGGAAATGTAAGTTTGTTTGTTAAAATTTTACCTACTAAAATGTTTGTTTATAAATACAGTAAAATACTAGTTTACAACTAATTTATACATCATATTTTACCTCTTGTTCGTTGTCTGGTAAAGCTAATTTACTTCTTATTTGATCAGTTACTAATTTATAAGGCACAGCATACAACTGATGATCTTGCTGAAGATACAATCTGGAAAAGTATTTATTATCACAATTAATAAAACAGCCAATGTAATTTTTATTTGACCCTACTGCGCAAGGAACTATTATTGATAAAATTACATAAATAAGAACAATTTCATAACATTGTTAAGTGTAGTACTATGATGGATGACAAACAATAGATGGAAACTTGTGTCTGAAAGGACTTTAGAAAGCTAACAAAGATACGCCCATCTCTGTTCTAATGGAATAGAAATGAAATTCTTGGGCATGCCGATTTCCTCACGATGTTTTCCTTCACTGTTTCGAGGACTTATTGATTCAGCAGATACTCAGACTGCAACAAAACAAGAACCTAGAAGTATTTTCCGTTTCTTACTTTCTTACTTTTACTATTTCAAGCGGAATAAAATAAATGACGACTTACCGAAGAAAATTTGCTTTCTCAGGTTTGGGAAATCTAAAGATAATGGTTTGGGTCTTTGGTAATGCTGAACGCCCAGACATAAACAATTAAAATTCATTTCATTAGCTAAACACAACGAAAAACTTTTTCCGCCATGTTTGATTCAGTGCTGCCAGGGCCCTTGAGTCATAAGTTACGTTTCATTTCCTGAAATGTTACATTTTTGCTACAAAAGTTACATTAAAGTCAAAAAAAGTCAAAGTCAAAAATCATTTATTCAGTAGGAACTGTATAGTACACTTTGAAACGTCATTTTTTTTAATTTACCACCAATTCGTAACGTGACCAAACAGAGAAGAATTGGCAAGAAACTCTGCTTGGCTTATATTTTTTTAACGTCATTGTACTTAATATCTATTACATTGTTTTTGATGGAGTTGGAGGCAGTTTCATCCCAAGCTTTTTTGTCATCTAAATAATCAGATATTTTATAATAAGCTTTATTACATAGATTACGTTTAACAACATTTTTGAATTTATTTACAGATAGATTAATCACATCATTTGGGATTTTGTTAAAAAATCGTACAGACATCCCTTTAAAAGATTGACTAACTTTATGGAGCCTTACAGTGGGAACAGCTAGTTTATCTTTATTTCTAGTGTTAACATTATGATAGTCGCTATTTTTCTTGAACATGTTAATATGTTTTCGGACATACATTAAGTTTTCATATATATATTGGCACGGCACTGTCATAACATTTATTTCTTTAAACTTAGTTCTAAGTGATTCTCTGGGGCCCATATTATAAATTGCACGAACAGCCCTCTTCTGCAACACAAATATGGTGTTGATATCTGCAGCATTCCCCCACAACAAAATTTCGTCTTATATGACACTGATGTCGATTCTGTTGTGCATTTTCCTAAACTAAACTAATTTGACATTGCTAAAAGTGATATATCCCTTTCTTATAGGTGTAAATGATAAGGATAGCTGTAACTTTAAAGCTGCCAAATTTAGTTAAGTTTAGAAAAGTGAACAACAAAATCGACACTAATGTCTGTTTTCCTGAACGAGCATAATGCCTGAAACTGTGATATTTGCCGATAGCTTCACAGAAATTAGCAATATTTATCAAAATTTCAAACTTTTTTCGTTGACATTAATCGAGAATTTCCCAATAACTATTTTGTGCTCGCTATTCAAGAAACAGAAAATCATCTTGGGTGGTGGGCGGACGAAAACTGTAGGCAATAAAAGGGTCTTTAGGCACGAGGCCAGTCTGCGCTCCGTTCACTTTGTCGTCAGTACGAAAATTAAAAAATGATGAAATTTTAATGTGTGCTTAATTTCTAAATTACATTCTCAATGCCTTTGATAGTTCCACGTAGTGTGAAATCTGCAGTTTTATCTTATCTAATTACGTGTTTTAGGGTCGGTAGGCATTAGCGTATCTATTCGGTCATTTTCCGAGGATCTGGGGGGCCCCAAAACAAATCTAACTATGACACATCGGAAGTTTTATTTTCATATTTTGACATTTAATCTACAGTCAAAAATGGAACGAATGGTACGAATCCGTCACCTTGCTATTAGGCTTTGGTTCCTGAGATGCCATGGCCGATTGTCGTAAGCTGAACCGAACACCCAATGGAGTCGGAGAGTAAGAGCAATTAGTATCATAAATAACTTTACTTTACAGTGCGTAGCTGACTACGCATCAATCTTAATACCCCTAGGAAACAAAAGTAGCTGCTTCTGAACCGTAAATTAAATCGGCGAGCGTAGCGAGCCACGAACATTTTAAGTATAGGTTTACAAAAGAAACATAATAAAGAAAACGCTTGCAATTTCCTCAACACCTAGGTAACTGTAACAGTAGATGAAGAAAAGGAAATCGGTGAGAGGAGTTTGCCGCGTTTTTTTTGTAACAAAATAAAAACGCGATTGTATTTTAATTCATCATTTCACAACCGAATTGGTGAGCGGAGCGAGCCTCGAAATTTTTCTTGCATAGGTGAATACAAAATATAAAAAATAAAACTACGATTTATATCTAAATATTAACCGTATTATTAATATGTACCTACTAACCATGCAAGACCCAAAACTTGGTCATTTCTGCGCCCTGTGCCACAACCCTGCCCTATTTACGGCACTCAGTGAACCACCAGGCCAGGCGGCCGTCAATTGATTCAAGGCTACGATTTTAATTTTAACCTATCTAATATCTATTGACATTAATATTCACATACATTCATAGTTCATACCTCATTACTTGTTCATACCTTCCGTTCATACTTGCTTATAGTTCATACTAGCGTTCTATGTTCATACTTCTTACTTCAAGATGTTTACTTCAATATTTCTAACAGCTGACCCCGCTGACAGCTGACAGCGACCCCGCGCCCCTTGCGAGCGCGGAATCGCTGCCTCAGTCGAATGGAACCTACCGCGTGCACCTTCGATCTGTGCCATTGTTATCTCGCGTATCTACCTGTGCTTATAACTTTCTATATTCCTGTTTCGTACCTATCTTAATTCTACTGTACCTACTTTACGCTTCTTCAATTCTGTATGTGTGTTCAATTCCTTCACTTCAGTAACCTGTGTTGTGGCTCTGGACATTAAATGGGAACTGGACTATCTATCTACGTGTTTCTACTTTTTCATCCTATCTGAACCAGTATCTGCCCACACCTACCACCCCAAAAAGTCAAAAGATACGAAAAATGTAAGAAATGTAGCCTTCTGGCAACGCTGGTTTGATCCAAAGAGAAGAGAGTTTTGAGTTTGATCGACCGATGTCACAGAAAAGAAATCGGATTTCGTTTAAACATGTTGCCAGGAGAAATAACATCTACATATTATTTTATTCATCATCATCAATCATATCGGTAACATAAACAGCCCAAGATTAGGTGACACAGGCGATAGTAACAATATATTATATCAATGGACACAGGTGTGTCGCTGTTTCGAATTCGACTGTGCTTGGTTTTTTGCATTCAAAGAGTATAAAAGTATAAATATTTCTTCCTTTTGTTTCACTAACCCTTTCTTTGCAACATTTTTCCAACTTTGTAAATTTTCATTTTATTTTGTGTAATAACACTCTAGGATTCATAGAAAATCCTATTTGAAAAATAAGTGTAATACCCTATTTCATCTGGTAATTTGTTGTCGAATGACCTATTTACTCTAGCTAATCTAGTTTTTGTACACACAATTTATTTCTATTTCTTGTATTGTACATATATGCCTATCTCCAAGCCTTTTCATTTGTCCAAATTTTTTACTAGCAGACATTACGTGTAAATGTTTACAGAAGGCATTGTCAATATTTTAATTGTTTTAAAAAGTTTTTTTTTTACAAACTCGTTAGCCAAGCTTGTATATAGCCCTGACAGGTCTGTTTTGAAGTACAAATATTGATTCTGCCCCTGCAGCTCTTCCCCAGAGGAGTATGCCATATGACATGACGGTATGAATGTAGCTACGAGGCGAGCTGTGGCGGTATTTGTTAAAGCGCCTACACACGACCCTAAAATCAGAGGCAATATCGGGAGAGTGGTAGTGGCATAGATCTTTTATATACTACCGTTAGATTGGCAATGCAAAAGGGAGGGAACTTATTATACGCGTGTGTTAGAGCGAGATAGATAGGCGAGACCATTCATGTACACTCTATCGGCCTGTATCGGCCTGGCGTCATTCGTGAAAGATAGAAATCCTGAATATTTTACGAAGTCTCCGTATTTTACCGTGTAATTTATTGTTCGTGAATAATGGTGACTTGTGCGGTACTTGAATGTACCTCATCTAAGAAAGAAAACCCACAGAATTATACGTTTCACACGTAAGTACCATTGGAATGTTTAGCTGTATATTTCCAATATTTTAGCATTGCTACCATAGTTTATTACACAAAAGGATAGGGAAAATTATTGCATTTTATCACATCTATGCTCTAAATGTATAGGAATTCTATTCAGAATCTTATCAAATACGTGAATTCCTACTATTTTTAACCTCACTTTTGTAGAAATAGTGATTGATACTATCGATGGTATCAATAGTCGATTATTTCGATGCCTAGCATCTTGTCGATGTCTCTAACTGACAAAAGTAATGCTTCGCATGCAGCCATAGAGGTAATTTTTATTTCGTATTTTAGGATTCCGTAAGCAATTTATAAATATACAATTATAATTTTTCAGATTTCCAAAAAATATTGAAATACGACAAAAATGGCTAATAATAATATAAAAAAAAGGAATGGGCACCAAAAAAATATTCTACTATATGTAGCAAGCTCTTCGAACAAAAATGTTTTTTTCAACGTGGAGCACAAAGAGTGAAGTTTCGTTTAGGATCAGTACCCAAATTATTCAGGCCAGTAAGTTATCATTAGTAGTTACGTTCTAAAGTATGTTTACTACTTACTCGTAAATTTACTGAATTTGTTGCTATTTCTATTAATTTCACTGTTGGAATGAATATTCATTATATACATAGAGAGGTACATACATTTTTCATCATCATCATCATCATCATTGGCCTATAGCAGTCCATTGCTGGTTATAGGCCTACCATTATGCCATTGCGTCCTGTCCTATGCTCAACGAATCCAGCGAACCAGCAGCTTTTCGCAAATCGTCACTGCACCTGGCTGGAGGGCATCCTTTACTACGTAACATACATTTTTACAATAGGTAAATTCGTTTGCACGTGGTATTAAAGTCAAAACGCAAAGTATCGTCATATGTATACAGAGATACATCGCCGGTACCCAAAAGCTCTACAGCAACGTTTCTCTTCTGGAAAATTCACCGAGAAAGAAAAAATGAAGAAAACTATTGACATCCATAAGAGACGCATAAATATAAAACAAAAAAAAATTAAAAAATGTCAGAGTACAAAAAAATGAGCGGACCAAAAAGTGGTAAAGTTGTCACAAGTGATAAAAAATCTAGAAAGTCTTCCGTCGCTTCAAAATAACGTTAGTGCCGTAATGGGATCTTGTTCTGACGATTTATTACAGCACCTCATTGAAAGAGTAGAAGACAAAAAATAAAATAAAAATCTTAAACAAGAGTATGATACGCAACTGAAGACATTTGCCCTAACTTTACATTTTAATAGGACATAGGTGGCTTTATTTATCCTTCAAAAGAGGTTATGAGATCGGTATTCGGTCTGAACGAGTTTTCCGAGCACATTTAAAAGGAAAAAATGTAAAAGAAAATATGTTCTGAAAGTTAGTAAATAAATGTCCTGTGTCCTGTAAAAACTTTTTTAACATACTTGATATAAGTATGAAGCAAAATTTCAAAATGTTTCTAAAGAAAGTTTACGACATTTTTACAACAAATTAGTTATCTGAAGGAAAAAAAAAAAAAAAAAACAGTTTTGCACATGCAACGTATTTAGTTTTATTTTTGTTCCCTCAACATGATATTAACTTTACGAGTACATTGCATCAAATAAACAGAAACGAAGACGTTGCAATCTCTAGGTACCTATCGATAATCGAAGTTGAGGTAGGCAGTGCATAGCACATCACTATTTTTGTTGCACACATGCACATTACACACATACTCGTGTACTATTGTTTTGGTCTCGCACCTAGTTCTGTATTGCCAATCTAACGGTAGTATAAAAGATCTATGGGTAGTGGGGATGAAATCGGCTACTACTCTACACACGTCCCTGTCAGTTAGTACGTAACCTACCCTAAAGCAAAGCGCTCGTCGATCCAAGATGCCGTCTACACTTTCAAAAAATCAAAAAATAGGCATCGCTCTGGCTGTTGCTACGGTGCGACAAAAACAAAAGAGAAAGGCCTGGGTTAAGAGGTGGTTGATGAAACGCCATGAATTGACATGTGTCACATCAACGTGATGAGACATTCACAACCAGCTGATTTAAAAACTTTCAAAGGATGGATATTGGAGGTTTTATATAATATAAATACTCCTTAGGTTTTTGGTCCCATATGTACTACAATTCCTTGTATATCTATTATTTTCGTTCAGGCCTCTTGCTACTTCTCCTTCACCATATCGCCGCAAGAAATTAAAATTGATTTATAAAAACACGTCCAGTCGCCACTACAGTCGCACGGACAACGCTCCTTAGACGATAATCGGCCCTAAATCGTGAGCTCGCCCGAACCAATTTCTAAGTTAGGGGTAATAATAATAATACTTATCACGATTTGCCTACTCACGAGGCGATCAATTGAGCGATCTAGGGCGCTCCCCACCACTCTCCCGATATTGTCTCTGATTTTAAGGTCGTGTGTAGGCGCTTTTAGTTGACTTACTTTGCGGATAGCGTATGCTGCAGACCTAAGTAAGTTTGTTAGAAAGGGTTGTAATGTGTGGTTAAGTTTTGAGTCGACAGTTAATCCCAAAAATAGATAAAATACACTAGGCACAGATTTTGGTTCAAAGCGTCAAATAAAAACTCCTTGGCCTGGATAATAGGCTTATTTTTTTTAGGTAGACCAATAGTACTTACTTAAACTATGTAGTCAGCTTCGACAAAGAAAAGCTAAGTAGGTTTTAGATGGGGTTTGGTTGACCAACTGAATTACTCAAGTAGATTGGTATTATTATTACATTAGTAGTCATAAGTAGAAGTTATCTATATACCCAGTACCTATAACCAGCTTATTGGTTGTAGACGAATTATAGATAGGTAACCATGAATGATTTGATTATGCAGTTGCGAATTCAGGCGCGGATTTCGTTTAAGGGGGGGCAATTTTGGTGTTTGGTAATGTTTTTGACCTATTTTCCAGATAATACATTCTTAGAAAAAAAAAAAAGGTTTTATTTATTATAACGGTACATACAGTAATATGAATTAGGCAATAGCAAAAACAAATTCCGACGAGCGAAGCGAATATAAATATGCTAGATGAAAGGGCAATGCTGTCTGATGTATGGCACTACCAGTACCAATGCTAAAGTGATTGCGTCAAAAAGAAACCTAATTTTTTCGATCGAAATTAAACTGTAATTCATGGAATAGTAAGTATTTTGTAACTTCACCAATTTTCAGGATTTTGTTTTGGGGTGTTTGACTTCCCTAGGTTTGCCAACCTTTTCTGTATCCTGCCTTAATAGAAAATCTATTTCACGTTCCAGCATAATAAGGTCCCTATTGCCACCAAGTTTAAAAATCTACCCATTAAGGTAAGTGAGATAGATAAACTCGTAGGTACCTTATTATTATTAATATTATATACCAATCATAGATCTTTAATATATTTTAAAGATCTATGGTACCAATGTTTAATATACGTATTTATACCATATTCTTTGAAACTAGTCGCTGTATATAATATAAATTTAATAATTTGCTTTCTTCTGAAAATTTATAGATAGGTAAGTTTCTAAACTTTTTCAAAATATTTTTTTTTTTATACGTGATATGTACCCTTCGAGCAAAATAAGTCGAAGTATGTACCCTTCCTCTACTCTGTTATCCTGGAAAGAATGAATGAACTTCTAGAAGGAACGAATGCCCTCCCGGCGTGTTTACAAACACAGGTTTTTCCAAGGTGTTTGTGTTGTTTGTTGTACGTTTGTTTACACCCTTACCAAACCTTCAATTTATGGTCTGTGGATATTCAATTGTCGTTGATATTTTAGTGATTTATAATCTATGGAAGTTTTTTACTTGACGCTTTCAAACGAGCGATGGCTGCCAAAAAAATTGACCAATCAGGAGCATGTGCATCAATAATCAGGCTGTGATTAATCAGGTCGTACATAATCGTCACGTGTTGATTTTTCACAGCCAGTTTTTGGTGGACTTTTTGCTTTGTTTTGTTTGTACATGGATGATCAGGCTGTGCATAATCAGGCCGCGCAATATCAGGACCCGTCTGTGTTCACCACCTTTACGACAAAAAGCCACAGAGCAGTGTTGCCTTTTTTTATTTAGAGAAATGCTACAACTTGTTGCAGAAAATGCCAATAAAATACTAAATATCTTTTAAAAATGCTAAATAAATTGCTAAAATACAAATTTTATTCCCAAATAGTAAACTGATGTGATCAACCGTTAATTAAAATAGATGCATATTTGCATATAAACTAAAGAACGCAAGAGAAGACTCTAGGATTAATTTGCATCGTAGGTTAATAATTAGGATTAATTAATTCTAATTAATTCCTACTTTTCATTGACCCTTCACATTTTGCACGTTTTGCGATGGAAATGTGTTGCTTCAGTAAATTTTAACTATTATGTTACACTTACAAAATTTGCAATTAGTTAAACTCTGTCATCTTTTCCCGTTGTTTGAGCTACAATTTCTGTTAAATATGAGAAGCCGTGATATTGTAATAATTATAATCAGATTTGAATCTGATTAGATGTAAAAATTATAAACACTGCACTGATCGTTCGTAACAAATTAACAATCCCTAAACAAAAAATAAACATAAATTTCGGGGAAGTCTTAATCAATCTAAAGAGAGTTCCAATGTTTTAAAAAACAACTTTGAGTTAAAAAAACAAATTGCCTCTGGTTTCTATAAAATCTTTTGAATACCTTACTAAGTAGGTAACGTTCAAAAAAATTTAAATCATGAATTATGCTAAATGCGAATTTTTCAAACTAACTGACCCGGAAATATGCTTAATATAGCATTAAAAAGGCTAAAACGGCAGCACTGCCACAGAGAAAAGAAACTAACTTCACTTCTTTAATAATTGGCTTCTGGGATAGTTTCCACAATTTCGCCAGTATCAAGTAGAATGTTCATAATAATATGAGGCAACGTAGTACGGTTTATAAGTCCAGTCGTCCAGTCTTCAGTCAGGTCCTGTTTTCTGCTATAGCCATGGTAAATATATCAAAAAACGGTCGGCGCACAATTTTCTTCATCAGAGAATTCCCGTCCAATCTTCTTTTATTACATTTCACTAATACTTGTGTCATATTACTTACGTATTAAAATACCACTAATAAAAATCGATATACATTAGAAAAACACTAGAAAATAAAATACTTCATCAATACCAACATAACATCAAACAAAACAAACAAATGAATGAGAGAATTAGTACAATCGTTACGGCCTTAGCTAGATTAGTAATTACTCATGCAAAACTACTAACGTTATTCGATTATGAGAACTGATTAGTTACTAATTTCATAATCGATTATGAATATTAGTAATTAGTAAGTGTTTCGATTATGTGAATCATTCTTAATCGCACACCGCTACTTTTAGTTTAGTACCCCAACACCACAACAGCTGTCAATCTGTCAACTGTCAAAATTACAATAATTCATTCACATTCAGTCAATCTCGATCCAACGTTGCCGGCGGCGGCGTGGACTTTTTGCTCCGTGTTCGGACTTTTTTGGGCCTCAGCGGATTTTTTTCGGATCACGACGGCTACCGGACTTATTCGGACTTTTATACCTTAGTTACATCTTTATATTTTAACAAGATGAAATTCAACTTTACTTACTAGAAGAAGAAAATCCTGGCTCGCTCCACTCACCTATTTTTAATACCTACTATTGTATTGTAGTATTATTGTAGTATAATGTAGGTTTATCTCTAATTAAATTAGGTTCCGTCAAACGGGGTAACTTGAGACAATTCTGAACTTTGGACATCTGCCAGAGGTCTATTATGATAGCTTTTTATTATTTTTTCTGCACATTACATCAGTCGATGTTGGACTTAGAGGTTACTGAGTAGCCTAGTCACCTAGGGCACAAATTAAAATAAAAATAAATCAAAAACATGGTGTCTCAAGTTACCCAGCAACAGGGGGTATCTTGAGACAACCATATAAATCTGCCTGTAACTCGAGTTAGACGGGGCTAAGAGTAACTTGAGACATCAAAAATGTTTAAAAAATAATATTTACATCGTTTAATGTTGCCACAACTGAAAAATGTTGAATACACAATTAAGAAAAAAATACAAAAGTTATTAAGAGCACTTGTATTCTCTAACTTGTTTCGGGAAGACGTATCGCCCCCTGTATATTTGAACAGGCTTTATTTCTGTTAGAACTTGATCCAGCGTCACAGTTTGAAGGTCTTCCACCGCTGGGAAGACAAAAGTGTCTTTAGTTTTCGTCGATTTTCGCATAAACTTGACATCGATTCCATCTATTCCTTCTGATCCAATAACTGTGCCGACGAACCTTTTCTCTATGGGTTTTTTAGAGACAGAGTTGTAAAAAATTTTTACAACAGCGAAAGAACCATCAGGAAAAATTTTGGCTTTAATTTCTGGCGCATTAATGGCATTAACTTCATTTTCTAAGTTAGCTAAGAGATCGATGTTCTCTGTGAAAGGGTCTGCCATACTTTAATCAGAGTTTTCTGGAATTTCATCCACATCAGTTGGCAGAAACTGCGACATATCACCGCCGTCATCCGATTCATCGTGCAGAGTGATTGTACTATCATCAGATTCAGACATCACCTGTGTTTTTTTCTTTCTTTGCTGTTTATGTCCACTTGGACCTGGTTGCGTGCTAGTTTGTAGCATTGACTCATCGATACCTTTGCCAGGAAGCAAATTGAGTCTTGATTTTTTTGCTTTTAGTGGCTGAGTCTCTTTTTTTCGGGATTCTTGCAGAAATTCTTTAAAACTAGACACCCATTCATGAGAATTTTCAATTTCTCCTTCAGCATTTTGCTTTGGAAGCCTTTTAAGAACTTGCTCTCGATCAATTGGAATTAATCCTGAGGCTCTGAAGCCAGCTTGTATATTATCGCTTGACTTGTCACTCATTGCAATTAGGCATTGATTTAAAAACCTGGGAAACGTATCTTTTGGGATGGTGCCTCTTGAGACAGTGTCTCAAGTTTCCCCGAATCACCCCATTATTTACTTATGTTCGTTTATATTTTTACCATGTTGGTATTACGGTAAAATAGTTACCAATCTATCTTCACAAAAGCTTTGTGGTTAAGTTAATATCATTTAAACTACGAAATAATAAAAACTCTAAGCGATACAGTCAAAGTTTTCACGCATATATTTTCAACAATAATTTAACTTTTCACTTTTCAAAGAATTATTGTAGAAAACCAAGATTACTTACCTATATTTTGGTGAACTTTTAAAACAACTGACAATCACAGAAAACTTTTGAGATAGATTATAAAAGAATCAAACCTCATAATTTTGTCATAAACGAACAACAAAATAAATGTTGCCATATGTCTCAAGTAACACCACAGTCTCAAGTTACCCCGTTTGACGGTTCCTACACAAAAAGGCTGACCAACTTTGTTGATAATACAAATATAAATAAAAAAATAATAAAATAATGCCTGTGTGTGAAAAATACCAATTATGATTAGAAAAACAAAGTTTGCAAAATATTTTTTATGAAAATGGAGAGCTGCCCTAGGGGGCACTTTGTAAAACTTTGACATCTCGATAAAAAAATAAATTATTAAAGTAAACTATTCCACACTCAAGCAGCTGATACATTCGAGGTTTATTACTTTAGGGCTATTCCACCATCGCGGTGAGTTGCCCTAGACCCATTTGCGGTTTACTATTTGTAAATGGAAATCTTTTTTTCTTGAAATTGTTGAAATTATTATTTATAAACATTTAAACGAATTATTTTAATTCTTGAATAAGTGCATTAGTAGTGCCGAGGCTTTATAACAGCATCACTAATTGCAAGAGCAGGTGACCTGATGCTGTAGCATTTTCTGGAATATGTAAGATAACTTACCCTTCACAAACTTACAGTTGAGGTATCGTGTGTAGGTAGGTTCATTGGTATAATCTCAATTGATCCTATCCTAACTATTTTTATTATTGTTATTATTATTATTTTACATCGGATAGACCTTTGTTTGACCACGATCTCACCTGATGATGTAACGTTGTGGTCTAAGATGGAGCTCAAAGGTCCAGAAGACACCTATTCACCTTAGACTTAAAGAGACCCGGATTATAGTTATCAGGAAAGACAGAGGCCGGTAGAGAGTTCCAATCCTTTGCAGTTCTCATAATAAAAGTAGAAGAAAACCGCTTTGTACCAATATGTGGTATATCGACTAAGTAAGGGTGGTACTGAGCCGTGCGTCTGCTTATCCTGAAGTGGAATGGAGATGGTGGGATCAGTTCATGCAGATCCTGAGAGCACTCTCCGAAATGTAGCCTATAGAAGATGGATAAGCAAGAAACCTTGCGGCGGTGTTCCAGACTTTGGATCCGCGTCTTCGAAAGGTACCTACTGCTCACCAATGAGTCTGAAGGCTCTTCGTTCAATCGAGGCCAGGGCTCGAAGCTGGTATTCATGCGAAAGCGAATTTTTTTTTTCACACCTTTACGCCTTATTTAAGCCTCAATGTATCATCATAAGCCTCAGGGGCGTATTTACCCTATAGCTAAGAGGGTCATGACCTGGGGAAGCATGGCGCTCAGTTTTATGCGCTTTTTTTCGTTTTGAATACTTATCAATCAGTCAGTTACAAAATATTTTTTCATAAAAAGTAGAAACTTATTTTTCAATTCGTTGTTTTGTCTTTGCTTACTGTAGTGCCGTAAATAGGGTGGTGCCACCGGTGCCTAGGCACAGGGCGCAGACTCTAGGGGGGCGCAGAAATGATCAAGTTTTGAGTCATGCATGGTCATGCATGGCAGTCTTCTATTTAGTAACTATGATCAGTGTGTATAGCTGTTGGTTTTCCATCTCAAAATAAATAAATCCTAAAAAGTTAACAACAATGACGAATTAGAACACGTAGGAGAAACCACGGCTCGCTGACTTCGTTTCTCCTGCACTTGTTACAGTTACCTAGGTGTTAAAAAAATTGTCATTGTTTTCTTTGTCTTGTTTCTATTGAACACCAATAATTTCGCGGCTCGCTACGCACGCCGATTTTTTTTTTGTAAGGAATGCATTGCATTGAGAAGTCAATCTTAGTTCAGAAAAAAAGTACCTACTGTTCCCGAGGAATATGAAAATAACTTTTAAAAAATAAAATAAATAAATAAAAATAAAAATAAGTAAATGCGAGGGCAAAATCTAGTAGATTGTATAGAAATATGGTGATCATGGTCTGATGATGAAGCAGAAAAGAGAAATAAAGAGTTAATTGGAGGTTGTTTTTGGATATACATATTGAAATTACAAAACGAATCATTTTGTCATATTTCGGACTATCGTGACCTTAAATTCGGATCTTTTTCTGTTTCACCGCCGGCAGCATTGGATCAAACATTGTTTCAGTGTTGCCGTTTTAGCATTTTTTAATGCTAAATTTAGCATATTTTCGGGTCTGTTAGCTTGAAAAATTCGCATTTAGCATATTTCATTTTTTTTTTTCAAAGTTACCTACTTAGTAAGGAAATCAAAAGATTTTATAGAAACCAGAGACACTTTGTTTTTTAATTCAAAGTAGTTTCTTAGTTAGGAAACTACTCTGAAGGAATTAACATTTCCCCGAAATGTATATTTTATCTTTTGTAATCGAATTAACAATTGCTAATTTGTTATGAACGATCAGTGTTCTTAATTGTTACGTCTAATTTGAGTCTGATGTGATATTATAATATCAAGGCTTCTCACATTTATGAGAAAATTTAGCGCGAACAACGGGAAAAGATGACAGAGTTTAACTTATTGCAAATTTTGTAAGTGTAACTTATAATAGCTAAAATTTACTGAAGCAACACATTTCCACCGCAAAAAATGCAAAATGTGAAGAGTCAATGAAAAGTAATTAACCTACGACGCAATTTAATCTTAATACCCAAAGAGCAGAGTCTTCTCTTGCATTCTTTATATGCGAATATGCATCTATTTTGACAGTTGACCACTTCAGTTTGCTATTTGAGAGTAAAATTTAGATTTTAGCATATTATTTAGCATTTTTTAAAATTATTTAGCATTTTTTTGGCATTTTCTGCAACAAGTTTTAGCATTTTCTCCAAATAAAAAACGGCAACACTGCATTGTTTGACAAACAGATATTTTTTTATCAGAAAGTCCAGCTTACCGCTGTGGTGCCGCTTTTTCTAATCCACAAGTTATATCGCGTGGAATAATTTGCAGTTTATAATTTATTTAGCTCTGAAAAAGCAAAGTGATGGAAGCGTTCCTAGAATTTAACGATGTGCAAGCCGAAATCAAAGGGACTATGGTAAATAAACATCGCCACATTCCACACCTTAACTTTTTCCATTGCAACGTTATTTCAAAAACATCCCTCTGTATTTGAATGTTTCAGGTTCCTGGGAGGCTGAAGATGACGGACCAGAATATAATCTTCAAGAATAGCAAAACGGGCAAAGTTGAGCAGCTGTCCGCCAATGACATAGACTTGGTGAACTACCAAAAATTCATAGGTTCTTGGGGGCTTAGGATCTTTCTGAAGAATGGAACTCTACATAGATATGGTGGATTTAAAGAAGGCGTAAGTATGATCTGATCAAATTTATCTGTAAATTCTTTATATTAGGAAACTAGCAACCCACTCCAGCCTCGAACGGGTGCAACTTTAGGTACATATGAATCTTCCTCTTGAATCATTCTATCTATTAAAAAAACCGCATCAAAATCCGTTTCGTAATTTTAATGATGCGACAGGAAGCCACTTTGTTTTACACTTTGTAATTATAGTGAAGTAAATAATAATAATAAAATAATATAAAATAATAATAAATATTTCTTATTGAAAACTCAGGCTACCATGCCATTGATTGATTGCGAGTCTTTCATATCACTGCGTCCATGAAGATCTATTATTATGCCATAAACTAGCTTAGCAGTTCATAACTAAAGAGACTTGGCAAATGGAAGACGATTTGCATAGTCTCTTAGCCATCTGTCTAAGAATTGTAGATGTTTGTGTATGTTGCGAGTAATTGAGTTGTATCTTGACTCACCATGCCTATATCGGCAAAATATATTGTTAATCTTATACAAACAATATTTATTTTCAAAATTCTTAGGTTTGATACCAATATATTTTTTTAAACCTATCATCAGAGATACTTCTATTATCCTATTTTAAAATAATGGAATCAGGAGATTTTTTCAATTACTAATTTATTACTATTTTTCAATTACAGGATCAGGAGAAAGTAGCCAAATTCTTCAAATCAAGCTACAAGAAAGATATGTTGGAGAAAGAACTGTCTCTTAAAGGTTGGAACTGGGGGACAGCTAAGTTCAACGGGGCTGTCCTTAGCTTCAATGTTGGATCAAACACAGCATTTGAGATTCCATTGCACTATGTGTCACAGTGTAATACAGGCAAGAATGAGGTTACACTTGAATTTCATCAGGTGATTATTAGAGATGTTCTGTCTCTTTGACATTCTAGATTTTGATTTAGTTCAAATACTGCTCTGACTTGTGCAAAACCACAAGTCATGAAACAATGCAAATTAAACAAAACATGTTCCGATGTGCTCGCAGGCATCAGTTGTGATCAACTATAAATGAAGCGTCATGGAAATTGCTGAATACTACCTAAACCATGATCGGCTAGTCGGTCACACTCATAATCAGTAAATCCCTGATAATGCTTCCTTTAACTCTATCTTGAGCAAATATGAATGGTGTCAATTTAATGTCACCATCTCTTTCTCAATCTGCTGTTTCATGACTATGTGTTCTGAGGGCTCTCAGAGATCCTCAAATGTTATCATAAACTATAGCATACTACACAATTTTTAATAATGTTCTGTATAAAATAAAATATAAGAAATGAGATGTTCTTTTCACATCCTTCATATATATATTTTTTTATATTGGATAGGCTTGCGTTTGACTACAACTGGCCTGATGTTAAGCGATATATTCATAATAAGGTTATTTCTACTGTTCCTTAGACACCTGAATTTTGAAAAAGAAAAGAAAATTGCTTACTCAACATAGTACTTAATGTTATGTTCCAGAATGATGACACCCCTGTCTCCCTAATGGAGATGCGTTTCCACATTCCTACCAATGAGATGGCGGGAGACATGGATGCTGTAGATGCATTCCACCAGCAGGTCATGAACAAAGCCAGTGTTATATCCGTTTCCGGAGATGCTATTGCCATATTCAGAGAACTGCAGTGTCTTACACCTCGGTATGTGAATGCAAAAAGAGCAGTTATCCTTAATTACTTATACGATTCAACCTATAGTTTATATGGACAATGTTTGTTGCTTCTTAACGCCAGAACTTCAGAATGGTTTGGAGCTTGTATGTAGTTATAGACCAAGAATTGGATACTTTTATACAGCTGTACTTTGCGAGTGAAGCCGCGGGCGCAAGCTATAGTAACAAAATAATGTTAGGCTGAAGCCATGTGCTCTGTTTATTATTGTAAGTGTACTCCAATTTATGAAATCACCATAAAGGAAAAGTTCCAAACACGCTTTTCGCAGTTTAAGTGAAAATGCGGAAATTATTGCACAATGTTAATGTTTCTTGTGAAATGATTCTGATATTCAAAATCATTTTCTTGTCTTGCAAAAAAAAGTATTTTCTTCTACAGGGGCTTTAATATAATTTCCAGTTGGTGTAGAATCAAAATTAATTAACTAACAAAAAGAAAAACCTGTACCTACTAACATTGATAACAATACTTTTTCTCATTACAGTGGTCGCTACGACATAAAAGTATTCCAAACATTCTTCCAACTCCACGGTAAAACCTTTGACTACAAAATTCCCATGTCTACAGTCCTCCGGCTATTTCTGCTCCCACACAAAGACACAAGGCAGATGTTCTTTGTTGTGTCTTTAGACCCACCGATAAAACAGGGACAGACGAGGTATCATTATCTGGTGCTGTTGTTTGGAGTTGAAGAGGAGACTAGTATAGAACTGCCCTTTACTGAGTAAGTATTTTTGTGTTATGCTATAAAAATATATAAAAGCGACTGAGACTTAATTTGTGAAAAGAAATCTTTAGTTCTTGGTTAATAGTCTTTCTTAGATTTTCATAGTGAGAGGCTAGCATAGTCAAAGGCGAGAGTTGTATGTTTGAAATTATAATTTTGTTCATGGAAGCTGGCCAGTCGGTGCGGTGCGAGAAGCTATGCCCAACGATCTCCAACCCTAATTAACTAACAGCATGGGGATTATTTTATTTATTTATTTCTTCCTTCTTATTTGGGGAGGCATATGTCCAGCTGTGAACCGATATAGGCTGATGATAATTATTCTGTTTAACTTTTTCTTAAAAAATGGATGGGACTTTGAACAAAAAAGCCCAAAATTGGGTTTTATATTATTTGTTGACTTTTCATATAGTGTTATCCAGCATAGCCAAATGCGAGAGTGTTTGTTTAAAATTATATTTTGTACATGAAAGATCTACCTACCGTAGCCTGTACACATAAACCATTTGCGACAGCTACTGACCACTATTTCCAAAAATGTCAAATAGCTATAGAAAAACTATGGGGGTATACTAATAGTTTTTTATTGTAATAAAACCAACGGCGCAACTGTTTTGGGAAAAGTTCGATAGTTCATGATGATTTATTCGATGTATTTTCGCTCATTATACTGATATAAGTACCCGCATGCCCAGCGTGGGGATTATGGGCATACCCAGGCCCTATGAAAGGCCTATATCCAGCAGTGGACTAGTTAGGCTGGTGGTGTGGTGATAAAATATAACTATTCACACAATCTTTGAACAAAAACTTAATTTTCCAGGGAAGAACTGAAGGAAAAGTATGAAGGTAAAATATCAAAGGAGGTATCGGGGCCGACGTACGAAGTCCTAGCCAAGATAATGAAGGTGATAATAAACAGACGTGTCACAGGTCCAGGAGACTTCCTTGGGTAAATATGGGTTTCCACCACAGAAATCTGTAGGGGTATTTTCGAGAGTCCTATCCAACACTGACTATTGAATCGGAATTATATTATTTTGCCAGGTTGTGTCGTTTTGTGACGCGTCATCATGTCGTAGCGTTCTTCTCTCCATCAGGTGATTTTGAGATCCAAGTAAACCGTCGGAATAGAAAAAGAAATGAACAAAAACTTCCGACAGTTTTTGTTCGACTCACTTTTTCTGTCTGAATTTTTTACTGTGGTTCAAAGTTGGGGCTTGTTTTTATTTTGCCCTGAAGTTAGTAATTTGTTTTTAGTATTCATTGTGGCTCTACATCAATAAATTGTATTCTAATTATATCTAATCAAAACAGTCTAATAAACCATTCAGATATTTGGCTAGCAATAATTAAATATTTATATTAATCCGTATTTCCGGTAACGGGATAATAAAACTTTAATCATAATAATAATTTATTTAAAAAAAAAAGCTATTTGTACCCACGCTCCATTGAAAGCGTCTGGTACAGCCACCTTAGGGTGCCGTTTTTATGTCTACTCTACGATAGAGAAGACAACGTATTTTTCCTGATTGTGGGTCTCCCTGCATCCCAAACATGCATATTTTTCCCAAACGCTTATTTTTATCTATTTGGAACATTTTAAATGTTGCTACAACTACAACCAAAAATAAGATTTCTCTATTCTTTCGTCAACAAAACCTTGTCTACGGTTGCTGTGCTAAGCTGGCTGAAGGCCATTGCCCAGCTGTGGGACATATGATGCTGATAACACAATGTGCTAACAATTTTTAAGGTTACTATTAACCATGTCAAAAACAAAAACAAGATCTTATTTAACACAGGATACAATACATGATTTATTTTTATCTTTATTTTACAACACATGGGTCTGAACTAGGTAATCCTTGAGTTAGTGGTCAGAAGAACTAATAAATAATTAAATGTAAAACAATTTATATCACAGTCATCAATATAATAATTTACATCAGCATTGTTAGATAATCTGACTGAACTGTGGCAGGGGTTATTCTACATTATTATGGTTAGACATAATGACGTCTTGGTATAAATAATTGATCGTCTTTTCCAGTCACCACAAAACGCCAGCTGTGGCGTGTTCGTACAAAGCAGCGGCCGGATATCTGTACCCGTTAGAGAAAGGTTTCATCTACGTACACAAACCGCCAGTGCACATCAGATTCGAAGAGATCGCATCTGTTAATTTCGCTAGAGGTGGCGCGTCTTCGACCAAGTGAGTAAACATCCACGTGTAATAAAAAATACCTTTTACAAAAATATTTATAACTCCTTTTGTTGCGAGATAGTGAATTCTTATAAAAGTATATCATAAAATTCCTATTTAGTTACAAGCAAGCTTAGAATATAAACTTACAAGATGCCTGATTGAGTGATTTTTTGTGTAGTGTAATGCCAATTCTTTATAAGTTTTAAGATAATTCTTATAAGAGTTCACTGTCACAAGAAATTAAATCCGTTTAGTTAGAATAAAGCAAAGTGTTTTAACACCTTGACTGCAGGGTATGGCATCAGAGGAGAACCTCCTGCGGTGTAGGCACTAGGCAGGTGTGCCTTTGTGTTTACAGCACTCAAAGGTTTTGTTGAGAGTTAGCATAAAAATCCTATAGGATTGCTTATTTGACAGCTTTTTGAAAAATTACAAGATATCTTATGCCAATTAGTGTATAGTTGTGCAGAAAAATCACGTTTCTTTAACTGGTTTTGTTGCGAAAAGAATTTTTAAAAGAGTTAATTGCTTATTTGAGTGCGATCAAGTTTTATCTTGAAAAGCATTTGTTTTTCAGCACATAACAAACACGTTTTTTCGAACAAAGAAACATATTAAAATATTGATTTTTCTATGTCCACAGGTCCTTCGACTTTGAGATCGCGTTGAAATCCGGAAACGTGCATACATTCAGCAGTATAGAGAAAGGAGAATACGATAAACTGTTCAACTATATCTCTTCCAAGAAACTTCACGTCAAGAATACTGGCAAGAATGTGAGTTATAAATATAAGATAAGCCGTTGTTTTCACTGTGTTGGCCTTTAAGTAGCTTATAAACACCACACAAACACACAAATGGACTCCCTTTTCCGCAATTGGACTCCATGTTGGTCCATTGTGCGTGTGTGAGATCTATTTAAATACTTAGCCAGCCTAACTCTGGCCCAGAAGCACAGAAGATTCCTGGGGTCTTCGCAGACTTCGCGGAGTAACCTCGGGGTTCCAAGGATTTGTTCGCGTTGTGATGCAACTCCCACGCATTCCAAGATTACGTGGGCTGCCGATTCTTCTTCGGTCAGACACCCTCTGCAGAGTGGGGTATCTGTTGCTCTGATGTTGTAGAGGTGTTGGTTCAGAGGAGAGTGTCCCGTGGGTACCAACGATGGTGCGAAGATCGTGTTTTTTGACACTCCAACTCCCATCAACATCATTGTACAACTATAATTATGAACTTTTATAAAATTATTCGAAATATACCATTCTTCAAAGATATGTACAATTACAGTATTTAGTTAATAGTAGGGCTCGTCTGGAAATACTACCTCCATGCCTCTTTCTGCCGTCAAGAAGCATTATAATAAGCGTGGATTTTCAGGCACATAAAACATAACACCTACATAATATTTCTTCAAGTTTAAAAAAACACATGTATTTCAGGAAACCTCTCTGTGACTTGTCCACTTGCCAATATTTACATAAACAATCTTTAAACACATTTCAGGATAAAGCGCTATATGACGATGACTTCGGCGACTCTGACACGGAGAAGGAGCCTGACGCGTACTTGGAGAGAGTCAAGGCGGAGGCCAAGGAGCGGGACTCCGGGGACTCTGAGGACTCTGACTCCACTGACGAAGACTTCAACCCGGATAAGAATAGGGAGAGCGATGTTGCTGAGGAGTGAGTTTTATACACTACTTACCACACTTTATGTCGGTCTGTGTATCGAAGTGTAAGACTACGGTCACGAAGTCAGCGGGAGTGGGGCGTCGGCAGCGGCGGCGCAAGGAATGGCGCGTTTCAATGAATAGATTTGAGTTGGCGCGCCGCTCCCCGCGCCGCCGCCGCTGTCTTCGTGACCGCGGCCTAAGGGGTTCCAACCTCAATTTTTGGAACCCAAGCCAACCTCACCTGCCCGTGGTGCATCCTGCTAACTAACAAACGGTGCTCTGGTGGCTGGTAGATTGCGGTATAGCGCAGCCCCACACCGGCATAGCTATGTCCCCTGGCCGCCGACTGCCCCCTTCTTATAAGGGGAGGCATATGTCAAGCAGTGGACAGATAAAGAATGGTATTGTTGTTATGGCCCCATCATTAGTACAATTCAGCAGTTGCAGTGCTGCTGTCAAAGGGGTAGTGGCATGACTTTCTTCGGTGTTCCCAAAAGATCATCTTAGTTTAGAATCACTTCGCCCGGTCAGTATATGGATGAGTGATGTTATGTAGTATTTAGATCTGAACGATTTAGTGCTTAGAAAGGCTTTTTCTTTCGTTAAGCCTTGTGAAAGAGAAAGAAAAATTAAAAAATTAAAAGAAATATTTTCTTTTAAATATTTTACATAAACCTTTTCATTCGATAGATATGACACAAATGCCTCATCTGAAGAGGAGTCAGACGCGTCTGGTGGTTCCAACGATAGCAAGAAGGAAAAGAAGAAGAAGGACAAACCGAAGAAAGCCATCACTATTGTAAGAATCTACGAATACTATTACATTAACCCCTAATCCTAATTAATCTATTTGTATTCTTATAGGTTACTACGCAGGATAGAGTTTCAGTTTTGTGAAAAGCTAGTTATGGATATCGATTATCTTTTAGCTGCAGACCTCAAAAATTATATAGCATGAAAATCTTTTGTCCCTTTCTTTATCAAATTAGAATAGACAGACTGATGCAATGAACTAAAAACTTTAAAATAGTATATTTGGTGCAGATTTTAAAGTTTTTCAGTCATGTGGTTCACATAACAAGTTCTGCTTAGTTTGGGCCTTGGGGCCATGGAAAATGTTTATCTAATGCTGGAATCACATTATATACATTTATATTATGTATTTTTTTATTAACCAACTTCAAAAAAAAGATGAGGTTCTCAATTAAATAGGTTGTATTTTTTTAACGTTTGGTACCACATAACTTCGTCGCTTATGAACAGATTTGGAAAATTATTTTTTAGTTTGTGAAGGTATACTTCCCGCTTGGTCCCATTTCAATTTGAAGAAACAATACCACCCCAAGTTTGATGAGGTCGGTTTTTTTAATTAACAACTTTTTTTATAAATTCGGCTCAATATCGAACTCGAAAATAATTCAGTAGGATCAATGAATCCATTGAGACGTCAACATTTTTGAATAATAAAAACAATTACTACGTTTTACAGTCGGAAGCGCCGCGCAAACGTAAAGACAAGACGAAAAAGCGTGAGAAAGACGCTAACGCGCCCAAGCGGCCGGCCACTGCCTTCATGCTATGGCTGAATGAGAACCGAAAAAAGATCCTAGAAGATAACCCTGGTATAAAGGTCACGGAGGTCGCAAAGAGGGGCGGTGAGCTCTGGCGAGAACTTAAGGACAAACCAGTAAGTATGGTAGCTCTGTATTTAATGCAGTCAATAATCAGCCTATATGATGGGTGTTTTCTATATATAATAATAATTGTAACAAAATAAATGTGAATAGTATATCAGTCATGTGATTCCCATAATACAAGCTCTGCGTTTAACTTTAGGGCATATTGTGATTCGTATGCTGCAGCATTTTTAGTTAAATAGTAGTTCAGTTAAAATAGTTTTAATTTACACCAATTCGTAACGCGACCAAACAAGGCAAGAACTCTGCTTGACTTATATTGCCTGTTATCTGTGTCTGTATTAAATTTGAAAAACCTGTATCAAAAGCACTTGTCTGAAAATCTTTATCATAAAAACCTGTCTTTTAAAAGCAGCGTATTCAAACTCGACGACCATCGCTGAAACAAAGATTTTAATCCCATATTAATTCAATTAATTTCAGTTATGGGAGGAGAAGGCGGTTAAAGCCAAAGAGGAATACAATTTAGCTATGCAGAAATACAAAGACAGCGGCGCAGCGGATGAGTTTAAACAGAAAAAGAAGGCGGCAGAAAAGGTAAGCAAATGACATTGACCACTCATAACCCTCGCTGACTCTGCCACTAACCTTTGAGCAAAATAAGAATCTCGATGCCACTAACCAGTGACTTCAACTTCAAAAATAAATCAGCCTTTTTTTTAAGAACTGGCGTCTAAAATAATTATGACATATTCGATGCGAGGCCTTTGCTCTATAGTGGGATCATATAGGCTCATAAGATAAGATGACATATTGAATTGATGCAAAGATAGTTAATTGACTCATCGCGTGACTATGCGAAAATCCATTACAAAATAGTTAAAAGATAAACCCAAATTCATAACCAATTGTCTTGTATAACGGCTCCATTAAAAGGCTTATAAGCCTTTAAGTAATCTTGTCCCTGTCATTTAAATGTAAATAAAAAGAGGTGAGATGATATTTTAAGGCAATTTATCTATCTGAAGTTTAATGAATAGGACGGCGTATAGCTCACGTCATGTAAAATTAACCGCAACTGATCAGTAGTCACACCAGTTTACTACACCAGTGTGATTATGGTTCTTTTCATTTATCCGTAGTCCCACCAACACACACTTGGCCAAATTTGCGTCTTTTAAATAAATACTTGTGCTTTTTGTACAGACTGAAAATATGTATTAAAATTCCGTTTATTCCTAGCAGTCCGACTATCGGAATACTGGGAATTAATTGCCAAAAATTGGTCCGAAAGAGTAGTCGGACAGATTGGACGTTGAATTCGTCAGGCTAGTTAACATTTACATTTTCTTCCTGAAGTACCAGGGTAGCATAAGTCATAAGATGTCGCCCATCTTATGTAACCAATAATAAAAATATGGTCTGGTTTGGAGCCACACATACATTATTATTGTAAAAGGTAGCAGAAGTATTAGGATAGCATATGCCACAAGGAAGTCAGACCGGTGTGACTACGGATAAATAAATTGAACCATAACACTCTATACTGAATCAAACATGTTTTTAATTCTTTTTAAAGACAATTCTAATATATTTTAAAATAAAGGTACCTACCAATAACCAATATACGAAGCCGTGAGCGATAAAAAAAATGCTTTGAAAAATATTGGTCATACTTAAAGTGCTTATTTCTATCAGATTGTTGTATGAACTCAAATTTGGACAGGACAACGCCTGTTGAGTCAGCTCGTACTAAAATCTTCACTTGCAGGAGCGCAAAGCAGTCGAGAGGAAAGCCAACAAGCCATCTCCAGCGAAGAAATCAAAGAACACCAGTTCGGGATCCGGCGGCAAGTTCACGAGCAAGGAGTACATCGAGGATGACGACAGCTCCTCCGACTCAGACAACGACAAGAAGAAGAAGGATAAAAAGGATGTGAGTATTCAGCAATCATTCAAGACATCTCCTGTATACGCTGTCTCATTTGCCTATACAGAACGATTTGCATAATACGATAAAAATCCGACTCCAAAGAAATTTTATTCTAAAGGTGATATTTTTCTTCAAATTTTTATGCCAGTGAAATGGACTGCGCTAGCCGGCTTCACTTTTCACTTAGCAACAGGAATAAGTAACGACGCATGTGAGTGTGTATCTAGTCAAACCTAGCAAGGTTTTTAGGTACAATACTATGTAAAATAAAATGGGACCATACTAAAAGTATACCCTCCCCAACAAAGAAAGTATTTTCCAAATCGGTTCATCAACGACGGAGTTATGAAGTAACAATCGTACAACCGAACTAAACCTCTTCGAGGCCTGCTAAAAATGTTAATTGTTTTCGTTTTCAAGCTAAATTCTTGCAAAAAAATATACGCGTATGCATTTTGTGGAACTTGTCAGAGAAAGCTAGCGGAATTTGTACTAAATATTTTGCCTTGTAGAATATCAAGAAAATTACATTATCTATGTCGCATCGTTCAGTTTATATTTGAAACAAAGAACTATGACTAAAGCATAGAAGATATCTTAAAATTCATCCATGTTCTGAACATCAACTCATACGGCTGATCTCTACTTTCGTATGTCCAATATCATCAGCTAGAAAGGGATAATATACACACATATTTCTCTTAATGCTACTTCAAATGAGTTCAAAAAGATAAGTTGCGCTCGAATAAAATGCTATGCAGTTTCATAGAAATGCCCTGGTACGAAGTCGCAGCAATCGCATTGAGGTAAAGTATGCATCCCTTTCTAGCAAATGATTTATGGGGACATTAGAAAGTAGAGTATGAGTTGACGTTCAGAGCTTAGTGAATTATAAGACTTCATCTAGTTCTCTTCTATATCAGTGATTTGAAACCAGTTCAATAATTTCCAAAAAATATATTAAAATTGAGCTTGAAACCAGTTTCCTTATTTTGCAACTCGTACTTCATTCTATAGCTAGTGCTTTTTGTGTTTGTCGTCTGGAAAATGCTAGTTTGGTCTTTGTAAATGTGTGATATAGGAAAAACAGAGGGTCGATTTCAAATAATCGTATCGTAAGCGTATAATTTTTTGAAGAATGTCAAAGAGTTATTTCTACCCAACGGCCCGTCCCAGGTTAGGGTTAGGTCCCACTTTTTTACACCTTGGGTTACGTTACTTAAGTTTTGGTAAAGATCCCTAATCTTTTCTAGCAATAAATATAGCCTATGTTACACAGGGTGAATGTAGCATTCCAGTGGTGAAAAATTTATTGAAATCGGCACAGTAATATTTGAGTTTATTCAATACCAACATGCGCACACACACACACACACACACACACACACACACACACACACACACACACACACACACACACACACAAATACAACTTTTTTCTCTATATAATATTATTAGTGTAGAGTGTAGATTTACTTTGATCAGCATTTTACGATACGAAAGGTTGAAATGAGTATTCGTTTGTCATTGTCGTTGTTTGCCATACCTACCGACTTATTAAAAAAAAACATAGAAATCGCAGTGTCGCTTCTACTGTCTGCAGCCGGAAACGGAATCACACTTTTATTAATTATATTTTTATTATTACAGAGCAAAGAGTCAAAGAAGGATTCAAAGAAAGATTCGAAGAAAGCTTCAAAGAAGAGTTCTGAGGAAGAGTCGGAAGGTGACGCGGAAGACTCTGCTTCCGCCGATGAAAGTGCGAGCGGTAGCGATTAATAAATACATGTTGTTAATAATTTGGATAATTAATTTGTTGAAATAATAGAAAAACTGAAATATTTAGACATCTCTGGTTGAAACCTTTAGTAAAAAAAATTTTTTTTTTTCTCTTCAATTTGTAATCCAAATATTCAATAATTGTTAAAACAATCGCTTGCTACCCCCCACGTCCTACCAGTTAGTGCGAAAAGCGTCGATACTGAAGAAGGAAGGAGGTGGGGGGCGACCTGTGCCCAGCAGTGGGTCAACATAGGTTCATAATTTATTTTTAATAATCCAAAGAGGTTGAATCAGAAAAATTAATGCCCCAAAATGGTTATTGAATTGTTACACTACACTAATTTTTAACCCCAAAAGTTACAAAACAGCACGACTCCATAAAAAAAATGTTGTTTGTTTTTGTACCGGGCGACGGGGGATTATGAAATAAGCTACATAATTAAGTTAAATAAAGATTTTTTTCTTACATGATAAAATGTTAGTGTACCTAAGTAATTAATGTTTGTGATATTTTTGTAAACCCGCGAAATGAGATGAAATGTGTTAAAAATAGTATTAGTCATCGTCATATTCACCAAGAGTACAAACACAGGTTATTCCTGTTTATTTACTCTTGCTGAATTGTAGCTATAGGTATCCCTGTAAATATTCGAATGCCATCGTTCACAGAAGATTACTACTTACTACTATAAGCTCATACTTTGATACAATTTTGCATGTGAGTGAGAGCCCGCAGACATACAATTGTTAGTTGGCCGATTATCGAACAACTAAATTGCATACTTTTATAATTTAGCTGACCAACTTTATTTTATTGGTACAATTGTGCGTAATCGGAAGTGAATCTCGATTCTGATACGATCAGTGTCCAATTAATTAGTTGGACGATTTAGTTGGAGACGATAGCACAAGTAATTACACCTATTAGTATACTCTACGATTTACTCGGCCAATTTACAATTGTATGTCTGCGGGCTCTCTTAGACATGCTTGAGTGAACGTGCAAATACAGAGTTCTGTTTTGCGCGTTGAAAAACTAAAACAGATTTATGGAATGTATGGGTGAAGTAGGAAGAAACAAACCGGCGACAGCGGTTTTGATACAAATCTCACGCATTTCCCTTCTATTAGGTAGTAGGTTTACTTTTCTGTGGTTCGTTCAATAAGATATTTGTTTGTTTGTCTTTTTTGTACCTACGTGATATACATATTTTATTCATTGAACTAGATCTAGAATTTCGTTTATTATTAGAAATAAATAAACTTAAGTTTTCAAAAACAGTAGTTGTCCTTTAGCATTCTGCATCAACGAACCTAAAAAAACAGAAACTAGTTAATCTTAATCGCAGGTCTATGCCTAGGTTAGATAGACTGACGAAGATGTGGCCTAACTAAAACGTCACTTTTGACGCAAGTATGGTCCTAGTAGGAAATATTTTTGCTCAGAAAACTAAGTCACAAGTCAAACGCAATAAAGTTATAACACTCTTAGTGCTGAAAACATACTTGCTCTAGGGCGAGAGCTGCTTCTCAGTCAACGTATGTTAATAAGTGCCTTCGTAAGTACTTGATGGTGACCAAGTTGGTTATAGGATACCATTATCAAGGCACTACAGTACGACTGTTAAACCACTTAACGTTTACATTTGACACACACCCTAAGCTAAGACAGGCCTATAATTTTTTTGGTGCCGTTCTCGTGGGAACAATACAATAAAAAACCTAACCCATCCTAGCGCCCTTTTCGGCGGACTACACGTAAGTTACTGTTAACATTTGACGCCGTATAATCATCTAGAAAATGTTTATATAATGTAGTCCCTTTTTCGTGCGGGAATTAAATAAAAAAAAAACCTAGCCTATCTTAGCGTCTTTGTCGACGGACTAAAGCGTCACGTAAGTTACCATTTGACGCTGTTTTTTACACATAATCATCTAGAAAAAGGCCTATAAATTGTTGATTGCCTTTCTTGTGGAAATAAACTTTACTAAATACTAGCGCGCTTGTCGGCAGACTAGCTAGTAACAGCTACAGCGGCATTTATTGTACCATTTGACTCTGTACAGTCATCTAGGAAAGGCCTAAAAACTATTTAGTGGCTTTCTCGTGGGAAAAAAAAATTAGAAAGGCTTACTTAAGCTAGCGCCTTTATCGATGGACTAAAGCGTCACGTAAGTTACCATTTGACGCTGTTTTTTACACCTAATCATGTATAAAAAGTCTTAAAAATGGTTTAGTACCTTTTTCGTGGGAATAAACTTTAACTATAGTACCTACCTAGTACTACCTACCTATCCAAGCGCGTTTGTCGACGAACGTCACACATAATAATTACTTTACTAACATTTAACGCTGTATAATAGAAAAAGCCTAAGTTTTTTGTGCTCTTCTCGTGGGAACAAACTAAAGTATATTTCCTAGCTCCTTTGTCGACGTTATTCATTTAAAAAGAATTTTATTATAGCTACCCAATAAAATAATGTTTATAGAAGGGTGCGCTAGCGACGATCCTATTGAAATACGTCCCTTGGTTTTGCCACAGAATAAGCGAGATGTAGGTATAAGTATACATCTTGATAGTACAGTCGGAATCAAAAGATTAAACTTGCAAGAGGTTTTTCAAACTGAGCTTATGTTGAGTGAATTCGTTATATACTTAGTTATAACATATTACTTTAAGAAAGGGTTTATTTATTTATAAGGCTGCCCAACATAGGTTAACACCAAACGCACAAAATAACAGACAAACGGTTAACGCTTTGAGTACTGAAAAACACAACTGTTGTTATAGAGCAGGAAGGCCTCCTCGGTCATACTCTTGGTATATACCTAACACAACATGCGCAACACAAATAGTTAGCTTATTTAGATTAGTTAGAAAACACACAAAACAATGAATCAAAGTCAAGCACTAACTTTACTTTTTAACTAAGTATAAAATAACTTAACTAAATCTAAAAGTGGTAGGTGGTTGAATTTTAGTGAGATGTTTAATTGTAAAAAGGTTTAGTTGGGTTGTCCGAACAACAAAAAACAAGCGCATTGGCCTGTCATTTATGAAAAAAAGTTAGTAACTATGGCAAAAGAGCAATGCACTAAAATTCTGCAAGTTCGAAGAATTGCAGTTTGTCGGTGCTTATTATACAACACGTGTCGTTTAATCGACTATAGGTAGGTTAATGCAAGCAATAAAATCATTCATAGGTATTTAGGTATTACCTATGGAGGCCTTTCGTTACTTAAAACACTTGGGCTTTTTGCATCTGGTCACAGATAATTAATAATGCAGGTCGTCTCATGGTTGTCTAGATCTTCTTCTAGCTAGTGCCTCTGATGTTGTTTTAGGCCGCCTAGTTTCTGATTCCGACATGGCTTAGCGATTTAAAAAGCTGGGAGCAACATCTTAACGTACCTTCCGAAGCACGGGAAGAGCTCTAAATGTAGTAGAATTTACAAGTAGCGGCACGAAACTAGCGCTGACCGTTATTGCCCAGAAGTCAAATGTAAGGTATCATAGAGGCGAGAGAGAGCGAGAGACCCATGCGCAGAAGTTTCGTTAGACTTACGTGCATCTAGCTATGCAACAGTCATCTATCCAAGATGTGACCGGGCGGACTTAATCTTAACCAACATGATCTGCTGATATGAGAATACTGATGTAAGCCACGCCACAGTCTATAGATGATTTGACCATTTAGTGCTTAACAGCTTAAAAATCTGGAACCAACATCTAACCATGCCTTCCGGAAGCACGGAGTAGATAACGGAGTAGGCACAAGTAGTGACAGGGCGCGGGCGGCCAAGGTGAGAACATCTAAATAAGCCCATAAAGACAATTTATGACATATTATAAAGCGTCCCGTTAGCTGACTGACGCGACGCTCTGTACCTTACCTACCTAGTGAGTACTACCTACTGTCCTGTACTGCACATAATTTTCAGTTAGATGGAGTAGGCTGGCCCAGCACCTATACGATCCTCTCGGCTAGGCTACTATTTATTTTGTGTCTCGGTCTAGTCGGCCTAGGGCACGTTCACACGAGCGCGAATTTCTTCGGCGCGAAACCGCGCGAGAGTCGCGTAAACGTCGCTTGCTCCTCAGAAAACTTTTGAATTTACAGTTTATGTCATTTACATAAAGTACATATTCGCGATCAGCGCGCATGCCGTATGAACGGGCTCTTACCCACAGTAAAGTCATGGTCAATACTTGTGAAGCTGACTAAACAGTGGGCTTCCTCTCTATATTTTCGCGCAGTGCTCTATTTTCAGCGTTGGCGTTAGGCGGTGAAAAAATAGACCATACGAATCTTCGCGTTGCTGTTCACACGAGCGGTAAAAAAATCGCCTACGCAACGTTCAGTGTGCCGCATGCTCCCTAAGCAGTCCGACGTGTTGCTTGTGTTGCGTGCGTCATCATACTTCTTACGATGTCGTGGGTTGTAGATCCTGAAGTGCTCATCATAGAAGTGGAGTCTTGTCCCATTTATCTATGCAAAATCAATGCCCGAGTCATCATCATAGGCCTCCCTATACTCAGCAGTGCCACTCGCCACGTTTTTCTGCGCTCCTGGCACTCACCACTTTTTTCTGCGCTAGACTTATCGAAACCGCTACTGCTAGTAATTTAACTATTCATTTCAACGTCTTACTGAGCCGAGAGACGAGACAAGAGTGATTTAAACGCGCTCGTATGAACACTGAGAGCGTTAAAAATCCGCCAACGCCGGGTTTTACCGCGACGGATATTTTACGCTCGTGCGAACGAGCCCTTACCGTTCAGTATTTTATTTCTGAGCATGTGAAAAAATCCATTGGGTGCCCGGCATAGTCGTAGGTTCGAACCTACGACCTGAGTTATTTAACAGTTATAAATAGGTAGAGTACCTGGTCTATTGATGGCCCATGGCCTAATAGGTACCTACCTACATACCTTGTTATTCTAATTTATTTAAGCCTATTTTTTTGTAGAGACGACTGACGTTGCTTATTGCTATAACCTATAGTAGGTAGGTAAGGTACCTTTACGCCAACTTTATTGCCTCACAAAAACACTGACGCCCCATCCAGACCCTTGGATTTCATAGAAAGTAAAAAAAATAACAGTGGGAACCGATCGGCTAAGTAGGTAGTCAGGTACAGTCGCGTGCGTTCCACAAGATTGCATAGAGCCTACTACAAGAGTAGGTGCCTAGTTATGTATTTATAATCGCTTATTTCATCTACTTTATATATTTTTTAAATTTTATCCTTCATGTAACTTTGTACTTTATTATTCTAAATTATGTAGTTAATTTAATCTTGTATTTCGGTCTCCCGCGAGGCCCGTGACACAGGCAAGCCCTAGTGCGGCACCCACTGGTTATTTTTTTCATGCTATTTTCTGGTTTAATAAAAGTAGGTATTTGTAAATCCGAAGAATATTCTCACTCCCCTCTGCATAACGGAATCTAATCCCGCTATGCGGGTAACCTAATTTAGTAGATACCTATTTACTAAAATTAGGTAGGTACCTGATTCATTACAGGCGACCGTAAGTTGATACCTAACTTCCACTCCAGTAGACTGCTTACTTAGATACTAACGAGGTAGAGTAGCTCGAGCTGCAATGCAGACATGCAGACTTTTGCTGTGAAGTACCGTACCTACCTAGGTACCTATTACTTGCCTAAGAAATTGTGTATTTAGAACAATAAGTAATGTCTGCACTGCACTTATGCTGATGATAGTACCTCGTAGCTTCTTCTTGCTGTTGGCACACTGTTGGTCTGCCTGTGCTCTCCTTCCACGTGCTCTTCTTATCATCGTGATACTTCTTATCACTGGGTAGTGGTACATCATGAAGACCCTAGAGCTCTAGAAATAAAAACCATTTCTCAACAAAATACCAAATCGTAAACAAACGTACCGGGTGCCATTCATGTGCTATGTTTTATTGGCATCTCTTTCTTACAAAGGTTTGCCGCGCTTTTGACTTTTTCGAAATTAAACGTTGGCGGCATTTAAAATAAGGCGCGAGTTAATTTTAGTAGGAATGGCTCTTCAATGGAATGGGTCATTTTTTGATGTACTCGTAACTCTTTTGTATTGAAGATGATCATGAAAAATATGCAGGTATTCATTATTGAAGGTTTGGCATAAAATTGCATACTTAAAAATGCATTTTTCATAGTAAAATCAAAGAAAATATTTTACAGAAGAAATGTATGAAAAATATATTGCCATTTAAAAAATCTTCCTATTTCAATAGCATAAAGTTCATTTTACTACGTATTTGTCAAACGAGATGTCACGGATATACGTAGTACGAGAAACATTGACGCAGCCGTGTTGTTGGCACTACTGAATCGATCCACCAATGACAGCAATCGTAGATGGCGCTACAGTACCGACGCGAGTCGACCCCAAGCTAGCTTGCTCAGGGAATTTGCTTCGAGCTCCATACATTTTCTTCTGGTTCTCTACGTCTACAGTTTGGTTGTGCACCAGTTCAAAAATATTTTCAAAATTTTTGCCATCAGGTAAGTCCAAGCATATTTGTAATTATAGAGAAGTGATTAAGTAGGCTTATTCTTGCTAATTGATGCTCGATTCCTGTAATGCGTTTTCGTTCCACGTTGGAATTTGCGTTCAAACATGGCTATCGAATCTTCATACATTTTCTAGTAGCGTGGGTATGGGAAGGACGCTGTATTTCAATAATTTATTTCTCGGATAATTTCCATTGAAGGATAGAATCGGTTCTTCTACAACTTTTAGTTCAGTAATAGTAGGATTAACTGGTAATTGAGTCTCATTTAGTTATTGCGTATTATCGTCACAATTCGATAAAACAAAATGGCTCGTTCGACCCAAGCCTAGGACAGTGAACTCGTTGTATGGGGCGATAACTTTTCTTACATATTTAGGCTAGAATCAAGTGTTTTTCTAAAAGAAAACATCATATTCGAACGAAATTTTACGTCAAATATCATGAAAGCATTATTTTTAGGCTGTAAATGCGTTTCCCGCCAAAATGTCGCCCTACTTTGTCAATTACGCGGTGTGGAGGCTATCTAGAACTCTTGGGTTTTCAAGCGTGGCTCGCCTAACCTGTTGCCACGAATATTATTTGTAATTTTAGCAATTTCCATTTTATTTCTTCAGGAAAAAAAATAAGATGACGGACAAGCCGAAGCGTCCAATGTCAGCATACATGCTGTGGCTGAACAGCGCAAGGGAATCTATAAAATCTGAACATCCTGGTCTCAAAGTAACCGAGATTGCCAAGAAGGGTGGTGAATTATGGAAGTCGATGAAGGACAAGAGTGTAAGTGATAAAAATCTCTATTTACTTAAATAAGTACCAACGCGACTTCATAAGTAGGTATGTAGGTACATAGTGTACTTATCAGTTGTGTTTATATAAAGTAAGCTTAAAATAGGGAGGTACTAGGAGATCTTATACTTATACACCTACTTATTATTTGTTTCTAGTCTTATTCAGATTTACTTATTCATGGATAAATCTGGAATAACCTGCTGGCAATAATGAAACTGAAGCTCGGTAATTAAACTTGTGTATTTTATTGTACTTAGGTCTGGGAAAAGAAGGCTGCTGAGGCCAAGGAACAGTATGCTAAGGATCTTGAATCTTACAATGCTAATGGAGGTGGTGGCGAGGAGACTGGCAAGAAGGCGACCAAGCGTGGAAAGAAGGCTAAGAAACCTGCACCAGCTGTAAGTACCTATATTTCTACTTAACAATAAACCTACTGGTTATTAATATACTGATTGTGCATAATCAATTAATAGTTTTAACAATAACAAAGGAATAACTTCTCCGTTTGCTAATTAAGGTCTTTCAGACAGAAACAATAGAATAGGGCTGACTGGTTGTACCTTTTACAGAAATCAAAGAAGAAGAAGGAGGAGTCTGATGATGACGATCAGGATGAAGAGGATGAGGAGAGCGAGTGATCTCCCAATCTAACAATGTTCATATTGAATAATTTACTTGGACTTAATTTATTACAAAGTAAAATGAAAACGGACTGACTTTCCAAAGTCTGTAGGACATTCAATATTTTTAATTATATTTATATAATTTTATGGAGTTGAAATTTATAAATTTTTTTAGCTCTTGTAATGAATGCATCTTAATTTTGGTTTACACAAATTGTTATTATTCCACATTGTGATGTCTTGGCTACAGCTTGATTAGTATTACTAGTAATTGTGTTGGAGACTGCAGAGTTTGGAAAGTTTCGCCTCTGGCTAGGGTCTAGATTTCCAAGCCTCGAAAAAATAATGTTTAAGTGTTAGCATGTATTCACCGGGGAATTGTACAGTTAGACCTCCCTTGTTAAGTTCGCAGTGACCTTGGATGCACTGATGTACATACCTTAATTTTTTTCATGAAAGACTATGTCTGCGTAGATACCTGATTTTATATTTGTTTTGAAGCTGTGCTTTTAAATGAATATCCCATTATTATTTTGTACGTCTGCATCCATTCAACATCAGTTTTATGGTCAATATGTGTATTTGAAATTAGAGTCATTGAATGATGTGAAAGCTTATTGTGAATGTAACCTACCTCTTCTCATTGATTTCAATGCTGATAATGGTACCAAACAGTAAGCTAAGTTCATTATTCATTTTGCAGAGCACTTAATTTAGGAAGTTGATGAATGAATGAATGGAAATTCTTTATTGTACACCAGACAAAGAAATCTTTATAACATCCTGTAATATTGGACTGTACAAATAGATTTATAGAAAGCCAACCAACTCATTTAGAAGAGGTGCCTACCTATCTAACGTAATCTAGCTCTTCTTATACCTGCCTACCTCCTAAGATCATCATGAACTTCACCGTAATTTATCCTAAGTTTATTATTGTTATCCATGTATTGATTTATTACTAAGGCAATTTTATTTCTAGATAACATGCTGTGTTAACTGGAATGATGGCTTCAATAAAATGTGCAGAACTTATTGTAACAGCTACTAGGTACCCCGCTAGTAGTAGTAGTAAACTACCTAGGTTGGTGTCTTAAAGATTTTTCATGTGTATGTTGTATTTTTAGTTATTGATAGGTAGCTGTTCTGTGGTTTGATAGGTGGGTTTTCAATGTGATTCGTCTCTCAAATTTTACATTTGTGTTAATTTGTAATGAGAATTATCATTCCTCATGTCAATACGGATTATACATGTTCAATAAAGTAATTTCATATAAAATAATTTTCATTTTTATTTCATTCACAATTTTATGTAGGCAAAGTGGATTTTAGGTTGCTAGTGGTAGGACTACAGCCCCCACCAAAGATTTAGGGTGCGTTTCGATTGACGCGGAGTGGAGCGGCCATTTACAATGCTCGAAATCTTTGATCACGTGACGCAGTGGAGATTTCGAGTATTGTGTATTCGTCAATCGAAACGCACCCTAATCCATCCCCCTCTGCCATCAGATTGCTCTAACTCGCTCTAACCAAATTGAAGAGGATTTTTTTTGTAGTATGCAATGCATACTACATATTTTTAGTGTCCGTTTTATAACAGATGGCGTTTTGAGCTAGGGATAAAAAAAATTATAATAAGTTGTACCATAACTTCTTTTGGTGATCGTAGCTGCGTGTTTGTGACTAATCAATGTTACTAAAGGGGATGTTATTTCAATATTTAAACCGTATGCGCTGTCGTCGTAGTATTTTCTATACAAAATACTTTCGTTTCAATGTTTCACAAATGCTACTGAACTTATGCGGGACTCACTGGTAGGTATAGATAACCGACCTTTTTATTCCGTAGGCACCATTTTTAGGGTTCCGCATATCTAGTTCGACGATGCGCACGCCATCGAAGTTGCGGGATGAACAACTTGTAAAACCTATGTACCTATAACAATAATTTAAATCGAAAGCGGGTAAGAAGAACAAGAATATGCTACCTTTATGATAACCTAGTTAAAAGAGGTCACGAATCTTCCTTTCTTTATTCCTTCATTCAACAAGTAGAATATTCAGAACTTTGATATGTAGGTGTAGTGTAGTTTATTTATGACTTAATATAAGATTAAATTATAAAATTTTGGAAATAAAATGAAGTTGTCTATGTACATATGTATTTCATTATTTTTTTAAATTAATTATTCATCTGAGACAAAAAATGCAGTTCGGTGGGGATTGTGCAACTAAAACATCCCCAATTCCCCACTGTGACACCTATGATCATTAACAACGCGGTGGGGATTTGTGTTTAGTCGAAAATGTAGGTAAACATAAAACAGCTAATATAATATAATCACGGGCTAATGGATAATAATTATTATGTGTTTAATTTACCAATATCTGCTTCAGAGGGCCCGCTACGAGTTGCTTAATTCGAAAACTTTTATCTATATCGAGCTCAATTTTGAAGTACCTTTCTTCGTTAATTACCTCGCCGTTTTGTGTAATAATTATTGCAATCTGTCAGAAGATTACATTACCTACGTTGTTCAATTAGTTTCTACTTAAAACCAGTTGCGTAATTTCCAAAAACCGTACATTAAAATTGAGCTTGATGTGGTACACTAAGAAAGTTTTCGAATTGTGCAACTCGTACTAGAGGTACTGAATCGGAATTGCATTTCCAAGCAGTGTTGCCAGTATAAATTTTGGAAAAGGTACGGTTTTTCTTTCATAAAGGTACGGGTTTTCGCTTAAAGGTACGGTTTTCCAAAATTTTATGCCTGATTTTTTTTGCCTAATTCAAAGCATGATTTTACTACTAAATTTAATTTTTTGATATATTTTATGATTTATTCTTATCATTATGTTTACTTTACCGCAACTGTATTGTTCTTGATAAATGTTAAACGAACTTTGATTCAAAGTAAACGAACGCCTTTTATGCATACGGTGCAAGCTCCTTTAACGACACCCCCCTAATATTTTCACTTTTCGGGACCCTACCACCCGTGCGACCATTACCTCTGTTAAGCCTGGATACCAGACACAATAGAAAATCTATATCGCGTTCCAGAATATGACGTAAAGGTCGACTTCTCAGTGCCTTATGAAAGACATACTTAAAGAAAACACTCCAGTACGTTTAAACTGTTTATTTTTAGGTTTTAAATCAATATAGCGTTTCATCAACTTTATTATGTAAATCGCGCGAATAACATTATCCAAGCCAAAAATACTGCCAAGCGCGTACATTACCCTTTTTTTTTAAATCCTCAACTAAAACGAAAGTCTTACTTGCCATTATTCCATTTTTATAAAATTCGAAATAGATTCTTTTTAAATGTTTTCATTAATTAAAGATTAATTTTATTCATTCATTCTGATACAATTTATAATATAGATTATTTTAATTATTATTTTTATAATCTAACACTTATTCCTTACAGAAGCAAAATCAGCTAAGAAAATAGCGAAATTTTTGATGCAAAAAAACATGACAAAGAAAATGGTGGCAATTTCGTTTAAAACGCAGGTTGTTGCAACAATAGACATAGAAAACGAAGTTGGCGAGCGGGGCGAGCCATGATTTTTTTATTATAACTAACTATTGCTCTTGTGTTCTAATTCGTCTTTTTAGGATGCGTTTTGACCATTATACACCCTTATATTTTAGTACTTAGTTATGTGACATTGAGACACAAAAGCTGGTTTTTTTCTTGCAAAGGTGTGCATACAAGATATAAAAAAGAAAACTACAATTTGTATCTGAATTTCAAGCAATGATTACGTTATTTTATAATCAATTAATACTACAATGCATGACAAAAAAAAACTACGGTTTATATCTGGATTTCAACCTAATAATTAGAACATGGTCCTGGTGGTCTGGGCATTTCTGCACCCCTCCAGAAAAAAAAACACAATTTATATCAGGATATCAACCTAATAATTAAAACTTACAAACCAGGATGGTCTGGTCATTTTGCGCCCCCCAGAAAATAAAACTACGATTTATATCTTGATATCAACCTAATCATTAAAGCGGTCTGATCCATACTCACAATTATAGGGGTATACATAAACAAAATAAAAACAAGACTTTTACACAAAAAAGTCTAGCGTTTGACAACTATCACACATGAAACAGGTGAAGATTTGGTAGAAGATGGAGCACGCTTGCCTAGAAGGAGCAGATTCACTCTGGATTTGAAGAGTCTCCCAGAAAAGTAAACTATGTAGCAAGTAACTAACTAAAAGTATATCTGGTTCTCATCTCATCAATTACTGAATACTACCATGTATGACCCAAAACTTGGTCCCGGTCTGGTCATTTCTGCACCACCATAGGGCCTGCACCCTGTGCCTGCGCACCAGTGGCACCGCCCTATTTACGGCACTGCCTCTGCTGTACCTAATCTGATATGAGTATTTCATTTTAGTTAACTATAACGGTGTAACCTTAGAAAGTAATGGGTCACCATAACATAACGAAAAGGTACGGAAAACCGTACCTTTTAGTACGTTCTGGCAACGCTTGCAAGATTGCTAACCGTTTGTAATTTACAGTCAGTATCAATTTCAAGCCAAAAAAAAAAATAGTTCTGTCACTGTCAATAAAGTCATGATTGACATTGGTAGAACAATTTTTTGAAAAGTGAAGAGAAATAGTAAAATTGTGTGCCGACATAGATTAAGTAGTAGTAGATTGCGCCGATCATTTTTTGTTTTAGCAGAAAACAGGATCTGACTGAAGACTGGACGATGGGACTTATGGAAATTGTGTGAAATTGTGGAAAACTATCCCAGATGCCATCTAACAAAGAAGTGAAAGTACTTTGTTGCTGTGTTGCCGTTTTAGCATTTTTAATGCTAAATCTAGCATATGTCGTAACCCATTTAGCATGAAAACTTACATTTAGCATATTTCATGATTAGCATTTTATGAACGTTATATTTAATATCAGTAAGTATGACCACGTTAGTGAGAACCGAGCTAAGCTCAAGTGGCTACCCATCTGGGAGTGCAGGATTGTTAGAATCCTATGCTTACTTTTTTCGATTTTAAAGGACCCCTGTACGCCTGGCTATTTCAAGGATCGCTTCAATTTTCTTGCAGATATACTCATCCCAAAAATCTCAGGTCTGTTAATAACCTAGTACTGGAAATTCCTTTTCATAGTTCGTCTTATTTAGGCAATTCCTTTTCCGTTAAGGCAGTCCGACTGTGGAATGGCCTTCCTCCTGATATCAGAGAGGTCGAGGCTAGATAAATTTTAAACGACTATTGCGGGAACACTATTTGAAGAGGAACACTATATACTCGTAGATCTTTTCCACGCAAAGTTAAACACTGTTTCCAGTATATCTGATTATTGTATCGGTAGTATCTTTGTAATCGTTAAGTAATACATTATTTCGGTAAATTAGGTATTTGTTTATGTACAATATATATTTATTTGGTTTAGTGTTCATATTAATATGTATATTATTAGTATATTCACATAATTTTATCTCTTTAGTAATTCATTTAAGGTTAGCACGCCAACCTCATATCTGAACCTGTTACTGGTTGGCAGGTAGCAAACTCCCTACGGTTAATGCCCACCCTTGGTTATTTTAAGTATGTTCAATAAAGTTTTCAAACAAACAAACGTTACCGTAAGTACATAGTAAAGAATTCAAAAGATTTTAATAAAAACCAGAGACAATTTGTTTATTGACTCGTAGTCGTTTTTTTACTATAGAAACTAGGACTTCCCCGAAATTAATGTTTAGTTTTTGCTTAGCTTAGCGATTGTTAATTGTTACGAACGATCAGTGTAGGTCTCATAATTTTAACGTCTAATTTGAATTATATGTGTTGGATTTTTTTTAAATTCTTGTATAATATGGCTTCTCATATAAATGAGCAAAATTAGAGCGAAAAATGGGAAAAGATGACAGAGTTTAACATATTGCAAATTTTGTAAGTGTTATATAAATAACACTAAGCTTAAATATACTGATTGAAGCAACACATTTCCACCGCAAAATATTCAAAAAGTGAAGGATCATTGAAAAGTAAATAACCTACGATGCAAATTAGTCTTAATACCCGAAGCGCAGAGTCTTCTCTTGCGCTTTTTATATGCGAATATACATCTATTTAAACAGTTAACCACTTCAGTTTGCTATACGGGAATCAAATTTGGATTTTAGCATTTAGGCATTAACAAAAGTTATTTAGCATTTTTCGGCATTATTTGCACCAAGTTTCAGCATTATCTCTAACTAAATAGAAAACGGCAACATTCGCTTCTTTGTTGACTAGTTGTCACTTGATTTGATTTCATTGTTTTCCTTCCTCACTTTTCCATTCCTTTTTGTAGAGGTTTATCAGCAAAAACCTCCAATTTCCAAGTTATGGTAATCAAACAATTGATATAAGAACGTACGAATGCAACCTTACAGAAAGTAGCATACCTAGTTTGTGAGGTTAGTTTGTTGACTTGTTATAATTTCCACAACAAATCAACCGTTCAGTAGGTTTTACGGTACTTTGTTCATAGGTATTTATATTAAGCAGTGGTACGCCTCGTTGAAATGGCCGGGGACGGAGCGGCAGGTTCTCAAGTGGCACTGGTCACCGGCGGCTACGATCACACGATCAAGCTGTGGCAGGCTCACAGCGGCGTCTGTCTTCGCACTATGCAGCACCCCGACTCGGTGAGACGTTAATATTGGTAGAATATTGAGACAAATAAACAAGCCACAGTCAAACAGTGAATTGACTATTTAATGGACTATATAATAATTGACTATTCTATGGAGATGGACCTAAGGCCCATCTGTTGCCACGCTTCATAAGTCACTCATGTTTGTAACATACAAGCTACAATGCAATGCCCTGCGTCCATCAGGCATAAAGGTGCGAAGCCTCATTTGTCTGTAATTTCACAACGCACCCACACCCTTCATTCCAAAACATAGCAATGCTGCTTCACGGCAGTAATAGTGATGAGCCCTTCAATGTGAACTCTACTATTTCACTTGTTTGAATGGCTTGCATAGATTGAATGTTATGGAAAAAAGTGCTTCGTAGAAATAGTATGGAAAACTTAAGTAAAAGTAAAAAAAAATAGTAATAGTTTTGCATAGAAACTATATTTTTATTTTTATTTTATTATTCTATTTAGTAATAGGCAGAGATCGGAGTAGGTAGAATGATTTAGGACCAATGACCTCAAATGCTAAGTTAATATGGATAAGCCTCCGGAATTCCGGTATTTTATAATTATGAAGCCATTTTTTCCGTAATTTCTTAGATATTACGTGGAGGTGGTGTGTTAGTTAAAAGCCTGTGGTATTGATAGGCTTGAAGTAAAATCCTAACAAAGTAAAAACAAATAAATAAACAGGATCAGATAAGTAATACCCCTATAGCCTACAATAATAATAATATGTACCTATAACTTGGCAAACAGGGTCTATTGTCACCTTATCTTAAGCTCTATATGCACAGTGGTCCGACCAATCAGAGCTAATTATCCCAGATGACTCATTAACTGTTTGTCAGAAAAAACAATGCACTCAAACCACAGGTGGCTGGCACTTGCTTACTTCGGTTCGTAGAGTGCGTATCTTTCTTTGCGGTGTTGTGAAAAACGTAACTTAACCTGGCTTGTGTACTATCTTCTGGAATCTTCTTAAATCGACGAATTTGGCTTGGATCTACGGACTTCGATTTGTTTCTCTTGGATTGGATCTTGACCCTGGCTTGTGTACTGGCTTCTGGAATCTTCTTAAATCGACGAATTTGGCTTGGATCTACGGACTTCGATTTGATTCTCTTGGATTGGATTTTGAAGTTATATTTTATATCAAAGGTAAGTTTTAGTATAATATTTCCTACTTGTGTAGGTTTTATTTAGGCCAATTCAAAATACAGCATATTATTTGAACGTTTTAAATCTCGTGTTTCGCGTATGCTGCTATTCATAAGATGAGTTTTTGAATTATGAGATCTTAAATGGAAGAATCACAGTGAATTTCGCGTTAAACTACGATCTAGCCTCCTAGCAGTTTTTTTTAAGTATTGGATTTATTTTACTATGTTAAATTAGAAATTTTATAGAAATTTCAGAAAAAAAAAAATTTCTAAGCAACTAAGAAAATAAAAGGCCAAATCTATTTGAAAAAGAATTAAGTAGGCACTTAGTACAATATTTTATTCACGAATGTCAGTTCTGTAACAATTTATCGTTGTTTTAGGTCATACGAGGTTGCATCTAATAAAAAGAGCTCAATCATGGCAAACGTCAAGGCTAAAACAGTAGAAAAGTGGATATCCGATTATCCAGAGCTACTATACGATCACGCTAGTGGAATTATTTATTGTACAAAGTGTGAGAGTCACGTGAAAGCTACATTTAAAGGCAATGTAAAAAGACATATTGAAGGTGCAGTACATCAAGGAAGTTTGAAACGGCCGCAGGAGGACTTTTATTTCGATCTTATTAAGTTCCTGATTCTGTGCAACATTCCGTGGTCTCAAATGAAAAATCCTGCGTTCCAAGAGTTCTTTAGGAAATACATGTGCTGTATTTGTTGTTGTGTTTGTGGAAATCGTAAATTACCCGACGAATCACAGCTGCGAAAAGTTTATTTGGATAAGTTTTTTAAGAATAAACTCAACTCGATCCATGAAAATACAAAAAATGAGAAACTGTGGATATCTTTGGATGAAACAACAGACTTTTTAGGTCGATACATAGTCCATTTCTTAATACGTACATTGCATCCTAACACTTTAAGCCGGCCTTATTTGATTGCTTGTAAAATGCTAACAGTGGTTAATGGACAAACAATCACGCAATTCGTGTTAGAATGTTTAGAAAATCTATGGCAAGACTCTTTTGAGTCTAAAGTTGGCAATGTTTTAATGCTCTGCACTGATAGTGTAGCGTACATGCTATCTGCAGGGCGAAATCTCAAAAATTATTTGCCTGAAATGAAACACGTGACATGTTTGGCACACGCGCTTCATCGTGTATCTGAGCAAATTAGATTAGAATATAACGATGTCGATATTTTGATAGCAAATGTGAAAAAAATATTTCTGAAAGCGCCGAGCAGAGTTACAATTTTAAAAGAAAAATATCCAAACTTACCGCTGCCTCCACAACCAGTCATTACCAGATGGGGCACTTGGTTAGAAGCAGCATCATACTACGCTCAACACTTTGAAAAAATAAAAGACGTGATATCCTGTCTAAGCAGCTCTGATGCAGTAGCTATTCGAAATGCAAAAACAATTTTAGAAAAGGAAAATTTACAAAATGATTTAAATGACATTGAAAAAAATTACTTTACCATTCAACTTTCACTTAAAGAATTACAAAAACATGATCTATCCTTAGCTGATTCACTGTTAGCATTGGACCAAGTCAGAGCTGATATTAACGATTGCAATTCAGAAAATATAAAAAATAAAATTGAAAATGTTATGGAACGAAACCCTGATTTAGACACACTCAGAGAATACAGTGAAAAGATAGAAAAAAATGAGGCAAATGATGTAGTTTCATATTTTAAATTCTCTCCGTTGACGTCAGTAGATGTAGAACGATCATTTTCCATCTATAAATGGATTTTAGACGTCAAAAGAAATAGGCTAAAAATAGAAAATATTGAAAAACTTATGGTTATTTATTTTAATTGTATAGAGAAAGATCAGAATGTAGAAATTGTAATGGATGTCGATGAAGATTAAAAATTATTGTGATTGTGAGCTCTAAGCAGAGCTCGCAATCACAATTATTTTTAATCTTGGGGCTAGATGTTGCTGTGTGGACTGTCCAGCATTGTTTATTTAATTATTATTTATTGTAATTGTGAAATACCAAATAAAAATTTTAATTTTTAACCTGTTTTTTAATCCATTTTTACCTACACTTTTTAGGTAGACCATAAAAAGGTTGTATATCTAGAAAAAGTATCCAATAGACAAAATCATGAGAATTTGGTAAATTTAGTAACATTGGTAATTTTGTGCACAAAGCCTCTGAATAATTAATATTATACAAAACTATAGCGAACTGCCAACTTTATTTAGCAAAGTAGTCCTGAACATTTTCTCATGGGAAACGTGTTTCCCGCGATTAAATGCTTAGAAAACGTCACAAAGTTGCACACAGCAACTCAACAAAGCTTCAAATCAATTGGATGAATTTTATGGAATCGCATACGGCGGAAACAAAAAATCATTAGTCGACAGTAATAAAAATAAATTAACCTTTAAACGTTTGACAATCGCTTCCGATAAGTTTCAAATGTAGTAGTTACTAAATTACTACTTTAATTATAATATTTAACTGAATCCGGTAAATATCGGAACTTTCCGGAAAAAAAGCCATATCCATACTATAAAACCATGATGCAAGTACGTAAAATCATTCTACCTACTCCGATCTCTGGTAATAGGCATAGGTAATAATGAGATCATTCATTATGCTACACATTAACATTGCATGTACTTAGTCAGACATTGGTGTGATCATCCCACAGTATTAGAATGCAAAAAATATTGCAAAACATACTCTTATGCTAAGATTGTAGAAAGACGACTAATTCGGGAGACTGAGCAAAAACAGTGTTATAGAGAAAAAATATTTTTTATTTTCCACAGCAAGTGAACGGGCTAGAGATATCACCCAATGGTCAGATGGTGGCTGCATGTGGCTACCAACACATCCGAATGTATGACCTGGCCAGTGCCAACCCGGACCCAGTTGTCAACTTTGAGGGAATCACTAAGAATGTTTCTAGAGTTGGTTTTCAAGTAAGGATAAAGCTTTATTCTCTTTAGGGGGTTTAAAGGATTTCCACAGCACCCTGCTAACTACCAAACGGGGCTCTGGTGGCTAGCTGATCATGGCTTAGCACAGCGTCGGTGGTGTGAAACTGCCCTGTAATCCTCAACCTGCATTTATGAGAGATGTGGCTGGCTCCTGAAACACAGTTTTCAATTAGTTCGGGAGCTATGGATTCACTAAGTATATTTTGTAAAACTTTATTATGTCAATAAAATATTTTTATTATTAACTATTACATTGTTTTTGAGACAGTTTCATCCCAAGCTTTTACACGCACAATGGACCAACTGGAGTCCAATTGCGGAAAAGGGAGCCCATTTACATTTACATTTACATCCCAAGCTTTTTTGTCATCTAAATAATCAGAAATTTTATAATAAGCTTTATTATAGAGGTTACGTTTAACAACATTTTTGAATTTATTTACAGATAAATTAAGCATATCATTTGGGATTTTGTTAAAAAACTGTACGTTTTGCCCTTTAAATTATTGACTAACTTGGAGCCTTACAGTAGGAACAGCTAGTTTATCTTTATTTCTAGTGTTAACATTAGGATTGTCGCTATTTTTCTTCAACGATTTGATATTTTTTCGGACATACATTAAGTTTCATATATATATTGGCATGGGACAGTCATAACATTTATTTCTTTAAACTTAGTTCTAAGTGATTCTCTGGGGCCCATATTATAAATAGCATGAACAGCCCTCTTCTGCAGCACAAATATGGTGTTAATATCTGCAGCATTTTCCCACAGTAAAATGCCGTACGACATAATGCTGTGGAAGTAGCTGAAATAAACCAGTCTAGCCGTTTCTACGTCAGTAAGTTGACGGATTCTTTTGACTGCGTATGCTGCAGAATTAAGTCTGTTCGACAATCCATCTATGTGAGCGCCCCATTGAAGCTTATTATTGACGACCTCTGTGGTGCAGTGGGCGAAGGTCCGCCTGTGACGCAGAAGGTTGCGGGTTCGATTCCCGCTGCGGGACAAATGTTTGCATGTTCTGCAGATATTTGTCTCGGGTCTGGGTGTTTTCTATGTATGATATGTATGTATTTACAAAAAAAAAAATGTATCTATGTAGTATATCAATCATGAGGTTCCCATAATACAAGCTCTGCTTAGTTTGGGGCTACATGATGCTGTGTGATAACGTCCAGGATTATTTATTTATTTATTTATTTATCAAGGTTATCTAAGGTTATGCCTAAAAATACAGTAGTATCCACAATATTTTAATGTTAGGTTTAACTTGTTTTACATTTGGTAAAATAAATCTTAAACATTTTCTTTTATTTCCGTTCAGTAATAAGTTGTTTACATCGAACCAGTTAACAATTTTCGCTATTGCATTGTTTACGTCGTCAAAATTGGCAATCGAACCAGTTAACAACTTTCGCTATTGCATTGTTTACGTCGTCAAAATTGGTCTGCCGTCGCTTTAGTTTAAATAAAAGAGACGTGTCGTCTGCAAACAATACAATTTCGTGGTTGTCCCTCACAAGTTGAGGTAGGTCATTGATGTAAACTAAAAATAGGAATGAGCCAAGTATTGACCCTTGAGGTACACCCATCTTTACCACAGATCTTTACCACATCTATACTATAGAGTACTAAAGTGTTACTATATTATTATCTCGATGGGTTATTGCTGTTAAATTATATTTTTTTCTGTTAAAGAAAAATGGGCAATGGATGTACACTGGCGGTGAAGACTGCACTGCCAAGATATGGGATCCAAGGTAAAAAGGTACTTCATGAACTTACGATACATCCTGTAACATTTATTATTGCATTCCTTTACTTTTCTTTAGTAATTTGTTGCCGATTATCATCATAATCCTAATCCTACTAATATTATAAATGCGAAAGTCTGTTTGTTTATTTGCTAAGCTTTCATGCCTTAACAACCCAACGGATCAAAACTAAACTACTCAATGGATGAAATTTTGCATACAGGGGTATTAAATAGGCTAGATGCCTAAAAAATTCTAATTAGTCCGTCATTTAAATTATCAAAAAATATTGGACACGTATTTTTTATTTAGTCAATTAGACTAAAAATGACAAAGATATAGCGTGTTGAAGTTCAGCGTGACGTCACGGGTAAGTACACTTTTTACATACAAGTGACGTCACGAGCCCCCACTCCCAAACTTTGACGCTCTATAACGTTGATAATTTCTATTGATAAAATAAATAAAAAAAACGTGTCCAATATTTTTTGTTAATCTAACTGGCGGACTAATTAGTTTTATTATTTTTTTACCCAGTCATCATCCCTATTATTATAGTACCTATATATAAGTATAAAAAAAGGATTTTGAATTTTTTATGAATTTAAGTGAAATTATGTCTATGAAAATAGGATGTATTAATTTACAACAATTATTATTTTACGCAAAAAGTTCTGAATCGATTAATCTGAAATTTTGCACATTATATTTCTAGATCAGGAGTAACATAACTACCGCTTTCCAGGCACCATCCGAGTGAAGTCTCGGGCTCGCTAGTTAGTTATAAATTACAGTGAATTTGAAATAACTTAAATTCATAACCAAATGTCATTTTATAATGCTTGATAAAATGAGCTTGTCCCTGTCATTTAAATGTAAATTAAAAGGAGGTGAGATTACATTTTAACGCCATTTTATCTATCTAAGGTTTACAGAACTGTTATAAATATAACGTTAGAGCTCTGCCTTATTATGACGCCATGGGCTGAATGGGATGGCATCCGAAGGTCGCCAAGTCGAGTCCATCGAAATATTATGTTCACTATTTCGTCCCAACTTAAATTTTTAAGTTACGATTGGAATAATTATTTAATGAACTATCCCATAAACAAGAACGGTTTTGAATTTCTATTATAATTTTTTCAGTATCGAAACTCTTTATTCATAACAATATCAACTACTATATTCCGAGCGAGCGTCCAAAATGGCGACTGACTGACGACTGAGTGAGCGAGGTGCAGTTTACTCGTGTACATTATAGGGGCAACGTCGCCTGGCCGCCAGAGTATCCCGAAGCCAGGTATGGAGCTGTGCTCGTGACCACACTTCCAACTTGGCGACGTAAACCGTCGCCAAGTGAATTAGGTACCATACATTTCAATATTGACTGCTTGGATACCTAGCCGGCGCGACGTCGCCATGGCGTCTTACGGTCGGTTCCTATAACATACCGTTACCGATAACGCTTCGTTTTCCCTTAAAAATCTGTCAAATTTTCGACGCCTCGTTGTTAATTTTTGACAGTTTTTCAAGGGAAAACGAAGCGTCATCGGTAACAATATGATACATAGGATTCCACGGTTAATGAGGCAGAGCTTTAGCAACTAGTCTAGGTTATTTATACAGCGTCAAGTGGTAACTTTTCCTACTGTCTGGGATGCTGTCGCTATTATGTAGAACTTTAAGGTATGGGATGAAGTAATAAGGCTGATGATGAATAGGGGAGGCCTATATCCAGCAGTGGACTGATAAAGGTCAGTGTTGTTGTTGTTGAGGTAATAAGTAGATATTTTAATCTTCAGGGTCTCTTCAAATATCCGTTGCCAGAAGATATTCCAAGTGCCAGCGCCGGTGAATGCAGTTATGTTACACCCTGACCAGTCACAGATCATGGTTGGAGATCAGAGCGGCATTATACACATCTGGGATCTCAAAACAGACCAGAATGAGCAGCTGGTAAGGTTTGAAATTTGGAAAAATGTTATTCAAACTTCAAACTTCAAAATTTATTTCTTAAATAAGAATCTTAAAACGGGGAATTCACTAGACGGACATGCCCGCGGGCAAGTCTGCAGACAAACCCGCCGGAGCTCGCAACTATAGATCTGTGCAGTGTTTTTAAGTGTAAGCGAGGAATTCAATTGCACAGACTGGACAATTGAGATCCGGCGGGCATGTCTACAGACTTGCCCGCGGGTATATCCGTCTAGTGAATTCCCCGTTTTACTTGGGAACCCTTTGAATCGTCAACTTTTTACTTACATCAATTGTATGGTAAAGGCGGATAACTTGCTTGGATAATTAAACGAAAGTTGCAAAACAGTGCAGTGCTATGTCGGCGCTGGGGCCTCATTCTGACGACTCGATATATTTGATTCTATTAGATATATATCGCGAGAACTGTCAAATTTCTTACAGTTTTCTGAATCGTCAGAATCAGGCCCCTGGCCCCTGATCGGAAGACGTCTTCCTACCCGTTTCCTCACGCCGCATGCCTTGCAACGGTGGTGGTAGGCAGGCCGTTGTATTGTTTGGCCCCAACAAGTTTATTTATAGAAGCTTGAATATCGAACACATCGAAGACGCTAGAAAAAGACCAGGTCAAGAATACCCTACGACGAGTATGTCTGAAGAATGTGCATCACATTCTCGGGTCTTTTTCCAGCTGTTGAGAGTGAACAGCGGAGAAAAAAAACACCATTCATTCATTCTCATTGGCATAAAGCCGGGGGTTTAGTAATCATAATACGCAGCTGGCACTGTTAAGTTCCATGGACGCTAACGGGCGCGGTGTCGGCGGTGGAAGAGTAGCATGCGATCCCCCCAACCCGCATGACCAGTGTGGAAATTAGGGCATTAACCCCTTATTAAGAGAGGTTATGTCCAGCGGTGAATTCATATAGGCTGGTACATAGCACGTAACCTACCTGATGTTAAGAGATAACCATTACTTATAACACAGTTTTGCTTTGTAGGTCACGCAATTTTGGAACGTGCCCTAAGATGCAACGCCCTGTGTCCACCAACTGGAAGCATGAAGGTGTTATAAATCTCATGAGCCTTTAATTTCACCGGCCCTTCAAACTGAAACACATAGTGATAGAACTTCCCCGGATTAGCTCTTCACAAAGTACTCTACTATTTCTGTATTTGTGTTTGTATGCCTTACAGATCCCGGAAGCAGAGGCATCGATACAGGACATAGCCATCGACCCGACTGGTAAGATGATGGCGGCTGTCAACAACAAGGGCAACTGCTACGTGTGGTCACTAGGCGGTGATCCACCTCACCCCGTGCCTAGGAAGCACATCGCTGCGCACACCAAATACGCACTACGGTGTAAATTCAGTCTGGACTCTACGTAAGTTCTTTATTATTTAAGATTTTTATAATATTGTGATGTAAGACGCGAACTCAGGAGTTATCCACACTTATGGCCGGTTCCTATATTATACCGTTACCGATTACGCCTCGTTTTCCCCTGAAAAACTGTCAAATTTTCGACGCCTCGTTGTTAATTATTGACAGTTTTTCAAGAAAAAACGAGGCGTAATCCGTAACGGTATAATATAGAAACCGGCCGTTAAACAGCTTAGGTAATAGTCACTAAGCATTGCATGTGTCTGTATGGGACTCCTCACTCAACCACCAATGTATAAAGACGTATCCCATCACCAACAAGAAACATCCTTCACTAAAATATTCCGCTACCCGCGACCTTCCCATAAATACAGTGACGCGCTACTAAAAAATAGGTCTAATGTGCCATTAACCATCTCTAATACTGAGAAAGCAAAAAAGTTGAAGAGTAAAACCGTTTGCAATGGCGTTTGAAGGAGGAGGCTTATGCCCAGCAGTGGGTTTTGAAAAGCTGAGTGGCTGAGAATGATAAATCCTGAGAATCAGGGCCCAGGGGACCCTACAGCCGGCCCGGGGAGTTTGCCAGTCTCCACCCTATTGTTACGCCACTGAGTAGAGCAGTTTGGCTTGCGATTTAGGGCTATAGTTTTATTTTATTTCATTTGGGAAACAAACAGAATAATGGATCTTATATACGGTGAAGAAAGATAGTTCACCGGGACACCATGGTGGCGCAACCAGCCGCCGCTACCAACGAAATGTATACAGCTCTCATAGAGAGTTACTCACCATACGGACATTTTGTTGATTATTTCAGTTGGTAGCGGCGACTGGTTGCGCCGTCATGGTGTCCCGGTGATATATAGCCCTTACAGTCGTCGGTTTTACAGGATGCTAGTGACGACATCCGGCGACTGTTCCGCGAAGGTGTGGCGGACCAGCGACTGGACGCTACTGCAGGAGCTGAGACACGACACGCAGCGGTGGGTGTGGGACGCCGCCTTCAGTATCGAGTCGCGCTATCTATTTACAGGTATATTTATATAACTTTTTCTAATTCTAATTTGAGCAGGGTGGCAAAAAAGTTCGGCACTGATGTCCCGCATTTGAGTATATTATCAGACAGTCCAACTTCTTAAATAACGACACAACATCTATATTTATGTGAATCACGGCCCAGTAGCCAGTTTCTCAGGAAAAAAACTGATATTCTAATGTGACAATCATTTCTATTCAAGAAATCTATCAATCCATGATTATAGGCCAGACTTTAAGATATGCTGCTATGCCACAAATCAAGGCGCGTTAAGTAAAAGTCCTGGTTATTTCAGTCATGTCGACGACTGTCCGAAGCCGTTTTATGTGGTTATTCCTCAAATCTTTATCTTTATCATCATCCACAGCTTGATTACACCCACCGTTGTGTATAAGTCCCTCAATTAGTGCAATTCACCACAATCCTGCGCTAGTCTAACCTATGTACAGCCCGCACAATGTCGCCTGCCCAGTTTTCCCGAAGTCCAGGACGTCGGAAACCGCATTATGGAACTCAGCAGAACACATTGCGATGCGAGGTGATGACCGGTGAAGAAAGATAGTTACAGAGGAATAGCTTAAGGAGTGTGGTGCGTCCGGCTGCAAGATGGGCATATATTTACTCAATAAAAATGTTTATTTCAGGATCGTCCGATAGCTACGCGCGTCTTTGGAACGTGGAGAAGGGCACGCTGGAACGCGAGTACTGCGGACATCAGAAAGCGATCACAGCACTAGCCTTCAAGGACCAAGCGGTTTAGTGAAATTATTACCTTTTCTACCTATTTGAATAAGTCACATAAAAATATTTTCAACTAGGCAGCCGAAGACTTGTTAAATATTTAGTGTTAAATATAGGTTGATACGCGGGACCTTGACATTGACATACACGTATTGATGACGACGACCAATGATGAACGACGACGAAAACCAAAATGGCCGAAAACCAAATGGATTTTCATTGGTTTGACAACAAAATTGGTTTTTCGTCATCATTCATCATTACATGTATGTCAATGTCAATGTCCCGCGTATCAACCTATATTTCACAAACTGTAAATTAGCCTTTGTGGAAAATCTTAAAACTTCACTTTAACGGGACATGCTACCATCGCATGGTCGGCGACGAGTTGTATAAAATCGCTGATTAATAACTTTCGACGTAAACAAATTCATCATAATGCGTTAACTAGTCTTCTCAGTGTTCTCTGATTTTATGAGATGTTCAAAGCATTTACTGTAAATATTAGAATCTAAGTGTGTTGTTTTAATTTTTAAGCTGGTAATTATTTTGTACAAATTAAAATATTTACATAATTATTTGTATTTCATTTATCAAAAATTAGACGAACCTCTCTCAAAGCACCTGCCGAACTAGCTTTAGGCATAGGAAACAGCTATTTTCAGAAAGTACCTACTTGTTTTTCATATTCATAAGCCATGCCACATAGGAGGCACTAGGGTTAGGGATATCTGCTGACCTCGAAGAAGAAGGTAATAGCTTGAGGTACCACAATTTTCATGTGCCTAGGCCCGGTTATTTCTGAGCTTTTGGCACATAAAATATATTTTTGTATGCCGGGGATATTCACACAGTTTTCAGTGGTAACCCATGGATTTAACAGACACAGAAAAATGTAAACAAACAAATGTCACTGTCAAAACGTTTTTTCGTGGATGCTGAACATTTTTATACTTTGATCAAAAAACATTAATATACTGCGTATTACTTTTTATTAGAAGTAAAAAAATAAGTCTGAATAAACTCCGCACATGCATCGCCCGCGTGCATGTCTTCAGTCAGGTCCTGCTATAGCAATGGCGAAAAGCGATTTGCGAAAAATTTTCTTCATCAGAGAATTCCAGCTCAAGATCACTTTTATTCCATTTCACTTCACATAAGTGTCTTATTAATAAGGTACATAGGTTATAAAAAAAACAAAACAAAACTTTCTTCTTCTTCTTCTTTTTATTTATGGCCTCTGTGGTATAGCGTCCACATTTTGCCAATGTCGATGTCGACAAGATTTAACAATAAAAAGGCGATGGAGGTTGAGTGTGATAAAAAAAAGGTTCGTGTTTCCAGAGGGAGACTCGACCAAATTTGGGCAACAACAAGATGATTTTATGTGGCTGACAAGAAAATTTTAAAACAGCACATCTACAATAAAATATAAGACACACGCATAAAAGCACATACAATATATACAGACAATTTGGTGTATATACACCACACGTTGGGGTTATAGGTAGATAATATTTACAAACTTTACAGCTTTATTTTATTTACAGAAATAAATTTACATAATAACGATATAAATGGGGTAAACACAAGGGATAGTAATGTTTTAGAGAAAAGAGGGCGAGGAATTTCAGGAGGGGTTATATCGTACAGGGAAACACGGAGCTTGGGGCAGGAGAAAAGGAGATGCTCGACATTGCCTTCGTCCAGTCCACATTCGCATAGAGAGTGATATTTATATTATTGTGTTTCTTATACTCTAGCCTTTCCGTCTGTGTCTGTCACTGTCAGCCTTTCTATCTGTGTATGTCTGTGGTTTGTGTCACCCAGTCACAGAGTCATAGATTAAGTAGCTTTCTCTGTCTAGGCACAGAGTTGTGTTTTGTGTCCAGTGTTGCCGTTTTAGCATTTTTAATGCTAACTCTAGCATATTTCATGACCCATTAGCATCAAAAATTTGCATTTAGTATATATTATGTTCAGCATTTTTTGAACGTTACCGTAAGTATAAGTAAGGAATTCATAAGATTTTATAGAAACCAGAGTCAATTTGTTTATTGACTCAAAGTAGTTTTTTAGGTAACATGGAAACTCTCTGAAGGAATTAGGACTTCCCCGGAATTTATGTTAATCTGTTGCTAGTTATTGTTATTTTGTTACGTATGATCAGTGCAGTGTTCTTAATTTTAACGTCTAATTTGAATATTTATCAGCAAAACTAACGCGATCTATGGGAAAGTTTAACTTACTGCAAATTTTGGAAGTGTAACTCAATAGCTATAATTTTCTGATTAAAGCAACACATTTCCACCGCAAAACATGCTACATGTGAAGGGCCAATGAAAAGTAATTAACCTCTGATGCAAATTAGTCATAATAGGTACCCAAAGAGCAGAATCTTCTCTTGCGCTCTTTATATGCGAACTTGACCATTTCAGTTTGCTATTCGGGAATATAATTTGGATTTTAGCATATTATTTAGCATACTCTTTTTTTGACATTAGCTGCACCAAGTTTCAGCAATATCTCCAAAAAAAATGGCAACACTGTCTGTGTCTGGTGTCTGTCTGTTCTGTTTATCACCAAATATTACAAATTTGATGATTTTTCCGAATAATTCGTTAGAAAATGGCTAATACGGGCTTATTGCCGTTCGTACGCGGTGTAGACTTTACGTGCAACGATTTTAGTGTATGTTTCAAGTGAATCTAGCAAGTGGGCACAAGGATGAAATTTAGTAACCTCTGCCTTCCTCAAATTATACATTGATTTCTTTCTTCCAGGGTGATAAATTCCCCGATGTTATTCGGTACATGACCGGCCTTCAGTGGCTGAGGCTTGACAAAACAAATTTGACTGAAATACCAGAAGAATTGGGGAAACTTATGAAATTGGTTTGTTGAATACAGCTGATGATTAATTTTCTAGTGCCAAATTAGGGCAACAGGTAATAAGTCTATCGATATTTGCTTGTCCTCAGGAAAATCTATCTCTAAAGAAAAATAGCCTTGAGAAGCTGTTTGGTGAATTGACAGAATTGAAATGTCTCCGTTCTCTGAATGTAAGGCACAACAAAGTGAAAAGCTCAGGCATACCGGCTGAGCTCTTTCGACTGGAGGACTTGACTACACTGGATCTCTCTCACAATCGACTCAAGGAAGTTCCAGAAGGCTTAGAAAAGGCTAAATCGTTGTTAGTTTTGAATCTTAGTCACAACAAGTAAGTGTTTACCTAAAGTTTATTTTTCATTTAATTTTTTACATTTCTCGGAAAACTTGTAGATAGTATAAACAAAATATTAACCTGGCCTACCTTGACAAGTCTTGAACAAGCGAGTTTGGCGGTAAAAAAATAAATGTCTTACCGAGTGCCAAAAAAATGTTCATGTCGATATTATAGATACATTGGTATCACTTTTTACACAAGATCACATGTTAGAAGATCAATAATTTATCAAACTCGCTTATTCAATCACTGAAACATAGTCAAAGTCTTGAAATATTACACAAAACATGCTATTGTAGCAATAAAATGCTGGAGAAACACTAATATATTCCAAATTATCACTTTTTACACAAGTTTAAAAATAAAACTTGGTCCGGCACCAAACAGCTGTGAGAAACTTTTTTTTTTTCAATCACTTTTTATATATATATGTCAGTACACCACATAGATTATTGAGATCTGTTGTGGGATAGCGAAAGGGCTAGCCCTTAGACAGTAGTTTATTTTCAAAACCATCTTAACTAAACACTCCCACCTGTCGTATGATCCTAATATTTTTGACGACCTCTGTGGCGCAGTGGGCGAAGGTCTGCCTGTGACGCAGAAGGTTGCGGGTTCGATTCCCGCTGCGGGACAAATGTTTGCATGTTCTGCAGATATTTGTCTCGGGTCTAGGTGTTTTCTATGTATAATATGTATGTATTTACAAAAAAAATATATGTATCTATGTAGTATATCAATCATGTGGTTCCCATAATACAAGCTCTGCTTAGTTTGGGGCTACATGATGCTGTGTGATAAGATAACGTCCTGGATTATTTATTTATTATTTATTTATTTATTTTTATTTAATATTATTAATATTATCTGGTAAAGTGTGCAAGGTAGAGTCCCGTAGAACTGCACTGACAAGCTGACATAACCTATTCATCAGCTCAATGCTATACAACATAGTTAACTACTTTACCTGCTTTATGCCAATGTACATTGTTTCAGAATCGAAAGTATCCCGCCAACACTATTCGTCCAGCTGACTGACCTGCTATTTCTGGACTTATCTAATAATTTGCTGGAGACCTTGCCTCCCCAGACTAGAAGACTGGTGAACCTCCAGACTCTCGTACTCAATGACAACCCACTTGGTCTCTTTCAGTTGAGGTAAGTGCTTTTATTATGTCCAGTAAAACACCATAGTTACAAAACTACCCTGAAACAAGGTTTGACAAGAACCCAGATGTATTACAACAGCTTTCTTCTCTGTAAAATGTACTAGCAAACAATGCACCATAATGATTAGGTATATGCCAGAATTCCAGATCAATAGGAAATTCTAACTAATATTATTAATGAGAAAACGAGTTTGTTTGTTTGTTACGCTTTCACGCCTTTACTATTCAACCGATCACCTTGAAGGAGTTGTTCCCATCCCTACCATCCCGAGGTAAGAGTAGATTGGACACATTACTCAGATTTGATCGAGCCTAGTAACATTAGTCCCGCCATGGACTCGAATTTTAATCGAAATTTAATTTAATGTGGTCTCTTTAAACGCATGATCTGTTGAAGGTCTCTTGGAACAGTGAACTGCTGTGTGATGTTGTAAAATTGCAGATAATAACTTTTATAGCATTTTCGACATCTGCGTGCCTAAAAAAACTCTTAGGACTATCTTCAATTAAACGTTATCCCATCTGGTTTACCCCAGGGACATTTCGCGGAAGACCAAACTTTATGCAAAGTGGAAGCGCACTAAATCAACTGTCTTTTTACAATTTTTTTTCTGAACTAAGATCTTATTTAAAGAATTAGCGCCGCATTTAGTGAAAGCTCTCTTATGAGGCGTATAGAGAGTTATATCGCGTTTAATTTTATATCTCCTGAAGATGAAACTAGCACATGACCCACCTGATGTTAAGTGGTAACCATTACCTATTATAACGTATTGCTTCGGAGGTCACGCATGTTTAGAACGCGCCCTACGATGCAACACCCTGGCAGCCATCAACTTGAGGCATGAAGGTGTCCTCATGTGCCTTTTATTTCATCACCAGCACCCACACCTCTTCTAAGTCTAACTTAAACACAGCACCGCCGTTTAAAAAAAACTAAAGTATAATTTATTCCGACAGGCAGTTGCCATCACTACAAAGCCTAGTGACGCTCCATATGCGTAACACGCAACGCACAGTCGCGAACTTGCCTACATCGCTCGACACACTGTCCAATCTATCAGACGTGGACCTATCTAAGAACGCGCTCACCAAAGTACCAGACGCGCTATACTCATTGCTGAATTTGAAGAGGCTGAATCTGAGTGATAATGAGATCGCCGAAATATCTGCTGGTACGTACTAAAAACCATCCCTATGAATATCTTCTCCAAGAGCTAGCTACAATATTAGAGATAAGATAGATATAACACTTTATTGATCACTACATTCATACAATGAAGACTCAAAGTAACTTAGTCTAAGGATTATGGAGGTAATACATTTGGCGGCCTTATCGCTGAAAGCGATCTCTTCTAAGCAACCATAAGAGGAACGAAGACAAAGGGAAGATATCATAGAAACATTAGATAAGATACCTATGAAATAACCACTATAATTTACCATACACATTTACACCATGAATCATAATAAAATGAGACGACACTCGCTAAAATTTGTGAATCTAACAGGGACAAGCAATCCCAAGAAACACTTTAATAACCTGCCTGAATTTATTAAGTTATTAGTAAGTAGGCAAAATAACAAGAGTGCGTATGTCCGAAAAAGGGTAAATCTACTCCCGAACAACATTCATTGAAGAAATGGCTGGTAGAGTTCGACATAATTTTACCCAAAAACTTGTGAGGCTGCCTGCTTACAAGTTTGTTGCAACAGCTAGTTTTGTTTTTGTTTGTCCTTATTAATGATTGGAGAAAACTTTGGTATCACGTAAATATACGTGATACCAAACTTTTCTGATTGAGTTTCTCACAGCTTGTTGACAACAATTATTCAAATAAAACCACCTTTCGGGATAACGAATTCAAACTTACCCTGTATAACCTTTGACCCTTGGAAATAGGCACGAATTCAAACTATATAGCCTTTGATTGACCCATGGCGATAGGCGATTTGTTGCAGACACACAGGAATTGGCCACTACTTAGGCCAAATTCGTACGACAGTACCATAAAACGAACGTTAATAACATATAGTAGTAATTTACGCTAGTAAACGCGTAATCACTGACAGCGCATCCAAGTTTTCTCTTGCATATATTTTAACGCTTCGGTAGATTGATTTCATTTTCTATGCGTTAAACAGTGGCCTGTATTGCCTTTTATGGAATTGATGTGACCAGAGGCTCTATCACGAAGAATAGAAAATATGTATTGGAGACGTAAAATTTTGGCCAATGAGAAAGCTTAAATTTACAATAACGCTTAGTAATTGGCCAACATTTTTCGTTACGAAACGTCAGGTTCAAATTCGTGATACTGAGCAATCTGACTTACTCCCTATCTTCTTAATTTTGGCTTTTGTTGCTGTTGTCTAAGATTTCTAGAGAGCATACGTGACGCTAAACGTCAACTGTCATACCTTAAAATAAGTCTTGTTAGTTACTCCTATTCATTAATTCATTTAATTATCAGCCGTTCTTGACCAACTGTTGGGCATAGGCCTTCCTTTGTTTATGCCACTCGCCTCAATCCTGCGCTAGTCTGAACCAGGTTCCACGCACGGTCTTTCTGATATCGTCGATCCATCTCGCTATGGTAATGTTATATCTATAAAGTTTTTTGCTGTGTTGAGGTAAATTTTGTAGATTTCGAGATGTTTAAGTACAAAATTTACTATAGGAACAGCTCACAATCGGTTGAGTGAGCGTATTAATAACGATCGAATTACCTGTTTTGCTTGACTAATCAACTGAATATAATATGACTTGTCTGTGTAACAAGAGTGTTAGGTACCTGTTTAAGAGATATGTCACACTATAATAGACATGATACACAGGTGAAGTGTGCCTGAGAGTCTATTTGGTATGTCAGTAGCTCACGGAAATCATTAGTACCGGTCTTGTTTTTACATTCTAACAGTTTGTCAATTGAGTTTGTTTGAAATTTGACGTATGAAATGTCAAAGTTTGAAAAAAAACCGGTCCTTCTTAAAGCTGTAGGTCAATCGAAATCGTTCTTGTTATAAATAAACTCTCTATGAACCGTTTCCTCCCAAACATAATTTAATTACCTACATCACTAGTGACGTGCGAAATCAAGTGCCGTGCGTGTGTCTTGCAAAAGCTCTAAAATGCTTAATTTGCTTAGATACAGAGGTGGTGTTAAAAAAAAACCAAAGGAACAGTCTAAAGATGTATAAAATGGGCATGTCCTCCTTTACTAAGGGAGGCATCTTGTCCAGCAGTGGACTGTGTAGGCTGGTGTGTGCGTGCGCGCGCGCGCGCGCGCGGGTGTGTGTGTGTGTGTGTGTGTGTGTGTGTGTGTGTGTGTGTGTGTGTGTGTGTGTGTGATATTTAGGCAGGCCTCCGCCCACTGTGCCACAGAGGTCAGAGGTCGTCACCTCCTGGAACAAGGAAGCTAAGCGCCCATTGGCCATATTTATTTAGTAATATTTTAACTGTCTCTATTTTTTTATCCGTAATGTTAACGACTCGTTCTGAAGGAAGACCAGCGTATCTTAACTAGTTTGTTAGTCCTTCGACGCGTGCTTTGCAATTTCCATATTGCATCCAGTCCGTATCTATTATGTCTGTTTAATATTAATTAAATGCTACAGCCCTAGAATGCTGGCAGAAGCTAGAATGCCTTAACCTCTCCCGCAACAACCTGACATCTCTCCCCGCGTCACTGTGCAAGCTGCCTAACCTGCGAAGACTCCACGTTGATGACAACAAGTTGGACTTTGAAGGCATACCCTCGGGTATTGGCAAACTGGGAAACTTAGAAGTGTTCTCTGCAGCCAATAACAGCATTGAGATGATACCGGAAGGATTGTGCAGGTTAGTTTATCTTCTTGGGTATTTCCATCTTCTCTCTCTCACACACATAGTATACACAGTACATGTAAACATAGATATATATTTCACTATATTTCTTTTAAATTACTTTCTGCTATTTAGGTACTCACATACTTACCAACTTATAAAATAATGTAAATAGATATAGAAGAGCAAAGTCTTCTAACAAGCAAATATTTGCTTAAAAGAAGACTTCAAACCCTAATGTAAAACGTGTTTATAAGTTACTGAAATAAATATTTTTTCATTTTCATTTTAGATCCCTATCAGACAGATAACGGTCACGCGTTCAATTGTTCTGTGCGGATCTTAGGGTACTGTATGGCGTTTGTTAGGTCACTGGTCAATTAAATACTATTTTCACGGCGATCAAAACTTGTATTTGGACGTCTGCTCTTAATCGCAGGGCACAAGAAAAAAAAACAGACATCACTATTCGATACATATATAAAAAACAAAGTCGCTTCCCGCTGTCTGTCCTTATGTATGCTTAGGACTTTAAAACTACGCAACGGATTTTGATGCGGTTTTTTTAATAGATAGAGTGATTTAAGATGTATAACTTGTACTCGTGCGAAGCCGGGGCGGGTCGCTAGTATCACATAAATCTATATAAAAACCTATGTTGCTAGCAACACGTTCAGCGTTTGTGTTCCGCGTTCTATGTCATGGAATTCAAATTCGAATTCACGTGGTACCGAACGCCCTATGTGATGTAAAGTCGCTGATAGAATTGAGCATTCACTTGGAGCAGAACATCGAGCATTCGTTGTTTTTAAATTTGTCGAACTGAACAACGTATAAAGCCAAGCATAGAGCCAAACATAGCTATGAACATTTTCATATAATTATAAATTAATAACGAACGCTCTAGTACCAACAGCGACAGGCGTGCGGGAGGTATAGGCGGAGAGGGACGGCGGTTCGGCAAAATTGCTCGGTTCGGCAAAAGCTCGAAGCAAATTTACTGTCGTTTCGCTAGATTGCTCGCTAAAACGCACGTGTTTTTTTTTGTGAGCTTGCATTCGCTATTATTCTCATTAAAAGTGGATGCTCAAGTCTATCAGTACCTACATAAAACACAAGGAACGCAGAACGTGAACGCGGACCGCTCCAACGCGTGACCGCTTTCTGTCTGATATAAGACCCTTAGAACTATCTCAAAACTTGCTGAAACTGAATGACTTGTTCATAGAATTTGGCAAATTTGCCTACAAACTGTCAAGAAATCTCTAGGTACTTCAGTTTAGTTTCACGAATACGGCCGTAACGTAAGGCCACATCAAGACAGAATATTATGGTAAAACCTCCAAAATAATTAGACATATCTTGCAGTAAACTTCTATAGGTTGAGGAAGGCTAAAAAGTAAAGATACACTGGGTACTAATTTTTAGTTCATAAGATTCTCGTTAACGTTGTCAGGGCTACAGAAAAAGTCATACCTATCATCCAGAAAAAGTACCGTTACAGAGGGATACGTACATAATTGTATCGCGAGCAAAGCATCTCCCAAGGGTCGCCACTGAGCCCTCGGCTTTTCTCATCCACTGTCTGCCAGCTATATTACGCAGATCGTCACTCCATCTAGCCAGTGGACGTCCTACACTAAGCTTGCCTAAATGGGGTCTCCAACCCAATACCCGTTTCGTCCAACGGTTGTCGGTTCGTCGGCATATATGGCCGGCCCACTGCCATTTCAGCCTACTAATCCTCTGAGCTATTGGGAGAGACTTACGTCCAGCAGTGGACTGCGATAGGTTCATGATGATGATGATGATGATGAAAGCATCTCGCAAAAGCTAGTAAGGTATAAGCAAAAACTATCTCTGTTCTAGATGCGGCTCACTAAAAAAACTGAACTTAAGCTCGAACAAGCTGATAACGTTACCCGATGCCATCCACCTCCTAAGCGAGCTCGATCTACAACTGCATGGCAACCCTGACCTGGTGATGCCTCCTAAACCTGTGGAGCGTGCCAGAGGATCCGGGCTACAGTACTACAACATAGACTTCTCATTGCAAACTCAGCTGCAACTGGCTGGGGCGAACACTGCTGAACCCACCACACCTACAAGTAAGTATAACAATGCGGGACGTAATCACACAGCATCATGTAGCCCCAAACTAAGCAGAGCTTGTATTATGGGAACCACATGTTAGGTACAAGCTGAATAACACTTTATTGTGTCGCCGCTAAAGTCGCTATTGCTCTGCCTGGTTTGGGATCAGTTACCGTGTGTGAAATGTCCCTATATATATATTATTATATAGGGACATTTCACACACGGCAACTGATACTACGCGAACGCAGCCGCGGGTGGAAGCTAGTACTTGAACTTAACTTAGTACTCAATATTTCAAGTTTAAAGTTTCAAATACTAGCTTCCACCCGCGACTGCGTTCGCGTAGTAGTGATAAAAAGTAGCCTTTTGGTTATTCCTAGTCTATATTATAATTTATTAAATTAACTAATTATAAACGTGCCGGAGACGTTTATTAAGTATACCTTGGACATCCAAAAGAACCAGCTCAATCTGGAATGATCCAAACGTCTGTCTTCTATTTGCCTACACCGAATACTCCAATGTTTTGGACATATCGCGCGTAGAAACCCCAGTAATATGAGGGAAGAGCGAGAGGGAAGAGCCCGAAACGCTGGTCTGACCAGGTGTCAGAATAGCTGAAACTCCTATAAACGTGGCACTCCATCAAGCCGAAGACCGTGGCAGATGGAGGAAAACCATCAACAGTGTTTTTGCACGGAATCACGATCCTCAACTGTGGGGGAACGATTGAGGAGGGGGAGGAGGAAGAATTATAAACCTGAAAGTTTGTGTGGATTGATGGATGGATGTTTGTTCTTTACTCTTTCACGCAACAATTACTGAACCGATTTGGAATGTACATCGTTTGTGACCTGGATTAGCATATAGGCTACTTTTGATCCAGGTACAACGCCAGCGAAGCCGCGGGCGGAAGCTTGTTGAAAATAAAAATATCTTAAGCTTTATCATTATTATATCTTCAGGTGTTAAGTCAGACCCGATAGCACGTAAGCTGCGCCTACGCCGCGGCAGACCGGAACCGGAACAAGGGGGGTCCGCCATCATCCTTCGAGGAATGCAGGAGCAGGCTAACACACAGCACAACGATCAGAAGCTAGAGCCAAAGAATAGTGAACTCAAGTTAGTATTTGAGCTAGTATATTGAGATAAGGTGAGGAGTGGTAGACTAGTATGGTATGGGCATGTGATGAGGAGGGATAAAATGAAAACCATGTGACTAAGAGTGACTCTCGAGTCTATCGTTAATGACTGGCGAAACAAGTTTATGCTTGTAGTGCAGACAGAGCAAGATGACCAATGGCGCCTTTTGCGGTATAAAAACGTAGTAAACGGCAAAATATTTTTTATAAAATATATTTTAATTTAAAACGAATTTTAGCAATATTCCTGATCAATTTACTCAATCAATTGTTGGTGCCTACCTACAATCTGAACTGTGTGTGTAAAGGATTTTTAACCGCAGTAAAGAATGGCGTGTTTAACGGTTACATGTTCACAATAATAACATAAAATTGTAGACCGAAACGCTGGGACGAGAGCTTAGAGAAGCCACCGCTAGACTACTCAGAGTTCTTCGACGAAGACACGGGGCAGACGCCCGGAATGCAAGTTTGGGAGATCGAGAACTTCATACCGGCGCCAGTTGATGAGGTAACATGACTTTTCTACCTCTCTGTACATTATATCAACTTTCATATTTAACGTTTTCGAGCTCAATTTTTAACCGACTTCAAAAAAGGAGGAGGTTCTCAATTCAGTTGTATATTTTTTTAATGTTTGTTACCTCATAACTCCGTCATTTATGAGATAACGATATCCGGAGCGGTCTCAGCACGTGCCTCGAATTGAAGTTGCGAGCGAGGGTCACCGCATTCTTAATGTTTTTTATTGTGATTTCTCTAGATTTGTAATGTATTTGGCTTATTAATCATCCCTGATAAGTATAGTAAAAAAAAAATATATTTTGCAATACTCTATTGTTTTGCCATTATTTCTATGTACAAAAAAGAATTACAGAATTATTTCATTATTTTGATAGGTAGCACACGGAAAGTTCTTCGAAGGAGACTGCTACATTATTCTGAAGACAACAATCGAAGAGCAAGGTCAGCTGTCCTGGGATATACACTTCTGGATCGGATCTAAAGCCACTGTGAGTTTCTGATTTGTTTCTTATTAGTATTATTAAACTAGCTGCCGCCTTTGGCTTCGCTTGCCTGTGTACCCGGATAAAAAGGAGCCTAGTTAATCCAGGTCACAAACTATGTAAAATAAAAGTAGATGGGACAGATGTAGGGAATCATTCGTAGCTTTGAAGGAGAATGCCGAGAACCCGTACCAATTGCGTCAAAACCGAACGTATGCAATAAAATTTATTATATTTTATAAATGACATTAACATTTTCTTTAGTTTTACACACAGACGGAATTAATAATCAAGTAAAAAAGTATTTTGTTGATTTGGTTTCCACCGCACGCCGCCATTAGACTGCAAGAACCAATAATATTCACGTTACTATGGCAACAAACATTGATGTAAAGTGTTACTATGGCAATAATCCTCATTTTTAATTATTTTGACAGTAGAATCGACTAAAAACTTATTGGAGATTTTTTTGACGCATCCACTTTAGTCTAGGTACCGAGCGCCATACATCAGACGGCATTCTCCTTTGGCTTGTTGTTTCTCAGTTTTGTTCCTACTATCATCTATCTATCTATCCATAAAGTTTCATACGAATCCGTTTTAGTTTTTGCGTGAAAGATTAACAAACATCCATCCATTCATCAATCCTCACAAACTTCACTCTCACTTCTTTCACTTTTATATTTTTAAGTAGGATTAGTTGGATTAGTATGATTATAGCCTTTTAGTCAGATATCAGATATCAGTTATATGTAGTTATTTGGTTTAGATATTTTTTTTTAAATCCGTTGAATCTGATATCTGTGTGCCCAATGGCAAAGGCCTCCTCCGACTTATTCCATTCATCTCTATTTTTTCTGATTCGTTTCCTAGTTATCCCCGCTGTTAGCACCCCATCACCCCATCATTGAAAACATCGTCTTCGTCAGTTTGCAATAACTTTTTGACAGTTCTTTGCAAAGGGCTCATCTGGGAAAGTATTAACACCTTGCCTATTTCTGCCGTGAAGCAAAATTGCTGTGTTTCGCTTAGAAGAGTATGGGTGCCGGTGAAATTACAGGTACATAAGGCTTAACACTTTCATGCCTCAAATTGATGGACGCAGGGTGTTGAACCGTAGGGAACGATCCAACATCCGTGACCTACGAAGCAGTACTCTGTTATAGGTATAGGTGACCACTTAACATCAGGTGGGCCATGTGCTAGTTCCATCAATAGGTATCAGAAAAATACTTGTAATTTGTTTTAGTTGGACAAAGGTGCATGTGCCGCCATGCACGCGGTCAATCTACGGAATCTATTAGGAGCGAAACGCACACAGCGCCATGAGCAAGGCGACGAAACGCCAGAGTTCCTAGCTTTGTTCCCGATCCCGCCTGTTTATATCCAGGGCAGCCATACGCCTTCGGGATTCTTCACTGTCGATGATCCGGTAAATATTTTATTTCGTATACACTTTTGACATCATTGAAACTCAAACTCAAACTCAAAATTCATTTATTCAGTAGGAACTGTATAGTACACTTTGAAACGTCATTTTTTTTTATTTACCACCAATGCGTAATGCGACCAAACAGAGAAGAATTGGCAAGAAACTCTGCTTGGCTTATATTTTTTTAACGTCATTGTTCTTAATAACTATTCATTTGTTTTTGATGGAGTTGGAGGCAGTTTCATCCCAAGCTTTTTTGTCATATAAATAATCAGATATTATATAGTAAGCTTTATTACAGAGATTACGTTTAACAACATTTTTGAATTCATTTACAGATAAATTAATCGCGTCATTTGGGATTTTGTTAAAAACGCGTACACTTGGCCCTCTAAATGATTGACTAACTTTATGGAGCCTTACAGCAACAAAACAGCTAGTTTATCTTTATTTCTATTGTTAACTTTATGATTGTCGCTATTTTTTTAAAACAGATTTATATGTTTTCGGACGTTTAATGTATGTCCAAATAATAAATAATTCTTTGTTTTTGCATGCCGTATTATTCGGTAAGGTGTGTGATACCAATGTTTAAAGTTAAGACCTTTGTACATCGATACTTTTTTGCAAATAAAAAACATTCATTCGTTCATTCATTCATTCATTCATAAGAAAACTTAATGTATAAGACATGACAATACAAATTTGATTGCAGCACTACGTAGCCCGGTTATACAGAGTGCACGGCGCTGGCAACAGCATTCACCTGGAGCCGGTGCCCGTTCACGCGGACTCACTCGACCCCAGATATGTGTTTGTGCTGGACACTGGACTCGTTATCTATTTGTGGTGAGTGTTTTTCCTACTTGCGAGGATTCCAACCTCCATCTTCGGAACCCATTTTTTATCATCATCATCATCATTTTCAGCCGCTTTCTACCCACTGTTGGGCCTAGGCCACTCGCCTCGAACCTGCGCTAGTCCGAACCAGGTGCTGCCTAAGGTCTTTCAAAATATCGTTGACCGATCTCGCTAGGACACATCCCCTATTCCTGTAAATCCTCTATTGTATGTGGTTTATCTTGGCCTCAACTTTTTGTCTATGTGAAAATGCTTTACGCTTGTCCTTTAACTCGGGGACAGTTAGAGGGGTCTATCGGAGTCTCCACCGGCGTCTAGCTTTTTCTAGCTCGGTGGTCTACCACACTAAACACACCGTGTTTCATCGCTCACCGTAGTACTAATGCATCATCGAACAATTTAACCACGCAAGCCTCGAGCTCAAGAGCTGGCCCATAATAATGAAAAAAATCATCAACTAACACGCACAATCTCACAAACTTTCGCATTTATAATATTAGTGTGATTTTATTTTAGGAACGGCAAGAAAGCGAAAAACACCTTGAAATCGAAAGCACGGCTCTTCGCCGAGAAGATTAACAAAGAGGAACGGAAGAACAAAGCTGAACTGATAGCTGAGCCGCCGGGCAAGGAGCCAAGGGCTTTTTGGGAGCTACTCGAATATAAGGGGGAAAATCCCTTCGTGCCAAAGGTAGGTTCTTGAGCTCGACAGAAAAGGCTAGACCACCAGCAGCCATCACATACAGTTACGTCAACGGGGTTCTGACATGCCCAATATGCAGTCGTACATATGAATAAGAATAATTTATTTCATAAAATTAGTACAAAAATTCCTTTATAACTTAACTATGTAGGTAACTATGTAGATATACATAGGTACTTTTTTATAAGAAAGCAAACCCTCCGTACTAGATTGAATTGTGTTACGGAAGGGAAAGCTTCAACTTCCTATATAAAATACTATTAGCTGTAGTTAGAGCAACGATGTCAACTAGGTACATTCATAAAAACAGAAAAAGAGATGATAAGATTGGGTACATTAGTCACCAAAGAGCACACCAAAGGGCGACCGACAAAGCCCTGACAAAATTTTGTTATATGTAATAAAGAGTTAAATATGCCTGTCCAAAATACAAACAGTCACAGTAGCCGAACTCAGCCAGGACTTCATTATGTTCTTTATGATAGCATAATGAAGTGCCATACGATATACCACTTAAATTCTTTTTTGTACTTTACATAAATAACACCCAGACCAGAGACAAATATTTGCAGAAAATACAAATATTTGTTCCGCGGTGGCGATCGAACCCACAACTTTCTGCTTATCAAGCCGTTAGGCGGGCCTTCGCTCTGCGCTGCAGAGTTCGTCTTTTTTTTTAATAACTTGTACAACACTCACTACGAATCTATCTATAGGAGTTTTGTTAATTAGTAGGTATGATTTCGCACGTACGTACGAACACTATTTATTTTTTTATTATCTTAAATTATTATATTTAATAAATAGTAATTAATTAATAGACTACATAACTACTGATATTATTTTATTATCGATGCGAAAAGCACAGCTACACATTGCAAGTGCCTCTGGCATGTAATTTTTTCTATTACCAATAAAGGACATTGCCAGTGTTCGGTCCAAATGCTGCCCAGACGTGAGATTATTGAGACCACCATTGGCTTCCTTTTAATTAGTTTAATCGACATTCCAAATATTTTCGAAATTGAACCCACCCAGGGTTTAGGTCCTTAGAAAATTGAGTTTTTCTATATCGTACTTTGTACAGCCCGCAGTTGACTTGACGCCTCGCTCGTATCAAGCAATTAGTGTCATACGAACGAACGAGTGACATTTAATCATTTTTAAAACCCTATTTTGGGATCATTCCCATAATCCCCACCATGTTTGAGGTGTACGGGCCGTACGGGGTTCCAAAATCCTCAGAACCCAAGTCAACGTCACCTGCACGTGGTGCACCTTGTTAAACAACGAACGGGGCTCTGGCGCGGCTTATTGCGGCAAAGCACAGCCGGTGCTAAAATGATTTTACACACTTCAATAAGCATCAACAAAATCAGGCTGGTGATGACGATGATGGAGATGATAATGATGTTAGGACGTTGATTTTGACTGTTTTTTAAGTCAGAAGTGAAAATTAATAGCAATTTCACCCTTTATTATTCATCATTAACATCTTTAACTTTTGAGGTGTTTCTTTGAGGAAACCCCAGGACCGATTTCAAAAGTGTGTTAGGGTCAAAGTTATAGTTTCATGTAAGGAATCCAGTGCAATAACTTTCATTTCTGGGCATCATTTAGACCAAAATCCATACAAACAATAGCAATTATGTCTTATGTCTCTCTGAAGTTGGCTGCAAGTACCGAAGTATCATGCTACAAGTATAACTTGGTGAGGCAGTGCGCCACTGTGCTTCAAACCAGAAAATTAATGCACTTTGATAACGGTTTCTTTTGAACCAATTTTAATAACAATCGACATTTTAAAAGCCAAATGATTCCAAGATTCATCACATTGTTTTTTGTCCATAAACTAACACGCATCAAACACACAGTTCCAGTTTAAGTTCCTAAAAATGCCATCGCCAACTCATAATTGTTGCACTATAGTTCCTATATTTGGGTTGGATTGTGTTAGGATTGGTCGAATCGTTTGCTGAGCCTAACTAGTGAGCAAGATAGATCCGTTGTGACACCTAGATTATCTTGTAATTTGTTCTATCAAAATGTTATCGTAGGAGCATGTAGATGAGGAGTTTGCTATAAAGCCACCCCGCCTTTACCGTGTGGAACTCGGCATGGGTTACCTGGAGCTGCCTCAGCCTGAGAACGCGCCTCTCGCCCGCAATGTTCTTGCCACACGCAGTGTTTACATCTTAGACGCGCACGTCGATGTGTTTGTATGGTGAGTCATTACCAAATATACTCAGTGTTTGATGAGAAACATCTTAATATAATAGAATGGTATATACTGACTGACTGGGTAATATATCAACAGCCTAAACCGCTGGTCCGAGAGACTTGAAATTTTGCACAATAAAACTGATACAATGTAAGCATCCACTAATGACGGATTTTTATTTTATGATTTCAAATCTTAGGGGGTAAAATAGAAGATGAAAGTTTGAACGATTGAAAATTAATTTAATCATGTCTCATATTTTTGAAAAGGGGGGTGGAGTTGTGTATGGAATGTCCTTAATTTTCAATGTATAAATATATAGAACTCTACGCGAACAAGGTCGACTTGAAACGCCTGAAACGTCACGCCAACAAACAACAAGATCGCTGGTGGAAAATCCTAGCAACATAAATCGGTTAAAAAGAATGCATGTCCTGTGGATAACCTGCCTGCTGTCAGGCGGAGTGGAAAGAGAAAGGACTGATGAGTCTGAATCCTAAACCCCATCGCTATACCACTCATCCGCATAAAGTCTTCTAACTAATTGCGGATTAAACAATTTTATGCGGCTGGATAGACTAGATGTTAAGGTCGTGTTGACGCGTCTAACCGATTAAACCTAGTTAAGTTTATCCAGACCAAGTTAGAGTTCGCGTTTGTTTTTTATGGAAGTGAAAGTAAGAGTTAGTGACTGTGCGGGCGTTGCTTTAACCTCAAGTACTTGTAGGTAGGGGTTTCGAAGTATTTTCTATACAAAATAGTTTGAATATTTCACATCTGCCAGCTCTATTTTCTTTTATATTTATTACTGCGGGAGCGAGAGCGGGCTGCTGCACTTTCACAGTTGTGTTTTCACTCAATGCGTTATACATTACTAGTTTCCGCCCGTGGTTTCACTCGCATGGTACCCGGATAAAATGTAGCCTATGTGTTAATTCAGGTCACAATCAATTCAATGGAAATTTTAAGTTTCATCCAAATCGTTCCGTAGTTTTGTGTGTGAAAGAGTCACCTACATCCATCCATCCACCCTCAACTTTCACGTATATGATATTAGTAGGATTCGTTAGTAGGACATTCTTCTTCTTTGTATAAGCTTGCGGCGAGCTCGGGAGCCAAAATCTGAATTTTCTATATTTTATAGAACTTTTGTTCGGTCACACTTGAGTTTGTGATCAAATTGGAGATCAGTATATTATTCTCAGGTTCGGCAAGAAGTCATCTCGTCTTGTCCGCGCTGCAGCCGTCAAACTGGCTCAGGAGTTGTTCAATATGGTCGCGCGGCCGCCGCACGCGCTCGTTTCTAGGCTGCAAGAGGGGACTGAAACTCAGGTAATTTAGTCTGAACCTTCTTTCTTCGGCTTACTCTGTTTTTTTTTAGGCCGCTCGAAGGCCTCCGGTTTGACGACTGAAAACCGATGAAGATGTCTTAAGATGAAGACATCTTAAGGCGACTAAACAGGTCTAACCTTCATCTCGCTCGCACTGTTCAACATTTTTAAAGATATAAAATCACCGAATGTAGTTATACAAAATAGCAAACCTTCACGGCCTAGAAAATAACAATACAAACACGTTTTCCTACCAAAAAATTTGCACCAAAAATGATCACAATGATGCAAGTTTTTTGGTAAAAAAAAACGTGATAGAATCAAAATGGTATTATTGCTGAACATTTGTATTGTTATTTTCTAGGCCGTGAGGGTTTGCTATTTTGCGTCAGTGATTTTATATCTTCAAAAATGTTGAATAGTGCGAGCGAGAGGTTTGACATGTGTATAGTCGCCTTAACGTGCCTTATGGTTTTCGGATAGTTTCCTTTCATCATCATCATCATCATCAACTGCCTATAGCAGTCCACTGCTGGACATAAGCCTCCCGTAATAAGAGCCATTGCGCCCTGTCCTGAGTTCGACTCATCCAGCTTCTACCAGCAGCCATTTGCAGATCTTCACTCCACCTGGCCGGAGGGCCTACACTACACTACGTTTGTCGAGCCTCTATAATAGCAATTATTCTTGCCAGATAGCATGATTCTAGGTCAACGAGAAGTACCCACTTTGATTCTCATGCGAGTGTCAAATTTTGCTGTTTAAACGGCCGTATCATTTGATTGCATTCACTTAGAAGCTTTTATTGCAGACCTGAGTATTTGATATTAATTTCAACTTCATACCTCCACGCGTTCCTGAAAAAAGAGTCATGACAGATAGACAGACTGATAAGATAACGAAGTGATCCTCTATGTATCCTAAAATATAATATCAGAGATCGGAATAGGTAGAATGATTCAAAGTCAATGGACTCAAAACGTACATGCTAATATGGAGATGCCTCCGGGAATCCGGTATTATAAAAGAATTTACAAAAAAGGCTGGTCCATGATATGACATCATGATGCAAGTACCAAGAAATATTCTACATACTCCGTTCCCTATTAATAATATTCCAATTGAGGAGAAACCCTAAAAAGTTATATTTACAACTTAGAATTACACAAATAAATAACAACTACCAATGGTTGCTGAATCACCTGCAGGTATTCAAGACCTATTTCGCTGGTTGGGAGGAGGTGATCGCCGTGGACTTTACACGCACTGCTGAGTCTGTGGCGAGGACCGGTGCAGATCTCGCCAGCTGGGCCAAACAACAGGAGACCAAGTATGTATCCTTATTCAAACTTAGGCTTAAGAAATGATTATTTTGAAAGTATTTAATATTAAATGTTTAAATTTGTATTTGTTAGTATTAGTGGTATTAGGTATTGTAGTTAATACTAGGATGTTATAAAATATATTATAACTTATTTAAAAATTACGATAATATGACAACATCTGTAAATTGTTCAGAATTTCCCAACCACATATTCTTAATAAGCGTTGAAACTTTGTATTGGCGATACTGAGCCCCACTTTTTAACAGTAAACTTAATTAATTTAATCCTACAATTATCAGAGGTTCAAAACAATGAAATTAACAACTTTAAATAGACTTGAACTTATAACTTTATTTAAAAGTGATTTTTTATAAAGTTGAACCAACATTGATGAATTTTGCTGTACTTTTTAGGGCGGACCTATCGGCGCTGTTCACGCCCCGGCAGCCGTCAATGCCGGCTGCCGAGGCGAAGACTCTCGCCGACGAGTGGAACGAGGACTTGGAGGCGATGGAGGCGTTCGTGCTGGAAGGACGACACTTCGTGCGCCTGCCCGAGCACGAGCTGGGAGTGTTCCACAGCTGTGACTGTTACGTGTTCCTCTGCAGATACGTGCTACCGGCGGTAAGACCTTCCATTTCGATTATTGACGGCATTTGGAGGCGCATTTGGCGAATACCGGCCTGAGACGTAGATGTTTGCGGATTCGATTCCCTTCGCGGGACAAATGTTTGCATATTCTGCAGATATTTGTCTCTGGGTTTAGGAGTTTTCAATGTGTAATAAGTAAGTATTTACAAAAAAATGAAGTAGTATTATAGTATTAGTTGTAGTTAGTTTGGGGCTGTGTGATAGTGTCCAGCGATATTTATTTATTTATTCCCAAGTTACATTCAAATCTGTTCAGTAGTTTTTGCGTGAACGAGTAACAAACATCCATCCATTCGTCAATAACTTTACATTTATAATACAAGCTTCCGCTCGCGGCTTCGCTGTCGTGTTCTTGGATAAAAAGTAGCCTATGTGTTAATCTATGTATATTCAAGTTTATCCCAAATCCGATCAGCCGTTCTGGCGGGATTGAGTAACAAACATTCATATTTATAATGTTAGTAGGATAAGTAAGATTTAATTTGATTTATTATTACATTATGTTTACAGCCGGAAGATGAAAGTGAAGGCTCGACGGTTGAGCATGACGACACGGACGCTGAGACAGCCACCTGGGTTGTCTACTTCTGGCAAGGTAAACCTTCATCATCGTCATCATCAGCCTATAAGCTCCATTGGTGGACGTAGGCCTCCCCTAATGAGCGCCATTGCGCCCTGCCCTGAGCCCGACTGAGGTCAACATAACAAACATAATCTAAGTAAAATTGTAGAACCAGACGGGATTTCAACCCGCCTCTCTGCCGCCATTTCTCTCACTAGCTTACAATAGTCACATAGCGACGTAGTTCCTATGTTTCAAATCAAATCAAAATACTTTTATTTTGTTACACGAATAATACAGTTATATATAATGAGGTACACAAGTTTGGGTTGGATTTAGAGATTGACAAGTTTTGCAAATTTTTGCGCTTGCTGGGTCTAGCGGTGCAAATCAGCAATTAAGTAAAAACAAGTAATTAAGGAGGAAAACCTAATGTGTGCCAAAACGCCACAAAACTACGCCATAGCCAGCGTAGGCAAAGAGAGCCTTTTCCACAACAGGCAGTTCACGTTCGTACGTCACGTATTATTCAGTTCACGTTCGCCCGCATCGAGTCATTATCTCATGCGGCTTATACGAGCTTATAATCGTGTCAACTTTCGTACAAAAGTGTAACAAAAGTGCCGGATATAGTTCCTACACGCACTTACAAAGGCGAGCTTATAAGTTCTGAAAAAACGCTAATATGAAACCACCCAATGTGTCACCACTTTTGTTTTAAAACTTTACTTATTGAATAACGCACTTGACCCGTTTTTTACAGACTTCAAAAGATTAGGAGGTTCTCAATTCGGTTGTATTTTTATGTATCAGGTCGCCGCGCCCCGAACATGGGCTGGCTTACATTCACCTTCGGACTGGAACGGAAGTTTAAGCAACTCTGCAAGAGGCTGGACGTAGTGAGGACTCATCAACAACAGGAGAGCCTCAAATTCATGGCGCATTTCCACAGGCGGTTCATTATTAGAGACGGGAAGAGGAATACTAAACCGGTACGTCATCATTTCAAATATTTTCGCTCCATCGTCTTATCATCAGCCTATAGCAGTCTACTGTTGGACATAGGGCTCCCCCAATAACCGCCATTGCGCCCTGTCCTCAGCTCGACGCATCCAGCTTCTACCAGCAGCCTTTTGAAGAACGTCCCTCCATTTGGCCGGAAGGCAAACACTACGTTTGCCGAGCCGCGGCCTCCACTAAAGAACTCATTTACCCCAACGGTGTTGTTCGGCAGTTATGGCCAGCCCACTGCCACTTCAGCTTGCTGATTCTTTGAACTATGTCGATAACTTTAGTTCTATGTCGGATAGTCTCTAAGTATAGCTCGTTCCATAGCTCGCTGAGCGATTTTAAACTGGTGGACTAGCCGTTATGTGAGTGTGCACGCTTCGGCGCCGAATGTCATGGAGGGTAGGACGGTTATTTTTGGTCCATTAAAATAGAATGAAGAATGTCCAGCACTATTTATAACTAGTTTCCGCCCGCGGTTTCGCTCACTCAAAAAAAATTCAAGGGATAGAAAAAATACTTTAATTTTTTCTATCCCTTGAATTTTTTTTCTGGATTATTAGGTACCCTATGTCCTCTTCTGCACCTCTGACAATGTGTATGCGAAATGTACTGATGATCGGTTGAATGGTGAAGGCGTGAACGCGTTACAAATAAACAAACAAATATGATTCAAAGTACATCGCCCGAGGTTAAATAATTTTGGTACCGTGTGGCACACTCTACTTTTCATCCCCCTCTATGACAAAATTATGTATGACAGATTCTGCGATTAATGTTATAATGTTAATGGTGTTGATATTTCACTTATTATCTTTTATTCAATTTGTGTGAATCAAATTAAAATTGACTGTAATATTTTGATAAAAGTATTATAAAACTAATAAGAAGTTCCCACGTATTTTTTTGTTTATTAGTCAATGTGCGTCGGCAGGCCATCACCTTTTTTATCTCCGGGGCGTTCAAACTTATAAATGAAATAGTGTTCCAAATTCAATAGTTATTTGTTATACAAGAGTGCAAAGTTGCTTTTTAACCGCGTGCTCAATTTTGATGACCGAGCATGCGAAGCACGAGGTGAAAAATCTTTGTATTCGAGTGCAACACGTAACTTTTCATCCCACCTCAGCGAGGAAATTACTAAATTTTAAAAAAAGATTAACATTATTTTAACATTTAAAGTAAAAAAAAATAAAGTTCAAGAAGGTTTTGAGTCTGAGGTATCAAATAAAAAAAGGTTGTATGATAAATTCGGCACCATGGCGGTAGAAGTAAATAGGTTTAATGATGTTTTGAATTCACAAACTTAGTGCATACGATCTAAATTCAATTTTACTTTATCCTCTAGCGGATAAAAACGGCTTTTGCACTCTGATATCGAAGAGTAAAAATATTCTTTCCGTCGCTGTTATTGTAAGTGCGCCGGAATGACCCTTTTTGCGCGCACTTATCGAGGAACCCTTCACCTTTTTTCGAATAGGTGGGATGAAAAGCAATATAACTATTATGTTTCGTTTACTCGTTTATAAGCCAAAACGTTTAAAAGCCAAAATCTTTATTGTCTGTACAGGAAGGTGGCAAACAGCCTGTGGAATTATTCGAGCTACGCAGCAACGGATCTGTGCTTTGCACTCGGCTGGTTCAAGTGAAGGCGGATCCCACACAACTCAACAGCGCATTCTGGTAAGTACGTCAAAATAAAACCTACAATTGTATCTATGTCCCTCTGAAGTTGGCTGCAAGTAGCGAAGTAGTTCTTATTTTGTACCCCACTAAAGTCCTCTTTAGTTGGGTTATATTTTTAGGGTGTATGTATGTTTGTAATATTATTTGTCGGTCGCTGTAGCCCAAACGAATGTACGGATTTTGGCTAATGAGTTGTTGGATTCGTCTAGATCACGAGGGTGACATAGGCTACATGAAATTTCAAAAAAAATAAAATATGGCGACTTTAAGAAGCCATTTTCAATTTACGATGAACTAAAAAGTACTAAATCTTTCTGTCTGTGCAGTCGGGTTTTTTGTTTAACTTTTTAAATAAATACTTGTTTGTCGGATTGTACTAGGATTGGTCGTATCATTTACTGTCATTTTTTTTAAGCATAATCTGGTTTGCGTGTTCTTTCCGACTTCATAGCTCTCTTGCGCAGTAGGCAAAGGCCCCGCTTGATTCTCGCCGCGTATTTGTCTCCGGTCTGGTTTTTTTCTATGTCTCATACTTACACAAATTTGTAGGAAAGTAAATAAGTAATATATCAGTCAAGTGGTTCCCATAATACACGCTCTTCTTAGGTTGGGGCCACATGATGCTGTGTGATAATGTCCAGCATTATTTATTCTCATAAAAATAAAGTCATGGACTACAATATAATGTAAATAAAAGCGAGTTCATGGTATTTACCCCCAGGGGCATAAACATAGAACATGTTACCACCACAAGGGTTAAGCATTTCAAATAGTTAGGGTACATTGTAAGTGATAATAATCTTATTGATGAGCTAGATATCGAGAGGGAACGAAGGGCGTTGACCGTGAAAGCTAATATGTTGGTACGTAGGTTTTCTCATTGCTCGAAAGAGTGTAAAATCATTTTGTTTAAATAGCTCTATCAAACATTTTACACGAGTAGCTCTTGATCCACATACACAAAAAAATCGGTCAACACCCTTCGTGTCCAGTAAAATAATGCCTTTAGGATGGTGTTGGGGCTCCCGCCGAAGCGGTCTGTAGCGACTCTGGTATGTTCGCCGAGGCTCGCACTGACGGGTTCCACGCCTGTATGCGGAAGAAAGTCGCGTCGTTTGTGACCAAAATCCACGCGAGAACCAATACCATCCTAAGGACAATAGCGGATAAATGGGATAGCCCCTTTTTCAGAAACTGTTCGGATAATGATGGCGTAGGATTCTATCCTATCATTGTACGAGCACAGTGCTAAATACCTTACCTACCTACATTCATGTGCATGTTAATACTAATATTATTATTTAAGGCGACTATAAGGGTCAAACCTCCCTCTCGCTCGCACTATTCAACATTTTTGAAGATATAAAATCACTGAATGTAGTTATGCAAAATAGCAAACCTTCACGGCCTAGAAAATAACAATACAAAGGTTCAGCAAGAATATCATTTTGATTCTATCACGTTTATTAGTTTTTAGATGTCAATGTTTTGGTAGGAAAACGTGTTGGGTTCAACATGATATTCTTGCTGAACCTTTGTATTGTTTTTTATAGACCGTGAAGGTTTGCTATTTTGCATTACTACATTCAGTGATTTTATATCTTCATTTTGAATAGTGCGACCGAGAAGGAGGTTTGACCCTTATAGTCGCTTTAAGTCTACTACTAACTACCATGGACCTTTTGTTGTCTGAAATAAATGTATTATTTATTTATTCATCATCACGGCACTACGCGAGCGAAGCCGTGGGCGGAAGCTAGTCTTGTATATTAATAAAAACTCCTGATTCCAGCTACATCTTAAACGTGCCTCTGGAAGGCGCCAACGACGAATCATCAGCGATCGTTTACGCGTGGATAGGAAGCAAAAGCGATCCCGATTCGGCGCGGCTCATCGAACAAATGGCAGAGGAGAAGTTCAATAACCCTTGGGTCAGCTTGCAGGTAATATTATCTCATCACCTTAAACTCATACTCATTTATTTCACTTGTATATTTCAAGTTTCATCTAAATCTGTTCAATCGTTCTGGCGTGAAAGAGTAACAAACTTCCCTACATCCACCCATCCAGGATCCAGTGGGATTAACCTTTGTATATGCCAAGTTTCATCTAAATCTGTTCAGCCGTTCTGTCGTGAAAGAGTAACAAACATCCCTACATCCACCCATCCGGGATCCAGTGGGATCAACCTTTGTATATTCCAAGTTTCATCTAAATCTGTTCAGCCGTTCTGGCGTGAAAGAGTAACAAACTTCCCTACATCCACCCATCCAGGATCCAGTGGGATCAACCTTTGTATATTCCAAGTTTCATCTAAATCTGTTCAGCCGTTCTGGCGTGAAAGAGTAACAAACTTCCCTACATCCACCCATCCAGGATCCAGTGGGATCAACCTTTGTATATTCCAAGTTTCATCTAAATTTGTTCAGCCGTTCTGGCGTGAAAGAGTAACAAACATCCCTACATCCACACATCCAGGATCCAGTGGGATTTTACAAATAACCTAACGAAACCGCATATGAGATGAGTTATAACCATGAAAAATGACGCAGGTATTGACAGAAGGCAGCGAGCCCGACAATTTCTTCTGGGTGGCCCTCGGCGGGCGCAAGCCGTATGACACTGATGCCGACTATCTCAACTACACCAGGCTGTTCCGCTGCTCAAACGAGAAGGGATATTTCACTGTTTCAGAGAAATGCACGGATTTCTGTCAGGTAGGTACTCAATGGAATTAATACTGGTACTAAATCTAATGTACAAAGGAATGCGAGCTTTGAACAAAAGTTTGTGCCAATGTATTCTCCCAAAAGGGAGAAGGGCCGTTAGTTTATGTATCACTGAAGAGAAAAGGGTCTTTCCTCTTCAGTGATACACAAATTAACGGCGAATAAGCCGAAAAAGGTAACGTAAGAATTTTGGTCATAAACGAAAACATTGATCATTTACAGATGATGCAATTCTTATTACGGGTACTGACGATATTGTTGGTGAAAATGTCGTGGTGATATTTCTTTTGCTTGTAAATACAATGTTGGTATTTTTTATGTTTATCAGCCGGCTTTGACGGAATCACTTAGGCTATGTGTTATCGCTTTACGTAATCGTTGTGTTGGGATAGAGGGAGTGATGAAGGAGCCACGTCCCTTACAACAACAGCACCAGCCTATATCAGTCCACTGCTGGACATAGGCCTACCCTAATAAGAAGGTGAATATGGCCATAATCCCCACGCTGGGATGCGGGTTTGAGCCTTGGGGGTCGCAGGGCACAGCTTCTCACACTGCCCATGCTGCTTCTCGTCGGCGGTCAGGGAATTTAGCTGTACCGGTGTTAGGCTGCGCTATGCCGCAATCAGCCGGCCGCCAGAGCTCCGTTTGTTAGTTGGCAGGGTGCACCACGGGCAGGTTGGCTTGTGTTCTGAATGTGGCGGTTGGAACCCCTTACAGGAGGCGTGGAAGGTCCACGCCTCCTGCCTATGACAAATTTTCATGACGAGTTTAAACTAAGTCTTCTTGCAGGATGATCTGGCCGATGACGATATCATGATCTTGGACAACGGCGACCAAGTGTTCCTGTGGCTCGGTGCAAAATGCTCCGAAGTTGAGATCAAGCTTGCGTACAAATCTGCTCAGGTACTTATACTACTGTACTAGCTATGTCATAGTCAAATTACTGTGTGACAAAACTCCTGTCTATTTAAATAAAGATTAAAAATAGCTTGTAGAGTAGATGTTCACTGCTGAAGATTCCATTACAGATTTCCATAGCAAACAGTCTTAAGGCATTTCTTTCGACTCACTTCCCCCAATTAGAATGTTGTTAGTCCAGCCAACTTTATTGTGAATCACAAAATCTAGTTTGTGTCAAAAAAGTTTGATCTGTTACATACTAATTTCATTTAACATATATAAATAACTGTAGATATTTGTCTCGGGTCTGGGTGTTTTCTATGTTTATTATGTATGTATTTACAAAATAGTAGATTGTTTTATAAGGGACTAAACCATCCCATTATATACGAAGTTGTTATACAGGATGACAAGATCGAGTTATAATGGGTGGTTTTGGCCCGAGTAAAACACTCTACTTTTCACTTTGATTGCGAGAAAATAAATCAATTCAAAATTAGACAATTTTCAGAAATTTTATTAAAAATTAATCAACCTTCATAAAACATCACCAAGACGGTTCTATTTAAAAAAAAAAGATTGACGGAGCACCAAAAGTCGAGTTTTTATGTAAGAGAACGAATGCTTTGTACGGGCTGATGATTTTAGACAAAAATTAAAAAGAAAGAATACTTTTTAGCCCGAGGTATTAAACTCGAGTTTTAGGCCCGCTAAGCTACACTATTATGATACACTTTTTGAGCAAGAGAAGTGAAAAAAAAATTATATGTGTAGTATATCAATCATGTGGTTCCCATAATACAAGCTCTGCTTAGTTTGGGGCTACATGATGCTGTATGATTAAGTCCTGCATTATTTATTTATTTAACAGATAATAGTGGCTATTTTTATGACTGGTGCCTGGTGGAAAGGTCTTAATTCTGAATTGATATTCAGAATTTAGAACATTACGTCTCGTCATTCTCTCGGTTTGCACACCGACATTCGGTAAAACATGTTGTGACATACACTACAATGTAACCTTAATTAATTAAGACATGTTTATGCAAATAAATTATCTTTTATCTTTTTTTATCTTTATCTTTTTACCTACATTATTAATTTCATTTTATCATTGTTCAATTAAAATCAATTCTATTTTTTCAATCACTATCCCAGTGTGTATGTCAATGTCAATGTCCCGCGTATCAACGTATAATTAACAAACTCTAATAAAAATAAAAATAATCTAAATAAATAATAATTTTTCAGGTTTACATTCAGCACATGAAGACAATGCAACCAGATAAACCTCGCAAACTGTTCCTTACGCTGAAGAATAAGGAGTCTCGACGGTTCACCAAGTGCTTCCACGGCTGGGGAGAGCATAAGAGGCCACCAGAGTAATTAGATCTGTCCATTGTTTTCAGTGTACCTTATTTATATGCATAGGAATTTATTTTAGTATTGGACTAAAAAGACGTATTTTTATGATCCTGCCTTCGATCAACAGTATTTTCTTTATAATAAACCTATATTTTCCCACTGCTGGGCAAAGGTCTCCCCATCTCCTTCCACTATTTACGAGCTTCCCTCCCGCCAGTAGGGCGATCACGAATATTTCCACCTGACGTATCGTAAGCGTAACGAAAGATGTTGGCCAATGACAGAGCGTTATTTTGAACGTAAGCTTTCTCATTGGCAAAAATTTTACGTCCACTAAAACTTTTTCGCTAGTCTTCGTGATCGAGCCTCTGTTAGTACGAAAGGTTATATCGTCACGCCAACGTTTTTAGGCCTGCCCCAAAAGCATTTAATTTTGGTTATGTAATAAAGTTTGATCATAGGACTATCATAATGAAGACACTTGTTGTATTAGTCCCATTGTCTTTCTGAACTAGGTGCCACTTGCATTGACCAGGGTAAGTACCCAATTGTTATTTTTGTTCATGTATTACATTTGATCTTAAGACTATTATAGTGAAATAGACATCTGTTGTATTAGTCCTGTTTCAACATTTGAATCTTAAATCTTTCTGAACTACTTGCCACTTGCATTCATATTCATATGCCATGCCATCTTTGGGTATGGCATGGGATGTGGCGGTTAGTGCGGGGAATGTGTCTAGGCATCTGCCTGTTTCCTGTGTATGACTGACTGGTTTACCTATAGTTCTGTTGTATGATAGCCACTTTTTTGAAATCACACATTATTGTTGGGTGTTAGCCTGCGAGCCAACAATCCTGGTACCTGTCTGTGGTGTCACATAGCAGAGTTTTATGTTAATCTTTCAGTACAGCCCATGAGATGCAAGTGCAAACTTCATACTTTTGTCATTAATATTTCATCAGGGCTTCCATGCTAATAAAGTATTTTACGAAGGATAGAGTGTAAAATTAAAGACTGAGTCATGCCATTTTTATCAACACAATTTATTAGCAATTTTCATTTAGCACAAGTGTGGTGAGAGTGATATTTTTACAAACTGTAATAATTGTAAGAGTAACTTTTGACTAGATTAGCAGAATGCAATTTGTGTTACTCATCAAAAAATGCATTTTACAATGATGCATTTGAAATAAAAAATTACATGCAGTATGTATGTTAACGGCAATCTGGCGCTCAATTGGACACATTACTGGCTGCATGTTTGGTATATTGTATAGATCCATGGCAAAGTATAAAATGAATAATAATATATAACTTTACCTACCATTTGTATTCAATACATTGCCTAGGTATTGTAAAGAATACCTGAATTATACAGATTGCCGGTAACATGTACTTAAAATGCTGATTTATAAAAAAAATACTTATGTTAATCATGTAAATAAGATCTATGTTGTATTTAATTCAATAAATTAATCAAATATTTATTTGTGCGATATTTGTAGCTTGAGCACAAAATTGTAATAGATTTTATAACAACTCTAATAATAAAATATAATAATAATAATGAGTCTTCACTTATTTACCCGCATGAAGCTTAAATAGTCTGAAACCGGAAAATAATAGTTAGGTAAGATCAAAATGTTATCTGCCCACTCATCGAGATAGTGGACAAAAAAAAAATGTCTGCATGAAAACTCATCACAAGCTGTTATTGCACCATTATTGAACACTATTCATATCATCTTTGATGTTTGTTTGTCAACAACGCTGGATCTGTTTTTGTCAGTTTTCACTTGGAAACTAGAGCACTATGTTGATGACCCCACCATCACAATAGTGTTACGGTGTGTAACTGTATGCAGCCTGCATGTATAGTGCTTATGAGCCTTCTATGAGTATTAAGGAATAGCTGTAAAAATTTGGAATAGCCTGTATTATTATACTGACCTATAATTAAAATTAGTCGTCGTCATCATCGTCGTCAGATGGCACGAACAGTTCGTTTTCCTCAAGGAAGTTCGCAATACTTTTACTTATCACTGCACCGACGAACAGCCCGGGAATGATGGTCATAACTATTCCAATCAGGCCGAAAGGCTGCTTCTCGGGCTCTGGGAGGATGGCGCCCGTGGCGGTCGTGGTCGCGGGCCTCCTCTGCACAAGAGACTCAGTCCTTTGGAGGATTTTGGATTGAGCCATCAGTCGAGGAAGCCGAAAAATAGTCATTTTCGCAACTTTGGTAGAATCCAATGTGGATATTTTTAGAAATTTGAGAAAATACGTACGAAAACTAAACCCGAATGCAGTGTTGCTGTTTTTTATTTGGAGAAAATGCTAAAACTTGTTGCCATAGAGAAATTAAACGCTACGCTGCAGATAATGCTAAATAACTTTTGAGTATTCCAAATAAAATGCTAGAATCCAAATTTTACTCCCAAATAGCAATCTCAAGTGGTCAACTGTTAAAATAGATGCATATTCGCATATAAAGAACGCAAGAGAAGAATCTGCTCTTTGGGTATTTATTTAATTTGCATCGTAGGTTAATTACGTTTCATTGACCCTTCACATTTTGCATGTTTTATGGTGAAATGTGTTGCTATTAAGTTACACTTACAACACATTTTCGCCTTAACAAGCACATGTTTAAGTTGAGGCTTTGCGACACTCAAACCTGCAGGGTCTGCAAAGAGGCAGATGAAACGCCCCTTCATCTGCTAGGAGAGTGTGGGCCACTAATGCAGAAACGTAGCGCTATTCTGTGCAAATGCACTTTAAGCCCAGAGGAGCTTAGAGAATTCACACCCAAAAAAGTCCTACAGTTTCTGTCAGCAGTAGGGCTTAGTTGTGAATGTGAACGCCCCGCCTCAAGGGGTGACTTGAATAGAAGTAGCGATCACAATAGATCTTCATGGCCGCAGTGATATGAAAGCCGCGTAATCAATAATAATAATACACTTACAAAAATTTTAATAAATTAAACTCTGTCATCTTTTCCCGTGTTTCATGCAAAATTTTCTCATAAATATGAGAAGCCATGATATTATATTAACACATCAGATTCAAATTAGACGTACAAATTAAGAACACTGCACTTATCGTTCGTAACAAATTAACAATTGCTAAGCAAAAGATAAACATACATTTCGGCGAAGTCCTAATTCCTTTAGAGAGAGTTCTCATTTTTTAAAACACCATTTTGAATTAAAAAATAAATGATCTCTGGTTTCTATAAAATCTTTTGAATTCCTTACTAAGTAGGTAGGTAACGTTCCAAAAATGTAAATCATAAAATATGCTTAATGCAATTTTTTTAAGCTATCAGACCCGGAAAATATGAAATATGCTAAATTTAGCATTAAAAATGCTAAAACGGTAACACTGCAGGTACGAATCTCATGTCAGATTCGTGACAGATTCGGAATCTGTCACAGTCACTGTCATGGTCTGTGTATAGTGATCAGCATTGCCGGTGCCCTAGACAGAGAAAGCTATAGACGACGAGATAATTCATCTCATTCTTTCAAGAAAGAGAACTACTTATGCGTGCTTCATGCAAATAAGGGAGACCGCACTATAGATTTGCTGTCCCTTATCGCGTGCCGGTTTTTTCGTTGTTTAGCGCAACATTGCGCTAAATTATTACCTGGAAAAATTATGTTTCATCTATTGTAAATCAATAATAACAAATGAATGTTATGGATTTCTCTATCAAAATGGATCGGTGTAGTGTATTTTTGTGCAAAAGTGGCAGTGATCAAAACATTCCGGATTTGTCTTTTCAAGCGTAAGTATCGTACTTTTGACGAGGTATTTATTCAAAAATGGATTATTAACTAGACTTCCACAATAAATAACAACATTTAGAGCAGAAATCTGTAAGAAAATAAGCCAAAAAGTGAAATTCAATTTTGTTTTGTTTTGTTTGGTGTTGCCGGCATTTGAAATGAATTTTGCCCACTGCACATTAATTTTTGGCTCAACTTTCATTTATTTGTAGTGAACTAGGCGGCTGGAACTTTTATCACAGATAGGTCTATATCTAGGAAGCCTAAATCTAAAATGGCGTAGTGCGAAACCAAATAGTTTTTGAGATATGATTATTTGAAAATTCATCTTCTTTTTATTTATGGCCTCTGTGGTATTTTTTGGTGATTCGACATTGACAATGATATTTCTCGTTGTTAATGTAATACGTTGAATAGACAGTCGGTTATTAGATTTTTTACAACCACCTGGAAATCCTTCTCGCAGCAGTAGGTTCTAGGACACCCCAACTTGAGTAGCAATATCACAGAACTGACGCAGATCACCCCGACGCCACGTAGTCTTGTGGTCCCTATGCGTAGATTGGATATTAAAAATGTGGAACCAGAAATTCCCGTGGAAGATCCTGAGTGGAGCTAGCCCGCGAGGACGAGTGGACGAAGCGACACTCAGGGCCGACGAGGTCAAATACCCGAATCAAATATCCATTTTTATGATTTGAAACTGTTTTTAAACTGATCATAGGTCATAGGTCCGTAGTAGTCCGGTAGTGTGTTTTGGCGTATATTGTTTAATTTTTTTTCTCTCGTTAACCTCAAAACTTAATTATTTTTTTATTGGAAACTGTGAGATTCCCCCTTTTAGAGGGAGAGTCCTCACTCCTTCCCTGCCCTTCCCCACCCCATAAGTTCATTACATATAAAGGAAAGTCGTTTCATTTTTTAATTTCTGTGGTTCATTATTATTTGCATAGCCCGGTTTAAAGATGACGTTTTAATTTCAGGATAAAAAACCAAAGGGCCACGTAATTGAATGGATGGTAACTGAAAATACACCTGTATGTCTCCAGTTATGTGAATCTTCGTAAGTATAAAAAACTTTAGTCTATTTTGATACTGATTTTATCGTTTAAAAGCCATGTGCTATATTTGGTCAACCTTGACTAACCGAGGTCTTAATGAATGTATAGGAAAATAGACTACGAAAACCAAAGAATTCATTATTTTTTTATATGTTGTGCTATTAAATGTTAGGTTATTGTTGTTATTATTATTATTATTATCATACCTACAATGGTAGAATTCGTTCATTTTTGTCTTGGTTTAAAACTGTTTTTTTTTTATTTCAGACTAGAGAACCAGAGGCTACGTTAAATCAACGGATCATTCAGATTTAAAACGGATTCGGGATTCGTCAGTCACTTCTGACAGCATTTTTTGACAATTCACCTATATGCCCCCAATTATTTAAATCTGCCACAGTAAGTATCAAAAAGCCTAAGCTATATTTTATGAAAACCGGGTAAGTGAAACCCAAGATACTGCTTGCCTTCTCCGAAGTACCCGCAAATTTAATTAGCTAGTTGTGGGTTCAATTCCCACTGCGGGGCAAGTGTTTGCATGTTCTGTTTGGGGCTACATGATGTTGTGTGATTACGTCCCGCATTATTTATTTATTTCCAATGGACTTTGGCTGACGGGAAAGAAATACTTTAATGTTAGCTCCAGTTTTCAAAAAGTTTTCACTAAGATTTTATACTAGCTTCTGCCCGCGGCTTCGCACGCATGGTACCTGGATAAAAAATAGCCTATAATGTTATTCTTGGTGTAGCTCTACATAATGTGCAATGACAATATGTTATATACACTCGAGAGCAATGAATCCGGGTCACTCAAAGAATCCAAAAAATCTCGGAAAGTAAGAATGCTAGGTTAATGCAATAAATTGTATTTAATAGACAATTTAATACTCCTTAAATGAAAGTATTAAAACTTCTTAGTTATTGTAAAGTTATATCATAAAAAAATCAAATTTGAAAAGGGAACACTGTCGAAGATGGAACTACGAAATTACAGGATTTGTTTTTGCTTTTGTTTGTAATCTGTCATTTATGTTGGTACATAAACCAGGTTGATAGTGCTCAATATTCATTATTCAAGCTGAAATCATGTCGCTTACACTTGAAGAATGCACCAGAATACTTACATTGGTGGAAACCGGCCGGAGTCAGCGCGATACAGCCAGGACTGTCGGTGTGTCGCTGTCAACAGTACAAAGATTTCTCCGACGTTACGAAGAAACTGGTTCTAACCTACGCAGACCAGGAACGGGCAGAACTAGGTGTACCACAGCACGAGAAGACCGATACTTGGTGAACACCATGCTTCGAAATCGCTTTCTCACAGGAACTGAACTCACAAATCAGTTTCGACGCCTCGGAGGAAGTAACCCAAGTGCATGGACAGTAAGACGTCGGCTTGCTGAATCTAACTTAAAACCCCTTAGACCTGCAAACGGCCCTAAACTGGAGCGTGGCCATCGTATTTCAAGACTAAGATATGCCCAGAACCACGTAAATTGGAGTATTGAAGATTGGTCGAAAGTTATGTTCTCCGACGAATCAAAATTTATGCTCTACAAGCACGATGGAAGACACAGAGTGTATAGAAGACCAGGGGAAAGATTCAAGCAAGCATGCATCGAAGAAAAAGTAGCCTACGGTGGTGGGTCTGTACTTGTGTGGGCATATTTTTTTAACTTTCATTTAAGGAGTATTAAATTGTCTATTAAATACAATTTATTGCATTAACCTAGCATTCTTAGAGCCAGTGCACACGGCGCGTTGCGTCAGCGTTGCGTCGACGCAGCGCTACCGTTGCGTTGTTTTACATACAAATAACCAAGGTGTTCACGCGGCGCGCTGCGTCGTCGCAACGCACACATGACGGACAGCAGCCCCCGAGACGAAGCGGGAGGGGGTGTACTCATTGCGACGTCGGAGCGGCAGCGCTCAGTTGCTTGTGCGTTGATAGGGAGGATACACGCAACTTCTTTTCGTCTAATAGCAACTCCCGATATTCTAACAAAAAAAACTCTCCATTACCATTTCTTAATGAAATGAAAGGACAGATCCAAAACCGTCTTGTGATCTTGCGTCGATTTCGGCGGTGACGTAGTAATAGGTGCAATGCTAGACGTCTTTTCCAATCCATGCTTACCTATAGACTGACTGCGATGTTTTTTACAAAATGCTTGCCGCAACTGTGCGTCGCCGCTGCGCCGACGGAACGTTAAGACTGCGTCGTAGTAACGCTGCGATGGCGCAGCGCCTGTGTGGCCGGCTATGCGTCAAAATATTTGCGTTGCGACGACGCAACGCAACGCAACGCGCCGTGTGGACTGGCTCTTACTTTCCGAGATTTTTTGGATTCTTTGAGTGACCCGGATTCATTGCTCTCGAGGGTAGGTACACCTAGTTAACTACCTACAAAGCCTCGGTCTGCCTACTATATAACCATATTGCTAAATTTACCCTTAGACAGGGTTTATGTGAGATACCTTACCTAGAACCTGTAACACAATGCAATTTAACACCATGTAATTTACTCCGGTGATCTTCGCAGTTCATCTTGGTTAAGCAACACTCCGCCCGGACACTACTTATATGGGTGATCTGGGTGGCATTTAGATCTGAGCGCTTCCGCCCTTCGGAAGACACGTTAAGATGATCTTCCCGGCTTTTTCAGTTGTTAGCCATGTCGGAGGCTTTCGGGTGGCCTAAAAATTCCGACATCAGAGTTGGCCACTACTTCATACGAAGAAGAAGAAGACCAATATGTTCCATGCCTCAATTCATATGTTTCATCATTATCATCAGCAGCAGCATTAATAGCTTGTTATATTTCCCAGCCAGAACGATGAAGACCTTGTAAAAGCAATAAATTTATTGTATTGTATTGTATTTGTATCTAAATTTTGCGTGAGGGAGAAATAAACAATACTCAATACCTTTCGCCTTTATTATATTAGTAAGATTGCTAGCCTTTTATGTACGTATTTTCTACAGATTACATTTGTTATGTTTAAATACCAAAATTAATTTTTGATTACTGTTTTTAGGGTAAATCACCATCATACACACCACGAAGGCTGCGGAAAAAATTTGCGTTGGACTGCTAAGCTATTAGAAGATACGCGCAAAACTGCGAGCTCTTGGGGAAAAAAGTTGGCGTTTTATAAAAAAGTAGGGAATTTAGAAAATATGATTGCAGAATCGAAAGCATATTTTCTAAATGTTGAAGTTTTGGAGAAATAAAAATATATTTCCTATAATTCTATTCTTTTTTGTATGTAGGAATTTTGAAAGCGTATACAAGAAACATAAAGACATGCGTGAATGACAACTTAGGACACAAATAAATAATAGGATATTTTTGCCGTTCTGTAAAAAATCAATGCAAAATATATCTTTATTCATGTCCGTTAAAATATTCAATAGTCTCCCCGAAGAAATGAAAGATTTGACACTTAGCCTTTTTAAAATAAGACTTTACAAATGGCTTGTAGATAAATGCTTTTATACGATTAAATTGAATGTATTAAAACTAAATAATAATTTACTATTTTTATTTCTTCATTTGAATGGTTAGTTTTCATTTAGACATATATTTATTAAGTAATCTCGATTGTCAACTTAATTATTGTTAATTAAAATTAACCGATATTAATGATAATTAATGACATATATACATATAACAATTTAATATTTGCACGCTTCTGTAATGAAGTATAAGTATGCGATCCACATAGCCTTTAAGATTTTCCTTTGTAATTACCATACTTTTATGCAAATAAATATAATTTGATTTGATTTGATTTGAAAATTATATAGGTAGGTGCATTCAATCAAATTTGCTAAACATCCTTCTTTCCCTAACATATTATCAAAAGTCATTAAAACTTGTTAGTGAAGGTAGATTATAAATGAAAAAAAAATTCGTGTAAATGAAAAAAATGATAGATTAATACTTTACCTGCAGTATTAATTGATAGATTAATACTTTACCTGCAGTATTAATTGATAGATTAATACTTTACCTGCATGACATTAATTTCTTGTTAGATTTATATTTTACCCATTATCATCATCAGCCTATAGCAGTCCATTGCTGGACATAGGCCTCCCCTAATAAGCGCCTGAGTCCCTGTCCTGAGCTCGATGCATCCAGCTTCTACCAGCAGCATTTCGCAGATCGTTACCACCTGGCCGGAGGGCGTATTATCAGTATATTTTACCCAAATCTATGGAAATTTTAATTATGTGGCAACCCTGCAGTTGAAATGAGAAAGACTAGGGTGGCCACGCAAACTATAAATCTATATATATACTTAATCTATGGCCGGTGCGGACTTTTTGGTCCATTTTCGGTCTTTTTTGGGTCTCGCTTTTTGCGGATCATGAGGTCTTCCGGATATTTAACATTTTTGTATTAAATGAAGATGAAATTCAACTTTACCTACTAAAAAATAAATAGCTGCATTTAGTTACATATTATTATTCTGTTTTTGTAGATAGGTTTGAAAAACACGAAATATGACAAATACCAAGCTGGATTAACTATATCTTTTTATGGAAATAGAACAGTGTCTCGGTACAGAAATACGCTAACGCTAACTTTTTGAACATCAAGCCACTGATCGTTCGAAATTTGTTATGTTACTGCAATGATTGCAAGAACCCTATAATTGTATTGACTTTTACAAGTAGGTATACTTTTATAACTTTATGGTAGAAAAAGATATTGATTGATTAATTGAATCTGCAAGATATCTCACGAACTTACAGTAGAATAAGAATAAGAATAAGAATAAGAATAATTTATTGTAAAAACTGTGTAAACATAGATCTTTTAGGTAGGTAAATTTCTGACACAACAGTTTGTCCATTTCGGACATACAATATTTTCTAAATATAAGCTTAAGTTAAGGCACAACATTGACTTAGGAACTTATACCACAATACAGTAACTTAGAGTACTATGTTTGAACTAAACTTATAATACTTTATTGGTATCTTAAACTTAATTATATGACTAGCCATAATATTCTTTAAGGTTGTAATGAACTTTGCTTTTAAGCCAGCTTCTTAATTTATTTTTAAAAATGTTTCCATTAAGCTCTTTCAAGTCTGTAGGCAAGTGATTAAATACCTTAATGGCTGTGTAATAAGTACTTTTGTAGAACATTGTGTTATTTACCTGTGGTACGCTTATGTTAAATTTGTATTTACTTCTTAGATTACGGTTTGATTTTTCGTTAAAATGGACACTATTATTTTTGACAAAGAGACATATTTCTAAAATAAATATATCAGTCAGTGTAAGAATATCATTTTCTTTAAATACTTGTCGTAGTGATTCAGTACTTTCCAAATTGTATATGGCTCGGATACATTTTTTTTTCATTAAAAAGGTTGTATCTACATTTACGGAATTCCCCCAGAATATAACCCCGTAACATAAGTGAGGAGAAACGTGACCATAGTATGCATTTTTTGCAACTGCTTTAGATGAGACGTGACTGAGCATTGAGAGCACATACACATATTTTGAAACTTTTTGGTTAACTTTACTGATTTGAGATTTCCAATTTAAATTTGCATCAATTTCAATGCCAAGAAATTTTATTTCATTGTTTAATTTTATTTGAGGTGTTTTGTAATGTTTAAATCTTAAAAGTTTTGTTTTATCTAAATTTACATGAAGGTTGATTGAAGATAGCCAGTTTATTATATCATGAAGTGTGTTATTAATTTCAATTTCGAACTTTTCTATGCTTAATTCTTTTTGTGGTATAAAAATTGTAGCATCATCTGCAAACATGATAGTTAAATGTTCTGTCACTGATGGTAAATTATTAATGTAAAGTAAAAATAATAGTGGTCCCAGGACACTACCTTGAGGTACTCCAAGAAAAATATCTTCGAAGCCAGATTCGACACGTTCAATGGTTTTAGTTTTTTTATTATACATGTCAATCACAGTAGACTGACTTCTTCCTTCTAGATATGACTCTATCAGGGATAAAGCAGCACCTCTAATACCTATCTTATCAAGTTTATTTATTAGAACTTTATGTACCACACAGTCGAACGCTTTGGATAAATCGAGGAACAAAGCAACACCTGGTTTTTTATTATTAATTTCCTCCCATACTTGTCTTAGAGTATTAAAGATGGCTATTGTTGTGTTTTTACCTTTTTGAAAGCCAAACTGATTATTATTAATTATCTTATTAGAATCTAAGAAAGAAGTAATCCTATTATATATGGCTTTTTCAAAAATTTTAGAAATGCTTGGTAGAATAGCTATTGGCCGGTAATTTCCCATGTCAGTTTTTGAGCCTTTTTTGTGCAGTGGTCTAATAAGCGCTTTTTTCAAATTGTTAGGAAAAGAACCAAATTCAAATGTAAGATTTATGATGTGAACTAAAGGCTTTACTAATAAATCTATGCTGCTTTTAACAACTTGTATGGGAATACTATCGTAACCAGAGCTTTTAGTATTTTTAAGATTTTTAACAATTTTTTTAATTTCTTCTTCATCAACAGGTGTGAGAAAGATACTGTTGCAGGTTGAAATTTCCGCATTAACTTTTTGGTTGATTGAATTTACTTGATATGTGTTATTTAGATTAATAAAATATTTATTGAAAAGTTTTGCGATTTCAGGGGGGTTATTTATTTCTTGTTTATTTAATTTTATGCAATCAACTGTAGATTTTATTGTATTTGTATTACTTGTGTATTGCTTTATCACTGCCCATGTAGCTTTTGTTTTGTTTGTGCTTTTATTAATATAATTTATATTTGAAATTTTCTTTGATACTCTAATTGCTTTTTTCATTATTTTACAGTATTTATTGTACATACATCGTTTTGCTTGATTTTTATTTCCAATACCTGATAAAAATATCTGTCGTTTTTTCCTACTTGAAATTAGAATTCCTTTAGTTTTCCAATTTTGCTTTTTATTATATGATATTTTGTATCTTTCTAAAGGAATGCATAAATTAAATATCAAGCTCAGTAATTCAGAAAAATTATTGTATGCCAAATTCGGATCGGTTTCACAAAACACCTCAGAAAAACTTAATTGAGATAAATATTTCTTAAATATAGCTAAATTTTGTTCTATTTTCCTCCTTTTGGTATACCAAAACCTTTCTATAAAACTTAAATTAAGAGGTATGCTTATCATTTGTGCTGTATGATCAGAGATCCCCAAGTTCAAAACTTCACAATGATCAAAATGTTTGATATTTGTTATGATGTTATCGATACATTTCTGTGAATGATCAGTTATTCTAGTAGGTGAAGTTATAGTTGGAAACATATGGAACATCTTCAAGGTGTTTATAAATAATTCACTTCTGTTATTTTTTACAATAATATCTATGTTAAAGTCGCCTGCAATAATTACTTTTTTCTTATTATTTCGTACCCTTATTGCAAGTTTATAGAGTAAAGATTCTAGGGATTTTATAAATATTTCAAAATTGCTATCAGGGGTCCTGTATATACATATAATAATAAAGTTTATTTCTGGTATTATAATTCCACAACATTCAAAGTGTCTTTCTATCGCCATGTCTGAAATCCAGTTTAGGTTTCTAAAGTTAACAGAATATTTAATATATATGACTACTCCACCTCCAGATCTCCATTTAGAGTTCCCTTTTCTAGAGAAAGAGGCAGCTTTATGATATCCATCTATTTGAAAAAAATCTGGTTCACTTTTTTTTAGAAATGTTTCACAGAAACAAAAAACTTCAACGTGGTATGACTTAGTGAGAATTTCTATCTGGTCTACTTTTGATCTAATACCCTGAACATTCAAATGTAATATATTTAAGTTTTTAGTATCTTTATTCGAGAAAAAACTTTTGCGGATGCATTTTTTGGTTGGACAAAAGTTTATTCTTTTGATTCGGATTACCGAAGTAGAATGGTATTTTTCCAACATTTAATGTTTTTTTGAACTCAACTTGCTCAAAGCCATCTAAGTTTGCTAGAGTTGCAGCAGTCGTTTGCTTGTTAATTTTCTGAAAATAGAAAGGAATTGTACCTGGACATGGTTGTTTGTTTTTTATTTCAATCGGTTCTTTAATTACTGTGAAGTTCTTATTTTTTACCATATTTTCAATTTTACTGATTTTTTTACTCATTTTCATTATATTTTTACCCAAGTAACAATTTTTATAATCCTGTATATTAATGAAATCATTTATCTCATGAAGAAATGAAGCATTTTGATGACTTTTGAAATCTCTATTTTTGTTTGCAGTCAGAAAATTGCATTTATTGAAGTTGTGAGTGATATTTTTTAATTTGGCATTCAGTTTTTCCTCATTTAGGTATGGGTTAAATTTAATTTCTGTTATTATGACATTAGGTTTGGTCAATTTCTTCAAAGTTGCTGACATTTCTATAAAGAAGCTTGTAGGATTTCTATCATTAGACCGGGTAGATAGAACTACCCAGTCGTTATCATTCAGATCTTCCAATTCATCCAACCATCCTGAGCTTTTCAAAATGTGGCTTGTCGGTGCATGAGGATAACAGCAGCTTATTACTCTGTAGTTTTTAGCATTTTTGCAGATTGACCGTTGTTGAATGAGTTGGGATGCTAAGTTTTTGCATGTTTGGTCACCAATAATTAAGATCTTGGGATTCACTAGACATTCCTTTGCTGGCTTAATTTTCCTAGTTTTATCTTCATTGTTTATGCTCATTTTTGAATAGTTTGTTAGATCACTTTTTTGAGTAATTGGGTCATTTCTATTGATTTTTTCATTGTGTTTGTGTGCATTAATTGGACATGTTAGTTCTTCATCATCTTGCATCGAAGTAGATGTATCTACATACACTATCTCAGTGGTTTTCAAGCATTTTTCTTCAAGTTTCTTTATTTCACTTTTTAGGTCCAAGTTTTCAGAGTATAAATCATTTATTTCTTTCTTAGCTTTGACAAATTGGCAAGTCACCTCTTCCAGTTCAAGTTTTAGTTTTAAGATCTCAGGACTGTCCCTTTGAGATATGTTTGATAAGCTGTTGTCGGGGCTGGAGAATACTGGGGTATCTGAGCAGTGTAACGTGTCATCAGATAAATTTTCAAGTGAGAGCTTTCTGGTATTGGTTTTTCGCAAAGTTACATTTTCATGACAATAGTTTTCATAATGCTTACCTACTGGAGTATTGGTGTTGTCACACTTCGGCTTTTGGTAGCATATAACACAAACCCATTTAGCTCTGTGTTCTCCAATAAGGGTTCCCATAAATCTTGTAAGGGACACATTTGCGCATTCCAAGTCGTACGTCAAATTACATTTTGAACAAATTAAAAATTGACTGTTTCTTATTTTCTGTGGACATCCTGCACAGTCGCGTACTTTTGGAGGAGTGCGATTTACTGACATCTTGTCTTGGCGAGAAGCTACATCGTAGAACCGTATTGAAACTGATCAACAACTCAAGTATCTGGTTGTTATAGTTAGTAGAGCTAGTAGATAATTCAATAAATTACAACGACTATGATGCCGCCATAAGCATAACCTCAAACACTTTTGATGTAAGATTGTAAGTTTACTATCACTGTTTGAACCAAGATATTAAATGCAGCACATGAACTGACTTTCATAACTATAGTTTTCGTGTTGAATTTCTCAAATTATCGGCATAATTATCATTTAATACACGTAAAGGAAAATGTAAACAACTTCTTTGTCAGTGTTGCCAGCCAAAAAAACCAGGTAGAGGTAGCGTGTTTGGGTTCGTTGCAATGATCTCAATGAATCCAATACTAACTAATGCGAAAGTGATTTTACTTGTTACGCTTTTACTACACAACCGATCATCGTGAAATATTGCATACATGATGTCAATAATACTACAGAAAAGGACATCGTCTGTACCTTTCATCGAATATAGTAGGTTTCATAGTGATCAGAGTCTGACGATGAGGCAGGATAGAGAAATTAGGATTTTTAATAATGTCTATTGAAATTACAAAACGGAAGTTTTTGACATAATTCGGACCCTGTAGGGCTTGGGTCCGGATCTTTTTCTGTTTTGACTGCCGGCCGCCGGCAACACTGATCAATTGAATTGGTATTGGATTGCGACGAGTTTTCCTTCATAAATTGCAATAAATAGCTAAATTGCGAATGCGAAAGAAATCGAAAAGTTATTTATAATTCTAACTGACTGGCTCGTCGCTATGGTCAATTATTGCTAAAAATGAATGTGACTCTCACAAGTTTAGAAGCTTTAATTTGTAAGTGAAACTACATTTTATCATTGGTTTGTTAAGGAAACAGCTGAACAAGAATTTGTTTAATGTGTTGCAGTGAAAGCAACGAACGAGTCTTTGCCATGCCCGGACTCTGCAGCGCTGGAGGCGTTCTGCGCTGTGATGCGGCAGTCCCCCGACGGTCCGCAGATGGCCGCACAGACCCTAGCGGCCCGTATCCACACGCCGCACGCCCAGAAAGCTTTGCTGGCCCTCGCTATGACTGACCGCTGTATGCGAAAATGTGGCCCAGATTTCCACGCGGAAGTCGGCAAATTCCGCTTCCTCAATGAGATGATAAAGCTGGTGTCACCTAAATATCTTGCTGATAGGACTGCACCTGAAGTTAGAACCCGGGTTAGTTACTGAATACTAGCAGTTTTAAACTAATCTTGTTCTAGAAATGGAATTAATAACAATATTTATTTACCATAGAAGCAAAAAGAAGGTCAATATTAAATTAACATGCACATGTATTGTATAACGGTCTCTGACTCAGCATAGGTTGATTGACCTCCCTTCCCCTCTCGTTCTATACAATCCAGTCCATCCAAAGATTGTCTGGAAGAGATCGCTTTTAGCGATAAGCCTGATTTTAGATATAACCGCAGATTAGTTTTAGAGATTTGTTTGTTTATTTAAATTTTGAAATTTTTGGTGTTCAATAAAGAGTTTTCTATCTATCTATTGACTGGCAACCTATGCTGGTCTTCCTTAGAGTCATTTGGTGATGTCATGGATAACTTGCCCACAAAACCAAGAGTATCTAAATACATTAAGCACAATATGCAAGTGAATGACAATTGGAGAAAATTGATAACTTTTTCAAATTTTTACTTCTGGCTATGCATTGGTTACAGAATTGGGTCACCATACATAGTTTCCTCCTAACATTTTTCCTCAACATAGAATGAATATTTCAGGTTCTACAACTTTTACATGCCTGGTCAATTGAATACCCCCAAGAGTTCAAGTTCAAAGTGGCTTATGACATGCTCAAAAACCAGGGAGTTGTTAAAGAAACCCCTCCCCCACTGCCCCCAGAAGATGGACAACTGCCAAAAGCTAGAACAAAGAATACAATTATTGAGGATGCGGAGAAATCAAAGCTTCTTCAGAAACTTCTGCAGAGCAAGAAGCCAGAAGATATACAGCATGCCAATAGGCTTATTAAAACAATGGTCAAAGAGGTATGAAATAGTTATTTCCAAAATAGATTCTTGCCTTCTGAAACCATGTTTGATTGGTCATAATATATAGGTACTGTAGGTCGGTATACGGCTGATGAGTATTAATAATTAAATTATCAAGTCTGTGGGTAATACATTAAAAATAAATCAATGGAAGCTTGATTGAAACTGACCATCTTTTTGTGTTCTGTGTTCTGAGGGCTTACCACAGGTTTTTATGTTTACGAAAACTTTATAAGTTTCGGTATCTTTCCGTACATTTTCAGTACAGCGCCTCTAGGGAAACGTGCATGAACTACGAAAATGTATGGAAAGATACCGAAACTTATAAAGTTTTCGAAAACTATCAAAACCCTCTGTAGTAAGCCCTCTGTGCTGATTTACGCTAAGCCTCCAGACAACACCTGTTCAGGCAGGTATGAATTGACATGGTTTTACAGTAAGGGGTCAAGCAATCTTTTCGGTTAGCTGTGTGAGGGGTTCCGACCGCCCCCTTTGGAACTCGAGCCCACCTAACCTGCCCGTTGTACAACCTGCCAACGAACAAATAGGGTTCTGGCAACCGGCTGATTGGCATAGCGCAACCTAACTGTGGCACAGCTAATTTCCCCAAGAAACCGACTGACCGAGAAGACCGAGAAGCTGTACCCTGCCATTTCTAACCTGCATGCCCAACGTGGGGATTATGAGCACATCCCCTTTATTACTAGGGGAGGTCCAGCAGTAGACTGATATATGCTGGTGTTGTTATTGTTGTTGTTGCAATCTTTTGCCTGTTTTTATTACATTTTACATAAAGTTCCATGATATTTATAATCTCAGGAAGAAAGGCGCAATGAAGAATCCAGCAGACGATCGCAAGAACTAAACACTGCTTTGGATAGTGCAAGCTTACTGTCAGACATGCTGGAGTATGCTGACAGCGCTTCAGGAGAGGAGATCCAGCTAATCCACGAACTTCACGACAATGTCGTCAAGATGCGAGGGGTGTTGGATGAGATGGCTACTTACACCGGCGAGCATGAATGTCTGGGTTAGTACAGTAAATTGACTCAAATAAATGTTATTTGAGTCACAAATCATACGAAAATAAACAAAGGCAAGTGCCTAAATCTAACAAGAGAAACAATAACTAAGCACATTGTAAAATGTCTATGGATAAATAAAAGAAAATGAAAAAAAAAGTCGCGTTCTTTATGGTGCAGAAGCATGGTAACAACTGCAGCGCTGGTTTTCAGTGGCACCACCGTGTTAAACGCAGCAACTGATACGCATTCATCATCAGTATAGGAGTCAACCGCTGGACCTAGGCCTGCCCTAATGAGCTCATGATAAGCCACATATTTTTACAAACTTTCGCCTTTAGAATATTAGTAGGATATTTATTAAGTAGAATTCACGACACGGAATCCTAAAGTACAGGAACATTTATTTGGTTCATAGTATACAGAAATTAACAGTAGGTGCTAAATCTAATAAGAGAAATAATGTCACAAAAAGGTCCCCAACCCGCGTATGCTGCAGAAGCATGGAAGCAACTGCAGCACTGGTTTTCAGGGGCTTATAATTTATTAGTATGTATTAAGAGCTGCGTAATGGTTTTTCTTTTATCTGTCTATTAATTCAGCTGTTACACCCACTGCTGACTAAATACCTCTTCTGTAACACTCCATTCCGGCGATCTTGTGCCAGCCGGATCCACTGTTCTCTTACTGCCTTCACAACGTCCTCCGACCATTGGGCAGGTCTTAATTATAATTAAAAATATTTTTACTGTCCTCAGATAACGTCCTAAGAGCAAACGACATTCTAGATGAAATACATGAAAAGTATGAAGCATTTGTAACGAATGCAAAATGTAACTGCGGCCTAATTCCACCTACCAGTGACCACGAGAGTTTGTTAGACTTTGCCGGCGCTATGGCTAATGTGAAGAATGAACCAAAGAATGTTTCCAAAAACGCAATGGACGAGCTTGGCGATATATTTTCAGCGGAGAGCGCGTCTGATATAGTTGTGCCGGCGCCGCTTCAGCCGGTGAATCTCATGTCGAATGGTGAGCTTAGAAACATCTTTATTTTGTTATATTTTGTGACATGTGTAAAGCAACGCATGTCCTTCAATTCGGGGAGGGTTAGAGGGATCTGTCGGAATCTCCTCCAGTGACTAGCTTCTCATTAGCTTGGCGGCCTGCTGACACAATGTTGTTTCAATCGCTCACCGAAGTGCTAGTGCATCATCGAACCATTCATCGCTCGCCTGATGAAGTGCTCGACGCTGCAGTAACACTTGACGGCTCAGGAGGTCCCGGTAGGATTCTACCACGTCCCCGTCGGCGTTCGTTCGCTTGAAGAGAACTCCTTGGCTAATTTAATCTAACCTAACTGTTAGGAATGAGCTAAATGATAATCTGTTTTTTTTTCTTATTTTTAGACGATGTTGATCTGCTAGGTGAGAAACCTAAAACTGAGGGTTGGAACGAGTTAGACTCATTAGGAGAACAACTTTTGAAGCAGTCGCTGCCTGAAAACGCTAAGCGAGTCGACAGTTTTAACGGGTAAGATTTAAACTAACTGGACACACCTTCATTTGCATTGCCATCAAATTTCTAGATCACTCTGTTTATTGCTGAAAACCGCATGAAAATCCACTCAGTAGTTTTTGAGTTTATCGTGAACAGACAGACAGACGCGGGGGACTTTGTTTTATACAATAGAGTGATTATTGACCTGCTAAGTCAAGAATCAGGCAAATCCTCACAAATACGGCGTGGCCTATTACCAATGGACTATTTAAAAAAAAAAAACAAAGTATCATATTTCAGCAAGATATTAAAAAAGGAAAGATATGGTTATCATCAAAATCAGTCTGTAGCAGTCCACTGCTGGACATAGGCCTCCCCTAATGAGCGCTCGAAGAGGGTACGCCTTTAATTTTTGGGCATCGCGGGGCACAGCTTCTCGCACCACCGACGCTACTGCCCGTCGGCGGTCAGGGAGTTTAGCTGTGCCGATGTCATCGATGGGCATATCCCCCTTATTGGGGGAGGTCTATGTCCAGCAATGGACTGATATAGGCTGGTGTGTGTGTGATGTTAATCGAAGTAGTTACAAAATATTTTCCACTATTTCAGCAAATCAAAAAAGATACCGATGAACGCGCTGACATCCCCGAAACACGAGCCACACACTCCTCCACTTGACCTGGACTTCTTCACCAAGCAGCCTGAAGAGAAACCCGAAGCCACCGAGGCCTCCCCAACCCTAGCGTCCTCTGACGATGTCATGGTCGACATAACCGAAAGCACCAACAACAACAGCATACTAGACTTCAGCCCCAAAGAGGATGCGAAAGCGAAAAGCAAAGAAGTGAAACTTACTGATATCAATGTAACGTTAGAAAGTGTTCATCCGAGTAAGGTGCCGCCTTTGACTGCGTTTGAGGAGAAGGATGGAGTGACGGTTGTGTTACATTTCTGTAAGGACCGACCCCGTCCTGATGTTAACGTGGTTGTTATATCTACGACTAGTAGGAGTGCTGCCCCTATTGAGGATTATAAGCTGCAGTGTGTCGTTCGTAAGGTATGCTTATATAATATAATTATTTATTTATTTACACTGTAAAGCCCAACTGGGCTTAATGCTAAAAAAGGCCTTAATGGTAGGCGTGCTTTATAATTCAATGTAGTATCTTAAAATAACTTGAAACTACTTCTTTTTATCATAATAACTAGTTACGGTTATAATATTAGAGATAACTACACTCATAATAAATTTTTACCCCCTCATTCATAATCATAACCAAATGTCATTTTATAATGATCGATAAAGTAAACTTGTCCCCGTCATTTAAATAAAAAAAATAAAAAACGTTGAAATGCTCTACTCTCTTCAAGTTCTCTTCAAGAGTCTTCAAGTGAAATTTAACAAAAATCGTCCAAGCGTGTTTGACATAAATAAACTTTAAAATGCGAAATTTGCACTAATTTAGACCTTAAATCGCTTAAAAAGTGTTCAAAAACCGCGCATTGCGCATGCGCGGAGTTTTGGTGCAGGCACTTTTTTCCACGTTTTCCACTTTAGAGTATAAATATCTCGATGGTAACATGACATGTTAACGCCATTTTAGCTATCTGAGATTTATAGAACTGTTATGAATAGGACGGTTATAATATACATACACTATCCTAACGAAGCGCTCGTAGCGTGACTTATTTCAATGTTCTTAGCCAATCACCTGAGTCAAGCAACACTCCACCCGGTCACTACACGGATGGGTGACCATTTAGTGGCATTAAGTGCAGTAATTTAGTGCTTCGGAAGGCACGTTAAGATATTGATCCCGGCTTTTTCAGTCGCCTTGTCGGTCGGAGGTCTTCAGGCGGCCTAAAAACTCCGACACAAGAGTTGGTCTCTAGCTCATACGAAGAATACTATCCTATCCTAATAATATTATGTGAAAGTTTGTGAGGATGGATGGATGGATGTTTATTACTCTTTTATTATAAACGCCTCGCCCTTAGAGACGACGTAAAATAGAAATGGCGATCACAAAAAGCCACCATGGCCGCAGTGATACAAAAGCCCCGCATCAAGTTGATATTCCATTTAACAGGACTAAGCGCTTCCAAACATCAATTATAATACGCACTGTTAAAATATGGAATCAGATGCCAGCGTCTGTTTTTCCATTGACTAACGGCTTCAAAAAGAGAGTTAATAGTCATCTTCTGGGACAGCTCGTACCATCGTCGACCTCATCCTTGCCCACTCATGTCTCGAGGTCAAGAGCTGGCCCATACTAAAAAATAAACCTTTCATGCAAAAACTACTGAACTGATTTGGATGAAACTTGCAATATGTACATAGTTTGTGACCTGGATTAATACATAGAATACTTTTTATCTGGATACCACGCGAGCGAGGCATCGAGCTGAAGCTAGTATTATGAATGTATTTGAGAAATGTACGGTACGTTGTACAGTTAGGCGGCATCAATGATCATTGATCAATGATTTTAGTCAATTCAGTTCGTTATTCAATGGCATCTGGTATAATATTTCCACAATTTCGCTTGTATCACGTTTTTTGTTAATTATTAATTGATGCATCGTTGTGCGTTGTGTATAGTTCAACCATAACAATGGCGGTTATGTCAAAATATACCGCCGCTGCATTTAAAGTATCTGAATCTTGTTGTATTTTCAGGGTTGTAAAGTTCGGCTGTTGACCGCATCCGGCACGTCACTTCCTGTGTTCAACCCATTCCTTCCACCGCCGGCTCTCACACAGGTATTCACATTTACACAAAAAAATATGCGACATTTTATTTTAATAGTGAAAAAAAAATTAAAAAATATTTATTTCTGTAGCCAAATACAATATAAAATTTACAAGGTTAAGGCCCTCTTTTATGTATAAAAATACTTGTGCTAGAGAACCCCGCTCTTTCATATCCATATTTTTAGGTTACAGGTAGGTACTAATGTATAAAATATATATTTTAGTAATAATCGTAGGACTCCAGCAAGTAGATCAGTAAATTCACAGCCTTAGACGCCACCTCCGCGAGCGAGTGCAACGCTTCTATCGTCGGGTAATCTCCTTGAGATGGCGATTATTCCGTCAGCGTGCCGACGCGACTAGTTCGTTAAATATAGGTTGATACGCTGGACATTGACATTGACATACATGTAGTGATAACGACGACCAATGATGAACGATGACCAAAACCAAAATGGCTTTTCATCGGTTTGACAACCAAAATGGCTTTTCATTGGTCTGACTACCAAAATGTCAGACCAATGAAAAGCCATTTTGGTTGTCAACCGACAACGTTGTGACCGACACGTTGCACTTTGGTCGGGAGGTTCCAGGCTCCTTCTGAAAATTAGCGCTGCTTAGCCACCCCAGGCAAAGTAGCATCAAGCTGAGAAGGGGCCTTTTTGGCACATACCGTTGCAGCACCGATTCCATCCACACAGCTTTAGTGCTACTGTATAGTTTTCTTAGATTTGGTTGTGTAAAATACTTATTTTTTTATTTTATTTAGTCAAATTATGTTTCTAATTTTAGTTTCTTTTTTACCCTATATATACGCACCTAAGATACCTTTGATAAACTTATTATTGTACCTACTACCTACCTATTTGTGTATCAGTGTTTTTCTGTTTGTTTTTTGTGCTGTACCATGTGCTGTAATTGTTTGAGCCAAATAAAGCCATATCTTATCTTATCTTATCTTAAAATAAATGGCTTTTCATTGGTTTGACAACCAAATTGGGTTTTTCGTCATAGTTCATCATTGGTCGACGTCATCACGTTTTTCAATGTTGCACCAAACAATGAATTACAACTTACAATTTGTTAAATGATAGGTTCCGTAATCAACCTGTATATTTTAACAAACTGTAATGGAAAAGCCATATACAACAATGGTACAATGAACGACCTTATTACATTTTATAAAGAGTTTTCTATATATCTAAATTTTTCCTCAGGTAATGCTGATAGCACGTCCGCCGGACACTCCGCCAATCAACTTGAAATTCGTCATGACTTACAATTTGGATGATGACGTGTGTTCAGAAATGGGAGAGGTTTTGTTACCGCTGGATGACATTGAATAAAGCTTTATTTAAACCGCCCTCCGGCCTAGTGGAGTGACGATCTGCGAACACACGAATGCTGCTGGCAGAAACTGCGTCGAGCTGAGGACAAGGCGAAATGGCGCTCATTAGCTGAGGCATATGTCCAGCAGTGGACAACTATATGCTGATGGTGATGATTTGTACAGTTAGGGCTTTCATAAAGTGCTGAATGGATAAATATAGCCTTTGTTTTTATTTCATAAAAACACAGATTCCAGACGAATTCCAGCGCAAAAAAGATAAACAATAGTTAAAGAAAGACTGTTTTATTACTATGTTCGTTAGATAAACTGACTGTCCTGTGAAATCCAATCAAAAATGAACTTAGGAGTGTTTAATTTATGAACGTTGGTCCTAGAAGTCTATAGAAGATCTGTTGGGTTAGGACTCCGGAAAAAACACATCGGAAAATTTTCCATTTATTTTATATATGACATTTGAAGATGGAACAACCAAAAGGCCTCCTGCAAGGGTATATTAAAATATTCGAAAAGTTTCCGAGTCGAATCCGTAAATTTTTATTCAGTTGTATTTCTATTGTATTTTCATGTGCTAACTGTCACCTATAAAAAGTATTCATGGCGATACCAACAGTTTCTGCTAAAAAAACATTTACAAAAGTAAGCTTTTATACACCTAAATAAAACAAGAAAATAACAATAAGTCCTTTTTAATTCCTGTTTGAATAAAGGCGCAAATTTTATGTTTTTGAATACATTTTGTAAAATATAGATTAATAAGCGAGACATTGACATTAGTGGTGACGAACAAATGGTGAACGAAAACTAATTTGGTTTGTCAAACCAATGAAAGCCATTTTGGTTTTCATCATCGTTCTTCATTGGTCGACATCAGCATCACTATTGCCATTGTCCTGCGTATCAACCTTTTAACAAACTGTGGCAACAATTCTGAGATCTGTTTGTTGTAGATTTGTAATTGTATTTTTATGACAAAGAATGATCTGATAACATTAGTTATTTATCACGCATACTCTATAAATGGAGTGTGGCCTATAATTTATAAAATGATTATATTTGATCTGATAGAAGTTACTAAAATGATTAAAATTATAAGCAAAATTAATGTAATGTGGCTTTGTAATTATAAAACTTAGACTGAGCAAGCCTTGATCAATAAATCTTAAGTTCTAGTCGATTTCAAGCAAATTATAACGCATTCCATTATGCTGTGCGGCACACGCAAAAATCTTGTATTTATTTAATGTTAGCCCGCTGTGTGTGCATGGGCTTAGTGTTAGTGAAAATTTGTATTGTACTTAGAATTTTATTAACAGTTACTTAAGTAAATTTATAACTGACTATTATAACTTGACTAAGAATATGAATAAGACGTACAGCCATTCCATGGTTTATATTATTATTATGTAAACAAACGTATTTAAGTAAAGTGCAAGACTTACAACTAGGCACAGAATGTCGGATATAGTCTGGCCAGCTTAATGTGAGCAAAATAAAAATCTATTGGTGGAAACACCTGCAGTTTGTGATCTCCTTTTTTTCATTTCACTAAGATTATGATGATCAAAAAGAGAAAACTGTTACAAAAATCTTAAAAGGGGTTGCGTCTCGTTTCCGCTTTTATGTAAAGAGGAAACAAGATACAACTCCTATTTACGGCCTCTGTGGCGCAGTGGGCGAAGGTCCGCCTGAGACGCAGAAGGTTGCGGGTTCGATTCCCGCTGTGGGACAAATGTTTGCATGTTCTGTAGATATTTGTCTCGGGTCTGGGTGTTTTCTATGTATGATATGTATGTATTTACAACAAAAAAATATATGTGTACTATATCAATCAAGTGGTTCCCATAATACAAGCTCTGCTTAGTTTGGGGCTACGTGATGCTGTGTGATTACGTCCCGAATTATTTATTATTATTATTATTTAGGTAAATACAATTTTTGTTCAATGTGCGCATTCCCTTGTACGTTAGAGTAGGTACAAGTTCTAATTCCATGTTTTATTATTGTTTATTAAACTTAATTGCACCCAGGCCAGGTGAGAAAATGATTGACACTAAAAAAAAGAATAGAAACAGGTGTTTCCACCAGTAGATTTTATTTTGTCCACATTTATGATTTCTGCAGAGACAAGCTGGCCAGACTATATTATAGTATTACAGTTTTCTTGCTAGTTATCGTAGGTTTTGTAAAAAATACCTATCATCCAATTAATTACTACGATCTCATAATCATAGGTCTAATGTGTAATGCTTATTGTTTGAATACTGCACTATGTTACCGTTATTTTTTACGCCGCATTTTGTCCAATATTAAAAAGGCGAAAGTTTTTAAAAAAAATCCGCGATCACGCCATAACTACAGACTTATTGTGCTGAAATTTTGCACATATAAAGTACTAGACCAGGAATAAAATTCAAGGCTTCTTTGTATTCTGGTACAACACGAGCGATGACACAGGCGGAAGCTAGTCCTAAATTATGACGGGTGTACAGAATTTACGCAAATTTAAGTGCTTCAGAATTTGTATAGAGTTTATAGTTAAACGCGTTATTTATTTATATGCATTTATATATTGTGATACATAAATACTTCAGCAGATTTGTTGCTGTGCAATACAAACCAGATAGCAATGTATTTATTTTAAATTTATGTAAGATATTAAAGGTATACTATAATGATTTATATAAAGTGTTTTATTACGGTCCCGTGGTGGCCACAGGGTCTTGGGACTCGATCAAGAAGACTAGTGAAAAAGTATTCGTTTCGTAGACCTTGATATATTCGTGATCGTGTGTGTTGCTGCTGAAGCTGAAGTTATTGTAAGCATAAGGAAAAAAAATGCCAAAGACAAAGCGTCATTTTCTATGCTTTCTCGTTGGCCACATAAAAAAAATTTACTTCTACGATTGGAATACTTTTTTTCCTGGTCGAATCTTTGATGTCATCGAAGGGTGGTCGGTTATCGTGTTTAGGGTTCCGTACCCTAAGGATGCCCAACGGGACCCTTTACTAAGCCTGCTGTCCCTCCGTGCATCTGTTAGCGGGCTGTATCTCATATACCGTAATCAGTTCAGTGTATTATTGCCGGTATATCGAATAGAACTGCCGATCCTGTCATGAGTTGAATCTCGGACGAGGATTTTTTCTTTGCACTTTTTCACAGTACTTATTTTTGAGTGTGCGTTACTCCAGCGGCATGTTGACTCGGATCGGGATGAATCTTATACAAAAATTAGAGCACTATGTCCTATAAATGTGCCCCAAAAATGAAATTTGTGCCTATTAGGTTCCAGAGTTATTCGAGAAAATAAGATGCCGCTGCAGTTACGCCTGAAAACGTTACTGCAGCGGTATGGTTTTTACCCATTAGCCTTAGCCGGATAATGGGAAAGTGGGAGGAAACTTAATCATTTCAATGATTTTACTGGATGATGATAGGTAAACTTCAGAATCCTGGGGCCAGCACTCATGGGTTCTATATCTACATAAATATCAAGATTTTGTGATGCAAATCGATCTCGCAATTTGTGACAGTCTAGTTGCCGAGATAATTTCATAAGTGGCCACAGGTCCTGATATCAGGTATAGTTTTTTGTAAATATCTCAGCGACTAAACCGTCACAAATTGCGAGACTAGTACCGATCTGCGTCACAATTTCGGACCCTAGCATAGATATAAGCACCCTAGAAGCCACAGGGTTCTGATGTCAATGGAACTTCAAACAGGGTACTCTTAACAATGAACTGAGCAATCTAAAATTTTCTGTCAACATAAGTTTATTTCCATACTAATAATTCTATTTACATTTTTAGATATCCATTTTGTCCCCTATTTAGTGTTCCGACTAGTCCACATTCAAAGATACATAATTTGTTAACAGTTTATTTCTAATAACAAAGCATCACCTAAAAATGTTTTCACAAATGACTAACACACATTCAAACCGCAAAATCAAACTACACTTGTTACACTAAAACTGTGGTCAGCACATAATGCATTTACAGGAAATAATATATTTTATTGAGATTTATACAAACAAAGAGAAAATGCAAATAAAATAAAATTAATTCAATAATTTTACATTCTATAGGCCCATACCAAGTAAATGCATTGTAAGATATAAGCATGCAAAGTTTCGGAATACCTATTTAGACTAAAACACTAACATTAAAGCATAAGGTTGGATTCCTACGGTAGGAGGGATTAACAATTAATGAAATATGATTCAGTTATTTCCTGATATTTGGTTTATCGTGGCATTGGAGGCAAGCTGGGCATCGGTCCCGATAATGCAGTGTTAGTTCCAAGTAACACCTGAAAAGTAAAAAAAATATTATTTACTAAACTGTGGCCATATTGTATGCGAGTCCCAGAACATAAGCTTATCTTTAACGCTTTGAATGATGAAAAACTGACTTGAAGGTTCAGGTCGCCCTTGGGACTGAAGGTTTTAGAAATTATTTTTAGGAATACTGAACAAAGTTTACTGAAAACAGCATTGTAAAATTAGAATATTTTGCCAATAAACTATATTTGATTTGATTGTGTGAAAATCAACTATTAATCGGTATCAATTCAATTTCTGGTATTATAATTCAAGCTGAGATGGAACTTTTTAGCCCAGGCCTTTGCAGCGTAGAAAACACCCGCACCTACCTTCTTATTAGTTCTTTGCTTATGTAGTAAACTAGGTACCTAAACTTCTCTCCTTTCTTTATTCTGCGATATTGCCTAAATTATACCTACAAGTCATGCAATGTACCTACCTACCTTATTATTATGTATTCTCTGTGCTGTATTTGTCTGTTTGCTAAACAAAGAGTTATCTATCTATCTATCTATAATCCCAGAATTAATTTTTATTGGTGCAATTTGCTAGGTGCTGTAAAGAAGTCCCACACACGCGGCGCCACTGTCGTGTGAAATTAAAAATGGAATGAAAATAAAATCAAAAGAAAAGCAAAATGAACACGTCTCCCACTAAATATGATGCAAATAACCCGTTCTGTCTAGAATTTCTTGATAAATATTCGGTGTTTTATATGTATATTGGAGATTCGGCTTTAGTTCCGCTAATTGCCGCGGGACTTCGGACGCAAACACACACAAATCTTATTGGATTAATTTGACACTGTCAAATTCTATAGATAAGGTATCATTGTCCTCGTCATAGTCCTCTCCTAATGAGCTCCATAAAATTTTCCCCATCATGGTTGGTATGTTGGCTATATGGCTGTTTTTACCTGTTTCTGCTGTGACTTCTCTAGTTCAGCCATCTGAGCTCTCTCCACCTCGAATATGACAGGAGCAAAGAGGATTACAGATGAGCTTGCCACCACCCACATCACTGAGCGGGAAAGACTGTACAGCGACTTCATACCACAGCTGAAAAAAAATCAACTTTATCAGTATCCAATAAGATCCATGAATACTAGCACACATGAATTTACACCAATATCTCTCTTATGAATCAGTATAGTACGCGTCATGTAAAAAGAACACTGAAAGAAATGGAGGGGGTGTGTTTGCGCATAGGTAAATACCGATAAATCACCAACTGCGCAGCTTACTGCCAACGTTCTTTTTACGTGACGCGACCTGTATCAGTGATCGGAATGGGAAGAGTTAATTTATCCAAAGTTCGTTTCAAAAATTGACTCCAGTTTTGGAACACAATTTATAACATAAAAAAATAAGTCTATCATTCTTTAACTTTAACTTTTTATAATAATTATGAATAACCAGTATTGATATTCACTAAGAATAAATGATAGAATAATGAACTTGTTCTTTTTTAAAGAGTTTGGATTTTTTCGTAATATACTAAAACTTTTATACTCACAACATTGGCCTTACTTATGAACATCTTTCAAAAGATAAACGATGCTTAGGGTATTGCTATCTCTTACCGTTGTATAATGACAAACAGTGACAGGGATAACCTTAAGTGTATTGGTTAACTTTAAGTAGCGTTCATAAGTAAGAGGGAATATCTTTGTCCCTCTGAATTAAGCAGAGTTGAAGTTGTAAAGTAGCAAAATAGTTCATGCTTTTGGGTTGAATTGTACTTTTAGGTCAGATTTTACCAAGATTAGCATGGCAAATGATTAAATCATTTGCCATGCTTCACTTCAAAGGAACAAAGATACACTGTGACATTTTACTTTCATACTCATTTCATCATTCACACCATCCATCTATAATTTTTTCATCCGCTAAAAAATATATTGCATGGAAAAATTATATTACCTAGAACATACATATAAAGGCAGTCTTTAGTATGACTTGACTCTTAAAATAACACAGCAAGGGCAAATATTTTTTTTTAATGGTATGCCAGAATGCAGATCCACAACAAAGAATAGATTGTCTTGTTTTTTATCTGTTTATTATTTGGGGACTTAGTGTCACAATCAAACTATGTCAGTCCCTTAGGGATCTCTACATAAGTAAGTATTCTTAACATCAATTGCCCTAAATGCAAACTTATAGAGCCAAATAGTGGCAGCAGAGGCCTGCGCGAATTATATGGTCTGAAACAAGCCAACATCCAGTGTATTTGGTACAAGAGGTACCATTAGATAATCTTCATCTTCATACTTACTATGTTTTAGTGGAGGCAGTGTATACTCCGTTTCTCACACATTCCGGGAACATCTCTGACAAGCCCCACAGCCTCTCCGATAAGGACTCATCTGGTTCCTAGACAGGGTGAATATTAATAATATTAACATAAATTAGCTCATATTTCCATTAATATTCTGAATACTGAGTATAATCTGTGTGTGTATATACAGGTTGGGGCAAAATTTTACTTCATTGAGAGGAGCCGAATAGAGTCGATTGAGACCAACTTGGTTGTTTTAACAAATGTCATTTTCTGGGCTGACTGTATTTTTTTCAAAAATTTGAAAATTTGTTTGTTATTTTCTTCAAAATAAACCTATAATTTCCTAAGAACAAAACCTTCTACCTACGAAATGCCCTATTCTGTATATTGAACTCTATAGAACAGATGTCTTGCCCGCAAATTCGTTTGTATAGTCTAATTTATAATAAAATCTTGATTGAACCTACTGGGTTCAATTGGGAATATAAACCATCTAGGTACCCACATAAACACACTAAAAATTTCAACAAAATTAGTCCAGCCATTGGGGTGTCCAGTGACAAACACAAGTACAGATGAATTATTTATTATACGCACATCATCATACTCTTTGAGTGGGCCTGATGTTAGTTCTGATGGTGATCCTGCTCCCTGAAAAAAGAAATATTAGATGAACAAGTACATCTGGTTGATGTATAAACCGTGTTGACGAATGAGTATGATAGACGATTTAGATTAGAATAGAGTAAGAAATAACCCCATTCTTATTCTTATTACAATGAGTACAATCTTCTGCAACAGTACGAGAAGGGGGTATTGCCGTAGTCTGCCGCTACATACCGAAGGAAACCCAAAGACTTCCATCTCCGTCGAAGGGCTCGAGGAATCCATCGGTCTACGTTCCGGGGTATCGCCTTTGCTCGCGGTCAAAGATTCCATCCCACTGTCATTCTGGTCGAGATCATCCGTGTTCAAATCCATAGGCGAAGTTTTTATATGTCGGTAATTAATTCTAGTCGTTGAAATTAGTAAACGACTTTGGTTTCTGGATTTTTTCGTGAGAAAAATTTAGCTCAACATGCAAAGAAACCAACCTCCTCAAAAAGTTGAATTGAATGAATGAACAGTGTTGCCGTTTTTTATTTGGGCATGATGCTGAAACTTGGCTCAGATAATGCCAAAAAACAACTTTTTAGTAGTTAAATAACTTTTTAGTATGCGAAATAAAATGCTAAAATCGTAATTTTATTCCCGAATAGCAAACTGAAGTGGTCAACTGTCAAAATAGATGAATATTTCTTTATAAGACGCGAGATAAGACTGCTCTTTGGGTATTAAGAATAATTTACATCGTATGTTGATAACTTTTCATTGGCCCTTCACATTTTGCATGTTTTGCGATGGAAATGTGTTGCTTTAATCAGAAAATTTTAGCTATTAAAACGCAATAAGTTAATTTCATCTTTTCCCATTATTCTCGCTAATATGGCTCATAAGAATGAGAAGGCGTGATATTATAACACCTCAAATTAAAATTAGACGTTAAAATTAAGAACACTGCAATGGTCATTCGTTCAACACATTAACAATAAAAAGATAAACACAAATTTCGGGGAAGTCCTAATTCTTTAGAGACAGTTTCCGTGTTACCTAAAAAAACGACTTTGAGCCAATAAACAAATTGTCTCAGGCTTCTTTAAAATCTTTCGAATTTCTTACTATGTACTAGTACGTAACGTACAAAAAATGCTGATCATGAAATATGCTAAATGCAATTTTTTCATGAATAAGTGATTCATGAATTACCAACTAAGCTACGTTTAGGTTTAGCATTAAAAATGCTAAAATGGCAACACTGTGAATGAATGAAACACACACAGGGCTGCCAGGCGAAAGCTCATTGAAAGCGCCAAATTTTCTATTGAAAAGAAGCCTACATTTTATGATTTAAAGTCCTTTTAACTATTAAAGTCCTGGGGGGCCTGATTCTCGCGATTTGATTTATTTTGCGAAAAATCGCCTAACCTGTGTCAGCGATGTTGAAACATTGCCAATGATGAAGTCCTTCCCTGGTGTTCCGTTCACTGGATTTAATTATCTTCTAGAGTCTAGCTTATTGGACCACGCGGTATTCAGTCTGTCTTAGTAAGAGTGTCTTACTGACTAATTAGTCAAGCCTAAGACCGACATAATGGCTTACTCTTAATATACTACGATAGCGTAGTATATTAAGAGTAAGTAAGTATAGTAAGAGTAAGTACTATCTTACACATAGGTGTAAGATAGTCTTACTAAGACATACTGAAAACCGCGTGGTCTAATGTGCCTTTTATATTATGTTCCTCTTCGCCCGTAATAGGCTAACCTGTACCACAGTATAAAGATTATACAGTAGTCCGACGCCTTTGATCTTGCTTTAAATGCCGACAAGTGACGCGAAAGTGAAGGAAAGCAAGGGCTGTCACAAGCAAAAAATATTTCTTTGTGACATTATTTTTTAGGCTATTTGACTGATTTTTTATTTAATTTTTATATGATTCTTTGGGATATAATAAATACGCTCCATTAATATTGACAGGAAATATGCAGTCCAAAATAATCTAAAAGTTTAAATAGTAAAATTCGCGCCTAAAACGATGTCTCTGTAATATCAGACTCCATAATTATGATTTAACTGACATCACATGCAACGCAAGTAAACAAACACTCGAAGTACGAAGCTCGTCGAGACACGTGTTTACCGTCGAGTGACATAAAATAAATAAATAAATAATGCTGGACTATCACACAACATCATGTAGCCCCAAACTAAGCCGAGCTTGTATTATGGGAAACACATGATTGATATAATACATATATACTTTTTTTTTGAGTTAAAACTAATCACAGAGTGTTTATTTTGTTCAAAACATGTTGTGCCGACCCCACCTATAGAGTGGGTTATGGGCAGGGAAATGATGAGTGTTTCTTTCGTTCAGAAATATTCATAAATAGGTGGGATCTTTTTACGCGAAATAACCACTTTTTATATAGAATATAGTGAAATACCATTTATTTCAGTAATATCTATTAAGATGACCACAATTCGTTGCATATTTTCACTAGTGTCAAATAGCCTATTACTCACAGCACACGTCGTATTCCCACCATTTTCAATACAATTTATTATGTTTATTCACTTTATTATTTACTCGTAGTTTTATTATCACAATAAAAGTCTAATAAACAGAACATTCCAGTAGGTAAAGCCTGCGCAGTAGGTACTTTTTTTTGTAAATATTTTCATGGTTATCGTATTCATGGTCCCGTTCCGCCATGACAAATATTCCTAAAATCTCATATTATAAATATAATAATTTTATCCTTTACTAACCCTCCTGATACTTTTCTGAATTTCGTAAACTTGATATTTTTTGTAAATACATACGTTTCCCTAATTTTTATTAAAAAAATAATAATAATTCCAATATACTATAAAATGCCAAATGTACAAACCGTGCGACGCCAAGATGAAAGTAAAAGTAAAAGTAAATAAGTAAAAGTATTATTTATTGCATGAAATACATGTTTTAGAAGGTGTTACATAATTGTATAGGTTTCAATGTATTCCTACCTACTCGGAAATGCAATTTAATGTATACAAATAATTAAAAGTACTATAAAATAATTTAAAAAATTGCATGCAAGCATAAATTATAATGTCAAAAATCTTTAAAATAATCAGTGTAAAAAATGAAAAAAATAAGAAAATAAACAATTCAGATTAAGGCAAGGGATAAAAAATCAAATTAATTGTTTGTCATTTAAAAAATCATCAAGTGTGTAATCTAATCATTTACTTGTCAATAATGCTCTCAATCTTCTCTGGAGCAGCAAGCAAGGTAATTCTCTCAGTGACTGTGGTAATTTGATAGAGATGAAAGGTGCAGAGCAGAATATTATGCTTTTACACATTAATCTAGTTCTACAGCTCTTGAGTTACTACTTTATGTTTGTCTCGTCTATTACGTACCACAGCATCAGAAAGTTAACAAACATATCAGGGTTGTTTCGCACATAAGTACTTACATACTTAACCGTTTCGAAAATATACAGTCTAAAAATTGTCATTAAGTTGTATTTGCAGAAAAAAGGCTTACAAGAGTTTGTTGTTTTTAGATGCCCGTAAACATAGCTTTTGATATTTGAAAACTTTAATTATATCGGATGAGTTACCCCAAAAAAGCCATATCTAAGAGAAGATGCAATCAAGCCGTGGTAAGCTGTAAGTAAGGTGAACAAAATATAAAATTGCAAATGCACAAACAGTGCGGCGCCAAGAAGAAAAAATCGAACCGGGCTAGCCCTGAAAGTTATGTCCCGAGTTGCATGCATTTAAAATGTATGCAACTCGGTTGTTGCATGGACCCGCCCCGTCCCCTACTGTTTGATACATATATGTAACGTTTAACATCCGTGCCCCGTCCGGGCCACGTACACGGCACGCCCCGGGCACGGCCCGGTCTAATGAGAATCATCCCTAAGAGTGCCAACGCTGTACGACTTAGATACGAATACTTAGGTAAGTAAGGTACCTACCAAGAGAACTCATCGTGACACTCATTACGACATGATGTTTTTATAAACCATGACGGGACTGAAGATGGTGCCGTCACTAGAAGATGGTAGTTTGACGATCATTTGGATTAAATTATGTATTTGAAAGAATTCTTACTTGACATTCCGTTGGAGTACTGCATGTACATGGGGCATCAGCAGCCATTTTTTATAAGCGTGAACCACTAATTTGGTTAATTTGATTGTGTCTGAACAAAAATTGATGTAATGAAAAATATATTGATTTGATTGTTCAAGTGACAGGATTGACACAGAGAAGTAAAAAATAAAGTATTGCTTGAAAAGAGTATGTACCAAACTATGTACGCTATATTTCAATTGTCTCACATAGACGCGGCCTGCGAGCCAGAATCGCAAAACGTCTTGGGCAGTAGGTTGAATAAAACACACAGTGCGTCACTTGTAGGCACGCCTGAAGCACGACAAGGGTCGTCGATAGGAAGAAGCGTTGTATCTACGCTAGCGCCAGTCATCAAGCATGTCTGAAAAGGAGTGGAGCAGCACAGTGGCCGCCAGCCGCATGACGGTCGCGGCAGCCGTTGAAGCTGTGTCTGTCTGTTATTTATAATACTTCATTTACAAGCAAAAACAAACAAGTGAATGTCACCAACTCACACCGCCATTGCAGGCCAAGTCCTTAATGTGAGTTAGTTATGAGCAAGTACGAAGTACTAATGATAATTCCATGATTATGCGCGCTCCACACTTGTGCTGTGAACCTCGCGGTTTCGGCATCGGCGTTTATAGAGGGGGCCGGGTGGGCCGTGCCCACCCCAGGATGGTCTAGTGCCCACCCCAGGATTTTGGGTAACCGATTCGAAATTCTAGGCTGGAAACCTAAGAAACTTCAGAAAAAAACCATTAAAATTAAATAAATATATTACATACTATTTCTTATACAGTACATTCTGTTTAGTTACTTTTGAATTCGCGACGTAAATAAGGTACCTATTTATATTACCTTTAGATAAAAAGCTATGGATGGATGTTAGTAAGACATACCTACTAGGCTACGATGAGAACGGGACTTAAACGCCTGCCTGGGAGGACTCGCATGATGCTTTCACTTCTTTATTAAATGGCTTCTGGGATAGTAATCCACAATTTCGCCAGTATCAAGTATAATAATTGTTCATAATAATATGAGGCAACGTATATATACGGTTTATAAGTCCAGTCGTCCAGTCTTCGGTCAGGTCCTGTTTTCTGCTATAGCTATGGCGACTATAACAAAAAACGATCGGCGCACAATTTTCTTCATCAGAGAATTCCCGTTTAATCTTCTTTTATTCCATTTCACTAATACTTGTGTCTTTTATCTAACATTTATCGGTTATTATACCATGAATATTAAACGACATACATTAGAAAAACACTAGAAAATAAAATTTAATAAAATTGACAACCGTCGTTCAAGATGAAAAAAATGGTGTCCGCATGATGCTTTAAGCATCTTTTGTGATTTGTCTAAGGCCTTTGACTGAGTACACCATGAAACATTAATCAGGAAACTAGATCACTATGGTGTCAGGGGTATGGCTTTCTCACTTCTTACCTATCTGATAGAATACAGAAAGTAGTTAGTTTTAGTTTAGTTTTAGTTTAGTTTTAGTTTAGTTTTAGTTTAGTTTTAGTTTAGTTTTAGTTTAGTTTTAGTTTAGTTTTAGTTTAGTTTTAGTTTAGTTTTAGTTTAGTTTTAGTTTAGTTTTAGTTTAGTTTTAGTTTAGTTTTAGTTTAGTTTTAGTTTAGTTTTAGTTTAGTTTTAGTTTAGTTTTAGTTTAGTTTTAGTTTAGTTTTAGTTTAGTTTTAGTTTAGTTTTAGTTTAGTTTTAGTTTAGTTTTAGTTTAGTTTTAGTTTAGTTTTAGTTTAGTTTTAGTTTAGTTTTAGTTTAGTTTTAGTTTAGTTTTAGTTTAGTTTTAGTTTAGTTTTAGTTTAGTTTTAGTTTAGTTTTAGTTTAGTTTTAGTTTAGTTTTAGTTTAGTTTTAGTTTAGTTTTAGTTTAGTTTTAGTTTAGTTTTAGTTTAGTTTTAGTTTAGTTTTAGTTTAGTTTTAGTTTAGTTTTAGTTTAGTTTTAGTTTAGTTTTAGTTTAGTTTTAGTTTAGTTTTAGTTTAGTTTTAGTTTAGTTTTAGTTTAGTTTTAGTTTAGTTTTAGTTTAGTTTTAGTTTAGTTTTAGTTTAGTTTTAGTTTAGTTTTAGTTTAGTTTTAGTTTAGTTTTAGTTTAGTTTTAGTTTAGTTTTAGTTTAGTTTTAGTTTAGTTTTAGTTTAGTTTTAGTTTTAGTTTAGTTTCAGTTTAGTTTCAGTTTAGTTTCAGTTTAGTTTCAGTTTAGTTTCAGTTTAGTTTCAGTTTAGTTTCAGTTTAGTTTCAGTTTAGTTTCAGTTTAGTTTCAGTTTAGTTTCAGTTTAGTTTCAGTTTAGTTTCAGTTTAGTTTCAGTTTAGTTTCAGTTTAGTTTCAGTTTAGTTTCAGTTTAGTTTCAGTTTAGTTTCAGTTTAGTTTCAGTTTAGTTTCAGTTTAGTTTCAGTTTAGTTTCAGTTTAGTTTCAGTTTAGTTTCAGTTTAGTTTCAGTTTAGTTTCAGTTTAGTTTCAGTTTAGTTTCAGTTTAGTTTCAGTTTAGTTTCAGTTTATTAAACATATAACTTAACTACTCTATAATATTTATTCTCTCTCTTATTCAACCTCTGTGGCGCAGTGGGCGAAGGTCCGCCTGTGACGCAGAAGGTTGCGGGTTCGATTCCCGCTGCCCGCAGCGGGAATCTGCAGAACATGCAAACATTTGTCCCGACAAATGTTTGCATGTTCTGCAGATAATTGTCTCGGGTCTGGGTGTTTTCTATGTATGATATGTATATATTTACAAAAAAAAAATGTATCTATGCAGTATATCAATCATGTGGTTCCCATAATACAAGCTCTGCTTAGTTTGGGGCTACATGATGATATAACACTGTCTGTGTGATGACGTCCCGGATTATTATTTATTTATTATTATTTATTTATAACCCAATACGCCAATGGTTTCGCGGCTTTCACGCTTCTTTCTTCTTTCCCACTTTTTTCGCGGCGCGAATTCGCTCACGAGTGTAGAGCGCACAAATTCGAAACTGACATTTGTTTTATTTATTTATATGTCATTGTCGAACATTATCGTGACACTCATGTCAATGTTACACACTTTGACAGTGAGTGAGAATTGACTGCATTTGCACTGACATTTCTAGAATTCCCCATTCCATTACCAATAATCCGTCGTTTCCAACGCAGACTTTTTGGTCCGTTTTCGGACTTTTTCGGACCTCACTGGAATTTTTTCGGGTCATAGCTGACTTTTTCAGTTTTTTTTAGCTAGTTATATTTTTGTATATTTAGAAGATAAAATTAATTAACCTACTAAAAAACGCGGCTCGCTCCACTCACCGATTTTTAAAAACTACTTTTGATTGCTATCCTTCACACTCACATTAATAGATAGGATATTCTCGTATTACGTAAGGTTTATCTTCTGCCTGGCTTCACTCATCAACTTTGTTGATTATTTGTAACTTCCACCCACAGGTCTAAGGCCTGAGTGTGAAAAACACCAATTATGATTACAAATACAAAGTTAGCGTTAACTATATATTTTTATGTAAATAGAACAGCTTCCCGGGGAGGTGTATAAAACTTTGACATATAGATACAAAATATCTTTTATACAAAAATATACAGTTAACGCAACCTATTTGACACTCAAACCATAAGCATCCATTCGAAATTACGTTTGTGACTTCAATGATTTCAAGAACCGGGTGACCTGATGCTGCAGCATCACCTGAAATCTGCAAGATATCTAACTCCTCACGAACCTACAGTAGAGGTATCGTATTTGGGTTCATTGGAATTATATCAATGTATCCTATTCTAACTAGCGGTAACTGGGATGTGAGGGGTTCGGAACTCAAGCTAACCTCTCCTGCCAGTGCTGCACCCTGCTAACTAGCAAACCGGGCTTTGGCGGCTGGTTGATTTCGGCATAATAATCACAAATGTAATAATAATATTATTATTTCAGGCAACAAAATACATGTACTAGGTATATTAAGTAGCCCATAATAAACTAAATACTGAGGCATAGCACAGCTAAATTCCTTGACTGCTGACGGGCAGTAACGTTGGTGGTGCGAGAAGCTGTGCCCTGCGATCCCCAACCTGCATGCCCATGGGGATTATAGGAATATCCCCTTCTTTAAGTTATTGTTGCCTTTAAGTTACAGGGGAGGCCTGTGTCCAGCAGTCAACTGAATAGGCTGATGTTTTTGTTGGTGTTGTCGTCTGGAGTAAATAACGACATAGGCCTTTACTTCAGAAAAAAGTATTGTGAGCAAACCTACGAGCAAATGCTTCTATTGTATGTCATATAGTGATAAGGAGGTCCTTCCTGAAATTACGAAACGAGTTTTTTTTTTGTCGTATTCAGAACTATTTAGACCTTGGGATCGGATCTTTTTCTGTTTGACTGCCGGCAACACTGCAAAAATCTTGCGCTTTTGTGTTCTTCATTTCTTGCTCATTTTAGTTTTTGAATGATTTTGACGAGGTTTTGAAATCATAAAGTAAAATATACAATAAATTTAAGCACAACGAAGTTGTTATTTGTGAAAAAATAGACAAGTTAGTTGTTTCTTCTGCGTTGTGCATCACAGTCCGACATCACTGTACATTGGCTTGCTTGCATTTTTGTGGTTAAAAAGTTCTCCTGAAATTGTCGTGCACCTCAGCATCAATACATCCAAGGTGAGTATTTTTTTATGTTTTTGCTTTTTTTATTCGTTTTTATAGTACCTGTAATAGTACATATCCTACCTTCCAAAACTAAGGTGGTACATAGTCCTTTGCACTTCACTTCTTGTCTTTTTTGTCAAGGAGACACAATTCTGCCAAAGAGTAATTATTTGTATGTTGTTTTTTTTAACTACTCATGATCCAAAACCTATGTTTCATTTCTTTATGTACAAACAGACATCTGATAAATATTTTTTTGGCACTGTACATATTGTCACAGTTAGATGTTGAACTGGGAAAACTCAGAATCTGTTTTGTCAGATTCATGGGCTGCAAAATATTCATCCTCTGTTTTGATTACCTCAAGATTGTGATCTCTGAAGGGATAGGGAAGCCTTTGTTCAGCTGTGGGACATATCAGACTAACCATAATCTGTTTTGATTCACCCAAAATGATCAAAAATCATAATTTCAGTCATTTATTTTCATTACTGTCTGTCTGTTGATAATCTGACACATTCCTTGATGTTTGACACTATAGTCGATCACATGCTATAATGAAAATAAATATACACTTAAACAACAAAATTTTAATCTTTCTTATCAAATTAATTTAACTGAACTTACAAGTACACCCAAAACTGCTAAACAAACAAAGTAACAGGCAAAAGGCTAAAGTCTTAGTGCTCCCGTAATCATAGGGTATAAACATGCACAAAGGCAACAAGACAATTATAACCTCCAATAGATTTTCCTTGGTGTAGCCCTGGCCACAAGTGAACCAGGAAACATGTTATTAATATGCAAATGAGCAAGTGAGCTTCCCTATCTTAGCCTTGCTTATTTATGACAAACAGTAACATTCTGGTTGAATCACTTCCAGTTATATTGCAGTTTGATAGATGCCTTGGTGATATGTAGATTAGTTTATTTAATTAGATTAAGCGTGTAATCCCCTCTATATTGTATCCATTACAGAAATATGATACTAAGCATTTAGATAAAGGTAGGATAAATAGGTATGTAAGATAGATACATTTAGGATAAGGTAGGTAGATAAGATAGGTACTCTGAGGAGAGGTAGGTATGTAAGATACATACAGCTAACAATCTAAAGCAAGAAAAAATGTATCATTAGTCCAAACTGCTGGGTTAAATAAGTAAATAATTTCTATTAAAATATGATTCAAAACTATACACTGTAAGATTCAAAAATCAAAAAACTTTTTTCAGTTCCGAAGACCTGTTAGCAGAAAGTGACTACGACCAGCCATAATTGATGATAACCTTATTACTATAATTTTGTATTACTTAAATCATCTCTTCTCGATAATTTAACTACTACAAATAAAGACAATTATTCATCTTTAAACCAGCCATCATCTCACCATTTAAAGGATAATGGTAGATATTTTAAATATTTCTTACCATACTAAGAATTAGATAATAAATACATATACTTTGATTTAAATAGCATGATTTTTCATAATAACTTAGTAAAATTATTTACTCAACCTAGGTGCTTTTATTGTTCATTAATAAAATTGCTTGTAAATATATTAATAATCTATTATCTTAAATATAAAAAGTTATAAACTGACTGACTGGGTAATATATATTATAGTCTAGGGTGTTGTATATATGCTATAGTGTAGGGGTATGACACTGGAACCCTAGATTTTTGGCTCTGTTGATAATAAATAATGCTGGATATCAACACACAGCCTAAAACACTGGATCTAGAGACTTGGAACTTTACATAGATACCTCAATTATGGTGTATGCATCCAATAAGGAAGAATTTTTAGAAATTCCACCCTCACCACCATCTAATGGGGTAAATTGAAGGATGAAAGTTTGTATGAAAGTCTGTCAGTTCTGGTCTTTAAATGTTGTATTTAGACTGACAATTAAAAATTAAATACCTGTCTCAGCTTTCTTGATAATTCCACCCCTGGAAGAGGTGAAAAGGGGGATGAAACTGTATATGGGAAGTCCTTCATTTTAATTGTAAATATCACTAAATATAATGAAATATTCTACGTTGAGGAAGTCGAGGGCATAAGCTAGTCCTAGTATAAAAGCGAAAGTTTGAAAACTACCCTCCACCTCAAAACTACAAAATGGATTGAGCTGAAATAGTTCTAGACCTGGAATAACATGTATTTATGTTTTGAATATCATGCGAACAAGTCGCGTGTGGAAGTACCTGATATAAAGTTGATAGAAATACAGAATTTAACTATTAAATCGCCCCTGAATTTGCACTCATAAACAATTTTATTTTCACTCACAAGTTACTGCTCTGTGTAAGAGGCATCAGAAATAACTCGTCTGCCACCGTTTGTGTTTAATTATAATTGTTTGCATTGCCAACTGGACAGCTGATATTTTTCACAGAATGTTTATCTCTGTCAGCATCAGTCAAGACGGTTTTGAAAAGGATTGTAGTTACATATTTGAATAAATAATAATTTGATTATGGTGGCAGACTGATTGGCGGACAAGCACCTTCAAAATAATAATTGTGTTTTTTTATGAAATTATATAAAATGATATAATATAATTTTCATCTCACAAACCATTATGAGCAACATACCTATGAGTGTAGTTATAGAATCATGTACCTACACACATAAGTACTTATGTGCGTAGGTACTTGATTCTAGCTTTTTCTGTGAAATACGTCCCCATAGATGCACAACTGCCGAATGATGTAGCATCTTCATTAAATTACATACTGACAAAAGAATCCATACACCTACATTCATTGAGCCAAGTCTACTATAATATTCTTAGATCTTGTGATAATCTTGTGATAAATATTTAGGTAATATTGTCTAAAGCTAGGGGTACACGGGCAGAGTAAACGGTATACTGATAAGGCTCTTGGGACTGGTAGAGCATGTTAGTTGACTCCGATTAGGCTGAGTTCACTTATAACGCGCGTTTAAATTTAAAAAGAGGTCAAATGACCAGCGCTAACGCGGGTTGCTCAAGTTGCTCGACGCGTCTAAACAAATTATTTGAGCCTAAACTCGAGAGGCCACTGAAGAGTAAATGTATTCATCTCCTGATTCCATAATCAGATCAGCTCCAAAATACCAAATTTTAGTATGGTCATCGGTATAACATGAACAACTCGTTACAATTCGATACGACAGTTAAAAGTAGGGTACACTACCCACCCCCTAGGGTACACCAGGCTTTAGACTGTTGTACTAGCGGAGTTCTGGATTTCCGGTGGTCCCTTAGGATAGGTACTTATATTTTTCCTGGATAAATGGTATCGTTATTTCAGAAAATATGATAGCTGATGTGGACTAATATGACGGTGCCTAAGTTAGAGCCAAAATGCTATGTGTATTTAAGAGCAAACTAGCGCGCCCTAGACTAGAATCTAGAATTCAAATTTCACCCTTATTTTGTTGAAATGACTCTTTTCAATGTACCAGAGTAGGTACGATGGTTCTATTTCGATTCCCATCAATGATCGATAGCTGCAGGCACTGTAAATATAATAGGTACCTAGACCTACCTGTGTAATGGCAACTGCTAGCTTTGTTCGTAGATACGATAGTTATACAGGGCTCGATTGTGCACAAGAATAGACGTATTTGTACGATTTCTCACAAAGCCTACTGTATGACTAGGTAGGTACCTACCTACTTATTGCTTCCGCGTGTGAAGTGACAGATAATTTTATTTGTGCTGGCTTTCGTCGGTCTTCACTAGTAGTAAACACTCGTATATCGAACCGCGTTAAACCTCGGCTTGGATAAGTACTTTTTGTGGGGCAAAGTTTCCAAATGATAGTGGGCAATGAGTAAATAAAAGTTAAAAACTAAAATCCTAAAACTGAAAAGTACTATTAATGACTATTTTGTTATTGGGCGTACGGTTGGATGGATGGATGGATGCGAGGAGCAATATGTATTTAACAAATATCATATAAACAAGTGGTTGCAAAAGTTACAAAATGTCACCTAATGTTAACGTGATGCACAACATGTTGCTCCACAAAAAGTAACTGCGTTGTGGATGCACCTTTACCTACTTCATAGTGCAACACATTGCAATGGCAATGTGGCAAGGGCTTTTCAAAAAAAATTACGTACATTTTTTGTGTGACAGTGTTAGCCTACTCAAAAAAAATGGTATTTGGTAAACTGGCAAAAATAAGACTTTAAATTATTTATAAAAATAAGACTTTAATTTATTAACTTTAAATTGCTTAATTTTGCATCACAGAAGCTCGCTTAGGTCGGCTGGTTTTGGTCGGTCGGCTTTCGGCCAATATTAGGATGACTTTACATTCCGTGATCCAGAGGAAAAAGCTCAGACCTATCTGTCTTCTCAACAGCTTGTTATTGTCGACTCTACAAAATGCAAGCTGTTGATTGAACTCTAGATAAATCTGCATCGAGGATGGTCCCGGCTTAGCAAGGACTTCATACTCAGCTTGGCCGAACACCGTTCAGCCCGATGCGAATGTGATGTTAGTATGGGGTGACTATCTCGTGTCAATTAAAAGATTCAGGTTCTAATTGGTTTTAAGAAATAAAATAAAGATATTCGGAGAAAATCCCATAGTCACGGACTTCCGTCCTTCATACGTCAGTTGGGGAATAACGTAATAATATATCCATTCGAAAACGTCGGTAGGTAGGTATATATCTCAGGCATTTCATAAGATAACCGAACACATTTTATACTCTCCCACCATACGATAACAGTTCTCAGATAACAATTAACATTATCCAATGCAGCTACGGAGGAACCTTTTGCAAATCTTCTCATTTTAAAACTTGAAACTTTCAGTAGTAAACTAGATCCGTCAGAAGCAGTGAATAAGAAGCGCTTTTAAAAAAGGGCTAAATAGGTAGTTTATTGATAAATGCTGATCACGTTTTGATTATAGTAGGAGAGATATTTCATTTGCATCATTCAGCCGTGGAAACTTACGGTACAAAACAAGTATACTCTAAGGCCATCAGTCAGGTCAAGTAAATACCCACAGGTTTCGTTCGACAGATGCGAATGTTTGATGCACGCACAGACTTCGTGTCTCATCCAATTATTCTACAATTCTCTTAGATCATCGCGTTTATTTTAACCAATTATTACGTTTTGCGACAATGTCTTAATACGTACGAATGACATTATGTCAGCGCATGAGTAGCATGACCGATCAGGCGCATAGAATAAGGAAGGTAGGCGTTAAATCCAGATATCTCCGCACTAGTCCGATCTTTGATCACTACGAATTGAATTTACGTTCATGATAATTTAATCAGAGGTCAGGGTAAACCGCCTTATCTTCTTCAAACTGGTTTTTAATGCTGATGCTGATTGTGGTGGGTCAATTTTATTAGGACTAAACTAAATGAACAATCTAACAAGTTGTAAAATCACTGTCTCATTGTAGTTATGTTAGATAATGTAATACTTAATTAGTTTACTTTCTACTACACTGCGTCGAAGAAATCAAACTATTCCGAGACAAATTTATTTAAACTAAAGGTTAAGTTACTTTGTGTTGTGTACCTGATTAATATTTAAGCCCTGCGGTGTTAATTTTCTGGCATTGATTTGATCACAAATTGCATAGAAACAAGCTTTGGTATCTTATATCTCATCTATCTTAAATTCTTAATATCCTACGTTGGACCCGTGGAAATGTTGTCGTTAACTTTTGAAAGGTGTAGGCTATGGACATGAGTGAAGCTCGAATGATTACGTCAGTTTTATGTAACATCAGCAGTTTTTTTGTTTGATATTTAACTATATATCCATATTCTGTTAAATGTGTTTTATAAGATTTGACAATGTATAAGTAAATGGTATTTCGCGCGCCCCGAGTTGATGGCTTATTGCCAAGATCTTCACATTCTTGCGACGGTCAGTTGTCTCTTTATGGCCATGATGGAACATTGATGACTCAAATTTTCATCAGTATAAATCTTGTTTCGTGAAGTCTTCTTCCTCAGTTCATAAATAAAGAGAAGATGCGTTTAAAATAAATTAATTAAAATACATTAATTTGAATTCCATTTCAACGTTATCAAATCAATACATTGTTCATTGGGAATGCTTTTATGCAGGTTTTGTTTGGATCTTAGATTTATGGTAAAACTAGCTGGGGTAACCGGCTTCGCTCAGGGAGTTGATATGAGAAGGTTTCGATTGGTTCATAATGTTCCAGATTATCCTCCAACTCCATAATGTTCTGGACTGTTTTGGAAATTTCTAGAAGGCGAAACTTCAAGCTCTTATATCTACAAAAGCACGTCCTTCACGCAAATACGGGAACCTTTTTCATGGATGGGGATAGAGGGCTACCACACCATTTGTTGGTACATGTTACAAGCAAACAGCTAATACTTAACATCTTGGTATTCAATTCAGCCAAAAATAAAAACGCAGTTATAATATAACTTCCTTAATTGTAAATTTATTTTGATGATTACAAACGAAAGAGTTATAGTATATTTCTACCATTATTTAAAGATATAATTTAACGAGGCACAATCTGTATAAAACTCGGACCTTTGTCAAAAACTCATCGCGAAGATGGTTCTGTCTTGTTCCTAATCATCCGTCATCTCTGCTTTGTTTCAAGCCCCTTTCAAGCAGACCATTGCTTTGTACGCGACTATTGGTTTCTCCGAAATTGGGCTGAACCTGTGGCTGAACTGTACCAAGATGTTATTATTAGCTGTTCGCTTTTAACAAGTACCAACAATGTAGTTCAATTTAAAGTGTAAACCACGCAGTATCTTATGATCACGCTACCATTTTATTTTATTTATCCCTGTTTAAAGGTTGTTCACCTCGCTAATGATATACTTGTTTATCATTGCATGCTCGTTTGCCCAATACTTCAGTGTTTTCTTAGGCATGTCCTTCTGCGTCCTTAGCATGTTAGTCTATTAATAATACAACACATTTCTTCTTGTGGTTTGATATTTACTGATTCATTAATCCAAGGTTTTATTTTTATGAAAACAATAAACTTATTATTGAGGGTAACTTGCGATTCTTAATATACTTTAAATCAGTATACCTGTTATGCAATGCTTATTTAAAAAGATTTTAATTTTCCTGTTTATCATATAAATTTGTGCAGGGTAGACCGGGGACAATCGAAACGTGTGATGGTTGAAACATTGCGTTTATCTCGAATACCGTGATACCTAGGCGTGTATCTTCACATATTCACTACTTTATCCGCCATATCCGCATCTATTATCAGAAGTGTTTGGCCCACCGAGCGAAGCAATCGGACACCGGACACAGGAGGCGTTTTTCGTTTTCGCGCCATCAATGCAATTTTTCTATAGCACATTTTTCTATAGCACTTTTTACTGCAATCAATCAATCAAATAGTTTATTGCATATCATATACATGCTGTTTACAGAGGTCTTAAATGCTAAGTAATAAAGTTTCAACATGAACTCTGTTAGGGCATAGCAAAATTTATGCATCTTGCTAGGTGGCATAATATAATAAAAAAAATACAAACTAAAATACATAATATAACTAAAATGGCACATATAAAAAAATCTAAATAATAGGTAGTATGTAAATGTTAGTATATTTTCTTAACCAAAAAACTCTTGCAGCGAGTAAAAGCTGTTTTAAACCTATTAATTTTATTTTCTTCTTGGATTTCTATGGGGATTCTGTTATAGATTTTAATAGGCATTGCATTGCACGGGCTCCCCGAATATTTTTATTTTTGAGAAGGGAATGGCTAATCGGATTTTTGGTCTCAGATTTTGCGTTTACGAATAAGGATGAGACAGGTGGATATTCTTTTTTACTATTAGACATACTTCTAAGATATATACAGAGACCAGGTTAAGAATTTTGTGTTTTATAAAATATGGTCTACAACTTTCCATGTGGTCAAGATTAAAAATTATGCGGATTCATCGTTTTTGTAGTATAAATAGTTTTTGGGCATCTGTGCTGTTTCCCCAGAGTATTATTCCTTACTGTAGCCAAGCGTGCGCGTTAGCATTGTATGCACAGATCGCTATTTTTATATGATTGTATTTTGATGAATATTTTGGTTTGGTTGTGTACTTTATTTATTTAAGAATGCTTCTGTTGCATTTAATTGGCGCAAATACCAATTTAAAACCTAGATTTTTTATTTTTTATTTGACAGTCATACACGTACAATGTCCCCATATTTGAAACAATTTACAAAGGACGATTGCAACGTTTCAATCGTCATAATGATTCAACCGTCCCAAAACTCCCAAATGTGTATTTTATTGTACCGATTTAATAATTAAGTAAGCGAAGACTCAATAATCAAACAAGTTATAAACATTTTGTACTTTTTACCTGCTGATTATATATTTTTTACTTTATATAATATCTACCTAGAACCCGTGGTGTAGAAAATTTAAGCTCATATTAAGGTCTTTCCATCAAAAGACCCTGATGATGGTTACTGGGAGCAGTTAGGCGCCCAAGATCGATCGCTTGGGAAAGGTATGTAGGAAAACTTATGTTCAGCTGTGGACGTCCTGATATTAATAATGATGATGATGTACGTGTTATGATTGAAACATTGTCATGATTGAAACAGTTACTTTCGTATGAGAACAAATATCTGTGTTTATCTGCTAAAATAATGGATTGTTTTTACTTTTGTATGAGAACAAATATCTGTGTTTATCTGCTCAAATAATGGATTGTTTTTACTCAAATTAGAGCAACTTTGCCAGAACAATATCTGTGTTTATCTGCTCAAATAATGTTTTTTTTAAACTCAATTATAACAAATTTGCCAAATGCTAACGATTAGTTTAGGTAAGAATACTCAAAGATGCATTGTAAAGAACATATTATAAGTTATTAATGTCATAGAAACTTCTGTACATACCTCTGACTGAAAATATGTACCTATGTTACGCTAACCAGCTTTTCATGTTTTAATTTATTAATAGTGAAGTAATGAATGTGATTGAAACTGGATATATAACTATAATAGTTTTGAATATAAAAGCGTGTTTCAATCAATCTCACTAGGTGTTTCAATTGACCACACTATGGGGATGGTTGAACATTTTTTCCTTTCGTCTTTATAAAGTTATTAGTGTTTGAACCACCGAATAGACTCCATTTAGGAACTAGATGTATACACCTTAGGGAAAAATATTACCTTTAAATGCCAGAGAAACTCGGCCACAGACACTCAAAGTCAAAGTGATTCAACCATGGCCAGTCTACTCCAATAATTATGTGTTAATATTGATTACATGTATCAATATTAACATATAACACATTTTTTACATCAAGTAGTATTTTATTTACCATTTACAAATCGGTTATATGTATCATTGATTGAGGTAACAGATCAAATAATGTCAAATATGTGTGATCGATTCGGGCATCACCAGCATCACACAAAAAATAATTGAAAGCATATTTTCAGGGCTCATTAATATTTATTTATTAAAAATCTGGCAAGCAGAAACCGTGACCTAGCTTGGCCTCTGAAGAAAGTGCAACTTAGTATGGACAGTTATTCAGTGTTCTTTGACGGTCGGGAAAGATACACCAACCAAAGAGTTTGCTACAAAAAATATGACGCAAATAAAATCGAACACAATTCAGCTAGTTTCATTATAGCTTTTGTCTTAGGCATCTAGCTAGCTAGGCCATACATTATTCATGATATCATTGTATTCTGCTGCCGTCGGCGATGCAGAGAGATCGATATCTAACAATACCTAAAGGGTTGCATGCATCCTACATTCCTACTAAATATTGAATAGAATAAACTCTAAATATGAAAATTTAGCTATATGTACCTATTAAATAAATAATGTTCGACGCTATCACACGTCATCATGTAGCAAACTAAGCAGAGCTTGTAGGTATTATGGGACCACATGGCTGATTAATACTACTTATAATTTTATAAACTATTAAAAAAAATATATTAATTTATATAAGAAAACACCCACCCAGACCCGAGACAAATATTTGCAGAACATAAAAAACATGTCCCGCGGCGGGAATCGAACCCGCAACTTTCTGAGTCTCAGGCAGGACTTTGCCCACTGCGCCACAGAGGTCGTCAAATAAGAGTTAAAAACTGTCGTTCTGAAAAGTGGAACATTATTATTCTATTATTATTATTCTCATAACGTTACTAGGTACTACATTTTTAATGTAGACAGCTATTGTGTGGATAAGGATAGTGTTGTGCAGTGAAATGATTCAAATTAATTTGCTGCGCAGTTTCATATATTTCTTAGATCTTTGTTAGAGAATAAAGTCGGAATAATCTAAATAGCTTTGTGTCGTATCAATCGCCTTTGTTCGATTACTGTTTTATGAAAGGGCTCATTGTAAAGTATGATTAGTTTGACTTAATTTGAAGGACGTGACAGACCCGTTATATTTCTCCTGGGACCATGATGCAATATAACTCGTGATGCAAGTTTTGAAATCATATAAAATGTTGATGTGACTGTCCATACGTTGATTGAGTCTAAATTATGAATTAAGCTGAGGCTGTGAAATCGCGGATTTGTGTCTTCTGTAGCTCTCTACTGTTAAGTTTTAGTCGTTTCATTTGTAACCTAAAGGCTACATTCGCAGTATAAATAAAAGATCCCCAGGCAAAGTTTTTATAAAGATGGTGACGTGATCATAGTTTTTCTGATCTCGTACCTATTATGAATATTCAAATTCTCTTAGCTCTTATCCAAAAGAAGTTGCGCAACTTGTAATTTTTTTACTTCCATTTTTTTGTTGTATGTTGTTAATTAAAACCAAGCTGTCTGTTGTCGGCGACAGATTGGCTGGCAGTACCTCATGTCATTACCGTTCAATGGCGTGACGAAGCGGCGCGCGGCGGCCTCTTGTTCGTAAGCATTCGAGCGAATCGGTAGTGAGAAAAGCCATCATTGGAACAGCGGTTTTCTGTATCTTTTTGTTAATAATCGCTTCATGCGATTAGGTGTTGGTTTTCCGTGAGACTCATTGACTGTATGATCGTACGTCAGTTAAAATAGGTTGAAAAAAATCTTTTGATTCATTCGATAGCTGTTATAGACTTTGTATTATAGATGTTCTATCTCACGAAGTCGTTTTTCTATGTTTGTTGTAGTGCATGCATGTGCACATTGTTTTAGTGTGCGTTAGCTCAGAAGCTGTCAGGAACTCTCAGTCTCGGCCGGGACGCTGTCCGAGTTACTAGTGCTTATTGTAACCGCGCCAAAAACTTGCGGCGAGTACCGTCAGCATAGCAACTCAGCGTAAAGTTGTTCGTGGTCAAGAAAACATTTAATTAAGAACTTAGGATCATCGGGGTATTTTTTACCATTTCTTGAAAAAGCATTTTTAATTGACCTTAATAATATTATATTGTCACCTCAGAAACATTACCCAGAGTACAGCTGAAGCTACGGGTGTTAGCGTAAGAACTGTGCAACGTGTAAAACATTTACCATCTTCTTCCTCAAAGTTAAGTTAACCTATGAAAAAAAAAGAGAAAGAGAGAAAATAAGACATAGCTTCTCAATCGATGTCGTCCAGGTGCAATGCAAAATTTTCATGAAGAAAATAATGAAAAGGCTTGCAAAATTAAAATTGCATTTGCATGAAAAGATTGTCTTTGACGGTTGTCTCGAAACACTTCGTAGGTGTTACTGAAATTAGGATGTGAATGGCGTCGCTTTAGAGGACCGCACCGCCGCGTATTCCGCACTCCCCCTTAGGGGCAATGCGGAATACATATAGTTTCAGAGAAAAAAAATAACTAGTATGGAAAAAATAATCGCCAATACACAAAATCGAAAGATAAGGGGGATGTGGGAGTACCTCCCACTTTGACTACTCCAAAATACCCACCAACCTATCTGTAGGCTTTGCTACGGAAAAGATTTAAGGATTTATTTGAAAAAATTGTTAAATTTCTTCTTCTTCTTTTATATATAACCTCTGTGCTATAGTGTCCACAACTAAAACAGCCGAGAAAACAAAGAAATGTCATTGTCATGTCAGATAGCAATTTTATCGTTTGGCCATGTCAAAAAAACGTCAGAAATGTCATTAACGCTCAATCAAATGTGCAAAAATGACATATAATTAGACAAAATTACATGAAAAATCGGAATTTTCACAATATTAATACTTCGAAAAATATTTATTTCCGCAGTACGCCAATTCAGGTATAGGCTTCCTAGGTATAGACCTATCTGAGAAATAAGTTTCAGCTGCCTAGCTCACTACACTTAGGGAAAGGTTGAATACTATTTTATAAATAGATAGCCTCCTTCTGTTTGAAGTCAGTTAAAAATTATTATAATTTGTTTGCGGTCGGTACTAATACCTGCATCAATAATGACGTTACGCACACAAATACACCTATCGATACACTTACACTACTACAACCAAGGCAAACCCGCCTTCGTGAAATAGAATAACTATACCTTGTTCATACTTTAAGAGTTAGTAACTACTCCCGAGCTTCTTTCGGACATGTCGTTTTAACCTAGATCTCTTCTATCGTCTTTTATCCGGGTACCACGCGAGCTAAGCTGCGGCCGGAAGTTAGTATTATAGTTGTATGTGAAAGTTTGTGAGGATGGATGGCATATACTTCCTTCCTTCTTCGTAAGAGCTAGTGACAACTCTGGTTTCAGAGTTTTTTAGGCCTCCCGAAAGCCTCCGACAAGGCTTATCGACTGAAAAAGTCAGAACCAACATCTTAAAGTGCTCTCCGAAGAACGGAAGCGCTCAGATCTAAATGCCACTAAATGGTCACCCATCCAAGTAGTGACCGGGCGGAGTATTGTTTAACTCAGACGATTAGCTTACTTCTAAGCCGAACTGACCAAACTAGGCATACTGTTATTCGTGCTTAAACAGCCTACTTTAGGTCCCGTCACCTGATTCAATGACGTCTGCTAGCGTATTATGTACATAACCCTGGAAAACTAAGTTTCGGTCGCTTAACTTTACGACGTTGAGACGTTCCGGACTCATACCTCATATCATGGGAATGAACATATTTACTGAACGTCTTGGATTAGCTTTCTGATACGGACTCGCATTTCATAACTCATGTCTATTTGAAACGCGATGTCTTGGTGTTTTTCCACGATTACACCTAACACTTGTACGTAATGATTACGCGTGGCAACTGTACCTACTCGTCCCAAGTACAGGTGATTGATGAAGGCGAATAGCATTGTTGGCATTTTATTGTTACCACGAGAGTACAAAATAAATTATAATTCAGATTATCAAGGTAATCTTCGTGTGATGCTGACTTATTGTGCACGCCAGATTTTATCAATCAGAATTGTATGTAAAATATTTAATAAAATGATGATTATTTTACCGTTATCGGCGGTCGAAAAAAACATCATCGATAAGATTAATTAAGTTTTTATTAGACTATCTTGCCAACAAAAAATCCTTAGTTAAATATATAGTACCATAAATATATTTTTTTAAAGTTTACAACTAATTTTTGAAATCACACAGGATCATCTAGTTTGCCCCAAAACTAAGTAAGCAGAGCTTGTATTATTACTGGAACCACATGACTGAAAAACTATTTTTTTTTGTAAATATGTACATAAGAGCAAGCACTAATACCATAAGATATATAATAAAACTACACAAAAATAGCACGTAATCATAAAGGTTGATGAGATACTGTATGTCTGTTCGTAATCCACAAAAAAGTTGTATAATAACGTGTTACAACTGAATTATTTTATACCTATAAATTTTGAACTTTAGAACGTCTAAAACCAAAACATTATAAATGGCGACGCAAATCGAACAAAAAATCGTATCCAGGACATTAAACGATTAACGACTGTAGAAAGATGGAGAAGAGCCAACTAGGGCACCACTCTCTCAAACGTCATAGAATACCATAGTAGGTCTATCTATACTAACTAGTTAATGATGTACGATAATTTATCAATCATATGGATATGGATGGGCATAAACCACTGATTATCTATGACGACCTTTCTACAAATATTTGTCTGGTCTGGGTGTTTTCTATGTTACTAAAAAAGTTACAGCTCGACGTCAGCGCTCGTATTCAGGATATTCAGAAGAAGAGTAAAATCTCTATGAGCACGTTAGCGTTAGCTCATGAGTCTTACGAAGACAAACAAGTAAATAAATATACATAAATAAATATAAACATGCTACTTATGTTTTTACCTACTTAACTCGAGCATTTTTTCAGCCTCTTTTTGTCTCTATTGTGTTGTGTGTGGCTTTCCAAATAAACTATTACTATTTCTATTTAAAAAAGACACTATACACTATAAATATCAGTCATGTGGTTCCTATACTACAAATTCTGCATAGTTTTGTGCTGATGATGTTGTGTGGTAATGTTCATCATTATTCATTTATTTGTTTGTAAGATAAGTAATAATTTACCATACAGAAAAAAATGTTGCAGTGGTCGTTGTCGTACAATATTCTATTTCTTATCGCACTGTGGCTGCCAGCAGAATACTTGACCGATATCACTTGATTTGAAAACATTCCCAACACAGTCTAAAGTTTTAACCCACCAACTGTGACGTCGATTAGACTTACATCTTCAGTGACCCCGGTCCCACGCACCGGGATTTTCAATGGAAGGTTTTTCGAAATATTTGTTTACTGAATTTTTTTGTTAGTTATAAATTATTTGACATTAAAACAACGATATTTCATTAATGACAGCCTCGTTTATTTACTTTTCTTTTCGTTTGTTTTTTCTTATGGTAAGACAACTTCACAAAGAACCTATGAAATTAGTTAGTCTTTACTAAAAGCTTTCTTAAAATTTTAAAACACCATTAGGCTACATATTTCTTAAATAAATTTAGTCTTTTCAGTTTTAAGACTCTAGGAACTTACCTATAATAAACAAAGTGGCATCTTACCTATCAAAAATAACAAAAAAAAAACTTTGAAAATCACTGTTCTTCAGTCAAGCAAATACCGCAGTAAGGCAATACGTGCTCAAGACTCAAACGTTTCTTGTACTTATTGTATATGTCATTTGGTTACTCTTTATATTTGCCATCCACCCAGCTTCACTGTTTAAAGACATTGATGGTTTGTTGTCATCAAGCAGTTCATGGAGATGCGATTCTAGATGATGCTTCATGCTGTTCCCTTTCGTGTGACATGCTGTTACAAAGTTTATATTTGAAAAGATAAAAAATTAAGTGTATTATTTCGATAAAATCATGCAATAATCTTACTGATTGTAGGATGATGCAATAAAATAATATCAAGGTTCAGAAAAAATATACATAAACCAGTCAAAAAAAAAAGGGGAGGGGAAATGAGGCAGCTACTCGAAATCGCCACGAAAATCGGCGGCGCGGGAAAAAGTTATTCGAATTTTTCAAGTCACCCGGTCCCACAGACATATAGGTCACCGTTCCCGGGTTAAAGTACCTACCTATCCATATTAACACAGATAAAAGTTTTAAAACATTCTTGGGTGTTTTATACGAAATATATTTCACGCTTTTGTGAATTTAGTAAATAAACTAAGTAATAACATGATAATGAGGGGTTGTGTGATTGATTATGATTGTTGTACATTTGCCACAAAGTAAGTTCGTCACATTTTTTTAAACAATGTAAATTTAAGACATACCTACTCATAAAATGGTTATTATTTTATCATCATCCTCAAGAGTTATTTTTCTATTTCTCACATTTTAAATATTGTCACACTTTTAAACCACACCACAGAATAGTATTTCATCATACACTTGACAACTACCTGCGCTGGCATTCATTCATGTCTGAATCTTTGTTGCCAGGTGAATAAAAATAATTCTTTTTGCGTCATCGTAACATTGCGAAATTCTTCTTTGCTTTTCGAGTGCCTGAATATTTTATTTTCATCTAGATTTTACAAAATTATGCACGACATCCTTTACTTTATATCGTCATGAAAATCTGGCGCCAGGCGGTGATCTCTATTTATTACATATTTGTTTGGATGAATGCCAATTGTCGTTCGCCATCAGAGCTTCGACATATGCCAAAAGAAAGTCAAAGTTCGTCGGGATGCTTGGCGTATGTGGTGCAGCTATCACCCTCTTCGCCAGTTCGATCAACGTCGATCGCTCTGTCAATGAAGACTTCAACCTTGATTATTTCGCTCTTTGTATGTTAGCTATTGAATTGTTTTGTATAGCATGTCATGCATCTTTACAAATAAATGTATTTGCTTTTCATTTATTCCGTCGATATCAAAATTTGCATTCTGTAAGAACACCTGTCGTCTTAACACTTATGTTTGTACTGTGTTTAATGTTTTTGCATGAGTTTCGTCCTTTCTCCTATGATCCTGTGTTTATAAAACAAACCATTCATTTTGGTAGAATATTGCTAATTTGACTAAATATTTCATAAAGGTGAAATAATATTATGACACCGTGTGAGTGTTATGAGAAGATTTGCCAGGCGTTTATTGAATCATCAATTATTCCTGAATCAGATTACACAGAAATATTCGAGAGACCTTCCGAGAAATGCTGTGATGAGATGAATGAATCTAATTCTTGATAAGAAGTACGTGTGTTGATTTTTGAGTGAGAAAGTACTTAGTTCAAGATCAATACTTAGAATCCATCAACATCATCACATTCTTAAATAGTCTTTGGCAGTAAATATGACATTAGTTTCATTATAGTTTGATTGATGACAATAGCAAAAATAATGCGTAGAACTATCATAGAAATCTAGAATAGGCTGCTTTCAAGATGAAGAAACAGTGGAGTATGTAATCACACTGCCACAAACCAAGACAGAGAAAAATCAGCTTTGCAAAAGCTGCTTGATCAAAGCTTAACAGACACAGACAGCATCAGGAATTCTGGAGCAATGTGGCCACCAACCTAGGGTCCTCCGTTATTTTAAAGAGTTGGGCTGGCTGGGCTCAGGTTAGCAGGAGCGGGCAACGCAAATTACACTCCGATGCGGAACGTCAGTGCGGAACTTTTTCCCTTTCCCCACCTTAAATTATAATAAGAATCATAGAAATGTGAAACGTGGGTAACGAAACGTACTAGCTAGAGTATCACTTTTCATGGCCATGATCAAATCCTTCTTATAATTATACAGTGTGCCAGGGCCAACACGATCAGTACCTAGACTTACCTACCGTCAGGAGTTTTGCACATATCAGCATATGAAACAGGCTACCCCATGAAGGAACTCGGGCTCTCTTAATTTTTTCCGCTGATAGAATATATGTTTTAGTGTATTTATGATGATTGCAACTGGCTACCTCTGACAGTTTTAGTGATAACATAAATTTCCTATGACAGACGGACAGACAAACGACATACGAAAACGTCTGAATTCGCCGAACTACTGGCCGATATTTGTATTTGCCCACCAGGTATTTATATTCAGCGTATTTTTGTTTAAATTAAACTCAGAAATAGATCTATCTTTGAAATATCTGTGGACTAGCTACGGACTCCAATAATATTTACGTTCCATCCAATCCGCATGCGTAGAGTGAGTAGTTTAAAATATCGCACATTATAAGTGCGTACATAATGGTTATGTCCGCTGCGCAATATTCTAAATAAACTGTGATTTTTATGGTTCCGTACTTCAAAAGGAAAAAAGGAACCTATAAAGGATAGCTTCTTTGTCCGTCCGTAACGAGTGGAGGTATCAAGTTGAAATGAATATCGAATACTCAGGTCTGCAATCCCTTGGAGTCATGTTGTTAATAATGAAATTGGGGAAAATGCAATGTCTTATTATTTATAACACAATTCAAGAAAAAAATGCGTTAACTGTAAAATTGTAGTGGTATTAAGTGAGTTACGTCACAAAACTCGAACTTGGTTGTTTTTTTAATAATGCTCTCCAAATATCTTTAAATCAATTATGTTTTAGGGAATCTTCTTCCATACCTCCGAAAAAAATATTTTATAATATTTCCGAGAGATCCAGAAGTGCTTTCAGGAAGAATCTTGTATAGAACGTCGTGAATATCAGTAACTAGGTAAATAAATAACACCACGGAAAAGATATTACAATAAACTCCTTGCTCAAATATTTACTGATCCTAGTGTTGTGTTGGTACAGTATAATGGGATTGGTTAGCCCATTGGTGGCATCTGTCAATTGGATAATCGGTTAACACCGATATCAATGTGGTTAATATTGATTTTATCAGCTAAAGCTTAAATCACGATCATTCCTAATATTTTGCAGCAATCGTAGCTTCCTCGAATAACGCAATCCAAGGCCACACACTAACCATTGTTTTTAGAGCTTCCCTTATTCAATTGATTTCATCTACAAATGCGTGAGGAGTGAGGAGTGCCGAAGCTCAGAAAATAATGGCTTTGCTGGGTAGGCGACTACACGTCTGTAAGCCGAGGGCGCATGACCACAAAGGCATTTGGGGAGAGTGACGTCATCGGATGCGTGACTCCAGCCCCCTGCCCCTAACCCTCGACGCACCTACGCGCATGGCCAAGGCAAGGCCTACTCTCGGATACTCTTGACATTGGATCATGGACTTTCAAAGATAACAATTCATTGAAACTATTTCCTTCCTTCATGAATAGTGCTATTCACATTCCAATATAAATAGCTCATTATATTTTATCAATAATTGATAAATGGCGCGATATACGCAGTCAAAGTGCCTAATTCTAAGAATTGAAGTTATTTTCCAAATTAGACACATGACTCATTTCAGAAGTTAGTATGTACTTACCTATTTAGAATTCAACCAGTAATTTAATGGAGTATGCTTGGCTTAAATTTAAAACGCAGTAAAGTTCTTGTTACACGCTAAAAAAGGAATCTGAGCTTTTTCAAGGAATATTGAGCGCTCCCCAAGGTCCTCGTTCTCGTTTACTAAGCTGTTGTAATTTAAGTAAAGTCCTCCATCAAATTCCTCCGCTCTTCGGCACGCCCGAGGGATCTTGTTTTAACCTTGGACTTATCGGGGGAGAACAGGGCAGAACGCATTGCGCCATTCCACTTGAATACAACCTTGACGTTGAGACAGCTGATCGTACTTTCAAAGCAACTTGAATTTACCAAATTCTTTTATGCTTCTATTGTAGCCTGGTGTACTTTTTAGTTTTAATTTGACCTTAAATTGTATAAAAATTTGTTTTACCGCATTGTTTCAAAAATCTGCATACATGGACTTCTGGAGACATGGAGTCTGCCGAAAAAATATATAAAATAATACAAAATAAAATACGCCGACTGATAGTTTTTTGATACATTAATATAATGATATATACTCCTGAAATAGGGTCATGTCGTTTCACTTGACGGCGCTAATCATTGTCTGCAGTAGCTACATAATTGTCTGTGGCGAAGGGGTGGCTCGGAATGGGGTTTATGGGGAAGTATTGCGTGGGTGCAATGGACGTGGGCGAGCTGTGGGCGTCTCGCCGCCTTACTTCAAAACAGTAGCTTAAGTATATATACATTCACTAAAATAGACGTAATCGTGTGGCACGAAAGCGCTCTGATGCTCGTAGGTTTTCGTTAATATTTTTCTAAAAGGCCATTGGTATATTACATAGTGAAGTGATCATAGGTTGGGCGTATATCAATTATCAACTACTTACCTAATTCGGAAGGTCGTTTGGAGGACAACGAGATCAACTATGAAGTATCTAAATTCGCATTCAAAAAGTTCTACCCATTTATTTATTTATTTATTTAACAAAATCCACAGCTCGTTATACCTATAGTATAAGTATAACACATACTTTTGTATGTGTTATTACTACTTTTCATAGTTTTCTATGCAAAGACTTACATCCAATCAGGGATTTTCATTTTATTCTATGGAGTAAGAACAATAGTCACTAAGTACTTACTTGGTAAGTAGTGCTCTATGACATAAATATGTATTAATTTATTTTATTTATGTATACATGTTTATGTCTAACTAAGCACAATATTATCGCATACATTCGGTGCTTGGGTTGGGTAACCTTCCGTTTAAAACTATATTTACTAGAGTGATTTATGATTAACTCAACCGTCATTATGCTTGGGGGGTTTTATTGACGAAAGCATGAAGACTCCGACTCAATGCATGCTTAAAAATTGCTCGTTGCTTCCATTAATCTGTTTTTCACTAGAGAAAAATTTACATATTCAACTCTTACATAAACTTTCTGCCCACCAGCACATAATTTAAAATGGCGTCTGCCACTTGGCCACCTTATGAATACAGTTGGGTGAGATTTAAATTGTGCTAATGAGATGTTTTACAAGCTAGGTACTTGTGCGAGACATATACCAGACTGCAGGTTTTAATAACACATCATGAAATGGTTTGGTTTAGCACCTGATTTTAGTTATGTTGGCTGGTTAGTTAGTTAAATAAACAATTCCATCAACCGCCAACAACCGTCTATATCTAACAAAATTAAAGTCTGCCGTTTTTCTGAGGCTAAAATATAAATTTTGCTTAAATATTCTAATTAAATAATTCTTGACCTTACAAATATCCGACTCCGACTACACAATACATGAGAATGAGGTATTTCGTATTTCCAAGCGTTTCATGATATTTTAATGAAAAATTCCATCATTACTGTCATTACTAACTTTATCGTTGCTTTTGTATAAAGTTTACTTATAAAATCCTATCCGACTAATATTATAAATGCGAAAGTTTGTGAATATGGATGTATGGATGAATGGATGACTGTTTGTTACTCTTCCACGCAAAATAAGTTCATCTAAATCAGTTCAGTAGAACTGATTTAGATGAAACTTGGAATATACATAGTTTGTTACCTGGATTAATACATAGGCCAATTTTTATAGTAGTAGCTAGTATCAAATATTTTATATTCTTTATTCTTTATTCATTATTGTACACGGTAAAATAAATACAGAAAAAGTTCACTTAGAAGCTATGTACAAAGGCGAGCTTAACCCTGAAAGAGTTTTCTTACAGCAAACCTTTGGGTATAAAGAGAAGTTATACTGAAAAGGATAGATAAATGTGTACATACAAATAATGAAAAAATTAGAATAAACCTACTTATAACTATTACAAAAAAAAATATCCCTAATAGACAATAAATAATGTATAATAAATAAATAAATAAATATACAAAAATAGTATACTTTATATACAAAAATAGTTTACTTTATACTAATGGCTTTCTGTGCATCAAGAAAGTAGTAAAACAAATTTACGAGTATTTTAATCCATTGCTATCTTTCTTTCATACCTATTACATACTCGTATTATGTTCTTATTATTATTTGACTGGTTACACATTAGTATGTTGTAGAAAACACCCCTCTAGTCGTTAAACACTAGAATCTAAGCATGTCCTAAACAAATGAAGCTCCAAATTAGTCCATAGTCAGATATATTTCCAGGAAATCTTTCTGAGAGTGTATAAAAATGTGTTTAAATACGGTGTGCTTATTTATTTGTATAAGTACAATTAATAATTTAAGTAAACAAGAGAGAAGAAGAGATGAAAGATAAGAGTGAAGAGATTTATTTCTTAGTTTATCTTGGCCGACCTTTATTTTACATATTTGACGACCTCTGTGGCGCAGTGGGCAAAGGCCCGCCTTCGACGCAGAAGTTTGCGGGCTCGATTCCCGATTGAGAGAATGTGTGTATGTTCTGCAAATATTTGTTTCTGGTCTGGGTGTTTTCTACGTATACTATGTATATAGTATATGTATTAACAAAAAATATTTTGTAAGTAGTACCACAGTAGTACCTCTATCAGTCACGTGGTTGATGTATCCTTATTACAGCCTTATTAGCTCTGCTTAGTTAGGGGCTACATGATAGTGTCCATCCAGCATTATAAAAAATCATTATGTTGGTACAGGTATTATGATAGTGTTCATAGGAATAGTGAGCCAAAGACTTTGCTGGAGAAATTACACTAATATTATTAAACGAGTAAATTCAAGAAAGAATCAATTATTTCCAGCCTCTTACAATTCATACCAATCATGCATCAAATACTTTTCCATGAATACAAATAATAAATAATTATTGAAATTTGATATTTTTGACATCTCTCTTCTCAAAAGCTCGCCATCAGTGAAGAACTGCGGAAATTTACCGTTGATTGATTAGTTCGTGTAATTTAAGTTTTTTCTAGATCTAAATTGTATTCTTATAGGTATTCGTTCGATTAATTATTATTTGTTGTTTATTTTGGTTACCTCCTTAAATGACATAACTGTCCACCTCATCTTCACGTATGTTTTACATATTAGTGGAAACTTTGTTGGTTTGTGATCGACCTAATAATTCTTTTAGTACCTATATAAGTTTTATTGTTCTGATTGTTTCCCAAATAAATAAAGACAAAAAAGTAATGTGTATATTTCATACCACTCAACTCCGTAACGGCTGAACGGATTGGGATGTAACTTAGAATATACAAAGCTTATGACCTGGTTTAACATAGGAATTTTAGTATCACGAGAGCAAATTCGCGGGTGGAAGCTAGTATTTACTATTTGAGGAAGGAAAGACAAACGCGTAGTACACAAAATTCTTCGTAGTGTCATCTCGGAATGGTGTTCATGCGTACTTGCGCAGTTCACTAGTAAATGCTAAAACACCGCACTCCCGTATAAGTCAGAATGATCGTACAAAGAGCTTAAATTAACTTTTATTAGTACTTACTCCTATGGCGCTACATACAAGTGAGAACTGGCTAGAAGCCAAAATTGTACGCAAGAATTTACCCCACTGATTGAACCTTGTCAACGTATTTTGTGGTTTATAGCTTCTGGTTTAAAATTCAATGTAAGTATTTTGGATAGTTTAGATTATAAGATTCAGGCAGGTTTTTTAGTTGAAGGTTCTATTCGATTACCTGTGTCATGCTTGCGTGCAAGAAACCTTTTATTTTATACTTATCCAAGAATCATGTTTGTATTGAAGTTATCAATAAGATTATTGATCTTTTTATTTTCTCATTCAAACTTTAAAAGTTATTTACTAGTAAGATTTCTTTGTGAAATGGATTTGTGTTTGCTTAGGTGATGTCATCGAGTGATAAGACCGCTGCTTACCATAATCGGCACGCGATTCTATATTCGGTGTTTTGCCGATAAGGTGAAGGTTAATCGGGTATTTACTGTCAAATTGATTAGTTTAATAATTATCTCTTAGATGATCATCATGTTATCTATTTGATTCGTTGTCAGAGTCAAGGTTCAATATTTTAAATTTCTATCATAGAATTTAACCTATTTAATTTTATTAAACCTCTATTGCTGGATTTGAATAATACTTCTCGTTGTCCTCACAGGAGATTAATTTATTAGAAAGGCTAAGTTAAGGCTTGTTTGAAAATAATGTTATCTGCCGTTTTCTGTTTGTTTCGTACGTAATCCGTGTCTCTGATTTGTAATGGAAATTTTAGGTACATTATCCAATAGTCTTATCACTTAACAGTTTAACACCTGTTACAGATAATACACATAATCTCAGTAAAGTAAATAGGTTCTATTGTGAAATATTAGCTATTAAACCTAATCCCCATGAAGAATTTACTGCTGCATCAATATTAGCTTTTGTACAAGTATACAGTAAATATTGTGATATCGTAGATTTAGTTAGAGACTATTTCTTAAGTCGATTGTTTGTTCTGGCGATATTTAGTACTGATTCAACAAACAATTTAGTCCAGGGATAAATATGGAACTTACACAGAAGCAAGTGTTTACGTAGTTGGGCATTTTAACCACATTAGCTGAATATGAATAAGAATTAGTTTGTTTGAAAAACAAGGTGAAATTAGTTTGTAATTGTTTGCTAGAATGTTTGTTATGCATGTTTGAATTATATTTTTATTATTGACGCCATTACATTCTTCATCCAATCTAATATTAGAAAAAAAAACACCCCGCACGTATAATATATATTGCTTGCTTATCTACTTATTTATCTCAGACTTTACTTAGAAATTGTTCAAAAGAAAAAAATCTACTTATACAAATCAGCTTTCAATCATCTTCTTGAACGCTCTGCAACTTATGTAGAGGCCAATGTGATGCCAAGACAATATGTCACTCTAATTTGATATATCATAACGATTCATAAATTTCTATTGTTCTTTATTCTATTGTCAGTAAAGCCAAATCAATCAATATTTACAGATTTTGACGAGGCTAATGTTTCTTCAAGCTATAATTGTTTGCAGTATAGCACGAAAGAGTATCTACGTACACTACACAGTGTAATCTTATCTGTTAAGTAACGTACCTACGTACTAATCTTTAAACTATAGAGTGTGGCGTGATGCTCTGTTGTTATGTTAAACGATGTTGGTGTCAGGTGTGCGTCGGACGTCCCTACAGGAAACTTCAGACTCTTCTGAAGTCTTTTACTCGAGAAGTACACCTAAGAGGCAGTACGAGGTAAGAACCTACCTCCGATAAACAAACTGAACTATAAAAACCTAATGTTAAAAGTGCTAAAGTGTATTAAGATTGTTCCCATTCAGCTCCGTAACAATAACGGATTTGGATTTGGAATAAATGTAGATTATATTCTGGATAACACATTAAGCCGCATACAGACATCGCGTTCGCGACGAGAGGGCTGGCCTGCGAACAGTTCGCCACGCATGCCTCGGGCTATGTGACCTAGGAGTGCTCACTGCGTAAGTGTAAGTGCGTACGCGCGCGTTGCGAGCCGTGCTTTCCGTGCGGACTATATAATGCTGCTGCTGGACACTATCACACAGCATCATAATATTGTTTATGTGAGAGAGTCATGGAGACCGAATGACTCCGAGAAATTATCCAACTTTATAAAAGAAAAAGTGTTATGGGACTCTAAACATTCAGGTTAACGACTAGCGTTTCCTTTCTTTTCTCTTTACTTAGATCCATTTTCAACCATGGCACGTGGTTGTTTGCGTGCACCCTGAGCATGTGTCGTACCGTGCGGACGGATCGCATGTCTCAGGGCCTCGGGCTGAGACTAGTGTGGTGAACGGTGAAACGTTCACCGCGAACACTTCGCGATGACTGTATGCGGCTTTACGGCTCGCCTTTAGGCTATTTTTTATATGGGTATCATGCGAGCGGAGCCAAAGTTGGAGACTACTAGGTTTTAGGTTATATTCTTTATAATCTGTATAGGATATTTTGTATATATGATTTGGGAATTACCGACTGATGAATATTGATTAAAATATAAATCACTACGATAGTTCTGTTATCGTGGCTGATTTCTAGAAAACTCTGAGATAAAGAAATCCGGAACAGATCAATTCTTGATAGCTTAAAATCATATTTTCATGTGCATGTGTATTGTATGTACGTGTGTTTCCACACAAAATTATACTTTGACTTTTCTATTTATTGTTACCGCGATTTTATTGTGAGTTATCTAAGATTCGTTACTTTTTGAGTCATTAAGACCAGCTATGTAAACTCTGAAATAAAAAAAACTCCTAAACTGACCGCGATTTTAATGCGCGTTATCTAATATTTATAAAAAAATTGAGTTCATTTGGCGTGCTATGTGTATGATTCATAAAAGATAAGCAACGTACAAGCTTTTTTTACTAGTTCACGGTTTACGTTCTTCTTACCCTATTTTTAACCTTGCTTGCTTTTTTTTAAACTTTTGTTAATTCATTGATGTTCTTTTTTAACCTCCTGTGCAACTCTGTAGACTAAGTTAGCATGACTGTTAATTTCTGTTTTCTTAATGCAAGTACAACAAGTTGCATATATGTAACTCAATAAGACCATCATTTATCTACATCGTCTTGGCCAGTGACAATGTGCGTGCACCATATAATAACAGGCATATTAGGCTGCTCCTTTATCATTATGAAGATTACGGACGAAGCTACGTCAACCACGAAACTATAAAACTTAGTAAGTTCAAATTACTCATGAGTCATGCATGAGTATGATGGTATTTGGGATTATTTTTTATCTATCATTGTTTACGTTATTAGCTATAGATAATTTGGAAATTAAAATCTTAATATAGGGACATAACTGCTTTATGTTCCGATAAAAATAAGTGACGTCAATAGTGAATTATCGGATGATTAATAAATTATTATTGGTTAATCTACATTAAAAAATATACTTTAGAGATTGGATATTTGATGTAAAATCAGTATCAGATTTCAGGATACAAGGTATACGTGCTTAAATACATCATTATACTTTTTATATAGTAACCTACTATATAAAAGTATGTATAATATGTTTGTTTATTATTTTTATGTATAGTATATGTTAGTATATGTATGCCAACAAGCAACAACATTGTACAATGTATATATGGCTCGCTCGTTTTAAAATAGATGGACACAGATTACACCTGTATAGTACAAGTTAAGTATGTACTGATACTGAGTAATAATAAGTTGTATAAAACAGGGGTCACTGAGAGTCCGTTCACCTGCACAGCTAGTGGAACAGGTACCTCTCTAGCTAGACAGGGATGCCGTGCCGGCCGTGGCGTGACAATGCTGCTTGGTGCTCCCCGTTGCGCTCGCTGTCCTGCCTGACTAGGCTAGCTAGGTGTCCCTCGCTCACGTCGATGTGTTTGCTGGTGTGCTGCTGTACATACACGGCAACGGCACACACCGAAACGGTGCGCAACATTGATTCGTAGTTCGCGTTTTGCCCGCGGCCGTCTCGGCTCAGTCACTAGTGCGCAACGCAAAGAGAAACAAGTGTGACTCGTAAAGCGCTGCTTTTTTTTGAGTTATTTTTTGTCAAGTCTAAGCTCCCACAAAGAAAACCTGTTTTAGAATTGCTAATTTAGCCATTGTTGAAAACGAAAGAGTGTTTCTATATTCGTAAAGTGTTGTTAGCTTTGCTCTCTACATACGGTTCCTGTGTGTTGAGTAATATTCTGTGTTAGTGGCTGTGCTTGTGATAGAATCAGACGATTTCATCGTGAACGTGTTCCAATTTTGGATTTCACCACGAGCGGGCTCAAGGAAATTTATAGCCTAGTAAGTTATGCAAATCGTGTTTTTATGGTTTCGTTTTCATTTCAAGTCTTGTTATCAACCTTAAATTCTGATATCATATATTTTCTTTTTACCCTTTTTGACACAAGTCGGTCAAGTCAAGTTAGGTCTTGGAAAGAACTGAACGATTTAATTGTAATGTCAAGTACCTTTACCTACTTAAGTAGGGTAGTAGACAAGTTGTTATTAAAGCACACACATCATACTTGAAATAAAACGAATTGACTAAAACAAAATTATCATGAATGATAATTTATTTATGTATTGCAACTAGGTATATTTTTAATTGTAAACCATCCGGATACAAATATTTAATCGGTTTTGAATTGAATTATCAAACCACTATTCGGGTTATAACTGGTTTGGTTTGGTATATAACCTCTAAAAAATTTCGAAGGACATAAAGCAGAACCGCTTCTCATATCAGAAATAAAAATACAAACATATAGGTGCTTACATGTTAAGTTAAAGAAAATATATGGGTTATTAAGTTCCTGTATAAAATTTCAATATCGTAGTACCTATCATCTACATGTCAAACAATTTCACTGCCGAATTCAACACAATTGAAATTATACATTAGTACGTGGTACACACGAATTTAGTCAAATTCTTAGGGGGTAGGTATCATGATAAGAAAATTAAAGAACGAATTTAGCCAAATTCTTAGTATGATAAGAATTTGAATTTAATTTCTTTTTATTCGTGTGAAATTATTGTGTTGTTTAACTAACTGTACTAACTACTACGTGCGTATACGTTTTTAGAAGAATCCATATAAGTTCGGCTTTTCTGGTACGATGCCCTTCAAGCTAAGTCCGTGATAAAGTTACAAGGCCACGGTTAATGTAAGTAAACAGTTTGATTCTCCTTGTTGTACGCCAATCCAGCTAGGTTCATCAAAATCTTATCACATACAAATACAAACATTTTTTTCTATACAGCAGTCAAAATGACTTCTAAACGAACATCACACTAGCTGCTAGCTTGCTGCAAGAACTGGTGCTAAAAGTTAATAGGTAGAGTCAAATAAATGTTGTTGTCAGTTGAATCCATGTAGACTATCATCATGGTATCATGTAGGTGTACTATTTTATAAATGTTTTGATTGCTTTGCCAGGTGAAATTGTATTTCTCGGAACAAACTTATGTGAAGCTCCGTTGCCTCGAGCCTTCCCTAGTTACGTCAAAGATGGCGTCATTGATACGTCCTTCGAAATTCTGTTGTTTGATAAAAGTTCCATTTAAAATGGTATCTCGAGCCTTCCCCGTTTGAGGGCGGCGTCATTGACACGCCTTTCGAAATTCTCTGGTATTTGATAAAAGTTCCATTGAAAGTGGAAGGTCATGATCGTAAAGGAGTAGGTACATACGTTAACGTTGCCGCTAGTTTGCATCGACGCATACTCAGTGAAAGTGTCGATGCGGGCTGTGGCAAGTGCCTGCCCACTGGCACCACTGTCGACTCCACGATTGCCGATGTCGCAAGTTCGTCCGTGGTGTTCTAGAAAGCTTTGGTATTTCGCGTTATTGCACTGCCTGCTTTTGTTCCGCGTTTGCTTTCGTAACTGCATGCGGATATTCATATTTCCTGGTGATGTTATCAGTATGATATGATTAAAAATTGTAGGTTTGTATCAGAAATAAGCCCCAGATTGATATCTGTTTATTTTTTTTGTAACCATTACCTATAATGCTTCTACCAGAAATCAGATTCGATAGACTGAAATTTAAACAAACACCCAATCAGTCAGGAAAATGATATCGTTATTGTAATCATGTTGGCGTAATCCACGCGGTTGCTTTGGCAATGCTCTTTAGCGCATGTGAGACCATGTGACACGTTATTGTTTTCAGAAGCTCTCATCATTTCCTGATTATAATTACATTAAATATTAGCCTTTTGAAACAGATGAGCTCTAAAACTGTTCAACTAAGTGCTTTTTCTGCAACCCTATTCGGTTCTAATTGTAAGTGTGCGTGTTAATTACGATTAATGTAAGTAGGTACCACCTGTACCTCGTTGTGTAAGCGATTGTTCGGTAGTTGTTATTCTTTTGCTTATTTTCGGTCAAGCTCAAGGCAGAGCACTGTGGTAGGTTCACCACCCACATTCATTCTTGTTGAGTTGTTTACAGAATGTAAAAGAATTTGAAATGTGCAAACGTACTATCTAATTTCGTCTTTAATTATTGTTACCATGCAGTGTAATCGACCGATTGATTGAGAACATCGAGGTCAGTCTTGTATTATTAGTATACCTTTATAGAAGGTATCTTATGCTTTGCGCTTGCGCGTAACGGGTGAAGAAAAACGTTTCCATGAATGAAATTGATGAGTCAGTGATTTGGCTCGCTTGGCAGGCGCTTGTTTTCATTCAATGTCGTCCACATCTTACAGAATTTCGTGAACAATGACAAAGACAAATGCTCACTCTTCTGTTTTATTAAACCTTCTGCAATAATAAAGGCGTTAAACCAACAATGCGGTCAATTATATTTTCGTCTTGCATGCCCGCGTGTGGCGATGGCGTTGTTGATCCTTCGTTGGGAATTCGGGATCAATGTATTCTGGTAATATGTATATTGTATAAATCTCACTGCCGATCAATACATATAATAGACAGAACGTCACGGTGGTTGCTTGTTCCACGCGAATCACCCTATTGGTATAATTGTCTACATTTATTCTCGGTCAGTAGAACATGGCAACAGTCATAATTATAGGCGATAAATGCAGAAATGCATTTAATATTGACTCACTAGATAAAGGGCCTCTTTATAGGTTCATATTTTTAGATATGACCAGATTACCTACCTGTGCCGCTAGTTAAGCTAGATTCGTAAAGTGCCGCAACACAGTGACCTACTTCTGATAGGGCAAGTTTACACTGCAGTTTTTCCCTAGGCAAATTAGTGCAATTTGTTTTGTTTTATCGATAAATTCTTGTCGTAGATCATATAGGTGCAATTTACGCAGCTCTTCTTCTACATTATGCACCAATGATCTACGTACTAACTTGACTGACTCCATTTATCCAGAATACATAGCCTTATAATATACTAGCTTCCGCCCGCGGCTTCGCTCGCGTGGTACCGGGATAAAAAAGCCTCTGTGTTAATCCAGATCACAAACTATATATTCCAAGTTTCATCAAAATCCGTTCAGTAGTTTTTGCTTGAAACAGTAACAAACATTCATCCATACATCCATACATACTCACAAACTTTCGCATTTATAATATTATATAGTGCGATAGTAGGATATAGTAGGATAGTAAGATATAGTAGGATAGGAGGATAGGATAGGATAGGATCAAATTTCATCTAAATTTGCTCAGTGGTTACGAAGTTACGTGGTAACAAACATTTACACAGACTTTTGTTCCCCATACAAACTTTGCCACTCCCGTTTACCGTCTTAGGGATTGAATTTCAAAATATCCTGAAACACGTTTTCATTTATTTTCAGTAGTCTTTATGCAAAATCACAAGTCGATTGGTTAAGATTTTTTTTTGTTCCCCATACAAATTTTCCCACCCCAGTTTACCACCTTAGAGGTTAATTTTTCAAAATTTGATTAGCCTATATGTTATTCTGGCACTTAAATTATCTATATACCAAATTTCATCTTAATTATTTTAGTGGTTAGGGAGATACGTGGTAACAAACATTCACACAGACTTTCGCATTTATAATATTATTAGGATAAACTGGAAACAGCGAAACCAAATTTTGAGCAAATTATGCTATTAATTAGTGGCCTTACTTATAAAAATCTTTCAAAAAATAAACAATGCTTAGAATATTGCCATCCCCTTACTGTTGGATAATGAATGACAAACCACTGTTTGTCTGATAGGGTCAACTTTAAGCAATGGATAATTTTGAGTAGCGTTTAGCTAGCATATATAATTAAATAAAAAATTCAATGATGCTCTGCATATATTTTAGTGGCACCCACCTGAATATAGTCTAGTGGTAGTAGTGGTGTAGTAGTCATATTTTGAGATCTTGTATTCTGCTCATTATAGGTTATATAAAATATACCTACATATAGGTTATATAAGATATACACACACTCAAATCGATGTCGTCGGTATGTCCGATACTTTGTTTTGAAGCACTGGTCAAAGTCAAGGTTAATTTGAAACCTATTGTAATTTTGAGTAGGTGGGTATAATAAGGAAACATTATATTTGCAAATTAAACTATTCCACCCAAAGATTTCAATAAAGACACCCAGCCCCGGACGCAGTGCAAGAAGCTCTCTTGTTCTTTTGTTGAAGATATTTGAGAGGGTTCTTAAACTTAGGAAATTAATAGCAACAATGAAATTCCGAATCCGATCGAAAAAACGTTCCTGTATATGAAAAGCCTACTTGTAATATATGCGTTCATCTCTATTCTTTTTGTTTGCGAATTCCTATACAGATGCGATCACCTCTAACTTTTTCCTTCTATTGTGTCAATCACGTTTGAAAGTTCATTAATATTTGACTGTTAAATTATTTACTGTAAGTATTGTACCTACTTACATATTACATATTTATATGTTCGCACCAGGTCCACAGTCGGTACCTATAGCCTATACGGTTGATCGTAATAATATTTCCCGGCAATTTATCACCACGGGACAGTTCTTTGTATAAGCTGGCTCCGCTAGTAAGTTACTAATTAGTTATTGTTAGCAATTAGAGTCAGTCTGCTCGTTCGCTTCTCTGTGTCTGCTGAGTAGTTGCGATAAATTCACAGTTTATTTCGAAACAGTAGCTCTTCGTTTCGAAACCGGTTCTGTCTGGTTCTTGATATTCGGTGACCTTATTTATCTAAGGTCTTTAAACATTGCCTCGCGTTTTGTGTTCGATTCTGTGTTTTATGTGTTCTTAATCCGACTTAAATTTTTGGTAAACTGTCATTGTAAAATTCTTATATCTCATTTCAAGGTCTCGCATGCGTGAACACATACGTTTGGTAACAATTAATCGACTGCTAGTGATTTCATTTTAAAAAAATATATAGATTTTTTAAAGTATGAATGAAGTCGATATTAGTTTTTTAAATCTAATTTTATATCCTAATCTGTAGCTATTGCTATAAACGTTAGCATTTTTAAATTAGCAATTTCATCACTGTTTTGTATTTAGGTAAGCATCCATTTTTAACCGACTTCAAAAAAGAGGAGGTTCTCAATTCGACTTCGACTTCAATTCGAATTCGATTTATGTTGTTTTTTTTTTTGACATTACATTTGTTATGATATTTTCAACCGTTCTATTTTTGTTCCTCTTTGTCAACCCCTTTTTGTTTGTCTTGTTCGTCCCTTATTCGCTTTCACGATAGAAGACGGTCATTGAGGCGAGTTTCGTTCGCGTCACGAAACTCAAATACTAAGTCGCCCGAGTTTCGCGTCTAATTTGGTGACGCCGTTTCTGGCATCCTCTGCCGTTGCCCCGTCGACGACGCAATTGCTTCTACGAGGCCGGCCGACGCGCCTCCCCCTCTATGAAAGCAATCGTGCGTCACAGGTTTTACAACAAAACAATGGAGTGACGTTGAAAATTTATGAATCTTATCTAGGTTTGTTATGAAATTGAACAATAATAATATTATCAAATCTCAATTTAATGCGCATAGGCGTAGGAAGGAAGAAGACTTTAACTAACGTAGGATCAAGAAAAACAATTGGTTGGAGTTAAAGCATTATTGCACGTAATTGGAACGAACGAGTCTTATCGGGCATTCATTGTTATGTAACAAGCGCCTGTCGCGTTGTATCACATGTGTGTCGCTCATTTGTGGTTCATAGATCAAATTGATTCTGATGTTAGAGTTTAAAGCTCATTGCGAGGTCGCAATCGCTTTTCTGCTTCTCAAAATCGGTCCAGTAAATGTTATAGAATCTGGGCTGTGCCCTTGCAGTCTCGTACGTGACCGCCTCAAGCTAAGAGCAACAAAAACTGAAGTCTGGTCGGTTAACTTATTGCCTGGGCTAACAACCGAGCAGTGCTCTCGAGTCGAGTCATTCGCTCCAGTTCCCTGACCTGATGCTGCCGCTGGCAGTTTCGAATCAGTTTCTGCACAATACAACTTTTATATGGCTAAATCCAGAAGTAAAGAATTTCTTAAATTTCCCTCAGGGTTCCTGATTATCTAGCTAGGGTGTGTGGTTAAATTTTTTATAGCTCTTTTAACGAAACTACTGAATCAACAATTATACGAAAGCGTTTATTTTTCTTGCATCAGTAATTTTCATCGCTATCAGAGACGTAATTATAATTATACTATTTAATGTAACGCTGTGAAGTATAGTGCCTGCTTGCGTTTAAAATACCTAACTGATATGTTCATTGTGAAAAGTAAAGTTGATGAATTAGTTAACCAGGATATCCCGGGACACCTGAAAATAAACGTGTGTTTTCCTGCTCCCCTTATGGGGCTGAATTTTAGGGAACATTCTAGAGTCTAGCTGTTCGTTGATTGTCAGTCAGCTTCATAAAAGTTTTATATAAATTAGTAAATATTGAAAACAATATACTCTTTATCTTGTGAAAATAGCACCTAAGGTATATACACTTATAGCCAGTATCAAAATTTAGAGTTTGAATTATATATATAATATTAATAATAATATATTTATAATAATATTTTACTACTTATTTAGATATATATGTATGTCTAAATAAGTAGTATATATATACTTTAGGTGCTGTTTTCACAAGATAAGAGTATATTGTTTTGAATATTTACTAATTTATATAAAACTGTATATATTGTTCTGCTTTGTACTTAGTTCATCATGTGTTCAAATAGAGAGAGCAAACAGTATTTTACTGCTTATTTAGACATATCTCTCTCTATTTGAACACATGATGAACTAAGTACAAAGCAGAACAATAATAATATCCAGCCAGTATCAAAATTTAGAATTTTAGGTTATTCAAAGACAATGCAATCTACTCCGCTTTGTGTTTGCATTATTCATGTTTGTCCGTGTCTATCTCGACGGTTATCTTGACTTTGCCTACAGACAATTGTTTCCCTCACGTCACAACGCAACGCTTTGTTACGACTCATGACACGACACTACTCTTATTAGAAATCAGACTAATCTCGTGGAATTTCTATTTCTCCGCGTTTTGGAGATCTTGACCTTTTCAACGGTGCCTTGCTCTATTATAATATGACAAATATTCTTTGGACATTTTCCAAAACACATTCTCTCTTACTGCGGCAGAACCATGTAGGTTATGGAATGTTTCGTGGTTACTATACCTCTTTTCTAGTCTACATGTAAATTATTGTGATAAATGACTATTTGTTTTTTTAATTTATTTTTTGGTTGACTACTGGATTGGATTTGGAACACGACCTTTGTATAAGTATTTATTTGATTAATATTCTCTGGTGCTGCAACTCTAGTCGATACGATTCATCGCAGTTGATCAGATGGAATATACTTGCAGCTCTATCAACAACACAGTATAAAATGATTGTCAAATATTATTAACAGTTATATAAATAATCAAAAAGTGGTAATAGTATATCTGATGCACCATGAGAGCACTGCTCTGCGTGAACAGAATCTACAATAGGCTGGTTTTCAGTATAGTTTGAGCTGAGTTTTAAGACTTAACATCCTTGTTCCAGGTGGACAGTGGCGGCGGTGGCTCTGCCGAAGTAATGGTGTACTCTCTTGGCTGGGGCATGGGCGAGCCGGAGCGGCGCGGCGCTGAACGTAAGCGCGCGCAGCCGCCTCCAGCGGCGCACAATCAGCTCTCGCCTGACGACGGTCATGAAGTTGAGTTCCTGCCTCTCCACAATCAGGTAACACTTCAACACCTGCTATTTCGTTACTTCCACACTTGAAGTGCTCTTTTCGTGTGCTTAGTTGTTCTGCAACCCTGCGTCTGATCACTGGTTAAGCTATGTCGGAGGCCTAGGGCGGTTTATAAAATCCGACACCAGAATTTTAAAATCTTAGAAAGTCTTATATTTCTATACGGAATATAAAATCGTCCATCGATTCTACCTATCCATTGAAAAAAGAAACTTTCTTTAGAAAGGATGAGGTGTAGTGTAGCTAAGCTGTAGTAGCTTGGCAGTGATTTGCATTGCCATTAATATAACTTCACAAAACTGGATGATGGAGCGATTAAACGTTAGGCTAGAAGCCATTAGCTGGATGGCAACGTTTATCAAACTGACTAAAAGCCAAATCTTGTTCTAAAGGAACATTTTTTTCTAAAGAGCAAGGTGACTTGTTAAATCAGGTCATTTTGTAATTGGAAAATTCCAATCACAACATGAATTTATATGCAATGGTAAGTATTACGGAAACTCTAGCTTATCCTCCTTTGATAAACTCCAATTATCGTTTAAATTATCATTTTTTTTAAATCATGATATATCGATTTTAATACCGTTTAGTTCAGTCTGTTGCCGTTTACTGTACGTATTGTTGTCTGGAAACTTTGTAGTTTCTTTTTAATGGTCTGTTTTATGATTCTGACGTCAGAAACAGACGTTTATTGCTCTTTCGTGGAGTTATACCTAAAACAGCTGCAAATTAATAAAACCATTAACTGTATAGGTGTGTTTTTATACTTACCAACTTAAATTATTTTGATAATAACGTTAATGGAATCGTTGGCAAATGATCAGAAATATTGAGAATTCTACATTATTAGGTATATCCTTTGTTCATGTAATTTTAATAACAAAATTATAACTATTGTTTGTATGAGGGAGGATGAAATTGTGGTAAACTCATAGATTATGCATGCTATTTGGCACTGCATATCTTTTGCCGCTGTGCTAAGTTTTAAACGCTGATACATGGATATAGATGTCATGCAAAAATATTGTAGGCACCTAAATTAGCTCTGGAAGTGTGATTCATCTTCAATTTATTTTTTAAAAATAGCGCTATCACATTCCGAAATGTGTCATAAGCGCTGCCCAGGATAAAGGTGTCTTATCTGATTTATTTTATCAGATTTTTTATGTAAGTAGGCATACCTTTTCTGTTTACTTTGAAATGATATTGGACACGATTATTTTTGTCGGTAAGAAAACGGGTATATTCCAATTATCGTTTTGAAATTATTTTCGGTATTTATGTTATTTAAATACTCGTAGTTAACATCATAGTTTCTATATCATGTCTTCGATATGATAAAGATAGAACATATTCCTAACGTAGGGTATTTTCAAATCTAACCGAGTCTATATCTATTCCTAAAGGATCTCTTCCATTCCTGAATCGCCATGCTCACAGCATTGACATTGGAAATAATGCCTCATTCTTTTCTTCGGTGGTTACGCCAACATTTCACATTTTGATTTGCGCTATCTCAAGCCGATTATGGTTTATGTAATAACCACATAACGTAAGAATGACCACGCGTAGTTTTTTAATTGTGCTTGGTCTTGAGAAATCGGTTAAGTTCAACAAGTTCGATACAGTACTTCTCAGTATTGAATAACATTTCATTTATGTTGTGTGAATTTTGTTCTGTGCCCATAGTTTGTGTAAGTTCTGTACGGATAGTCTCATTTTTGAAGATTAGACATTCTATACTCGAAGAATGAAGGTGAAACAAAGCAACCCGTTGTCGTGTTCTAGTCTGTCGATTTACAAGGTCATCTTGCACATCGCCAGGCTTTTTATTAAGCTTAACGATTTGTCCAATCCTAGTACAATCCACCAAAACATCAAAAATACGTCGTTACTTGCAGCCAACTTCAGAGACAAAGAATTTCGTTGTGACTGTTGTAGTTCGATTTTTGTCATCTAAGTTTACTTGAGTGTTTCGAAGTTCTTTCCTTTAACCTTGACGACCTCTGTGGCGCAGTGGGCTGAGACGCACAAGTTTTAGGGTTCGTTTCCCGCTGCGGAACAAATGGTTGCATTATCTGTAGATATTTGTCTTGGGTCTGGGTGTTTAATAAGTATGTATTTTACAAAAATATGTATTTAAGTTTAAAAGTAGTTTATCAATTATCAGTAATGTGGTTTCCAAAAAATAACTGGTTCGTTTCCCGCTGCGGAACAAATGTTTGCATTATCTGTAGATATTTGTCTTGGGTCTGGGTGTTTAATAAGTAAGTATTTTACAAAAATATGAATTTAAGTTTAAAAGTAGTTTATCAATTATAAGTAATGTGGTTTCCAAAAAATAACTGGTTATAGTACAACGGATCTACACAAGCTCTGCTTAGTTTGGGGCTACATGATATCGTGTGACTAGGTCCAGCATTATTACATGATTATTATTATTATACTTATTGTGATCATAAAATCAGCATTTTTTCAAGCAAGCCAAGCGCGGTACAGTCATACCGTTCATGAAACCAAGAAAATCATTATCAGGTGATGATCAGTTACGATGTCAAGAGCATACAATAACAACAACAACAACGACACTAGCCTATATTAGTCCACTGCTGGAGATATGCCTCCCCTTATAAGAAAGGGAAATGCTCATAATCCCCACTATAGGCATTCGGGTTGGGGATCGCAGGACACTGCAGCTTGCACCGCCGACGCTGCTGACCGTCGGCGGCCAGGGAATTAAGCTGTGTGGTTATAATATAGCACAGCTTATGTGCTATACTGCACTCGGCCGGCCACCAGAGCCGCGTTTACAGGATGCACCACGGGCAGGTGAGGTTGGGTTTGGCTCCGAAGATAGAAATTTTGACTTCAAGAACAAAGGAGAATGCCGAGAACCTGTACCAATTGCGTCAAAACCGAACGTATCCCATAAAATGTATTATATTTTATAAATGACATTAACATTTTCTTTAGTTTTACACATCGACGGGATTAAAAATCAAGTAAAAAATATTTGGTTGATTTGGTTTCCGCCGCACGCGGCCATTAGACTGCAACAACCAATGATATAAACGTTACTATGGCAACCAACATTGATTTAAAGTGTTACTATGGCAATAACCCTCATTTTTAATTATTTTGACAGTAGAATCGACTAAAAACTTAGTGGAGATTCTTTTGACGCACTCATTTTAGTCTTGGTACCGAGCGCCATACATCAGATGGCATTCTCCTTTGTGTTTTAAAGACAACTACATATTATGCATTTTAGGTGGATATATTGTATGTATAATATTGAATGAATGAATGATCATTTATTTGCCAGAATATAGGTTTGTACATTGGTTGTATGTTTTAATATTATGAGCGCTATTTTCGACTTATTAGTCGTGCAAATATTTCCTAGAGATAAGACGGATATAATCGAAATATTAAAATTATATTACAAAATATCAAATTACAAAACTAATACAAAATACAATAATCATTATGATTTTATGCAATTAATAAAATAAAATAATAGTCTCTTAAGAGTAAAGAAAAAATAAAAACAAAATAAAGAATCAGTTTCTGATACATAGTTAACATCATCATTAGAAATAAAAACAAAAAAAATCAGATAAGTATGTTTAAATGTTATTTATGATATAATAATAAAGAAATAAGTATTAAAAATTTGCAATTTAGGAAGTCATCAAGTGTATAAAAACATCTGTCACAGAGCCAGTTGTAAATTTTTCTATTAAATTCTGTATTGTTCATCTGTCTATATTCACGAGGTATTTTATTATAAATTTTGACTGCCATTGCATAGCAATTTTTAGAACACAAATTTAACCTATATTGCCTTATTAACCTATATTAGGTACTAATATTGTTCATCATACTTATATTAAATAAGCAAAAGTATTGTGTTTGTGAATATGTGTGTTAGTATTTTGTTCCCTCTACTGTCCTTATCAGATTTAGATGAAACTTAGAATATAAATAGTTCGAGATCTCTATATTAACAAATGGGCTACATAAATAAAGGCGCTTTTTTAATACGGTACCACGCAACGGGAAGTTTACTACACTAATATTATATAGAGGAAAGATTTGATTGCTTGCTTGTTTGTTTGTTTGCATTGAATAGGCTCCGAAACTACTGGACCGAATTAAAAAATTCTTTCACCGTTGGGTAGCTACACTATCCCCGAGTGTTAGACTAGGTACTAGGTAGGTAGGCTATATTATATTTTTTTTAAAATTAGGGATCCTTACTAAAACTTAACCAATGTAACCCGAGGTGTAAAAAATTGACCTAATAAATTCCTTACATCGCGTGCACTGCGAAAACTATTGATGATAGAACAAAATACTGTACTACGACTTTGCAGAAAACATTATGTACAAAAAGTGTCGCGACAGCATAATGTCTGTATATTATAGTCACAATAAGTGTTTTTTTATTTTAAAAATTGAATTGAAATGCCGGCGCTAGAAAAGGCTTTTTATTTGTCGCTTGGTATTAATCCTTATCAAATTAAAATACTTGATATTCAAGACTGTTTCAATAGCTCTATATAACTTTTTGAATCATTCAATTCGTATATTACATTCGAAAGATATCACGAGTTTAGAAATGTAAGTATTTGAAAAGTCGCGTGGTTACCGCTTACCACGCGCTCGGCTAGCTAGGCAGCACCATAATAAGCGATGTAGGCATCCCTGGGGTACTGAAGGGAAGTCAATATCAAGAAATAGAGGGCGTATGTGTGCGTGTGTGTGTGTGTGTGTGTGTGCGTGAATTCAAGATTAATTTATTGGTACTGATTTGGTACATGTGTCAATTTCATAAATACAATGTACTTACAATATACGAATCGTTAAATTACTTGAAAAATTTAAAATAATGATATTATATAAAAATAACTAGTTATAGTACAACGGATCTACACTTATTACCTATTAACGTTCAAGTTAAGATAAAAACCATTGAGCCACATGACGATTTAAAATTCATGTCTTCCCTTTTGGATATTAACCTACTGAAATAACCTGGTACTATTCACCTATGCCAACTTTTAGAATTTCCCGCATCTTACATTAATGACTGCGGTAATTCTTTTTTTTTTTCGTCCGTTACTCTATTAACTCGGTTCAGCTACCACGTCGACGATACAGAAACGAATCCGATTAGCATCGGTAAAAGCGTTGAATATCTAAAACCGTGTCGGGGGAAAACAGTATGCGTGCAAGGAAACCATGCAACACACGAGATACTTAATTCTGCGTTCGTTTGCAGGTGGGGGGCCACACTAGACTGCTGGTGTTAAACGATAGCACCGTTATCAAGCCGCTGAATATACGCGAACTGCATTTCTACCAGAACATTCCCGAAGATATACAAAATTTCGTACCGAGATACAAAGGTGAGCATCTCTTGATTAGGCGGCCGGCCATGCTCTGTTATGCTTTTACAATTCGCTGAATGCATCTTAATCGTTCATTGCATTTGCATCTTACATTATTTCTTTTATTTTAATGATTACTTCACTAGTTTTTATTTTTCATTTGATTGTATTTTGATGTGTTTTACATTTACGAGCATAAAGGACGTTTTCTAGAATGTAACTTGTTTTTCACGGCGTTCTGTCCATATCGCGTTTAAGGTTTTGAAACTTTTGTTTCGAAATATGGTTGAAATAGCGTGTTTTGTGTTTTTTAATTAGCTTATTTAAAAAAGCGTTATCTTTTGCGTCATGCTACAGATAAAGTGGCCCTTATCTAATCGTTGAGTTACGGGTATTGGCGCACAAAGCTGTGAAAAATGTTGTTTTGTAAAATTAAGCTTTCCTTATTGCTCTTATGAATGTGTTCATCGTGTCGATTTTGTGTGATTGTGATGATTGTTTTTTGGGATGAACAAACCCGCCGACCGTTAGTGAAAACAGCTAGACCAATCTGAACGCAGAATAGTCTTTTCGGTCAACGACATTATTATTTTCTTAAGATGTAACCGCTTGGTCGAGTAGTAATGTGAGGAATGAGAGATAAACAATGCGTGTCATTGACCGAAATTCCAGCAGCTATGCAACCTGATGTTGACTTATTTAAAAGTTCTTGCAGCGCCAACAATAATTGAAATCAATGACAAAGAGCATTGAACTTTTTCAGAGTATAAAATATAAGCGAGCATTGGTTCGCATACACTTTATACTCTGTTATGCTCATAAGCTCATGGCTCTTGACATTAAAAACCGGTAAAAATTTAGTTGAGAAAGGAAAATAATGTTGTTTATAAATATTTGTGGTCTTTGGAGGCCGTAAATAACACTGCTAAATTGGTGCTGCCATATTTTAAGGTTGCTGTTTTAAGTTCAATATTTCCGGACTTTATTTCTATAAGAATTTTTATGAAGTCTGAGTTCGTATTTAGATATAATTATGAGCTGTCCGGTCGTGACAGTGACGGGCCGTAAATGTACGGCTCAAAATAATTTGTGGAGTAAAAGTTCAATGTTTCGCAATAACTGTCATTAGTGTGCATTCATTAACAAAAGACACTGCTCTTTAACGCATTATCTTTGTCAATCTTGAGAAATTTGTTTTGAATGACTTGCGTTAAGTAGCTCGTAAAATAATCATTGTTTAAAATGGATAAGGGCGTTGCTCTTTATTTTTGACTTAGTTCTTTGTCACTTCACTTAATTTCTATAAGTGTTATCATTACTTATCATAGATTGGATAATGATGCGAATCGTGTGAGTCATTTAGCCAAGGTTAGTTAGATAGATATAACTTTATTGCCATACAAAAAATAACTAATGAAAAATAATGAAATAGGCATTACATATTATGATAGATATAGGGTAAGTTATTTTAACGGATAGAAGTATTAAGTGAATGTATAGACTATACTTAAACTTATCCAAGGTAGAGAAATAGACCTAAACGTATCCAAGGTGTCTCTACCTTTTTGAGAATAATATTTTGGCAGGCTTTAAAATGGATCTAACGTATCTAAGGCATGCTGGTTATCATATTAACCATGGAGTTACTATGTAGGTAATCAACTAATCAAAAATGGAAAGAAAGAAAAATAGGATTTGAGCAGTTGTAACAAAAAAAATTATAATACGGTTAAGTTTGATTTTGATAGAGTTCGAACTTGAGGCCGTTATATAGAATGTAGGGGCGGGTTATCGCGGATGGCGGGTTTGAGGGTACATGGCGGAGTGAATGCGGGAGAGAGCGGGCCCGGGGTCAGGAACACAATATTAGTTTCCTTGTTGTCGCAAGGGCCCGGCGCGGCGGCGGACGGAGCGGCCCGGCGGCGCACCACTCTACCGCCCTAATAGCGCCCTAGCGGTAATTTTACATTTTGGGTTTGTACCTTTACTTAAAACTACAGCTACATACACACACTCACCACGTTGTTTGAAACGGGGTTTAGTACGCGCAGTTCAACTACGGCATATCTGTCTGTCATTGGAGAAACGGGAGAAAGACTGTTAAGCCGAAGCTACAATGCCACACTAAATCACGTTTGAATCACACGGTCACCACTCACCGTACAACAGAGATACCCAGCTTTTGATTGACACGTTTAATATCAAGGTTTAAGACCATTATTTTTAGCCTGAATCCCAGTAGACAGGCTACTTGTACGTCAAATGGTAAGAAATATACGTATAGCTAATATCTAAACCGATATAGCTTATATCCTCCAGACATACTATTTTATAGAATGCTATATTAAGCCCCATCACCAAACGATACCAACATCCCCATTTCATACCTAAGGACATAGAATAGAGTGGTATGATACCTTACTATACTTACTACTTAATATAATACAAACTTAATAATATAATAATACTTAATATATCATTTTTTATGCAACCACATTCTTGCTCAAATACTTTTTATTTAGAGCGAGCGTTGGGAATCTCTGTGTGGAAGTGAATTACATATTTACACAATCATATTGACATAACCAATACACAGTACACACACAAAAAAACATTGTCATACACACTTTTCTAAACAATAAATACTATACACAAAGTACACATACAAACCCTTCTAAAAATGTGCCTACCTTTATAATTTTCACTTTTTCATTAATTTAACGCTGGCAACTTGCACCATAGTAAGTTTCTAATTGATATAAAGTGAATAATTCAATTTATTTATCAACCTGTGAGATTTTGTATGGTGGATAACGAATCAAATTAAAAAGCAATTAGAGTACTTACCTACTATTATGAACCAAAAACAAAATAGCTTTTTGGAGTAATGTGTAAAAGTGATTAGCGTAGGTGTAAATATTGAGTGGCTCGAGCAGTATAGTGATAGCGAGGCTGTTTGTTTCAGGCGTGATGCAGGCCTCTAACACTGGCGGCAGCAAAATGGAGGCGCGGTACTCGCCATGTTTCCGAGACGAGAACGGCCGCAAGGCGTCCCTGGGAGGAAAACGCAAGCGCGACGATGTTTTCAAGTGCGTATGACGGCACGCGGCGTGCTCGTCTCTGACACTCCTCGACACTTGTCATGTGTCCTTTATCATATTTCAGACATTGACGTACGCCCGTACGACTAAGCCGGCCGGCGACCGATGCCATTAATTCATACGATCGCATACTTACATGACTATCCCACTAACGCGTGAGCGCAATCTGCGAGCCACCGATGACTTGCGTCGTGGAGTCGTGGTAATGATAATATTTGATTGCAATGTAACAATATAACAGATGACACCGACTATGTGTTTCAATTAGCTCCTCATCTCTCTCTTTAGAATAGCTTAGGTGGTCGTTTGAGCGAAATCTTCAACGACTTTTTTTCTTTTTACAGGTTCAAAGTACACCGGAACGGCAATGCGAGCGAAGTGCTCAAAAGTATTGCGCATATGGACAACTCGAATAAACAATGTGAGTACGCGCACTTGTTAACCTCCTCTCTAATAATAACCAGCTTTGAATGCGAAATAACACCGCAAATTTTCTGTCGAAACACGATTCTGTTTGGATGGTTTGGTCTTGTGACACTTCATTCTGATTCTTTTTAGATAACCTTATATTTATCTACCAGATCACCCGAACTTGGTACCACTTATAATTAATTTGGATTTGATGGATTTCGATTTTTCCTAAATTTATTTATTTTCTAAACCACGCCAGTATCAAGTATTACAAAACAAAAGAAAAAATCTGTCGAGCCATTATCGAGTTTTTGCGAGACTAACGCAGGACAACTGATTTAAAACAGTCATTATAATATCTAACTTTAATTTTATCTTGCTCCTCTCCAGCAATACCTTTTCTCCTAACCAATATAATACTTTCCGAGTGCTAGTAAAACAAATGTCGACATTCCCACATACAAAACCTCAAACGGGACGTGACAGTGTGTGGATACATTGCAGACTTCCTGATGATGGAGAACATAACTTCGTCTTACCGGCGGCCGTGCGTGCTAGACCTGAAGATGGGCACTCGTCAGCATGGCGATGACGCGACGGCTGAGAAGCGAAGCAAGCAGATCGCCAAGTGTCAAGCCAGCACATCAGGATCTCTCGGCGTCAGGCTCTGTGGCATGCAGGTATGAAGCATATCGAGTAGAACAAGATTCAAATACAAACTTATCTATTGCCAAACGAGCTGACACGATATTCTACAGGGCAAAATATTTAGTACAAATTGCGTTAACCTTCTCTGACGAGTTCAGAAAATGCGCACCGCCGTGCCGTCATCCTGCCCGCATATTCACGTGCAAGTCACAGAAAGAACAAGCATTAAGAAATCATTTATAAATAACACAAGCAATTAATAAATGCAACCGTCTACTCACTCTTATGTACAGAAACAAACACCTGTAATTCTTTGGAGAAAAAACACACACAATTACCCAATAAAAACCCAGCAGAAATTCGAATATTTTTCGTTTTATCTGACACATGGTGTTACCTGACAATTTCATGCACGCCAAATAATGATTTTTAAAGGTAAATATTTGGCTTACGTTTTTGCAATTATTGCTGGGATATCTAATATTTAAAAAACCAAAATATAGTTAAGATATATTATAGGCGAAATTATTATAAAAATCGGTTAAAAAAAAAAAGAGTTTATCTATTACAATTAAACATACAAAAAATAAAATGTTTCCTCTCTATATTAGTTTATATCAGTGACACAGTAGTTGTAGTAGTGTGTAGGGCTTGCATTCGAATATTCGAATATTCGAATAATTCGAATATTATTTTTGTTCGAATATTCGAATACTGATATTTCAATATTCGAATATTCGATTTCAATGAATAACACCGAAATCGGAACTCAGATGTGCATGAAATGCCACTTAAGAGTTCGCGCGATATATCCATACAAGACTACAAGTTTACGTCGTCGTTCGGGTAAACAACATGTCGAACGATCCGATCCAAACCCAATAACTTTTATCGAGTTCAGAACACGGTTCGGATACATTCGGAAGTTTCGCGTAGTGCATTCGCGTAGTTGACGAGACTGTTCGGTCCATTCGTCTCTGTCGTTAACGTGAATGTTTATTTTCATGATTTTGTTAAAATACCAACTAACCTAGATTTATTAGACTGTTTTTAGAGTGACAGTGCCGAGCCGGTCAAACGAACCCTTTGGTGCTGCTTTGTCCGTCCGTCCGTCCTTGGCGTGGTTTACTTCGGTGTACTTAAGAGATGACCTTGGTTAAGCAACTCTCCGCGTTGTCATTACTTGGATGGATGACTGTTTAGTGACATTTAGATTTGACCACTTCCGTGCTTCGGAAGGCACGTTAAGATGTTGGTCCCGGCTTTTCAGTCGTTAAGCCTTGTCTGAGGCCTTCGGGTGGCCTAAAATCTCCGACACTAGGAGTTGGCCACTAGCTCATACGAAGAAGAAATTTTTTATTTGTGGTTGATTGTGCGTTTAAATCACCAATGTCTCGTTACGGTGACATACCTTTTTGTATTTTTTTTTTAATTAGTTCATGGTAAAAACGCTTTTAAGAATAAAATAAGTTGATATTTTAAACTTCTTCATGAGAATAACACTCAAAATAACAAAATAAGATGTGATTTTAATAAAATCATAGTGTTTTCTATTATTCGAATAATATTCGAATAATTCGAATAGTACCCGAAAAAAATTCGAATATTCGAATATGAATATTTTCGAATATTTGCAAGCCCTAGTAGTGTGTGTAAAAGAATGAAATAAAAAAAAAGAACCAGCAATTAATTGACAATAGGAATGACGACTGAAAAATTCTAATTATAGTCCGTCATTTACATTATCAAAAAATATTATACACGTATTTTTTCTTATATGAATTAAACCAAAAATTTAAAAGATATAGTGCGTTGGAATTCCGCGTGACGTCACGGCTTAGTACACTTTTTACCTAGCCGTGATGTCACTAGCTCCCACTCCCGAACTTTGACGCTCTTTATCTCCGTTAATTACTAATTATTTGATAAATAAAAAAATACGTGTCCAATATTTTTTGTAGATCTATCTGACGGAGTAATTAGATTTTTTTTTTACCCAGTCGTCATTCCTATTGGGATAGGCTCAGCACTATTCTGCGGAAACAGAGTATATGAGCTCGAGCTGAAGTGTTAGTCGAGCCTAAATTAACAGTAAACCGGTTTCACGTTTAAAAAAATCTAAGGTAGGATTTCCGATTGAGATTGTATCAAGAACATATTCTGATACCATCAGGATAGAGATATTTGATAATTAGAATATAGCATTTAAAATTTCCATAAAACTATGCTTACTTTCTACCTGCAGAAAGTTAGATAAATAGATGCTGGACACTATCACACAACATCATGTAGCCTCAAACTATATACTACTTAAATACATATATATTATGCATAGAAAACACCCAGACCCGAGAAAAATATATGCTTAAAAAAACATTTGTCTCAAGGCAGGAATCGAATCCCCAACCTTCTCAGGCCTTTGCCCACTACGCCACAGATGTTGTCAAATGCAGATTATGTAGATGTTTATAATAGTCACTGACTCACGTCTGCTTAATAGTGCGTAATTTGGCGAGCCAGCAATCCAAAACGATAAGGTTTATTTTGAGAACATTCCAAGTCAAGTTTAATCTTAGTAGTGAGATTGCAAAACATACAATCTATTGTCAAACACAATAATCATCAAGTGATATATCTATCACCGTAACGTATGGTGTCGGAATTCACACGGCGAGATCGCCAGATGGGGTGGTGCCGGAATACAAAGCGTTGATTCGTGGCAGGGATCCAGCCGTCACTTAGCATTTATAATTGTTATTGGGGCGCGGCTGCCATGTGCATGTCACTGTCAGGTTCCGGCATGAGATTTCTTGGCCCCCGTATCTGGATATTGCTAAAAGTAAAAGAAGTTACCTCTTAGCACTTGCGCTGAGTTAATGGAGGCATTTGTTTACACCACCATACCACACCAGCCTCTATCAGTCCACTGCTGGAATTAGTGGAATTAATGGCGATATGCCCATAATACCCACGCTGGGCTTGCGGGTCGGGGGTCGAAGGCACAGCTTCTCGGACTGCTGACTGCTATGCAGCTGCATTCAGCCGGTCGTCGGCAGAGCCCGGTTTGTTAGTTAGCAGGGTGCACCACGGGCAGGTGAGGTTGGCTTGGATCCGGAAGATGTAGGTTGGTATCCCGTACAAAGCACGCGAAACACTATAAGAGACTGTAGGTAGTGTATATGTATTGTTGTAATTATGATAGTTTTCAGGTTTTTTGCCACGTAAGGCTGTAAACACAAAGGACGCATTGTTCGCTGCAATGTCGATCTAGCGATAAGCACGAGTGAGTTTGTACTCGCATTCAATGTCAGTCTAAAGGCCAACATTGATTGGTAGGATTCACTAAAATTGCTCTACGATCAATGGATGATGCATTGTGTGATTCATTTGCCTTGCAGCAAATCTGCCATTTTTTGTTAGTTATTGACCTCACTAAGGAGGATGAACTTAAGCCCGGTGTACACTGGTAGAGTAAATGGTAGAGTCAACTAGCCTACTGCTCTACCAATCTAGTACTGAACCAGTTGTAGTAGGACTTTACCCTACCAATGCTTTATTCATTGCTATACTTAGTACTTAGTAGCATAATAAGTACTCTACCGATTACTCTACCCGTGTACCCCGGGGCTATACTCTTTTTTAACACCATGAAGTTGGTAGATTGATAACCGCGACCCTTGGAATTACGAAATCACTTGCTTATAGAAGTCAGTATGTTTAAAAATTATATGTCTCGTTAAAACATTATGTAAAAAAACCACTACAAAATAATACCAAGCCTTGTTGCCCTTTCTTCTCGCACTTAGTCGCGTTGGAATCGGTGTAAATTCAGTAGCAAAAAAAAGACAACACTTGCTTTGCCAACGCGGCGACGACGCTTCAAAGTGATCGTAGGATCTTAAAGAATATTGATGATGTCACAAGTCCCCCCTGTAACCGCAGCACTCGCTCACCACACACCACCTCCATACCAGTATTCAGTCCAGTGCTGAACATAGGCCACAGGGCACAGCTTCTCGCTCCACCGACACTGCTGCGCGTCGGCGGTCAGGCGGTCGGCGGAATTTAGCCGCGAGAGTTCTGATTGTTAAACAGCAGGGTGCACCAGACAGGGGAGGTTGGCTTAGATTCCGTAGATGGAAGTTTAAAACCCTAAGCACCCACTCAAAGAGCCTCTATATATAAGTTCTGTTATTCCACAGGTGTACGTACCGGAGACAGGTGGCTGCGTCCGTCGTGATAAGTACTGGGGCCGCGCTTTGACAGAGAGCGGGCTGAGAGAGGCTCTCAGTGACTTCTTCTCAGCGGGTGGCGCGATGCGACGGGCGAGGGTTTTACGGCGGGTGCTGCGCGACTTAGACGCGCTACGCCGGGCCGTGGCTAAACAGACCAGCTACCGTTTCTACTCCTGGTAAGTTGCCCGAGGTCGAACAGAGGGCCAATCAATCCTACTAATATAATAAAAGCGGAAGTTTGTAAAAAAGATGTGAGATATTTGTTCCTCCTTCAATCCAAAACTACTGAACGGATCAAGTTAAAACTGAGAAGTAATCAGAGCAGAGATTTGTATTGAAAACTAGGAAAAAAATATGTTGAGTCGCGATTACATTTCAATTTAGTTCTTGAATTCAGTACCTAGTACGAGTTGCACGATAAGAAAACTTTCATAATTTTGGTTTTCAAGCTAATTTTTAATGTAACTTTATTGGCAATTACTCAACTGGTTTTAAATAGAAACTGATCGAGCAACGTAGGTAATAAACGTTTTCGAATTCTGCAACTCGTACTTGTTACCTATTTCAACATCAAAGGAAAGTGCATGCATTGATTAGGCTTTCGTTGCAAAGATTGTGTCTATAAATTACAGGGAAAACACGTGCCTAATTGCCTAGGCACTTAATAAACAGCTTACCCTGGTGCACCCGGAGATGAAACCGAATCCGCTTACGGGTAACATTTTATCAAAGCAGTTAAATAAATATGTATATCTTTTGTTCTAGCTCTCTGCTGATAGTGTACGAAGGCGACGTGTCAGTGGAGTCTGAATGCGAGGCGGGTTGCAGCTCAGCGGCTGAGTTCGACTCGGGATCGAGTTCGGAGGCGCCCGAGGGACACTTCGATATGTCCACGCTTCAGATCGAGCCGCAGCCTTTCACGCACTCCGAGGAGACCATGGGCGGGTGTGTACTTTTTCTAAAATATCTTATTCGACTACAATAGCTACTTACAACTAATAATACTAACTACAATATCTACGTAAGCTTCCTTCAGCTAAAGTTCGCGCTATATGAAAAACACGCACTTAACTTTTCACTCAGCTGTCGGCCGACAGAGGCAAAATACGAATATTCACTGAAGGGCGTATGTAGATTTGACATAATAATAGCGGCGATTGAATACTAAGTTACAACGGGTTCATTGCTATGCTATAGCCTAGCATCATGTACGAAGCTTGTAGGACACACTAACTAATAAATATTATTAAAAAGGTTCGCTAGCTAGGATAGCTAGCGAACCTTTTTGGAAGACCGCCATAGAAAAAGCAAAATGCAGAGAATTGTATCACTACATCAAGAGCTCTTAAATTTAATAACACTAACTAGTAAAATTTCAATTATATTTTATAAGTACCTAGTCAAACAAAGTTTTTAGGTACAATATTAAAAATAATAAAATTATATTCTTGTTATGAATAAATGTATCTTTATATGACTCAGGTACGAGGAAGGCGAGGTAGCGGGCGGCGGATTAGAACGCGCTCACCCGCCTAGCCCCGACTCCGGCGACAGCTGGATGGCGTACTCCAGCACATCGAGCGAGTCGTGGCGCGGCGAGGGCGAGGCCTCCGCGCCGCCGCTCGACACCGGCAAGCGGCCCCGCAGCGAGGCCCCGGAGGCTCCCACCTTCCCTCGCCTCACGCCCCTGCCCACTATCACCACCACTGCCGTGACCCCGCCCGACGAGCGCGTCGACATCCGCATGATCGACTTCGCGCACACAGCGTACGCGAGCGCGGCCGCAGACTCCCCCCTCGCCACCGCCACCCCCCACCACGGCCCCGACTGCGGCTTCCTCACCGGCATCGACAGCCTGAAACGCCTCCTCACCGAGATACTAGCCCCGCCCCCGTACAGTTAATCCGAGGCGCCCCGCGTCAGAACAACCCTTTCGGCCGAAAATCGCGGCGAAACCGAGCGCGGTGGCTCGACGCGTTGCATCCGTCGCTGTGGACTGTTCGACTGCCGACTGATGTGAATGGAAGAACCCGGTCATCAGGTGGACCGCAGGGTATTTTCTACTTGTACGTTCGTGCCCGCCTCGCGCTCCCGGTAGTGTTTCGTTTATGTAACAGCACGGTGGTATGTGCACTAAGTGAATGTTGGCGGTACAAACTACACGAGTTGGTTTAAAGTTTATTAATTCGAAGTGGGACCCAGTAGGAAAGGAAGTTATAATCTGCCTATTTTTAAGTATTATGGTTAAGTTATTCCTGATTGACGTGAGTTGTTCTCGTAGCTTAGTGTCGACTCTCGTTTCTGTGGATCGCTTCATTTATCGGATAGGTACGAATGATCTTGAGGTCGCGAAGGCATTCAGACTCTGCACCGCTTGTTCTGGATAAGTATTTTGTAAAATCTTGATGTTGTCATAGTTCCACGGTCATAATTCTCTATTGTATAAATAAAATCCCAGTCAAACGAGCCAAAGTAGATATTGTAGAATGAACTTGAATTTATGAACAGTTAACTGTTCTGTTACTAAAACAGGAGAAATCTTAATAATAATATATGTAAATGAATCTTCAATATCTTTAGATTGATACATTTTATAGAATTCGAAGTATATTCACTGTGTTCTTTTGAAACGGGAGCTTTTAATAATAAGTATGTATTGGAATGATTGTGTTAGACAGCTCGGCACGCGAGTGATGGACTAAAGCAATTGTTTTATAGTGCTCTAACAGTATTATAAAATTGTGATTGCCGGTGAGTTTTTATTTAGAAAATGACCAAATTTTATTGGTCGCAAAAGCCGCAATATGAGTGGATATCTGTTAACATCGGCAAAAAGTGTAAAATAAAGCAGCCAGGATATCCAGATAGATAAGTTAACGCTTTATGTACATAGTATAGCAAGTTTATTCTGAGTGGGTCGATCGTATACGGCTAGTTACATGCAGACCGAGTGTGTGATATCTAGCTATAGCCAACATTCCTTTGTGCTGCATTCGTCTTTGTCCTTTTACTTTTTGTTTAGTTGGATACATTTATGAAAAGTACCTGGTTTAATTAGGATGCTAGGTTGTATTGCAAATTATCATTTATGGTCTGTTATTTTAAATAACTGTATGACACTATTTTGTTAAATAAATTTTAGGTATTATTCATTCGTTTTATTTACTAAGCAAATTTTGACCTTGTTGAATTATTTTACCAGTCCATAACTGTACCTACACTGCCTACACATAAAGATTTTGGATAACTAAAATATTCCGCAAATGTTTAAGCTATTTAAGTTCAAAGAGTTGGATCAGAAACTTTTTTCTGTTCTCTTTGTGTTTCTCTCTCTTTATGGTTAGGTTGGGTTTCAACAAGAACTTTACATAGGTGTAGGTATAAAAGAGGTTGAATCAGACATAAGTACGAGTAGGTAGGTATGGTGTCAAAGGAAATGGTCAGTGCCGCATTAAGCTAGCGCGGGGCCTGTAATGTAGATTATATCAAGGAGCCCTCGGTTTGCTTGAGGTTATTAAGTTTACTTTATAGTAAAATTTTAAAGCAAAACTAACGAACTGCGTTAATTCGTCACCTAAGCTGTCTGTAAAAATGAAGATTTTTTCAAAATCTCTATTGCCGTCTGAATATTCCAAAAACGCCTATATTTTCAATCTATATTAAATCGATATTCTTTTACGGTCAGATAGCGTTAGTGCGCGGGGCCCGTAGCATTTGCTACCTTGCTATGTGGCTCTAATCCACCACTGGAAATGGTAGCCTTTGTTCATTGTTCAATGATGAAAATACTGCATAGGAACTTTTTTCGACGCTCGTTTCAATAAAAATTTATTAGGGCTGAATGCTGATGCTGACTGAATGGTTGTATAGACCGATGCACCTTTTCCAGTTCCCGCCAAAAATAATTAATTTTTAAAAATCGAACATAATATTTGAAATACGAGTATTCGTTTTAGTTTGAGATCAGCCAACAAAAGATTCAAAAAAAATTAAATTACAATGGCAGAAGCAACTGAATTGCAGGCTGTAGATACAATATCTGCGGAAGTAGACGATGCCCAAATTAAAGTTATTCTAGCGACGCAATGCATCAAAGGTAAAATTAAAATTATGGTTAGCTTAGGTAGGTACATAAGTGTTAATAATGAATTTGGACCTTCAAACGAGTGATTGTTTTTATTCACAGCTCAAGCATTTCTGGTCGATAAGCTGAAAAAGCAGACGAAACGCAATAAAGAAACGTGTGGTTTTATCAGTAGCGCTAATTTCAAGTTGCAATCTGAAATCACTCAAGCTGAACAAGAAATTAAAAGGTCCCGCTTTCATTAACATAAAGAGTACCTAAATATATATCACAGATAAGTTTGCGTTACCATCTCTATTTTTGTATGGAGAATTGGAGATGTCAAAGTTTTACGAGCTCCCCGCTAGGAGCGCTGTTCAATTTCATACAAAAATAAAGTTAGCGCTTAGTTATTATGGTATGGTTTTCGATGCTTGTAGTAAGGTATGTTTTTCGCACTCAAGCCACAGTACCTATACCATAAGACTCAACGAGTAGGTAATTAGGTAGGTATCTAATCAGACAGAGATAAACTACATAATGCGCAAGGGCGAGCAGTCGACGCCGGTACATTGCCTTTCGAGTTCGATAGGTCGTGAATTCTATTCTCATTTTGAAGTGCTTGTTATTAGTAATATAAATAAATTATCTACTTATCAGTAATAACAAGTACTTCAAAATGAGAATGAAATTCACGACCTCGTATCGTACAAGAGAGGCAATGCAATGCAATGTAGGTACCGGCCTCGACTGCTCGCCCTTGCGCAATATGTAGTAGGTATATCTACCTCTGTCTGTATTCGCTCTCATGCGAGGCCCGCAGACAGTGTGACAGCCACTTAGCTATGTTTAGTCACTAAGGTACCTAACTATTAAAATAACTAGGCTTTTTGCATCTAGATTAGGTTGCTGTTTTGTCCTCACTGAACGGGACTCTAGTGGTAGGTACATGGTCAGACGGGAAGGCTTACCCAGCACCTCTGCGTAGTCAGTGTTACCCAAAGGGTACCCAAAGGACGTCTAACGTCACGTCGCTCGTTAGTTAGCTTTCGACGCGTAAGTATTCAGAATAGAGATGATCTCGTAGTCTTCACGGGTATAACTTGGTTGGATGCAAGAGGTGGGGGTTCGATCCGCTGCGGGATAAATGTTGGCACCAGAACACTTTTTAGCAGTAGTACAGAACTAATTTACAAGAAGATACGTAGGTACTCACTTACCTACGTATCTGCGTGTAGAAAAACTATTTAGTTACCTAGGTATAACTAATTAAAAATATTTTCGTCTCTCTTAATTTACAGACCAAGATAAATTTAAAAATATGTTATTTTATTTAAGTTTATGAAAGGGACAGCTCTTTAGCTTAGGAAACTATTTAGTTGCCTTTGACTAACTAAAAATATTTTCGTCTATCTTAATTTATTTATCTATCATCGCCATCTAAATGAAAGGGACATATCCTTGAATTTTTTAAGCGATTAGTTTAGGAAACTCATTCCGAATCACTACCGTTGTAAGTCGTATTAGAAACAATTTTGTTCATACGCTCTCTGAAAATTACCTACAGCTTCCAAATCTCCAAGGAGACCATCAAAATGGCTAACGTAGAACTGAAAAAGGCGTGGCTTTTAGCCAAAGAAAAGAAACTGGATGTGATCGAAAGAGTCCAAAGAGGTGAAAAAAAGTATGAGGACATGTGGCTCGAATGCAAGAATCGGTACGAAAGCCTTCCGTACGTGCAGAAACTGCTCAAAGCATCTGATAATGCGCAAAGCCTCAAAGACGAAATAACAAAATTAGACAAGAAAGCTGAAGATTTAACCAAGGAAATAGAAATAAAGAAGGAAGCTTGCCGCAATGTAGACAGAGAGAGGATCATTAAACTAGCAGAATTCATGGTACACGAAAGACCGATACTCATCAAAGAAGCAAATGAGAAATCTAAAGCAATAACAGATTTGACTAACGAGCTGAAAAACTACAATATCAATGTAGTTGCTGAAGCTAAAATCGCGGAGAAAGAGAAGACGGTAGAACAAAATACGACAGCGACTGTTGATGATAACCAGGTGGTCGATGAAAGCGATCTAATTGTAAGTGGCTTTGGTAGATACACGAGTTACATTAGAATAGTTAGCTTATCAAATAAATCAATAACGGCGCTTCTCTAAGAATTAATTTGCTGTCAATTATTCTAGATGCCAAAACTGCAATTGGATTCGTTGGATCTCGATGATTTGATTAGTGTTAAACTAGACCAGGTATGTAATTCTACATTATTTTTACTCTCTTTTTTATGGTAGGTACCTAGCAGGTAATTATGGTATATTATAAGGTATATTAGCATGGACCACCTGATGTTAAATGATACCTAGCCATTACTTATAACAAAGTATCGCTTCGTATGTCACGCATTTTTGGAACTTGCCCTCCGATGCAAGACCCTGCGTCCATCTTGAATCCGTCCATCTTGAGGCTCGAAGGTGTTAATCCTCATCTGCTTGCAATTTCACCGGTACCCACACCCTTCAAACCAAAATACAGCAATGCTGCTTCATAGTAGGAATAGGTATGGTGGTAGTACCGGATGATTTACAATGGCTGCTTTTTATTTGGTTAGCACCCGAGCGAAGCCCTGGGGTAAGCTAGTTTAATATGTATAGGTAATGAATGGTAGATTAGCTTGATGATCACGAACTATCCACAGCGTGACCGTTATGACATTTAATTATCGCTATCGTGGGTTCGATTTCCGCAATGTCATCTAGAAAATAAAATCTCAAGGCTGCTGGTGCCTGTAGAAGCTGGATGCGTCGAGCTAAACTAGCTGTAGTCGTCAACAGGGCGCAAAACAGAGAGGCCTTTGTATAGCAGTGGATTGCTATATGATGATCTGCATTCGTTTCGAGTCTATATTGTCACATGGTATGTTATATAAGTTCTCAAAGATTCCTAAAAAACAAAAACAAACATTATCTACGACTTATTCCATATTCGATAAAGATAACTTCAGATATTGCTCCACTAAGTAGGCAGGCATCTTTTGCAAATACCATAAAAACAAGTATCGTCAAAGGCAAGTTTAAACATTACATTAAAAAACTGTACCGTTATCCGAGGTCAAATATTAAATATAGTGAGATAAAGCTATCGCTTTCGCTTACTTTTAGTCCATATTTCAAGTATCTGTGTGTATTTTACCCTCTTTGCCTCACTCACACCACCACAGGCAGCCCGCTCTCGAGGAGCGGAGCTTCGACTTGGTTCGTCATTGACGTTGTTGTTTTCGCTTCGAACGGACGTGCACCGGTGAGTGCTAGTTATATAAAATTTTCATATCTTAAAATTTTCGTCCTACATATTTGCATACTAAATAGAGGGAAAATATTTTCTCTTATTTGATCGAACATTATGTACATGTCCCATCACTACATTTTTAGAAAGCCTACCCACATTATTTTGTACCGTGACGAAGTTAGTGGAAAATTTCTCTAATTGTTCGATAACTTTTTTCAAGGAATAAAACAGCTCGGTAAGTGTTTTATTTCGTGTGTTATCTATTGATTTTAACGTCCGTTAAGGTAGTCCAAATCTAAACGGTGTGACCGTTCGATCAGGTTTTTCCTGTATGCTTATTGTGTGTTCCCTTTGATTTCGTGTTTCTTTTTGTTGAAATGAATAGATTTTGTGATAATCGCACTTATTTGCAGCAAAGCAGGTAGCATCTAGTTTTTATTCTAACAAAGGTTATTTCGTTCTTTTATTGTAGATTCCAAATACATTGTTGCAACTTGTTTAGACAATGAGCGAAAATGATAATAATACAGTGGACGTAAGCAATGATAGTTTTGTATTAGACGTGAGAGAAGGCGCGAATATGCCCAATGATAATTTAAAACAGAGGAAGCGAAAAAAGTCTGAATCGTCTTCCTCTGAAAGTGATGATGACTCTAGTAGCTCAAGTAGTAGTTCCAGTACAGATTCGTCTGCCAAACGTTCTCGCCGTCACCGACGCAGTAAGCGAAGTCGTAGGCAGCGTAGGCATAAAAATCATAAATTAGACAAGTTGATCGCAGAAGTTAGTGATCTGAAATCACGGTTTTCACACGAACCGCATGTTTCCAACCGGGACTGTGTGAATAACTACGCCGACGATTACATCGAAGGCGATGTCAGTGGTGCTCTATATAGCGACAATAACTCCAGCGCAGCCGATGAACCGCTTTTTTCACTGTCGATCGGAACCAAAATAAAAGAACCCGAGGTACTGAAGACTCCGTCATCATACCTAGAAATACTGAAAGGCATTCAACGTTTAGATAACCCTGACTGGCAGAATGTAAGGTATGCGGATGTTCAGAAAAATTATCGGCATTCTTCCGGTTTTACTGACCTTGAACCTAACGAAGAAATTAAAGTATATGAAACGTCTCGTACGACTTCAAATGCTGACAAAGCGTTTGCTACTATAAGCTACGCTTTAATTAAACAAAAAGACACGCTAGAAAATGAACTTCGTAACTTCTTATATTGGGCTAAGGCTACGCCTGACCTAAGCTATGATGAGATTCATAAAAAGATCGAAGACATTTTTGTAACCGGAGAATTTTCGAAAATCTCGAATGATGCTCTTCAGTTGGTCTGCGGCCACAGAGCTGAGATTATACAACATAGAAGGGAAGCCATTTTGGCATCCGTAAAAGATCCATTGCATAAAAGCATGTTACGAAAGATACCACCGTCATGCAGCAATCTTTTCGACGCAGAAAAATTTTCGTCTACCCTCGGTACAATTGGCGATGTTCGAAAAGTTTTTTGGCCACGCACTAAAGACCGCGTTCCTGCTACGCAGACCGGTACTAATGCAACTGCTCAGACTGTAACAACATCTAGCAGATATCAATACCCGAACCAAACATACAGGGGAAATAACTCGAGATCGCGTGGAGCCAATGCTAACAGGTCGTTTCGAGGAAGAGGCGTTCCATCAAGAGGTCAGAAACGAATCGACCAGGAACGATCGACAACGCGCAAAAATGTTAGAGGCAGGTCTCCCTCATCCCACCGGGATAGGGGACATTACCGGAAATTCTGACTCACCGAGTCTCTTCCGTGCCGGTCAGCTAAAGCATTATCAAACAAGATGGAAGGATATGGGTGCGTCACGTTACATCCTCAAAATCATTTCAGGCTATCGTATCCCTTTTTGGAAGCGCCCTCCTCTTCTGCTGGACCGGTACATAAATCGTCAAATCACTCACCAGTCCAGAGAAATGTCAGCTGTGATAAAGAAAATGAAAACAGAAGGTGTGCTGGTTCCTGTTCGTGCATCCCAGAGTTTTCTGTCACGAATGTTTCTCGTTCCCAAGACAGACGGCACTATGAGGCCGATCTTCGATCTGAGATCGTTAAATCGATTTGTCTCGACGGCACCATTCAGACTGATCAATGTCCACAAAGTCCCAGCATTCTTACAGACCAACGATTGGCTAGTAAAAATAGATCTGTCACAGGCATATTTTCATGTGCCAATCAAAAAGTCACACAGACGGTTCCTACGCCTGATATATTGTCAAGAAATACTGGAAATGCGATGTTTACCCTTTGGGCTAAGTTCGGCACCCAAAACATTCGCCACGGTAAGCAACTTCATGGCCCAAATTCTTCGCCAGAAAGGACTAAGACTTCTCGTTTACTTAGACGATTTTCTGATCGCAAACACAAATCCTGTTGTTCTGAAAGAGCACGCTGCCATTGCTCTAGATATGCTGCACTATCTAGGCTGGAAAGTAAACTTCGAAAAATCCGTTCTGATACCAAGAAAGAACATGGAATATCTAGGTATCCATTGGGACCCATGGCTAAATCGCAAGTATCTCCCAGAACCAAAGTGTCGCAAGATACGGAACGCGATATCAAAACTTCTAAAGTATCGTACTGCAAAGCTTGTCGATTTCCAAAGCCTCGTGGGCATGATGAATTTCGCCAGTTTTGTAATCCCTCGGGGAAGGCTCAATTATCGGCAGCTACAAAAGCTGACAATAAAACATCACAAACTAGACTCAAAGCTTGTGACTCTAAACGAAAGATCGGAAATAAACTTGCTCTGGTGGCTCAGTCATTTGATAGACCATTCTCAAATTCATCTGTCACACCCCACACATTACATGGTGACAGATGCCTCGGGTATAGCCTGGGGAGCCCAAATAGACCACGAGAAACTGTCAGGGGATTGGCTACCTGCAGAAAAAGGCATGCATTCGAACAAAAAGGAGCTACTTGTTGTCCTGAAAGCCTTGAAAGAGCAAGGTCCGAACCTACAATCCTCCTCCGTGCACCTACAATCCGACAACAAAACAGCAGTAGCTTACTTACGCAACGAGGGGGGCTCAAAATCACAAGGCCTCTTGAACCTGACATACAAGATTTTTCAGCTTCTAGATGTGTATCAGATAGACCTCCTTGCTTTCCATATTCCCGGTGTCTACAATGTCGAAGCCGATCATCTGTCTCGCCATCGAATAATGCCGGAATGGCACTTACTACCCCGAGTAACGACGCTCATATTCTCCAAATGGGGTACGCCGGTCATAGACCTGTTTGCGACTCGTTTCACAAGAGTGGTACCCAGATATTGCACCCTAGATTACAGGGACACGCAAGCAGAATTTCACAATGCCCTATCCCGACTATGGGATTATCCACTAGCCTGGGTGTTCCCCCCACCATTTTTGATACCGAAGGTTCTACAACACCTACACCAATGTCGCGGCGTATACTTGATTGTGGCACCCAGGTGGGAGAAAGTTTTTTGGCGTCCAGATATACGGAGCAGAGCAACAGCAGCACCTTGGACTATCCGAGATCTCCAACAAGTCCTAGTAGATGCGTCAACCGGCAACCCTCCGCAGAATGTACAGGAAATGGTACTGGAGGTATGGAGATGTGGGGCTGGACAGAGCAGCTAAAGAAGTGGACATCACAACAAAGAAATCTTCTCGTGAATAGTTGGCGTCCATCAACAATCAGAACTTACAAGCCAGCTTGGTCCAGGTGGCTCAAGTGGTCTGAGCAAAATAATGTGTCATATTTTAAGCCTACTGGATCCGAGCTTGCTCGATTCTTAGCTGATTTATTTGAAAAAGACAAGCTCTCTTACAATACCATCCTCGTGCATAAGTCTGTCGTCTCGACGCTGTGTGACCCAGAAATTTCGGAACGTCTGAGTAGCCACCCCTTGGTTAAACGAATTTTAAAGTCTATAGCCTTGTCAAATCCTACACCTATCAAGCCACCTGTATGGGATGTAGATCAAGTTATTGAGCATATGTCACATATTGACTGTAATGTTGAAAGCTTTTATCAAATATCTAAACATACAGCCGCTATTATGCTATTATACTCCGGGAGAAGAGTACATGATTTGACACTTCTTAGAGTTAATCCAGAAAATTGTACTGTACATAATGATTATATTATTTTATGGCCGATTTTTGGCTCTAAAACTGATTCAATAAATCATCATCAGTCTGGCTGGAGACTTAATGTAAATCTTGATTGTAAAAGTCTGGATCCAGTTTTTTGGATAAAAAGATTAATTTCTATTGGTGATAGTCTGATAGTAGACGAAAATCTGCTGATTGTACAAATCTCTTCATTACTACATGTGGTCAGCCCAAGCCAGCATCTAGATGTGTTATCTCTGGGTGGGTTAAATCACTTTTAAAAGACGCTGGTTTAGAAGCTTCGGCTGGTAGCTTCAGAGCTGCAGTTGCCTCTAAAAGCTGGGTTGAGAATACGAAAATTGAAGATATTCTTTCAAGAGGCAACTGGAAATCCAAACATACTTTTAAAAAGTTTTATTGTAGACAGATAGAGCAGTCAAATAAAAAAGCTAATCATAATGTTACGCCATCTTTTCAGGCAGTTAATTAATCATATTATATAATCATTCTTAAATAGGTAACCTACCTAGTAAATTAGGGATAATGTTCTATAGTAAATCATAATTATTGTACCTACCTCTTTCTTTTATTTGAAGATCTTATCTACTGTACGAACCTAAGAAGGTGCCTACCAACTTGACTTCCTCCTTATAGTAGGCCGAACATAAAGGATCTAAATTACTTGCTATCCATTATCCTGTGGTATATGACAGAGGTGTATAGAAGAAACACTAATGCATTACTTAGCAAGTTCTTAGTCATAGTTTCTATTTATTTTTCATGTCACATTAACGTTGACCACCACCACCAGGCGATAACAAACATCTGTCACTATATTTAATATTTGACCTCGGATAACGGTACAGTTTTTTAATGAACATGTTTTACCTAAAAATAAAACATACATTAAAAATACTTACCTTATCCGAGGTCAAATATTTTTTAATACTGCCTGGTGAATCTTGCAAAAACAACAAGCGTAATGACGAACCAAGTCGAAGCTCCGCTCCTCGAGAGCGGGCTGCCTGTGGTGGTGTGAGTGAGGCAAAGAGGGTAAAATACACACAGATACTTGAAATATGGACTAAAAGTAAGCGAAAGCGATAGCTTTATCTCACTATATTTAATATTTGACCTCGGATAAGGTAAGTATTTTTAATGTATGTTTTATTTTTAGGTAAAACATGTTCATTCCGTACATCTCAAGGAGGAAATCTTAAGGTGTATATGTTTAGGTATGTACATAATAATTAGGTATGCGTTTCAGGTCAAAATGAAAAAAGTAGATTACACCACAGGACTGCAAAGAAAAGAATCCTTCTCCAAATCCTACTTCGACGTAGGCACAAGCATATTCAATACTAAAATGGATGAATCTGTCTCATATTTTTCCAAGCCTGGAAACAAGAACACTAAAAATTATTCAAGAATGAAATTAATTAACATTTTAGAAGACGTGAAAGTGGACGCAAATGATGCGATGAACATGTTCTCTAAAGTGAATCCCGATACACTGCAGCCAGTGGAATCGATTGCTGCGGAAGGCAAGTCTTCTGATGACCCGGACAACTCTAAACAGGTGAGAATAAAATTAGAAACAATGAAACCTGACTGGTAACACCCATCTGAATAAAAAACGGGGCTCTGGCGACCGGCTGATGGCGGCATAGCGCAGTCTAACACTGGCACAGCTAAACCCCTGGCCGGCCGACGGGCAGCAGCGTCGGTGATGTGAGAGCCTATGCGCTACGATCTCCAACTCGCATGCCCAGTGTGGGGATTATGGGCATGTCCCCCTGAAAGATATAGGGGACTCTATGTCCAGAGTCCAGCAGTGGACTAACTTACCTGGTGTTGTTATTGTTGTTGATCAGAGGAACTGAAAAATGACATTTAAAGCCAGCAACGACGGAACAAACCACATAGTGATACAATATGTCGGCGCGAAAGCGTTATTTCAACAAGATAATTCAATAACAACACGTGGTTGCATGCCACGTGTCGCAAAAAGTTCTCGTTAACTGATAAAACATTGTCTAAAAATCATAAACGGATTTATCGTTAGTTTATGTTTAGTCAAAATCAAGTTTAAGTCAAGTTCTAATGTCAAACCTGTTAAAAGACGTTAATTCGATAGTTTGGTACCTCTAAAAATGATTGTTAGAATAATTCCTTTATGCTTACTGTAAAAAGTAGGGCTCTGTGTCGTCAATACAAGTTTGTTCGCTTATTCAAAACCGCATGGTTGGCGACACAGCACTTTGCTATAAATACGCGCCCACTGTCGACAATTGAGCATTCTCGCTCGAGCTGTCGGACAGTGCGGACCTAAACACTGCTACCCGACAATAAATTGGAACAACGTCTACTGGAGTTTCATTCCCTTCCACCATGGACATCCACCACCAGCCTGATGACAGGAGTATGTCATGGGCATCCACCACCAGCCTGATGACAGGAGTATGTCATGGGCATCCACCACCAGCCTGATGACAGGAGTATGTCATGGGCATCCACCACCAGCCTGATGACAGGAGTATGTCATGGGCATCCACCACCAGCCTGATGACAGGAGTATGTCATGGGCATCCACCACCAGCCTGATGACAGGAGTATGTCATGGGCATCCACCACCAGCCTGATGACAGGAGTATGTCATGGGCATCCACCACCAGCCTGATGACAGGAGTATGTCATGGGCATCCACCACCAGCCTGGTGATATGCGTGTCACGGGCGACTACCACACTGCCTTGACCTGCCTGGTGCAGAGCGTGTCACGGGCGACCACGACCTGCCTGATGACATGCGTATCATGGGCTACCACTGCAACCCCTACTTCATGGGGGACCACCACACTCTGACGACAGGAGTGACGTCTGTTCCGTGAATGACGTCACTTCCCTTAACAACAACCACCTATGGGGCATATCTCTGCTCTATCACACCACATTCCTGGCTATAGGGAGTGACTTCAGTACTGTTGGTGTCTGCTGACGTCACTTCCCGTATCAACATTCATCTTTGGAGCATACTTGCTCCGTCATCAGAAGTGGGATCAGGCTGGAAACAGTTCTGATCCTTACCGCTTCCTCAGCTCTTCCATCGATTAACAGCATTTCTGCACGTGGACCTGTGCAGGTGCCCATAATCACATCGTATTTACCACCAAACATCAACGTATCTGTGCAGATGACCATGCTTTCGCAGGTACCTTTATCATATCCATCGCATTTACTACCAATTATCAACGTATCTGTGCAGATGACCATGCTTTCGCAGGTACCTTTATCATATCCATCGCATTTACTACCAATCATCAACGTATCTGTGCAGTTACCTGCACCATAAACGATGGGTAGATACTCATCGTCATCACCGACCTGTAGCGGTGGACGTGGACACCGATGGACGTGGATGGATGATTTCATTTATTCAATCACAAATTACAATCGTATTTGAATGTCCTTTATAATAACATGCAACAAAATTAGATGAAAAAAAAAACATTACTAATAGTGTAACAACATTACGAGTGTCAGATTAAGTTTAAATTCGCCCACAGAGTAAAAGCACTTCTGCAACAAGTCTTATAATGCGTTTTAAAATATCCGGACTGGCAATGTCTTCCATATAGGTGGGTAGAACATTAAAAAGTTTAACCGCTAGACACCGACAGCTATTCCTAACAATATTCAACCTTTTGACAAATTGAGGCTTCAAGGTCCTTCCTCCGAGTATTTAAACGTTTTACTCTTCCTTCTGGCGTTTCATACTTAAATGGTTAACGTACTATGTCCATAAGAACCACTAAGATGTATAGACTGGGACGGGTTAAAAGAAAAATTAAAACTAAGAATGTGGTCTCTACATAATTCCCATGGAGGTATACGCACCATGGTGCGAATAGCGCGTTTTCGTATAATGAGGGCCCTGTTAATATTGTGCTTGTAACTTTACGCTATAATTTTACGTTATATCTTAGTTTAGACTCCATCAAAGCATAGTACATAGTTTTAAGTTGTTTAAGATTGACCTTGTCTCTAATGCTCCTCAGGGCGTAACAAGATGGAATGTTCAATAAATTCTAATCCAGATTTCCAATTTAGAAATGGATCAATATTGACACCCAAAAACCTTCCCCTTTAGAAGACTCTAAGAACCTTTCAGAAACTCCGAGAACAATGATATTCTCCGAGAACCTACGAGAACATTTGATAATTTCGAGAACCTTTCTTTTTGGAACCACTTAACACAGACACGAAATCTCTTATTAACTTTGAGAAACTCCATAATCTTCTTCGAGAACCTCCAAGAACCTTTCTTTTTAGGACCACTTAGCAACTTCAAGAAATCGCTTATTAACTTCGATAGTCATTTTCTTCGAGAACTTCCGAGAACCTTGCTTTGTAGAACAAATTAGCAACTTCGAGAAATCCCTTATTAACTTCGAGATAATCCATAATCTTCTTCGAGAACCTCCAAGAACCTTTCTTTTTAGGACCACTTAGCAACTTCAAGAAATCCCTTATTAACTTCGATAATAATTTTCTTCGAGAACCTCCGAGAACCTTGCTTTGTAGAAGAAATTAGCAACTTCGAGAAATCCCTTATTTACTTCGAGATAATCCATAATCTTCTTCGAGAACCCCCGAGAACATTACTTAAAAATTTACCTCTGCCTTTTTCCATCCACATATTTCTTCGAGAACCCCCGAGAACATTTCTTAAAAATTTACCTCTGACTTTTTCCATCCACATATTTCTTCGAGAACCTCTGAGAACATTCGTCTTTGAGTACCTCCAAGAACCTTCGAGAATCTTCGAGAACATCGGAGAATCTTCGAGAACCTCCTAGAATCTTCGAGAACCCCCGAGAACATTTCTTAAAAATTTACCTCTGCCTTTTCCATCCACATATTTCTTCGAGAACCTCTGAGAACATTCGTCTTTGAGAACCTTCGAGAATCTTCGAGAACCTCCGAGAATCTCCGAGAACCTTCGAGAATCTTCGAGAACCTCCGAGAATCTTCGAGAACCTCCTAGAATCTTCGAGAACCCCGTGAATTTTCAAAAACCTCCGAGAACTTTCTCTTTCAGGAGCCTCCGAGAACCTTTCTAATCAGAGACTGAAAAACTTAGGTGATAGTAAAGAGAACCTACATTTTCGTATCTTCGAGAGCGTTTAACTTTTCGTATCTTTAAAAACCTTTTGGTAACTTTGAAAACCTTTAAGTTACTTTGAAAGCCTGTTGGCTACTTTGAAAAGCTTTTGGTTACTTTGAAAACCTTTTGGTTACTTTGAAAACCTTTTGGTTATTTTGAAAACCTTTTTCATAACAAACATTTTCGTTACTTTGAAAAACCTTTCCGTTACTTTGAAAACCTTTAAGTAAACTTTGAAAGCCTTTTGGTAACTTTGAAAACCTTTTAGTTACTTTGAAAGCCTGTTGGCTACTTTGAAAACCTTTTGGTTACTTTGAAAACCTTTTTCGAAAAACCTTTCCGTTACTTTAAAAACCTTTAAGTAAACTTTGAAAACCTTTAAGTAAACTTTGAAAACCTTTAAGTAACTAAACCTTATTGTAACTTAGAACTAACAATTTTTGAAACTACATAAGACCACGTACTTTAGTTGGCACTTGGTAATCCTTGTAAAGTAATAAATGGTTAACTTGGGTTACCCACACCGTACACAAAGAATAAGCATCTCTCTATTTCAGACGCAGATTAAAGGTTGGTGCAGAGCGCGCACCACCTGTCAGGATAGCCGTATCGGCGCCATAGTTTTCGTGAACCTTCGAGAATCAGGAACTTCAAAAAACCCCCGAGATACTAACCTTTTCACGCAGAACTAAGGTTGGTGCAGAGCGCGCACCACCTGTCAGAATGGCCGTGTCGGCGCGAAAGCGTTATTTCAACAAGATAATTCAATAACAACACGTGGTTGCATGCCACGTGTCGCAAAAAGTTCTCGTTAACTGATAAAACATTGTCTAAAAATCATAAACGGATTTATCGTTAGTTTATGTTTAGTCAAAATCAAGTTTAAGTCAAGTTCTAATGTCAAACCTGTTAAAAGACGTTAATTCGATAGTTTGGTACCTCTAAAAATGATTGTTAGAATAATTCCTTTATGCTTACTGTAAAAAGTAGGGCTCTGTGTCGTCAATACAAGTTTGTTCGCTTATTCAAAACCGCATGGTTGGCGACACAGCACTTTGCTATAAATACGCGCCCACTGTCGACAATTGAGCATTCTCGCTCGAGCTGTCGGACAGTGCGGACCTAAACACTGCTACCCGACAATAAATTGGAACAACGTCTACTGGAGTTTCATTCCCTTCCACCATGGACATCCACCACCAGCCTGATGACAGGAGTATGTCATGGGCATCCACCACCAGCTTGATGACAGGAGTATGTCATGGGCATCCACCACCAGCCTGATGACAGGAGTATGTCATGGGCATCCACCACCAGCCTGATGACAGGAGTATGTCATGGGCATCCACCACCAGCCTGATGACAGGAGTATGTCATGGGCATCCACCACCAGCCTGATGACAGGAGTATGTCATGGGCATCCACCACCAGCCTGATGACAGGAGTATGTCATGGGCATCCACCACCAGCCTGATGACAGGAGTATGTCATGGGCATCCACCACCAGCCTGGTGATATGCGTGTCACGGGCGACTACCACACTGCCTTGACCTGCCTGGTGCAGAGCGTGTCACGGGCGACCACGACCTGCCTGATGACATGCGTATCATGGGCTACCACTGCAACCCCTACTTCATGGGGGACCACCACACTCTGACGACAGGAGTGACGTCTGTTCCGTGAATGACGTCACTTCCCTTAACAACAACCACCTATGGGGCATATCTCTGCTCTATCACACCACATTCCTGGCTATAGGGAGTGACTTCAGTACTGTTGGTGTCTGCTGACGTCACTTCCCGTATCAACATTCATCTTTGGAGCATACTTGCTCCGTCAAATATTTTACTTTGCTTTACTTACTAGTTACCTAGATGCCCAGTAAAGGCATCTAAACTATGTCTATTATATATTAATCAATCAATTGCCGTCGGTGTCTCTCGTCTCGTTTTGTTTTGTTGGCCTTGATTTAGAAAAGGTTAAGGGTTTTAAAATCAGAAATAACTCAAAGGAACAGGCGAAACATTTAAAAAAATCAATTTGCTTTTGTATAGGATTTTAAATGAACGCTGGAATTTGGACAGAACAGCACTGTACGGTTAAAAATATTTAAAAAAAAATTGTGTATTTGTGTATTAAAAATGGCCTTACAAACGAATGCATGCGGATCGTCAGACTTAAGAATTGCATATTTTCACAGAAAAATGCAATCAATCTGCGTAGTTAACGAGCTAATTTATCATACTCGTTGGTTCGATCACGAAGACTAGCGAAAAGGTATTCGTATCATAGACGTAAACATTTCGGCCAATGAGAAAGCGTAGATTTAAAGCGTTTTGTCATTGGTAAAAAAAAAATCGTTTGCTTACGATACGTCGGTTGAGATATTCGTGATCGCTGGTGAACGGATTTGGATAAACTTTGAATATACATAGTTTATGTATGACCTGGATTTAATTTAGACATTAGGGATTTCATCCGCGGTACGCGACTCGCGTAACGCGAGCGAAGCCGCGGGCGGAAGCTAGTAGCAAATATATTTAAATCCATATTAGGTATGGATTGAACTAACTATTAGTCTTAAACTTAATTTAACTCTTAGGTTCAGGAACCAATGCAGACTGAAGAGAAAGAAGAAATCGAAATAGCATCTTCAAACGTAGAATCTATAGTAGAGCCACCATCACAGTTCCTTGATGGGTCATTGAAGACACAAGTGAGTGCATAACATCATGATTTATTTAAAAAGGTTCTTTTATGTGGATGTTTGGGATGGCAGAGGTCAGCCGAAAAAAAGATGGATGGATTGGGTGAAAGATTGGAGTCAGAAAGGAGTGAGGACAAGAAACTATTGCTGTCCTAATCTATTCATGGCATCCCGGGTAAGTACTGTAAACGAAGCTTAAGTCTTGTCTATCGTGTGTACACGGATGATCAGGCATGATTAATGCATTTTTCAGCTCCTAAATACTGTTGTATTTCTTTTTGTAGACTTCGTATTTTAGGTAGCCCCACAGAAAAATTCGAGAGGCGTTAGATCGGGGCTGCGAAGTGGCCACTTAGTTGGACCTTGTGTACCTATCCACTGTGACCCGATCTGCCAATTCAAACTGGAATGCGTAAGGAGCTGTTGTGTGGCGGAGCGCCATCTTGCTGAAAATAAAGTTTTCGTAATTCTGACAGGAGCCATTAATCCAACTGGTTTTGGAGATTCTCTAAAATGACGTCGTTATAAACGGCAGAACCTTCCTAAAAAGAAGAGTACCTTCATAAAATTCCACCATTATCACTCGGTTTGACATCACACCACACCAACAGTTAAAGAGAATCGAATTCGGTTGTGGCTTTCCCGAACTCTGACAGGGTTTTCTCTAGAGTTAGAAAATTTTGTTTCGTCTGACCATAATTATTATGTACCTACTTTAAAAATTCGTGATCTCTTCTTATTTTTCTTCATAGCCATCTGCAAAAGGTAATTCTTCGAATATTGTCACCTGGATGTAATACTTGAACTATGCGCCCCTGTCAATAGGATTTGAAATGTATTTATTAGAAGTGACTGGGAAACACCCACTTCAGAAGCGACATAATCTGGACGATATCTCTGGATCAGCTTCCACATAGGTTAAAATTAAAATAATTATAATAGCAATCTCCGTGTCTATGTCCAGTACACGAGGCTTAGCTCCAGTAACTTCTTTTTGAATGAACCATTTTCCTTAGAGATTCTTCAAAAGGTTTGTAATTACTTTTCTTAATGGTACTTACCGCAATGGATATTTATTCGCGTACCACACCAATGCAGATTCCGTGTTCCTAGACATTTTTTACCAAGAATTACATAAATTACAACTAACAATCTAGAATTTTCTCAGCACAAACATAAGAATGACCTGAAATAACCTAAGAATTCGAATGAAATTCGAAGTTTGAAATTTAAAACTACTATTTTTTACTTACCTACTTTTTCAGCCAGTCTTCTTTAAATAGCGTATTATAGGGGATCTACCCATAACAAAAATTGAGGCTAATTTAGAGATTTCTCTTTTATCGAAATGTATGGGAAAAGTTTTTCGCGATTTCTGACATTTCTAGTATTTACTCAAACCTCAGTCGGTCCAGTAGAGACTTTTGATCCAAGAAACAGGATCGATTGGCATGAATTTTTTTTTGTGTAAAATGACCATTTTCTTGCTGACTGTACCTACATTTTCTCCAAACCTGTAAATGTAGTTCTGAATATCTTAAAAATGTATGGATAGTCTCCTAAAAGCGTAACTATAACGGTTAAAGGTGCCCTTACAGTCCCGTCTCAAAAATTCATCCCGTAGGTATGTATTAGCTACGCCGATTTCAGAAATCGCAAGAATACAAGAAGACAGTCTCATTTGACCTGACCGGTACTTCTCATAGTAATGAAATCAGTGAGAATACAAACAAAATTGATGTCCCAGAAGAAATAGTAAATGAAACTATAAATAGTCAGTTGGACGTAAGTTTTGATGATGGATTCACGAAGATCAAAGACATGGTACTGAAGAAACACAATTTAGATTCTACACCGCCGTTTGTGTATGCGAAGAACACAATGTTGCAGATGGTAAGTACTTATGTAATGTACGATAATATATATTAGCAAGGCCAAGGCTCGAGAATCTAAATAGATAAATACTTACCTATAGTTTATATAGGTAGCATGGAAATTATTGATGAAATAGTGTTTTGTGTGACTTCTTTTTTACCGATGCTTCGAATGAAAATTATAACAATCATGTTCCATACGACGCCCTCCGGCTTGGTAGAAGTTGGATACGTCGAGTTGAGGTCATGGTGCAACGCAATGGCACTCACTTCACTTATTATTTTGCAGAAGACAGATGAGAAAATTGTAAAATCCAAATTTTTTAAAAGCCAAAATTCAAATGAAACTAATGATGAACAAAAAGACAAAGAGAACAATAGCAAACCAGATAAAGATACTCCAGTAATCGAACAGAAAGACGATACAAGCAAAATCATTGAAATGGATGTAGAAGCGCCAGCCGTTTCAAGCCCAAAAAAAGCAAAAGTACCTATTTTCTACCTTTTAATTCAACATAAAAACACCCAACATACTCTCCTGTGTGGGTATCAAATCAAGAACTATGAGTACACCATGACATGACGTCCAGACCTGAAACAAAATACCCTATCTTGTATCTATCTAGCAGTTCATGCAAACATTTGTCCCGCACCTGAATTTAAAAAACGCGACACTGGCACCGAGGTTATGTTAATTTTTTTGTACGTACCACTCATATTTTTTTTGCAGATAGATGAATTTTCTAAAGCAGAGAAACCATTCAGTGGTTATGTGTTCAGCCATGGGGCTCACGGGTTGCCAGAATCTCTGGATGAATCAATTAACACCACTGGATATGAAGATGGAGATACAGACTTTCCACATTGTATTGGTATTTTTACTTTCCTAGCAATACATTGTTACATTTAATTCAAAAATACATAATAATTTAAAAAAAAAAACTACTAAAATAGTTGATTTTTAGGGATGGTATTTTATCTTAAGTTTGTGAGGATGTTTGTTACTCTTTCACGCAAAAACTACTGAACGGATTTAGATAAAGATTGTTTATGACCAGGATTTACAAATAGGCTACTTATGTGGGTACCACGCGAGCGAGGCCGCGGGCGGAAGCTAGTTGTTTCATAAATGACGGAGTTATGCTTCTGCTCCACCTGTTAACGTTGACGTTAATTTCCAAGTACGCGTTGATTATGGCATTAAAAATAGGCGATGGCAACAATTAATTTGCAAAGCCGATATGCGCTATTTCCTAGTGAATTAAGGCGTTAACATATAGCAAAAGAAAACGTGTCACATAGCACGAGGTCGATGCTTCCAACAGCTGTTATTTTGCAATGGAGGTTGAAGCAGCCGTAATTTTTGCATCAATGAGTATTTTAAATGATTAGATGCATCTAGGCAATTAAAGAAAAAATAATAAAAAGAAAAGAGGATGGTGGATGATTCAAATGCATCATCCTAATTAGGCTTGCCGAGCGATGTGATTGCAGCTTTGGATCCCAAATACAAGGTTCTTTGTAGAAACTCTAAAAACTCCAACGCTTTTTCATTAGACCATTGTCATTTATGTCGTACCTAATTTTAGTTCCTGCCAAAACATACGGAGTTAACATAAAGGCTATAGTACAGCACGCGGTATTCAGTCTATCTGACACATAGCGTAATGTATTATGAGTAAGCCACTAACTTGGTAATAGTAAATCTAGTTAGTCAGTAAGACAGTCTTACTAAGACACCCCGAGTCGCTTAATTAATAATGCCTTTAGTAACGCGTTAAAATGTTGGCCACATCTACATAATGCCATAATTATCGCTAATTTACGCGGTAAGACGCAGGTGTAGCAGTACCATTAGTTAGGTAACAAACTTAATAAAAAACAAATTTAAACCATCTTCTTTTTTGAAGCCAGTAAAAATAGTTTCTTTCACCTTTTCATTGCAGATTCCAGCCTTCTTTTGTCGCCAAAAGCGGACTTAGCCATGTGTAGTGGAAACTCGGAAATCGAATCTCAAGAGGCTCCAAATTTTCTTTCTGGTAACAGGCATTTGGTAGGCAGTTGTAAGTGAAGTCTATGGTTATGCAAATCTAATTCTCATTATTGATTTTAAGGACTGCGCAAGACCGGATTATCATTCTTTGGACGGTTACCAGCAGCAGATTCTAAAGCAGAATCTAGTGCCCCTAATCAAGGAAGCAGCGCTTTCAGTTTCAATTTTGGTGGAGAAGAAAAGAAAAACAGAGGCGGATTATTTAGTATGTTTCAATAAGATAAAAAAGTTATAAGTTTGTCATTTTAAATTACCTATGGATTACATGATTAATGAATTAATATTACTAGACTCAATTGGTTTTTATTACAGACACTTACACTTCTCACAGCATACCTTTGTGTGTGCGTTACCCCAGCAGATTTTTTTCTTCTAGAATGAAGTGAGTTCCAGGAATAATTAGTGCATTACTTGCTGTAAATGTGTCGTCCCTCCGAAGTTAACTGCAAGTACCCCTAACTGATCCGTAGTCACACCAGCTTACCACACCAGTGTGACTATGGATCATTTTATTTATCCGTAATCACACCGGTGTGACTATGGTTATTTTTATTTCTCCGTAGTCACACCAACACACACTTGACACAATTTGCGTCTTAGGAGTATCATCTGTACTATGCATGGTAGACTTAGTGCACCTAGGAGATCTAACACAGCTTTTAATAAAGTTGAAGCCTCAATCCGGTAGGTTCATTCCAAACTGTCCTACCGGTAGAAATGTCTGGACGATTAAATCTAAACCGTAGTTGGACAAATTGCACACGGTGAATTGGGGTCAGACAAGTTAACATTTTCCTTCCTGAAGCATCAGGGTAGCATAAGTAACAACGAAAACTTGCATCCTGAGTAACCAGTAGAACAAACTCAGGAACTCGTGAGGTGAAACCTTCTAGTTTTCTATGCTATCCTGGTAGTTCTGAATGAAATAATAAAAGGTCATTAAGATTTTATTTTATTTTTATTTTTTGGAACTTATTTCACAGCTCTTAAAAATGTGTAACATCTCCTTAGGTATATGCTATCCTAGTGCTTCTGCTACCTTTTATAATAATAATATAAGTGTGGCTCTAAACCAGACCATATTTTTAATACTGGTTACATAAGATGGGTGACATCTTCTTATGATTTATGCTATCCTGGTACTTCAGGAAAAAGAAAAAAAAAGAAATTTCGACATCTTATGATTTATGCTATCCTGGTACTTCAGGAAAAAGAAAAAAAAAAAGAAATTTCTTTTTTATTTCTTTTCTAGTCTGCAATTCAGCGTGTCCAATCTGTCTGGCAGTCGTAGTTTAGAAAAAAAATTACAATTCATCCCATAAACGCATTAAAATATTTCTCCAGCTTATTTCTGGTACTCTGGTACTTTCAATCATTTATTGATTGATATCGCTAGGAAGAGCGAACTTCTCGTTTTTCAGCCACGAGAACATAAGGTAACATCTGTACCAGCAGTCTTTTTAAATCGTTTTGCCTTACGAATGATGAATGATGATGATGGGCTTCAGACCAGTCCATAATTATACCTACCTACTGGCTCAAAATGGAAGATCTCTTTATGACTTATGCTACCCTGGTACTTCAGGAAGAAAATGTTAACTAGCCTGACTGGAATTCAACGTCCAATCTGTCCAACTAACTATGCAGTCCGACAGTTTAGACAAATTTTTGGAAATTCATTTCCAGTAGTCCGATAGTCGGACTACCGGTCGGACTGTTAGGAATAAACAGAATTCTGTACAAAAAGCACAAGTATTTATTTATGAGACGCAAATTGTGTCAAGTGTGTGTTGGTGTGACTACGGAGAAATAAAAATAACCATAGTCACACCGGTGTGACTACGGATACATAAAATGATCCATAGTCACACTGGTGTGGTAAACTGGTGTGACTACGGATCAGTTGCGCAAGTACCACAGAATTTTAGTTCTGTGGCAAATACCTATTTTTGGGTTATACTGTACTAGGATTGGTTAAATCATTTGCTGAGCCTAACTTCAGAAGTACAAAGTTCCATTGTAGTGATTGTATTTCAGTGAGAAATTATTTTATTGATGTAGTTGACATGCTCTTACAGCTACTAACTGTAGTAAAATGAATAATGGGGCAAAAACTTCACTAAATTCTATCCCAGAGTCTCCTTCTAGTTTTGTACATAGTAAGTATTTGTAAACAAAAGTTAAACCTAAAAATATTCCACTCCATGATGCTCGATACAGGGAGGCTTTATACGAACTTTCTAAATTCATTCTTATACAAACTATGCAACAGAAATATGCGTTCATAGCATCACTGACAAAAAGAGGTGCAAATATAGTCCACCATGCACTGTTTATGACACCATCTAGTTTTAACGCTAGCAACACTGAGAATATTGTTACAGTAATAAGGTTTATCCATATCTCAAATACTGTCAGTCCAATCCACTGTACTATCTCATTGAGTGAGAAGAACATTTTTACTGATTAGCTCCGGCCACTGCGGTGCGGAATATGCGGATATGTACTGATGACTGTAACCTGAAGGAATGGTCAATCTCCAAGCACTGATCCTTGGGAATCAGATCATCTGTAAATAAAGAGATGTGTTAAAAAAAACAGCCAAGTGCGAGTTAGACTTGCACATGAAGGGCAACCTTTACTTTAAAAAAAACATTTGCATTTACTACATAATTAACCTCCCAAGATCCCCTATACATCTGATCGCAGGCCTGAATCAAACTGTTTGAGTTTGAATGGTTCATTACCGTTTCTTACATTCCTATTAAATCAGAAGAAATAACACTTTGACAAACACAAATTTTTTAGATGTTTAATCTTACCTCTGGATCTGACTATCAATTTTGAATTTTTACATTATAATAATTATTAGCTACACTGACTTTCATCATCATCATCATCTACAGCCCGACTTTATCCAATGCGGGATATAGTCCTCCTGAAGTTTGTGCCATCCACCAAGGTCTTGTGCTAGTCACATCCACGTGAGTATACTTTAGTACAAGAACAATATTATGCTGGGTCTTTGGAGGAAGCTTTTTGTCCAGTTGCTATCCGAGTTATGTTTGTTGATACAATTAGCACTAACTAACCAATGATATCAATAGTATCCGTGTTAACTTCAACCTCGTGAGTTCCCGGAAAGGCTAGTTGTATCTGCACAGCTAAGTTACAGGTTCTCTGTATGGCTGCTCCTAGACCATGTAGAACTATTTCCTTTTCACCCTTGCTCAAGAGATCAATGCAGTTGTCAAGTTGAGCCTGAAAATATACATTAATATTAACATGCTTAAAAAATTCGCCTTCAGTTTTACGGCAATAGGTATTTGACCACAATCTAAAGCGCTGGCTGCAAAATAGAAATTATTTACCTTGAAATTCGTCTTCTTTGTAACGAAAATCACATTATCTCCGTCCACTGGTTTCCGCGGAACTCGTTTCCTGAGAACGTAATTCTTATTCTGATTTCGTTTATTATTTTCCTTAGGGTTTTCAGGCCCATCTTTCTCGGGAGGAAATTCAGGAAGCATTCTGCTACCTACATTCCCGAATAAAAGAAAACAAGAAAACTTGGAAAAGGAAAATGGATAACCTGAAAAAGAACAAAGTTATTGCAAATTATTGCAATACTTTATTTACGAAAAAAAAACGTATATTCATAGAGAAACTAAACGCTACGCCGTAACTTGATTCTATTTTTTTCTTTCGAAATGGTTGCTAAATTAATTCTTGGATTTGTTGATTTGTTTGATGCAAGACAGTGTTGCCGTTTTTTATTTTGAGAAAATGCTAAAACTTGTTGCAGAAAATGCCAAAAAAATGCTAAATAACTTTTTAAAATGCTAAATAAAATGCTAAAATCTATATTTTATTCCCGAATAGCAAACTAAAGTAGTCTACTGTTAAAATAGATCCATATTGCATGCAGCATGGCATGGGACCAATGACTAAAGAAACAATTACATTCCACCTCCTATATCTTTTATAGTCGTGTCTAAAATGCTAAAATCTATATTTTATTCCCGAATAGCAAACTAAAGTAATCTACTGTTAAAATAGATGCATATTGCATGCAGCATGGCATGGGACCAATGACTAAAGAAACAATTACATTCCACCTCCTATATCTTTTATAGTCGTGTCATTTTTATTTTTGTTGTTTTTCTTTCCATTTTTTCTAGTGTTTTTCTTATGTATGTCGTTTTTTTTATTAATGGTATTGTAGCCGTTATACGTTAGTAATAAGACGAGCATTATTGAAATGGAATAAAGGAATATTTGAACGGGAATTCTCTGATGAAGAAAATTGTGCGCCGATCGTTTTCAATCGTTTTTTGTTTAAGTCGCCATTGCTATAGCTATAGCAGGACCCAAACAGGACCTGACTGAAGACTGGACGACTGGATATAAAAACCGTACAACGTTGCCTCATATTATTAAGAACAATTTTATACTTGACACTTACAAAGTTGTGGAAAACTATCCCAGAAGCCATTAAATAAAGAAGTGAAGTGAAGATCATGCAGCACACACCACACAGGTGCGTTATTATCGGCGATAATATCTAATGCGTTATTGCAACATTATGTATTAGGACTAATATGCTACATACATTGCTGCAATAACGCAGTTGTGTGCAAGGAATTGGGACGCAATAACGCATGCGATATTATCGCCGATAATAACGCACCTGTGTGGGGGAGGCTTTACGTTTGGGGTAGTGGGGTACCCCAAGCTCCCTAATATCTTCGAGCAAAATAAATAAAACTCTATGATTGTACCTATGTAAGTATTTTCTTCGGAAAGTTAAATGTGGTTACTAAGAAATAAAATATTATATTATTTTTCGTCGTTAGGAGCGTCGAGCTCAAGACAGGGCGCAATGGTGCTCATAGGCCTATGTCTAGCAGTGGGCTGCTGTGGGCCAATGATGAAGATATTACATTTTGTAATTCCGCAACGACTACTCGCAAGATGTAGGCAGGCGCGCAACTGCAGGCGCACTGAGGAAAATCGTCAGCGCTGGGGTAAAAACGGGTAGTGTGTGACGATATACAGAGCTAATACGTAAACCACGCCTCTTTCTTACCGGTCAGAATGTTCTGATAAGAAATGTCAGCCGGTTGCTTGCTTACCGGGCATTCTTACCGTTTCACGGGTTTCACGTCGATAGACGTGTGACGAGTGTGGACGAGTGGTATATTTTGTACTAAATTCTTGCCTTCCGGTTTCATTCTGTGCTGATCTAAGTAGCAAGAAAAGAAACGGTAAGTCTGTGACCGCTCCTAGTCTGTGATTGTCGTAGGTACATATGTCTCTGGTGTTTGTTCTAGCGTAGCGTTTAATTTCTCTATGGTATCCTCATTGAATAATGTAGGGAGTTGAAATAAAGCAATTTATTCAAAATTTTTCGTCTAAATGAATGTTTTTGATAATATAACAAAATGGGATGTGTCTGTTGTTCTCTCAGTTCATTCGTATCGATTGTCTTGAATGCATGCGAAAGGTAAGCCAAGCACTTAAAACATTCGTGGCGCACGGTGTTCTAGTCAATAAACATACCAATGCAGGTAGTTGGAGATCGCTGATCTTTCTACAGTTTGGTACCTACTCGGTACGCCCTGAGGCACAGTACCGAACGTTTATCTATTTAGTTGAGTGATTCTAGAGGAAAATTTCTCAGTAAGGCATCTGCCTACACCTTTCTCAATCCTGTGAATTTATTTTACTTTCAGGATATCACTGTGCACTGTATGTGCGATGCTCGTATGCTGCCTTTTGTTCACTATTATAACAGTGCTGGTACTTGGAATTGGCATCGGTTTCCATTATTGCACAGTTCAGAACTCTGTGGATGCTATGGGTAAGTAGATTAATAAATATACAATATTAACTACCTAAATTTAAGTAGGTCTATTATCTAACTCACTCACGAAATGAGTATTTAGACTGCTTCTAAATAAATTAATTTACGCTACTTTTGAAAGGGCCTATAATCCCCACCAGGTCTGGTCGACTGGTGGGCATTATGAGACAGCCGATAAAACTCGATTCATAATCCTTACCGCGCGATCGTCGTCGTCGTGGTGGGGATTTTGAGCCTAATCTGTTCTTGTCAGTGTCATAATCCCTACCGACTGATGGGTCAAAGTTGGTGCCCACCATGTTTTTTTGCATTGTATCATAATCCCTGAGGATTATGATATTGATACAATGCAAAAAAGCAAGCTATACACTACGAGATTTAACAAGGGGGAATTATTTGATCAGACTATAAATACAGCAGAAACACCAATTATTTGATTTTAATATTTCAATATTTGTTTCGCCCTTTTGACAATGTACACTTCTTCACTAACGAATTAAAAGCTATTGTTCTTACTGCGTGCTCGTGCGTGTGACGTGTTTTCGAGTGTAAAAAGTTAAGAATTAACTTAGATTAACGGCAACAATTGACATAGGTACTTTTATATAATGTACGGAATTCATAATAAAATGTTATGTTAATTTAAAATCACAGTATATTCAACATTTTTCCAATCAATCTTATAGTTTTAGGATTCAATTTTTTTCTCATCTTCTTTTTGTAACTATGAAAAAACATTAATTTCTTTAGAAAATGGTCCTTATATCCCCACTTATTAATTCCCTCTGAACTTCTCGTATAACGTATAACTCATATTTTGCTTTAGATTGTTTTGTTCGATTAATTGTATTTTTTACGATTTTTTGTAAGCGTTTAGAAGTGTTTTTCGAGTGAATGAAATAGAATTTCAGTTACCTATCTGATGTTGTTGTTTATAAAAATTTAAATTTTAAATTAAAAGGAACGTGTTCTATCGGGCATATAACAATAAGTTTGCTTCTTGCTGCTCCAGTAACTGGGATTATGATAGCTTGTTTTTTTTGGCTCCGTGTCATATCATAAACCCGACCAGTTGTGGGCATTATGACACTAACATAATTTGATTATGTTCATAACCCCTACCGCACGATTGTCGTTGACTTGGTGGGGATTATGAGTCGATTTTTTCTGTTTTCTCATAATCCCCACCAGTGGGCCAGAATGGCCCTTTTGACTTTCTGGACCTATAGAAGAATTACGTTTTGTATATTTCACTTACATTTTTTTTGATGTTATAGAGAAAGCAGCACAATCTGCTGGTGCGCTTCGCTCCGGCCCAGCGAGATCTGGCTCGGGAATGCGCTCCGTTGACAAAGCTATAAAGCGTGGCTTCGCCCATCGCCTTGGACGCCGCGAGGCTGACGCCAAAATGCCTTCTAATAACAACACCATCAATGAAATCCTACTAGGGGTAAATTACACAGTCTTCAATAGAACGATTCCAAACGAGCAACCAATCAGAAGAAACTATAACAACTTTACTAGAATCATATTCAACGCGTAGCTTTTGGGTCAGTTAAGTGTAATCGTGGAATAAAACATTTTATAGAAACAACAATTTTATTTTCAGACGCGTCATAACAAAACACAAAGTAGGAAATATAGGTAAATTCATAGTAATTTTGTTTATCAACCTGCATGCCATCTCCTTACCTAATTAATACATAATTTTGATTTTATCTAATGTTACTCACTTGACGCTGCCGCAAAATACTTTTGGTATCTAAGCTATCTTACGAGGCCTTCAGTCAGTTTTAAAAGTTGCAAAAGCAAAGTTGCTTTTTCATCGTATTTATTTACCCACCGTTACGAATACAACGGTTTTATGACGCTGCATACAGCCCCTAATTTTGCTCTATCTTGTAATAAAGAATCTATGTTAGGTAATAAATCGAAGTGCGGTGGTATTTCGCAAAGGTCTCAAAAATGGCACATTCGTTGTGTTGTTTTGGGAGCGCCGCATGCGACCAATGAGGCGTTTCGCGAACTCTCTCTCTTGAGGAGACAGCTCTGGCTCCTTAGGTGGCCTGGGGATAACAACATTAATGTAAGTTATTGCCTTCAGCTTAGTAACTACATTCATAAACATTTGACAAATTACTAACCGTTCTGTCTCCAATAGAACTATAGGAGTTTCCGTCGTCTCCATAAAAAGATTTTCACTAGGTTTCTTTGTCTTGTATACCTCTGTGAAAATATAAAAGTTTTTTTTTTATCTGAATTAAAGAATGTTATGCTGTTTTTTAGCAGTATAGGTGTAATAGCAAGTAAGCTAGACATTTTAATAAAAATTAATGGGTTAGGTTAGTGCTTGGCAGGCCGTGGCCTCTTTCTGTGAGACCGTTATGGTTCGGAAAGAGGCCAGCGAGTGAGATCGGGAGAGGGCCGATCCCGCTCAGAGAAGGCAGCGCCGGCGGCGGGGTGGAGGCAATTTGATTCCCAAAAACCCCTCTTTGCGCATCAAGGCTGAACTACCGTGGGAGGTTAAGTGGGTCGGGCGAGTCCGCCTAAACCCACATAACCCCGTCGCACCCTGCATGTGGCGGGGTATCTGGTAGCAGACTCCTGCCCGCGTTACCAAAAGAAAAAAAAAGGTTAGGTTAGTGCTGCTGGTGCAGCGTCGAGCGCTTCATCAGGCGATGAATCATTTGATGATGCACTAGCACTACGGTGAGCGACCGAATACGGTGTGTTTTTAGTCTGTAGGCCGCCGAGTTAGCGAGAGCTAGTCGCAGGCGGAGAGCCCGACAGACCCCTCCAACTCTCCCCGAGTTTGAGGACATCATCATCATCATCATCATCAACATCAACCTATAGCAGTCCACTGCTGGACATAGGCCTCCCCTAATGAGCGCCATGGCGCCCTGTTCTGAGCTCGACGCATCCAGCTTCTACCAACAGCCTTTCGCAGATCATCACTCCACCTGGCCGGAGGGCGTCCTACACTTCGTTTGCCGAGCCGCGGTCAGAACTCAAGAACTCGTTTACCCCAACGGTAATACATTGAGGACATGCGTAACGCATTTTCACACTGTCAGTCAAAAAAAAAAAAAAAGGTAGTCCACGCTGACAAAATTTTAGCAGAAAATCTTGTTTTAAACCTATTTTATTTTAAATGTTTCCTTAAGGACTTTAGGCCCTCCTCCCCTAAGCTAAGTAATAAGTACGAGGATAATTACCAAGGAGTGGACGTGGCGCGTGTTCAACCTCGGTTTGATTGACAGCAACCAACCTCACGACTGGCTGGTTCTCTGGACCAGATCTCATCACCAGGCTCGGCTCCGTCGTCGATCTCGATGACACTGAGTTACACATAATTAATAAAAAATGTGTTAATACATTTTTATGAGTGAGAACCTTACTATTTTTATTTTCTAGTTCTTTTGACGTAGTTCCACTTGACAAACACCATCGCACCTCATTAATCAGCGATTTTTTCTTGGGGTTTAAAACTACCCCAACCATGTTTAATTTGGGGGGTATGATTTACCACCAAATTATAACATTCTAATAAAGCTTAGGAGACTGACTACAGTCAATAAAAGCTAAGCTACCCTCAGCTAATCCAATATCTACCATATAGTAATAGCTGGGCATTAACTCGTTAATCCGTTAATCGTTAATTAAAGAAGTTAACATTTTGATTAACGGATTAACTTTTAAGTCAACTATTAAAAATGTTAACGGACACGCTATCTTCCGTTAATATGCAGGAGTCCGTTAATCGTTAATCCAACGCCTACTATTTACCGCATAGCACCGCGGCGCGGCGCGGCGCGGAAAATAGGTTCAGACAAGTATGAAATGACAAGTGCCGGGTGGCGCCTGGCAGCGATTGAAACAAAACCAAAACTAGATTGTATTTTGCCGGCGCGTGTGAGTGAGAAACGAACTGCGAAGAGATGTGTTTCGTTTAATCATTCCATTACGAGTGACGAGTGTTTTGTTTGTAGTTATTAAAAATTACTGTTATTGATCATTTGCGTGTTAATAAGAAGAGTGCAGTGTAATTTAGTTAGGTAGAAAAAGTGTAGGTACTGTGCAGTGTAGGTAGAAATTAAAACAATATCATGGAAGACAAAAATACAATTTTACACATATTAATGCATTAACGATTAACCTTAACTTGCGTAAAAAGTAGCGCTTTAACGTTTAACGAAGCTAACTTTTTTGTAGCGGATTAACGAAGTTAACTATTTGATTAACAGTGCCCGGCTATGCATATAGTATATATTACTATACCATATACTGTATGTACGTAATCTAGTCTGCTCAGTTTCTGCTCAACTCATTTATTAGATAGGTATATATACTAGGTACTCACTGGCAAATGACGCAAGTTCTTTTTGAGCGTAGTGGTAGCCAACTGAGATGCCATACACCATCAGCAGAACCAGAACAAACATTAGCATCATCAGTAGAAACGCGCAGCAGGTCCATGTTAGCACTCTGAAAAACGACTGTTCTTTAGGAGTAGACTAACGAATCAAAATGGTGGTTTTATTGACTAAAATTAAACTTGTAAGTAATACCTGCACACCTAGTTGACTTTACTTATCTTTATAGACTTTCCTAGTGGATTGGATGACTACTTATTAACAATTTAAGGATACGGTAGGTAGGTAAGTAGGTAGGTCAAAGGTAGATATTATGATTACGTACCTAACTATGCCTAAATCTAACTACTAACTATCTACCTACTTACTATCTATAATTTTAGTTCTCTTACCTTTCCACACAGAATGTGATTGAACAGAAAATGGATTGCACCATACCCATGGTCACCCACTTATAAGTACATTTTATTATAATACTTTACCAAAAACATAGTTTAAATAAACTAATAACGCACTTAAAAATCACGAGAAAAAAATATTACAAATCCGTTTTCACAACACAAACACCAAAAACAAACCAAAACAAAAATAACCACAGAACAATGGCAATCACAGTCAATGTCTTTTAGAGTACCGAAGCAAGCAGTTTTTAGGCTTATTTAAAAAAACTAACCTTATTTGTATTAAGGTAGGTGTACCTAATTATCGTTGGGTGTATACCTACCTAATAGCATCGGGTATACGAACTGGTACTCTAAAGGCAAGAAGTCTAATCTCTCGGATGAGACTCTTCGGCTGGTGAAAAAAAGACGGGAAACCACTCAGGCCACTTCGTCAGAGGTCAGACCTGAACAAGCGAATTGCGAAGATGATACGGCGCGACCTTCGGAGCTCCAATACACGCCTCATTGAAGAGGCAATAGAGCGAAACCGAGGGTCCAAAGTATTCACTCAGCAGCTTGGCAGGAGCCACCTGACGAAGTTAACGACACGCGATGGCCGATTTTACAAAATTATGTTCCTGTATAAATAATAATAATATGTTCCTGTATGTTAAGCTTTAAATGGATATTTATATAGTATAAGTGTTTATCTAATTAGGTATAGGTTTATACTTTATGTAATTCAAATTGTACTATTATGTTGTACGTAGGTAGGTACTTTAAGAACCTAGATACCTTATATTTAGGTTAAGTTTTGCTACATCCTTTAAACAGGATGCATAGAACTGAACACTGTTATAGTTACTAAGTCTTATGCTGCAATAAATAAACTGAATAAACCGTATTGTCAAAGCCAGAGATATTTCTGAGATAGAGGACTTTTATAGCGAACTGTACGCGGTAGGTGGGTACATGCTACTTGCCACCAACGTAACTGCCACGATTCTAGAGCCACCCTCACCCGCCACTATACCGATGACCAGCCAAGACGAGATCGTACTGGCCCTGAGAAAGCTTAATAATGGAAAAGCCCCTGGTGAAGACGGTGTTACTTCGGAACTTCTGAAGGCTGGAGGAGCTCCTGTTGTGCAGGAGCTACGAAACCTCTTGAACTCCGTCCTTCACTGTGGGAGAACTCTTAGGGCGAGGAACGAGAGCTTGGCGGTTCGGTTTGTTAAGAAGGGAGATAGGACGCTTCTTAAAAATTACAGAGCCATCTCGCTCTTGAGTCACGTCTATAAGCTGTTCTCTCGGGTTATTACAAATCGTCTCGCCAGAAGACTCGACGAATTCCAGCCACCGGTTTGCGGAGGATATGGCACCATAGACCACATTCACACAGTGAGGCGGATTATACAGAAGTCCGAAGAGTATAATCAGCCCCTGTGTCTGGCGTTTGTGGACTATGAGAAAGCCTTTGACTCGGTAGAAACCTGGGCTGTCCTGCAATCCTTGCAGCGATGCAAAGTGGACTATCGTTATATCGAAGTGTTGAGATGTCTGTACGAAGCCGCCACTATGAGTGTCCGAGTACAGGACCAGCAGTCTAAACCCATCCAACTGCGCCGCGGAGAGAGACAGGGAGATGTCTTATCTCCGAAACTGATCACAAGCACGCTGGAGGATATGTTTAAGACGCTGGACTGGAAAGGTATGGGCATAAACTTAAACGGCGAGCACATCTCACACTTGCGATTCGCTGATGACATAGTTCTAATGGCGGAGTCGCTGGAGGAGCTGCAACAGATGCTGGACGACCTAGCATCAGCCTCGCGAAAGATAGGCCTCGGCATGAATTTGGACAAGACCAAAGCCATGGTCAATGACCGAATTGATCCGAGTCCTGTCGTCGTTAATGGACACCTTCTTGAAGTTGTTACGGAGTATACATACCTCGGGCAGATATTACAGTTGGGTAAAAACAACTTCGAGAAGGAGGCCAAGAGGAGGATTCAGCTGGGTTGGGTAGCATTTGGAAAACTACGTCGAGTTTTCTCGTCACCCATTCCGCAATGTTGAAAACGAAAGTATTCAATCAGTGCGTCCTACCCGTCATGACGTACGGAGCAGAAACGCTGTCCGCGTTTCTGCAGTACGGCTAGTCCACCAGTTTAAAGTCGTTCAGCGAGCTATGGAACAAGCTATGCCCGGAGTTTCTCTTAAGGATAAAATCCGTAACGAGTTTATCTGACATAGAACTAAAGTTGTTGACATAACTCAGAGAATTAGCAAGCTGAAGTGGCAGTGGGCTGGCCATCTGCCGAAGAACCGATAACACCGACTGCTATAGGCTGATGATGATGATAAAAACTGGGTACAACTATAATACACACAAAGTTACGCGTAAAGCTTCACTAAATGATCGCGTATTGATTATTGATGCGTACCTATTTGTGGGGGCGTAGCCCTTACTAGTCGGAGGTTGATTAAGATTAACTTTAATGATGAGCTTTTTGCTTGTTTCATCATAGCTCTGCCCTACGAAAGGCTACACTAACACTCCGTGCAGTCACTACTTGGATGGGTACTTTGTGGCATATTTAGATTTGAGCACTTCCGTGCTTCAGAAGGTACCTTAAGATGTAAGTACGTTAAGATGTTGGTCTCGGCTTTTTCAGATAGTAAGCCATGTTCGAGGCGTGTGCGGCCTAAAATTCCGACATCAGAGCTGGCCAGTAGCTAATACCACTCATATGAAGAAGGAAGCTCCTTATGCCCTACTTTTGGGGATTACTTCACTATACGGCAGAGCTGGTGGGGAAAGTAACGAATATTTTTGTATATTAATACTTATTCTATTATGAATGATGGTGCATCAAACAGTCATCATCAAACGACCTGGCCCGCAGCCTACCTTAGTTCTAAACCAGAAAAAACACAAACCTTTTAATAATAATAATACTTTTTATCCGGGTACCACTCGAGCGAAGCCGCGAGCTGAAGTTATTTATTGAATAAAACAAGCCATACAATCTTTATACATAATGTATAATTCAACAATTTTCATCATGATATACAAATACAACAGTCTCATGAGTCAAGGCACTCACAACCAATACAAAATGTTGGTATGTAAATTAAAATATCTAGTTACACTATAAATACTTACATACCTAATAAACAAGAACAAAATAAAAATAAAAATCAAACAATACATACACAAAAACATTAATGTTATTGCTTAGTTAAATATCAAAAATACCAATTCATTCTTATAGCTGGTAGCAATATTAAAATAAATAGAGATTTCCTGCATTTTTTAAATTCATTAGGCTCATTCAGGTGTACGTACACCAAACGATCACGAACAATAACTAGCGAAAAAGTATTCGTATCGTAGACGTAAAATTTTGGCCAATGAGAAAGCGTAGATTCAAAATAAAGCTTTATCATTGGGCAACATTTTTCGTTGCGCTTACAATAGGTCAGATTGAAACATACTGACGAGGACAAGGGGGAACGATTTGTTTCATCTTGAACGACGCGACGGTTGTATCATTTTTATTTTATTTTATTTTCTAGTGTTTTTCTCATTTATGTCGTTTATTATTATTGGTATTTTAACAGTTATACGTGTAAGACACAAGTGTAGTGAAATGGAATAAAAGATATTTGGCGTTCTCTGGTGATAAAAATTGTTCGCCGATCGTTTTTTGTTAAGTCGCCATAGCTATCGCAGAAAACAGGAAAATATGGAATCGAGGTAGCGCCATCTAGTGAGAGACGCGTGGTACTATTTTCTTTTCATGCAAAGCGTAAACGCAAACGCGATCGTGCTGGTAAAAAAACACGCACTACGCACGGCATCCAGGACCCGACTGAACTGTGGACGACTGGACTTCTAAGCTAACTAACTTATCGTTAGCGTAGTGAAAAATTTTGGCTGCCAAAGCGTTATTTCGATATTTACTACTATACGATTACTTTTTCGCTTACGTAACGTCGTACAAAAGTTGACGTACAATGGTAATAATTCAATGCGTAAAACACAACCTTATAAGATAAACAACAGAATATTAAATTTTTGCTAACTTTGCTCTAATATGAGCTAGCTGCAGGACTTTTTCGTGAGAAGGCTATATCACTATATCATAGTCCTTCCCGTATTGATTGAATCATATTTTATTTGAAATAAAATTCTATTTTCTTTTTCGTGAGAAGGACTCTACTATACTAGTCCTTTCAGTATACTAGTTCAGTATATTTTAATGGATATAAAAACAAACATCACCTCATGTTTATTTCCATTACATTTTTTTCGTGAGGACTTTACTCCACTGTAGTAGTCCTTTCCGTATACCATATTTTAATGGAAATAACAATAAACATCAACACGTCACGTTTGTTTTTATTTCCATCAAATTATAATTTTGATATGACAGGGTCACGTCTGTGGGAGGTATTTTATGAATGACTCTACTCCGATATACTATAGTCCTTTCCGTATAACATCTCAGCTAAGGGCAGTTCGGCGAGTGCCAGCTCCGCTTCGAGTTGCAAGGCGCGCGTGATAGCCGGTGCTGCGTGGGCGGTACTCCCGCCGCGAGTCCACGCCGCTACCATCGGCGACGCAGAGCTCAGCGGGCCCAGTCCTGTTATGTGGAGGTCCATACCGCTGGAACAAGGTTAAGTGAAAAAACTCTGACCCAAAAAATAAACAACGTCTCCACGTGAGTGGCGTTTTTGTCTTCAATCGGACAAGAGTTTCTATACTTACGATCTTGATCGACTGAACGCTTAACCTAGAGCGTGAGAACCGAGCATCATGCGATTTCGCATACACTTAGTGACGCAGGAGTATAGAAAAGGACCTCCCATAAAAAAATATTGTTCCCGAGAGAAAAAAATACTAAAATAGGCAAAACCGTTTATGAAAAAGTTTGAATAAATTCGAACCTGCTGGACAATAAGAAGGGGTTAAACCCATAATCCCTTCGCTGATGCTAGGAATTATTTCCAATATTTTTTATGAACCCAGATTGACATTGTGTTCAAATATTGAAACTGTTTTCATCGCCATCCTATAGTAAATAGTATTAGTCATAGAAATGTTATAAACGCTTTTTCGCTTCGTCTATATCAGGATACGTACTCCATGCAGTAAAGTTGCAGGTCGTCCAAATGCACGCAAGGATCCCAGTGTACGATGCCCACGGTTAACGCGAGGCGAAGCAACGCGCTCGCGAATGAAGCCACGATCCGACCCGAGCAGGACACACCCATTGCCGTTATTCGGTACTCGTTGTAGCCAATCTGAAATAATCGGATGACTAATAATAATAACTTTAATGTACATACACCAGAAAATACATAATATAAAATCCTGATAAAGTTTGGCCAGTTTGGGGCTACATGATGCTGTGTGTTACTGTCCAGCATATTTTTTTAAACTTTTTATTGTTTTAATACTAGCTGCAGGAAGTGTTTCTATCGATAGAATTTCATTTTGTCCCAAAGAAATAGGCCTAAAGCATAGACGAAGTCTTAAAATTCATTTATGCTCTGAACATTAACTTATACGGCTGATCTCTACTTTCTTGTGTCTATGTCCATATATGTTAGCTAGAAAGAGATGCATACTTTATCTCAATGCGATTTCTGTGACTTCGTATGACTTCGTACCAGGGCTTTTGTATGAACCTGCATAGAAATTTGTTCGAGCGCCCTGGTACGATTAACTTTTTGAAGTCGCATCGATATAAGTATGCATCCCTTTCTAACTGATGATATTGGACATGAGAAAGTAGATATCAGCCGTATTAAATTTTAAGACTTTATATAGTTGTCTTCCTATATCTGTGTTTTGTCCACATTTCTGAGTTCTGCAGAGATAACCTCATTTGCCCACCGAAATGGTCGGCACCGGACCTATAAAATTGCAAACTTTGACATTTCATCCATCATAATTCAAACAACGTCAATTAACAAACTGTCAACTACAAGTTTGTAAAGAAATATTATTCTAAAAACAAAAAACCCCACTGCTAAAAATTAATGAACTGAAAAGAGAAAAAAAGACATATCACAATATCAAAGTATATTCAAATTAGTCAAACTAAATACTTTATGATGCTGCAGGCGGGAACAAACTATACTTTGTTGCCTACGAGCGAGAATTAAATTTTTTGCAGTCGGGTTTTTGTTTTTATAATAATATTTTTTTTCCGACTTTTTTGTTTTATAATTGACAATTTGTATTCAGTAATACAAACGTGACATATATTTCTGTAATGGTCTTTTTACGATCTTTCATTTGATATACATATTGCTAGGGTACGGAAAAAAACAACCCTCCCCGCCACTCCATTTTTTAATTTGCGGGCGCCATTTTGAATATTTATATAGCTTATGTCACTACCACAATTCCGATGAATTTAACGACACCTCATACGTCAAAATCCGTGCAGCGGTTTGGACTGTAGGGCGTGCCAAAGAAATGGACATACGTAGTCACATACATACATACATACGTATACTCTCGAAAAACATTACCCTCCTTCTAGCGCAGTCGGGTAAAAATAGGACCGGTGCTTATCATTTCAGTGCCACTGAGTTACTAAATCAGGCCACTGGCCAGACTCTACCGAATATTATATTATAAAGGCGGAAAGAAGATCGGCCAATTTCTAATAACCTGTGACTTGAACATAAAATGTCGCGACTAGAAATGACCTATGTCTTAATTGATAGTTCTTATTGCAGGATATCATGTGCAATTAATAGTGTATTTTATTAAAGCCGGAGAATTTTGCTGAATATTTATTTTTTACTTTTATGTTACTATCGATTAGGACAGTCTCAATTACTCAATTATTCTAAAGTCACAAGTCACTACGTATTATATACTGGTGGTTACTATATGAAAACCATTTATTTAAATATATAGACGTCACCAATAACAGCTGAATTGTCTCTTTATGTAAAACTGAAAATAATACTAGAATTGGCTGTACATAACGAGACATGAACAATGTTGGTAGGCCATAAATAAAAGAAGAAGAAGAGAGTGTGTTTAATAAACTATGATACGATACGGTAGGGCGGATTGCGAGCAATATTTAATATTAATTTACTGAGTGTTCCGGCTTTTATAAATAAAGTTATTAGATATAATTTCAATACTCCATTATCATGAATATTTTTACATAATTCGCATTTTTAGTCGCTTCCATTTATGGTCAGGTCTGAAATCACCGGCCTTATTTATGAAATGTAAAATGTTTGCCCTTCTTCACGCCAACACCACTGAATGGTAGGGCGATAAAAAAATTGCCCTATGATAAAGCTTTAATCTGAATCTACGCTTTCGAGAATAAATGTCTGCCGAATTCCCGAGAATGAGGGCCATGCCATGGACTGACCTGTAGATCCTTGATCCTCAACGTGACTTGAAAGCTGGTTTTCATAGGGAAGGGTCGTGTTACGCTGACGTCATTGATACGATTCACTGTTGCTAAGTTCTTCAGCCAGCCTGTGTCTGTCTCGAATTTGCCGACGTACGATATTGAACCTATCTGTAATCAAAATATTATATTAATAAAAAAAATAAGACTTCAATGAAATGAAGAAGATCACTTGTGCCTGTGGTGTGGTAGTATTGATTGCTTTCTTAAAATTCAGACCTCCAAGGGATTGAAGGTATAATATAATATAATATACCTGTATATTCGATATTAATTTCAACTTGATACTTAGATTATAGACATAAATAAATAAATAAATAAATAATCCGGGACGTTATCACACAGCATCATGTAGCCCCAAACTAAGCAGAGCTTGTATTATGGGAACCACATGATATACTTCATAGATACATTTTTTTTGTAAATATATACATATCATACATAGAAAACACCCAGACCCGATACAAATATCTGCAGAACATGCAAACATTTGTCCCGCAGCGGGAATCGAACCCGCAACCTTCTGCGTCACAGGCGGACCTTCGCCCACTGCGCCACAGAGGTCGTCCTTAACATAGCTGGGCATTAACTCGTTAATCCGTTAATAGTTAATTAACGAAGTTAACATTTTGATTAACGGATTAACTTTTAAGTTAACTTTTAAAAATGTTAACGGACACGTTAACTTCCGTTAATATGCAGAAGTCCGTTAATCGTTAATCCAACGCCTACTATTTACCGCACAGCACCGCAGCGCGGCGCGAAAAACATGTTCATGAAGGGGAATATGCACCTTATGCCCGACGATTAAATCACACATTTGAATTAAACAAGTATTTTGTTTTGTTCCTAACCTGTTAACTTCCAGAACCTAAGCCAACAGGTTTTATTAGTCCACTAACGCAACGATATAAAAATGCAATTGTACACATATTAACGAATTAACGATTAACGTTAACTTGCGTTAATTCTTCCGAAAAGTAACGTTTTAACGTTTAACGAAGCTAACTTTATTTGTAGCGGATTAACGATAAACGAAATTAACTATTTGATTAACGGTGCCCAGCTATGATTATAGATACGCGTTTTTGAGAAAAAGACAGACAGACTGACTACGAAGTGATCCTATAAGGGTTCCTTTTATCCTTTTGAAGTACGGAACCTAATGTATATGAGTAGTATATCAGTCATCTGGTTCCCATAATACAAGCTTGGCAAGGCCAAGCGAAGTTGACTTGGGTTCCAAAGATACCGATGGGGCCGTGGTACCCTACCGGGATCCCATGACAAGACAAGTGCTAGTGCATACGGTTACTGTTAAAGATTATTTATTTCTCATAAGATTACAACTAATCACTTACTGAGAAACATAATGAATATACTCAGATGAGTAATTTACAAAAATAAATTACAGTGAGCATTACATGCATGCACTTACGTAATAATTACAAACATCAATATTATTATAAACACTAAAAATTATAATACAACTGTAACATTAATTGCGGGTAGTTTCAAGAAGACAGTCGCTCAACTCGTTCAACTCGCAGTACGGGGCGGCATGCACCATTGGTGGCGTAGCAAAACCGGCGTTATGCCGAGCATAAGTTGCCGTTGCCTATGCCGAGCATCATAGAACCTTTCGCCTGATGAATGGTTCTATGATGCACCAGCACTACGGTGAGTGATGGGATACGGTGTGTTTTAGTTGGCTGCTTAGCTAGCGAGAGCTAGACGTCAGCGAAGAGACATACAGACCCCTCCAACTCTCTCCCAGTGACATGCCGTAAGGCATTTTCACACCGATAAAAAAGGGTTCAGAAGATATGGTTGGAATTTATACCCAGGGTTACCCCCAATTCCAAGCACACTTACTACCTAATATGACAGAGAAATATGTAGGTAGATACTTCTCTATCTAAGTCCTAATAAGTATTATACTAGCTGGTTAAGTTACCTATTTATACCTGCCTTACATCTTGTGGATAGTTTAGATATAAGGACTCTAAAAATTTTAACCTACTTTGTGCCTAACCTAGTGGCATTGATATTTACTGTTACTATGTGGATTCTTGGATATAAATGGTATATCTATCTATTTTGTTTCTCCCTTGCTTTATCAATATTTCTGAAATTAAATCTTTCAAGTTACCTTATGCATAAACGTGGCGTGCAGAGGAGGCAGCTCGAGCACTTCTCTGCAGTTCTGAAGAAGGGTTCGCCGCATGTTTATTAATACCATGTCCATCACCTTATTGCCGTTCTGCGTCAAGCAATCAACCAATGAACTATAAAAAAAACAATTTACTGAGAAGAAACCCCTGTTATAACAAATGCTTATCATTAAGGGGAGAGGTCTGTCCAGCAGTGGACTGATATAGGTTGGCGATGGTGGTCGTCCGTATTTCTCCGATATTAACTTATCAAATCAAATAGTAGGATTTTGCATAAATTCAAGAAATAGTTTTCTATACAATTTCTATGAAGCGCCATTCGCCAGAACATTGAGTCGTTTGCAGTAGTTTTTTTTAATGCCAGAGCTGGGGACCGGACTGGCGGGCCACCTGATGGAAAGTGGCCACTGGTGACCCGCCGCCCATGGACACCTGCATCACTAGAGGCGATACTGATGCGCTACCAGCCCTTAAGGTGATGAAATACCCGCCTTTTGAAAGACCCCTTATCGTAGCTCTGAGGAAAAACCGCAGTAGGGAGTTCGTTCCACAGCTATCATTACAGTTTCCTAAGAACAAAAACTTATAACTACAAAAGAAATGGTAGCTGCCCTCCAAAATTTTGCCTCACCTTGTATACGATGTGTCTGCGCAGCAACGTCGTATACAGGGTGAGGCAAAATTTTGGAGGGCAGCTACCATTTCTTTTGTAGTTATAAGTTTTTGTTCTTAGGAAACTGTAATGATAGCTGTGCGGTACATAAAATGTGGTAAAATATAAAACACTAATATGAACGTAGTTTGAAAAATATACAGTTTTTTATAATATATATAGCTCGATTACCACCGACTGACTGACCCATTGACATAATTGTTCTCCTAGATGCCACCTCGTAGGGTTAAAATCACAGATTTAGATGAGAACTAGATAAAGTCTTAAAATTAAATACGGCTGATCTCTACTTTCTTATGTCCAATATCATCAGTTAGAAAGAGATGCATACATATAACAATGCGACTTCAAAAAGTTTATCGTACCAGGGTGCTCGAACAAATTTCTATGCAGGTTCATACAAATGCCCTGGTACGCAGTCGCAGAAATCGCATTAAGACAAAGTATGCATCCCTTTCTAGCAAATGATATATGGTAGTAAGAAAGTAGAGATTAGCCATATGAGTTAAAGTTCCGAGCTTAATGTATAACGCTTTGAGTGCTGAAAACACAAATGTGATTCTGCACGTCGTCCTCCTCCTTGTGCATTGCGCGGAGCGTCATGTGCGAGGCCAGCAGCCAACGTATTAAATGAATTTTAAGACTGCTTCTATGCTTTAGTCATTTATTCTTTGGTTAAAATCTATTTAGATAGTGATTGAGGTCCTATCCCCTGCCATCAACCATAGCTCCATTTACACCGTGTATATTGCTGTATTTTACATACCTATATGCTTCGAGAAGGCTAGGGTTACAGCACATGACGTCAGAAACACTAGTTGCTTGTCGCAGAACCACAGCTAGGTGTCGCTGTAACTTGTCCCGGAGCAATCCGTGAAGGGGTAACGATATGGCCGATGTGAGAGGTAGGTCATCTGAAAACATATCAAAATCAAATTATATCAAATATATTTTGTTTACTAGTAGCTACAGGTTACAAAATATGATAAATTAATAGTGGTCCCCGCACGAGGCTGAGCCTGTTTTGCGGGAGGCCGGGTTACATTAAATAAATTTTCTTAAACATACTTGGAAATTAGAGCATTATTTTGACAACCTCTTTCGAGATAAATCGAAATTGCTGTACTGGCCCAATACATGCTAGCAGCGGCCGGTAAAAGTTGTATGAAAATTCATATCTGTCGTCTTCAGCGGCCAAATAAATTACTATGAAAACTCATACCTGTCGTGTTATTTAGAATTGGAATGATCTTTTACTCGTAACATGGCAACCAAGGAGGTAACTAATCAAAGGGTTTATTTAAATTTCGAACTGGCTTGCAAATAGAATGCTATTTATTGAAAAATGTACAAGTTCTGTCTAGGAGTTTTTTTTGTTTTTATTTCCGCGCATTATTTGAGAAAAGTACTATACAAGCCTTGGCCAAAACTAGGCATTGATGGACGAACGTGTAAATGCGAGTCAATGCCTCTTTTGCTGGCCTCTGCACTAATGTACTATATTACCAATATAGTACAAACAAGCACGTGTACCACCCGAGCGAAGTCACGGGCTGTATTAAACTTATGTTCTACTTTTCACAAATATGTATTCAGGTACAACGGACAGGTTGGTTGGTGATGGCAGTCTAGTCGCTTCTTACGACATCCACGGAAGAAAATGGAGAAATCTATTTAGGTCCTTGCCAGAATTGCCTTGGGCAATCGAATAATACGCCTATATATTATGAATTATTCATAATTATTAATTATTATTATGTACTTAAAGTGACAGTTCATAGATATTCAAACTAACACGTGCTCTACTTTGTTAAGTATCTTTACAAAACATGCTAATTTCAAGGTGAGATAATTCAAATTGCTTTGACAACTTCTTATCAGATGTTACTAACTTACCGATGTGTTTCGCTAACTGCTCCGTTGTCGCGAATTCGTAACCGCCGTTTCTTTGCGGCGAAGGCCATGACAACTTGAATAGAAATCATTTTTTATTACACAAGTGTCTTGTACCTTATTCATTTAAGGACAAGGTTGATAATGCAACGACATTACAGTAAAAAAGCTATGTATAGTAGATTGCTGAAAACTATGTATATCAAAAATATCTACGAACATAAAAGTACAAAACAAATTTTGCCATTGAGATCTTCACTCACTTCGCTCGCTCGATCAACTAAGAAAACTTTGTTGGCTTCGATATTTGTTTACTTCATAGCACAAATAAAAGGGGTATTTTAAAACACTCGAAAAGTTTCCGAATCGTATCAACAATCTTTGTTTTATTGTATTTCGATTCTGACGGATTTCTAGGATCTTAAAAGCTGCTGATGGTAATCCTGAAGATCGTAAAGCCATCATCACAAAATAATGCACCTAACTCTGGCTTAATCGTCACTGCCAGATTCGACACGGAAACATCTCGAACGTTTTAAGATACGTGTACCGTATTAGATGTTAGGGACTGAAAAATATTCATTTTATTTTGCTGGTATGAACTAAGATGCTTACTTTGACTAGAACTTCGTCATGCGTAAAGTCTATTCCAGGGTTTATGAAGGTGTACGCATCATCTTCCAATGCTAAGCCGACAGACACGTCTGCAGTCATGTTAGCTAAGGAAATGCTGAAAAAAAAAAACTATATTAATATGCAAATAATGCTCGACATTTACACACAACATCATCTAGCTCCAAAATAAGAGCTAGTCATAAGGGAACTACACTGCTTATATAACTAAACTTAAACTTCATACTTTATAAAATTATGTCTATAGGTTATAATTGTAAAATCTCGTAGCGTATAAGGTGCTTGTTTTAGCTGTGGCTACCTTAAAAGAGTAAGCGCAGGAAAGGAATTTTAAATATTAAGAATTTTTGTAAGAGTTGTGTAATTACTCATTGGAAGCCCTAAATAAATAAACAAATATATGAATTTGTTTTTTAATTACGTACATAACATAGAAAACACCCAGGCGCAAAACAAATATTTGCAGAATGCATAAAAATTTGTCCATGCGCGGGAATCGAGACCGCAACCTACTGCGTCCCAGGCGAGCCTTAGCTCACTGCGAATGGGATCTTTTTAATAATGATATGACATTATCAATTTGTGTAAGAAGTTCTTATAAATAAAAACCAAGTGTCTCGCAAATACTCAGAAACGGCTCAACCGATTTGAATAAATAATTTTTAAAAGTAGTTAAACCCAAAGGAACATTGAAAAATGGGTAAATAGGTTTTAAAAGGTAAAATTCTATGAGATTTTTGCATGAACTCTAGGATTTTGAAAAAGATGTTTGTCCGGTCAGCTGTTATGGTACAATATAAAAACAAAAAAGCGTACAATATTCTGGTGTAAACATAAATAAATAAACTTACGGGATATCTCACAAAACTGATCCAAAACTTGACTGAGCCATGCTATGGGTACCAGAGGCTCATAAACATACATAATTATAAAATGTGTCTGGGACACAAACCAACATTAATGCTTGTCCTGGGCTGGAATCGAACGCATGACCAGCAGGTCAGAAGGCAGTTATGACCCTATGAGCCCAGTAAAAAAATAAACTTCTACATTAAGCAGTGAAGTTAACTGACCTTACCTTATCACTTAAGTACAGACAGACCTATAAATAAACATTAAAATGTAAGGACAGTTATGACAAGAACACAATAAACATTTTTGATTTAAGTTAAGTTTCCTGCTTCTTCAAAATACTAAGAATTGCATTTGATTTTACGGCAAGTTAACTTTTATCTAATATAAAAAACAATGCATTTGAATAAATGGAGCTCACCGAAAACTTCTTAAGGATAAATCCCCAATGAGATGATGGATGCCCTATCTAATAATCTACATGTGTGTATCATATATAGAGGAAAGATTTGATTTTTTTTATGTTTGTTTGTAATGGTAATAAATTCAAAAACTACTTAACCGATTTGAAAAATTCTTTCACCGTTATAAAGTTACATTAACAGAGCTAAATAGGCGAATTCTTTGTTTTATCCAGAAATAATAAAACCCAGGGTATAAAATTTGCCTATTATAGTAATTATTTGGCAAGCTTGAAATTGTCAGATAGTGTTATCTGTCAGATAATTAGAGAATAAAATGCATAATCTAAACATGAATTTATTTGCAGGTACCTACTTTTACTTTGTACTCACACAACATGGCCTTCGGACAACACTGGTATCAAATTATAAAGGTTCTCATTAAATGCGCTGTACAGTCCTTTCACACTGACTTCTCCGAGTGAGCACCGGAATCTCAGGTTCATACATTTGAGGTTTAATGACAAAGATTGCATGTGGAATGTTGGTGGCTTCATTAGCTCCAGTCTTGATAAGTTTCTGTAAGTTGTATACATTTAATCAAGCTCAAATGTACATAGTTGGCTTAGTCATAGTATAGTGTCATAGTATAGCTTGTTAAAATTGTTTGATCTTTGCTATCTAAAAAGTTCCGAATGGGATTTGCATCTTAGCCTAAAGGCAGCAATGCAGATATTCAATTGCAGATACTCAATTGTGCTGCAAGTCCAAAGACATTATGATTGGTTATCTTGGATAGCTTGTAGAGAGAGACTACTCACATTTCTGCAGATGGTGACCCATTAGGTTTGAGATTTATATTTTTTGGTAATTATGTCTAATTTTGGGATGTAAATGTTGGGGTTCTAACCTTTATCTTTGGAACCCGAGCCAACCTTACCTGCCAGTGTTGCACCCTTCTGTATAACTTACGAGGATGTGGCGACCGACTGATAAAGCATAGCCAAGTCTCTGGCCTCCCACAACAGCAGCTTTGGAGGGGCGAGTAACTGTGGTATGCAGTCTTCAAACTGCATGCCCGTGGGGATTATTGGCATATCCCCCTCTTGTAGGGAAGGCCTATGTTCAGCAGTGGACTAAATAGGCTGGTGTTATATATATTGTCTAAATCTGGTCATATTTTTTTTTAGCCTAGTAGTAAATTGTGTACTCACACCTGTGTATTTTTGGCAAAGTAGGAAGTGTCGGGCAATGTTTCTGGTTTATCCTTTACCCCATTCTTGCACTGCTGCAGTATAACGTTAGTGAAACTCTAAAAAAAGGACCAATAAAAATAGTACAATATTGATGCATAAACAAATATGTTATAGCATTTTTGTAAGTGTGGTTAAATGCTTGCATTATGTTATACGATACTCAATAAAGATAGTAATGACTTACAGAACAAATAAATAATTAATAGTTAGATTAAATGGTCAATATTTACCCGTTTGATAACGTCTTGCAGATTCGGTTGGACTTTTGTTAGGAGGTCGTCGAGCTCTTGCTCGATATCAATAGCTTCTTCCACAGACATTTTGGCTTACACATTACCTTAGCACTTAAATTTAGGAAACTTTATTAGTGGACAAGATAACCAGGCAGCCAGCAGGCTGGTAGGTACGTGTTTCCTGGGACGAAGCAGCAACAGCTGTTCAGACATTCAGTGTTGCCGTTTTGCGAGAGTAGAAGCCCTAGACCAGTAACAAAAAGTAACAAAAAGGCTAGATTATTAGTATTTTTTAGTAGTAGGCGATTTATTGGTATTTTCCCGTGCGCAAACGCACCCCCTCCACTTCTTCCAGCGTTCTTTTTACATGACGCGCACTATATCTCTGGTAATAATAGTTGAGATCATTTTTAGCTCAATTCGTTCAGTAAAATAATCATTCATAGAACATGAATGGTTATTTCACCTTTTTACTTTTCATAAATTTTAGCATAATATTTTTTTATTATAATGAATAGAATAAGATTTTTATTATGAAGCCAGATTTAACTAAATCAACACTACTAACTAAGCCAAGTTGTTCTTGCGACTATATCAAAATTCATCATATCATAGACATAGGCCTCTCCTAATGAGCGCCACTGCGCCCTGTCCTGAGCTCGACGCACCCAGCTTCTACCAGCAGCCTTTCGCAGATCGTCACCCCCACCTGGCTGGAGGGGTTCTTGAGGTTTGCCGAGCCGTGGTCTCCACTTAAGAACTCTTTTACCCAACGGTTATCGGTTCTTCGGCAGCTATGGCCAGCCCACTGCCATTTCAGCTTGCTAATTCTCTGAGCTAAGTCAACAACTTTAGTTCTATGTCGGATAAACTCGTTACGGATTTTATCCTTCAGAGAAACTCCGAGTATAGCTCGTTCCATAGCTCGCTAGCCGTACTATCCGTCCACGTTTCAGCTCCGTATGTCATGACGGGTAGGACGCACTGATTGAAAACTTTTGTTTTCAAACATTGCGGTGTGGGTGACGAGAAAAGGCGACGTAGTTTTCCAAATGCTGCCCAACCCAGCTGAATCCTCCTCTTGGCCTCCGTCTCGAAGTTGTTATTACCCAACTGCAATATCTGCCCGAGGTATGTACACTCTGAAACAACTTCAAGACGGTGTCCATTTACGACGACAGGACTCGGATCAATTGGGTCATTGACCATGACTTTGGTCTTGTCCAAATTCATGCCGAGGCCTATCTGCAGCTCCTTCAGTGACTCCGCCATTAGGACTATGTCATCAGCGAATCGCAATTGTGAGAGGTGCTTGCCGTTTATGTTCCAGTCTAGCGTCTTAAACATATCCTCCAACGCGCTTGTGAACAATTTCGGAGATATGAAATCTCCCTGTCTCACTCCGCGGCACAGTTGGATATAGACTGCTGATCCTGAGGGCTTACCACAGGTTTTGATAGTTTTCGAAAACTTTAAAAGTTTCGGTATCTTTCCCAGTGTTGCCGTTTTAGCATTTTTAATGCTAAATGTAGCATATTTTCGGGTCTGTTAGCTTGAAAAAATCGCATTTAGCATATTTCATGATTAACATTTTTTTGTACGTTACCTAAAAATTCAAAATTCCTAAGGAATTCAAAAGATTTTATAGAAACCAGAGACAATCTGTTTTCACGGCTTCTCATATTTATGAGAAAATTTAGCGCGAACAACGGGAAAAGATGACAGAGTTTAACTTATTGCAAATTTTACAAAATTTACTCTTTGGGTATTAAGATTAATATGGTACTGAGCGCCATACATCAGTCGGCATTCTCCTTTACTGAAGCAACACATTACATGCAAAATGTATATGTCAATGAAAAATAATTAACCTACGATGCAAATTAATCTTAATACCCAAAGAGCAGTCTTCTCTTGCGTTCTTTATATGCGAATATGCATCTATTTTAACAGTAGACTACTTTAGTTTGCTATTAGGGAATAAAATATAGATTTTAGCATTTTATTTAGCATTTTTAAAAGTTATTTAGCATTATTTTGGCATTTTCTGCAACAAGTTTTAGCATTTTCTCCAAATAAAAAACGGCAACACTGATCTTTCCATACATTTTCGTAGTTCATGCACGTTTCCCTAGAGGCGCTGTACGAAAATGTATGGAAAGATACCGAAACTTATAAAGTTTTCGAAAACTATCATAACCTGTGGTAAGCCCTCTGTACTCGGACACTCAAAGTGGCGCCTTCGTACATACATCTCAACACTTCGATATAACGATAGTCCACTTGGCATCGCTGCAAGGGTTCCAGGTCAGCCCAGGTTTCTACAGAGTCCAAGGCTTTCTCATAGTCCAGAAACGCCAGACACAGGGGCTGATTATACTCTTCGGTATCAAAATTAGTACTATTTATTTTTAAGGTACGAACTTCAATAAAATAAGTCCGTAAGTAAATCGCTAGATCTGGCAACAAAATTGGTAAAACGGCAACACTGCAACTGTTGCATTTTGGGTCCTGATATTGCACATCCTGATTTTGTACAGCCTGATCATCCATGTACAAACAATACAAAGCAAAAAGTCCACCAAATCCTGGCTGCGAATAATCGTCACGTGACGATTATGCACACCCCGAGCAAACACAGCTGGATTATTGATGTGCATGGCTTCTAATTGGTCGATTTTTTTGGCAGCCACTCGTTTGAAAATATCAAGTAAAAACGTCCATACGACGATTTTAACGTGATTTATAATCACGAAACTAAAACACTAAAATGTAAATACAAATGGATATTGGACTCCGGTATGGGCTCTCGCCAGAACTCTCGCGAGGTCGCCCATAAATGTCGCTTCGTCTACTCGTCCTTCGCTAAGCTACGGAGGTTGCTGGATAGCTTCACTCGCCACCTTCCTTCGCTTTACTTGTCCTCGCGGGCTAGCTCCACTCAGGATCTCCCATGCGAGCTTCTGACTCAGCATTTTTTATATACATTAGGGGTAGGGACTACAAGACTAGATGGCATCGGGATGCCCTGCCTGATGGATGGGATGGTTCTGTGATATAATAAGAACCTTATTTACTCAAGTCCGAGTGCCTTGTATTACGGACAAGAACCTATTACTGTCTTCTATTCAAACGACATCGACAAACCATAGACAATCGTGTACATGGATAACTGGATAACCAGGCACATGTACATAATCAGGATGTGCAATATTGGCTCCCTTTAATTTTCCAGGGCTGCCATTTTTTCATGTTGGTAATTTAGTGTAATAATTTTTAACAAAAATAATGGAAACAATTTTACAAAGGTAATTTTAAACATCACTAATCTGAATATCCATATACTGCGGGCGGAAGCTAGTATTTTATATGCGAAAGTTAGTGAGTATGGATGTATGGAAGTGTGGATGGCTAATGTTTGTTACTCTTTCACACAAAAACTACTGAACAGATTTGGATGAAACTTGGAATATACAAAGATTGTGACCTGGATTAACTAACACATACGCTACTTTTTATCCCGGTACCACGCGAGCGAAGCCGCGGGCGTAAGCTAGTAAATAATAATGATGATTTTGTACTTTGTGTGACGGGAACATTTCATTCGGTTATTATAAAATCGACATTTTCACTGGTTTTGTTATCTCTCTTTTTATACATAGAAACCAATTGAGAAATAAATTCATCAGCCATCCTTTCAAAAACAGTAACCATCGGTTGTAGTGGTTTTTATTAATTTTCAAGCTAACTGCTTGCGAATGAGGCTGTGGCGTGGAGTGTGCTCCACATCCTATAACAACAAGCTCCATTACTTAAAGGCTTATTAGACCACGCGGTATTCAGTCGTACGTTAGCGTGGTGTAATAAGAGTAACCTACTTAGTCGGTCATAGTACTACCTAAGCCACTTAGTCGGTCATAGTACTACCTAAGCCACTTAGTCGGTCATAGTACTACCTAAGCCACTTAGTCGGTCATAGTAGGGGGAGGTGGGGTGCATTGATACAAGGGGCACATTGATACACCAGCCTTATCGAATAATTGAGTGAATGGATTTGAGTGGCGCAATCTCTAGAACGTTCGGAAAAACTTCCAAATGAATCCATCGTAACCGCACCGACACCGATTGTTTTATTATGATAATTTTAGTTTTGAAAAATCATTGTTTGGGGCACTTTGATGCAACAAAGTGAGGGGCACATTGATGTGTATCATTGTGCTCCGTCTTTATATTGAGGTACCGCATTTCCAGCCCCGAAAGAAGACAGTCTGTCCTCGTTTGCTAGAATCTGATTCGTGTGAGACTGAATTATTGAAATTAAGTGGTATCGATGATTATAAAAGATCAGACGTACAAAATGGACCTGATTTCGACATTCATAACCCTGAAAATATAAATGTTTGGTTATATCCTTCACATTAATTTTGAAAAAAGTGCGCCATTAAGTGTCCAAAGTCATTTTTAAATACCACTTGATTGAGTATGAGTACTTATGGAAAAAGTGCCATATTTTGTCTTTTCAGATGTCGAAAACAACGCAAGTGTTGATTTTCGAGATGTTGTTTTACACCTGCCTACACCAAATTTTACGAAAGGCACAACTCGAACCTCATCTATGTATTCTTTTTCTATTAATTGAGTGTGTATAATGTGGAACAAAAGAAGAAAAATATTTATATTGCTTTTTCAAATAATATTAAGTTTGATAGTTTGATTTATTGATTGTTTGCGATTGACTGTGATTAAGATTTGTTATAATAATTACAAAAGTATCTTAATATAATAGAAGGCTGATTATGATCTCATCACAATAAACAAGTGGAATCAATGTAAAAGTGTTTAAATTTGACCATTTTCATAGATTTTCCACCCTGTATGAAAGTGCCCCACGTGGTGTATCAAAGTACCCCGCTAGTGGGGCAGATTGATACAAAAGCCATTTTTTACTAAACGTCAATTATTTCTTTTCTTTGATAACTTAAACAATTTTAAACTATGACATTATAATATTTAATTATTTAGCTAAACGTATTATGCAAAACTACTGAGAAATATATGTTTATACACATTTTATGGAACTTTAAATTTTTGTGTATCAATCTGCCCCACTTCCCCCTACTACCTAAGCCACTTAGTCAGTCATAGTACTACCTAAGCCACTTAGTCGGTCATAGTACTACCTAAGCCACTTAGTCGGTCATAGTACTACTTAAGCCACTTAGTCGGTCATAGTACCTAAGTGTAATTAGTCAGTAAGACAGTCTTACTAAGGCAGACTGAATACCATGTGGTCTATAGTGGGCTTTTTAAATGCTTGGTACATAACTATCGTTTTACAGCTTCAGTAAAATGTTTTAAAATTATTTAGAAGAACTATTCCAAACGTACGTAGTACAGATTAGAATGAAAAAGTGATAATTTCTAGGCTAAGAATTGTGACTTTTAAAAAAAGTTAAAGTAAATAAAAACCATTTGATTTTTATTAATATTTAGTTATTTTCCTTATTGATCATTATCATCCCGAAATTTTGTAAAATATACTATCCAAAGCAGCTGAGAACCTGACTAGCACAGGGAATATAATCACTCATAGAAATACATAAAAAATACTGAGGTTTTATTCTACACCCATCCTAAAGATAAATCCACTATGATAATCAGTTTTATGTTTAGGTACATTGCATCAGCGCCATTTATGAAGCCAATCTGTTCCTGAAGTACGTAATATCCCATAGTAGCCTGTGCAGGTTCCTGAATGATAACCCTTTGTTTGTTTTGTTTTTATTAGACCGTTATTTTTTCCCTCTTTGCGGTTTGTTATGGTCGATTTTGTGACTTTCTTTTGCTTGCTTTCTTTTCCGAGTAGTGAATTAGATCCGGATCCACATATCCGAAGAGGAATGGCGCTGAAAGAAGTATTAGGTACTTATTATTATTTTTGTATTTATATTATAAGGATTTATTTAGGAAACAAAAAATAGTTTTTAATATAGCTAGATATAAGATTTTCTAATATCCTAAAAATGTCGACTTAGGAGGAATTTGAACCCGCAACCTTCCCGCGTCCCGGTATTAATGGGAAGGAGTCGAAATTTTTGGGATAGATATTATATATATATCTTAGATTTTAACAAAATGAAAATTTTGTCGAAACACCTGCAGTGTGTATTCTCTTTTCATTTTATCACCTGGTTGCAACTGGACTTCAACCTACGTTTAAAAACAATGTTAAACGAAACAGGGTAGGTAGAAGTTTACCTAATGGCGACTTTTTCTGGCCACACTATATTTTATAACTCCAGAATCAGCAATTAGTCCGGTCAAATTAGCTAAAAAATAGGGGCATAAGTTTTTTTTTTAATTCTTTTTTATGTATGTATTTGATTTTCAGTATCTTTTGCTAACATTTCTAGCTAACAAATGACACCTTTTTGTGTTTGTTAGACCTACAGACCTACAGGCGTACCTACCTAGATGGCTAAGGGTCCTATCAGACAGAAAGTGTTCACGCGCTCCGTTCGCGGTCTGCGTTCTAAGTCATAGAATTCAAGTACGAATTCACGTGGTAACGAATGACTGCTGTATGTGCATGTACAGGGGCCGATTTGATCCATTGGTCGCCCTAGGCATATGAAAGATTGCCGCCCCCCTACTCGCTGACGCACGAAAAAAACCAAGCCCCCGAGCCTGCGCTTGACTTCACTAGGGTGGCAAACTTTTTCGGGAACCTACCACCCATGTGACCATTACCTTTGAGCTGTTAAGCCTGGATAAGCAGACACAATAGAATATATACCTCGCGTTCCGGCATATATGAAGTGAGGGTTGACTTTTCGGTACATAATTCAATAAAAAAAAACCCACCAAGTTTTGCCGCCCCCTAAATTTTGCCGCCCTAGGCCCGGGCCTACTTGGCCTATTGGGAAATCCGCCCCTGTCTATGTAACGTAATACAACTTAAGGAACGCAGAACGTAAACGCGGAACGCTCGAATGCGTGAACGCTTTCTGTCTCATAAAACCCTAAATCAATATATGTGATAACATAAAGCTTAAAATGGATTGAACAACATTATAATATTTTGAGGGAGGATTGTAATAAGACTGATCGTATTTTACCCCTTATGGGCTCCAACACTGGGAGCCAGACTCATTGTATAACTCAGGTTCGATCGTCACAACGGATCGTTGTTCGTCGCTACTTGCAGTCAAGTTCAGGTGAAGAATATAAGAGAAGATACGTTGATACCTGCTATAATTATCATCATCATCAACCTATAGCAGTCCACTGCTGGACGTAGGTCTCTTCTAAGGTACGCCACTAAGGCGTGCTAACCATTTGGGAGAAGCTCATTATCATTCCTACTTATGTATATACAATATACATACTATACTTATATAATAAAACTTACAACATCTGGCGAGGGTATTCAGCATTTTGATGTTGTGCATAAGGACATTGGTTAATAAGGAAATCAGCTGGTTCTCCAGGTGGTGCTTATAGTTCGCTATAAGCCTATTTGCTGGCCCTTCAACTGTTAGAGATTCTGGCCTGAAAAAATTGGTAAAATGATAAAAAGACCGGTCATGTTCGATTGACTCTTCTACTACGGATGACATCGGTGGGAGGTGAGACAGTAAGTGAAGGAACTATTTTAAAAGTGAAATAAAAATATGTGTATTCAGTAGGAAACTTAAAGTACACATTGAATTTTTTTTTTCTAAATTCACCAAGCAGTGAAGAATGGGAAGAAACACTGCTAGGTATATTTTTGATGATATATATAAGTATTTTTTATATGAAGTATGTACCCAGCTGGTATTTATTGGTATATTTATTTATACACCAACAACAACAGCCATTCATACCCGGACATAGGCCTCCTTTAATAAGAAGGGATATGCCCACCATCCCCAAGCTGAGTAGGTTGGGGATCGCTAGATATAAGCTTCTCACACTTCAGGGAATTCAGCTGTGCCGGTGTTAGGCTACGCTATGCCATCATTGCTAATAAAACTTACTTCATCTGCTGGATAAAATCGAAGCTTAAATCAAGTCCATTCGAGTCGGCCACAAGCGATATCGACATGTGAGCGGTCACTTCATTAGCTGACAACAATAACATGCCAGTCAGGGGTGGCGAGCCGTTTGGCAGCAACGCTTCAAGTGTGTATTCTATCTGAAATTTATTTAATTTAATATAAAAGTTGCAACAACAAGGTGAATACCTACACATCCAATACAATCCTAATTAAAAAGGTTTATAGGTGCTCAGACTAAACTGGTAGTCCTAGACACTTTGGAAGATATGTTTCTTGCATAAAATAGAGGTGTACTAAGAAATAATTTCTTGAAATTCAGCTTGAATACTAATAAATATAATAAATAATATTGAATGTGGCGAAAAAAAACCTCTACGCGGACGAAGTCGCCTGGCGCCCACTACTAGTACTTTATAAATGCGAAAGGAACTATAGTAATTTATGTGCGATTCCCACGTAGCAACTAGTTACGAGAAAAGGTCACACGAGCACGAGATACGTGCTACGCCGTAGCGTATGTCGTAGCGTACCTCTACATAGGCTTAGGCATCGACTTCGCGTATGGGCGTAGCATAGATTATTTTTGTAAAATTGTAAAGATAGTAAAATAAGAAAAAAGATACTCTGAAAAAATAAAAACAAAATCAAAGAAGAATTTGTCAGTTAACGGGGAAGCTAGTAGTTATCGCCCGAATTTTAAAAGCTACTCAATTGGGATCGTCTTAATCGTCATTTCAGACGCCTTTCCTTCAGAATCTGTACTGACCAAGGATTTTTTTATTATGGGAATGCGCACTTTAAACACTTTAAATCTGTGCCTGTATCTGTATATTCTCACTAACAATGCCCTAAAAGGGATTGGCCAGGCATCGTCTTCATCCTTATCCTTATCCACACAAGCCAGGTGTTTTATCTTGTTTCCTCTTGTGTGTAACACGAAAGAGGAAAAGAGACACTATATATATAGAGAATACATTTAGGCACAGATTGTTCAAAGCGCATTCCCTTGTACGTTAGTAATTAAAGTCAATCCATGGTACTGACACGTCAATTTGATCTCCACATACAAGTTCTTTGAACTAGTGGACTAGTCGTACTGTGAGTGTCCACGTTTTGGCTCCTTTCAGATATTGCGTTATGGTATACCTACATATGACATAGCTCAGAGACAAATTATCAAGGTAAAGTGGCAGTGGGCTGGGGTAAACGAGTTCTTGAGATGAGACCACATTTGAGCAAACGTAGTGTAAGACGCCGGAGAGCGCGGTTCTCAGGCTAGATGGAGTGACGATCTGCGAAAGCCTGCTATGAGAAACTGAATGCGTCGAGCTTAGGAAAGGGCACAGTGGCGATCATTGGGGTTGGGGGCGGGGTCTATATCCAGCAGTGGATTGCTTTAAGCTGATGATGATAAAAGCTAAAATATTTGAGTAGTTGAGTAGTTTTTAGTATTCGAGCGTTATATTTCTTACATTTAGCTTACTGAATCCCACGATGACGTCAATAACTCGCATTTTGTCAACTTTCACGCCGGTCGCCACTGACCGCCGGTGCATGGTGTCCATACCTCGCAAGATGCCGTCCTTTATTCTTAGAACCTAGAAAAGGTATATCATATTTCATTTGCTATTTTCACACTTACCCTATCTTTACTATTAATAGAGGACGGAGATGGATGAATGGATGTTTGTTACTCTTTCACGCAAAAACCATGAAACTTGGAATATACATAGTTTATGACCTGGAATAACACATATTTATTCGGGTAACACGCAACAAAAACGCGGGCGGAGGATGTATGCTTATCATCATCATCATCATCATCATCATCAACAACCTATATCCACTGCTGGACATAGGTATCTCCCAAGGTACGCCACTGAATCCGAAGATTTGTAATATTAATATCATTTCATTCACTTTTGCATTTATAATATTAGTGTAATATGCTTATCATATCACACTATTATAAATGCAAAAGTTTGTGTGTATTAATATGTTTGTACCCACTCAACTTCGCAACTGCTGAACGGATTTGGATGAAACTTGGAATAAACACAGGTTGTAGGTAATCTGGATTAACCATAGGTTACTTTTTATCTGGGTAATACGTGAACAAAGCCGAAATCCGAGCTATAGTATTTTATGCGAAAGATTGTGTGTGTGATTTCTGGCAGGAAATGCTTTAGACATTAAGTCCTCCTTTTGTACAATTATTTTTGTTTTTATGAAATAAAGTATTAGATAAATAAATAAATTAGTTTATACCCACTCAACTCCATTTGCATGGATTTGGAAGAGACTTATGTATTCGGAATATATAATAATAGTTTGTGAACTGCATTAACACATAAAAAGTTATTCATTCATTATATAAACAATTTAATCTATAAAATATTTATTACTACAAACTTCCTGTTCGTCTATGCAGTCAGGTTTTGTTTTTAAATAAAGACTTGTTTTTGCTTGTATTTACTCACATCAACAAATAGTTTCTAGATAATTTTGAAGATTTTTGACTCACCATGTTGGGTGCAGAGAACGTCGTGAACTGAGGCAGTTTCAGCGTATGCCCGCCCAAATCGTAAATCTTCTGCCTGATCGTGTTCACAGCATAATTCACGTACTCATTCAGGTACATTGTCTTTTTCTTTTCGTATTCTCTGAAACAATATATTTTAAATTTAACATTTTGTATTCTGAAATTAGGTAACTTAGTATTCTAGTGTGTAATAACGTGTGTGTGTGTGTGTGTGAGTAATGGTGTGGGTCTAAGGGTGATAGGGTGAAAGGGTGCTTAAGAAAATTTAAACATGCAATGCAATGCAATTTACGCAGCTTTGAGCTTTGTCAATCACTGACATAAATAGATCCGTAAGTAGATATTGCATGCAAATAAGGAATTTAACTGCTTTGTGGATGTTTCAATTTCCTCTAGCATGTTTTAAAATGCGCTTCGATGCTCTCCGACGCGCGCCGGTAGGTGTGAATCGTACGTAAGAGTCTGGTTATCACAGAGGGAAACTCACCAGGTTGTGGGTAATGTTAATGCATCTCCTGAGAACACCGACTTTTAGGAGTCTGGGCAACAGGAGAGATTCTGAGTGTAGTATTGTGTGCAGTGTTTATACTGTACGTACTTATACCTACGTCTAATGTAAAAAGCATTAAATATATATGGTATGTTTATATTCTAGGTAGGTTGCTATAAATGAATGTCAGTATGTTTTGGTCTTTACTATCCTAACTACTTCTATTAACTATTAGCTGCGCCCCGCTGCTTCGCCCGCGTTGGTATTTATGTATCAAACAAAACGTGTTTGATTATTTGCATAAAGGTTCATTTCTACCATGTTTTGAGCGGAATTAAAAGTAATAACTTTTGTTCCCGCTCGGACTCCCTTTTTCGTTCCCGTTCCCGTTCCTGTTCGCGTTGGTCACCAATTCAACAGCTGATCAAGTATGATATTTTTTTATAAATCTACCTAACTTGAGAAATGATTGGTTCCTTATGCAAATCTTCATCCCCAATCTCATCACCCTCTTCAAGTTTTATTTTCGATACGAAAAGTAGCAAATGTCCTTTTCCATGCATCCTTAGCATAAATGTTATTCTAGAACTTAAACTATCTACATACAACGTTTCATTTAAATAAATTTAGTGATTACGGAGATACGTGGTAACAAACATTCACACAGACTTTCACATTTATAATATAGGATTAGGATATTAGCATTATTAGGATATAGGATTTACGGTTACGTTCGATCTTTTCAAAATTAAGAGACATAAAAATTCATTCATAATGAAAACTGGGAATTTTCACGTTACCTATGCTAGATGGTATGCGAAGAAAGAACGTCGCGTTCACTCAATGAAGACTCTCTTAGAAGTCGAAACGCCGGCGGTGCCAGAAAAAAAGATGTAACGTTACGTAAAAATTCCCGTTTTTCAATAGGAATTAGTTTATTCACGTTAGTTTCATGAGTAAAATAAAAATATAAGCCATCTAATTAGATGCAAAGGTCTAATTAATTTCCTACAGTGGAAGAAGGCAGGAAAAGAAGATGTTTTAGCTTGTAAATCCACTTACTGAAACTGTGTGTGATCATACTCAGGAAGCTGGTAATACATGAAATAGTCATTGAAGTAATCCGCCATCCATAGATCGAGGTCTGTTTTTAGTCTTTGTAAGAAGTCATCTAGAAAAGAAATACATTATACCTATCTGTCTGTTTTTCCATTGTCTTATGACCCTAACGGCTTCAAAAAGAGAGTTAATAGGCATCTTCTGGGAAAGCTCGTCCCATTTCACCTCATCCTTGTACACGCAAGCCTCGAGGTCAAGAACTGGCCCATAGTAAATTAAAAAAGAAAATACTTGTATACTCAGTAAAGCAGTTTAAAAAATATATATTAAGCAGCCTTCGGTGTCTAACTCTTTGGAACATTTTTTTGTGATACCTGAAGATGAACATGGTAATAACCATTACTTATAACAAAGTATTGTTTCGTAGTTCGTTTGCACCGTACCCTACGATACAACCTAATGCCCTTCATCAACCTCAAGCCTCATGTGCAATTTTACCGGCACCTACCCTTTAAATCGAAACACAGTAATGCTGTTTTACGGCAGAAATAGGCATGGTGAGTTCTGCACAAAGAACTCTGATAGGTATTCTTAAAACCACATTCAGGAGAAAAGCAGATAAATTGTCATAGCATTTTGTGTCATCAGTCCCCTATCTCAAAGTGTCATTTTAAGTTGGTACAGGTCTACTGATCTGCCTGGATTTTTCTACTGCAGGCCAAAGGCCTCCCTAATCCCCTTCCACTTCTTATGACGTTATGACTCCTACCTAGGACGGTTTATGTTGCTACTTTAATACTGAATTCTGATTTCATGCACGGGATACAAAATATAAACTTTCTCTTTTTTTATTCTTTTGTATTGAACCGACGTAGAAGTTGAGGAGACCTTGTACCTATATTTTTCGTAACTATGGGCCGTGGAAGTTTGGGAACAAAGTGAATTTTACAAATGGCTTAGGTCATAGCCATAGACATTTCCTACTTAAGAGGTGGCCTACTTCGATGCTCTTAGCAGATCACCTTCATTAACCAGGCCAGTACTTGGATGGGTGGCTGTTTAGTAGCATTTGGATCTCCCGCTTGGCGCTTCCGTTGCCGTTCCGTTGTTGGTCCCGGCTTGTTTAGTCGTTAAGCCATGCCAGCCTTTGGGCGACCTAAAAGCTTGTGTTTTTGAATCTCAATATAATACTATAATATTTCATTTCGACTTTACTTTGGTTAAAGTTAAGGTTTTCTTACCAACATTACGTGTTTCCATTTTTACTGTGTATTCAGGTTTTTCTGTTATATTTGTATTAAAATACTGTAAAAGATGGAAACATAAAAGAACTTTCTTATCTAAATATTAGAACTACATTTTGAACGTTAAATACCAAAAAAATATCCAAGTCATTGTAATTCACACACATACAAAAACTTCTATCACTTCTATCTATAAAGTCAGCCATTCTTTTTAATAATTTAGTAGTAGCGAAATGGAATTTCTCCGTAGCTCCTACTTAAGCCGGCCTTGGTGTGGAGCCGTTCTAATTCACCATCAGATATGTTGAAGCGTTTAAGCAATCATATAAAGGAAAACACCATCGCACCCGTTCGTGTTACTTCCATAGATATAAATATTTTTTGTAATACAAACTCTTTGGTTTTAGCCTCGGTTACTTTGTCATATTGGGTAGATGGTACTTTATTTTATCTATAATCTATACTGGTAATGTGCAGATTTTTTTTACCTTATTGAATATGGGAAATAGAGTCGAGACCAACTTGTTTTTTTTTACTAACTTCTCTTTGTCTAGGCTGCTTGTATTTTTTTAAACCGAAAGTGTGGATATTCTTTCTTCAAAATAAACTTTAGTTTCTTAGGAACAAAACCTTTTAACTACAAAAGAAAAGGTAACTTTACCGAGTTGAAATTTGATCCCACCCTGTATCACATCATACTTCACACTAATACATATTATAAATGCGAAAGTTTGTGTGTGTGAATGTTTGTTCTCACTCAACTCGGTAATGGCAGAACAGATTTGGATGAAACTTGGACTAAACATACATAGATTGTGACCTAGATTAACCATAGGCTATAGTTTATCAGAGTACTACGCGGGCAAAGCCACGAGCGGAAGCTAGCAGTCTAATAAGATGATAATTAAATATATACCGTCATCAAAATATCATTGTTGACCTTCATGTCCGAAGTAACGAGTTCCACTGTAAATCTATCCGACATCATACGAAGGCGAGCTCTCATGTCGTAGGTCACATTCTTTAAAAGAAATCTGAAATAACGCGATCATGAAAACATTAATTAGGGGAAGTCCCGCCCACACCCGCCTGTTTTTGGATCAATGGCGGGTATGTCATTAAATAGCAGATATTACGACAAAATTATAGCGGTTATTAAACAGTTATTAGGGAAGACAGGATATTCGCTTGTGCGCCTAAATAAAGATATTTTGTACATCATCAGATCAGCTTGCTGTTACTTGCTTACTAATTTACGATAGTAGTCTCTTAAAGACTACAACTTTGACTTTGACTTTGACTTTGACTTTGACTTTGACTTTGACTTTGACTTTGACCTTGACCCTGACTCTGACTCTGACTCGGACTCTGACTCTGATTCTGACTTTGACTTTGAGTGGTAAACCTCTAGAGTCTTTACTTGTAAAGATACAAGCCTTATACCGTGTCCTTGACAGTTGAGGGTACACATAATTCTTTGAAAAAAAAAAACGATCCGGGATTCAAACCCTCTGGATTGGAATTCTAGAGTACATTCAACCGGGCACTACTTGCATGGGTGACCGCTCAGTGGTTTTTAAATATGAGCGCTTCTGTGTTTCGGAAGGCAAGATGGTGGCCCCGACTGTTTCAGTTGTCAAGCCCTGTCGTGGGCCCTCGGGCGGTGGGCCTCGGGCAAAAACTCACGAGTTGGCTCATACGAAGGAGAAGTAGGAGTTCTCTCTAAAATTAGTCGAATAAAAAAATAGTTACTCCAGCGATCCATAACTCGGCCTGTAGTACATTATAGAAGGGTCTTTATGCAAGACGGAGCGTTCATAGGCCCCTAGCAGATGGAGGTCGTTCAAAGATATCTTGGCGTGCAGCGTCATATTCATCAAGTCGTTGTGGAGGAAGTCCACTTGGAAGATGGTGCTGTTCCGCAACTTCATTCGGTGGAAGAACCTAAACACAAAGGTATAAATATTTTTAATCTGAATAAAATCGTTCCGTTATTGACTCCAATACAGCGACACCAGCCTATATCAGTCCATTGCTGGTCATAGACCTCCCCTAATAAGAATGCGTTTGAACAATATCGCACCTTAAAAATTGAAAATCTGGTCTAAGATGGAGCACGTTTGCCTAAAGGCTCTTACACACTATGCCGGCGGCTTGACCCGCCGCGCCGGCCTTTGGCGATAGCATTTCCGACGCTTTCTTCGCTTTTCTGCCGGTCGGGGACGAAAAAAAGCTACCCGCACGGCAAAAACCCGCCCGCTTTGCCGCCGGCATGTGTGTAGGAGCCTTAAAGGAACCGATTAAGTTTTATTCTGCAATAAATACACTGAATACTATATGTAACCATACATAGCCGCTAAGCAGCTTCGCATAGCCGAAACAATGTAATCGTAGGGTATTGAGTACCTGACGCAGTAGGCCGGTCTTTCTATAAATAAATAATAAATAATACTGGACGTTACCACACAGCATCATGTAGCCTCAAACTAAGCAGAGCTTGTGTTATGGGAACCACATGATTGTTAAACTACATAAAACACTTTTTTTTTATATATAATACATAGAAAACACCCAGACCCGAGACAAATACCAAGCAAAACCCACCAGCTTCAAAATAATACCTCCAGGATTTCTTTTATACATAACAATGGTAACATAATATCCTACAGTCACACATAGAGTTCAGGAGAGGGCGCAATGGCGTCCATTAAGGGAGGTCTATGTCCAGCAGTGGACTGCTATAGGCTGCTGATAATGATGACACTCATAGTCTTGACCCAACATTAGGATTCTCTCCTCAATAAAGCGTTGAGTGCTGCATAACTGTGCTGTACTCACTGGACCAGAGCGTCATGTCCGAGGCCCGCAGTCAACGTGTTAACTGTGAGTACATCATGGTAGAACCCATGGTAGAAATTCATCAATCTCATGTAGAAAAATATTTAGGTTTGTGGATAGATGACAAATTAACATGGATGACAAATTAACATCGACCACGTAAAATCAAGACTAAAATCCTTATTAAATCAAATAAGGATTTTAGTTAAGTTAGTTAACCAAAACCAGTGCGTAACATCATCTATAACTCTCTTGCTAAGTCACACCTAGAGTATTTAGTAGAAATTTGGGGAACGACCCAAAGAACCCAAAACAATGTAATAGAAGGCCTATACCATTATGACTATCTTACGCCGACTAAAGAGTTATACAATAAAACTAATATTTTCAATATAGAGAAACTATATATTTATAGTATTTTTTAAATTAAAATGCATATATGAATAAAAAAATACTTCAAATACTATTCAATCAAACATTAGAGCCTAAAAGAAAATAAATACAATTTCAGAAATAAAATAAATACAATTTCAGAAATAAAATAAAATTACAATTACCACCTAAAACACGTACTAATTATGGTAAAAAAACAATAATAACTGAGGAAGCTAAATTTTTTAACAATTTGCCAAACAAAATAAAAGAATGAATGCCTATAAAAATAAACTTAAATTACATGTACACACAGCGTCACGGTCTGGTATACCCCTTTCAAGTATAAATTTAAACTGCTGCCGTTTAGGCTACCATATTCAAATGGCCAAAATCTTATACAAAAATATTTATACTTGGCTGGGGGAATCGAACCACCAATTTATTCACACCAAATTATGAATGAGACGCTCTAACCTACTGAGCTATCGTAGCGGTTGGCAACTATGACGAAATTTTAAGTTATACGTTTATTATTTTGTCTAGTTATGAATGGATGTGTCAGCTAGTAACTTTTTCATTTGTTTATCACGGTAGTGCGCAACTACTTAAAATTATTCTGTGCAGCACTGGACTATTGAGGGTAGTTGTGTATTAAATGATAGTTCAGAACAAAAGATTACTTGTTTCGTCTTGGGTGTGTGTCAATGATTTTGTTTATGAAAAATAATTGTGCATATATAACAGCCGAAAAATTGAGCTAAAGAGTGGGTTTTGCAAAATAACATTTCGGAACGCTGCAACCCATCAAATGTAAGAGGAAATGACAGAATAACATTAGGTAAGTGGTATGACAATTTTAAGTAGGATTATCATAAACAATGTGCTTAGTAAACCTATTCTCTTTTATATTATATAAACACAGTCATACGTTTATAATATTGTGTTTTTATTTTCAGGTTATTGGTGATGGATGTCATCAATGGGACCAGGAGAAATTGTTGAAGTGAGTGGACGCATAATTGGCCAATTTTGCAAGAAATAATGCTATCTAAAAGTCCAGATTTAAATATGTGGAGAATGTGTGAGCATATGTGGGGTCAATTTGTCCTAATTGGGACACGAGTGAAGTGTTGTCCACCTGCAACAGGAGGTCCTAAGAACCTGGGAACTGATGCGTCCTAGTGGTTTTGGGCGGACTTGGTTACCCAAATGAAAAGAAGGCCTCAACAAATTATTTTAAGTGAAAGACATCCATCCCATTCGGTATTAATAAATATTCAGATATATAATGTTTTCAATAATAGATAAAATACCAGAGTAAGTATTTGCGAGTGATCTAAATTGTTTATTGGATTTTATACGGCAAGTATAACCTGTTCCAATGTTAACATGTTTGTTCACTCGTTAATCTTATATGGGTAAATTAAGTTTTAATCTATCATTTAAAACATTATTGAAAATTCAAAAAAATTAGTAACTATCTATATTCTGTTATGCTATATGTGGTGTTTTAATAAATTTGTTATAACTTCTGATTATTGTTTTATTTTTAAGCTTAATTTAAATAATTAGGTAACTTACCTACTACACTTAAAACGTAGTCCATTGAGTTAGTAACGAAAAAAAAGAAAAATATATATATATATATAGGCATTGAGGGATTTGAACCCAGTACTCTTTTAACGTATAGATTAATGTCGAGTGTTGTAACCGCCACTCCATCGTCTCTTATAGATATAAGGACGAAATTAAATATGCGTAAGCAAGGAGGATAAGGTTTATAAAACACACATTTGTGCAAAAAGTACGAGATCCACGACCGACAGAGCGACGGTTTGAACCTACTAACGTTAACTAGGGGGGTTACCAGACTCTGACGCTGTCTGTACATACACTGTAGCAATACACGAATAAAAATCCTTACCTACTTACCTATCAAATATTTCGCTACACCAAAATATAAGTATACATACCTATTTCATAATAAATTAAGTATTAATTAGATTAATTAATTAACTAGCTGTTAGAATATTTTTTTCATAATATTTAGTTAGACATATATTTATTAATATTTAGGTACCAGATGTTAATTTAAATATTGTAAAACCTAGATTCAATTGTTTTTATATGTATCTCATTATAAGTGAACCAAATTTTTATTTGAGAATAAAGTTCTTAAAGGCGACTATACATGTCAAACCCCCTCTCGCTCGCTCTATTCAACATTTTTGAAGATGTAAAATCACAGAATGTAGTTTTGCAAAATAACAAACCGGCACGGCTTAGAAAATAACAATACAAAGGTTCAGGAATAATATAATTTTGATTCTATCACGTTTTCTTACCAAAAAACTTGTACCAATGTGATCAATTTTGGTGCGTCACCTTAAACCTAACCCAGACCGGGAACAAAAGTCAGCTGTCCGCACCTCTCTCTCTCTCTCTCGCTTCCGTGCTTCGGAAAGCACGTTAAGCGTCTCCGCCCACGACCGACTTTTCCACCGATTTTTTGTAGGACAGTTAGGGAGGGGAACCTCACGGCAACCTCATGCACAGAGTGTATACTAACGAGGTTGGATCGACGAATGAAGTAACGCCATAAGAGCAAAAATGGTTGGAATTGGATTGTACGTAATTATTTAAGTATTTTATGTTCTATTACTTTTGTTCGTAGAGTTCATAGTTTAGGAGTTAGAACACTTTCAAATATAAATGAAAATTTATTTTTCTGGATTCAGAAAGTAAGGCTTTAAGGGCTACAATGGTTATAATTGGATTGTACGTATTGATATAAGTATTTTATGTCCTATTACTTTTGTTCGTAGAGTTCATAGTTTAGGAGTTAGGGAACTTGCAAATATAAATAAAAATTATTTTTCCTGGATTTAGAAAGTAAGGCCTTTATGATTAAAAGTTTGGAATTGGATTGTACGTAATGATATAAGTATTTTATGTTCTATTACTTTTTTTCGTAAAGTCCATAGTTTAGGAGTTAGGACACTTTCAAATATAAATGAAAATATATTTTTCTGGATTCAGAAAATTAGGTATTAAGGGCTTAAATAGATGGAATTTGATTTAACGTATTGATTTAAGTATTTTATGTTCTATTTTTTTGTTTCGTAAAGTTCATAGTTTAGGAGTTAGGACACTTTAAAAATAAACAAAAATTTATTTTTCTGGATTCAGACAATTAGGTTTAAAGAGCTAAAATGGTTGGAATCGGATTCTATGTATTGATATAAGTATTTTATGTCCTATTACTTTTGTTCGTAGTGTTCATAGTTTAGGAGTTAGGGAACTTGCAAATGTAAATGAAAATTATTTTTTCTGGATTCTGAAAGTACGGCCTTTATGATTAAAAAGTTTGGAATTCGATTGTACGTAATGATATAAGTATTTTATGTTCTATTACTTTTGTTCGTAAAGTTCATAGTTTAGGAGTTGGGACACTCTCAAATATGTATGAAAATTTAATTTTCTGGATTCAGATAATTAGGTTTTAAGGACTAAAATGGTTAGAATTGAATTCTACGTATTAATATAAGTATTTTATGTACTAGTACTTTTTTTTGTAAAGTTCATAGTTTAGGAGTTAGGGCACTTTGAAATATGTATGAAAATTACGTTTTCTGGATTCAGAAAGGCCTTCAGAGCAAAAATGGTTCGAATTGGATTCTACGTATTAATATAAGTATTTTATGTTCTATTACTTTTTTTCGTAAAATTCATAGTTTAGGAGTTAGGGCACTTTGAAATATGTATGAAAATTTCGTTTTCTGGATTCAGAAAAGCCTTAAGAGCAAAAATGGTTGGAATAGTATTCTACGTATTGATATAAGTATTTTATGTCCTATTACTTTTGTTCGTAGAGTTCATAGTTTAGGAGTTGGGACACTTGCAAATATAAATTAAAGATGTAGGTTATTGTTTTTTGTACGTTCTTATAACCATGTAGAGGTTATTTCATATGTGAAATGTCTGTTCGAGTGAAATCCTGTAATGATAGTTTTTACACAAATTTTAATCAAGCACACTTTGGAATTTGCAACACACATGGTTAATGTGATGACCAGAGATCGGAGTAGGTAGAATGATTTAGGACCAATGACCTCAAATGCTAAGTTAATATGGATAAGCCTCCGGAATTCCGGTATTTTATAATTATGAAGCCATTTTTTCCGTAATTTCTTAGATATTACGTGGAGGTGGTGTGTTAGTTAAAAGCCTGTGGTATTGATAGGCTTGAAGTAAAATCCTAACAAAGTAAAAACAAATAAATAAACAGGATCAGATAAGTAATACCCCTATAGCCTACAATAATAATAATATGTACCTATAACTTGGCAAACAGGGTCTATTGTCACCTTATCTTAAGCTCTATATGCACAGTGGTCCGACCAATCAGAGCTAATTATCCCAGATGACTCATTAACTGTTTGTCAGAAAAAACAATGCACTCAAACCACAGGTGGCTGGCACTTGCTTACTTCGGTTCGTAGAGTGCGTATCTTTCTTTGCGGTGTTGTGAAAAACGTAACTTAACCTGGCTTGTGTACTATCTTCTGGAATCTTCTTAAATCGACGAATTTGGCTTGGATCTACGGACTTCGATTTGTTTCTCTTGGATTGGATCTTGACCCTGGCTTGTGTACTGGCTTCTGGAATCTTCTTAAATCGACGAATTTGGCTTGGATCTACGGACTTCGATTTGATTCTCTTGGATTGGATTTTGAAGTTATATTTTATATCAAAGGTAAGTTTTAGTATAATATTTCCTACTTGTGTAGGTTTTATTTAGGCCAATTCAAAATACAGCATATTATTTGAACGTTTTAAATCTCGTGTTTCGCGTATGCTGCTATTCATAAGATGAGTTTTTGAATTATGAGATCTTAAATGGAAGAATCACAGTGAATTTCGCGTTAAACTACGATCTAGCCTCCTAGCAGTTTTTTTTAAGTATTGGATTTATTTTACTATGTTAAATTAGAAATTTTATAGAAATTTCAGAAAAAAAAAAATTTCTAAGCAACTAAGAAAATAAAAGGCCAAATCTATTTGAAAAAGAATTAAGTAGGCACTTAGTACAATATTTTATTCACGAATGTCAGTTCTGTAACAATTTATCGTTGTTTTAGGTCATACGAGGTTGCATCTAATAAAAAGAGCTCAATCATGGCAAACGTCAAGGCTAAAACAGTAGAAAAGTGGATATCCGATTATCCAGAGCTACTATACGATCACGCTAGTGGAATTATTTATTGTACAAAGTGTGAGAGTCACGTGAAAGCTACATTTAAAGGCAATGTAAAAAGACATATTGAAGGTGCAGTACATCAAGGAAGTTTGAAACGGCCGCAGGAGGACTTTTATTTCGATCTTATTAAGTTCCTGATTCTGTGCAACATTCCGTGGTCTCAAATGAAAAATCCTGCGTTCCAAGAGTTCTTTAGGAAATACATGTGCTGTATTTGTTGTTGTGTTTGTGGAAATCGTAAATTACCCGACGAATCACAGCTGCGAAAAGTTTATTTGGATAAGTTTTTTAAGAATAAACTCAACTCGATCCATGAAAATACAAAAAATGAGAAACTGTGGATATCTTTGGATGAAACAACAGACTTTTTAGGTCGATACATAGTCCATTTCTTAATACGTACATTGCATCCTAACACTTTAAGCCGGCCTTATTTGATTGCTTGTAAAATGCTAACAGTGGTTAATGGACAAACAATCACGCAATTCGTGTTAGAATGTTTAGAAAATCTATGGCAAGACTCTTTTGAGTCTAAAGTTGGCAATGTTTTAATGCTCTGCACTGATAGTGTAGCGTACATGCTATCTGCAGGGCGAAATCTCAAAAATTATTTGCCTGAAATGAAACACGTGACATGTTTGGCACACGCGCTTCATCGTGTATCTGAGCAAATTAGATTAGAATATAACGATGTCGATATTTTGATAGCAAATGTGAAAAAAATTTTTCTGAAAGCGCCGAGCAGAGTTACAATTTTAAAAGAAAAATATCCAAACTTACCGCTGCCTCCACAACCAGTCATTACCAGATGGGGCACTTGGTTAGAAGCAGCATCATACTACGCTCAACACTTTGAAAAAATAAAAGACGTGATATCCTGTCTAAGCAGCTCTGATGCAGTAGCTATTCGAAATGCAAAAACAATTTTAGAAAAGGAAAATTTACAAAATGATTTAAATGACATTGAAAAAAATTACTTTACCATTCAACTTTCACTTAAAGAATTACAAAAACATGATCTATCCTTAGCTGATTCACTGTTAGCATTGGACCAAGTCAGAGCTGATATTAACGATTGCAATTCAGAAAATATAAAAAATAAAATTGAAAATGTTATGGAACGAAACCCTGATTTAGACACACTCAGAGAATACAGTGAAAAGATAGAAAAAAATGAGGCAAATGATGTAGTTTCATATTTTAAATTCTCTCCGTTGACGTCAGTAGATGTAGAACGATCATTTTCCATCTATAAATGGATTTTAGACGTCAAAAGAAATAGGCTAAAAATAGAAAATATTGAAAAACTTATGGTTATTTATTTTAATTGTATAGAGAAAGATCAGAATGTAGAAATTGTAATGGATGTCGATGAAGATTAAAAATTATTGTGATTGTGAGCTCTAAGCAGAGCTCGCAATCACAATTATTTTTAATCTTGGGGCTAGATGTTGCTGTGTGGACTGTCCAGCATTGTTTATTTAATTATTATTTATTGTAATTGTGAAATACCAAATAAAAATTTTAATTTTTAACCTGTTTTTTAATCCATTTTTACCTACACTTTTTAGGTAGACCATAAAAAGGTTGTATATCTAGAAAAAGTATCCAATAGACAAAATCATGAGAATTTGGTAAATTTAGTAACATTGGTAATTTTGTGCACAAAGCCTCTGAATAATTAATATTATACAAAACTATAGCGAACTGCCAACTTTATTTAGCAAAGTAGTCCTGAACATTTTCTCATGGGAAACGTGTTTCCCGCGATTAAATGCTTAGAAAACGTCACAAAGTTGCACACAGCAACTCAACAAAGCTTCAAATCAATTGGATGAATTTTATGGAATCGCATACGGCGGAAACAAAAAATCATTAGTCGACAGTAATAAAAATAAATTAAACTTTAAACGTTTGACAATCGCTTCCGATAAGTTTCAAATGTAGTAGTTACTAAATTACTACTTTAATTATAATATTTAACTGAATCCGGTAAATATCGGAACTTTCCGGAAAAAAAGCCATATCCATACTATAAAACCATGATGCAAGTACGTAAAATCATTCTACCTACTCCGATCTCTGGTGATGACAATACAATATTTAAAAATATTTTTTGCATGAGTGCAAATTGTATATTAATTTTGAAAGGTTCTAGGTTTCTAATGAAATAAAATTATATTTGAAACATGTGTTCATAAAGTTTCTTGTAAACTAAAAAACTGAAACTAAATTAGGGATAAAATGCAAGAGCTCTATATTCTATACCATTATGTGAGAACACTCCTGGTGCACAGTTATAGCAATTAAGTTACTATATAATAATTTTATTGTACATAGGTTGTTGTAAAGGATGTGACTAAACAAGAAAAAATAGTGGCTGAAAAACTTATATCATTACGTACAATCGAATTCCAAACTTTTTAATCATAAAGGCCTTACTTTCTGAGTCCAGAAAAAATAAATTTCATTTATATTTGCAAGTGCCCTAACTCCTAAACTATGAACTCTACGAACAAAAGTAATAGAACATAAAATACTTATATCAATACGTAGAATCCAATTCGAACCATTTTTACTCTTAAGGCCTTTCTGAATCCAGAAAACGAAATTTTCATACATATTTCAAGGTGTCCTAACTCCTAAACTATGAACTTTACGAAAAAAGTAATAGAACATAAAATACTTATATCAATACGTAGAATCCAATTCCAACCAATTTAACCCTAAAGGCCTTACTTTCTGCATCTAGAAAAATAAATTTTCATTTAAATTTGAAAGTGTCCGAACTCCTAAACTATGAAATTTACGAAAAAAAGTAATAGAACATAAAATACTTATATCATTACGTACAATCTAATTCCAAGCATTTTAACCCTAAAGGCCTTACTTTCTGAATCCAGAAAAAATAATTTTAATTTATATTTGCAAGTGCTCTAACTCCTACACTATGAACTCTACGAACAAAAGTTATAGGACATAAAATACTTATATCAATACGTAGAATCCTATTCCAACCATTTTTGCTCTTAAGGCCTTTCTGAATCCAGAAAACGAAATTTTCATACATATTTCAAAGTGCCCTAACTCCTAAACTATGAACTCTACGAACAAAAGTAATAGGACATAAAATACTTATATTAATACGTAAAATACAATTCCAACCATTTTAGCCCTTAAAACCTAATATCTGAATCCAGAAAAATAAATTTTTGTTTATTTTTGAAAGTGTCCTAACTCATAAACTATGAACTTTACGAAACAAAGTAATAGAACATAAAATACTTAAATCAATACGTAGAATCCAATTCGAACCATTTTAGCCCATAAGGCCTTACTTTCTAAATCCAGAAAAATATGTACATTTTCATTGATTTTTGAAAGTGTCCTAACTCCTAAACTATGAACTTTACGAAAAAAAGTAATAGAACATAAAATACTTATATGATTACGTACAATCTAATTCTAAACTTTTTAATCCTAAAGGCCTTACTTTCTGAATCTAGAAAAAATAATTTTAATTTATATTTGCAAGTGCCCTAACTCCTAAACCATGAACTCTACGAACAAAAGTAATAGGACATAAAATACTTATATCAATACGTAGAATCCAATTCCAACCATTTTTGCTCTTAAGGCCTTTCTGAATCCAGAAAACGAAATTTTCATACATATTTCAAAGTGCCCTAACTCCTAAATTATGAACTTTACGAAAAAAAGTAATAGAACATAAAATACGTATATTAATACGTAGAATCCAATTCCAACCATTTTTGCTCTTAATATTAAATTTTCTGAATCCAGAAAAATACATTTTCATACATATTTCAAAGTGCCCTAACTCCTAGACTATGAACTTTACGAAAAAAAGTCATAGAATATAAAATATTTATATAATTACGTACAATCCAATTCCAATGCATGGCGTTACTTCAGTCGTCGATCCAACCGCTCCGTGGATGAGGTTGGCATGAGGTTCCCCTCCCTAACTGTCCTACAAAAAATCGGTCGTGGGCGGGGAGCCTTATGTAGTTAAGCGTCTCCGCCCACGACCGATTTTTTGTAGGACAGTTAGGGAGGGGAACCTCATGGCAAACTCAAGTGTATACCAACGAGGTTGGATCGACAAATGAAGTAACGCCATAAGAGACAAAATGTTGGAATTGGATTGTAGGTAATTATAAAAGTATTTTATGTTCTATTACTTTTTTTTGTAAAGTTCATAGTTTAGGAGTTAGGACACTTTCAAATATAAATGAAAATATATTTTTCTGGATTCAGAAAATTAGGTATTAAGGGCTTAAATGGTTGGAATTAGATTAAACGTATTGATTTAAGTATTTTATGTTCTATTACTTTGTTTCGTAAAGTTCATAGTTTAGGAGTTAGGACACTTTCAAAAATAAACGAAAATTTATTTTTCTGGATTCAGAAAGTAAGGCCTTTAGGATTTAAAAGTTTGGAATTAGATTGTACGTAATGATATAAGTATTTTATGTTCTATTACTTTGTTTCGTAAAATTCATAGTTTAGGAGTTAGGGCACTTTGAAATATGTATGAAAATTTCGTTTTCTGGATTCAGAAAGGCCTTAAGAGCAAAAATGGTTGGAGTTGGATTCTACGTATTGATATAAGTATTTTTTGTTCTATTACTTTTTTTGTTAAGACAGGCCTCTTTCACTCCGCAGAATAGGTATAAAAATATACCTACGCATCGCCGGCCTTGCGAGCGTGGTTCGTTACGTCGGTTGCCGCGTTCTGCCCGGAACGAAAGTGTCCTTGAGCAGCCGCGGCATTTTAGTTTGTTTTTGTTAATGTACCTATATTTTTCGCCAAATGTAGGCAAAAAAATACTGCACAGCATTTGGTTGCCTGAATAATAATAAGAAAATGTAAATAATACCAATAGTAGGTACAGAACTGAAAGTTTTTCTACCAAATAATGCGTTGTTTAGATATCAAAGTCTCCCGTTCTCCCGTATTTACTTAAGTAGGTAGGTACTTAGGTACAAGTTCTATTTGAATGAATTTTTTACGTATGTCCTTTCATGTGAAATGTTTCCCAAGCCTGGTGATTTGACACGGAATCCTAAATATGAATGGAATAAAAAGTAAATATACTACATATTACTACATTACCTACCCCGTAATGTAGTCATATGTAGAGTACCTGTTCCTGTTCCCACTCTCACTCTTTTTTCCGTTCCTGTTTCCGTTGGCGACCCGTCGCCAAGTTAACTGCCTGTATAGGTATGATGAATGAAGGACCCTATACACGACATGTCTGTCGCAGCATCGTCGTATATAGGGGCAGTCTATTCGTCCGGCGATCATCGCCAGGACGGTGTTGGTGCTGGCCCGCGTCCTTCGCACGAGGGATACACACCTCTTCCGCATAGTGGCGTAAAAACAATCGGTGTGTGCTTGCGAGAACATGCCGGAGGCGCTGCAGTAGCGGGGCAGCCCCAATACCGCTCTGAACGCGTTATTAAACTGGACGCGGAGGGAGCCATACGCCACTTGAGTGTACTTAGCCCACAGGCTGCATGTGTATATTTGCAAGTGCCCTAACTCCTAAACTATGAACTTTACGAAAAAATTTAATAGAACATAAAATACTTATATCAATACGTATAATCTATTTTCAACCATTTTATCCCTAAAGGCCTTACTTTCTGAATCCAGAAAAAATAATTTTCTTATGTATTTGCAAGTGCCCTAACTCCTAAACTATGAACTTTACGAACAAAAGTAATATAAAATAAAATACTTGTATCAATACGTAGAATCCAATTCCAACCATTTTTGCTCATAAGGCCTTTCTGAATCCAGAAATCGAAATATTCATACATATTTCAAAGTGCCCTAACTCCTAAACTATGATCTTAACGAAAAAAAGTAATAGAACATAAAATACTTGTATCAATACGTACCATCCAATTCCAACTTTTTGCTCTTAAGGCCTTTCTGAATCCAGAATAATACATTTTCATACATATTTGCAAGTGCCCTAACTCCTAAACTATGAACTTTACGAAAAAAAGTAATGGAATATAAAATACTTATATCAATACGTAGAATTCAATTCGAACCATTTTAGCCCATAAGGCCTTACTTTCTAAATCCAGAAAAATAAAATTTCATTGATATTTGAAAGTGTCCTAACTCCTAAACTATGAACTTTACGCAAAAAAGTAATAGAACATAAAATACTTATATAATTACGTACAATCCAATTCCAACATTTGAGCTCTTATGGCGTTACTTCATTCGTCGATCCAACCTGGTTGGTATACACTCTGTGCTCCCCTCCCTAACTGTCCTACAAAAAATCGGTCGTGGGCGTTGAGCCTAAGATGTTGGTTCCGGTTTTTCAGTCATTAAGCCATGTCGGAGGACTATGGGCCGCCTGAAAATACAGACAACAGAGTTGGCCTGCTTGGTTGTTTGGGAGACAGAAAGACCTCTCACGTCACGTTTTATTCTGATTTACAGATTGGATGTTTGCATTTTCGGCGTGACTTTGTAACAAACAATTTAAACATCTAAACAGTCTTTTTTTATTATGTAAAATAGTATTGTAATCGTATTTTTTTTAATGTAGGTTTCTTGAATCTTTAGAGATTCAATAAATTCGATTCGAGATTCGTCCTTAGGGACGATATAACATTTTTAGTTATTTTTCCATTTGGAGATGTGGGCAGAAATATGAAAGGCTTACCCACGCCTCGCGTGGGCGACACAGAACCTTTCAAAAACTAAGACAATGCCTTAGGGAAGCTGTAGGGCATGTTCCTATTAACATTAAAATAAACATAGACATGAAAACTTTCTTATTTTTAATAGTCGATTGAGATTACAAGGTTTGTTCAGAGTTTATAAAAAGCTCTGCCATAATTTTGAATTAATTCGGAGACCTCGGTTGCGGGTTCGTTTCCCACGAGATTCCCTGCGAGACAGATATGTATTTGTCTGGGAGTGGCCTGACGAAACACAATTGATTTTTGTTAAATAGTAAATACGTTGTGGCTTTCACTACTGGTGGAATACCCCCTCTGACTACTACCCCATTCTACCTAGACTGTGTCTGTGTCTGTTTTGTGGACTTCATCTACCGCTGCTTTATCTTTGGGGACTGAATATCTGAAAATACTTTCAGTTTTAATAATTTGCTTGAAACTATCACACGGCGTCTCGTGGCCCCAAACTAAGCAGAGCTTGTACTATGGGAACCAAATGACTGTTAAATTCAAATACTTATATACTTTTTTAGTTAGTACATATATCCTTAAGCTGGGTACGGATAGCACGTATCTTCGAACGCCATGTCTGTACTTGCAGCTACGCGTCCCTTTAGGGAACGCGTGCCGCGATGGCGCGCGGCGCCATCCGTGGTCAGTCGGTATCGGCTCGCGTAGCGCTATGGATTGATTGACCTCGGGTTCAGGTTCGCGTCGGTCCACATTAACTGTACGCGTATCCAATATACGCGTGCACAGCGAACCCCGACTACGCGTATACAGGAACGCGCTATCCGTACCCAGCTTTATACTTATCGAAGAAGAAATAAATTTTACACAAGTCTTTATATTAGTCCTATTAGTTTTCCCGCAGTGGACTGCTATAGAGCAGTCCACTGCTGGACATAGGCCTCCCTCAATGAGCGTCATTAGCTCGAAGCATCTACCAGCAGCCTTTACGAACAATTCGTAAAATTAACCAGTGGTTTCCATATCCATAATGTAGCTAATATTGAAATTATTCTAATGCTGGTATTCAAGCCCGCACGCGGTCTCGTCATAAACGCGAGATTCGCTCACTAAATTAGAGTGGCATTCAAGTGAATTTAGGTGTGATGTAATTAATTAGGGAAGATAGTAACTCGATTTTGACACGAGTATGATAAATATTTGATATTGCCACTGTGCGTGAAACAATATTACAACATTTGCGGTAGATAATTTACTGACTGGAATCTTTGTTGTCAATCAATCACAAAGAGTAGGTACATTAATTTTGAGTCAGTTCTTGGTGTCCCTGTCATCTTTCGTCCTGTTTGTTATCAACAATTTTCAGAGAACCATTTTTTGTCTTGAACAACTGTTTTTTCTTTTTTTTTTTTTTTGATTGTTTAAATTATTGGAAATTAGAATTCTTAAAGTGACAAAATTTTCATTTTCAGTTTATCAAAATAATCTAACTGCTGTGCAGATTAAACTGTGGCTCGAGTGTGAAAAAATAGGTTACGTTTTGCTATTTTTTTTCTCAACGTTTTACAGACATTATGCCAGGGGCGCTCATTCTCCATTTTCTTACAAAAATATAGTTATCGCAAACTTTGTAGGTACTAAGGTATGTTTTCACACTCAAACCACTGATATTTAAGATAAATAGATAACTCTCTTGTTCACCAAAAATATACTTAACTATAAATTTGATCCGCGGTTGTACAATGAGCAATGAGCAGCCTTACTGCTAAAAGCGATCTCTCTTCTAGGCAACCTTTGGATGGTCTGGATTGTATGGAACGAGACCCCTGAATATCATAACTTATACGAAGAATAAGAAGAAGAAGTAAACAAAACTTTGTATTTTAAAATGTCACATAAATTTCAACTTTCGCTTCAACGAATGTCTAATAGCTCTCATATACTCTGCAAAAAGATTACCACGCTCCGAAATTCTGGTAGTAAGTATGCAATAAAAAATTAGGTCAATGTAAGGACGTAAGTAGGTAGGTATTAAAGAGCCGATGTTATGTGCCAGAACCCAAGGTCTCGGTACTAACAAACTGAATGTATGTCCTTCGGTGTGTGATCGATACCTATAAGTAGGATACTAGGTACTTTTGCTTTTATTGTGATATTGTGAAATTCTTTTACATTGTTGCTAAGTTTTGTTGTTGGGTACTAAACATTGATTATGGCGGTAAAGTACTAGGTATAGTTTGCATTTTTGTAGCTTTTTATGCCAACTGCGTGCTTTGGTCATGTTGATGTAGATTTTATACATTTTTGCCTTTACTACTCTGTTATTAGTATCATCATCAGCCTGCAGCAGTCCACTGTTGGACGTAGACCTCCCCCAATGAGCAGCATTGGGCCCTGTCCTGAACTCGACGCATCCAGCTTCTACCAGCAGCCTTTCGCAAATCGTCACTGCACCCGGCCTGAGGGTGTCCAACATTACTTTTGTTGTGTCGCGGTCTCCACTCAAGAACTCGTTTACCGCAATGGTAATCAATTCTTCCGCAGATATGGCCTGTCAACTGCCACTTCAGCTTGCTAATTCTCTAAGATATGTCATCAACCTTAGTTCTATGTCAATATTATGTACAAGTTAACATTATAGGTACATACTAGCTAGGTAAATAATATACAGGGTTATAGGTTAAGTCGAACGAGATCCTGGAGGAGGTTGTAGCTTCCATAATTCCTGACTGATTTGACTATGGAACATATAACGATATTTATTGAAATTTTAAGTTTTTTTTTAAAACATACCGATAATGATATTTTTGTCTATTGGTCTATTATTTTGGGTTTTTGGCATATAATTTATTTGTGTTTGCGATTTTCGTGTAGTAGATGAGTTGCTTTCTTATTCTTAACACTAAATTTGCAGTTAACTGAACCAATTGAGTTGCAGTAGACGATTGATTGTTATAAATTGAAATAAATTCGTAAAACATATTTCTTTCTTTCACAAATATTTTAAAATTTGTCTATGACAGTCGTGCTGCAGATGTGCTAAAAAATATCTACGTTTCATTAGCAAGGTATAACATGCCAGGGTATTATCAGAATTCTTAAAAAAAAAACTTTGATGAAAGAGTCTTAGGTAGTAGTATAAAATAATGGTACATAAGTCAGAAAACAATAAAACAATCCAAATAGGTACAAAATGACGTTTATGAAGTGGATTAAGACACAGAATGAGAGTTTGTGTGCGACATAGAGGCGGACACGTAGAACAAGAACTAACTAACAAAAATATATATCGGTATGTTTTTTTAAAAAACTTAAAAGTCCAATATCGTTAAATGTTTCATAGTCAAATCAGTCAAGAATTATTTAAGCTACAACCCCCTCCAGGATCTAGGTCGACTTAACCTATAACCCTGTATATTGAGTAGCTTACTTTGGCGTGGTTATTTTATTTCGTACTGTAGAAGGTGCGTTAAGAAGTCAGTCCCAACACTGGTCTTTTCAGTGACTATGAGTTGGAACCCCTTATTGGATTTCATCTCCTGCTTTGTTTATACCTTCAATGAATTCTTCAGACAGCCTGACTCGGCCTAGTCAGGCTGTGTAGTGACCATTAGATATATAAAATGGCAAAACTAGGAATCCATTGAAGTATAAACAAAGCATTAGATGAAATCCTAATGTTGTGACTGTTGGATTATTTATTTGGGTAGCTATTTTTTATTATTTGAAGAAAACGCTAAATCTCTATCCAGTTCTTTTTAAACAAACATTTATTTTGCTCCAAAACTATGATTATGGGGTGTAATGGGTTCCAACTTTAATCTTCGGAACCCAAGCCAACCTGCCCGTGGTGCACCTTGCTAACTAACAAACGGGGCTCTGGCGACCGGCTCATTTGTAACACCTTCTACAGTTATGAGGAGTTTATAAACAGAACTGAGGGTTTATTAAACTATTCTTGTGTATCGACGTTATAACTATTATTAGGTACTGATTATTATGATAACACATTAAAATGTTTCAGTATACATAACTCTATAATGTATCTAGGTACATATACTTCTAGAATAATTTGTAATAAAATTATTTACGATACCTTTACGGTAATTATCTGTTTGACTAAATAAATGATTATTGATTATTATTGGCTCATTGCTGCTTAGCGCAGTGTAGCACGGTACGGCTACATCCCCTGGCCGCCGACGAGCCGCAGCGTCGGCGGTGCAAGAAACTGTGTCCTGCGATTCCCAATCCGCATCCCAAACGTGGGACTATGGACAAATATACCCCTTCTTACTAGGGGAGATCCATACCATAGGTATCCAGCAGTGGACTGATATCCTATGGTGCTGATAATAAGATTAAGAAAAATACTAGATAATATACATCTTCACGACTTATTCCCCATTATGGATATCTTCAGATATTGCTCAGTACGCAAATTTATTGAGGATACCCTAAAGGGGGTAGTCAGAGGCAAGTCCAAACATTAAGTTCGATACATGCCCACTTTTTGCAAGCAGCTAGCATTCCACGTGACAGGTTGCAAGCCCGTCGCCGGTTTTTTATTGAAATTATATATGTTTATTTTATATTTTATTTAATACTAGATAATCTCAATAATTTTTAGACTTACAGTAAAGTATTATTTTGCCGCATCATGCTGTAACCACCCAGGTTTATGCCAGCTGGGATCTGCTGAGGATCTCCACCAACTTTGAAGATAGCACGGTGGGCCGCTGCCCTACTGCTTAATAGATCCTGTAAAATATTGATTAATCTTACAGGAAATAAATAAATAAAACACTAACGAACAATTGAAATACAGTGAGGGAGAAGACAGAAGTTGAGAGAAGTATATGGGATGTCGAGGTGCTACTCCATTTTGCAAACTCAAAAGCAATTTGTATCTATCTAATCTGATACCTTTAAACGAGCTATTTTTGTAGCTGAGAACAGGGCGCCGTGGCATTCATTAGGCATAATGTCCCGCAGTGGTCGGCTATAGGCTGATGATTATGATGATATTGATGATATGAATTGTATTTTGACTGATATTTTGTAGTCATCCAATGGGATGATGTTATTTTAAGAGAATGAATGTAAAAACTATCCGAAACTATCAGACTTAAACAAATTAAAAAAAAAAAACAAAAAAACAAAAACCTGGTTGCCTGGAAAAAAATTCTTCCAGGTAACCTTTATAGGTATATATTTTTTATAGGTTTTAGTCAATGAAGGTTTTAGTATGATGTTAGTCTACTCCTTGTTGTTGGAGAGGTTACATACGAAGGTTACATGCGAAATAGAAAGGGAATTAAAATAAAACGACATTAATTTGCGTGAAATATTGGTACAATGAGGTAAAATACTATCCTATCCAATCCTATCCTACTTCCTACTATATCCTACTTCGTATCCTACTCCTATTATATCATAAATGAGAAAGTTCGTGAGTATGGATGTATGTTTGTTACTCTTTCACGCAAAAACTACTGAACGGATTTGGATAAAACTTGAAATATACATAGTTACTGACCTAGATTAACATAATATAGGCTACTTTTGAACATATATAGCTGGTTTTAAATATGTTGGTGTTGAGGTTGGAGTTGGTGTTGGGGTTAGTGTTAGGGTTGAGGTTGGTGTTGGTGTAGTGGTTGGAGTTGGTATTGGGGAAAAGGTTGCCTCAGGCCAGAAATAACCTGAAAATACCGAATTGATGATGATGTAATGGGATAAGTTTATCAAAACTTAATAGGCAGGCTACATTATCGCGATTTCACGAAGATTCGTGTATCGCTTCTCACGCACGGTGAAAAGTATTAGGGTTTCTTCTTCAAACTACGCGAATCATAATGAATTCACAATAATGTAGCCGGCCTTATGTATTCATTACCTTACATTAACTATTTTAACAAATGAAAAAATTATGCCAACTCTTTACTTCTGCTACCGCACAAAAAAGTTCTGAGATCTGGTGTACTAGCAAGTCAGACATTCTCAATGAACCTTCATTATCTAATCATCTTGAAACAATTAATTAAACTTTAATTATTTATTTTGCTTGGCTATTTGAGCAGCATGCATTTTATAGTATGTATTAAAAATACATTTTATTAGCCCTCTATAAATGATTTTATATCAAAATAGCCAAGTAATAAAAATCATAAAGGTCAAATTAATTTTCGCTTTTTAATGATTTTATAAGATCCTGAATTTATTAAAAAATTCAGAATATATAATTAAAATAGAAACAATACGTTTTATGATTAGTGAGAGAAAAATCCGGTAAAATAAGTAAAAATATAATTCATTCTCTTAACAGTACTCACTTCAAGCATCTGTCTGTCCATGCCCTCTCCTACATTTTGTTGGTAATTTTGCCTGACTTTTTCATATTGGTCTGAAAAATGCAAAGACCTTTTAGGAGGGTTAAGCTAAACTCCGAGTTTGAACACAGAATAAGGACTAAATAATATGAAAGGTTCTTTATTATTTTTATACAGAATAATAAGGAACTTCCCTTATTATTGTTACGACTACGATGAGCCCCACTGCTGGGAAAAGGCCTCCCCGCGATCCCTCCAGTCATCTCGATCCTGAGCTATTTGTACGTATGCTCTATCGAAGGTGTCTAGTTCATCCTACCATCTTTTTCTCGGTCTGCTGCGGCGCCGTCTTGGGTTATCAGGGCTCCATTGGGTTGTTATCTTAGCCCATGAGTCATCGCGCATGCGACAGACATGACCAGCCCAGTTTTATTTCAGTTTCGCAACCTTTAAAGCTACATCATCATTATTATTATTAAATAGTGTAGGACGCCCTCCGTCCAGGTGGGACGATCTGCGAAAGGCTACTGGTAGAAGCTGGATGAATCGAGTTCAGGATAGGGCGCAATGGCACTCATTAGGGGAGGCCTATGTCCAGCAGTGGACTGCTATAGGCTGATGATGATGATGATGATTATTATTATTATTATTAATATTATTATTTTTATGCCAAAGCTGGCAGATGAACTGACGGGCCACCTGATGGAAAGTAGTCACCGTCGCCCATGGACACCTGCATCACCAGAGGCGATACTGATGCGCCGCTGGCCCTTGAGGAAATGAAATACCCGCCTTTTAAAGGACCCCATGTCGTAGTTTTGAGGGAAATCCGCAGGAGGGAGTTTGTTCCACAACTTGCACATACGTGGCAGGAAAGATCGTGCAAAGCGAACGGTTGTAGAGAACCAACCATCCAGGTGGTGCGGATGAAATTTGGTTTTGCGACGTGTGGTGCGATGGTGAAAAGCGGCCGCGGGCATCAGATTAAACAATTCCTCAGAACACTCCCCAAAATATAGTCGATAGAATACACACAGAGATCCTACGTCTCTCCGCAAACTTAACGGGTCTAAATCGTCGGTGAGCTAAGGATTGTCGACAATACGAGCTGCCCTGCGCTGTATCCAGTCAAGAGGAAGGAGTTGGTAATTGGGCGCTCCAGCCCAAAGATGAGAGCAGTACTCCACATGGGGATGGACTTGTGCTTTATAAAGCAACAGTCTTTGGTCGGGCGTGAAGTACCAACTCGCTCTGTTGAGGACGCCAAGTTTCTTAGAGGCTAGGTTGGCCTTACCTTCCAAGTGACTGCGGAATTGAACTTCACTCGATATGTCGACACCGAGGATTCCTATGCTCTTAGAAATATTAAGGAGAGTGTTCAGGAATTTGGGAGCTACGATAAATGGGGCTTCTTTAGCGGTAAATGCACAAACTTGTGTTTTAGCGGGGTTGAAGCGGACAAGATTGTGTTCACCCCAGTCTGAGACTTGGCCTAGAGATGACTCAATTTCAGATACAAGTTTGTTTCGGCTCTCTTCCACTTGTCCCCGAGAAATGTTTGCGCGGTCTACATACCGAGCGCTGCCAGTACTCTGCATAACAATGAATATTACTTACACGTAACATATCATTAATATGCAGAATAAATAGTTTAGGCGACTGCACAGAGCCTTGTGGGACTTGTGGGACGACAGCATTTATTGGCTTTATCTCTGAGGAAGAAACGTCTACAACGACCTCAATGCTGCGCTCTGATAAAAAACTGGCAGTCCAATTGCATAATTTCTCGGGGAGTCCATAGGCTGGTATCTTCGATAAAAATGCCTTGTGTCAGACCCGATCGAAGGCCTTCGCAATATCTAAGCTGACTGCCAGAGCCTCTCCCTTATTTTCAATGGCCTCTGCCCAGCGATGAGAGAGGTACAGAAGAAGGTCACCAGCTGAGCGACCATGGCGAAAGCCATATTGCCTATCGCTAATCAGCTGGTACTTCTCTAGGTACCCAAGGAGCCGGTCATTAATAATCCTTTCCATCACTTTAGAGAAAAGAGGTTATTGCGATAGGCCTGTAATTGGATGGGTCTGAGCGGTCACCCTTTTTGGGGATCGGGTGAACAAAGGCTATCTTCCACGAAGGCGGGACAATAACTCTGTGGAGTAGGAAAGCCTGAAAAGGCCTGTGAGTACCGTACTCCGGAGCGCATGTCTTGAGCACGATTGCGGGGATTCCGTCTGGCCCACTCGACTTTCTTAATGTCGAGGGAAAAAACAGCTCGACGAACAGTACTTTGCTTAAAAATAATTTCGGGCATCGAGCTCTCACACCTTGGAATGGTAGATGGTGCGTTTTCTCCGTCATCTAACGTCGAGTTGAAAGCACAGAGTGTGCCCAGTAGATCGGCTTTCTCTTTAGCTAAATGGGCTAGCGAGTCGTCTGATTTGCGCAAGGGTGGAGGCGACGATGGACAGAAATTGCCCTCAACAGCTTTGGCAAGAGACCAGAAAGCACTGGACCCAGAAGGGAAGGTAGCCTCTTGCCAATGCAGCCGATGAACGCGAACTTTGCCCTAGAAATTTGTTTCTTGAAGGATCTGGAAGCAGCGTTGTATCGTTTCTTCAAAGTGTTGGGCTCGTTGTTGTCTCGTGCTGCAGCCCAGGCACGGTATTCTGTACTATAACCAAAAGTAGATTAAGGGAAGGCAGTCATGAAGGCTGAAATTGGGAAAAGAAGTACAAAGTCTATCTGACGTCGTGCACACAACATTTCTAAAAAAATTAAATTTATTAAGCTGATGATACAAATGCGGAGGTATGTTACGTTATAAAAACTACCTAAACCATCGAATCTCACTACTAGCACACTAGTTCTCCACTCACTGCTCTTTTAATGTGCAAAAAAGGATCTAGTCCAATCGATATCCAGATTTAGTCCAACTGCGAATTAGTTGTACCGGCTACCTAGCCATATTGAAGCGAAGACCAATATATACTAGCCCTGTGTTTCTTTATCCTTGGATTTGACAGGTACTTACTATCTAAGTTATCCATAGCATTGAAGAAATCGTTTGACTTCAATTTCAACCAGCAATCGTTAGAGTCAACTTTCTTTTCTTTCGCCTGTTTGTTAGGCGGTGCTTTGTGGGCCCGGTGCTTAAGTTGAGTTATCTGACCTTGATAATCTAGGTGTTCATCTTCAATGTATTCTTCGCTGCTACCTTGTTATTCACATTAAATTTTAAACTAGTTAGTTTAGATAATAATAATTATAAAGTTAAGCTAGTTAGCTTAACTTTAGAATCTATTTTATATTACGTTGCTATAGTTTTATAAACTAATTATTAGGCTTTAGATGAAAAATATTATTTATAAAATAATGTTTTTCTTATCGATTCATATTTATATAGAAAAAAGATACTTGAGTACTTGAGTAAGTAGAATATATTTAAGAATTATAAAGAATGAAAGTTCGTGAAGTGTAAAATGTTTGTTGCACGCTAAAACTACTGATCGAATTTAGCTGAAGTTTAAGACGAAGAATAATTAAATATGGGCTACTTTTTATTGGTACCTACCACGCGAGCAAAGCCGCGGGCGGAAACTAGTCTTAAATAAATTATTTTTTATTAGATTAGTCTCGTAGTATTTAGTTACTTATATTTATGCACGATTTTAAGCATATTATATAAACTTACATTTCATTATTCGGTATGACGTAAGTATGAATAATATTATTGCACTTACCAGTAATATCATTGTAATAATAATCGGAACTGTCAGGTTCATCCTGCTCTGAATACGAATATTGAGCTATCACAATTTGATAGTTTATAGCCACTATAACTAATGTAATTACATTCTGGAATTTAGAACTCATCGTTTCATAGCCAAATTCATAATATTTATCAGATTTTGAAATTAATTCATCAACTTCTACAATTCTTATCTAAATTATTATACGGTTGGTTAGAAAGCTAATTCTAATAAAGTTATGCAAACTATAATTATTCAGCAACTGCTAGAAAGTTTGTAGGTATAAATTCTTTTGATAAACCTGTGATCCACATCAAGTAGGAATCATGATTTGGTTGTTTATAGTTTCCTTTATAGATACAACAATAGCTGATATCACACCGATTTTAGAAGAAAATTTGACTAATTATTTCAATAGCGGTAAGAATTTAGTTGCTTAAGACAGACTCCGGAGTATAAAATACAAAGGCTTAACTTATAAAAAAACTGTCTTAGATAAACGATGCTTAAACAATTGCCATCTCTTACCATTGGATTGGACCAGTTACATGGCAAGCAATGGATAACTTTGAGTACCGTTTATATTAAGCATGAACGACAATGTTTTATGTATACGAAACATTTCCAGCACTTTATAAATTTACAGATCTCGTAAAAGATGGTGACATTATATGGAAAAAACATATGATCGCCTACCAAAATACGCTTTCTGTAGTAAGTAAATACATCAAGTACATTTATGTTTTTATTTAGATTGACTTGTATTATTTATGAATTAATTTTATTCTTCCTCTTTTTTTGTGCAATCAATTTCCTAACGTTTTACATTTTTAGTCAACAATGCCTGATAGTGTGACAAAAATGTTTTGAAAGAGTACAAATCTATAAAAAGAAAACCATTAATAATTTGAATGCTTATTATTTTCACACCACTTCAGGCAATGCAAGAAAGTTTTGGGTATAAAGGTATGAACACATACATCAAGAGACCAGCTAACCCCTTCCACGTTTCTAAAGGTTACTACCACACCGATAATCAGGTTCATATGTGAGTTTTGACAATACTTATACTTATAATACCTATAGGCTGAACAGATTATCAGGTTTCAGTTATGGGTGTAAATAGAAAACAATGTAAAACGAAACGGGGTAGAAGTTAACATGCGACTATTTCTGCTCCGTTTTGTTTTATTTTTTTATATTTAATGGCAACCAGGTGATGAAATGACTGACACTGAAAAGGAAATACTAATTGTATGAGATATACTAAATACTAAGAAGAAAGGAAATACTAAGTCTATGAAAAGATTTTCATTTTGTCCACATTTTCTAGTTTGATTTATGCAGAGATAACTTGGCCCTACTTCATTTTAAGAGTTGTGGCTAAATAAAATTATAGTTTTCAAATATGTCATTATTTTTTAAAAATATAATATTATTTTCAGTGTTTTACAGAACTTGAACCTAGGAGATTTTCCTCGTATTTGGGATCCCAAAATATCATTCCCGCTAACCGCAAATGTAATAAAAGTCGAAGCCCGCGTCAGAAAAATGTTTATACACACAGACTACGCTGTATTCAGAAACACATCTAATATTGTTTACGATGTGAATGACCAAAATGCTTACCAAACCTCACCTTTTCTATTTGAGCAAGTTCTGAACATGGGTCAGTTGGCGTAAGTAATGTTTAAAATTTAGTAAGTTTTAGTGATTGTGCGGATAATCAAACATTTTGAACGTTTTACTTCCGTATAAATACCTACCATTCCGTATAAATGGGTAGTTCTAGGATGACCACGTCGAATAAGAGATGACAACGTTTCATCGATTGAAAAAAGATGAAAATGCTTTAGAAAGTCGTTGAAAAGCCTTATGCCTTAGCAGTTTTGTACAGTTTGTTGATTATGATGAAAATATAAAACCAATACGTAGATCAGGTACTAATTACAGCCATATAATTGTGAAATGATTATTTTCTACAGAATTTAATCAATCATATTGTGGGAATTAAATACAATGCGCCACCCAGTTCCTAAAATGTAAATTTTAATTTAACAAATAAACCTAGAATGATGTTAATATTATACAAATACTTACATGAAAATTATTATTTATTCACAGAATAACTGCAGAGGGGTGTAAATTATCTGGAATAGGAATAACCATACTGTCTGGCCGAACAGTCACTTTAGGAAATACCAAGTTCAGACTTCTTCATTGCAACTTTGATTTTGAAGTACGTATACCTACCTACTACAAAACGGGGACAACATTCATAGCCGTTAGTGAAATTTGCTCATACATTTTTGTATATTCAGATATTTACCCCTGGAGTTGCATCACCACCTGTGATAGCCGACTATTTACCCAACAGTGAAGGTAAGATTGCTATTTACATGGAACAAATCACAATGTGCTTTGTCCCACCACAAGCAATGTGAGAGTCTAAGATTTTTATCTAAAACTAGCTGACCCGGCCAACATTGTTGTGTTATTAAGATTACCTAATAATGGGAGGGTGGGGGTAATTTTTTAGTTATATGTATTTAATGATGCCAAATAAAATAAATAAATCCAAAAAACATTTTTTGACATAAAATTGAAAAAAAACTGGATGGGGACACCCTATCCAGATTTTATTAATCACCTAGCGGTATGAAATATATTTTACGACTTATTCTCATACCTAACAAATGTACATGAAAAAATAATTAAAAATCGGTGGAGCCGTTTCAGAGAAGTTCGACCACAAACTCAAGGGACGCGAGATTTTTATCTATAAGATTGGTATGTATATCAAATCAAATCTTTTACAGGGTGAGCTCTGCCTTTGTGTTAGGGCTGCTACACACATCACAGATAAGCTGAAAGTTTTCGGAAAAAAGTTTTCAATCACGTATTAACCTGGAGGAGTTTGCACACCTTGTGTTAACATACGAATTCAAACTCACCTTGTACAAATTATTTTTACCGTCAGGATTGAGTTTGGAGAGTCTGATTATGAGAACACTGGAGGAAGAGCTGGTGCCTAAGTTACAAGGGGCGTTGCAAACCTACATCAACACATCCGCTATATTTTTAGAGAAACTTCCAGAACTAAGGTATTGTATTAAATCCCAATACTAGCTGATCCGCATGCACCTTTTCATCTTTGTGTTTTTTTCGATGTCTCTACCTAAAACAGTTTAGAGAAATCTTCCAAAATGGGGGGGTTGCTAGTTCGAGTGGGATTGATTTGAACAGTATATAACAGTTTTTTTTTTTTATATCATGCATAGTTTTTGATTTAGGATGAAAAAAGGTCCAAAAAATTACCATACCCTTCCCCCCTTAACTCCGAAGTTTGCGAAGTGAAAAACCTGAAATTTATACATATTATAGAAGTATATTTATATTTACAGGAAAATTATAGCAAAGTCTCCAGCTAATATGGTTTTGTAGAAACCTCAATAAATGTAATGAGAGCTGTGAGTGGTCAAGCTATAAAGCAAGTTACACGGTCAAATATGGTGTTATCTGAAAGGCCCTAATTTGCCCATTCTAAAGCCGGTTTCTATTTTTTCTAAAGGACTCTTTTAATTACGAAGAAACATGACTATTTAGTATCGCACGCCATTAACGTCACCCGCGGTAGGCGAGTCAACTCGCACTTAACCGGTCTTGTTTTAAATGGTACCTAAAGAAGCACAGGGCCCACCTGATGTTAAGTGGAAACCATTACTTATCACACAGCATTGCATCGTGGGTCACGTATGTTTAAAACGTGCCCTACGGTGCAACGGCCTGCTTCCATCAACTTGGGGCATGAAGGTGATAACCCTCTTGTGCCTGAACTTTCACCCTTCAAACCGAACACAGCAATGCTGCTTCACGGTAGAAAAAGGCATGGTTATCAGCTTAAGGCTCGTGAGCTTCAAGAGTCTTTAATTACAACGTCATTTACCTGTGGGGATGACACAACATGTATTGTGTTCACCGGTACTACACTCGTCAAACGGAAATATGGCTTGGAGTTATGGAATATGGCTTCGGCAATTGGTACGGTGCTAGTAATTTCCCGGACAAACCCTTCACGAGCACTAAGCAGTTCCTACTTACAGTTACATAAGCAATTTATAATAATAGGATACGTTTTTAGATATTCTGACCTCAGTGGCGCAGTGGGCGAAGGCCCACCTGACACGCAGAAGGTTGCGGGTTCGATTCCCACCGCGAGACAATGTTTGTATGATTTGCAAATATTTGTCTCGGGTGGGGTGTTTACTATGTAGTTAAAATATGTACTCAAATGTATTTATAAAAAATATACAATCCAAATACACCCCAATACAAGCTCTGATTAGTTTGGGGCTAGATGATGCTGTATGATATGTCCTAGCATTAGGTATAAAATGTCTGTAATTTTAGACTCGAGCAAGAAAGAATATTTGAGCAGATAACAAACTATATGAATAATGTCGTAAGAAACTTGAATATATTGACAATAAGCAGGGATATGGGGAAAGTTATGATGGAAGACTTTGTAATCTACTGGAACGAAACGGTGAGCGCTTACCTACATCATCATTTTCATTCTTAGTTGTCTTAGTAGATAATATTTTTAGAGAAAATACTTACGATAATTCGTAAAAAATATACACGAGGTAACCGAGGAAGAGAATTTGGTTTTAGTAGACACATTGTGAGGGGAGATGATGAGCATAGATGATGTAGGATAGACGGTGGTAGGATACGAAGTGGTGGCCTAAGGATGGCTTTAGGAGCGTATGGCGCCCGGCTGCAAGATGGGCAGACGACATTATCAAAGTTACGGGCTGGACATGGGTTTGACTAGCGCAGGATTGTCGTGGATAGCATAATTTAAATGAGGACAACATCCAGCAGTGGGTAAAATTAGGCTGCGGATGATGGTGAAACTTTCATAACTAGGTAAGCGCAGGATTGTCGTGGATAGCATAATTTGAGTGAGGCCAACATCCAGCAGTGGGTAAAATTAGGCTGCGGATGATGGTGAAACTTTCATAACTAGGTAAGCGCAGGATTGTCGTGGATAGCATAATTTGAATGAGACCAACATCCAGCAGTGGGTAAAATTAGGCTGCGGATGATAGTGAAACTTTCATAACTAGCTAAGCGCAGGATTGTCGTGGATAGCATAATTTGAGTGAGGCCAACATCCAGCAGTGGGTAAAATTAGGCTGCGGATGATGGTGAAACTTTCATAACTAGGTATACGTGTGCCAAACGAAGAAACTTCTGACCACCTGATCCGATTATTACGAGCTTGAAGGAGTATGTTCTAGGGTTATTATTTATCGAGATTACAAGGGAAGGTAAAAATAATTTGGTGTTTAAATAACCGATTCACAAGTTTTTTTAATTTTGTGTAAAAGCAAATCATCATTTTTTTGTGCTACCGCTGCACATACATCATGGATTGATCGACTTGAATTTTGCTTTAACGATCTTGTAGTAGGTACTATAGATTAGAATAGTAAAAATTCTCATTGAAATAAAGCTGAAAAAGGTTTCAATGTTTTCTTGCAATTTTTCAGTTTGGTGAAGCACCCGCGGCCTCCTCAGTCAAACTGTACAACATGGTTCTAACGGGCTTGGAGACGGTATACTCTTCACATAAAGGAGGACCGTTTAAGCTGACTACACTGAAAGTGATCGAGGAGTTGAGATTTGGCACTTTACAGGCTAGTTTTCAACATTTGTACTTGTACTGCTAATTTCTTACTCTTAATAATCTCTTATTAATAAATAAAACTACAGGGGTACCTACAAATAATAAGTAGAATAATGTATAGTAGAATAATGATGATATTTTATGTTGAATGCTTAACAGGTCCGGGGCAGCATACAATTTCAAGTTGGTGATGAAACTAGGGGAATGTACGATTTTGCCGTTGAAATAAATGATGTTGAAGTGGAAGTCGCCTACAATATACGTGACGATAAGACAAATAATGATGCAAATTTTTTGAACAATGTTGAAGTCATGGGATGGAGGTAAAAGTGCTAATTGAAAAATAAATGTACCGAATAGACACTTGCTTCAAAGCTTTAATTCAAAAACTTTTTGCAGGTCTCTTCAATTTTCATCACCGGGAATGAATTTATCTTGTGGCGAAGCACTTATTACGGGATACCTGCTTAGTAAAATACCAATTTATTTGACCGATCACATAAATACTATACTCGGAGATGCCATTAAGGAAGCCAATCAAGAATATGACAACTTTGCAAATATAAAAACTGACTTATTTGGTAAAATTGATCCGAATGCCGGAAGTGTAGACAATGATTACAACAGGCCTCTAGACTATGATGAAAAGAAGATAGAAAATGAGAATAATGTTGCCAATGAGCCTATTGCATACGGAGATGGTGAACCTGGAGGTAATTTAGATTACGAACAAGGAATTAACGCAAATTATGGGCAAGGTGATATTCAAGAAACATATATTGCCAATGAGCCTATTGTAAACGGAAATGATGAAATTAGAGGTAATTTAGATTATGAACAAGGAGCGAACGTAAATTATGGGCAAGGTAATGCTCGAGAAGGTAATATTAATGTTGCCAATGAGCCTGTTGCAAACGGAGATGGTGAACCTGGAGTTAACTTAGATTACGAAACAGGAGTGAACGCAAATTATGGGCAAGGTAATGTTCAAGAAGGCAACATGAATAATGAACCCGAAACTGAGAATCAGTACCCACCGAACCCGTCTAAGATGTTAAGGAGGAAGAAAAACTTACGAATAAGAAGACAAAAACATCGTAGGTCGCAAAAGAACATAAAGAAAAAAATGTTTAAAACAGCGACAAGAACTTCAAAATCTTTTCGTCGGATCATGAATGAAATACGCTCAAATACTCAGAATTAATATCAAAAATATTTCTTATATTACATAATAATGTCTGTTACAATTTTTTATCAGTAGGTACTCACGTGGCGAGAATTGCTTGCATAGCCGCGTACGTGCGCTAAACAGCTCTAACAGGCAGCAAACAGCAATTTAAAGTTTAGCAGGTAGGTATATGCTCCCACATGATACTATCAAGGTTGTTTTAAATGGTCCCTTTATTTATTTAGTACCAACCGACAAAGTGCTAACGCGCCTTTTTACAAAAACACACGTTAGTCAATTCAAGGTACAATAGATCCTTAAACTTGTTACTGACTCAATAAAACTTAAATGTGAGCTTTTATTCGGAAGCTGCTTAAATAATTTGCGAGCTTTTGATAAGTTTAATATGGTGGCCAAGCACAGACATATATTAAAGTCTGTGTGGCCGAGGATGGGTCAAAGAAGTATTGGACTACCGGCAACGAGAAGGGTACACACTAATACCATCGACCAAATTGCCTAGCGTATGTATATACGACTAAGTGGCACAGGATCGTAATGTATGGCACAAACTTCGGAATGATTACCCAGCAGTAGAGGAAGACATGTTGTAGATGATGATGATAACGATTACATAGTTAGTTTGGAAATACGACTGTAGTGTAAGGGTTGCTGAAAAAACCCAAAGAACATTCAATTTTTACATAAACCTGTGCAAACATTGACCTGCGTATATTTGTATACTGCGGGTATCAATCGGGCCAGAGACGGGCCCATTTAAATTCAAATTGGGTTTAATTACTTGCTGGAATATAAAAGGCGTATTTGTTATTGGGAATGAATTAGCAAATAAGGTATCAAATGTTTGTTTTATTTTACCAATAAATAAATAAATCCCTTTCAATATATTAAGAACATCCTACTGATATTATAAAGGTGAAAGTTATTGAAATGTGAACATGTAAAAATGTGTGTCCCTCTTTCACGTCAGACTACTGTACAGATTGAGCTGAAATTTTGCACTTAATTATATGTGTTTCTTGACCTGATATTACATACCAAAGCAGTCTAGGTATATCAGTACACTACTGCACATTGGCCACCTCTAATAAAGGGCGATATGCCTATAATCCCTGCGCTGGGCATGGGGGTTGGGGATCGCAATGCACAGCTTCGTACTGCCGACACTGCTGCTCATTGGCAGTCAGGGAATTTAGCTGTGCTGATGTCAGGCTGTGCTATGCCGCATTCAGGCCGCTAGAGCCCCGTTTGTTTATACAGCAGGGTGACATCGGGCGGGTGATGTTGCCTTGGATTCCGAAGATAGAGGTTACCTTACACCCCTATGCTAGCTACTTTTTGTCCAGGTTCCGTGCGAGCGAAACCGCGGGCGGAAGCCAGTAATTACTAAAGTAAAAACTTTACCATTGAAGTGTGGTTTTCTGATATGGATATAAAAAAGGATAGATTAGATTTAGGATTCTTATTACAAGGGGTTTCGGTTGGTATCGGTTGGTAGGGGCAAAGTTGTTCAATGCAATAATAAGTCAGGGCAGGTGTTGTCTCATTATGGAATAATAACATTACTAATGTTCGGTGATACCGCGACTATATATTGTATTATATGTAATTACACTCTATACAAGGTGGCGCTGAAATGGCGACATTAAAAAAAATCACAAGTAGAGCTAGTTTCCCTCCTATTAATTATACATATATTATATTATATTGACAGTATAATATTAATAATAAGTATATATAACTCTGCTCGTATATTTTTTCAATGTCGCCATTTCAGCGCCACGTTGTATATTATATATACAGGGTGGATAAAATCAATGGTGAAGGGAAACCACTTTAAATCCTTATTATATTATGGTACTTAAAGGAAATATTCCTTTATTTTTTAAAAGAAACAGAACTGCATTTAAAGATTTTCTGAAATTCGTCATAGTGTATTGTAATGTAATAGTTCAATTTTTTTTGTTTGTTTTTTGTAAATAGTTCAAGTATCAATGTCTTGCTAAGTAATAATTTTCATTCATGTTTACATGTCCACCACATCCGAATAGATGATAAATTAAATTAATGCTAGATTTCATGATCTTTTATAATCCAAAACCAAATGTTTACTGGAGATATTTTATCCTGAACATTGATCCTATCGATTAATAAAATGGTTAGATACACCGGGTGAAGCAAGCGAATTTTAGAAAATCTTTGAATAAAGTTTAGTAAAGTAAAATTATAGGATTTTTTAGAGAAAAAAATCTACCATAAGGATTTAAAGTGGTTTCCCTTCAGGGCCCATTGATTTTTTCCACCCTGTACCCATAAGTGTATGGTTTTACAACATTGTCGTCATGGCATGTTATTTAAAATCAGTGCGACGTAACTGCGCACTTTGCTGGAATGCGAGACCTCTCCCGGCGCCGTCTTTTTGTCTTTCATCTTTGTTACCGTTACGAAAGGGATAACAAATTTGAACATCAGAATGACGTCATAACGTGCGTGAGGTGCACAGTTAAGGTGACGATACATGTAAAATCTCCTCTCTCTCTCTCGTACAATTCATCATTTTTAAGATATAACAAAATAGCAATCCTTCACGGCTTAGAAAATAACAATACAAAGGTTCAGCAAGAATATCATGTTGAACCCAACACGTATTTCTACCAAAAAATTTGCACCAAAATTGATCACATTGGTTTTTTGGTAAGAAACCGTGGTAGAATCAAAATGATATTATTGCTGAACCTTTGAATTGTTATTCTCTAGAGAAGGTTATTTTGCATAAATATAGTCAGTGATTTTATATCTTCAAAAATGTTGAATAGTGCGAGTGAGAGGGTGGTTTGACATGTATAGTCGCCTTAAGTCGCGCGGGTTGTGTCTACATCATATTTTTTTCCTGCGATGATTTAAATGAACGGATTGACGACTATTAAGTGCGTTTCCAGTGTTCGGTAAAAAAAATGATTTTCTAATCTTTGATGTTATATTTAACCAGTATAAATTAATCATCGATTATTTATGTTAACCTTACACAGGTTTCGAGATCTTATCATCGTCTACCTCATCTGTCAGGTAATCCTCGATGGTACTGGTCTCACTCCAGCTTTGTATAGGAATCAATTTGCTGAAAAAAAAAAAACATTTCAAACTTAGATATTTGCACAACCGTAAACGGGGTTGTGTCAAGTCTCCTAAAAGATGAGAAAGGTATAGACTAGAGCATTTTAACCTACTTGTAACAGAATATCGAACTTATTTCATTAATGTAACAGAACAAAAAGCGGCTCGATATTGTTTCTCCTACTTTGCAAAGTCCCGTGTTGACGACATTCAATAGTAAAACTCTTCGAAAGGCTGGCATCATCAGTGTTTTTTTTACTAATTAAAGGCCAATAGATGTCCTTTGACTAGGTAGATTATTGAAAGACTTTAGCTATTGTTTTTTTTTATTGTACTTGAAGATGGAACAAATACATGGGCCACCTGATGTTAAGTGGTAACCATTACCTATCACAAAGCATTGCATTTGAAATTGTTGTAAATTAAGAGGAACTATCTTCCACCCGCGACTTTGCTCGCGCGGTATCCGGATAAAAAGCAGTCTATGTGATAAATAATCCAGTAATGCACAAACGTAGCGTTATTCTGGGCAAATAATTTTTAAGCCCCTTGGAGCTACGAGAATTCACACCCAAAAAGGTCCTACAGTTTTTGTCAGCAGTCGGGCTCAGTAGTGAACTATGAACGTCCTGCCCTAACGGGCGATATAAAATAAAAGTGGCGATAACAATAGGTCTTCATGGCCGCAGTGATATGAAAGCCATGCAATCAATAATAATAATAATAATAATGTCCCTCTGAAGTTAGGCTCAGGAAGCGCTTCGACCAATCTTTTTCAATTCAACAGCTTCGCTACTTGCAGTCAATTACAGAGAGAAGTATCTTTGTCTTTGTCTTAACGTTTTTCTCACCCCTTTCTTGAAAATGTCACATTACAGGCCATACAACCTTCAATGAAAGTAACTCATTACCGCCCTAGGGAGCCAATATTGTACTGGATTTCATGACTTCTCAAGGGAGGTAATGGGATTTAAATTTGAATTTCAAAATATGTATGAAGATTTGATTAATGTTTCATCAACCGTACGACCAGACCACGCCAAAATGAATTTACTGTTTGGAACTTCGAACAAGCCTTCTTAAAGGCTATGGATTTTACCAAGTAGGTACTTACTACATAGAATGCCAAAAAAGCTGTGCTTCAAAGATTGTATAGAATACGTAGGTATTCTCAACGTAAAATACAAAATCTTGACTGTCCATGTAAAAAGTGTACCTACTCTCTTAATTGTATAATGTAATAGTTCTATACTATGTAAAACGAAACTCACCCTTTATCTATAATAGACATTTGGTTATTTTTCTTTTTCTCTTTATGCTTTGATTTGAATTTCGATTTTGTTTCGTGATCTAGTGTTGGTCGGTCAGCTTCTTCATAGAATGCTGTATCGACGGCGTTTGTTTCTTGAGATATAGTCACTTGTTCAATGGGGTTGAATTTCCTCATGATTATATCTGTTTGGTCTGGGAGCATCGTGGTTGGCATCGCTGGGTTTGCTGTGGCCGAGTACTTGCGGGGCAGGTGAATTACCGTCAGGTTCAAGTTAGTCTAGAAACATTGTAAATTTGTTAATTAGTTAGGAAAAAGCCGATGTAGCATAAATATGATTGTGTGCAAAACAAGTGTCTATGAATTAACCTGTGGTTTTGGTTTGTCTAGCTAGAGGTTCGTAAGTAAGTTAGTCTTAAATAAAAAGTTAGTAACAAACATCGGAGTTTGTGAGAACAATGTAAGTGTTCCTAAACAATGCCTCATTTGAAAGGGTCACTCAAGACCAACTAGAGCGACATGTAAAAGAGTAAGCAATGAAGGAATCTGGTTCGAAGTCATGAATTTGATTCTGTAAGGCACGAATATTTCAAACATAAATTTATCCTATGATAAAATTTTACAAAATAACAAAGCATTATTTCTTATCTCTATGTTATTGGCTAAAATTTTCAATTGTTAATTTGCGTATCGAATGGTTATTATACCGAGTTCAACTTACATTGACGTTTTCGTCAGTCGTGTCTTGACTGTAATTGTAGTTCTCATGTCTTATATCTCCAGAATACTTCGTCAGCTTCTCGGCGTACCTTCGGGTATCTAGTGCCTTCCGCCACGTATCAGACAGCGGCTTTGAATTACTGTCAACCTTCGTGTCTTGGTAGTCATTGGAGTTCGAGGAGAATACTGTAAAATCATCATTTTCTCGAGAAGCTATTCAATAATATATGTGCCAATGCAATCATTTCCGTCTATCTGGGTCTATCTAATCAGTAATCACATCACACTTATTACAAATGTGAATGTTTGTGTGTGTGTGAGTACGTATTTTTGTTCCAACTTAACTCCATAACTGCTGAAAGGATTTGGATGAAACTTGAAATATATACATAGCTATAAATATTACCTGGATTAACTCATAGGCTATATTTTTATCCAGATTCCACGCGAACGAAACCGCGGGCGGAAGCTAGTATGTTAATATAGGTTTAGCGTTTATTTTAGGTACCTTTGTTCGTTGAGAAACAAGAAAAAAATCACACGCACAGAAAACGCAAAAGGAATTCGCAATAAACTTACAGTCCTCTTCGCCTTGCCTCCTTCCGCCTGGATAAAAGTCTGGTTTCTCGCCGAACTGACCACGACGCACGTAGACAAAAACATCCGAACCTTAAAACAAGTAAAAAATCAAGTAGATGGATAAATATTTATTGATTACCAAATCCAGGTTAAAAATGTTTTATCAAATTTAGTTAAAGCTAAGTGGATTGTAATCTGTTTTGCAAGGTTAATAAACAAAATAAAATAAAATAAAAAGCTAATAAGTTTGGTTATCTAGTCGTACTAGCGACAAGCTTTTAATAAGATACCTTAATGTCTTACAAGGCAGTACCAGTACCAGTACCAGTATAATGTAGGTACAGCAAAATATAGAAATCAAAATCTCACTTTGATGTATGAGTAATCAGTTATTACAAATTTAACCGCCGAAAAAACTGAAAAGAAAAAAAAATACCCTTTTTTTAACCTTAATAACTAAATTCTGAAATTAATGTAAGTTACCTAAGTAATTTTGAGTCGTCGCCAAACAAGCGAATTAAATAATTACGTAAAGCGTGTTGCGCGGCGGCGCGACTAGGGCTTGCCTAGTGGTGACCTAGTGGCCAACTCTAGTGTCGGAGATTTTAGGCCACCCGAAGGCCTCAGACATGGCTTAACGACTGAAAAGCCGGGACCAACATCTTAACGTGCCTTCCGAAGCACGGAAGTGGTCAAATCTAAATTTCACTAAACAGTCATCCATCCAAGTAATGACCACGCGGAGAGTTGCTTAACCAAGGTGATCTCTTAGGTACACCGAAGTAAACCACGCCAAGGACGGACAGAGGGCTTACCACGAGTTTTGATAGTTTTCGAAAACTTTATAAGTTTCGGTATCTTTCCCAGTGTTGCTATTTTAGCATTTTTAATGCTAAATTTAGCATATTTTCGGGTCTGTTAGCTTGAAAAATTCGCATTTAGCATATTTTTATGATTAACATTTTTTTGTACGTTACCCAAAAATTCAAAATTCCTAAGGAATTCAAAAGAAAAATATAGATGTTAGCATTTTATTTAGCATTTTTAAAAGTTATTTAGCATTTTTTGCAACATGTTTTAGCATTTTCTCCAAATAAAAAACGGCAACACTGATCTTTTCATACATTTTCGTAGTTCATGCACGTTTCCCTAGAGGCGCTGTACGAAAATGTATGGAAAGATACCAAAACCTAAAAAGTTTTCGAAAACTATCAAAACCCGTGGTAAGCCCTCTGATGGACAAAGCAGCACCAAAGGGTTCGTTTGACTGGCTCGGTAATGTCACTCTAAAAACAGTTTTATAAATCTAGGTTAGTTGTTATTTTAACAAAATCATGAAAATATACATTCACGTTAACGACAGAGACGAATGGACAGAACAGTCTCGTCAACTACGCGAATGCACTACGCGACACTTCCGAGTGTATCCGAACCGTGTTCCGAACCCGATAAAAGTTATTGGGTTTGGATCGGATCGTTCGACATGTTGTTTACCCGAACGACGACGTAAACTTGTATAGTCTTGTATGGATATATCGCGCGAACTCATAAGTGGCATTTCATGCACATCTGAGTTCCGATTTCGGTGTTATTAATTTAAATCGAATATTCGAATATTGAAATATCAGTATTCGAATATTCGAACAAAAATAATATTCGAATTATTCGAATATTCGAATATTCGAATGCAAGCCCTAGGCGCAACGCGACACATTGTTTGGCGCTGACTCAAAATTACATAAGTATACTTACATTAGTTTAAGAACTTAGTTATTAAGGTTAAATAAAAAAGTTTTATTATGTTTTTTGCTTAACAGTTTTTTCGGCAGTTAAATTTTTTGTTATAAAGTTTTTATTTTATCATTTTTTGTGGCTTTAATCTATTAATTACTTTTAAAATAGGTACCTCCCTTACTATAGCTAATAACTGTTATGTTATACATAACTGAGCATTAAAATATGTGAGTGAACAATAAATCTCCCCAATTTTCCCACCCTTACGGTAGGATTGATTTTTCCAAATATTTTATGGTATCAATTTTAAGGTTTCATTCCAATAAAAAAAGAACGATCACAATCGAACTACTCTGTAAAAAGTTATGCATGGTCATACATTACGATCATTGAGTGAACAATCAATCATTCCCTGTTTCCTACCCTTTGGGTTGGATTTTTTTCCAAATTTATATGGGACAAATTTCGGAGTATTATATATACCCCTTCCAATTGACATGCTCGCATTCAGCCTCTCGTATTGTCGCGATAACATCTTCTTCTTGAGACACGTTCAATGAAATTCGTGGCATACATAATGATGATATCATCGCGATGAACTCGGTCGTGGAGGTGGTGTCTAAGAGGCAACGTCTATGTCCTTTCCACAACAAATATTTCGCAGTCACTTGATTGGTCTTATGTAAACTGACAAGATAAATACTTACGACCAAGAGTTAGGAACTCAGCCATCATGAAGTTGTAGCCATAAGCAATGCCAGCGATAATGGCTACCGAGACGCCGATGCATATAGAGCACATAATGATGCAGGCCAGTGCAAAGGATATTATTCTGAAATCACCAAAGTCTGATTAGCCTTCCACTTTGCGTATTATACTATATTATTACTATATTATTTGCGTGTTATTCTCATTTATTTCATCATAGAAAGAGTTATGTATTTTAAAAATATTAAGGATACAACTAAGTTAGGTACTAGTTTCCGACTACTTAAATAATGGCCGAAGACAGACAAACTGAAAGTTGACATTCCATTTATAACTATTGCATTGTTTTAATAATAATTTTTTTTGGGCTCCGTCCGTACATTAGTGATCGAGAATTCGATATTATTCTTAATGTGCATCTGATTATAACTTAACCAAATTATTAATCCAATCTATACCACCAAGATCCTTGAACTCTTCTCATACTCTTATTGTACCAAATAAGAGACTTAATAATACATTATTATTAAGTCTCCATTGTATAAAATCTTTACTACCTACCTTTATATTGCAACTGTTTATTGTACCAAATAAATAAAAATAAAAATAAAATAAAATAAATAAAAATAAAAATTAAATACTTTTGCGGATTTAATACTGAATAAAATGTACCAAAACGCAAAATACATTTTTATTTTAAATATCTATCTGTATTAAAAAATCATCAAAACTGAAATGTTACCAAAATATAATTTCCAAAGATGATGCAGATTTTTTCTTCCCATATTGTTTCTCCCTCTTATATTGATGATGAAGAACAAGACACAAATAAAGATATACACATCATCTATTTGCTAAACACAATACATAATAAATATTATGGTAGTAGGTACTTATCTAGGCAAAGTTTACGAAATAGTTATAATAAATGTGCTACAGAAGCAAAACGGCTTCGATTCAGCATAATGCCTACTGTTCGATCTATAGATTACAGATCAGATAACAGCGTCTATAGACGCTGTTATTCTGCCGAACAAACGGATGATAGGAATAAAAACAGATTTTGTTTAATATACTTTTTCTTAGTCGGACACTTGTCAGAGTGGTCGTGTTTATGGTCGATCATATAGCAGCTCTTGCAGCATGCCCCCATTGAGATTTATCAGTAGCTGGACGGGAACATTCAGTCATTTATTTATTATTTTAACATTTACAATACCATACAGCAGTCTTAGACCAAAACGATATTGAAAATTACAATAGTACCTATTATCTAAAAACCATCGCGTGGGGGAGCGGCCTCGTAATCTATTGCCAACACTTAGATACTTTTTAAATATACTTACCTCTGTATAAAATCTAGCGCCCATCCGAAACAGTTGCAGATATAGCACATAATAAATCAACGTTTGGTAAATCATATCAGGATACAACATACGCCATGATTACAAAATGAAGTGTCAACAACCACAATCACCTTTGAGTTCATTTAGATAGTGTCCTGGAACAGAAAATCCTCATCAGCATTACTTACTCCTTGAGACATCCATAAACCCACATTGGGGCATGACCTCTGGTAAAATTTGGAATCAGCTGCCGGCGTTTGTTTTAAATTCTTCAAAACGAGAGATAATAGGCATCTTCTGGGATAGCTCGCTCCATCGTCGATCTTATCCTTGCCTAAATAAGCTTTGAGATCTAGGGCTTGCCTTTAATATATAAAAAAATAGGCCATGTGCAAGTCGGACTCGCTCACGAAGGGTTCTGTACCATTATTTATTCATGTGTGGGAGCCCCCTTAATTTATTATAATTTATTTTTGAAGTGAATATACAACTAAATAGACTGTGAATATTTCAAGCGTTGACCTACCTGTTGCCCTTATTAATATCGAGAAAATAACGGCAAAAAAATCACTTTGTTTATTGTATGGAAGCTACCTTAATTATTTATTTTATTGTTTTTAGTATTTGTTCTTATAACAGAAATACATCATCTGTGAAAATTACAACTGTCTAGCTATCACGGTTCATGAGATACAGCCTGTGATAGACAGACAGACGGACAGACGGACAGACAGACAGATGGACAGTGGAGTTTTAGCAATCCGGTCCTGTTGGTTTTTTTTATATTTAATAGAGTTGACATTTATTATTGTGATAAGTCATCTCAAACAATGAAAATTTAACAAAAATACATCTAATTATTAACTTAATCTTACTAGTACTAATACAATTATATTATCAATTAATATATTCATCGTATAAAATAAACTTTACGAGTACGGAACCCCTTAAAAGGAAAAAATAAGTATTTGAGTAAGAATCCACACAGTAAACCAGGAAAAGGAAATTAATTGTCTTTTACGCAATCACAAATTGTTGTGTAAACAATGACAAGTTTTAACGAAAGTTGAAATGTTTTTATTTATTAGACTGGCAGTCACGCAAAACGGATTATAGGACAAAGCAAATGGAATTTTTCTATTACGGACTTTTTTATATTTTTTGGTTGTCTTTATGAAAAATCTTTCTGAAATGTTGACTAATGAAATTTTTAAGTAGTTTATATAAATGTATACTTAGTGAACAACAACAACACGGTAGCTTATTTAGTTCAGGTTACAGAGACCTCCCCTGTAAGAAGAGGGATATGCCCATAATCCCCACGCTGGGCATGCGGGCTGAGGATTGCAGGGCCAGGGGATTTACCTGTGCCGATGTTAGGCTGCGCTATGCCGCAATCAGCCAGCTTCCAGAGCTCCGTTTGTTGTAGAGCAGGGTGAGGTTGACTTTGGTTCCAAAAATGGAGGTTGGAACCCCCCCGCCCCTCTCCATACTTAGTGGACATCATGATCAGTCTATAGCAGTCCACTGCTTGACATGGGTCACCCCCCATGAGTGATAATGCACCCTGTCTTCAGCTCGACGCATCCAGCTTCTATAGAGCATAAACAGCTTATAGAGTACAGGCTATGTCTCTTGTGATGTAAGTAAACAAGACCGGTAAAGTGCGAGTTAACTCGCCCACCGCGGTGACGTCAACTACGTCCAATTCATACATTCAGTATTGTATTCTCGTGGATAAAATGAGTAGTATATAGTGAGTTCTAGTGAGAGAAATATATAATTTCTCTCACTCACACTCGATGTATGAAGAGGAGTAGGACTTTTTCTACCCCTCTTCATACTTCGCTTTTTATAGGTAGTTGCATCCACGTGGCTGACCACCATAATTTGAAACAGTTAGTGAAGGAATTATCTAGTAGTTTTTAAACTGTCTTAACTACGCAACGACTTGACCGATTTTGATCAATTATATCTCATTAGATCGTTTTAAGGGCAAAACCTGGCAAAACAACACAAAGCTATCAAAGGATACATTTTTTTTTAAATAATCTAAATTGTGCTTGAAGGCGCCATAAAGAAAAAAAAACCGGCCAAGTGCGAGTCGGACTCGCGCACGAAGCGTTCCATTCTATACCATTAAGAGGCACCTATTACAGACTTATTATTGGAAAATAATGGATTACGGTTTATGCATAAGGTTTATCTTTCTATTTGTATATGAAAATCTTAATGCGGTTCACATCGTTTAGACATGTTCGGCGCTGTAAAAGGACGTGCTCTCCAATCGACGTGATGCACACCACTGGTCGCGGGAAGCTCGCGTTGAGTGCGGTACGAGGTCAGGGGGGATATGGGACGTTTTAGCCTCGTTCCGCACTGCATTAAAATTATATTAATTCAGTGCGGCACGAGGCCTAAGACATCCAGTACCAAGGTAGGTACACCACCGAGTCCGGAACCATTAGTGATCTCAAATATATATTTATCTCTTTCCTACACTGGACCAAACCAAAGCTATGCCATTCGCACGACAGAGAAATTCACTTTTTTGCTTGCCGCACCACAGGGAAGTTGCATCAGGGGTGATTTAGGCCTCGCTTCGCACTTAACGTGTTAAAAACGTCGATATTATTTTTCCCATCACTAATCGCAGCGAAAATTTGCCCTATTTCAGTGCGTTACGAGGTGTATAAGATCCCATATTTTGTTTTGCTAATAATTCCTAAACTAGCCATCAGATCCCGGGGCGACGGTGGATTAGGGTTCATCAATTCACTGTCTATATCAATAAGGACCAAAATTCTCATTTATCTTTGATTTCGCGCCAGAAAATGGATTTTAGTCTGTAAAAGGAGGTGGGGTCTAATAGACCGCGTGTCGCCCTAACGTCTGGTCACGGTACGGGCCGATTATACCTCGTGCCGCAGGAACGGAAAGTATGCAAAAATTGGTGCCGCAGCTAACGTGTTAAACCGACTTTAAAAAAGGTCCGTTGTACTCTTGTTATTAGTAAGTTTTGTTCGTAGTTTATAAAACTAATAAAAACCTGTATAATAATACTAATGTAAAAAGCAAATCAAGGCCTTTCCGATAACACACTATAAATCGTGTAACTCTCCTTATAGCTTGACTACAGTTTTTCTTACATTATTATAAAAAAATATATATATATATATAAAAAAATATAGAGAGTACGCTATAATTTTCCTGTAAAATATAGATATCTTTCTATAACATATGAAATATTCATAAAATAGTAATTTTTTGACGTTTTTTATCCACCACCACCACCACCACACCAGCCTATATCAGTCCACTGCTGGAGATAGGCCTACCCTAATAAAGGGGGATATGCCCATAATCCCCACGCTGGGCATGCGGGTTGGGGATCGCAGGGCACAGCTTCTCGCACCACCGACGTTTTTTATCATTGATCAAAAACTGTGCATTATATAAATAAATAAAAAAAAATGTTTTGAGCTGTACAAATTAAGCCCTTTGATATGATACCCCACTCGTCCCAGTTTGAAATGTAGTTTTTTTATTTTGGACCTTTTTGGGTAGAAAACATTTTTTTACCGGAAATCTTATTCACTTAGTGCATTTTTGATCTACACCAAATTTCAAGTTGATATCTTATGTAGTTCCTGAAATAATCAGGTGGGACAGACGGTCGGACAAAGCGGCACCTTATGGGTTCGTTTCACCGTTTCGGTAACGTCACCCTAAAAACTGAACTCTTAATCAGTCATGAATTTACTATAATAGACATTTTTGTTACAATATTATCGTAGGAGCTTTATATAAAAATGTTTGTATCAGCACATCTCTAGTGAAAACCATTTCAGAAGCGCAAAGTCACGATAGATAATGTCGACGGAACAAATGAAGCAATTTCACAAAAACAAAACCTCACTTTTCCCATCCATTCAAAATAGGTTACGGGAGACCATTCCCCCCTTAGGTTCTGCTTCCACCAAACACATCTTTGGCCTCTAAAAATAAGTTCGAATAGTTTTGCGTAAATATGACAGAATATCTAATACTAGCTGACCCGGTGAACTTCGTACCGCCTTAGCGTAGCAATGATGCACTACTTTATTTTGTATTTGTATGTGCTCGAATTTAATTAAGTAACCACGTTTCCGAACAAACAATGCTCTTTCAATATAGTCTATGGCTTTGAATGACATTGACATTCGTTACGCGCGTTTTTTTAAATATGTAAAATTAAATCTATTATTTTCAATATTTCCAATATTTCTGAGAGATTTTCTTAATATTTTTTTCCGTAAGAACCTTCTCCTAATAATAACAAATACAATAAAAAAAGAATTAGTGAAATCGGTCCAGCCATTCACGCGTGATGACGTGACCAAGGAAAACGGGTTTCATTTATATATATATACTAGAGGTTGGGTGGTGCGCGAGCTGCACGCAGCTCGCGGTTTTGGCTTGCATTATAAAGCTATAAGACAGGATTTTGAAGTGAAAGAAGCAATCAAAGCGGATATCGATGTTAAAGAAGCAATCAAAAATGTTAACTGGTGTGGAAGAAACAATCAAAAAGGATAACCAAGAGGATGATGCTATATGAGATGATATTGATGTTAAAGAAGCAATCAAAGAAGATATCGAAGTGGTAAATGCAATAAAACAGGATATCGATGTAAAGGAAGCAATAAAAACGAAATCGAAATCGAAATTGTAATCAAAATCGAAATCGACCAACAACTACCCTACAACTACCCTACAACTACTCTACAGCTACGCTACAACTACCCTACAACCTACCCTACACCTACCCTACAACTACCCTACACCTACCCTACAACTACCCTACACCTACCCTACACCTACCCTACAACTACCCTACAACTACCCTACACCAACCCTACAACTACCCTACACCAACCCTACGACTACCCTACAACTACCCTACACCACCAGTCCGCTCCCAGCGCTCGTCGAAAGCGCCACGGAATTAGGGTCGCTCCACGCAGAAAAATCCGGGAAAATAGTGAAAGTGCTCCGATTGCAGTGCGGAAAGTGTCCAAATTCGTGGGAAGTAACCGCCATTACGGGTATATAAGTGGAAGAGTGATCGGTCAAAAATTCGAACTTGTTTTGGCCGAAAAACATCAAATTTGGCCAGTTTTAGGTTAATTTTACACCTTTAACCGCATGCGCTGGCCAAACAAGATCGTTAACCACTACTTTTTATTTTACCATCTTGTTGGCCTTTACAAGGCCTACACACGGACACCCTGTCCTTATTTTTGGCACTTTCCGCAACTGAGCTATTACTGTTTTTCCGGAAACCACGTGGCCACGTGTTTGTGGATTTCCCTGGAAATTACTAAGTCTGTTTTCAGTTTATTATAGAGGAAAACAAAATACGCGGCTTGGCGTTTTTAGATTGTAAATCGGTGCACTCGTCGCTGAGTTATGTGCTTTTAAGTGTAATTTTCAATATTATTGAAACTGCTATCTACTTTTGAAAGCGATTTTCAGCGACGACCTACCTTTTTTCTTATCTTATCTTGTAAAGCGCCACGTGTTTAACACCTAGCACAAAATTCAGACTTTTCTAGGGATTTTTCAGAGAGTTACAGATTTTTTCCAGGAAACCACGTGGCGCGTGGTACCCTTAAAAAGTGGACGACGAGTGCGGATCCCTATTCTCTTATGAGATTATTGAAAAAGAAAATAGGTACCGTTTTCACCATTTTTAAATCTTAAATTGTTTTCTAGATATAGTCATTTTTGTGTTTTTTGGGTCTTAAACAAAATTGGTTAGTGTTTCCATATTAATATCGTGTTGTGTGTCTTCCTTTTGTCACGACGGTTCTCCCAAGCCCAAACACCAAGGGTCTGCGACTTCTGGAACCCGAGATCTCTAAGTTTACGCGAAATCTGGCGTATAGCGGCCATTTTGACCGCCATCTTGCAAAATTAAAGTGCCGATATCTCGGGATCGGGTTGTCGCAGAACGTTGGGGTTTTCACTGTTCTAGACTGGCTGTGACCCTCTTTGCTGGCGGGAGGACTCCGGGTGGAGTTTTTCATCAACCCTACATTCCGTGGGCTTGGTTTTCGAGTCATTGCCGACGAGGGTTAACCCTCCTTAACCAAAATCCCAGCTCCGTAGCTCAAGCGGTTGCTGAGTTACGCCACTTGCGCACACTTACCCCCACCCCTCGGCACCATTTTACGAAATTTTGAAGGCCGATATCTCGGGAACCAAGGGTCGTAGAGAGTTGGGGTTTTCAAAGTTAACATCGGGAGGTGTTTCTCTTTACTTCTGCTCCCCCCCTCTCACCTTCATCCCTCCGCGCCACTTCACCAAACTTCCCAAGCCCATATCTCGGGATCTATAGGTCGTAGAGGGTTGGGATTTTGACGGCTGGCATCGGGTGGTGACCCTTTTTGCTTTTGGCCTCCTTCTGGGTGGAATTTTCCAGTAGTTCTGTTTGTTGCGTTCCCGGGTCGTCTGCCAGGAATCACGCGCGAGTCATGTCTGTGCGATCAGCGGGCTCGGCGTCCTCTGGGACTCGTAGTAACACCTCTAAGACGCTCCGTAAGAGGGCAATTACACAGGCAATGGATAGGAAGGATGAGGTATCGGTGGAGCCGGTTTCGCTAAAGACTATCTTAGGGCCGAGTGCGACGGTGAAAGTCACCGAGGTCGCTAGATCCGAGCCTGTGATACCAGTTCAAGTAACGGTTACTGCGTGCTCTAGCGTTTCTTCGGCGTACGACGTTGACGAGGAGCTGGATAAGTTGGGAATCAGACGACCAGGTCTGAAGATGATTGGTCGGATGCGGAGAGTGTCACTAGCAGACGCACCAGCATACTTCCAGCCACCTCCAAACGCTCTGGTGTATCAATGGACCTTGCTTCGCAAAGAGCAAACGACCTGATGCTGGCGGGAAAAGAGGCCCTTGAAAAAGCAGGAAACGTGAAGCGCGAATACAAGCTAGAGGCGCTGGAGAGCCTGCAGGCTCTATATGAAATTGTGCTCTCACTTTCGGACTCTCGTTCCCGCCATAGGCTGTCGTTGGAGCAGGAGCGAACGCGTGCCGCAAAGGAATTGGTGAGGGCGGAACGGGCGCACTCGAAGCAGCTTGCAGAAGTCAATTTACTCCATGCAGCCAAACTTCGCGAAGCCCACGATGCAATCCTCTCCACACACAAGACTGCGGAGGGAATCCGTGGCTGGCTCAACTTCGAGCTGGATGGCCCTATTAAAGGAATTTCCACCATCCAGAGCGAGCTGCGAGCCCTCACGAGTCGAGTTCCTGAACCGGAGGGGAGTGTTTCTACTTTGGGCAATGCTGATGCTCTCGCTGAGGCAGTCAACTGCCTAACTCCTAAATTCAATGCGGTACAAGATCAACTCCGTACAGTACAATTGGCGATCGATGATCTTACTGGGCACCTAGAGAGAGCGGAAAGGATTCGCCCTTCAGGGGGTGCTGTAGGACTGGACTCGGCCCCTGTGGGCATGGAAAGTCTGCTTGCCGGAATAAGAGACGAGATTTCCCGGGCTAGACCAACCGAGATCAACATTGCCCCCACCGTCGGATCGGAGGGAGAGTCTGGTGCTTTTGCAACCCTTACCGCCATTCAGGAAATTAAAAAAGACATCGCAATCCTAACCAGCGACTCCACGGCAGCTAGAACAGCCAGTGCATCAATCGCTGAGGGTATCTCACAGCTCAGGGCGGAGGTTAAGGAGTCTCTGGACACAATGGTAGAGACTGTGGGCCCTGTGAGAACAACGGTGGAGCAGCTCCGCTTCGATGTTAAAGATCGGTCTCCCGATTCGATCCCCGTGAGAGAGTCCTCGGGATCGCTGCATGTACCTCCCACTCTGCACCGCTCACCAACCTACGCGTATGCGCACGCAGCGAGGCGTACAATGTTGATAGAATCGGATGACCCAAAACAATCAAGTGAGGACATCCTCCAAAATATTAAAAAGGGGGTTGACGTTGCTCATCTGGGTATCGCGGTGCACGGCGTTAGGAAGGGACGTAACAGTAAGGTGGTAATATCGGTTGAGAGTGACCGGGATAGGAGTGCGATGGGATCTGCCATACGCCAATTGAGCAAAGCCTATACAGTGACAGAGCCTCCGCCAAAGCTTCCCCAGTTGAGATTTTTAGGCGTCGCGAATGACTTAACGAATGATAAAGTTGTTGAAGCCGTTCGTCGCCAGAACAAGGGAGCTTTGGGATTACATGTCGAGGAACACATCAGGGTGCTCAGAAGAACGAAAAACCGCTCCGAATATCTGAGCAACATCATTGTAGAGGTAAGTCCTGGGGTATGGCAGATGCTGAGAGACCAGCGCGTGAAGCTCGGATATCAGGTGGTGCAGGCGGTGGACCAGTCACCAATTAGGCAATGTTACAGATGCCTAGGTTTTGGGCATGAAGCCCGAAACTGTACCGGCCAACCCAGTTGTGGCTACTGTGCTCAAGAGCACGACACCAGAGCTTGCCCGCGCAGTGGAGGGCCAACCTGCACCAACTGTAAGCTTGGAGGCGATCGGTCACACCCAGCGTACTCGGACAAGTGTCCTGAATGGCGGAAATATGACCGCTTAGCCCGTTCCGTCATTAGCTACTGCTAAGGTACACCTAAGGAACCTTCATAGCGATTCCGCACACAATATTAAAATAGCTCAGGTAAACCTTGGCAGGGGGGCAGTGGCTTCACAGGAGTGCCTAAAAGAGGCGCTTGATGGAAACTTCTCCATCATCCTAGCTCAAGAGCCTTATGTGGGGAACAGGGGTTTTACAGCATGGGGTAGACATAAAGTTGTACAGTGTTACCGCGGCGACAAACCTGTCAAATCTGCGATCGTCATTGTCAACGACAGGCTTGCTATCACAGAATATCCAGAACTATGTACTGAAAATGTTGCTTGTATAGTTTTAACTTTAGGGATTAAGAGGATCGGTATAGTCTCAGTGTATTTCGAAGGAACCGAGGATATAGAGCCATACCTCCTACACATCCAGCGAGTTTGCCGGGAAATATCCACACCTCACATAATTTTGGCAGGAGATGTAAACGCCAAGAGTTACTGGTGGGGAGAAGATGAGGAGGATTCCAGGGGTACTGCGTACGCGGAGGTGCTGGCTGAATTGGATATGGCTGTTCTCAACTCCGGAAGGAAGCCTACCTTCAGTGCTTTACGGAATGGCAGGGTTTACGAGAGCATAATCGACGTCACAGCTTGTACCAACGCTATTCTGGGGGAGGTGGCCCATTGGCGGGTGAATTCGGAATTTGTGACAACATCTGACCACAAAACCATTACCTTTGAGGTTCAGGGAGTCAAGGATGACCTGGCTAGGCGATTGACAACGCGCCGCTACAACACCAAAAGGGCTGACTGGGAGACCTTTAGAAGCAGCTTAATTCAAGAACTTCAAGATAAATCCCTGACTGTGAACACCGTGGAGGCTGCGGCTACCCCGGAAGCCCTGAACACTATTGTCGACGCCTTCTCTGGTTGCGTCGAGTTGGCCTGCTCTGCTTCAATGCCCAATATCGGAGTGACCAAGCGGAACAAAATCGGATGGTGGACGGAAGAACTCACGAGGCAGAAAGCGGAGGTCGTAAGACGCCGGCGCAAAATCCGCTCAGCTAATCCAGCTCGACGACCGTTTGTGGTGCAGGAGTACCTGGATGCCCTAAGCAAGTATAAGGAGGACTTGGCAAATACAAGATTGTCTAGCTGGAAAGAGTATTGTACCGGACAGAGCAAGTCCACAATGTGGCAGAATATCTACAAGGTACTCAACATGACCAGTCGCCAGAGTGACTGCCTTCTAAGAGACACAAGAGGCAAGGAGCCCTCTAACACCGAGGGAATCAGCATCCTTGATGGCAGACACTTTTTATCCGGAGGATGACCAATCCAGTGACAATCGAGAACAGGCCGCTCTACGAGAGGAAACACGTAGCTTCATTACATCCTTAAGGCTGTGTCACAATCCAGAGTTGATAGTTGACTTCGGAGAGGACGAGCTACACAGCATTGTCAGGAGTATTGGCCCCAATAAGGCACCTGGAGAGGATGGCTTCACCGCGGACATCTGCCAAAACGCCATCACCTGCTCTGGTGGTTTATTCCTAAAAATCATCAACAGATGTTTGAAGCTTGGATACTTTCCTAGGAGGTGGAAAAGAGCTATAATAAGAATCATCCCGAAACCTCATAAGGAAGACTACTCAGCTCCTAAATCATATAGGCCAATAGGACTGCTACCAGTTTTTGGGAAGATCCTAGAAAAACTTTTCACCAACAGACTAATGTGGCATCTGGGAAGCTCGGGCCTGTTGAGTGGACGTCAGTACGGGTTTATGCCGCAAGTTAGCACAGAGGATGCACTTTACGATGCTGTTGGACTGATTAGACGTGAAGTGGCTGCCAAGAAGATCGTGGCAGTCGTGTCGCTGGACATAGAGGGGGCTTTTGACAGTGCATGGTGGCCTCTTATAATGAAACAGCTCATTTCAAAAGGTTGCCCACACGACATGCTGCTCCTCATTGATAGCTACCTCTCCGAGAGGTCAGTGTGCGTTCAGTATGCCGGGCAAGAAGTCAGCAAACGCACCAACAAGGGCTGCATCCAGGGGTCCACTTGCGGGCCGATCATGTGGAATCTTCAGCTTGACCCGTTGCTGCAGCAGGCTGATAAGCTCCAGGCCCATATTCAGGCATTCGCCGACGACATTCTCATTATTGCCTCAGCCAAAAACACTTCGGAATTGAACAGCGTCGTTAATGTTGCGCTTGGGGTGGTCGCGGACTGGGGAATGAGTAGCAAGATGCGATTTGCAGCCCACAAAACCCAGGCTATCGTAGTGACCAGAAAACTTAAGTTTGATGCTCCCAATTTTATCCTCAATGGAGTAAACATAGCCATAGCAAACGAACTTAAAGTCCTAGGGCTCACGATTGACTCCAAGCTCAATTTTCGGACACATCTTCGGAACGTCTGCAGAAAGGCGGTTGCAGTCTTTCAGAGAGTTTCATCCGCCACTAGGGCTAACTGGGGGCTAAACCCAGATATCACCAGGATGCTCTACACAGCTGTAGTAGAGCCTATCATCCTTTACGCTTCAAGTGCTTGGGCTCCCATAACGGACAAGAAGTACGTGGTTACCCGACTGAACCAAATCTCGCGGAAATTCGGCATCAAGATAGCCAGAACACATCGAACCGCATCATTGAGTTCAGTCCTTTGCTTGGCCGGAATACTTCCCTTAGACCTGAGAGTGAAGGAGACTGCGGACCTCTATGAGCATAAGCGTGGAAAACCCTTCAGCGAATTCCCTGGACGTGAGATTGAACGGAGAGTGGGAACATTCCAGTTGCCCCCACCTGCGGATAGACACCCAGTACCGTACGGATTACTTCACACTGAACAAGAGGTCGCGGAAATTAATCCTTATCCTAAACTCTACACAGATGGGAGCAAAATAGAGGGCAAAGTCGGTGCAGCGGTGACCTGGTGGGAGGGCGGGAGGGAAGTGCGCTCTTCGAACTTTATCCTGGCGCGTTACTGCTCTGTCTACCAGGCCGAGCTTGCAGCCATACTCAGGGCACTTGAAATGCTTGCCAAGACAGCAGTCCCAGTTGCAAATATCATCAGCGATTCAAGATCGTCTCTGGAAACAATCGCTGATCCTACCAATACGCACCCCATCGCTGTTGAAATCCGAAACCGTATTCAGCAGCTACAGGCAGAAGATAGACGAGTAATACTTTACTGGATTAAGGCACATGAAGGGATTACCGGAAATGAGAGGGCCGATGAATTGGCCAAGACTGCCGCTCTCAAGAAAAAAACCAGCCCCGCGTACGACAGGGTCCCTATTTCATCCATTAAGTACTCCCTCCGCCAGAACACAATTGAACTGTGGAATCAACGATACCTGGATTCAGAAACCGGCAAGATCACAAAGCTGTTTTTTCCTAATATTAGAGACGGATATAAGCAAGTCAGGAAACTCCGGATGACTAATATACTCGCACAGCTCTTTACTGGCCATGGAAGTTTTCGGGAGTACCTGCATCGTTTTAAGTTGGCTCCGACACCGTTTTGCAGCTGCGACTCAACTGCACTGGAGACTATACCGCACCTACTGAATGAATGTCCTAGGTTTGGCGCTTGGCGCCAACAACTAAGCTCTAGGTTACAGTTAGATATCACAAGTACCAATTATGTAAAGCTTGTCGGGGGCAGTGACTATCGCAGTGAGTTTTTAAAATTCGCGGAGCGCGTAGTGAGATCTGCAGCTAAAGCAAATGGTTTCAGAAACTGCTGAGGGATATATCTATAACCCATACTGTATAATTTGCTCCTGTGTTAAAATGTACTGCATTATAAATGCGTTAGTCAGTATTAAATGGTACAAATGTGCTAGGTATAATAAATGTAATCCTTTGAATAAATGTTATTAATTTACTGTATTAAATAATTAATCACTAATGATCTGATATTTTTGTAATAATGTTAATAATGATAATTAATAAATAAAATATAATGTATCTCAAGCCACGTACATAAATTTCAGTAGGTCTAAATTAAATAAAACAATATTAAAAGTGATCTAATTTAATATAAATCAATATGTATTTTTATTTAATAAAATTAAGATTAAAGATATAATTCGCCAATGTATATATAATTGTGTGTATAATAAATGTAATGATGTAGAAATATTTATTATCATTAAGGCAAATTGTAAGTTTAATTCTACAAATAAAGAAATAATTAGGTAATGAATAAAAATGTATGTAATTGTAGCTTTGCATGAATTCAAAATAATGTTTATGTATTAAAATAAATAAAGAATGGGTTTGGGGGGGTGGACTGCCTAGTTTTTAAGTTTTTGTTTTGAAAAATAAAGTCTTAAAGCACCGCAAAATAAATAGCGGTGAGAACGAGAGGCGGTAACGCCAAAAAAAAAAAAAAAAAAAAAAACTACCCTACACCAACCCTACACCTACCCTAAAACTACCCTACAACTACCCTACACCTACACCTTCACCTAACCTACACTAAATATCTATACGATTCCACCAAACATCGACACATGTCATTAAAGTAAAGAAAAAAAAAAATTTGTATGAAGGGGTGAAAATTTTGTATGGGATATTTTTTTTTGGTATGGAACCCTAATTTTTTTTTTCGGATCCTTATATTAAAAAGCGCCTTGAGCAATATTAGTTTGAGCGCGAACCCTCTACGACCTATAGTTTCCGAGATACATGGGGGGTGGGGGTGAAAGGGGGTGAAAAGTGAAAATGTCAGATTTTTCCTGAGGTCGCCCCCACTCCCTCTATACGAATCCACCAAAAATTTTAACCCTACGAGGTGGCATCTGGGAGAACAATCATGTCAGTGAGTCAGTCAGTGGTAGTTTAGCTATATATAATATAATAATATATATATATATATATATATATATCGATAGATAGATAGATGTTCCAACCTCCATCTTTGGAACCCAAGCCAACCTCACCGGTACGTAGAACTGCTAATTAACAAACGGAGTTCTGGCAGCCGCCTGATTGCGGTATAGCACAATCTGTCATCAACGCAGCTAAATTCCCTGACCGCCGACGGGCAGCAGCGTCAGCAGTGCGTAAAGCTGTGCCCTGCGATCTCCAACCCGCATGTCGCGTGGGGATTGTGGGCATATCTCCCTTCTTACAAGGGGAGGCCGATGTCTGATATAGGCTGGTGGTGGCGTAAGTATGGCAAAAGTTTTTGTTTATAAGCAGGCAGCTTATGGATTCGTGATAGAAACGAAGTTAAATATGACAGCTTATGACGCAGATTTCTATCGGATAGAGCAAATAATAATCACTGCCTCCATTATAAGCAAAATAACTTCAATAACCGTAATTAAATAAATAATGCTGTGTATCATCACACAAGTACACAACATCAACTAGCCCCAAACGAAGTAGAGCTTGTATTATGGGAACCACATGACTAATATATCTACTAATCTATATATATAAAAATGAATTGCTGTTCGTTAGTCTCACTAAAACTCGAGAACGGCTGAACGGATTTATCTTATCTTAGTCTTGAAATGTTCGTGGAGGTCTAGGGAAGGTTTAAAAGGCGAGAAAAAATCGAATAATTTCCGGCAAGACCCTAAAAACATCCCTTTTCTATTTCCCATACAAACGTTTTCTAGAGTCAATTTGAACTTTATTGCTATGCAATAAAATTCATATTAAATTATAATCACTCACTGTTGTCTAAGCAATTTAGGTGTGTTCCTAACGTCAAAAAGTCAATTTGCAATTTATTACCGCTGCATAAAGTTCAATCTTTGCGTGCGCTTTGGAGGATCTAATGTCGCGTTTGCTATTTGGCGTATATTTTCATTTGCGATCCATGAAAGATACCCTACAGTAGTCCATTTGGCGGTCCATTTAGAAAATGGTCAACGAGTTTATTTTAATGAATCCAACGCGGCAGACAGAGCGGCACGTCCACCATCGACAACATTAACAAGTTTCGTCTGTCAAACTGATGATTTTGCTCGCACTTTGCTGTATGCTGACATGCCACGCTATTACATATGGAATGCATCATCGAAATCGTTTCAGCGTCGAAAACAAGGAACACCAGTTGAAGGACATCCAAATGTATTTGCTTCAGATACTCTGGGTCGCATCTACACAGTACATCCAAATATGGATGAATGTTATTATTTGCGATTGTTGTTGGTGAATGTTCGTGGTCCGACATCGTTCAAACAACTGAGAACAGTTAATGGACAGCTGTGTGCGACTTACCGCGAGGCATGCCAACTATTACATTTACTTGAGAACGATTCGTACTGGGATGATACGCTCAAGGATTCCGTAATATCTTCATCGCCGTATCAAATTCGTACATTGTTTGCGATTATCATATCGACATGTTTCCCCTTGAATCCAAAAGATTTGTGGGTTAAGTATAGAGATTACATGTCTGAGGATGTTTTGCATCGTGTTCGCCGTGAAACTTTGAATCCTACACTACAAATGGCTGAAGAAATTTACAATGAGACATTGATCATGATAGAAGATATGTGTTTATTGATAGCAAATAAAGTATTGTCGTGTTTGGGAATGACAGCACCCAATCGTCATATGCAAGATGCGTTAAACCACGAGTTGCAAAGGGAACAACAGTACGACATTGAAGCATTGGCCGAAACAGTTCGTACAAATGTTCCACAATTAAATCAACAACAAAGAATTGCGTACGACACTTTGATAGAAGCTGTGAATAGTGGATCTGGTGGAATTTATTTCCTTGATGCTCCCGGAGGAACCGGAAAAACGTTCTTAATTTCATTGCTTTTGGCGAGGATCAGATCGCGAAATGATGTTGCTCTAGCGTTGGCTTCATCTGGAATAGCTGCTACTCTGCTAGAAGGCGGACGAACTGCGCATTCTGCCTTGAAATTACCATTAAACATGCAAATCACCGAAACACTAATTTGCAACATCGCCAAAAATAGCGCAATGGCCAAGATCCTACAGGTATGCAAATTAATTATTTGGGATGAATGCACAATGGCCCATAAGAGGTCACTGGAGGCGCTGGACAGAACATTGAAAGGTCTTCGTGACAACCAAAATATTTTTGGTGGGGCCATGATTCTGTTGTCAGGTGATTTTCGTCAGACTCTTCCAGTTATTCCCCGATCAACTGTTGCTGATGAACTAAATGCATGCCTAAAATCATCGAATGTGTGGCAGTACGTAAAGACACTCCAATTAACAACTAACATGCGAGTATTTTTGCAACATGATGAAACTGCAAATGTGTTTGCGAAGCAGTTGTTAGATATTGGAAATAATAAAGTTGCAATGGACACCTCGACCGGATTCATCACATTACCCACAGATTTCTGTCACATCACAGATTCAAAAGAGGAGCTTATTCAGCGTGTTTTCCCAGATATAGCGCAAAAGTTCAATAACGATAATTGGCTGGGTGAACGAGCAATATTGGCAGCGAAAAATAAAGATGTCGAGGATCTCAATGCGACCATTCAGAATTTTCTTCCAGGACAGTTGGTTTCCTTCAAATCAGTCGACTCCGTTATGAACCAGGATGACGTAGTCAACTATCCCACGGAGTTTTTAAATTCACTGGGATTGCCTGGATTACCACCTCACAATTTGCAGTTAAAAGTAGGATCAGTTGTCATCATGCTGCGTAACATGCATAAATAAACATAAATCATTATTTACGCACCACAAAATAAAACAAAAAATATAGTTTATGAGAAAGCTTTAAATTGATTAACAAACTGTATCATAACAGTGTGTCTGTTAATAAAAATTTTAACCTTATAAATAGCCAGTATTTCAGGAAAACTCTGTTTTTTAAAATAAGCAACATGATGTGTCGAAAATAATAATAAAATTTCATTACAAATGATTTTTTATTCAATACGTTTTGTTTGTTTTGAAATTAATTTATACAAAAATTTAGGTCTTTTATTTATCGATTGAGGCAGTACGAAGTCTGCCGGGTCAGCTAGTTATATATATATTTGACTATAAATACATACTATACATAGAAAAAAAATTGGCCATCAACTTGGAGCCACGCCAATAATGTCAAACTAGTGTACAAAATGTAATTACTTGAATTCAATTCAATACAATTTCAATTTAATTTCAATTTATTCAAATTACGTATAACATTACAGAAAAATATCCAAGGCATACATATACATAAAATAGCATAATCAACAATAGCCTACACAGTGGGGTAGGTACTTCTTAATAAATAAAAAATCTTACAAAATAATATGAACACAAATTACATATAATGTAAGTACAAATGTACATACCGTCTGGATGTCTTGTAGGTAAAAAAAAAATAGTCTTTAAATCTACTAAATAGGTAAAATTGTTAACACTATTTCACCATGGAACAAGTTTGTTTGGTTGCTCACAATAGTCCATGCAAAACCTATCAATTACCATGCAGTTACTTGCAAAGACATCAAACTCTACATTTGTGTTGGTTAAAGCATTGAGATGACGCTGTGTGCGGCAAACTGGAGATTGCTGTCGTGCAACTCGTAAGCGCTGGTCTTAGAGCGAAGAGTGGTACCCGCCCTGGACGGAATCTAGCACGGTTTTCCGGTACACAGAGTCGACTAACCTCCAAGTAGCTCAGGACCGTTAAGAACCCCTTAGAACGCGACATATTGTGATGATCTGCTCATATAATCAACAAGTTTCTAATGAGTTGAATCCAAGTGTACCCTGAAGAAATTTGTTAGGATACATGAAGGGGTAGTAGCCGCATACCTTTCTGTATAGGAAACGTAAAATTATTTTCTGTACCTACTCTAACATAAAAGTCTACGTCGATTCATGAGGATTCCACACACGCAGATTAGATCTAACGAGAGAAGTTTTATAGAAGTTTAATAGCACTTAGGCTTGTAAATTCACCTGCAGTTTCTGGTAACGAAACCTAGCTTTTTGAAACAATCACTTGTGAGCTTAATTATATGTTGTGTATATATATGGTAGTGTCTGGGTAGTGTATTTTGATCAGCGCATTAATTAAAGACGCATCATAAACATTCGATTTACTTTGAAACATGCAAGTACCCTTTAAGCTAAATTAAAAATCCGATATCCAGTGGATGACAGGGCTTAGTGAGTCGGTTATTGTGAGCAAACAAACAATCTACAGAGTGCCTATAGGAAAGTTCACCACTACGGATATAGCGAGAAATACTTGACGTTACGAGTGTATTCTGAGGGTCGCTGGCGAAGACTAGCAAAGAAGTATTTGAATCGGAGACGTACAATGTAGGCTAATTATAAAGGTAGATTGAATAGAACGCTTTGTCATTGGCCAAAATTTTTCGTTAGGCTTACACGTCACGGTAGAAATATTTGTGATCGCCCTACAGAACGCAAGCGAAACACAGAACACTAACGCATAGACCCTACTTTCCTTCTTAATATTATAAATAGGAATGGTTGTGAGGATGAATCGATGGATGGATGTTTGTTACTCTTTCACGCAAAAACAATTGAACGGATGTGAATGAAACTTGTGATTTACTTAGTTTGTGACCTGCATAAATTGACTGGCCTCATAGCTCAGTTGGTAGCAGCTCTGCCTTCGGAGATTTAGGTCGCGAGTTCGATTCCCGCCCAAGACACAAACATTCTACGACCTCTGAGACGCAGTGTATTTTCTTCCAGAAGACATTTATCTTCGGTACCGAAGCCAACCTCACCTGCACGTGGTACACCCTGCTAAATAACGGACGAGGCTTTGGCAGCCGGCTGATGGCGGCATAGCGCAGCCTATATTGGCACAGCTAAATCCCCTGGCCACTGAGGGCAACAGCATCGGCAGTGCGAAAAGCTGTGTCCTGCGATCCCCAACCCGCTTGCGCAGTGGACCTGGAGAACATTAGGTGGCCCATTTTGGGAACAGTTGACAATGTGTGAGGACAGGGTGCAATGGTGCTCATTGGGGGAGGCCTATGTTCAGCAGTGGACTGCTATATCCTGCTGATGATGATGATGACAACGTGTGAACTTTACCGTATTTTTCTTATATCTGTATCATATTTCTTATTTATTTTATTAATATTAACACTTTTAAAATACCTCGATGATTTAGTGAAAACTGTTCTGCAAAAATTGACGACAATATTATTGAGTTAGGAGAGGTCTTTCTCCAGCTGTGGACAACTATATGCTGATGATGATGATTATTGCATTTGATTGTATTATAATTCTAAAACATAACACTTTTTACACAAACTGTACAATATCACACAGTATGATCTAGATCCAAACTAAGCAGAGCTTGTGTTATGAGAACCACATGACTGATATTTTTTTTTGTAAATACATATATGTATATACCCAACATACCCATACTGGACACATTCAAACATTTATCTCGGAACGCGGAATAGAACTCGCAACCTTCTGCGTCTCAGGCGGACCTTCGCCCACTGCACCAAAGAGGTAGTCAAATTTATGCTGGATCAGTCTCTGAGACGAACAATCGAACATACAAATGTCCAGCCATTATGATTTGTATGAAATTATCATGAAAAACGTGTAAATAACACAAAGCCTGCCTAATCCAGCGTAAGCTGGCTATACTCCAACTTGCCTAAGGACGTTTAAGCGGCATCAAGTATTCAGTACACACAGTATGTTACGAACAAACAGCAGCCCAGCAGGGCTAAACGCTTTGTTGAGTACGAAAAATTTAAATAAATCATGTATAGAATTAGATCCACAGAGCAGAAAACAGTGGATAGAGTTGAAATTGTTTATAGCAATTATACTCATTATAACCGTGGCGATATTGCTCTTCAGCAAATATCAATCATCTACAATCGTCAAAACGGATTCTTGTCCTTCTGAAGTTAGGCTCAGCAAACGATTCAAGAAATCCTAATCGAAAAAAATAGGAACTTTTTATACACGAGAGCGAAGGGATGGCGCGGGAGGAAGTTCGTTGAATATACTAAAATTTGCTGAATTAAAAAGTAAGTACAATAATCCTACATCTGCGGTCGAAACGCTCACCTCATCGTCGTTCTAACGAAATAACAGTTACTTGGATTTTAGGTAAACGTCGATCCACCCGGAAAATAGGTAGGTACTTAACGGGACCGTAACGCAGAGTAACTTTCATTATGAGTGAGCATAAGGGGCATCCGGAGGACGAATTGCCCATACAAACGTAATACCGAAATAATTTATAATTCAAGCGTATTACCACTATATTGTTCCAGGACAGTTTTTTTTACAAAATACCAAAATGGAATAAAAGCCAATAGCATTTTGCACATTTCAATGCCAAAATTGACCACTTTTCTTCCTCTTTGTTACGTATTAAAAACAACAATATCATACGTGTTGTTTGTTAAAGAAACATAGCATAGATACAGACAGAATAACAATACTTTGTAAAGAATACATTCAAGTCATAATTTGTGGTATTACGGAACACAACTAAATTCTTAGTAAATGTTCAACGGCCAATATTGCTATCCCGCCCTCACGGCTGAATCACCAATCAGCTAAACAGAGATAGCGATGTACGGAGTGATCCTTTGCCCGCGCCCCGAATTGAAGTTGCCAGCAAGGGTCACCGCAGTCTTAAGATGTCGGTTCCTGTATAAGTATCTCATGGCAAGACTGAAAATTTAGAGATAATTATGTAGGTAATTTGATTTCGAATCTCGACGTTAAGGACACTGTCCACAAGTTTGATGCCCGAGTATAGCTTACTCAATGGCCCTCTGTGCTACTCTCATTCTATGCAAAGCTGCATAGATAAGCGTCCCATATGTCTTAGTACCTCAAGATACTGTCGGAAAACAGATTCACTGAACAAGCGGGTTTTCAGACACTGTGGAACCTTAACCGGACGACGTCCAGGACATTGGAAATCGACTTATGGAACTTAATTCAGCAGTGGATGAAGTGGGGAATGTGGATCATGATGGGCGATTCGATTTAGGTTAATATTCGGTGGCAGAATTCATTTCTTATTTGTTAGTCTTTATGGCAGAAATCTAAAAATAGATGGCTTGATTTAATAGTATAAAAGGACTAATTGATACATCCGTTTTGGAGTAAAATGGATTTTAAGTTTTACCTGCCACCGAATTGAGAAATGGCTCTACTGATTTGAGAAATAAGTATTAAAAATTTTTTTTGTAGCGAAGTGACATAGGAAATAACAAGTAGGACTTTTAAAAAAATAATAACCGGCTTCTGATAAATCACTTCTTACTTCTTGCCCTAAAGAATTTAGAAAATCGGTTCACAATTGACGGAGATATTGGTTCATAGGGTGAAAATTACAAGTGAGGGTGAGGTTTTTTGAGTTTTCCGGGAAAAGTACCAATCCCTCAGAAATACAATTTATATGGGTCCACCTGTGAAGTATACTCTTTTAAACAAAAAAAAGAATTTTAAAAATCGGGCCATAATTGACGGAGTTATCAATATTATTATATGAACATACATAAAAAAGTCGAACCGACGAATTGAGAACCTCCTCCTTTTTGAAGTCGGTTAAAAACTACAAGTCATCTGTCAAATATATTTTTCACATGAATGAATCATGTTCTACCAAGAGAGGGCATTCAATAAAGATAATATAAATGACTTTAGAAACAGATGAGATAATATTGATGTTATGGACAAAGTGATTAATGCGGGCATTATTCATATTGCCCGGGCAATATTAATAATGACCAGCTACTTAGGGCAAAGTGATAAATTATTACCTAAACTTCATTATTTATCACATTGACCGGTCATTATGAATAATGCTACGTGATCATCGGGCAATGTGATAATATAGCTACTTTGGGGATGGAGTGAGGGGAGGGAAGCGAACGCGTGACACGCGCTAACCAATCAGAGCCCTTCATGGGGCGGCGTACGAACGTCCATCGCTTCACTGTTCACTACACAGCTCTCAGTTTTGCATTCCAAGCGAATACGGACGGACGCAGACGTATAATTTCGTAATTCAGTTTCGTAACTAAAGTGAAGAAAGACTAGCGAAGAAAAGCGAAGTTCATAAGGCATCGCTAAAAGGAAGAAATTTGTGTTTTAAATTTTGATTTAAAGTCTGCAATAAAAATAATAGTTAAATATTGTGTCTTTTATTATTCTGCCCAACAGGTGATGGGCGTTATGTATATTGCCCGGGCAATTTGATTAATTCAATAGTTCTTATCACATTGCCCTCACATATTGGTCATTATTCATAATGCCCGGTCATTATGTATAATGACCAATTAATCACATTGTCCATAACATTGACATAATGATAATTCTGTCCAGCCATAAGTAGCATATGAAACATGTAAAATGTGTAAAATGGTCTTTAGCCGTGTTTTGCTTTTAGAAATTGTCACTTTATTACAAAACTCAACTCGGTGTTTTAGTTTCCTCAATTCGGTGTGCATAAAACCGCGGAATCGAGAACCAAAGACTTGAGAAAACAATACATTTCTGTTCTTTTTTACCTATCTGTTGATAGTAATTAAAACAATATAGAGAATACTAGCATGCAGATGTTATGTATGCTAAGCCAAGCTACATTGTAGCAAGGAATGACCTAAATATAATTTACAATACACGAGATATTTCAAGCATCGAATTCAGAAATTATCCTGTCCCAAAGCTACCGAAGTACATTCTTGCCTTGAAAAATAGCAAAATTCCATCGCATTTTACCCACCTCGATCAGCTGATGCGGTGTAACTTATAATTTGTGTGAATCCCATAAAAATGTTCTTAACCTTATGGTATTTAGTGATAAACAGTGATTTCTAAACTACACCGATTTGAGACGCACCCTTAGGACCAAAGTTAGAACCCTCCAAAAACTTCAGACTTTTTGTCAATTCTAGAATTTGTTCAGTGTTTAAAATATGTTCTCCAGTAAGACAAAGGTATACGCAGGTAAACCGTCTTATTTTTTTCTATTTTATTTAGTAGTGTTACGTATGATTTTTAATCCGTAACAAAAAAAATGCTAGTCGTGTAGGATTGCTCATACGCAATAGGGACGATACTGAAAGATTTTCACTAAACTTATTAAGTTAAAGTATCTGTCTATGAATGGAGATAATAAGTATGAAATGACTTTAATTAGTTATAATTAGTTTCATTTAAAAGGTGTTATTTAGAATCCCTGCAAATATAACGACGTGTGATAATGATAACTTACATTGTTTGATCACAAACGCTCATTGTCAAGTGTAACACCTTTGTCTAGATATAGTGTTTCCACTTGTAGGTTTGTATTCTTATTAACAGTGATTCGTAGCGGAAAAAACAGCGTCTGTTTACTAAATGGTGGCTATACACTATCGAGTAAGCGGACTTAAAGCGGCATTTAGTAAACGTAACCATGTGCGGCTATCAAGATAGAATTGTCATACCAAATGATACGAAAATAATCTCACCGGCGCGCGGCGCCCGTGGATGCACCTCGCTAACTAACAGGGAAGCTGATTACCGCATAGCGCAGCCTAATACAGGCACAGATAAATTCCCCTGTTATCTAACAAGCCAGTTGATTACGCACAGCTAAATCCCCTGGGCGCACACGGACAGGTGCATCGGCGTTGCGAGAAACTGTGCCCTGCGATCCCCAACGCGCCTGCCCAGTGTGCGAGTTATGAGCATACCGCCCTTCATACTAGTAAAGGTCTAGTTCAGTTCAGTTCAGTTCATTTATTCAAGAACAATAGGCATGACGACTCGGTCAAAAAATAATAATTCTAATTAGTCAGTCAGTTAGAGTAACAAAAAATACTGGACACGTATTTTTTAATTTATCGAATCAAAAGAAATTGACGGAGATAAAGAACGTGAAAGTTCGGGAGTGGGGGCTCGTGACGTCACGGCTAGGTAAAAAAATTACTATATCGTGACGTAGCGCGGAATTTTAACGCACTATTTCTTTGTTATTTTTTGAAAAATACGTGTCCAATATTGTTTGGATATGTAAATAACGGATTAATTAGAATTTGGCAGTCGTCTAGCCATAAAATAATAAATTAAAACAAAAACATGCTGATTAAAATAAAATGAAAATAGCATAAATTAAAAACAAATGAAAGAACAATGTCCACAAAAATAAAATCAAATAAACTATACTTATGTTTTAGCTACTATTTTAAAATAATACATGTCAAGAATGCATTTATTGAGAAGGAACATCCCTTCAACAAAAACTTTGTCAGTCTCGATTTAAATAACTATTGGCTATCGATAGCTTTCATAACAATTGGCAGTTTTACAGCTTGATACCGAGAGCCATGCCTACCAATATTGAGCTTTGGGCATATAGGCACCTTGAGATCTTAACGTCTTGTGGTTAACCTATTTATTTTTTCTTCTTTAGTCTCGTATTTTAATGTTTTTTTTGAAATATCCAAAATTGATAAATCCATAACATATCATAAAATCCTTATTAGCACTAGAATATATTATAAACTTGGTACAGTCAAAATGTAAGTGTTTAAGGTATGTCTAGCAGTCGACAGATATCTTATACAGGTGTTTTAACTATAACAGTATATATATCGATGCTTCTAACTCTGTATTGAGCAATAAGGTTGTCTCTACTAAGTCGCCGCAGTATTATTGCTCTGTCAAAGAATAACCTAATACTACTACTATGCTCTATGAAGACCATTGTATAACAATAACACATTGTGTAAATGTGTATGCTACAATGTGACAGCGCAATTCTTTATTAGATATGCTTCATTCACACCGCATACCGCATTGGCACAATGTCATAATAATTTTGGCACAAACGACAAAACAGTACAAAAGTAAAAAGCCATGCTTACAAATCTTTAGTAACATTGTCGAGTGTCATTTTATTTAATAGATTTTTGGACTAACTTAAAAATACTAATTATGCTCATATTTGAGAGACCTATCCTTTTATTATGTATCTACGTCATCATCATCATCATCCACAGCCCGACTTTATCCACTGCTGGATATAGGCCTCCCGAAGTTTGTGCCATCCACCACAGTCTTGTGCTAGTCGCATCCATGATCGCCCGGCGACTCTATGCCGTCGCCCATCTAAGGACCTATTATCTATGTACTCCAAGTGATTTTTCTAATAAGACAAACCCTCTACGATTCTTCTTAAACCAATATACTGGATGTAAAGGTGCTCGAATAATGAATCTACCTATCTACCTACCTATAACTGGCATCACCTTCCTATTCCTCTTAACGCTTTGAGTGCTAAAACACAACTGAGGAGCAGGCGTAGAACGTGCTAGCATGGCGCGTAACGTCATGTCCGAGGATCGCAGTCAATGTGTTAAACATTATGGCTGAAGAGCGTTTTGTAGTTATGAATATAAGTCTAACAGGTAGTGGTTACCTTACGACCATAAGGTATAAGTACAGCTAGTACCTTATTGTTGGCAGGTAAGGTAGTGGTTAGTAGGTAGGTATCTTCGTACTATCTCGATGGTACCTACGTTATAATTTGATATTATAATAATAATAATTAAAAAAATAATTAAAACTGGTTTTACTAGAAAAATATATTTAAAAAGTGATGTGTTTTATTACTAACGATTTAATTAATCATAAAATTCAGTCTTTTCAAACTCGGCCTCTGTGGTGCAGTGGGCGAAGGTCCGCCTGAGACGCAGAAGGTTGCGGGTTCGATTCCCGCTGCGGGACAAATGTTTGCATGTTCTGTAGATATTTGTCTCAGGTCTGGGTGTTTTCTATGTATGAGAAGTATGTATTTGCAAAAAAATATATATATATATGTGTAGTATATCAATCATGTGGTTCCCATAATACAAGCTCTGCTTAGTTTGGGGCTACATGATGCTGTGTGATTACGTCCCGCATTATTTATTTATTTATTTATTTAACTTAATGAAGCATTTTGGTAAATAATTTAAGTATCAATGTTTACATTTTTTACTGTATTAGAATATAAAATTAAGTAAAACTTACTCTTTGGGACTTCTAATACTTTAACAATATTCACACAACAATGACGAAACACGATTTTTTTTATAAAGGAACGTATTTTGCTGCTCAAAATTAACCTGAAACTGAAAATAAACACAAAAATAACCTCAATTTTAATTGTCAAGCAACGCATGATGATACTATCATGTCAATCGCGAAATCAATTAATCTTACTGCAAAAAGTTTAATTTGTTTAGTCTATGGCTATTTTAGAACTCATTTTAGAAGTGGAGATAACATAAAAACCTCTTTATTATGTATACTTGTCTGTGAATGAAGTGGGTAGAGATCACACTGTAGAGACAAATAATCCAAACTATTTCGTAGAGACGGTATCGACAAATATCTACATATCATAGCTATGTGCGTCGAAATTATCAGAATATATCGACGCCTATGTGGATATGACACGTAGGTATGTAGGTATTTAGACCTGACACCACCACCAGACGACTATTTATTCCACGTAGACGAAACATTTGTTTGGCAAATTAGACACCTTTGAACCTTTGGCCTCGCATAATGCCGCTCCGCATTCTGCACATGAAAACATCCTGCAGTTTGGTGAAGCTAAGTAGGTCTTTCTAGGTCACGACTTCTGATCAATGTATTATATTAAATATTTTAATATTTTCTATTGGTACTATTTTATATAAAATAAATTTATATATGTTGATATGTAAGTATTTTAATGATATTATTTGTATATTATAAAATAAGTATTTATTAATGTAGGGTCAGGCGGGGTATTTATGAGACATCCAATATTTCGGGATTTCACATAAATACCCCGCCTGACTCTACCTACCTAGGTGTATGTAATTTTTCACTTCTCTTGCTCAAAAAGTGTATCATAATAGTGTAGCTTAGCGGGCCAAAACTCGAGTTTAATACCTCGGGCTAAAAAGTATTTTTTCTTTTTAATTTTTGTCTATAATCATCAGCCCGTACAAAGCATTCGTTCTCTTACATAAAAACTGGACTTCTTGGTGCTCCGTCAATCTTTTTTTTATTGAAAATAGAACCGTCTTGGTGATCTTTTATGAAGGTTGATTAATTTTTAATAAAATTTCTGAAAATCGTCTAATTTTGAATTGTTTTATTTTCTCGCAATCGAAGTGAGAAGTAGAGTGTTTTACTCGGGCCAAAACCACATAACTCGGTCTTGTCATCTCCCTCGCTACGCTCGGGAGTATAACAACCTCGTATATAATGGGATGGTTTAGTCCCTTGTAAAACAATCTACTATTATAAGTAGTTTATCTTTAAAATAGTATGTTAAAAGTTGTAGTTTTAAGTAATTTTAAGATTGATTTATAAAGCACGCCTACCACCATCTAATAACAAACCACTGGCTGGTAGTAAATGCTAGTAGCATTAAGCCTACCTTTTTGTTACATTTATTGTGCAAAAAAGTATAAATAAATAAATAAGCTAACTTTTTTCATGTACCTACACAAATTGCATTCATAATGTTTTGACATCCATACTTTGCTAAAGAGTCACACAGTGGCCGCTTCAGTCGCTTGCCGCTGCTTGTCCTGGGCGGTTGTCCCGCCCGCCCTACGCGTTGTTTTCGCGGGAAAGTGAACATGTGATCATCAAAAAAGTTTTCCAACTATAAAAACTTATAAAACAAAGAGTGTGTAGTGTTTCAGGGCGTGAGTTGGATTTAACTGAGATTTTAATAGAGGTATGTTTTGATTATTGATGATAATTTTATTTGTAAAATGTTTTTTAAGGAAAAAATGTGTTTTTAAAATGATGTTAAATATTAAATTTGTATTTTATCTACAAGAATATTTAGTACTTTATTTGAGACCCAAGAAGACTCAAGTGTGTCGGATCTACGTTTATATTGTGTCTAGTAACAGAGAATAATTATAAATACAATATTATTTTGAAATTTTTAATGGTCACACCACACCAGCCTATATCATTCAGACCACTGCTGGACACAGGCCTCCCCTAATAAAGGGGGATATGCCCATAATCCTCACGCTGGGCATGCGGGTTGGGGATCGCAGGGCACAGCTTCTCGCACGACCGACGCTACTGACCGTCGATGGCCAGGGGATTTAGCTGTGCCGATGTAGGCTGTTCTATGCCAATCAGCCGGCCACCAGAGCCCCGTCCGTTGTTTAGCAGGGTTGGAACCCTGCACACTTAATGGCAGTTACAATTTATTTTCTCTTGACTTATATAAGTACGTATTTCTGGATTAACTAACTTGTTGCTATAAAATATATACTTATTATGTTTTTCGACGACTAACTATTAAATTACACTGTTTATCTTCTTTATCATGTATAGTAATAGTTCACAACTAGTTATTATTAGATATGAAATATGAAATTAGTTTCATTGCGTGAGAAGTATCCATTTGTACGCAAGTCAAGTAAAAATAATACTTGAGTACCTACCTATACGTTTTCAGTATTCTTTCCTTTATTACTTCCCTTTTAAAACCTAAGATATAATTATAAAAAACTACTCATAATAATTCTTCTACCTAAATTATAATGAAAGCCTCTGACTGCCTTCTAATTATTGCTATGGCCTAAGGGGTCCACATGTGATACTACACACTACTCCTATACTGTACAGTATAAGTTAGCATGTGCTAACTCTGTTACCTTTTAATCATGTGATGACAGTAAATATAATGAGTATTGAGTATTAAATCTTCACACATATGTGCATATGATATTTTTCGAAAGTTGTTTAATCATCATCATCACCCTCATCATCAACAACCTATAGAAGTCTACCATCCATAGACCCTAGGTCTCCCCCAAGGAATTCCACGAAGAACGGAAGTTGTTTGATACAGTTAGATAATTAGGTTAGGTATTTTATTCAAATGGCCAAGTATCTTAAACTAGCACACCAGGTTATGAGTAATAGTATCCCCTTAGCATCACCAAGCCACCAGCAAAACATGTTGATTGGAATAAGAGCTTCTAACAGGATATTCAGGAGTGACTTATATTTGCAGTCGACTAGCTGAAGTAAAACGTACGTTTTGTATAACGATATTTTTTTTTCTACTTACTAGCTGACCCAACAGCCGATGTTCTGTCCAAATTCTAGAGTATGTACCCACAGAATTCCCATACAAAATTTTCAAATAGATTTTTTCATTTTCTGGCTGTTACTTTGGGTCTTTCCTAAACCACTCCTAAATTAAGGCGATCAAAACAAAATAAAAATTATTCCAATCGGTCGAGCTATTTTGCAGCTTTTAGATTTATAGATATATACATTTACATCTATATAGATGTAATGTAATCTATTGTATTATATAATTACTTTTATCCATGGACAAAAATCTCATGAAAAATCTCAGCCTGATTTTATCATAGACCATACTGGTCGAAGAGAATATAAGGAGTAATAGGTTAGCATGGTATGGGCATATCATGAGGAGGGATGAAAGTCAAGTTACAAGAAGAATGTTAGTTATGCATGTGAAAGGATGAGCTGGCAGAGGTCGGACGAATAAAAGATGGGTGAAAGATGACATGAGTAATAAAGGAGTGCTCAGATGAAGGCTGATAGAAGAAAATGGTAATGGAAAACATGTAGTGCGACTTCATTTAGAGTGGGAATTGGATAAAATGGAGATGATAATCATGCCACTGGCCGTAGAGAATAAAAGCCCAGACATGTTATCACACTAATCCCATCTTACTTATCCTTCCTTGTGAAAGTTTGTGACGATGGACAGAAGAATGGATAGATGTTTATTAGTACTGATCGGATTATCTTGAAATTTCGCAAATTAAATTTAGCTCTTAACGTATGTATATCTAGGCTACTTTTTATCTGGGTACCACGCGAGAGAAGCCGTGGGCGGAAGCTGTTATTATAAATGTGTATGTTTGTAACGATGGATGGATAAATGGATGTTTGTTACTCTTTCACGCGAAAACTACTGAACGGATTTAGATGAAACTTGAAAAAAGTATATATAGTTTATGATCTGAATTAACGCATAGGCTACTTTTCATTTGGGTACCACGCGAGCGAAGCCGCAGGCAGAAGCTGGTGCTAAATATTCTTTGCTCATAATAAAATAGAGCTCTATTTCTATCTCTTCCTTCAGCGTGACCACACCAGTTGTTATTGTGGAACACTGGATAACTTAGAAACTCGATTAGATGGATGGGTGGAGGCAAACTTATTCGTCAAGGCTCCTAATTGGATTTAGTCTACGATATAGGTATAATGGGAAATTCAAAACCAAGTAATACAGTAAGGTCCGTACCCTACCTCAGGGGAACGCATGAAACCCAATTTGGAAGAGTTTGCACGTAGGAAATTAGAATGTAGGGTTTTATTTCATGGAGAGTGGAAAGGGGGAACAGATATGTGTATTTATATTTAATATTATATTAACCTGCGGATTTGCTCATGGTACTCGGGTGATAAGTAGCCTTTATTTTTTTCCAATCACAAACTATGTCAGTTGTATCTAAATCTTTACGCTGTAAAGGCTCTCAATTCAACTCCAGGATACCATAATAATATCGAATTATTATGATCATTTATACCATTAATTAAACCTACATAGTGTACCTACCAACTTGTTAATTTATCTAATGATTAAAATCACTGCTGTAGAAATACTATTTTATAAAACTCTCATCTATCTCTACGAATAAAAAAAAACTAAAACTTACATAAAGGTACAGAATTACACGATTTGGTGTAATAAGAGGTACCTAGTTGATTTGATACAATGAAATATCTTACTATACTCAAGTGACCAAGTGTGGTGACGATCTGCGAATGGCTGTTGGTTGAAGCTGGATGCGTCAAGCTGAGGACAGGGCACAACGACGCTCATTTGGGGAGGCCTATGTCCAGTAGTGGACTGATGAAGCTATGTGCTGGTTGTGATGATAATGAATGCACTAGTTCACACTGTATCAAAGCAGAACGTTGTTGAATCAACGCCTATATAAAATGATTCGAGATAAAAAGTCAGAGAAATAAAATCAACTATGACCGGATAACGATGTCTATCAAATCTAAAATAAATAATCATAAAAATTCAAAGCATTTGGTTATTCTTATTAGTTTTTTGTTGCTACGCCATAAATAACAAACAGATTGAGATGAAACTTTGCATGCGTTTGTGTTTTGCGAACTGGATTATGAATATTCCAGAGCACTCGCTCAAAGCCGCAGAGAGAAGCAAGTTTGTTCAAAGGTTTCAAGCTACATTACATACATACTCAAACCAGCCGGATTTGTTAAAAGATCTCAAGGCTAACCAGACTTCTTTATATTTTGTATGATACCTGGAGATGGAACTAGCACATGGCCCACCTGATGCTAAGTGATAACCATTACCTATTACAAAGTAATGCTTCGTAGGTCACGCATGTTTGGAACATGCCTTACGATGCAACGCCCTGCGTCCATCAATACGAAGCATGAAGGTGTTAAGCCTCATGTGCCTGTAAGATCACCGGCACCCACAACACACCCTTCAAACCCAAACAGCAATTTTGCTTCACGGCATGTGTACTTCCCCGGATGATCCCAATTTTTGTCCCTATTTCGTACCAAAACAACTGAACCGAAATTTTGCAAATATACAGTTTTTGACCTGGAATAGCATAAAGGCTTTCATCTAGGCCATGGACAGAAGCTAGTTCTTAATAATTATAAAACTATTACGAAGCTCACTGGCTGAGTGACTGACTGTGTGAGTCCCTGACAATCAACGCACAGCTTAGAGACTTGTCATTTGGAGAGTTTGTTTTTTAAATAGTGTACGGGTGCTCTTATAAAGGATCGCAAATGGTCCCCGAGGCGATGTAGCGCGGAAAAACTTTTAAGCAGAAGTCGCGGGACGTCGATATACGTCGTACTACTTCGTAGGTAAGTTATATATTACGTCTACTACTCTAACACACCTTGTGTTTCCACTGAAAACGTTTTAATTTTAGTTTTTCCAATTGTTGTTTACCAACGTCTTCCGCCAAAAACGGAAACACGGTTTACATTTTTTGGTACAAACACAAGGTAATTTTACAGACACTTTTGTCATCATTCTTTGCTGAAGTGCCTACCTATAGTGTTAAAGAAGTACAGTTTACAAAATAAACAAGTACAAAAGTCACACGGTTTCATATAATGTTTACGTAAATCGTAATAAGCATTTCAAAAGACCTAGCCCACAATAAACTGCTTGTGTTGTGTGGCCTTCGGCTGCTCAAGTAGCTTTTGCTAGATTGATTTATAGTTTCCCTACGTTTAGGCGTTCATTATTTAATGTGCCACATGCTCTATGAAGATTCAAGTATTAATAAATCAAAATTATAAGGGGATTTAAAAATGAGTAATTGCTGAATCATGGACCTGTCTGTAATCGTTAGTTCAAAGAATTTGAGTTTATTTAGTCCTTTCGTATTCGCATTATATTGAAGTGCTCAAAATCAACAAGAATATCATGAACAATCTTTCTGAAAAATATTTATGTCGTTAATTTCGTTTTTATGGTGTTAGGTTTCACCATCACCTATGTTTTTTTTGGGATTGTTCAGAAAGTTGAAAAGGTTGTTTCGGAGCTTTTATGCCTCAAAGCACGTTTTACCTACGTACATCTGCTCATACGTGATCATCGTCATCTGTTTATACGTGAATCTGCTGAAAATTATCATATCCTTCACAAGGAAGAAACATCCTATTAATTTTAATTACAAATTTGACAAAACTGCAATTTCAAGAGTATCAGAGATAAGAGATTTGGGAGTCTATCTAGATAATAAATTATCTTTTAAGACTCATTTTGATACCATTACGCCCAAGGCTTATAGGATGCTTGGCTTTATAATAAGAATTGGCAGAGAATTTAAAAATCCTAAAACACTTATGCTTCTGTACAACACCTTTGTCAGATCAATTCTCGAATACGGATCAACCGTCTGGAACCCACAATATAAAATACACATCGAAGAGATACAAAAAATTCAAAACAAATTCTTGAAATATTTAAAATTCCGCTTTCCGACATCTCCTACAGACTCGATTGTGGATCTTCATATTCGTCGTACTATACGTGACCAAATGTTTTTATATAAATTACTCAATTACCAAATTGAATCCGAATTATTACTCGAAAATATTTATTTATCTTGCCCACGGGCTTCGTCTAGAAAAAAGAAAACTTTTTGGACCCCTACATCTAGAACAAATTATAGGACGAATATGTTTATAAATAGAGCTTGCAATAATTACAATAATTTTTTTAATGATATTGACATTTTCAAACTTACTTCCGCTGCGTTCCGTAGAAGCATAAGCATTGCCGCCACCAACAAAGACTTTGTATAATTATAGAGCCGCCCCTTATTTTTTTTATGTTACTTTGTTTGTTTTTGTTTTTGCTCAAGTCCTACGTGTAAAAGTAATATATTCATCAAGAGTTATATTTTAGTACCTAAGTCTGTTCACTCGTTTTTTGTTTAATGTTTATAGTGGAAACTTCACAGGTGTTAGATTTATTCATATGTATTTTTTTATCATCACTTTGTACCGTTTGTTTCCCAAATAAAATAAAATAAAATAAAATAAAATTATAGAGCAAAAAGGTACCTAATATTGGACGGGACCGGGACAAGTCTATTTTTGATCCATTTCGCGAAAATCAGGTAAACTATTATGTTTACCGTTTCAATCACAATGTAGCGCGGTACGATAATCTATATCGTTTTTTGACGGATATTATATTGGCCCATCAGTTACCCTTGTCAAAAAACCTTGCAAAACTGTGTGCTGCAAACAAAACCTGAAGCAAAGACAACATAATTTACTAAAGTATATTTATTTCCAAGACAATGGATAATGGTGGGTTCCAGGTACACTTGAAAAAATTTGTCCATGCCTTAGATTTTAGTTCAACCATACCTGAACGTATAAAAACGTATAAAATTATGTGTATTGTGTACCTACTTAGCACATAGGTCACAAATTAAGAGTCAGCTTTGTTCAACTAAGAAAAGGCATTTTTCTATTTTCTTGCTTTAGAGCTTTGGTGGGTATATATTTTTGTATGTTTATTTATTTATTTTGTTAGTTTGATAAGGGCATATATTAATTTTATGTGGGTACGTTTATGTACCTAGTCAATTTATCTAGGTTTAAGTTTATAATCATCTTAATTTACGTCCAAATTTCTCTCATCTCTTGTATGTACACACTTATCATTGTAACTTCTCTTTATACCTAACTGTTTGCTGTAAGAAAACTCTTGCAGGGTTAGCTCTTGAAGCTCGCTGTATTTTTTTCTTTGTACAATAAAGAATCAAAGAATTGCTTTGGACTTTTGCAGTGTCACTACTAAACTATATATTAAAATATAATTTTCGTAAAACTGGAGGTAATTTATAAGTGCACAAGGTTTTTATTGAATCTCAGATAATTTACTTGTCAATGGCAAAGGCTTGGCGGTTCGACCTTGATGAAAAATGTAAAGCTCCGACCTCGACAGTTAGCCGTGTCTGTCGATGACTATTGTGAGCTGTTTCTTGACTGCCGATTGAAAGGAAAGCGATTTTTCCTTGTGAAAGGTTCTGAAAAGGCCGTATTTCTATTGAAAAATGCACATTCATTGTAACGAGAAAAGTGATCAACGATCACTATTGTTGAATTGTTGTGTCTCTACACGGCCTTAAATTAAAAAATCTGGTTTTTAAACCTAAGGGTCAATTTCAGGAAATACTCCATTTATTTATTAATTTCACAATGTGGTAAATTGTATGTTTACAGGTTAAAGATATGTCAAGTATATAGCAATATGATAGACAGACTGAGGCTTTGTAAGTAGTAATCATCATCATCAGCCTATAGCAGTCCACTGCTGGACATAGGCCTCCCCTAATGAGCGAAGTTCGAAGTTGTTTCTACCCAACTGCAATATCTGCCCGAGGTATGTATATTCCGAAACAACTTCAAGAAGGTGTCCATTAACGACGACAAGACTCGGATCAATTCGGTCATTGACCATAACTTTGGTCTTGTCCAAATTCATGCCGAGACCTATCTTTCGCGAGGCTGATGCTAGGCCGTCCAGCATTTGTTGCAGCTCCTCCAGCGACTCCGCCAATAGAACTATGTCATCAGCGAATCGCAAGTGCGAGATGTGCTCGCCGTTTATGTTTATGTCCATACCTTTCCAGTCCAGCGTCTTAAACATATCCTCCAACGCGCTTGTGAACAGTTTCGGAGATATGACATCTCCCTGTCTCACTCCGCGGCGCAGTTAAATGGGTTTAGACTGCTGGTCCTGTACTCGGACACTCATAGTGGCGGCTTCGTACAGACATCTCAACACTAATAGTCCACTTGGCATCGCTGCAAGGATTCCAGGACAGCCCAGGTTTCTACAGAGTCAAAGGCTTTCTCATAGTCTACAAACGCCAGACACAGGGGCTGATTATACTCTTCGGACTTCTGTATAATCTGCCTCACTGTGTGAATGTGGTCTATGGTGCCATATCCTCTGCGAAACCCGGCCTGCTCCGGTGGCTGGAACTCATCGAGTCTTCTGGCGAGACGATTTGTAATAACCCGAGGGAACAGTTTATAGATGTGACTCAAGCGCGAGATGGGTCTGTATTTTTTAAGAAGCGTCCTATCTCCCTTCTTAAATAACAGAACCACCAAGCTCTCGTTCCACGCCCTAGAAGTTCTCCCACAGTGAAGGACGGAGTTGAAGAGGTTCCGCAGCTCCTGCACAATAGGACAGCCTCCGGTCTTCACCGGGGGCTTTTCCATTTTTAAGCTGTCTCAGGGCCAGTACAACCTCGAGCTATGGCGTGGGACAAATACAAGAGGCGTCGGGCGAAGGTGAGATGCGGGCGCAGTGCGGGCGCGGTGCCAGCCACTTCTTTGATATTTCATACAAAATGTATAGAAGAGGAGGGGCGCGAGACATACTGAGACGGCGGGGTGCGGGTGCCGCTTCCTCGACCTCAGCTCACCCGCAGTTAGCATCTAGTATTGAATGCCCAAAATGCATCCACTGTGTTCGCCTGCGCCTCGCCTTTCCGACACTGTTAGGCCGCGGTCAATTCAGCGGGAGCGGGGCGGCGGCGGCGCGGCGCGAAGGAATGGCGCGTTTCAATGCATAGATTTGCATTGGCGCGCCACTCCCCGGGCCGCCGCCGCTGACTTCGTGACCACGGCCTTAGCGCGCCTGGCCGGCGTCACGCCCGCACCTCACCTGCGCTTCGTCCTAGACCGACACCTCTTGTATTTGTCAGCCAACAAGTAAGTAGTTAAAAATACTATTAAAGTACGACAAATTTTAACTTTTTTCATTGATTTTTTTATTTTCAGATAGGATAAATATTTTATGAGTTCTTTCTTAGTGCATACCATATACTAATAAAAAGAACATCATCTCTTTTCAAGTCTCTGCAGTAGGGCGATCACGAAGTTTTTAACTTGGCGTATCATAAGCGTAACGATAAAATTTGCCCAATGATAAAACGTTATTAGGAATCTATGCTTTCTCATCATTGGCCATCGAGAACCAAATATACTGCCTCTAGTCACATTCAATTTGTTTTCTCTAAGAAAACAGGGTAGGTAAGCAGGCAGCGATTAAAAATGTAACTTTAGGAAGTTTATGCTAAGTAAGCTGTAGTAATATTGCCAAGATCATCACGTGTGGCCTTAACCGAGGTGGTCAGCCATGCTGAATTCAAAGTAAATTGTCACGCGATGCCATTTTACCAAATCACTTTATTTTTATCGTTTTAGCCATTTTTTATCAGCCGTGCCTACCGGGATGTACTTTTATTTCCAACTGCGGTCGCGGGTTTGAATTTCAGATGCGCAATTGATTTTTGTTTCGAAAAATGATGTGCGAACGTGTGGTCTAAAATGGGAAAACATCACGAGGAAACCATTTTGTCAAACCCGCAAACAGAGAAGATTAAATACCCAAATAAGCTGTATCAAATTAAGTTTACGACACAATCTAACTGAAGTGAGTAAATATCTACTGTATTGACTCACGTAAAACCTATTTTTTTTCTCTTGTTACTAATTTTCTGATTCTCATATTTTCAATTACATAATAATTTTAAGTGTATTTACCAGGGCGACATAATCGCATTGTGATTAACAATGACCGATGTCTAAACGAATTATTCTAAAACCCAAAACATTTGTCTCTTTGTCGTCCGCAAGATTCCGTATCCGTCCTAACCAGATATGATTGCCAGTCATAATTCTTTAATCCAGTCCGAAGTACGGAATCCACGACAGATGTAGTGATAATCATCCCTTTCCCTTCTTCTTCTGAGAAAAACTTGACGCTGCGCACTGTATAAACTATTTAGATTATTCTAGATTAATGCTAAAGGTCTGTTTTACACATACACACGTTTAAATTTAGTGGAGTAAAAAAATGACATTTTACATCGGACCCTAAAATGAAAATTTCCGTTCATCTATCTATATATATAAAAATGAAACCCGTTTTCCTTGGTCACGGCATCACGCGTGAATGGCTGGACCGATTTCACTAATTCTTTTTTGTTGTATTTGTTATTATTAGGAGAAGGTTCTTACGGAAAAAAATATTAAGAAAATTGCTACGCTAAGGCGGTACGAAGTTCGCCGGGTCAGCTAGTGTTTTTATAATATTTGAGTCCCAAAGTATCTTTGTGGCAAGAATAGTATGTGATTTTCGTAGGTAAAAAAATGCCTGCAGTCAAACTTAATGCACTGCCCTAAGTCATAGTATGTGGTAGTCGCTTTTGTACTTCATCATCATCCACAGCCTGACTGCTGGATATAGGCCTTCCGAAGTTTGTACCATCCATCAGGGTCTTGTGCTATTCACCTCTACGAACAGCCGTTGACGCGTAGGTACTATAATGTCGTCGACCCATCTCGCTACTGGTCGTCCAAGCTTCTTTTAACTACCCTTGACCACCATTTGGTCAATGTCCTGCCCCACCTTTTGTGCTAACAGGTCAGCGTTTCAATATTTACCATGGACAAACACGTAACAACAAAAAAGTTACCCATTTACGAGTTACAATTCAGCCTTATTTGACATTGAAACATGTTTGAACATGTTTTACATTTCCATTTACATATTAAAAGGTTTAGAAGCTCATGGATTTATTTATGTTCCCTTATATTCTGTTTCTTATTTTTCTTTTTTTTTTAAGATAAGCGATTAAGATTTCACTTCACACAAAAATGTACTTTTTGATAGATAGATATAGCTTTATTGCACACCATACAAACATTAAAAATAATGGTACAATGGGCAAATTTATTGCTCAAAGCGATCTCTTCCAGGCAACCTTTGGATGGGAACAGTGATGTGCCTCATACTACATCTAAATCTCACTAATATGTACTTAACTATAAATAGCATTTGTTTTTTCTTAAAGTGTGCTATTTTTGGGTATTTAATTTGGTAATATGTATTTGTTAAGTAATACTTACCTTTAGGACCTCTAAGCACTATATATACCCATTCTATTTGTAAAATACAAAAGTAAGCAGATATAATATAACCTCTACGATATTTGTGTGTGTTTTCTTTCAGTTGTAATGGGATTGTGGTAGTGTTGGTAACCTAATCTTCTTTATCTAAATAGTGGTAACTATATATTATGAGAAGAGATAAAATGACGTATTAAAAATAAAATATATTCTCATAATGTATCCAGGCTAATATATTCTCATAATGTATCCTTGCGTGCATCCGTCGAAGCCTTATTTCCTGATCGTTCCCTCCTATTGTATATTCGTGCCGTATTTTCCATGCGATTGAGGCCACGTCATCAAATATTCATTCGATTGAGGCCATACTAATAAATTATTTGCGGTATAGTGTAGGTACATAGTCGTTAAAAATCCCGGATGATCACTGTTAAAACAATTAATAACTTTATAAATAATTTGAACATAAAAATGGAGACATCCATTTCAAGGAAAAAAATTGAAAATGTCAGATAAGAAGCAGATAGCTCAATAAAAAGCTTAGGATTGTACAGTGCATTAATTCTAGAAGCGTAGATAATTCATGAAATGACGCGTATTACTACTAAACTCCTTGGTTTAAATTAACTAACCGTTAGCAGCCTCCTCAGTCCTGACAAAAGAAAAACAAATCCAACCTCTTTGGTCCTGCTAAAGCACAGGACAGAGGAGGTTGGCAAAAACCAAGGGAGACTTATAACCCGATATGCCTCCGGGCTGATATAATTATGATGATGTTGAACCGTTAGCAATAACTGACAATTCTATTTTTAAAGTCCTAATAATATCATTCTTCATATTGAAAAAATGGGAATTTTCGCGTACCGTTACGTCGATGAAGACACAGACGGCGCTTCCACTCGAGAGTCTTCATCAGGGTGAGTGAACGCGACGCTCGTTAACATAACGGTACGTGTTCCCGTTTTTTCAAACGGGAATTTTCCTGAATTTTTAATTCCCGTTTTTTCAAACGGTAATTTTCCTGAATTTTCCAGTAATGAATGAGTTAATTCACGTTAGTTTCATGCGTAAAATATCGTTCTTCTAAATTCTAATACTTATTTTAGTTCTTGCAAAAACAACTGATCGGGTTGAGCTGCACACATAGTTCTAGACTAGGAATAACATAAAGTCTATCTTATCCAGAAACCTCGCGAGCAAAGCCGCGAACGGAAGCTAGTCTATCCATATAAATGAGATTTGTTCCTCTTCAGAAAATACCAGCTGACAAAGCAATTGAGGTAGGTATCAAACAAGAATTCATAAATACATTACATGTATCGTATTTTTTATATAAATGTATCTAGTACCTACTTACATATTTTCACTCATTCGGAAAATATTCAATACGGAACGGCAATAAATGATGGCCCATTTCATGAAGCTATTGGGATAATCCCAGTCAATAAAATAGTTGCTACGTTACGCTTGGCTGGGGTGACAAAACATTCTATTTTCGTTCCAAAATAACGTAATTATTATCGGCTACCCAAATAGTTTGAATAGCAGATATCTTTTTTGGATGAAACTTTTATATCACATCACACACATCCCAATAATATTATAAATGTAAAAGTTTGTGTGTGTGAGTATGTTTGTTCCCACTCAACTCCATAACGGCTGAACGGATTTCAATAAAACTTGGGATACACATAGATTGGGATCTGGATTAACACATACTTTTTATCTGAATATTACGCAAGTGAAGACGTGGAAGCTAGTATAATATATATTCTACTTTTGGATCTTTACATACCTAATACTTAACATTATATAGGTACCTAAAAAAATAAGTATAAAGCTATGGTAGGCTCACTTGTCGCATGATTTCCATACTAAGTATTTAGAATTTTCACTGATAGTTGAAAAGTCAAAAGACTGTTCTTAAATGTGTTGTTAACCTTTTTTTCATTGAACTATTTTTATAAAGTAGCCCTGTTACGAATTTTTGCGACTGCCCAAATCGACAGATTTGAAATATTCATAAAAGGTTTTAATATCCGGCTGGCCAGAATTTAGTCTACCGGAATGTAAGGTAACTGTATCTACCTTGAAATTGGGACGACATCTTTGCTTTAAAAAGCTTAGGAACTAACACAGCGTGATCGAGATACACAGCGTAATATTTTATAAAATTTATTCATCATAATTCTGACTATGCACTATGATTTCAAGAGGAAACCCGCGGTATAGTTCCAATTGAGATTTTTGTTTTCTTGTTGATGTATTATTATTTATCTATTAAAGAGGCTTCACCTGAGCCTGAATCTTCCGTTAGTTTTACCGTGGTTTTAACACTAGTTGATAAACAATGTTTATTAAACAAAGTCCAATCAAGCTAGTCAATTGAGTAGTAGAACAACTGTCATAACCGTCTAGTTCCTTCATACATTCACGAAAGAAGGCACCACTGTCGTATGAAAATTAAAATGAAATGAAATTAAAAGAAAAAAATACTCTTCTTCCACTCAAATATGATGCGAATAATCTGTTCTGTCTAGAATTTCTTGATAAATGTTCAGTGTTTTACCGTATACTGGAGATGCGGCTTTAGTTCCGCTAACTGCCGTGGGAGTTATTTCGTGAAAAATACTAGTGAGAACATCACAACTCTTATCAAAAAGTAAACGATCAACGAATCGAGTTAACATGTTAATTCAGTGTAAAGTTATAGTTAAGTGAACAGGTGGATTCTGATGCCTATCACCAAATGTAAACGGAGTCAACATTTACAATCATCATCATCATCGTCAGCCTAAAGCAGTCCACTCCTGGACATAGACCTCCCCGAATGAGCGCCATTGCATCTTGTCCTGACATGAGGCTGGATATAGGCAATATTAGGGAATAATACGGAATTACTCTATACAAGATACATAGAGATGTATAGATAGTAAATGTACTGAGAATGTTTACATGACCAGTCAGGTCCTGTTCTGCTATGGCAATGGCGACTATGACAAAAAACAATCAGGTACCAAATAAAAATATTAACAACCTAAATTAGAAAAACACTAGATAATAAAATAAAACAAAAATGACACGTCGTTCCAGATGAAAAAAATGTCCCCTCCTCTATAGGATCACAGTCTCCAAGTGGAAAGTATCAAAAATAATTCGAACTTCGTTGACATAGTACATAAACATAATAATTTCACTAATTTAGACCTTTATGTCGCTTGAAAAGTGTTAAATGTCGGCATATCTCGATCCTTAAAGGTCATCACTAATATTATTTGCTTAAAACACCGACGTGTCAATATGAGTTCTTATTTTTTGTAGAGACTCTAATCGACAACTTAAACTAATTGTCTTGTTGGTGGAGGCATGAGTTGTTTGTTTTCAGTCCATTATAAACCTTCTCAAAGAAACACCAAACATTGATTCGATTCCCGAAGTTCAAACGTATAAAAGTTATCCTCTACGTAATTGTTTCTCTCCTCGTTTTGTAGTCGGAAGGCGTTCATTCAATTTGTTTTGGGATAAGTGTGATCTTCTTATTCATAAGAACCATGTTTCCGAAACATTTTAGTTTATTTAGTTAGATTTTACTTACATCTGCCCGTTATAGTGGTGACTGACTATCTATATAGTCTACAGTTTTCGATTTTTGATAATCTACAATTTCTATATATTATATATTGATTGTTTCCACCATCCACCAATTAACAATTCCACTACAATTTGAAAAATAGAACGCTTATTTTTCATAAATTCTATGTTAAATTAAACTTTTTCCGGTTAAAATGTGGGTTAGTGGCAAATCTTTGGGCGTAATTGCCATAATTGCCACTTGGAGATGGTGAAGTAGACCTTTGTTTCAGTATCTTTTTTACTATCCAATAATTATAAACAATTCAATCGCGTTAAAAATTCTTCTGCAATTTGTCAATCTAGCAACCATTACTGACCATCTTGTAATTAGAAGAACCTTTTTTATTACCATTGAAAGACACGATGAAGTCGTTTATGCGTTTTGCGTGATAGAAACCCATGAATTATGGAATCTAATGATATTAAAACGCATAAATTATGCTGAGTTAATGAGTTTTTTATTTGATCCGACGGCTAAAGGTTACCAATTCGCATTTCTTTACTTGCAACTTGTGTTTTTCTTTAAAATAGGAGTTAATTATCCACCTTTTCAGTACCCAATTTTCTTTATTGTCAATCACCAAATTAAAAAAAAAACAACTTTGACGGCATTTGGGTGAAGGAACACCTGAGACGCAGGTTGCGGGTTCGATGCCCGCCATGAGACATATATTTTTTGTATGATCTGTAAATATTTGTCTCTAGTCTGAGTGTTAGTATGTTTTTACAAAAAAAGTATATATTATATCTCTGTCTGAGTGGGGTAAACGAGTACTTGAGTGGAGACCGTGGCTCGGCAAACGCAGATCGCCCAGTTCACAGTCTGCCATCTATTATATTTTTACCCACATGCTGGCTGTGGGATAGTCTTTTACATTACAATGATACTGCTGTCCACTGCTAGACATGAGGCCTCCTCTGAAAATGAAAGATAGATAGACCCTGTTTTTCTCAGACGGCTTAGCCCAGAATAGAAAACCATGTTTTATTGGATCATGGCGACTTTATTCAAAGAAATGATCCGATCACCTTCCCACCGGTTTTATCCAATTTCTTCGAAACAGGGTGATAATAAATCTACATAAATAAGGCACCGGTGTCGTATTGATAAATTGAATTCCTTCAAACATAAGAGTACATTTCTTACTAGCCTTCCGCTCGCGGCTTCTCTCGCGTAGTACCTGGATAAAGAGTAGACTTTAGGTTATTTCAGGTTACGGTTACGCAGTTGACATAACATACCTATAAACACAAACAAAAAAAACACCAGCCTATATCACTGCTAGACATAGGCTTCCTGCAATAAGAAGGGGGATGTACCCATAATCCTCATGCTGGGTTGGGTGGGGATTGCAGGACCTAGCTTCTCGCCACCGCTGCTGACGCTGCTGCCCGTCGGCAGTCTCTACCCCGTTTGTTCATTAGCAAGGTCCAAAACGGGCAGGTGATATTGATGATTGAAGATGCAGGTTGGAACCCATTACATTGAGTGTTATTTTTCAACTAGATAAGTACTCGCTAAAAAAGAAGTTTTAAAAAGTCCAATAACACGGTAAAAGTTTCCTGCGAACCGCGACTTATTATGAATTCCTCCACAGACAAAGTTTAGTCTCGAAATAAGAATTCCTCAATCCTCCAATTCGTTTCCAATTAGTGACTTCGTTTATTACGAAGGTGAAAATGGGATTCTTTAAGGATAATATTTTATTTTGAAAGATAACGAGTCATTATTTGCTTGTTTAAAAAAAGGACTTTATCGTTATTTGCGACAAAATAAGATTGACACAACATATTTTTATTCATCTTATCTAGCTAGACTTATATATACCAGTAGGTAGTTTTGAAAGCTGGCCTCGCGAGCACGAACTTTTTTGCAATATCCAACTTTTAAAAAACCCGACTGCGGCTGTAGGTTACTAAGCTCAGGTACCTAGGCAGTAGTCTCAACGGATCTATGTCCTTTGGAAGTTAGGCTCAGCAAACGATTCGACCAATCCTAGTACAATCCGACCTAAAATAGGAACAACTTCGCTACTTACAGCCAACTTTAGGGGGATATTGATACGGTGTTACTTTTGTAAGTCTAGAACGGTTTTCTGCTGGACATAGGCCTTCCCTAGGCCTTCCCTAGGGAGGCTTATAATTCATAAATGCCTTCGTTTAAGAGTCATTTTCAAGCTTAAACAATTTTCAAAACACATTTTACTTATTCGACTTTTGTGTCTACTTACCTACTTTACTGAAAACGTAAGTGCACTTCATTATGAGCAACAAGACCTAATTAGCCAAGTTGCACGCCAAGGGCTCCGTATACGAGTATACAGGTATTATAATAGCTAATCAATTAAATGAACCTAACCGTTCCGAATATACGATGAACATATTCAATTAACTATATGTGTATATGTATATATATACATTCTTTTTTTTTCTTTTTAAGGAGATTTGTTTGGTAAGTAAGTTGTTGTTTGTTTTTTTAATGTATAACTTTCTCTTTTGTTGTTCTTTTTGGATAAGATCATGCACGCCAACCACAATTTTTTACCTATCATGGTTGACTGGCAGAAAATGCTTCCTAGCATTAAGTCCACCAATTGTACTATTATGTCTGTAAAAGTGCAATAAAGAATTAAATAAATAAATAAACATAAATATGAAAAAGGTGAAGCTGAATGAAATCTATATGCTCTTTAGCACGTTGACTGCGGGCCTCCGACATGACGCCACGCGCCATGACCGAGGAGTTAGTACTGCGGTTCCTGCACTGTTTTCTATTTAACATTCAAAGCATTAGATATACCTCCTGCTCTTTTCCCACGTTCGGAGGGGTCGACACTACATGTTTTCTTCTTTCACTCACTTCTAACAGCCGTTAAATCTGTGCCCACTCCTTTCACGCTCATATACTCTTTCTGATCCATTTCTTTTTCAGTCTCCCTCTATTTAAGCATCTAGTCACATTCATATATATCTCTGTTCTACTATTTACTATAAATATTTTGTACTTATAGGACATATCTAAAAAATAAACAAAATTGACTTTTAGCTATATTAAATTAAATATCATCAATATTATCATCAGCCTTTAGCAGTCCACTGCAGTCATCATCCTGCTGGATGCTCGATGCATCCAGCTTCTACCAGCAGCCTTATACAGAGTGACTTTGAATTCTTATATTATCCCGAAAGGGGGTGATTAGGACCATGGTTGTCCACAAGTTTTGAGAACCTCTGTTAAAAATAAGAGATTCGAAACTTTTCTCATCCGAACCTTTAAGCTATCTTTGGGTTGTGTGTGACAGCCCTAAAATTAGGATTTAAATTGCAATTATCATCATCAATAAGGCAAGAAATAAGTCAAGTTAACAAAATCAGCTGTTCTAGAGCTTTTTATCACAAGTTTTTGACTGAAATTACGTGAAAAACTACAAACTACGTTTTTATTATTTTCTTTATATATAAGACGACAAAGATACCTAATACTAAAGATAAGCTAGTTATTAATAATAAAGTCAATTAGAGGTATTTCTAGATAGTATAAAGCTAGAATATTTACGAATATTTAGCACGAAATTAAGATAATGTTATTTTTTTGTAAATACATACATGTTGTACATAGAAAACACCCAGACCTGAGACAAATATCTCCAAATAATACAAACATTTGTTCCGCGGGGGAAATCGAACCCTCAACCTTCTGCATCTCAGGCGGATATTCGCCCGCTGCGCCACAGAGGCCGTAGCTGTGTGTATGTATGTATTTGATTGGGAATGGATTATTCTATGATATTTATTATTATTATTCTATGATATATTTCGTATAAAAGAATGTCCATTATTGCCCTTCTTAGTGAGTGCTTGCTTACATCATATATATCTCGAGAATCGTTTATTGTAGCTCTAACGAATACGACTGATAACAGCGTTCTTACCATAATTAGTGCTTTACTTAGATTCCTGAAATGTTTTTGAACAAATATTTTTTATCTTCGGGAGTAGATTTCTGGATAACATACGAAGTCAAACTCATCCTGTATATAAATATAAATAAAGTTGATGTAAATAGTAACCATCTAAAATACTTTTATAGTTTGTCTAAATTGAGCAATTTACATGACCTCCTTCGGTATATTTATATGCTGTAGCGAGTACAAATGAGACTCGCACGTGTCTGTCACTTTTACCAAAAATATGGCGTAAATATAATTAGATGAAAAGTAAATATGCAAAAAGCAAAGCTGAAAATTTGCAATCTGAACGCTTTGAGCAGCTTGAACGCTGAATTTTTCATGCATGTCACATAAATAAATTCGTGTTCGAATTCAGATTTTTACCTATAATCTAGGTAAGAATTTTTCTAAGTGCTCGAGACCGATTTTGGTGTCGATTCCAAAGACAATTAAGAAGATAGGTAATTGTATAGGTACGTTTGTAATTAAACGCACTAACTTTACCTATCTTTTTTGGCTCCGAGGTAGGAAGGTACATAACTAGGTGTGAAAAATGCCATAACTTCATGCTTTTTGGAAAATAAAGTCATCATCATCATCAGCCTTAGCAGTCCACTGCTGGACATAATGAGCGCCATTGCGCCCTATCCTGAGCTCGACGCATTCAGCTTCTACCAGCAGCCTTTCGAAGATCGTCACTCCACCTGGCCGGAGGGCGTCCTACACTACGTTTGCCGAGCAGCGGTCTCCACTCAAGAACTCGTTTACCCCAACGGTTATCGGTTCTTCGGCAGATATGGCTAGCCCACTGCCACTTCAGCTTACTAATTCTCTGAGCTATGTCGACAACTTTAGTTCTTTGTCGGATAGTTTCTTTGCGGAGTCTATCCTTCAGAGAAACTCCGAGCATAGCTCGTTCCATAGCTCGCTGAGCGACTTTGAACTGATGGACTAGCCGTACTGTGAGTGTCCAAGTTTCGGCTCCGTATGTCATGACGGGTAGGACGCACTGATTGAAAACTTTCGTTTTCAAACATTCTGGTATGGGTGACGAGAAAACTCAACGTAGTTTTCCAAATGCTGCCCAACCCAGCTGACTCCTCCTCTTGGCCTCTTTCTCGAAGTTGTTTCTACCCAAATGCAATATCTGCCCGAGGTATGTATACTCCGAAACAACTTCAAGAAGGTGTCCATTAACGACGACAGGACTTGAATCAATTCGGTCACTGACCATGACTTTGGTCTTGTCCAAATTCATGCCCAGACCTATCTTTCGCGAGGCTGATGCTAGGCCGTCCAGCATTTGTTGCAGCTCCTCCAGCGACTCCGCCAGTAGGACTATGTCATCGGCGAATCGCAAGTGTGAGATGTGCTCGCCGTTTATGTTTATGCCCATACCTTTCCAGTCCAGCGTCTTAAACATATCCTTCAACGCGCTTGTGAACAGTTTCGGAGATATGATATCTCCCTGTCTCACTCCTCGGCGCAGTTGGATGGGTTTAGACTGCTGGTCCTGTACTCGGACACTCATAGTGGCGGCTTCGTACAGACACTCAAGACTTCGATATAACGATAGTCCACTTGGCATCGCTGCAAGGATTCCAGGACAGCCCAGGTTTCTACAGAGTCAAAGGCTTTCTCATAGTCCACAAACGCCAGACACAGGGGCTGATTATACTCTTCGGACTTCTGTATAATCTGCCTCACTGTGTGAATGTGGTCTATGGTGCCATATCCTCTGTGAAACCCGGCCTGCTCCGGTGGCTGGAACTCGTCGAGTCTTCTTGGAAAATAAAGTGACACTGTTTAAATTAAGCATATATATATATAGACATTATTGGAACTACAAACAAAAATATCAAAGTAATAATATGTCAAACAAATTATTCATAACACATAAATTAATCCGTTATCACGTAATAAATTGAACATGACGTAATAAAATGTACATTATTAATAAAATAACGAATATTTGGAACGCATTTTGTAATATTTTCATAAACGAATTCACCTACATTTGGTTCGATGCCCCTTTGAAACTCAAATTATATCAGCCATGAACCAAGACCAACTGCTTGAGAAGGAATATGATTTAAGCTGCCTGGTTGGAACATAATATACATATTCTTAGGTACAAATCTTGACTGTACTTATTTTATCAAGTAGTCCTACAGTGTCCAGATTTTTTTGTAGGCCGCCTTAAGAATATCACAAATGCACATCATAATTTTTAACAGAGTTCATTATTTCACATTTTACACTTCGATAACTATTTTGTTCTACAGCCTGCGCACATTGGACGACAAACGTCAGCGATTAGACGCTACGACAAGCAGCAGGGGACAATTTTCATACATTTTGTTCAAAGCTCCGCACACACGGCGACAATCGCGACAGCAAGATATGACAGACGCTCGCGACAACAAAGCGTCGTGTTTGCGAGGTCTGTTAATCTGTTTGACATCATCACTCAATTACATATTTTAATCTTATGACTGTTAGTATTTAATATAATGACATGCATGATGATTATTATTTGTTTAATCATATTAACAATATTTAATATTTCAGGAATACTTATAGGTACCTAAACTAGTCACAGGATTTATACACTTATTGGATTCGTCAGAATACCAGTTTCCACAGCTTAAACTGCGGATATTATGCTGAGTCGAAACCATTTAGCTGCTAATTCTTTTTCTTTATTTTTTGGAACATTTTTATTTTGTTGTGTTGTGTGTTCAGTTGCAAATAAATCTCTACGTCTACATCTCATGCTTAAATACCTCTCCCGCCCTAAATGCTTAAAACGATTATTACGCCTCCCATCCCTCCCACCCACAAAAAGTCGAGTCTACTCAAAATCAGCCTGTATCTACATTGTATTTGGTAGTTTTCCGCTGTACGATATGCTAAAGCGGATGCTGATTTATATCTTTTTAGTACTAAAACAAGCAAGTTTAAGCGCCTATTATCTGATAAATTCTATTGTCGACTGACCTTTTTATGTGTGTTCTTGTTATAAATTATAAAAATGAATAAAATTAAAAAATAATAATTTATTTTAATTTTTTATAAATTGTTTTTTTTTCTCTCTCTATAATGTCGTCTACTTAGTGTTTATCTATACTTAATATTATTTTTACTTGTGGGAACTTTTAATTGGCCTTCAGCATGCATCTACTTAGGATACATTTTGTAACCTAAGTGTATTTTTTAGCTGTAAGTTTTCCTAAAATTAAAATAAAACAAATAAATTAGATATTTTGAACTCATGGCCTAAAACGAACCTCGACTGTGGATATCCCCTTCTTTTCTTCTCGGTATTCTTGTTTAGCTAAAACATTCGTAGTTTGGTCCACCTGTTGTCACTATTTCTCAAGAGATGACAAATAAAAAGTTTTGTTAATAAACACTTCTATGTCGGCATTAAGATACAATTTAACAGTATTAGGTACATCGATGAATGTTGTGACTCAGACCCGCACGGCACGAGACGGCGTTACATGAAATCCGTCATCGGCCGTAGTAATGGCAGAAGACTCGAGAATCGGACAATGACGAATATGGGTGGCACACACGTTATGAGAAATAGTTACGATCGCACTGTACTGTTTAAACTGCACCGATTAATCGAGACGTGTGTGTGATGAAAATTCTCAGTTTTTCGCTTCGATTTCGCTACAATCGACATATTGGAGCAAAATTTAACCTCATTGACGGCAGCTACTTTTTTGTGTAGGTGCTGAAATTAATAATTTAGGAAGGTGAAATATACTCTTTTAAACAAAAAAATAATTTTGAAAATCGGTTCACAATTAGCGGAGATATCGGTGAACATACATAAAAAACAATAGATTCCGACGAATTGAGAACCTTCTCCTTTTTCGAAGTCCCTTTGATTCCTGCCACAAGACAAATGTTAAATAATCTGTAAAATATTTGTCTCAGGTCGGTATGCTTTATAAGTATATATTAACAAAAAAAAGTATAAAAGTATATCAGTGTGTTTCCCATAATACAAGCTCTACTTAGTTTGGGGCTGTAAGATGTTGTTTGATAGTGTGCAGCATTATTATGAATTACTAGCTCCTGCCCGCGGCTTCGTTTGCGTGGTACCCGGAAAAAAAGTATCATACCTATGTGTTCATCCAGGTCATCAATTATTTACTCGTATGCATGCCTTCTCAGTGAGCAAGAAATGTATTATTACTTTATTATTTTTTCTGATTATGTACCTACATTAGATATAAGTCTTATTTTTATAAATTAACCATAATATGGACAAAAGTGTAAGTCTGAAATAATAGTAGATTGTTTTACAAGGGACTAAACCATCCCATTTTATACGAGGTTGTTATACTCCCGGGCGTAGCGAGGGTGGATGACAAGACCGAGTTATAATGGGTGGTTTTGGCCCGAGTAAAACACTCTACTTTTCACTTCGATTGCGAGAAAATAAAACAATTCAAAATTAGACAATTTTCAGAAATTTTATTAAAAATTAATCAACCTTCATAAAACATCACCAAGACGGTTCTATTTTCAAAAAAAAGATTGACGGAGCACCAAGAAGTCGAGTTTTTATGTAAGAGAACGAATGCTTTGTACGGGCTGATGATTTTAGACAAAAATTAAAAAGAAAAAATACTTTTTAGCCCGAGGTATTAAACTCGAGTTTTAGGCCCGCTAAGCTACACTATTATGATACACTTTTTGAGCAAGAGAAGTGAAAACAATTTTTATTTTATTTTTATTTTTATTTATATTCGAAGTTTCATCCAAATCCGTTCAGTAGATTTTGCGAAAAAGAGTAACCAACATCCGTCTATTCATCCAACCTCATAAACTTTTACATTTTTAAACTTAGTTCCTACTGTGAAGGATTTAGTTAATGGTTGGCCATGTGTTTGTTCCCTCTTGAAATATTATAAAAAAAGTCTATATCTTTCCAAAACATTGTCATTCAAACCAGCCCTTTCAATAGTAATTAGGATAGAATAGATTCGACATTGCTGAGTAACCCTCATCGTCTCAATTAACGCAATAGTCCTTGGAAATTTCCTCACGTTTTACTCTAGGTAGGTGAAATTACCTGGTGTACCTGAAGGGGTCTGATAACACAATGGGTACTTATAACTAAGTATCGGAATTATGGAGCCTTTAAGAATACCGTTGCGTAGCTATCATCATCATCCACAACCCGACTTTATCCACTACTGGATATACAGAGTGAGGCAAAATTTTACCTCATTGAGGACAGATACAAGGTTTTGTTCTGAGAAACCTATAGGTTTATTTCGAAGGGAAATGTAATTGCATTTTCGGATTTTTGAAAAAAATTACAGTTGATTTAGAAAATGACATTTGTCAAAAAAGCAAGTGGGTATCAATCGACTCTCAGGAAAACTTTTCCCAAAGTAACTTACCAAATCAAATGGTAAGATTTCGCGAAAATTAAAATAAGTTTTCCGTACAATTTCTATGAAACATCATTCGCCATAACATTAAATTCATGATATAGCAATTCATCTTATTAGGTATTAAATTAAACAAAAAAAACAATACACCAGAATAATTACGGCTAAAACGGCTCTAACAATTGTGCATTACATATATTTTATGATACTGTCGATGTCAATATGTAATACTCGTAAAATGTAAATCCGACTTTGGCTTTCAGTTAAGGTGATAAGTTTAATTTATATTATACTCAAGAGCTGTGGATTTTGTTTTCAAAATAAAATAAAATATTAGGTGTTCCTGAGATAAAAAGTTTTAACAGGCAGACAGAGACGGACAACGATTTGATTCTATACGGGTTCTTTTTTTCTTTAAAATAAGTACAGTAAGTTTCTTTGTTCTCGACAAATATTTTTTTTTCTTCATTTAAATTTCTAAGTATTTTTTTATTTATGTTACTCATCGTAAATCTCATAAATAAAATAATATTGAATAACTTTGTGCCAGTTCCGAACACAATTTTAGTCAGGTCTCGTTGCCGGAGTCACGGACCGACCTTAAATTAAATTCTTACGATGTTTTTCTACTTGTTTGATATTCTGTTTTATTCAAAACAAAAACAAAACAGTAAGTATTTTTAGTCGACTTCAAAAAAGGACGAGGTTCTCAATTCAGTGGTATTGCAAGTCTTAACTTTGAATTTCAGAAGTATTTGACTTAGTATTAGAAATTGAAATGCTGAAGTATATTATCCCAAAAATAAAATCCATGCAAGCCTCCCAAGTGAAAGGTATCTTTTGTTCATTTAAATAAACTCCAGTTACTCTCAATACGAACTCTACAAAATCCTTGTTCCTCAAATTCCCAAGGCATCACAATTCCAACGAAAGTATTCATAAACTTTTAGTTAGGTAGTCGGGTAGTTACCCGACTTATTTGGATTCAAATCCTTGGTATAGCCTTACCTGTGGCCTTACCTAATCCTTTAATAGGTCATCTATGAGTGATGCATATTTAAAAACGGCAATTTTCACGTACCTACGGTTACATCGTTGAAGGCTTCGTCTCAAGACTCTCCTAAAGAGCCGAAACGCCGTCGGTGCCTACACAGATGTAAAGTACGTGAAAAAAAAGTATTTTTTTTATCTTCTTTTCTTTACTAAATACTTAGTTTAGTTCAGACTGAAGTGGCAGTGGGCCGGGCATTATGCCGTAGAACTGACAACCGTTGGACTAAACCTGCGTTAAAGTGGAGACCGCGTTTAGGTAAGCGAAGCGTAGGACGCCCCTTGGCTAGATGGGGTGACGATCTGCGTAATGTAACTGGCAGAAAGTGGATTAAAAGAGCCAAGGATCGGGCTCTGTGGCGTACCTTGGGAGAGACATGTCCAACAGTGGATTGCTATATTGTTGATGATGATACCTAGTTTAGTTAGCACGCCAACCTTGTTTTATACCAGCAAAGGTATAAAACAACAGACAGAAAATGCTTTTGCATTAAGTTCTGGACAAACAGCTTGATGCTGATGTATCCATTTCAGGCAGTGTTAAAAATTATTCTGTCACTTTTTAATCCCTGAATAATATTGTCGCAAGATGCTTTAGTACAAAACTTTCTTTATTTTTTGTGTAAAGTGTTAAATCGGATTCCCGTTTTTCATTATAATGAGTATCTACTACACTATATCAGTCCACTGCTGGACATAGGCCTCCACTAATAAAAGGGGATTTAGCTATGCCGGTGTTAGGCTGCGCTATGCCGCAATCAGCCGGCTGCCAGAGCCCCGTTTGTTGGTTAGCAGGGTGTACCACGCGCAGGTGAGGTTGGTTTGGGTTCCGAAGATGGAGGTTGGAACCCCTTATACCCCGTTATAAACAAACTTAATCAAATTCTAAGAATATTGTATTGAGTATAATTATAATGTGTAACTTTGCCTACTTGACAGTGCTTGAGAGATGGTGTTTGTAGTTTTTAACAAAGTTAAAATAAAAAATGTATAGTTAAAATTTATTTGTCTAGATTCCTTCTTAATTGCCATTGCATGTGCAAATGTGCAACCAATAATATTTTTACAAATTAAAATTATTGTTGAGTATAAACCAGCATCTAGACACGCGGTAGCTTGTCAAGCCAAGTTCAAGCTACAGAAGTGGCGAGCAACACTGTGTATAATTTTTTTTGGAGCCATTTTTAAGCCCCTCATAACTCAAAAACTATTTCACATAAACATGTAAAACATATTTATATAGGCTAGTTCTCATACACTATGCAGTCAGAACTTAGGCTTCAATATATTATCCTAAATTATAATAAGAAATGATATTTGAAGTTGTTATAAATAAATTTCAGCACTGACTTTTGAACTTGGCACCCATTTAGATCTCATTTCTTTTGTTGTTGAAGTCAAGAACTGAGGCATTCATAATATTAAACTAGGCTCTCATTTTACATTTGTGTTTTGATGGGATTAGATTTACCTATTCATTCTTATCTATTATTAAAAAAAAACCTCATCCTTTGAAGAGTCTGCGCATGATTGCCGATAAGCATCCCATTTCTTATTACTTCCGAAATCTCAATTAAAATCTGAAACGGCCCACAAAATCTAACTCCCTTTTCCATCGTTCCAGACTGAACATGTAAATTACGCATAATTCCCTTCCATATTCGCATAAAGCTTTGGAATTTACATTGGACTGTCTCTAGAACATTTTATTAGTTCGCCGTCAGGCGACAGTTGAATAGATAATAGTAAGAAAGGACAGGCAATATTCACTTCAGGAGCTAGAATACGATATTGCGCGTTTTAGTGCGTGGCTTTAGTACAGAATAAGTAACAATATAGCACACAATAACACAGAATAAGTAGCTTTGGTAACGCCCGTTTTTTGAACCAAACGCAAACGCGCCTTTCTGCAGAGCGATCTCGAATATTTCAACCTGACGTACCATAAGCGTAACAAAAAAATTTGCACAATAGCAAAGCGTTATTTTGAATCTATGCTTTCTCATTGGCCAACAATTTTACGTCAATGATACGAAAACTTTTTCACTAGTCTTCGTGATCGAGTCTTTTGTCAAGTGTGTTCTAGGCAGTTAACTTGCAACTGACCACGAGTTAATACACACTAGCAACGTGCTGCTCGTTGTGCCAGCATAAAAAGTAGCCTACTATATTCCAAGTTTAATTCAAATCCGTTCAGCCGTTACGGAGTTAAAAGGGAACAAACATACACAACTTTCGCAATTAAAAATCACATTAACATTAATGTGATTTTGGTTATAGCGACTTCATCAATGTATAGAAATAAAAAAGATTTTTATATGTTTCACCTGGTTCGCTACTCGTGGTTCAGGACTCAGGTGAGGCAACTGTCAACTTCAGTTTTTAATAGGGGGCGCGGTCTACGTACTATTAGATAGTATAGATAAATGAAGAGTAAAACTTGCCATTGAACTCTAAGTCTAACTGAAACTCTCGAACTATTATTTTGCCATTTCGCTATATCATAATAACTAAATCAAATGACAATTTGACTCTCATCTTATCTAATAGCTAAGAGTTTACAGCTTGCGGTTTGACTAAGCTGCTGGCGTTTTCTACTACCTGCGAAAATCGGAGAGTCTATGGTCAGCTGTACTTACTACATAGACGTCAGTCCGTCGACCACTTTATCCTAGTGTCTGTCAATCCTTCGAAAAAGATACGTGTTTGATGTAGTGACCGACCATCGGTCCCTGGTTTTATGACAGTGAGAAATTGCCCTTACCCACAGTGAAAAGACTTTGACGAGCAATCATACTTACCTTATTCAATAGCCTCTCCAAACCATATTGAATCTAATTTCAGCGTAATACGATCTATTTCACATTAAAATTTAATGCCATGTGTCGTCTCCTACGTATTCTGTGCCAGTAGTTAAAGAGGGAGCCCGTTTATTGGCCAGTTACCGAGATTCAATAAGAAATATTAAATCTGTTTTATGAACACTTAACGCTATTGTCTTTTTGATTTTGAGGGTTCAATTTTCATTGAGTAGATCCAAATGCTGCTTTTAAATTGAAAATGTATATATTTTTACCTACGGTTTTATCTTTAAAATCAGTTTTTTCGGTTCAATATTTAAAAAAGAAAATTGTAGGTTGGAACCCTTTCATTTACGGTTCTATTATTAGAACCCTTTCATTTACGGTTCTATTATTGGAACCCTTTGATTTACGGTTCTATTATTTGAATTAATATCAAAGAATAGCATGTAAGGTTCCAATCCCAATCGTCGGAATCCAAACCAACCTCACCTGCCTCCTGTAGTTCACCCTGCTAACTAACAAACGAGGCTTTGGCGGCCGGCTGATACCGGCATAGCGTAGCCTAACACTGGCACAGCTACATCCCTCCTACCCGCCGATGGGCGGCAGCGTCGGCTGTGCAAAAAGCTGTGCCCTGCGATGCCCAAACCGCATACCCATCGGGGGGCTTATGGGCTTATCCACGGGGATCCTAAACGGCCAAGCGGTCGTTTGTCCAGCAGTGGGCCATATAGGTGAAAAAAGTTGGTGTTGTTATAATAGAACAGCGAATATATTCCGTGATCAACTCTTGATCAAGAGCTTAGAGGAAATTGAAATATTCCATTCGGTGGAATATAATATGGCGAAAGCAGTAACAGCTGATGGATACATTATAATCAACTAGTCATACCACGTAAAGTCAACAAATCTTTTATATGAGGTCGTAGGAGGTGACCGCTCACCGGGCAATCCTGGCAATCTGCCAACTTGTCACACGTTTAAGCTGGATTTTCAGAGTGCGTGAGCCGGAACTAAGCCACGTACTATTCCTTCCCTGTTATCCAGTCGAGGTTGAGAGAATAGTTTAGATACTGGGCTGGGCAAGCCAACTTCATCTGAAATCATGCCTTAGTTATTGCAGCGCCCTGACTCCGTTATAGTGAGTAAAAGTTGCTACTTGATGATATAAATCATCTTATCCTAACTATAGATGTAAGGCTGGTTTAAAACCATAATAAACTATTTTTATCAATTTAAAACGGCTGGTGTTGATGACTACGTTTTTCTTAATTATAACTACATTTCTTTTTTTAATTTTATTTATTATGGGCCAGCTCTTGACCTCGAGGCTTGCGTGGGCAAGGTTGAGGCCGACGATGGGACGAGCTTTCCCAGAAGATGCCTATTAACTCTGATTTAATTTCCTTGATAAACGGGGTACCTACCTATAAACTGTAAAGATTTTTTAAATGTGCGATATTGATATACCTACTTAGCGGGTCTAGTTTTAGTTTGTCCGTCCGACCAAGCAGAGATAGATAGATAAATAGATAAATTCTGAAAAAGTTCTTCCAGAAAAAGTTTGTACCCAAGCGATAGAACAATAAGAAAATTATCCTATTCACTCCTGGACAAAGGTTTCCCCCATAAGAAGGGGGAATGCTCATGATCCCTACGCTGGACATGCGGGTTGGGGATCACAGAGCACAACTTCCACACTACCGACGCTGCTGCCCGTTAGCGGCCAGGTGATTTAGCAGTCCCGGTGTAAGACTGCATGCCTCAATGCCGCTTGAGGAATAAAACAATAACTTTAACGTGATTGAAGCCGTGGGCTGAAGCCAGGTCGAACTAAATTTATATCATAAATCACAAATCACAATAATAATCAGCGTTGCTCATATTAAAAGAAATGTCCTTGACTGTCGTATTAACCCCGGACAATACGGGAGTACCCGTATTGTCCACAAGTGGAATCGACCGTCCATCGCGTGATACGCCTCACCCTCACAGTATGGTTCAATATCAAGGTTATTATTGATCACAACGTAATGGATTTTTACATGGAACTGAAAAAATTCGGCTGACTAATTGGTTTATTGGTTGTAAACTATTTTAAGGGCAAGCCCTGTCAGAGATCAAAACTGAACGACGTTGTTAAAATGTAACTTACAACAAACATACACACACAGACACAAACACACACACACACACACACGAGCTTGTAACTGTGTGTCTACCGCTGGACGTAGGACCGCCCCTAAAGGGCAATTTGAGCAACAATATATAATGTGGCTTATTTGATAGATTTTGTCAGACCCGAGACAAATATCTACAGAACATACAAAAATTTGTCCCGCAGCGGGAATCGAACACGCAACCTTCTGCGTCTCAGGCGGACCTTCGCCCATTGCGCCATAGAAGCCGTCGATAAAGATAAAGATAAAAAGGACGAAGATAAAGAGGATGTTTGAATAAATCTATTTTTAAATTGAAATAGATGATAGTTCGTTCTCTTCAGAGAGCGCGGCGTGAGCTCTCAGTACAAAAACATTTGACATAGATAAAGAGGAAAGAAAAAAATGGGGTTCACACAAGTGACTAGCCTCTGTCTTTATGATAAACTAGCATTACAAACATACACACACACACACAAATACAAATTTTTCCTCTTTATAATATTTATATATATGTAGATGTAAATAAAAATAAAATGAGCTTTATTTCCTTACACATAAACAATTCTAATAAAATTAATCACACTGGATAAACGTTCACTTAAATAAGATAGGTATTATGACCTAGATAATTAAACTAAATGTTGTCCGTGTAAGGACCGTCTCTGAGCTTTATGTCTACACGAAGGACCATACGTAATATATCATAACATAACATAAGCCTTTATTGATTGAAGTCTATATAATTTAATTCATTTACACAATGTAATGTAGGACGAATTTGTTATATATGTTAATGTAAGAAAGAAATCTGTCACAGAGAATATTTCGCGCTAAGATACTGTATGCCACTTGGATCCAACCCAATTCTGTTGCCGGATGAAATCTGAATGAAATGTGGTTATTTATCACTGCGGTATACAGGCTCTTGTTAACTATTTCTATACTAAAATTTCATAATTCTAGTTCAGCGAATTTGTTCTTATTTTGTGGTATTTTTATTAGAATAGATAATTCCTTTATTCCCACTTCCTCAAATTTTAGTTACAAATATGAAATGTTTACCAATATGTACCGAACCTGCCTAAATAATATTATAACATTTGCATGCCTAAACGACCTATCTATATGTTACCAATGTGTGCAAATATTATATTAAATGATTTCTGAAACTTTGTTTTGAAGTTTGCCTTACCCCCAAAAGAACGTACCAAACGGATTGAGTTGAAACTCAACAACGATGGAATTGTAGACCAGGAAAAACATAAATACTATTTATTATCAAGATACAACGCAGCAAAGCTAATGAATAAAGATATTATTATCATCGTTATCAGCCTATAGCATTCCACTGCTGGACATCACACATGCTGGCCTCCCCTAATGAGCGACATTGTGCTCTGTCCTAAGCTCGAAAGATCCAGCTTCTACTAACAGCCTTTCGCAGATTGTCACCACACCGCCGGAAGGAGGGTGTCCTACACGTCGTTTGCCGAGCTGCGGTCTCCACTCAAGTAGATATTTATGTAATCAGGAAATACACTAGAAAAACAACAGAACTGAGAACTTCCTCTCATCTTTTGAAGTTAAAAAAACTAATAAGAGAAAATTAAATCATCATCATAAATTTAAAAAAATATATTTACCGCCTTCGCAGACACGACGCTTTGTCGTCGCGCTTAGTCGTCGCAACAAGACGCCGAGCTGTCGCTTGCACTGGAGGTTGTCGTCGCGCCTAGAAACGAGCGCGAGCGTCTGTCATAAATTGTCGTCGCGACTGTCGCCGTGTGTGCGGAGCTTTGAACAAAATGTATGAAAATTGTCCCCCGCAGCTTGTCGTAGCGTCTAAGAGCGACGACAAAGCGTCGTGTCTGCGGAGGCTGTTATCCAGATCAGTGAATGAATTCTTATTGGGTCACAGTGCATAAATGTGTGTTGAGTTTTCAAACTGCACAAGTGCACATGTTGGAACCGAATTAATCTAAATAATATTATAATGCTTAAGTTAGTATAAGTATAAAGATTTATAACATAGGTAGGTACTTATTTATGATGTGTTTCTGTTAGGTTTTTTTTACCAAAAGTAAATTAACTACAAATAATTTTTATAATTTCTATTTTTTACGATGCTTGAAAAAGGCAACTAAGTTTTTTGTTAAGTACATATTTATGTACCTATGTTTAGCATTTACATCATTAGCCCTACACTTATTTATATAAATAAACATCTTAAATCTTGAATCTTAACCAAAATATTCGATTGTTACTATAGTGGCAAGATATTTTACACCATAATTGCAAAATTAAAGAGACACTGCCAAGAGCGGTGACTCACTTCATTAAAATTGACACTGCTTCCGTTACTTGCTAAAATAGATTATGATCGTTTTCTTAAGGGCCTATCTGTTCATAATAGTTTCAATATGCTTCGTAATGTCAAGATCTCAGAATGGCGAGGTCTTAAAATAACATGATACAAAAATAACGAGATCTCACTATAATGTGATCTAGCCATACATTTGAAGCGTTCGTGGCGTGGCATTGTTCTTGTTCTTAGCTCTTGGTTAAGCCGGGTTTTTACAATAAGAGTTGGCTCAGACTGAGTGCACTCGTACGAGTAAAATATAAAATAGAGCAGAGTCCGATTCTACTCGGATTAGATGCTGGCGTCCGAGTGCGCTTAGATTACGTGTTTACATGATACGAGTAGCGTCCGAGTAGACATCCGAGTGCACTCGGTCCGAGCCAACTTTTACTGTGAAAACCCGGCAGATTTTAACACTTCCGTGCTTTGGAAGCACGTTAAGTTGCTGGTTACGGCTTGTCCGAAGTCATCGGGTGAACTAAAAACCCCGACACCAGAGTTGGCAAGTAACTAATATGAAGAATAGTTGATTAAACAATGTTTATTAAAACATACGAGTTGTATCTACTCATTATTTCACTGCCCTTATCGCACTCTAGGTGGGGTCGGCACAAAATGTTTTCTTTCTCCATTCACTATCGGCTGTCAACTCTGTACTCACTTCTTTCACTCTCATATCCTCTTTCACACAATCCATTCATCTCTTCTTCGGCCTCCCTCTACTTGTACATCCAATTACATTCGTTGTACCTACTAGTAGGTAGATAGTAATTCCATGTTTGAAAAATAGTCTAAATAAACTATTCTTGTAAACTAATTTTCTTCTTGACTATACTTCCTAAATACATAAAACGAACGAAGTGCGAAGACGATTCTTGAATTCATTGTAAAAGATCAACGAGAATGCATAACACGTTAGTTCAGTGAAAAAGAATGGCGAGAATGACGAGATCTAAGACGCCGAGAACTCAGAACGACGAGAATCTTATTTCAGCTTGATTACTTCAGTCACTGCTGATAAGGTATGTGCTGCATTTTTCGTCAATAGCGCACTGCACACGTAAAGATCGGACCGCGCATCAGGACTGCGTTCCAAACCACAGTCCGCTCTGTACGGTTTGGACTCGGTCGTGCTAATGGCGCGTAAAGATCGGACCGCGCATCAGGGGGTCTACTACAATTTACCGAAGTACGAAATTACGTGTTTCGTTTCTTGCGATTGGTACCCAAAATGTGATATAAAACGAAAACCGAAATTTTGGCACGAATTTTGTACTGTACAAAATCGAACGTTGCGCATCCTACTCTATTTCACAAAATATACGACCGAAATATTGGAATTGACAGTATGAAATACGACCAATCGCACGAAACGAAACACGAAATTTCGTACTTCGGTGAATTGTAGTAGACCCCCTGGGACTGATCACTGACATGATGCCCGGTTAAAACTGTAAGATTTGCCTTCGCATCGACATACCAGCTCGAACTGTCAGTCCTGCGCATCTATACGTATGTTTCGGATTGCTGGTTGGAATGGCGCGTGCTGTTTCCCGCGGTCCGAACTTTACGTGTGCAGGGCGCTTATAAGAAGTTGTCACCATCGTTAGGTATACTGTGGTGATGGTATTGGTGTCACTGCTGTTACCTACTCGCGAGTATCACAGAGTCGTCAACAGTATAAAACCACGGCTTTTATAGGGAAGAATTGATAACTATTACCTAAACTTTCATACCAAAACCAAACCTAAAAAAGCAAGCCAAAAATGCCAGTTTAATAAGTAAGCCAGGAGCCTTGATGTCTACAGAATACTCTCACTTTACGAGATAGCAAAGTCAAGGGAAATTACTTTAGTTGGTTGTTTGTTAACGAAAATAAACGTCTTAAAACGAGATAGTTTTATCGACGAATGGTTGACATAAACAAACTTTGTTGGTTTATTTGGTGTTGAATTTAGTTTTCAAGTTGCTTATTAAATGTGTCTCGTTGAAGTCTCGAGATGTTTGAGCTAGGAAGCGGTCGTGGCGTGGCTAACTTCGGTCTTCTGGCCGAGCATCAGAGTTATGCAACACTCCGCCGTCACTACTTGGATGGGTGATCATATAAATATTGGCATTAGAATTGAGGGCTGCCGAGCTTTGCTGTGCTGAAGGCACGTTAAGATGTTGGTCTGGTTGGTTGTTAAGCCCTGTTCCAGGCCTTCGGGCGGACTAAAACCTTTAACACTAGGGATGGATACCTACCGATTTCAACACATACATAGAGCTGCTTGCTTAGTGATACGTGATACTGGAAGTATCTGGTTTAGGACTAGTACTTGGTTTAGATTTGGGCCTGGAATAGCGGAGCTTTTTGAGAGATTTTAATTATTTACCAACTGTATTTCGTCTATTTTTTTAAAAATTTTGTGTAGATAAATTACCACTTCATAATATTCTTTATTAAAACATAAAGTTATTATATTATGGCAATATCAGAATGGCAATTAATTAATGGGCTTTTCACTATCGCGTTATAGCCAAACGAGAGGTACTTTGTAAGTTAGTTCGTCGAAAATTAAATCACTTCAGACATGATAGTAAAATAACATTCAATATTTATTCAGGAGCGGAGCTGAAGGAAATCAAGATAGGCCTGTTCATAATAATAACAGGCGGAAATAACGAAGTGAAATTTGAAGTAAAAGCTATATCAATGAATGATAATCTATGATTGAAACCAACTTAAGAGAGCTCGAAATTTTGATGCAAAGTGTTTGTTTGGATCACAGTCTCGGAATGTGTACAGTGCACGTTGAACAGCGTACGCACCGCGCGTGCGTTTTGCGGGGCTTTTTAAGACTGAAAGTGAAAACCACAGACTTGTATGTGAAAACGCTAGTATGTGCACTAGAAGCGCGCGTGGGATCTCATGGAGCTACACATTGGGCGTAGGCCATTGTCTTGTTCTGCGTTTGACGACTGTTCGGTTGACATGATCGTCCTCCATTTCGGCCAATGTGTGTCCACCACCACCACCACCAGCCTATATTAGTCCTCTGCTGGACATATGCCTTCCCTAATAAACAGGGGGATAATCCCACGTGTGTCCACACAATCCGAAAGCATGCGATCGAATTAATAACAAAATGGTGCCGCCTAAGTATATTTCGTCCAGCGCAACGCATGTTCTAACCAAAATCTGCGCAAGTTTGTCGACGGAAAAGCGCTGTTAGCGCGCGTTTGCATAAAATACTCTATACCATCCTTACTTAGCCGATATACCATATATTTGCACTGAACGGTTCTCATTCATATTGAAAAACGAGAATTTTCACGTACCGTTACGTCAACGCACCGACGGCGTTTCGACTCGATAAGAAAGTCTTCATCAGGGTGAGTGAACGCGACGCTCCCCCTCCACGTCTTGTCTAGCACTTCAACGAGTCGAAACGCCGTCGGTGCCTTCACTGACGTAAAGGTACGTGAAAATTCCCGTTTTTCAATATTAATGAGTTAATTCACGTTAGTTTCATGAACGGTTCTCTTCTATTTTCATGCAAACTTCCAAAGATTGGAACTCTGTACTCTGGACTCTAGACTCAATAGGTGTCTTCTGGACCTGAGTGCTCCATCTTACGGCCACAACGTCAAAAGAAAGGTCAATCAAATGTGAAAAAAAGTTTACGTGTGTTTCCTCATCAAACCTGTTGGTTTTTAAAGCGTGCTTTAAAATGCTTAATGTACCAGCTCATATTTCATGAAGAGATAAGTAAATTATATATAAACTTTGTACCAAGAAATTTTCCGCAGATTTTCAAGCTTATCCAATTCTCGCAAAATGAAACGAAAATACAGGCGACGGACAATCCAGTGGATGTTTTCCGCTTTTTATCACAGTAACTTGACATTGTTAATTTTCTCGAAGAATTCAAAGAGTGCCTTTTTTGTCATTAGATAAAATTGCTGTTAATGGGGTCATCTGCCAGCTTTGTTTTTGAATGATGGAACATTTTTATCAAGCTTTGAAATAAGTTCTATTTCTTTAAACATAGTACTCCCTGATACCTACTCAATTTAATATTTGGACTTGACTCTGATTACTCCCTATAGTATGTGCATACTGAAAATTGTTTATATAATAGTATCGTTATTTGAAAGCCACGTCGAAAGCCTTTGGGTGGTCTAAAAACTCCAACACCAGAGATGGCCACTAGTTCATTCGAAGAAGAAGAAGAAGAAGTACCTTGAAAGTGCTGTATTGATATTTCAACTTTACTCTCCTGTGAAAAGTTTTAATTCCAAAAGCTATGTTTTATGACTAGAATAAATCCAACGTGAAAATAATTATAAAAAGTTTTATTGCTTAGTTATTTTGAAAACTCTCCAGAGATCCAACTATCGTCATAAAATATTCAAATGTGAGCAGACAGTTTTAATTTGATCTTCTCTCCCAGCTGCTTTACAAAGTAAAGATAGGTAATACCACCTCATAGTGTCACTTGCGACCAAGATTTTATTCTTCGCTTAAAAAAATATTTGTATAGGTATTGAAATAACTTCGCTTGTTTCACAATTGGATAATGGCTTTAGGCAGAGATGGTTGGGTTCAAGTCCTGACTGGTCCGAAAACTTTGTATAGCATCTTAAAATTTGTTTGTGTTGCTTTCATTAGTATTGAAGAAAATTAACTCAAAGCTATTCTAGTGCTACTTTAATATAATTATTATGTCACAAATGATAAAGGTCATCGATTTTTAAGAGGGCAAATTATGTACTTTGTAGTAGTTATGTACTTTTTATTGTATTTTATTTTATTTACATCGTCTTTCGTCGTATTTTTTTGTTGTTGTAAAAATTAGTCCAGTATTTGACCACTAAAATCACACTCGAAAGAGTTGAGAGTATTTATTTCATTTTGACAAGCTGATGGGTAATTAAACTTGTTACATCTTCCTTAAATTTCCAGAACTGCCTGTTTTTTACCTGCCTGGGGTATTATGCATGGCCCTGCTCTCCTACTAAATTCATATTTTTGCTAACTTGTCTCTTCTAGCCCACCTCCTTAAAATAACAGTGAGGGACTATGGGATGGTAGCAACATTCTCCAGAATTCCCGATGCTGCCTGTATTTGTGAGCGGCTGCTTTCAACATGAAGAAATAATGAAGCATGTCATATTACATTGCTCAGTAAGCTCAGATGGTTATCTAAAGGTCAGCACAAATCGGCAGACGGCAGCGCAGAGGATTAATATAAAATTTTCCTACGTAAATTAACGTAATGCCTATCTATTGGTAACAAATTCCAAAGCTCAGATGCTCAGTTGTCGGTGTCTGAGGTTTGGGATAGAAGATTATCTTAAATAATTAGTGTAGGTTTATGGTCTTTAAACTAGTTTTTAGATATATTTTGTAGACTAATAATAATGCTGGTACAGGACTTATTTACCCTTTTCAGGCATCGCAAATTTGGTGGGGTAGAGGGCGTTACTTATAATAACAAATACTAATTTTAAAAGTAATGAACCATATATTATTTGGATTTATATCTTGTTATCATTAGATACGTACTTATTTATGTTGGTAAATTTAAAAACCCCTGCCCTACGCCAAACCTAACGGCGCGGGTATACCTCAGGGTTTCAGCGTAGGCTAGCTAACTAACTCTAGAAGACGCAAGTGGGGCTTAGTAAAAGATACCAGAATGAAAGACGTCTGCAGTCTCAAATATTTAACGTAGAAAAGCTTGTACAAGTAAATTTTTAATTTATGAACTATGTAAAGTCTGTGGTAGCGGTTAAGCCTTTTAACGAAGGGATAATTAAGAGGCTTGGAGACATCATTATTTTTAAGGTGTGGTTACGCTTCAAGTTTCCTTCGGGCACTAAATTTTTGTACCCCCCATAACAAGAAAATGCACAATGGTCGTGGCAATTCCGGTAAAGGTTACCACCTAGTTTCCCCCGTGGATGTCATGTCCGAAAAGAAGACCAAAGGATATCTCCAGGGGATGTACAGTAGCGTTCTCCTATTTACATAACATCAGTTTTGTGTTTTCTTCATCTTTATTTGTATGAGCTAGTGGCCGACTCTATTGTCGGAGTTTTTAGGTTGCAATAAGGCCTCCGCCATGGTTTAGCAACTGAAAAAGCACGTATCAACACCTTAATTTAGGTACTTTCCGAAACACGGAAGTGCTCAAATTTAAATGCCACTAAACGGTAACCCATACAAGTAGTCCAAGAACATCGAAGTAAGGTATGTCACGAGCGCAAAGACCTTTTAGTGATTTCGTCCGAGCGTGTCTGTGCTTTGAAAGATATCAATGGTGACTAGACTTTTTTTCGTTCAGCCATCTTGGCTTTTGGTTGGCCTAAAACTCCGATATTAGAGCTATGGCTGAAAATCAGCGTACTGTAGGTTCATAACTTACACAGCACATTACGAGCCGGCCCCCTTATTGGCATATACCATGTAGGGAATCACTTGTTCTTTTATTATGAAGGCTAAGTGAATGATGAATGCTGAGTAGTTAGGTAGCAGTACTTAATAGCTTAATCTTCGGCTTTTTATTTGCTTAGCATTTTTCCTTCACTGTCATGGTGTTCCATGAAAACTTTTCAAAACTTTTTTCTATCTTTTTAGTTGGTTCCTTATGTGGAGAAAAAGATGGTCCTTTTTACATAGCCCTGCTAACACGAAAAAGATACAGTTTAATACACATACGTGCATGCAGTTTCCAATTACAATAGGCCAAAGGACAATACCGTATGATAGCATTTCATCTGCATTGTTCAACGGCTGCTCGTTATAGCTGTCACCTGTAGAAATAATAACCACCATCTCACTGCTTTTATCTCAAGTTATGTACGGTGACGGCGGTTCGGCACAACTTGTTACCTCTTTCCAAATTCTTCTATCAGCCGTCATCTAAACACTCCTTACCTAAATCGCCTTTCACATAACCCATACATCTTTTCGAAAAAGTTATTAACCAATGTAATCAGTCAGTAGTATAATGACGGTAAAACAACATAGTCTACGATTACTTTTTTCGTTTTAGTAAAAGTAAAGTAAAGAAACATTTATTTACATCAGAAATCATACACAACAAAACAAATGCTAGTGCCGTTGTATTCTAATTCCTCATTTTTACAAACTTTTAGGGATGGGTTACGATAGTTATGAGCAATATTCCGTCAATATATCAATGTATACTTAGATTCCATTAAGCAACAAAAGATGACAACTAAATCAGTAAGCGGAGCGAGCCGCGAAATTTTTATAGCAATAGTAGGTAAAAAGAACGATTTATCTGGATATCAACTTTATTAATAATGAATACTACCAATCCATGCATGACCTTATATTTGGATATCAACCTAATAATTAATTAATCTATATATATATAAAAATGAAACCCGTTTTCCTTGGTCACGGCATCACGCGTGAATGGCTGGACCGATTTAACTAATTCTTTTTTTGTTGTATTTGTTATTATTAGGAGAAGGTTCTTACGGAAAAAAATATTAAGAAAATTGCTACGCTAAGGCGGTACGTAGTTCGCCGGGTCAGCTAGTACCTAATAAACATGTATACCCAAAACTTGGTCTAGTAATTTCTGCACAAAGAAAAGAAAACGATATTTAATTAATATTACTTCGTATGACCCAAAACTTGTTCCTGGACTGGTAATTTCTGTGCCCCCTAGGATTTGCACCCCATGGCACCGATGACACCGCCCTGTTTACGGTATTGGTAAAGATACTGTTAAGACTAAAAGCTATAAAAATATTTTACATAAAAAAAAACTTTACAAATTAATTTATTCAAACAGTAACTTAAAAATAAAAAAATATATTTTATTCATCCCCTTGCTCCCTACTGCCTGCGCCCATGCTACGCATCATTTATCAATTTAAATAGAAAAAATACAAATAAAATAATATATAAACTTAGTTAAAAGTAACCATGGCAATCTTTTGATGTATGGAACCCTTATTATTTAACCTTAACTTCACTTCACTAAGAAGTCCAGTGATTTATAAGTTACTGCAAATTCCCAAGTCCCAACTGCTTTCGGTGTCACTTATTGTTATGGCTATTAACTGCCGGGTGCGTCGACAGGTGTCACTTACGGTGCCACGGAAATCGTAGCGGTTACAGTTAACAATATATAACATGTATACCTACATCGCTTCATACCTACTCGGTTATCAGAGTACATTTTGTGTGAGCTGCCGTTGCAATTGGTTCGGTGATACAGTCGGCCAGTCCAGCAAGGGCATTTTAAAACATTCGAAAAGTTTCCGAATCGAGTCCTTCAATTTTTGACGGTTAATCGGACAACGAATCCCACGCAGAGCCAGCGTAGGAAACTAATAAATATTACATACGCAATAAACCTAGATATTATAGTTATGGAAGATAGGTCGTGGCTAAGAAAGCGTTTCGGCGGGAGGAATTCGAAGCCTTCAAGAGAGGGATGGCGGGATATCTCGAAGGATAGAGTTGGTTGGCGGAGTTGAGGTCGAACTTTGCCCAGCTGTGGGACGATGCACATATAAATACCTATATAAAACTCGAAACGGACTTATTGAGTAACTCACTGACTACAGTCATAGGAATAAGGGCCCTTAAAGGGGTACATTCCTTGGGTATTGTAGATAACTAAGAAAATTTTTTTTTTCTATTTCTATAAATCCAAGTCAATCACACCAAAATACGAGTATTTTAAATGCGAAAGTTTGTGTATGTGTGTGAGTATGTTTGTTTTCTCATCGTATTTGGTTGAAACTTCGAATATACATAGTTTGTGACGTGGAATATTTATCCGGTAGCCATTTCGGATCAGGAGGTTTTGGAAGCTAAATGTTCTTGGGTGCAACTCGGCTTTGAGAGCAAAATGACCTCAATTTAAAATAGTTTTGGAAGCTTAATGGCCTTTCCAATAGTTAGTCCTCTAGTCATAAAGTGGAATCAATTTGACCATTACGGAAAAACGACCAAGAAGCAAGTCGTCCTACTTCATTTCAGAAAGCATTATTTTATTTTTTTATTTACAGGTAGAAAATATGTATCTATAGAATCTTTTTCACACCTTCAGTATCACATTCCCAAAGGAGGATTTGGTTTTATTTGCAGACATGATTAAAATGTCTGGTATAGGTACATTTTAAATTGCGGACATTTAATTCGCATGACGTTTTAAATTGCGAATTATCTGTAATATGGACTTTGTGCTCTGAAAACTAACAGTAATTTTTTTAGGATGTTTTGCTCTCAGAGCCTTAATTATATTACAGTCTATGTGCACCCATGAACATTTTGCTTCCAAAACTTCTGATCCGAAATGTTTTATACCTAAATATTTCTGAAATTTAACTATTTAACTTGAATATAAATAAATGAAGCCAACGGAACATAAAGATTGGATTGTAAAGAACGCTAGGGTCGTTCTAGACAATCCAGTCCATCCAAAGGCTTCCTGAAAGAGATCGCTTTTAGCGCTAAGGCCGCCCATTGTGAAAAAATGAAAATGAAAAATATTTATTTCAGTAACTTATAAAAACGTTTTACATTAGGGTTTGAAGTCTTCTTTTAAGCAAATACTTGCTTGTGTTAGGAGACTTCGCTCTTCTATATCTATTTACATTATTTTATAAGTTGGTACGTACCTAATAATTATAAAAAGAATATATAATAGTCTATGTTGATATTGTTGGCGTGTGTGTGTGTGTGTGTGTGTGTGTGTGTGTGTGAGAGAGAGAAGGTGTGTGGTGTAGATATATAATTCAAAGCATAATCACTTGTGTTAAATTTTCTATTTCATCGTAGCTTTTTGTTTTCAGCCAATCAGTTAGGGATTTTTTACAGTTGTAGTATGTCAGGGGATAAATATCTAATTCCTTATTTAACTTATTGTAGAGGTGAGAAGACTGTCTTGCATACTGTCTTTTAGCAAATGTTGTTTTTACACTGACTACTGGAGCTAGATTTTTCTTTCTTCTACTTTTAGTCTCATCCTGTTCATACAAAAGGGATTTATGTTTTTTTAAAATAAGTTGAAGCACGTATAACTTTCTTACAGAGAGGAGTCCACATGTTAGGTAAAGGCTTTCTGTGGGGAATCTAAATGCTTTAAAGAGCATGACCTTTAATAACGAACGTTGTGCCCTCTCTAATTCCAAAAATTTCATTTTTGTCGCTCCTCCCCAGATCGGTAGACAATACCCAAGAACCGATTGTGCTAGCGAAGTATAAATTTGTTTCAAGAGTTTTTTAGAGGCTATGTGTCGCAATGTTTTGAATGTCCATATTAATTTTCTGGTTCTATTCATGATAAGTTCCGTGTGCATGTGCCAAGATAATCTTTGATCAAGCATTATACCTAGATATTTAGTATGTTCTACTTTGTCTATTTCTATGCATGAGCACCCAACATTGGGATAATTTAAGCATTTGTGAATTTTTATTTGAAACTCAGCTGAGGGTTGGGTGCGATCGTAAATGGAAAAACAAATGTAATATGTTTTTGCGGCATTTAAAGTGAGCAGATTAAGATCCAGCCATGCTGCAACCTTCATCAGGCCTTTTTCAGCTGATTTACGGGCGTTGTCCCATGTTTTGCCTGTAAAAACTATAGCCGTGTCGTCTGCGTAAGAGAAAATATGACCACCATCTATAATCATATTACTAAGATGATTTATATATATGAGGAACAATGTCGGGCCAAGTACGCTGCCTTGTGGCACACCGTACATTGTGGTTTCCTCTGCACTTATAAATTCTGCTATTTTAACTCTTTGCTTGCGTTCAGACAAATAATCTTTAAATAGTAAAAGAGGTGTGCCACGTATGCCAATATTTTCAAGTTTTTGCAGTAGAATGGGCACAGAAACCGTGTCAAAGGCTTTTTTTAAGTCAAGAAAAATTGCAAGACACTTATTACCACAATCCACTTTATCTGTAATGATAGAAGTCAGCGCCAAGACTGCATCTTCTGTAGACATGCCCTGTCGAAACCCATACTGTGACGATGAGAGTAAATTGAACTTATTTAGAAAGGTGACTAGTCGTGAGTTGATAAGTTTTTCTAAAACTTTGGAAATAGATGATAAAACTGAGATAGGTCTGTAGTTCTCTAATACATTCACGTCTCCACCCTTATGAACAGGCGTTATTAAGGCTTCTTTCAGGGCATGTGGAAAAGTCCCCTGCTCAAAACATTGATTAGCTAAATGAGTTATAATAGGAACAGTTTGTTCGTGCGCGGCTTTTAAAAAGTACGTGGGTATTTTGTCCCACCCGGGGGCACTGTCAGATTTTAACCCCATTAATACAGTTTGGACTTCCTTAAGATCAGTGTTGAAAAGCACAAAAGACATTGCAGATGGGCGTTCAGTTTCAATGTAGCTTTGACTTTGCCATGCCTGCGAAGGCCTTGACGTAATGATAGCATTGGCTAAAAGTTTTCCTGCTGTACAGAAATACGCATTCGCCTCATTTACAGACTCCAGAGGAGTCAGGCCTGTTTGAAGCAATTCTGAGCATTGGGTATTTTTCAATTTCCGTTGTGTGACCTTGTTGATTGTATTCCACAGTTTTCTGGGATTTTTACATGCCTTACTTAGTTGTTCGCGATCAAATTTTCGTTTTTGTTTTTTTATAATGCAATTGCAATAGTTTCGGTATCGTTTAAAAGTAATTTTTAATATTTCATTAAATGGTTCCTGTCTTAGCTTTTTTTGCATATTATTTCGGTTCCAGATGCAACGCAAGAGTCCAACGGTCATCCAAGGTTTTATTATCCTATTTTTTATTGGAATCATCATTGTAATTGTATTTATGGATATACATTGTTGTAATTTGTTTATGAAGCAATTCGTTAGTATGTTTGGGTCATTTATGTTTAGCAATTCTGATAGGTTACAATCTCTTATATATTTTAATGCTCCTTCTAAGTTTAAAATAGTTTTCCTTTTTGCATTTATACTTCTAGTTTTGGTGTTCGATATTTTTATGAAAATCAATTTATGGTCTGTGATGGTCGTGTTGAGAATAGCTATTGTGGCAGATTTATTTTCCGGTTTAAGTTTTACTATGAAATGGTCTAGGCAGCTATTACCTCTCGTAGGTAACGAATGTCCAGGCAGTAAACCATGCGTAGCCAACATATTTAAATAGCCTAATCTATTTGAACGCTCATGTAATAGTTCATCTTGTTTATATATCAGATTTATATTTATATCGCCAGTGATTATTATATTACTACTTGATGAAATGGAAGTTAAGTGTTGATTAAGAGAATTTGTGAAGTCTTCGGATTTCGTTATTGATGGGGATCTATAGATACCCAAGACTGTGAGATCAGGTGAAATACTTATTTGCAAACAGGATGCATGAATTAATTTTACTTCTTTTACTTTTACTTTATGCGTATTTTTAACATAAGCTACCACTCCATCCGCTTTATTTAAATGGTTAGTGGTTTGATAAGATGTGTAGTTATTTATCTGTGGTATGTTTTTATTTGGGTGAAGTCTGCACTCACTGAGTATGATTAGATCCATATGAGATTTTAAGTTTACTAGATTTAATTGAAGATCATCGTTGTTGGTATAGACACTCCTTATGTTTTGCGATACAATGGTAAAATCCGATATTTTTATCCTTATCAGTTTAGAAAAGTCCTCAGCAGTACAATTAAATACCTTGGCTATTTCTGTGTCATCTATTTCTTGTAACGCGTTTAGTGTGCTATCCATAATTGTAGGGAGAAGAAATATTGAAAGCGTTAATGATTGCTGCGTAATGTGTGGTGATTAATTGTGTAAGTAGATGTTGGGTGTGTTGATGTAAGTGTAAAGTGTGAGTGCAATGCATGAGATTCCAATTTTCCGTGTGTGAGTGTGTATATGTGTTTAAAACTAGATCTGTGGTAATGCTGTTTAGTATGTTGATTTTGTGTGTCTTGCGCTTCAAGATAACATTTCTTTTTATACAGTAATTTAGAAAGTAGAAACAAAAAATGCTTATATGTAAATGTATAAATCTACCTAGTCAATTTAGTTTCACTAGGTTGTTCACTTGCGATTCTGTCTTTATCGCGATAATAGAATAGCTCTCATCCTTCCTTACGTAAACTCTCCCGTAGGCAGTCCAGCAAAATTTATAAGCCTTCGATTTTGCCAAATCCCGTGCGAGAAAGTGTAATCGAGCCCCTTTCGAAGTGAGCTGTTCAGAGACATAAACAGGAGTGTATTCCTCTTTTTTAAAACCTAAATGCTTCGCACATAATTTTTCTTTATGTTTGATGTTAAAGGATTTGACCATCTTTAAGAAATCGGTCTTGATGATCGTGGACGTCAACTCTACTATAATGGGGCTTTTGTTAACATTGCTTCGCTTGTTCTGTATCCTATATATGTCTTTAATGTCTTTCATGTCGATTTTGCAATCAATTTCTTTGGATAGGTTAATTGTCATTTTTATAAGGTCTTCTTTGGTCTCTTTGGTAAGTTTTGGCACATTCTTTATTTCTAAGTTGGCTTTTCTACTTCCTCGTTGAAGATCTTCTAGTTTATCCTCGAGTGCTATTATGTAATCTTTATCTTTTTTAGCCTGAACTTCAAACTGTTCTAATTTTTTCTTGAGTTCTTCGTTCTGTGCTGAGAGGGCAGCCATAGAAACCTCTATATTCGTATTTGTTTTTTTAATTTCCATTAATGTAGGGTATATTTTACTAATTTCCTCTTTCTGAGATGCCATCATGGTAGAAATCAGAGTTTTCATCTCTTCTTTGAAGGCGCTAAACTCGGACGTATAATCGTCTATTTTGCTCGGTTTAGATCGTATAGAAACGAAGTTAGGTGGAGTTACCATACTCGGATCTTGTTCAGTAGTAGATTCTGAAAGCGACTCATAACTCATATCTTCCATTATTTTATAATCCAAATATCTATTTGCAATAAATCAAATGTAGTGGGTACGTAACAAACTGGTTGGTCGTCGTAGCCTGTTGTAGCCACAGCGCGTTGCCCCGGTTTGTAGCACGATGCAAGTTTCGTAGCATCCGCGTAGACACTCGTAGCATTCAAGTCGGCTTGCGTTTGCTAATTTCAACGCGGTCGATCACGCTTCCAGTGGCGCAAGTGATTTACACGTCGGCTGAGACGCAGACTATGGCTGGTTCAAATCCGTCAAAATGCAAAAAGCGGCGCTCACCAACTCAAGCAATCGGATCTGAAGGACGCTCTCCGGAGTCTTGGGGGCGAAGCACTGATGGAAACTGAACAAGTCGAAGACCCGGGGCACAGTCCCACGCAACAAAATACTTTATCAAAGAGAATCTACAACACGTCTGTTCGGTACGATAGCCAAAGCGGAAGAGCGACTTGTACAACTGCGAATTAGTTTTATTGATTAGTTATATAGTTCATTTAAATATTTGTGTACAATAAAGAGTTTGGTGATAACAATAAATAAGATTAAAATAAATCGTTATCTATATCTATACAATGCGTAGCCATCCCAGACGGAGGTGGCGTGACGAACTGGATGTTTTTCGATATCTCGGCCAGCGGATTCCTAAGATCGGGAAGTATGGAAAAAGGGAAGAATAAAGAGATCTGTCCATCTATCTATGGACAACAAGCTATGAGGACAAACTTGTACTTGGTAAATGTTTCTAATACGTTTGATGTGGACTGTAGCGTGCACGCTCGTTAACATTTTCACAACAAAACTAGGAATGCTTTGCTTTCAAAGGCAAGTCTCTGTAACCAACTACCTTCATTGTACGTTACAAGCCACATGCCGACCGCAGCTCCGTGCAAACAAAAGGACAAATTACTGTCCCATCTGGTTAGTCTCGTATCTGACACCCTTGAGTAGGTACGCTTATGGGTATTTAAATTATGCTTAAGAGTGTGTAAGGGTGTATGTAATTGGTCATGGATAAAAATGTCTTAGATTTTGATTACCAAATAATGAGGAAATTATAATGCAAGAAAATATCACACAGCATAAGCTTAGAATGTTTTAATGGAATCTCGTTAATGAAACTACATTTTATTTATGATAGTTACTTGGAGATGGAAAAAACACATAGCCCACCTGATATTAAGTGGTAACCATTACCTATCACATAGCATTGCATCGTAGATCATGTTTTTTCGGAACGGCACATACAACCTTCAAACAGAAATGCAGCACAGCTGCTTCACGGCAGAAATAGACGTGGTGGCATTGCAGTAGGTACTTCCCCAGACGAGCCCTTAATTTCCACGCTGGACATAGGATCGCAGAGCACAGCTTCTCGTACCGCCGATACTGCTGCACAACAGCAATCAGGAAATTTAGTTATGCCGATGTGTTAGGCTGTGGTATGCCGAAATCAGCCGACTCCCAGAGCCCCGTTTGTATTTCACATCAAGAGACAATACTTACACAATGAAAACAACTCGTTATTTTCTAAACCTAGTACTCTCTCAAAATAAATTTTGTTACGTGATCGACAGTAGTATCTGCAGATGATTATTTTTAGTCGAAGGGCACTTGTTACAAAATGTGTGCAAATCGTGAGCATTCTGCGACTTTCTTTTATAAATATTTTTAGAACCACGAATGAAGACTGATAATTTCGCGCGTCTCGGTGCGTCGTACAACTAACTCACTACGACTATTGATGAAATCTATCTGCCTATACAACAAGACATAGGCTTCTGCTATGCGTAGTACACAAACAAAGAGTGACAAATAGTCTATATTCTTAGCTTTCACCCTAATCCGTACAGCCGTTGCGGAGTTGAGTGGCAACAAACTTATAGACAAGCTTTTCCGACATATATGTAGGCTATAAATTAAGATGCGTCACAAAACAATAAAATATTTTTATGTAAATATTTGTTAAACATACTATAAATTACGGAAATTAGCCTAATATATTAATCCGAATCATGATGTACTATTTCAGGTCAATCCGTTAGTAGTTTCGGCTTGATGGAAGAACAAACATTTCCCATGTTCATAGAGCAAACTTTCACTTTAATATTAGGACCGACAAAGCAGGATTATAGGTATTAAAAAGATAATTTACTATTAACATTTTGTAGCCTGAGGTACAGGTTTTCCTAAATCAAGCTCAGTGTAAAGTTACTAAGTACACTTTTGATAATCCGTATATTTAATCTTAGCACTAAGAAAAAAATATTTTGATAAAACAAAACATAAAATAAATTATTTAACTATTTATAACGGGTTGTTTAAAATGTTCTTTGAACTGTCATCCGTAGGCGGTAGTCCCACGTTTTAGTTACACAAAAGGAACTCAAAGGGAATTTAGAAGTCAAGTAAATTAATTTTCTGCTCTACATTCTTGCATTACTCGTGGAAATCGAAATTTTATGCTTTTGAATACAAATATAACATTATAGTCTAATGTAATCTGAAAAATCCAGTATATTATTATCCTAACCGATTTCTCTATCGACCACTCCACACATATCTTTTAACTACCTAGGTACTTTAATTTTTGTGATTAGGTCCTTACTTACTTACTCAGCTAACTTATCGTCTACGAGCTGTGTACAAAATGTAAATTAAAATTGTTTTATGTACAAAATACTATCGGTTACCCTGCTGGCTATACAGCCAGCCTATAATCTAACACTGCAAAACTGTGAATCCTTAATCAAAGAAGAAAATTGTGTATACCTACACATTGTGTAAGTACTACGATAGTTGCCTCCTACCAACTAACCTGTGCAGAGTTGTTATACTTTTTATTACAAAAAATATAAATTCTTATGGTACACGTTTACCATCAGTAAAAGAGGTAACAATGTAGAATGCAAAGAGCTCAAAGGTTAATTCCTTCTAGGTACTCCAATAAATTGAAAAAAAAAATGAATTGATAAGGGTAAAATAGTCACAACGAAACTCATGTAAGCTATTGAAAAATATTAATAAAAACACCACCAGATATCGTGTTGGTCGTGACACTTCGTGTGTGACAGCTGACTGCTATGACGTTAGAAATATTACTTTATCTCAATGACGGCTGAGAACTTAGCCAAGGGTAAGCGACCCTGACTTTATATTAAAATAGTAGATTGAGCTTGACTAAAGTAATAAAGAAGGATTTTTAGATAGTTTGGCGTTTTGTGAAAAGCTCGTGCCACTACTATGCCTATTTATGCCACCAAGCAGCACCGGTGTATTTCAGTTTGCAGAGTACCGGTGAAATTACAGACAATGGAGTAGTAGTATCACTTAGGTACAGGCCCCACTTGTCTGACCTGGCGCGGGCATGGCGCGGGCGCTTTCCTATTCCATTCAAATTTAATACAAAATTCATGGAAATAAAGCACAATTTAGCTCGGACGACTTCGCGTCATAAGCACGTCCGATCAACGACATACCGTGTGTCCTAAATTGTGCTTTATTTCCATGCATTTTGTATGAAATTTGAATGGAATAAGAAACCGCCAGTGCCTTGTCTGCGCCCGAAGCTAGGTCACATTCATCGGGCACGGACTTGGCGCAGACATGGCACAGGCGGTTTCCTATTCCATTCAAATTTCATACAAAATGCATGGAAATAAAGCACAATTTAGGGCACACAGTATGTTGTTGCTCGGACGTATGACGCGCCATTTCGGCGCCCGCGCCCGATCGCCGCCAGATGGGCGTCAGATGGGCGTCAGATGGCCGCCAGTTCGTAGTATGTACTTGCTTGCGACATACGTCTGTTAGTGATGTAAAAATGCGTGACGAATGACGATATCGAATTTAATATTGAATTTTGTGAATTGATTGTAAATCCAACGCTTTATGATCATTGTCGTTCCGATTATTGTAACTGAAATGTTCAAGATAAATTGTGGCTGGAAATCGGAAAGAGATTAAACAAAACCGGTATCAAGATTTTTTTATGTAATACCCATGGTAATACTAGCTGATCCTTGTGCAAATTCGTTTGCGCGTATTTTCTTCATCTGTATCAGGGCCCGATTTGGTAACCCGATGAAGAGGTTTTCGGCAGAGTTTTTCCAAAAGCTTAGTTAACCCTCTCCGTATGGGTTACACTGTTATTTGATGGGATAAACCATTCAAAACCCTTTTGATTAGGTTATCTGATCATGAGGGTTATCAATAGTATTGGATTTTGGTATTATTCCAAAACCCATTCCTTAGGGTTACCCTTTTTATCATTGTAACACGGGTTATACGTGGGTTATAGGAGATAAAGGAGAAAAAAAAATCGGTCAAAAGATGAAAATTAATTGCGGTAATTGTGTTCTAAGCATTAAGGGCGGAAATGCAGACTACTAATTGTTTATATTACGCAATAATAATGATATTATAATAAAATTGGAATAAATTTTCAATAACATCTGTCAAACTTAAATCGACCATATCTCGAGAACTACTTATCTCAGACTTGCCTTTACTAGCTCAAATGATTGCTATTGACATGAACTTAATTTTCGATGACAGCTGTCAAACTTAAATCGACCATATCTCGAGAACTACTCATCTTAGACTTGCCTTTACTAGCTTCAATGATAGCTATTGACAAGACCTTAATTTTCGATGACAGCTGTCAAACTTAAATCGAACATATCTCGAGAACTACTCATCTTAGACTTGCCTTTACTAGCTCAAATGATAGCTATTGACAAGACCTTAATTTTCAATGACAGCTGTCAAACTTAAATCGACCATATCTCGAGAACTACTCATCTTAGACTTGCCTTTACTAGCTCCAATGATAGCTATTGACAAGACCTTAATTTTCGATGACAGCTGTCAAACTTAAATCGACCATATCTCGAGAACTACTCATCTTAGACTTGCCTTTACTAGCTCAAATGATAGCTATTGACAAGACCTTAATTTTCGATGACAGCTGTCAAACTTAAATCGACCATATCTCGGGAACTACTTATCTTGGACTGGCCTTTACTAGCTCAAATGATTGCTATTGACATGAACTTAATTTTCGATGACAGCTGTCAAACTTAAATCGACCATATCTCGAGAACTACTCATCCTAAACTTGCCGTTACTAGCTCACATGATAGCTATTGTTAAGATCTTAATTTTCGATGACAGTTTTTAGTTTGACAGCTGTCATCGAAAATTAAGATTTTATTAGTAGCTATCATTTGAGCTAGTAACGGCAAGTCTAGGATGAGTACTTCTCGAGATATGGCAAATTCAAGTTTGACATATGTCATTGAAAATAAAGATCTTGTTGATAGCTATCTTTTGAGCAATTAACGGCTAATCTAGTAGTTCCAGAGATATAATTTACAGATGAATTTGTAGAATGAGTTTTGAGTGGAGCTTTGAGTTGAATTTTGAGTTTGAGTTTTAGAGTGACAGTGACAGTGACAATCAAAAATTATTATTTAAAATAGTTTTGAAGGTCATATTTTTTCTTTTTAACACGTTGACTGCGGGTTTCGGACATAACGCTTTATAAAATGCTCATTATGTATATGTACTGTTGGCTTTGCCTAATAAATACAATAAAAATAAAAAATAACGCTACGCAGAGTACTCTGCGATGATGCCCTATGACAACTGACTGAAACACATTTTTTTCTTTTTAACATGTTGACTGCGGGCCTCAGTCATCATCTCAGTCGTCACATAACTGATGACTTATGAAAACTGAAACACATTTTTTTTCTTTTTAATATGTTGACTGCGGGTCTCGTATATGACAACGCATACTCTGCGATGATGACCAATGAAAACTGACTGAAACACAGCACTTTCCTTATGTTTTCAAAACTTTTCTTTAATGCAGTGACGCTCTTCCTTCAACCAAATAAAGCGATCCGAACTAATACCTAATGATTGATGACATAAATCAAGAGTCAAAATCTAAATTCGCCCACCCAGTGTCAGGCGTAATGATAACTATTGTGTAACATTCAAAAAAACCTATCAAGAGGTAACTCCATTCATTCGTTTAACCTTATATGAGGGTAACCCTATCGACTGAAAACCAAAAGGAACGGGTTACACTTTCGCTTGTGTTAGGAGGAGAATACCCAAACGAAAGGGTAATCCCGTCAACTGTATAACCCAATTAAGGGGTTTCACTTTCGAAGCAACTAACTCGAAATCGGGGTTGTACGGGCCCTGATCTGTATATTAATTAATTGTATGCACGAGCATCTTCGTCTTCTGAGGATGACATGCTGACACATCGATACCGGACAACAGACTGCACTACACTTGTGCCTCTGTTACGTCATTTCTGCGTCATGTCCGAGCCATGTCCGCGCCATGCCCGCGCCATGTCCTCGCCACGTCCGTGCCACGTCCGCGCCATGTCCGCGCCATGTCCTTGCCCGATATGTGTGTACCTACGCCTTAAATATACGTGACACATAAAAAAAGTAAATGAATTCTTTACTTCTCACATTAAAATCATAAATATACAGGGTAAGTTTGAATTCATATTATACCAAAAGGCGGTAATTTGAAGCACAGTTGTGCTTAATTTGGGAAAACCCTAGTTTAAAATAAGTGATTCAAAAATTTTCTTCAAAAACTTTGTGTTGTGCGTTAGGCCGCGGTCACGAAGTCAGCGGGAGCGGGGCGGCGGCGGCGCGGCGTTAAGGAATGGCGCGTTTCAATGCATAGATTTGCTTTGGCGTGCCGCTCCCCGCGCTGCCTGCGCTATCTTCGTGAACGCGGCCTACGTGAGGCATACAGTTCGCGCCACGAAACAAGTGGGACGGCAAAAGGGGTACAACTCAATCCCGATAGTGAATTAATAGATATCTAAGAGCGATTTTGACTGAAAATGTTAGGAATAAGATCCTTATATGTCAGGAATAAGATCTCTTATAGACCAGCATTTATTACTCATTTATTTAGTTCTGCGACAGCAGTGCCGTATCTATAGGACTTGAGTCGTGGTACATACAGACTTTAGCTATCAGTTTTGAGTAAAATTATGGTAAAACTTCTTTACAAGCAATTTCTTCAATGACAAACTACATTTGAAAAGTCGTAAAACAAAATATGTTGTTGACCTTCAGAGTAGATCTACCTCCTTTCGGGATAATATACAAATTCAACTCACAGTGTATAAGACTTTTTATACACAAAACTTTTCTTTTTAAAATCCGGATATGTTTACAATAGTGAATGTCATTCTTGTAGTATCTTGGCGCGGAATGATTTGTGATCGAATATAACCCAGACATTTAAATTGTACACAAAATACATAGCAATAAAATTGAAGTGCTGTTTTAATTTACTAGTGTAGTAAATTAAAACAGCACTTCAATTTTACTGTTTGTACAAATTTGACTGTTTTTTACAATCGGGGTAAAATACACAGAAGAGCTTTAACAGTAAAAATCAATGAGCAGAGCACATTTTTAAGCTATTGCATAGCTTCTATCGAGGGCCTTGAGCGCGGGGACCGAATCCAGAAATTCCGTAACGAAAAAAAACCTCACGATCCCCACTCCGACGGGCACGGAGGTGTGGCTTGAAGACCGTGCATTGTCTAACGTCGTTTCTTTTCGGCAGTCTTCGACACGGTGTTTGTGTGCGTGCAACTAGACGTATTGTACGACTCTATGAAGCTCGCACGAATCGAGACGATCACCACGCTCAAAAAGTGTAACTTGAATTAATATAAAAAAAAAGAAATACTGCATAAATAAAATAAATAAATAATTATAATTGCATAAGTTGATACAAAATGCTATGCAATAGCTTTACCGTGGCAGTCCCCGAGTGCCACACGTCTTTTTATTTATTTTGAGTTTTCTTCAACATCAACAACAAAAGTTTTGAAAATTCGATAAAGGATATGTGATACGTATTATTATTTGGGATGGAAATATTGGAAATCAATGTACGTAGCAAAAAATAGTTTGCTGCAAACTATACAATGTAGATAGTAAATAATGCTGGATATTATTCACGTGATGATAGATGGAGTAAAAATCAATGAGTAGAGCACATTTTTTTGAGTTTTCTTCAACATCAACAACAAAAGTTTTGAAAAGTCGATAAAAGATTTGTGATACGTATAATTATTTGGGATGGAAATATTCGAAATCAATGTATGTAGAAAAAAACAGTTTGTTGCAAGCCATACAATGTAGATAAAAAATGCTGGATATTATTCACGTGATGACAGGTGGAGTAAGGCGATAACTGAATGGCGTCCAAGAACCGGGTACAGAAACGAAGGTCGTCCAGCAGCTTGATGGGCGGACGTACGAGTATTTCATCAATCGTGGGCCGAAACTGGATGAGACGAGCTTTAAACAGTGGGTATTATTAGCAATACAAAGGGAGGCCTATACCCAGCAGTGGGTGAAGTCGGGCTGTGGATGATGATGATTACGCACTTATATTATCATCATATAGTCCCAGTCTTGTATTTTGGGAACCACATGACTGTTAGAATTACATAAATGCATTTTTTATCTACACTAATATTTTAAGGAGGAAAAATTTGTATATTTGTGTGTGTGTAAGTTTTTAATGAATAAACTCAAAAACAACTGCGCCGATTTCAAAAATTCTTTCACCATTGGCTATATTTATTGCTAGAAAAGATTAGGGATCCTTAATAAAACTTAAGTAACGTAACCCAAGGTGTAAAAAAGTCCGCCCGTGCGAAGCCGGAACGGGCCGCTAGTATATACATACTCACATATTATACCAACACAGAAAATATCCAGACCCATGATAAATATTTGCAAAAATTCCGTTTTAATCTTCCGCAAAATATTTTGTTCTATTTTAAAAGATCCGCGTGGGCTATAAAGAAGCTAATTAAAAAGCTTCCTTGGACAAACTTTTGTGGCTTATTCTGCTATTTTCATCGCTGAGACTTTTTTTTCTGTTTGTTCTTGATGATCTACGTATGCCGTTTTTGAGTGCAGTGGACAAACATTTGAGCAACGTGCTTACGGGGTATGGACATGCGCCCTTTATATTTTCTATTCCATTGTGATCTGAGCCAACATTTTTACATTCTTTTACTATTAATAAAAATATGTTTTAATTAAAATTTCTTCATTTGAACTCAGCACCTGCACAGTTTTATTTTATAAGTGTACACAGAAAAATATATACAAAGGGAAAAATATATGTACGGAGGTGAGCTTTTTCCAGTTTCTTTTTTTACTCTGTTTAAATAAAAATATACAATATTGTTTCAATGAAAAACATACAGCAAGTAAAGAATTTAGCTTGGGTTTATGTTTCAATTGTCAGATTACTACACAAAAATCTGTTTAACGATTATAATTGCAATTAAATCTACTTACCTATTAACATTTTCTATCCTATACATATCCTTTGTCCTGAATGACCCACTGACGGATTAGCGCACAGCCTAAACCGCTGATGGTATAGATCTGAAACTTAAACGGTGTGTTCTTTATATGACGTAGGCATCCGATTAGAAAGGATTTTCGTAAATTCTACCCCTGAGGGGGTGAAAAACGGGGGCAAAGTTTGTATGGGACAACGTGATTCCTTGGTCCATGTACTTCTTTGCAAAAAAATTCTTTAACAGAATTGATAAAAGATTTGTTTTGAATTTTACTAAAATCCATCGCCTAACGGGGTTAAAAAAGGGTAAAAAGTTATTTTGGTGGCAATTTACATCGAATTTTATATGAATACTCTTTAGTGCTTTTGATTTGATTTTATTTTATTTTGACACATGTTTGAAAACACAATCCGATCTCTTTAAAATCGGAATGTCAAATATGAAAGAATAATAAATAATGCTGGATATATAATGCACATTTTAACGATGCTTTAACTATTGCCATCTCTTACCATTGGATAATTAAAAACAGTGACAGGGCTAACTTTAAGCACTGGTTAAAATTAAATAGCTTTAAGTACTACTTAATTTACATGCACTCCCACTTGTTTAGAGTTTCGTTGACATCGTAGTTAGACTATTCTGTGGTTCAGATTACATTGGTATTTGTTGTAAGTTCGTATGTTTGTTTGTTCGAGTATCACTCTCGAAAGATTGATCCAATCTGTATACAATTTGGTAGGTCGATAGGTTGTATTTAAAATTGCTGGGAAGTACCTATTATGAGTTACATACAGACAGGCGGTCATCCAGATATGGAGTCCCAAAAGAGATTCAAATTAAACATTTAAATATATTGAGTGAGGTGTCATATGAATGGGTTTTGTTTGTTCATTTCAAAATAGTTTTTATTTTAATTCTAGAATGTAGTTTTTGCCAAAAAAGAAAAATGTTGATTTCCATTACAACATGAACCTAACAAATTTGTTGATAGAGTTTCGTTGACGCCGTAGGTCAGATTAAAGATTGATAAAACTGACCGCGCTATCGATGCGATTATTATTAATTCTGTTTGAGAGAAGTTTTTTGCTTTTTATTTTAGGGCACAGTGACGTAACCATACCAGGTTAGTCAGGGTCAGTCAGAAGCATCCAACCATTGTGTTTCTCACACATACCTGCTCACTAAGTGAACAGTTATCAGCACCCAAGATCTACGTAAGAATATAACCAACCATAACAAGTTTATCGGTGGTAGTCAGAGGCAAGTCCAAATATTGTGTTTGGCACACATGCTTGCTCACTAAGTGAACAGTGCTCACACTCAGAATATATAAAAAAAAAGTTCGTGCCCAACAAGTGTGTTTTTAGCACTCTACACTAGACACTAGCACGTTGACTGCGGGCCCCGCAGTAGCGAGTTGAGTAGCAGCTCGCGCCCTAGAACAAGTGTGTTTTCAGCACTTAAAGTGTACTGAATTTTACCATGCAATTGTGTTTTCAGGACTCATACACTAGACACTAGCACGTTGATTGCGGGCCTCGCAGCAGCGGGTCGAGTTGATTAGCAGCTCACGCCCTAGAGGAAGTGTGTTTTCAGCATGCATTTAGCAACTCCAAGCTTTGTGTGAAGGACAGATAGGGGATAAAAGTTTGCATGGGGAGGGGAACCAATCATTTCTCAAGTTACGAGTAGAGATATAAAAACTTATGATACCTAGCTGTTGACTTGGCGACGGAAATGTGAGCAAAAACGGGCTCGGAAAAGGCAACGGAAGTGGGAGTAGGAATGGGAACGGGAACGGAAACGCACCCGGGTACCTACCCGGACCTAACCTGGTAATGTAGGTAATGTAGGTTGGTGACTACTTTTTATTCCGTACATAGTTAGGGCTACGTATAAAATTGCTATGTTCGGGCAACATTTTACATGAAAAAACGTACTTTAAGAAACGATTAGACGCAAACGAATTTGCGGGTGGGTAAGCTAGTTTTATAAAAAAAATGTGTCTATAACGATGAAATATCATGATGACAATAATGATGGCTCACCTAGGATACTACCTCATTATTTATTGGGAAATTATAAAACGATCGAATAAAAACAAATTGTGACTGATGATGAGTTACTGTTTTAATAACTTGAGCGGCATGAATTTGAGAAAGTGAAAGTTTAGCTTAACTTACGACGAATATTAATTAATAATAAAATCCAAAACGAGCTAATACAAAGTGAATTGTGAATAATCCATTTTAGATATTAAAATAATAGGCGTGCGACTAAATTACTAAGTGAGCGACTAGAAATACAGAGAAACCATCTTTAATACACTCGAGAGCAATGAATCCGGGTCACTCAAAGAATCCAAAAAATCTCGGAAAGTAAGAATGCTAGGTTAATGCAATAAATTGTATTTAATAGACAATTTAATATTCCTTAAATGAAAGTATTAAAACTTCTTAGTTATTGTAAAGTTATATCATAAAAAAATCAAATTTGAAAAGGGAACACTGTCGAAGATGGAACTACGAAATTACAGGATTTGTTTTTGCTTTTGTTTGTAATCTGTCATTTATGTTGGTACATAAACCAGGTTGATAGTGCTCAATATTCATTATTCAAGCTGAAATCATGTCGCTTACACTTGAAGAATGCACCAGAATACTTACATTGGTGGAAACCGGCCGGAGTCAGCGCGATACAGCCAGGACTGTCGGTGTGTCGCTGTCAACAGTACAAAGAGTTCTCCAACGTTACGAAGAAACTGGTTCTAACCTACGCAGACCAGGAACGGGCAGAACTAGGTGTACCACAGCACGAGAAGACCGATACTTGGTGAACACCATGCTTCGAAATCGCTTTCTCACAGGAACTGAACTCACAAATCAGTTTCGACGCCTCGGAGGAAGTAACCCAAGTGCATGGACAGTAAGACGTCGGCTTGCTGAATCTAACTTAAAACCCCTTAGACCTGCAAACGGCCCTAAACTGGAGCGTGGCCATCGTATTTCAAGACTAAGATATGCCCAGAACCACGTAAATTGGAGTATTGAAGATTGGTCGAAAGTTATGTTCTCCGACGAATCAAAATTTATGCTCTACAAGCACGATGGAAGACACAGAGTGTATAGAAGACCAGGGGAAAGATTCAAGCAAGCATGCATCGAAGAAAAAGTAGCCTACGGTGGTGGGTCTGTACTTGTGTGGGCCGGAATTTCCTCTGAAAGTCGCACAGAGCTGGTGATCATAGAAAACGGCTCTTTAACTAGCGTAAGATATGTGGAAGAAATCCTCAACGAACACGTTGGTCCATTTATGGTCAATTTGGGTGAGGATGCTATATTTATGCATGACAATGCCCGACCTCATACAGGTAGGATTGTGAATGACTACCTTCAAGAGATGAAAATTACTTGTATGGAGTGGCCAGCGCGCAGCCCGGATATCAACCCGATCGAGCATGCTTGGGACGAGCTAGGGAGATGCGTAAAACAACGAAACCCTCCCCCAATCACGCTTCCTGAGCTCAAAATTGCTCTCACAGAGGAATGGGAGAATATTCCCCACAATCGTATAAGGAACTTGGTGTACAGCATGCCAAACCGCGTAAACGCAGTAATGGAAGCACGAGGAGGTAATACGAAGTATTGAAATTCAAGAAAATCGTCATAAAGTTCAAAAATTTCATGTTTCCTATTTTTGTTTTAAGGAGAGATCAGCAGTTTTTTTTCTTTATGTAATTTTGTGTAAATAAAATGTATGGTGACTCATATTTTTTTAACTTTCATTTAAGGAGTATTAAATTGTCTATTAAATACAATTTATTGCATTAACCTAGCATTCTTACTTTCCGAGATTTTTTGGATTCTTTGAGTGACCCGGATTCATTGCTCTCGAGTGTATTAAGATATGGACAATTGAGGTTTTACCTAACGATCTACTAAAAAGTTTACTTTATCGACGTTTATGAGCTGCTTCATTAATAATTATTGGTTACTGATATTCTATTTGTGGTCATTTGTTTTTTATTTTGATATGATTTTAATGAAAACTTCGGATTGTTTGATGCACGCGAATTCGTTATTTTCTGGGCATAGACAGTAGTTTATTCGGTTTTTTTTTATAACAACCCGGGAATCCTTCCCGCAGCAAGAGATTCTAGGACACCCCGACTTGAGTAGATTATGTTCTAAATATATCACAGAACCGGCACAGAATACCCCAATGCCACCTAGTCTTGGGGTCCCTACCCCTAGAGTGTATATAAAAAATGTGGAGCCAGAAGTTCGCGTGGGAGATTCTGAGTGGAGTTAGCTTGCAAGGATAAGCAGAGGGAAGGGGGGAGGTGGTGAGCGAAGCGAGCCGGCGACCTCCGTAGCGGAGCGAAAGACGAGTGGATGAGCGACACCGCAAGTGTTTCCGCAAATAGCTATTCCATAAGTAAAATTTTCAAAAAAATGTGGTTCCATAGTACTCTGCCCATTATAGTATTTTCAAAGTGGGTTTTCTATTAGAAACACTTCATTTAAGGTAAAACCACACAGTACAAATAAATAATTTGCCAAATATTGAAAAAAATACAGGAGGTACGTGGACATTCAAAACAAATATTAGGTTTTTTAAATATTATGAAGCTTCTCATTTTGTATAAAAAGTAACTTAAATGAATTTTTGTAAGTTGCTGTTCTATCGATTTCTCGTCAATCGCAGTCAGTCGCAAACTTAGTAATACAATGACGTAAATTTATTATTTTTTACACTTAAAATTCTAATTTATAGTCAGTCAATTAAATACTGCCCTTATTTATTTATCTCTTTGCTATCCAGGGATAACACTTCACACGACAGCCGAACACTAGGTACTTATTGAGAATTGTGTCAGTATACTTTTCTCCACTTTGTAACCTTGTTATAGAGTTTATTTCCGAGGAAATTCAGCTTAGCTCTGGAACTAGAAAAGCTCACACGATACTTAGACCTTGTAAGTCGTGAGATATAAATTAGATTCTACAGTTCATTTTGAGAGCTTGAAAACGGACCCCATGCATTCTCTGTCCAAGACAATCCTGACTGACAAATATATAGCTTGGAATGATACAATATTTTTGTATATATTTATATAACCACAGTGCTTCAATGCTTACTAGTCTCTAAGGAACTTATAATCAAGATTTTGTTAAAAGTGTAACATAAGTAGTAGGTACTAACTTTTAATAGGAAATTTAAAAACCTATAAATTTATATTCTACAAAATAACGTGACAACACTATGAATAAAAGTGTAATTTACACTAACAAAATTGTATTACACATTATGATTAGGTACTGAGAACTGCGTCACCAAAAACAGCAAATAAATTACTTTTCACTTCTCTTGCTCAAAAAGTGTATCATGATAGTGTAGCTTCGCGGGCCTAAAACTCGAGTTTAATACCTCGGGCTAAAAATGATTTATTCTTTTTAATTTTTGTCTAAAATCATCAGCCCGTACAAAGAATTCGTTCTCTTACATAAAAACTCGACTTCTTGGTGCTCCGTCAATCTTTTTTTTTGAAAATAGAACCGTCTTGGTGATGTTTTATGAAGGTTGATTAATTTTTAATAAAATTTCTGAAAATTGTCTAATTGTTTTATTTTCTCGCAATTGAAGTGAAAAGTAGAGTGTTTTACTTGGGCCAAAACCACCCATTATAACTCTGTCTTGTCATCCTCCCTCGCTACGCTCGGGAGTATAACAACCTCGTATATAATGGGATGGTTTAGTTCCTTGTAAAACAATCTACTATTTTACCTCATATGGCTCTTAGGACTTAATATAATATAAATACAGAAACTACAAGTAATTGTACAAAACAATTTGTTTGTCGCTCTCAAACTTGATTACGTGACTTTCACTGAATATCAGTGCCCCAGGACTACGGCGGGCTTACCAGCATTGGTTGTGTTAATTTCAATAAAATTCAACATTATTTGATAAAGTTTTGTTGTAAATATAATTAATAAATACGATTATTTATTAATTACTATTTATTTCAGACAATATGTATATTCAAAAATATGATTACAGAGACCCATTGTTATAATAAATACCTTACAGACTAACATACATATTTAATATACTATTTATTAACTTAGGGGAAGGGATTTCACTTTGGTGCCGCTTCCCTATAGCATCTGTAGACGATACCCGATAGCCAGAAATTCAGATCCACTAGTACATCCATCGAGAATCCCGGGCAGCTTTGTACATAAACTTGATAAATAAGTTACCTACTTTATCCTATTTTATCATAACTTAGTACTCTATTATATGAACGGATCAGTTAACATTTGATTTTCAAGTTACATTCAAGAGAGTTTGTTACATAAACCATCCTTTTGGCATAGATTCGACGAAACACAGTTACCCTATCATTTTCATAATCGGATGACAGGCTCATAGAATAAGAATCGGAATGCATTGTTTGTGACCCAGTTTTGGCACAGAAATAACGCTATACAAATGGTGAATTGGTTCTCTCTTATTTCAATATCAGAGCAATAATTTCACAAAAGGAAAATAAGGAACGGTTGTCTTTTGTTAGGAGCTATAAATTACGTATGTACACAAAAAGATGTAGTCCGCAAGAGAGTAGGAAAAAAACAGCCTTTCTTTTATGCCTTAGAAATTGACTTCTAGTGACGAAAACATACAATAAGCTGGAGAAATACTGCCAGTTTCATTTTCGAAGCTCCAGTCTTTTGGTCCTAATAAGGAGCCTGAAATAGTAGATTGTTTTACAAGGGACTAAACCATCCCATTATATACGAGGTTGTTATACTCCCGAGCGTAGTGAGGGAGGATGACACGACCGAGTTATAATGGGTGGTTTTGGCCCGAGTAAAACACTCTACTTTTCACTTCGATTGCGTGAAAATAAAACAATTCAAAATTAGACAATTTTCAGAAATTTTATTAAAAATTAATCAACCTTCATAAAACATCACCATGACGGTTCTATTTTCAAAAAAAAGATTGGCGGAGCACCAAGAAGTCGAGTTTTTATGTAAGAGAACGAATGCTTTGTACGGGCTGATGATTTTAGACAAAATTTAAAAAGAAAAAATACTTTTTAGCCCGAGGTATTAAATTCGAGTTTTAGGCCCGCTACGCTACACTATTATGATACACTTTTTGAGCAAGAGAAGTGAAAAAATGTTTGTTTTAATGACGTCGTTCAAACTGTTCAAAGTACGTCGAAATGACTGAAACGAGTAGTATACGATATTATTTATAGGATGATTAATAAAAGATAATTTCAAAGGAAAATTTTGAATGAAATGATTAACTTTATAAAGCCTTCACTAACGTAGGTATAAACCCGATTATATGATAGTTTATATTTTATGATTTCTCTTGCTGCCTAGATTGCCACTGAGTAAATAGCGATGGTAACGTTTCAAAGACAGTGCACCCAAGCGTCGTCAGACTAAGATAGATTGTGCATTCATTCGTATGATGGAGATCGAAGCAACTCGAATTTAAACCTATAACATCTAAATTGCCACATCCTTCAAGCAGTAGAGAACACAGGAATGGTAATAAGCTTTATGTTGCAATAAATATAGTGAACACTGCAGTCTCCTACTGCTCCAAAACTACTGCAAAACATAAATCTCGCCTGATTTGAAAGAAGTTTACCAAAATCACTAATATGCTGGCGGATTTAGCAAAATTGGTGAATTGGTAAATGTAAAATATGCAAACATGAAATTCAAAATAATTACAGTACTATCTGACAAATATCGTCATTTCATGAATGAAGTATTATTATTATTAATACAAATATACAAAACTAAATTAAATGAATAACATTGAGTTCTCACTTGGATTCGAACCGGGGTTCGTTGCCAATCAGGGTGACCCCTCTTACCAACTGATCTAGGTAGGTAGGTACAATCTATAGGTCGATTTGCTTCCATCGTAACACCAAATGAAGATAGATTTTAAAGATATAATACATATCGTGGCAGTAAAGCCATGTTTTTATTTAGTAAGAATTGCTTTTATTTAACTAAACTTTAATTTCCAAAGTGAAACAAAAAATTGGCCATATATTATAGCCTTTATTAAGTCTTTAAGACCTAGAGTATCACTTATAAAATGAATGCTATACACTGTGTCAGTGATTGTCGATGTATGACTGGCACTGTGCATGTTAAGAAGATCCGTTTTAATCTTTTTCATATTTTTTGAGAAGTTAAGTAAGTACACTGTTTTCATTATTTTGCAGTTTTCCAAGTTCCTTCGTATCCTTGTAAATTAATGATGTGCTAGTGATGTTAGACACGTATTTATCATTAGAACACTCCAGTTTTAAGCGCCAGTAAAAGTAGGTACGTTATAGAAAGTTTGCATACTGGGTAAGTACACCAGTCTTGAGTGGCGGCATTTTTAAACAAAACGCGATTATATTTAGGTCTAATAAATATTAGCCTTAAAACGATGTAAGCAATGTGCTAAATAGACTGACCACCTTAGACATAGAGCTAATATAATATGCCATTTTAGTCATAATGCGATTTAGTTCTTCTACATACATATTAGGTAATACCCACCCATATTCAATGAAATAATGATTTCTTTATAGGAAAATTTTTGATACCCTGAATAACATTATTGCAATTATCTTAGGGATCTTAAATTAATCTTAGGATCTTTTTTAGTAAATACTGCCTAAGTTTGACGCTGATAATGTAGCTGTAGTGTAGCTTTCTAAAGGTGTTATATTTTTTGAAAGCGGTTAAGCATTTTTTGAGTTCACCCATTACAAACAAACACACAAATAAACTCTCAAACTTACAAAAACATATCTTTCTTCTTTATAATAACAGGTAGGTTCTACGATAAAACTTCTAAAACTACTTTCATTTTATATACCATTCGACAGATGCGTCGATGATATCAGAAAGTCCGTAGGTGGCACCTGGCTTAGCCTAGCGCAGGATCGAAGCAAGTAGCATAATCAAAAGAAGGCTTATTCCCAGCAATAGATCCCAAAATTGCTTCTGTTTCTTTTCTTCGTATGGTCGACCAACTCTGGTGTCGGAGTTTGTAGGCCGCCTCTAACATGGTTAATAGACTGTAAAAGCCGGGACCAACATCTTAACGTGCCTTCCGAAGCATGGAAGCGCTTAGATCTAAATGGCACAAAACAGTCACCCATCCAAGTAGTGACCGGGAGAAGTGTTGCTTAACCAAGAAGAAGTTATGAATACCGGAGTAAGCCACGCCACGCGCTTTTTTTTCAAAATAGCTGATGAAGCTGATGATACGCATTCACTCAGTGTGTGGGTACCCTCACACAATTGCTTGACACAACCCGTAGATCTATCCATTAGTGCAATGCAATGCAAAACTAATAAGGTATTCAGTACTACAGAGTTTTGATCAACTTGAGTGCTACAGCTAATACTCTTACCTTAATCAATCATGTTATATTTCCATTCCACCTTGTCGTTGAAATGTTGTACAATCGTAGAGTGGCTCCAGTTGCAAATAAGTATTTATCGAAGAATCTATCTATCTTACCTGACCTTGACCTTGGTGTAAGGATTTCCACGCGCCAACTTCGGAACTCAAGATAATTTCACCTGCCCGTGGTGCACCCTGCTAATCAGCAAACTGGGCTCCAGCCGGCTGATTGCGGCATAGCGCAGCCTAACACCGGCACAGACACGTCTTCTGGCCGCCGCGCCGTTGTCATAGTGCAGCGTCGGTAGTGTGAGACGCTGTGCTCTGTGCTCCCCAACTCGCAGCCAGCATGATGATTATGGGTTTAACCCCCTTCTTATAAGGGCATTATTTCCATCTATGAACTGATAGGCCCGTGTTGTTGTTATTGTTGATATATTTCTGTGTTGCTGATAATGAAAACCTTATAAACTATCTAATTATCTCTTGTATGACTTCACGAATGTAAAGCGCAGTTCTGCGTGGTATCATTTGAAAGGGTGACAGATGAACAGTGGTTGCTTTTGTGCTGTAGAGAGTATGCTTTAGGTTGATGGTCTTGGCTGTTCAGTTCATATTGGAGTTGTTATGGTTGCCAAAATAAACAGAACGTTGAACCTAACTGGGATTGGACCACATACATAGCGGCCACGACGTGGACGCATTTGAGTCTATTTCTACCACATCCACCTTGGGTCTTTGGCTCTTTTAAGATGAATTTTTAAACCTTTTCGCGGTTGGTTGAACGATTGAATCTAAACAATTTATATGCAAGCAGAAGATAAAGGTACCTAAAGAAGATAGAATATTCATATGAAAAGGGCCCGTTCGGTTCCAAGCTCCATCGGACTGGCCAATGAATTCAATATGAGCCTCAACGAGAGACTGAAATAGTGCTGAGACTATTCTGGATGTTTGTATACATATAAAGTGCCTCAGAATTGTATATTAATCTAAAAGGATATACCACACATTATTGAGAACCTTTTCAGGGGCCTGATTCTGATAATTCGATATATGTATTTGATGCTAATAGATATATATCACGGAAACAATCAAAAATGTTTGACAATTTGACAAGCCCTAAGGGCTTGATTCTTTCGATTCGATATAATTGAACTGTCTTTTCATACAGTCTAATAGAATCAAATATATCGATTCGTCATAACAAGGCCCCTGTTCTTTGATTTTTAAAATTGTGACTTTTTCAAGTTGCTGAAAATTAAATTTAAATGGATATCTAATGAAAGACTAGTAAAGCTTGACATGGCTTGCATATTATGCTTAGTATGATCTTTATATTTTATTATAGTTTATCTGTGTTTTTTAACCGACTTCAAAAAAAGTAGGAGGTTCTCAATACGGTTGTAGGTATTTTTTTAAATGTTTTTTACCTCATAACTCCATCATTTATGAACCGATTTGGATTTTTTTTTCCGTTGTTGAGAGTATACTTTCAGTATGGTCTCATATAAATTAAAATGTACCAATCTTAATGGTGAGAAAATAGGGAACGAAAATTTTTGGGCTCGAATTTTATGTAGATTGTGCTGTGCTGACTTATTAGTAAGTCAGATTTACAAAAAATTGGGAAATAAACAATAATTTCAAATAAAAACACCGACTTAAAAAACAAAAACAACAAAACTAAAAAGAAATGATTCCTTATTTTTTGTTCATGCAACTAACAATCAACCTTTTTTTTCTATCAAATTAACCCGAACGGTCTATACGTTTACCACATAGGTTAGATCTATGCGTTTACCACATAGGTTAGATCTAGATACCTACCTGTTATTTTTGGAGTCGGTGTCCGACTCTTTTATTAATTAAAGACGAATAACCTGTAAGTTATTCTTATGTGATTTAAATATTCATGCAAGACCTTTCTGATCGTCCTGATGTAAAACAGTATCAGAGTGACGTTACCCTTAACGTTATTAGGAATCTACAGTGAGACACGTTTATGAATACATAATATTAGATGTTATTACTACTGAGACACCTAAAAAATAAAGCCGTGGTGGCCTACTGGGTATTGGGATAAACTCTACCTTCCGATCCGGAGGGTTTGAATATTGGCTGAGGCTAACGGATTTTTGAAAAAAAAAATCTTTGTAATTTATTGTCGTGTGCTCAAAACGGTGACGGAAAATATCGTGAGGAAACCCGCTCACTTTACACACATTAGTCAGCTCACTACGTATTGACCATGTGGGTAAGGCCGACTAGGCTGAGGATGGTATAGGTGCTAGGCAAGCTTACTTCTTCTAACCATATCCCAAGCACTACAGCGGTCCCCTCAACGAGTACCTAAGTTACCACTTTACTTCTTCTTCTTTTTTTTCTTCTATGAGCTAGTGACCAACTCGGGTTTCAGAGTTTTTAGGCCGCCCGAAGGCCTCCGACATGGCTTAACGACTGAAAATCCAGAACCAACATCTGGGGCCTAATTCTGACGATTCGATATATTTGTTTCTATTAGATATATATCGCGAGAGCTGTCAAATTTCATAAAGTTTTAACAGTTTCCGCGATGCACACATATCTAATAGAATCAAATATATCGAATCGTCAGAATCCAGCCCCTGAACGTGCCTTCCCATGCACGGAAGCGATCAAATCTAATGGAGAAGATAACAAGGTTACAATATCACATTTTTATGTACGTAGAATCAAAGTCTAGACCGTACACATTATTCTAGTTTTTATTTCACATCGATCGGTGCAATATTACCGAAGTTATAAGCGTCGGAAGTTTACGTGGGTTTTTTAAATCTCGTCAGTGATCGCGAGTAGCGCGTGACGTCATCGCTCGGCGCGGCGGGCGTCCGTAGTACATTTCGCTGCTAAGTTGTTTGCTCTCGTGCGCTCTGGTTATTTTTATTAATTTAAAATAATGCTGATTGATTGGGTATATTGTGTAAATTATTGGTTATTATTATAAATTATACTAAAATGGAAGAAGGATTTCAAAAATACCAATGTAACAACCTTCCCATAGTTCACGGTCTGATGGTGGCAGAATGTTTTTTAAAAAATAAAGAGATGATTAACCTTGGAATGGTTCAATAAACTGCGAGTCGCGTACCCTAATTTTAATTTAATTTTATTATTTATTTTTTAAGTACCTAATTATATAAACAAAATATTCTGTGAATATTTCAAGGGTCTTACTGTTGCCATTATTACCATCGAGCAAAAAAACGGCAAAAAAAGTGGCAACAGAAATACATCATCGGTGAAAATTTCAACTGTCTAACTATCGCGGTTCTTGAGATACAGCCTGGTGACAGATAGACGGACATACAGACGGACAGCGAAGTCTTAGTACCTAATAGGGTTTCCTTTTTTACCCTTTGGGTACGGAACCCTAAAAAGCATTTTACTAGCATTAACAAAGTACCAACCTAATCTACCTACTAGATCCTTAGTTAGTGTTTCACATTGCAAGGTTAAGTACCTACTACAAGTTAGTATTTCACATGGTATTTGAATAATTACATCGACATGATCCTCAAAACGATATACTGTCGTTTTTGGCCCTAACGGGGGCTCTTCACATCGCATTTATCAATTTTATTCTTATTTTTGGATCCTTAGGAACGTAATAAAACAACTTTTCGGGTTTTTTTTGTGGCCGTATTTTTACACTGAGGCACGACACAGTATTTATTAGATGTACTCATGTAGTTTTTATTGATTCTTAATTAAAATAAACAAAGTAGTTCCGTGCGCGACGGGTACATTCGGGTAAATGCTTCGAATCCCCGAGGCGCTCGCCCGGAGACAGGAGCGGTGACGTCATCAACGATATCACGCTCGGTCCGCGGCTTAGACCGAAAATGTTAACTTTGCACTTTTATATCTCGGTCAGTTTTAGAGATAGAAAAATAATAAAAACACACTTGTTCTTGTAATTTTTTGTAGAATATTTTGGCATATAAAACAAAAAATGGTTTTCTTCTTCATTGTCACTAAACGGTCACCCATCCAAGTAATGACCGGACGGAGTGTTGCTTAACCAGGATCTGCTAAGAATATTGAAGTCAACCACGCCACGAGCGCTTTACTGTGTATTCGTGCCATCTTGAATAGATAACGCCTAAGTTTTTTTATCATAAAATTTTATTATCACCATAAAACGTTTAAAATTACATTGTTTAGTTCTACAAAAACATATTTCAATAGATATCTAACTTCCCATTGTGATCATTACATATGTGATAAATGACATGATAACAAAATATTGGAAAAAGCAATTTTCAACATGAAATAGGAAGATGGAAGATGAGATCTAAATCATGCTGTCTGTCACTTCACGTCTTCAATATCAGTTGATTAGACAGCGAGATTCATTTCGATATGGATCCAATATCTGCATTTATGGAATGATCAATTTCATCGCATAAATTGATTAAGTACATCTTTTCTGAGCTTGTTCGATTGCATGTAGCTATGAATTATTTTAAAACTTTCAATAACAATTTTATCCATGACCTATTGATGGTGTTAATTGTAGCTCTGCCTCAATTTTAGGGCTGCCGCACAGAACACAAAGTTAAGTTAAAGTTTTTGGTAAAAAATATTTGAAGACACAAGTGGAGAACAGTGGTTCAAAATAGGTTCAAATTACCCCCTATCGGGACAACATACAAATACTCACCCGGTATAACTTTTTTGGCAGGTTGACATTTAAAATCGTAAGAGCCCTGAATATAAATCTCCTTTGAGTGACCGTTTTTTTAAGTTTTTTTTTTATTAAATAGCTTTTGCCCACGATTCCGCACAACAACACACACAGTGCAAAACTTAAGCTTAATCCATTCAGTCTTTTGTATGAAGGGGTAAATTATATAATTTGAAAAACTGACTTCAAATAAATTTATTGTTATGGGTATTAACTATATTTTCTTTTTTACTTTTTAAGGAGATTTGTTTGGTATGTTAGTTGTTGTTTGTGTTTTTATGTATAATTTTCTCTTTTGTTGTTCATTTTGATAAGTTTATACACGCCAACCACAATTTTTTACCTGTCATGGTTGACTGGCAGAAAATGCTTCCTAGCATTAAGTCCACCAATTGTACATTTATCTTTGTAAAGTGCAATAAAGAATTAAATAAAATAGTATTAAATTTAAATAAGACTTAACTACTTGCCGTTATAGGGTATTTGAAACCCAAAAAAAAATAATTTTCCAAATCGGTTCATAAATGATGAAGTATGACAGTAACAAAGATAAAAAAAAATAGGTTCAACCGAATTGAGAACCTCCACCATTTTTGAAAGTTGATAAAAATCCAAATAAACAGATTTCGTAGTGGAATCTTATGGAAATATTTAACAAACATTTCTCTTTTACTTTCTTAGCAGTATACTATAGCTTTTCACACCTAAAAGAAACGAGAACTGTTCTATAATTCACACTGACGGAAACATAAAGCTACCTATCCCAATAATTTCACAAAACTGCTTGTTTTAACAAGACGGATATTCCCCTTAGACTATTTGTCCTGTAGACTTATCCCAAGGAATAATTCATGTCGAGTTATGAAACAAACCAAGAGCGAAGAATGAACGGAATAAAAATTTAACTTGATTATAAAACAATTTGTAGAATGACTTCACAGACTTGCGAATCTTAAACACTGGATAATGATGTTTACCTGAAATGGTTTGTTTATGGAAATGTTTCATTTAAAATTTAAATATAAAGGAATCATTTTGTACGACAGCGATGTTACTGAACAATGTTACTGAATACTATTACCCCCATATTATTTTGGTGTTTTTGGTGAATCAAGACAGGACTTGATCAATATCTACAAAAAGTTTAACGTCCACCTACCAGTAAAATGGCAAATACCAGGAGCAGTATGCAGTAGGTCTTGCTGCCGAGATGTAAAGTGGACTACGGTAATAGGGCTGAGTTACTCGTGCACTGAAGGCGGACTACCATTTGTCCATGTATGGTACTCAGCATTCACTCCATACCACGTATGGTATGGAGTAAGTGCTGAGAAGATAAAAACCTATCTTGTAGATAGTTTTAATTATAAATTTTAAGGTCACTGCATGTAAAATTAAAACCACGCTTCACCTGATTATTCTTGGAAAGTATGCTATGTCTATCTATCTATCTATCTACCGTCGAGGCAACCCGTTGAAGTAGAACCCCTTCGAGGTACTGATCTTTCGGGGTAATGACCCATTGACGTATCGAAGTTCCGTCGAGGTAGAGACATCGAGGTATTGACCATCGAGCTATCGTGTTTTGAACTTAAGTACGCAACCCCTTAGAACAGACATCTAACAACAAAAACACGATTCTCATACTACACATGAAATTAAAAATTAAACTGTTTTTGCACATAATATCCTATAAATAATTCAATGGCTTTAACTTTATGCAAATAAACCAGTAAAATCTGAATTTCTATCTAAGTATACAGTTTCAATTCCAAAACTAAAGAAAAAAGTTGTATACTTAACAATGTAAAGAATTATCAGTCTTCACTGAGCCCAATTTTCGGCTCTAACCATCCACCTTCTACCAGCCACCAAGGGTATTTTTACCGCAAAAAAAGTTTTTGTTTTTTATCGAACCAGTTCTCAGTAATGGTAATGTGTAATACAACTTTGTTAGTGCTAAATTATAGTTTTGATCATATGTCGTCACGTTATTTTGTAGAATATCAATTTATTGCGTTGTAACTCTTACAATAACTGTCACCAGAATAATGTGTGGAGCAGTAGTAGGTACACACAAACACACACACACGCAAGCACGCACGTACTTTACTTTGTATAGGTACAAAGGACCAACCAATGAGAAATTCACTAACTAATAAACAGGAACGAATTGATTTGACCTGAATCTGTTGCTAAGGTGAGGGCAATGGGGATATTTTATCTTCGGCAAAAGTAGTTTCCCTCACGATTTCCTTAACCGCTTTCGGAAGTAGGTATTAACTAAGCTCTCGTGTTATTGGTGACAAAAAGCCTAACGATTGTTTTTCTAAGTTTGCTGACTCTTATCTTCTTATTTTGTTATGTTTAACGGTTTTCTTGTCTTTGTTTAGGTTGTTTGGTTGATTTATTTTGAAATTCTAATCGAAGCATGTCACTGGCCCAAAAGTTATCTTTAAATTTATTATGATTTTAAAATTATTTATGGTTTGTGTATTTTAGATTTTTCCATGTCGGGCGTAGTTAGAGGTAAGTCCGAACATTACGCTTATTCATACTTAGTTTATTCTCACAAAATGATATGAAAGCACGCAACACAAAGTAATAAGCTCGTTCGGGATATGCAAATTTTTTTGCAATTTTGAATATTGGATTGGTGTTTTTTGGTGGCTATATATTTGTACTATGTGGTAATAAATATTAAATTATTTTTCCATCCCACGGAAACTGTACTTTTTTCTGGATGCAAGGTCCTTTTATCTGTACTGAGCTCACAACGTGTACATGCGAGATGGAGATCGATTGAGTAGTTAAACGCTCATCTACTCGCTTTTTTAGGTCAGCATATGACTATAACACAATCTATCCTTTTGCCAATGTAAAATTATTGATATCAAGTGAAGTTATTGATACATATAAAATATTCAATTCACCTTCGATTCACACACCCTCCGCTTATATTCCACCTTGAAACATAAATAAGGGATTGCAATAACTTCGAGAGTGGCGTTTCAATTTACGAAGAATAGCCGGAATTGTTCATTGTTGAGTTCGCTAGAGCTTGTTTTGTTTGCGGAATCTTAACCACTTCTTATTGTAATGACTTGCTTGGGCTTGACCCCAATGTTACTGTACACTGTACAGTGTAAATAAAACAGCCTCCACATAAACTATATTTATTAAAATAAGAAACATTTAAGGACCAAAATACCAGAGGTTATGCAATGGTATTGAAAACGCTAAAATGATGAGCCTTGGGAAAATGCTTAGTAGGTATATACGTAGTAGTAGATCACTTTGTGAAGGGCTTGTCCAGGGAAGATTCAAGATTCAAAATTCAAATATTTATTTGTAAAATACAAAATTGTTTTTACAATTCAGCATATGTGCTGCATGCAGGCATGCAGGCATGCAAATATTATTAGAGCGTCGTTACAGTGAAACTAATTATTTAAATATTCATTTGGGCTTTAAACCATTAATTAGTAACAAAAAAGTAAGTTATAAATACTATTAACTTCTTCATTTCTTGATGGATTTAAAAAACTAAAATGCAGAATGTTACAGCGCATACGCCCCTATAGATTATTATTAGAAATCGAATATTTTGTTAGGTGAATGATTTTCATGTAGTCAAATACAAGTAAGACAAGAACAAATTATCTGGCAGATTACAAATTATACAAAAATTTCAGGTACCTTAAAAAATACTGGATTTTAGGTATTTGATAGTTCTTGTATCAAAAAAATCCAAACTCTTTGATTCGAAAAGGACATGAATGAATATAAAAGTTACAGTGCAATTATTTTTGATTTTTCTTGCATTTCAATTTGCCGTATGTGGAGCTATGTGTACTAGCTGTAACTGGCGCATAAGTAGATCAATGTAACAATGTCGATCGTTATGGGAAATAAATTCAAGGACACAGATTTATTCCATACAATGCGACAGTTTTGTCCACTGTGAGGTCTTCATTCAACCAAAAATAATGAGGTTGCATTGAAAATTTAGGACAATAATGAGTGTATTGAAGACCGATTGATTGATTCATCGATAACAATACTTTTATGGTTTGGCTGATTACTTTGCGCTATTATAGTTTTCTAACGATGCTTACACGGCAGCATACCTAACTGTAAAGAATGATTAATCTACGTGGCTTTGTGCTTTCGTAAGTTTATTTGAGCTTATGACCATTTACTCTTTCATCCCGTATTCCCTCGTAGTCTAAAGCAAAATGACTAACATGTAAAGATGAAAATTTAAACTATAGCCCTTATTATAATAAATAAAAGTAACCATCGAAAACAAGATACAAATACTTAAAATTAGTTATAGTATCATCATTTTGAAACTAAGCTTTTCAAAGAAAAGGCAAATTGGTTATTTTGTATTTGAAGTGAACACACTTATATAGTGGAAAATCTAAGATCCCAAAAATTTCAACTTAGGCGGGATTCAAACCGGGGAATTTCCAAGCGCTACCAACTGAGGCGAGGCGTTGGCTCGGAAATGCAGATGGTAGCGCGTCCCGAAATCTATGGGAAGGTCACGAGTCCAAGGCGAGTCGAAATTTTTGGGCTATTATTAAAATCTTAAAGGCAAATTGTGTCATGAAGCATTAATTAAATTTTCCAATGCAATGTCTACCATAAGACAAACAGTGAACTTTTTTAGCTCCACTAAAAAGCTTTATTCAAACGTCGATAAGAAAGTTCTGAAAAACTTTTGCATATTATCGTGTTACCTAGTAATATTTTGGTCATGTTTATTGGAGATGCATTGGTGGCGTGTCGCTTCTGCGACATGCGATGCCTATTGTTACTTTGTAACTGAAGGGGTTTGGCATATTTACCGTCATAAAATTCTACTTTTATCGTACCTAAATTGTATAACATGATCCAACGCCCGTACGTGCTCTTTCGTCGTATTAGAGTCCGTGTGGAAAGAAAATCAGTTTGGTCCAAAATCAAGATATCCTAGATATGTGAAAAAGGTACCCATCTAACAAGCACCCCCCTAGAAAGGCAAAGACTATTCTTCTCTAAGAAGCTTTGCCTTGCCTTGCTTTGAGGAGTGGAAGACCACTTTGCGTGATTTAATGCTGTGACAAGCCATGTTAGTAAATGAGTCAAGCTCGTCCCACCATCTTATGCATCTCATTTATATTATATTATTCATAATTCTAAGATGGATCTTATTTTACATAACACTACTTCTTCTCGTTTGTAGCCCTGTAGGGTCTAAAAATGGACTTCAGAAAAAATATAAAAATATTCTATCTAATTTTAAACGTAACTACACTAGACTATTAACACTGCGTATAACTCTGGTCCACCAGCGACCAAAGCCGGTCGCAAAAACCTTGAAGAATTACTGTTTCGTGTAAAAAATATTGTTGTCCAATATACCATACAAAAATAAGTATGAAACTCCCGATACAATGATAAGATTAAATTGAGAATCGATAAAGACAAATTATTATTTTTTGATCCATATTTCGTGACCTAAATGTCGTGAATAACTCAAGTCACACGATCATAAAACACCATTTCAATCATATAAATATGAAAAAAGTATTACGACGCTCGTAAACATGCCCTTGACAACTACAGTGAGATTCACCCACTCTTTCAGTTCTTTGAATTGTATAATCTTTCTTGTAAAATATAAAGGTAATTCTTATAAAATACAAAGATCATTTATTAACATAAGGCCTAAAACAGTAGAAAAGTTTTTCAGGGAAAAGTTAAGCGTTATCGGTTACGGTATGTAATGGAATATATGGAATATATATATATGGAATCGGCCCTTAGAGTATTTCTTTCTATGTATTATCACTTTAGTGATTTTTACTTTGAAAATGAAGGACTTTCAATAAAATACTTTTCACACCTTCGCTTCGGGGGTCGAAATAAAAAGAAAGCTGATACATGTATAAATTCATGTTCAATCGTCAGCCATAATACAAAATTTTAAGATCCTAATTTAATACAAACTTTCACCAATAGTAAGGGTGGTTTTTCTAAAAATCTTTCCTTAGTATACCTATATATGTGAAAATTGTAATTTCAGCAGTTTACGCTGGCGTTGATATATTACCCATCAGTTCCCCACTTAATATACATATTTAGATAGACAATTTTATCATAGGAATTGGTTTGTTGCAGATAAACACTTGCGATGCTATGGAACGCAGCAGCCGCGGTCAGGTGACAGCGGAGATGGGTCACCTCATACCATGGGATGGTTGATCTGAGAGGGACAGACATAGCCAGCTCCCATGGAGGTGAACGGGACGGCGCAGGGCGAGGAGGCCGCTGTGGCCCTGGTACTAAACGTTGCCGTCACCGTCATCTCCGCTATTGGACTGCTGCTCAATGCCTATATACTCTTCGTTATTATTATAACGAAACAGGTATGTATTTTTATTTTCAATCACCTACATTGCATTAACACACATTATCTTAGCACACACTTGGCCGCTGTTTTGTATCTGACTCGTTCCGTAAGTAAGTAGGTAAAAATCCATGGTGGCTCCTTTAGCAGATTAAGGCCTTTTTGCTATCTGCATCACACAATTACGCTATAATGGAATACCTACTCACATTGTTATTGTCAATGTTAACATTAGTATTTCATTTTTAGGGTTCTCTACCTCAAAAAGGAAAAAAAATCCGTACCACAAAAGAAAAATAGGAACGCTTATAGGATCTATTCGTTGTTTGTTTGTCTGTCTATCTATATGCCAGCCTGTATAATATGTAAGTTATTATCAAAACTCAGCATACACAACTACTACACTATACTAAATACATACATATCATACATAGAAAACACCCAGACCCTTTGTTTTTAAACACTTCAAAAAAGGAGGAGGTTCTCAATTCAGTTGTATTTTTTAAGTTTGTTGCCTTATAACTCCGTCAATTTTATGAACTGATTTGGAAATTTCTTTTTTTTAAGGATATACTTTCCCTTTGGTTCTGTTTAGAAGAAAAAAATATCACCGCTAAGAATAAATTTCTTTAACCTCCGTTTTATTAAATCATTAAAATGTTTGACTGGTATTTTAGGACTGTCGCGTCAAACTTTTTAAAAACTTTTTGTTTAGCTTATCTAGACTTTGTTTAACTGAATTTTAAGCTTTAAAATACTACTTTGAACTCTTGTGATCCAATCTATCATGACTTGATTCCCAAAATAGCCACATTACCATAGATAGAGTGGCATATATTGTACAGTGAAAGTGCTACCAGTGATGTAAAGCCACGAATGTTTCATGGCATGTCAATTACAAGGCCAAAATAGATCTAATTAGAGTTGAATTATTCAATAGACCTTTATCCATACTATGTTGATTATAAATAACGATTGGTGAGGGAGTATTTTAGTCAATAACAATGTTTTAATTGTGAGGTATACTATGTGGCGTCTATTGTTAACCACCGACTAAAATGTTGTTAGTTTTACGTCGTAAAGTAGGTATAGACCAAACGAACAAAAAAAAGGAAACGCTGACAAGTGTTTGTTTTTATCTTTAGGTTAATTTGTGGGTTAATTTGGGTGGCCGGATATTGGTAGCCGGATGCATCTTTGTTCTCCTTTTGAGCTCCATACATTCAGTGTAAATTGGTCACTGGTGTTGGTCATTTGTAGGTTGTTTAAAAGAAATAAATATTTCCCCCTAGTTTTAATAATAAATAAAGTAGGTAATTAATAATTTTAATTAAAAAAAATAGTAGGTATAAATAATTTTGCATTGAAATAGCAACGGTAGACTAGGATAAGACAGTATATATTGTTACCGTAGTTTTAGTTTACTTCGAAACCATCGAAGGCCTAAGGCGCAGGTCACACATATCGGGCAAGGACATGGCGCGGACATGGCGCGGACGTGGCACGGACGTGGCGAGGACATGGCACGGGCATGGCGCGAACATGGCTCGGGCATGACGCAGAAATGACGTGACAGAGGCACAAGTGTAGTGCAGTCTGTTGTCCAGTATCGATGTGTCAGCATGTCCAGTTTTTTTTTTTTTTAATATACAGATGCCCGTACAACCCCGATTTCGAGTTTGTTGCTTCGAAAGTGAAACCCCTTCATTGGGTTATACAGTTGACGGGATTACCCTTTCGTTTGGGTATTCTCCTCCTAACACAAGCGAAAGTGTAACCCGTTCCTTTTGGTTTTCAGTCGATAGGGTTACCCTCTTATGAGGTTAAGCGAATGAATGGAGTTACCTCTTGATAGGTTTGTTTGAATGTTACACAATGGTTATCATTACGCCTGACACTGGGTGGGGGAATTTAGATGTTGACTCTTGATTTATGTCATCAATCATTAGGTATTAGTTCGGATCGCTTTATTTGGTTGAAGGAAGAGCGTCACTGAATTAAAGAAAAGTTTTGAAAACATAAGGAAAGTGCTGTGTTTCAGTCAGTTTTCATTGGTCATCATCGCAGAGTATGCGTTGTCATATACGAGACCCGCAGTCAACATATTAAAAAGAAAAAAAAATGTTTCAGTTTTCATAAGTCATCAGTTATGTCATGACTGAGGCCCGCAGTCAACATGTTAAAAAGAAAAAAATGTGTTTCAGTCAGTTTTCATAGGGCATCATCGCAGAGTACTCTGCGTAGCATTATTTTTTATTTTTATTGTATTTATTAGGCAAAGCCAATACCATTGATAACCCTCAAGATCAGGTAACCTAATCAAAAGGGTTTTGAATGGTTTAACCCATCAAATAATAGTGTAACCCATACGGAGAGGGTTAACTAAGCTTTTGGAAAAACCCTGCCGAAAACCTCTTCATCGGGTTACCAAATCAGGCCCTGATACAGATGAAGAAAATACGTGAAAACGAATTTGCACAAGGATCAGCTAGTATTACCATGGGTATTACATAAAAAAATCTTAATACCGGTTTAGTTTAATCTCTTTCCGATTTCCAGACACAATTTATCTTGAAAATTTCAGTTACAATAATCGGAACGAGAATGATCATAAAGCGTTGCGTATTTTACAATCAATTCACAAAATTCAATATTAAATTCGATATCGTCATTCGTCACGCATTTTTACATCACTAACAGACGTATGTCGCAAGCAAGTACATACTACGAACTAGCGGCCATCTGACGTCCATCTGGCGGCGATCGGGCGCGGGCGCCGAAATGGCGCGTCATACATCCGAGCAACGACATACTGTGTCCCCTAAATTGTGCTTTATTTCCATGCATTTTGTATGAAATTTGAATGGAATAAGAAACCGCCAGTGCCATGTCTGCGCCCGACGCTAGGTCACATTCATCGGGCACGGACATGGCACGGACATGGCACAGGCAGTTTCCTATTCCATTCAAATTTCATACAAAATGCATGGAAATAAAGTACAATTTAGGACACACGGTATGTCGGACGTGGTTATGACGCGAAGTCGTCCGAACTAAATTGTGCCTTATTTCCTTGCATTTTGTATTAAACTTGAATGGAATAGGAAAGCGCCCGCGCCATGCCCGCGCCAGGTCAGACAGGTGAGGCCTGCGCCTAATATAACCAAGTTGGTTTGACACATTATAAACCCCATACAATGTTGGTTTTTTCTTCAAAGAGACTATGATGATGAGGAAAATAGGCAGCTTCACAAATAAAAGTGTTTAGGTAAGAGAGAGCATGATGATTTCGAAAAATGATCAAAGTAGGGTCAAAGGGAAACCCTTGGTTTTACCAAGGTATTTCGTTGTTTTCATCAACTAGGTCATAGTAGTTTGAATGGTTAGTATTAGAGAATGATAATTTTCTTTTTCTAATAAGAAAAATATTAACTAGTGGCCTCCAACACTAGGCGTAGCCTGTATCGTGGCGACCAATAGAATGGCATAACAGAACAGAATTCTGGACATAATAGATAAAATAATGTTATCAAAAAATTTCGTAAAAAAAAAATACAAGTGAGAATTAGCTTCACAAAAAAAACCGGCCAAGCGCCGGTCAATTCAGACTCATGCACGAAAGGTTCCGCACCATATCGGAGCCCCCCTTAAGCCTATAACCCCGCTGAGTAGGTTGGTTGGGGGTCGCAATGTACAGTTTATCGCACCGCCAACGCTGCCCCAACCCGAATGCCCACCGTGGGGATTATTGACATATCTCCCTTTATTAGGGTAGGCCTATGTCCAACAAAGGCATGTATGGTAGCGTGGAAAACCATAACCTAGCGACAAACAATTTTAAATCACTTTTTCGTACCATGAAAAAGATTTATCAACCAATGATAATGTAATGTACATCTGCTTTACTGAAGAATTTATAAAATACTTGTCCCGTCCTAATAAACGCATTTTGCTCAACGTTTTGGCGACTTTATTACAGATATTTAATTAAGACTTTCATATATAATACTGTTTCGAAGTACTGTCATTATAACTATTATAATTACACTTTAAGTACTTTTAGTACTAAACCAATCTATCTAGCTTATCAAATATAAATTTTACATGCGTTTTCCAATCGAAGTACTTATAATATACTTCGATTGGAAAACGCATGTAAAATTTATATATATTTTGATAAGCTAAATAGATTTGTTTACGCAATAAAAAGCCGTAAGCTTCGCGTATCCACAAAAGGTGCGCCCAAGGAATATGACGGATATGCATCGTCGCCATTAGCTTACGGACTAATATTGTGGGTAATTTTGAACCGATACCGAAAAAGCCTTCATAATACAGAAACAAATGCGTACATCTGCATGGAGTATGGATTCCTGCTAGCCGTTGTTTAAAAAGTATAAAATTCTTCCACTAGCTTGCATGTACATAAATAATTTATGCTTGTATGTTAAACAATGTCCTTAGTATTTCAGTAATAAGGCAGATCTGATAAATAGGCAAACGAGGTACAAGGAGAAACTGTATATCACTTGTTGCCGACTGAATATTACAAAAAAAAAGTGTCTATTATCACTATTATTATAAGCATTACAATTTTTAATGAATAACCGGATGACTTCAAAAACCTACCTGTGAATATATTTTAATTGAGATTCAGAAAATGGTTATTAGAGAAATGTTTTTATGAAATTAAGTATAAATTTTGGCATTTTGAGTATCTATGATATATTATTATTATTGACATTAATTTATTTAAACTATCTTGCTTATATATTTTTGTATATTTTGCACGCCTTAATGAGGCAGAATGTAAAGGATACTTTATTTTATTTTAAATTGACATTATACTAAGACCTATTGTACATTTGAAGCAAATAAATAAATGATTATGATTATGATTATAAAAATAAGTTTGTTTATGAAGCAAAACGTACTTAAGTAAGTAAGTATATCTTTACTTCGATAAGTATCCTGAAGGTCGTTCGCTATTTCATATTTATCCACATTCTTTCTTTACGTTACGTTGATCTCTCTTTTTTTCTTCTTCTTTTATTTTTATCCGTCCTATGTTTTATTAACTAAATTTTAATTTTAAGAATTTAATATGATAAACTTCACATCTGTGCATTTTTAGAGTTCCGTAATCACTGGGTAAAGTCGCGACCCTATTACTAAGACACCGCTGCCCATCTGTCTGTCTGTCACCACTTCATGAGACTGTATCTCACGAACCGTGGTAGCTAACAAATTAAATTTAATGGTAATAAGTAGGGTAGAACATGTTTACAAAAAACTCAGTATTGCTGCCACCATCTGCTAAATTCTATTACATTTTCACTACTCACCATAAATACCGCTCAAGTTCAAAACTTGACCTCAAACTTATTACTTTACCCCTACATTGTTTTGCTCAAGAAAACTGTATACTAGGTTGAGTACATTTATGTATTTAATTCCACTGTCACGTACAACACATTCGAGGAATTTCTTTATTGCCTCTGTTTTCCTAGGAATTACTTCAATGTAAGTTGTCTCGTATATATGTATCAAAACTGTTTGTCTGTATGGAGGCAAAGTGGTCTGAATAAGACTAGACTAGAGTAGAGTAGGGTAGGGTAGGGTATGTTAAGTTTTTGGCATGAAAGGGTTATGTTTTTTTTCACTCATGAAAAAAGAAAAAATGAAAGAGAAGACAAAATGAAGTCTCTAGTTTTTAACTTTAGATTCAATCATGAATTTTGTAATTTTACTCGTTTTGTCTCTCACTAAAATGACCCAATTTTTCAATCATCAATCAGTTTACCACTATCTGTCGAGTAAAAGTTTTTTTTTTACTAAATGAATAAAAATTATTTAAACCTTCAAACCTCAAGTTGATGGACGCAGGGCAATGCATCGTAGAGGATGTTTATGGACGCTTTATGGTAGGAAATGGTTACCACTTAACATTAGGTGGGCCATGGGCTTGTTCCATTTTCAGGAACTATAAAAAATCTGTTCGTTGATAAGCGCATCACCTTGAAACTGGCCGAATTAATTCAGCAAATTTCTTTTAAATGTCCGAATTAGGTTTTTAGGCAAATAAATATTGGAAAAGTTTTATTTATGTATTTATTTAATAGGAACGCCAACAGCTTAAATATCAATACATTGTAGAGTTACACTGACAAAGTTTTCATTCTGATATAGAAACCAATTACAGGCGGACACAGCATTCATAAAGTTATACGAAAAATTTTTAAAATATGGTATGTAGTTTTTTTTCTATGGAGTTTTTATGTGAACTCAAGAATTTGGACAGGAACACGCCTTTTGCATTAGCTTCACTACATATTATAAAACAAAGTCCCTCACCGCGTCTGTTCGCGATAAACTCAATTCTGATTCTTGTGTGAATTGATTGAAATATTATGATGATCATTGTTAAAAATGACGGAAAAAGTCAAGTCGCCTGGGAGCTTTTATCGAAAACGCTGCCTATTAACCCCTTTGAGAAATAGCAAAAGAATGCATGCTGGGCTATCCCATGACCTATATGACCTATGTTATATGCTCTACTATCCGTGCAAAGCCGAGACGGGGTCGCTAGTTGTAAATAAAACATTCACAAGGTCTGCAGATATTTTATAAGAGCAGCTTTGGAAACAATTTACGACTCAAGTTCGCATAAAGTATTGATGATAAAGAAGTTATGATTTATCGTTGAGACCTTCACTTGTGCCCGTACTTTGTTCATATTAAATTCGATACTTATGCCCCAAAATACTTTACAAATAAAAGTTATTTTCGTCCGTTTCATAAATTCATATTCGATCAAAAGTGAGTTTAAAATATAATTATGATTGATTATTGTTTAGGACACAAACATGTAAATATTTTCAGTAAAATTGAACTGTTAGCCGTTAAATAGACTCCAAAAAGACAAAACTCAAAACTTACCAAATTAATATTTTACTTGTTACATAATTTTTTTTTAAATAAAAAACTTAAAAAATATCAAACCGTCTTCAAAAAAAAAAAACACTTCTTACTGCCCTAAAAAGCGAAAAATAAACTATTAGATATATAATTCAAAGGAAAAAATAAGTACCTGCGGTCATCTGTTTAAAGTCTGTGTAGTACCAACGTAGGTTGAGGCCCCCCGCCCCCTCCACGCTCACGCATTCACACACGCTTTGAGCGATGTGATGTGGCGGAAGCGGAAGTATGTAGCCTATCAAACCTATCAATGAAACCATCTCAAACAGAAAACGCAGGTCTGTACCTATTTTCTGCTTTGAATTAAATATATAACTGTATATTTTTCAAGGCTGAAAAAGTGCTTTTTTAATACGGTTGATTTATTTAATTATTTTTTTAAAATTTTTGTTTAATTATATAATACTGTTATTCTTTAGTAAACTAGCACCGTAGGCAGGCCAACATAAAATGTGCCACCCGTATGTGGGACGATTCTGGGCCAAAATTAAGAAGTAACCTCACTTTTTGTGTTTTGCGGATAAAATACCAATCCCTTAGGAATCAAATTTATATACGACCACCTGTAAAGTGAACTCTTAGAATTTTGAAAATCGGTAAACAATAGGTTAACATAATAAAAAAAGTTTCTGTTGAATTGAGAACCTTTTGGAAGTATCTTAAAAATAAGATGGTCTTACATAAATAATATTAATTTAATAAGGCGGAAGCTTGTTTAAATAAATCCGGAACATTAAATGCTCCATTACATCGGACCTACAGGTGCTTAATAAACAGATTTGTAAGTTCCCAGACACACCCAGAAGTTTTAATTAATTTTGAATTAATTAACTTGCTCGTAAGCGGAATTCTTTGAGCTAAGATAAATGCGGGAAGCCACCTTACGTGCTCTGTACCAACTTTGCAGACTCATTGATGTTTGGATTAAATTAACGTGAGCAGGTAATGTCTTTAAAATGGAATAAAGTAGCTTTATTAACAAATTTAGCATAAAAAGAGACAATGGCAGTTAAAAGTTCTATTTTTATTTATTAAAATAAAATATTTAACAGATAGAAATATACTAATTCTAGTTATGCGAAACAGCCAATTTATCGCCCGTTAGTTTGTCACTGCACCATGTCACGGAGTATAGTGGCAGTTACTTGTGCATTAAGTAAAACTAAACTCATTTTTACAACTGTAAAACTATAATGATCCTTGTTATTTCCATGTATAAGAATTAGACTTTATTCTTTTAATTTAACTTTCGTGAAGCAGAATCGTTCCTGGGGCCTGATGCTCTACCCAAATGTCACTTATTTTATATATCGCGAGAACTGTCAAATTTCATACAGTTTTGACAGTTTCCGCGATGCGATATATATCTAATAGAATCAAATATATCGAATTGTCAGAATCAGGCCCCTGTTCCGTCACTTATCCCCTTTACGACCCTTTACAGCAGCTATTTCACTTTGAAATCGATATAAACTGTTCGTCCTATTCATAACAGTTCTGTAAATCTCCGATAGCTAAAATGTCGTTCTAATATTGACATTTATAGCGTTATAACATGAGTGACATTTGGGTAGAGCCTCCACAGATGCGCGTTATGTGCACGCACATCACATTCCACGTGATTTTCAGCAAGCCTCATTGGTTACACGCGAAACCGCGCGAGCAAGTCGCGCGAGTAAATCGCCCATCTGGGAAGGCTCTTCTCATTATGGGGGTGTGACTTTATTATTTTTCATTTGACATGGCCGTTTGCATTGAGTTAAATAACAATATATATCAATGACCGTTTGTATCAATTAAATTTATTTTTGATATTTGGCCCTTTTATAGGTCTTTAATCAATTTCTAAATTATGTAAATAACATAACCTACTGTTTGACTATGCTATATATAACAGCAGCATCAATGTTATAATTATGCTTTGGATATTAGATATTATTTAACGATAGATCTACCCGGTGGGTCACAAAAATTGTCATGACTGTCTTTCCTTTTTTATTATATTTTAGAAGAACTTCTTAACTTTTGACGATATCAAGTATAAAATTGTATACATACGCGCTACGGTATAAATAAATGACATATGAACTAGTAATAGCTAGTAGGTCAACGAACAACTATACAAAGCACGGCTTGTTAGGTTTGTCTAAAAGCGTGCCTGACAAGTAACTTCTGCCTACCTTCTGGCACTTCTGGGTAACTTTGTCGTCTCCCACCGGTAACTTACTTTGCAAGTAGCTACATATTGAATCAGCGGTGGCTGTTCCATCACCTAAAAGCTTCTATTCAGTTTTGGATAATTATGTTACTGCGGTCGTATGAAGGTGGTTGCATTATCCACAATAAAGTTGATCAATAGGTAAACCGAAAGTAAGACACGAGGCTTACTGCTTAATGATATCTAAAAACTCCGACATCAACTTGCGCACTAGCTCATACTAAGAAAAATAATAGGTACCTACTAGAGATTTATAATTAAATATTTACTTGAAGACTTCTATGGCTCAGCTGAGATGCAGAAGGTTGCGGGTTCGATTTTCCACTCGAGACCTATGTTTGTATGATTTTGCAAATTTATCTCGGGTCTAGGTGTTTTCCATGTATGAATTGTAGATATGTATTTAAAAAAAAATAGGCAGTATATTAGCTATGTGGCCCCATAATACAAGCTGTGCTCAGTTTAGGGCTAGATTAATGTGTGATAATCATCATCATCATCATCATCATTATCATCCGCAGCCCGACTTCACCCACTGCTGGGTATAAGCCTCCCTTTGTCAATGCCAGTCTCCACGGTCCAAAGCCCGTCTCACCCAGTCCACGATGGATGCAACATCTTCCGCAATTTTGCTTCTGGACGACCGACGTTTCTGTACCCGGATCTTGGACGCCATTCAGTCGTCGCCTTATTCTGGTTATCACCTATGATAATGTCCCGCATTAAATAAAAAAGCTTGTGGTTTGCTCAAACTCAAAAACACAAACTTTTTTTTTTTTTTGCAAACTGAGAAGAGCTTATTTGCAAGTGGAGCTTGTTGCCAATCAATTATGTCTTGAGAATTCCCAATGGCTATCGATTGCGGTCGCTAATACCATCCCCAATAGGATAATAAGGTAAACAAGAGGTTTAACTGGCAGCTCATTTCATCCCAACGTGAGCTAAGGGAATTATTAATGAGCTGTTGAATTATCGGTTCGACACTTCACCAAGATAGTTCTAATGAATTATCATCCTATCATCAGCCTTTAGCAGTCCACTGCTGGACATAGATCCTAATGAGCGCCATAGACTGTCCTTAGCTCGACGCATCCAGATCCATCCAGAGACGGCAGCCTTTCGCAGATCGTCACTTCACCTGGCCGGAGTTCGTCATACACTACGTTTGCCGAACCACGGTCTCCACTCAAATCTTGTTTACCAACCCAATTGATTCTTCGGCGGATATGACCAGCCCACTGCCACATCAGCTGGCCACTTTAGTTCTAGTGCTAGTGTTTTTATAGTAGTCACATTTAGTATTAGTAATAGGGGTAGCCCCTTAGGTTCCATTTCAGCATATCAGCCCGTGGTGCACCCTGATTACTAATAAACGTGGCTCTGGCGGATCTGATTGCACAAATAAATCCCCTGGCCACCGACGGGCAACGTTGGCGACTCGAGAAGCTATACTCTGCATGCCCAGCGGGATTTTGGGAATAATTTTCTTTCATAACAGGGGAGGCCTATGTCCAGCAATGGACATAAAAAGGCTATTGTTTTTGTTGTTGTAATATTTTATGCAAACTGTTGGAAAACCATGATAATTAGCCATTGATGCCTGGACAAAAACCCACAATTATGTATTTCTTGATGGCGTGTCATCGTCGTCATTTTAGCCATTTTCGGCCTACTCCTGGGCTTAGGCCTCCTTTCGATTATGCCTGTCTTTGTACCTCATCACAATTTTTTTGTTTATCCAATAAAACTAATTTTACTTGGGTTCAGATGAATTATAATTATAAGAATCCGGTGACTGAAAGTCAAATTATTCCGACAAAATGCCTCATCAAATATTAGGAGCAAGTTAATTACGGTTCTAATTTAATTTCGTTTGTATGATTTCATTAACTTCGGTCAATAAAACAATGGCCGGTCGCATCTTGCTCTTTATAAGCGTTCTTATGGTGGACGTAATTTAGGTATGTCATTATCATTACCATCAACCTGTAGCAGTCCACTGGTGAACATAGGCCGATCAGATCGATGTTGTGTTTAAGTACCTTTACATATCTACTATCATAATGGGTTAATCCAGGCCAATTTACCTACCAATACAACTTTGAATACATATAATAGTGGTAGAAATGATGAAAGAAAACAAAAACTGCTAAAAGCTCTAATATTGTATCAAGTGCGTTGAGACTTTTCAGTTCCATTACAAAAGTAATTTGGTAGATTTCACCAAATTACTATTTGAAGTGCTTTAGAAATGTTGCCAAGAATAAAATAAAATGGCTGTACGTGTCCATTGTGCAGGGGACCGTTTCAAACTAGTTCTGCAGTATATTGTGGAACCCTTCATCTACCCCTTTCACGAGAATTGAATTTTGTACGTGCTCCATAAATATCTAATTGCATATCGAGTAATACGGTAATGATATAATATATATGAAACAGTTGTGTAGATTTTTCTTGGGGTTTAAGGGGTTCTAACCACCATCTTTTATCAATAGAGTCGGGACCCAAGCTTACCTCACCTGCCTTGGGTGCAGCCTGCTCTATAAGAAACGGGGCTCTGATGGCCGGCTGATTGCAGCATAGCGCAGCCTAAAACCAGCAAAACTAAATACCCTGGGCACTGACGGGCAACAGCGTCGGTGATGCGAGAAGCTGTGCCCTGCGATGCCCAACTCGCATGCCCAGCATGGGGATTATGGGCATATCCCCCTTCTAATAGAGGCCTATGGCTAGCAGTAAACTAAGTGAATAGGATGGTATCGTTGTTGTTGTATGTCAAAATAATACAACCGTTTTATTTTTATAGCGTGGTACTTATGTACCTCCTAATCGTCTGTCGATTTCCATACACTTACCAATATCGATTTTTCGGCTGTTCCTTTGGATTTTTTCAAAGTTTCAAATTTTTTTTGTTTGTACTGAGTCCCAGTTTTGAGGCGAACAAAACAAAGAATAATAAGTTGAGCGAAAAGCGGGTGGACAGACATGTTTCCAAGTCTGTAGCGGTGACCTTTGCCCAACAGTGCTACAGATGTCATAATTTAGTGTAACGCCAAATAGAAACTTACCCATAGCTTTGACCCCACGCTACGATTTTCCCATGACTGGTATACTACGTTTAGCAACACCATAGTACACAGCACCCAGACCCGGAATTTTTAATCCCCTACATTGTCTTTCTGTAGATCATAGTTGTTGTGCAACATTCATTAAACGAATTGGAAGTTAACACTTAGCCAAGTAGGTTGGGCGTATTCCAACTCAAGTTTTAAATTTAAATCCTGGCAGACCGAGAACGAACCCACAACTTTAGAAAGTTAAGCTGAAATTCTCAGTCATTTACAGTTGCAATTCAAATAATACTATATCTTCACAATATACTTACCATTACCAGAACTTTTTGATGTATAGCTGTTGTAAAGGATGATAGATAGGTATACAGATCTGCGACTCTAAGGGGCCTATTTATTTGTTGGTTAAAGCGTCAAATCTATAAGCAAACTTGTCACATTTACCAGCAATTATCTTATTTTGAGGTTACTTGAAGGTTGTGAAAAGGCCGTAAGCCTCATCAGTTTCCCATACTAGGATTCTCCCTGTGGATATCAGAAACTCAAATCAATCAATCATAATAGCTGTGACCAATTTTATACAAATGTTAATCTATGGTGGAATTATCCTTTTAGCAAACTAAACTAAGAATACAATGTCATCATAACCACCTGACCCGTAGCTGTAGCTTAACTGCCAGATTTTCTGATTGCTTATACCTACGGCTAACTGAACGATTTATGTACAATTGTACTAGAGGATCATACAAATATCTATTCAGCAAAGGGAACCGATTAATTTGCGGCGAATACCTTAATTTTACCTACACAAATCATCAATACTAAGCAATAGCTAATCGTCAATATATTTTCATTAGCATCAAAGTCATTTTCCAAGAGACTTTCTTATATCTATTCATCCTGTTTTAATAATTATGGAGCTTACTAACAAAAGCCTCTTCTAGCCTATTTAGGTCAAAGCCATTGTCTAACTCCTATAGAAAATAGTTTTTCCATTGTCTACTTGAACCTATTTTCATATCTAATTTTAAAGATTAGATTTCTATTCAGTTTTCCATCGAAGTTCTAATGTTACATAGAATAAATTTATTTTTCTTGTATGTTACTTATTATGCATTGTATTTTTGTTAGTATAATTTATGGATAAGATTTACGAATGGGTTCTATCAAAGTTTATACATCAAAAGTTATCTTAATATTAACACACTGTTAGAATGTTTGTTCCCATTCAACCCCGTAGCGGCTGATCAGATTTAGATGAAATATACTTACATAGTTTGTAACCTGGATTAACACAAGAGCCACGGATGAAATCTAGTTAAAAATCAATATTAAATATCATTTACAAAATATATATCAAACTAAATATCAACTACAAATATTAAATAAATAAATAATGTTGAACACTATACAGTATCATCTAGGCTCAAACTAAGCAGAGTATGTAACTACTACATAGACCAGAGGGCTTACCACAGGTTTTGATAGTTTTCGAAAACTTTATAAGTTTCGGTACCTTTCCTTACATTTTCGTAGTTCATGCACGTTTCCCTAGAGGCGCTGTACTGAAAATGTATGGAAAGATACCGAAACTTATATAGTTTTCGTAAACTATAAAAACCTGTGGTAAGCCCTCAGACCCGAGACAAATATTTGTTGATCATTCAAACATTTTTGCCTCGCGGCGGTAATTGTACCCGAAACCTTCCAAGTCTCAGCACGGACCACAGACATAAACTCTGCGGTCTCAGGTCTCAGGCAAGCTTTCGCCCACTCCATCACAGAGGTCGTCAAAATAATCAGATTCCTGTGAGAACCACATGACTGAGTATTTTTTTTAGAGATAAACATAGAAAACACTCAGACCCAAGACAAATCTTTGAAGATTATACAAACTTTTGTATCGCGGTGGGAATCGAACCCAAAATCTTTTGATTCTCAGGTAGGTCTTTTGTCCACTGTGCCACAGAAGTCTTCGAAATAGTCCAATTCCGAATTTTAAGGTTCTACCGCTTGATCTAATGCTTAGTTTTAGTATTTAAAATAAATAAATAAACTAAGCATCAGATGCTTAGTTATTGGAATCGAAAAAAATGGGTAGAGATGGTTAATGTAATGATACCTCTCTTGAGCATCCTTCAAACCTCTACATTTGATAGAAATTTTCAAACTCGATCTTACTAAAATCTTATTGGATATTTAATCTTGAAACACAAGACAATTAAACTTTCTAATTCCGAAACCAATGTACGTGACTTTGTTTTCCACTTCTACTTCCCGCAATCAATTCCTTTAAACTTAGATTGCTTGAATAGCCCGGAAACACACAGAAATGTCTGCCACTTTTCGCCCCAGGAATCCAACCCATCAGTAAACCACCCCTTGCAAGGGATAAACATCTTACGTGCCGTATCTCAGAATCTCACCTGCAATATGCCCTCTTAAGACAGCCCTTTGCGAGTGGATATTAGGCTGGATTTAGAAGGCTTTGATACTAGTGACATTGACGGGGGATTATGTAAAAGTGCTTGTTTGACGCTGAAAGTGTTATTGGGACTTTGTTGGGAATCTATGAATATTGAAATAGGGATTGGTATTTTCATCTGTGATGGGTGTTGAAGCTAAAAATATCCGAGTTATTAAATAATTCGTGCTTTACAGTTTGTTAATTGTGGGTCACGGGACATTGGTATTGACAGTAATGACGACGACCAATGATGAACTATGATGAAAGCCAATTTGGTTTGTCAAACTAATATGGAAAGCCACTTTGGTTTGTCAAACTAATGGAAAGCCATTTTGGTTTGTCAAACTAACGGAAAGACATTTTGGTTTGTCAAACTAATGGAAAGCCATTTTGGTTTGTCAAACTAATGGAAAGCCATTTTGGTTTGTCAAACTAATGGAAAGCCATTTTGGTTTGTCAAACTAATATGGAAAGCCACTTTGGTTTGTCAAACTAATGGAAAGCCATTTCGGTTTGTCAAACTAACGGAAAGACATTTTGGTTTGTCAAACTAATGGAAAGCCATTTTGGTTTGTCAAACTAATGGAAAGCCATTTTGGTTTGTCAAACTAATGGAAAGCCATTTTGGTTTGTCAAACTAATGGAAAGCCATTTTGGTTTGTCAAACTAATGGAAAGCCATTTTGGTTTTCATCATCGTTCATCATTGGTTGTCATCATCACAATGCAATATCCCGCGTATCAACTTATATAGTAGCAATACCTCTATGTAACTATGTGTACCAATAATTATAATGAACTGATGTAACATAAATGATTATACTTCATTTAGGTATTTTGTTAGTATAGATATATATATATTTAGGTACTGTCCCATAACCCAGTTATTACGCCATTATATACACATTAAAAGTATAATCCACGCCACACGCCATTAATTTGTTAACCGTAAAGTTCCATCACCATTTTGCTGTACAGTCACGTGTAATTAGATGTATTCAGATACATTTAGGATATTGTCGTTCTAAAGTTATGTCATTCAAACGAGCGAGTTTTTATCTGTTAGCAAGCGCTTTTTACTTTGACAGTACTAAATTGTTTACATCTTAGTGCACGTTATGCCATGTCGGAGGCCTTTGGGTAGCCTAAAAACTCCGACCCTAGAGTTGGCCACTAGCTCATACTAAGAACGAATGAAAGGAAGTGAATGACGTAGGTTATTTTCTACGCATACACCTACAATTATTTATGGCAGTTGTATTGTGCGTCCTGCAATAGGACCTTCAAAACTAAATTAAATTCGGCTTTGCAAGCCAATTTCGCTCTTATATCCGGAATTAAATGAACAATAAACAATGCGTGTCATAAATTTTCCTATCTGTTTCTTTCCATGCCAGAAAAAGAAAACCTACCCAAAGTACAGTAGTCCCCCTAAAGTTAGGTTCAGTAAACGATCCGACCACTTGCACCCAACTTCAGTGGCTTTATTGGGAAGAAAATACCTAACGTTACAGTTTGCGTTAACTCATTGACGTACTATTAGTAAACTTTAGTATAGACAGATATTCTCCAAGTTAAACCTATAAAAACAGTCTAAGCGTCGTTTTTAAATGGCTTGTAATAAATATCATTTCTGGATTTTGCTAAAATAGCTGTCCATTCAGAACAAGGGTTTCGAGGAAAACTAAAACCAAACACAAAAATGCTGTAAATTGTTATGAAAGGAAATAATTATTATGAATTCGTAACTAAAAATAATAGCTTTTTGTTTGAACACGCTTTGTGCGTCACTCTCGTGTCAATTCATTGTGATTATTGTGAATAAGAACATGAAAATTATTGAAATTAAGTGGAAACCCTCGATGTACATACATCAATTTGATAAAATACGTACTTAAAATATGAAACACCATCCTTTTTTTTCCAAGTATCTGCTGTTATTCGGGCAGCTTCTTACTGAGCACTTTGGCATCGCACCGCATTGTAGTTGGTGCGTGGCAGCCTGACAACTATTAAAAAATGCAGTAGGCAGCATGCGCGTCGTTTTAGAGCAGATATAATTTTTCCATGTCTATCCCTCTTGTATGAAATCGCTTTGCGTTAACTATATTTTTGTATGAAAATGGAGCAGCTCCCCCACCGGGAAGTTTGTAAAATCTTGACATCTCCATACAAAAATATTTCCATACGCAAACTTTGACGTTAGATATTTTCTTCGCACGCCACACAGCGATACTGACAATATAAATAAATGACACAGAGGGACATAGATACGTTGCAAATATTGTACCGACTCCTCCCTTTTCTAAATTTAAAACTTCAAAAGATTTATTAACCGTACTTCTACCTTCGAGAAAATTAGGTTACCTTTCAATATCCCAGTCGAGAAGACAAATTGGGGAAGTAGCAGACGCTGCGGCCGTCATGATAAGCCCATTAAAAGTCGATCGTCATCTTACATTTTCGTCGCTTGATTTCCCTTGGTACAGCTAGATTTTAATCTTAATGGGAGTTTTACTTACAAGTATTATTTAAGCGAAAAAGTTATGAATTCTATGAATACCTTAATAGGAAAAACGTGAATGTGTATTTTATAATGTTTATTCGTGGGCCGAAACTGTATTACGAGTTTTGAACCATGGAGACTGGCACACACAAATGGAGGTATACCCAGCAGTGGGGAAGCTGCGGATGATGATGATGATTGTGTATTTGATACAAAATCTGCGCGTCAGGTTCTATTTCTATATATTTTTTATGATTTGTTCATATTTATTAGGGTGGTTTAGGAAATAAGAAAATACAATAAAGCCAAAGGATAATTGGAAAATCGATGCAGAAAATAACAATTGTTGTGTTTTTTTATTGTATTTTTATATAAACTCACTCCATGTGAATTTTGTATGAATTATACAGGACTGTTTATGTCGGGTCAGTTAGTAATATATTAACTTCAGAAAACTTATCCCTAAGAACTCGTGAGTATTTAAGTAAGAATAATTTCATTGCAAAGACGAGATCTTGAAAACCAACTCGTTTACATTTCCAGGTTTATCAGTAGCTAGGATTCAACTTAAACTTTATTTACCTCCTGAGGGAGTTTAGTTACTGTACCCACTAAGATTCTCAAAGTAGAGACTAACTTGAGGCAAATGCCACGGCTCGCCGCTTCTACTTGAAGACATAAACTTACAGAAAGCGCTATCTATAAGATTGTATAGCTACGGAGTTTCATCAAGAAATATATGGGATGAGTTTTATGCTCCATAATTTATAACCGTTAATATCTAATGACTTTCGGTACCTCTTTGTTATACTGCACAGGTGTATTTTGGAACATGATGAGAAGTAACCGTAAATTATTATGTACTAGCTTTTGCTCGCAGCTTCAATCTGGTTAGAAGTTGTTTTAAAAGTTACTTTTCAATCCCTCAGTAACAGACGCTCTATCACGAATAGCGAATATGTATTCCTAACGTAGATGTAAAATCTTGGTAAATGAGAAAGCGTAGATTCAAAATAACGCTTTGTTATTAAAATAAATAAATAATGCTGGACGTTATCACACAGCATCCAACCCGCAACCTTCTGCGTCTCAGGCGGACCTTCGCCCACTGCGCCACAGAGGCCGTCAGAAAAATATATTAGACATAAAAACCTCTCACTTTCCTACTCCATCATCAGATCCTGATCACCTATCTAAAACTTGTTCATCGAAACCACTCCACTGCGCCCAAACACGATACCTCTGCTGTAAATTTTAAGTTTGTGGGTATCCTGCAGATTCTAGGGTGAGGATGCAACAACAAGTCACGGTTACCATGTTATTGCTTATATCATTAATAAAACAGAATACTATTTTTCTGATCCTTCTTATTTCAAGAAGTCGCTCAGATCCCTTCATCTACAAGAAAAGAGCTGAATATCTACGGCTTAACAAATTTTATTGACTCATAGCTAAGAACACTCTCGATCAACTCATCTTTCAATAAAAGAATTTAAATCAAAATCGTTTGCGAGCTGCCATGTCACAAACATACAGATACACATATATAGGTACGTTAAACTTATAACACCCCTCTTTAGTCAGGGGTTAAACAAAAACTGTGATAAGGTGCTATGACCACAATATCCTAAGCTTGGTGAAGCTTTAAATTAGAAAAAATCTTATAAATAAAATAAAAAAAAGACAAAGAAACACAGGATTTTAATTAGAGACCCACAATTACACACTCACAGTTACTCACCTCAAACATAAAACTCCTCTTCTTATATAAGTATTATTTTCGCAGCCTTATTCGAATTAATTTATCTTCTATAAGATGCCGCCAGACCAATATGAACAGAGGTGTTTGTCAAAGTGTGCAAATGGTAAATAAACATTGCACATTTTAGATTGCTTTGCTAATGGCGTTTGTGTTTCAAACAGACGTTTATTGTAGTTGGTACAGTCAGCGGCAAATTAAAATTGCAATTTTTCACATAACACAACAATGGATAGGAGTCTTCAATGGTGTTTAAGGTCATGGGACTGAGAGAAATTTCCCGAGACTCTTATTTTATAACTAAAAACAAACGAATAATTCACCATCCTCTCTCGAAGGCGTTCAGTTTGTCCAACCCTGCAATTTCTTGACTACAAAAGTGGCCTTCCATCAGGCTACCAGCACTGCATTTAAACTGTCTTCAAATAAAAAAAAAATCACGTAATTACCAAAAAAAAGTCCCTAAAGGTCTCGACTCTTGTGAGGGTTAATTGTCCCTCCCACCTTTAAGCAAATGCTACCCAAGACCCAACCCCTATAGCTATCGTTATTGCAATAATGCTTTTAGGAAATTAGTTGATTTTTCGAACGCAGTTCGGAAAATAAACTTACTCTAGTCGGTTTGCTGCTGATCCTCTGGCATGGTACGTATACGGCATACGGCATCTGGCATACGGTCCTCATAATGATCAGTTTTTCCCGTAGCCTATGAACGCTTAATGACACCAATATTGATTGATTAATTGAAGTCTTCTTATTCTTCGTTTAAGCTAGTGAATGGGGTGTACGGGGTTCCAACCCCCATCTTCAGAACCCAAGCCAACCTCACCTGCACGTGGTGCACCCTGCTTAACAACGAACAGGGCTCTGGCGGCCGGCTGATTGCGGCATAGCACAGCCTACATCGGCACATCTAAATCCCCTGGCCATCGACGGGCAGCAGCGTCGGTGGTGCGAGAAGCTATGCCCTGCGATCCCCAACCCGCATGCCCAGCGTGGGGATTATGGGTATATCCCCCTTTATTAGGGGAGGCCTATGTCCAGCAGTGGACTGATATAGGCTGGTGTGGTGTGGTGGAAGCTAGTGAATGACTTTAGTGTCAGTGTTTTAGGCCAAAGGATAAATAATATAGGACTGTGATATAGTTGAATAAATATATATTAAATATTAATCAATCAATTGAGGGCGCATATTTATCCACATTCCAAGTGGCATTAAAGATCTGCCATATACCTAATGTAAATTGAAAATATGGTAAAATTATTTTTGTCTCCGAGTTTTTTAAACGATTAAAATAATATAATTCATCGTTGATTAATACGTGGATATTTCTTTTGTTCTATCACATACCTACCTAATGACTTTGAAATTTATAGATTCGTAATTGTTTTTTTTATGTATTTTATCAAATCATTTATTTCATTTTATTAATTCTTTGTTTTTGCTTACTCTTTTGCATAATACCAATTAATCAGAATTAGAAAACATTTTGATTCTGATTGATTGATATTAAAAAAGACTTGGCTGACTGTACCCCGTACACAATATCTAGCGTAGTCTCGCGGTGCTGTTGGAACACAAACGGCGTGTTGCCTCGTTGGATTCGGAATGTGTCCTTTCTGTTTACCCGCAGCATAGTAAAGTTCAACAAGTAGTACAAAATCCAGCAAAAAGCTTACTTAGTCACTCTGCCCTTGTAACGAAAAAGGGCACATCTAACATTTTTTTCAGATTTGAGTTATATACATATTCGGAATGAGGAAAAAAAGGCGCATCTGCCTGAATTTAAAAGAAAAATCTATCCTAATAAAGCAAAGAGCTACGGGAAGCCCAAAAGGCACATGTGACATCCAAATTCATATTTTTTAGCTCAAAAAGGCACATTCGACAATGATTAAGTTAAAAGAACACAAATGTATAGATATGACTTTTATCTTATGTTATTTTTTTTCTTTTGCTAAATAGAAAAGGCTTATTTAAAAGGTGTTACATTAAAAAGGCTGATTTTGCAGATATTCCTTTTATACCTAAAGTGAACATTACTATTAAAATCATTGTAATAAAAATAAAAGGCACAAGTAACCAGTTAGGCCTATATTGTGTAATATTATTATACGGAAGAGAGGTGGGGGTCGGTCAACGGTCAACTCCGTTGGATCTATCTTACATGACGTCAGTAGTGCCGTAAGTGTAAAGTGGAACGCACGTTCGTTTTTGCCGGTAAGTCAAATTTATTTTAAAGCTTATTTGCGTAGCCATTTTAAACAGTTATTGATCTTGGTATGCCGTCATGACTTATTTGAAGTATCGAACCTATTAGCCTACGTAATTATAATGATTTTGTACCTTTATAACTTACCTACTCTCAAATCATGCGCCGACTAACACCGGCGCCCGCGCTGCCGCGCGTAATCCTTAATGCCTATTACAAACGGTCGAAAATGGAATACCGAAGGTGAGCCGCGACGCGCGCGCTTTGGCGTGTGGTATCTCTCATTCTATTTCTGTCGGCACACATTTTGACATGCTTTCTATCTTATCAAGTTTATTTAGATATTGTTTTTTTTGTTAAGTTTGTTTAGGCATGATTTCCTGTAATGTTTTTTTTTAATTACACCAGCTCACAGGTTATGTATATCGTGCGTATCTTTATAGGTATTTCTGTACCTATCTTAAAACCGTTCTTACCACTATCCAGCTATTTAGATGCTCGAGACTCAATCGAGACTTGAAGCATATCGTGTTGTGGTTAGACAACTGCGCAGCACAAAATAAAAATTGGACTCTGTATTCCTATATGGTTCATCTAGTAAACTCTCCCGAAGTTAATTTTGAGACTATAACACAGCGGTATCTGGAGGTCGGCCACACATTTATGGCTGCAGATGAGTTCCACCACAGAGTGGAGCTTTCTCTTAAAAAGGCGAAACGAGTCTACGATTTCGAAGACTTTACTAAAGCCGTGTCCGATACAGGTCCAAACACTAGAGTTAAAAATATGACTGTACAAGACTTTTATGATTTTGAAGACTGTTCATCTATATATAAACTTCAACATTCCAGACCTCGTGCTTATATGAACAGTATGTGTGAAACTGTTTTTCGGAGAGGATTTACATCACTGCTGTATAAAATTAACCACAGCACAGACATTCAATTAGAATTAGATTTTCTTAAAAATAAGAATATAAAAAATGGCATTCCACCACCACGACAAAAGTTGGTTGAGAGAGGTGTGACATCAATAAGAAAGTCTGCTATTTTGACAAAGCTCGGTCCTCTCATGCCTTCTAATAGAAGAGTGTTTTGGGAGACTTTAGCAGTTAATGATAATTCTGCTGACCTCACTCAAACTTATGAAGATTAACGATTTATTGTTGCAACAAAATAGAGAGACATTCTAAACCAACGTCTTCCATTCATAGTTCTAAGTGTAATAATTGATCTCTTTAACTGTGTAATAAAATTTTCTTAAAGTTTCTACAAATGGAAAATTTATTAATATTACCAAAAAGGAATGCTAGCTCAAATTAGGTATCATTATAATATATAAAGTTTTAGGTATCATTTTATTATAAACTTAACATAGTCTATCATAGTTATTTGTTGTAATCTCTATTATTTTTGTGTGCCATCTAACTATTTAACCTTGATTAATAATAATTACAACTGTGTGAGAAGGATCATGAGGGAATAATTAAGTAAGTATAATGATGTGATCTCTTTAAATATGCAAACAATTAGAAGGTAAACTTGTTGATTGATTAAATAAAGGTTTTTTCATTATATTATTTTCGTTTCATTTGAATAAAAAATAATCTCCTGCTAGGTAGGTAGTTGAAATATTTTTCAATTTAATAATATGTTATTGTACCTTCACTAAGTAAAATAATTTCAAAATAAGCTGTTATGATATTACATAAGAAAGACAGAACTGCGTAGAATGTGAACTTTTTATTGTATAATATAAAACAGTATTACATTCAAAAGTCACATTTGGCTAGTTGTGACTTTATGATGTAATATTGATACTTTAATTAGATTTTTTGTACGAAGTTAAAAGGAAAAATCATAATTTAAAAAATAATGGGTTTAGATAAATAAATAAAAAAAATATGTTTAGGTAGATATTATGTATATGCTACTAATAGCATTAAAATATTTTATAAATTCATTCTTAAAAGAAAGTTATTTCAGAATAACATCAAAAAACTTTAAACCCATTTATCTCGACTTTTACAATTTGTTAGTTGTGCCCTTTTTCGTTACAAGGGCAGCACTGGAGATTGCGGTTGAAGAGAAACTTGTTTCACCGAAGTTTGCTCTGTTTTGGACATTATACGATTGTATATTTTCTTTCTCATGGAATCTCTTGTCCGATGAAAATAAATAGGTCGTGTTTGTTATCAGATTTTTCTGGGTAAGTGTTTAATAGTTGTCAAATGTTGTTAAATAAAGAAGCAAATATTATGATGATCATACTTATTTAACAAAATTTAACACTGTTAATTACTCAAACTTAGTGAAAATAAAATAGTATTGGAAAATTTGAACTAAGGTCCGAAAACCATTTTTTGAGTGAAACAAAAAAAATACAAGTTTTCGCTCATTATAATAAGCTAGAGATTAATTTAAACTCAATATTCAATAGTTTCAAAAAATCCTTTTTAAATTCCATCAACTTCTGATGCTGACTGCATTCGGTACGTTATTTCACTCGTCCCATAGGCGTAATTGTGTTTTGTGTTTTGATAATTGTGATATAAAAACAATGCAAGAATTCTAGTAACAAATACTTCAAACTGCAGTGGCGCAGTGACCCAAAGTAGATCTCCTCCGATAGCAAAAGTTCGCCAGGTTTCTCGGTCCAATGCCACTTCTGTCCAGTCAACGGACACACACACACACAACAACAGTCAACGGTTTCTGAAGTTCATCGCCCTAGCGGTACCTTGGACGTCCAACAAGCCCCCTGCCACTCTGGCGACCTTTGTACGTACAACTGCACAATCACAACATGCCCGAGCCATCGGAGCCCTGCTGTCGTATAAACATGCTAGTAAATGGTTTGGATCATGATGAATACTATGATCTGCCATTTACTCAAGACGAGCTAAAATCCATACTCAGAAGCTTTAACCCAAAGAAGGCTACGGGAGGAGACGAGCTAACAGCTGACACAGATGTCAGCTGTTAGCTCGTCTCCTCCCGTTCCGTCTCCTGGCTACAGATAGCCAGGCCATAAAAAACAACAACAATGTTTTCCTTGCCCTGTGCAACAAAATAATGTCTTACTCTCAGCCACTTCCCTAAGATATCTGGAATGAAGCCACTATGGTAGTCTTGAGGAACCGGGAAAAGACGACCATGCTAACCCGAGGTCGTACAGGCCAATAGGACTGCTACTAGTGATGGGCAAAATACTGGAGATGATGTCGTTGGTCAGCGAGTCCATTGGACTTGGCCAGTAGTTGGCTAAGCTGAACTACTGAGCATTCTTCCATTCGCCACCAGGGGGGGAGGGACGCTCCTCTACCCTACCAGGGCCAGGGTAGGGTCTGAAGATAAATATATGAAAATAATAGCTTGAAGAGTTGAAGAAATCACATGCAACCGATGATTGGCCTGAACTTTGATTTTCTACGAAAAAACAGCATAATTTGATCCAACCTTTCTGAAAATCGTAAACCAAATGAATTTGATGAACAAGGCGTGGCAATCTGTTTAAATGTGGATGATTGAAATAATCTGATTTATCTACTATATTTACTTGAACTTTGAACTCGAACTATATTAAACTCCCTTACTGGTTTATAAGCCAATGGTTTAAATAGTTATATTTATGATTAGAATATTAATCCTACGAATTAAAATGCTCCTTCATGCCCAAACTACTGAACGAATTGAGCTGAAATGCACATTATGTAGTTCTAGACCGCAGTCCTAGACCTGGACTAAATATAGGTAGGCTACTTTTTATTTGGGTACCACGTGAGTGAATCCGCGTGTAGAAGCTAGTTAAAAAAATGAAACCTATTGAAAATTGCGAAAGTTTACAAAACGATTGCCAAAACAACGAAATAAATTGAGTTGTATTGCACGGTAGGTCCCATTTGTTCTATAGAACATGACGTCATCGGACAGAATAAGATATTTTTTCTTATTTTGTACTATGGAACATGTAATACTTTTATCTCTAAAATTGTTCTATAGGACAAGGTATATAAAACCTCTTTACGGTTATCCGTAAAACATAAATAATTTTTTTTTAAAAGTGCCTCATGCAGGACGGCACATATTTTAACTTAAGCCAGCCCTCTTTCACTCCGCAGAATAGGTATAAAAATATACCTACGCATCGCCGGCCTTGCGAGCGTGGTTCGTTAGTCGGTTGCCGCGTTCTGCCCGGAACGAAAGTGTCCTTGAGCAGCCGCGGCATTTTAGTTTGTTTTTGTTAATGTACCTATATTTTTCGCCAAATGAAGGCAAAAAAATACTGCACAGCATTTGGTTGCCTGAATAATAATAAGAAAATGTAAATAATACCAATAGTAGGTACAGAACTGAAAGTTTTTCTACCAAATAATGCGTTGTTTAGATATCAAAGTCTCCCGTATTAACTTAAGTAGGTAGGTGCTTAGGACGTAATATTATTATGTAGGTATTTTTTCATAGACAATTTTTGTGCCATTGGTAGGTATCTACCTACATAGTGCTGTAGTAAGTAGGTATTATGATTTTGATTATGTAGACTGAGAGCAAAATTAGAAACCCAAGCTAGGTACATTTTTATTTGGTTTAACTTTAAGTACGCTGTGTAGGTTATCTACTTAACAGTCGGGTAGGTAGGTGTAGGTAGACAAATCGATGTGGTAAGTTACCTAAAGGTAGGTGTACTAACAACTAAAACTAAATACCTAGGTTACCTACAAACCAAATGTTGTTTTTTTCTCTTGCAAATATCTAGGTAGGTACCTACCTACAAAAATTTATCTTAAGATTTAGCATGATGTACCTACCTACCTTAAACAGTGATTATTCAGTTTTCGTACACAAGACACCTAAACACTTAAGTAAGTGTTAAGGACCTAAGTACCTACCTAGTAGGTATGCCTATTTTCTGAGTTCTTAATGCAGCTAGCCAGTGTAAAATAGTTTTCTGATCTAATACTAGGTAGGTAGATATTATTTGAATTATCATTGTTCCTAAAAAGAAATAGGTGGCTAGGTAACTGGATAGTAAAATGTTCAACAACAACAGCCTATTCAGTCCACTGCTGGACATAGGCCTCCCCTATAAGAAGGGGGATATGCCCATAATCCCCACGCTGGGCATGCGGGTTGGGGATCGCAGGATACAGCTTCTCGCACCGCCGACGCTGCTGCCCGTCGGCGGCCAGGTTATTATTATTCGTCACAGAATAATTCTCAAGACAACCCTAACGTTACACGTGCCACGTCAGTAGAGATAGAGCTATACGATAGAAAGGGATGCAAGGTGTAGGTTAATATAAATGTTAGGCACTGAGTTCGGTGCGAGCTGAATAGCACTTTATTGCGTAGTAGCTAAAGTCGCTATTTATTTAAATGATTGCGCGGAGTGAAGCTTCTGTCCTCTCTGTATTCTGTGCTTAAGCCCGAAATATTAATTGCTCTTGTATTATTTTTCTTCGACGCAATCAGGACAGTTCACTTATATCTCAGGCACACTTCAGGTTCATATAATTGGTGAGGGTTGTCGTTTACATTTTTTTGTGAACTGGTGGTAGGCACAAAAATTATCGTGAGACTGAGAATCCTCTATATAATCTGGAGAATAATCCTGCTGCTTCTTACGAATATGCATTTTTCGATTTTTAAGATTCTTTTGTAGGATTATTTGACCCAGGCAGATGTTTGATCAATGATAAGACGGTATAATTGTCATTATAAGTGTCATTTAGCTTCTCATGGAAGATTTTGGGAAAATGTGATTCCCATTTTGTTCTGTGGCATGAAACTCTGGTGTAAAGCTAGTATGTAGTTCTATGGAAAAAATAGGGAAGAAAATGTATCATTTTGTTCGATGACGTCATGTTCCATAGAACAAATGGGACCTACCCGTATTGCACAATGTAGTCCTACACTTGGAATAACATATAGGCTACTTTTAATCCGGGTACACTAAAGCGAAGCCGCGGGTTCAAGCAAGGAATGAATATTCAATTATAATTTTTATTCACTATTCAAAGTGAATAAATTCACTATTCACCGTATTGAACTCATTTAACTCCCTTACTGTTTAAAATGCAATGTGCACGAACCGCAGAATGCTTTGAAACTTTAATGGAAAGAAAATAGTTATGTTATTTGCTGCTGCAATTCCATTTTTCAATGATACGAGACTTGAAATAGGATTTTTTTTCTGTTGAACATCGTAAACTGCTAGGAAGAAAGTTTCAATAAAAGTGAACAACGTATATGCATACTTAGAGTGTAGTGGGGAGCTTAGTTGCATAATTTCTTTAAAGTCGTTGATAGACACACATGGAGCGTGTAAAATTTTTGGTATGCTCAACGAAGCTGTGGAGTACGTATTTGGAAACCGTGGTGATTCATCATCATTATCAGCCTATAGCAGTCCCCTGCTAGACATAGGCCTTCCCTTATGAGCGTCACCGCGCCCTGTCCTCAGCTCGATGTATCGACGTATCTAGCTTCTACTAGCAGCCTTTCTCAAACTTGTCGTCTTATTATCACTCCACCGGAAGGCATCCAACGTTTGCCGTATTGGTATTAAACATTTTAATGAAACATCAATTTTTATTTATTCATGAACCAAAAACTATATTCAAGAATTAATGCATTGAATTTGAAATTGTTTAATAACTTCTAACTTCTGCCTAGACTGCAACCGCAGGGCAAAGAGCATGTAAATTACCTATTAGTGTCCTAAGCATAGTTTTTTTGCGTGATTTTTCATAGTAACAGTATATATCAATGGATTTTTTATTATAATACTACTAAGGCACAACCAGGCCTTTGCACTATTGTCTTGTCTAGGCGGTCCTATGCAGACAGTGAATATTTCAATTTACTCGCCAGACTAATTAATTATATTTTATGACACGGGCTTTTGCGATGAAGACAACATTATTCTCAATTTTGCGTTAGATACCGCCCACTTACCTCGACTATGCTAATGGATTAATTTTTGAGAATTTTATCGAGTTTTCCATCATCGTTTTTTACACAATCCATCCATCTTTTCTTTGACTGACCTCTGCTAGCACATCCATTAAATATGTATCATCATCAACATCAACCACAGCCCGAGTCATCATCATCATCAACAACCTATAGAAGTCCACTGCTGAACATAGGTCTCCCCCAAGGAATTCCACGAAGAACGGTCTTGAGCCCTCTCCATCCACCGATTACCTGCAATCTTGATGATGTCATCGGTCCATCGGGTGGGGGGTCTCCCCACACTTCGTCTTCCAGTTCGCGGTCGCCATTCGAGAACCTTTATTCCCCAACGGTTATCGGTTCTACGAGCTATATGGCCTGCCCACTACCACTTCAACTTGCTGATTTTGAGAGCTATGTCGGTTACCCTGGTTCTCTTACGGACTATTATGTTATTCCTGGTCTAGAACTACATGTGCAAAACTTCAGCTCAATCAGTTGCGTTAGTATTCTCAGAATAATTTTCATAAAATTTTGACACTTCGTTACACCCGAATGGGGATGTAACGGGGTGCCAACCTAAATTGTTTCTATATCGTCATTCAGGGAACACCTCACAATTTCCGGGAACATCACTAAAATCACAGCTATCACATTATGTGTGATAAGGTGAGATGCGTTGTCCGACGCATACAGCATGGACTGTGGCGTGCGGCAGGGCGGGATTACATCTCCTCTGCTGTTCAATCTCTATGTTGATGATCTCATCAGCGAGCTCAGCAGTACCCACACTGGTTGTTTTGTAGATGGAGTGGTGGTAAATAACCTGAGTTAAGCAGATGACATGGTGCTGCTGGGACCTGGGACCGTCGGGGAGATCTGGTGGTCAACTAGTATAGATATGTGAGGTATATGCGGCTGAACATGGACTGAGGTATCTCTAAAAAGAGCGATGTCCTCGGGTTTAAGAGTGGTAGAGTTCGACCAGTCCATGTTCCGCCTATAATGCTCAATGGTGCGGCTCTACAAGTCGTCAAAATTTTTAAATATTTGGGGCATATTGTCACGGAAGACTTAAAAGATGACGAAGATATTGAAAGGGATCGCAGAGCGCTGGCAGTTCGGGGTAATATGCTCGCACACAGCTTCGCTCGCTGCTCGAGAGAAGTGAAAATCACTCTGTTTAAGGCCTCCTGCCAGTCCTTCTACTCGAGCAGCCTCTGGATAAACCACACCCAGCGGCTGCCTCTCTTTTGCTGCGCATCGGGGATGTTCGCGCACGGAGCGCTTTCAAGCGATTATTCGCAAGAAAGTCGCTTCCCTACTCCAGCATGCGCGGGGCAGCAGCAATGGCATCCTAAGGATGATTGTAAAAGACACAGACTGCCCCATATATATGAGAAATATCGCTGGTCTTATACACAAATTAACACGCTATAGATAGGTATAAAAAGATCGAATTATTTTAATATTATCAGGGCCTTTTTTAAAACCTAAAACAATAATTATAATTATTAAAAAAGTAATAATAGTTCCATTTGCACTATATTTTGCTTTTTAGCGTCTTTATCGGCATTTTCATAACATTTTTTTAAAGGAGAATACCGAGAACCCGTACCAATTGCGTCAAAACCGAACGTATCTCATAAAATTTATTATATTTTATAAATGACATTAACATTTTCTTTATTTTTACACACCGACTCGATTAATAATCAAGTAAAATAATTTTTTAATAACAAGATAAAATATAAATACTTCTTATATTTTTATATTATTATAAACCTCACAAAACATTCCCAGAATGATTTTGTTCAGCGATAGCTCTTTTGAAATATAAAATTACAAGAGTAGTAATCAATTATATCTCCTGCCAACGTAAATATTGTTTATACATAAGTTTAGTGATCATTTAGGCTGATCAACAAAGTAATGACTGCTAGGTAAATTCATCATAAACTTCTTTAGGGATTCTTTTGAAGGGATCACTCCTTTTTGCGTCCCGTGTCATCTTGGGCGTCTGTCCTGGGATGCTTTAGCATCCTAGTAGTCTGTGGTCCCGGGTCCCCGGACAGTGGCACGGGGGGGCCGTTTGGATTTTTTTGTATTTGAATAATCTGTTTTGTCTTAGTGTAAATTTTGTTACCACTTACATAATATGTGTATTATATTGTATTAAATAGGTATTTAGTATTTATGTGTGACCGACAATGATCATGATGTCACAGAAGGCCCTATCTGAAAACCAGCGCTGCATTGGCACGTGGTATATATTTACGTGCCAATGCGGCATAAAGCTGAGACAGGGACCTGTTTTTACCCTATGTTATTTAATAGCCTAAGTATTTTTTAGATAATAAGTATAGAGTTAGTACTTTATGTAAATATCCTGTTTTTCTTTTTTGTACTAGGTGTTGGGTAAAAATAAATGTATTTTCTTTCTTTCTTTCTATAAAACAGATTTCAAACAAATCGCACTCTGCGTTCAATACGAGTTTTCATACAACAATTTTTACCCTTTTTAGAGGATGAATTTCTAATAATCCCTTCTTTGTGGATAGTTTTACTATAAAACGAAGCAATACTCCAAATTTCAGCTTTCTACTTTTAATGGTTAAGTCTGTGCATTGATTTTAGAAAAAAAATCCTCTTCTTTTATGTATAGGAATTGGAAAATTGTAAGAAAAGTCCTGAAGAATAAGTATTTATTTATTTTCATTAGACAATCTCTGTGCAAAATTTCAAGTAAAGATTTTTTTATCCCGGTGGGTGTCGGTAAAATTACAGGCTTATCATCTTCATGCCTCAATCTCAAGTTGATGGACGTAGGGCGAGCACTTTCCGGAAAAACGTGATCTACGATGCAATGCTTTGTCATAGGTAATGGTTACTTAACATCAGGTAGGCCATGTGCTTGTTCCATCCTCAAGTAGTATAAAAAAATGCTGAATTAGGTTTTTATTTATTTTCATTAGAGAGTCTCTGTGCTAAATTTCAAGTCAATAGGTGACGATTTTTTTTCCACCATACAAACTATTCCACCCCCGTTAATCCTTTTTATGAAATAGGTACCTATTTATTTATTTTAATTTGAGAGTGTTTTTTTAGTACCTGATACAAACATTGACACCCCTTTACACCCCTTAGGGGTTGATTCGCGAAAAATACTGAAATAGGTATTTATTTATTTTATTACTCTCTGTGCAAAATTTTAAAGTTAACCCCCCTAGGGGTTGAATTTCTAAAAATCCTTTCGGTAGTTTTGCCATAAAAGGAAGCTACAACAAATTTCAACTTTGTATCTTCAATGGTTTAGGCTGTGTGTTGATTCCAGAAAAATAAGAAGAAGTATATAGATTATCCACATAAAGTGCCAAACCTTGAAGGACGCTGCTTTAATCATATTTTTTAAATGTTAAAAGCCTATGATGATGAATGATGACGGTGAGCCACATCCAATATTGGTAGAAATTACTAACACTCGAGCACTTACTCTAAAGTTTTTTCGTTACCTACAACCAATATAACTAGTATGTTAATAGTATGTTTAAATAATTTTACGGAGTGAAGTAGGAAAGCCAAAATGAATAATGAGCCAAGTGGATTATAAAAAATATTTACTGAAACATCACGATTAACAACACAACAAAAGAACAGTTACAAACGATTAACTTTTTTCCAAACAAAGAACACAAACATTTCACGAAAACATTGACCGAATAATTTCTATAATGCTATCCGTTGAATTAATATTTTCAGCTCTACCCTTCGGACTTTCCATTTCCTGCGCATTTAGCAATCTACTAACCAGAACACTTTTTGTAATACTTTCTTTTCGCTTGTCCAGAACGTTTTCGTTTATTGGTTGCAATTTTTGATGCAATGCTTTGGGCGCGATCTCTTTATTGATCCGGTTTATGTTTCTCTTCTTCCTGACAGGAAGGCCTTTTATATCCTCTTCGTAGTAATCAAAGCTGCCTTCTTTTTGTGGCATCTTACTTCTGCCGGTTACCATCATGGAAAGAAAAAAATATGAAATATTAGCAAGTTTACAGCAGTTTCCATCTTCTGTGCAATTTCTGGAAATATTAGGAACAAAAACAACAACATCCACACCAGCATATATCAGTCCACTACTGGAAATAGGTGTACCCTAATAAGAAGGGTGATATGTCCATAATTACTGCGCTGGACATATGGGTTGGGGATTGCAGAGCACAGCTTCTTGCACCGCCGATGCTGCTACTGCAGCTGCAGCAGCGTCATCGGCTGCAGCTGTGCCGGCGTTAGGCTTCGCTATGCCACTATCAGCCGGCCGCCAGAACCCCGTTTGTTTTTGCAGGGTGCATCAGGTGAGGTTGGTTTGGGTTTCGAAGATTGGAATCCTTTACACCTCATAAAGTATGAGAAGGAGAAGTACAATCTGTATGTCAGGATTTCAAATAAGCTGATATTTTTGTCTACAGATATTTTTTACATCAAAAGTCATTAAACAATTGGACGGCTACTGCACTGGGAGAAGGGGTTCGCCAGAAGGTTGCGGGTTTGATTCCCGACGCTAGACAAATGTTTATATGATCTATAAATATTCTATAAGTATTTATAAAAAAAAGTATATTTAATAATATACTTTTTTTTAGATTTTTTTTTTTAGATCCCTCATGTGGTTCGCTTAAGACGAACTCTACTTAGTTTGGGATATGAAACCCCTGATGCTGTGTGATGGTGTAATAATTAATTAATACATACAATAAAATTGTAATTCGACTATTACTTACCGTTGTGCCTCATACTTGTCTAAAATCAGCTTGTCTTTGAAATCAGCTTTCTGTCTCTGATAAGTCAGTGTGGGCATCATTTCCTCAGTAGTTGGTCTTATATGATTAGTATTATATCTTATTGGCTTAGGGTAAGTAGGAGAAACGTATTCTTCTGTTATCAAAAGCTCTGGATGCTTTGAAGAGAAAAATAAATGAATTAGTAAATCTATGAGGGCTTCACAATAACGCAGTGCAGGCGCTTGTGCAGGCGATCGATAAACCTATGCGCTGCGATAACAAAACGTGCGGTTTAAAATCGTGACCATATTCCAGATTTTTCGATACAAATAATGATAAAACGATATCGCAATCGCATAGCGTTTGCGCTGCCTATAAGTTTATCGAACGCTTGCGCTGGACAAACGGTAGTGTGAAGGGACTGACAGACGTTGCTTTACGAGATAGATGCATAATAATATATAAATACGCAAAATCCTACCTAAAATTAACGATGTTCTTGCAGCAAACCACCCAACATTGAGTCAGCAAACTAGGTAATAGGCTAGATGCCTGAAAAATTCTAATTAGTCCGTCAATTAGATTATCAAAAAATATTGTCGTCCGTAGCGCCAATAGCTTTATGGTTTTTGGCTGAAAAACAGCGCTGAACGTTCATATATAGTTTATTTCCACAAAACGGCACATAAGTATACTTCAACACAAAGTAATAAGCTTGTTGCGCCCACGCGGACACCGCAGGCTCCATGGCTTGCCCGCGCGTCCAAGGCGACAACACGCCTCTGTTTGCGATTAGCAAATCTTGGTGCAGCATGTGTAGTGATGCAAGGGCAGCCGCAGCCACCGCAGCAGCCACCGCAGCAACCTCCGCAAGGTCCGCAACACATCTTGTTTTTTGAAGATTGAAGGAGTACTACTAGAGTTCTAAAAATGGGTCGAGAGGACCGAAGAAGTTGCCGAGTAGTTAGTTCATCGTTCAGCACATGCTGAGCCAACCCCTTTTTCGCCGCAGGGTTATGGGGGCTCATCAATTTACATTTATAAATAATATAAATTCTGTTTTTGATCGCTCCTTTATTTTGTACCTAAGTATTGATAAGTTGTGTACCCGTGTCGAAATAAATGTTTTTCTATTTCTATTTATATTTCTTATATTTATTAGACACGTATTTTTTCTTTTGTCAATTAAACTAAAAATGACAAAGATATAGTGCATTGAAGTTCCGCGTGACGTCATGGGTAAGTACACTTTTTACATACAAGTGACGTCACGAGCCCCCACTCCCGAACTTTGACGCTCTATAACATTGTCGATTTCCATTGATTTTAAAAATAAAAAAATACGTGTCGAATATTTTTTGATAATTTAATTGACGGACTAATTAAAATTATTATTTTTCTACCCAGGCATCATCCCTAACGATTACTACTTTAAAAAATGTTATAACTGTTATGGGAGTTCCATAAAAATATTGTTTTTGCACATATAACTTACTCAATATACCTATTACATATCAAACCTACCTAAAAATATGCCTCACCGTAGCTTACTTACATTACTTACAAGTAATTTCCTACCCAATGTTCCCATCCGTCGCGCGTCGGAGAGCATCGAAGCGAATTTTGAAATATGCTAGGAGGAGAATATCTACTTACGGATCTATTTATGTCAGTGTTTGACAAAGCTCAAAGCTGCGTAAATTGCATGCAAATAACGAACTTAACTTTGTGGATGTTTCAATTTCCTTTCGCATGTTATAAAATGCTCTCCGACGCGCGCCGGTTAGTGTGAATCGTACCTACATAAGTCTTTGATACAAACATAGAAACGTAATAATGGCTAGGTATAAATTAACTAGTTTGTTAAATATAGGTTGATACGTGGGACATTGACATACACGTATGTGATGTGATGAAGCCGACCAATGATGAATAAAGACGAAAACCAAACATGGTTTGTCAAACCAATGAAAAGTCATTTTGGTATTCTTCATCGTTCATCATTGGTTGTCGTCAGTATTGAAGATTAAAACAGAGGTAGGGAACCTATGTCCATATTAGTGAAGGTGTTATTATCTGAATTTAAATTAATTTACCTTTGGGGCCATCCACTGTTTCCAATCGCCAATTCTTTCATCTGGTACAGCAAAGCGTGCTGGGTTTATCCCTGAAGGGTCTGATTCCGGATAATTTCTCTCTGGTCCCATCATCCGCCTGGATGGATCATTTGGCGGAAATTTAGGCACGTGTAGTAGGTAGGTTGTCTGTAAAAATTGTTGTTAAAAGCATTCCAGTTTTTTTTTCAAAGTGCATTTAAAAATGCTCTGTAGCGACACTGTGCAGTGTGAATGGATTAAACTTGGTAAATACATAGTTTATGACGCATAGGCTACTTTTTATCCGCGAAAACGCGAGCGAAGCCACCGGCGGAAACTAATATAAAAAGTCATTTTTTAGATAAAATGTATTTAATCGATAGATCTCAGCACTGGACTATTTAGATTACGGATACACTGCTAGTTAGGATACTGCTGTCCTCAGAAAAAGTATTCAATATAATAATTTCACTGGTCACATAATCATGACCCCCGCTCTTAACCCAAAAAGATAAGGCTTTTGCATCTAGTGTAAATGCAAAAGCAGATACAGATGAATTTCAATTCAGTAGTGTCTGGGACATGGTAGGATGGAATAGGCTTGCCCAATACCGATACCATCATCTCAGCCTAGTCAGCCTTACTTACAGTAAAGACATGGTCAACACGTAGAGCTGACTAAGCCGCGGATTTCTTCACGATGTTTTATTTCATCGTTTTGAGTAGGTACATGGTAATACGCACATATTTTTATTTAAATAAAAATCCATTGGTGCACGACCGAGATTCGAACCTAGGACCTCCGGATTCGAAGACGGGGACACACCTCTAAGCCAGGGTACATAATCACCATACAAGCTCTACTTAGTTTGGGACTACATGATGCTATGTGATTGTGTCCAGCATTATATAATATTTATTTGCGCAACCCAATTTCACTGCTGAGTATAGGCCTCCCTTTGCTCCTGCCACTGGCCACGGTCCTGCGCTAGCCTGATCCACGGACGGCCTACGATGCACTATGTCGTCAACCCATCATACTACTGGAACGACAATTCTCTTCCCAGTCCTAGGTTACTATTCTGTTAGCCTATTTCACTACCTGTCATCGCCACAGGTGTCCAGCCTATATGAGTTCAGGCTACATACTACTAGGTAAATCAAATAAACCTTATCCACTCCTTTTTCGGTTGTTTCCCGTGCAGCCGCAGCCTTCCTCATGTTTATGAGGTTCTGAACCGCTTTCAGTTGATCGAGTGAGCCTCCAGGATATTCCATAGCTATCTGCAATGTTTAAAATAACATACTTTTATCTACTTACTTCTTTTTGTTTGCTTGCTATGCAATGGATGCAAATGCATGCTAATTTATTTTGATATAACTATAATTTATTTTTCATCCCATCGTTTCAAAAAGGGCGACTTGGTTCGCCTTTACGTGCACCCAAAGGTGGTATTTTCTTTAAGAAACTTCTAGCGGGCAGTAATGAGTTTTTAATCCTCTTTATAAGTACGCCATATAAGAAAGACCCGCCCAAAGCCTTCCTATACCTACACATACAATGCAAGTGGTCAGTTGCACTGTAGGCCATGAAACAGGACCTTTAAAACCAAATTTGGTTTTGCTAGCCACATTCGGGCACATGATCGGCAAAAATAACAAACAGAGGCCTGATTCTGACGATTCGATATTTATGGTTCTATTAGATATATATCGCGAGAACTGTCAAATTTCATACAGTTTTGACAGTTTCCGCGATAAATATCTAATAGAATCAAATATATCGAATCGTCAGAATCTGGCCCCAGGTTCGCCATTGGCGGATACTACAAGAGGACGATTATTATTATTATAAGTGCGCCGTTCCGATCCTTGCCGCGCACTTTTTGAATTTGGAACATCTTAGTGTTCAGCGCCAAAGAAATCGAACGCAAATATTGCTTTAATAAAGACTGGCTGGTACAACGGCTCATAGTCGCGCCGCCGGCGCCGGCTAAATAAAAAAAGAAATCAAATTAAAAACGCGTGAGCGTCAATTATCACGGATTATTAGAAATTCATGGTTTTGTTTTGAGTTCTTCAAGTGACAGTGAAAATATAGAATGAACTTCTTCAAGTAGAGCTGACGCAAGAAATGTGATGAATAATCTAGTACCTGCAAAATCTCGGGAGAAATATATGAAAGCCTATGGTAATTTTATTGAATGGAGAAATGCAAGAGGGGCCAAGAATTTTTCAGGATCTATTTTTGGTCTACTTCCAGTACTAAGCCAAAGCTTAACAATAAAATAATATTTTAATAAAATATGAGCCGCCTTTTATTTTCTCAGAGTGGGTGATGAAAAGTAGAGCGTCTCACACGGGCGCAAAATATATTTTTGGCTCGGGCGACGTACTTTAAATCCCTCGCTACGCTCGAGATTCTACTCTAGAATCCCTTCCTTGACTCTGGATTCAAAAAAGCACCCTCGCCGTAAAAATATTATTTTGCTCCCTTATCAAATGCTCCCAATCTACTATTTCATACCACCAGCTATTTCAGTCATAGGTCATGCAACTTTCATGAAAATAAGTCATTATCTTCATAGGGAAATAATTTTCAACTGGGTTTTTCTAGAAAAATGAGATTTGAATTTTTAAGATTTTTAACCTCAAAAGGAGAATGCCGAGAACCCGTACCAATTGCGTCAAAACCGAAAGTATCCTATAAAATGTATTATATTTTATAAATTACATTAACATTTTATTTAGTTTTACACACCGACGGGATTCATAAACAAGTAAAACAATATTTTGTTGATTTGGTTTCCGCCTCACGCCGCCATTAGACTGCAACAACCAATAATGTATACGTTACTATGGATACAAACATTGATGTGAAGTGTTACTATGGCAATAACCCTCATTTTAATTATTTTGACAGTAGAATCGACTAAAAACTTATTGGAGATTTTTTTGACGCACTCACTTTAGTCTTGGTACCGAGCGCCATACATCAGCCGGCATTCTCCTTTCTATGAAGATTTGCTTGAAGTCCATCGGCCTCGGTATCATAAAGACTGCACTAAAAATAATGTACCTATTCTATGTACTAATACGAAACTCGAACTACATAGTCTTCTTGGAGGCAGAGCTTCCATAGGCAGAATATGTTTTACCATAGAGATCATCCCAAAAAGAATTTACTAATTCAATACTTAATACTCAATCATTTATTGCGTTCCATTTATTTTAAAATTTTAAATTCGAACTAGCTTTATCCCACGATAAAAAAGGTAATTAGATAAAATACAACAAACTATAGTAACGTATCTATGTACCTCTGAAATTGACTACAAGTAGCAAAGTTATTCATTATTTAGGTCGGATTATATTAGGATTTGTCGAATCGTTTAGGGGCATAGATCCGTTGTGACTACTGTTTATGTTTATTTATAGCCTTGCATTTTATTTTCTCGCAGGAAGTGTGAAAAGTAGAGTATTTAACTATTCACCTCGGGAATAAAGCTGTCTTCGTCTTGGGCAAGTTTGAATCCTAACTACACTCAGGATTTTAGTCGTTACGCTCGTAATTTAATATGGCACCCGACACCATTTTATTTCCTTCGTTAATAATCTACTATTACAATTAAACTCACTTCAACTCGCTCATTTTAAGATATACACATTTATACAAATTCTAAAATCTTCTTAAGATTCTTAAATGACTCTATGAAGGGCTAGGCTATCAACATCTTATTAATTTAATTTAAAGTCTATTTATTTACATAATTATATTTTTTTAATATAATTTGCCAAACTGTTAATTTATTATTTCGATTTTTATGATGACTTCTATGTAATGTACTATTATGTATTGATTGATAACAAATAATGTGGAAAGTTTCGTTTACACCTAAAAAAAGTTTGAAAAAAAAGTTTAAGTAATTGTATTTATGATTCCACCGGCAAACTTTCAATCTAAACACTCCTCATGAATAAATTCGATTCACTAAACTCAGTCTGTCTGGTTCCTAAGTAGTTTATTAGCATCAGACATAGTATTTCAATTTCGTTTAAAAGCGGCGAGTGTTCTCAATATTAAAATTCTACGATGTGCTTACATTAGTTCGATTATTGAGGCAATTACTTAAAATGAGGAGCTTACGTGACTTCAATAAAATAAATAAATTAGCATAAGGTCCAACTCAATTTCAAAACTTTTATGGTACTGAATGGCAATTCATGCCTGCAGAGGTAAAAAAAAATTAAGTACAATTGAAAAAAATGGTTTTTAGGTAATACATTGTAAAGAGGATGTGTTCCAAAGAGACCGACGACTTCTGTGGCGCAGTAGGCGAAGGCCAGAGACGCAGAAGGTTGCGGGTTCGATTCTCGCCACGAGATGAATTTTTGTATGATCTGCAAATATTTGTCTCGGGTCTTGGTGTTTTTATTTATAATGTGTATGTAATTATTTTCAAAAAATATATAAAAGTAGTACATTGGTCTTGCGGTTCTCGTAGTACAAGCTCCGCTCAGTTTTATCATTTAGCTCGATGTTGCCTGTGATAGTAATATTCAGCATTATTTATTTATTTTGAAGTTGAGACACTATTTCATAGGTATTTTATCTATCTTATCTTATGCAAGCCTGTCTGATCCCACTGCTGGGCAAAGGCCTCGCTTCCCTCTTTCCAAATTTTAAAACCAGTTGGATAATTTCCAAGAAACGTACATTAAAATTGAGCTCGTTATGGTAAACCAAGAAAGTTTTCGAATTGCGCAACTCGTACTAGCGGGTACAGGACACCGATAAAACAGTTATATTATTTCAGGGGTTGGATTTTAGAAAAAGAATAATTTTCTATTATTAGAAACAGCAGAGTTAAATATACCTAGATTTGTCTCATTTATTATTTTTTATTTTTATTTTTATTTTTGTACGTGTATGGGGTGTACGGGGTTCCAACCCCTATCTTCGGAACCCAAGCCAACCCCACCTGCCCGTGGTGCACCCTGCTAAACAACGAACGGGGCTCTGGCGGCCGGCTGATTGCGGCATAGCACAGCCTTCATCGGCATAGCTAAATCCCCTGGCCACCGACGGGCAGTAGCGTCAGTGGTGCGAGAAGCTGTGCCCTGCGATCCCCAACCCGCAAGCCCAGCGTGGGGATTATGGGCATATCCCCCTTTATTAGGGGAGGCCTGTGTCCAGCAGTGGACTGATATAGGCTGGAGTGGGAGTGGTTGTCTCATTTATCTAGCACTGCTTTGAGTCAATAAATCAGTAACAATACTATTTTTAATAAAAAAAATAGGTTTTATATCATAAATATCTTTGATGTTAGTTATCCAGAGCACGGAAAAATGTATTTTTAGTTTTTGCAACGTATTTTAGCTTTATCCAGTAGAGACACAAAGCCGCGGATAGAGGATAATCTCTCATAAACAAACTAAAACACACTGAATAACCTTATTCTTTGTGTAAGTTCGTTTTTTTTGTTCGTTATTTTAGTTCGTTTCATATACACATAGAAAAGCAAAAAGAAAATAATACTTGTGTCCCTGCTAATGATAAAGATACTTTAGTTAAAATCATAACGTAGCTTAATTTGCTTTAACAGAAATTGTATTTATCTTATCATTCTTCTTCGTATGAGCTAGTAACCAACTCTGGTGTCGGAGTTTTATACCGCCCAAAGGCCTTTGAGATGGCTTAATGACTGAAAAACATTAGTCTGCCCTTATCCCTTTAGATGAAGTCGGCACAACATGTTTTATTTGTCCATTCACTCCTATCAATAGCTAACTCTGTATTTGCTCCTTTAACAGTCACACACATCCTCTTTCACACAAGCCATATAATTTGTTTTTGCCTTTCTCTACTCGTGCACACAATCACATTCATACTCATCACTCTTTTAGTAACATTGTTTTTATTCCTCATCACATGCCCATACCATGCTAGCTACTTCTTCTACACTTATCTGCCACAAGTGCCAATCTCAGGCTTCCCATGATATTAGTATACTCGTTCCTAATATTATTTAAAATCTATCCTCTTCACACCACACGTAACACATTATTCGCATTTCAGTCTCTTCTTTCTTCTGTCATATAGCCGTTGTGACTTTTCGGATTATTTTTTGTTTCAATTATTTTTTTAAAGAGTTTTATCAGGGTTTAAACTACTCTACTTTTAGTAGGGTTTATGAGGACCTGTATATATGCATTAAACACATTTCGAGCCCCATAAGCTGAATCCCTTGTGAATTTTTCCACGGTGTGAACTGACAGGTTTAATAAATTCGAGTTACTTTAGGTTGATTCATGTTTGGATTCGAATTTAGCAAAAAACTGTAGGCATTGTTCTGAATACCGAAGGTACAAATGCAACTACCCAGTCATTTAATTGACCACTATGATCATGACTGTCGTAGCACTAAAACAAGTACTAACGTACAAGGGAACAGAACGCTCGTTTTGAAAACAAACAATTTTTCGACCATACAGATTTTGTGTCTCGTTTCCTTTTTAGTGTAACACTAGAGAGGAAGCAAGACAACACCTGTTATTATAAAGCGCTCCCTTGTACGTTAGCACTAGTACCAATTCCATGCGTTAACTGTTGGGTGAAGATTTTCTAAAGTAGTAAGTCTTACCGCTTGCATTCTGACATCTTCTGTAGCAGGTGACACAGTAGTGAGGGGGAGAGGAGGTTTAATTGTTAGTTTAATAAGCGAGCCCTCGAACTTGTTATTGTCGTTTGACTCCACCAAGGAGTCATCGAGCCGCCTTCCTGACCCTACGGGCATTCTTTGATTGCCTTCTGGTGCAGCAGTTAGCACTGAAATAAATATGAATAACATGTGTTATGCTAGTGTGATTGTGGTCAAACGTACGCCTATAAAATGTAAAAAAAGGGGATGAACAGGTTAACACATTTCAAGGCGTGGTGATGACAGATGTGTAGGCCATTGACTAGTGGTGGCCGAGAAAAGGCTAAAAGAAATGTCGGAAGACCAGTAGCTCAACGACATAGTACACGTCCCGGGGACTCGTTGATGCGAGCAGCAGTGCTGCTGCAGTACAAGATAAATAAATAATGATCACATTATCGCACAACATCATGACTATATTACTAAAACACCTAATTTTTTTTAAATATATACACATTATACATCAAAAACACAGACTGGAGACAAATATTTACAGATCACTGAAGCATTCGTTTCGGGGTAGGAATCGAACCCATAACCTCCTGCGTATCAGATAGGCCTTCACCACTACGCCACAGAGCTCGTGGTGAATTGCTAAAGTTTTGGTAGACCCACATCCAGCTATGGGTAAAGTTGGGATATCGATGATGATAAAGACGATATGTTATGAATCACGTCAATTTAAGGAATTGAGTTGTTGAGCAGATGACTTTTAGGTAAATCATTTATCCACCATTTAGGTACTTCCATGGACGATGTAAGAGATGACTAAGAGACCACTAGGGGACCTGGGAGCAACCATCCGTGATGAGCAAAACCTGCCAAAACAAGGCGAGGCCTGCGTCCTGCAGTGAATTTTAAGACTAAAGATGAACAAGAGGGAAGAATACTTACAATCCGCATCATCATTGACGAAACCCTTGACGCCCTCGTGGCCAGCGCTTCTCCTCCATCCCATATCGTCCGACACGTCGTCGTCGAACACTCCTCGCTTCATGTACACAGACACGTTTGTTTCTGGGAACATGAAATATCAGCTATATTACCATGCTTAATAAGAATATATTTTAGGTATTATTATTGATAAATAAATGGATGAATGAATTGTGTGATAAGACTAAGAAAGAAGTGAGTGTAGAGATGACAGCTGATAGAAGAAAATGAACGAGTAAAACATGTTTTGCCGATCCAATTAGAGTGGGTTATAAATAGTGAGATAATAGATGAATGCTTTGAGAAGGTTTGAGTCTCAGATTTATGTATAAGCTTAATCAAGCTTAACCTTGCTTAAGCTTCATATCCCTAATGCCAGCGTAAACCAGTGGGTTATGAATAGTGAGATGATAGATGAATGCTTTGAGATGCATTGAGTCTCAGATTTAAGTTTAAGCTTAATCAAGCTAACCCTTGCTTAAACTTCATATCCCTAATGCCAGCTTAAACCAACTGACGGCATGGTAGGGAACTTTAAATTTAGCAAAGTAAATCATACATATCTAATGGTATCAAGATATTAATTTGGAAGCTTAGATACCGACAACTTTACGTCAAGGGCATTCATGATGCTCAGTTGACGATCTGAGCTAGAAATGATATCTTGTTAGCATAACGAACAAAGAACGTATCCCATAAAATTTATTATTTTTTATAAATTACATTAAAATTTTCTTTAGATTTACACACCGTCGGGATTAATAATCAAGTAAAAAATATTTTGTTGATTTGGTTTCCGCTGCACGCCGCCATTAGACTGCAACAACCAATGATATATACGTTGCTATGGCAATAAACATTGATGTAAAGTGTTACTATGGCAATAACCCTCATTTTTAATTATTTTGACAGTAGAATCGACTAAAAACTTATTGGAGATTTCACTCACTTTAGTCTTGGTACCGAGCGCCATACATGAGACGGCTTTCTCATTTGCGCTGGTAAAGTTAAGATCTGCCCAGGGTGGCAGCCCTTGTCACAAAATCAGTTGCTATCTCTAATTATGATGACTGTGAGGATTCGAAGAGTGATGAGTAGTTGTGAATTTGCTAGTAAGAAAAGATGATTGGACTGTGTGAAGAATTGGATACAAAGTTGATGGCTGATAAGAGTGAGTGGAAGTACTACCATCATTCCTAATTGTGCCGTGAAGCAGCATTGCTGTTTCAGTTTGAATGGGGTGACGGTCAAACTATTGGCACATGAGGCTTAACATCTCATGTCTCAAGTTGATGCACGCAAGGCGTTGCATCGTAGGTTACATTTCAAACATGCGTAATCTACAAAGCAATACTTTTATATGAGTAATGGTTACCATCTAACAACATGTGGGCCATGTGCTATCTTCAGGTAGGTACCATAAACAAACATGTACTGACTCCGTCTAGCGTGGGACAAGGACAGGAGAATTATAATTACTCTGAAGAACCCTTATATCTCAAAATAATGTTGGCAAAGCGTTTTTTATGAATAAGGCTTACGTGGGCACTGGTTGTAAACTGACCAAAAATCTTGTCAGTTTCTAGTTTGTACCTTTCATGTCGATGTATTCAGCGAGTGAGTAGTTGTACCCTAGAGCAACTCCAGACATAGATGAGGTAATCAGAACGCAGCAGACAGCAGAGCTGATGCAGCACGACATCGCGAACACCCACAATCTAAACAAAAAGCCAATTATGATAAAATTATAAAACTACATTCGCTCGCGTGCAATAAAAAGTACCTACTTAGCTTTTGTGTTAAGTCCGGTCTCAAACTATGTATATTTTAAGTTTGATCGTATTGACGAGATTGCTGGGCACAGCTTCTCGCACTGCTGACACAGCCCGGTCATGTAATTTAGCTGTGCCGGCTGCGCTATGCATCAATCAGTCGGCCGCCAGAGCCCCGCACCACGGGCGGCTGGAAAGGCTTCGGTTCCGAAGATGGAGGTTGGAACCCCTTACACCCCCTGTGACTACTCGTAAGTACGGGTTAAATGATATATGAAATCCATATAACTTGGAAAAAAAATGCTATATATTATACCAAATCCCGGTGCAAAGCCGGTAGTCTTAGTTTATGTTACCTTTATTCAAATCATACTTATACGCAAACTTTACAAGCCTGCCCAGCCATCCAAGAATTATTATATTTACCCTTTTTCTGTACAAAAAGTTTCGCAATGTAATAGGAGACAAAGAAAACTCGTTAGACCATAGAATAGGCAATAGTTACAGAGACGCAGCACCTGTTGGCTCTCCGACGGTTTGCATAAGAACGTTAATTTTAGCAGATTAATTTTCTCTTGACTCGTTATATTTAAATTTATCATGATAGCTAGAACTAATGAATTAATATCCAGCCAATAGGTGCAGAATACCAGCGCCTGCTCTTAAAACTATGGATATTATGCTGAGTCGATACTTTTTCAGGGGAAAACGAGGCGTAATCGGTAACGGTATAATATAGAAACCGGCCATTAGTGTAGGTGCTGTAACCCTTATTATTTATTTAAGGAAACTTGTAATTGGCCATCAGGGTACATGTAGCAACGTATGTGTGGCTGCATGTATTTATCATTATACTATTGTGCTCCCACTTAGCTGTAAGTTTTCCCAAAACTTTAAAAATAAAATAATATAACCCTATTTTATGAGATACAAGCCTTAAATGTATTGAGGTATTGGTAATTTATAATTGTAATATTGTATGCTTGAAATGAGAAAAAAAATATTTATTTTATATTATCCGTAATTTATTTATTTGCCACTGAACACAGTAAAAGCTTAACAAGAAATGAGAGAAAGAATACATGAAACACAGTGGAATGTGTATTACAGCAACAAAATGGCATCGACTCAGGATATAACCACTGTTTTAGGCTGCTAAAACAGTGGTTATATGCTGAGTCGATGTCATTTTGCCGACACAATGGTATCTTTACCCCAAAGAGTTGTAAATATACATCCAAAACCCACTGTTCCAAATGTTCATAAAACCAAAAGCTTTTCATTGTATAATGAATGAAGCAACTCTCGCTATTCTACTATTTACTACAAAAAAGTTCTGTGATCTCATGTATGGTAGTATGGTAGTACCTACAGTCGGGCATTCTCGAATTACAATTTTTATTCTCAAACTAAAATTCTCAGACTAGGATGATGACTAGATTTCGTAGTTTTTTGTTACGTAACTCTTAATTAGTGGGTAATTTATGTGAGCAGATGTATTATAAACGTAAATAAAAAAACATTGCCCAATGATTAAAGAGTTATTTTGAATGTACGCCTTCTCGTTGGCCAAATTTTACGTCTACGATACGAATACTTTTTCGATAGTCTTCGTGATCGAGCCACTCTGAGCATTTCCTTTCCATACTGAACTTGGGCCTGCATCGACAGACAAAGCTCTTGCACTGGACCAGAGAGGTAGGTCATGGTGGAAACAAATTATTGGACACGTCCTTAACCTTTGGTCTGTGTTGGCATAGGCTCCTGACGTACTTAGCCGTATGTGTATGTTATGGATCCTTAATTTTACGATTTTAGCCTATATTCTTAATGTTTTAAGGCACTCTTGTTTTTATAAAACTCTATGAAAAATTATTTCGTTTTTTAATTGACCTATCACAGAAAACAAAAACTTTTATTAATAAATAAAATACTTTGATGAGTAAGAGCTGTCGAAATCACTCTGTCAGTATCAGTTTATTTATTTATTATTTTATCCGATAAAATTAGAGGATATACATTATGTCGTATCGTTAGAAAACCCTATTTTTGTGTTTTGACATTCGAAAATAGTCTAAAGCAGATTGTATGAAATTGATTTGAAATTTAGCTTGCCTATGTGCTTTGTTTTCGTCTTTATCACTATAAAAATAGGTTTGACTACATAAATGAAAGTTATATATTTCGAAATGCAAAACTAAATTTAATTTCTAAATAAAAGCCCAATGAACATCGTCTTACGCTAAATTTTCACGAGTAAATCGTGATGTAAAGTTGCACGTCGTAAAAATGCGGCCAATGGCGGAAACTCTCTAAAACGTCACACAGACGGGGGTGGTCTCTTTTGCACTGTTTATACAGACCAAAGGTTAAATCCATAGGCCATCCCATACCATCAGAAAATTTCTGCTATACAAATATCGGACGCTCGCTGGAAAGCGTTCTCTTCAAACAAAATGTTTTAGCACCCACGAGGTCAGAACACACGCCACAAACGATCAGAAATTTGTCGGATCCGGGCGTCCGACAGCTGTGACAATAAAATCAAACACAGACGTTTAGCGGACCATCTGAGGCCGTCCTAAGCTGCGGCAGCCGTAGTGTCTGAGGAATATACATAGGTACAATCCACAGACATCCGCAGCTGATACAAACATCCAGTCGGTCAGATTTCTACGAGACGTCCGAACGCTCAAGGGCGGCCCAAGGTTACGACTATGCACAATGTAGTGTTACATATAAAGTTTAGATAAAAACAAGCCGTCATCCGTCTGACATTAATTTGTTACCAACTTTATGGTCTAACCACTCCAGCATGATGATAATGATTATACCTTTGTAAGAGATCGATCATCCATCCACAGCAGGTGAAGATACAACACATTATGGACTAAAAACGAAGTTCTCAGAGAACGCCGCCCCTTCCATTGCCCGGTCTCCTTGCTAGATCACATAAATTTCATTTCACGTGAAATTTTGTTTAGAAAGAGTCGGTTACTTCGACTCCATCGGTAGTTTTTCATACATTGCGCATAGCGGGATGTAAGTACGTGGAATTTATATTTTAGGGTTATTGTTTCAAGATAGCGAAGACTTAGATTTCATAATTTTTACGGCAAATTACTTCATTACTGCTTGACAAGCGGCTCAGTCAAATAATGTCACAGTCAAATAAGAGAAGCGAGCTTGCTAACTTCTTTGAGAGGAATTAAGGTCAGAAGAGGTTGTACTTATTGAACTGCGTGAGTTTTTTGAAATGAAGATGTACTTATAAACTATTTTCGTAGGGATTATGGGCAAATCCCCCTTTATTAGTGGACATATGACCAGCAAAGGGCTGTTATTGGCGGATGTGGTGGTGGTGGTAAAACTATTTTCGGACTTTGAGAATCCCTCCTACATTAAAAAATACGACTTTCTTAATAACAACAAAACGGGAGTTTAAATAATTACACGTTCTACAAATAATATAACAGTAACTGACGATAGAAATATCGCGCCTAAATTATTTAGTCTTGTACTCGATACAATCCAGGATACTATACCATAGGAATAGGGCCAAAAAAAAAAATTCTGATTCAACTTTTGCGACAAATAACCAATTCCGTTATAGTACCAATTTTCTCCTGCAACACAAATAACTGTAGGCGCCGCATAAAACAAGAGCACTAATAGAAAACTGTCCTAAATTCGAATAATTAAACTGCGGGCTGAAGCTTCGTTTGCAATTCCCCCGTTGATTGGTTTCACAACTCAGCAGTCTGCCGTGTCGAACACCGGTTTTAGATTCTAGATAGACATTATTTTGATGGGTTTAGAACATCATTATAATCTGAGGACCTCTGTGGCGCAGTGGGCGAAAGCCCGCACGGGATACAGAAGATTGCGGATTTGATTACCGCTGAGAGACAAATATTTGTACCTTCATCATTATCATCCGTAGCCCAATTTCATCCAGGCATACTCAGCAGTGGGTGAAATTGGTCTATGGATGATATGCAATCTGTTGTATGATATGCAAATATTTGTCTCGAGTATGGATGTTTCCTATGTATAATATGCATATAAGTTTTATAACTGTCTAGTGACACAAATATATTTATGCCTTTGTATCACCAAAAGAATTTTTCTAGCTACTTAACGGCTTGTACCTAACACCAAGTGGTTAATTACTGTACAAAGGTACTGTACATCTTTCGGACAACTATACAGTATTTTAACAGCTGCTATACAATTCTCAGGCTATATCAAGCCTGTATTAGCAGTTTGTGTGCAATTTGGGTAGTACTAGTCATGAAGTACCCATAACACAGGCTCTGCTTACTTTGAGGCTATATGATGTGTGTGAAAATGTCCAGCATTTTTTACTATTCTCTATCTAATCTTTGGTTTAATTTGATATCTGAAGACCATCTGAAGAAGAATGTTTTATTGGTATAGGGACGCATTACTGTGAATAAATGAAGGTTCCAGATATCCTGCATAAAGTAACTCTCTTGAAAAGCTCGGTCGGGCAAATACAACCAACACGAGTCTTACTTTGCTTTGTTTCATTTTGAAAGGTACTTATATCATCATCATCATAATAATACGTCACGTAGAGAGACTTCGAGTGTATCTCTAGCTATAGCTCGTCCGGCTTTGAACTTGTGCATGGGGCCAATAGTAAGCAACCAGTACCTTATGTCATCACTGGCAGCACGCACATTTTAAATGTTCGTCTTGAGGCTTTGTAGTATCGATGAGAAAATATGCCTACCAAGGGTTCCTAAAGGTGCTGGTAAAATATATGGCACTAGCGTATACTTGGCGTGTACTAATAGGTACAAAACCTGGTAAAAATTTGGTAAGTGGACTAAAACCATTTTCGCATCGTTTGGATGGTTTAAGCGGTATATAACGGACGTATGAAGGTGCATCGATACCTATCTAAATTAAACACATCTAAATACATTGAGTGGGGTGAATGGGTTTTATTAGGTGTCATGTGAATGGGTTTTATTTGTACATTCAAAAATGGTTTTTATTTTATTTCTTGAATGTATAGTATTTGAAACATGGTTGTAAGTTCGTATGTTAGTTTGTTCGAGTATAACTCTCGAACCGATGATCCAATCTACATACAATTTAGTAGGTCGATAGGTTGTATTTGAATTTTTTTCTGGGAAGTATATGAGTTATATCAGACAGGTCATCAAGATATGAAGTCCCAAACGTGGCCAAAAAAATAACTTATTTAAATATATTGAGTGAGGTGTCATATCAAAATAAATATATAAACTTGAGGATATAAAAATTTATCAGACCTTCCTGCCCTCCATAGTTTTGGCATGATATAAAGAATTTTTACTGCGTTTTTGACCTTTACCGTTACGTGTAAAATAACCATGTTCGGGAATTATTTTACAAAATGCCCATGAGAAGGTATCTAAACTAGCCCACGACATCTGGCTAATTGCATCATAAACCGAGCACCCACCTTTCCCGCTTCCAGTAACCTACTGCTGTGTTAATGAATTGAATCAGGCGTGGCTTTGCGGAAATCCATTACAAGATATTTAAAAGATAAAATATTTAGTACAAATTCCGCCAACTCTCTCTGACGAGTTTCATAAAATCTCATCAGAAATTCGACAATGTTTCACCTTAAAGAGCTTCAGAGAGGCTTTCTGCTTGGCGCTCGGCGAAGCAACACGTCTGCGAATGTTTGAGTGCCGAAGGCGGACAGCGAGTCTATCGTTTCCTGATGATGCTTTATGGGGAAGGCGAAACATTGTCGAATTTCTGTTGATTTTTTATGAAACTCGTCAGAGAGAGTTGGTGGAATTTGTACTAAATATTTTATCTTTTAAATATCTTCCAGCTGTATTGTTTTAGTGCTGCACAATAAAGATGTAAATCTGAAGCATAGTCTGTATATAAAAGAAAGTCGTGTTAGTTACACTATTTATAACTCAAGAACGGCTCAACCGATTTGGCTGAAAATTGGTGGAGAGGTACCTTAGAACCAGGAGACGGACATAGGATAAAAGTAGGGGTAGGGGTAGGGGTAGGGTAGGGTAGGGTAGGGTAGTTGTTGCTGTTGTTTTATCCTCATTGATTACTTTTTCCACTTCGATATACTCTTTGATTGCTTCTTCAACTTCGATTTCCTGTTTAATTAAAAAAAAAAAAAAAAAAATTCTTCTTTAACATCGATATCAACTTTGATAGCATTTTCCTCTTTAATATCCTCATTGATTGCTTAATCCTCTGCAATATCATTTTTTATTTGCTTTTTCCATTTCGATATATTTTTTGAATGTTTCTTTAACTTCAATACCCTTTTTGAGACAGGACACCGTCTGTCGGGTCAGCTAGTAAAATATAAAACACAAAAAATGTTCTATTTATAGATTTATAGATGGGTAAGGCAAAAGGTATTTTTGTGTGCCTATCTATTTAAGTCTCAAGTACCCAGATCTTGTTAAACTTTGATAATTTACGTGTATTTTTTTCTCACAAAGAAATGTTTTTTTACTTTATATCTTTTAATCACTGAATGAGCGAAATAAGCCATATTGGGGGTACCAAGAAGTTATTATCATGTGAGTACGCGCTTCAAAAAAAATCACTGCCTGATTTTTCCAGCTACGTAGTAAGTAGGTTTTCGTAAAGGAAATATGAAATTTTAAAAAAAAATGAAATTAAATCAGTTTATCCGTTTGGAAGCTACGATGCCACAGACACACAGATGACATGTTGCTTACTTGCGTCTGATGGACATAGGCCTCCACTAATAGGCAGGTATATGCCATTAATTGCTAGGCATGATGCGGGTTTGGGTTCCCAGGGCACAGCTTCTCGCACCATCGACGCTGCTGCCCGTCGGTGGAGAATTTAGCTCTGGGTTGACTTAAGATTAGGGTAATTTTTTTGTGAGTTGCACTACCATATTTACCCTTAGCATCGCTAATTATTTTTTTCTAAGCAGATAATAAATGAAGTATATGATGAATAATGAAGTGTAAGACATCCTAAGAAATATTTCTGTTCTAATAATAACAAACAAAGATTTTTGTTCTGTCGTGTACCGGATGCGGAGGTAGGCGTAGTTTCCGGTGCCAAGTCTAGGGGTGACGCTCTTTAAGAGGGCCGGTATTAAGCGTGACATAATCTCACCCTTCACAAAAAAGGTAGGTATTATGTGCTAAATATGTCGTTTATCAGTTTTCAAGGTGGGCTACGATTCGCTTGATATAATGTACATACGCTTTATGGGTATCTAAATCGGATAGAGTAACAAATTATGTAGTAATTATTAATATCAACGGGATATTTACCATGATTTGTGAGTTCTATTCTCTATTCTATTATTTCCCGATATTTTGACGCAGTTGCATGCGTCATAATCGCGGGAAGAACTCCCCAAATCATGGTAAAATATCCCGTTGATATTTAATACTTCTGTTGGTGATAGTTTCAAAAATAAAATAATTCAGTGTCTGTAATTCTATATTTTGAATGCTTTTGACAGTCAATCAATATTCTTGATAAGGTTAGGAAATTCTTTTGTTTACTAAAGTGCCAGCCCTACTCAGGGTATCAACAAGTGGCCATAGAGTGGCGAAGGAAAGCTCCCATCTACTCGTAGCTCCCATGAGGACTCATTTACTGACCTACGTGAACCATCCTGAATAGGTTCACCTCTTCACATTGATAGCTATTTACCTGGCTTCACAAGTACCTTTTAAGGTATAGCTCAAGATTTCGTGACTTCTAACCTTTGGCTACATCAGCACTGTATTTGTGTTGCGGAAAATTTACGTGATTGGTTGGTAAGCCGAGGGTTTCGGGACGTTGCTAAGTTTACTAAGATATTTTTAGTTGTAGGTACTTATTGCGAGCCCAAGTATGTACAGGAATTATTTATTAATAAATATTAAACTATTCAAGTTCTTAATTTATTTTTTACACTCTACGCGGTTACTACTTGGATGCGTGTGTGTTTAGTGCCATTTACATCTGAAGACACGTTAAGAGGCATTTAAGAGATTAAGAGGTCCTGGCATTTTCAGTCGCGAAGGTCTTTGGTGAAAACTCTGGCCACCATCTCATACGAAGAAGGAAGGAAATTTGATCACCAAACCTAAGTAGGTAACTCATAATCTATACTATCTTATATTTGCAGTTCCAACAATGTTTCAATCAATGAGACCAAACAAAAATATAATAGCGCACAATAACTCTTTCTATGTCAGGGTTAGTCATCATGCATTAATAAATTCTGTAATAAAACCCTTACCTTTTCACGTTATCGTGTGTGCTGGGTGCCAGAATGTTTGTAGCTTTGTGGAACCTTGGTTATTCATTCATACCGACCTTTAAAACCGCTCCTGTAGTGATAACAAGCTTCTATTTTCGGTTGTGTTTTTAGGTAAAGGGAGTGTGGTCAAGGGAGTTTGTGATACGAATACTGACAGCATAATTTTGAAGCTAGCTATTTTCATGAGAATTTTGTACTTAGTACTTACACAAAAACAAACAAGTAATAATTTACTACCACACGGGTTTTTTGTATACATAGATAAATACCCGAATGTTTGATTGGGACCAGAGGCCTTATTTACTAACTGCGAAATGGTTGGCACTGGACCTTTATTTGCAAACTTTGACATATCATCCGTCATGAATTCAAACAACGTCAATTGACAAACTATCAACTATCAGTTTGTGAAGAATAACACAAGCTCTGCTTAGTTTGGGGCTACATGAGGCTGTGTGATAGTCCAGCATTATTTATTTATTTATTTATACATAATTAGTCAAAGAGTATTAGTTCCATTCATGTCAGTTTTTTTTTGTTTTTCTATTTTCATACAGGACAGGGCGCAATGGCGCTCTGTAAGAGAGGCCTATGTCCTGCAGTGAAGTTATTCTAATAGATTTGTGATAAGTGAAATATTTGTACCTCCATTTAAGCCGAAACTAAAGAACGAATTGAGCTAAAATATGCACATCATGTGGTTCTAGATGAGCAATAACATTATAAGAGGTTTCATAAAATGTTATTCCTCGTCTAGAAACGGAAATGTGGTTCCATAACCACATTTCCGTTTCGTTTCATTTCAGGGTTACGTTTTTATTGAATAAGAGTTTATTGAATTACGATTTTACCGTGATAAAAGGTTTTTTTATAAAGGTAAATACGAAGCCGCGGGCGGAAGCTAGTAGTTTAAAAAACAAAGAAACTCGAACACAAAACTCTAATTCAATAAAAACGTAACCCTACGTTATGGCAGCGTCCATAACCACATTTCCGTTTCCACGGTATGAGTACCTACCTAACCTTATTTGAGTTCCTGAATTTCTCATTTCACCTAAAGCACTTCTAATGTTGTATATACTTCCCACATTCATTATTAAAGGTAGCTTGGCGTATATTAGGATACTTCAAAACTCTGTAAAAGCCGGGGGATATTTTCAGAATTTTGCGTAAAAATGTGAGTGTACAAAAGCGTGGACGGACACCGAAGTAAACAAAAAACATTGTTTGCATCCTTTGAGGAATTAAAGCGAAAAAGATAAAATATTCGTTCGTATAGGATGAGGCTTCAGGTAAACTCCGCTTGACGCGTGTAGTACCGAAGTAGCGTTGAATTTTGGACAGGTAATTTTCCATTTCTTTACAAAAGTGAATTATCTCGAATTTAGAAATGTACTTGTTTATTTTATCTTTTAAAACCAGACACAGATGGTTAAATTAATAGTTCCACAGACCACATCAGCCTATATCAATCGACTGATAGACATAGGCATCCCATAATAAAGGGGGATGTAACCATAATCCCCATGCTGGGTATATAATTAGATCGCGGCACAGCTTCTCGCACCGCCGACGCTAATTTATTACATTTGTAATTTAAAACAATATAATTGATTACATAACTACGCTTTCTATTATTTCAGAAATGCATAGGAATTTAAGTATAAGTAATATATATTTCATTCAGATTCTAGAATAAACTTTAACGTAAGACAAAAATAAAATGGCGTAAACTAAATTAGCCCTTCAAAACCTAATCTTGTCATAATAAGAAAATAGCCGGTCACTTAATTAATATTGGCATTCTTCTAATAAAAGCATTTATTGTTCCAGCCAGCATCAGCGTCATCAGTTCTCCTGGTACACCTGGGTGCAGTGGGCGCTTTGGCAAGTGGTGCGGCGTTGTGCGGCGGAGGTGGTGCGTGTGCATGCGGCGCCTTGCTGCACGCCCTGCACCCGTTACAGCTGTGGACTGTCTGCGGCCTGCACGCTGACAGGGCTGCGGCTATAGCAGCGCCCTTGCACTATGCGGCTATCGTGTCTGCTAAAAAGGTCAGTAGATTATCAGGTCCACACGTCGGAGATCATACACACAGATAAAATTTAATAATGGTATCTGGCGATTTTGATGGCACTAGGTATTTGTGATTTATAATACCACTAGTTTCCACCGGTGGCTTCGCTCGCGTGTTACCCGGAAAAAAGTATAAAAGCCAGCTAGTTAGTTGTTTATTACATACACACACTTTCCGCATTTATAATAGATAAAGTTATGGTGATTTCAATGCATAATCTTTTTTTGAAACAATATGCGCCTAAATTGAATTACCAAAACAAGATTAAACCTCGTTTTATTTATAGGTGATGATCTGCGTAGCAAGCGGATGGCTCGCAACAGCAGCTCTTCTCGCCCCCCTGGCTGCTGCTCAGCCTCCGCTAGCGTACAGCTATGGACTGGGAAGTTGTGCTCCTGACTGTGGAGCAGGATCAACGGGACTGGCTTTCTGTATCCTATACGCGGTGCTCACTCTACTGCTGCCAGCATTCCTCGTCTTGATCTGCAGTTTAAAGATACTCCGCATCGCTCGTTATCATAGACACCGAATCGCAGCAGCAATATACGAAGTGACGTTATCCGCTCAAGTGACAGTAACGCATCAACGAAACCCTTTCACACCTCCTCCACCGCCACGACGACGAGCGTTATCAGCGGTTCTGCAACCTCTAGGGTCGTTGGCAATACTATACTTTCCTTATTATTGTGTGTTGATATGGCCAGCTATTTCAGTTCCACCTCAACCACTAGCAGCGATATCAGCTGCTTTGCTGGCGGCAGCTCCACCGGTGAACGGAATTATGTACGGTGTCAGAAGCCGAGCCCTCCGAGATTCACTAAGAAACTACAGGCGAAAAAGGATGACGAAAAGTGAAGTGACGCAAGAAATACAAGCGCGGACACCGAGCGCCTGTGGGTCGCGTCGGCCTTCTCTATCAGCTGGATCGGGGTGTGTGCGACCTCCAACCACACGGAGACTGTCTGACGCCGCTGCGATGGGAATGCGAGGTTCCGAGAGACCCGCACAAAGAGCAGCTTCATGCAATATGCTACAGGACCCTCATGATGAGGAGCCACCTCCCCGTCCAAGAACTTCCGCTATTCCGATGATACGCGCTCCACCACACGTTGTCCTAGGCCGAGCTCTGGGGTTAGAAGAGAGTCTTAACGCGAGGGATCGGCGGCGTCGACAATCTCCCCGAATTACGGTAACAAGAGCGATGTCTGATGAAAGCGACTCGCCAACTCGACGCCCGCTCTGCCGGCAGCAGTCGCGATCCAGCGGCGCTCTTCTGGTGGGTCTTTCGTATTCCCCCGTGATATCGGAGAATATGCATACGGACCACGGAGCTGATGAGCAGCTCTTGCTCTCCTGGCCCCAGCATAGGGCACATGGCAAACAAGACGCTTTATAAAACGGGTATTAGCTTAGTAGTCTCGCTGAATCGTGTACGTGTCAAGACAATAATGAGTGTGCGGTTCACAGTCGAGGTAGCTTCGGTGTTTTTAAAAGAGTTGTTATTTTTTAAAAGCTTTGTATTGTACCCGTTTCTACTCGACCTTCTGCAGTGACCAAATATTTACAATATAGGCGTACGATTCCTCCTACAGGGTTCCTCCATATCGTTAGCTTTACCTACTGAAGTATTACTTTAGTTAGTGTATCATACTATTTCCGATTTATTCCATAGGGTAGTGATAAATGAGATAATACTGATATGAATTAGTAAATTGTTATTACTTGCCTAATATCTCTAGTCTGTTTGTGATTGTTGGCAGTTCGTTGATATTGTTTGCACAAAAGCCGTCCAATAGGCCGATCATGAATATATCAACCTAACGTATTACGATACGTCAGGTACGAAAAATTTTGACCAATGACAAATCATTATTTCGAATCTACGCTTCCTCATTGGCCAAAATATTACGTTACGATACGAATTCAATTTCGCTAATCTTCATGATCGAGCCTCAGATGTTACATGTTTTTACGAACTATCCTATTCAACTGATTTATTTTAATCTTTCTTATGTATATTTAATTACGATGGTGTATTGCAATTGGTATGTAAGTATACCTACTACAAGAAACAACATTTATTTATACGTAACGTAATGTAATGAAAATAAGGTAATAGTATATGTACTCGTAGACCGTGAAATTTGTATTTTCAGTAATCATTAAAGTAGGTTATTTCGATATAATAAGCAGAAAAAATAAGCAACACGAATTCCATTACTATAAGAAATATGTAGTACCTAATAATCTGATATTATTTTTAGAGAAAAGAATATTTAATACCACTTACCTACCTAAATTATACTAACAGTAATATTATAACGGTTGTAAATCGTTGAAAATGTACTTAAGTTAAAATAAGCACGTTGTAGATTGAAATATTGCAAATGCTAAGTATATAAATTAGAACATATTAGTTGTTCAAAGAATCTCATAATTAAATTTAAAAATACATATATTTTAATATTTGTGTAAGATAAATATTTTGATTTCGCGAAATTATTTATGCGTAAGCAGAATACTTTAGATGTTAAGTAAAAAATATTATATATTTAAAAGTCGTTGTTCTATGATATATGTTTATAAAGAAGTAATTACGAATTGTTATTCTAGTCAAAGAGCTGTTTTACTGAATGTGTTAATTTTAATATAAGTGGTCTATTAAAGATTGAAATTACTTGGTTATTTTTAATTTTAAAACCAACTGTTCCTCTTTATCACTACATACATACTTAAAGCTTTAGGCAGATACCACGGATCACCACGTGCTACGACCATTATTAGTATTTTTTTAAACTACTAGAAGATGGAACAAGTACATGGCCCACCTAATGTTAAGTAGTAACCATTACCTACGATGCCACAAAGCATTGCATCGTAGATCACGTTTTACCAGAACGTGCCATTTCATTCATTGAACGTTCCATGCAACGCCCTACATCCATCAACTTGAGGCAAGAAGATGATAAGCGTCTTGTGCCTGTAATTTCACTGGCACCCTTCAAACTGAAACACAGCTCAGCTGCTTCACGCCAGAAATAGGCATGGTGGCAGACCCTCCCCGGATGAGCCCTCCACAAAGAACTCTACCATCTTGTTTTTATTTTATTTTTATTTTATTCACGAACACCAACATAATAAACACCAAAACATAGGCTAGTACACAGACCAGATGCCTCATTTACTAACACAGTTGCACACCGAAATGATAGCCACCGGTCCTCTTTTTACAAACTTTGACAGTTTGTCAATTCATGTTCTTTGAATTTCGTCATATGAAATGTCAAAGTGTGCAAATAAAGGTTCGGTGCTGATCATTTCGGTGTACAACTGAGTTACTAAATGAGGCCTCAGAGCAGATACAGATAAAGTGATATTACAATTGACGATCTTGACGACCTCTGTGGCGCAGTGGGCGAAGTTCCGCCTGGGACGCAGAAGGTTGCGCGTTCGATTCCCGCCGCGGGACAAATGTTTGCATGTTCTGCAGATATTTGTCTCGGGTCTGGGTGTCTTCTATGTATGTATTTACAAAAAAAAGTATATTTGTAATATATCAATCATGTGGTTCCCATAACACAAGCTCTGCTTACTTTGCGGCTACATGATGCTGTGTGATAGTCCAGCATTATTTATTTATTTATTATTTATAATTATAGGTGTCTGTTTTACTTACTTATACGCCATACCTTTTGAAACGATTTCTAGAATCGTCTTATCATCCGTTGCGCAGACACAGTCTGCTAAAAAAATATATAATAAAATCATAATACTTAATAATTAACAATGCTTGACATTATCATACATCTAGAACCAAACTCAGCAGAGCTTGTATTATGAGCACCACATGACTGTTATAAATTTTTTCGCATAGAAAACTTCCAGAGCCGTGCCAAAATATTCGCAAATCATAAAAATTTTGTCTCAGCTATGTTTGTATGATGTTGTTAAAAAAATTGTATAATGAAGCTAACAAATAAATATCAGAAACTCTTCATAGGAAGTGAAAAAAGGCTAATTAAAAGTTAAAAGGTCACGTGAAAGTTTTTTTTGTAGGATCTACTTCGATACTTTAAGATCGGTTTTGTTCATATCTCCAAATCATGTTTTACTAATGACATGAAATAATGAATGTCATGTTCGACAGTACTAGTAGGAGTTCAATGGAATCATGTCTCTGACGAGGACATGGAATTAGGTACTATTAGTAGTTAGGTACTAGTTGTAAAAGGAAACGCGCGCTTTGAACAAAATCTATGCCCAATGTACTTATTCTCTCAAAAAGAAGCTGTGTCTCATTTCTCCTTTGTGAAAGGCCGGCCATACACGGGCAGCTTCAAAATCAAAATTCATTTATACAGTAGGAACTGTATACCTACTACAAGAAACAACAAACACATGCTGACGACAACGAACTGCGTGTAGCAAGAATAGTTAGTGCAACAAACACATGAATAATCTTGACTTTACTGCATAATTATTGGAATCGCGATTACCGCAGTTCAGTTTTGGCTACGCTCCTGCAATAATCTCGTTAAATTTAAATATATATAACTAAGAAGCTGACTGACTGACTGAAGAATAATAAGCAAAGTACAAATGAAACTTTAAATCCTAAAAACTGAAAGAGGGTCCAAGTTTACTAATATTAAGTCAATGGGGTCCTTGCGTATTATAGAGGTATAGGAAACAACAAAAATAGATGGACACTTTAGATTTATCAAACTGCTATAATTCTATAACAATCAAACTTCTGACTCACCTTTCACACCCAACTTGAATATTTGCCTTGAATTATTGTCTATTTAATTTAAAAAAGTCTTCAATAAACTCTTTTGAAAATGAGCACCTCAAAGGGCGCATCTGGGTAAAAGCTACACGCGAACGAAGTCGCAGGGCTTCCAATAGTAGTTTAGATAACCACCCACTGACTTAGTTGCTTTTATGCACCACCAATTTGTAATTTAGTTTACTCTACTGTCAGCTGTCTAAAGTCAGAAGATTATTGCAAAACATTTATTAAACTGATTGTGGATATATTTATTATTCTAATCTTATAACTTATAATCTTATATAAATATTTTTTGGTACCCGCATAAATTACAAATAATTTTACTTTAGTGGAGAATTCGGTTGGGTTGGACAACGTTTGGGAAACTACGTAGAATTTTCGTGGGTTCTATCCGTCATGACATGTGGAGACGAAATGTGGGCACTCACAGTACGGCTAGTACACCAGTTTAAAATCGCTCTGCGAGCTATGGAAGAGGCTATGCTCATTAGGATAAAATTTAAAACGAGATTATCCGACAGATAACCAAAGCCAAAGTTAACGACCTCTGTGGCGCAGTGGGCGAAGGCCGCCTGACGCAGACTGTGGGACAAATGCTTGCCTGTTCTGCAAATATTTGTCTAGGGTCTAGGTGTTTTCTATGTATGATAAGTATATGTATTTACAAAAATAATTTATAAGTATTATAGTATATCAATCATGTTTGGGACTACAGGCATGATACTCAATACTCAATCATTTATTGCGTTCTATAATGTAAATATACAGGTGTTAACAAATTTTCATTGTGATCATTATAGACCCTGTTGGGCACAACAATAGTAAATAGGAGAGAGGAGGACGTCATAGTTATAGTCATATGATAGTATTACATTTAAATAGATAAATTAAAGTCAATTTTTACTTAGTCAATATTTAGGTAGGTATATTACAATTCGTTAGTCAAATAGGTAGGTATTGTCGGCAGATTACTTTGGTCATATTATTAATATTGTTATTTTATAAGTAGATGCTTAGATGCTTATCATTAGTAATGTTTGTTACTTAGAACTTGTCATTAAAATATTCCTCTGTGTAATAGCTTGCATATATTGCTTGATGCTACATAGCTGCATAGCTACATGATTATACGTACTATTTATACCCAAATATTTTGTTTTATATACATACCAGAGTTTGGATTTTTTTTTACGAAATTTATCATACATACACTTTATAAATACCTAGACCCGAGACATTGTTTTGCAGATCATACAAACATTTGTCTCGCGGCGGGGGAATCGAACCACAACCTTCTGCATTTCAGGCGGGTGTCCTGTCGTGGTCTACTGTGTTGTTCGGCATAAATAATATTTTGTTTTCGGCAATTACGGCCTTCGTCAGAACAAAGTTCAAAATTAATAGAGAAGATTTAGTACAAATCTAACAAAAATCAACGGTGCCTTATAGAAAAAACACTAGCGAATGCCTACCCCACTATCGATTATCTTTGTGAAGCTATTTCCGATTGTACCGCTGTACCAGTTTTTAGGTCACCAGTCTGACACGGCGTTTGTTTCGATCATTGGGTGAATTGACACTTTTTAACCTATTTCCTATGACGACATCGGTGTTGTGACGCGACGGGCGATCACGAGATGCAGAGGTGCAGATTCGATGGCTACTGTCGCTCTAGTGTGCATGATTTGATGTTTGTTTGGATTACGTTCTACGTCAGGTTTCATGCTTGATAGCTCTTGAAACTGAAAATCTTCAGAAATATATATTGGGTGCTTTAATGTAATAAAACATTCGTCGTAGTCATTTATTTTTTGCTATTTTAAGTGTACTAACGTTTTTTTTGGTACCTGAAGATGGAACACCCACATATCACACCACAAGCCAACTAATATTAGGTGGTAACAATTACTTATTACAAAGCATTGCATCTGCAAGGCCCTGAGTCCATCAACTTAAGGCATGAAAGTGATTTTGTGCCTGTAATTTCACCGGCACCCACACCCTTGAAACCGAAACACAGCAATGCTGGTTCATAGAAGAGATAGGTATGGTGGTAGTACAATCCTTGACGAGCCCTTCACACACTCTACTACTAAAATAATGTACCTAATGGTAATGTAAGTCTCGTTAAAATGTAAAAAGAAAGAGCTTGGTGAAGCTATATTTAATAAAAAAAAACTAACCCAACTTAGCAAAAAAATAAAGTGCATCGAGTTTTCACTGAAAGAGCTTCATGAATAATAAATGAATTTACTTTTATCCGAACGTGTTATCAAACTAAAAGGGCAAAAAGGTCTTTTAAAACGTTTTCATTCAATAACCGCAAATTGCCCATTTAATCTTATCTTTCGGCTGTAATGGAATATTCGCGGTGTTGAAAATTCGAAGTCAACTGCAGGATATAGTCTCTCCCTATTTGTTGAGAGGTTTTGCTATATTATAATATAGAATAGAAATATTTTATTCATACCACCACAAAACAACCTAAAATAATAAAAAGTAAGTATGCTAAGATTTACACTTAATAACCACAACAGTTTCTAAGAGTGCTCTGTGTGGTGATGAAATGGTCAGCATTTGCCACGTTGCCATGCTGCAGAGCTGGTTTTCTGCCAGGACCAGCGTTGACTTTACGGACATCCTGACCAGAGCTACTTAACTGTATCTGTCTGATAAATAAACGTATATAGTAGAAACAAATACAAATCAATTTATTGCCAAAAAACAGACAATATAAACAGAAGAACTAACAATGAATTGGCAATTGGGATAGGCACAACTCTATTCTGCGCAAACAGAGTCTACGTTGTAATCACTAGCATAACTAATCCTAGAGCCACTGTGACTACGTAAGGAAGGGATGGTGTGTGTGTGTGTGAATATGTGTGTGGGGGGGCTAACCCCTTCCCCCCAGTCTCTTAAGAGTCTGGCCCATGAGGCTTAACACTGTCTTGCCTCAAGCAAGGCGTTGCATCATAGGGCATGTCCCATACATTCGTGATTTACGAAACTATACTTTGTAATAAGTAATGGTGGAGGTTGACTCGGGTCTGGGTGTTTTCTATGTGAATATAGTGTACGTATATATTTACAAAAAAAATATTAAGTACTTAACTTTAAAGTTTATAATCATTTTAATACTCTACAAAATAGTCAATGAAAAAATTTAGCTTCTAGGTATTATGTACTTTAAGTAATTTATGTATGTGTATGTAATTTTAGTTTTTGTTTGTAAGTTTATTTTTATTTATAGTAAATACCTATGGTTTAGGTTTTTTTTTCGTTTCTTTATTATTAGTAATGTTATAATTTTCTACAATTTCATTACTAAAATTTGCAGCACTACCAATCTATCTCCACACTACACAAAGGTTATCTGGAAGAAAATACTGTTTAGCATTGAGTTCGCCTGTGTACTTGTATTTTATCTTGTGCAATAAAGAATTTTCTATCTATCTATCTAAGTACATATATAGTATATGTGGTTTAATTATATTATTATAGTGTCGATTTGTGAAATGCTGCTGGTTGTTGGTGTTCCTTCTACAAGCTGGATGCGTCGAGCTGAGAACAGTTGCTCGCACTAGGGGAGGCCTATGTCCAGTAGTACAGACTGGTATACTAGGCTGATGATGATGATGATGATGATGATATGTGGTTCCCTTATTACAAGCTCTGCTTCATTTAGGGCTAGATGATGCTGTGTAATAATGTCTGTATTATTTATTTATTATTATTTCTACAAAAATAATCTGACCCAAGTTCCTTCGTGAAGAGGATGACTGATTGCTCATTTCCTAAAACTGAAACTCTAGTAAGTCCAAAGCTCGCAGTTGTACTTTTTGATAGCCTTGTATATTAATGTTTCCGAACTCACACGTTTTGGCATCCTGGTAACCATTCAAAGTAATGAGGAAAATGTTTACAGAACGTGCTTTGATCTCTACAACGCCATTTAGCCAGATTTGGAATGTAACCAAAACAGATTGTGTAGTTTCAAAACTGGAATAAGTGCAGTGCATACAAGATTTGACGACTTCTATGAACAGGGGCTGAATGCTACTAATACTAAACTATGATAATATTTTCAATATTCCTTCCTTCTTCGTATGAGCTAGTCAAGTGGCCAACTCTGGTGTCGCAGTTAAGGCCGCCCAAAGGCCTCCGACATGGTTTAACGACTGTAAAAACCGAGATCAATATCTTAGCACGAAAACACTCAGATATAAAGCCACTAAACCGAGAACCTTCCCATTTGTGACCGGGTGAACTGTTGCTTATACAAGATGATTTGGAACACCGAAGCCTTTGTTAGTGCTTTTAATCTAATCTACAAAGCCTACTATTCTATCAATAATTATTTGAACGATAAAAACTCTTGGTGTCTGCCAATATATACCTCTTTGACTTCTCTTAATTCTTAAATACTTGACAAAGCATATACAGCTGCAATTAATAGGTACCTAGTTTAAGTTTCTGACTAGGCCCCTTTGACAGCCGCATAAAAATTTGTGTACCTATATAATAACTTATTTCCACCTTTGTTGTGCATTTAGCTTATATATTATATTTACGACTAGCTGACCCGCCCGCAACTTCGTTTGCGTGTAGACGCTTTTTCCAGTACGTGTAAAATATTTCCCGAATATGGTTATTTTAGCCTTACTTTTTACGGAATAAAAAGTAGGTGCTAACCTACATTACCTACATTACCAGGTTAGGTTCTGGGTAGGTACCCGGGCGTGTTCCCGTTCCCGTTCCCTCTCACACTTCCGTTGCTTTTTCTGTCACCAAGTCAACAGCCAGTTAAAATGTACAGAAAGAAATAGAAATAGAAAACCACATAGCATAGAGTTACTATGCTAAAATTCAGTACACTTGAAGTGCTCTAGGGCGCGTGCCGACCGACCCACTGCTGCGAGGCCCGCAGTCAACGTGTGTCTAGTGTACGAGTATAATGCTAAAAACGCACTTGTTCTAGGGTGCGAGCTGTTTTTTATGTGTTTGTGAGCACTGTGCACTCAGTGAGCAGGCATTTGTGCTAAACACAATATTTGGACTTGCCTCTGACTAACTAACAAGTTAGTCAGAGGAGTAAGAACGTGACCAACCATAACAATGGTTGGTTACGTTCTTACTTACTTACATCTTAGGTGCTGATAGCTGTGAGCAGGTATGTGTAACAAGCATAATGGTTGGACTTACTTCTGACTAACCCCGACTAACTTGGTATGGTTGCGTACCTGTGCCAAAAAATAGAAAGTAAAGATACTTTTCTCAAGCAGAAACACTAATAATCGCATTGATAGCGCGATCTATTTTATATATAATCTAATCTGAGCTACGACGTCAACAAAACTCTAAATATTGGGAGTTCATGTTGTAATGTTTATCCAATTTTTTTCTTTTTGGCGTATTTCAAACACATTCAAGAAGAATAAAACTATTTTGAAAATAACAAACAAAACTCATTCATATGACACGTTACTCAATATATTTACATATGTTTAAGGTTTTTTGGCCCCTTTTGAGTGTCGCTTAAATTGATGACCACCTGTCTGATATAACTCATAAACTTCCCAGAAAAAATTTCAAATACAACCTATCGACCTACCAAATTGATTGGATCGGTTTGAGAGTTATGCTAGAACAAATAGACATACGAACTTACAACAAATACCAATGTTATCTGAACCACAGAATAGTTTGAACTACGATGTCAACGAAACTCCAAACAAATGGGACTTCATGTAGTACATGTTGATATCAATACTCCTTAGTGCTTTTGATTAAAATACTAACCCCCTTTCAAAGCTACTTAATTTTAACCAGTGCTTAAAGTAAGCCCTGTCACTGTTTGTCATTATCCAATGGTAAGAGATAGCAATTGTTTAAGCAATCTTTTAACTTTTGACAGATTTTTATAAGTAACGCCACTATTCTTATAAATTTGACATTCTAATTTTAAAGAGTTCGGATTGAGTTTTCAAACAAGTGTCAAAATATTTTTTTATTTAAATCAAAAACACTAAGGAGCATAGTATGTATATCAACTTCGATGCAAATCACCCCCAAAATAAATTTCTACCCCTTTATAACCCCGCAAGACAATGAGTTTCAATAAAATACGAAACAGGTCTTCCATCAATTCTGTTAAAGAATGTTTATGCAAAAATTTAAGTAGATTGGACCAAGGAATCACATTTTTCCATACAAACTTTGCCCCCGTTTTTGCACCCCTTGAGGGCCTACGTCATACAAAGAACATACCCTCCAAGTTTCAGGTCTCTACGATCAGCGGTTTAGGCTGTGCGTTGATCCATCAGTAATTCAGAACAAAGGATTTTATAAGTAGTATAGAAGATTTTACAGCTTTAAAAAATATTTGCAATGCAACACAGGGTGTAGTAAGAAAGGATTTCTGGAAATTCAGCCCCTGAAGGCACTACCAATCTACACAAAGGTTATTTGGAAAAAAATGATATTTAGTATTAAGTTCGCCTGTGTACTTGTTTTATCTTGCGCAATAAAGAATTTTTCAACTCTCTATCTGAAGTGAGCAAGGCGCTCACTAGTCCGTAATAAATCATGAACACACTCTGAAAAGTGCAGTGAAGTTATGAGTGGTCAGCTAGTGATTTATTTATTGCAAATTCACTATCCAGTTTTAGTTTAGCCCTGCCCAGACACCAAGTTCTAAAATAGGTTTTATCGGAGTGCTGTATTTGCCGTACGGCCATTTTTATTTGTAGTCGACTGGCCTCGACTGGGATAAAGATTAACCAAGGTAATTCGGATTTTGCAGGTGCGCAGTTTTGCAAATTTTAGTTGAAAGTAGGACACAAAGTATTTGCTTACATTGTAAAAAAAGCATAAAATAACAACAACACCAGCCTTTAGCAGCTCACTGCTGGATAAAGACCTACCTTAATATGAAGAGGGATATGCACGCAATCCCCACGCTGGAGATGCGGGTTATGGATCGCTGGGAATAGCTTTTCGCGTCGGCGGCCAGGGGATGTAGCTGTGCCAGAGTCCAGTTTGTTAGCAGGGTGTACCACGAGCAGGTGAGGACTTCGGTTGAAAAGACAAAGGTTCGCAGTCTTTTCCATGTCGTCCTCGGTACAGGTCTATTAAGAATACCAGTAAAGGGATTAGGCAGAGGCAAATCAACAATATAATCTATAAACATATAATAAAAATGTAACCGATCGCTGTCTGTACATGGAAGATATTATTTTTTCACTTCTCTTGCTCAAAAAGTGTATCTTATTAGTGTAGCTTAGCGGGCCTATAACTCGAGTTTTATACCTCGGGCTAAAAAGTATTTTTTCTTTTTAATTTTTCTCTAAAATCATCAGCCCGTACAAATCATTCGTTCTCTTACATAAAAACTCGACTTCTTGGTGCTCCGTCAATCTTTTTTTTTGAAAATAGAACCATCTGGGTGATGTTTTATGATGGTTGATTAATTTTTAATAAAATTTCTGAAAATTGTCTGATTTTGAATTGTTTTATTTTCTCGCAATCGAAGTGAAAAGTAGAGTGTTTTACTCGGGCCAAAACCACCCATTATAACTCGGTCTCTTGTAAAACAATCTACTATTATTTTTTGCCATACATAACTACTTATTTCTTGAGTAGATACTTTAGTCATTAGTATATAACTGTTTAATTAATTGTTGATAGGTTTTTGTATTTAATTGAGGTATAGGTATAAATTTTGTTGTCACAGTTTAGTATTTTTGCGTGCGTGATGTCGCCCAGGGCCTCTCTGAAAACCAGCGCTGCCCACGTCATTATTGGTGTGGCGCAGCATTAAGCTGAGAGAGGTCTTATTTGACCCACACAGTACCTGCGGAGGTGGCTGATTGCTGCACTGGCAATTGACCTACCAACCGACGGTAGGTATCTGTCGTGCATAGGTACCTACTTGCCTATTTTTTATTATTTTATTTCAGTGTTGTGCCTGCCTGCAATATGCCTTATTTGTTAGTTGTTGTTGTTGTTATAATTATTGATTGTCTATGTTATTGTTTTTCTATTTTATGTTATGTTCATAAGTTATTGTAAGCTGTGCATTTATGTCTTCCTGTGTTTCTGTGTGTGATAAATGAAGATTTATTCTATTCTATTCTATAAATGAGAAAAAATATTATTGGGACCTTCACCAACGCAAATAGGACCCAAAACAATTATTGTTAGAATTTTTGTCTGTTTATCTGTTTGTCTGTGCGTTTGTGCACGCTAATCTCAGAAACGGCTTATCCGATTTAGATGTGGATTTATATATTGTGGTAAGCTTTACTTAACATTTAATGTTTGTTTTATGTCAATCGGTTCATAAATAAAAAAGTTATGCCAATTTAAAGAATCACGCCAGTTTCGAAAATGTTTAGTAACCTATGGAAGTTGCCCTCTGACCTATACTAAACACATATTGTATGTATTAGTATAGGTTGGGCATTTCTTTTTAGCTGACCCGAGTGCAACTTCGTTTGCGTGTATTTTCTTTCACCTTTTCTCCCTCTCTCAATACTGATTCGTCATTTGCATGACTTGCTCATCTTTACAACTATTTGTTACCAGCATTCCTCCTGCCCACACAAAGCGCTTTGATGCAATTTTTTTCCTTAGGACTGTTATGTAAAGTATATAGGTATTGCAGTAAGCATTCTGGGCAAGCGTGCTACATCCCCCTTTATTAGGGGAGGCCTATGTCCAGCAGTGGACTGATATAGGCTGGTGTGTGTGTGCTACATCGTCGACTAACTAATAACAGGTGAGATGGCGGTCAAACGTAACCTAACTATAATAAATAAAATAGTTCCGCCCGCTTCGCTCGCGTGGTATCCACATAATAAAAGCTATATGCTATTTCTAGTTTAGAACTAGGTATATATGTAAAATTTCAACTTAATCCGTTTGGTAGTTTTACCGAGGAAGGAAAAACATTTCAACGATCAAATCAATTTTAACAAACAAAATTGTGACTTTTAATATTAGTATGAAGTAGGATAGAAGCCTCAATTCCACGTGATAGTTGTAAGCAACAACCAGTACATAGTCTGGAGCATATCATCTTTGTACGATTCACACTTACTGGCGCGCGTCAGAGATCATCGGAGAGCATTTTATAACATGCTAAAGGAAATTGTAACATCCACCAAACAGTTAAGGTCCTTGTTTGCTTGCAATTTACGCAGCTTTGAGCTTTGTCAAACACTGACATAAATAGATCTGTAAGTAGATATTGCATGCAAATAAGGAACTTAACTGCGTTGTGGATGTTTCAATTTCCTCTAGCATGTTTTAAAATGCGATTCGATGCTCTCCGACGCGCGCTGGTAGGTGTGTACTGCACTGCTACAAACGAAGCTAGAACCAGCCCTGGGTTACAAAAGACCCTTGATCAAAGCTCACAGACACAGGCAGCATCGGGAATAAAGTTGCCACCAACCCAGAGTTCTTCTCCGTTATTTTAAGGAGTAGCTAACCTACCTACCGGCAACGCTAACCCCCCAATGCGGGACGTCACTTTTCCCCCACTTCAAATTAGAATTCGAAGTACTATCAGCGACAAGTCTACCTTTTTTAAGACTTTTCGAATTTGATAGCCTGTAGTTTGCGTTGACTAGTGTTTAAAATTTGATAAGGCGGGGCTAGCAGCCAGTCGCTGCACAGAAAATGCACCCATATGATGTTAAGGTAGCTTGTCGCTGATAGTACCTTTAATGCTATAAAAATATGTAACTACCAGGAGCACAGTAAGTACTTTTGGACTATGTGAAGGCCAAAAGTTATACAGTGGGTTCGCTGTTTGTCTAAAAATTTTCAAATCAAAAACTTAACATAGAAAAAAAATAATCAAATTATAATTCATATAAAAAATATGCTTTCAAAGGTAATTTAACTCATCAATCTATCACGTATTGAATCACGTAACTCATTTGTATTGAAAAAATGGGTTTTTCCACGTACCTACTGTTACTTCGGTGAAAGCACCGACTCATTTAGAGAGCCTTCATCAGGGCGAATGGACGTGATTTTCTCTCTCCGCGTCCCGTATAGCACAGTGCTAGAGGGGAAACGAACAGGCTCTCTAAATAAGTCGAAACGGCGTCGGCATCGGTGCCTGCACTGATGTAACGGTACGTAAAAAAATCCCGTTTTTCAATATTTCTAGAGTAAGTTTTACAGATTTAGACGTGAACCCCAGTTGTAAACTGACCTAAAAGCTAGATAGGTACCTAATTGGAATTCAGATAAGCACACCTGACCCAGTGCCCTAGAGTAGATGCCAAACGCGCTCACGACTCCTTTGTCGCTTACAGGATAGTTGACCGCAACAACAAAATCCAATTTAGCTCAACTCTGATGAAATTTGTACACTTGTACAGATAGACTAACCTAGTACTTTAAGTAGATTTTTTATCAAACTGCTATAATTCTATAAAACTCACCTACGATCGAAATGTTGGCTGTAATATTTTATGAGAACATCTATAAAAAATAAATAAATTAGTAACCACCTCCTATTTAAACAGATTGTTTTTCAGTTCACAAATTGGCTGAATGATTCGAACAACAAGAACAAAAAGCCACATTGAATTTTTAAAGTTAAGAGAGATTTCCCATACCATTTAATCCAATTAACATCACAATTTTACTGTATGTTTCACCGTTATAAATTATACTTCTGCTATATGTACCTATACCTACCTACCTACCAAATCCGATCCGATTGAGGTAAAAACAGGAATGCAATTTCCTGTTTTAACATTTCCGTCGTTACATAAAGGACGTTCACGTTTGTAAATTATCCGGAAACTGAAACCCATTCTGTTAACGAACGGTCGAATCGCGTATGCTTACGAGGCCGAACGAGGTGTCGTCAAAACACAGTGTTATTATACATAGACTTGCCGTCAATCCACATACAGATTTTAACTAGTAAAACATATCATCATCATATTCAACAACAACATATAGAAGTCCACTGCTGAACATAGGTCGCCCAAGGATATCCACGAAGAACTGTCTTGAGCCCTCTCCATCAACCGATCTTGACAATAAGACGTATAGAAAGGCGGCATGTACGATCACATGTTTATCAAAGAATTAGTAGATTGTTTTACAAGGGACTAAACCATCCCATTATATACGAGGTTGTTATACTCCCGAGCGTAGCGAGGGAGGATGACAAGACCGAGTTATACATATATAAAACACTCTACTTTTCACTTCGATTGCGAGAAAATAAAACAATTCAAAATTAGACAATTTTCAGAAATTTAATAAAAATTAATCAACCTTCATAAAACATCACCAAGACGGTTCTATTTTCAAAAAAAAAGATTGACGGAGCACCAAGAAGTCGAGTTTTTATGTAAGAGAACGAATGCTTTGTAAAGGCTGATGATTTTAGACAAAGAAAGAATACTTTTTAGCCCGAGGTATTAAACTCGAGCTTTAGGCCCGCTAAGCTACACTATTATGATACACTTTTTGAGCAAGAGAAGTGAAAAAATTCGATTGCCGCCACGAGACGAATGTTTGCATTATCTGCAAATATATTTCTCAAATCTGGGTGTTTTAAATATAAAGATAAATGTATTTCACACAAAAACCTAATACAGATAATACTTCACATATTGCAGGATCGCAGGGCTCAGCACTTTCTATATATTTATTTACAAAAAAAAAATTTTTTTTTGGAAGTATGTATCGAACATGTAGTTCCTATAATACAAGCTCTCCGTAGTTTAGGGCTACGTGATGCTCTGTGATAGTGTCCAGCGCATTATTTATTTATTTATTATTACTTACGTACTTTGCGTTGTACGTATTTTATTATAATTTTTCATACAGTTTTTATTACGATATAAAATGTTACTAACCCACTGTATTGATTAGAAGTGGAACGGCGGCGGAAAATATGAGAACTGGTAATTTCTCAGGAGATCGAATAGATCAGGAGCTAACGGCATAGCTTGCTCTGTGAATATCTTGATCTCTACACTCTCATAACCCTCATCATCATCATCTTCATGCCCTTCCACGGCAAACACCTGTTTTCCTCTGTGGTGGAAGCACCAGCCAATATCAGTCCATCTGAAAATAAGCCGTGCCTAATAAAATGGGATATGCCCATAATCCCCACGTTGGGGATGCACGATGCACGCTGCGATCCCCAAACCACATGCCCAGCATCATCGTCGTATCCCCCATTATTAGGGAATGTTTACCTACATCCAGCAGTGAACCAACATGGGCTGGTGTGGTATGCCAAAATAATACTTTCATATCAATATTATGTGAGTATTTTTAACACCTACTTCTCTTCCTAAGGCAGTATTCCTACGGGATGTTCAAGGGTTCCGATTGCGTAGCATTCTCATAAATAAGTCTGTTTCATAACAATTCCAATACCATTTGGGGTCAAAAGGCTGGACTTCACCCACGCAGTCATAAACAGAACACATGCGAGTAGCGAATTACTGACGAGATGATGTAACCGTGCGTTTCCTCTAATCATCGCCTCTAGTATGCATCTAGTCAATAAACAAGAGTCTTATCAAACTAGTCCATCGAGTAGTCACACAACTGTACCAATACCCATCTACAGTAGCCACAGCTCGTTGTTCCTCTGAAGTTCAAAGTCATGTAAGGATGGGAGTCGGAGGCGAGTGAAACGATAGAAATTCAGATGATGACTAACTTTAATTAGGATAAAGTAATAACATATAACATAAGATTATAACATAGAATACGTAATACTAACTACATCTCATCTTCACCGCAAAAGAAAATAAAATAAATGGAAGTTTATTTTATTTTAAATCTAAATACATTTTATACTTAAGTATCTGAAATTGATTACATGATTAAACATACATTTTTATTATTATAATTACTTTAATTATAACTAAGATTTGAATAAAATATTAATGTTTACACAACAAAATTTATTTTTTCCTAGATAAGTACCTAATAATATTGATTATACACATTTTAAACTAATGATTCAAGAAACAGACGGTATATAACGCTTAGTCCTGTTTTTATGTACTAAATACATTTTATTATCCTTGATAATTTCAACATTTGGTGGACAGTCTCTAATAACAGAATATGGACCTGAGTAAATACTAGCGAACTTATTTCCCGTCTCATTTTTTATCAAAATTAAATCATTCGGTTCATACGATACTGGATTAACATTTTGATCATATTTTATTTTTCTTTTGATTTTACTAGATATTAAATTATTTCGTGCTTCTTTTTGTGACATTTGTATTCTATATTTTAGTTCTAATGGATAGTTGTCAAAATTGTTTAACGGATCAATTTTATCTGAATTTAAATTTGATGGCAAAATGCATTTTTTTCCAAAAACTAGTTCAAACGGAGTGAATTTCGTCTCTGTATGTACTGAAGTATTATGAGAAAAACACCAAAATGGAAGCCATGTGCTCCAAGCTTCTGGATGATTTCCTGTTTGTATTCTTAAATAATTACCTAAATGTTTATGGGAATTCTCCAATGCACCTATGCTCTGGTGATGATATGCAGTAGATTGTAAGCGTTTAATATTTAAAAGTGTACATACCTCTTTCATTGTAGTCGATAGAAATTCTGAACCCATGTCCGTTGCGATACATTTCGGGATTCCGTATCTAAGGATAAAATTATTAACGAAATTTCTCGCTACTTCTACTGAAGTTTTATTAATTAAAGGATAAGCTTCAATATACTTACTCAGTTCACATTGTATTGTCAGTATATAGGTATAATTATTGTAATCTCTATCTAAAGGTCCTACCAAATCTAAAAATATTTTCTCAAATGCTGATGTCGCAGTTGTAGTGATAACCATTGGCTCTTTTGTATAGTGAGAAGAATGTTTCTGTTTTTGACATTTGTCACATCGTTTGATAAATTCCGTAACGTCGACTTCTAGACCTGGCCAAAAATAATATTTTTTAATATTATTTAACATTCGTCTAATGCCCGCGTGGCCACTAGTGGGCAAAAGATGAAAGTCATTTAGGATCACACGTTGATCATCTTTATCATTTATTCTCTCGACATCTTTCAAAATACACAATTGTGGACCAGACCAATTATCCGTTTTCTGTACCTCTTTAATTACTTTTTCTATAAAAATATTATTATTTTTATTTTTTATAAAATATATTTCTTTTATCTTACATTCCTTACAAAATCTTTCCAACTCTCTCACAAATTCGCCTGGCGATAGTTGCGATTGAGATGCTGGATTGATAAAAATTGTACTTATAGACGGTACGTAACATAACACCTTACTTCCTTGTTTTATCTCATTTAAAGTACGATATCGTTTTAGGTCATGCGCGCTTATAAAACGTAATTCGATAAATTGTTTAGGTTTTTGTAACATTTCCACAACTTTCGGGTGATCAAGCCGATCGTCATGTGAAACGTCTTGTTGTTGTGCCTGCTGTTGTTGCACCCTTGCTCTCTGTCCTCTCGTCATCACATTCATACTACACTCATTCATCTCCTTTAATTCCTCTGACGTAATACGCAAGCGTGACATTGCGTCAGCTGATGAATTATTTTTCCCTTTCACATACTCTACAACAAAATCATACTCCTCCAAAATTAGTCTAAACTTCGTCAATCTACTGGATGGATCTCTCATACTGAATAACGCTAATAGAGGTTTATGGTCAGATTGAACTGTAAATCTACGTCCATAAAGGTACGGTCTAAAATGTTTAATTGACCACACAATAGCTAACAACTCTTTCTCGATAGTTGGATATCTTTTCTCTGCCTTATTTAAACTTCTACTGGCGAATGCTACTGGCTTGCCATCACCATTACATAATACTGAACCAATTGCATACCCGGAAGCATCAGTTTGCAAAATAAATTCATTTGTTTCCGAAAAATCTGGATATTGTAATACGGGATGAGAAATAACACATTGCTTGAGTAAATCAAATGATTTTTGACAATCGTCACTCCAATCAAATTTTATATCTTTTCGACATAAGTTATTCAATGGATGAGCCTTTTCTGCAAAATTTGGAATGAATTTTCGGTAATAATTTACGAAAGCTACAAATCGTTTAATCTCATCTGTATTTGTGGGTATTGGGTAATTTTTTACTACTTCTATTTTATTCGGATCAGGTATTACACCCTCGGAAGTCACCACATGTCCTAAGAAAAGAAGTTCTTTTTGCAAAAAATTGCATTTATTGGGATTTAATTTAAGATTTACTTTCCGAAACCTTTCAAAAATATCCTGTAAATTTTTAATATGTGATGGTAAATCACGGCTAAAACAAACCACATCATCTTGGTAAACTAAACATTTTTCGTACGTTAAACCCGTCATAGCCATTGTCATCATACGTGAAAAAGAACTTGGACTTGTCTTGAGCCCCTGGGGAAGTCGTGTCATTTGATATCTTCCCGAATCAAACGCTGTGTACTTACGACTGTCTGGGTGTAAGCTAACATTATAGTAACCTTGATATAAGTCTAAGTGCGAAAAGTACATACAACCCGATAACGAATCTAATATTTCCGTAATATTCGGAAGAGGAAACTTGTCATTGTGTATGCTGTTATTGAGCTTCCTATAATCTATAACTAAACGCCATTTTTTATTTCCATTACTGTCTGATTTTTTAGGAACGAGTAAAATAGGACTGGACTATTCACTTTGACATGGTTCTATGGTGGTTTTACTTCAATCGAATGTTGGTAAATATCCGTAGTCATTAATCTATCTCCCTCTAAATAAAAAATGTCTGAATATTTCGCACAAATATTTTCAATATTTATTTGCTCTTCTCTATTCAAATGATTTAAATTCAATTTAGAAAATAACTGTTTTACACGTTCTGCATTCTTAGCTTTAGTATCAAACATACAAACGTCAAAATCTCTCAAGCTTTGAATATCAAGCTTTATCTGTGACAAACCGATATCATTGGTTGTTGTATTTAAAATACATATAGGTATCCTACCATTCAATGGAACTGCCAATGTACTTGCTACGAAAATACCTTCAGAAATTTCTTTCGTACATACCACACACTCCTCTGTCAAATTCGTACTAACATAATGAATCGATTCAGATCTAGCAGGTAATTGCATTAAGTGTTTAGAATTATATAGATTTAAAACAATTTCATTCCCATTCAAGCATAATGACAAAACATTCTTATTAAAGTCAATGACCGATCTATACTTGCTTAAAAAGTCTTGGCCTATAATTCCATGTGCTTTACAAGGCAGTGAGTCGAAAACATAAAACCTATGACTAATTATTTGGTTATGAGTCGATAATTGTAAGTCAACATATCCTATTGCTTGTACCCTACCTCCGATTCCATTTATGATTATGTCCTCCTTACGAATTGGGATGTTGAACTCTAGCACGTATTGATGTTTTAAGGCTGAAATTGATGCGCCTGTATCGATTAGCCAACTAAATGAATCATAATTCTCCGCAAATAATTTAATGCAATAACTGCTGTCACTAGCCAAAATATTATATTCTTTAGTCTCGAAAAAACTGATTCTCAACAGAATAAATCTTTTCTGACGATGTACTCGGCTGCTGTTCATGCTGTTCGGTTATAAGTCGCATCTGTCCTCTAGACGGATTGTTCATCCTATAATTGTTGTTAAATGACTTACCCCGGTTATACGATGTGAAGGTACCTTTGATCGGCTGCGAGCTCGATGAAGCCTCTGCGTTGGGCTGCCAAACTCTGCCATTGCGCTGATTTCCACGGGACATCCCCATGCCGCGCTGCCGAAAACCACCTCTGTTGTGGCCTCGAAAACCACTTTTATACGTACCCATATTATAGCCTCTGTGAGCGTTGAATACAGGCTGCCTGGAATTGTTTTTATAATTCGTATAATTGTTCTGTGTCATAGAAAAAAAATTCACCAGATGACGTCATTGATGACGTATCCTCATCAAACAAAGTTAATAAACTTGCAATGCGATCCGGTTTCAATGATCGAGCTATAGTAATCTATACCATCAATTAATTGCCGCGTGTTTGAAACTTCATCCGACATAACAGGTAATAAGTTCAAAGCAACTTTCAGGTCAAATTCCATTTTTACACAATTATCTTTATCGCTTAACGTAATCGAAATTATCTCTTCATATAAACTATTTATTTTCTTACAATATTCTAAAATACACTCTTCTTCTTCTTTATTTCTATTAATTTTATTTATGTTTCCTAAATAAGTATTATATTGTTCAATAATCGTTTTACATTCATTAAGCTTTTTCTCTTTAACTGTACCTTGTCTACGAGAAGGTCCTATTTTAATTAAATATTTTCTAATCACTACAAGTTCATTATATAATTCCACTAAATATTCTGCCATTAATCTTCAAAATAAAATCTTATTACATAATAATTAAAATACACATACCTCTTGACATCTCATAATTTACCATTAAAAATCACCACACTCCATTGTCTAATTTGTCCATTGATTAAGTCCGATCTCACGTTCTCCAATGTCAAACGTAGCTAGGGACCTACCTATTGGCTATCTATTTAATACCTATCTATCTACCACGCGCACTATCACTTTTCACGACACTGATCACACTTTGCTCTCGTCGATCTTCAAATCAGGATAGAGCTGTTGCTGTCGACGACGCCGTTGAAGAAACGAACCTCTGTTGGACATCTCGAACTGCTGTTGTGCCCATCTCAAATGACACTTCTTATATTGCTTGTATATGAAGTACACTGCAGCAAGCAGTAGCAGCGTGCAAACCACCATCATCAAAATGCTCGTCATCGAAATATGATATTTTATTTCTTCTATGTGCCCATTGTTAGAACCTGCCGCATTTTGGTTTAGGAACACCGTTTCCTTCTCAATATTTGAGCGACACATTTTAATTTCTGACTAAAAGATTAAATTTAAGCCATCGTTCGATATCAATGTCTGGAGACGCACGTAACTCTTATAGGATCCGCGTCACGCGCTCCAAACTTGGCAAGGTCGCCATGTAAGGATGGGAGTCGGAGGCGAGTGAAACGATAGAAATTCAGATGATGACTAACTTTAATTAGGATAAAGTAATAACATATAACATAAGATTATAACATAGAATACGTAATACTAACTACATCTCAGTCAGCAAACGATTCGACCAATCCTAATGATCCTATCTATATTTGTACAATGCAAAGAGGTTGGATTTTTTTCTTATACTAAATCGACGTGTTCAGAGGTGTGTGTTTGTGAGTGGGATACGTTGTGAGAGTAGTATTTTCATCATACATAGTGAGAACACTCTCTCTTGACAAAATGTAAACAATCAACAAGTCGGGTTAACATGTTATTCAGTGGCAACGCACGGTCAGCTCTAGAACATATAAACTAGTACTTGTCTTTCGTACACCGACTCTAGTGTTTTTAGGCCGCAAATACTCTTAATATGCTTTCTAAATCACGGAAGTCCTCGGATCTAAATGTCACTAAGGGCCACCGCTATGGGCGTGTGCACCGCGCTTGCGATGATGATGAATCATACTATTTATTATTACTCTCATAATCTCCTAAGAATATCACAATCGCCTAAGATTGCGTGAGGGCAGAGGAGTAACTATGTAGGAAGTTAGTGTCAAAATCGAAATTATCACTATGAATTATAACCTTCGAGGTTTACACCAGCAATCCAGTAAGCTTCTGTTTGCATAGGATAGGACTAGGACAGATAGATAAAGGAATCAGACAGCTTCGAACTAAGCACATTCACGTTGAGTTGGTACATTAGATACATAACCTACACCGTACCACAGATAACATAATACTAATACTAGTAACCGTACGACCGTACTAAATGAATGAAACCGAAACAATAAACCAGCCGTGAAACAAATTAGCTCCATTTACAAGATCAATGGTGCGCATCTGAACTGCTAAGTTTAGGAATAACTCACGCCAATTTCTCTGTGCCTAGTCCTAAGTATTATCAAATTCTAGAGGGCCGCATGCCACGCCCGAGGAGGGCGAGCTGTACTTTCTGGACAGTTGTTTTTTCAGCACTCAAAGTGTGAGGCAGCGGTCACGAAGTCAGTGGGAGCGGGGCGGCGGTGGCGCGGCGCGAAGGAATGGCGTGTTTCAATGCATAGATTTGCATTGGCGCGCCGCTCCCCGCGCCGCCGCCGCTGACTTCGTGACCTCGGCCTAAAGTGCCCCTGGCGTCGTTTACTTCGGTGTTCAGATCATCTTGATTAAGCAAATATCTGCCCGGTCTTACTTGGATGGGTGGCCATTTAGTGGCATTTAGGCTTGAGCGCTTTCGTTCTTCGGAAAGCACGCTAAGATGTTAGTCCCGGCTTTTTCAGTCGTTAGCCGTCGAAGGCCTTTAGGCGGTCAAAATACTTCTACACAGAGTTAGAGAGCCACTAACTCATACGAAGAAAAAGAAGCGCTCAGTGTTATGTTAGTCATTTATTGACTGGCCTCATAGTTCCGTTGGTAGTAACTAATGTCTTCTGAGCTGCAGATAGCGGGATCGATTCTCGCCCAGGATAATCATTTGAATGATGAACATGGATGTTTGTTCTGTGTCTGGTTGTTTTATAAGTACCTACCTATGTATGTTTATAAATCTCTGGTACATAGTACAGGCTATGCCTAGCTTGGGATCAGTTAACCGTATGAGATGTCCCGTGTATTGATTTATGAATATTATCCAAAAGTTTAACATATAATTAAGTATACCTACCACCATTAAAAAGAACCTTTACGAGATCGATTACGGTAGGCGACCACGAAACTAGCTGTTTGTTTAGGACATTTCACCAAGTTTATGAAGGTTGCTACATTGAACGCCGTAGTGTGCATGTTTAATTAAAATACCTATACAGTGGACCCTCGGAAATCCGACAAACGTTTGGCAAGGCAGTGTCTCGAACTATCGAAATTGTCGGATTATAGAGTAAGATAAGATAAGATAAGATAAGACTTTATTTGGCTCAAACAATTACAGCACATGGTACAGCACAAAAAACAAACAGAAAGACTATACAAGTAGGTAGGTAGTAGGTACAATAATAAGTTTATCAAAGGTATCTTGCAGGGTAAAAAAAGAAACTAAAATTAGAAACATAATATGACTAAATAAAATAAAAAAAGAAGTATTTGTACCCAACTAAATCTAAGAAAACTATACAGTAGCACTAAAGCTGTGTGGATGAAATCGGTGCTGCAACGGTATATGCCAAAAAGGCCCCTTCTCAGCTTGATGCTACTTTGCCTGGAGTGGCTAAGCAGCGCTGATTTTCAGAAGGAGTCTAGAGTACTGCCTAAGACCTCCTATAGTCCGAATTTTTTTAAACAGTAAACAATGAATGCACGCTAGACCGCACCACTCTAGCATGAAGTCAAACTCAAACTAAGCAATCGGAAACATTTACTTATTACTAAAAGCTAAAGCTAAATCTATGTGACTATAACTATGACGTCCTCCTCTCTCCTATTTACTATTGTTGTGCCCAACAGGGTCTATAATGATCACAATGAAAATTTGTTAACACCTGTATACTTATTTACATTATGGAACGCAATAAATGATTGAGTATTGAGTATTGAGTATTGAGTATTGAGTATTGAGTATTGAGTATTGAGTATTGAATCAAAACAATACCTCGAGCACAAATCCTCGACGACCTCTGTGGCGCAGTGGGCGAAGGCCCGCCTGTGACGCAGAAGGTTGCGGGTTCGATTCCCGTTGTGGGACAAATGTTTGCATGTTCTGCAGATATTTGTCTCGGGTCTGGGTGTTTTCTATGTATGATATGTATGTATTTACAAAAAAAAAATGTATCTATGTAGTATATCAATCATGTTGTTCCCATAATACAAGCTCTGCTTAGTTTGGGGCTACATGATGCTGTTTGATGACGTCCAGGATTATTTATTATTTATTTATTTATTAATTAGTGATGGCGCGTACAAGTTTGTAACCTGCGGGGTGATCAGTGGGGTGATCGGTTTCTAACAGAAATGGTTGACACCGATCCTATTTTTACAAACTTTGACATTTCATCCGTCAAAATTCAATGTACGACAATTGACAAACTGTCATAGTTTGTTATAACAGGATCGGTGTCAGTCATTTATTTCTGTTTGCAATCCGATCACCCCACTGTTCAGTCGTGCACAAGTGAAGATTGTCAATGGTGACAATTCTGTTGTTCACATTTCTAAACTTAACTTAATTTGACAGCTTTAAAGTAATAGCTATCCTTGTCATTTTCACATAAGAAAGAGACAACATCACTTTTAGGTCTTTCAAATTAAGTTTAGTATAGGAAAATGCACAACAGAATCGACACCAATGTTCAATAATATTAGACATGTCGGATTACAGGGAGTACCGGATTAGACAGGGGCCGGATTACCTACTGGGGGTCTACTGTATTAATAAAGAGTTTAGCAAACACTTCCGTAATGAAGTACGAGTATGCGCTCTACATAGCTCTCACCATACTTTAAATGGAATAGTTTATTTCATTACGAGTGCGGAAAGCCGAGAGCAGAGCCGAGGCGCAGCCGAAGGTGAGGGTTGACAGTCGGAACAAGTGGCAATGACGGTTCCGCACGTGTACTGGACTGTGTGTTTTTAATACAGTTGCGAAAAAATGAAGCAATTAAGTATAGAAAATTTCTGGAAAATGGGGCCAACCGTAAAAGAACCGTATAAGCAGAGATTTTTTTTTGTTTTCATCACCCATTCTGGGTAGGCAACGGGAACTATGCCCATACAGCCAAGTTTTCAGTAGAATATTTTTATTGATATGAAATGAAACCTAACCTAACTCATTGAATCCAATCATTAAATCTGATACTGAAACAAATTTGTAGCTTCTTTTTAGAAATCATAAAAACTTGTATGATTTTTTTTTGTTATAACTTCGTGGTTGATTTTTTCTTTTTAATAGACATTATTTTTACAGTTGGGAAAGAGAACGCACGAGTACGGAAAAGATAAAAAAAAGCACGAATATGTAATAGCCCACATCCCGAACGCTATACGTCCCTGCAATACGCCACTTTTTGAACAACTGTATTAAAAATAAATTTATTATGATTTCTTTATTGATTGAACATTTTGTTATTATGAATCAGATACCCACTTATATTTAAAATCTTACTGTATTGTGATATTAAGCCGTGAATGATTAGGTACATAAATAGTTTCGCTCGCATGGTACCGGAATAAAATGCCTATATGTTAATCCAAGTCACAACCTCATCATTATCATCATCAGCCTATAGCAGTCCACAGCTGAACATAAGCCTCCCCAAATGAACGCCATTGTGCAATGTCCGGAGCATCCAGCTTCTACCAGCAGCCTTCCGCAGATCGTCACTCCACCTGGCCGGAGGGCGTCCTACAGTACGTTTGCCGAGCCGCGATCTCCTGATTCTCTCAAGAACTCGTTTACCCCAACGGTTATCGATTCGTCGGCAAATATGGCCAGCCCACTGTCACTTCAGCTTGCTAATTCACTAAGCCATATCGACAACTTTAGTTCTATGTCATAACCCATGTTTATTCAAAGTTAGTTAGTTAAGTTAGTCATCCAAATCCGTTTAGACGTAACGGATTTGAGTGGGAACATACTATCACACACAAAATTTCGCTTTGCTAATATTAGTGTGAAGTGTATCTACGATCAGCTTGCTATATCCCATACCTGGGCAAAGCCAGAGGCGACCTAAAAACTCCGACACCAGAGTAGGCAACTAGCTTTTTTATATTGAATAAGCTTGCGTTAGACTACAATGCATGAAGATGCAGTCTACGATGGAGCACGCTTGCTCATTATTGGGAAACATACTCGGTATAGCTTATACGAATAAGAAGAAAATACATATTAATACGTTGACTGCTGGCCTGCCGGTGCTGGTGAACATGGAGTGTTGTGTTACTCAGCACTCCATAATAATAATACGTTGACTGCTGGCCTGCCGGTGCTGGTGAACATGGAGTGTTGTGTTACTCAGCACTCCATAATAATAATAATACGTCGACTGCTGGCCTGCCGGTGCTGGTGAACATGGAGTGTTGTGTTACTCAGCACTCCATAATAATAATACGTTGACTGCTGGCCTGCCGGTGCTGGTGAACATGGAGTGTTGTGTTACTCAGCACTCCATAATAATAATAATACGTCGACTGCTGGCCTGCCGGTGCTGGTGAACATGGAGTGTTGTGTTACTCAGCACTCCATAATAATAATACGTTGACTGTTGGTCTGCCGGTGCTGGTGAACATGGAGTGTTGTGTTACTCAGCACTCCATAATAATAATACGTTGACTGTTGGTCTGCCGGTGCTGGTGAACATGGAGTGTTGTGTTACTCAGCACTCCATAATAATAATACGTTGACTGCTGGCCTGCCCGTGCTGGTGAACATGGAGTGTTGTGTTACTCAGCACTCCATAATAATAATACGTTGACTGCTAGCCTGCCGGTGCTGGTGAACATGGAGTGTTGTGTTACTCAGCACTCCATAATAATAATACGTTGACTGTTGGTCTGCCGGTGCTGGTGAACATGGAGTGTTGTGTTACTCAGCACTCCATAATAATAATACGTTGACTGTTGGTCTGCCGGTGCTGGTGAACATGGAGTGTTGTGTTACTCAGCACTCCATAATAATAATACGTTGACTGTTGGTCTGCCGGTGCTGGTGAACATGGAGTGTTGTGTTACTCAGCACTCCATAATAATAATACGTTGACTGTTGGTCTGCCGGTGCTGGTGAACATGGAGTGTTGTGTTACTCAGCACTCCATAATAATAATACGTTGACTGCTGGCCTGCCCGTGCTGGTGAACATGGAGTGTTGTGTTACTCAGCACTCCATAATAATAATACGTTGACTGCTGGCCTGCCGGTGCTGGTGAACATGGAGTGTTGTGTTACTCAGCACTCCATAATAATAATACGTTGACTGTTGGTCTGCCGGTGCTGGTGAACATGGAGTGTTGTGTTACTCAGCACTCCATAATAATAATACGTTGACTGCTAGCCTGCCGGTGCTGGTGAACATGGAGTGTTGTGTTACTCAGCACTCCATAATAATAATACGTTGACTGTTGGTCTGCCGGTGCTGGTGAACATGGAGTGCTGTGTTACTCAGCACTCCATAATAATAATACGTTGACTGTTGGTCTGCCGGTGCTGGTGAACATGAAGTGTTGTGTTACTCAGCACTCCATAATAATAATACGTTGACTGTTGGTCTGCCGGTGCTGGTGAACATGGAGTGTTGTGTTACTCAGCACTCCATAATAATAATACGTTGACTGTTGGTCTGCCGGTGCTGGTGACCATGGAGTGTTGTGTTACTCAGCACTCCATAATAATAATACGTTGACTGTTGGTCTGCCGGTGCTGGTGAACATGGAGTGTTGTGTTACTCAGCACTCCATAATAATAATAATACGTTGACTGCTAGCCTGCCGGTGCTGGAACATGGAACGTTGTGTTACTCAGTGAGTGATAGCTTGACTGGTGAAATTTTGATGATGTATTTCTATTGCCGTTATAACAACAAATACTGCAAAGGGAATAAAATTAATATTTAAGTGAGGCTCCGATACAACGGTTCGGAACTCTTCGTACGCGAGTCCGACTCGCACTTAGCCGTTTTTTTTTCATAATATCCTATTCAATCGCCGTTGAAAGACAAAGGGCAAAATTGGCCTCCACTGATGAGACTTGCAGGAAATGAAAGGGCATAGTTGTCGTATGATTCTGGAAAAAGGCTATCAAATTCTGTCCTGGGGTTTTTTTTATTATGGTCATGTTTGTTCTTACTATAAATAATTAGATTTTACGTTCATTGGCATGGTTTCATTATTTCTTTTTCAAAGTATATTGAATGCGATGCCCCTTCCGCTTCTCTTTAACCTCTCCGCACTCACCCCGTCCCACCAGACACCATAACTACCAGAGCACCGATATGACGTCATCGACGCTAGGTGCAGAGGTGTGGCTGTGTAGCTCATTTATGTTGTCGCCTTGGGTCCAGATTTAAGAAACAAGGTAAAGGAGGGGAGTGTGAGGGGTTCCAACCAACATCTTCTGGACCCAAGCCAACCTCACCTACACGCCGTGCACCTTTGTTATTAATAAACGGGGCTATGTACGGCCGGCTGATTGCAGCATAGCCCAACCTAAATCAACACTGCTAAATTCCCTGGCCGCCGACGGGCAGCAGCGTTGGCGGTCTTAGATAGAAGCAATGTCCCCCACACGCAAGCCAAGCGTGAGGATTATGGGCATAAACTCTCTAAATGATAGAAATCAAAAAGTATTGGCCCCCAGTTACCGGCCGGCCCGCTATTCCTGGCCATGGTCGCGGCCATGGTAACGGCGGACCAGGAGGTGCTAAGAATCCCCGGGCTACCTCCAACACCTGACACTGGTAACATATAACGGACGTACTCTGAAGCTCGACGAACATAAACACAGTTGTAATTGGAGCTAAAGAACATGAGTGGCATATTCTGGGGTCTGAAGAGGGAGAGGACACCATTACCCTAGACACGGGCCACATTCTGTACTTTCGCGAAGACATCCATGATCTTAGCCTTGTGGCGCAATTGATCGAATGGCTCATAATAAAAAAGACAGCATACAAGCTAAATTGTTTAACGTAGAATCATATTTTATAGTAAGAACAAACATGACCAATTACCATAACTAAAAAAACCCCGGGCCAGAATTTAATAGCCTTTTGCCAGAAGCATACAACCCTTTCATTTCCCCCAAGTCTCATCAGTGGTGGCTCTTGGACCAAGTTCCAAACATTTTTGCTCGTTGTCCTTTGTAAGTATCCATAAATCCATTAGACGTTAACTTTAAAAACTGACTTTTATAGTTCAAAGTAATCTTTCCATAAAGTTTCACGTCTTATTTATTATTACAATATATGTTAGGTCAAAGACTTAGCCAAACGTAATATATAAAACATGAAAAACCTCAAGGAAGTCGGCTCGTTTGAAAGTCCAAAGTCCACTAAAATATAAGAGCCTGCAGAAAACCTGAGGATGAGGCCCTAATTGCCTTCGTCACCTACCATCTTACTCATTAACATTCAAACGAGCTCAGTCGCTGGATGTCTGGTGTAAGCAAAACGTGGATAATATAATATAATAACATTTTCTGAGTTGCAAGACATCCCTAATGGGGATAATTCGGTTGTTAAATGTCATTCTTAAATGTTCAAACATTATGTTATCATTTTATTTGCGCCAGACTGCAAAAAAATTAAACGTGGCAACGTTTTAAAATCAAGATATTTACATTTTTAAGCCAAGTCTTTTTTTAAATTGATCGTACGTGGACAAAGTGTACAGTCCTAGATCGCGATGACAAAAACACACGGAAGAGGTCAAGGTTTCAAGGTTTCAAGAGGTCAGGGTGTTTCATTTCTTTCAAATAAAAACTGAACAAATCACAAAAATTGGATCAAAATATTTCTAAATGTGATTGATCTTATTGTGTTTTTTTTGAACTCCAAGTGTCAGGGAGGTTCGATACAGCGCCTAATTTTAAACAAATAATCGGCGATTCGTGGGATTTTAATAAACACCTGCTTAAGTGCTGAATAAATTTTTTTTTTTAATTATCCTCTCTCGTCCCACTGCTGGGCAAAGGTCTCCCCCATAGATTTCCAAAAATCTCTATCCCGAGCCAACTCCCTCCACTCTCTTTTGAAGGCATCGAGCTCGTCCCGCCAACGCATCCTCGGCCGACCCCGACGCCGCTGTCCCTCAGGCGTCCAGGCAGTGAATAAAATAAATAATTTATTTTATTTGAATTACATTGAAATGACAAACTCCTAAAATATTGCACGGAAATCGGAAAATAAATTATGCCTTTTTTATTTAGTCACAGAATTTTATAAATTTTTAAGAATATTTACCTAAATTAAAATTTGACAACAACCCAATAGTAGTTAAGGTTTTAGTTAGTAATAAGCCATATTTTAATAAGTTTGGTGCCAACTGAATTGACACCTAGTCCTCAATTCACCTTACACATTTTCCACCTATGACCAATATTTATTTTGGTCGAAATTTCATGAAATATAGTTTAGAAAATGTTGTTGATAGAAATAACTTGGCGCGCATTAGGCCTCCACATGGCGAGTGACGAGTCCGCACTTCTAGTCAGCGTATTAAAGCGATTCGCCACGGAATCGCCGCGTAATCGAGCCGAAATCATTCTCTACAATTGTTTTTAACATTTTTTTTCCGCGACGATGGCGCTGCGAAGACACCGCGTTTGGTGACAGGCTTGCAATACGTTGACGTTCAGCCACTCGTCGTACCGTTGCGATAATATTGTCGTGTGGAGCTGGAGACACATTCTAGGAAAGTAAAAACGTGACACGACTATATTAACGTCGCGATGCACTCGCTCGTGGAAGTGGCGCCGTAGGCCTGAAAGGCTCAACTCGAGCAAGTCATTTAGGAACTTTTCAAAAAGACATGCATAGAACCAACCTAGGTTTTACCCAAAGGTTTCACATAATTGTAAGTATTACATAGTTTAGATATATTAATGTATCTGAATAATATTCAAAATAATAAGAAATTTTCAATACATTGTAATCTTTATTTAAATGATATAGTAATTAAGTAAATAGAACAAAAACTCTTATAAAATATATTAATAGCTACAGCAATGGTACCGCACACCAGCCACTTGCGACATCTACTTTTACTCAGGCGTGCTACGCACTGAGGCGGGTACGGCAATAATCGGCTCAGTCAGGTTGTGAAATCAAATATAATATACCTAGTTATTATGTAATTTGGGAGAAAGGACGCACGCTGCAGGTAAGCCGAGCCTGGGGCGGACGGTCAAAATGAATAGCCGTCTTACGCGTGCTACTTATCCTATTCAGCGATGGTATGCTGAACGTAGTGATGCCGAGCGGTTTTGCATTTTATGATAAATATGTGTATGGTCAACTTTGTTCTCCAATAAATACTGCAGAATCGAATTCGTGCCAACCCGCCTAAATGTGAACGTCTTAAATTGTAAAAAGTGCTACCAATAATATTGTAACAAACCGACTGCAAAAGGAGGTTTACAGTTCGTCGGAATCTTCTTATTTTTACCAAAAGTGGCTAATGTGCATTACATAAAGTTTTTTTAGCTTTCCCTATAATGCCCCTTTCTTCGCATCTTCCATATTCTTCTTTATCGCCAAATACAGATATGTCACAAACAGCACAGCAAGGATTATTGGCAAACACGAGCATAAGCACTTACTTATGTTGCACGCCGCAAAACTGAAGAAGAAAAGAAGTACCTTCTTACAACTTACTATCATATTAGAAATAAACTTGGGATAATCAGACTTCATATTAATGTTTTAAATTAGAGAAATACCGAATATTACAAAATGTTATAGTGTAAGTCACGGGCTAATCTAAAAAAATTATACGTTGGCTGTCGCAAGTGGCAGTTGTGGCAAGCTTACAGAATAGATTAATTGCTAAGTTTAGTAAGTTTTCTCGTGATGATGAACCAAGTTAGGAGTGCGAGGTTATGGCAAAATCGGTAAGGACTGCTTCAACAAGTTGTATAGAAATATTCCAAGCATTACAATCAGAACCACTGGAGCTAGTATGCACAGACACTTGCTCGCGTTGAACATGAAGAAGCTGAAGAAAAAGAAGCATTTACGAATTTTGTAAATTTCTACATTTTTGGATGTTACCAATAAAAGATCAGGGAATCAGTGGTGGAGCTTCGTTGTCATTTGTCTTGCCCGAAGCTGACTTCCACGGTAAATCTAGCTTGACACATACCCACTTCCTCGGTAGGAAGCCTAAAGTGGGATATACACTTACGTAGAGCTAAGTTTGTTAAGTTTTCTGGTGATGATGTACCGATGTACGATGTTATGACTTATGACAAACTCGGTACGCTCTGTTTTAAATAGTTGTACAGAAATATTCCTATTATTACTGCGTCAAGCTGGTATAAAATATAAATAGCTGAAGAGAAAGAGAAGATCTTGGAGAGTTACTAGCTTTTTGGTTCTATTAGTATATATCCAAACGGAAAAAGAGAACCCTTAATAGGGTCTAGCTTCGTTATATATTGTAATTCCAAAGAAAGCTGTTATAGATGAAAAATATAAAAAAACCGTTGAATTACATGTGGAAACTTCAGATATGGCAGATATGATGATGCTATAAAAGTTAAACTATAAAATTCCCATGTATAAATGAAAATATGAACCAACAGATACCATAGTCCGTCCATTAGTCCGTCAAGTCTATTATGTTTAATGAGCTACATTTAGCTTTCAGTTAGCGAGGCGTGCAGGGAAACCGCGTGTGTTAGATTAACCTACAAGTTATGTGTTGTTTTATTGAAATCAACCGTTTAATACGGGAAAGAAAAATGATTCAGTTATCTCAAGAGACTCCTGATAATCAGTCTTGAATCTGAATGCGGTTGACTTGAGTTTTAAGCGATTTGCAGCAACGATATACAACAGTTACAGGTATGATATTGCCTAATATTACAGATATTACTTATATTTATACCTATTAGACATCCTCTGCGGCACAGTGGGCGAAAGTCAGCCTGAGACGCAGAAGGTTGCGGGTTCGATTCCCGTTGCGAGACAAATGTTTGTATGGTCTGCAAATATTTGTCTCGAATGATTCACTTCCGTTCCTAATATCAGACGTCATGTACCTATGATTTTTTTTTGTTTTATAAGTGTTTGACCTCTCGTAAATGTACTAAAGTTTTAGCCATTGAGCAGGCTTGGAAGCTGCAACGTTTCCCCTGTAGGTGGAGAAAACGGCGCTTAGCCGTGAGTGCCCGAAAATTTCGACAAGGCGAGGAGTTGACTCGGTAGCGCAGTTGGTTAGCGCGTCCCGGTATTGATGGGAAGCTCTCCATAGAAATTCAAAACACCTCAGCTGTCGTTTGTCACTGCTTCTTGTCGCCTATGATGGACTCAAGCTTATATACGTTGGCCTCGAAGCGCATAGTGCAGTCACCAGCTTACATTTTTAGTACCTAAATACTGCTGAATGACGATCATCATGTTTGCGAATAAGATGATGTCCTTTAGTTTCGCACTATCAGAAAAATATTTGTCCGTACCTTAGATAGAGATCAAAAAGCTCCAACAATTATGGAATCTCTAAGATCATAGCAGCAATGAAGCTTTACCACAAAGTCAGATGACTGACTTCGCTATGTTACAACAAAGAGATTTCTGATTGTTCTTGAAACTCTACTAAAAGTTGCTACAAATGTTCTTACCACATTATAAACAGAACTTTGCTTTGTTGCTTCAACTCTTCTTCATTATTAATATTTCTCTTTGGTTTAAATGTTTCAGCGTTTGGTAAATAGTTCTAAAATTCGTAGAAAAATGACATTGATTATTGCCACAGACTACTAGGATGCTAACGCATCCTATGATTTTTCCTATCCTATGATGATTATTGCAGATACAGCCTGGATCAAAGAGAAAAGTAATAGGCAATAGGCCATAAAGGCAGACTTATAAATCTGTGATAAAGGCCTGGATACAGCTTACATACAGATATTATAAACGTACGTACCACAGATATAGAAGAGAACTAGATGAAGTCTTAAAATTCACTATGTTCTGAACGTTAACTCATACGGCTGATCCCTACTTTCTTATGTCCATTTAAGTTAGCTAGAAAGAGATGCATACTTTATCTCAATGCGATTTCTGCGACTTCGTATCAGGGCATTTGTATGAACCTGCATAGAAATTTGTTCGAGCGCCCTGCCCCCCTATTTAGTAAAATTGACAGCTCAGTGTGCAACCGACTCTGGGTTGGCAACCGAAATGAGTGGACAACTGAAACAATAATTTATTTGGCATTCACTACAGTCGATTTGTATGGGTGCCTTTCAGAAAATCACCGGACGTCTCTATTGTTTTATCGATGATATTTTTGAGCATAGAGAAATTATTGTGAGTTTTGACAATCGTTTGACGGTAATTTTTTCGTGTGATTTCAATAAAAGGAAAGTGATTGTATTGTGAAAAATGATTTATATATAATAAGACTTAATAATAAGACTTAATAATACCTACTATAAATAGGCTTACACAGGTACTGCTTATCACATTTAGCTAAGTTTAAAGTAAACATAAAGAAACACCCAAGAGGCAGATAGAAACATAGCATTGCTTGACCCAACACAATCATATTCTCCTGTGTATCAAATCCTTCCCTTCTCGTGGGTATCCGAAACTATGAGTCCACCCACCACAAAACCTAGACCCGTAACAAAAATATTTGCAGATAATGGAAACATCGTCTTGCAGAGGAAATCGATCCCGCAACCTCTACCTCTTGCATCTCAGCTGGCTATTCGTCCCTTACCTCAAAGAGGATGTCTCATTTTCATTATTAAAAACCAAAATCGGAATGCAATTTAGTGTTGGCTAGGCCACTGGTCCTTAATGAATATCATAATATTAAAATACCTAGGTAACTCACTGCTGGACTTATGCCTATTCCAGTAAGCGCGACTGAGCCCGATCTTTGGATCTCTACATCCACTATTAATTATTAAATTATTATCATTTAACACATATTTTGTTTTTATAGTGTGTCACAATCATGTGGTCACCATAATACAAGCTCTGCTTAGTTTGGGGCTACATGATGCTGTGTGATTACGTCCCGCATTATTTATTTATTATTATTATGGTGGTGTAGAATTTCTTCAGCTCGGCTCTAATTAGAGCCGGGAAAAACTGGTGAACACGGGCCTAGGCCAAGTGTACATCAGAGGTTGGTGTATGGTTGACACCAGAGCTTATTATTATTATTATTATAGTTCTTCAAAATGGGAGACTACCCCGTTGCTTTGGGCCTACGATCTAGAGTCGAGTCGGTTCAAGGTTGAAGAGTGTCAAATGGCTGCGCTGCGCTGGAGAGTATCGCGACTGCAATCGAAAGAATACTCCCGGGACAAGAAAACGACCCTATGCGTCGAGGCTAGTTGACCAAACAAAGTTTCACATTTATAACACGAACACCAATCTAGATTATTTTGATAGATGTAGCTAAGCGCCGCGCTTATCTACCTGAATATTGGTGGACTACCTTCCGTCCTCAGAATTACCTACCTGTATGTTCGCTTAATAAGTAAGGAGCAATAAAACATTGTTTTTGAAGACTAAGTGTTTCAATTATTATTTCGCTAGCCTAGCAAAGTAGTTGCTCAATGAACGAACAGCCGTCTTCTGCAGCCATAAATAATATGGTCTTGATATCTACAACATTTTCCCACAATTAAATGCTGTAAGACAATGCTGTGGAAGTAGCTGAAATAAACTAGTTAACAGAGCTGATTCTACGTCAGAAAAAGGCTTATTACACCACGCGGTATTCAGTCTGTCTTAGTAAGACTGTCTTACTGACTTACTAGATTTACTATGACCGACTTAGTGGCTTACTCTTATTACATTACGCTAAGTGCGAGACAGTCTAACTAAGACAGACTGAATCCCGCGTCGTGTAATAAGCCTTGTTAAAAGATCCTAGCTACAGCCTAAGCTGCAGAACCGAGTCTGTTTGGTAACCCATCTCTGTGAGCGCTCCATTTCACTTTAAAACAAATAAATAAGATACTAAATAATCGTTTATTTCTGGCACCTAATAATATGATAACAAAAGCCCATAGCTATTCTATATGCTTCGGTGCCACTTCTCTATAGCTGGCTGAAATCACTGGGCTGAAATTCGGATCCACGAGTACCTACATCCATGTGTTTTGCCAGAATCTGGAGAAGAGGACTTGAAACCAATATTTCTACTGCTCTCCAGCCTCTGAAGTGACATTCGGACCGACCCCTGACAGCGACCCTGGTCGTCTCATCAAAACGGGAGAGGCAGATCTTGATAGTCGGCGGGTATCGCGGCGGTACTGCGCTTGTTGCGGGCCAAATTTCTGTCGAAGTGTTGACGTCTCTTCTCCTCAAGGATTAGGTCTCCCCTATCGACCTCACTCCTGTCAGGGACATTGAACTTCGATTTTTCCAAACTCTTCCGTTAGAACTCGACGCACGGCGCCGGAAGCGATGGCTGAGGTTAGTAAGACACTTGCACTTCTTCTGCTGGCGAGGACGTGAAGCAGGAAAAGGCTAGGTTGTATTTACCTGTTGTTTGTTTTGTGTCTAGGTTGTATTTACCTGAAAATATAGTAATATCCTAAATATATATAATATTTTATCTTTTATTTTATTTTAACCATCGATAAATGTATACTGTCAGGTTAAGGTTATTGGTAATTAAATTTAACCTACTTCGAGGTTTTTGAATGAGCTATTTTGCATGCATTTGGAAATCGGATGACAATGCCAAATTATTTGACATGAAACCATGACACCTTGATGACGAGGATCTGAGGACGGAGCCGCAAGAATGCAACTGGAACTCCCTGATGAAAAGTGCTAAGAAAAGTATTGTAGAATCCGGATTTGTTTGCTTTGTTGTCTTGAGTAGGTAATTTTTAGGCCTACCTAGTATAAAACGTGGTTCTTCAGTCTTATACCATATGAGGGTTTAAGCGGTTCCAACCTCCATCTTTGGAATCCAAGCCAATCTCACCTGCCCGTGTTGCATCCTGCTGTATAACTAACTAACGAGGCTCTGGCGGCCGGCTGTATGCGGCATAGCGCCAGCTGGCACAGCTAAATTTCCTGACCGCCAACGGGCAGCAGTGTCGGGTACGAGAACCTGTGCCCAACGTAGGGATTATGGGTATTATCTCCCAGTGAACTGTACTCCCAGTGGCTGGTGTGATGTGGTGCAGTGTGGTGGTTCTATATCTTCTCAAACCACGAAAAAATTTACTCGTACTTGAGTAAAAACGTAAACAAAGAACTGCCAAACGTAAATTTGACAGCTTCGGTGGGCAACCGAAGTGAGTGTGCAACGGAAAAAATCATTTATTTGGTATTCCGTACGAAAATGTGAGATGATGCACCAACGGTGGCTTTCAGCAAGCCACTGAACGTCTCTATTATTTTATCGACGTTATACGACTGATTAAAATATAGCCATTTTACCACCACCCAAACGGGAATATAGACTATCTTTAATTATTAGCGTACCTTCGCCACAGAGAAATTAAACGCTACGCACCTTCGCGTTTTGAGTAAGTTGGTAGGCTAAAAGGAGATAAGCTTCAGTGCGAAAACTGAAATAGGTACGACAGTGCAGCTAGTTAGGTACAGTACCTACCTATAAAGGGCTCATGAAGCTATTGTTCTGAATCTATCTCTGTTTTAGTTTATAAAAGGAAGCAAGAATAATATAAATACTGGATTAGACTCTATGTATATTCCATTTACACATTAAGTTTATTGAAAATTACAAGTTTACATATTTTTATCCCCTTATTATCTCAATGTGAACCCTGTGTATGACATTAGGTTGACCCAGCTTAAAAATCAGACAATGATCATTACGTGGGCACAACAGCAACAGCCCTCTTCAAGAAAGCCTACCTACGGCACCCAGTTGTTTCATCAGTAGTTAGTAGAGATACTTCACATAGCTAGGCAAATAAATCAAAAAAACCCTAATGATTTTATGATCAATAATGTAAAAAAGGAATCAAAATGAATCAATTACACTAAATTTTATTAAAAATCAAACAAAAAAGTTTATTTATGAATATTGTACTACCAAAATACAAATAATGTAAATACAAAACAAATTCTAATAGACTACCTCACACAACAATCGGTCGAATAATAGTGCCGATCACTTCCCAATCATCAAACACTGCTAGAAACTAGTTCCTTTCGCAATACATTTCACCAAGGAGATCGACTACCAATTTGATCTCCACTTTGGATACTGAATACCATTTCGATACAAACATTCGATGACGTCATCCCAGTGTACAACTGCAGTTAACATTCTAGCCACATAGCCCCAAAGAGGTTGGATTTTTTTTACTAAATCTATGCCTAGCCCGGTTCATAATATTGAGGCGGGCAACTGATATAACAGGTAGCACTATTATTTAATTTTAGACCCGTAGGTAAATGTTCAACATTCATATTTCATTACCAGTCACGCAATGTAGGTTTTAGTAAAGCGGTACATTACTGTTTCTAGCTTTATAAGAACAAATTGTGTTCAGATAATAAAACAATTTATGTTAATAAGGTATAATATTATTTTATCTCACGGTTTGGTACAGTGCCTATCACCCTCAGCCACCAAACACTGCTACAAACTAGTGTCTCTCGCAGGACTTTATACCAAGAAGGTCGGTTACCAATTTGATCTCCACTTTAGTTACGGAATACCAAATAAATATAATATCGATAGAAACTGTCACAACTAACAGGCATTCGTTGTACACTGTGACGTCACCCAGACGCCCCAGTGTGTAACGTAACTGAAGCACACCGATGACGTCATCCTAGTTGGCAACTGTAGTTAGCGAATACCAAATCAATCATTTGACGTATATTTGTTGCACACCTAGCCTCGGTGCTCATCATTTCGGTGGACAACTGATTTAGTGAATAGCCCCCCTGGTACGATTAACTTTTTGAAGTCGCATTGATATATGTATGCATCCCTTTCTAACTGATGATATTGGACATAAGAAAGTAGATATCAGCCGTATTGAATTTTAAAGACTTTATCTAGTTGTCTTCCTATATCTGTGACAAAACTTAAATCCATAACCATAACCATAAATACGTATTTTTTTATTTTCTTCTTACATGCTGTAATAATGGTACAAAAAAAGGTAAGGTGTAAAGGTTGCCTGGAAGAGATCACTTATAGCGATAAGGCCGCCCATTGTACAACCGCGGATTTGTTTTATAGTTTAGTGAGTTAATTTTAATATTTGTAATTTTTTGGTGTACAATAATTGTACTTGTAGCACCACATAGAAGAAAACTAGAAAAAGCCCTTAGAATTAATCTTAGGAAAGTAGAGATCAGCCGTATGAGTTGACGTTCAGAGGATAGTGAATTTAAAGGCTCTAAGTAGTTGTCTTCTATATCTGTGGGTGGCACCTAATACTAGTCTGTGCAAAGAGGAATTTGCTACTATAATTTTGCTACTATAGGGATGTTTGGCAGGAGTACTTTGACGAAAGATCTCGAGAGAAGGGCATTTGGTTTAGAACCATACAGCCTCATATATCCCTACATCCATGGATTGATACCATCTTGTTCAATAGAAATGATTTAAAGTCGCTCCTTAGATTGCGATCCGGTCATATCCCCTCCAACAAATTCGCTTTTTTGATGAAAAACTGACATCGCCTAACTGCAATGAGTGTGGAGTCATTGAAGACGTTCATCATATTCTGTTGGAGTGTTTACGTAATAAATCATTCAGAGACACTTGCATAAACAAAAATCACCTTACTCAAGTAGGCACTATAAATAGTATATTATCCGTTCCTTATAGTGAAGAAGTTAAATTTTTTATTAAGTTATGTCAAATATGTTTAGTTAAAGAATAACTTCGTTTCTTATGTCTTATTTTTGTACTTTCCTTTTTGTGTTGTTTCTATTTATTTCTTGTATGTATGTGGGTGATGTGGTCGCTCAGCGACAAAACCCTAAATAAATAATAAAAAAAAAAAAAAAAATAATTGCTACTAATCCTTTTTTTTTTTATTATTTATTTAGGGTTTTGTCGCTGAGCGACCACATCACCCACATACATACAAGAAATAAATAGAAACAACACAAAAAGGAAAGTACAAAAATAAGACATAAGAAACGAAGTTATTCTTTAACTAAACATATTTGACATAACTTAATAAAAAATTTAACTTCTTCACTATAAGGAACGGATAATATACTATTTATAGTGCCTACTTGAGTAAGGTGATTTTTGTTTATGCAAGTGTCTCTGAATGATTTATTACGTAAACACTCCAACAGAATATGATGAACGTCTTCAATGACTCCACACTCATTGCAGTTAGGCGATGTCAGTTTTTTCATCAAAAAAGCGAATTTGTTGGAGGGGATATGACCGGATCGCAATCTAAGGAGCGACTTTAAATCATTTCTATTGAACATGATGGTATCAATCCATGGATGTAGGGATATATGAGGCTGTATGGTTCTAAACCAAATGCCCTTCTCTCGAGAGCTACTAATCCTAAACTACTTCATATGACACCAAAGAGTAGATTAATAGACCATTTATAGTGGTGTGGTGACACAGATAAATAAACATTGTTTTTTATTTTATTTTGTGCAATGTTTTTTTGTGTAGGTAGTCCTCATCATAGATCTTTTATACAAAAGTTCTATGGTCCTCATCATTAAAACTAAAACTGTGTTATTCCAAAATGAAGACTAAAATAAGTTGAAATCTGACATTTTGTAAGATATATAGTAAATACCAGCTTTAAACCTACATTATCTTTTTGTTTTAGAATAAGACAAAGTGTTTTAGGATTTGTTACACACTAATAGGAAATAAAACTAAACTTCTTTTTGGTGTAATAAATTATAAACATCCGAAATATCTATATGAAAAACTAATGTGGTTAAAAGAACGAAGTAGTATCGGAAGGGCATGTTCCAAACTGTTAGCAACACCGCGCCATGCTTCTGCAGCATTTAGGGGCAGTTTCCGTTACGCGGCAACCAAATGCTGGAACAATGTACCTCCGCCGATCAGAGACCTTCGTAACGTGCATAATTTTAAACGCAAACTGAAAGATTTTCTACTTACCGCCCAGCGAGAGCGAGAGGGTATAGTAGACAACGATGTATCGATAATATAACTAACTATGTAGTTTCCGTTTACCGCTCCGGTAGCTTAACGGTGGCTTAGGTAGGTAACCTAAATCACAAACATAACTATGCCTACTTGCTCTGAGGTACTTTTCAAGTTTCATCCGAATCCGTTCAGTCGTTGCGGGGTTGAGTGGACACAAACATTCAAACACAACTTTTAGATGTACCTACTTAAACGCACGCTCTTTCGTATTTAAAATATCAGTATAATGAGTATGATTTGAATCTAAAAACAAGGTATTTGTAGCTATTGAATTAGTTCTTATATTACCTATATCTATAAATACCAGGTAAAGGTACAGTCTATTGTATACGTATAGTAGATGACCCGACAGATGTTGTCCTGTCTCAAAGTAATAAAAATATAAAAAAATAAAATAAAAAAAATACAAAAAAGATATTGAAATCGAAAAAGCAATCAAAAAGTATATCGAAGTGGAAACAGCAATCAATGAGGATAAAATAACAACAACAACAGTCCTACCCTACCCTACCCCTAATCTTCCCCTACCCCTACCCCTACTTTAAGTATCCTATGTCCGACTATCTCTCCACCAATTTTCAGCCAAATCGGTTCAGCCGTTCTTGAGATAAAAAAGTGTAACTAACAAAACTTTCTTTTTATATATTCTTTTTATTATATATATTATGTATTTTTATTAAAAGCGTGTGAGGGCGGGTGAAGGTATACTAGCGTTCACCCGCGGCTTCTCTCGCGCGGTACTCGGATGAAAAGTATGTGTTATTCCCGGTTTAAAACCACCTTCATAATCAGGATGGGATCGTTTTCATCGTGGAAGGCAATTTTTTATGTATTTTCTGTTATGCATTCATTTACTAAAGGTATACAATAATATATTATGAGTATTTACCTTTCATTATCCCAATGGGCAGGTATCTACATTATTTATCCTATAGATAGGTACGTATGTTGTGCAACACAAACGCAACCTGTTTGTTTTCCGGTAGGTACCTAGATAGGTTATCAATGATGTTAGCGACGTGGTAATTAGATTGATCTACCTAGCTATTTTGTATTTCATTTTTTATTTATTTATCTGCTTTTCGCTATAATAAAAGTATATGTACATATTCGTTCTTTCGATGAGTAGGTAGGTAAGTACTTGTACTGTTATTATAAAAAGATAACGAAACGTAATTAATGTATCTATTTATGTTTCATCGTATACGCAGGTAGATTTCTGTATTTTCTTACTCTAAAAAAGTGGTATACTACACTATTTAAGTAGATATATTATTTATTACTTTGCTTTGACCATTTCACACACTTCATTTATTGTCTTGTCATTATATATCTATCTTCATTGCATTTACTCCAAAGTTAGTGGGTGTTACATATATATAAATAAACATATTTATATATGTTTATTAGGTTAGGTTAGTATATATATAATATGTATGTATGTGTGTGTATACGTATGTATATGTGTATGTATGTGTATTGTATACACACTGCATGTGTGTGTGTGTAATAATTAGGTATAGTTATTAGGAATAGGTTCATCAGTTTATTGGAGTACCTAGATGGTAGTAGGTAGTAGGTTCGTGTGATGTTGGCGAGCGAGTCTGGATCTGGTTTTGACTGAAAATCAGCGCTGGTTTTTGTTTTTAAAAACATATTCCAGCACAACGCTGAGTCAAAACCATTTTGCCACGGCTTTCTGGGACGTACAGTGAGCTAGCACAAATACCGATGTGGGTAGATGGGCGCATTATCGCATTCTTTATTTAGTGGTAACTGTAAGATATATCCTATCTTATTAGATTTAATGTGCTTTTTTTTGTTATTGTCTGTATGTTTAAACTTACGTGTGCTTTCAGTTTAAGTATACCTAAGTGTTCCAAATTCTCTGTATTTCCTAGTTTTAAGTCAGTGGTGAATAAACGATTTTTGATTTGATTTGATTTGATTTAATAACACTAACTTTAAAGCTGCTAAATTTAGTTAAGTTTAGAAAAGTGAACAACAGAATCGACACTAATGCCTAGTTAAGATGGTGCGAAACTGCGAATAATCGCATTCTCTATGCCAATGTCAATGTTTCTTATCGTAACGAGGCGCGTTACCATGTTTAGGAACGGAGTTAAGAACTATTATTTTCGTGGTCTAATGTAACTAAGTATTTTAAAAGTTTGCTATTTACCTATGTCGTTCACCCCACAAAGTCGTTTTGCTAGATGGGCCTTCTCAAGGAGGGAAATTTATACTTAGTTGAACAGGTATTTCAACTGTAAATAAAAACAACATTGAAAACTCTGTTGCATAATTCGATTTAATAAAAATTGTTCAATGTGCTTTAAAAACGTTACACTGTCACAATTCACTTTGGATTCACAAAACGGCCTACCACAGCCACCGAATACACAATCATTTTCATTCCTCGAAGAAACTTCCTTCAACTTTACCATATTTTGATATGCTGACCTATTGTCAAATCCGTTCATTGGTTCAATAAATTTCTGAAAAGAAATAATGTAAAATTACAAATGTTTTAGAGACGTCAATTAATATATTAAGCTACCGACCGCGGCTTGGCTCGCGTTTTACTCGGATAAAATTTAGCCTATATACATTCAAAGTTTCATCTAAATGCGTTACGGAGTTGAGTAGGAACAAACATACACACACACACACATAGAAACATTCGCATTAAACTATTCATATACTGTGATAGAATGAAGGTACAAGTGGTGGGCAAGCCTATTCCATCTATGTCCCAAATACTACAGCGTCTCAGTCACAGTCAGTAAAAGATATCACTTGGCGCTGTTTATCACACCTAGAAGACCGAAGTAGTTATGCTAAGGTAAAATCATACTGCGAAAGCACGTTGTGCTTCAACACTTTAAAGATAAACCTAAGTACCAGTGTAGATTTGTATGCCACATAAAACTGTTGTTACCGAGTGCAAAACTTCATAATATCATAATCATTAAACTAGATTAAAACATTGCAACAACTAACAGGCATTCGTTGTACACTGTGACGTCACCCAGACGCCCCAGTGTGTAACGTAACTGAAGCACACCGATGACGTCATCCTAGTTGGCAACTGTAGTTAGCGAATACCAAATCAATCATTTGACGTATATTTGTTGCACACCTAGCCTCGGTGCTCATCATTTCGGTGGACAACTGATTTAGTGAATAGCCCCCCTGGTACGATTAACTTTTTGAAGTCGCATTGATATATGTATGCATCCCTTTCTAACTGATGATATTGGACATAAGAAAGTAGATATCAGCCGTATTGAATTTTAAAGACTTTATCTAGTTGTCTTCCTATATCTGTGACAAAACCTAAATCCATAACCATAACCATAAATACGTATTTTTTTATTTTCTTCTTACATGCTGTAATAATGGTACAAAAAAAGGTAAGGTGTAAAGGTTGCCTGGAAGAGATCACTTTTAGTGATAAGGCCGCCCATTGTACAACCGCGGATTTGTTTTATAGTTTAGTGAGTTAATTTTAATATTTGTAATTTTTTGGTGTACAATAATTGTACTTGTAGCACCACATAGAAGAAAACTAGAAAAAGCCCTTAGAATTAATCTTAGGAAAGTAGAGATCAGCCGTATGAGTTGACGTTCAGAGGATAGTGAATTTAAAGGCTCTAAGTAGTTGTCTTCTATATCTGTGGGTGGCACCTAATACTAGTCTGTGCAAAGAGGAATTTGCTACTATAATTTTGCTACTATAGGGATGTTTGGCAGGAGTACTTTGACGAAAGATCTCGAGAGAAGGGCATTTGGTTTAGAACCATACAGCCTCATATATCCCTACATCCATGGATTGATACCATCTTGTTCAATAGAAATGATTTAAAGTCGCTCCTTAGATTGCGATCCGGTCATATCCCCTCCAACAAATTCGCTTTTTTGATGAAAAAACTGACATCGCCTAACTGCAATGAGTGTGGAGTCATTGAAGACGTTCATCATATTCTGTTGGAGTGTTTACGTAATAAATCATTCAGAGACACTTGCATAAACAAAAATCACCTTACACAAGTAGGCACTATAAATAGTATCATCATGATGATGATGATGATGATCCGTTCCTTATAGTGAAGAAGTTAATTTTTTTATTAAGTTATGTCAAATATGTTTAGTTAAAGAATAACTTCGTTTCTTATGTCTTATTTTTGTACTTTCCTTTTTGTGTTGTTTCTATTTATTTCTTGTATGTATGTGGGTGATGTGGTCGCTCAGCGACAAAACCCTAAATAAATAATAAAAAAAAAAAAAAAATTGCTACTAATCCTAAACTACTTCAGATGACACCAAAGAGTAGATTAATAGACCATTTATAGTGGTGTGGTGACACAGATAAATAAACATTGTTTTTTATTTTATTTTGTGCAATGTTTTTTTGTGTAGGTAGTCCTCATCATAGATCTTTTATACAAAAGTTATATGGTCCTCATCATTAAAACTAAAACTGTGTTATTCCAAAATGAAGACTAAAATAAGTTGAAATCTGACATTTTGTAAGATATATAGTAAATACCAGCTTTAAACCTACATTATCTTTTTGTTTTAGAATAAGACAAAGTGTTTTAGGATTTGTTACACACTAATAGGAAAATAACACTAACTAATAACACTAACTTTAAAGCTGCTAAATTTAGTTAAGTTTAGAAAAGTGAACAACAGAATCGACACTAATGCCTAGTTAAGATGGTGTGAAACTGCGAATAATCGCATTCTCTATACCAATGTCAATGTTTCTTATCGTGACGAGGCGCGTTACCATGTTTAGGAACGGAGTTACGAACTATTATTTTCGTGGTCTAATGTAACTAAGTATTTAAAAAGTTTGCTATTTACCTATGTCGTTCACCCCACAAAGTCGTTTTGCTAGATGAGCCTTCTCAAGGAGGGAAATTTATACTTAGTTGAACAGGTATTTCAACTGTAAATAAAAACAACATTGAAAACTCTGTTGCATAATTCGATTTAACAAAAATTGTTCAATGTGCTTTAAAAACGTTACACTGTCACAATTCACTTTGGATTCACAAAACGGCCTACCACAGCCACCGAATACACAATCATTTTCATTCCTCGAAGAAACTCCCTTCAACTTTACCATATTTTGATATGCTGACCTATTGTCAAATCCGTTCGTTGGTTCAATAAATTTCTGAAAAGAAATAATGTAAAATTACAAATGTTTTAGAGACGTCAATTAATATATTAAGCTACCGACCGCGGCTTGGCTCGCGTTTTACTCGGATAAAATTTAGCCTATATACATTCAAAGTTTCATCTAAATGCGTTACGGAGTTGAGTAGGAACAAACATACACACACACACACATAGAAACATTCGCATTAAACTATTCATATACTGTGATAGAATGAAGGTACAAGTGGTGGGCAAGCCTATTCCATCTATGTCCCAAACACTACAGCGTCTCAGTCACAGTCAGAAAAAATATATCTTGGCGCTGTTTATCACACCTAGAAGACCGAAGTAGTTATGCTAAGGTAAAATCATACTGCTAAAGCACGTTGTGCTTCAACACTTTAAAGATAAACCTAAGGACCAGTTTAGATTTTTATGCCACATAAAACTGCTGTTAGGTACTGAATGCAAAACTTCATAATATCATAATCATTAAACTCGTTTAGAACATTGTACGTAGCTGACTACTCAAAACTGATGCGGTGAAAGGTGATCTATCCTAGTTATACTTGGCGCAGAGCATCATAACGAGGTTTGCAGACTATTTGATCTTGAGACTATTTGATCTTGAGAAAGTGGTAACGAAAACGACAACGCAAATGTTTAATTTAATTGACGACCTCTTTGGCATAAGAGGCGAAGGCTCGCCTGAGACGCAGAAGGTTGCGGGTTCGAATTCCATCATGAGACAAATGTTTGTATTGTGATTTGCAAATATTTGTCTCTAGACTGGGTATGTTCTTTTTACATTTTGTATTTATTTTTAAAAAATGCCCCTTGCACCCTGCAAGGGGCTCTAACATCCAACTTCCAACCAAGCCAACCTCACCTGCAAGCGATGCACCCGGTTAACAAACAAACGAGGCTCTGGCGGCCAGCTGATAGCGGCATAGCGCAGCCTAGCACCGGCACAGCTAAATTCCCTGGCCACCGACGGGCAGCAGCGTCGGCTGTGCGAGAAGCTGTGTCCTGCCTGTGTCCGGAAAAATCCCCAACCGTAACGGCGGGACAGCGGGTGCTAACAATCACCGGGCTACCTCTGGCTACCTGCAAAACCTGACCCTGGCTACATTAAACTGACGCACTCTGAGGCTCGACGAACATATAGCGCAGTTGGAAGTGGAGCTGGAGAACATTAGGTGGCATGTTCTGGGGTTGTGGGGGACTTTAACGGCAAAGTGGGAGTCCGAATTGGCGACGCTGGTAAACTTCCTAGAAAAGCAGGGGCTCTTCTTGATGAACTCGTTCTTCAAAAAGAAGCCCCACAGGAAGTGGACATGGCGTAGCCCCGACACTGTGACCAAAAACGATATCGACTTCATCATGACGGACAAAAGGCACATATTCAGAGACGTCTCCGAAATTGAATGAAACTCTTCGGCTCATGACAAAAAGACGGGAAACAACCCAGGCCACTTCGTCAGAGAGGTCAGACCTGAAAAAGAGAATTGCGAAAATGATACGGCGCGACCTCCGGAGCTCCAACACACGCCTCATTGAAGAGGCAATAGAGCGAAACCGAGGATCCAAAGTATTCACTCAGCAGCTTCCAGGAGCCACCTAACGAAGTTAACGACACACGATGGCCGAACCGTACTGTCAAAGCCGGAGATATTATCAGAGATGACTTGACTCGAGGACTTCTACATGCATGGACATGCGCCTTGCCCCCAACGTAACAACCACAATAGAGCCACCCTCACCCGCCACTACACCGACGAACTGCCAGAATTCATCCAAGACGAGATTATATTGGCCCTGAGACAGCTTAAAAATGGAAAAGCCTCCGGTGAAGACGGGTTACTTCAGAACTTCTGAAGGCTGGAGCTTCAAAAGCGTGTCGGAGGATATGTTTAAGACTCTGGACTGAAAAGGTATGCGCATAAACATAAACGGCGAGCATATCTCGCACTTGCAATTCGCTGATGACATAATCCTAATGGCGGAGTCGCTGGAGGAGCTACAAAAGATGCTGGACGGCCTAGCATAAGCCTCGCGCAAGTTAGGTCTCGGCATGAATTTGGACAAGAAAGTCATGGTTAATGGACCGAATTGATCCGAGACCTGTCGTCGTTAATGGACACCTTCTCGAAATTGTTTCGCAGTACACATACCTCGGGCAGACATTGCAGTTGGGTAGGAACAACTTCGAGAAGGAGGCTAAGAGTAGGATTCAGCTGGGTTGGGCAGCATTTGAATAACTACGTCGATTCTTCTCGTCACCCATACCGCAATGTTTGAAAACGAAAATTTCCAACCAGTTCGTCCTACCCGTCATGACAAGAGCCGTAACGTGGACACTCACAGTACGGCTAATCTACCAGTTTAAAGTCACTCAGCGAGCAATGGAACGAGCCTTGCTTGGAGTTTCTCTGAAAGATAGAATCCGCAACGCGACTATCCGACATAGAACTAAAGTTAGCTAGTTAGCTAGTCGACATAGCTCAGAGAATTAGCAAGCTGAAGTGGCAGTGGGCTCGCCATATCTGCCGAAGAACCGACAACTGCTGGGGCAAACGAGTTCTTGAGTGGAGACTGCGGCTCGGCAAACGTACTGTAGGACGCCCTCCGGCCAGGTGGACTGACGATTTGCGTAAGGCTGCTGGTAGAAGCTGGATGCGTCGAGCTCAGGACATGGCGCAATGGCGCTCATTAGGGGAGGCCTATATCCAGCAGTGGATTTCTATGGGCTGATGATGATGATGATGATTTAATATTGACTATATACTGTTCTAATTTTATATCCAGAGCTCAATTAAATATAATTATTAATCAAGCATAATTATAATACAAAAGACTGTAAATTATGGCGTTACTTACAGATGACATCAAAAGCTATTAAAAATACTACGACGATGAATCCGACCACACAAAAGACCATCCAAAGGACGACTTGAGCGCCGAAACTGATTGCCTCCCCGCTGACTATCACGTTATCCCAGCTGTCAAACAAGAAAACAGTTTGAAAATCGTCTCCATCAAAAAGGCGTGGCCTACTGCCACGGTGGCGGTGGCGGTGGCGGTGGCGGTGGCGCTGGCGGTGGCTATGCGGCATGCAGTACCATTTGTTATGAAACCATCTTAATCATTTTTGAAGGCTAACTGCCTTATACTGTCACTTAAACATTCCGTCAAAAAATTATATTTTTTGGCTGAATGGTCATAACGTCTTTGTCAAAAAGGTGTGGAGCTTGAGTTGCGGGCAGCCTTTGGGCCAGATCACGGCAGTAGGTATAAAGTCCTACGTGTACATTCAATCACAACTGAACGCCAGCGCCATTGCACCGCGGTCACGGGCCGTACCTGTAGTACACTTAATAAAAGAGATGTAATTATTAAAGTACCTATCAATGGCCTGAGCTACATTTTCCCGACTGCAGTCGCCTTAACACAGCATCAACAACATCCTTTCAGTCTCCTCAGAACGACATGGTTATTATGTACGGTGCTTACTGCTAAGCCGAGCTTCAGCACAATAGTTTTGCTTCTTATGTTTATGTATTTGATCGAAATCCCAGCAAATCTTTAATTGGCAATGACTTACCTATTAACACCCGTAGCGTGGCGTCTACTTTGCGCTCATACTATAGAAAACCGATCCGCTATAGGTTCGTTCGATTCAAATTCTACTAACTTAGATTGCATGCGATTTTCGCTACCGCTATGTATGGGTGTGGGCTATGGCTAGGGGTTAGCATTATAACTTGTTCTATGCTATGGACAGGCTATGGACTCATAGCAGTAGATTATTACAGATTCTATCCTGAAATTTAGCTCGTCCATACACATATCTTGTAGGCTACCTAACTTCTTTTGAAGTATGGCCAGGTTTAATAGGTGCAAAGGTGCTTATAAAAAAGTGGTAGGTGTGTAACAACTACATACCACATCACCAACCAAATTGTAAATCATTTTCTGCAAAATTGCTGAATCTTCATAGTTTGTGTAAATGTGTTCTGTCATTACAACTTATGACAACCATAGAGAAATTAAACGCTAATGACAACAATAAAATTTTGACAGCGACATACCCAGGAATTCATGACGAGATTAATATAATGTTGTAATCGATCTTTTTCTTGAAACAAAGATCGATTGGGGTCCAACGCATCGATCAGACCAGATCTTAGACCACATGGGGTCTGATTCGTAGCAATAGAATCAAAACCCGGTGGAGTTGGTAGAGTTCGTAGAGTTCGTAGCTTTCATTGTGCTGTTATTCCGAGGCTCGTCCTTTTCTGGACCTTCAAATGAAAATCAAAAACGTTTCTTAAGTCGGGGCTCCTATTTATCTTAAACCAGCTGATCCATAATAAAGCACTAGTTTTTCCCGTATTTTCACACTTTTTCAAGGCAGGACTTATCTAGTAATTTATTTATACTAACAAAGTCTCCGAGTTCCCTATGAAATTTTAAATGTTACAAAATTATCGTACCAAGTAGGTACTAGAAACACAAAAACAAATATGAATGAGAATTTGGTACCTATAGTAGGTATTTATTCTAGAAAAGTAGGTAGCTGCCAAGTTGTCCGCGGCTTCCATCGCGCCAAGTTATTTTTCAATCCCTTGGAAACAGTAAGTACTACTTTTTTCTAGATATAAGGAACTTTATGCCCTTTACTGTAACCCTGACGCATACCTTGGTGAAATTCCATGATGATCGGTTGAGTAGTTATGTAGTGAAAGCGTAACAAACAAACAGACTCTCATTTATAATATTAGTTAGGATTAGGATTATGATCACGGCTTTCTGCCTCACTACCTCCGGGTACATATACGGATACGTACAAGGTACCTATGTATTTAAATACCTACCTATATTCATGACACAAAACTCATACTGTGAATTTATAGAAACTCCGACTCCAGGAGCTAGTCACTACAACAAGTTGATAGAGGCGGGAGGGGGGAACATAACTTACAGATTAGTGACTCTGCCAGGAAATAAAGCGTTCCAAGAATAAGTGCGATGAGGAGGCAGCAGCCGCAGCACTTGATGCAAATCTGCAAGCAGCAGCGAAAGCAGCACGCGAATGGGTTAGGGATGGAGATAGGGCAGCAACAATCGCCTCCGCCGCCTCCGCCGCCAATTATAATGTTCCGAAAACTAAAGAAAAATAAATTGGATTTGTGTTATATTAGACATCTGCATCCTCAGAAGTCGGAACCCATGCTAAACTTACTTACTCGTGGTGCACCCTGCTGACTAACAAAAGGTGCTATGGCAGCCGGCTAATTGTGGCATAGCCTAACACTGGCACTACTAAATTTCCTGGCCGTTGATAGACAGCAGCAGCAGCGTCGGCTACGAGAAGCTGTGCCGTTCGATCCCCAAACCGCATGCCCAGCGTGGAAATTATAAGCATATCCCCCTTAATTATTAGGGGAGGTCTATGTCCAGCAGTGGACTGATGACGGCCTCTGTGGCGCAGTGGGCGAAGCTCCGCCTGAGACGCAGAAGGTTGCGGGTTCGATTCCCGCCGCGAGACGTTTGTGCGTTCTGCAAATAATTGTTTCGGGTTTGTGTGTTTTCTATGTATAATAAGTATGTATTTACAAAAAAATATCTATGTATTTTATTAGTCATGTAGTTCCCATAATCAAGATCTGCTTAGTTTGGGGCTGTGAAATAATGACCAGGATTATTTATTTATGGGCTGGTGTTGTAGTTATTGTTGAACCGGACCTACAGCTCATGTGTTCACCTGAACACTCAGGCCTTTTGCATCTAATCTAAATGATTTACACAGCGTCTAGTGATAACTTTTACTTACTGACCCGGACGCTGGAAGATGGCTAGCCATGGTTAGTACCCATGGTCCTGGTAGCTGGGTACGGATAGCGCGTATATTGGTACGCGTAGTCGGGTTACGCGTGTCTTGGTGGAACGCCATGTCTGTACAAGCTACGCGTACCCTTTGGGGAACGCTACATACATCTATATATCTATACTTTACTATTATATAAAGAGGTAAACATGTAAGTTGTTCGTGCAGAACTCTTATGAAAATTGGTGGGTCCATAAGTTTTATTTGAAATTTTTGCTGGGTCGTAAGGTTGTATTTGAAATAGTTCCCGTATTTGAGTAAATTAGATTCCAAAAGGGGCAAAAAAAAAATTACTCAAATATATTGAGTAGTGTGTCATATGAAAGGGTTTTGTTTGTATAAACAACAAGTAGGACTTTAAAAAAAACGACTTTAAATAAATCAGTGCTTACTTCTTGCCGTAAAGAATTTTGAAAATCTGTTCACAATTGATGGAGATATTGGTGATCATAGGGCGAAAACTACAATTGAGGATGGGGTTTTTGGCGTTTTCCTGGAAAATTACTAATCGCTCAGGAATAAAATTTATGTGGTGAAGTATATTCTTTCAAACAAAAAAAAGCATTTTGAAAATCGGTCCACAATTGACGGAGTTATCGGTGCAAATACATAAAAAAGTCAATAAAAAAAATGTTCCGACGAATTGAGAACCTCCTCCTTTTTGAAGTCGGTTAAAAATGTTTTTTATTTTATTTAAAGAATGTATAGTTTTTGGAACACGCCATAAAGTGGCCTAAAGGTTGCTCTCTAAGGCTTTTCAAGCTAAGCGTTATAGCCAGATGGCAGGAGAGACGTTTAAATTGAGTATTATGCGATCGTTTATTGTGTTTCAAGGCACTATGGGCAAGACACGCTTGATAGCTTGAGCTTTTACTCTTACGCAATTCAATCGTATCTTACCCAAACAACAACAGTAACAACACCAGCCTTTAACAGTCCAGTGCTAGTCTTGTTACAGTTTCCGCCAGGAGTTGTTGACGATGGCGTTAGCTTGGGTTTGGAGGTCGAAACCTCTCACACCTCTACACAATCGTATCTTATCGCTATATATATGAAAATAATTTGCTGCTTGGTCAGCGGTGCGAGAAAGTGTGCTCTCAGCGTGGGGAAAATGAGTCTCTTCTTATAAGTAGAAGCTATATCCAGCAGTGGATTGGTTTAGGCTGATGTGGTGTTGACTGGTTTCTAAAATCGTACTTCCTACGTAGAATCCTATTATATCCTATCCGATCCTTCCAACTTTTATTATAAACCATGGATGTATGGATGAATGTTTGTTACCCTTTCACGCAAAAGCTACAGAACAAATTTGAATGAAACTACTTTTTATACTTTAAAGATGCCTAAAAGTACTTGCCATGGGTGGAAGCTATAACTACTTATTATGACGGCAAAAGATTGTGTACCTAGATGTAGAGATTTAAGTACCTACCTAGATATGTTAGTTCGTCCTTCACGCCAAAACTGCTGAAAGAATTGAGCTAAAATTTTTAATTATTTGGGTACTTAGACAAAAATAACATAGAGGTACATCCAGATACCAAGTGAGCAGAGCCGCGGACAGAAGCTTGTTATCTATAAAAGTAAAAAGTATTTAAAAAAAAAAAGCGCTTTTTGTATTAAGTAATACTTAAGTACGAATTTATGATCTCCAGAATGTCAGAAAAAAACGTGCGCCCTAACGAGAAAGAATCGAAAAACAAGAAGGAAAGAAAAACTGTCTCTGAATCTAGGCACTTGTGTATTTTGGGTGTTATTTATGCATTTATTTTGGACAAGTCTAGTCGCTATATATTGGCAGGGATTCTGTAAACACTAAATGTAGTTATAACTAACTAAACTTACTAAAAATAATTTAATCTTTTAACTCCATCTCAAAGGAAAAGCGCGAAATTGAAGTGCTCGTGGCGTGGCTTACTTTGGTGTTCCAGACGGTCACTACTTGGATGGGTGACCGTTTAGTGGCACTTACATCTGAGCACTTCCAAAGTTCGGAAGGCTCGTTTAAATGTTGGTCCCAGCTTTTTCAGTCGCTAAGCCTTCAGGTGGCCTCAAAACCAGAGTTAAACTCATTAACCATTAGCTCATCCGAAGAAGGAAGAAAAGAACAGCTCCTTTAGGCGTAACGATAAGTTTAGTATAAACATCTTTCATAATTACTACTATTGTGTTCTGTGCTACGAGTAGGTAAGTACTACATAAGCCCTCACGATAGAAATAGATATTTTACGGCCGGCATCTAGACAAGGCAACGTTCAAGACTTGAGCTGAGGCCGGATGGCTTTAAAGAGCCTCTTGAGAGCCTTCTTTACAGATAGGTACAAAAGGTGAAAATGAATGTAAGTCACATGCCTACTCTAAACCTTGACAACATCTACTGTCGGATCTTGTGAAAAGACAGGCATATTATGTTCGTACTGTTGTGAAATATCGATACAACAACACCAGCCTGTGCAATGCGTAGTCGATATAAATCCAGCAGTGAATTGCATTCTTAATTCTTTACACATAAACATAACAAAAAAAATACTTTAATGATATTTACAAAGGCTAGCATAACCCTATAAGAGTTTTCTCATTGGCGTATATAGAGGGGGAGCCGGGTGGGCTGTGCCCACCCCAGGATGGTCTAGTGCCCACCCCAGTAATTTGGATTACCGATTCAAAGTTCTAGGCTGGACACCCTAAGAAACTTCACACAAAAACCATTAAAATCACACAGGGCGCAGAAATGACCAGCACAGCAAGACCAAGTGTTGGATCTTGCTTGTAATGTAGTATTAATTATTTGGTTGATATTCAGAAAATTTAATCGTAGTTTTCTTTTCTGGGAGGCTCAAAAATGACCAGACTAGGAACAAGTTTTTGGTCACGCATGATAGTATTAATCAGTACCATAAATATGGCGGTGTCACCGGTGCTCAGGCACAGGGTGCAGACCCTGGGGGGGCGAGAATTGACCAGACCAGTACCAAGGTAGGGGTCATGCATCGTAGTAAGTAATGAATTATTAGGTTGGTATCCAGATATAAATTGTAGTTGTCTTTTCTGGGGCATAGAAATTACCAAAACAGAAGCAAAATTTAATTATTAGGATAATATTCAAATATAAATTGCAGAAATAACCATACAAGGACCAAGTTTTGGGTCATGCATGATAGTATTCATTGATTTGTGAATTGATAATTATAACCTAATAATTGGTTAAAATGCAGGTATAAATCGTGGTTTTATTTACATATTTTGTATGCACACCTTTGCTAGAAAAATTTCGCGGCTCGCTCCACTCGTCGTTTTCATTGCACGCTTATGTTTCTTAATGGTACTACGCACTAAAATATTGAGCAATAAGGGTGTAATGGTCGAAACTGCCGTAACGCATTCTAAAAAGTTTGCAACAATGACGAATTAGACCACAACAGATAATTAGAATAAATAAAAATTGTTCTTCGTTTTTCAAGTTTTTTGTTTTAGTTACCTAGGTGTTACAAAAAATTGCCTCTGTTTTCTTTGTCCTGTATCTTTTGTGCACTAAAACTCGCCAAAATTCACGGCTCGCTACGCTCGCCGATTTTGTTCTTTCTTTTTGTACATTAAGAAGTCACCCTTTACCTTACTCGAGATAGATTTTCTATTGCGTCTGGTATACTGGCTTAACAAAGGTAATGGTCGCATGAGTGGTAGGGTACTGAAAAAGTTGGCAACCCTAGTGAAGATAAGCTTTCCACCTTAATTAAAATCCTGGATCAGTTCAGAGCTATATGTTATAGATAACAAAAAAAATTTAGGGGTGCAGTTATGAGCGCTCGCACCGGGCTATTTACGGCACTGGTATTCATTAATTATTAGGTTGATAACCCGATATAAATCGTACATTTCTTGTATTAAAACATTTGTTAGAAAAATGTTGCGGCTTCTAATTGCACCTAATTATGCACTAAAATGTTGACTTATGAGGGTATATTGCTCAAAAGTACCGTACCCCACCCTAAAAAGTTTACAACATTAACAAGTTATACACAACAGCGTAGTTAGCTATACCTATTCAAAAATCGCGGCTCGCTCCTCTCACCGTCTTCGTATTCTTCATCTAGTGTTAAAGTTACCTATGCTCAATGCTGAAAACTACCATACCCAACCCTAAAAGTTTGCAACAATGACAAATTTAAACGCAACAGCGTAGTTAGATATAATGAAAAAAATCGCGGCTCGCTTCTCTCGCCGACTTCGTATTCTTCATCTAGTATTCAAGTTTTACAATTTTCTTTAGTAGAGCTCGTCCGGGGAAGTACTGCCACCATGCCTATTTCTGCCGCGAGGCAGCTGTGCTGTATTTCGGTTTGAAGGGTGTGGTTGCCGGTGACATTACAGGCACAAGAGGCTTCACATCATCATGCCTCAAGTTGATGGACGCAGGGCGTTGCATCGTAGAGCACGTTTCAAAAAACGTGATCTATGTTGCAATGCTTTGTGATAGGTAATGGTTACCACTCAACATCAGGTGGACCATGTGCTTGTTCCATCTTCAAGTAACATAAAAAAAAACAAAAAAAAATTGCAAGCGTTTTCTTTCTCTTTACCTTCACTAGAAAAATTTCGCGGTTCGCTACACTCGCCGATTTCGTTTACAAATAACTGGTACTTTTGTTTCCTAAATGTATCTAAGTACCCACTGTAATATACTAATCGCCCTCACTCACTGACTGTATATTGGGTGTCGAATCTGCTTTGCGGTCATCGGTCATGGCATCTCAGGACATAGGGCCTGACGGCAAGGATTCGTACCATTCGTTTCACGTTTTGACCGTGGATTATATTTCAAAATACGAAACTGTCTGAGTCTATGTACCCATGATATGTACGTATTTACAAAAAAAAATATTTATGTGGATTGGATTGTATTAGTGATCGAATCGTATCATAAGCCTAACTACAGAGGAACTAAAAACCGTTTTAAGTTGTGACTACTGTACAAAGCTGTACTGTACAAAGTTTGGGGTTGTTTATGACGCCGTCGTGTGATACATAATGTTCAGCATTATTTATTTAAATATTTCTTTATTAAAACACGATAAAACTCTGAACACCGCCATCTGTAATATCGCATTACCATACGACGTGTACCATGAGAATGTGGGGCACATATTTCAGTTTTATACCCTTCAGAACTTTCCACGGAAGAGAAAAGTTAGAACGACGCGACGCTATGGGAAAACTCAGACATTAATTTATCTAAGAAGGTACATGTATGTAGGTGTAGGTACCTATGTAAATGTAACTGAAATTGGAACATTTGTTTTTATGGAATTGAGAAATTAAGATAATGTTTTTAATAGTTTGGAATTTTTATAAGATAAAAGTTTTACCCTTTTTTGTAAGGTTGTCGAACACCATGCCTTATGAAGCTTTTATGAAGATGAGGCCAATTTTCAGACTTTGTTTTAACTAAAGGGTGAGAAAAGAGTAATTGTAGCCACATTTGTTGAAGAAAACTTCAAGTTTTTAGCTTTTTGTGTTTTATGAGCAGAATGAAACAACTGCATACCCAACTCGCATGCCCAGCATGGGGATTATAAGCATATCCCTCTTTATTTGGGAAGGCCTATATCCAGCAGCGAACTGTTAAAGGCTATTGTGGTGTGTAGTGTTAAATGATAAAATACTTAAATAAGAATTCCTTACCACATAATTAACCGGGGACACCACAGGCAGCCTGTTTCTGAACACGTCACAATCCATAGGACTGTTGCTCACATCACATTATGGATAGATTAACATTATTAAATTTATGTTACACTGCAATTTCTTAACAAAACCTTTTTTATTCATAGATCTGTAATATATAGTGAGTAAATTTTATTTTGTGGCATTGTGGTTTATTTACAAAACATGTGTGGTTAAATTTTATACAGAAACCAAAAACCAATCGAAGATTAGATTATTTACAGATGGTCAGATGGTCTATTGCACAGATTTATAAGTCTAGTACACTCTTTGATTTACAGTTACAGACTATCAATTAACTTCATATTATATGACATTATAAAGTTTAATACCTACTGTTTTAGTAATTATTCTGAGAGAGCGCGCTAGCGTTTATATGCTCCTTGGTTCTGAGTAAGATGAATCACTGGAATCATGATGAAAAATACAAAATAGGAGCAACTTCTTGGAAAAGATCGGAAATCAAGAGCCAGACTTGAGTGAATGAAATAAGAACTTAAATAAGAACTACTCTGGTTTAGGATGGGTTTAGGCTCCGACGTGTATCGGACGGTTAAGATAATCTTACCCGTCCGATTTATGCCTAAGTAGTAGCTAAAAAAAATGTTATATAGTAAAATAGTATATTGTAATAATTACTATCAAATACACAACCATGGATAAAAAGTAAAATCATCTTAAAATAAATTAAAAACTAAAAATCATCTTACGTAGAAAAAATCTGCAGAGAATAATTCCTGTTTTCAGACTTCAGCTTCGACAACAAAGCTAATATATCTAGACCGTTTAATGGTATTATCCTATGTGTAGGCCCACGCTCAGTTACTGCCTTATCAGCCTCAGTTAGGTTCGAATCATTCCTATTAGGTGTCTCTGTACTGGTAATATTAACATCTGTAACAGCATTAGCTACATTCTTAGTAGCATAAGAAATATTCGTAGTATCATTAACAATAACTGTGGTAATATTAACAACGGTAGTAGAAGAAACAGATGCAGTCGTAGTAGTTTCATAGGCAATATATCTCTTGGTCTCTATTGAGTTATAGGATAGGTTTGGAAGGACGGCCTCTTCGGTGACTTGTAAAGGAGAGATTGAGTAGTCAGCGTGACGTTTGTGTGCTCGAGGCCACGGCATTGGACGTTCGTAGCCAGAGTACGGGGGCCGAGGTCCTCCTGGATAGCGGTACCCAGCCGGTACTGGAAATATAAACAATTAACAAATAAAACTAACTGCATGTCTCTATATCTTCCAAGTACCTACTGGCTGACTAACTATTATGAAAACTAGTTTCCCGTCAATGTGGACAGCGTATTTAATGATTTGACGACCTCTGTGGCGCAGTGGTCGAAGGTCCGCCTGGGACGCAGAAAGTTGCGGGTTCCATTCCCGCCGCGGGACAAATATTTGCATGTTCTGCAGATATTTGTCTCGGGTCTGGGTGTTTTCTATGATATGTATGTATTTACAAAAAAAAGTATATATGTAATATATCAATCATGTGGTTCCCATAACACAAGCTCTGCTTACTTTAGGGCTACATGATGCTGTGTGATATTCCAGCATTATTTATTATTTATTTATTTATAATGATTGGGTTCCATATCTAAGTAATTGAATATGATTGGATCAATTAAAGAAGGAGAGGACAAGGCACGATGGCACTATGTCCAGGAAGGCCTATGTCTAGCAGTGGCTGTTAATAATTATTTAAATAAGGCAGAAGTTAGTCTAATGGGGCTTATGTTAAAAACCACACCAGAAAATAATTAGCAATGAAGAGTGTGAATCTTCTTTTCAGATGTTCGTAACACTCTTGAAGAATCGGTCACGTTCATTGTTTATGATTTATTGAGACAAATATTTGTATGTTCTGCAGATATTTGTCTGTCTGTCATGTGTCTTACAGATGTTTATTAAACTATACCTATAAATATTTACAAAAAAGTAAGTAAGTTGCATACAGGTCATGCGGTTCCCATAAAACAAGCTCTGCTAGTTTGGGGCTACAAGATGCTGTGTGATAATGTCCAGCATTATTATTATGGTATTCCTACTTATTAGACAAATAGCCACCTTAACTTACTGTATTTATGTTTGGTTCTCATATCCACGAAGCAGTAGTTGTAACCAAGACCGATGCCCAGTGAGAGGATCACGAGGATGGTGGAGATGAGACAAGCTATCAGCATCGCACATGTAAAGCATGCTACGAGTCTGCGGGATATTATTATGAGTTATAAACAAAAAGCATTAGAAGACAAACATTATCAGTCATTATCTAAACCATTGTAATTTAGTACCTACTAGTAGGTAGGTACTGTACGTTCTGGTAGGTTCTGCAAGGAGGCGGATGAATCGCCAATTCATCAGCTATGAGAGTGTGGGCCACTAATACACAAACGTAGCACCATTCTGGGCAAATTCTCTTGAAGCCCCAGAAATATACGAGAATTTACACCCAAAAAGGTCCAACAGTGTCTGTCAGCAGTGCGGCTTAGTGGTGAACTATGAATGCCCCACCACAAGGGGCCACGAAAAATATAAATACATACAGTCACGCCTTTTTCGCAGAAGGGTAGATAGAGACCACGGATCTCCACTTGCTACGATCCTGACACACCTCTTTTGCTTCATTCACTCTCATCACATTCTTCATACATGCTCGTCGGTTTAGGGTACTCCTGACTTGGCCTTTTTCCAGCACGTCTCCAATTTGATCGCAGAACGTACGACGAGGTCTTCCCCTACCAACTGTCCCATTCACACTCGCCTTATATACTTTTTCGTCAATCTTCTTTCATCCATCCTTTTACATGCCCAAACCACCTCAGCATACCTTTCTCAATCCTTGTCACAATATCTTCATTCACTCCACATTTTTCTCTAATCACACTATTCCGCACTCTATCTTCTCTCAAAGTCAACCCACACATACTTCTCAGAGCTTTCATTTCTACAGCATTTATTCTACTCTGGTGTTTCTTCTGCCATACCCAGCTTTCACTACCATACATCAATGTCGGCACCAACACTCCTCTATGTACAGCCAGACGTGCCTTTTCAGACACTTTCCGGCTGCTAATAAAATCATGCAACGCCCCATTTACTTTATATTTACCATTTACTCTATATATATCGTATAAAAATATAAATAGCGACCACAATAGGGATCCATGGCCGCTGTGATGTGATAGCCATGAAATCAAATAAAAATAGTACTAATTATTCTAAGATCTACTACTACACATACCTGTAACGCTAACCTAGGTTAGCGAAGCTAATAGGTAGGTTGGGTTAGTGAAATACTACTTAATATAAAGTACTTATAATATTCTTACTTTTCCGTATAAAACATTAGATACGATAACATACTCAAAATGGAGCCCATCTTTGCTGAAAATCTTAGAAAACAGTAATTAAAATACAGTATTTGTTTTTGTCATCACAGACTACTAGGATCAAAGAGTACATTATAGACTTATAAATCTGTGGTACATTATATTATCTGGGAACCAGGATGCTAACGCTTTATGGTCTATTACTTAACTCTTTGGCTAACGCATTATGTTTGTCATTAGATGTGATTTGCCATAACCAGTGTGACCACTTTTTCAAGAAATAAAAACAGTGTTGGGGTTTAGTCACTCATTAAGTTCATTTTTAAAACCTAAGGCCTCATTTACTTACTCAGTTGCTCACCGAAATGGTCGGCACCGGACCTTTATTTGCTATCATTGACATTTAATTATTAAAAAACTTCCGCCCGCGGCTTCGCTCGCGTGGGATAAAAAGTAGCCAATGTGTTAATCCATGTCACTTCTTCGTCTTCCTATTCCAAGTCACAAACTATGCATATTCCAAGTTTCATTGAAACCCGTTCAGTAGTTTTTGCGTGATAGATTAATAAACATTCATCCATACATACATACTCACAAACTTTCGCAATTATAATACTAGTAGGATAGGGTCTCTGAAGACAGTCTTTCTCAGAAATGAACTTGGATCGTTAGAGAATACTTAGCATGTCCTGCAGCAGGTATATACGGATGTGTGTTATTCAGCACTTTCAACTACCTAACTTGTGTGTTTTTTCAGCGTTAAATGAAAAAAATATGATTGCATTGTTTTTCGTTACAGTTTTAGATAAAAGATAACATTCATTTACATATATTATAAAACAAATAATATTTGATGTATTTTGCAGAGATCTCCACAGTTGCGACCCGAGATTAAAGGTTTGTCAGTTCTAAATGGCTAATTATAAAATCAAATTAAATTTTCAGTATTTAATAATATATTTTTAATACTGCTGATATTTCTATAACTATTACGGCGATATGCGGCGTATTTAAATAATTGCCGTTCAAAAGAACGATAAAACTACGCGAAGACACATGTCTTCGATGTGAAGACTGGCAACATAAATTTGCAATAATGGCAATAGTGAATGAAATATTGTTTCAGAATATGGAATCAGAATCACAGATCACTAACACCACAGACTACTCTACCTACCCACTAATACTTTAAACACTTGTTGAATACCCTCAAAACACACCCAAACTACACACACACACACCACTTAGAACACACATGCAGATGCTGATATTTTTTTTAAATAGGCTTTTAATTCCAAATAAGTTATACCCACTTCCTCCTCGTGCTCCTACTGATAGGAGCACCGGGACACCCGTGTCCTGATGCTCCTACTGAACATAAAAACGACGGGGAATAATGTAATACTTAACTTTAATTCCTCCTGCCTACTAAGGATAACAACAGTTTTAATACTTACACTTACTTCAGGTTTTTATAAACATACCGGGCTACTTAGGCCTAGTGAGGGGAACCGAGATAAAACTAGATACACATCTCAATCTCAAATGTTGAAGTCATATGCCTAACTAGATAAGAAATGTTTGTACCGTTAGGCCTACTTGAAAACAAATAAACTTATTTATCTAGCGAGAGATATTTGAAAGTCCGTATAAATGTTTGTTACCACGCATCTCCGTAATTACTAAACTTATAGAGTACCTATGTGAAATTTGGTATGTAGATAATGTAAGTTCTAGAATAAAACATAGGCTAATCTAATTTTGAAAAATTAACCTCTGAGGGGGTGGCAAAATTTGTATGGGGGACAAAAAAAAAACTTCACCTATTGACTTGAAATTTTGGACGGAGACTATTGAAAATAAATAAACACCTTCAGCATTTTTTTGCAATTGTGCAACGCTTAACAGGGATGGCAAAATTGGTATGGGGAAAAACAATCTTTATTTTTCACAGACTAATAAAAATAAATAAATAGGTGTTTTTTCACGCCTAACGCGCTGAACCAATTTTAATTAATTTTGAAGACGGGACCTTGGAAAAGGACATTTAATATTTTTTTGTAGCGAAAATAAAACTTGAAGAGTGTGAGATAGGGGATGAAAGTTTGCATGGGGAACCAATTATTTCTCAAGGATCTTTTATTAGTTAGCTTTTCATAATACTTAATTTTATCATACTTAACCGTTTCTTGAATTGCTGACCAACGCGACCAGGAGCGGGACCAGAATCGAAATGGGGAGCGAGTGCGGGAAGGAGAACGAGAACGGGAACGGGTACGGCTAGGTAGGTAACGCAGTAATATGTTGTTGTTTTTTTATTCCGCTCAAAACATGGTAAAAATAAACCGTTATTGTAAATAATGAAACACGTTTTGACACATAGATTTCCACGCGGGCGAAGCCGCGGGGCTGAGTAAGTTATTAATAAATTTGGTTGGTTTAGTGAAATTTATGATAAAAATTGTGATATAGGGCTGCAACTGAAACGACAAAAAGGGATCTTTATGTAAAAAGTAGATTTGAGATTTTGAAAGCTGTGACAGATCTCGCACTTGCTTGAAACTTTGCATCATTGACCATGGCCACCAAAATCTTTTTTTTCTATTTAATGTTGAGTGACAAATAAATGAAAAATCTATACGTGGAAATCCAGTTTTATTATAACCTTGCTGCTATCAACTCTAACGTTACATTCTTGTTTCTATCTTGCAAATCCTTGATTAATATCATCAAGGCGTAATGTTTCAAGGGTACTACTATCGTCGGCCTCACTTTTATTGGCGTCTCTGTAGGAGGTGGCACCAGAAAATTCTGCAATTCCATTGGTTGATTAAATAGATGTTCCTTGGACCTTCTTCTTCGACCAGGTGGCGCGTTAGTTGAAGATGTAGTGGAAGTGGCTTCCCGTGATGCTTTTTTATATGCTTCTGCAAAACAAAAAGCGGATTAAATTTGAAATCATGCTATTGAATCAACATCTGGAAAGTGTGGTAATATGCTGGATAAACCTAGGCACTCAATGTTAAAACATGTCTCATATAAGTACAAGCAACAAGCGAGAAGACATACAAATATCTTTATGCTCTGAAAATATTTGCCCTAAATCTGAATTTCATGGCATTACTTTAAATGACTTGACATCATTCTGTAGGCTATGAAACTTATGGATCTCAAGTGGGGATGGGCGGGACACATTGTGAGGCGTAGTGACGACAGGTGAAGCCAGAAATTCACTGCATGGTGGCCATGGGTAAAAAAGAAAAAAGAAAACCATTATTTCAACATCTCTTACATACACTAAAAAAACAACTTAGAAGTAGGCTTACAAATACGTTCTCCTTCTTATTCGTATGAGCTAGTGACCAACTCTGGTGTCGGAGTTTTTAGGCCGCCCGAAGGCCTCCGAAATGGCTCAACGACTGAAAAGCCGGGACCAACATCTTAACGTGCTTTTAGAAGCACGGAAGCGCTCAAATCTAAATGTCACGTGTGGACACCTTCTTGAAGTTGTTTCGGAGTTTACATACCTCGGGCAGATATTGCAGTTGGGTAGAAACAACTTCGAGAAGGAGGCCAAGAGGAGGATTCAGCTGGGTTGGGCAGCATTTGAAAAACTACGTCGAATTTTCACGTCACCCATAGCGCACGAAAGTTTTCAATCAGTGCGTCCTACCCGTCATGACATACGGAGCCGAAACGTGGACACTCACAGTACGGCTAGTCCACCAGTTTAAAGTCACTCAGCGAGCTATGGAACGAGCTATGCTCGGAGTTTCTCTGGATGATGATGAGATTATTGACTTTTATATATAATTGGTTGTTATATCTTACTTGAAGCTTTGTACGTTTCGTTCAGTTTGGTGTCCACATAACAGTAGTTGTAGCCGACACCGACTCCGACTCCCAACATAATCAACAACGTGGCCATCAAGCATGACACCACTGCCGCCGCAGCCAGGCATGACGCTAGCCTGATCAAAAAATACAAGCAATGATATTATAAACTATAGTAGTAAGTAGGCAGTAGGGTTCTTTATTCTGTGGTACTTATTCAATTTTTTTCCATAGTAATAATAATGCTATGGAAGTTAGCTGTATATAGCTGTTAGCTGTATATATTACGGGCCAACTCTTGACCTCGAAGCTTGTGTGGGCAAGAATGAGGTGGAAGATGCGGCGAGCTTTCCCAGAAGATGTCTATTAACTCTCTTTGAAGCTTTAAGGTCGTAAGTCACAGGAAAAACAGACGCTGGCAGCTGATTCCATATAATATTATCAGTGCGCATTATTTATATATTAAATTATAAATGATGTTTGGTAGTGCTTAATCCTGTTAAATGGAATATCAACTTGGTGCGGATGGTAGTTTGATGGAGCATTTTGTTTTGTACCTATTTTTAAATCGATGTGAGTGCACTAAGGAGTTTTCTGTCTACGTATGCTATTCTGGCCAAGTTATCTCTGCAGAACTCAGAAAAGAGGAGTAAAAATTAAATTGATGAAAACATTAACATGAGATCCGATTTCAGTGGTCTTTTTCTAAAAGACTTCGATGAAATTTAAATTTGGTTGTATTTTTTTTTATTTCAAAGGTAACTTTAAGCTGGTCCTTATTATAAAAATAAGGAGAGGATCCGATGAGGGTGTTCGGCATGATAAGCAGATTAGCGTCTCAAAATGCTCACTTTTAGTTCTACTTCACACCTTAACTTTAATTTATAGTGACATCGGTACTAGGTGGGGATCGATGAAGCAACACTGGAGCATCAGATATACAATTAGATCACCAGTTGGCGCTATTTTATACCACTAGCCTGCCCTGCGCTGTCGTTGTCCCTCTCCATAAATGATAAGGTCCCTTCGAACATTATCATTGTGTGTGTTAGGTACACTTTACAAAGTAGGTACCTTCAAAAATTAAGTCTCGTGCTTAGCATAAAGATTATATTAGCGTAGATTATAATTGATTAATTGTGGGTTAGGTTAGGTTAGGTTAGGTTTATTTCTGTTTAATTATCGTCTTGCCTTACCATGAATTGGTTGGCTAATCACGGTAGTTTCAATCAGTTTTCTGACTGCTTTGACTTCCAAAAAAGGAGAAGATTTTCAATTCGGTTGTATTAAAATAACTTTAGTAGTTTAATAATTGTTGCAAAAAAAGTTTGTGCGTGCGAAATTATTCGCAGAATTACTAATTAATAATAATTTTAGATGAAATATTTTCATAGTAGTTCCGTTCCAACTAACCTTTCTATAACATAAGTTATATTCCCAAGACATATTCCGAGATTCGTACAAGAGCAGTTACACATTTGTAGCCAAACGATTTAAAAGATAAATAAAAATGTAAAAAGCTAAAAATAATCAAAAATTAAAATGTAAAAATACAAAATAAAAATGTTCAAAATCGATCTCACATCATCATCACAGACTAGTAAAGTAATATGTACACAGACTAGTGCTTTATGGACTATTACTTTACTCTTTGGACTAGTGTATGTAGATAGATTTAAAAGTTTAGTAAAATTATGTACACAGATAAAGAAGACAACTAGATAAAGCCTTAAAATTCACTATGTTCTGAGCATCAACCCTGAGGCTCAATCAAGGCTGATCTCTACTTTTTTATGTCCAATATCATCAGTTAGAAAGGGACGCATACACATATCAATGCGACTTCAAAATAGATCAAAAAGTTAATCGTACCAGAGGCCTCATTTACTAACTGAGCTGCACACCAAAATGATAAGCACCGGTCCTCTTTTTACAAACTTTGACCTCGAACAAAATTATATGCAGGTTCATACAAATGCCCTGGTACGCAGTCGCAGAAATCGCATTGAGTTATAAGAACCTATGCATCCCTTTCTAGAAATTGATATATGGACATAAGAAAGTAGAGATCAGCCGTATATGAGTTGACCAAAGAAATTGATAGGACTAAAGCATAGAAGAAGTCTTAAAATTCATTTATGCTGTGAACATTAACTCATACGGCTGATCTCTTCTTTCTTATGTCCATATATGCTAGCTAGAAAGAGATGCATACTTTATCTCAATGCGACTTCTGCGACTTCGTATCAGGGCATTTGTATGAACCTGCATAGAAATTTGTTCGAGCGCCTTGGTACGATTAACTTTTTGAAGTCGCATTGATATATGTATGCATCCCTTTCTAACTGATGATATTGGACATAAGAAAGTAGATATCAGCCGTATTGAATTTTAAGACTTTACCTAGTTGTTTTCCTATATCTGTGTCTAGTTGTCTTCTATATCTGTGCATGGTTCTTTGGTAATAGACTATAAAGGAATACATAGAATAACTTTTATACAGGGAGAAACGAGCTATTCTTGACAATATCTGACAAAATATTTATTTTTCTATTTCATTTTCGCATTTCATGGTAATGCTAAAAACAATGGGATATACATTTTTGGAAAAGGAAAATCTTCCAGAAGCTTTAAAAAAGTGAGCAGAAAATGCTTTAATCAGTAGAATAACCATGAGGTAGCTAGGAACTACCTCATATTATGTCATGAAAATGGAATCAATCTCTTAAATTGCTTGGTAGCGTAACCATATAATTTAATTTTTCTTTTGGTTCAACCTCCATCTTCCGAACCCAAGCCAACCTCATATGCCCGTGGTGCACCCTACTAACTAAAAAACGGGGCTCTGGCGGCTGGTTAATAGCGGCATAGCGTAGCCTAACACCGGCACAGCTACATCCCCTGGGTGCGAGAAGCTGTACCCTGCGATCCCCAACCCGCACGCGCAGCATGCGAATTATGGGCGTATCCCCTTTCATAATAGAGGAAACTATGTCCAGCAGTTGATAGGCAGGTGTTATTGTTGTTATACTTACAGCCTTAAGATGCGAAGCGCCATCAGCCTAAACATCTTTCTCGAGGTATTAAGATAAGGTGAATATATGTATTAACAACTTATATAGGTATATGTTAAAACTTCTCTTTGATCTTAGCAAGCCCAAATGGGTGTCATGTTTGGCACTCACATCCGGATTCCTCATCATCACACTATCAGCAGTCACCATCGGTGCCATATTTGGATACACTTACTGCTATATCGAACATCGTGGTATTAGACCAGGTAAGCCAGTGCCAACTTAGCCAATATCTATTTGTAATCAGCAACCGGCGACTGTTTTTCCATTGACTTCCAACAAATAAAACCGTAACGACTTTAAAAAACGAGCTCCTGGGAAAGTTCCGCACGTCGTCGACCTCATCCTTGCCCAAGCAAGTCCTTGAGGTCAAGAGCTTGCCCATAACATATTTAAAAATACCTACTTATTAAAATATGGCGTGAATGCGGCTCACTCCACTTTTTGAATGCCCGTTTATCAAGTAGTCTTATACAGGCGCGGATACAGCTATACAACTCCGGCAATATACACTAGATATTATGAACTTTAAAAAAAAATTAAATTGTTAGTAATACACAAGGTACTTATTATGTACCTAGGTTAATTTGGAACAATCAATACATTGTCATGTGTTAACTAATTAGTTATTAATTATACTGTGTCCAGTGCCGAAAATAAGGCGGTGCCACCGGTGCTCAGGCACAGGGCGCAGACCATGCATAGTAGTATTCATTAATTATTTCGTTAATATCCAGTTATAAATCGTAGTTTTCTTTTCTGGGGGGCGCAAAAATTACCAGACCAAGTTTTGGGTCATGAATGGTAGTATTAATTTATTATTAGTTTGATATGCAGATATAAATTGAGTTGTCTTTTCTGGTGGGGTGCAGAAATGACCAGATCAGGACCAAGTCTTCGTTGATAATTATAACCTAATACATATAGGTTGGTTGAAATTCAGATATAAATCGTAGTTTTCTTTTTCATATCTTGTATGCTCACCTTTGATAGAAAAATTTCGCAGCTCGCTCTGCTCGCCGATTTTATTACCACCTTTTGGTTGTGAATGGTACAAAACTAGGCAACATTTTTTTTTGTATCCAATCTATAAAGTTTGCAACAATGACGAATTAGAACACAACAGCGCTAGTTAGAATGATAAAAAAAATTGCGGCTCGCTCCGCTCGCCGACTTCCTTTTTTATGTCTGTTGGGCCTAGGTCTAGACACCTAGGTGTTACAAAAAAATCCACCGTTTTCTTTGTCTTTTTTCCTTTGTGCACCAAAAATTTTGGGGATCCCTGCGCTCGCCGATTTTATTTCTATAATAAATAAAGCAACTAAGCACTGAGAAGTCAACTGTAACTTCATATATGCTGAAACGCGAGATAGATTTTCTATTATGGTTGGTATCCAGGCTTAACAATGAAGAAGAAAACCATGTTTTGTTTTATATGCCAAAATATTCTACAAAAAATATCAAGAACAATTGTTTTTTTATTATTTTTATTATTTTTCTATCTCTAAAACTGACCGAGATATAAAAGTGCAAAGTTAACATTTTCGGTCTAAGCCGCGGACCGAGCGTGATATCGCTGATGACGTCACCGCTCCTGTCTCCGGGCGAGCGACTAGGGGATTCGAAGCATTTACCCGAATGTACCCGTCACGCACGGAACTACTTTGTTTATTTTAAATAAGAATCAATAAAAACTACACGAGTACATCCAAAAAATGTTGTATTGAGTCTCAATGTAAAAATAGGGCCGCAAAAACACCCGAAAAGTGGTGTTTTTACGTTCCCAAGGATCCGAAAATCAGAAAAAATTGACAAATGCTATGAGAAGAGCACATCCATTAGGGCCAAAAACAACAGCATATATATTGTTGTGAGGATCATTTCGATGTCAATTGTTCAAATACCATGTGAAATACTAGGTAGTAGGTACTTAACCTTGCCATGTGAAATAGGTATTAACTAAGTACCTAGTAGGTAGACTAGGTAGGTACTTGGTTTTTGCTAGTAATATGATTTTTAGGGTTCCGTACCCAAAGGGTAAAAACGAAAACCCTATTAGTAAGACTTCGCTGTCCGTCTGTATTTCTGTCTGTCCGTCTATCTGTCACCAAGCTCTCATGAACCGTGATAGTTAGACCGTTGAAATGTTCACCGATGATGTATTTCTGTTGCCACTTTTTTGCTCGATATTAATAACGGCAACAGGTAAACGCTTGAAATATTCACAGAATATTTTGTTTATATATGTACTTCAAAAATAAATAATTAAATTAAATTAAAATTAATCGGGGAGCCCCCGATACATGTATATTTGTAGGTATGTAGGGTACGCGACTCGCAGTTTATTGAACCATACCAAGGTTAATGATTTCTTTATTTTTTAAAAAATATTCTGCCACCATCATATCGTGAACTATGGGAAGGTTGTTAGGTTGGCCTTTTTGAAATCCTTCTTCCATTTTAGTTGTAAAACAATAATTTACACGATACACTCACTCAATCAGCATTATTTTAAATTAATATAAATAACTAGAGCGCACGAGAGCAAACAACTTAGCAGCGAAATGTACTGCGGACGCCCACCGCGCGGCGCCGTATAGGAGCGATGACGTCACGCGCTACTCGCGATCACTGACGAGATTTAAAAAACCTACGTAAACTTCCCATGCTTATAACTTCGGTAATATTGCACCAATCGATGTGAAATAAAAACTAGAATAATGTGAACGCTTTAGACTTTTATTCTACGTACATAAAAGTGTGATATTTTAACCTTGTTATCTTCTTCATTATAGAAGCTCGCACCGGGCGCGTAAAATGCTATTTACGGCACTGACTGTGTCCATACAAAAAACCAGTAATGGAACGTTATCCGGTTTCCGTCATGAGGATCATTCACGTTTTTTGTTAATTATGCAGATTTGTAGCTATAAAAATCAATATATAGTATGTTTTTGTTTTTTTAATAGTATAAAAAATGAACAAGATGCAGAGGTTTTAGTGTAAAAATTTTGCGGCTCGCTTCTCTCGCCGACTTCATAACTATCCTTTGCATCAACGATTTCCTATGAATATGTAAAAAATCGCAGTTTTCTTTTCGTAATAATAACACATTTTGTGAGAAAAAAAAATTCGCGACTCGCTCCGCTCGCCGATAAAAAATTATTCAGAATATTGCCAGACACAAAAATTGCCCCCCCCCCCTAAACGAAATCCTGTATCCGCGCCTGGTCTTATAGGTACCGCCATCTAAACTAAAATTATTCAGAATAGCTTAGCTCATGTTTCGTAATACTTCGGATTCGTCTCCCGCTGCCAAGAGACAATGGCAAGGCCTCAGCGGAGCATAAGCTAAAGGGAAGGAATAGCTGAAGGTATTTAAGGTGTTCTAAATAGTTTCAAAAGTACTCTACCATACCACCTTCTTGTGCGCTCCCACGCACCATACACCATACCTACATAATAAACTAATAACTGATGGAAAAGAGTACCTTTAGCATAAAGCTCCTGAATGGTATGCCATTCAGGTACCATGGTATCTCATTCTATGAAATGAGATGGCAGGACGAGCATGGTTCATATTTCCCTATCACAGCGTTAAATCGCGAAGAATGGAAGTAAGGAAGTTGATGTTGTTGTCCACGCGAGCAAAGCCGAGGGCGAAACCTAGGTAAATATAGTAATAATAATAATAAAGCTCAACTTTGTAACCTATAATTTGGAGTCAAATTATATTCTCAATGCACCTTACATACCTAAAAAGTTATCCAAAGAGGATAGATCAGACATCTTAAGGTGTGTCCAAACATTGCGCGGCGAGTGCGCGGCAGCAACACGTTACTTTCGCAGGACACATTTCTGCCGCGCTTTAGTTAAGACTACACCGAAGAATGTTTGTATTGTGTATTGTTCAGTATTGCGCGGCACATCCAAGATATGCCGCACGCTTCAGTTGGTATCAGAACTAAAATGAAAACGGTGTGCGGCAGATACACGTCCAAACATATACAATGACGAATGATTATTAAAATTATACGCGCGCAGCAGGTAGACAGAATTGTTCGCGCGCAGCAGTCCTTCAATCACAGTGCGACAAGCCGCGCGCTGCAGCCGCACCCGATTACCACGCAATGTTTGGACACACCTTAAGCTAGTTGTTTTGTTGCAGGTAATTACAACTACACACAACCGACCCTCCAAATAAGCCATCCATACAAAGGAGAATACAATATGACTATCAACGGAGCCTTATTATCCAGTGTCTCACGAATCTTGAAAATTGGCCATGCATTGCTAGACAACGCTATCGGCTGCAATGATTCAAATGACACAAATACCAAGACAGTTTGAGTTTAATACAAAGTACGTTATACCTAAATAAATAATAGTATGTTGTGAAGGCTACACACGATACCAGCGACACGGCCGCATGTGCAGTGTTTACTGCCATAATCATCCTGCCTAGTCGGGCAGTGACTGACGTCACAGCCGTCGGGTAGTTTTTCTAACCCGGTCATACTAAGAACTGACCCATGATAGTTATTTGACTCAGGAATGACTTTGCGGAAATCCATTGCAAGATATTTAGTACAAATTCCGCTAACCTTCGCTGACGAGTTCAGAAAAACCCAACAGAAAATCGATAATGTTTCGCCTTCCCCATCATCAGGAAATGATCGACTCGATGTCCGCCTTCGACAGTCCGCAGAACTCCGCAGACACAGAAATGTTGGTTCGAGCAAGCTTGAGGGTTGAGCGAGTCGAGCACTTGCTGATGATATCTTATGGGGAAGGCGAAACATTGTCGAATTTCTGTTGGGTTTTTCTGAACTCGTCAGAGAAGGTTAGCGAAATTTGTACTAAATATGTGGTCTCTTGAATAACCTGACCCATGCGTGAAAATGCGGGATGATCGATCGGCTAACTCTGTTGCCAACGGAAATGATTGGATCCTGTTTTAACAAACTGTGACTGTTTGTGAATTGATATTCATTGAATTTCGACGGACGAGTGTAATATCAAAGTTTGTAAAAACAGAATCGATGTCAATCATTTCTGTTTGCAACACAGTTAGCCAATCACCCCGCTGGTACCCGTACGGGAAAATTGCTAGCTCTTCGGCCGCCCCAGTAACGACTCTTGCCGGTGTAGTGTGTAGAAGACAGTATCTTCAGTTTTTTAAATTAAATTTATTCACGTGATAATGTTGAAGGTTGCTTCAATGCAATCAAATGTATGAAGCGAATTGACGACAAAAAAAATATTATTTTGAAATCTTCATCTCTCCTCAAAAGTGTTGAAGATTTACTTCATTTATGAATACTATAATCTGGGTTTTTATATAATATATTTTCTACTTATTTGTTGGACTTGCGATCTAAGGTTAGCTTGATTATAATTGAATGTTGGATAGCGTCAATAAAGAATATTTTAGTACATTTTGCATTTTTTTACTTATAATTTAGAAGTATTATATATATATTTAGAAGTGAGTGGAAGATAAAAAACATTTTGTGCCGACCCCACCTAGCGTGGGACAAATAAATAATATAAATAATCATTATTCATTTTCTTAGTGCTAAAATTAAAAAATGGATTGCAATATACCCTCGAGAGCAATGAATCCGGGTCACTCAAAGAATCCAAAAAATCTCGGAAAGTAAGAATGCTAGGTTAATGCAATAAATTGTATTTAATAGACAATTTAATACTCCTTAAATGAAAGTATTAAAACTTCTTAGTTATTGTAAAGTTATATCATAAAAAAATCAAATTTGAAAAGGGAACACTGTCGAAGATGGAACTACGAAATTACAGGATTTGTTTTTGCTTTTGTTTGTAATCTGTCATTTATGTTGGTACATAAACCAGGTTGATAGTGCTCAATATTCATTATTCAAGCTGAAATCATGTCGCTTACACTTGAAGAATGCACCAGAATACTTACATTGGTGGAAACCGGCCGGAGTCAGCGCGATACAGCCAGGACTGTCGGTGTGTCGCTGTCAACAGTACAAAGAGTTCTCCGACGTTACGAAGAAACTGGTTCTAACCTACGCAGACCAGGAACGGGCAGAACTAGGTGTACCACAGCACGAGAAGACCGATACTTGGTGAACACCATGCTTCGAAATCGCTTTCTCACAGGAACTGAACTCACAAATCAGTTTCGACGCCTCGGAGGAAGTAACCCAAGTGCATGGACAGTAAGACGTCGGCTTGCTGAATCTAACTTAAAACCCCTTAGACCTACAAACGGACCTAAACTGGAGCGTGGCCATCGTATTTCAAGACTAAGATATGCCCAGAACCACGTAAGTTGGAGTATTGAAGATTGGTCGAAAGTTATGTTCTCCGATGAATCAAAATTTATGCTCTACAAGCACGATGGAAGACACAGAGTGTATAGAAGACCAGGGGAAAGATTCAAGCAAGCATGCATCGAAGAAAAAGTAGCCTACGGTGGTGGGTCTGTACTTGTGTGGGCCGGAATTTCCTCTGAAAGTCGCACAGAGCTGGTGATCATAGAAAACGGCTCTTTAACTAGCGTAAGATATGTGGAAGAAATCCTCAACGAACACGTTGGTCCATTTATGGTCAATTTGGGTGAGGATGCTATATTTATGCATGACAATGCCCGACCTCATACAGGTAGGATTGTGAATGACTACCTTCAAGAGATGAACATTACTTGTATGGAGTGGCCAGCGCGCAGCCCGGATATCAACCCGATCGAGCATGCTTGGGACGAGCTAGGGAGATGCGTAAAACTACGAAACCCTCCCCCAATCACGCTTCCTGAGCTCAAAATTGCTCTCACAGAGGAATGGGAGAATATTCCCCAAAATCGTATAAGGAACTTGGTGTACAGCATGCCAAACCGCGTAAACGCAGTAATGGAAGCACGAGGAGGTAATACAAAGTATTGAAATTCAAGAAAATCGTCATAAAGTTCAAAAATTTCATGTTTCCTATTTTTGTTTTAAGGAGAGATCAGCAGTTTTTTTTCTTTATGTAATTTTGTGTAAATAAAATGTATGGTGACTCATATTTTTTTAACTTTCATTTAAGGAGTATTAAATTGTCTATTAAATACAATTTATTGCATTAACCTAGCATTCTTACTTTCCGAGATTTTTTGGATTCTTTGAGTGACCCGGATTCATTGCTCTCGAGTGTATAAACAGAGATAATAATTTTACGCTATGCCCAAACTAGGTAGACCTACCTCAGTATCTCGGGCGAAAAACAATGCTAAATAGTAAACTTATGAATAAATTTAATTAAGCAGCAGTCCAGCATTATTATTATTTATTATTATTAATGCTTCTAGGGCTAACTTTTGACATCCTTAAGAATTAGATTAGAATATAGGTACACCATAATAATTTAATATATAGCCTTGACTAGAAGGCAAATTGTTTTTATAAATTGCAAGACAGCATTCTCGTTAAAATTTACAAACATGGAATTTTTCATTGAGCCTTTGCTTAAAAGTACAGAAATTATTCATATTTGTAAACACTGCCAATAAATTGGGTCAGTATTGTTATAGCAGCATGGAAAGCAGAAATATGTTGTTTACAACATCACAAAACTTTGACTTAAACCGAAATGTTATATAAGTCGTTGACTAAACATAAAAATATAGGCGCCTTCATAATCTAGTTAATATAAAACTAGCTTGGCTATCTTTTTGTCAGAGCAGTCTAATTCACCTCTCTTGTAATTGCTGGGTTTTTTGTAGCGCAAGCACTCGTTTGTTTGGTGGCAATGTTCGCAAGTGTAGGCCTCTGCTCAGCATGTTTTAGCTGCATGCATGACCAAATTGTTGGCACTTAAAGCACCTAGTAACCAATGTAAAGTCTCTCACAGAACACGAAGACCAATTCACGAAGACTGTCTTGGGTTACGAAGGCTTTTCGAATAGCGACAGAGACCTTTATTATGTAATTACATGTATCTGCATTCTTTTTGCCTGATTTGTGGCTGAGCTTGATAGAGGCTAAGAATTTATCTCTAGTCATGCCGGCGAGTTTATCGCAGAGATTCTGCTCGTTTATGCATTTGTAGACCTCTTGCTCTTCCATATTAGAGCGCACCCCAATCACCAGTATTCTAGATCTGCGCTTGTGTAGTTCGTCGACAGTAACGTCCGATGCGGTCACTTTGACAGAGTTTAAGCTTCTCAATGTCACTTTTGGTGTCTGATCTGATTATGACACCCCCATTTTTGGTTTCGCAGAGTCTTCGCACATGTAACTTCATATCTTCGGGGCTGATATTTTTTTGCAATAATGTCTGTATCTTCACTGCTCTTTAGTTTATCTTAGGGATAAATAGCTACAGAACTCAGATTAGCAGGGCGGATAAAGGAATTGGTGCTTTTCTTAACCATGTCTGCGAATGAAGTTTCTGTTGGCTTACACGACTCCTGAATGCTCTGTTGCAGGTCTTGTAGGCGCTCCGAGAGGTCTTGCTTTTCTTTGAGATCTTTAATATACATTTGTGCTTGGAGGGCCTTCTGCTTCAGGGCTTAGTACTCAACGGCCATTTGAGATGTGCCATGTGGTAGAGTTTAATTTGTCCTCGGTTGCAACTGAACACACTGAAGCACTGTTCGATGGTGGTCATCCAGCTCTTAATTTTGGAAGTTTCAAAGGTCATTTCATCCCTTGGTGGCGGTCGCGGTGGTGATGACGGTTTAGGTTTGGGGTGGGGCGGTGGACTGCGAGCCACTTTATTGCTCCGACTAAAAGGGGCTGTCCACTTAGTTTATTTTAGTAAATTATAATAATACATAGTCAAAACACACTCGAAAAATGCACTGTTCTCATATCTATGCACTTGAGTCTTCCAGATGGGCGTTTAGCTCGCGCGAGTTGGTCGCGCGATGACATGTGTATCCAATCAGGCTTGCTGAATGTCACGTGGTATGTGCATGCACTTCTCATTCAACTCGCGCGAGCAAATTGCCCATCTGGGAAGGCTCTTAAACTAGGTCAGATTTTAAATTAATTTATTAATTTTAGCAGTTACTGATCGCGGCGAAAGCAAGTTGATTCTTTTCAGTATCTAATAGAAAATAAAGGTTGATAACATTTTTTTTTGTTTACTTAATGGTTAGTTAGTTAGTTTCCATTAGGAATTATTATTATGTTCTAACCTGTGTATTTATATGAATTTACTTAAATAATGGACTACTGTTTTTCATAGTCATCTGAGTACTCTTTTGAGTTTATCCGAGTGTTTTTTACCTATATCATGTAGGTCCTATAAACAATGTACCTTGTTTATAGATTTAGGTAAGGCATAAATTTAAATAGTGTAAGTTTTTGGAGTTTGTTTTATTCCTCACAAGAAATCCTGACTAGGCTGACGTACCTACTAAGTTGGGACAGAGATTATCAAAAAAACATTTTGCTAAGCTAACAAAAAATGTTTTTGTCTCTTACCACGATAACAAGTACATCACTGGCCTGTTTATTTGGTTCGTGTTTTTAACTGGTTTCACAATATCTAGATTAACAACGCGCTTTTTAGTCCATACATACCTTCCTACTTTATAAAAATGTGCTGTACTGTAATTTGTGTGGCTTTACACATATCTATAATACTTATTATTACGTCATGCACGAAGGATCCTTAGACATCGATAGCTTTTTTCCAAACTGATCTACTACCACCAGCACACCAGCCTATATCAGTCCCCTGCTGGAAATAGCCTTCCTTAGTATTATGGGGATATGTCCATAGTCGCCCTAATCTACATCGTTGGACATCGATCCTGCGATTCCCAACAACAGCTTCTCGCGCAGCGCTGACGCAGCAGTGTGCTGATGTTAGACTCTAGTATGCCGTATTCAGCCGGCCGCCGGTGTCCCGTTTGTTATACAGCAGGTTACACCACGGGCAGTTGAGGTTGGCCTGGATTCCGAAGAACCCCTTACTTACATTATACTTACCCACAAACTGTCCTACCAGTAGTTCGAATACGTTCTTTACAATGCTGAGAGCCAGGAAAATTATTAGGTACCACCATCCAGATAATAACGAAGCAGGTTGCGGCGTAATGCCGTGACATTTCACGGTAAATGAGATGTCACGAATAGCCAAAATTATTTATCTTTTATTTGATTCACTGCGGAACCTAGAATGAACACGACCAAGTGTTCCACGCTCCCGTTGCTTCTCAAAGTCGTCGTGTCATTCTGGCATATCAATTTGAGGAAGCAGCAATGTGAAACTATACCTACATGTTCGAGGTCGCATTGTCGAATCTGTCGAACTTACTCCCAGGCACGGACTAAAATTCTGGAAAAGCGACGTAATGGCTATAATTCTTCTCGTTCTACGAAGAACTGCGGTGTTTCTTTTTAAGCAGAATTTCTTCGAAAAATCGCCGTTTTATTTTTCGTCGCCGCGCCGCCGCCGTCTAGCGGATAATAAACTAGGAATCAACTCTAGATTTCTTTGAGTATTTGTAAGCCGGCTTGTAAGATGATGTAGTTGTGTTAATATCCAGAAAATATTATTATTTATTGTCATCCAATTATCCAAATGGTGAGCGAACAGGAAGTAGGCCAATTACGAAACTAACTAATTCATTGCAATCAGTTTGAATCAAGTTAGCTCTGTCTTATGCAATGACTAGCTTTCGCCCGCGGCTTCAAGCGCGTGATACCCGGATAAAAGGAAGCATTACTGTCTAGAACAACATGTGTGCAAATAGGCTAGATGCCTGAAAAATTCTAATTAGTCCGTCATTTACACTGTCAAAAAATATTGAACACGTATTTTTCTTTTGTCAATTAAACTAAAAATTACAAAGATATAGTGCGTTGAAGTTCTGCGTGACGTTACGGGTAAGTACACTTTTTACATACAAGTGACGTCACGAGCCCCCATTCCCGAACTTTGACGCTCTATAACTTCGTCGATTTCCATTGATTTTATAAATAAAAAAATACGTGTCCAATCATTTTTGATAATCTAATTGACGGACTAATTTGAATTAATATTTTTCTACCCAGGCATCATAGGGATGATGCTGGAATAGGGATTCCAGCTGAATCCGTTCAGTTTTGCAGTGAACGAGGAACAAACATACAACTTCACAATTTATATATTTTTCAAAAACTTTTAATAATATCAGTAAGATTTACTAAAAACTTGAAACTGATTACAACGAAGTTTGGTAGTAGTCCAATTAGCATGGTAAAGTCTCTACTGTTTCTATGTGCTAGGAATTCGTTCGTCGTACCATTTACGTCTCTGACTCATGTGGCGGTCTTTAATTCGTATAGAATAATGGTCCAATTAGCCGAATAGCCGACATTTCGTTTGTCCAATTAATATTGATTTGGACGCGGAAGCGTTTATGGGCAATCTGATATTCGTGTGCTTCTTGAAACTAGAAACGTAGCACTGGTTCTAAGTACCTACTATCAATGTTCGGCATTGGCATAATAAAACAAAATAATTTTATGTTAGTAAGTAGGTAATAGGTAGTTAGGCCTATACCCAGCAGTGGGTGAAGTCAGGCTGTGGATGATGATGATGATGAAGTAGGTAAATCAAAACCTTCTTTTATAGTTTTATCCATTACATAACTTTATTATTTGTATCTATTATTTATTATTTGTAAATCTAAAATTGATTGCTTACTAGCTTTCGCCCGCGGCTTCGGCAGTGTTAATCCATGTTACAAACTAAGTACCTACCTATATTCCAAGTTGCATCCGAATCCGTTCAGTCATTTGATCGAGATTGACTAACAAACTATCGCGTTTATAATATTAGATTGATTTAGTGTGGCTAAGATAAAATATTATTTTGTTCATGAGTTTTTGTAGTACGTTGAATATTTCCATTGAAATAAGAGAATCTAAATATACCTAAGTTGCGCTGAAAATGCATAGCTTGATCGATTACGCAAAGCTTTAGCTCGTGTGCTGTCACGATAAAATATCACTGCTGTATACAAACACGTACATTTTAAATACACATACACATCATTATCATCATCATCTCCAGCAGCAGCAGCAACCTATCCGTCTACTGGTGGACAAAGGCCTTTTCTAATGAGCTCCATGGCGCCCTGTCCTCAGCTCGACGCATCCAGCTTCTACCAGCAGCCTTTTGCAAATCTTCCACCTGGCCGTAGAGCGCACCACACCACACCAGCCTATGTCAGTCCACTGCTGGACATAGGCCTCCCCTAGTAAAAGGGGATATGCCCATAATGCCCACGCTGAGCATACGGGTTGGGGATCGCAGGGCACAATCAAACAACACATCCTTTATACTACGTTTGTACTCAATTACTCGTTTACCCTTGATGCTGTCGGTTCTTCAGCAGATATGGCCAGCCAACTGCCACTGTAGCTAGCTAATTCTCTGAACAATATCGACAACTTTTTAGTTCATTAGTTTTACATACACGATCTAGTCTTATTTCTAGTTCTCCCTTGCTTTCAGCATGCAAGTGCACTACCAGGATTACGAGGCAAAGGACTCTCGATTGATCTCTGACTATAGTCCTTCCTACTATTAAGTTAAGTGCTTAAGTACCTATAGTGGCAAAGGTTTGTAAAATGTGTAATGTTTGTTCCTCCATCACGCCTAAACTAGATAACGGAATGAGTACATGTACCTCTGGAATAACATATAGGCTACTTTTTATCTGGGTACCAAGCGAGCGAAGCCGCGGACGGATGGTAGAATAAAAATAAATCGCTATTTGCGTTTATGCACTTAGAACTAAGTACGCAACAGATTTTGATACGGTTAACGTTCATTTAGAAAATTTGTTTAAGAAGGCTGGATATTGTGTGGGTGATTAGATTATTACTAAAGCACAATTTTTTGACAGTTTTCAATACAGATCTCCGTTCAGATTACTACTCCAGGATAGATTGACTCCTGAGCATGGTTTTTGAATACGTGGCTTAGTGATCATCGTCATCATCATCAGCCTATCAACAAGCATTCCACTGCTGGACATAAACTTCGCCTAATGAGCGCCATTAATAAGTGATCCCAGAAGAAATAATAATTAGGGGTAAAATTAGTGTTGACAACCAAGAAGTATAATACTGTATATTTGTTGACTCTGATATTTTTGGTAGAAATATTATATACCTAAATGCAGGTAAACCCATTTAAATGTTTGCTTTTAACGTGTTTGCATAGGCTAGGACAGTAAAATATTGGTACCGCAAGAACTATTTACTTATGTAGGTACTTAGTTGAGGTGATAAAATGTAATTTCTGATGTCATGTTATTTTAAACCTACTAAAACAACTTGCTGAATAAATATACTTTTATGTATAAGATCACAAAAACATTTTATACACTGAGGTAAAAGGTACTTAGTTGAGATGATAAAATGTTATTTGTGATGTCATGTTACTTTAAACCTACTAAAACAACTTGCTGAATAAATATACCTGTACCTGTACCTGTTTTTATGATCACAAAAACATTTTATACACTGAGGTAAATACTCACCGTGTAAAATAAATTCATGAAGGCGTGAAGACATTAACTTTAATTAGTATTGCATCGTAATTATTATGTGTACCAACAATGGTACCTAGTTATAAATAATAAAATAAATAATTAATGCTGGGCACTATCACCCTGCATTATAAAGCCCCAAGTCAAGCAGAATACCTATTTGAAGTATGGGAAATTGGGAACGGGAACCACATGACTGATTACAGGTTTGCCCACCTTTTGTGACATTACAGTGTATTATAGTATTATTAACTAAATAGAATAAAAATACTTCCTTAATACTTCTTTTTTAATACTTATATAGGTACATAATATTATACATAGAAAACACTTATGTAAATAAATACTTGAAATATACTGGTTTTCCGAATCACCGGTTGGAGGGCTATTTTATAAATAAGTATCCATGTTGGTAACATAGCTCAGTATTTACAACAGAAACTTGATTGAACATAAAATAATTATTCAGGTAAGTTATCGCACACAATATTTAGATTAATTTGAACTTTATATTTTAGGATTTTAAGTCTAAAGTCAAAGTAGCGAAAGATTATTTAGCTATGCTGTACCTAGTAGACATTCTTCGAATGACGATAAGAACCAGTTACTCACGTGAACCATAGTTGTAATGAAATATATAATAGGTCGATCGATAAACATAGTGACAACAGTAGCACATCTATTTATGATCATGTTAATCCAGATCACAAACTATGAAGGTATATTTTATTTTGCTTCGAAAATAAAATCCACAGTACAATAATATGAAATCTCTTAAGGACAATATGAATTAAACTTATTACCTTAACTCAAAACAACAAAGTCATATTTATATTTTATGAGTATTACATATCAACATCGACAGTATCAAAATACTCGCCTAATTTTGACTTACATTATATATTCCAAGTTTCATAAAAATCCGTTCTGTAGATTTTGCGTAAAAGAGCACACATTTTTAGAACACATTTATAATACTAGCTTCCGCCCGCGGCTTTGCTCTGGTGGTACCCGAATAAAAAGTAGCATATGTGTTAATCCAGGTCACACACTATTTATAGTCCAATATTCACCCAAATCCGTTCACCCGTTACGGAGTTGAGTGGTTACAAACATGCTCACACACACAAACTATAATATTAGTGTGGTCAACGCACAGCCTAAACAGTAAGTCTTAGTGACTTGAATTTTGGGGGGAGATTACTTACATAGCGGAGGAGAGCACAAAAAATAATTTCATGAAATGACCTGAGGGGTTGATCCTGAAGGGGTGCAGCGGAAAGAACAAGTACCTACGTGGACGAAGTCGCGGGTCACCACTCACCACTACAAATCTAGGCCAACAACACCAGCCTACTCTATTGCTGGACATAGTCCCTTATATGAAGGGGGATATTATGCCCATAATCCCCACGCTTTGCATGCAGATTGGTGACTTCAGGGCATTGATACAAACTGTAAATTTTGACTCTAATTCGTCATAACAATGATGTCATGATGAATTTTATACATTCTGTCACTCTATCGTTCTTACATAAGCTTAGTGCAAAGTACATTGTATCAAACAAGCTCGTTCTGACAAATTAACCATATGACTAGTAATACATATAATAATCGTTCTTTCAAACAATCGTATTATATGCCTGTTATGCATTTTGTCTCTCATTATATTTAGCACATAGGTAATCGAGCCATTTGGACGTTCGGGCATATGAGCAGCCATGTCCCCGAAGGAAAAAAATCTAAATAAATATGAATTCATCCTTTCCGTACTGAGGTTATCGAACCAGCACCTCTCGTTTCTCAGCCTTCGCTTACAGCGCTATTTAAACTTCAACCGACTGAAATTGTAACCAAGCTGCTAAAATATTGTGAAATATGTACCTTTGTATTCATTTTTATTTATTATAATTATCTAATTGTAGATAAAATACAATGAGTTAGGTAAGTACTACAATGTAGGTACCTACTTACTTTGAATTTAGTTTCTCAAATAATTTATGAATAAGACGTTTAGATGTTATTCAAACAAATCTTCAATGCTAGATATAAAAACGTGTGAATTTTTCAGTATGCCAGCCTATTTATAAAACATTGAAATGCACTAGTGGAATACCCGTTACTTCATCCACGTACATATTTAAACTTATGCCAAATAAATACATTTCAAACAATATTCCAACTTGAATTCCTTCTAAACCTTGAACTACAGAAAATCTTTTAGTGTACTTCAAATAAATGCAAGGAACATAATATCTACATTCTAAGCATTTTGGCTAAGGCAAGTAAACTAGTATGTTGATTGCTTGGTCAGTAAATCAGTTACGCAACAATTTTAAATACATATCTAAATATATAAAACTATAATGAAGTCGACTGACTGACTGAAAATCAAAGCATGGTCTAAACCGTAAGTGCTTGTCCAGAGTGCAAACGCGAACGCAGCGGGGGGCGCATTCAAACATATGAAACTTCATGGGAGAGTTCACAGAGGCCACGCGGGCGCAGACGCAGCGCGGGTTTATCAAACCTAAGCCGCTCATATAAGTGTAAGACAGTGTAAATCATCATCATCGTCAACCTATAGCAATACTGGACATAGGTCCAGCAGTGGATCCGGGAGGCCTATGCCTCCCCTAATGGGCGTCATAACGCCCTGTCCTGAGCGCATCCAGCTTCTACCAGCAGTCTTTTGCAAATTGTCACTCCACCTGGCCGGAGGGCGTCCTACACTACATTTGCCGAGCCGCGGTCTCCACTCAAGTACTCGTTTACCTAACGATTATCGGTTTGTTAAATCATAGAGACTTTAAAATTGGATGGTTCCTTGCATAGTGAGCACTAAGCAATAACTTCCTAAAATTCGGTCTCTAAAAGGATGCAGCGCAAAATAATCCTTCACGAACACAAAGTCGGCCTTGTATCCAGTACTATAAATTGTGACTGGGTTTTTCTAAACCAGCATATTTCTTTGAAGTTAGACTATACATTTAGTACAAGGAAAAATAAGGCAATTATTTTCAGATATTTATTACGCAAGCGAAGCCGCAGGCTTTTTATTATTATTACATTTATTTTTTATTTAAATAAAGTTATTATTATTATAAGCCCTCAAAATCCTACTTCTGGGCAAAGGCCACCCTCACTCTCTCCATGCGTCTCTCTCCTGTGATAAAATGTTCCAGTCAGCACGGAATTTTGCGAGCTCGTCCCTCCATTTTGTTCGTGGTCTGCTGTGACGTCATAAATTAAGTTATTTTGTTTAAAAATGCTGCCTAATTATTAGGTAGGTATCCTGCTAACCCGTACCCACACACAGACATACCACAGACTTGTAAACACTTAATGACGGTAGGTACGTATACTTATCAACTTTATTTTAGTTAAATATTCATCAGAATATTTACAGACTTAACGTTATCAAGGCAGGATATTTTCTGTACTAAGTAGTATTGGTACCAAGTAATTCGCTAAGATTAGTAATATAAAAATGCTGCCTAATTATTAGGTATATCCTGCTAACCCTCAAGGTTACAGACATACCACAGACTTGTAATGACGGTAGGTACGTATACTTATCAACTTTATTTTAGTTTAATATTCATCAGAATATTTACAGACTTAACGTTATCAAGGCAGGATATTTTCTGTACTAAGTAGTTTTAGTACCAAGTAATTCGCTAAGATAAGTCATATAATCTGAAAATAATGAGTAAGTTACTATATTACACTATGGCTATAATATTACATCCGTGTTCTCGAATTCTAGGTTAGTGTTTAACAGAACTTACTGAACTTACTTACTTAGGTAATTACTTTTACGTTACCAAGGCATTTTCTGCATCTACTTCCTTCCTTCTTTGTATGAGTTAGAGGCGAACTCTAATGTCGGAGTTCTTGGGTCGCCCAAAGGCCTTAACGACTGAAAAGGCCCGGACCATTTTATCATGCCTTGCGAAGCATGGAAGCGATGAAATCTAAATGCCAGTAATGGGTCACCCATCCAAGTAGTGGGCGGAGTGTTGCTTAACCAAGATAATCATCTTGGCTATGAACACCGAAGTCAGCAATGCCACGAGCCTCCGTACCTGTAACTATACCGAATAAGTAACCATTAATAGTGGTACGCTTAAACTAATTAGTGGACTTAACGATAAGCTTACTGAATTTTTTTTCAGCATTAATGTATCCAATAAAATAACTTGTGTAATTTAATAGGAAGACACTAACACAGATCTTATAGATACCTACTATTCGCTAAGATAAACTATAGCTGACTCATAAATTACCACAGAATAAGAATGATAGCACACCATGATTTATCTAACTAAAGCCATCGGTGTACGCGCGAGCCGGTTCTGAGATCCCATTGAACCCTAAAAAGGATGAGACTATAAAAAAGTTCCTACCTACAGTGATGTAGTATGTACTCGTGATGACGTACTCCTGTGTTCCGATTCATCGCCTCAGAACCTGCGCCGGCGCAACGACGCGTGCGCACCTCGAACTGGCCATTGTGCCTATCGAAATTAGGTAATTGTAAATGTATAGTAAATTAAATTTTGAGAATAATTCGGTAACAACAGATAAATTATTAATAGTATTTTGTGATAATAGACATCAATAAACTTTTTATAGAGATTCAAAATGGATGTGAGATGTTAATAAAAGTGAAAGTGTAAAACTGTGGTGTAAAATTAAGTAAAAATAATTTGAGGTGCCTTTGAAGTTGAATGATAAAAAATTGGATTTTTCAATCGATTGGACCGCGATAAGGAAAGAGTGAGTACATTTTGAATGGCTTCGCATAACCTTCGATCGGCTGGCAACCTACCTACTATGGCATAAAATTACGTTTTCTTAGGATTTTATCTTGAATCCTCGTGTAACATTTGCTTAGTTTTTGACATTCAAACATTGTAGATCTTGCAAAGTAAAGATTTGCTTTACGATTTGATTTTGGGCTAATTTTTAAATGATCAGATAATCCAGTTTCTCCTTAAATTCGAAAAATGTTTTATAATAATGACACGATCGAGTTATTTTCAATTTATCGAACATAGGTATGTAGGTAGTGAGTAACACACGATTGTTAAAATGGGACCTAGAGGTACCTAACTTTTCAAAGTTGTAAATATAAATATATTTTTTTTAATTATTCAAAAACTAGCCAAGTACTAGTCGTACTCGGGCACGAAGGGTTCCGTACCGTTATATGGGAGCCTCACTGAAATATTTATTTTATTCTCTTTTTAACGTCTGTTGTGACAGTAGAAACAACAGAAATACATTATCTGTGATAATGTCAACTGTCTTGCTTTGAGGACAGACAGGCAGACTTAGACAGTGGAGACTTAGTAATAGGGTCCCATTTTTACCCTTTGGGAACAGAACCCTAAAAAACAAAACAAATATTATTAAGGAAATAAGATAATACGAGTTTAAGATAAATGTTCATTTGGACAAAAGCAATGGTCAGGTACAAAAGTTGGATTCGAGTAGATATAAAGGTTGTTAAAATTCTTGTTCATACGATACTTAATACAGATGTACCTAGATGAGCTATGATCCCCGTACTGGGTCTCTTTTGAGCTTGTACAGCGGGGTCACAGAAACATATTAGGTACTCAGTACGAAAATCTATTGAGGATATAAATATAGGGGGTAATCAGAATTAGCTTAAATTTATTCCTGTTTGTGAGGTTTATCACCACGCTTGGCGGGTTGGTGATCACTTTTAAGTAAAGTCGATGCGGTTGCTCATCCTCTAGTATAGTTAGTTACCTCAGTATTACAACAGACACAACAGGAATTCATAAGTGCCGAATTATTTGCCTTAATCACTACCACTGACGTATTTATATCTTCTGCCTCGTATTCTTTATTGCTGAAGGTGGTGGTCGTCCTGAAAGACTTTATTAAGGTTTCGATGAGTTGCTCCCATGCTGTTCTGTTTTCGGCTCGCCTAAAGGTGGTAATGAAAGGCAGCCCCGTCAGTGTTTGACTCGGCACTGATGGTTGTGTGATTGTTCGCGGGGTCTTTTTGCTTTTTTCTTTCCCACTACAAACAGTCTGTCGAGATTGTCTGGCTGTCTAAGGGCGATATAGCCAAAGTATGGCTTAGAACTCTTAAGTAGGAAAAAGCAGAGTCTAGTTTTGATGTTCAGTTGATCGAGGATAGATTTGTTAGTTTGTTTTGCTGTCCATAATATAAGTAACATTCTACTCCAACACTACATCTCAAACGCTTTGATATTTTCCCGGTTCACTGCGCGGATCGTCCAGGACTGTGAACCATTATAAGAAAATTGAAAAAACCAAGGTTTGCACTAGACTCGACATCGTGGCACCTTCCTATCCTGCCAAATTCACTTCATCTTGCTTACTGCTGATTTGGCCATCTACGTGCATCTTCGAATCTCCTTGTAACAGCCACCCTTATCACTGATCATAAGCCCCGAGATACACAAATTCGATCACAAACTCGAGATCCGCGAATTCGAAAGTTTGTGTGTGTGTGAGTATTTTTGTGGTCACTCTACTCCGTAATGGCTGAACGGAATTGGAGGAAACTTGGAATATACATAATCTAAGTCCTAAGACCTGGACTTAACACTTATGCTACTTTTAGGGATACCTAAATACTTTTTACCGGATAGGGTTAGTCCCGCGAACAAAGCCGTGGGCGGAAGCTGGTATTACTATAATTATTAGCCCTCTACGTCTCCTAGCTAATCAAAGTCCTCCCCTACTCTCTTTTCTCTCTCCTGTGATAAAATGGTCTAGTTGGTGCACAATTTAGCGACCTTATCCTTCTATAATTACATCCAGAATTTACTTACATAATCTTTTTGTCAAATAATTACACGCCTACTGGTATGACAGTAGCAATGTTTGTAAATCATTGCATTGTTAAGCTGATTAAAGTCCTCCCCTACTCTCTTCTCTCCTGTGATAAAATGGTCTAGTTGGTGCAGAATTTTGCGAGCTTATCCTTCCATAATTACATCCAGAATTTACTTACATAATCTTTTTGTCAAATAATTACGCGCCTACTGGTATGGCAGTAGCAATGTTTGTAAATCATTGCATTGTTAAATACCTGCCTACGTTATACCTACCTAGCTGAATGTTTATACTTTTCAATGAGCATTTTTGTAAACACTGTCTTTATGCCCAACTGTGTAAGGTATTCACTCCTTATTTGAGGCGAACTGAAGATTATTTTTTAGTTACCTACTCTATTTTAGGTGCATGATTATGTTTATTATTTACTAGCTGACCCGCCTGCAGCTTCGTTTGCGTGTATAATTGTGCTTTCACGTAAAATGTTTCCAAACTTGAGTATTTTACGTGGAACCCTAAATTTAAAAAGAATAAAAAGTACCTACCTGTACCTACGTTATACAAATACAAATTAAATGTTACATAATTATCTCATCTATATTGTGTAGACATTAGAATAATCCAGATCTTTTTAAAGAAACAGGTACATCAATATGTAGACTAACACTGGGGGGGCTAGGGGGCTCAAGCCCCACAATCAGCTAATCTATCTTAAAAAACTTTTTTTATCATGATTCATATGTTATACCAGATTCACCTCACTTAACATAGTTATTACAACAAAAATTCGTGGCTCGCTCCGCTCACTGACTTCGTTTTCAACGCCTGCTGTCGCAATTTCCTAGGTGGGTATCTAAAAAAATCGTCGTTTTATTCTTAATGTTTCGTTTGATATCATGTTTTACCTACTACACATATTCTAGAAAACATTCCCGGCTCGTTCCGATTTGGTTAGCCACTTTCGTTGCTTGAATGTGCCTAAAAGTTGACCAATACGGGTTTATAATGGTCAAAACTACTATATCGCATCCGATAAAGTTGCTTACCCTGTCAACTCCCAAACCAAAATCTTAGATCCGCCACTGTAGACTAAATAAATAAAAACTGGATTATTTAACCTTTACGGAATCAACATTTTATTTCTCTCGAAGTTGCTATTTTGGGTTAATCCTAGTTTTGACCGGTAAAAAACTAGCTAACATAATACATAAGTATATTTTTGAATTGACATAACATAAATATATTTACCGGCCAGGTGGGGTGATGATCTGCGAAAGGCTGCTGGTAGAAGCTGGATGCGTCGAGCTCAGGACAGGGTGCAATGGCGCTCATTAGGGGAGGCCTATGTCCAGCAGTGGACTGCTATAGGCTGATGATGATGATGATGATGATGAATTATATTTATTTTAGAAGTTCACTTCTGGTTATTATACCCACCATATATCCAACTTCTTTAGATGAGAATACTTTAAGAATAATTACCGAAGTTTATTCAGGTGGTAATTCAATTTTATTTTATTTTCTCGAGGTAAACAAATCTAGTGTCTCATGGCAAAATCGCAATACATCGCACTGTATCTTCTTAGTCAAATTCTTCGACCTTTAGTTAAATGTTAATTATTAATATACTTTATTGTAATAATAAATTGTACAAAAAGCGTGATGTTAACCATTTTTAGATTAACTAATACCTAGATAACCCTAGATGATTTGCAATTCGAAGTCGTAGGAAATTCCCATACAAAATTACCAATTAAGATTTTTTGCTTTTTCTGCTGTTTCTTTGGGTTTTTAAGATTATTGGTTCCTAAACCATATTGAGGCGTAAAAACTAAAAAAAAAAAAATTGGTCAAGGAATCTTCTAGTTTCGGCGAGACGAATGCAAGGCAATATGGCAAGGCTGATCATAAAAAACTTACGCCTTTGCATATATTTTTTTTTATGCCAAAGCTGACATATGACCTAATCTCACAATCAAGTTGTTAATTTTCTCACTGACCGGGATACAGAAGTGTCTGGGATGGGACATGGTTGGATGGAGTAGACTTTCCCTAATAATATTTATACTTTATAGTAATTTAGTGAGTTATGTGTATCTATCTACCGTGAATAAGACTAGTATTGAATTTTTTTATTACAAATACACCGAAGTTTTTTTAACCAAATTTTATCCTCGCAATCCTAGCAGTTACATTTAAGACAAGACGGTCGTTAACACAACGTAAATTGAACGCTTCCTGCTGTAGATGCTCTGTTTAGGATAGGTAGGGGAGGGCCGGGCAAGACGGGGCCCTTACGGTTTGAAGTGTTATATAATAAAAACTGTTAAGAGTTTCTGTATAATATTTAATGGTTACTTTGTAGTTACGTAATCGGTCTAACGGTTTTTTATACTCAAAAGGAATAATTGCCTTATAATTACTCACCTACGAAACTAAAGCAAAAAAAGTGTCAGATACCCGCAGGGTTGGGTAAAATGGGGGGTATCCCTGGTGGCAAGGCGGGTAACTAGCAGAAGAAAGTAGCTTCACCGTTTTTGTCCTCCACTCCAGCATAGATGCAATGAGGCCACCTACCTCATTATCAAATGCAGCCCATCATTTATTTAAGTCTAAATAACGACCTTTGCAACATAAATTGGAAATAACCCCTATTTCAAGTGTCGTAGTCACATTTATCTAGTGCTGCACTAACTTTTCAGTGTTTTTTCTTTGTACATAATATATTTTTATCACGTGCGTCTTTTTCAATCTTCTTATTTTTTTTTCGTGTTTATTATCTTGTACATATATCATTTTTCATAGTGTCTTGTATTTCATTTTTGCAAAGGTGACAAAGCAAATTTAGTGTTTTTTCGCATTTCTTAGTCAAGCTAGAGGTTTTACCAATAGATGAAGGCAAGATAAGGTACCCCGATATGGTAAGCCATCTTGCCCATTCATCCCAAAAAAAATTCAAAAAAACATTTTCAACAAACAGTGCACCTCATCAAGCCAAACTAGTTATTATCGGTGAGCCTGATTGTAGACACATTTGGATAATTTTGAGCTGAATCAGAACTGCTGTTAATCACTTCATAAACACGTTCGCAGAATTATACAAAACAGATTAGCAAGTTGCTAAAAACGGTTTTTAGAAAATAAAAAGTATGGCTTGTGTTTGCTCCTCGGTTATTGTTTAGACTAAATGGCATCATGGTAGCGCACAGTCAAGCGTGATAACGCTTGTGTTTGGTTGATTAGTTTGCGAGAAAAAGCGGCTATGCCCGATACCCCATCTTGCCCGGCTCTCCCCTAGGTACTAATTGTCTGCTCTTACAATCTAGATTCTAGATTCTCAACATTCGTAATTTTAAGCAATCTGTATTCAGCAGCATGGGATATGCCTGGATTCCACTCAGGTAGTCTTTGAGATCAATGACTTAATTAAAGTATGTAATGTACACATTTGTACGTCATAGTGGGGAAAGCCAATTTAGGTTGGGAGATATGTACTTTCAAAAACATTTAAAACTGTTTTTTTAGTTTTTAAAATCTTCTATACTTTAATTATAAAGAGGTAAAGTTGTAAGTTTGTTTGTACACCTATATGTTTGTTAGGGCATAACTCTCGAACTGTTGATCTAATCTGCATGAAATTTGGTAAGTCAATATTCCAAATACAACCCGTATTTGGAATATTTGTTAATTGTACATATAAATTAAATCAAAGAAGGGGGGTCATTAAGGTTCCAAAAGATAGTAATAACAATGGGCCTCTGGCGGCCGGCTGATTGCGGCATAGCGCAGCCGAATACTGGCACAGCTAAATTTACTGACTGCCGACAGGCAGCAGTATCGGCGGTGCGAAAAGCTGTGCCCTGCGATTCCCATGCTGCATGCCCAGCGTGGGGCTTATGGGCATATCCCCCTTATTGTTAGGGAGGCCTGTATGCAGCAGTGGACTGATATACGCTATTGTTAATGTTGTTGTTATTGAAATATATAGAATGGGGTGTCATATGAAAGGGTTTTGTTTGTACATCCCAATTTTTTTTTATTGTAATTCTAGAATTTATAGTTTTTGAAATACACCAAAAACAGTAAAATTAGACATGATAGAGTTTCGTTGACATCAAACAAACTTTTGTATTGAAGAAAATACCTAACGTCAAAGTTTGCGTTAACTATATTTTTTTATGGAGTAGTCAAGGTTTTACAAACTTCCCGTTAGGGGCGCTGCTCCATTTTCATACAAAAATATTAACGCAAACTTTGACGTTAGGTATTTTCTTCGCACCAAGCCACACAAGCCTTGTTGTGCGGGCGAAGAAGTTATTGGATATTATAGATCGCGGTATCAATTTACATATGTATGTTAAGTTTTCACGCCTAAACCACTGAACCGAATTTTATTAATGTTTTTAATGTGATAGATCCAGGCGCGGATACAGGGGGGGGCAATAGGGGCAATTGCCCCCCCCTCAACTCCGGCAATATACACTAGATATTATGAACTTTTAAAAAATTTTAAATTGTTAGTAATACACAAGGTACTTATTATGTACCTAGGTTAATTTGGAACAATCAATACATTGTCATGTGTTAACTAATTAGCTATTAATTATACTGTGTCCAGTGCCGAAAATAAGGCGGTGCCGGTGCTCAGGCACAGGGCGCAGACCAAGCATGGTAGTATTCATTAATTATTTCGTTAATATCCAGTTATAAATCGTAGTTTTCTTTTCTGGGGGGCGCAAACATTACCAGACCAGGACCAAGTTTTGGGTCATGAATGGTAGTATTAATTTATTATTAGTTTGATATAAATTGAGTTATCTTTTCTGGTGGGGTGCAGAAATTACCAGATCAATGCCAAGTCTTCTTTGATAATTATAACCTAATACATATAGGTTGGTTGAAATTCAGATATAAATCGTAGTTTTCTTTTTCATATCTTGTGCTCACCTTTGATAGAAAAATTTCGCGGCTCGCTCTGCTCGCCGATTTTATTACCACCTTTTAGTTGTGAATGGTACAAAACAAGGCAAATATTTTTTTTAATCCAATCCATAAAGTTTGCAACAATGACAAATTAGAACACAGCAGGGCTAGTTAGAATGATTTAAATAAATTGCGGCTCGCTCCGCTCGCCGACTTCCTTTTTTATGTCTGTTGGGCCTAGGCCTAGACACCTAGTTGTTACAAAAAATTCCACCGTTTTCTTTGTCTTTTTTCCTTTGTGCACCAAAAATTTTGGGGATCTCTGCGCTCGCCGATTTTATTTCTATAATAAATAAAGCAACTAAGCACTGAGAAGTCAACTGTAACTTCATATATGCTGAAATGCGAGATAGATTTTCTATTATGTCTGGTATCCAGGCTTAAAAATTATAGAAGCTCGCACCGGGCGCGTAAAATGCTATTTACGGCACTGACTGTGTCCATATAAAAAACCAGTAATGGAACGTTATCCGGTTTCCGTCATGAGGATCATTCACGTTTTTTGTTAATTATGCAGATTTGTAGCTATAAAAATCAATATATAGTATGTTTTTGTTTTTCTAATAGTATAAAAAATGACCAAGATGAAGAGGTTTTAGTGTAAAAATTTCGCGGCTCGCTTCGCTCGCCGACTTCATAACTGTCCTTTGCATTAACGATTTCCTATGAATATGTAAAAAATCGCAGTTTTCTTTTCATGTTTTGTTTGTGATTAGTATACCTAGGCAAAATAACACATTTTCTGAGAAAATAATATTTCTAAAATATTATTAAGAGCCAAACACAAAAATTGCCTCCCCCTAAACGAAATCCTGTATCCGCGCCTGGATAGATCGGAAAAAACATAGGCTTCTTTTTGTTGCTTGAAGAGGGTGTGAGAGTCAAACAGTTTTACAAAACTACTGCGGATGTTTCAACATTTATGTACTAAATATGTTTGATCACAAATACACTCGAGAGCAATGAATCCGGGTCACTCAAAGAATCCAAAAAATCTCGGAAAGTAAGAATGCTAGGTTAATGCAATAAATTATATTTAATAGACAATTTAATACTCCTTAAATGAAAGTATTAAAACTTCTTAGTTATTGTAAAGTTATATCATAAAAAAATCAAATTTGAAAAGGGAACACTGTCGAAGATGGAACTACGAAATTACAGGATTTGTTTTTGCTTTTGTTTGTAATCTGTCATTTATGTTGGTACATAAACCAGGTTGATAGTGCTCAATATTCATTATTCAAGCTGAAATCATGTCGCTTACACTTGAAGAATGCACCAGAATACTTACATTGGTGGAAACCGGCCGGAGTCAGCGCGATACAGCCAGGACTGTCGGTGTGTCGCTGTCAACAGTACAAAGAGTTCTCCGACGTTACGAAGAAACTGGTTCTAACCTACGCAGACCAGGAACGGGCAGAACTAGGTGTACCACAGCACGAGAAGACCGATACTTGGTGAACACCATGCTTCGAAATCGCTTTCTCACAGGAACTGAACTCACAAATCAGTTTCGACGCCTCGGAGGAAGTAACCCAAGTGCATGGACAGTAAGACGTCGGCTTGCTGAATCTAACTTAAAACCCCTTAGACCTGCAAACGGCCCTAAACTGGAGCGTGGCCATCGTATTTCAAGACAGATATGCCCAGAACCACGTAAATTGGAGTATTGAAGATTGGTCGAAAGTTATGTTCTCCGACGAATCAAAATTTATGCTCTACAAGCACGATGGAAGACACATAGTGTATAGAAGACCAGGGGAAAGATTCAAGCAAGCATGCATCGAAGAAAAAGTAGCCTACGGTGGTGGGTCTGTACTTGTGTGGGCCGGAATTTCCTCTGAAAGTCGCACAGAGCTGGTGATCATAGAAAACGGCTCTTTAACTAGCGTAAGATATGTGGAAGAAATCCTCAACGAACACGTTGGTCCATTTATGGTCAATTTGGGTGAGGATGCTATATTTATGCATGACAATGCCCGACCTCATACAGGTAGGATTGTGAATGACTACCTTCAAGAGATGAACATTACTTGTATGGAGTGGCCAGCGCGCAGCCCGGATATCAACCCGATCGAGCATGCTTGGGACGAGCTAGTGAGATGCGTAAAACAACGAAACCCTCCCCCAATCACGCTTCCTGAGCTCAAAATTGCTCTCACAGAGGAATGGGAGAATATTCCCCAAAATCGTATAAGGAACTTGGTGTACAGCATGCCAAACCGCGTAAACGCAGTAATGGAAGCACGAGGAGGTAATACAAAGTATTGAAATTCAAGAAAATCGTCATAAAGTTCAAAAATTTCATGTTTCCTATTTTTGTTTTAAGGAGAGATCAGCAGTTTTTTTTCTTTATGTAATTTTGTGTAAATAAAATGTATGGTGACTCATATTTTTTTAACTTTCATTTAAGGAGTATTAAATTGTCTATTAAATACAATTTATTGCATTAACCTAGCATTCTTACTTTCCGAGATTTTTTGGATTCTTTGAGTGACCCGGATTCATTGCTCTCGAGGGTATTTCAATCAGATCGTAAGAGTAACGAAAAATTTAGTTCGTTGTTATTTTGAATGTACTCGTATCCTAGAAAAGTAAAATTTCTCATTGGCCAAAATATTACTCCTAGGATACGAGAATACTTTTTAATTTTGATTTTGACATTTAATTAATTATTTTCAGTGACTATTCGGAGTATGACTGTCACCGACGCCCGCGATGCTACAAAGAAGCACTGCTGTTCAAGGTAACTATTAAACATGAACTAAAAATCTAAGTTATCATTCATTGGTGATGTCATCATCATACTTATTGGTATGTACCAAATCTAAGACTGGCCGGCGAGCTTGAATATAAATTCTTGGAATTGCGCTTAGTGCGAGAACAACTTAAAAACTCATCTCATCACCTTCAACCTCTATAAATCCACTCCTGTGAATAGGCCTCTTCAAGTGATCGCTCCGCCTGGCCTGTTCTTTATGGTTTCTCTATTCTTTATGGGCTTGTTTCTTTTACGTACACGTTGCCGAGATTTTCTATATTTAAACCCCGACGCAAAAACGAGGGGGTGTTATAAATTTGACGTGTGTGTGTTGTGTGTGTGTGTGTGTGTGTGTGTGTGTGTGTGTGTGTGTGTGTGTGTGTGTGTGTGTGTGTGTGTGTGTGTGTGTGTGTGTGTGTGTGTGTGTGTGTGTGTGTGCGTGTGCGTGTGCGTGTGTCATCGTAACTCTCCAACAGAGGAACCGATTTTAATTTTGTTTTTTCGTTTGTTTTTTTTGTTTAAAGTGTTGAATAATAATGCATACCAGTAATAATTTTTTTTTTTTTTTTATTTAATATTTTGCTGCGGCACGTTTTTGTTACATATGAGTATAGACAAAAAATCCAAACACTTTGGTATAGACGACTTTGGCGTACAGCGCTTACGTTAGATGCCTTTGGTGTTCATCGATTTCATATAGGTACTTCCCTAAGAATCCAAATTACTACGTCGCAGTCATAAATGGTATAGGTAGACAAGAGGCCGTTGATGCTGCGATTACAATGATGGTACTGTTTCGACTATTATCGATAAATATAATATAATAAAATTAACGCGATGAAACTTACGGTTTATATGGATATTTGTATTATACCTAAAGCTCATTCTAATAGGAATCTAAGAACTTTATTTCAAAAATGCTTAATTTAATCCTAATCCTTCCTACTTCCTATATTATTATAAATGCGAAAGATTATGAGTATGGATGTATGGATGAATGGGTGAATGTTTGTTACACTTTCACGCAAAAAGTACTAAACGGATTTAGATGAAACTTGGAATACACATAGTTTGTTACCTGGATTGACACTTAAGCTACTTTTTAACCCGGTACCACGCGAGCGAAGCCGCGGGCGTAAGCTAGTATTAGAAATATGAAAGTCTGTGTGAATGTTTGTTACCTCGTATCTCCGTAACCACTGAAAATATTTAGATCAAATTTGGTATGTAGATAGTTTAAGTTCCGGAATAACAAATAAGTTAATCTAATTTAATAAAAATAACCTCTGAGCTGGTAAACGGGGGTGGCAAAGTTTGTATGGGGGATAAAAAAAATCTATAACAATCGCCTTGAAATTTTCCACAGAGACTCTCTACTGAAAATAAATGAACACCTGTTTCAGGACTTATCGCAATTCAACTCCTAAGACGGTTAACGGGGTTGGCAAAATTTGTAACGGGAACAAAAGTCTGTGTGAATGTTTGTTACCACGTATCTCCATAACCACTGAACATATATAGATAAAATTTTATATGTAGATAGTTTAGGTTCCAGAATAGCGCATAGGCTACTTTAATTTTGAAAAATTAACCTCTCGAGGGGGTAAACGGGGGTGGCAAAGTTTGTATGGGGGAGACAAAAAATCTTTACTTATCGACTTGAAATTTATCACAGAGGAACTCTTCTGAAAATAAATGAACACCTATTTCAGCATTTTTCGCAATACAACCTTGTTAGGGAGGTTAACGGGGGTGGCAAAGTATGTATGGGGAACAAAAGACTTTGTGAATATTTGTTGTGTGACTTTGTTGAAGTTTGTGTGTGTGTGAGTATGTTTATTCTCACTCAACTCCGTAACGGCTGAAAGGATTTTGAGGAAACTCAGAATATATTACATTAATTTGATAAACATGCTACTTTTTAGGGTGGAAAATTGTAGGTAATTATAAAATAAAACTTTATTAATTGACTTACTGAAGAGTTACGTAGCCTCAATAAATAAATAAATAATGCTATATGTATATAATATTTAAAAAATCAACATCACACAGCATCATGTAGCCCCAAACTAAACAGAGCTTGTATTATGGGAACCACATTTTGATTTTTTACTTTCAATTTACTACATATTAAACCATGATTGATTGTATATCAATAAGAATATTTATGAAAAAAATACGGACTTTTCTTTAATATCAAAAGTAACGAGAGCTTATTACAATTTTTTTTATTGTTTTTAGGATCAAATATCACGGACAGCGTGTTTTTATATAAGGTGCAAAAATTTTGGTCCTTACCCAATTGATTATATTAAGTATATAAGATTGATATACTAAGTACTTATTTTATTTTTTGTATATACTTACATATTATACATAGAAAACATCGAGACCCAAAACAAATATTCGAAATATAATATAATAATCGAACCCGCAATTTTCTGTCTCAGGCAGACCTTCATCCACTACGCAACAGAGGTCGTCAACTAAATAAAATATAAACTTTATTAGCTGACTTACTGAGAAACTACGGGAATAATGCAGTGTCTTACGTTATGAGCGCCATATTGAATCCTAAGTGCAGCGGGGGATTCAACTTCGCCCAAGACGAAGACAGCTTTGCGAAACTGCTCTACAAAGGTGGAAGATAACTAAATTAAATTGCACAATTTATTAATCTACCTCTACCTTAAATGAGGACATAGTGAGTGTTTCTAAAACAGAATATTTCTTATTAAAAATTAAATGGATTTAAATGTATTAACCAATTTAAAATTATGACTATGTGATTCTCAGTAAATTTGCCTAGTTAGTACATTTAGAGGTGATGTAGCATGACACAGCAGATTAAAAATGTACAACTCTAGTAAAAAGTAAGAGTTTCCTGTGGTACACACCTTCGGTGATATTGTTAAGAATAACTTGTCTGTCTGACGGTTTCCTTCAAACTTCGTAATGATATGTACTAGGTGTTTAATCTTTATAATAAATATGGAAATACACATACATTAACATACATTACACTATAATTTACTTATATTAGTTTATTTCATTCCTCTTTGTCAAACTGGGGCATCGGACTGCTAAGTGAGGGTAAGAGCACTAGGCAGAATGCACGCGCGACACGTGACCCAAAACAAAAAAAAAAAAAGGACCTGGCGAGAAAAGATGGTGGGCCGGCCCTTGTAAAAGTGTGTAACACTTATTTTATATTCAATAAAAGACTGAAAGTGCAGTGCATAATTACCAGGAGTTGTGGCAGTGGGGTGAGTTTAGGTCGATATAAGTTATTATACGTACTATAATCTATTTAGCTGTTTTACACCCTAGCACGTGGACCGGCGATCGAACCTCACAAACGGCTTCGGAGCCAGCGGTATTGTTCTTGATCGTACAGATCAAACATTGGTCCATCGAGCGCGGATTCGTTTAATTGCGAAGTCCTGTGTGGTTTTATCGCCATTTCCGGGTTGGGCACACGAAACACGCGGTGTTGGTTTCTTGTCGAAGCGCTCTGGCGGTGTATGAGTAGCTTCGGCAGGGTAATCTTTCATTGCCAATAAAACTCCTGGTTGGTCGCGGCGACGGGAATACCCGGCGGTATACGGTATTTCCTGTCAACATTTTCATTCTGGTTGGCGGTTTGGTACCGAGAGGTTAGGTGCCGGCCGGCCAAACTTACACTGCACAGAGAAACTCAAACTATAAATTATTGCGGTAGGGCTACACATAAGTTTATGTAGTGTCCCCTTACGATATATATATAAACAAACATAACACAACATACCTATTCATATACCAAGGGTTCATACTGTTTGAGTGATCCTTTTGTTTCATGATGTTTTCTCTGCCTAGCGGATCTAGGTATAACGGCTTTAGGTAATTAAATTACATAACTAATTAGTGTATTTTTCGTGTAAAAAACTGTGAATTTTGGTGTAAATAACCTATCTAGAGGTAGCGTCAGTGTTAAATTTAAAAGTAGAATTTGTAGTGCCGGACCTACAAAGTGACAAGCTTACAACTTATAATTTTGAATTTAATAATAGACATCTAGGCAGTCTAAATATTGCTTTATCTGTAATATAGTTTTATTGGTTTACAGATCAAGCAGGTTAATTATTAATTTTTTTTTTCATTGATTTCTTGAGTTTATTTTGTAAATATAATTAGACTAAGTGTCTGAAATAGTCTTCAGCTTGTGAATATTTTGTGTTAGTTTTAGTGTAAATAAATAATCAAAATGCCTTCTAAAAGTCAGACACAACTTTTAAAGGTGCGGCATGATATGGCTATGTTGAACTTGGACATGTTGTATGATCTCTCACAATCAGGGTTAACTTCTGAAAACGAAAGGTCTGAGTTCAAGTTGAGGTATGGGGATGTAGAGACCACATATTCAGAGTTTACATCATCTCATCTGGAACTTCAGGCCGGCCTGGAGGAAGATGAAGAAATAGAAAATTTTAGGAAAAAGTATGTGGCTTATAATCAAAAGTATTATAATATAAAGAGGAAATATCTAGAATTATATCCAGGGACTAGTAATAAGTCATCTGAGCATGGTACTGCATGTTCATCAGAAGGAACAAGTAAAAACCTGCGAGCGTTTTTACCAAGGGTACAGTTACCCACATTCTCGGGTAAAATAGAAGAGTTTGTGTCATTCATGGACTTGTTTGAGTCACTGGTAGGGCAAGACTTGTCGCTGAGCAATACAGAAAAACTGTATTACCTGGTGGGTTCTTTGTCCGGAGAACCTAAAATACTAACCCAACATCTGTCTGTCACCGGTGACAACTACTCTATAGCTTTAGAGTTATTAAATAATAGGTATAACAATAAGCGGTTACTTGCGGACAAGTTATTACACAACTTATTAGGAACAGCACATGTAAATAAGAATTTGAACTCGTTGAAGCCGTTCCTCAACACATTGCTGGAGAGCACTAAGGCTCTAGAAAAAATGAAATTTCCTGTGGCTGAGTGGTCATACCTGCTCTTCTTCATAAATTTCCAAAAATTAGAAAGCGGTTTAAAGAAGCAGTTTGAGGATAAAGTTACTGATAAAGAATTGCCCAGTTTTGGGGATCTAATTAAATTTTTGGAAAATGAAGTGAGGATTTTAGAATCAAGCGGGGAAAGCCACAGTAGTAGGGGTGGTATTTCCACATCACGAACACACCATGTAACGTCTCAGGGTGGGACAAGCGGTTGCAAGTTATGCAAACGGGGTAACCATAGTTTAGCTAAGTGTGAACAGTTTTTGGCACTGAAGCCTCGCCAGCGAAAAGAGCGAGTTAGAGAGTTTAGGCTCTGCTTCAGATGTCTAGGGGAACATAATTTTACTCAGTGCACATCAGGATGGTCATGTTATAAATGCAGGTCAACCAAACATCACAATCTCATTCACTTTGATTTACCACAGCCGCCGGCGGCTATGACTGGAGGAGTCACGGGGAGGCCACCAGCCGGGGGTGGACCTCGTACTCCTAATGCGGAACCAAGTCGTTCGAGCGCACCCGGACTGGATAGGGCAGACGCGTCGAACCCATCGTTTAATAGGGCAGACCAACCAAATAGGGTGAATGGGGCTAATGTGGACACCGGGGCAGTTTTAACATCTTGTAATAAAATTATAGATAAGAATGCGTGCCATCAGACAACAGTGTTGCTTGCGACTGCCGTAGTGCGTGTGATGGATATATGCGGTGAATATCAGGAAGTTCGCGCACTACTGGACGGAGGGAGTCAGAGTACCTTTGTCACTGAGGGATGTGCTAGTAGACTAGGCTTGAGGCGGTTTCGGTCGGATGTCGTTACTGTCACCGGATTAGGGGGATTACCGGTTAGTGACTGTAGAGGGGGGGTAAATTTAACAATTAGTCCAAGATACGCGGACCACCCTCGACTTGTAGCTACCGCCACGGTATTGAGTAACATTACCCACAGCCTACCTAGTGCGAACTTGTCTCCTAACATTGCCGAATGGTACAGGGGTATCTATCTGGCAGATGAACGGTTTTATGTCAGCCGGCCTATTGACATATTAATCGGGGCGGATTTAATGGGGGATATTATAATAGGCGGTGTGGTTAAGGTCAACGATTACCTACCATGTGCGATGAACACGGTGTTCGGGCATGTACTTATGGGTCCGGTTACCTACGCGGTACCGCGGAATGATAGTGCGGTTCATTTTTCGCGTTCAGTTTTTTCGGCGCATGTTACAACCGATCAGATTCTGGAGAGGTTCTGGGAGGTAGAAGATATACCGGATGCGATAGTAGTTGACCCTAAAGACGCGGAGTGCGAAAAGTTTTATCGCGAAACCCATCGACGGGATGAGACGGGTAGGTATATTGTCAGGTTACCTTTTTTAGACGATAAGCCTGAGCTGGGCGATTCGGTACAGTTGGCCAAGAAGCGGTTTTTGGCCATGGAAAGGCGGCTTACTTCAAATGAGCTATTACGTGAAAAGTACGTTAAGTTCATGCGGGAATATGAGCAAATGGGGCATATGTCGGTCTGTGATCGGGACCCGGCCGACTATGCCGGCGGAATGGGGTACGTCATACCCCACCACGGAATCTTTAAAGCGGAATCAGATAAAATTCGTGTGGTTTTCGATGCCAGTTGCGGGACAACCACGGGGTTGTCACTTAATGATACATTACATGCGGGGCCGAAATTACAGCGGGACGTAATGGAGATAATTTGCCGGTTTCGGATGTCGGAGTTCGTCTTTACTACCGACATTAAAATGATGTTTCGACAGATTTTATCTCACGAAGATGATCGGCGGTATCAGCTCATCTTCTGGAGGGAGGCTGCGGATCAGCCTTTGCTCCTGTATACTTTAAATACAATTACGTACGGAATGAAGTCCAGTCCGTACCTAGCTATCAGAACATTACGGCAACTCGCAGACGATGGTGAGGCGGATTATCCAGCGGCGGCTAACCTTTTGCGGTCTTCAGTATTCATGGATGACATTTTAGGTGGGGCTGATTCCGAGGATGAGGCACAACAATTAAAGGAGGACCTAACAGACTTGCTTCGCTCTGGCGGTTTTGAGTTGAGCAAGTGGGTTTCCAATAGCAAGCGGTTGCTAGAAAATATTCCTGCGGAGGATTTAGAAAAACCTAGGACATTTGACAAAGTAGACGGCCCTGGCTTTTTCAAAATTTTGGGGGTTGAATGGGACCCCAACCGAGATGGCTTTTCGTACCATTGCAAGTTAAAGGACAACTATAATTGTACTAAGCGGATTATTCTGTCAACTTTAGCGAGAACCTTTGACCCATTAGGTTGGATAGCACCGGTGCTTTTTCAGGGCAAAGTTCTCATGCAGCGGCTTTGGAGGTTAAATTTGTCATGGGATGAAACTCCACCACCGGATGTGGTAGCGGAATGGAGTGAAATCATTGCGGATTTGCCTAATATTGAGAAAATAAATATGAAGCGTTTTGCTTTAGGCGGTTATAATAAGGTTTGTTCCCTTCATGGTTTCTCGGACGCGTCTGAAAGCGGGTACAGCGCGGTGGTTTATCTGAGAACCATGAACAAAAGTGGCGGAGCACAGGTCTCCCTTATGATGGGAAAATCGCGCGTGGCCCCATCTAAGGTTAAGGTGACTATTCCTAAACTGGAATTATTAGGCGCAGTTTTACTGACAAGACTCATGAGATATGTGGCCGAATCTATTCGGGATAAAGTAGGGGTAGAAGAAATGGTTTGTTGGTCGGACAGCACCATTGTACTTTCATGGTTGCGGATGCCTCCCCATACTCTACAAACATTTGAAGGGAACCGGGTCTCTCAAATTGTTAATTGCGGTTTAAGTTTAAATTGGCGACATGTACCATCTGAAATGAATCCTGCCGACGTCGCAAGTCGAGGTTGTCGAGTCTCGGACTTGCTCGGACATACCTTGTGGTGGGAACCGCGATGGCTTCGAGGCGAAGCGGTGACGTGGCCAGTGGATAGGTTTTGGCAGGAAAAGGATCTACCAGGTATACGGAAGAACTCAGTACAAGTCCAGGTTCATGTAGGGACCACAGAACCGGATCCAATCTTTACTAGATATAGTTCGCTAGTAATGCTACAGTCGGTCGTAGCTTACTGTATTCGATTTGTAAATAATGCTAGAAATCCTTTAAACAAAATTTTAGGCGTTCTGACGGTTCAAGAACGCAACTCTGCTATGGATCGGCTAGTGAAATTAGTTCAGCAATCTGAATTCGCGGACGATTTAGACTGCTTAAAGCGGAACAAGCAGTGCTCCACGAGGTTAAGGCGGTTGTTTCCTTTCGTAGATGACGCGGGTCTCTTACGGGTAGGGGGACGTTTAGAGCATTCTAGCCTTCCGTTCCAGGTGAAACATCCGGTTGTTTTACCAAAAGACCATCCTCTTACGAATTTAGTGATTGACAATGCACACCGGGTTCATTGTCATGTAGGTCCAACAGCCCTTCAGGCTATTTTACAAAAGGATTTCTGGATCCTGTCAGCTCGGCAAGCTATAAGAAGTCGCGTATTTAAATGTATTTCGTGCTTTAGGACTAAAGCCAAACCTGTAGAACCCATGATGTCTGCGCTTCCGAGCGACAGAGTCAATGCGACTGGGGTATTTCACACAGTACAAACTGATTTTGCGGGACCTTTCTCAATCAAGGCTTCGCGCCTTCGGAATGCCAAGGTGCTGAAGGCATACTTGTGTGTATTTATTTGTTCTTCGTCGAAAGCGGTACACTTAGAGGTCGTTAGTGATCTATCGACAGAGGCATTCTCAGCGGCATTATCGCGATTCGTAGCTCGGCGCGGTCTCCCGAAGTTTATACGGTCCGATAATGGCACAAACTATATAGGTACTAATAGGCATTTAAACGAGGTTGCTAAATATCTGCGGGACAAGGAAGTTGAGAAAACTCTGGGGGACGTTGCAGCTAAGAGCGGGATAACTTGGTTGTTTAACGTACCAGGGGCACCTCACTTTGGGGGTCTTTTTGAAGCGGCTGTCAAATCTGCTAAAACTCTGTTGAAACGGATGATCGGAGAGCAGATTTTGACGTTTGAGGAACTGACAACGGTATTCGCCAGAGTTGAAGCGGTTCTCAACTCTCGGCCACTTTGTCCGCTAACACACGATCCTCAAGACCTCGAAGTGCTTACACCGGCACATTTCTTAGTAGGTAAACCACTACTTTCGGTGCCAGAGTATAATTTAGAAGATGTTCCCGACACGCGGCTAGGTCGGTTCAGATTAGTTCAAGCTATATCTCAAAGATTTTGGAGGCAATGGAGTGACCGGTACCTGCATTGTCTCCAAAACCGGAACAAGTGGACGACACCGACGGATCCACCTAAAGTAGGGGATCTCGTATTAATTAAAGAAGAAAATATTCCTTCTCTTAAATGGAAACGCGGTAGAGTGGTAGAGCTTCTGCCTGGAAGGGATGGGGTCATTAGGTCTGTAAAACTGAAGACTCTTTCAGGATATTTTATGAGGCCTGTTGTAAAAATTTGTAGATTGCCACTGGACTAAGTTTCGGCACTGCATCTCTATATTTAAGTTATTTAGGTATTAAATATTTGGTTTAGTTATGTAAGTTAATTGCGGATTTTGAGTACATAAAATTTTGTATTTTTAGATTAGCGGATCTAATCAAGTTGATAAAGACTTTTCAGTCTTTCTCGGGCGGGGGGATGTTTAATCTTTATAATAAATATGGAAATACACATACATTAACATACATTACACTATAATTTACTTATATTAGTTTATTTCATTCCTCTTTGTCAAACTGGGGCATCGGACTGCTAAGTGAGGGTAAGAGCACTAGGCAGAATGCACGCGCGACACGTGACCCAAAACAAAAAAAAAAAAAGGACCTGGCGAGAAAAGATGGTGGGCCGGCCCTTGTAAAAGTGTGTAACACTTATTTTATATTCAATAAAAGACTGAAAGTGCAGTGCATAATTACCAGGAGTTGTGGCAGTGGGGTGAGTTTAGGTCGATATAAGTTACTAGCTGACCCGTTCGCAACTTCGTTTGCGTTTATACTCTTTTTTTACGTATGTCCTTTCATGTGAAATGTTTCCCAAGCCCGGTAATTTGACACGGAACCCTAAACATGAATAGATAAAAAGTACCTACATACTACATTACCTACCCCGTAATGAACCGTTCCCGTTCCCGCTCTCACTCCTTTTTTCGTTCCTGTTTCCGTTGGTAACCCGTCGCCAAGTTAACAGACGGTATAGGTATGATAAATTTGTATATGCCTAACTCTTGATTATGATTGGTTACCCATGCAAACTTTCACCTTCTTTAAGTTTCATTTTCACTACAAAAAGCAGCACGTCCTTCTCCAAGGTCCCACCCATGGTTCAGCGCTTTAGGTGTTTATTTATTTTCGTTATAGTGTCTGTGAAAAATCTCGTCTTTATGTAAAAAAAAACTTGCTATCCCCGTGGTATTCAAATATGCAGGAACAAATGAATTAAATTGAAATTTCGAATTCTGATTTAAATATTATTTTTTATTTGACATTCTAATTTTAAAGAGTATCGCATTGCACCAAGCTTTTAAGGCTCCCCCACACAGGTGTGTTATTATCGGCGATAATATCGCATGCGTTTTTGCTATAATGCGTCCCAATTCCTTGCACATAATTATATGCAAGAAAATGAAAATGTAATTTAGAAATAAAGCACACGATAAAATTTGACTATAATGTACTGACGAAAAAGTGAACGGAGCGCAGAATGTCTTTGCGCGTAAAGGCCCTTCTACTGCCTACAGTTTTTGTCCGTCTGCCTCCTAAGATGGCTCAAGCTGTAGCAATTCAATCTCGAGATATCATTTTTTCCGTTTCTTGAATAGCGAGCTCAATAAAAGTAATTGGGAAATTCTCGATCCAGAAAATTGTTGAATTTTGTTAAATTTTGGAAAATCTCAAAAAGTTACCACCCGATTTTGGAAATTTAAATTGCACTTTGAAGCCCTCCGGCAGACGCAAATATTGACATAATTGTGAGCGATCACTTTATTCACCTACACATCTTTTTTTAATGCATGTTACGAATTTACTTTCAATGTATGGAGTTTCAAAAATGTGACGTGTTTACTTTGTGGCAAATGTACAACAACCCCTCTCATATCTGTGAAACTACAGGCAAATGTCAGAATTTCATGAATCAGGGCACTATACTCGATCAGAAAAACTTAAACATTTTCAATATTTGCGCATGTGATATATTCTGTTATACTGTCTGATATTATCGCCGATGATAACGTACCTTACCTATGCCCACGCACCTGTGTGTAGGCCTTTATGTGAGAACAACGTTTTTTTGAATAAATTTGGAATGAGTTTTCAAACACGTCAGTCAAAATAAAATGGCATTACATGTGTTATTAAGGATAAGGAGTATTGATATCAACTACGATGCAAATCACCCCTAAAATAACTTTCTACCCCTTTTTAAACCCGTTAGGCAATAAATTTCAATAATATACGAAACACGTCTTTCATCAATTTTGTTAAAGAATATTTATGCAAAATTTGAAGTACATTGGACCAAGGAATCACGTTGTTCCATACAAACTTTGCCCACGTTTTTCACCCCTTTAGGGGAAGAATCTCGGAAAATTCTTTCTTATAGAATGCCTACGTCATACAAAGAACAGGTCCTCCAAGTTTCAGGTCTCTACGATTAGCAGTTTAGGCTGTGCGTTGATCGTCAGTCATTCAGGACAAAGGATTTTATAATTATAGATTACCCTCCATTAACGGAATTTTTTTTTTCAAAAACCTGGTGTGCGGTCTTTTATTATTTAACATTCAAAGTGTTCTGACGAAGTTTCAAGAACATCACACCACACGTTAAGATTTCCCCATACAAACTTTACCACCCCATTGCAACCCCCTCGAGGACTATTTCAAATTTTCAATGACACCAATCATCATTGATTGTATGGAATAATAAATGTCCCAGGTTTCAAGTTTCTAAGTACAAGGAATACGATTTTTCATACAAACATTTTTACCCCTTTTCACCCTCTTAGGGGTTGAATTTCCAAAAACCGTTTCTTAGTGAGCGCCTACACCCTACAAAGAATACTTGTGCCAAATTTCAGATCTGTAGACCCTGTAGTTTCTGAGATTTCGTGATGAGTGTGTCAGTGAGTGAGTGAGGATAGTTCTCTTTTATATATATAGACTAGCTGACCCGTTCGCAACTTCGTTTGCGTTTATACTCTTTTTTTACGTAGGTATGTCCTTTTATGTGAAATGTTTCCCAAGCCCTATAATTTGACACGGAACCCTAAATATGAATGGAATAAAAAGTACCAACATATAACTACATTACGGGGTAGGTACCTGTTCCCGTTCCCGCACTCCTTCACTCCTTTTTTCGTTCCTGTTTCCGTTGGCAACCCGTCGCCAAGTAAACAGCCGGTATAGGTATGATTAATTTTTATATGCCTAACTCTTGATTATAATTGGTTACCCATGCAAACTTTCATCACATAAATCACCTTCTTTAAGTTTCATTTTCGCTACAAAAAGCAGCAAGTCCTTCTCCAAGGTTCCACCCATGGTTCAGAGCTTTAGGTGTTTATTTATTTTCGTTATAATTAGGGCTTGCATTCGAATATTCGAATATTCGAATATTCGAATAATTCGAATATTATTTTAGTTCGAATATTCGAATACTGATATTTCAATATTCGAATATTCGATTAAAATTAATAACACCGAAATCGGAACTCAGATGTGCATAAAATGCCACTTATGAGTTCGAGCGATATATCCATACAGGACAATACAAGTTTACGTCGTCGTTCGGTTAAACAACATGACGAACCATCCGATCCGAACCCAATAACTTTTATCGGGTTCGGAACACGGTTCGGATACACTCGGAAGTGTCGCGTATTGCATTCGCGTAGTTGACGAGACTGTTCTGTCTATCAGTCTCTGTCGTTAACGTGAATGTTTATTTTCATGATTTTGTTAAAATACCAACTAACCTAGATTTTTAAGACTGTTTTTAGGGTGATATTACCGAGCCGGTCAAACGAACCCTTATAGTGTCCGTTGTCCGTTCGTCCGTCCGTGTCGTGGTTTACTTCGGTGTACTTAAGAGATCACCTTGGTTAAGCAACTTTCCGCTCGATCATTACTTGGATAGATGACTGTTTAGTGACATTTTGATTTGAGCGCTTCCGTGCTTCGGAAGGCACGTTAAGATGTTGGTCCCGGTTTTGCAGTCGTTAAGCCATGTCTGAAGCCTTCCGGCAGCGTAAAATTTCCGACACTAGAGTTGGTCACTAGCTCATACGAAGAAGAAGATTTAAAGGAGAATGCCGATAACCCGTACCAATTGCGCCAAAACCAAACATATCCCATAAAATTGCCTTTATTTTATAAATAACATAAACATTTTATTTAGTCTTACACACCGACTCGATTAATAATCGCCAAAAAAATTCTTTCGTTTATTTGGTTTCCGGCGCACGGCGCCATGACATTGCAACCACCCTCACTTTTAATTTTAAACAGTAGAATTAACTGAAAACATTGGAGGTTTTTTCACTTTGTTTAATCAAAGAAGTTGGACCAGAAACTTTTTGTGGTACTACTAAACTATCTCCTATATTTAGGTATTTAATATGCTCTCGCTAGAGTGTTCTGTGGCATTGTGTAGCAGTGTTTATTCTGTAAATAGATATTTTATTAGACATCATGTACGATAACCAATCGTTGCATCAACTGTTTGCTAATAACCGGTGACGCGAAACCAGCATAGTTTGGAAGAGGCATCCATGGCCTTTTCGTGGTTGTGATGAATGTGTTAAGATCTTGGATCTTAGCTTGGATTCCACCTTCACCAGTAAGTACCTATTATAATGATGTAAATGCCTATCTACTTTCTCGTCACTATCATTCTTTGAAAATAATATAAAGTAGAACACAGTAGTAATGTATGTCATGTCCTACCTACGAAGTAGAAGTTAAAACACCCTTTTACCTATCTGTGTGAGGTATATAAACCTTTTCTTATATGTAAAGTATCATATTTAAATGTTTATAGTGTAATATTTATAATTATGTAGACAAAACTGAACACACAAGGTCTCGGAAAAGCATTTTTTTAAAACAAACTCTAAAACTAATATAAAATAAAAACAATTTGTTTACATTTATTTTAAAAAAGACTTAGTATTCCATGAATAACAGTATAATATCTTTCAAAAAAATTAGGTTTCGTTTTGACGCAATCACTTTAGTATTGGTACCGAGCGCCATACATCAGACGGCATTCTCCTTTCTGGTTGATTGTGCGTGTAAATCGCCAATGTCTAGTTACGGTGACAAAACTTTTTGTACTTTTTTTTATTTGATAATTTAAATTAGTTCATGGAAATAATGCTTTGAAGAATAAAATAAGTTGATATCTTAAACTTCTTCGTAAAAAATAACACTTAAAATAACAAAATAAAATGTGATTTTAATAAAAACATTGTTTTTTCTATAATTCGAATAATATTCGAATAATTCGAATAGTACCCGAAAAAAAATCGAATATTCGAATATTAAATTTTTCGAATATTTACAAGCCCTAGTTATAATCTCTGTGAAAAATTTCGAATTCTAATCCGATTTAAATATTATTCTTTATTTGACATTCCAATTTTAAAGAGTATCGCATTGCACCAAGCTTTTAAGGCTTCCCCCACACAGGCGTGTTATTATTGGCGGTAATATTGCATGCGTTACCTATTGCGATGCAATTCCTTGCACATAATTGCGTTATCGCAGCAGTATGTAACTTTTTAGCCGTCCTAATACATAATTCTACAGATCTCACACTACGCGCAACTATCAAAGGCATGTAAGAAAATGTAATTTAGAAATAAAGCACACGATAAAATTTGACTATAATGTACTGACGAAAAAGTGAACGGAGCGCAGAGTGGCTTTGCGCGTAAAGGCCCTTCTACTGCCAGTTTACAGTTTTTGTCCGTCCGCCTCCTAAGATGGCTCAAGTTGTAGCTTAATTCAATCCCGAGATATTATTTTTCCCGTTTCTTGAATAGCGAGCTCAAAAAAAGTAATTGGGAAATTCTCGATCCAGAAAATTGTTGAATTTTGACAAATTTGGGAAAATAACAAAAAGTTACCATCCGATTTTGGAAATTCAAATTGCACTTTGAAGCCCTCCGGCAGACGCAAATATCGAAATAACTTTGACCGATCTCTTTATTCATCTAGACATCTTTTTTACCTATGTACCTGTGTGTGAGAGCCTTTATGTGAGAACAACGTTTTTTGAATAAATTTGGAATGAGTTTTCGAACACGACAGTGTCAAAATAAAATGGCATAACATGTGTCATGTGTCTAAGGAGTATTGATATCAACTTCGATGCAAATCACCCCTAAAATAACTTTCTACCTTTTTTTAACCCCGTTGGGCGATAAATTTCAATAATATACGAAACACGTCTTTCATCAATTTTGTTAAAGAATGTTTATGCAAAATTTGAAGTAGATTGGACCAAGGAATCACGTTGTTCCATACAAACTTTGCCCACGTTTTTCACCCCTTTAGGGGTAGAATCTCGGAAAATCCTTTCTCATCGGATGTCTACGTCATACAAAGAACACGCCCTCCAAGTTTCAGGTCTCTACGATCAGCGGTTTAGGCTGTGCGTTGATCCGTCAGTCATTCAGGACAAAGGATTTTATATGTATAGATTACCCTCCATTAAGGTATTTTTTTAAAAATCTGGTATGCGGTCTTTTATTATTTAATATTCAAAGTGTTCTGACGAAGTTTCAAGAAAATCACACCACGCGTTAAGATTTTCCCATACAAACTTTACCACCCCATTGCAACCCCCTAGAGGACTATTTCAAATTTTCAATGACACCAATCTTCATTGATTTTATCGAATAATACATGTCCAAGGTTTCAAGTTTCTAAGTTCAAGGAATACGATTTTTCATACAAACATTTTTACCCCTTTTCACCCTCTTAGGGGTTGAATTTCCAAAAACCGTTTCTTAGTGAGCGCTCACACTCTTTAAAGACTACCTGTACCAAATTTCAAACCTCTAGGCCCTGCAGTTTCCGAGATTTCGTGATGAGTGTGTCAGTGAGTGAGTGAGGATAGTTCTCTTTTATATATATAGATTATACGTACTATAATCTATTTAGCTGTTTTACACCCTAGCACGTGGACCGGCGATCGAACCTCACAAACGGCTTCGGAGCCAGCGGTATTGTTCTTGATCGTACAGATCAAACACTAGGTATTCCTTAACATCATAAAAAAAATATTATTTTTAAAATATGTCCTACCTAGTATAGTTTTGGTCCTACTGATCGCTTCGGTATTGCCGCTATTTTAGAGTCATTTAACACTTCCGCGGTTTTCTATCAAAGGTCTGCATGTCAATTACAAGACATTGCAAAAACTTCTTTCATTAGTCGCGTGACGAGCTATTTTTCCACCTCGATCGTGTGGTGACGAGGTGGTCGACAATCGGCCAGTTTGATTTGAGCCTGGCCTACGATGGGTCGTTTATAATGATAGTACTGTAATTTTACGCGCGGTTTCAGCGGTTCAGCGAAGTTCTATTTTTTTTATTTAAATTTTCCACACGTGTTTTGTGTCAGTGCTGTAACTTGTGAAGCAATTTAAAAAGTTTTTATGGTAGTAGCAAAGTATTTTGTTAAAATATTGATAATTTCTGATTGTGAACGTACATAAAAGTAGAACTAATGTTCACATAATCCAGTTTAACGCTACGTAGGTAAATAATTAGCTACAATATCAGATTATATTGGTATTTTAAACTAATTATATGAAATAAAACTTATGAAAATTATACCTATTATTACATAATACTAGAAGCCGAGGGCAATTATTAATTTTCTATAATGATAATGATATGTCAACTGCCATCATCCATCATGCTATGTTTTCACTTTATCTACCGCTTCATCTTCGTATTATTACCGACTTCAAAAGAAGGAGACTATTTCATATGAATATTGCACTTTGCTCTGCGGAAGAAACAGAATTGATGTGGCTTATTTTGCTTAGTTCAGACATGAGAACGAAGATGGCTTGCTTGGCCAAATTCCGTAACTGAATGCATTAGAATGCAAATTTCCTCCAAACAAGACTCTAGGGTTTGAACAGTTAGTCGGTCAATAGCAAAAATACTTAAGTACCTTCTTGATTTTAGGAAGGCTCTCGTGTCCCGATGTTTGGAAGCTCGTAAAAATGGTGACCCCAATGAACCTGATATAAATTTGCTCTCTGGAGGGTAATAAGGAAAATGTTTGGAGCTATTCAGTTGGGGATTCCGACTACCCCAAACTATTTTATTAATATCAACAATGGAAGTCCACTAAATCAAAGGCTCCACGAAAGATTTTCACGGCGGATAGTCTTTTCTGGACCTTTACCATACCTAGCTTTGCCGTAAAGCAGCATTGCTGTTTCGGGTGATAGGGTGTGCCGTTGAATTTACAGGCACATGAGGCTTAACACCTTAATACCTCAAATTGATGCAGGGCGTTGCATCATAGGGCATGTTCTAAACGTGTGTGATCATACTGATCATGATGCAATACTTTGTCATAGGTACCTAGCTTCTGCCCGCGACTTCGCTCACGTGGTACCCGAATAAAAAGTAGCCTATGTGTTAATCCAGGTCACAATCTATGTAGTATATTCCAAGTTTAATCAAAATCAAAAGTGTTTTTGCGTGAAAAACTAGGTAACAAATATCAATGCAACATTAAGTTTAATATTAGTAGAATAGTAGAAACGAGGATGGTTACCACATATTATCAGGTGAGTCAGGTGTTTGAAGATAGACTTCAACATAAAGGTATTCTTTAAAAAACAATGTTCTACTTCCCGCAACTTTGACATTGACGTTGGTCTATCTCAAAAGACACAATAACCTGTCACAAATTAATTCGAAAGGAGTAAAGACAAACTTCAAGTCGTCCATGGACTTTTAACACGTTGACTACGGGGTCTCGCACATGACGCTCCCCGCCCTGGAGCAAGTGTGTTTTCAGTACTCAATGTGTTAGAAATGCCAAGGAATGTGATTTTTAGTACAATGCCATAAATAAAATAAATTACTAAAAAAAATCCATTGACAACCCAATGCGTAATTGGGTGTTTCGTATTTAAAAGTATATGTTCGGAACACAAATAATAATTATGCTAGGTAATATTGAAAAATAGGGACTAGGTACTCCAAAACTCCGTCCAAAGGAATCCTTTGGGGGGTTTGACATTAAAAAAAAGAGGTCTGTGTATTATAATTTAAAGGCATTGTACCGAATATGTACCTACTGACTGCAGGTACTTATCAAAATATATTTAGACTTACCTCTGATTACCCATCCGGTACTTTACATAAACTAAATTAGTTTATTTTTGTACTTATAAATATCAAAAATTAATGGTTTTAATGAAAAAGGTTTTGATTTTTTTATTAATATATTTCTTGGATCCTTTTGGTTAAATTTTTAGGCAATTACGTCGAAACAAGCTTGTGAACTGAAGCATTCAGCCGGTAAACTAGAAATAGAGGATAATACTTGTTGTTATGACTTTGCAGAATACTCAGGATTTCAGGGTATTACAAAAAATGACAGAATAGGTATTCGAGCAGATGGAAAATCTACACCATTTTCCATCTGCTTAACACTCGAGAGAAGCAAATTATATCCAGCGCAAATCGGCGGATGGCATGGCAGAATATTTTAAACACATAATTCATCAATTCACATCATAATTCAAACTTATAAATCTAAATAGCTGGCCCGACAGACGTTGTCCTGTCTCAAAGAGGGTATCGAAGTTAAAGACACATTCAAAAAAGATATCGAAATCGAAAAAGCAATCAATGAGGATAAAACAACAACAACAACTACCCTACCCTACCCTAGCCCTACCCCTACCCCTACCCTACCCTACCCTACCCTACCCTTCCCCTACCCCTACCCCTACCCCTACCCCAACCCCTACCCCTACCCCTACCCCTACCCCTACCCCTACCCGTAACCCTACCCCTCCCCCTAACCCTAACCCTAACCCTACCCCTATCCTACCCTACCCTACCACTACCTTACCCCTACCGTACCCCTTCGCCTACCCCTATCCCTACCCCTACTTTTAATATAACGGGATAAAAAGCCAAATTTTCATCCAAATCGGTTCAGCCGTTCTTAGTTATAAATAGTGTAACTGACACGACTTTGTTTTATTTATATAGATGGTAACAAATAATATAAACCTATAGATATACACATTTATACACATGAGGCATAACATCTTCATGCCAGGGCGTTGCATCGAAGGGCACGTTTCAAACAAGCTTGACCTACTAAGCAATAGTTTTTAATATGTAATGGTTACCACCCAACAACAGGTGAGCCATGTGTTAGTTCCATCTTCAGGTACCATCCTAATATAAAAAAACCTGAGCCGATAACTTTCAAGGGGCAATATAAAAGAAAGAAAGTGTTTTATTTTAACTATCTTGTAAGAAAAATAAAATAATACTAATTTTAACTGATGTCTATCTCCAAGTAGGGTTCAAATCTCATTAGAATATATGTTTATAAATAGGAACCCTAACAATAAGTGTTTTATACTTTCAAAATATGAAATATGAGACTTCTCCACAGACTTCTCTCATGGAAAATAAACAAACAATAATAATACATTCAAACTCGATTTGGAAACTGGTTATTGCCAACTTACATTTCATTGTTTTTTATATTAGTAACATATTATACCAACCAACACCCAACCAACCTTATAAATAAATGTCACGCGATATACTGGATGGTGTTGCTATGCTGTATGGCTGTAGGTATTCATCGTGGAAGCTCCATACAGAGACTTCCTGCGTGAATCCCCGAGGAATGCTGTATCCGCTTAGCGACTATGAAGAGTTAGTTATCAACCCAGTACAGATATCGCGAATAAATAGTAAGTAATGTTAAAGTTGAGTATCTTCTCATCTATCTAGGTACTAACAAAAAGTTTCCAGATACAATCGGGTAAAAAGGCACGCGAGCGAACCCGCGGGCAGAAGATAGTTTTGCATACTTTAATTAACGCTTTGAGTGCTGAAAACATGGATTGTAATCGGGACGGTCAAAGTCTCAGCATAATGCAACAGTTTTTCTCGTACTCTTACTTAATGGTACTCGTAGGTAACTCCTTGCTGCTCCTTGCCCTTCACTACGTCGACTTGGTCTATTATTCTACTCTTTGGACATAACTGAACTGCGTGCTAAAAGTTTGTTTGGTTTGACAATGAACTAGTAGTGTTTTTTTAATGAAGTAACAAAAGAGGTCGCATTCCTGACTTAAAAAGTTTAGGCTGTAGGCATGCTGTAGGTAAATAAACGTTGGCCCAGAGGGCTTGGACTGAACAATATAATTTAATGTTAGAAAACGTTTGTGCAAATTCTATACAAACATGAGTTTCAATTGCTTAGCTTGCTGATAGTAAAACGTGTTTCGAGCCCTCATTTTAGCACGTAGGCACAAATGAAATAAATTTACAAAACGTTTATGGACTGTTATTTATTAGTAGTTCTTCTTAGCTATTATTTTTACATTCTGTACCTAACAAAGTCGACTTAGTTCATGAAAAAAATGGTCAAGTTCTTTAGATATTTTTTATCTAGATACTTATTAGAAAAAGGTGTTTGGTTGGTGTCTTCCAACTTTGCAGTGACTTAACTATTACGTCACGCACTGATTGTAGGTAAATAGTGACCATCATAGATGACGTCACTTTCTGTCATGTTATATCAAAATTATTTTTTTGGTGGTCTATCTACACCTACAGTCTTATCAAAATCAAAACATCGCTAAACTCAAAGCGGTAGATCGGTAGATATAATGCCCTTCAAAATAAAATTTCCGACATAAAATTATCTTTTATCATTGTCATGTTCCGGATTATAATATTAAAGGCTAAAAACAATAGCAGAAAAATAACAATAGTTCGCCATTAATTTTTAATAAACGAGGCCGGATGTGTAATGCTTATATGAATTTTAATCAACAGATTGTATTGAATCAAATAGTAGATTACCAACAATCATAAGCCAGCCTGCATTGGTCTCATTTTAAGAATTAAAAATAAATAAAAACAACTGCATTCGGAAAAAAGAAGGTCTAAAAGTTAAAAAGAGTTTATATTCTGTGAAAAGTGCGTGCAACAGCAAAGAGTATTGTTATCACATAACATTATCACCTATTATTTTCTAAGTGACTTCCAAATCGTTCTCAGTTTAAAATGAATAACTTTCCGAAAAGTGCTTTGTGCATGGATGAAATGCATCCATGAAAAACCATCGCTATAATACTTTTACTGTAATTTATCTCGATGTTGAAAAAGTCTCAAAAAGTGCTAAAAGTGGTCGAATCTTTACTTGAATCGTACACACTTACAAGTAGATACGAGATAACCCGATTGCGAAGTTGAAATTTATAATAAAAATTAATAAGTGTTTGTAAAATATTAAGAAACTAAACGTTCTGTAAAAAAACGATTTACTGTCTACACTTTAAAAAAAAAAGCATTTCACCATATGATCTAATTTTGAACTATTTTAGTGATTTAGTGAAAAACTTTTGTGAAAATGAGTGATAAACTGCTGAGAGAAAGTTCTTTGAAGCAGCCTGGAAAATCTCCTGGACGGAGAAGAAATCGCCATGTCCTGATAAACCTACCCGAATCTGACTCCAACAGGTAGGCAAGGTTACTTTCTTCTTTGAGGGTGGGTGGAGCGCGACATCTGGGGACCGTGTGGTATGTTCACGGTATGTTATTGTCCTTTGGATTGTCAACGAAATAGTTTATCTATTCTTTATGGGATAGTTACAGTAGTAACTTACAAGGGAATGAACAAAAATCTGTGCCTGATTTTTCTCTATTCAGCGGGCTGAATAGGGATGATGCCTGGGTAGAAAAATATTAATTCTAATAAGTCCGTCAATTAGATTATCAAAAACTATTGGACACGTATTTTTATATTTTTAAAATCAATGGAAATCGACAGAGTTATATAGCGTCAAAGTTCGGGAGTGGGGGCTCGTGACGTCACTTGTATGTAAAAACTGTACTTACCTCACTGTACTTATCTCACCCGTGACGTCACGCGGAACTTCAATGCACTTAACTGGAACTTAAGCTTCGTCATTATTAGTTTAATTGACAAAAGAAAAAATAAGTGTATGTAAATGACGGACTAATTAGAATTTTTCAGGCATCTAGCCTATTGGAGTGGGTCGAGTCGCCCACCAAAAATAAAAAATGGTCAACACAGTCCGTGGGCTCACTGCTCTGTGGGCTCAGTTGACCACGAAGGGTTCTTATTAAAGGAAAAGTGTCACGAATTAACAAATTGACATTGGTAAATATAAATAAAAAATGAGAATATAAGCGCCTGTCACAATAATGCAAGCGTTGTATTATGTATCTAACAAGTGTTGCTCACTATATTATTGTACTAAAGTTTACTAATAGTACGTCAATGAGAAGGTAAAATATTTAACACTAGCTTCTGCCCGTGACTTCGCTCGCGTGGTATCTGAAAATTAGCCCTTATATTAATCTAGTTCACAAACTATGTATATTACAAAATTCATACATCACACACACGCTCACACACATAAATTAGTGATAATTTTTGAGAAATCTAAGAGCCTTCCCAGATGGGCGATTTACTCGCGCGAGTTGCTCGTGCCATTGACATGCGTATCCAATCAGGCTTGCTGAATCTAGCGTGGAATATGAAGTGCGTGCACATACCACGTTGACAGCCAGGGCCCTTATTCTCTTTAGCACAAAAGATTCCTTGCCGATAACGTGTGACTTCATAACATGTTTCAAACACAAACGCGTTTCTTAAAAACGCCATGGCGTCACGTTATGAAATTTGACATGGGCATAGAGAATACGCTATTCCACGCAATTATCATAACGAGGCGCGTTACTTTTGCGTTTAGTCAGTTTAGCGTTAGTTTGCGTTAGTTTAGTATAGGGAATAAGGGCCCTGATTGAATCGACGATCGATAGACGATTAATCGCGCGTAAATCGCCCATCTGGGAAGAGCCTTCATTCCTAATTCAAAATATGAATTACCAATCCACACTCCTAACGCCATCTATCTCACAGAGAGGAAAGCACAACGCTTAGTGAAAAGGTGGAAAGTGAACCTCCAACAGCTGTTCAGGGGCTATTGATTTTCCTTCGCGCAAGCAAATTCACTGCGTAACTCTTCCGTAAAGTCAAATAATAAACTTCTTTTCAGATAATACATTATAAAACTGTTTACAAGCGTTAAATTAAGCCGTAAAACCTTTGCTTAGAGTATCATACTCTTAAGTGTGTAATAAATAACGGATAATTTTCGTATGACTTACACTGAAAATGTGACCAGGTGTTTGTGATCAATTAATGTGCCATTAAGTTATCAATTGACAGTCAAAATACCCTGTGAAATTTAAGATCGGTCACGATTTGACAGAATACAGTCTTTTTACTGAAAATGTAATCGTGTTGTCAGTGATCATCATGTTTGTAATGATGGTTGGGTTGCACAAGCGAAGCTTTATCGGTACTAGCGTGGATGATATACAGGACACCCTGAGCTTGGTGTCTGTTAGCACATTACACGTTTTCCCTGGGGCTTTCACTGTTGATGTCGATGACTATCCGGAGAAGTGAGTACCGTGCGGTAGTTGATTTTATTCAATTCTAATTGTTGACTAGAACCCTTATATATTATGCATGGTCCTAAATTTCTAAGAAAAACAGTGATTTAGTTGGGCCTTGGCCTTCCTATAATTTTTATGTTTAGTGGGAATAAAATAATACTGTCAAAATTATAGATCAATATCTTCCCATGTGTTCAGGCTAAAACCAGGCACGTGGCTACTTTGACCAAAGACTGCCAGTGTCAGTGCTTTTTTTTAAATGTTTGTTTTTTCTGTCTTTTTTTAAAGTAATTGTTAAGTAATTAACCTGTCAAATTATGTCTTATTTATTTTTTATTTCACCTGTTAATATAATTATTTCGATCAACTTGATTTCAAAAAGTTTTCGAAGTCCTCCTTTTGTTCCTTTTTAAGGTTCCGTACGGTAAAACCGGGACCGTAATAGCTATACAGTTGAAATTTTCACAGATGATGTATTTCTGTTGCCGCTATAACAAAAAATACTAAAACAGAAAAAATAAATATTTAAGTGGGGTTCCCATACAACGGTACAGAACCCTTCGTGCGCGAGTTCGACTCGCACTTGTCCGGTTTTTTACACACAATCCCTTTCAATTAGTTAGGCACATATGTATTTACTTGCGTACGTTTCGTCGAGTTTAAGTATTTGTTTACCAGAAATGTACCTTATTTTTGAAAAGGATGCGCCATAAATACCCTGACTGAAAAAAATGAAGAGAGCACAAGTGAGGTTGGCAGTGTTACAATCAGGTGGGTAGCTCTTGCGTCCAAACAATATAATATTGCACAAAACACTTGATTATAAAACTAACTGTACTATTAAATGTATAGTGCAGTTAGGTTTATATAGTTACAAAAAAGTATCTATGTTATACAGGATGGAAAAAATCAATGGGCCCTGAAGGGAAACCGCTTTTAATCCTTAGGATAGAATATTTTACTTAAAGGAAAGATTCCTTTATTTTTTAAAAGAAACAGAACTGCATCCAATTTTTTTCTAAATTTACTTGCCTCACCTGGGAATCAAACCAGCTAAAAATTCAAAAATGAAACGATCGTTATTTTATTCCACTAGTCGATACAGATAAAGATTTTCTAAAATTCGCTTGCTTCATCCGGGATTCGAACCAGCTAAAAATTTTAATAAATAAACCTCGCTGTTTAATTTTATTAATCTATAGGATTAATGCTCAGGATAAAATCTCTCCAATAAACATTTGGTTTTGTTGGGATAAAAAAGATCATGTTGTCTAGCATTCATTTTATTTTATGATCTACTCTGATGCGGTTGATACGTAAACAAGAAAGAAAACTTTTAATAAAATATATCACAAGGATATAAAGTGGTTTCCCTTCAGCGCCCATTGTTTTTTTCCACCCTGTATATCCGTCATGTGGTTCCCATAATACAAGCTCTACTTTGTTTGTGGCTAGATAATGTATGATAGTATATAGCATTATATATTTATTATTTCCCAATCTATAAATTCTATAAATTAACGGCCTCACCTTTGTGGAACTGTCCACACGCAGATACTGTGCACACTGACTTAAAAAAAAACATTGTTTAGCCATGTCATGTAGCTTATAGCCACAAGGTTATTTAAAGAACCTGACATGTTCTAAAACATTCCATCAAATTACCCTTTTTCAAAGCTAGCAGATATGCTGCTCATCTGCCAGCTTTAAAAATTACTTTGACAGTACAGTCGAGTCGTCATAAAGTTGGGCTATATGATCACCATTGCCCATAGACCCACATCAGTAGGTGTACATGTGACGTGGTGCGGATTCACTGCAATGATATGGGGCATCAGCTTGTATCATGGTCCTATAATATCACTGGCGCCCCTTCCAATCGAAACAGCAATATTGCTTGGTAGCAGAATTATGAAAATGAAATTTATCTAATATAAAATGTGGAAGTGTGTTTGTTACGCTCGCAGACGATTATCATTAAACTTTACATCCACGGATACAGAAAAGGACATAGGGTGCCTTTCATCCAGAAAAAAATACCGATGCAAGGACGACAAACAAATCTTTTGACAAAATCTACATCAACGTGAAAACAACACCAGCTTATTGAGTCCACTGCTGGACAAAGGCCTCCCCTATACGAAGGGGGTTGTGCCCATAATCCTCACGCTGGGCACAGCTCCTCGCACCACCGACGCTGCTGCCCGTCGGCGGCCAAGGAATTCATCTTTTAGGCATGCTATGCCGCAATCAGCCGGCCTCCGGAGCTCCGTCTATTATACAGCAGGGTTCACCACGGGGAGATAAAGTTAGTGTCCAAAGGAAACCCCTTATTGGAAGCTGCGCGCAAAAACTAGTGACTTATATCCACAAACATTGCCTTTAACTATCTTTCTATTGTTACAGGCCGTACCCGCTCAAGACTAAGATATTATTGGCAGCACTAGCCACTCTACTCTTCGTGTCAGCACTCAGTGGCTACCTGGTTGGTTCCTCGGACTATGCCGCGGCCGCTGCCAGGCGTAACTACGAGCCACCTGATCCAATAGAACCTTTGAAACCTTCCGCGTCGAGACTTCACATATTCCAAAAGGCCGCTGTGTGTACTGATGCGCCACAATGCTCGCAGATTGGCAAGTAAGTTTTACAAAACCAAAATAGACTATCGTAGTCCACCAGTTTAAAGGCCTCAGCTGGCTATGGCACAAGCTATGCTCGGAGTTTCTCTGAAGGACATAATCCACAACGAGACTATCCGACATGGAACTAAAGATGTCGACATAGGTTGGAGAATCAGCAAGATGAAGTGGCAGTGGACTGGCCATATCTGCTGATAACCGTTCAGGTAAACGAATTCTTGAGTGGAGACAGTGGCTTGGCAAACGTAGTCTAGGACGATCTCCTGTAGAGTGACGATCTGCGAAAGGCTGCTGGTAGATACTGGATGCGTTTAGTTAGGACAGGGCGCAATGGCGCTCATTAGGGAAGGCATTATGTCCAGCAGTGGACTGCTATAGGCTGATGATGATGATATGATATATTAATATATTATCTTTAAACAACCCGTCTTTCCTGTGGGTAAGGTAGGCTACGCTGAGAGAATGATATAGCAAGCCTACTCCATCTGAACTCCTAAGCACTAACAGAGCGTCACGGTCAAAGTGAAAACACTAAGCAGTTTATTAATCATCCAGGTTGTATTTCAACACTTTATTTCACATACTTAATCTAAATATTTTATAAAAGGTGCCTTAAGCATTTTCTACCTGCCAATCAAATAAGAGGTTGACGTGCAGACTTATGTGTACGTGCATTAAAGGCCTCTTTGGTTGCGGGGTCGATTCCTGCCGCGGGACGAAAGTTTGTATGTTCTGCAAATATTTGTCTCGGGTCTGGATGTTTCTTATGTATAGTAAATATGTACTAATATTACAAAAAAATATATGTATATAAGTAATATATCAATCATGTGGTTCCCATAACACAAGCTCTGCTTAGTTTGGGGCTACATGATGCTATGTGTGTGATAGTCCAGCATTTTTTTTAGAGTACCTTATGGATCTATTTTCAACAAACGAAAAAAGCAAATATTATATAAACTCTACGATTAAATTCTTAAATAGGATATGTACGTAAATGTAAAATAATAATAATAAATTATTTATTTCAGACAAGTCCATACATTTTACATTACTGTGACACAAGAAACGGCATTTTTTTTTCTTTGTTCTCAAATCGTAAAAAAAAGAGTTGAAAACTAATATTCAGCCTTTCTAAAGCTAAAAAAATATTATTTACATAAATATGTACTAGTTTCTTACTGCTAATGCAGTATTAACCCTTTTAACAACCTGTATTGTGTAAGGGTCTAACTTTTGTCGCGAAAGCATGCTTACTTTCAGTCTTGCTTACAATTTTACAATGTAGGCTTTAAAATTTTACTACTTTTTTAAAATTTATTTGTGAAAAACATGTGTTAAGTAGGATGAAATGCACAATAGCTATACGTTAAATTAAATATCACAACATGCTGGACCTGTATCGGTATGCAAAATTCTGTTTACTTTATCTATTTATTTTTCGGGCTCACACGATTAATGGCGTGGCCAAAAAGTGAACTTACCTCCCTAACTCTTTTAGGCTGGCCTATGAATTATATAGAATATTTATCTATTATAGAAGAGTCTAGAAAATGACAAAGCACCGCCTCCAAATCCTACGACGACGGTTCTCTTTTCACGGACTCTTAACTTTTGCTAAAACTGCTCACAAGCCAGTTAGTTTTCTAGAAAAATCGAGTAATATTAAGTATCTGTAATATACGCCACGTCCACAGAATACATAATAATTGCACAACTTTCAATTTTCGTTTGATGATTTAGCACAGCGCCATCTATCGTTTGGTTATCAAAAGTTGTATAACAACATGAATGCTACTTCTGCTTTCTACTAGCGCTCTTAATGTTGAAACTCCTACATCGAATGAAAACTAAATTCCATAGAACTTTGTAGAAAATTCTTGGCTTACTTAGCTACCTACTTTAAAAATGATTGTGAGCCAAAATGTTATTTATTATACCGCTCTGTATAGGTGTAGGTTTTATCAAAGTAGTATGATGAAGGTAACAAAAAAGTTGCATAATAACAACACGAAGGTGTGTTTTGTATTGAAACTCATTGTGATGTGAGTCACTGTCACACACACACACACACATACAAGTATACCTCAAATGCGATGTTACCAGCTTCAGGTATTTCCCAATTGAATAGTAAAACACAAATGTAAGATTTACACTATTGTGCATAAAATTATTTTGCCTGCTTTTAAGGTTAGGTGGAGAGATAAAATGTTTCCACTCAATCGTAAACATTTCTTGTTTTTCATTATGTATTAAGTTTCTGGTTGGAACTTATTCGCCCTGTAATAGGCAGGTAGGAAAACTATATCTAGGCAACCCAAAACTAAATTTAGAAAATTCCTTCCTATAATCCAACGCGATAAACAAACTTTATTGAATCGACGCCCTAACTAGTTTTTATGCGTAATATACTAATTAGATTGTTCCCTTTGTAGCAATTTGAGCGCGTTAATGTCTTTTTTAAAAGGCGAAAAATCGTAGCTAATTTCGTAGCACAGTAAATATAGTAAGTGCTACGACGCTACGTCGCTAGTGCTACAATCGATGCTACGTAGCAGCTACGAGAAATTATTTAGATTGAAATACAGCAAAATGCGAAATCAATCGTAGGTATCGGTGCGTAGTGCGGTAAGAAAACTTAGAAACGTTAAGTTTTCTTACGAAGATTCGTGTTATTGTTACTATTCTATTGATCAAAGTTTTCGTAAAATCAATTTAACGTACCTCCCATTGAATGATTTCCCAAGTTGGCAAATTATAAGATCATTATGGCATCATTAACCGGCTTACCCACACATAGCCAGCTATAAATAAACAAACATCGTACGTGAACCGGGTCGAACAGCGCGCGCCGACCAATCCCACTTCGAGAATCTTATCGACGCGCATGCGGTCAGTGACGTGTCTCGCCCACATATAAAAGCGGCGCGCCGTCAATACCACCGACAGTTTGTAAAACAAAATCACCAGTGACGCCGTCACCGCGACTTGTATTTTCAAATAATAAAAACTCAAATCCAACATAAATATGTCCGAGGCTTTCTTCGACGAGTACGACTACTACAACTTCGACCACGACAAGCACATTTTCTCTGGGCACGGTGGCAAGCAGCGCACCAAGAAGGAGGTGAACGAGCACACCAACCACTTCGACCCGAACGGCCATTCCAGAAAGATCGTGACCAAGTTCGCCAACACCGCGAACAACAAGAAGGCGACTAACAAGCATTAGGTGTGAGAAATCTAGACTATGGCGTGTTTGTGGACTATCGATTTGCCGAGCGAAAGGAGGACGTTAAGGCGGATACCTGAGGAGAGCGCGGGTCGCCCGTCTCGGAGATCAGCGGAACACCCACGGCGGTTTCTGCTGACGCAGAGCTTCTACTTCGCACACCACACTTGGTGTAGGAAGCGACCGCTATTTAAGTGAAGTGAGTGACCCAACACCGTTCCAAATCTGATCTCAACTCGAATTGGGCTTGTTATAAAGCTCAGGACTCTGCTGTGTTATTATTATTAATTAGTTATTTGTTTTGCACCCTTCAAGGGGTGCGCTGAGGACTGTAATAATAATTTAAGGCCTAATAAAAATTATAGTACTTATTACGATTTTGTTGTTTTATTAATTTAGGTATAGGGCTTTGTTTGGTTGAGCGGAAAATATCCGACAAGGTCGATTTAACTAGTCTACCTACACGTAGATGACTGGTGTTTATACACAAAAACAACCTTGGGCAAAGTCGAGGTGGCTGGCCTTGTGTTTATCGATGCTTCTGTTTTGCGTCGCAAAGTACTGAATGGGTAGGGAAGGTATTTATAAATCGAAATATTGTTAGGTATCTGGTAAATAGTCTAGATGAGTCCACTATCACCAAAATTAAGGTACCTACGTAGTATGATCAATGGATAAAGTCACAAATGCAGTAGGTACCTACTAGGTATTTAGATTAGGGTCCCGTCCTGCCATCTTGACGCTCACGGATATTCTGGCTGTAAACTAAGTAATGTTAGCACCTTATCTATGGTTGGAATATTATTTAGGTATAAAACATTGGGTACATTTATTCTGACGACCTCTGGGGCGCAGTGGGCAAAGGCCCGCATGAGACGCAGAAGGTAGCGTGTTCCCCTCGCGGCGGGAATCTGATGGCAACTGTTTATATAATTTTCAAACTAGGACGATTTAGTCCTAGTTTTCAAATATTTGTCGCGGGGTTTGTTCTATCTGGTATATTGAATTTACATAAAAGTATATAAGTAGTATATCAGTCATGTGGTTTCTATACTTTAAGCTCCGGATAGTTTGGGTTAAAAGATGTTGATATGGTAATAATAATAATAATAATCATCATCATCATCGTCATCATCAACCTATACCAGTCAACTCAAGTTCACTGCTGGACATAGGTATCCCCTAATATGATAATATCCAGCAGTATTATTATTCTATTTATTCCCACTTTTTAGAGAACTCCGCGTGACAGCAACGCTATAGAAATTGTAGGTTAGGTATGACTTCTCGTAACCAAACCAACCTAACGAACGAATAGCATTTAGCTGTTCTTACAAAACTGGATCCTATAAAGGAAGTTACACCTACGTCCAATACGCAATAGTAATGCGTGTCATGCACACGTGAGTTACTCGCTTGAACTCCTAATACTTTGCAACAATTGATTGGTTATAGATGTGATACGCTTTCTGATGACTGATTCATTCTCTCAGTTTATTAACAACATCATCATCAACCTGTAAGGTTTCCACGCCTTTCCAGTCACCGACTTCTCGCGATCTTGACGATGTCGTCGGTCCATTTAGTAGGTCTCCCTACACTGCGTATTCCAGTTCGCGGTCACTTTCCTCTCAGCTATGGTCTGAACATAGATTTCCCCAAAAGATTTCTACGCATTCATGCCCTGAGTCCTTTCTATCCACCGACTTCTCGCGATCTTGATGATTTCGTCGGTCCATTTAGTAGGTCTCCCTGCACTTCTTCTTCCAGTTCGCGGTCACTTTTCTCTCATGGTTGAACATAGGTTTTCGCGAAGAGTTTCCACGCCTCCACGCTCTGGGCCCTTTCCATCCACTGACTTCTCGCGACTCTTTGTCGACACAACAAACTCCGACTCCGACCTTATTTGGCCATTTACTCGTAATACTAAAAGCAATTGTAGCCCTAGCGCCAGAATTACAAACAGAGCCAACCTGTAACAAACAAACCTGTAGCTTAGGCCGGACTACGCATTGCTACTCGCACTCTACCGCTGGCAGTATCGTCTGGACCTACCTTTAGAGAAGTCTATTGGATAATTTCAGTCGAACAATAACGAACTATATTTTATACGTCGTGTAAAACATGTACCAGTAAAATAGACCGACTAACATTTTTTATGGAGTAAAGTTAAGTTAAAGAATTTTTTTATTTTTAATGCCAGAATATATGCGGCTAAGCAAGTTTTAGGAAAATTAACTGGTTTGTATAACATTTGATACTACATTTACATAGTACTTAGTGATTGTTATCCAAATACAATAAGTAAGTATATTATTAAAATAGTCATTATATGTCATGAAATTGAGATTACAAAACTAAATTATTCAAAATGTGCTGCCACCACATCAATATTTAGCTTACGAAGCAATCTGCAAGTTTGCTAAATCAACAGCGTTTGCTAAATACTTTTGATCGAAGGTTAAATAGGTACCTAACCTACCAACTAATAGATTCTTCAAAATTCGCATACATATGTATATGATTATTCTTATGCTGATTAACAATCTGTGCTATGAATTAAAAAGTCATAAAGTAGGTTCTGTATTAACACTTTGAGTGCTAAAAACACGTTGTGTTTTTGCAATGCAACGCTAGTGTTGCTCACTCGCTCACTCGCCTAGCGTGGTGTCTTGGGTCGCGCCCTCGAATATTTACTATAAGTATGTAATTTTCTCCCTAGAGTCAAAGAGACCAGTCTCTTTTATCTATTTAGTTTTTTCTTTCAGAAATTTTGAAAACTGCATGAGACGGTGAACTTCGTATCATCAAATTGATTTGACGAAGTGACAATTTCCATACAAAATCACCTGGCTGTTTCTTTGGGCTTTTTTTTTGTATTTTCTTAATTCCTAAACAAACCCTGGATCAAAGGGATTAAAATAAAAAATAATCAAATGGGTCGAGCAATTTTACAAATTTGCAAAACACACGCACGGCAATTGATTTTTTATTGTGTGGAAAACTTTTTCAAATTTTTCACGAATTCATACGATTTAATTTGGTAAATTACTTTGGGAAGAGTGCTTTTGTTGGGAAATAGAGTCGATTGAGACCAACTTGTTTTTTTTAATGTCATTCTCTAGGCTGACTGTACCTTTTTTCAAAGTTCTGAAAATGCTATTGTTTTATTCTTCCAATTAAACTCTTAAATTTTCCGAAGAACAAAATCTTCTAACTACAAAAGAAATGGTGGCTTCCCTCATTGAAGTAAAACATGACAACTTGTAGCTATAGGCTAGGCTAGCATTATCAACAATGTACCTTATTACAAGCCATGTCATAGTTACAAGCTGCCGAAAATCTTCGGCACCCGAGAAGATCACAGAAAATAAGTCGTAGATTAATTTATTTTTTTGTAGCTTTGGTTAAAACGACAGACGGTATCTCAGCATCGAAATCAAATTTATGGCTCTACTTTTATCAATAATAAAGTCTGAGTTCATAGTTATCTTCGAAGCATAAACTTTAACCATAAGTCTTCATATGTGTATTTATAAATTTGCTAGCTTAGGTAGTGGTAGAAAGAGCGCAAATAGTAAATTCTCTTTTGTGATAGAAAGCCAAGATCAGATTGGAGTAAGTACAGTTATGCAAGCCACACGCTGCGATTTAACTGTATCTACAGTTTAAGCTACAGCAGTTTTGTCGTAAGAAATTTATAGGTAGGTAAGGTACACCTAGGTACAAAAACACGAAAATAAAACTTCAATCATGGCGCCTTATCGAAGTGTGTTTTGCTCATATTCAATATACATTCCGTTTCGCCAGAATATAAGCGAAACAAAATAAAATGAGCAAAAAGGTTTTTTAATGTCTTACAATTTATTTGATGTCATGTCAACGTGTTTAATTTACTTTCTAATAATTCACTAACCACCGCCAGCCTATATCAGCCCACTGCTGGACATAGGCCTCCCCTAATATGGGGGATATGCCAATAATCCCTACGCTGGGCATGCGCAATTCACTAATACCAGCGCAATTATTGATAAGGTAAACTTGAAATAAACAATTAATTAAACCTAAGACTTTTATACTTGTAGTGACATCTACGAAAATTGTTGATACTACACAACTACACACATATAAATCATACATATATTTGCTGAATAAGTTTTTCAATGTATATTAGGTACTTAGGTACTCTATTCTATTGCTCTAGTGTAGATTTGTAGTGTCTCTAAGGCCTTTGTACCTACGTAAAATATTAGCTGACTGCCATCGATACACTCACCTACTGTAACTATGCTGACAGCCCAAAAAAGGCTTGGTTGTCTGAAGTAAATTGCCAAGTTGCACAGAAGCGCAGTAACTGCTGATCTTTGAAGAAATATTTTATATCTTTTATAAACAAGATTGGTAAAATACTAGATATCAAGATGGCGGCTAATTATCTTATTAATAAAATATTTTATCTTTATTATATCTTATATAGGTTCTAGATGTTGTGTTATAATGTTTACCATTATTTATTTGTTTACAGTGTTTTGTAAATGTTTTTAGAACTAAATGTAGAAAGAGCCGAATCAGGTCTGAAAGAGGTGTTGAATACTGACCGACCATCCAAATTGCCTTTTCTAGTAGGTAGCTACTTGTATTTACTTTTACCTACCTACCTACCAACCATAACTAAACTATGATTTGTGCCACCTAATAATATTGTATTCGGACATTTCCTTTACAAGTATTGCGCACAATTTTACTTGAATAGGTATTTTAGTGAGTATTTTTATAATAAAACTCGATTAAATCTGATGAAACATGAAAGCAAAATTATGTCATTGCTTATTCAAACCGGTTTTGAGAACATTTTAGTCACGCGTGTAGATAACTGATAGTACAAATTCGAATGAGTTTTTTTTTTCAAAATCCAAATATACCACGAACTTGCTTCTTATACATATTTTTACTAACCGCCGCTGAAAACTTCTTTTACGTTATTTTCCTATCCCAAAATCAAGTATCAAGATTAAAAATGCTATAAGCTAATAGCATTCAGATTCAGATCCAGAGAGTACCTACTCCCTACTAAAAACTCACCCAACTAATCACTTTTTTCGTTCCTAGTAAATAAAGAAGGGGAGAACTTAAGGAAGGCCTATGTTTAGGGGTGGGTTCCGGCAATGGATTTCTAAAGGCTGATGATGAAGTAAAGAAGTAGGTTATTGCGTAGCACTCGTGGCGTGGCTTAATTCGGTGTAATTAGCAGATCATCTTGGCTAAGCAATACTCCGCCCGATCACTACTTGGATGGGTGACCGTTTAGTGGCATTTAGATCTGAGTACTTACGTGCTTCGGAAGGCACGTACCGGCTTTTTCAGTCGTTAAGCAATGTCAGAGGACTTCGGTCGGCTTAAAAACTCCGACACCAGAGTTGGCCACTAGATCATACGAAGAAGGAAGTGCGTACCTACACGTTTATTTATAAAATAAGGAAGACAAACTACAAGATATCTGATTATTTATTTATAGAGCAACTACGTGGCATTCTAATATTTATCAAATAAACTCCTTAGTTTCGTTTGCTTTGTTATCACTATCAGGAAAAAAACAATGACTGTCTGCTTAACTGCAGACAGTCTTCGTTTAGTCATACCTAGCTCAATAGAGATAAGTAGTTCACTGTATTGTTTTAATAAAACAAGGTTTTTACAAATCAGTTGTTTTCTTTTATTGACAATTCAAACTTCCTGGAAAACATAAAATGGGATTTTTAGCACGTTGACTTTTGGCTTCGGACATAACGCTATGCGCCATGCCCGAAGTCCTCGAGGTGCAGAACATGGACAGTTGTCCTATTCAGCACTCATAGCGTTATACACAAATTATAGATTAGGTTGTTTGAATTCAACTATGTTAATTAAACATAAGTATTAGATTTTATCTGTATAAGAAAGTCATTTCTATACATTTGCTACCGCTATCATCGATCGGTTCGACTTACTATTCTACCGTGCACATATGTAAAAATGCTCGATTTCAACGAGGCGCGAGATTATTGAACCAGTTTCAATCTCCCAACAGATAGGAACACGATTTTGCTCCAATTAATTATTTGTTTTACACTGACCTACAGAGAAAAAAACTGTTATTTAGGTATGCTATCAATACTTATTATCATAGCAGCTATATCCACGTCATTTAGGTCAAGTCAGCTGATCTGTCTTGGCACGGTTATGAAACAAAATTGTGTTCTTTATTCAGGAATAGAAAATGCCTGACGACATAAAGTAGGTTATCGATAAGAAATGTAAGGTCATTAGAGAGTTATAGATATGGTAGGAAGGTACAAATTATTCGTCTGTGAGCGAAAAAGCAGAAGTGTGTCAGGATCGTAGCAAGAGAAATGTATGTGTATGTGATCTCATGCCTATCCCTAAAAGTATAACACCACTACCACCACACCAAACTAAATCAATCCAATACTGGACATAGGCCTCCCTTAATAAAGGTGGGTATGACCATAATAAATAAATAATACACGCCAAGTATAATTTTCTAGAAACATGTTTTTTTTTTTTACAGAAAAATCCTTTTATCAAACGGATCGGCCGTGGACTCCGCCATAGCAGCCATGTTCTGCAACGGACTGCTAAATCAGCAGAGTATGGGTCTTGGCGGGGGTTTCTTCATGACAGTTTTCATCAAGGAGGAGGAGAAAGCGTATACGGTTACCGCTAGGGAGACAGCCCCGACCGCGGCAACTTTTGACATGTTCAACGGAAGCTTTGATAAATCTTCGAAAGGTAAGACTACGACGTACTAGGTACTTAGAATTACCAACTAGATATAGAACAATCATAATAATAAATAAATAATGTTGGACATTATCTCACAGTCTGTAGGTATCATTTAGCCGATAAGCCTTGTAAATGAAATAATAGTAAACGCTTATTCACTGCGAGCAAACGAAACTAAGCAGAGCTTGTACTACTTTATACTTTGGTGCTAAAAACACAATGGCGCACTTGCTGCGGATTGGACTAGCTCGTCAACTGTCCGAGACCCGCAGTCAACGTGTTAATATACTTACTACGTCTACAGCCTCTAAAAGTCTAATATAGGTCCAGTTGGTTACAAAGATTCATTATTAATCTCATTAAGTGGCTTATTCTGACTTAGTGTAGGTTCATCACTGCAAGACAGGGACAGATGGGTCGGTGATAACAGCGCTTATCGGTGCCCATCCCTTGGGGAAATCACCAATTGACATTTTTGATGGAAAAGCAGTAATAATAAACCTTTTTTTTAATCTCGTTTCGAATCCAGACATTGCAGAACCAGATCAAAGAGAAAGCCTAAAGAGAAACGCACATGCTTGCTATATTCGTTAGTAAAAGTTCAAAATTCTATACTACCTACACTTTTTATTTGATTTTTTTATTGATTGAGTCACATTCGAATTAATGGATGTTGCAATTTTATTTATGAACGATAGGTAATATAATAATGATGACGTCAATATGTTATATACAGACAATCATGTATCCAGTTTGTTAAATATAAGTTGATACCCAGGACATTGACATCACGTAGGTAGTAACGACGACGACCAATGATGAACGATGACGAAAACCAAAATGGCTTTTCATTGGTTTGACAAACCCAATGTCATCAACGCCCGCGTATAAATTATATATTCAACTAAATATAGAAAGGCGAAACCGAGTGTTACACCTATGTTCTTCCAATTTTCGACTAGGTACTCAGGTATGATTCATAAATAATTCAAGAACCTCCTCCTTTTTTTGAAGTCGGTTAAAAAATGTAGCAGGAGATTGTTCACATAACAAGGGCCGATAACCTATCTATTTTGTAAAGTAAGGTGATGTAATTTCAACCTTACAAATTAAAGGAAACGATTGTCCGGATGCGAATAGTGGCACTTATAGAAAGGTATAATTTTGTCTGCTTAATCCCAATAGCTATAATTATAGTTACCTAGTGGTTACAACATTAATAATAAAAAATACAGTATCTTCTTGACTTTTCAAGCCAGGAAAATCCTTCAATATGTTTTGCTTTGCCACTTAAAATAGGTGGTCTAATTCTGGCGGTATTCTAATTAGGAAGAGCATAGCATGTCTCCCGTGGTCTGTCTACGTGTCCACACATAACATACCAAAATAGATTTAAGATTAATTACATAACTTTTGGGCTGTTCCAAAATGATACCATCTTCAAAATTATAATCTTCAACGATAATCATTTTGGTGTCTAAAATATCTTGGCAATGCTTTTGATTCTTCTTTTCTTTTTACCATTTGTTTTAGTACTTATTTAAAGGCTTAATATAAAGCTTGCTAACAATCGTATAGCCCGTGCTCCATCTTTAGGGAAATGAGGATCTCTATCACACTCTAAAATAACTATTGTTATATTCCAAACCTTAGAAACTATTTCTAAGGTTTGTAGTTTTAAAGTCAGAAATTCCCTCATAGCTTTCAAAAACAAAATTTCCAAACAGGAAGTGGAAATTGACATTTTATAGCGTAAAAATTGTCAGCGTGCAGTATTTTATTACATACCTACCTTGATAGATACCTACTTACTTATCTCGTTCGCCCGTATGAGATCTGAAATGACTCACAGTGGAATGAATATACAATTATACATAGTTTGGGACCTGGATTAACACATCAGGCCTATTAACCTTTAATGCCTGTACGATGCGGTGGTTGGGCATATGATTTTGGAGTAACGTTCTTACAAAATACCTAACTAAATAGTTATGTAAATTTTTTCATGTATGTACATCTTAGATGCCTGTAGCTACTAATTAAATTAGGTAAGTACTCAAATCTAAACTAAAATAAGCGATCCATAAAATAATATGGTTGAGGCAGTGTCATTCATAGTCAGATAAACTACTTATTCCTACTGTTACACAGAAGAACAGTTTCTACGCTGTAAATAAGGTTAAAAGTTTACTGGTGTTTATCCAAGTGTTATGAAAACAAAGGAAATATTTAAAACCTACCTACCTCCTGACAGAAAAACAACAGAGTGACATTATCATTGATAACATGATAAAAGTCTTATAGATCTAGAATATTCGAACGATTAGTGAATTATATAAAATTATTATTTAACGTAGGTAGGGTACTTTTAAATTTCTGGGTCACGAGCAGTAGATTGCTTTCTGTGATTATTACTTACATAGATAGCTGTAATCTGATATATAGGTAGCCAACCTGCCTAAACAAAATAAGCCGATAAGTTTGGTCAACTTGGCATATTTTTGTCTTAGAATAACTTGTATGATGTTTGGGCAAAACTTCTATTATTAACTAGCAAACAAAGGACTTGAGTACCTATACCTACCCAACCCATACCCACGTACCTAATTCTTCTTATTTAAATATGAGGTAGGATAACTCTTAGTGTCAGAATTTTTAACCCACCCGCAGGGGTATTTCCAACGTTCGAAACTATACCTAATCGAGTGATGGAGCCTGAATTATATTATTATGTCCGAGTATCGTTTTGTGATGAGCCATTATTTCGTAGCATTGCAGAATCTCCAAGAATATTTTGAGATATTACTAGAAATCCGTTTAAATCGAAATTGAGTTGAGTCGAAAAAATCTGACCAATTCGAGCCGGAAACTTTTCGAACCCAGCAGGCACCGACATCTACCTACCTGTATTCCGGAGCACATAAATAATCAAATCGTTTCCTTCCAGGGCCACTGTCAGTGGCAGTACCGGGTGAGCTGAGAGGGATGTGGGCAGCCCACCAGCGTTGGGGCAAGCTGCCCTGGCAGGAACTGGTAGAGCCGACAATAGACATCTGCAAACAAGGCTTCCAGATGTCCAAGGTGATGCATTATGGACTGCAGGCCGCGCCGTTTATAAAGAACGATGCTAATTTGAAGTGAGTTTTCCATTCCTACGACTTATTATCTTAACTAATATTATAAATGCGAACATGAGTTTGTTTTTTCGCTTACACGATCAATCATGAAATATTGCTTACACGTTGTTAGGGGTACAGAAAAGGACGTTTTATCCAGAAAAAAGTACTGTTCCCGAAAGACAGAAAAATAAATTTTAACGCAAGCAAAGCCGCGCGTAAAAGTTAGTACCTAAATGGTAATAGGCCTTATAACTGGTCTACAGTTAGTATAGTGGTAGAAGTAAGTTTCAAGCAGGTTCAGAATTCGATATATTTAATATAACAACAAAGTGGGGGCCAAATCAATCAAAATAAAAGTTATAAAAAGTTTCAGTGACAGAACTCAATATACTTTAAAAAAATATTACATTAGTGTACATGTTACAGGTTGTAGGTATCTCACTTGAATCCTGTCTAAGGGTACAAGACTTTTAATATATTGCCTACAGGTAGGTAGGTTCGCCGGTTGTTTCTCATTTATTCATTACCTATGGCAAAGTTTTCATTTTTACAGTTGCGTATATCCTACTCTATGTATCAGATTAGTGGAACAGCAAGTGCAGTGTCAAAAGACTTAGGTACTGGATTTAAAATGATGGACTTCATTGACTTTTGACTCTTTGGCCCCTGCCTCTTGACTTACCAACCTAGGGCGATATTTAGAAGACAACTGTTAGTAAAAAATAAGATTTGCTCTCACAGCAAAACACAGCCGTTCATTTCCTAAATTACTTCAACAGAAAACAGTACGTCGATGCCACAACGGGCAATTTCTACAAACCAGGAACGATTATAAAACCAAGCGAAGCGTTGTGCAAGACGTTGTCAATTATTTCCGAGAAGGGAGGTGATGAGTTGTACAACGGAAGCCTGTCAGTGGACTTCCTTGAAGACCTGCATAGGATCGGCAGCATCATCACCGCTGATGACTTGAGGAATTACCAGTAAGTAAGCTAAGCATTGACCGAATGGTGGCCGAGGGTAGGTAAAAGAAGCGTCGGAAGACCAGGAGGGCAATTCACGGGTTTACTCGATACAGAGTCGTATCGACTATGAGTCTCCCAACTTGGGTCGATGGTTTGTGTCTACTCTAAAGTCACGATTCATAAAAATAGCTATTCTTACGGTCACCCGACTGAAGTCGCTGCGACATTTCCGTGACATGGCTAAAATACGTTTCGTTTTACGCGGGTAAATTTACAGTAGTTGGGGTAAAATTGGCCGATTTCGTACATCTCAATTTTTGGCTTAAAACCATACAAAAATAGTAATTAAAAATGCCCAAAAAATAAATTATTTCAGCGTTGAAGCCGATTCTTTAGATTTAATCAATTTATCAGGAATAATAATTAGGTATCGATTGTAATACTGTTTCTGAATGAATATTCGAACTGACGAAAATCTAAGTACCAGTGAAAAAAAACAAACACACGCTCATGCTCATGCCTCATGCTATGGAGCTGATTTTGTCCATGCTGAGAAGTGTAAGCCAGATTAGGTTTTCTCTCAGCTTAATGCTACTCAGCGTGCGTAGTTTAAGCAATATTATATTCATATAATATTTCAGCAACGCTGTTTTTCAGAGAAAACCAGATGTGGCGACCTCACGATCGCCGCGCATTATTGTAAGCAAACGAATACCTATATATATGGATGTAGGCGTAGCTCAGTATTTAGACAGGAAGGTAGGTACATAGGTATTACATAAAAAAGTACACATTGCATAATATACCAAAGATATGATAAAATATTATACAAATACTAATTAAACAAATACTTATTAATAGGTATGTAGGTACTAAGTCGGAGTCAATCTTTAAAAGTAGATAATGCCGGACGTTTTTACACATCTTAGCCAAAAAGTGCCAAAAGTAATCAGAACTTGTACTAGTACTCAATATTACCTAGTTTATTAATCAGCTAAGAGCTTGAAGGGTAGGTAGGTTTAGTACCTACTACATGACTGAATACAACTTAGATAAGCATCATTCAAATACATACCTACATAAATACCTACTTACCTACCTACACTTTTAATAAACTTAAATAAAAATAAGAAGAAAATATATACCTCGGTATATCGGTTTATTAATAATACACATAACATGACCCATGTCCTTGTTTATGTCAGTTCTTGTGGGACGTACCAGCAACAATAAAACGTAGATACATTTTAAATTAGTCTACTGTATATCTACTCATTGTTAATTCTTGCCTAAGTTGTATTCGGTGGTTATTTCGCCACCTATTCATTAACACCCAGTTTAAAAAAAAATATGATATATCGAAATTAAATACCAATGTTGGAAACATCGATGTAAATATGGCGGCTTTCATCAACTATATCATCGACAAATTCTACGACAAGCCATGTCGTGTGCTCGGGACCACTCGTTGCATGTCTCTTAATTTGAGTCGACTTTTGTCTGTTGGTGATTTCACGAGAATACTGTTTTTCTGCTTCGAGAGACAAAATGGCGGATCACTCTACCTAAGTCTAGTAGAAGTTAATGTCTCTGGCTTGAGAATTGCCCTCCAGTAGCGAGATGGGTCGACGACATAGTACGCGTCGCCGGGCGGTCGTGGATACGACTAGCACAAGACCGTGGTGGATGGCACAAACTCCGGGAGGCCTATATCCAGCAGTGGATAAAGTCGGGCTGTGGATGATGATGATGAAGCTAAGCATGATTATATGTATACATATTTCATGAAGTTAACTTATACTGGGAGCAAAAACGTAGCTTGCCAGTCGTTCCAGATCACAAGCTATGCCTCACACCATAACAAAACGTAGAAACTTAATTATTGACCTTTTCATTATGTTTTTACTCGACTGGGGAGTTTTAAGCAGGTAAATTTTATTTAAGTATCTAGGTACTAATACTCTATAGATATAGATAATCACTGTACACCATCGATATATTACGATGCTCTACACAGCAAGTAAACACGGCGGGATACTTAACGATAAACTTCTCTATCTACATATCTTTTTAATTTATAAAACATAAAAAAAACTTAGCATAGTCGCTTGAAATAAGCGCACAAGTCTTTATACAATGACGTCTTCAGCCCAACCATTTGACTATTACAAAGTGTCGTTACAACTTTTGGTCCTTATTTTTCCCCTTTCGCAACGCGCAATATGGAACTTCGTTCCAATATTTTGTGTCACAATTTTTTAGCAATTCTGTATTTCTATACCTAATAAATATTCAGTTACGTTGCCAGCATTTTTATAAAGATGCTTTGTGTAAAATAATATTGTGACGATGCCGCATGTATTTTAAGAAAATAAACAAAAACAATAGTTTCTTCCAAAACAATATTATCATCTACTTACGCAGGTTATTGCTTATTTGTATTATTATAATCTCAAAAACTCAATAGCAGCTTACGATAACACCTACCTACTTTAATATTATTGAGTCTATTCAAATTTATTCGCCTAAATAAGACCTACCTATTCAATTTATGAGAATACAATCTAATAACTTTATTTTATAAAATTCTGCTGTTAATGCAGTACCTAATTTTCAATTTAGGTATCTATCTATAAAATAAACGTAACAAATATGCACGCCGCACATAATTATTAACTTATTATACAAAATTAAAAAAATAATATTCTTGAGCATGGAATATAACTTGACGACTTTGAAAACCCTTCAAATAAATATATAATTAATAGAATGGAGATGAATGTACATATACCGAACAACAATTTTTTTATAAAAAATAAAGTTTAATTCACGGTTTCATGAATTACCCTTATCAATGCATTTCCGTGAAGTGTGTCCAATTTGCCCAACATAATTATGTTCATATGCCTATACATGTTCATGCTATAGGTAGGTACACAATCTACTACAGTCATTAACTTTCTGATTATTTCCTCTGACTCATACCCTTTGAAATATTTCACAATATTCATTGTTTTTACAATACATCGCGCACCTGTGCTAAGAATAGTCTGTTGAAATAATAATGAATCATTTAGCAGAATAATATTAAACTGACAAACCCAAGATTATCGTAAAATTGTTATGTTTAATTCTTTGTTATCGTCAGTGATAAAGTTGTTTTGTTTGAAACTCATTCTGTACAAAGTACCTATATTGGCTAGGAAGCCAATAACAAAAATTAAGTACCTAGATTCATAACATTTGGATGATTAGATATCTATTTCCTTACTTTTACTGGGCACAAAGATAAAATAAGTACTACTTATGTCAACACCTAAAAGATTATAATATGTAAATATTATGTAATTAGAGATAAGTTTGAAATCTAAGTACATAAATACTTATTTACAAGTATAGGTAACTCAACTACACGATAAGTGTTGATTTTTTATCATAATCTTATTTATTTTCAGAATTTTGTTCCAATTTGTAATTAAAAAATTCTCCCAAATGGTACCAACACCTAGTTTTCAAAATGAGACCTACTTACTACATAACCCCATTACAACTACTAAGTTAATAAAATTATTTTATGTTAATAATAGTCTTAAGTAATAGGGCTGACGACTGGGTAAAAAAAAATCTAATTAGTCCGTCAGTTAGAATAACAAAAAAATACTGGACACGTATTTTTTTTATTTATCGAATCACTAGAAATTGACGGAGATAAAGAACGTGAAAGTTCGGGGGGCTCGTGACGTCACGCCTAGGTTAAAATGTACTATATCGTGACGTCACGCGGAACTTTAACGCACTATATCTTTGTTATTTTTTGTTTGATTGACAAAATAAAAAATACGTGTCCAATATTTTTGGATAAAACGGATTAATTAGAATTTTTCAGTCGTCTAGCCTTTCTTTCGCTTTTTCCATTCAATGAAGCGCTCGTGGCGTGGCTTATTTTCCGCCCGGTCCCTACTTGGATGGGTGATCGTTTAGAGGCATTTAGATCTGCGGGGTGATTGGCTGTGTTGCAAACCGATCACCGATCCTGTTTTAACAAACTGTTACAGTTTGTCAATTGACGTTCATTGAATTAAGACGGATGAAATGTCAAAGTTTGTAAAACCAGGATCGGTGTCAATCAGTATTGTTTGCAACAGAGTTAGCCGATCACCCTGAGCGCTGAGCGCTTCCGTGCTTCAAGGTACGTAAAACGTTGGTCCCAGCTTTTTTTTACATATTATAGAAGTATATCTATATTTTACAGGAAAATTATAGCAGTCTCCAGCTAATTTGGTTTTCTAGAAACCTCAATACATGTAATGACAGCTTTGGTCAAGCTATAAAGCCAGTAACACGGTCAAATATGGTGATCTGAAAGGCCCTAATTTGCCCATTCTAAAGCCGGTTTCTATTTTTCTATAGCACGTACTCATTTTTATTATCAAGAAACCTTACTAATTAGTATCGCACGCCATTGACGTCACCCGCAGTGAGCGAGTCAACTCGCACTTAACCGGTCCTGTTTTTCTACTGCGCAGCTGATGATACATTGTGGTAATTATCTGCAAGAAATGTCAGTTAACCTATTGCCACTATCGTAGGTCGTAACTCGCGTCTCAAGTATAAATATTTATGTACCTACAAGTAAATATTTTGATAAACAGCGAATAATAATCGCACTGACTTTGTACCTACTTACAGAGGTATCCTGATAGGTTGAGGTTGTTGGATCACTTTGTATGGTTTCTAATTTTAACCCTTAGTTTTAACGCTGGTGACCCCACATCACTTAATTTACCCCATGGAGTCCATGAGACTCCTTGCATAAAAATCAATGATTTTAGTCAAAATAAATGCATAATGTGTACTCAACAAATGGTTTATTCTACGTAGGAATAATATACTAATAAGCTATAATATCAAATTTCTTTATTAGTTTGTATGTCTTGTTGACATTTAAAAAACCTAATAGCCAAAAAATAAGTAAGCAAAACACAATGCCAACTTCTGGCTCGACACTGAAATACAATAAATCTTTATTTTAAACTACTTCTTTCAATAACAAATTTATAATATAATCCACTTTTAAAATTAAAATAAAAAATGGCACACGTTGATACAAAAATAAAAAACTTGCAAACTTTTTACTCCCTATCTTTACCTGCACACTGAACACAGATTTACTTTTTACATCCAAACATACTGGCTTCAAACAGATATGGCATAAGTATACTGTCTTTCTTTATGGTGGCTGCGACATATAAGACAGTATTTTCTTTGATCTCTAGGCAATGTTTCATCTTGGAATTCGTTTGGTAATATTTCATGTTGTGGTTTGCTCCTCATCATCACATATTAGCCAGTAAGTACTAACGCCTCAGCTTTTGAATAAAGTAGATTGACTGACCGACTGTTTAAAGCCATTTGTTAGTCTTAAACACAAAAATATCATTCAAAAAATGATAACATTACAATCCAGTAGAATAATATTTTTGATATGGCCATAATTACTCACCTATACAAACAGCGTCAGTGCACGTAATCTTCACCCCGCGCCTTTACTGCAGGAAGGTACTGGGACGCACGAAAACATAAACGCGATAGTTTTTATACAAAAATACAACTTCACATGGAGTCCCTGGGACCTAACAGATAAATTAAGGGTTAATGAACGCATTATGAACGAGAGGTTTAAGTGACCTATCAGACAGAGAGCGGTCACGCGTTCGAGCGTTCCGCGTTCGCGTTCTGCGTTCGCTGTGTTGTATTACGTTACATAGACATCCACATTGCACACACGGAATCGGAAACGCGTTCGGAACCACGCGAATTCGTATAGGGCATAGAACGCAGAACGAGAACGCGGAACGCTTGAACGCGTGACCGCTCTCTGTCAGAAAGGTCCCTAAGTACCTATTCGATGTGTTTTTTCGTTTGCAAGTTCTCCTGCTGCATGACATTCACGTCATGAGCCACACAGTCCGAATATAAGATTATTACTATTAAAAAACATTGTCTTCTCCTTTTTTTATTTATTATGGTCCAGCTCTTGATATTGAGGCTTAATTGCGTGGGCAAGGATGAGGTTGACTATGGGGCGAGCTTTTCCAACTCGTTTTTTTAAGTCGTTAGGATCGTAAGTTAATGGAAAATCAGATGCTGGCTGATTCCATATTTTAGCAGTGCGTAATATGAATGATGTTTGGAAGCGCATAGTCCTGTTAAATGGAATATCAACTTGATGCGGATGGAAGTTAGCAGTGCTTCTGAAGTTTCTTTGAAAGTCTTCTCTTCCATATGCCATTATAACAATCTGATACTTACCGTTTTGATTAAAAATGATTTATCAATCATTTAAATTACTGATGACGACTGGGTAATAAAATAATAATTCTAATTAGTCAGTCAAATAGATTAACAAAAAATATTGGACACATATTTTTTTATTTATCAAATAAATTATAATTGACTGAGATATACCCCCTTACTTATGAACGCTACTTAAAGTTAATCAATACTCAAAGGACTAACTTTGTCACTGTTTCCCACAATCCAATTTTAAGAGATAGCAATAGTTTAAGCAGCGTTTATCTTTTGAAAGATGTTCATAAGTAAGGCCAATAGAGCGTCAAAGATTGAGAGTGGGAGTGGGGGCTCGTGACGTCACGGCTATGTAAAAAGTGTACTAAACCGTGACGTCACGCGGATCTTCAACGCACTATATCTTTGTAATTTTTTGTTTAAATGACAAAAGAAAAATGTGATTCGAATATTTTTTTGATAATGTAAATTACGAACTAATTAGAATTTTTCAGTTGTCATCCCTATTAATAGAAAGTAAACAAAACTAAGCTTATGTAAAGTGTTTATCTAAGCTTTAAAAGGCACTGATCTCGATCAACCACTCTATGGAAATATACAGACTCCCACAAAGGTCCTAGGATCAACAAAACTCGATAAGAATTGAACAAGATGTTATAATTTTATACACATTGAACTCACTTTCACCACTCATCGAACTGAACACACATACATACTACTTTTCAGAATCGTTTGGGCTCATCCAACAGGCAACAGCGGTCTTGCGAGAAACTGTGCCCCAACTCGCAAGCCCAGTGTGAAGATTATGGGCATATCCCTCTTCTTATAGGAGAGGCAGTGGACTGAATAGGCTGGTGTTGTTGTTTTTTGTTGTACGCCGTCGACGTAGATTTTCGTGATGCGTCGTCAGACCGCAGTGTTGTGGCCTCGCCGCAAGCAACAATTATTCGCAATCACAAAAAACGCAACTATTATCCATAGCCTTTCACATGAAGAAGGTAATGGGGTACATCAAGAATAATAACAATGCTGGACTCTATCATACATATTATACATAGAAAACACCCAGACCTGAGAAAAATGTTTGCAGATCATACAAACATTTTTCACATTTGCCTCGCAGCAGGAATCGAACCCGCCACCTTCTACGTCACAGGCGGACTTTCGGCACACACAGATGTTGTCAAAACCATAAGAAAAAAATCTAAACTCTTTGGTCAAAACTAGGTAGAAATAACAAACGAGTTACTAGTTACCTACGAAAAGATCCCCTTTATGCCACAAAGATTTTATATTAACCTGCAAACTTCTTTCCAGAGCCAAAATAACAGAACCCATAGCGGTACCTCTCGGCAACGGAGACACACTGTACACGCCACCACCGCCCAGCAGTGGGATCATTCTAGTCAACATCCTGAACATCCTATCTGGCTACCATTTCAACGCAAGCAGTATTAACAGTACAGAAGACAAGATCCTGACGTATCACAGGATACTAGAAGCGTTTAAGTATTCTTATGCGACGAGGACAAAGCTCGGTGACGCGGATTTCCTGGATCTTAAAGAGGTGAGGACATTAACATTACAAGGAAATTGAGACGTGTACAATGTAAGTCAAAAAGCCAATGTTATCTGACACAGCGAATAAACAGTTGAAATGCATAAATCATCGTGTGCAATACTGTTTCAATTATTTGTCATACGTAGGTAGTATCAATATTAGTCTTTTAATTATCTACCTACAAAAAAACTATACAAAACAAAACCTACATTACATTGGAAAATATGCCTTTGTTTTATAAATAAATCACATTTTATGAGTAGTCATAATATGTGATTGTTAATCTGTTTAAAAAGTATCTATATATTTCGCTGCATATCCTGTGGAAACACTTTTTAAACAGATTAACAATCTCAGAATTAGAAGACTCGCAACACAAGTAAATGAAGATAATCCTTTTTTATACCTACTAGCTTCTAAAAGCTAATTATTGTTTTGGTCTGTTCTTTTGTTTTATATTCGTGACTTCACTTGTAAGGACCCTAACTGAAAACCAGCGCAGCATCTGAGCTTCATCTCTAATGCTGCCAATGCTGAGTAAGGGTCCTATTTTACCCTTTGGTAGCACATGTTTTTATTCATTTTTATCTAGGTATCTAATTTTAATATAATTATAAATATATATTAAGATACTATAGTTGTATACCTAATTTTTTATCGTAGGTAAAATAAATAACTTTTCTTTTCTTTATGACACCTGAACCGGGATCTAGCGCATGGTCCACCTGATGTTTGGTAGTAACCATTATCTATAGCAAAGTACTGCTTCGTAGGTGACACATGTTTGGAAAGTGCCCTACGATGCAACCTTGCGTCCATCAACTTGAGACATGAAGATGTTAAGCCTCATGTGCATGTAATTTCATATTATTATCCTAGCTAAAAAAATGTAAAGCTCAACCAAATTGTGTCTCATTCCAGCTCATCGCCAATGTGACATCGCCAAGTTACGGAAACGAGATCCGCCTGACGATCAACGACACAATGACCAGCAACGACACAGCGACATACGGAGCTAATGAGTACAACAAACCCGATCACGGAACAGCTCACATTTCCATCATAGCTGGGAATGGAGACGCTGTGTCTGTCACCAGTTCCATCAACTTCTAGTAAGTCATAATAGGATCTCTCAACGTCTAGTAAGTTCTCGCAGAATGTGTGTGCTAGTCGAGGTTTTGAATGAATCAAATCGCATACCTAAGTAGTAAAACTGTGGTTATAGAATACTGAAAGTAAGTGCATAATTACGCGCCCACTGTTTACTGATTTACGTTTTTACTGTGGGCACTAAGATAAACCCTAACGGTTTTTACAGTGTACATTTTTGAAGTAGTATTAAGTTTTGATGGATTAATAAAAACACACAGATACATACAGACGAGTGGGCGTAAATGCATTCTATTTCACCATATTGTGAGAAGGGATGTACAGGGTTTAGGTAAACCTCGCATCTTCAGAATTCAAGCCAACAACACCAACGCTAGCGCGGGGATCGCAGGACACGACTTGTCGCACCCCCCACGCTGCTGCTTGTAGGCGGGGGGATTTAGCCGTGCCAGATGGATTTATTTTTGTTTATTTTGTTCACTTTTGCCACAGACATGTTAAAATTTTGCGCAATAACACGTTTGTACCTACATAACTTTTGTGAACTGCCGAAACAGGAGCCCTCTCGCGTCTACACACAAGTGTCTCACTTAGAGCGAGGAGTCCACGCATTAACTCTCCAAAGGTTTTAGTAACAAGTACTACATTAATCACCTAACAGTGTCCTATGGTATTAAGCAATACATCTTATTATTATGCTCTGTAATAAATTTAAATAGTTCATGAAAAGTACTTTGTAAACCTAACTCTAAAAATAAATGTTTTTGTTTTTATGTTATGTTTATGTAATTCAACTAATACAAATTCTAATTTCTAATTTAGTTACGGCGCTGGGTTCTCGACCCTCAACACTGGAATCGTCATGAACAACGTAATGGATGACTTCTCATCGCCCGGTATAACAAACTACTTTGGACTGAAGCCATCACCCGCTAACTTCATAGCGCCTGGCAAACGTCCACTATCATCCATGGGCCCTAGCATCATCGTGGATGGGAATGGCAATGCTAAGCTTGTGATTGGAGCTTCAGGAGGCACGAAGATTACCACTGCAGTTGCATTGGTAAGTTGGAAGTTATTTTATCATAAACTTGAGACGTGCGAGGCAGCCTTGATACGCCGTCCCTGAAACCACCGATAAGCTGAAAGAGATCATGAGATAGTACGGGCACGTCAATAGACGTCCACTTGCATACGTTGGCAACTAGATACTGGAACTATCCGTCCTCGGTTGATCTCGATTCTAGAGGAAGACCTGAACCAACTTGGACAGGTGGTATGTAAAGTTTCCGATTCAGAAGTCGAAGAAAGAGCGAAGTGAAAGTAAAATTGTAGGAATGCTGACCCATCACCATGTGGGATATATAGCCAGGAAGAGAGAGACAGAAGTCCTGACCTTCATATTTCATGAGGGCCGGAATAATCTGTTGATGAAAAACATGATAATACATTGACCTCAGGAGTCCTTGACACTAGGGTTAACAATCAACAGTTGTTTTCAACCCAGTTTCTTCTCATTCTAGGTGACAATGCGTAAGCTTTGGTTCGACCAGTCCATCAAAGAAGCGGTGGATGAAGCGAGGATACACCATCAAATATTTCCAATGAACGGCGAATACGAATTTGGAATTACAGAAGTGAGTCATTTTAACTCTAAACTTTAAATAAGTATTTTACCTAGAGGTTATTTGGCTAGTTGTAAAGCCAAGGAAAACACCAAACCTGGTGTAACGACGACATCGTGTAAAAGTGACATGTGATTTTAGAAGTAGTCGACGTGACGGGCGCATCCGGGGAATGGAAGTATGTGCATGTACTGTGTTTGCACATGGCCCACCAGATATTAAGTGGTAACCATTACTTATAACAAAGTATTGCTTCATAGGTCACGAATGTTTTAAACGTGCCCTAAAACGCAACGCCCTACGTCTATCGACTTGAGTCATGAAGGTTTTAAGCATAATATGCCTGTAACTTCACCGACACCCACACCTTTAAAACTGAAACAGCAGTGCTGCTTCACGCCATAAATAGCCAGTGGTAGTATTTCCCCAGACGAGCCCTTTACAAAGAGTCTACTTCTAAAAGTAGCAAGTATCCTGATGCAAGTAAATTGGCTCTAGCTAGGCCCTAAGCAAGCCGCCTGTTTAACTGTTTCTTTGTTCCAGGACGTCATCAAAGGTCTCAATGAGAAAGGCCATGGCATGGTCCGATACAGAGGCCGTGGCTCCATCATCTGCGCGTTGTACAGAAACAGCACAGCTATATACGCCAACGCTGACTTTAGAAAAGGCGGCGACGTCGCCGGTATGGACTGATGTGTGCCTACGGAATGAACAAATTGTGATAGCGACTGATTAGGTTTGCTACATGGTATTATACTATTTACTTTCCAGGAATATCTACTCACAAAAGAAAGTAAGTATCTAAAGTAAAAATCCACGTCTTTGTGGGAGTCCAAATTCTTAACAATTCCAAATTAATCAATTTCATTTTTGTTATGTCCATACTAATCAAACGTTATTGATAGGTACGATTAGGGTTGCCAACCGTACCTTACAAGTAACCTTCTATATTTCGGGCCAAACTGCTATATTTTTTAGGGGTGAAATACTATATTTCCTTGGAAACAAAAGTTGGCAATTCTAGGTACGATAAAATACTAAAAGATAGATCAAATGTAACATTTGTTTCAAATAACACTGCTGTTTAACAAGAACGCGAAGTGTTTAAGTCATCATCCTTATAAAATTTATGCATAATTATAACAGATATTATTTCGATACTAATCAAATGCTGGCTAGTAAACTTGAGTAGAAGTGGTTGTATGACATTGTGGTCACGAAATATTGAGACATAAATAATCAAACATTCTTCAGTAGCAATAAAGATTAATTCCCCAAAATAAATAAATTTTGATATTTTAGCGTTAAGAGAGTACTACACAGTACGAAACACAGTATTGAATACGAGTAAGGAAAGCAGTATCATAGAACGAAATGTGATAGAAGGGTTATAGTGTTAGAGTCGTAAATAATATGAAAATAAGGCTGCTTTTTCAATAGCTCAGAATATTGTATCTGCGTTGCATTTATTTTTTGTGTGTTGTATTTCCGTTAAATGTTCCGTTTAGTAGCTCTCATTTAGGCCATTTCCAAGAATCCATCTGAGGCTTGATCACGATGACTAACGAATCGGAAACGTAGAATTTTCGTTAATGCGAATGCGTAATTGTAATAACAAAGCGTCATTACGAATCCAATACGCCAAAATTTTTCGTTACGCTTACGATACGTCAGTTTCATATTCGTGATCGCCCTTACATTTGTAGTGTGACAGAAAATATTACCCTTTTTAAATAGGAATGTCACATTCATGAATTTGTAAAAAAATACTATTTGACTAGGTTTTATAACGGTAGGAGCTTAATAATTGCATTTTCCATTTTTTATTCTTATATCAGTTTAAGTAGCGTGTTTAACTTTAATTTCGGCAATCTTAATGGTTCAATGCTAAAACATAATATATTAATATTTACCTAAGAATTTATTTATTATTTTATTTATAATATTTATTTTTATTACTAAATCCCGCTGTACTTAAATAAGTCTCCTGTATCCTATCACTGTTAAGTTTCATTTCACATTGACATTCTTTTACAACAGACTTAAAACAAAGGAAGATGTTCTCAGTTCGGTTGTGTTTTATAATAATTATGTTCGTTACCTCTACTACGTGATTTATGAACCGATTTGGAAAATTATTTTCCGTTTGGTCCTATTTAAATTTAAAGAAAAATAACAACCCTTTCTTTGAAGTCGATTTTTGAACTAACAGCGTCTACCCATAGAGAAATAACTCCTAACCGGTATCGACGATGTAACTATCAGATATTAATATCTAATTTATTGATAATTTTGTAAGAATAAAAAGAAAAAACTATTGCGTTAATAAAACTTGAAAATAATTTGCTCGTAGACCGTGCGGCGGGATCAATATCTCACGGTTTTAAAGCAATAATAATTAATACAAAAGTGGTAATTTTACCGACTACAGTTATTTGTCTGGTAACTAACTAGCCAATAATTATTTGAATAAGTAGGTACGTTTCTGCGCGAATAGATTGTTATTTCTCTTTCATTAAGTAGAACAGATCATTATCATTGTAATAAGGAAACAATAAAATTGTAACGGTTGTTGTAAAATTGTCCAGCCTGAATTAGTGTTATCAATAAAAAATTATACAATAAAAAAACAGTTTTTTATTCATGTTTAATATAAATTACTTAAACATACATTTATCTTTATATTATTATAATTAATAGTTTTATTTAATCTACATATTAACTTTCTAAATGATAAACCATCAATAAGTATAAAAAAATTGCATTGTAATTGCATTGCTAGACCTAACCTTCTACTTATTTAAACGATAAAAAACAAATATTTCGAAACAATACAATAGTATACAAATTACTTATGTAATAAATAAAATCACAGATAAATAAATAGTCACCAAATAAGATCACATAATCCAGTGTTATAAAGATGACTTGCCAGATAAGGAGATTTACGCGAGATGAGTCGCGCGAAACCAATCAAGTTTGTTAAATATCACGTGGGAGTTGATATACGTCACTATGATTGGCTACACGCAACTTGACTCTCACGAAAATCGCCCTATGGACGGTCAATAACGAATATTACAACATGGGGTACATGTTGTAATATTCGTTATTCCGTAGTTGCACGATACGAAATCTTTCATAGTTTTCGATTTCGAGCTCATTTTTAACACTGAGTAAATTAATGAAATGAAATAGTACCTAAATAGAATGTTCTCTAGTATTCCATCCCAAAAAGTTTGTCCCTGGAATGCTAACTTCATATGCCCGCGGCTTCACTGTCGTGGTTATCTGGACAAAAAGTAGCCTAGGTCACAGACTATGTATATTCCAAGTTTCATCCAAAACCGTTCAGCCGTTACGGGTTTGAGTGGTGTAACTTTAGTGGCAATTACTCAACTAGTTTTAAATGGAAACTGATCGAGCATCGTAGGTAATATAATCTTCTTGAAGATTGCAATATTTAATTTATCACTCAAAACAGTTAGGTAATTAACAAAAGGTACATTAAAATTCAGCTCGGAAACGTAAACTATGAAAGTTTTTGAATTGTACTTACATCTCGTACTAGGGGACGATATCGACTGACGTATCGTAAGTGTAAGAAACGATTTTGGCCAACGACAAATCGTTAATTTGAAGCTACGCTTTCTCATTGACCAAAATTTTTCATCTACGATACGGAAATCCTTTTTCGGTAGTCTTCGTGATTGAGCTTCTGGACTAGCTCAAAAGGTCATGGCCCGTTTTGAGACAAAAACGTCTAACGAGACGTCGAATGGAGTCAGGGCCCTGATTCTAAAGAATAGAGATAGAGACAATTTCACGAGAACTGACAAAATTCTATGGTAATAACTGCCTCTCATATATAGGGTTACATAGAATTACTACTAGTACCACAGAATACAGCTAGTACTAAAGTGCAAGGAAAGACGCGCTTTGAACAAAAATATGTGCCTAATGTATTATCAGAAAAGGAAATTCTTTATGTTTGGGTCGACCACTTGGGCGTAGACCGGTTGGTAGACCTAAGTAGCGCTGGATAAATAGGGTGGAAGCCTGGAAGCTGACCAGCGCGAATCTTGGAGTCAACAACTGGCAAGAGATCGCAAAAACGCGGCTTCGCTTGCATGGTACCCGAATAAAAGTAGACTATGTGTTAATACAGGTCACAAATATATACAATCTAAGATTTATCAAAATCCGTCAGTAGTTTTTGCGCGAGAGTAAAAAGCATTCATCCATCCTCACAAACTTTCACGTTTCTAATATACCTAGTACAAGTAAGATAGGATTCCCAAGTAACGCTAATCCGTTTCAGTAGTTTTTGCGTGAGAGAGAGAGACAAACATTATCCATTCCATACCTCCCTCACAAACTTTCACGTTTCTAATATACCTGGTACAAGTAGGATAGGATTCTATAGTAACGCTAATCCGTTCAGTAGTTTTTGGTGAGTGGCAAAAATCCATAGGTACATCCATCCTCACACACTTCCAAATTTATAATTTTAAGTAGGATAGGCTAGTATTCCCAGGCAACTAGTTTACAATCGATCTCATATAAAGCTACTAAGCAATCAATCAATCTTTCCCCATAAGTATAAACTTAGCCAACCTGTCTATAACGCCATATACTGTTTCGCCGTCTCCTGTGGCGTGAGAAACCTGGTGGATCCAAACAGCACAGTGTTGTCGACGCCGCTGGTGATCACGGAGCGGTGGAGGCGCTTGCACTCCTCGCCAGTGGTACCGCCGATGATAAAGATTATTACCGTCTGGTTGTCGAGCGGGTGCTTTGGACGTCTCGCGTTTTTGCTGATGTTTAGCAAGCTAGAAAGATTTGTATATACTTGAAGATGGTACAACTGCAGGGTAAAGTCTCGCCTTCCTCGCTATAAGGGGACAAACAACAGAAATTCTATAATGTTTCGACTTCCTTACCGTATGGAAAAGGCGAAACTCTGTTGGGTTTTTGTATGCTTTTTTTATCCGTGGAAGAGTGAGTTCACACGTATGCAATTTGTTGACCTCGTCAGAGAAGTGAGAATTTGTACCAAATATTTTGCCTTGTTGAATTGGAATGTAAAACCAGGACAAGTTTTCTGAAAGCGATATTTTAAGGTACCCTTCCGTAGCGTAGAAATACATACGACACGTGCCTGTTGCTGTTGCAATTGTGTACAGAGTCATACATTTAGAAATCATAAAGGATCATATAAAAAACAGCTCAGAGATGTAGCAAGCCGAAGTGGCAGTGAGCTGGCCATATCTGCCGATGAACCGACAACTGTTGCGGTGTTCTTGGGTGGAGACCGATCAGCAAATGTATATATATGCAAATGTATGTATATAGGACGCCTTCCGGCCAGGTGGAGTGACGATCTGCGAAAGGCTGTTGGTAAGCTGGATGCCTCGAGCTGAGGACAGGGCGCAATGGCGCTCATTAAGGGAGGCCTATGACCAGCAGTGAACTGGTATAGATGGATGATGATCAAACAAAATCATTACTTGAGCCCAGTCCTCAGTAGTTCTTTAAGGCTGTCACTGCGGTGTTGCAGGTCAGGAATTTCTGGCCGCGTCGTGTTCACGAGATCATCCACCAGCTGTTGCAATAGCCCCTTGTATTCGTATCCATCGCCATTCTCACACGGCTTCAGCAGTGAATTGTATCTGAAATAAACATTCACTTAGTTTTAGCAAACATTGTCAATTATTGCTTTAGCATTATTTCTATTTATAGAACAACAACACAATTCGAACCTATATCAGTTTACTCCTGGACATAGCGTCTTATAAGAACGCGGATTTCCCCCTTGTTTTGTTTTGGGCATATCCCCATAATCCCCATCCATAAACCGCTTACCATAAGGAGGACCGTATGCCTGTTTGCTAACTTAGTAGTATAAAAAAAAAACCCAAACTGGGCATATGGGTTGGGGATTACAGAATCCCCAACCCATATGTCCATGTAGTGCACAGCATTTTACAACACCGACGTTGCTGCCCCTCGGCGGTCAAAGGATTTTGACTTGACCGACGTTTGGCGCGCAGTCGCAATCAGCCGGTGCCCTGTTTGTTAGTAAGCTGGGCGAGATCACCCAGCTAACTAAAAAACATCGTCCGTCAAAAAATATTCCAGGCAAGATCCCGACTCTTAGCATTGAGGAAAACGACGTTAGGAGAGGATGGAATTGCTTGCTTACATCCTCTTAAATTTACAGAAAACGAATAATATTTACTTGGTAATAGATTTCCTCATAAACTTGATCTCGTTCAACTTTATCATGATAGAATCAGTGACTTTCTTCGCATCATCCATCGTCATATCATCACGCGGTGTGGACAACAGGGTCTTCTGCTCTTCCAATACAGCATTTGATAGAGCTTCGAAAATCTCCATTTGCTGTGTATGTGCAAAGGGAAACTCTGTACCGGTGAGAGAGTAAACGTGGATGAGGAGTCCTATAAGGTTTTCTAGCGGCAACCCGCGCTGCTTTCTTGTAGTTATTAGGTTGGCTATCTGAAATAAAAAATATATACCTAAATAATTGTTTATTGACAAAAAAGAGGTTATTGTACATGTGAAAAAGTAAAAGTTAAAAATATAACAAATATAGCCCGTGGCCTTTGAGTATTGCATATACTAAAAGGTAGTAAAGAAATAGAAGTGTTTAATTATCGCCTTTTTTAGCAGTAGTAGAGTTTTTTGTGAAGGGCGCATAAGGGAAGTGATCCACCATGCCTATTACTGCCCTGAAGCAGCATTGCTGTTTCGCTTTGAAGGGTGGGTGCTGGTGAAATTACAGACACATGAGCACACCTTCATGACTCAAGTTGATGCACCCAGGGACGGCATCGTAAGGTACGTTTCAAACATGCGTGACCTAAAAAATGTATATTATTTCCCGAACACGGTTATTATGTTGTAATAATACCTGCGTTAAAACACTTGTTGATTCCCTGCTGGTGGCCAAACTTTGTTGCACTTGCTTCTCCAAATTCATGAGTAAGTCCATAGGGGCCCGCTTTATAGACTTTTGCATCTGTATAAGTGCCAAGCCTTGTTGAAGCACGCCCAGGTGGTTATCTATCACGCTGTAGTCTCCTAAACAATAAAATGAATGAATAAAAACAATTTATTACCTACGTCCAGCAGTGGACTGTGATAGGTTGATGATGATGACGATGATGATGATGATGATGCGAAAGTTTATGAAATGTGAAATATCTTCAACCCAAAAGTTAAACATATACATAATCATCATCATCATCGGCCTATGCGTCTATTCAAGACGATCTAGGTAGACCCGTGGTTTTAGAGGAACTTTTTTGATGGCTAAATAGCCCTACATGGACATCATATGCTAAAGAGTAACGTCTTAACGCTTTTCTTAGGCGATGATTTGCAACTCACAACACAACAAAATAAAAGTACAACAAAAAAGGATAGAAAAAGTAAACATGAAACATGGTGGGGTACGTACTACAGCCGTATAATATCTACTGCTTTAGCAACAGAGGCATATTCTGCCTAAGCCATTACGTGTAGAGCCATTAACCCCTAATTTATAAGGACTAAGCGCTTCCAAACATCATTTATAATGCGCACTGCTAAAATATGGAATCAGCTGTCAGCGTCTGTTTTTCCATTGACTTACGACCCTAACAGCTTCAAAAAGAGAGTTAATAGGCATCTTCTGGGAATGCTCGCCCCTTTCGTCGACCTCATCCTTGCCTATGCAAGCCTCGAGGTCAAGAGCTGGCACATCATAAATAAACAATAAAAAAAACCCTGTGAGACTATAATCATAATCATAATCTTTATTGTTTCATGTGGTAGGTTCATTTAGTTCTTATAATTATCGAGGTTATAATTATAGTTTATAGTTCTATAATGGTTTGTCCTTCACACCAAAAGTTCTTAACAAATTGAGCTGAAATTATGTGTAGTTGTTTATTTATTTATTTATCAACACCAAAAAATATATTTTCCATAGTAATGTGCCTAAAACCTGGTTGGTACATTCGTCATCAATTATTAACTACTGTTGCTAAGTGAAAACGTGTTCGTATTTTTACGCCTTCGTCGGCTAGCGTTTTACATGCAATGTTGGAGAGAGATGCAATGATTTCAAAGCCATTATGAGTTCTAGACCTGGAATAACATATACCCAGGCTACTGTTTTCCGGGCAGCACCTGAGCGAAGCTGTGGGCGAAAGCTAGTAAAACAAAACAATCGTACAAAAAATATATATGTTCAACGGGCGGTTTTATTGCTATATAGAAAGCCATTTCTTCCATACAACCATAACAGCCAAACACAACCACAAACTTGGAGATGATTTTGTAAAAAAATCCAACCGGACGGGGATTTGCATTACCTACTAAGACATTTACATAAATTACGTACATCTACTTCTAACCAAATTAAAAAACTGGGTAGAAACTGGTAAACCCAAAAGATGTCTGACGAACGATTTACTAAAGCCTATGTCCAGCAGTGAACTGCTACAGGCTGATGATAACACATATCAGATTAAACAAAATTTTACATAATAGTACCTTTATTAGCGTAGATAATTTTCTCCAAGCTTTGCGGAGTCACTTTCAGTAAATTCTTAGGACTAGGCGAGTTTTGAACATCTATCTTTGACAGCTTATTGTAGACATCCAACATGACTTCCTTCTGTGTTTTGTTAATCATGTTGTCGAATGTCTGGATGCAAGCGTCATCGCTTTGGTGGTAGACGTAACCTGGACTCATGTGGACATCATCAGGGTGATTTACACTGAAAACAACCAGCGCGCGGGTATTATGAATACATCCCTTTCTTATAGGGGAAGACGATTAACGATTTTTACTAATGGTATTTTAACCGTTATACGTTAGTAATATGACACAAGTATTAGTGAAATGGAATAAGGAGATTTGGACGGAAAGTCTCTGATGAAGGAAATTGTGCGCCGATCGTTTTTTGTTATAGTCGCCATTGCTACAGCAGAAAACAGGACCTGACTGAAGACTGGACGACTGGACTTATAAACCGTACTACGATGCCTCATATTATTATAAATAATTATACTTGATACTGGCGAATCCCAGAAGCCATTTAATAAAGAAGTGAAGTGAACTATATCCAGCAGTGAATAATCTCTATGATACCTGAAGATAGAACAAGCACATGGCATGATGTCAAGGGGCAATCAAATAACAAAGTATCGCTTCGTAGGTAATGTATGTCTGGGAAGAATTTGTACTTACGACTTAGCATGACATAGTGGAGACATATCAACAGCAACATCCAGTGCATGTCCGGGAAAAGCTGGCAGCACCAACCTCATCTTATCGAACACTGACTCGGAGGAGTGACTGCTAACACTGCAGAGGTCAAGCGTGCGGTCCACTATTATAAGTGTTGTTGGGTGTAGAGAATTCTGAAACGAAGAGATACTATTTTAGAAAGTAAATATATTTTGTCAGATAAGATTTTTTTATTTGACACACAAAAGCAAGGCACACAAACAAAAACAAAAATATACATGGACTACTAACAAGTATGTTAAAAACAAAAATACACAACGCAGATAATCATTTTAGGCCCTCCTTGTGGCCAAACCGGTACAGTCTCAGGTAAACGTTGAGTTGAGTTGACGGTTGTTAAGAATTATTGGAGAAAGAAAACATGTCATGTAGAGAGGACAGGGTAGGCGAATGATGATTGCGTTGATATGTCGTCGGTATCAGTAACTGTTATTGCACCATGGTATGAAATCCAGACCTGGAATTAATATATACTGATCCTGCAAACATTGGTCCTGGGCCCTGATTCTCGGGAATAGAGTTAATTATCTAAATTAGATAATTATATCGCGAAAACTTACAAAATTCTGTGTAAATTTGATATCATATAAAGTCTTCCGTGATAATTATGTCTATTTCTGAGAAATAGGCACACAAGAATAGAGATGATTTTCTCACATTACACATGTTACGGTAATTGTCAAATTTCTATTGAGTTTTGGCAGTTCTCGCGATAGGTATATTATTACTAACGTGATTACGTCATTGCGCCAATATGCTCATCAATAATGAGAGCAAGAAGACACTCAACCAAAGTGGAAGAAGCTCACCAGATATAATTAATGCTGTACCAAGCTTGAACCAAACTGTTCGACATATGAAAGAGACAGACAAAATTTCCGAGAGACAAATTTTCTAGAGTAGTAGTAGAGTTTTTTAGTATTAGTAAACCTCGAAGTCGCCCATCTCTAGCAGGGCTATTCAGGTTTGTGACTGTTGGCGTTGGGTGTTGTTAGGCCACAGAAGACTCGCTTCTTGCTGCTAGCCAATATACTCGTTTCACGCTCATCGTGGCTGCGGAATAAATGCCTAGTATCGGCTTCACTTTGATGAAAAATTCCCATCACTAAAGCTCTCATAAGACATCACAGTAAGTGAAAGTGGCACTCTAGGTTTTCATAAAGTTGGAGGGACGTCTGGCGTTATCTATTTGGATTGATGTGATCTGTGTAGTAGGTTATGTTGATCTACGAGTAATACTGAGCAGAATTTACCGCGAAACAGCTATAACAGTTATACATACCTTCCGCCTATTAACATAAATAGGTGAGTTCTCCAGCACCCCAGCCACTAAAGAGCTATAATTTCCCATGAAGAATATATCCTCCTTCATATTCATAGAGTCCAGCATACTGTTAAGAGCACACGCTAGTCTCCGTACCCTCATTACTTCCGTAGAATGCAGCGGCTGTAAGTCAGCGAGAGGAGTTTTCAGCAATTGATTGTTGTTGGCAGGGTAGTATTCTTTGAATGGGGGTGTAGCGAAGATAACATTTGTCATGGGAATGGCGAAGATTGGCATGTGGAACACTGAAGCTATGACATCCTGAAATAAAATAAATATTTCTTGTTTAGGTACATCTTCAAAAGAGGGCGGTGGGCGGTAGCTTGAGACAGAGATGTATGGAAGTCTATGAGGCGACTTTTGCCCAGCAGTGTGACGAGAATGGTTTATAAAAAATCAAAAAATCTTCTTTAAATGAGCTAGTGTGATCTTGATATGGAAGTTTATAGGCCGTCTGAAGGACTCTATCATGTTCAACTTCATTATTCATACAAAGACATCTTTAAAACTATCATAAATAAGACAAATACTTATCATTTTGAATACACCAGTCTGTTCTTAATAATTTATTAGTAGTAGTTGTAATTTTAGTAAAGTTATCATAAAGGTATATATATTTTCTAGCGATACTAGGTTCCGGCCGCGGCTTCGCTCGCGTTGTGCTTAAATAAGAAGTAGCCTATTGTACATATTATTCCCGATTTAGAACTACATAATATGCAAAATTTCAGCTCTATCCGTTCAGTACTTTTGCAGAAGGGCAAACATCTCACATTTAACTTATTTTTCAAACCTTTTTACGATTATCGAAATTCATTTATTGAATTTACTTTGTCTTTAAACTAGATGCATCCATGACTTTGTTCGCAATCTGATTGCATGGTCCATCCTTGTTCAGGGTAGCTCCATACCATAGATTTAAATTTCAGAATAAAATTATTTTCACATAGCAATCTGCTTGCATTGTCCTTCTTTTATCCATTTCATTAACACACACATCCATTGTTACTCATTGTCATCTTTCACACTACACCACGATACCACACCAGCCTATATCAGTCCACAGCTGGACATAGGCCTCCCCTAATAAAGGGTATGCCCATAATCCCCAAGCTGGTCATGCGGGTTGGAAATTGCAGATGATCTTTGATTGCAGATTATCACACAATCCATCCATATTATTTAACACTCTTCTTGTTACGGCTTTAATCCCTCCTCAACTATGCTAACGAAGCCAAACACTAAACTCTGATATCCTCTAGCAGAATACAGCACCATCCATCACAATTTATTATAAATAATAAAGAAAAAAAAATTAAGTTTTTGTTGACGGGATGTTTCTACTCAATTAATGAATTCTTAACATGTTAATAATTTAGAATAGTAAGTAACCTACATAAGACTAGTTTATTTCATTTTATTTTTGTGGACATTGTTGTTTAATTTATTTTTAAACGATGTCTTTTTTTATTTAATTTTAATCAGCATGTTTTTGTTTTAAATTTAATATTTTATATCAAATATGATTTTTTATTATGTTCTTGAATAAATAAACTGAACTGAATTGAACTGAACTAATGTGATACCTCATTATTTTTTTTTCCCATCCACTCATACATCATCCCTGTCAGCAGATTGGTAGCTTCATCCCGAGTGCGCCCTGATGCCACCGCATCACACTTATCAGGATCCTTCATCAGCTCCAGATAAAGCACCTCCGGGCTTATTGTGGTTAAGAGGACACATTGTGTGAACTCCGCACTCTTTATAATGTCACGGATTGACTGAAGGTGAACTCTGTCGGTTTGAGTTAGGAAAACTGCTTTCTTGAACTGTGGTGGACAGTACTGAAACAATCAATTATTAAATTCAATCATTCATTCATTTTCATTTGAAAGTTCCTCCTGTGTTCATGGAGCATGCAACTGCATCAAAATATAGGGAAATAATAGAACTCATATGGATGAGTCATAGCAATGGTGCTATGATGACCTCTGGTAGCGCAATGGCGTAGGCCTGCCTGAGAAGCAAAAGGTTGCCGGTTCAATCGCCACTGCGAGTCAAATGATTGTATAAACTGCAAACATTTGTCATGGTCTACGTGTTTTCTATGTATGATATGAATGTATTTGCAAAAAAATGCATGACAATGTATTCAAGGTTCAATGATATATTCACAAGTCGGCAAATTAATAAATTAAAATATATAAGCTAAGCAAAGTGTCTTTCTAATTCTTCTCTGCTTAGTTGTGTTACAAATTGGTGTAAATTAAAAAATGATGATTCAAAGTGTACTATCAGCGACAAGTCTATCTCACCAATTTTAAAACAGTTTCGCTTGCAAGCAGTTTAGCGAGCTGACTCCGCCTTTTTCTTTGTCCAGTTATTTTGACCAATCGGAGATACAACATCTGTTTCTTTTTGAGAAAGCCCTTTGTTTTTACAACTCTTCGAATTTAAGTAAAGCCAGTCTAGTTTGCATTTACTAGTGTTTAATATTTGATAAGGCAGGGCTAGCAGCCAGTCGCTGCACAGAAAATGCACCCTTATGATGGTAAGGTAGACTTGTTGCTGATAGTACATACTTTACAGTGCTTATTGATTAAATACATTTTGATTTCGATTTTGACCAACTGAGATGCAAGAGGTTGCAGGTTCGATTCCTACTGAGGAACATATTTGCATGGTCTGCAGATAATTTATTCCTGATTATTTATTTATGAATAAAGGCATATCCCGCTTAGGTAAGGCTATAAGTACAGCAGTGGACTGATAAACACTGATGTTGTTAATTTTGTGCTAAGTCAAATAAATAATCTGTTGCAGCCCATCGCACTTCGTCACTTCAGACGGAGTGTCCTGCCTTATGTTTGCCGAGCCGCGGTTTCCACTCAAGATTCAAGAACTCGTTTACTTTACATAAGTTTACATAGTTACCTCGAATGATGACAGGAGTTTCACGCACTTGGCTCCATTGAGCATAAGGTTGTATATTCCTCCTTCCCAGTGCATACATTCCGCGGTGCCTTCGTCGATGAACACTATTGCTCCTATGATACGGCTGTAGACTTCTGCCCACCAGGCCATGTTAAACTCTTTCACTGTTGCACTCGCCATTGTTCCTCTTATAATTTAAACATAGATACTACGGTAATATCATTTCACCTGCACATAGAAAACAAGTTAGAAAAACCAAATATTGATCGCCCGCCAGCCGTATCACAAAATTAAAACTACATCGGATGTAAAAAAAAAAAACGGCAACACTGGATGTAGTACATCCAGTGCTGCCGTTTTTTGCCAAATTTTATTCCCGAATAGCAAACTTAAGTGGTCAACTGTTAAAATAGATGCATATTCGCATATAATGAACGCAAGATAAGACTCTGCCTTTGGGTATTAAGATTAATTTGCATCGTAGGTGAATTTTTCATTGACCCTTCACATTTTGCATGTTTTGCAGTGAAAATGTGTTGGTTGCTTCAGTAAATTTTAGCTATTATGTTACACTTACAACATTTGCAATAAGTACTTTTTAAGTTTACTTTTCCCGTTGTTCGCGCTAAATTTTCTCATAAATAAGAGAATCCGTGATATTATATTAACACATCAAATTAAAATTAGACGTAAAAATTAAGAACACTGCACTGATCGTTCGTAACAAATTAACAATCGCTAAGCAAAAGTTAACCATACATTTCGGGGAAGTCTTAATAGAGAAAGTTTTCATGTTTAAAAAAACTACTTTGAGTTGAAAACAAATTGCTCTGGTTTCTATAAAATCTTTTGAATTCCTTACTAAGTAGGTATCGTTCAAAATAATGTAAATCATGAAATATGCTAAATGCGAATTTTTCAAGCTAACAGACCCGGAAATATGCTAAATTTAGCATTAAAAATGCTAAAACGGCAACACTGGCATTGTTGCCGTTTTTTATTTGGAGAAAATGCTAAAACTTGTTGCTGAAAATGCCAAAAAAAATGCAAAATAAAATACTAAAATCTAAATTTGACTCCCGAATAGTTAACTAAAGTGGTCAACTGTGAAAATAGCCATTTCACTCTAAAACTTGTTACCCTCTCATAATCGAAGCCAGAGAAAAACTTTTTGAATGCTTGAAAACTGGTCTTTCTGTAAATTTTGCAAGGATACCGAGCCATTGTTGTGGTATAATAGGTAATGAACGAGCAGATAAACTTGCTAATGAGGCGGTGGAGTGTGGAGATATGTCTCATATAAAAACTTTGCTCACGATATTGTTTCACTACCCTAAAAAAATCTTGAATGATTCGTGGAATAAAGCTTGGAATGATTCCAGTAGTAGGGGAGAAGGAGGTAGCTTAGGACAGGGGCACCTTTGGACATTGGAGATTTCTCGTAAACCATAGATATTTTTTTGTCAAGAAATGCATTTTTAGCATGGCTAAGCTACTACTACAAACCGTCACATGTCATTTGCCGTGCTGTCAGCGGTCAAACTGACTTATTAGCAGGTCGGGGTTTTCGGTGGCCGTTGTAAAATTTTCATCTGGACTACGTAAGTTTTTATTTGCGAGCTAAGAGATTATAATATATGTTTTTGATAGTTTTTGTAATTTTTGGGTATGTGTGCATAGATAGAGCCAAGCATATTAGTTCCAAAAGAAATAAAAAATATTTTATGACACTAAGTTTTTTAAATAGCGCCTTGGGGTAGGTTAGGACTCATGTTAGGGGGCACTTTCGGACACGTCCTAATGTGCCTGCTTGTGCTGAAGTGACTAATCACCCTTTAGATAAAACTGATACTTCAGAGACTCATCAACCAAATGCGCCAGGACAGGAAAATATAAATGACGATACTATTATTGATATCAGCAACCTTGAAGCTTAATTCAATGCGCGTCAAGAAATATGAATAGAGTTTTGGCTTTTGCAGCCAAAGTAGAATTTTGGCTTTTGCAGCCAAAATCCGGGCGTCCAAGATCTTCGAGAACGGTCGAAAACGTAGACAGTGTCGCCCAGTCTATTCGGGACGATCCGAACCTTTCAATTCGGAAGCGTGCTGTGGCCTTAAACGTGCACAGATCGTCATTATGCCGCATTTTGCATAAAGATTTAAAACTGCACCCGTACAAAATTCAGTTGGTGCAAGAATTAAAGCCTCAGGATGCTGGTCAGAGGCTTGACTACGTAAACCAGATGATTGAGCGCTTTCCAACGTTTACCAACATCTTCTTTTCGGATGAAGCCCATTTTCATCTTACTGGATATGTTAACAAGCAAAATTGCCGCTACTGGAGTGCAACCAATCCAAAACAAAAACATCAGACACCCCTACATTCGCCTAAAGTCACCGTATGGGCCGCAATGTCGGCGCGAGGAATTATCGGCCCTTACTTTTTTGAAGATGGAAGGGGACGCACAGTTACAGTGAATTCAGAGCGTTATGTGGAGATGTTAGACGTTTTCTTCGTGCCTGAGCTGCAGCACTTTCCTTGTTATAACCAAAGAACATGGTTCCAGCAGGACGGAGCCACTTCACACACGTCCAACAGGTCTCTGCCAAGAGTTCGTGAAATTTTTCCTGGCAAATTGATCTCCAGGAGAGGTGACATAAGTTGGCCTCCACGCAGTCCCGATTTGACACCTATGGACTTTTTCCTGTGGGGTTATCTCAAATCCAAAGTTTACGCCAACAAACTGACTTCCCTGGCACAATTAAAAGAAAATATCCGTCACGAAATTGCAGCCATCTCGGAGAATACCTGCAGAGCCGTCATAGCAAATTTTAGTGCTCGAATAAACGAATGCCGTGAACGCAACGGTTTACATTTGGACGATGTCATTTTTAAAAAATAAATTCCCAAACAGTGTATTTTAATATGTAATAAACATTTTTTCAATAAACATCTTACTTTTTTTTTATCGATTTTTTAAATGTGAACTTTCTTTTGAGACACCCTGTATATTAATACCCTACCTATATTAATAAAATTTATTAATCGTCGATCAACAGCAAACTGGCAAGTCATCAACTGGTGAGTCTTCGCCTAAATTTATTAGAATTGGTTCTTGCTCTCTTATGTTATCCAAAGTCACATCCCTTTCCCAATCCGATAATATTAATCGTTTGGTCTTTTCCACCACATTTGCCCAATATCAGGTGTTACTTAATTGCAGGCATTCTTTAGCAATTCGAGCATCTTTTTGGCTGTAAATGGTGGGCTCGTGTTATATCTGGCAGCATATCCTTTCACTTGTGCCCAAATAATTTCTATGGCGTTATATTGGCAGTGGTATTGCGGAAGTCTGAGAACTGCGTGACCGTGTTCAGCTGCGATTTCATCCACAACGTACAGAGGTTTCTGTTTTTTAGTTTTTTAAATGTTTACCAGTTAACACTTCAACATAGATTCACAAGCCAGTTTATGATATCTGACTTTTTGTTGGCTTGCGTTGGCATTTTATTCAACTGGTGAGAGTGATATGGTGCGTTATCCATGATGATAACATTTTTTACAGGTTCTTCTAGTGCCAGCAGTAAGTCCTTAAACCAACCTTCAAAGACTTCAGAATTCATTTCTTCATGGTATTCCACGGTATTATTAATTATTGATTTAAATGCTAGCAAAGCTCCATCTACAAAACCTTTTTTACTTCCTGCATGACAAACGATTAATCTTTCTCCTTTTCCTATAGGTACTTTTGAGGTAGACGCAGCATTATCATCAGTCCAGTACCTCGACAAAGTGTGGTTAGCATTAAACCACGCTTCGTCGATAAAAATTACGTTTTCCCAGTCCTCTATTTGTTTTGCATCCTTCAAAAAGTTACACCGGTCTAGGGCAATATCTATGTGCTCCATAAAAAGTTTTCTTTTATTCGCTTTTTTAAATAAAAATGCAATTTATTGTAATTCTTTTGCTAACGAAGAATTCAGCCCACGAAACAAACCACAGTCCCGGAGCGATATTGTCAACTTCTTTTACGTTAACTCCTTCGATTGTCATCTCAATACATTTCCCATTTCCCTTATAGTCCAGTCATTTAAGCTTAAATTAGGTAAGAATCTCGGAATTCGAGATACCCAGCTGTAAGTCTGTAAATACTTGTATATTGACATTTTATTGTACATTTTATTGATATTAGGCATTTTAGAATGACCTACCAGACAACATACACTGGTTGCTCTAGTTTGCTCATACGCCCAACAACCTCCTGTGTTCATGTGAAAAAGCAATCGTGAAAAGCATTTTTCCTATGACGCATGCTTGCCACAGTGATAATGACAAAATAATGATATCAGTTTTTTTATTCGACGATGGTGTCATATCGATTCAAAAATCGTTCAAGGAATGCAATCACTAGTTCTGGACTTTGACATCTATCATAAATACATTTAAAAGATGGAAATACCATAATGTTTGAACCAGAACATAATAAATAACAGTTGACAATCATTAAAATTATTTTTTTATTTGTCCACCACTTCACTTAGAGGTCGGCCTGGCCAACATTGGTCGGAGCGCGGGGAATACCTACTGGGGGTTACAACAACAGAACGAGATAAGAGAAGAGTGTTTCCTCTTCTTATCATGTTTCCTTTGATTTTTGGACTGATTGAACATATATCAAGGAGGCTTAATACGGGAGTGCTCGCTTTTAACAAAAAAAGGCACACTTTTTACGGGAGTGCTCGCTTTATACAAAAAAGTGTGCCTTTTTTTGTTAAAAGCGAGCACTCCCTTAGCTCCCGAGCGAGAGACACGCTACTTAGTGTTCTGCACTCTTCAGTGTTTACATATTATAAGACCAATACCAATATTTTGAAATCATTTCCCTCGTGCGGGTTCGATTCTCGCCGTGGGAAAAATGATTGTATGATGTAAGATATTGAATACGTTGTATTTACTTATACTATTGTAGAGCGAGGTTCGGTTCCATGTGTAGGTGGAGGCAGGTACTACTATGTACCTACTTAAAAGGAAAACACCAATATTTCTACCTATGAGTAGGGAGGGGTCCCTATGAATCTGGAGTGCATTTTATAATTCGTATGAAACCTTTTTTAAAACTTGACTTTTGACAAAATGTCAAAATAGGTTTTGAAATATTTATTATTGCACAAATTTTGGATATTTCTTGTAAAAATGGTGATATTGTATGGTGAACAAGATAGCAGACGTAAAAATTACCCTGGAAGTGGTGTTTCTGTCCATAGGTAAGCCAAATTTCAGATAATTTCATAATTTCATCACTTTTTCATATTTTTGTTATTTTTGTATATTTTTCAAGTATAAATGCCGTTATTACAACCTCTGCCCCTCTGTTTTGATTATATTTACATTTTATGTTTCTGCCGGCATTCTCTGATACATATTTTCATATTTTACAAACAAAACAAAATAATTGTTGTAAATATTGTAGGGTGACCAAAACTACCAAAGTCTAAGGATAATAAATAAATTAGGTATATATATTATAAACATCGGACATAAATACCACCTAATTGACAGAAAATAAAGTAAATGGCTTTAATTCAGATTTGTATTAATTTTATGGTTAGGCTTTTTTATAAAGACATCTTTATTTAATAATTTACAATTAATAATATTATTTTGTTTGTTTTAGTTTTCCGACGCAAGAAGATGTATTGATTGCTTAGCTTAAAGAAGTCATGTTAGAAGGACATAAATAAAATAGTTTACCTTACTTCAAATGTCAAGATTTTGTTAATTCCAGAAAACGCATAACGGATAAAATATGGCCAAGGTTCAAGGTTATGTTGTTATAACCTAATATTTTTTATAAACCTAAATTATATTTATTTTAGCGCATACAATAAAGTGTAGAAGGTATATGTCCAGCAGTGGACAGCTATAGGTTGATGATGATGAATAAAGTATTAAAGAATATAAGTATACCAATTTTTATACAAAAATGGAAAAGCAAAACTAAATATTAAATAAGTACCTAATTGAAAATTTTGGTTCAATGTGAACACTTACTAAATTCTATAGGGGCTGAATGGATTCAGATGAAACTATAACTAATATAATGCAAAGTGATTTTTAGAATTTCAAATAATATAATAATAATAATAATAATGCGGGACGTAATCACACTGCATCATGTATATGTAACCTATAAAATAAATATTCATAGTGGGCTACTTCTTATCCAGGCACCAGGCGAGCAAAGGAATGCTTGTTTTTAATAAGACTAATTTGTCCGCTGCGGGACAAATGTTTGCATGTTCTGTAGATATTTGTCTCGGACTCTCGGGTCTGGGTGTTTTCTATGTATGATATGTATAAATTTACAAAAAAAAAATGTAATATATCAATCATGTGGTTCCTATAATACAAGCTTTGCTTAGTTTGAGGCTACATGATGCAGTGTGATTAGTCCCGCATTAATCATTTATTTATTTATTTTACTTTAATCCAACAAATATTATCATTATAAAGTGTTATAACATCATTTTTTTTCTTTTAGATGCCTGTTAAAGATTGGAGATTATCAGTAATAAACCATTCAAAACGCTAAATATCATACAAGGTGATCCAGCTACATCAATGAATACAGAATTAGGCAGAATAAATATATCATCTCAGGAAATTATGACAAAGAATCGACTATTGTATGTTAATATGTACGAGCATAAGTTTCGAAAGGTTTTATCGAATTAATCTATAAATAGTAGTAGTTATTTTAAAAAAAAAACACGATAACAAGGTAGACTACATAGTAGTAGTCCACCATGTAAACCTGTTTTTTTTTTAAAGTAAATACTTATATTATTATTATTTATATTATTAAAATTAAATTACCACGAGCCTAAGAGCCTCTAGATCCCTCGCGTTTAAGCGTCTAAATACAAGTGAAAACTGAGAGTGAGGAGTCAAAGTTTTGACTCCACAAGGTTTATAAGCAAGGTGCAAGTTGATTATTAAGATTTTTTTCTTTCCTACAAATAAATATTGTAGTAGTTGGTAGTACTACTAATACTTTTAAAGAAAAAATCTTAATAATCAACTTGCAACCTTATAAACCTTGTGGAGTCAAAACTTTGACTCCTCACTTTAAGTTTCACTTGTATTTAAACGCGAGGGATTTTGGCTTCAGCTACTTACAATTGCTTTGGCACAGTAGCTATGTTTTTGCATCTAATTATAGTTTCCACTATTTTTGTTTAAACTGACCTAACTTAAATACCTACAATAATACTAAACATAACATAAAAGAGGTTAGGTATATGATTTAAATATAACCCTTTTGAAGTCATTGTTGTATGTCTAAATAGTTATACAATTTTAAATGCTTAGATATATTTGAGTGTGTAAATAGGGGTGATCCAAAAGTAATGATAATCAAAATAATACTTGGTGGTTAAAGTTACAATTTTTTTTTTCTACATAGTCTCAAGTCAAAACATTTAGTTAAATGTTTTTCTAAACCTAGGATTCCCTTAGAAAAAAAAAAACTTGACTCCCAAAATGCCTCGACGGCTGCCATTACTTCGCTAACATCTTCAAATTTCTGGCCTCGGAGATGTTCTTTGAGCCGGGGAAAGAGGTAGAAGTCACTGGGGGCTAGATCTGGCGAATAGGGTGGGTGTTCGAGCAGTTCAAACCTTGTTTCTTGAATGGCAGCCATCGCAACTGCGGCTTTGTGAGCCGGTGCGTTGTCTTGGTGAAACAGCACCCCAGCTCGCAGTTTGCCGCGCCTTTTTCTTTAATGGCCTACCGTAATCTTCTTATTTCGTCTGCGTAGTAAGAGCCCGTAATAGTAGTCCCTTTTCCAAGTATTCGACCATAATAATTCCTTCAGCGTCCAAAAAAACGGACGCCATAACCTTTCCCGCCGAACTTTTGACTGAATTTTTTCGGCGTCGGTCAGGAGGCTCATTTCCAAGACATCGACTGCTTTTTAGTTTCCGTTTCACAAAATGGTGGACCCAAGTCTCGTCCATGGTCACGAAACGTGACAAAAATTTTCTTTATCGGCTTGGAACTTCTCGAGATTAACCCTTGAAATGTCAAGTCGTTTTTTCTTTTGCTCGTCTGTCAACATTCTCGGTACCCAACGCGCAGAGACCTTCTTCATGTGCAATTCATTGGTCAAAATTCTTTGAACGCTGCTATAAGAGATCCCTGTCATCTCAGCTACGTGCCTGATGGCCACTCTTCGATCTGCCATCACGATATCCTCTATCTTTTTGACATTGTCCTCAGTGGTGGACGTGGATGGGCGGCCTTCGCGATGTTCATCTTCCGTGGATGTTCTACCCAGCTTAAACTCCTTGGCCCAGCGTGCAACCGTGGAATATGGAGTGGCAGAGTCACAGAACACTATTACTGGCAGAGTCCCCCAATGTTTGCACCAAGTCGTTGTGTATGCCTTTGGTAGACATTTTTTTCAGACAGAGATTTGATGACAGCTCTGATTTCGTTTTTCTCCATTTTGATGTTATCACTCCAGTTCTTAGTATTCAAATGAATGTATCTCCCTGGAATCATGGTCTATTTATACGATTTTTTCACGCGCACCTAGTGGATGTTTGAGCAACCAAAAAAAAATTTTTTTTTTATTTTAATACGGTCTAGAAATACCTGATTATCATTACTTTTGGATCACCCCTCGTAATGTATGTATGCGAGTATGATATGCAGCTGCTTTACCACGAACATGGCGCATAGCATCATGCACAATACCCGCAGTCAACATGCCAAGTCCAAGACTCAGCGTTTATGTCTGAGAAGCGAGTAAAACTTTGACTGATAATAAACGAGATTTTGTAAGTAGTTTATTTGTGTTTTACTTGCATTCTCATTTATTTTTCATTGACTTGTCATAGCGTGATACACAGCTTAACTAGTAAACAGAGTAACTACCTCTTCCTAAAGACACCGAAAACATGCCACGAGCCTCACGAGCTACGAGAGAGTCTACAATTAAATTGTAAGCTTATTATTAAATTTGCTTTAAATTAAATTGTAGACTTATTCAAGTGGACTTTACTAGACTTTTTTTTTTATTCTTTAGACTTTAAAGGTTATAATTTAATACACTTTTTCTGTTGATTCTACATAAATCATTGCATTTTTGCTGATCTTGATTCAATTAGAATGTTTAATCGATGACTTTATTGAACGATCCATAAATACGCATAGCTACAATAAATAATTGACTATTTTGTTATGATCCAAATTTAAAGTTAGTAAGTTAGCTAGGTGACTCGCAACTTATGTGAGAGCTTGTAGGTATCCTTATCTGCCTAACTTAACTACGTAGTAGGTACTTTTAGAAAAGTTTATCTTTGACTCGTACATGGTGCGTGGGTCCATACCAAGTCACGCTGTGTTTTCTACAGTCAAAGTGTTATGACTACTAAAAAAGTACCTAATTAAAAATTGTTTCAATTCTAAAAGAAATTTAACTCAATACTAAGATATAATATTTTTATATTATACACAAAATAAACCAACAAAAACCAAATCAACGGTAGTTATTATGTTAGTTATCATATTATTATCAATCAATTAACGTTAAAGTGGTTTTAAAACTCTCTTTACGAGGTTTATTCAACTACTTAAAACTATTAATTCCTTTGCAATTGTCAAGACCACTTCACTCAGTAGTGGTCCCATTTACATTTTGGTTACAATTTGATAATTCATTCATTTATAAGTATGTATATGGTCACCTATTCACTATCTATATTTACTATTGTAACGATACGTTTAATTGATGTGATGGTGGTCAGTTTTTTTATTAAATAAAAGCAAAATATTCACATGAATACTGTCATTTTACTTTCAACCTTTCCTTTTATTCATAGCAATTAGACTACCTTGCAAAAATACTTTTATTTTTATTAGGGCCTATTGAATTAGGAGTATTTCACTTAAATAATGTAGGTCCAAATAAAAAGCCAAGTTAACGATACTACTATAGTTTTCTAGGTCCAAATAAAAAGGTAAGTGAACGATACTACTATAGTTTGAATATTCCCGCCTTTGACATTAGCGCCATCTATCATCTGGCCCCAATTCAAGTCAAAGCTAGAATAAAGCAGTCCCTTTTTTTTTGTACTGTGTCGATATTCTTCTCCCCTGTGGAGTAATAGTGTTCTGTGCTTAGAGGTATTCGCGCAAACTGGTAATTCGCACGAACTTTTGACAGCAGAATAATCTGAAGCCACTGCTTTTTCTGGTGGAAAATAAAGCAACTGCTTAAATTTTTTTGTTTATTTAGTGGGGCGCCATTTTTAGTCTTCGCACCAGTTAAAAATGTTAATAGGACCGGCACTGGATAGGTTACTAGATATTCCTAACTAAATAGGTACCTATCGATTACTTTTCTACTTACCTGTACCTACTAGGGTATATGCATGTACCGATTATATAGAGAACAGTTCCTAGAGACTATTTCGCAATCTTCAAGAAACATCAAAGTAAGCTATTAGCTGGTTAGAGCATGGACTTACTATGAATAGGTACTTACGTATGGTAATAGTGACCAATTAAGCGAACTTGTCACATTAAGCCTCAATTTCTTTTTTAAGTGACTCAACAATGGTAAAAAGAGGCCTTTAGTCACACATTTAGATTCAGGTCTGTGGACTAAGTCGTGAAGTCTACCTACAGCAACTTACAGCCTTAAATTATGCATTGGATATAATGAAAAAAGAAATTAATTTTCACATTACTTTTATTACCTTATCACAATACATTTGTAAACTAAAAGCGCTCTGACACCATTTTCTTTACAGAACCAATTGGATTAATGATCCTCATAGCCACTGGGCAGGGCGTTGATATGGGGGTTATGGAAAAGGGATTTCTGGCCATCACCCCATGGGAAACGCTGAAAAATAACCATCAATATTAGCGATGAAATATTCAGGGGTATCTGTCAGAGGTCTAGGTTTTATCAATTTTTAACATGTATATCAGTCATGTAGTTCCGATAATTATAAGCTATGCCAGCTATGCTTAGTTTGGGGTTAAATGATGTTGTGTGCAATTTTTTTTATTTATGGTTTTTAAACATCAAGGAAAAAATATCTGCACCAAGACTCAGCTCACGCTACCTATTACGCCCACATTGCAGTTGTCTGAATTTGTGCAAATGTGGCATTTTGATGGTTCATAGGTGACCAAACTTTGTTCACTAATTGTACTGAGTGGGTTCATCATCATCATCACCATCGTCATGCTGATGGTGATGAACCTGATTACCGAACAATAAAAGCAAAGGTGCGTAATGGGTAAAAAGGTCTAATTATTATAGTTTTATTCCGTTTAATCACCTTTGTGCGCACACGCAGGTAGTCATAGGCAACAAACTCAGGGCGGTCATGCCCATGTTCCATGTGGGCTAGGTAGGCATTCAGCATGCCAAGTCCGATGGCAGGCACAGCCACGAAGAATGACATCTTCTTCCACAGCTTGTGGCCTCCTGAAATACAAGTCAGTTTCTTGGTATTTATCTTCAACATAGATATTCTTCTACTTCTTCGACATAATACTAAGTCAACTGCATGGTGTATACAGGAAACAAGCCTCCTTTTTTAGGAATCATTTCCCCTTCTTGAAATAATGCTTGCCAAATAAGTTTGTAGTGTCATGTTATAAAAATGTTGTCAAACAAAGAAAAACTATATCAGTTTACTTTCATACATCAAAGTAGATGCCTAATTAACTATTAATGGTACATGCATGTAAGCATAATTATTTAGTGCATTGAGTTTGAAAATAAACCATGGTCTATAGACAGAATCAGGTAAGTGACTCCATGATGCTGATAATCATAGTAACCAATAATTACATGACCATCGAGATATCTTCTGAATTGTACAATGTAAATATTAAATTTAGACTGAAAACACTCCAAATGGGTAAAGATAAGATTTTGGTAGGTTACCTGGTTACATAATTTTCGGGGTCCTGAAAATAAGCAAAAAGTCCTTACCTCCATGACCACCAGCAGTAGCAGCGTGGGTAGAAGAACGGGAGTTAGCCTTGAGGTACTGGACTGCAGCTCGCTGCAGGATCGAAGCCATATTTCTCTGTTTTAATTGTAATACGAAAATTTTATAGAATCCACCCTTCAACGATTTGATTGATTATTCGAAACAGTCACAGTGACTGTCTGACTGAACCCAACCGAATGACAATGACAATGACAAACAATAATCGTCAGCCAAGTATCAAATTGATCTATTTTTTACTGTCACTTCACTACTTTATTATATGGCTTCTGGGATATTTTTCCCCAATTTTGTAAGTATCAAGTATTTTTTGTTCTGTTTGTAATTGTTCATAATAAATTAATAATATGAGGCAACATCATTGACGTACTATTAGTAAAATTTAGTATCTCTTTGGGCAACATAGTATGGTTTATAAGTCCAGTCTTCAGTCAGATTTTTAGCCGCCATTGCTTTGCTGACAGGACCTGACTGAAAACCAAAGCTGGACTAGTGGACTTATATTTCGTAGGCACAACACAGCACAATCGGTACAACGTTGCCTCATATTACGAACAATATTTTGTTAACCTCGAACAATTTACTTATTTTCTAAAACTTTTTGCTCGAAGCTTTAAACGTAAAGCTTCGAAATTTCATGCTGTAAAAAAAGTAATTTCATGCTGTCAGCATTTACGGCTGCCAAGCTATAGAACTGCGAGTTATTGTTGTGGAAATATTATCTCACATGCCATTGATGACATACGGAGCCGAAGCGTGGACACTCATAGTACGACTAGTTCAGCAGTTTAAAGTCAATTATTATTCATCATCGTGCCCACAACGGTGGATCCGCGCCTGTCGGCTGGCAATATCTGCCGAAGAACTGACAATCGCTGGGGCGAACGAGTTCTTGAGTGGAGGCCGCGGCTCGGCAAACGTAGTGTAGGACGCCCTCCGACCAGGTGGAGTGACGATTTGCGAAAGGCTGCTGGTAGAAGCTGGATGCGTCGAGCTCAGGCGCTCATTAGGGGAGGCCTATGTCCATCAGTGGACTGCTACAGGCTGATGATGTTGATGATTTTGATGCCATTGATTAAAAAAAAAGAATGAAACTGTGTATTTGTATTAAAATTTATTTATTTTTTTACAAACTAGCAGTGTCTAGTAGATACATATGTATGTTATATTATCATTTATTCCCCATATATATCATTTGTTTACCTTAGGCTTACTACAGTAGGTTAATTAATTATCAATACGTAAAAGATCAAGAGATTGAAAGATCATGGAATGAGTTGGTAATTTTTTTTACCTATATCTATTTCTATTCTATTCTATTCTATGGCGCTTCAGTTCTCACGAACGCATATGTACTTACGATATAGGTATCTACCTACTAATTAGTGCATATATAGGTACCCATAGGTACATACATATGATGGCGCCTTCCACTGAGTTTATGCATCTAATACTCATCACATTATCTACAGCACATACAATACATACAACCCGATTGACAGTTACCTAGGTACTAGAATAGTGTGGTACTAGCGCAATATTAAAATGTTAACTTAGTAGGTGCCTAGGTAGGTACATAGATAGGTAACTGTTTTATCTATGCAAACTGTTATTTACTTTCTGGAACATCATTTGGGAAGTATTTGATTAGAACTGACTTTGGTGGTATCTGAAAATAGATAAAAAAGTATTAATTAAATAGGTCAGTACAATAGGTACATATTAAACTTATGAAAAAACATAGGCAGGTACGTGGTTCAAGAAAAAAATATTCTAACAATAACTTTAGTAGTGATGTATAAAGTACCTACCTACATGCCAACCTATTTTAACGATATGGTGTAAGTGAATTATTACTATATTCTGTATAGTACCAAAATTACTAGGTAGTAAGTTTATGTAGGAACTTGTTGCAGTGTTGTTCAATGAATGGGCTAGAAAAGGCTATTTGAGCCACTAGCTGCGAGCCTGCGGCATACATACTGTTGAGGTACAAACCTCCGCTCTCCTTCTATTCTATACATAAGTGAAGCATAGTGCAGGTACGCATAAATGTGTTGTAGCCAACTGGTTGAATTAGCCGGTTAATTGGAAGGCTTGTCTAGCCCTTTCTTTGAATTACGCCATTAATCCAAACGGCTAAATGTCGAGTAGCCGACTGGCTGAACTAAACGTTCAACGGCACAGGTAGACGAACGCTCAGCTAACAAGTTAATAATTATTATAGTACAAAATAAGCCGTCTGATTGAAAGGCGTTGTTCAGTTGACGCGTTGACTGCGGGCCTCAGACATGACGCTACGCGCCATACCCGAGGCAGCAGCAGCCCGGCTAGAACTTTCAGCATTCAAAGCATTAGCACTTACAGCTAGCCGTCCAATAGAATGGCAATTTCAACCAGGTAGCTGCGACATATGCCTAAGCATTAATTATTAATTATAGGTGTCGGAAAGGGTAGGTAGGTATAGGTAGGTACCTTCTTCGCTTTAACATGTTCGAAGTTGAAGCCCATGTAGAAAGCACACTGTTGAAGCGACCTCAGGTTGCGCATGCGCACTCTCGGGTCGCAGTCCAGCAAACGCAAGAGAAGACCCCGTGCTGCGGCCGATAATTCAGACGCCGATCCTGGTAACATTCCTGGCCGAATCCGGCGGCCGGTGTGAGTGCTGCCAAAAAATAATTTTGAAAATAGGTCCACGATTGACGGAGTTATCGGTCAACATACACAAAAAAAGTCGATAAAAACATTCCGACGAATTCAGAACCTCCTTCTTTTTCGAAGTCTGTTTAAAAAGGTTGGCAGTGAGCGTTAATAAATACCGAAGTACTATAATAATTCCATGATAAATACTCGATTGGCTATGAAGAAACTTATCAAAATTCTTGATAGAAGGCAAAGTGATTGGTATGCATGGAACATGGACTTAATAATAGTATAAACTACTTGGTTGTATGTAACATTTGGACAACACAGGCACAAAAGACACAGGTGGCAGACAGAATAGCTCGATACAGAAGAGATACTTACTATTCCTACATGTAAGTAGTTAGGTACCAACTTCTTTCTAGCCCCAGAACATAATTAGGGTATTTAGGTAGTTATGAACAAGGAGTTTTACTATTAGTGCTAGTAGTAATTCAATTAGCTCTATAACGTATTGTAAGAAGGGAGGTACCAACTTAGTTCTAGCCCCCAGAAGATAATTAGGGTAAGTAGTTATGGTCAAGGAGTTTTACTATTAGGGATAAACTTATTAAACTTATTTAGTCGTTCCACGGATAAGGTCGCGACTTGAATGTCTTTCCTTCAGACTTGTAAAGTTGACTTTTACCACAGTTTCGCTAAAGAAGAGAAGTATATACCTAACTAATTAAAAAAAACATTCACAAACCTGCACTCCACAGAGCTTGGAGGTTTTTCATTATTCGTAGAGACTGCTTCGCTTTTTGCTCTCGTGCCCACGGCAGGCGCAGGAAACTGAAGAAGTTTAATTTTATCAGTAACTAACCTAAAAAAGACATTTTAATAAGCACTTAGGAGTAGTACCTACCTGTAAGTAAGTAAATGTACGCATGGTGGTAAGTAATAACATAAACTTATTACAATACAATAAGTATAACAAACTATAAAAATAACTTATAATAAACTATAGACGGAATTTTTCTTATTCAGATATAATGTAAGGTGCCTATTGCATGAAAAAGTAAAAATAAGTTAATTATTAGGTAGGTTTCTTATATAGCTTTACATAATAAGGAGCACCATGTTTTCATAGACAGTGGAGTCTGATGAAAAATGCTTACAAGCAAAGAAGCTCCATCTTCATCAATCATAAAACAAAATGGGTTAAAGGTGTATTCGGGCTGTACTTAGGACTTTGTAGAGACAATTCCATGAGTTTTTCGTAAGAACAGCCGACATTGATGTATGGTAGACATGGTAGTGGAAGTTGGGTATGACAGAAGAAACACCAGATTATAATAAATGGCGTAAAAATGAGAGCTCTGACACAGAGAGTATGTGTGGATGGTGTGACTTTGATAGATAAAGTTTGGAATAGTGTAAGAGAGCAGCGGTGTGGAGCGAATTAAGATATTCTGGAAAGGATTGAGAAATAATTGGGCCAATTGGGCATGTAGAAAAAATGTATGATTTTTTTAAAATAAAAAGTAGTTAGAAAAAAAGAAGCCTGTGAATGTGACACTTGGAAGGGAAAGACCTCGACGTACGTTCTTCGATCAATTCGGAGACGTGCTGGAAAAAGGCCAGGTCAAGACTACCCGAAACCGACGCGCATGTATGAAGATTGTGATGCGAGTGAAAGAAGCAAGAGGTATACCAGGATATGCAAGTGGAAATCCATTTTCCCTGCCTACCCCTCCGGGAAATAGGCGTGCCTTATCATACCTATGCAGGTATGTACAAACCTAGGTATTCCCGTGGAAGTTCGATCCACATGATGTATGTGGTTTACGCCCAGTATTTTGTGTACCCTACCACTAGCAATGAGTATTTCTGTGTAGAAACACTAGGTATATGAAGTATTTCGTAACGCATTCTCAAAATTGAGGTTAAAATAACGGAGGCATTATCCATTTTCACCTGAATACGTCCCGGGCTCTGGGTTAATGCATTTCCAATTTAATCTCGAAAGCACGCAACCACGTTAATGTACAATCACTGGATTCTATCTTGGATACTCGTCTTGAGGTAGCGATGAGCCCTAAGGTTTAAGAGGAACGACACCGGCTGTGAGCAAAAAAAGCCGAGAAAAAACTTGTTGCTCAGTCTCGACTCGACTAAATATAGTCAGCCTGCCCCTTAATTGCAAACTTGGAATTTACAGCAGATTAAACGATTCAAGAGGTTTTAACAGGTTCTTAATGGCGATAGATTTAGGAAGATAAATATTTATGCGCTTGGTACGACGTAGGATTTTAAAAAAATATTTAGGTAAAATTATTCACCATCATCATCAGCCTATATCAGTCCACTGCTGGACATAGGCCTTCCCTAACGAGCGCAATTACGTCCTATTCTAATCTCGACCACGACGCACCAATTCTTAGTAGGTTATTAGTTATTATTATTATTATTATTTAAGAGCTTTAGCTCTTGTCGGTGTATTGATGCAATTCTCTCCACTTAGCTTTTTCCATTGCTGTCTCTTTCACTTCCTTATGCGACATGACGGTGACCATCTCTTCTATCTGATGTAGCTTATTTTTGGTCTTCCTCTTCCACGCTTTCCTTCTACCGTTCCCTTGTTGATGTTTCTAATGAAGCTTTCATGACGTATAAGGTGTCCAATCATCTGTATTCTTCTGTTTTGTATGGTTTCCATCAACACCAATTTCTCACCCACTCGTTTAAGAACTTCCTCGTTAGTAATCTTCTCAGTCCAACTGATCCTCTCCATCCTTCTCCAGCACCACATTTCAAACGCTTCTAATCTTTCTCTATCCCGTTGTGTCATCGTCCATGTCTCGCAACCATACAAAGGAGACTCCAAACATACGTTTTTATAAACTTCTTCGATAGGTACTCGTCTTGATATTTAACATGTTTGATATGTTACATGTTAATGTATTTTTTATTATGAAATGCTTGTTTAGCCGTAGCTATCCGAGCCTTGATAACGGGTGAGCATCTAGAATCCGCTGTTATAATGATTCCCAAATATTTAGAACTGTTTAGATTTTTTTATTATGAGCTTTAGTTGTAATGAGTATTTTCGTTTTATTTATATTAATTTTTAACCAAAATTCCTAGAAGATACTGTCCATAGTAAAAATTTGGTCTTTTATTTTAGGTGTTCTTGCGTTTCTGAGATTGCTGCTATATCATCTGCAAATCTAATAAAATCTAAGTAGGTGTACGAGTAATAAGAGAAATGAATTTTAAAAACTGTACTACGCCCAGTTCAGCTATAAAATATAACAATTATTTATAATACATTTAGATAGATCATTCCAATTGTCCATTATCATCCCCAATAATGGGGATTACATTGATTTGCCCAATTATCCCTATTTCTACGCCGTAGCGTGTCTACAGAGACAATGGGAATGAAAAATATAGTACCTCTAAATAGGTTAGTATTAAGTAGGTACTTCTACATTCGGTGAAAACACTGCTACATAAGAAAACAATGTAAATTGACTAAAATAAGTAAAGAGGTAGGTAAGCACTACGTGGCACTACACTAAATAGGCCTCTCTCTATTCTAGAATACCTATCGCTTTGGTTAACGTGCGCATTTTCAATAGAGGTCTATGTCTACACAGCTCTTAGGTTGTCAGGTATCTAATAGTGACTTTCAGTTGGCAACCTAAGTACTTAATTTAATATAATTTTATTCAATGATAGCTCGTACTTTTCAATTATAGTTATTAAAGATTCTCTGTAACGGCCAAGGCTAAAATTGTACGAACCGTTAGATTCCTTAACGACTAAGTAGGTAGGTACTTAAAAGCACGCAGCTTGTAAGTTAAGGATACGAGTATTATTAATATGAATGTTGTGCGAATAAATTGGTTTATTTATCGGCGCTAATTTGAATTTAATTGTTTCGCTTTTTTAAATATGAAATTGAGCTCCTCGTGCTCCTGTCGTTAATTTTTCATTAATTTATTAGCATTTGCCAGCGGCTTCCTTCACGTTGTATCCGGATAAAAAGTAGCCCATAGGGAAAAGTAGTATATGTGTTGATCCAGGTCACAAACTATGTAGGTAAGTATATTCCAAGTTTCTTCCAAATCCGGTGTTACGGAGCTCAGTGGGAACAAACATATTAATACCTAGACGCACACACAAACTTTCGCATTTAAGTAGTAGCTATAACTAAATATATTATAATTTATATCTACATTTCTTTCTTTTATATAAGTAGGTAGGTACTTAACTTATCAATGTGTAGCTAAACTGGGTGTAGGTAAATAACATTGAGATCGATAGTAACAGTATATATGAATAATATATATAAAATAATTATAAAGTCATGCCTCACAGACGTTCAATTTGATTTATTTTACTAAGAAAATGCAAGATTTTTTTTATTGCGTAAGTTGTTATAGAGTGTAAGGGGTTCCAAACCAAATCTCCTCTTATTTAGAACCCTAGTAGCACCTGCACGTGGTGCACCCTGCAAACTAACAAATTGGCCTCTGGTGGCTGGCTTCATCATCATCATCATCTCAGCCCGGAAAAACGCACTGCTGGGTATAGGCCTCCCTTAGTTCTTGCCGGCCTCCTGTCCTGTGCCTCTCTCATCAAGGTATGCCCAGCGACTTTCGCAATGTCGTCGACCCAACGCGCTGGTGGACGACTGGGAGCTCTTTATTTATTTATTTATTTATTTAATAGGAACGCCAACAGCTTAAATATCAATAAATTGTAGAGTTACACTGACAAAGTTTTCATTCTGATATAGAAACCAATTACAGGCGGACACAGCATTCATAATAAAAAAGCTCTTTGACCCAACCTTGGACACCAGTCTTAGGCGGCTTAGCGCAGCCTAACTGGCACAGCTAAATCCCCTAGCCACCACGCCCCGATGACGGGCAGCAGCGTCTGCGGTGCGAGAAGCTGTGAGAAGCCCTGCGTTCCCCAACCCACAGCCAGCCCAGCGTGGGTATTATGGGCATATCCCCCTTCATTAAAGTCCTATCATATCCCCCTTCATTAAGGCCTATTTCCAACAGTGGACTGAATAGACTGGTGTTGTGTAAGTTAGTTATTAGGTTAAAAAAGCTTGAAAGTAGCACCAGTGGCGATAAAGTTGAGGAGTATTAAGTTAGCGTGGTACGTGGGCATGTCATGAGGATGGATGAAAGTCGTGTAACGTGTTATAAGAAGTATGTTACATATGAGGGAGGATGTCCTGGCAGAGGTCGGGCGATGAAAAGATGGATGGATTTTGTGAAAGATGACATGATAAAGAGAGGCTGATGGAAGAAATCGTTTATAAAAATGCGCGCTTTACAATGTACTCATAGTAAAATTCATTGTTTGTTTGCATAGATTGCACTATGTTAATTGATTTACAATGTTTACTAAAAAAAACTCAAAAATATTAATTTTATTAAATAACTTTTATAGGTGCTACAGCTCGAGTTACATAAAACTTTACTGCTTGTAACTAAACTGTGTTTTGTATACTATATTTTATTTATCTTTATATGATAAATAAAGAACTTTTAAAACAAACAAAACATGGTGTGCCGACCCCACTTAGAGTGGAATAAGGGCAGTTGATGATGATGTGGGTAACTTAGAGACAGTTTTGATAAAACTTCTGTTGACCCGTTGCGCGTTGATATAAACTTGTAAACTAAGTACAATCAAGAGAACTTAAGTTTTGGACAGATACCTATCTACTATGTAAATGACTTGAAACACGAAATAAATCGGAGATTTGTGTCGCGCTAATAAATCTAAAACCTACCATGAAAGTGTATCTTTCTAATATTTTGCTGTCAATCCACAATTAAGAGCATAGTTCCGTTAAAACGAGTGGGCTACTAATCAACTCTTATCTTTGTCAATCCCCGACATGGCACAGAAAGACAGAATAGTTTAGTTTTTATAGGCACAGATTACTTACATACTAAGTACAAAATGTTTATATTTTCGTCCAGTCACGATTGGCCGCATTTGTGCATAAGAATTAAGTAGGTACCTGGCTCAAGTAGGCACCTATTGTTGCATGCTCCAGTTATTCTGATGTAGTTGGATTTATTCGTAAGTTAATTTTACTTGAAGCTTAGTTGAAAGCTTGGCTTTGATAGTGCTATAAAGAGCTCGTGGCTAAAAAAATCTAACCACATAAACGTTTTTAGGGTTCCTTCCGTAGGGGTAAAGGAAAAAAGGAACGCTTATAAGATTACTTCGTTGTCAGTCTGACTATCTGTCTATCAAGACCCTTTTCTCAAGAGCGTGTGGAAGTCATCATTTCCCTGCCCTTAATCCCACTCTAGGTGGTGTCAGCATAACATGTTTACTTTCTCCATTCACTCCTATCGGATGTCAACTCACTTCTTACACTCTCATATCGTCTTTCACACAATCCATCCATCTCTTCTTCGGCCTCCCCCTACTCGTGTAACATCCAGTCACATTCATACTCATCACTCTTTTAGTCGCATGGTTTTCATCTTCTCATCACATGCCCATACTATGCTAGTCTTTCACTCTTCACCTATCAGCCACAGGTGCCATTTTCAAGCTTCCCCTGTTATCTCATCAAGACCGTGTGGAATCATGTTGAAATTAATTTGAACCTACTAATATTATAAAGGTGAATGTTTGTGTGTGTGAGAGAGAGAGAGTATGTATACTTTTTATTCGGGTACCACGCGAGCGAAGCCGCCGGTGGAAGCTACTGTATTCTATATTCGTCTGCAATCCTTCGGAGCTATGAAAAATCAGGTTATTGCAAGCAATAGCCTATAGGCTACTTTCTGTTGGCCTAGTAGAATCATCAAATTCTGCAAGAAGTAATGTCTTACAGCAAGTATATAAAAAATACAAAACTCGTTTTGTTGTAACAACACAAATGATTTCATATCAACTTAGAAGTTTGTACGGAGCCTTCGCGAGTCCAACCAGTCCAACTCACACTTAGGCGGTACCAACCTAGTGATAGAATGCGGTAAAAACCTCTTAACCACATCATCAGGTTTCACTTAATCTGGTGCTTGAATTCACCTAATTATTCTTAACTTATTGACATATAAATCTTAATTTCTCCTGTGTTGAAGAACCTGATTTTTGCTACAAGAACCGTTAGACAAATCGTTGAAAGGAGTGAGACTACATTTTATTAATTTTAGAATTGTTTTTCTTGATATCCTTGTACAAATTGGTTAGTAATTTACATATCAAATTTTAATCGGCTGTGAGGTTTAGAAAATAAAGTCGCATATAAAATAAAGTAAATAAGTAAGTTGTACCTAAGTAGCTACAGTAGGACCTTAGATATAAAGGCTCAAAACCCAATTGGAAGAAGTGTCAAAAGTTCTCAGAAAAAAATCTATCAAATTACGGAATTTTATTAATTTGGAAAATTATAAGTACATTAATTGGGGGTACCACGGTTTTTGACGATAATGTTTATAATGTTCTATGTACCTTTATTATCTATTATGTAAGTATTTACAAAAATATATAGGTACAAGTAGTCCGGTACTACTCTAGTACCTACTTATACCTACATAACAGTCATGTGGTTCCCACCTCTCATAAAGCACAAGTTTTGCTTAGGTCGTTTGCGGCTAGATGTGTGAAAATGAACAACATATTTTTTTCAATATTACCTAGTAATGCTTTAACAGTTTAATGATTCATTCAATTAAATGCCATAAAAGTAATCATATTTGTCATAAGTATTATGGAAATGTGTAAGGTTTGTCCGTATATAAACTAACTCCAGTTAAAAGTGTTAAGTTTTTTGCATTTAGCTTTAATTGGAAATGTTATAGAATTGCAATTGCAATCCTAGCATTTACATCATGTTTTTCATACGAAAGAAGACGTTTTCCATTAGATAAAATGGATCGGAATGTTAGATGATTAATGTACGTTTTTCTCTTGAAAGGAGTCATCTCAACCTTGAATGGTGGATGTTTTTCAATGACAAACTCCTGTCCATAAACATGTCCGCCTAGGCTAGGCTAAGGCGTTGTCTAGGTCTAGCACACGCTTTTTGTCGAGTCAACCGTACAGAAGGGGTGTAAGGGGTTCCAATCCAACCTCTACCTTCGGAACTCAAGCAAACGTCACCTGCCCGTGGACCCTGCAAACCACTGTTAACTAACAAACGGGGCTCTGGCTCATGGCGGCCGGCTCATTGCGGCAGAGCGTAGCCTAACTTTGGCACTAAATTCCCTGACCGCCGACGGTAGCAGCGTCGTCGGCGCGGTGGATTCGAGAAGCTGTGCCCTGCGATCCCCAACCAGTATGTCCCGTATATCCAGCGTGGGAATTATTGGCATATCCCTCTCTATATTAGGGGAGGCCTATCTCCAGCAGTGGAATGATATTGGCTGGTGTTGTTGTAACTAGGTATAGAGGAACAATAATATGTGTCTACCATTCGTGTTCTCTACCAACCAGAATATGGCGTTACATCAAGACAAAAACATGGAAGACAAGGCCTAACCATAGCAACGGGGACGTCTTCCTCCTGACCTTCACATAAAAACATCCAATCATCCCAAAGAAAATGAATAATTTAGTGAAAGTTTCGTAATTCCAAACAATAACAGTTAATTCAATAGCTATTTACCGTGACATTGTGTCCGATTGTTGTCAGTGCAGAGCCAGCAGATATTGATACACGATGTTGCAGTCTCGTCTAAAACCTTGACTCTTTGCGTGGATGTGTGAAGATAATTACATTGTATTTTTGCGTGAATGTATTGGTCAATGGTCGTAAAATTAACTTCTGCATTTAAAAGTGATCCTGACCTACAGAAAAACAAATTGATTCTAGGTTCCAATGGACTGGTATTTGCATTTAGTCATTTTTCATGAAGAACCGATAACCGTTGGGGTAAACGAGTTCTTGAGTGGAGACCGCGGCTCGGCAAACGTAGTGTAGGACGCCCTCCGGCCAGGTGGGGTGACGATCTGCGAAAGGCTGCTGGTAGAAGCTGGATGCGTCGAGCTCAGGACAGGGCGCATTAGGGGAGACATATGTCCAGCAGTGGACTGCTATAGGCTGATGATGATGATGATGATGATTTTTCATCGAATAAATATATGGGCATAAAATATTTTCTCGTGTATCTCTCATTTATTAAGATGTATATGTATTAAACTCATCAAGTTCAAATTATAAATATTATCACTAGTTTTTATTTTTTTCATTTCGGTGCACGCAATCCGAAATTCGATCTGCGCAAGCGCATTTCTCCGCTCGCGGTCAACAGCCTTGACATTGTACCCGCTCTGTGTTTACATCTTATTTGTATTCTTTTACAGCCAGCTTAATTATCGTCATTTAATACAATGAAGTCACGAGCAGGGAGTTTATAACGAAGTAGGTATTTTACTTATAAATTAAAACTCTTACGTGAGCGGTAACGGGACCCAAGTTACGATTGCTACAGTAAAGCGAATTTTAATACTGATATCTTTTTTCACAGTAATTATACTTTACATGCTACCATATCTGTTTCGTACCTACTTAAATCATGAACTAGCAAGCTTATGTTCTTATCTAAAAACTACAACCAACGTGATATATCCTACTACACTTATATTATAAAGGTTTAAGTTTGTAAATATATTATAGTTATGAAAAGTTAGTTACGGCCTCTGTGGCGCAGTGGGCGAAGATCCGCCTGAGACGCAGAAGGTTGCGTGTTCGATTCCCGCTGCGGGACAAATGTTTGCATGTTCTGTGGATATTTCTGTCTCGGGTTTTGTATGTATGATATGTATGTATTTACAAAAAAATCATTATATGTAGAGTATATCAATCATGTGGTTCCCATAATACAAGCTCTGCTTAGTTTGGGGCTACATGATGCTGTGTGATTACGTCCTGCATTATATATTATTTATTTATTTATAAAATGTCATATCCCACCATGTTTTATGTTCACTGTTTCTCTATTTTGTTTGTTACGTTTTTATTTTTGTTGTGTTGTGTGTTCAGTTGCAAATAAATATATGTCTATGTCTATGAATGGACAGACCTGAAATTGAATAGTTCCTGATAACATTAAGGCGACTTGCATGCAAAATAGCAAACCTTCACGGCCTAGAAAACAACAATACAAAGGTTCAGCAAGAATATCATGTTGAACCCAACACGTTTTCCTACCAAAATTTGCACCAAAATTGGTGCAAGTATTTTGGTAAGAAAATGTGATAGAATCAAAATGATATTATTGCTAAACCTTTGTATTGTTATTTTCTAGGCCGTGAAGGTTTGCTATTTTGCATAACTACATTCAGTGATTTTATATCTTCAAAAATGTTGAATAGTGCGAGCGAGAGGGAGGTTTGACCCTTATAGTCACCTTAAATGAGTACATAAAATATTCTTACTCAGTATCATAACATAAGTAATATGAAATTACCACAGTTTGCCAACTGTAGGTACCTAGTAAGTTTTACTATAGTGGTTGGTACCGTTACATAAATAAATGAAGGTAATAAAACATGTACCTATATACATATTAAAATTAAGAATAAAAACAATTTAATGTACCAATTTAACTTTGACTGAGGTGACATTCAAATGACAAAACAAAAACTTAATAACAGGGCGAGAGATTATCAAATAGTGAACCAGAACCCTTTAGTTGCGACTTTATTCGTCTGTCTGAATTTTTATTTTATATAAACACCAAAATTCAAGCACCATGCTTCACCCAAGGATATTGTAAGGCAATTAACTACGCGATAAAAGAAACAACATAGAAAAATTACCTTCGTGAAGGATTCACAAACTAAGTTCGTCATCGTATCTGGCCATGGAATTTTAAGTGCCTACCTTTTTGTTATTTTTAAGTCGTTAAACCGAGCTTAAGCCATTTTCCTCGTGGCGTTTAGGTATTTGAGTGTTCATATTCGGGTTATTTATAACCGTAATGCATCATTTCGACTCAATGAGGATGACCTCTCCTTAATCTTCAAAATGCTCACAAAATGGACGTACTATAATCTTGAATTTTGAATCTTTAAATGGGTAATGAATCTTGAAATGACTTGACGCTACATACATAATAATTAATTTTTTCAAGTTTTTTACTTCCTTAATAAAAGTGTGTAAATAAAGTAAAGTAAGGCAAAATAAGTAGGAAAATAACAGAGTGGTTTAGGAAAGATGACGTGTCTAAGAAAACTCTTATTCCAAAATGAAGACTAAAGATAGGATAGGTTTAAAACTGGTATTTTGTATACAAAATGTCAGATTTAAACTTAGACTATCTATAATCTTTGTTTTGGAATAAGACAGATAGGGACTGGAGATTGACAGACAATCAACGCACTAAACAGTAAGTACAGTAAACTGAAACTGTGGAGAGCAGGTATGTTCCTTGCATTATGAAAAGATTTCATAAAATTCAGTCCCGGAAAGGGTGCAAGCGGAGAAAAATTAAACGCAGACGAAGACGCGGGGCGTCCACAAGTTACTTCAAATTAAATGATTACCAATCTTACTTATGAAAATTAAACAAATGCTCAAGCTAGCTCTGTCACTCTTTGTCATTATCCAACAGTAAGAGATGGCAATAGCCGAAGCATTGATTTATCTTTTGAAAGATGTTCATAAGTAAGGCCATTATTAGTTGGATCAAAGACGTTGGGAATCGCATAACGGAACTAAAAGGAGTTGGCCAGGACATCTGACAGATTGACAGATAGAGCAAGGCGTTAACTGAATGACATCCAAGATCCGGGTACAAAAACGTCGGTCGTCCAGCAGCAAGATGGGTAGACGATATGGCATCGTCTTTGTGTTGTCTTTGTTCTAGAAAAATCAAAAGGGAGAATCCCTTAGAACAACCGGCCAAATTGTTAGTCCACACTCTCCGACATAACTTATGAAAATAGCATTACGGACATTGGCAGAATTGTGACAAAGCCAAAATCAAGAAGTCAAGTCAAGTCGATATGGCATCCATCGTGGGAATTGGATGAGACGAGCTTTGGACCGTGGAGATTGATACACACAATGAGACGAGCTTTGGACCGTGGAGATTGGTACCTACACACAAAGGGAGGCTCATATACCCAACAGTAGGTGAAGTCAGCCTGATGATGAATCTTATTATTGAATAGTAGTTTTTTATATAGTAGGTAAGTCTAAGTAGATATACTAAATACACCGTACACCATACCTACAAGTTATAGAATCTTTACTATTGGATAGATTACCTAGCTTAACCTAGACATAGACCTACAGGAAATAAAAGAGCAACTGTACCCACCAATTTTTTTATGAATCTGGAAGGAGGATGTGTTTTGTAAGGTCAATATTAAAAATATGTGCACATTGTTTTTTCCTGTTTTGATTTATATCACGAAAAGTAATCATGTCTAGCATCATCTTCCCTAAAAATTGTATGCTTCACTAGCTTCTGCCCGCGGCTTTGCTCGCGTACCCGGATAAAAATTAGCCTATACCTACATTATTCTTAGTCTAGCGAAATTCCAGCTTAATCTGATATGTATTTTTGGCGTGAGGGAGGAACACACCATTCACCTTTTATATCGATGACATTTTACATCTCATTTCACTAATTCTTGCCTTTATGAAATAGTAGGATTTGTTAATTCTAACCTCCTTAGGCCGACCATACACGGGCAGCTTGAAGCAGCCAGTATCAACTGCTTCAAGCTGCGACTGCATAATGAACTTCAGACTTCTACTTACGTACATAAACGAACCGCTCGAGCAGTTGCAACTGCTTCGGCAGTACGGTGAAATTTCATCGTGCGCTCAAGCAGTCGCCAGGCATACACTGACTGCTCGAGCTGTCGACTGCTCTCGCGCAATTACCTTCGCCCGCGCTCTTATTTAAAATCAAATGTCATTTTATAACGATAAAGTAATCTTGTCCCTGTCGTACAGCATTTATTTATTTATTTATTTATATTACAATATGAAGCATAAGCTTCACCCGCGGCCTCGCTCGCATGGTATCCGGATTGTCCGGGAAATTGAAGAAATGTACGGGTGTAACTTATTAGGCAGTAGGTCGATATTTTATTCTAGATATAAAAGCATCAGCCATCCCACTCCGATCAACTGAACGGAACAACTAGTTGTGCAAAATGGAATTCGATGAAGCCTTTTGTTCCAATCAAATTAACTGATTGGTCATATAGGTAGGTACTGTGTATCCTACTCACACTACAATATTAAGTATAAGCTTCCACCCGCGGCTGTGCTCGCATGGTATGTACCCGGATAAAATTAAGCCTTGAACTTTATAATGTCTTTTATAAGTCTGGAACTACATATTATGTGCATAATTTTATAAAACGATGCATAATAATATAAAACTGAACTACTAGCTTACAAATAAAAGGAGAATGCCAAGAACCCGTACCAATTGCGTCAAAACCGAACGTATCCCATAAAATGTATTATATTTTATAAATGAAATTAACATTTTCTTTAGTTTTACACACCGACGGGATTAATAATCGAATAAAAAAATATTTTGTTGATTTTGTTTCCGCCGCACGCTGCCATTACACTGCAACAACCAATGATATATACGTTACTATGGCAACAAACATTGATGTAAAATGTTACTATGGTCAATAACCCTCATTTTTAATTGATTTGACAGTAGAATCAACTAAAAACTTATTGGAGATTTTTTTGACGCACTCACTTTAGTCTTGGTCCAGAGCGCCATACATCAGAGGGCATTCTACTTTGTGAAATTTATGTAAAATTTTTGTCTCTCCTTCACGCCAAAACTACTGTAGGGATTGTAATATTTTTACATACATTTCACAAATGTTAACTAGTGGGATAGGATTATAGTTGGCGTTGCTTAGGATAGGATTTATCCGTGTCAAACTAACTCTATATCATTACTTCATCCGGGGATAGCAACCGTTCTTTCGATCGTACCAAGGAGCAACGGTTGTTAATTGACATTCCGATAGAGGCTACATTATTTTTAGAAAGCTCATAGAAATACTAAACTCGATTAGTAGGTATTTTATTTACCGTAAGTCGCTAATTGCCATCTCGTTGGTTGGCGCCGGCGCCGGGGCGACTCAATTCAGTAGATGCATCCGATTGGAACACTTGCAAATCGTTAATACTGTAGGCTAGAGTTATTATAAAGAAAATTGTCCCACGGGCATAGGCTTCCCTTTGCTCTTGCTACTTATCAATCGTATTTTACTCCAACAAATCGTTATAGTGTCATAAGACATTTTAATTTTAATGACCTTTAAGATGTACCTCTATAGGACCCATCTAAAATAAAAATTTATGAATAAGAATATGGTATCAGAACCCTTTTCAACTAATTATGTATACCTAACTTACCTGGCATTAATACCTACCTACCTATATTTTTATCAAGCATTAAATGCTTATATTTATTATTTAGCATTATTTATATATTGTTTTATTTTTGTAAAGATTATGTAAATCTCTATATTTCTATTTTGTCTTAGATCATTATAAATTCGCATGTGAATTTATATTTACAAAAAATGAGAATGAATTTATTTTTAGTAGCATATGCAGGTACTTAATTAGGTAAAAAAAAACCCAGTGTAATATTTTTACGCTTTTCAAAATAGTCTAGTTTATGATAATATCCAGTTTTATTAAAAGAGTTCAAGCTGATAATTATTTAAATAAACCGTGGTAGATGCTGGACAGGGAGCAATGGCTCTCGTTTTGGGAGGCATTTGTCCAGCAGTGGTCTGCTATAGGCTGATGATGATAATGATGATTCTATTTTCATGCAAAGAAGAAAATCTCACTACTAATTATCCATTCATTAAATTGATGAATAAATAATTCGTAATTGTTTTAACGGCATCAGATACGTACCTAATTAACGGATATGTGGTGTATAATTGAAAGAAACAGCGAGTAGAATACATAAGGATAAAGCATTTTTAATAGCAGAACAGAGAAGATGGAGTTTTATTTTTATTATTTTAAATGAATAACGCTTTGAGGCCTGAATAACTACACACCGCCGTACCTACAGGAGTATAAGTGTTAACCGCGTTTTTAAATTACATAAAGATCAAAGATGAAATTTAAGATACATAAAACTTCCTTATTTTCATTTTATAGCTCGAAGAACTAAGTAGATACCTAGTCATTATATCGATTCATAAAATTACTTACTGATTGTTGGTCAATATGATGATTGAGCACAATGGCAACGAATGCGCATAAGTAATATCAAAGGCAATCATTTTGTTTTGAGCAAAAAACGAGCAAATTGGCAAGGGGAACAAATTCCGAGAGACAGTCCGGTTAAACCCATAATGAGTGCAAAGTACTCTTAAAACTTTTTGTTTTGATTTTTCTGTCATCATAAACTGTAGTGCATAAAAATACCACTAATTTATAAAATCAGATGGTTGTTTGTTAAAAAGCTTCGGTTGATAACGTAAATAATATGGTATATCTTCATCCCAAGGTACGCAAGGTAACCTATCACCTCTTCCGACACCAGAGTTAGCCACTAACACATGAAGAAGGAAGAAAGGAAAATTGAGCTTCATGTGCCTGTAATTTCACCGGCACTCATACACTTCAAACCGAAACACAGCAATGCTGCTTCACGGCAGAAAAAGGCGTGGTAGTACTTCCCCGTAGTGGTAGTACTTCCCCGGATAAGCCCTAGACTACCCATTTAAAGGCTATTTTTCCACTAGTAACCATGCGAACGGGGATGCGGGTGGAAACTAGTAAAGTATAAACTTATTCAATGTTTGTTCATTAGGTAATTACACTTCCGAGACGTTTCCTTCTGGTTCTGATGATTCATAATACCGACTAACGTGTTTTTTTCCCTTCCTTAATAAAGAGAAGTCGTGACCTTACCTCGCTAATCTTAAATGTCTGATTCTTCGTCTGATGGAGCTATACAAAAACGTTTTGTTTGTTTGGCAAGGCTTATAGACTTTTCAACAAAATAATATGACTAGTAGAACTCCCCGTCACTTTGCTTGTTTAATATTTTCACACAAAATACCACCCGCTGCATCTAGTAAGGGTGAAATTTCGTATATTCCTTTCATAGTAGGTACACTATCCTATGGCTTACCTCTGCCTGGGTATATGACTTAGGTCATAGAAGTACAGCATCTCACTCACAAGTAAGTACCTACCTAATTAATGTCCGATTTTTATACAGTAGAATCGCGCGGTGACAGATCATCATATAACTATATAATGGCGGTGCATTGATTGCCAGTCGGTCAGTCAGTAACGGAAAGAATCAAAATAAAGGGTTCTAAATTGGTTAGTTGTCGGATGCTGTGTATTTGCAGTATCTTTGAGATACTGAATTAAATTTGACGTATAATGGAAGGTTGTGTGGAACCCCGCTGTGCTCAGTTTATATATGTATTATCAAAAAGAATAACATAGAACATGTTGTTTTTTATGATTTACGAGTAAAAGATGAATCCCTGTTTTATATTATTTGTAGGTAGGTTAATTCTATTCGAAAAGAACTAAAGTTGACTATATAGATCAGTGAATAAGCAAGATAAATAGCAGTGGGCTGGTCATAATTGGCGAAAAACCGTCAATCGTTTGGGTAAACGGGTCGTCGGGCTGATGACAGGGCGGAATGGTGCCATCAGGGAGCCCTATGGATGGATGTGGATGGAGCAGTGGATTGCTAAAGGCTGATGATGATGATAGTTGTACCTGTTTATCATCATCTCTGGTAAGTTAGGTACTTTATGCTCTGTTTGATCAGTTTGGGATTGGGTTCAGTTGACCGTGAGTGAGATGACAAACAAGATATATGGAAGATAAGTATACATCCATCAAAACTCAGTGGGAGAAGGGCAGAGAGGTGATGATAATAAAATAAAATATTTCTTAAGATTTTATCAGTATACTAGCTGACCCGCCGGTAACTTCGTTTGCGTATATATTTCACGTAAAATGTTCCCCGAACATGGTTATTTTACGCGGAACTCGAAATATGTACTGAATAAAAAGTACCTATCAGTGAAAGTACCAGAAGTCCATAAGTAAACACAGAATCTTAAAATGTCATAGGTATAATGTTATACCTATTTTAAGTAAATACGAAGATTTTTTTAATCAAAATAAATATCCAATATAATAATTTATTTCGAAGCCAGATTGAATTTCTATTTATTACAAACTAAGATATATACCTACTTTGTAGATAGAAAGTAGGACACCATTTTTCAGTTTGTCCTCAATTTTCTCTATTTACAGTTGACACAGTGAAAACCCAAGTAACCATCAACATTATAAGTGGAAACTAACGTTACTCTGTACTTACCTATCTTGCCGGTGGATAGCTAATCATCTTTGCATCATCAGCTGACAAAAGATGAAGCTTATAAAGCTGCGCACACAGATGCAGACCATAATAAAAAATAAAAAATCTTATAAATAATGCTGGACATTGTCATACAAGATAAACAAAAGCAGAACCTGTATACCAGATGACTAATAGGTAAACTTGTAATTTACTTCTTTTTACACACTACTTTTTTTTAGTACAATAACTTTCCGATAACTTTAAAACTATTGTACCTACTACCTTTTTATTCTTGTTTTTGCTATAATACAGATTTTTTCATTTTTTTAATTTTTGTATATACTTGGTTGATTATTTTGTTTTTAAATGTTTTTATAATAACCCAAAAATTTCTTGATTTTTAATTTTTAATGGAGAGGTCGCGGTTTTAAACCCCGATATTTTTGAGATATTATAAAACTTTTGTTGAGGTTATGATGCTCAAAACTAAAAAGGAAAATCTTTAAAATCTGGTTATAAAATATTGTCTGGATAACTGCTAGAACTTTGAATAATATTTAATGCTGATTTGTGTGTTATTGTTACAAATATTGTGGTCTGCTCCTAAAAAATCAAGAAACGTATTGAACTGAAATTTGATTGCAATTGACATGTATTCATAACTATGACCAGACGAACTTCGAACCAGACGAAATTACCAGTTTCAATTTCTTCAATTCTTTTGCTGTTCTTTTGGGTTTTTCCTAAAACTTTGAGGCAAAGAAATCAAAAAGACATACATATGCATCGAGTAATTTTCTAGTTTTTGCGAAACTGACGCAGTGCAAGCTGACCTGACAGATGTTCTCTCCAAATACTAGAGTTCAAACATAAATTACCAATATTTAAAAGTTAATTTTTTGCTAAACTAGGATAAAATAAACTTTTAAATATAATGATACTATTCCTAAATTATGGTGAACAAAACAAAAGAAGAAAACATATATTCAAATCGGTAGAGCCGTTTTCGAGCTTTCGCGAAACACACACACGGCAATTGATTTTTATTATAAAGATTTATACAAGAAGAAGATTCTAAAAACAGTGTGCAACTATCCTAACGTGCAGTCCGCAGCATAACGGTCAAACGTCAGTTCAACGGACAAACCGGAACCCGCTAATTAGTTTTTGAGTTAACGTTGTCTTAAACACATTTCATTCATACAGTTTATGCTTGTCCTAGGTTTCAGTTAATATACTGTGGGTTTACGGTGCACTTACACTAGGAAAGAAGGTATCTTTGTGAAGGTTCGTAATAATTTTATTAATAATGGGTTAAAAATAATAGTATAAATACGTTGACGAAGCACATTCCTGTACTCAAATTATTTTAAACATTATATTTTGCATAGGTACCTTATAAATGGTGAAGTGTGTAGATCTAACAAATATTATTTAAGACCTATTATTGTAACTAATAAATAAGTTTTGTGTAGAGCATGTTAAATAGAAAACAGAAGAGGAAAGATGTTTAGACACCCTATACGACATGACAGCTATAAAAGAAGAGGGAAAAGTAGAAGGAAAGAGAGGTAGGGGAAGACCAAGGATAGATTATATGAGCCACGTTAAAGAGAAGGTAGATGTCATGTCGTATAGGGAAGTAAAGGAGGCTACTTTGGATGGAAGGAGCTGAATCGTTTAAGACCACAGCTCTTAAATAAATGATGATGATTGTTAACATACTTCTGGCATAATAAATGATTATGATTATGATTCGCCTGGGGAAGTACTACTATCACACCTATTTCTGCCGTGAAACAGCTCTGTTTCGGTTTCAAGGTTAGGTGAAATTATAGGCATATGAGGTCTAACACCTTCATGGCTCAAGTGAATGGACGTAGAGCGTTGCATCGTAGAGCACGTTCCTGACATGCTTGACCTACGATGCAACACTTTGTTATAGGTAATGGTTAGCACATAACAGGGGGCCATTTGCTTGTTCCATCCTCTAGCATCATAAAAGTAGGTGACAGTAGCTAAATATCTAACCGACTTCCTGTCATGTGTGTTAATTATGACAAAATCTTCGAAACCTTGAGAGGCTTAAGACGGCATTTGTGGCACAGTGGACGAAGGTCCGCCCGAGACGCAGAAGGTTGCGGGTTTGATTCCCGCCGTGAGAGAAGTTTTTGTATGATTTGCAAATATTAGTCTCGGGTCTGGGTATTTTTAACCGACTTCAAAAAAAAGGAGGAGGTTCTCAAGTCGGTTGTATTTTTTTTTTTTTTTATGTTTGTTAGCTCATAACTCTGTCATTTATGAACCGATTTGGAAAATTCTTTTATCGTTGGAAAAGGTATACTTCCTAATTGGCCCCATTTAAATTTCAAGAAAAAATATTAACCCTAAGGGGGAGAAAATTGGGAATGAACTTTTTTTGGGCTTGAATTTTATAATTTTTTTTATGTTTCTTACCTCATATCTCCGTCATTTATGAACCGATTTCGAAAATTCTTTTATCGTAATGTAGGGTATACTTTGCAAATGGTCCAATATAAATTTGAAGTAAAAATACCAACCTTAAGGGTGAGAAAACTGGGAATGAAAATTTTATGGGCTCATATTTTATTCGATTTTTATGTTTGTTGCCTCATAACTCCGTCATTTATGAACCGATTTAAAAAACTCTTAGTTTTTTGTATAGAATATACTTTTTGATTGGTCCCATAAAAATTTGAAGAAAAAATACCAACTCTAAAGGTTAACTAAGATTTTATGGGCTCGAATTTTATTCATGTTTTATGTTTGTTATCTCATAACTCCGTCATATAAAAACCAATTTGGAAAATTCTTTTTCGTTGTGTTTTTCGGGGATAAGACAGTAGGGAATGAAATTTCTATGGGCTTGAATTTTATTTATAGTTTTAGTAATCGTCTTAAAGTCAGATTCACTAAAACTTCGGAAATAAACAATAATTTAAAATAAAAAAAACCGACTTCAAAAACATTTATTGAAAAAACTGTTAAACTAAAAATTTAAAAATAATTGCTTATTTTTTGGTTCATCCACCTTTTTTCTATAAATTTATCCCATACGATCTATGCGTTTACCACATAGGTAGATCTAGATACCTACCTGTTATTTTTGGAGTCGGTGTCAGCCAAGGCACGCCAAGGTAGGTAACTATTGCGTGGGCGGCGCAGTAGGGCATGTCCGAGGTGGGAGAGGTGTATTTGCTATAATGTCTTACTCCAAAGCTGACTCCGACTCCAAAACTAACAGGTAGGTATCTAAATCTACCTATGTGGTAAACGCATAGATCGTATGGGATAAATTTATAGAAAAAAGGTGGATGAACCAAAAAATAAGCAATTATTTTTAAATTTTTAGTTTAACAGTTTTTTCAATAAATGTTTTTGAAGTCGGTTTTTTTTTTATTTTAAATTATTGTTTATCTATGTAATATTTCTAAAAATAAAATAGGTTGTATTATATCAGTCATGTAAGTTCATATTTCCCATAATACAATGCTTAGATGATACTGTGTGATAATTTCCACAATTATGTAATAATTATTAGTTTAGCGGGCAAGTTATCGAACTTGAAGCGGCATCCAGCTTCAAGTTCGCAAACTTGCCCGCTCTTGATCGTGCAATTCGTGCATGGTCACCTTTAGCTGATATCGTATTTATGGCGTTGTTTTACTAAGCTGAAACATAAAAAATAATGTTGTAGAAATGAGCAAGGTCTTTTACACCACATGCAGGTGCTAGGCAGTAAGGGTTAATATTGATGACACTGGTATTTCCTTACTGGCAATGTGACCTTTAAAGCATTGTAATTAGACGCATTATTGTAAATTTAATAAAATATTCGCTTTTTAGACCTATAATCATGGTTATTTTATTGCTTATACGCCTAGCTATTAAAAAGCGGAGAAAATTAAAATTACCTACTTATTGATATTTTTGCCATATAAATATGTCTTGCTTTTTTCCCAAGATACTGCCTCAGAAATAAGTGGTATGTTCTTACGTAGAAGAAGCTTTTGTGCAAATAATATAATGGCCAGAGAGCCATAGGAACATTAGGAACGTAGCATTCTCGGTGTCAAATTACCCATAGGAGCTTCAGACGCACTGCTAACTACCATCCGCAAGTTGATATTCCATTTAACAGGACTAAGCGCTTCCAAACATCATTTATAATGCGCACTAAAATATGGAATCTGCTGCCAGCGTCTGTTTTTCCATTGACTTTCGACCATAACGGCTTCAAAAAGAAAGTTAATAGGCATCTTCTGGGAAAGCTCGCCCCATCGTCGACCTCATCCTTGCCTATGCAAGCCTCGAGGTTAAGAGCTGGCCCCTATTAAATTAAAAAAAAAACAATTGATTGCGTAACACCACACTGGCCACACTGACGTTCCTTGACCACCAGTGTTGCCGATGTTGAAGATAAAAATGCCAGTCGGGGTCGGCCAAGGACGCGTTGGCGGGACGAGCTCTATGCCTTCGAAAGAGGGTGGTAGCTTGGGACAGAGATGTTTGGTAGTCTATGGATCAGCAGTGGGACGAGAAGGGTTAAATAAAAAAAAACGGTTATTTAAGATTATTGGTAGGTATGTGTACACCTATTTATTATTGAAATAGGTAACCCATCTAGAAAGTTTTCGATAAATCGACAAATGCTTATACAAAAAGCCATGTAACGCAGCCAAGTTTGTTTGGTCATATCGTGTGGGAGCCGGAATATTTTTAAACCATTTCATTTGGCACAATCTCAGTCTTTGCATAAATTATGAAATGCTCAGATGTGTTTTGAATAATTTGAGCAACATACACAGGAATACTTAAAATCTCCTTATTTATTCAAAGGTAAGCATTCATAATTTTTCCTACGTAGGTACAACAAAACGAAACAACAAACAGCTACATCCTATCCCACTAAACTACTTCCTCCCCTACAATTATATAATAAACATGAAAGTTTGGGAGGATGTATGTTTGTAACTCTTTCACTCCAGAGCGGCTGAACAAATTTGGATGAAACTTAGACTCGAAAATATATACAGATTGTGGCCTGGATTAAGGATTTACATACAGGCAAAAAGAGTGACTTTGCCCTGCTATCCCCACTACATGTCCAGTTTGGGGATTATAGGCATATTACCCTTCTTATTAGTGGAGGCCTACGTCCAGCAATGGACTGATAGAGGTTGGTATTGTTGTTATTATTATAAGAAGAGCAAAACAGCGATACATTTTAAAAATTTAGCCCATGGCGTTATTCACCTAATGCCTAAAAGCTATCAAAAACAATCACTTGAGGCCCCCGGACAGACGAATTGCCCCTACAAACGTTATATCAAAATTATTTTTAATTCAAGCATATTTCCATTATATTGTTGTATTATTTTTATTTAAATAGTATTTATCTAGGTTCCCGCATTGATATATATTGTTACTATCATAACTAGATGCGTAGTATCGGCCATAATGCGTGTAGGCTCAGGTCTTGGCCATGGCCAAGATACTCTACTTCCTTCATACAGTGGCCATCTTGACGTCGACCGAGTGACACTTCAACAAAAAAGGCAAATAATGTGATGAAAAAATGCATTTCTTGAACTCAATTGCGTAAAGAATCACGCAGAATTACTTTTTTCATGTATAACTATTGTTTTTAAGCTATTGCATAGCTTCTATCGAGGGCCTTGAGCGCGGGGACCGAATCCAGAAATTCCGTAACGAAAAAAACCTCACGCTCCCCACTTTTACTTAATTTTATAATCTGTTGCTTGGAAATAGAGTTCATATTCAAACTTTTGTATTCTATTAGTTCTTCGTCGCAACGTCGCAGCGCTAGTGTTCAACACAGTAAAGATAGCTACACATCCATGATTGGCCTCTGACACGAACTGACGTCTGACGTTTTTCACCTGAATCTAATTTCAGATTTGTTTTGAAATTTCTGTCATCACAATCTTTTCTTTGGAATTTTTATTGCTTTTAGATGTTTATGTGTTTCAATTATAAGTGAAATCGTATAAAAATAAATAAATAATTATAATTGCATAAGTTGATACAAAATGCTGTGCAATAGCTTTACCGCGGCAGTCCCCGAGTGCCACACGTCTTTTTTTGCTAAAATCGCCGATAAATTTAGTTAATTAATTCTTGCCATGTAGTGCTGCCAGCAAAAAATGTGCAGTTTCCCGATTATTGTGGGAGATTTTGATAAGGAATAAAATCTTTGTTAACCTCTCAATTCGGTAAAAGAATTCACAATACATTCAGGAGAATATTTAAGATCACTTTAAATAGATCACTCGCGTCTATTGATAAATGCCATCCAAGAAATCAAATTATTAACTCAAACAAACAAAAGGAAGACCAGAAAACATTTAACGTTACACGTTACGTTATGCGGTGGTTGAGTGATATTACGATCACTATTATATGTTGGCACAACACTTTTATTTTATTTCCACAATCAAAGCTTACTATTTCGATTTACTAATATGGTTAATGATAATATCACAACGTCATAACAAACAATTATATTCTCAAACAATTCACTTTTGAGCTTTATGGTGATAATTAACTGGTGACTTTGTACTACAAGAAAACGTAAGGCAGGTTAAAAAAAAAACTAGATACTTTTTTGTATTTAAAGTGTTAGCCCACACTTCAGGGAAAATCTAATATTGTATAATCCTATTCTACTTCTTACTAATATTTTAAATGCGCAAGTTTGTGAGTACCTATGGATGTATGGATGTTTGTTACTCTTTCACGAAAAAACTACAGAACACATTTGGATGAAACTTGAAACGATTTTTTATCGGGTCACTTATATTTTCGGGAAGAAAATCGAGATCAGAGGGCTTACCACGGGTTTTGATAGTTTTCGAAAACTTTTTAGGTTTTGGTATCTTTCCATACATTTTCGTACAGCGCCTCTAGGGAAACGTGCATGAACTACGAAAATGTATGGAAAGATCAGTGTTGCCGTTTTTTATTTGGAGAAAATGCTAAAACATGTTGCAAAAAATGCTAAATAAAATGCTAAAATCTATATTTTTCTTTTGAATTCCTTAGGAATTTTGAATTTTTAGGTAACGTACAAAAAAATGTTAATCATAAAAATATGCTAAATGCGAATTTTTCAAGCTAACAGACCCGAAAATATGCTAAATTTAGCATTAAAAATGCTAAAATAGCAACACTGGGAAAGATACCGAAACTTATAAAGTTTTCGAAAACTATCAAAACTCGTGGTAAGCCCTCAGGCAACATTAAGCTTTTTATTTCAAGCATTATAGCTATCTCTATAAAATCAACTGCCATTCTCGAACAAGTACAGTTTAAATAAAAGAGATAAATATATGTTTACTTCAAAATTACAATTAGTTTCAAAGCTACGTCTTCGCCATCAATAAGTGGTTACTATATTTTACACTTGTTAAGAAGGTTTGCATCTCTTGTTATTTATCTCAATGGGTTTCCGGATTTTTTTTCACAAAATACTTACCTAAAATAAATTAAAAGCCAATACATTTTTCACATTTTATGCCAAAATTGCCCTCTTTTCTTCCTCTTTGTTTTGTATTAAAACAACAATATCTTACGTGTCCTTTGTCAAGGAACATAACTTATATTATATAGTTACAGAATAACAATACTATGTAAAAAAATACATAAAGTTTGCAGTCATCCTTTTTGGTATTAGGGAACACAACCAAATTCATATCAAATTTTGAACGGCTTCTATTGCTATAGCGCTCGCACGGCTAAATAATCCATCAGCTAAACAGAGATAGCGCCATCCATCCATATGGCGCGATTTTTGCACTGGCCTCGAATCGAAGTTGCGAGCGAGGGTCGCTGGATTCTTAACAAAACAAAACTGATCTAATATAAAACAATTACTTATTTGGCTCGGGTACGGCGGCGCGGCGCGGAGCGTCGTCATATCCGAGACCCGCAGTCTTAATGCAATAGTTTGATATAGGTCATGGTTACCACTTAACATCAGGTGGTCATGTGCTTGTTCCATCACCAGGATAATACTTGGTGATGGAACAAGCACACAAAAACGTAAGCTAAATTCTAACACATCTCCGCTGTAATGGAAACGCACCTAGCGGGGTTTCTTCACATTGTTTGCACATGGCCATGCTTACACAAATTGAAAATCAATTGGAACACGCAGAGATTCATTCAAACATAGGTCCTCCTGATTTCATTATCTTTATTTTATCTTTAAGCTTCCGCTAAATAAGCCTCTTCTTCTTTTATTTATGGCCTCTGTGGTATAGCGTCCATAACTTTTTCAATGTCTCAAAAACAAAAAGGCGTTGGAGGCGCAAATCCAAAAAGGGTTCTGAAAAGCATGAAAATCATTTTGTAGCGATGTTGATGTGTCGAATGACAGACACGTGATGTGATGACAAAACAATAGCTCTAATAATTTGCAATAAGTAGGTCCTACCTACCAAGAGCGTGTGAATTTTAAGTCAGAAGGTTCCGTACAGGTATTTTTTCTCTCTCGTAGCATACTTTGCTCAGTTATTATATACAAACCAAAGTTAAATCTTAAAATAGGTGACCGCTTAGTAGACTTCCACTTCAGATCCGAGTGCTTCCGTAGAATAAAAGGTAAATTAGCTATAGATTAATAAAATTAGGAATAATACGTTATAACAACTGCAACCACTTGTTGTTTTCGAACGCTCAAAAACTGTGAGAGGGCCGCCTATGCAGTATCTATCTGCTTAGACTTATTCTATCTCTATTCTTAAGTATATTGCCACCTGTCACGTGGGCTGCTTGCAAAAAGTGGGCATGTATGTAATACATGGCGTGGCGTGAAGGTGTTTGTTTGTTTTGTTTTCTACATTATTTTTTAGCAAGAGAACCCTGTATCGGCACAATTGGTTCTTTATGTATTGTAATAATTTACCTAATTTATGAAAAATTATGTGAAAAATCTGAGTGTACTTACTACCACGACGTTTCACGCTTACGAAATTAGTTCAACTTCCTTACTTCAGAAATTTGGCAAAATTTTAAAAGAAAAAGTCTTAGAAATTATTTATAATCTTCAATTTACATTGATGAATTCCATTGAAGCCATTGGGTAGCTAAACAAACAAGTACCTGAACCCATTGTACAAAAAAGTAATTAGTTAGGTATTTTACAATCCATCCATGCAAGGCAACAGAGGAAGACCACAAAGTCGAAGTTACGAACGAATCGACAATTAGGCTAAGTAATAGGTAAAAATACAAGGAAAGGATTCCTATGGTGACTTCATAACGCACATGGCAAGCGTAAAAACCGTCAATCAAGGTATATCAAAATTTGAATAAATAGATGTCATGAAAGTCATGTGACTAAAAGAGTGATGAATAAATGAAGGTGTTAAAAGCCAGAAACAAGAAGTGAAGTGAAATGAAGGTGCATGGATGCACGAATAGAGGGAGACCGAAGAAGAGATGGATGGAGTGTGTGAAAGAGGATATGAAAATGAAAGGAGTGGATACGGATACAGATTTGACGCCTGATAGAAGTGAGTGGAAGAACTGGGATAACTGGGACAAGGGCAGGAAAATGATGATGATGATGAGATGTATCAATAACCAGTTTTGAGTAAGTATGACCTAAAAAGAATTGCTGATTATAATCATTTATTCAATTTATTCAGTAAGTACGTGATAAATGAAAAAATACCTAACGAAGTAGCGAATACCTAAGCACTGGTTTGTAAAATCTGATACATAGTGTAAAGTTAGAATTATTTTCTTTCCGTTAAGAATCTAGTATATATAAAGTACAGTCGAGACTAGAGCCAGGATAATATTATTAGATATAGGAACCACAGGACTGATATACTACGTAGATGTTTATCTATTATTTTTTGTAAATACATACACATTATAATAAATAGAAAACACCCAGACATGAGAAAAATATTTGCAGATCATAAAACATTTTGTCTCGCAGCGGGTATCAAACCCGCAATTTTCTATCCCAGGCGAGCCGTCGCCCACTGCGCCACAGAAACAGTTGTAGAAAGGTCGCTCATTACATTACATCGACTCAACGCTGACTCAACTCCAATTCAATCCAATTCTCGGGTGGAGTCACTCAATTTAATATTTTTTTCTAATTAGAGCCTACTTAAGCACGAACCAGGGCGCGAATGCTAAACTTGTGGATTGTGGGGATTGCGCGAGATCTCAGTTCAGGCGAAGAGTTGAAGAAAGCTGTTCGCACATTACACCGGCTCGACGCCAATCCAACACCCTTCCAACTAGAACTATCGATCCTGTATCAACGAGTCGCCAACTAGGCGATCAACGCGTCTGTCACCAGTGACAACTTGGCGTCAATGAGTTGGAATCCATGTGGACATTCGACACATTTGTAATTTTTTCTCGATTTACCCTCTTGGGTTCCGAAGATGGGGCTTAGAACCCCGTATCACAGTAGCGTCGGTGGTGCGAGAAGCTGTGCCCTGCGATCCCCAACACGCATGCCCAGCGTGGGGATTAATGGCATATCCCCCTATATTAGGGGAGGGCTATGTCCAGCAGTGGACTGATATAGTCTGGTGTGTGTGTGTGTGTGTGTGTTTACCCTCTTGGCCACACATCACCTTTACCAATTAAGCTCATATTCTTTCCAGCAAATCTTCATAGAGCAACCTATTTACCTACCCAGTTTCATGCAGATTTGAGGTTCGAAATTAATGATCTAAGAAACATATGCACAAACATAAGTACAATCGCTAAACTTGCCACTGAGATTTCACTCGCTTCGCTCACTCGATCAATTAGGTAGTTTACAACCACCTTACAACGATGTTTAGGTAAATAAATTAATTATTTGAGCCAATATTTAAAGGAGTTCTTGTAAAATCGATATGTAAAGCGCAATGCCCGCAGATATTTTTGTCACCTTGGTTAAGACCACAGTGTAATTAAACATTTACTTAAACAAAATGTAATAAAAAAACAATTGTTGGTGTCATCATAATCGGCATTTGAAACCGTTTACTGAAGGCTAAGAAGAACTTTAACAAGACAGTCAAGACAAGAAGGTCAGTTTTAGGGATAAAATAAAATGAATGATATAAAAAACAATAAGTCCATTAAACATAACATGATAAAATAAAACTTTTATGTTAGTATGTAGTGTAGGTAAAACTTTTTAAAATCTAATAGATTCGACTCATTTTCTAAGTACTCGTATATTTATAAAAGAACCACCACCCACGCTATAAGATTCTAAAAAGCACCTTAAAGTTGTCAATACAAGCTTTCATTGCTCTACATGCTGTTAAAGTGCTGCAATAAAATTAATATTAAAACATCGATATTTTTTTTATAGTAAAACCTACACATTTAGTTTCTACACATTTTGTTATTCAACTAGCCTAGTCCCATTGCTGGGCAAAAGTCTCCCCCAAATTCCACCCACCATCACTATCCTTCTAGATATCCTACCATCTTCTCTCGATGGCTTCGAGAAATAGAAGACATCCATAGAAAATTCACCCCTAAGGAGTTAAAATAGGGGATGAAAGTTTGTATGAAAGTCTGACAGTATCAAATTTAGGATTTTAAAATTTTGTATTTAGGCTGACGATGCAAAATTAATTAATAGGTACAAGCCTCAGCGTTTTTGTTAATTCTACCCACGAAGGTGTGAAAAGGGAAGAATATATTTGACCAAATCCACATTAACACTAGCGAAGGCGCGGGCAGAAGCTATTTAAATATATTTTTTGACACTGTTTGCTCCCCAAATAAAATAACTTTAGTTTGTCTTAGACAGTTTGCTTTTCTTTAAAAAAATAAAGAAGGCTATTAAGGATATAACTAACGTAGTACAAGTTTCCGTCCGCTGCTTTGCTCGCGTATATAATCCAGGCACAATCCAATTAATCAAGGTCACAAACTATAAGTGTTGGAATATACATAGTTTGTGAAATTAGAAAGTTTCATTCACATCCGTTCAGTAGTTTTTGCGTTAAAGAGTAACAAACATATATCCATCGATCCATCCTCACAACTTAGTAGGATAGGGTTTTATAGAAACCGGCCGGGCCCTAAGAACAATTCACATTTGAATCAGCACCGAAACAGGCTTTCATCTAATCTATCAGATTATCCGCTTACATTAATTTTGTTCTTGTTTGTAGAATATACATTTTACACAAAGAGAGTGGCGCAAGCTTAACGGTAGAGAGGGCTATAAAGTTTAAATAAGTATTATCTCCGATATTTGGGTGGCTTTTATGGGCCTAATAGTGATAATAAAAGTACACGTCATGTTACTTATGACTTAAAAGACTTCCATTAAGTAATACTTTCACATAGGTTGTCAAGGTCAGGAGTTAAGATGGAAGGTCTGTTCCAAAAACAGCATAAAGACAATTCGTAAAACTTTGATAACAATGTATTGAAACAACATCATGCGATAAAACTAATACAGAAAGAAATAAACATAAACTATTTCAATAACCGAACAGAAATTTCAAAAGTAGTTAATGGCCTAGGTTCCTGGAAAATAATGTGCAAAAACCATACTTGTATTTTTGGTAATGATAGTATAGTTACTACTACTAATTGAACACTATTTATAATATTAGATTATTATTTTTATTATTAGTAGTTTAAAAAAAAATACCAAAATTAGTAGCCTAAAATTAACACATTTCATGAATTTTGGTGAACATCCAAGTGGTGGCAGCAAATGATGCATAATGGCAAGAAATTTAAGTTGTTTCTACTGGAAATAGATAGAACGAACTGTATTTATCATATTTTTAAGTTGGTATGAGTACGACGAGTTTTTTTATTTAACTATCTATTTAAGAGAATAAGGTAGGTCAAAAGGGAACAAAGATCACAGCGGTGTTAGTACAAGCCCTAAGACGACGCCCCGGCCGCAGCCGGTTCGTTGACTTTCATAATCTCCTTAGCCCTACGGGGTACAACTACAACCATGGTCTCGCGAAAAATAATGCATTGATCAATATGTACCCGGCCTTACCCTACGTACCAACCTACTAATTGCCTATATTTGAACCCTTAGCAAATAAAAACAGTAAAATATTTGAAGCTAGCACTTTTAAATGTAAATTAATTTATTAAATGTAATTAACGGTATGTAAATTATTCAACTATATTTAAATATATATTCTTTTTTAGTTATTATTATAGAGTTAGAGGTCTCCAGGTACATAAACGTTGTCAAATATATTTTTTTATTCACCACTTGCAACAAAACCTTATTCTGACCTAGGATTGTACTACTACTTACTCATTGCACTATCAATTATTCTGTGAAATCAGAATCCAGAAATTTAGAAAGTTAAAGTGTTTGACAAATGCGACTTTTTAAGCGACTTCAAATAAAAGAACGGTTCTCAGTTCACAGTATGTTTTTTTTATTTTTATCGATACCGATATATAACTGGCAATGAAGTTGGAAGAGAGAACTCGCATGTTCACAACACGTGCTCAAAGCAGTCGCAGAAAACTGAAGCCATGGTAAGTTACCCAGCGGCTCGCACCGCCCGCCGACACGCTACAGCCCGTCACGTCATCGCGTCGGCAGCCAGGGGATTTAGCTGTGCAAATATAAGGCTGCTCTATGCTGCAATCAGCAGGCCGCCAGATCCCCGTTTGTTAGTTAGCAGTGTACATGCATAATGGGCCGGTGAGATTGGCTTGGGTTCCGAATGATTCTTAGCACAAAGCCAAGAATTGAACCTCTATTCCTCGAATCAACTTAATTGATAGGCTTTGAACTGAACTATGCAATGAACTGCATCTGCATCTGCGAGCTGCTGGTCCATGATGTAGTATGTACAGGTATTATTATTACTAACTAGATTTTGCTCGCGGCTTCGTAATGTAGCATAATGTCAATTCGATGGATATATTTTTCTATACATCGGTACCAGTACTTTTTTCTAGATGAAAGTTACCCTTATCTTTTTCTGTTCCCCTGACAATATTTACCAATGCGAAATTCTATGATGATGGATTGAGTTTGATACGCTTTCACCCCTTGAGTACCTTATCAACCGATCATTATGTTTCGCATAGGTATGCGTCAGGGGTACAGAAAGGGGCATAGGGTAGCGTTTATCCCTCAGAATAGAAATATTACATTAACACGAAGCAAAACCGCGGGCGGAAGCTAGTAATACTGATCATAGCGGCAATAATTTAAAAAAAAATGTGTGACGAATAGATGTGTGAAGTGAAATATTAAATTTTTGTTTCTTCTTCACGCCAAAACTCCTTTACGGATTGACCTCATATTGAATATGTACCTATGTAGTTCTCGACTAGGAATAATAATAGTATTTTTTGTCAAAGGAAGAATAATAATATCCTACTTTTTATCCAAGCAGAGTTTCTTTCCAATTCTTCTGTTTGGTCGCTTTTTACTATTCAAAGTGTACTTTAAACTTCTTACGAAAAAAAAATTGACTTGTACAATCCGGTACCATGCGAGCAAAGTCGCGGGCGGAAGCTGGTGACATATAAAATAGCTTCAGAAAACTTTTCAGCAAATCTAATTTTCATAATTATTTTAATGAAATTTTATATTAGGTACCGCAACAGAAATTGGATCTAGCTTAATAGATTAGCTTAGTGCCTGAGAACATCCCTATGGAATAAAGGGATGTTATCATTGAAAATCAATAAACAATTTCAATAAAAACAAACATAGGCTCCCATGGACGGAGATGGTTTGCAAGCTTGCATGGACAGTGTCAACGCGCCTCCCGAACGCGCTATATAAACAGCTTCAATTATCAACATCCACCAATACATTGCTGGCAGTCACAGCGAACACATATAGAAAAATCTTGGACGATTTTTTAAGTTGTGTCAGTGATTTGTATCTTCTCCAGTTATTCGTGACAGGACCTTAATTTCAAGTGAGTATTGAAAGCTTTCGTGTATTTTTTCAAATGCAACCAACAGTCAATTTTATACGCATAAAAAATAATATCTTTACAAATACCTAATAGCTAAAGTAACGATTTATTAAACAAAAATTAAATAAGTATATTTGTTATGTAAATTAGAAACTCTCAACACAGTAGCTTTGATTAATATCAAAGCTTGGTACCTATTTGTAGCTTTTTTTCCAAGGTTTTGAGCTATTTATAAATCTGGTGAATTTAACAAAATTTATGTAAGAAAATTGATCTCTGAATTCTGGATAAACGAATATTTTATAAAGTCGTAAAATACTCTATTTTAGAATGGATTATTTGTTGTGAGTTATTTTTAGTCGTCATATATTTAATAAGGTAAATATACGTTTTCTTGTATTTTAATAAATGCTTTCTTACATTGATATATAAATTGCAATTTATATCTTGTACCTTACATTGTATTTGTATCTTACATTTCGGGCATTATTTTTATTAATAAATAATTTATCTAATACAAAAATATGATTTTCTAAAAATCTACCTCACTATACAATAATCCGATCGAAAATACATTATTTTACGACTATAACCAAATCAAATGCTTGAAACAAAAGTACAAAGAAGTACCTACTATTAGAAGTACCGATTAATTTATAAATAGTATTAAGTACCTACTATATATGTTTTATGGAAAATATCGGACATTATTTATTTATTTTACTTATTCATGAGACTTACTAAATCCATCCATTCGAAAATACAATATTTTACGACTATTAACAACTCAAAATATCCTTGAAACAAAAGTTACAAATAGGTACTAACAGTCGAGCTTGTAATAAACTTGTACTTAGCCCGATTAATATTAAAGCGCAGTAACAAATATAAACGTCTATAGTAAAGCGAAGTTTATGGCAATTTATGGTAGGATGGCTAGGATAACTTGGGTCTAAAGGACAAATCTGACAGTAGTATAATTTACTTGCACTACCAACGTTATATTATTCTCACAGCATTGGCCAAGGTTTATTAATTTACCCTCGTAAATTAAGGATATAAATCTTTGTGATTTAATTTAGTCTGGAAGCATTAGTGGCATAGCTTGCTCAGTAGATCCAAGCAGAATCTAAGTTGAGGGACAGTCGGACTCTGCACTCGATAGCCATTTGGATGGGTGACTGTCGAATGGCATGCACGAGATTCTTCGAAAAGATCAGATGATTAATAGCAAAACAGCCGGTACTAATATTAACGTACTAGTGTCACAGGTCTGCGAAGCTCAACAGCTCCGAAACCATAGTTGGTTAATAAATCATACAAAATAAATCAGAAAACTTAACTTATGGGTAGATAAAACAGTCAAACACCTTCGTCAAAGAAGATTTTCATTTATGCTTCGGTGACTTCGGCGTGCTAGTAACTAAGTACTCAAAACGTTTTGCGTGAGAAAAGCTCTACGCCTTCTGCCATGCGTATCAATGAGAATCATATTTTTTGCATTCAGATATCTTCAAGAAGTAGATCTAAGTCATTACAAGACAATTAAAAAAAATAACTCAATAAAACGAATGGTTTTGAAAGTACCTAATAATTATAATCTTGATAAACCTCAATTTAGTTAATACAAAATCTGTGGAAAAGTCCTTGACGATTACCATAATTTTCCATAAAGACAGGGCGGTGACGCGGAACGAATTCGTCGTGGCACCGGCACTTCAACAAAAAAGCTCTTATACTCTGAAATGATTTTTACAAGTAAACAATAGTGTTAATTTCCTGAAATAAACCTTTGCGAATTTAGTAAGAACCGCGTACCTCGACCGGCGCTAATACGTATCTAATCGATTTGAATCATGTGCGGCTTAGGTATATTTTATATTGTTTTACACACGTGAATCACCTTAGAAAAAGTAATTAGTTTTATTAAATTTACATATACATATATTTATATATATATTCCCAGAAGCTGATTGAAATATTCTGAACAATTATACATACGTACTGGGTGGTTAGCCTTGGTAAAAAAGAGAGTTATTTTTTTTCATAATTGAAGTGTTTTAAAACATTTTTTTCCATTTCCGTCCTGAAAAGGAAAAGCATGAAAGTTACGCTGAAAATAATCGTGTTATTTTAAACAATGAAATACGCATGTAAATCGAAGCCAACAATGGGCAATATAATCGCTACATGAACCACATGAGCGGTTTAGTAAAACAATCACATACATCGCACCATAAAGAACTGATGGCGTCAGATACCATCCAGGGAGTTGTGACGCATATAAGTAGATTTGCGCAGTACGTTTCCTACGCAAGTGCCTAATTTCCGCAAAACTTCGAATATCGTCGACTTGTTGTTACCCTAGCTATAAGAAATACTCGAGGGCTATTATTGCCTATAATATAAATTGGTTTATGCAAAGATAGTGACCGGCAAGAATCGCCAGTCAAGGTCCGCGCAAATTATCTACCACAATAACAATATTTCCACGGATCATGCATGTTAAGCCGGACAATAGGGTGAAGCCTTACACAAATTATTTCGAACGAGCAAGGCTAATTTCGGTATAATATGCAAAAACAAGACGACATTTTCATGGATCAAAGCATAATGGTGATCTTCACGGTTAGAATCGCCTTTGTAAAATACTGGATTTTTTATACTCCTTTGACGGTATCGTGATGATCAGTTGCAATTGGCAAAGATGTTCTTGTTTCTCAAAGTCAAAACATTGATTTACATAATTGCATACAAACAAATTAGGATGCAATATTTTACGTCATATCTACCAAGCACGTTACCGCTTAATACTTATGTAATAAAGATGTTGAAAAGTTTGAACTCGATAAAAATATCATCTATGATAATATGGACGTGACTCTAGACTAAATCGTTGTTGCCAGAAGAGATTAAATTATTGACATTTCACACTTACCGAGCGCAAGTACCGTTAAACAAACTCTTCCGCTGGCAAGGCTGGCAATGACCTAAAGCCATATGCAATAGGAAGTATATAAATCTTCAGATTTATCTTGAAATATACCAATTGCATGTAAAAAGTTATTTGCTGAGAGTCTAGTAGTAGAGCCTGTGACGGAGAGACAGCTAGTGGTCAATGGTCAGTTAATGAGTGCCAACCGCATTTCAATCAACTTGAACTCCTTGCCGCTTTTATTGGTCTAAAAATGTACATCCATTAGATGTATCTACCTAAAAACATACTTAAAAAAAATTACGTCTTAGGTTTCCTTTAGTGATAGTGGGGCCATGAAAATAATCGATTTAACGGTAGGTTACGAAAACTTCATGCACAATGTGATTATTATGACTGAATACATTGATTATGTTCTGAGTGGGGCCATTATCAATGTTCTAAGACTCACGCTGACCTTGTGCTATTGTTCTTTACACAAGGCACACTGACATTTCTATCAGATTCATATGTGCGATGGAGATAATGAAATCCATCGATCCAAATATTGTCAAGACAAAGAGCTGTAGGTCGTATGAAGATTACTCAACTCAATCATATTTCAACATTTCGAACTGTAGTTACTATGAATTATGAATAACTTATTACTTAGTACTGGGCTAGGTTTGCGAGTTAGTGGCCCAGTAGAAAGTAGATATCTTGCTAGCTCGGACTAGACTAGAACACCAGGTCATTTTTTGTACAAACTTAGAAAGCGCAAAACGTGATTTGGAAAGGAGTCTAGGTCATAACAGACCCAGGCATTTCTAGTTATCGAAATCTTAAGTTAGTCTCGTTTTTCTCAAGTGGAATTTGATTTCTACGGTTGCAAGCGGATAAATAATATTATGTTATTAAATATTTGGGTAGGTATATCCGATGCTATGATGCAAGCGTAAATGCACGGATACTTGAGTACCTACCTAGGTATATTATGTTAATTTAAATCATTATGTTTCCCAAGAACACTGCATTCTGAGGGAGAAAGCCAAACCTGTTTGGGAATTTTGTAATTTCGATGATACGGAGAGCAATGACATTCGTAATGAAGATTGGGAATTGGGATTGTAGCGGTAATCGAATGATAAGTATCACAGATGTTAAATGTCAGTTTGTTCGTTGCTCAACCAACCCAGTCGAAAGCGAACGATGTTTTGGTAGCTTCAGAAGTTCAATCAGATCGACATACTGACTATAAAACATGCATATTGCACCATACACTGTGCAAGTTGAAGCGATTTCTGATGTCGTTCTGTCGCATCTACGAGCTTGCGTTCTTACGAACACCATTAAATTTTTAGTGCACTTAGGCAACTTCTATTAAAAAGAATATTGTCAATTTTACAGCTTGTTAAGAATGCGGCGACCCTCGCTCGCAACTTCAATTCGAGGCGCGTGCTAAGACCACTGCGGATATCGCTATCTCTGTTTAGCAGATGGATGATTAAGCCGTGTGGGCGGGATAGCAATATTGGCCGTTCTTTTGCTATGAATTTGGTTGTGTTCCGTAATACTAAAAACGATGACTGAAAACTTTATGTATACTTTACAGAGTATTGTTATTCTGTAACTAGATATCATAAGCTATGTTCCTTAACAAACAACACGTAAGATATTGTTGTTTTTAATACGAAACAAAGAGGAAGAAAAGTGGTCAAATTTGGCATAAAAATGTGCAAAATGATATTGGCTTTTATTTCATTTTAGATAAGTATTTTATAAAAAAAACTATCCAGGAACCTAAATATATACTATTGGAATACAATATAGTGGAAATATGCTTGAATTAGAAATCATTTTGGTATAACGTTTGTGTGGGTAATTCGTCCATCGGAGGCCCCTCAACCAAATAAATCTAATTGTGATAGCCTGTTGATAAGTGTAACAAAAAATTATGCAAAATCGATGATTCTACTGATCAAGAAGCTTGTCGTTGATGTAGAGTTACCCTATTGTTCGTATAAATAAAATGGATTTTTGGACGAAATAACTGAGTAAATTATCACAAATTATCACATAATACGTGTCAGTCATAAAGCCTAAACAGCTATTGCAAGCAATAGAATACTGTGACACAATAATTGTTGGAATTGTTTTATAAATGGACAGAGTAAACACATAATAGGGTTAGCGTAAAGTCACGAGTGTCGTTATGTTGCAAGAATATTACAAAATTACCAATTTGATTTGCTATCAAATCAGTAATTGTTTCTGGAGGTGTTCTTTTAGAAACCAAGTACTACCAAGAGTTATACCTGCGTAAATTACCTAGGTAGGCAATAACTAATCTATCAGTTATGGATTACGATATTGGAAAATTTTATGAAAAAATAACGGCTGTCAAGAACTGTAAGGCATAAGGCTTACAAATAGAGGAGCTATTGTTGTCGTAACTTCTTCTATTATTACAATGAACATTATTTAAGTCCTTGTAACAATTTGATGGACCGCACGGGAAAATCTTGCGATATAACATATTATCATGATTGCTGCACTTAGTCATTACAAAAACTGCAATGTATAAAATAAAATATTTTTATTGAACGCGTAGTAGAAAGCAAAACATTCAATTTCAAAGCAGGTCATCGAGGCGTCTAGGTTTAAATTTAGCTCACATTATTTTGTCTAGACTAGATATTTCTGTTATTTTCAGATATGATGAGCAAGACAGAATGTAGGAAAAATATCTGTTATCCCCTTAATATTTTTCCTTTAAAGATCACGGTGTGTCATCCATTCTAAGCTGGATTTTATTTTGCATGACGAAATTTAAACAAATGAATCCAACTCACCTTCCTGCAAATTGGATTAAGCCCATAATGGATCAAAGAAATAAGATGTTAAATAGGTACTAGTGTCAATTACTATTTTGATTACGAATATAAATTATTATTTTTTAAAAATTAAATCTATATAAAGTAATTATGTATGCACATATACAGTAAGAAACAGCAATCATTTATATAAATTGCGAGGGTTACGGTCGAATTCAGTTCAGAAGACCACTACTAAAATGTGTACGTATTTCGTAAAAATGCCCGGTCAACCATAAACTTGGATAGGTACTATTTCGAAATCGTGGCAAGTTCTGGGACAATATAATAATGGATACAAGGTCCACCAAATCAGGTTACGAATAATGAATAGAACTGAGTAAAATACCACGATTATTCTGAACAGAATTCTTCTATTCACTTTTATTATTACGTTAAAATAAGTTTAAAAAATCATCCAAACTTATCTTTAGATACTATAATTAAACCCTGCAAAATTATTAATAACTTAGTCGGACACTACGCTATAAATACCAAAGACTAAGGAACTCTCTCCGACCACTCAGGTTCATGACCCCACAAAGGACGCTAAAGAGCTAGGAATATGAATACGAAAAAGGCCAAAACGTGGAGTCTGTCTGACTGTCTACTTTATCAGTAGGTAGTTAGATATTTTGTAGGGTCAAATAATTGTTATCAAGCAAGGAGTAAAATATAATACCTACGCGGCATTTTACCAGCGACAATGTTGGGGTTTAATACAGATAATTAAATGAATGGCTTTTCTTGGAAAATAGCTGTCAACAACAACAAAGCCAGGAAAATCCTGTGTCAATGTAAGCTAACAGGAGGCAAATTTTTTCATTGGCACAATAAGCAAGCATGCGCTGGATTTCAATTGGAAGATTGCCGGGCCGTGTGGGAAGGCGGCGATACTCTCAGCCGAGGATATCCTTCCAGATACTTCGCGTAAATCAGACCCTATCATGTTGCTATTGTTTACAGGACAAAAACAAGGTACCTCAATGTATTTTAGACTAGACAGACAGAATGCATAATGACTTGGCGATTCTCGTTTCTTGATGGGCTTGCAAAGACGAAAAAAGAAACAAAAATGTTTTAGACTAGTGTATTTTTTGCCCTTTAGCGATGGCGTAATCTCACAGGCACGAATCTCTTGTCAGTGCGTAATCTCGTCTCACAGACCAAAAAAGGGACATAAAATTATAAAATATTCATTCATTTATTCTTGTAGCAAGAAAAGAAACGAGTTCTAGAATAAGAGTTCAATGTTCTCGAGGGCGAATAAAGTATCAACTTCCAACTTCGACAGCGATCAAATTGGACTTGAATTATTGCAATCAGTAGCGGCATCGGGGATGGGGAGGCAATGGCCCCCATTATGTACGGTAGGAACCAGTTTGAAATTAAGTCTGAAAATAAGGCAGTTTTTTTTGGGTTGCAAATTAATTATTTATTACATCGTTATGAGCTAAGGATGCTTTTTGCCATAAAATTTTATAGTAAAATATCAGCTGCACAAACTGTTAGAAGTTAGGCAAACCATGCGTTTTGATAAATTTGCGCCAACTTGATCACGGGATCCCCAGGATCACGGCTTTCGGTACTAGTAGAGAACTAAGGTTTTTAATTTCCATAGACAAACATAAATGAGATACAAACTAGCATTTTAGATTATATCCTGCACCGAAAAAATTGCTAACTACATATTACCGACCCTCGCGATCCAAGTTAAGCGTTGGAGCGCACATACAAATATTAATGTAAAATATAAAGAGCACAAAGCCCTGCAAAATATCGAGCCGCAAAACAACAAAAACAGAATTACACGCACAAAATATCGATTAAAAATGAAGTAAGAACAGGCGTAATAACAGGCAACTGAGAATGTAGTTACGAAACCGGCTTTCGTTGCGTATTGAACTTGAGCCATAATCACTAAAATAAAACTGAAACTGCAACCTCGTCCTGCAGCAAAAACTCATCTTCGAGACATCGCTGTGAAAACATGACTATACTCGTACATTTTAAATTCATGCGCACATAGTTACTTTTTATTTCTATAAATATCAAGTTGTTTCGCAGACTAGTACAATTTCGCGTGAATCATTCATGCCGCTGCGTATTGCATTCTAGTTGCTCGATTCAATTCAATGAGCGAATTTAAATTCAGATAATGCGTTGACGTCGTCTGGCCGAACCATCCATTATTGCTAGCGCGCATAGAACATCCTGCGCTCGGCTCGTTCGACGCACGCACTAGGAAGTGTCCATCATGTGCACGCACGTAATTCATATCTAACATTACACATAATTTTCGACTATGAAGACACAATACTTATTAAACGACGATATAAACAAGAATGAAAATGGTGAAATAATTAATGAAATAAATAATTACAAATTGAATCTTGCTCGAAAACACTAATGTTGTTTTAATTTAAAATGATTGCTCTCGTCCGGTCTAAGGTAGTCATCTATTTACAGAGTGGCGCCAAACCGCATTCCTGTAGGACCTGGGGTATCGTATCACCTTAATGCCCTACCTTCAGTTGCTTGACTATAATTAGAACCCGCCGGAGAGAGGTTCACAACCTTCCTACTCAAATTAAATTTTATGCATGTATAAACCTCAAAGTAACATAAAGTAAAATTACTTTACGACTATCCCATGGGAAATTTTCGAAACGAATACAGTCCACTTTCACAAATAGGTAGTTTACATCCTAGCACTTATCATATTAACGTCAATTACGAAACGACTAGAAGTAAGGTACCCTTCCCCCAGCACATTAAGCCCTTAGATGATTCAGCCTTAATAGGAAAATTGCTCCGAAGCCGGCTCGTAACATTGGCCTTACGAAGCGCACGACTTGCAGACGTGCACTCGCATTGAAATCCTCAGCTATTAGCTCGACCACTAATTGCGCGTTTCTTCTTTTCAGAATGAAGGTCTTACTATTATGCATGGCCTTTGCGGCAGTGAGCATGGCGATGCCGGTCGCAGAGGAGAAAAGCGAGATCCCAGCCGCGCCCGCTCTAACTGTTGAGCCCGTCGCCAAGCCGGACGAACCTCAAGCTGACACTCCACAAGAAAAAGACAAAGAACAAGTTGCGGAAGTCGCAAAAGCACCTGAGGCTGAACCTAAAAGTGCTGAAACTATAAAACCAGAAGCTGTGCCCGAAGTCAGTCAACCTAAAGATGAGGTCCCCCAACCTAAAGCTGTTTCATCCGAGCCCGAAAAGAAACCTGAAGCTACTGAGGAAGTGAAGCCTGTCGAAGAGTCAAAACTCGAAGCAGCTGTAGTCAAAGAGATTCCTAACGAGCAAGTCAAACCCGCAGCCGAAGAAGCCGTTGATATGAAGAGTATTCGTAACCCTAACGCCGCCATATCCGCTCCAAGTGAACCCATCGCTATTATTCCTATGCCTGAAGAGAAAATTGACTTGAAAGTTGAACCCGAGACAAAGAAAATCGAACCTGTTACAGAAGAGAAGAAAGAAGAAGCCGCTGTTCCAGCCGCCGAGCCCGAGAAGGTAGAGAAGCCCGCTGAACCCAAATCGGAGGATGCCGAAAAACGAGTAGTCCGCGGTGCTGATGAAAAGGAAGTCAAGTCAGCTCCTGAAGAACCTAAAGCCGGAGAGAACAAAGACGAAGAGATCAAACCAGAAGAACCAGCAAAAGCTCAGGAAGTACCAAAAGTGGAAGAACCCAAAAATGTTGAAGAATCAACAAAAGTAGAGTCTGCATCAGAAAATAAGGCAGAAAAATTTGAGGAAACCAATGCAGTACCGAAGTCCATTGCAGTTGAGGAGACTAAACAACCCGAAGAGCCCAAGTCTGAGATCCCCTCTGTACCGGAAGCACCAAAATTGGAGAAACCCGCTGAAGCTATTGCGCCATCCGAAGATAGCTCCGCAGTGCCAGCTAAAGAAATCACGCCAGCGGCACCCAAGCCCGAGAAGCCTTTAGACGATGCACCCGCCGCGAATAGCTCAGAAGAGAGCAGCGAAGAATCTAAAGAACAAGACAAGAAAAAAGACAAGAAGGGAAACAAAAATAGCGACGAGATAAATAGCTCAGAGGAGCAGTAGAGAGAGATCTCTTCCATTTAGATAAGTTAGGTGGAATCAGCGGCGGGCGTGTGTCGATGACCCTCGACACGCGCCCACCGCTCGCGCGCCGCGCCGCGCCTTTGTGATGCATGCTGTGTGAATGATAGCCGGATAACGCTCGGCTCGTGTGCACTTCACTAGTACTAGAGACTAACACAAACGAAAATCACCCCCATTGTAATTATTACTTTTCAATTAAATTATCGAATTTCAGGTACTATAAGTAACGATAGTAATAAAATAAAATATGTTTTTAAAAAATATCTGTATATTTATATATTTATTCAACCTCTCCTTAAATTCAGTTAAATTCCGTAGGTACCTAATTAATTAGGTATTAATATTTTTATAATTATTACTCGCTTTATAGGCGCTTTATAGCGGATAAGAAGAAGCATGTTAATTCTGGTCTAGAACTACATTATATGTGCAATTTCGTCGCAAGTGCGTGAAGGAAGAATATACATTTCAAATCTCATATATTTTTACGAACATATTTGCCTAAGGACTGATATTAGAATGATTCTCATAATCATCTACAGAGGATTACCTTAATAACTATACTATTAAGCCTTAGATAAATTATTCAGTACCTTTGGAAGTAGAAGGAAGTAGATATCTAATAAAGAATCAATTGCTGTGGGTATGTATGTATCGCAAAAGCTCAAAAACTGTTGCGACCAATTTAAATATTTTTTTAGTTTCGCCTTGATTCAGGGTTGGTTAGTAAAATTTAAAATACGTGAAAACTGAGTGACTTTTATATTAAAATTTTGTATGAACACTAACAATTTTAACAGGACAATGTCTCAGCTGGTTCTATAATAGAAAGACAAACATTTGCCCAAAACCATGCTCACAGTCAAAGTTAGGCCTGTTTCTTCCAGTTTACGATCACCATTTAGGCTTAAGCTTTATTTCAAAATGTGATAATATCACTTTTTTCTATAGGTATCTTTAAGCGTAGGTAATTTCATAGAGATACATTTTGCTCGAAGAGTACTTCAAGATGATTTACAATAAAATTTTCTAATGGTATGTTAGGACTTAGGACGTGCCGTACTCACGAAACATACATTGATGAGACGCGATGATCTTAGGCATACTACGCAGTACCTAACAGACGTGTCTAACTTCCAATCAGTATAGTATTACATAAACTTGGGTAGATGTAATGATACAGCGTCAAGTGATAACTTTTACTCAAAGACCGACGGCCTAGGCTAATGCCTGGGGCATTGTTTAAGCAGAGTAGGTTTGCATTTTTACCGACTGAAGTTCTCTTCAGTCAAGTTATGTTTTTGGGTGTATGTATGTTTCTAATATTATTTGTCGGTCGCTGTAGCCCAAACGGCTAGACGAATTTTGACTTATGAGGTATCGTATTCGTTGGACTTGTCTAGATAACAATGACATAGGCTATATGAAATGTCAAAAAATCCAATATGGCGTCTGTAAGAAGTCATTTTCATTTTAAGCTGCACTAAAATTTATCAAAAACTGATCAATTTTCACAAACAAGGAGTCATTGGATTCGTCTGAATCATTAGCAGATTATATGAAATTTCAAAAAATCCAATATGACGTCTGTCACAAGCCATTTTCTTTAAGCTGCACTAAAATTTATCAAAAACTGATGGATTTTCATAAACAAGGTGTCATTGGATTCGTCTGAATCATTAGCAGATTATATGAAATTTCAAAAAATCCAATATGACGTCTGTCACAAGCCATTTTCATTTTAAGCTGCACTAAAATTTATCAAAAACTGATGGATTTTCATAAACAAGGTGTCATTGGATTCGTCTGAATCATTAGTAGATTATATGAAGTATCAAAATACTACAATATGGCAACTGCAAGAAGTCATTTTCAATTTACGATGAAATAAAACGGTAGGTATCATAAACTGACCGATTTCCACAAACTAAGTGTCATTAAATAAATAAATAAATAATAAATAATGCTGGACGATCACACAGCATCATGTAGCCCCAAGCTAAGCAGAGCTTGTGTTATGGGAACCACATGATTGATATATTACATATATACATTTTTTTTTGTAAATACATACATATCATACATAGAAAACACCCAGACCCGAGACAAATATCTGCAGAAAATGCAAACATTTGTCACGCGGCGGGAATCGAACCCGCTACCTTCTGCGTCACAGGCGGACCTTCGCCCACTGCTCCATTGGTCTGAATCATTAATCCATTTAATAATTATGCTCATGTAGATTATGTGAAATGTTAAAAACTCAATATGGCGGATGTGAGAATGGTAATAAGCCATTTTAGTTAAATAAAAATAAAAAGTAATTAATTCTTGATCAGTTTTGACAAATATGGTATTTTTAGATTCGTCTGGATCACTATAGGTTGACATAAGATATGATGCGCTTCCTTGACCGTGACCGCGACTATGCTGACTGTAGTATTAGTAGGCTAATACGGACAACCATGCCCAAGCGAGGTCTATGACATTGGTCTTTGACGCACGGATAAGAGGCCAGGTATCTATTGCAATAGTAGATTAGCAACCAAGAGAGTAAAGCAGTATCTTACGTCACGAACGCCATATTGAATTATGAGTGCAATGACGGATGTTAGATTGTTCATTCCCGAGCGGAGCGAGAGTTAACTAGAATCCTAAGTGTAGTGAGGGATTGAAGTCCGCCCAATATGAAGACAGCTTTATTCCCGAGGTGAATACTCTACTTTCACACTTCCTGCGAGAAAATTATACGCAAGCTTAACAACATACCTTACAAAACATCCAACTTTCCAACTATCACATAGTCCTGACTCAAATTGGATTTTCACCTGTGTTGTTGGCAAAAGGAATGACGAGAACCTACTCAGACCAAGGTGGGGTAGGCCATAGATATTTTAAAGGTACTATAAAAGATCTATAGAGTAGGTAGACAATAGACTAGGCTGGAGAACATGTAAACGATATTTTGTTTCACTATGGGATTCAAAATCGCACTTCTTCATTGTCAGCCAGGTTTTGGCTAGGTAGCAGAAGCATTTTATTTAAGTAGTTTGTAATTAATGAATAACTATTTATTTATTTAAAAATAAATTAATACAAAAATCCATTGTGGAACGACATCAGAATTATGTATTTTCAATAAGAAATTTAATACGATCTACATCTTTAAAAGCAGCTTGGCCTGTAATGTGACATTTTCAGGCAGGTGGTGTGAAAAATATTTGATCTAGTACTTATCTAACCAATTAAATCTAAAAAAATGTTTGCTGGGGATGATCTTATCTTATCTCTCATCAAAATAAAAATATCGTCAAAATGAAACTTATATAGAAAAAATATATTCAACAACTCTCAAGCTTGCACTCTGACTTTACGGAACTAATCTCGGATTACGAAAATACGGGCCTACTAAAAACTTCGTTCGTCTATTTAATCGAGTTTTTTTGTTTTTTTAAATAAATACTCCTATATCAGTCCACTGCCGGACATAGGCCTCCTCTAAAAAGAAGGGGGATATGTATACAATCCCCAGGCTGAATATGCGAGTTGGAAATGACAGGGCACAGCTTCTTGCACTGTTGACGCTGCTGCCCGTCGCTAATCAGGGAATTTAGGCTGTGCTCGTGTTCCGGCCGCCAGAGCCTCGTTTGTTAGCTAGCACGGTGCACCACGTGCCGGTGAGGTTCGTTTTGGCTACGAAGATAAAGGTCGGAACCCCTTACACCCCACCTAGTAAACCGATATGATCGTAGAAAATATATGTATATATGATATAACGACACAATATGCCGACTATAACGTTTGGACTTGCCTCCGTATACCTCAGCATATCTGCGTGCTGAGCCTATCGTTTATACCAATACCTCAGCATGTTACTACCCTGTGAAATATTCATGAAGGTATTTTTCATTTTACACCCTATAAAACCTACTGAGCAAACCGACATGTTCTTAGAACTTTAATTTCTTATACAGGGTCCATGTTAAAGCTCAATATAAACTACTAGCTAACCGGCCCGCAACTTCGTTTGCGTGTATTGCTTTCTGTATACGTATGTACTTTCACGATAAATGTTTACCAAACATGGTAATTTTACACGGAATCCTATTTAGTATAGGCGTTTTCTACATACCCGCGTCCCTTTCCGCCCCCTTTTCCGTTCACGTTAACATTCCCGTTGGCGACCCGTCATTAAGTTTCCAGCCGGTTAAAAAGTATATGAACGATGAATTCTTATATCCATAACTTGAGAAATCATTGGTCCCCATGCAAACCTTCGTCCCCTATCTCACCCATGTTCATCAAGATTTACAAACAACAAGACAAAAAGTAGCCTATGCCTTTTTCTAAGGACCCTTAGGCTAAAACTCAATAAAATTATTCAGCGTTTTATACGGAAAACTTAACAGACAAACACACGGAGTTACTTTCGCATTTATAATATTCGTTTGGATTTATGCAGTGTCAAGTTTGTTAGTTTAAGGAATACCTACGATTTCTCATACAAACGTGTCCACCTTAGGGGGTGGAATTTCCAAAAATCTTTTCAAAACGATTAAGTCGAGATCAACAAATATCTGATCTCTTGGCTGCACCCATATTTATAACACCCTATGTGTTCGTTTATGGGGTAGATAGTAAATAATTTCAAAGTATTTTTAACTTTCATTACTTAAAAAAGAGTTTATTTTACATTTTAAGAGATTCTAACCACACATTAAAATTCTCCCCATAAAAACTTTGACACCCCATTTTACCCTCACTTATAGTATATTTTTAAAAACCTGGTAAGCAGTAATTTATTATTTTATATTCAAAGTATTCTGACGAGACGTTTCAAGCAAATTGCACCACGCGGTAAGACTTTTCCATACAAACTTTATAACCCCACTGCATACCCCTCAAGAAGTATTTCAAATTTTCAATGATACCAATCTTCATTGACTGTATGAAATAATACACATACCAGGTTTCAAGTTTCTAAGTTCAAGGAATACGATTTTTCGTACAAACGTTTTTACCCCTTTACACCCTCGTAGGGGCTTAATTTCCAAAAATCGTTTCTTTATGAGCGTCTACATCCTTCAAAGACGACCTGAGCCAAATTTCAAATTTCTCATGCCTGTAGTTCTTTAGATTTCGTAATGAGTGAGTCAGTGAATAAACTTCTTTTTAATATATACAGATTTAACTCTTTATAATGGAATCTAGATTCCAGGTCTACTCCGCGAAACAGTTTCATTACTACGAGTATATTACGATCAAAAAATCAATTTTCTCTAAATGTTAACTTGGCAGGACCCCAGATGTAAATGTAAATGGACTCCTATTCCGCAATTGGACTCCTTGTTGGTCCAGTGTGGACCACACGAGTGTCGACCCGTTCAAAATCTACGCTATCATCTTTATAGTGAAACAAAAAGATATAGACACTATTATTGTCGTTGCGTTGCCCTCTTAGAAACTTTATTCAAGTTGACTTGTTTATAAAAAAAGTACCTGTAGTATGTAATCTAGCAGTTGTAACTAAAAGTTTATAGCTGGGTACGGATATCGCGTACATTGGTCAGTCGGTTTCGGCTCGCGTAGCGCTATGGATCGATTGACATCGCGTTCAGGTTCGCGGCGGTCCACTTTAACTGTACGCGGATCCAATGTACGCGCTATCCGCACCCAGCTTAAGAACTAGCTTCGAAGGTCTTTTTAAGATATTGGGCCCACTTTTTCAGTCGTTTAGCCATGGCTGAGTCGAAGGCCATCGGGCGACTAAAAAACTCCGACACCATTAGCCACTAGCTTATAAAAAGAAGTAAAAGCACTCACCTCGTCTGTCAGCATTTTACAGGCGATGACTCCGAGCGACCACCAGTCCACAGCATGTCCATACGGCTCCCGGCTCACTACATCAGGCGCTAAAGAGAAAAATAATTTCAATATAAGAAAATCCTTGCATTTCTGATGTAAAAAATTATTAACAGCGCCAGATCCAGCAGAGAATTTACTAAATAATTCTTAGAGAATTAGATATTCTCCAATGAATGACAACTTTTCATCGTAGTGTCAAAAAAATCTCACTACACTATTTATTCACTTGACTTAAGCTTGCTTTTTAGACAAATTAATAATGTATTGACTCAGGTTCGAGTAAATTTTTCAATAAATACATTGATTAAAATTAGGCAGAAGCAACAAAAATTTTGCAACATTCACACTTCTTGTGCTCCACGCATCTCACATTCCCCCATTCATGCTTATATTTATTTAAAAAGCCAAATTATTATTAAATCGGTCCATTGTTATTAAGTAAATATAGATAAAAATATTTACTTATCGATGGCAGGAAAGCTTCGACGTGTAGCACACGAAGTCCTCTTGTTTTCACTTTACACAAAACACTTAAGTTTTTTTTTGCTATACAAATATGATTCTGTGGCTATAGGCAGAGATGGGTTAGAAAATTTTAGAGAGCATATTAAACTTGTTTTCATAGGATTCTCAGCTTAATAACACGAGCGTATTATAACTAATATTAAAATATTAGTGAACTATTAATTAAAATTACAATTTCAGTAAATTATGTAATAAGTAACTAATGGTGTGTCTAGATTAGTTAACCATGTATATTATTATTTTCGTAGTAATTTTTTTTTTATCATTATCATTATCAGCCGTTTTCGACCTTCTGCTGGGCATATCATTTTTGATTATGTGTTACACACGCCTCGATCCTGCGCTATATCTTTTTATATGAATTAATTTAATTACCTAAGTAACTAACAATACCTATATTTACTTATTCTTTCCTACACTGTATCAATTTGATGCTTACTAACTGTGCTGACGTAGCAACTTTAATTGAAGCAATAATCAACTTCAAATGTTTAAAGAGCAATTTAGCCTAACAGGAAGGAACTCGACTATAGTTGCAGGTTACCAGTTGCCAAAAAAACAGACCCACTTCTACGAGGAGCTTAGATAATTCTACTTAATTTTTGATTTGAGAATTACTTTTGATCCCAACTTAAGACATTATGAAAGAAAACAGCAACAAATACTTCATCATTTATTCACTTATAAATATAAATTATCACAAGACTAAATTTTTTTTCGTTTATTAATTTTTGAACTTATAGATCACAACATATATCCATTTTAATTTATATACAACTCTAATAAAACCGCTGCTCAAACATGCTCCGTGAATCTAAGGCCGCCTACACACAGACTGCTTTAAGCTGCCGAAACTAGATCGACTACGTCTGCTTGAGCAATCAGTCGACTTGTAAAAGCAACAGTTTGAAGGAGTCTGTTTACAGTCAGCGTAAAACTTCCAAAATAAGGCCATAGCGAATATATTAACGATGATACATTGACTTGAGACACCACTTTGAGGCACGGATGAAAATGCAACAATATAAATACATATTGTCGTATCACCAATTCATAAAACATTTTAAAATATTATAAGGTACTCGATGATATGGAATTTATAGATAAGAAAATATTAAACTGAAAAAGCATACAGCCCAATCTTTGGTGATATTTTTGTCAATGAATAAATAAAAGTATAACCTATTACATTGTAGGGAAGGAGTTGTGCAGTAAGTGAATAAAATATAGACGAAAAATCTAAGGCTAGTCACAATATGAGGTAGAATAGTGAACAGACGCGTTGGTACACCGAATGATGGTGGAAGTGACGTGTATCTCATGTTTTGTACTTATTACAGCCACACCCTCCCTACACGCAGTTGGTGTGGCGAAGCCCTAAATCAGACGTTTAGAAGTACTCAGATTCATTAAAATGTATAAAATTCATTTAAAGTAAAGTAAAAATTAATCTAATCTTTTTATTTTATTTGATTTTACGAATAGTTTGCCTCAATTGACAATTTCGTAAGAAAATGATTGATGCAAGTGCTTCCACCTAGACATGGATTGATAAAAATACGAAGAATATTGAAAACATTATCTATAGAAATATAAGAATTGTGATAAGGATTGTGAATTATCTATTCTATTGTCCTAATAGTAACGTTGTATATTTTAGGAAAGGAGGAAGAGCGTATCTCTGCAGACCTCCACAGGATTCGTGCCGTCAACGATACGAGAGCTGATTGGCTGTAGCATATAACTTGATTACTTATCGGCACTTTTCAACCAATCAGAGCTCGTATCTTCGACACCGTCACAAAGCATATTATTAATAAAATCGCTAGACTGTATGCGAAAACTATAATTGAACTATATTATGCGGAGCTATTTTCTAACTTTGAGTTACAATAACACTCACAAAGGCGGCAAATCGACGACAACAAGGCAAATAAGGCATTCACAACGTAGAATGTTTAAATTTATTTTTTTATCCTATTCGAACCAATGAGAAAGCGCTAACTAAATCGTATCATTATCAGTTGGAAGACATCAAAATTGTACGATTATAAGGCCAGCTACAGCCACTTACGGCCAGCGCCAAGTTGTATGACCGCCGCACGCTTTGTCGACCACTGTAAGCAAAATTTGTCGGTGGCGACCGCGAGCAGCTCGTACGAACCATAATGGTTAAAATTGTACATATAAATACGCTTGTTCCTCACTATTTTATGAGCCACGTATCTCTAAAGGAATAAAACGGAATGCGTTTAAAAAATAAATTTAAATTTCTGCGTTTATGACCACCGGTTTGCAGTTCAAATTCAAACGTAGACAAACGAAAACTACATTCATCCTAAACACCACAATAAAAACACGCAAATTTTATATGAATAAAGTAACATAATCTTACGTACTAAGAGACGTTCGTTTCGCCAAAAAATTAAAATAACTAGTTTCTTTAGAGTGAGGAAATAAACCTAGAACTTCTTAATTTATGTGATCATATCGCTAGTCAAAAGATAATCTTTACAAGACAAATAAAAACTTCTAACACTAATAAATCTTAAATAAATGTAATATAAATGGTCACACCAACCAGCATTCTTATTTCCTGCAGATAAATGTCCAGAAACACAGTCATCAAGGCATTAGTTTTAAGTTAAATTTCCAGACATTTACGCAGTATGAAAAGTTAATTAAATAAATGAAAATATAACATACATCGATAAGTATCAGCATCAGTGCATTCGTTAAGGGTCATTGAATAAAAAATCTAAAGTAAAAATATATCTACATGTTTGTGCAAAAATAAACGAAATCTGACATAATCTAGTTTATATCTATAAAATTATAATTTATACCATCAAAATGTAAATAACTATAGTTGCTATGAAGATTACGTTCACAGGAATTATTTAATCACATATTGCATTTGAAACCACGCTCACTAGCGCTGTCTAGTAATCTTAATGGAGACTCGGTTAGTTCCTAGCTCGCTCTATCAGCGACTTAAGATAAACGACAAAAATTATATCAAAATGAACACATTATGCATCACAATGAGAGAGTGTCCCGTATTAGCTTGCGTACTGTATTGCCCACCGACGTGGGCGGTGCACCGGACAAGTTGTAATGTATCTTGAACAAATAAGGCTGTATGTCTGTGTATGACGTATCGAAGATGAGGTCCGCATCGGACCGACTCGGCATTTTTGGCACATACTCATGCCTGTTTATTATCTCGGTTATAAACACAATCTTATCTTGCAGCATTTCTACAACATTCTCGTGTTTGCTGTGCATATCTTGTTCGTTCCTTGATTCCGTCAGCTCGCAATAGACCGTCCAAACCTCCCAGGGCACGCACTCCGGTTGGAACGGCCACCGGGCGCGGCGTTTCTGGAAAAACTCCAGGCTTATCGAGCCGCGTGGTGGCGCGGATGTCCCATCCACGGCCCGCAGGAGATCAGAGAAATCCGATATCTCTCGCTTAACTATCCTCCCGAGAGCGTCCGACTCGCAGCAAACGTACGTGAAATCAATAAAGTCACAATCGACATCCACGTAGCTGACGGTTCGTATAGAGTAGCTCTCCTCGCTGTTGTATGTGAATTTGCCGCTGGAGCGATGGAAGAGCACGGTATGGAAGATGCTTGCTACCACCTCGTCTACTTGTCGCCCCTCCATGGAGAGCTCGAACGCGATGGTTCTTGCGTTCATGATGCCAGCGTCAGTTGGCTGACGCGAGGGCCCGCGCTATCGACATAATCACTCGAGCGGCCGCTGTTACTGGTTGAAAGTACTGTGGGATAGGTTAACGCGCGCGATGCACAGAGCCATCTCTAAATAACGCAACGGGTCAAGGTCCGCGCTGAAATTGAGAATTACCTATTTAGTCGCTGGCGACTTCTTAACCGAGAAATTATATGTGAATTAACAGGTTTTGTTAACTAAAAAAATGTGAGGATTTAGAAAATGCGAGGTTAGTATGACATTAAACAATAGCAGAGGTGTGAAAAATCAACTAAACAATGCGTAGTGGACATACGAGACCACTTTATATCGACTCCTTATCTTATATCGGTTTACTTTTCCTTTCCATATAAAGCCTTTTTTGCCCATACAAAAATCAAAAACTATATTCAATACACTTTTAACCGTGACGGTAAAGCAAGTATTGTTTTTTCTACTACTGAATTTACACGGTTTTCAACAAACGAATTGATAGGTAAACACATTCGTTAAGTTTGCAAACTCACCCATATATTTGAGGGTACCGCAGAGCGTGTTCGTTCGGGAGCCGATGGATAGCCACTTGGATAGGCCAAAGTCAATGAGCTGGATGTGGTAATCGGAGTCGAGGAGGATATTCTCAGGCTTGAGGTCTCGGTAGATGACGCCGGCGTTGTGGAGAAAATCTGAAAAGTGTAAGCGAAATTTCATGTGACTGTTTTTACAACTATTTATACCCACAACCATTTGACAGAAGCCCAAGACGATACAAACGTGGGCTTGGCAGACAAACAGCTAGGTGGATGGACCACATCGTTACTGTACAGGTAAAAACCTGGATGCAAAAAAACGCAAAACCGTTCGCAACGGTTTTTGAAGGAGAAGGCTTATGCCCAGCAGTGGGTTTGAAAATCTGATGGTGATGATTTATACCCACGAGGACGGAATGGAGGGAGGTTACTTTGTACTTGAGAGGTTGTTTGTTTCATATAATATATATTGTTAAGAATTGATTGCATTTTCTTTTCCCGATACCTGTTTGGTTGGTAATTTTATAATTTTTATTGCTAATAACGTCGGAGCCCATAAAACTCCGATACTATTGGTCACAAGTTGATCTGAAAAGAGAGATATAAAAAAACGCTTGGCATCTTCTTATATACTAAAGGCGGAATTTAAAAAAATGATGCGAAATTTTAAACGTTTGTTCTTTCTACGCCAAAACTACTAATAAATGGATTGATTTGAATCAATCCATCAGAAATTTTGCACCACGATGGTACCACGCGAGCGAAGTCACAGGCGGAAGTTAGTATCCAATAACACTTTTCCCGATCGGATAGATAGATAGATATATAGAAAATTCTTACCTAACGCAATAGCTATTTCGGCAATAAAAATCTTCACCAACTCTTCAGGCAGTTTCCCGTACTTTTCTAGTAGCGCGAGCAGTTCACCCTCAGGAATGTATTCTGAAACTAAACAAATGACCTTATTTGTATGTAAAATAGAGCTTGCAGTATTAATTATTTTGAATTGTATGACTCAATTTTGTATTTCTATTCGACAATTAACATAGGGACCATAAAGGTTTAAAAAAATAAATTTATAAATTCGTCTGTGGCCTCTCAACTCTAGGCGTATAGTTATGGCGGCTGTAATGGCACATCATTTATAGGAATACTGTCCGCTAATAATGTAGGTATTCTATATCGTGGATCATTACAAAGCGCACAAACTAACTTCGGTGTTCCTTGCACATCTTGGTTAAGCAACATTCAGCCCGGATGGATGACCATTTAGTGGCATTTAGATCTGAGCGCTTCCGGAAAGCACAATAAGATGGCTTTTTCAGTGGTTAAGTCATTTCTGAGGACTTCGGGCGGCCTAAAAACTAACACTAGAGTTGATCACTAACTCATACGAAAAAGAAATTATGCTTGTTTCGCGCACGCGTGGTAGCACAGTTCAGCTCAGCTAGCCGATCTTGGTATAATAATACGATGTTTACGATGCGCCCAAACAAAATCCGGAAATCATACATATTGTTTGGCTCATGACCTCGCGTTTACAGACAAACAGTGACGGATCTAAATTGGAATCAAAGATAATACATTATGAGTGATACTATATCTATTATTATGGATATTTTTAATTATCTAGAGCAAGCACCTTTGTCATACAAGGTCGTTTCTTATCATCTATCATTATAAGCGTAATTCGTAAGTAAGTAATGTTAAAAAAAGTAGTGCACTCATTAATTCGCATGGGTGTTCATTTTATTTGAAAAACAAATAAAAACTTGAAGTACAGTAGTCACAACGGATCTATGTCCTGAAGTTCAACTTAGTATGTTCTTAGACCAATATTAGTACAATCCGACCCAAACTACTATTTCTTGTATCATCGTAGATTGATTAGATACGTCGTGTTGTGACTATCGTAGGTACTTTATTTACCTAGGTAGATTCCGTATAATGAGTATTTGAACACTGTATTAATTTCATTTCAGGCTTTTAAATTATATGAATGGAATTGAAAGTTTATAAATTTTGTCAATCTTGATCATCTAACCATCCATCATCCGTAGCCCGATTTCACCCACTGCTGAGTACAGACCCTGGCCTGTCGCCTGTTGTGGCGCTCAATATCCACGTACAATGGAGTACAGTTACGACGGGCAAGCGCCAGCAATAGGCGGAGGGTATTGCATCCATTGTGTTCCGAAACTGGATGAGAAAAGCTTTGGACCGTGGAGATTGGAGACACAAAAAGGGCGATCTATAACAGCAGCTATTACTATTGCAATAAGACTGCCCAACAAACAACAACAACAACAACACAACACCAGCCTATATCAGCCCACAGCTGAACATAGGCCTCCCCTTATACGAAGGGGGATATGCCCATAATCCCCACGCTGGGCGTAAGAGTTGAGAGTTGATCGCAGGGCACAACTTCTCGCACCACCGACGCTGCTGCCCGTCGACGGCCAGGGCATGTTAACTGTGCCGAATATGATAGGCTGTGCTATGCTGCATTCAGCCGGCCGCCAGAGCTACGTTTGTAAGTAAGCAGGGTTCACCAAGGGCAGGTGAGGTTAGCTTGGGTTCCTAAGATGGAGGTTGGAACCCCACCCCTAAGACCGTCCATTGTATTTTTATTATTATTATTTTTTTGCCCATTTTGTTCTATACAACGTGTCCCCAGCCTGTGGACAAAGAATGAACACCCTCGTAATACTACTTCTCACAAATGCTGTGAAACAGTTTTGGTTTTAATTAGAAGTAAAAATCAAAATCAAATTATTCTAACAAATTTAATTTCAGATAATCGACACAAAAAAGTAGCATACTGTATTATTATTGACACGAATAAGATGACAAGAGATGCCTGTGTGAGTATGACATGCATGTCAAAGTCAAAAGCAGGGATATGTGTGCGTGTGTAGACCAGCAGGCAACACACACGAATGCGTTTTAATCAACACAATGTAAATAGAGTGTGCTCTAATGGCTAAAATTTTAAAACCATTGCTTTCTCGGTGAATACTAGACCGATTGTTTTAATACTTTGCATATTGGTCAAAAATACCCTAATAAACGTATAGTGTTCGTCTATGTCCACAAGCTGGGGACACCCTGTATAATGTTGGCGTGAGTACATACAATAAATAGTTTTTTTACAAATCTATCTTCAACCCAGCAGTGGGTGAAATCAGGCTGCGAATCTAAATCACTACAATCATGTTAAAAATTAACTATTTATGTAAAGACAGGTTAGGTATGATCCCCATTTACTAGACTGTTATTATTTTTTCAAATCCCCTACGTTCTACTATACACATGTCCAAATCATTGGATGTTTCTTACTCCAATAAAACTGGACCGGCTATACAGATAAGAAATTATCATACGGGTACCAATCCAGCAAAACTGACAGAAGCTTAATAAACTGAAATAAATAAACAGTATCTAGAGTCGGCGACCCTGACTTCCCTGTGCATTATATTTAGCGTAGATAACAGATCAGTCGGCGAACCAGTGGCTATCACAGGTCTACGCTGTGTTGCTGTGTACAAACACGCAGAGATTTACGGAAAATAATAAACATTGTAACCTTTATTTACAGTACTCTCAATGGATTTTTGTCGGGTTGAACGATACGACAAATCCGAGTGCAATGCGACCTAAAATAGGAACTACGCAGCTAACTTCAGAGGGACAAAGATACATTGTGTGTATAGCATATCCTTATTCCGACAAATTTTAAATGTTATGGGACTGATTTGAAGCCAGAGATACTATTGTTTATTTAGATCGGACCTACTACTGCGATTGCCATGAGATGGTAATTATGGCAAACACTAACACAATCCCACTTCGATTGCCATGAGTGGTAATTATGGCAAACACTTTAAAACAAGGGTTACCTATGTCCTGCAGGTGACCATTAGAGGCTGAAAACGTAGGTTTATCAGTCATTTTCAGTAATAGCATACTAGAGAATGTTTCTTGAGAACAGTCAAAACTGAAGAGTCAGGGCCCAGCAATAATGATACACTCGGTCTCTTAATATTTCTGATAAGCTCGGGTCACCCACACTTTTGAATGAGACCATACTGCCAATTCATAATTTCAAATTACGCAAATGTCCCATTTCTGGGTTAAAAGTATCCCGAGGTCTGTCGTTAACATTATCAGTAGCTACTTAATACGTACGTCGTACTCACCTAATTTGTGTTAAATAATGCATATGTAAAGTCTACTTGATAAGCTTAATACCTATTCCTTAGTAAATATTCTTTATTTTATATGTAACGACGTATATTTTGTTTTTAAGAATGTGTCTTATTATGTGGAAATTAATTAGTAAAAAATATTTGTAAATAATGATTGATAAATGTAATAATAGTTGTAAATAATTGATTTGGTATAACTTACAAATAACAGACAGAACACCTTCATAGATTTAGATTTGTTATAATTATGGTACCAAGAGATACAAATAGGCAAATTGGCAATCGATTATCGTATGGGTTTCGTCTTCAAAATCGGGTGAATTTTGTTTTTGTTCACGGACAATACTGAAGATTAAACTTTGAACTGAATGCTTTCGATTTGATATGCACGAACTTCGGTCACGCGATGTTCAAATCAGACATTGGAATACTAAAGTCATAGGTGCCACAGCGGTATACATTATGAAATCGAAGGCCAAGGACACTGATCAATGTCGCAACGGAAAAGATGTTCATTTTTGAATTTACTTGGACATTACAACGTTATCATATGACGAATTCTATATGAATTATCTTTATTTACTTGGTACTATTAATAAATACCAAGATTTTATTAAATGACCTCGTTGGCGTGAGACGGGCCAATAGCCGAGACGCAAGAGGGTTCGTTCATAGTTGGTTCGATTAATATTTGCTTGATCTGCAAATATTTGATCTACGCCTGGTTGTTATGATACTTGGGAGTATATAGAGTATAGTATATAGTGTCGGGTCAAGTAAAGTGTTCAAGTCTGAATCGTCTAGAATGGGGACGTTGTTGTGTGCAGAAGGTGTATGAATTAGAAGATGAAGGGAGCCGAGAACTTAATAAACGAGGCCAACTCAAAAGTAAACAGCCTTCAATCATCGAGTATAAGTTTGAAAATAATATTTTAACCCGTTGTTTACTTAAGAATATTTAGAGCCAAGATTGAATATATCAGTCACTTAGTGTCGACGCAAATAGGCTACACGCGACAGCCACAAACGCCGCGACGAGAAGCTAGAAGCCGGGATGCGGGGCGGCTTCCGGCGTCAACCGTGTGCGGCGAGTCCATATAAAATGTATGGAAACTACAACCTTGATAGCATTTATGTAAAATCGGTTATACAGCAATAAATATATATATTTCATTTACAAGAAACATGCCAGTGGCCGCATTTTGTGGCTGTCGCGTGTGGCCCGTTTGCGCCGACCCTTCCGGGCAAAGAAGCCAGTCACCGAAGAAGAAAACGGCTAGATGGATCTTTTTTTAATATACATCTTTTGGGACTAATTATATGTGAATATTACTTATAAATTCTGTGAGTACTGTAGTCGGTATAAATCATGGGCTGAATTGTTTTTTTACGGAAAGAGTACATCTGTATTATTTGCTCAATATTCAATTTGAATTTCATCAGATTTTAAGATTATATTGGTTTAAGTTAAACTTACCAATATAAAGTCTTTTCTTGGTTTGCCAGCGCGCAACGGCTCCAGCTATGAACGAATGGTGCCCGCAAGCAGTTTGTATACGCGCCTCCTCTTTGACTTGTCTCACTGCGTTTTCATTTACCACCTAAAATAAGATTAATAATAAAATAACTATTAAGACTTCACAAAAGAAAAACTTTGGCCGAAAGGTATACTGTTCAGAAAATTTAGAGGTAAATTTCTGAGCAGTACCTACACCTATGAATAATTATGATACGTTATATACTCGTACATAGAAAGTATTTAGTTTTAGTATGGGCTAATTGATGTACCTACATCAATACGTAATAACAATAAGTTACCTGAAATAAAAATATTATTATTATGATCATTTAAATAGAAATTTCAGTATGTCAATGGATCACTATCTGTGGCTGAATACGGCCTAGTACAGCCTAACCCCGGTACAGCTAAATTCCCTGACCGGCGACGGGCAACAGCGTCGGCAGTGCGAAAAGCTGTGCCCGCCCAGCAGCGTGGAGAATATGGGCATATCCCCCTTTATTTGGGGAGGCCTAAGTCCAGCGTTGGACTGATATAGGTAGGCTGGCGTGGTGTGGTGATTGATTTTAGCGTTTTGCGTTTCGAAAAGCACATGTTGGTCTCAACTTTTTGCAGCCAGTAACCATAGTGGAAAGACGGAAGGGAGGCTTTTGTCCAGCAGTGGGATCAGACAGGCTCATAAGATAAGTAAATAAGATAGCTATAGTGAATAAAAAGCTTTTTGATTTTGATTTTGATAATGTCTAGTGACAACAAAATATTGAAGAAAGGTATAAAACGATACACTACCTATTATTTTTTACTGTAGTTTGGTTCGAAAATGAGACACAGCAGAAGTGAATTAGACGATCCATATCATAAGATCGTTATCATAAATTTATTCTCTCTCCGAATTTCTGGGATTAAAAAATAAGTTTTTATTCCAATGGATTTTTTCACGTACCTGTTCTAGGTGTATGGACCGATAATTATTAAACCGTACCATACGACCGATGCGCAACTATGGTTATTTTTTTAATGAAAATCCTTCAAGTAACCGATCTCTTATAATCTTCAATTTATAGAAATCACTATAAAAGATTTAGTCATCATTCAAGATTAAATAAATAAATCAAAAAATAAAGTTGAAATAATTAATAAGCTGAACCAACCTCATCTATGTGTTTACAGTTTGATTACAGTCAGCACATAGTAAACTTTGTTTCGAACATGTTTGAAATAAAGTTTACTATGTGCGTTTTGTATTACACAACGTAAACAAAGCTGCCGATTAGAGTGGGCGAACGCTTATCAATGCATGTAAAATCCGCTGGGCATTAGGCATTGGATATGGGTCAGCTGATAAGAGATTGATAAGGTGTAAGAACTTTTGACTGGAGTCTTAGTTAAAATGAATTCATTTAGAAGCTTTTCCCTACAATGGTCTCTTTGTAACCTAAGCAAGTTAATCCCAATATTGCTTCAACTTGAAAATTAATAAATTTAAGAACTAGAAGAAAAACCATTTATTGACCTATACACAAAATAGGTAGGTACCTCGTAGGTAGGTACGTAGTAAACACAAATAAACAAGTGCCTGACAAAATAATAAAAACATAAATAACCAAATTTTTAGACGATCTCCGTGGCGCAGTGGACGAAGGCCCACCTGAGTCGCAGAAGGTTGCGGGTTCGATTCCCGCCGCGAGACAAATGTTTGTTTCGTACGTTCTGCAAATATGTACGTAATAATGTCCAGCATTATTTATTTATTTAAAAAAATATGTAAAGAAGTTTAATAAATATCCAAGCAGACAGGGGTAGGCTCAAAAGGCCATATCTCGCCATATTTATGTAGTCGCCATAAATATAACACTATGTAGCGCTGGCAATGCCTGTTAATGTTATGTACAAATAAGGATCGGAAGACAAGAATAAGGTAATTATAATGATCTATTTGATCAGCTTTAAATCTGTCACACACTAACAAATTTTTGTAACACAGAAATTGAATACACCAATATGATCATTCTAATAGTAATGTTGTATTTACAACTAAGGTATAAAACAGCTTATCTATGTCGCAATTCGATTTTTTAATCCTCGCATGCCAATGAAGGTTATTTCACTACCTGTTTGTAGATAAACCAACAGCTACCAATACTTCTTGTTTGAAGTACTTCTTAGTGACAATATGGTAAGTGGTCGAAAGTAAATGGGATCTCAAAATAACCTAGCAGCTGAATGATTGAAACAATATGAAAAGCAAATGGTTAAAAAATCCTTTCTATACACGAATATTATTATTTCTTTATATCAGTCCACTTCTTGATACAAGCCTCCCCTAATAAAGAGGATATGCTCATAATTCTCATGCTGGACATGCAGGTCGGGGATTATTTATTTTTTATTGACTTAATAACTAGAACGGCTTGCGCCAATTACTCTAATTATAAACATTTTGGTTGAGATGGATAGCAGGGCACACAATCTCAGACCACGGATGTTGTGGCCAGGGAATTTGACCGTGGTGGTTGGTGTTAGACTGCACTATGCTACAATCAGCCAACCACCAGATCCCCTGTTTGTTGTTAAGCAGGGTGAACCACGTTCAGGTGAGGTTGGCTTGGGTTCTGAAGATGGAGATTGGACATCCTTACATTAAACCCACCCTTATATTTCTCTCTAATATACAGAATTAACAACTACAAAGCACTCTTGAGTTCAAATCAATTCAATTAAAGCAAAGTATAAGAATTAATAAGAGCCATATAATTTTTTTACAGCAACATTTTCATTTTGTCACTTAAAATAACCACAGTTCAAATGGCAGCCAATTATCAAGTATTCTGTCTGAGGTATGTCTTCAAGAAGGCTCAGAAAGTGGTCAGTTTGCCACAAGTGCTTCACAAATCCACTGCTGGACATAAGCCTCCCGAATGGGCCAATAGCGACCATTAGGGAGGCCTTGTTAAGGTAAAGGAGCTTAAAACTAAAATATTGTTCAAAATAAATATGACCTGCATGGTAAGAGTGTCCTATATTAATACAGGTCTTTATAATATTTTCCAAGTTTCACCCAAATTCATTCAGTCTTTACGATTTAAGTAGGAACAATCATCCACACACATTTTGACACAAATTGTAGCATAATTATAAAACGATTTAAAAGCGTATAATAATATGATGCGAAATTTTGTACCTTTATCTTTAGTAAAGTGCAATAAAGAATTAAATAAATAAATAAATAGATTTTGTAAAGATGTGAAATGTATCTTCCCCTTTCACAAGAGAACTACTTATCGGATTAAGCGCAAATTTTACATGTAAAGGTATGTGGGTCCACACTTGTGACATATTACCGAACATTATCCCGCGACTGTATCACAAACACGTTTCAGTACCGATAATATGGACGTCTTTTGTTACGCCAATATAATTTTCACAAGCTGCAGTTACGATTTAACCCATTCCTAACACTGAAAGCACAGAATATACGGCAGGACAATGTACGGAGCTACGATCTACTAGCCAGGCCCACTGTGGACGCTGGTCTGTGTACTGTCACCCATCTAAGTCACGTGTTACGAGCCGATCCATCGGAAGTGTTTTTTCGGAGGATGTTCGCTATTGTCCGTGTGACCAGGAGACATCCACATTTGCGTTTATGACACGCGTCTAAGTACGCCAGATGACACAGATATACAGGACACGGGGAAGGAGCGTATTCCGCCCAGTACATCCCCTGCCTGCACCAATCAACTCCTGTAGTGATACCATGCCAGGCAGTCTAGTTTGACACTATACATACACATGATGATGCTTGTAACATTTCATGATACATGGTTTGTGACCATGTCAGCACAAACCTAGACCTATCACCTTCCTTTGTCCTGTAGCTATGCCACGTAGCGCAGGCTGTTGTCATGTCACAAGTGTGGTGTTGACCAACCTTATAGTTCTAGACCAAGTGGTCTTTTTAATATCTCAATTCCCCGCTGAAAGGGTTCCTATTTTGACAAACACTGACAGTTTGTACATTTTAATTGTTTGAATTTTGACAGATCAAATGTCAAAGTTTACAAATACATGTCTGGTGTAAATTATTTCAGTAGGCTGTAAAGAAACTAAATAGACCCTCTCGAATAACATATACCTAGGCAATTTTTTTTAGGTATATGCAAAGTTGCAAAGTTAGGAAAATAAAAAAAGATTTACCTGTCCTTTACTAAGCACTTTTAGTGCATATTCTTTGCCTTCCTTTATCAGTTTCACTTTGTACACTTCACCAAATGCTCCCTTGGATACTGTCTCCTTTATTTCATATTCTTTTTGAAGTAAATCTGTGGTGATAGGAAACTCAGGAAGGAATATTGATTCTTTGTGAGCAACTGGCCAAGCTGTCTTACTTGCTTCAAGTGGGTTTTTTAATGTTGAGTCATTCCATCTGTAATAAAAAAAACATAAGTAGGTAGGTACTGTTTAGTTAAAGGTGACTTGGCATAAAGTTTGCAGTGTATCCAGTCCACACACACACACACATTCTAATCAGTTTGAGCCAAAAATGCTTGCTAATTTATAATGAACTTTATGTTAATCATTACTAGTCCTGTTTCTATTGTTGAACTATTATTGTGTGCACAGATATTTTGAGCATTTCTAGAACTTTCTTTATGCTGCATTGCACCAGCTTAGTTGTGGCAGTAGAGAAAGTTAGAAGCATTGATTCTGCTATTTGATTTGTTCTTCCTTCATGTTTATGCTAGACATTAATACAACATTAAAAAATGTAAAACAAAGATACTTTCACATTTTTTTACAATACTAAACAGATGAAGATTTTCATGAACTGAATAAATTGCTAGTTGCCATAATTTATTGCTTATATTTAGGATTCTAAAATCTTTGTTCATACCATTCTATTTGTAAACTATCAGCGTGAGATCATTAATACTATTTGAGATACATTATTGTTATGATTAACAGCAGAAGTATTGGCTCCTGGAACTTTTTTCTTTGGTCTTCCCTAGAAACCCAAGGAATTAACAAGACTAAATTAAGGACATACCTACATTCTAAAGTTCAAAAAGTCCAGAAAAGCTTCGTGTGGAAGTACCTGCCAATTAACTATGTATGCTATGCATATGATTTATCAACAAGGTAGAGCTACATACTGTGTTTTGGAATAGATTATAACCACTAACCTTCGTCGTGAAACCCGAGACCAAGGTCGAGATGCACTGTATACGGACTGGTTACTCGTCAAACTGATGAAAGAACGACCGCTGAGGTTACCCACAAAATGGGACAAACTGAACTGTGAAATTATATCACGTCATAATTTAACAAAGAAATTTAGCAAACGTTTTCACAGGAGGCGCATTCGAAATGATGGCGATGCAGCGCGCTCCAGAAATTAGAACAAAGCCAAACAAAAGCTTAGAAGATACTGTATACCAACACGCGAATTACGTGAGTTCAGCTGAGTGAGAATGACAAGTTTTTGTTTCAATAATACCTGGCTCGTGAATGCTTGGCTCTCACGCTCTGCGCTTACAGACTTCTGATTCCTTGGCTGGGAGCTCTTGTTTTGCGAATTTCCCATTAAAGTTTCGCAATAATCTCAATCTTGCTCACAAAACGAAGATTTTTCATGAATTTGCAAAACTGTTGGTTGGTTGATTGATTGACTGATTTGATTGATTGCTGTACATTATTGCGTTAAGTTTCCTCTGCTTCAAGCCGCTATGTTGCCAGCAATGTTATCAAGTACGTGCCAAGCATTGAGTAAACATTTGATAAATTATGTGTGTGTGTGGCTTATTATATTATTAAAAATGATTTTTAATACATTCAATAACTAAAAATTTATTTAGCACAGAATTCAGCAATTCCAATTTCTTTATCAGACATCTGCACATTGTCCCTGACGGGACAGAACTGTTAAAATTGCCAACTTGTGTACGCCTCATCAAATGTACAGTCCAACGTTGGCGTCAACACGCACGAGCGACTGGTAGTATGCCGGCTAGTGTCCGGCGCCGGCGTTCGCATCAACATTAGGGCTAATGCCATACGTTGGACGAATGGTGTTGACGTGTTGAGGCCAACGATGGCGCTTGTTGGCGCCAACATGTGGAGCCGTGGTAAAAACTATAAAATATTACTTCAATTATTTATGAAATGGGTTTTGGGATAGTTTTCCACAATTTTGCTAGTATTTATATAGTTATTGTTCTAATTTGAGACAACGTAGTACGATTTATAAGACCAGCAGGCGTCCAGTCTTCAAACATGTCCTGTGGGCTTACCACGAGTTTTGATAGTTTTCGAAAACTTTATAAGTTTCGGTATCTTTCCCAGTGTTGCTGTTTTAGCATTTTTAATGCTAAATTTAGCATATTTTCGGGTCTGTTAGCTTCAAAAATTCGCATTTAGCATATTTTTATGATTAACATTTTTTTGTACGTTACCTAAAAATTCAAGATTCCTAAGGAATTCAAAAGAAAAATGTAGATTTTAGCATTTTATTTAGCATTTTTAAAAGTTATTTAGCATTTTTTGCAACATGTTTTAGCATTTTCTCCAGATAAAAAACGGCAACACTGATCTTTCCATACATTTTCGTAGTTCATGCACGTTTCCCTAGAGGCGCTGTACGAAAATGTATGGAAAGATACCAAAACCTAAAAAGTTTTCGAAAACTATCAAAACTCGTGGTAAGCCCTCTGTTTTCTGCTATAGCAATGACGACTAGTTGGCAGCACTATTCATTTTGACAATATCATATTTTGACATTGACAGACCAAATGGAATGAGTGTTTTATCTTGCTTGTTCAGCCATTATTATTGTTGCCGTTTTAGCATTTTTAAAGCAAAATCTAGCATATTTCGTGACCTATTAGCATGAAAAATTTAGCATTTAGCATAGTTCATGATTATCATTTTTTGAATGTTACCGTGAGTACATAGTAAGGAATTCAAAAGATTTTATAGAAACCAGAGACAATTTGTTTATTGACTCATAGTAGTTTTTATTAAGTAGCTTGGCAACTAGGACTTCTCCAAATTTTATGTTTAGCTTTTGCTTAGAGATTGTTAATTTGTTACGAGCGATCAGTGCAGCGCCCAAAATGTAAACGTCTAATTTGAATTTGATGTGTTAGTATAATATGGCTTCTCATTTAAAGAATGAATTTGAATTCGTGTATCATCCCGAAAGGGGGTCAATCTACTCCCTAATGTTAACAATATTTTGTTTTAAGACATTTCGGTTTTATTGTTCCGCGCCGCGCCATGCACGAGGAGGAGGAGGACGACGTGCAGAATCACATTTGTGTTTTCAGCACTCAAAGCGTTAAACAGCTGATTTTCTTGAACTTTGTCCTTGACCTATAATGAAAATGTTCAGAAAGGACACAAAAACAAAGTGCAATAAATGCCTACCAACCTATTACCTACTTTCGTGCATGTGTTGGTAACTTTACAGGTATGAACCTAACGCTAACCTACTTACCTACTCCCCTTGTGCGCTTTGTACGACGCGAGAAACGAGTTAAATCACTTTTTGCTGGATTTTTCTGTTTGGTAAGTAGTTAACTTTTCAGGTATTACCATAATGCTAACCTACCTACCTACTCCACTAGCGCGTTTTGTACGAGGCCTGCAGTCATGTCTTGACTTCACATTATCTTGGTGTACATACTCATCTGTATGCCTACACAATAAATTTCAAAAGCTTATTACCTTAAATAAGATCGTAATGTAGGTAATTAAATCGCTAGAAGTTTACTACCTAATCAAGCCGTTTCCTTACGATTTAGTGTTTGCTACATTTCTAATTTTCACCTATTTAATTGATATGCTTCTTCTTCGTATGAGCTAGTGACCAACTCTGGTGGCGGAGTTTTTATACCCGAAGGCGTCCGACATGGCTTAAAGATTGAATTACCGGGACCAACATTTTAACGTGCCATCCGAAACACGGAAGCGAATCAATCAAAGTAATAACTGAGCGAAGTATTGCTTAACCAAGGTGATCTGCTAAGAACACCGAAGTAAACCACGACACGAGCGCTTCGATTGATATGCTAATGATTAATTAACGATGTCTAAAGTTAGGTGCCTATCGCATAATGCGGAACGCGGTTTTTTGATTGTAACCTAAATCGGGCCCCTAAAAATTGTCGACGTTTTCAAAGGACTAAATTCAGGCAAAAATAATTTATTTTATTAATAATAATTTTAGTAGCTTGTTGGCACCCGTCACGATCGAATCGGAATTCGGATGCATCTTTTTTTGGACTTCGTACCTACGAGTAGTTAATCTCAGTTTTGGACCTTGTACTGTGTTGTGTTTTTAATGTTAGGTAGGATGTTGTACTCTAACGCGAAGTACTAAGATTAATCATGTGTGTTGAAGCCTCCAGAAACAACGAGCTGTCGGTAGCACGGAATCTCTACCAAGAGCGGTATCCCGGGAGACCTGTTCCGTCATATGGTTGTTTCCGGAGACTCGTGAACAGGCTTCCTTCTACAGGCTCGTTTCATAGAGCCGTTGACGACGCGGGGAGGTCAAGAGTAGTGTCACCTCAAAGGGAAGAGGAGGTGTTGTCACTCGTTGTAGAGGATCCCCGACAGAGCACTCGTCACGATGCTGCTGCCGTTGGCTTGTCACAGAGGAAGGTGTGGAGTGTCCTACACGACGACTTCTTCTTCTTCGCCAGCGTCACGCCACATATGCCGAGGAAAGCGACAGGTGCCGTGCATTCCCTTGCAGATTCATGCGTGCTGCGACAGGGCAGGCACATCGAGCCATACCTACCTGGGAGTGGCCTGTGAACTAAGCAGCTATGTACCTACCTACATACGTACCTGCCTGCTGTGCTGTGCTTTGACGACAGTGAATTTAATGAAATTAAATCATGTCTAAGTAGTAACCTACCTACCTAGGTAAATAAAAATTAAATTCAGTGAACCCAAAGTGATGAGATATTAATTCCTAGTCTAAGTGAATATTGTGTGCTGATTTACCTAGGTAGGTACCTCCTATGTACCTACCAAGGTAATGTGACGAAGAACAGAATGTGGATTGTGATTTTAGAACTACCTACTTACTGGAATGTTCATAAAAGTCTACTTACCCTGAAAAATCTCGAAAAAAGGTATGTAACCAAGTTCCTAAGCATTTTAACATGTTGATTGCAGACCTCGTATAATGCGAGCTAGGAGAGTACCTACCTAGGTTAGGGTCAGGTAATAATTGTACAATCACCCTACTTACCAAACTGAAAAATCCAGCAAAAAGTTTATAACACGTTGACTGCAGGCCATAGTCTACCACTAGTAGAGACCCTTACTAATGTTATGATGTTTAGCCGTAGTCATGTGTTAATCCCTAACAAAATGTAGTAGGTAGGTATCTCAATATTCCAGAAATAAGGTAGGTATTATGTTATTTTAACACGTTGATTGTGGGCCTAATACATAGGATACAGCTCCATGTCTGACGATGCCCTAGAGAAGTAGATATGTGATGGTGTGTGTTTAGCTGCAGCAGAGCGTTAGTGCCTACTAAACTTTAGGCTCCGCCTTACTATTAGGGTTGCCACGCACAACACATGGTTACGGGTCTATGTTTTTGTATGGACATTTGAAATCACGTATTTCCAAGTGAGGTTCTCGCAATTTGTTGACAAACATGGTCAGAATCACCCCCTTTCGGGATGATATACGAATTCAAATTCACCCTGTATATGAGCAAAATTAGCGCGAAGAATGGGAAAAGATGAAAGAGTTTAACATTGCAAATTTTGTTATTGTAACATAAATAATATAGCTTAAATAAATTTACTGATTAAAGCAACTCATTTTCACCTCAAAACATGCAAAATGTGAAAGGTAAAAAATGAAAACAAATCTACGATGCAAATTAGTCTTAATACCCAAAGAGCAGAGTTTTCTCTTGCGCTCTGTATATGCAAATGAACATCTTTTTTAACAGTTAACCACTTCAGTTTGCTATACGCGAATAACATTAGGTTTTAGCATTTTTTTATAGCATTAACAAAAGTTATTTAGCATTTTTTTGGCATTATTTGCACCAAGTTTCAGCATTATCTACAAATAAAAAACGGCAGCACTGGTCACTATTTCTTGCCTGCTTGCTTGCTCCATGAAATGAAGTATGAACATGTATGAAGTATACACATATACATGAAGTATGCGTTAGCCAGGCCTGGGCAACATTGGTCGGAGCGCGGGGAATACCTACTGGGGGTTACAACAACAGAACGAGATAAGAGAAGAGTGTTTCCTCTTCTTATCGTGTTTCCTTTGATTTTTGGACTGATTGAACATATATCAAGGAGGCTTAATACGGGAGTGCTCGCTTTTAACAAAAAAAGGCACACTTTTTACGGGAGTGCTCGCTTTAAACAAAAAAGTGTGCCTTTTTTTGTTAAAAGCGAGCACTCTCTTAGCTCCCGAGCGAGAGAAACGCTACTTAGTGTTCTGCACTCTTCAGTGTTTACATATTATAAGACCAATACCAATATTTTGAAATCATTTCCCTCGTGCGGGTTCGATTCTCGCCGTGGGAAAAATGTTTGTATGATGTAAGATATTGAATACGTTGTATTTACTTATACTATTGTAGAGCGAGGTTCGGGTCCATACAATGTCCCGCATAGTAACATTGCGTAATTGTAAGACGATATTATTGTCGTCATCATCATCATCAGCCTATAGTAGTCCACTGCTGAAAATAAGGCTCCCCTAAAGAGCACCTTGCGCCCTGTCCTCAGCTCGACACATCTATCTTCTAGCAGCCTTTTGCAGATCGTCATTCCACCTCGCCGGGCAAGGCGTCCTAAACAACGTTTACCCAGCCGCAGTCTCCACTCAAGAACTCGTTTACCCCAATGGTTGTCGGTCCTTTGGCAGATATGGCCAGCCCACTGCCGCTTCAGCTTGCAGATTCTCTGAGCTATGTCAACTTTAGTTCTAAGTTGGATAGACTCATTGCGGATTCTATCCTTCAGAGAAACTCCGAGCATAGCTCGTTCCATAGCTCAAGAAGGTGACCATTAACGACGACAGGTCTCGGATCAATTCGGTCATTGACCATGACTTTTCCTTATCCAAATTCATGCCGAGACCTACCTATCGTTCGCGAGGCTAATGCTAGGCCGTCCAACATTATGTAATTATTATAAAAATCGAGTAATTTGCGTTGAATTAGTGTTACAATATTGTACATATAGACTGTCAACACATTAAACATCGTAACTGTGAAATAGTGTTTAAAATACCTAGGTACCTACCATACAAAGCCTACTAATTACCTAATTATTACACCATGAAAAATTGATCATAAAGCTAGGGAGGTACATTATTAATCATTATGATTGTAATTAGGAGTACCTAGGTATGGCTTTAGCCCGTTTTGTTTTTTTTACGTATGGGTAGTAATTATAAGACAGAGTACAAAAATTTTACAAAGTGGAAAGTATTTCACTGGGTCAGTGATATCGATATCAATGGGTACTTAGTACCTACTGGGACCATTTTTAATTTGTAAGCAAAGATAATTCAATACTATTTGTAAACGATTGGGGCGCTCACATAGATGGGTTGTCGAACAGACTCAGTTCTGCAGCATACGCAGTCAAAAGAATCCGTCAACTTACTGACGTAGAAACGGCTAGACTAGTTTATTTCAGCTACTTCCATTCCATAGCATTATGTCGTACGGCATTTTGTTGTGGGGGAATGCTGCAGATATCAAAACCATATTTGTGTTGCAGAAGAGGGCTGTTCGTGCAAGTTATAATATGGGCCCCAGAGAATCACTTAGAACTAAGTTTAAAGAAATAAATGTTATGACAGTGCCGTGCCAATATATATATATGAAAACTTAATGTATATGTCCGAAAACATTTTAACATGTTCAAGAAAAATAGCGACTATCATAATGTTAACACTACAAATAAAGATAAACTAGCTGCTCCTATTGTAAGGCTCCATAAAGTTAGTCAATCTTTTAAAGGGATGTGTGTACGATTTTTTAACAAAATCCCAAATGACGTGATTAATCTATCTGTAAATAAATTCAAAAATGTTGTTAAACGTCATCTATGTAATAAAGCTTATTATAAAATATCTGATTATTTAGATGACAAAAAAGCTTGGGATGAAACTGCCTCCAACTCTATCAAAAACAATGTAATAGTTATTAAGAACAATGACGTTAAAAAAATATAAGCCAAGCAGAGTTTCTTGCCAATTCTTCTCTGTTTGGTCACGTTACGAATTGGTGGTAAATTAAAAAAATGACGTTTCAAAGTGTACTATACAGTTCCTACTGAATAAATGAATTTTGAATTGAATTGAATTGAATTCGTCATCTCCATGTGTAGGTGGAGGGAGGTACTACTATGTACCTACTTAAAAGGAAAACACCAATATTTCTACCTATGAATAGGGAGGGGTCCCTATGAATCTGGAGTGCATTTTATAATTCGTATGAAACCTTTTTTAAAACTTGACTTTTGACAAAATGTCAAAATAGGTTTTGAAATATTTATTATTGCACAAATTTTGGATATTTCTTGTAAAAATGGTGATATTGTATGGTGAACAAGATAGCAGACGTAAAAATTACCCTGGAAGTGGTGTTTCTGTCCATAAGTAAGCCAAATTTCAGATAATTTCATAACTTCATCACTTTTTCATATTTTTGTATATTTTTCAAGTCTAAATGCCGTTATTACAACCTCTGCCCCTCTGTTTTGATTATATTTACATTTTATGTTTCTGCCGGCATTCTCTGATACATATTTTCATATTTTACAAACAAAACAAAATAATTGTTGTAAATATTGTAGGGTGACCAAAACTACCAAAGTCTAAGGATAAACATCGTATTATTATAAACATCGGACATAAATACCACCTAATTGACAGAAAATAAAGTAAATGGCTTTAATTCAGATTTGTATTAATTTTATGGTTAGGCAATTTTTATAAAGACATCTGGGGGGAACAGAATAACCCACACCCACACCTACACACACACACACACACACACACACACACACACACACACACACACACACACACACACACACAACACAAACACTCACACACACACACACACACGCACGCACACGCACGCACGCACGCACGCACGCGCGTGGCCATCCTAAGTTTAAGTAGTTTAGTATCTATAGTTAATAGTAATGGAACATTGTTGTTTTCGGAGGAGAGCGTTAATGTTCGCGACACAGTTTTATTAACTATTGCGGATGTTATCGTTTTCAATCATTTATGTACTGTGTTTCTGTTCCACGAATAAAATATTTGATTTGATTTGATCTTTATTTAATAATTTACAATTAATAATATTATTTTGTTTGTTTTAGTTTTCCGACGCAAGAAGATGTATTGATTGCTTAGCTTAAAGAAGTCATGTTAGAAGGACATAAATAAAATAGTTTACCTTACTTCAAATGTCAAGATTTTGTTAATTCCAGAAAACGCATAACGGATAAAATATGGCCATCAGTTCAAGGTTATTTTGTTACTTTTATAAACCTATCTTATATTTATTTTAGCGCATACAATAAAGTGTAGAAGGTATATGTCCAGCAGTGGACAGCTATAGGTTGATGATGATGAATAAAGTATTAAAGAATATAAGTATACCAATTTTTATACAAAAATGGAAAAGCAAAACTAAATATTAAATAAGTAATTGAAAATTTTGGTTCAATGTGAACACTTACTAAATTCCATAGGGGCTGAATGGATTCAGATGAAACTATAACTAATATAATGCATAGTGATTTTTAGAATTTCAAATAATATAATAATAATAATAATAATGCGGGACGTAATCACACTGCATCATGTATATGTAACCTATAAAATAAATATTCATAGTGGGCTACTTCTTATCCAGGCACCAGGCGAGCAAAGGAATGCTAGTTTTTAATAAGACTAATTTGTCCGCTGCGGGACAAATGTTTGCATGTTCTGTAGATATTTGTCTCGGACTCTCGGGTCAGGGTGTTTTCTATGTATGATATGTATAAATTTACAAAAAAGAAAATGTAATATATCAATCATGTGGTTCCTATAATACAAGCTTTGCTTAGTTTGAGGCTACATGATGCAGTGTGATTAGTCCCGCATTAATCATTTATTTATTTATTTTACTTTAATCCAGCAAATATTATCATTATAAAGTGTTATAACATCATTTTTTTCTTTTAGATGCCTGTTAAACATTGGAGATTATCAGTAAGAAACCATTTCATATCCCTTTTCATATCAAAATAATGATCCAAATTATTTATATAATTCTTTTTTTAATAATTTTATCAAAGAATTTAGCTCAATATTTAAACCTAAATCGATCATGGTCTCTGACAGTCCTACATTCTGTGAGTGGGCAACAGTAGGAATTCACATAAGCAGACAAAGAATGTATGAGCTTTACAGTGAAAAACAGTATAATTTTAGTGAAGAGTTTAAAGATAAAGTTAAAAATTACTCAAAAATTTTTAAAAATGTATGTCGCGCGGCTAAGTCTAATTATATTAGTTCAAAAATTAGAAGCAGTAGTAATAAAATTAAAACCACTTGGAAAATAATAAACAGTGAGACTGGAAAAGTCAAACATGACATTAAGGAGTATAAATTAAATATTGGTAATACCATCATCAAACAAGATGGTGATGTTGCCAAAGCATTCGAATCCTTTTTTACAGACATTCCAGTTTCTACCACAAGATCCTTAAACTCTTCTCCAATAATTGCGGATTCATTACTAAACAAAAATGTACCAAAATGTGAAATACCGTTTTATTTTAAATATGTAAACAGTAATGATATTATTAAAACATTCAAACTGATAAATGTCAAAAAAACTACGGATCTCTGGGGCATTTCTGTTAGCGTTGTAACATCGTTGATTGACATTGTCGCACCAGAACTAGCGTTTATATTTAACGAATGTATTGACTGTGGTGAGTTTCCTGATTTAATGAAACATAGTAAAATAACACCTTTATTTAAATCCGGTAGTAATTCTGACCCTACTAACTTTAGACCGATATCAGTACTGCCAACATTTAGTAAAATTTTTGAAAAGCTTATTCTTAGTCAACTGCAAAGTCATTTTAACTTTAACAACTTACTAGATGTCAAACAATTCGGATTTACGCGGGGCAGATCAACAACTGATGCCGGTGTTGAGTTGGTATCGCATATCTACGATGCCTGGGAGGACTCACATGATGCTTTAGGCATCTTTTGTGATTTGTCTAAGGCATTTGACTGCGTACACCATGAAACATTAATCAGGAAACTAGATCACTATGGCGTCAGGGGTATGGCTTTAGCCCTTCTCACTTCTTACCTATCTGACAGAATACAGAAAGTAGACGTAAATGGAAAATGTTCTCCGGGATCTGTAGTAAAGATGGGTGTTCCGCAAGGGTCAATACTTGGACCATTTTTATTTTTAATTTACATCAACGACCTACCTCAACTTGTGAGAGACAACCACGAAATTGTATTGTTTGCGGATGACACGTCACTTTTATTTAAATTAAAGCGACGGCAGACCAATTTTGACGACGTGAACAATGCAATAGCGAAAGTTGTTAACTGGTTCGATGTAAATAATTTATTACTGAACGAGACTAAAACAAAATGTATGAGATTTATATTACCAAATGTTAAACAAGTTAAACCTAACATTAAAATAAAAGATGAAGATCTAAATCTTGTGGACAGTACTGTATTTTTAGGCATAACTTTAGATAATAAGCTTCAATGGGGCGCTCACATGGATGGGTTGTCGAACAGACTCAGTTCTGCAGCATACGCAGTCAAAAGAATCCGTCAACTTACTGACGTAGAAACGGCTAGACTAGTTTATTTCAGCTACTTCCATAGCATTATGTCGTACGGAATTTTGTTGTGGGGGAATGCTGCAGATATCAACACCATATTTGTGTTGCAGAAGAGGGCTGTTCGTGCAATTTATAATATGGGCCCCAGAGAATCACTTAGAACTAAGTTTAAAGAAATAAATGTTATGACAGTGCCGTGCCAATATATATATGAAAACTTAATGTATGTCCGAAAACATATTAACATGTTCAAGAAAAATAGCGACTATCATAATGTTAACACTAGAAATAAAGATAAACTAGCTGTTCCCACTGTAAGGCTCCATAAAGTTAGTCAATCTTTTAAAGGGATGTCTGTACGATTTTTTAACAAAATCCCAAATGATGTGATTAATCTATCTGTAACTAAATTCAAAAATGTTGTTAAACGTAATCTATGTAATAAAGCTTATTATAAAATATCTGATTATTTAGATGACAAAAAAGCTTGGGATGAAACTGCCTCCAACTCCATCAAAAACAATGTAATAGATATTAAGTACAATGACGTTAAAAAAATATAAGCCAAGCAGAGTTTCTTGCCAATTCTTCTCTGTTTGGTCACGTTACGAATTGGTGGTAAATTTAAAAAAATGACGTTTCAAAGTGTACTATACAGTTCCTACTGAATAAATGATTTTTGACTTTGACTTTGACTTTGATTCAAGACGCTAAATATCATACAAGGTGATCCAGCTACATCAATGAATACAGAATTAGGCAGAATAAATATATCATCTCAGGAAATTATGACAAAGAATCGACTATTGTATGTTAATATGTACGAGCATAAGTTTCGAAAGGTTTTATCGAATTAATCTATAAATAGTAGTAGTTATTTTAAAAAAAACACGATAACAAGGTAGACTACATAGTAGTAGTCCACCATGTAAACCTGTTTTTTTTTAAAAGTAAATACTTATATTATTATTATTTATATTATTAAAATTTAATTACCACGAGCCTAAGAGCCTCTAGATCCCTCGCGTTTAAGCGTCTAAATACAAGTGAAAACTTAGAGTGAGGAGTCAAAGTTTTGACTCCACAAGGTTTATAAGCAAGTTGCAAGTTGATTATTAAGATTTTTTTCTTTCCTACAAATAAATATTTTAGTAGTAGGTAGTACTACTAATACTTTTAAAGAAAAAATCTTAATAATCAACTTGCAACCTACGCGAGGGATTTTGGCTTCTGCTACTTACAAATGCTTTAGCACAGTAGCTATGTTTTTGCATCTAATTATAGTTTCCACTATTTTTGTTTAAACTGCCCTAACTTAAATACCTACGATAATACTAAACATAACATAAAAGAGGTTAGGTATATGATTTAAATATAACCCTTTTGAAGTCATTGTTGTATCTCTAAATTGTTATACAATTTTAAATGCTTAGATATATTTGAGTGTGTAAATAGGGGTGATCCAAAAGTAATGATAATCAAAATAATACTTGGTGGTTAAAGTTACATTTTTTTTTTTCTACATAGTCTCAAGTCAAAACATTTAGTTAAATGTTTTTCTAAACCTAGGATTCCCTTAGAAAAAAAAATCTTGACTCCCAAAATGCCTCGACGGCTGCCATTACTTCGCTAACATCTTCAAATTTCTGGCCTCGGAGATGTTCTTTGAGCCGGGGAAAGAGGTAGAAGACACTGGGGGCTAGATCTGGCGAATAGGGTGGGTGTTCGAGCAGTTCAAACCTTGTTTCTTGAATGGCAGCCATCGCAACTGCGGCTTTGTGAGTCGGTGCGTTGTCTTGGTGAAACAGCACCCCAGCTCGCAGTTTGCCGCGCCTTTTTCTTTAATGGCCTACCGTAATCTTCTTATTTGGTCTGCGTAGTAAGAGCCCGTAATAGTAGCTCCCTTTTCCAAGTATTCGACCATAATAATTCCTTCAGCGTCCAAAAAAACGGACGCCATAACCTTTCCCGCCGAACTTTAGACTGAATTTTTTCGGCGTCGGTAAGGAGGCTCATTTCCAAGACATCGACTGCTTTTTAGTTTCCGTTTCACAAAATGGTGGACCCAAGTCTCGTCCATGGTCACGAAACGTGTCAAAAATTTTCTTTATCGGCTTGGAACTTCTCGAGATTAACCCTTGAAATGTCAAGTCGTTTTTTCTTTTGCTCGTCTGTCAACATTCTCGGTACCCAACGCGCAGAGACCTTCTTCATGTGCAATTCATTGGTCAAAATTCTTTGAACGCTGCTATAAGAGATCCCTGTCATCTCAGCTACGTGCCTGATGGTCACTCTTCGATCTGCCATCACGATATCCTCTATCTTTTTGACATTGTCCTCAGTGGTGGACGTGGATGGGCGGCCTTCGCGATGTTCATCTTCCGTGGATGTTCTACCCAGCTTAAACTCCTTGGCCCAGCGTGCAACCGTGGAATATGGAGTGGCAGAGTCACAGAACACTATTACTGGCAGAGTCCCCCAATGTTTGCACCAAGTCGTTGTGTATGCCTTTGGTAGACATTTTTTCCAGACAGAGATTTGATGACAGCTCTGATTTCGTTTTTCTCCATTTTGATGTTATCACTCCAGTTTTAGTATTCAAATGAATGTATCTCCCTGGAATCATGGTCTATTTATACGATTTTTTCACGCGCACCTAGTGGATGTTTGAGCAACCAAAAAAAAATTTTTTTTGATTTTAATACGGTCTAGAAATACCTGATTATCATTACTTTTGGATCACCCCTCGTAATGTATGTATGCGAGTATGATATGCAGCTGCTTTGCCACGAACATGGCGCATAGCATCATGCACAATACCCGCAGTCAACATGCCAAGTCCAGGACTCAGCGTTTATGTATAGTAGCGAGTAAAACTTTGACTGATAATAATCGAGATTTTGTAAGTAGTTTATTGTTTTTTACTTGCATTCTCATTTATTTTTCATTGACTTGTCATAGCGTGATACACAGTTTAACTAGTAAACAGAGTAACTACCTCTTCCTAAAGACACCGAAAACATGCCACGAGCCTCACTAGCTACGAGAGAGTCTACAATTAAATTGTAAGCTTATTATTAAATTTGCTTTAAATTAAATTGTAGACTTATTCAAGTAGACTTTACTAGAACTTTTTTTTATTCTTTAGACTTTAAAGGTTATAATTTAATACACGTTTTCTGTTGATTCTTCATAAATCATTGCATTTATTTTAATGCATTGATTATTCTATTGAACGATCCATAAATACGCATAGCTACAATAAATAATTGACTATTTTGTTATGATCCAAATTTAAAGTTAGTAAGTTAGCTAGGTGACTCGCAACTTAGTGTGAGAGCTTGTAGGTATCTTTATCTGCCTAACTTAGCTACGTAGTAGGTACTTTTAGAAAAGTTTATCTTTGACTCGTACATGGTGCGTGGGTCCATACCAAGTCACGCTGTGTTTTCTTCAGTCAAAGTGTTATGACTACTAAAAAAGTACCTAATTAAAAATTGTATTAATTCTAAAAGAAATTTAACTCAATACTAAGAAATAATATTTTTATATTGTACACAAAATAAACCAACAAAAACCAAATGAACAGTAGTTATTATATTAGTTATCATATATAGTCAAACTCTCTTTACGAAGTTTATTCAACTACTTAAAACTATTAATTCCTTTGCAATTGTCAAGACCACTTCACTCAGTAGTGGTCCCATTTACATTTTGGTTACAATTTGATAATTCATTCATTTATAAGTATGTATATGGTCACCTATTCACTATCTATATTTACTATTGTAACGATACGTTTAAGTGAGGTGATGGTGGTCAGTTTTTTTATTAAATAAAAGCAAAATATTCACATGAATACTGTCATTTTACTTTCAACCTTTCCTTTTATTCATAGCAATTAGACTACCTTGCAAAAATACTTTTATTTTTATTAGGGCCTATTGAATTAGGAGTATTTCACTTAAATAATGTAGGTCCAAATAAAAAGCCAAGTTAACGATACTACTATAGTTTTCTAGGTCCAAATAAAAAGCTAAGTGAACGATACTACTATAGTTTGAATATTCCCGCCTTTGACATTAGCGCCATCTATCATCTGGCCCCAATTCAAGTCAAAGCTAGAATAAAGCAGTCCCTTTTTTTTTGTACTGTGTCGATATTCTTCTCCCCTGTGGAGTAATAGTGTTCTGTGGCGTTAGCATCCTAGTAGTCTGTGAGTATGAACGAAAGCTGACCAAAACAGTTTTGGTTTTCTGGATTTCATTGCTTTTCTTGCGTTTTTCGGTGAATGGATTGTGTGCGTTATTATTTCTTCAAAAAATAATTATCTCGAGTCGAGACACAAAACTTAAAAAATCATCAATTGTGTTCCATCATACATTCTTACAAATAAATAACACATAATATCTATGGTTAGTGCTGTTCTAATAATTATAAAGTGATTTGTTAGCCGGCATTAACAGATTAATCTAAGTTCTTCATACAATTTAGTATATGGAGGATAAGTTCAGACCACACAGATGTTCCAATGCAATCTAAAATTTTACAAAAAAATGGGGTGTAAGATAACCTATGTAACCTTTGGACCCTAGGAATGAGTTTTTACTCAATTCCTGTGTGCATTTCACTTATCAAGTTATCATGTCCATTAAACTTATCTTGGGCGTACCCATAGTGTTGCTTTCAATTGCTGTGTCATATTTATTTAAGGGTCCTTCAGGTGCAGGTGGGTTTACTGATAGTACATATATTTATCCTATTTTTATAGCTTTATCAGTTTTTCTGTCATGTTTTTTAATATGTTATACTCATTCTGTTATTGCTAAAACACTAGTATGCTCTGCTCAAATGATTAAAGCTGAGTTTTCACAATAGGAGGTGGCTCGGATTGATTACACTCGTACAAGTCGGCTTCATACGAGTGTACATTGATAGTGGTTAACATACAGTAGGAGTGCACTCCACACAATAATTTTCTTCATGAAGTGGAAGAGGGATAAAAACATGTTTAAAAATCTTTTAAGATTAAACAATGTATTTTCCTTACTTGTCGCAATTTTGTTTCATAAATATGATCTGAGTGAACTGGAAAAATAGAGCAGAGACTGAGTTTACTCGGATTAGATGCCAGCGCCCGAGTGCGCTTGGATTAGATGTTTATGAGTGTGCAGTTAAGTGCGTTTCATGATACCAGTATTGTCGGAGTAGACATTCGAGTGCGCTCCGTCCGAGCCAACTCTTACTGTGAAAACCCGGCTTAAATAGCTAGTCGCTTATCTAAGTGTGCTTGTTCTCCGAGGAGGGGGTCCCCGACTTTGCCATCATCCGAACTTGTGTAGCGTCCTTTTGGAGTAGGTTGAGTTGCTCCGATAATATTATTCTGAGGGCTGTCTCTGACCAGGTTTATAGAAATCTGGTCTTCTGCCATTGGTTTTGCGTCCATTCGGATGAAAACAAAAAATGACCACGCAGTTGCTCTTAGCTGTTTTTTTATTTTAATTTAATTTTAATATTATTTTATTTTCTTTTTGACCTTTATAAATCATGTGAATGTAATATGGGTCTATTTTTGTGCCTGCGATAAACATAATTTACTTATTTAATTTTTATTTAAATAGTTGATATTAAAAAGGCAACTAAGAAGTTATGTAAGAGTACTAAAACCAAGACCAATTTAAAATGCATGGTCAGAAATATATGACTTGATTGTGTTAACTTTAATAATTTAGAAATAATATGAGTTTACTCGATTTTGACAGACTTTATAAAATCTTCCTCAAATGTTGCTAAATACCTCATAACTATGTCATTTATGAACCTATTTAGAAAAAATATTTTTTAATTTGGGAGGGTTAACTTAACTGTTGGTCCCATCTAAATTTAAAGAGAAAAGTACCCCTCCACCACCCCAAACAATCAGTTTATTAATTATGAATTGTTTTTTTACAAATATTTTACTATTTGCAGCTAGTGAAATGGCGAACAACGGACTGTTATTCATCTCAAATGCAGCTAAAGCGCACAATGTGTGTGTGAAAGCATCACAATTAGTCAGAAAAGTGCTGTATGTGAACATAAAAGAGAGTAGTGATGTTACATTACCTGCGATCAGTAAACAAATAGTCAATATGTATTCTAAGGTACTACCTAATTACCTCTTCTTACTTTATGTAATTCCAATATTCAAAGCTGATCAAAGAGATACACCTAGTAATTATCCTCCAATTTCCTTACTCAGTGTATAATCGAAACTGCTAGAGAGGATAGTTATAAAAGACTTGTCAAGTACATCTCAAGCCGCAACATTTTTTAAGACAGACGGTTTGGGTTTAGGCAGGGTAAATCAACTGAGGAAGCTCTTTCACTGTTGGTAAACAAAGCAGTCACTAACTTAGATAATAAAAAATAAATGCCATAATTGCTCATGACATTAACGTATGATCGCACAGAATCCTTATCAACCACTTTGCGTTAACCAATTATTATCTTTGCATTATGTACTTTATGTATTTATTGTATGTGTGTATGTATATATATATTGAAGACAAAGAAACATTCAAAAAGGATATTGAAGAGGATTAAGCAATCAATGAGGATAAAACAAAAACATCAATAACAACTACCATACCTCTAACCCTACACTACCCCTACCCCTACCCCTACCCCTACCCCTACCTCTACATCTACCTCTACTTTTAATATTAACAGGATAAAAAGTATCCTATGTCTGTCTCCTGGTTCTAAGCTACCTCCCCACCAATTTTGAGCCAAATTAGTTCAGTCGTTCTTGAGTTATAAATAGTGTAACTAACACGACTTTCTTTTTTGATTTGTAGTTGTTTTACTGTTAATTAAATATTTTTCATTTTAATTTTTTTTCAATGCTACTAGAAAACTTTTGATCGGCTACTTCTGCAAACCATTTCTCATTTACAGGTGTCCTCACGGTGCAACCACTTAGATGTACGACTGATGCTAAAACCTAGCAATAAAGATTCTAAAGTAGAAACGCATCATCCCATAGACATTGTGCTTTATGACAGTGAGTTGTCTCATGAAGCAAATTTGTTGAAGCAGTCTGTGGTTAATGCCCAATCTGGATGCAAACTGCAGAGGGTTGGTAAGTGTTCTTTATGCTTAAGTCGTTTTAGTGAATACCTACTTTGGAACATCCTTAGTTGTCCATGCAAGTTTGGATGTGTGTGTGTGTGTTTATGTTTGTGATAATGTGTTATGTTTACAACAATATCCCTACATTGTTTGGATTAAAGCTGTTTAGGCTACTTTTTACTATGGTACCACGCGAGCGAAGCCGCGGGCGGAAGCTAGTCGTCCACAAGTGAACACACTTTAAGTCGTCCGATGACTCTGCAGTTATAAATGATAAATCTTATACAGTTTGACCCATATGCAACACTCACACATTAGCTTTTTGAATAAATCTTATTAGCCAAGAAATAAATGTGGGGAGATCCTAATGCCCAGAATATTTCAGATACCCTAAACGTTCCGCAAGATACGTCATCTCACAGTCAAGTAAAGACGTACGAATACGTCGCTTTAGGTGGCACGTTCGATCGACTGCATAACGGGCATAAGATACTGCTCTCAGAGGCGGTTCTACGGGCGACGAAGCATGTTACTGTGGGTGTAACTGACGTTAATATGATACAAGGTGAGAATAGTAATAAGGGATTCCAACCTCCATCTTCGGAACTCAATCCATTTTCACTGGCCTGTAGTGCACCCTCTTACTAGCAAACGGGGCACCGCTGAATTTCCTGATTGCCGACGGGTAGCGTCAACGATGTAGGAAGCGATCCCCAGCCTGCCCAGCGTGGGGTCTATGGACATATCCCTCTTCTTATTTGGCTATGTCCAGCAGTGGACTAATTGTGGCTGGTATTGTTGTTGAGAAATGCCAGAATAGGTCTTACTTTGACATGGGAATGGAAGTATTTAACCCATGACATCGGGTTCAGAATTCGGAGTAGTTCCCATTACAGTGCTCTAAAAACCGAACTTAAATGACGTCCAAGTTTTCAAAAAATAAAATGTTTTAATTCTTAGGGTAAACGAGTTCTTGAGTGGAGTCCGCGGCTCGGCGGCGTAGTGTAGGATGTTCAGCTAAATGGAGTGACAATCTGCGAAAGGCTGCTGGTAGAAACTATATGAACTGGTAGGATGCGTCGAGCTGAGGTCAGGGCACAATGGTACTCATCGGGGGAGGCCTATGTCCAACAGTGGACTGCTAAAAGCTGATGATGATATGGAAAATGTTGTTTTAAAATCAAAATTATACACATACTACTTTGTGCTTTTCTCGCCAGATTTTTTATTTTTATTAAACATGTCGATCGCCCACATAATCCTTAACAATAGAAGTTTCTCTTTTGCAATCCCTTACTACAAGCCATTTCATGGTAAAAATCGATTTATAATGATTTTAGCTAAAAAGCTCTGGGAGCTTATAGAGCCTGTAGAACAGAGAATGAGAGAGGTGCTGAATTTCCTGAAAGATATCAACCCAGACTTAGAATATAATGTGTTTCCATTGCAAGACTTGTATGGACCAACTAAGGACGATCCTAAGTTTCAGGTACACCAATTAAATAATTTTTGACCTAACGCATTTAATGGGGGATAAAGGTTCTGCAATGGTTACCACGTATCGGAAGACAAAGTTTTGGAAGATCTCCCACCAGACAGAAAGACGACATCGTCACAATTGCAAGACCTGTAGTCTTAAAATAGGGGTGTAAGGGGTTCCAACCTCCATCTTCGGAATCTAAGCCACCCTCACTTGCCCATGGTGCACCCTGTTGTATAACAAATGGAGCTCTCTCTCATAACGCAGCATAACACCGGCAAAAGGAAACTACCTGACCGCCGATGGGCGGCAGCGTCGGAGTGCGAGAAGCTGTGCCCTGCTATCACCAACCCGCATGCCCAGTGTGCGTGTGTTGGGCATATCCCCTTTTAGTAGTGCAGGCCTATGTCCAGCAGTAGACTGATGTAGGCTGATGTGGTAGTCTTAAAAGTTTTAGTGACGCATGTTCAGCTATGATGATGCGAACATTTTTCTTGACACGTCGCTTTTCGACTAATACATAAATATTTTTTTACCGATTACCTTAAGAAAACTGTACAATATCTATTTAAACACAAATAAGCTATGTTATTAAATTGATTTGACGACATGTACCAATTTAATATTAATTATGAATAACTAGCGGTCCGCCCCGGCTTCGCACGGGTAGTTAATAAAAAAAACAAAAATTATAACTTTTTACACACACACACACACACACATACACCCTTTATTTCTTGATAATAAGTATTGACTTCCCTTCCGTACCCCCGGCCCCGTAACGCTTATTTCATCGCTTTGCTGCCTAGCTAGGGTAAGCGGTGACATGACCACGCAACTTTTTTCAAATACTTACATTTTTAAACTCGTGATATCTTTTGAATGGAATGTCCGAATTGAATGATTTAAAAAGTTATACAAAGTTATTGAAACAGTCTTGAATATAAAGTAATTTATTTTGATAAGGATTAATACCTACCGAGTGACAAATAAAAAGCCTTTTCCAGTGCCGGCAGTTCAATTAAATTTTTAAAATAAATTAACATTTATTGTGGCATAACTATAATAGCTAGACATATGCTGTCCCGACACTTTTTGTAGATTATGATGTGTTCTAAATAGTCGTAGTACATTATTTTGTTCTATCATCAATAGTTTTCGCAGCGCACGCGATGTAAGGAATTTTTAAAGTCATATTTTTACACCTCGGGTTACATTATTGAAATTTTAGTGAGGAACCCTAATTTAAAAAAAAATATAATATAGCCTATAACACCCGGGGATAGTGTAGCTACCCAACGGTGAAAGAATTTTTTAAATCGGTCCAGTAGTTTCGGAGCCTATTCAATGCAAACAAACAAACAATCAAATCTTTCCTCTTTATAATAATAGTGTAGATGTAGATTAGTGTAGACTAGCGGCGCCCCGCAGCTTCGCCCGCTTGCAAATTTGTGGGTCAAAACGTGTTTAATTATTTACATAAAGGTTTATTTTTACCATGTTTTGAGCGGAATAAAAAGAACTAACATATTACTTCATTGCCTACCTAGCCATACCCGTTCCCACTCTCACACCCTTTTTCATTCCCGTTCCCGCTCCTGTTCGCGTTGGTCACCAATTCAACAGTCGGTTAAGTATGATGAATTTTTATAAACTTACCTAACTTGAGAAACGATTGGTTTCCAATGCGAACTTTCGTCCCCTCTATTTCAAGCAATAAATAAACTTTGACTTTGATTAATTATAATACACTTTTTTTTCGTTCATTGAAATTTATTATTTTGTAATACATTATAATGAATTCTTCTAGCTGCTAATAGTAAGCGAGGAAACGCTCAAAGGTGGCGTGAAAATAAATGAGAAACGAATGGAGAATGGACTGCAGCCGTTGGACTTGTATACGATTGGCCTGGCACAGGACAGCCACCCGGAGCGAACCAAAGAAGAAGAAGAGAAACTGAGCTCCAGCAATCAGAGAATGAGACTTCTAGGGACTGTATTGAAACCACCGACGGTAACTAATATACACGATATACCTACACTCACCATTGGCACAATTAACCGCCTGTATCTCAATGCCGAGCCGCCCACATATATTTTTCATCACCCTGATAGCCTAAGTTAACTAGGGCTTATCTAATGTTTTCTTTTTTGTTAAGTGGGTACTTTAGCAATAAACTAAAATTTACGAGTAAAAGGCTTATTACGTCTGTGGTCTGCGGTATTCAGTCTGTCTTAGTAAGACTGTCTTACTGACTAACTAGATTTACTATGACCGACTTAGTGGCTTACTTTTATTACACAACGCTAAGTGTCAGACATTCTCACTAAGACAGACTGAATACCGCGTGGTGTAATAAGCCTTTATACTACACCTGCTCGGAAAGTACCTTGATACTTTATCAAATTTACGGTAGAAAGTACGTCATTGCATATCGAACAAATATGCGGGGAGAAAACGCATCTGAGCGGGAGAGAAAAGTGTATGAAAATCCATTTCTTACGTGGTTTTTCTTTTTTAATTTTGGGTAAGACTATGCGCTGGTAACCTAAATATCAAAAGCCAAAAAGTTTTTACAGTGAGTTTTTATCTCCAAGTTCGCAAAATGACACTGGCCACTAGCTAAAAAAAAAGCACTGGCTAGTCAAAGTCAAAGTCAAAGTCAAGTTAGTTTTTTATTTTCCTTGTAGGTGTAGTATAAAGCACTTTGTATCACTCGAGAGAAAGTGCGATTCCCGATCTCGGGTGTTTTAAAGCCGACACCCTCGACGGTAATCGGTCACTTTCTCCCCTCGGTGAACAATGTACTATTATATCCTTATTTTATTTCGATGGATTAACATGTCAGCAGAGCCTGTTTGGAATTTAGGTCGTTTGAAATTATTGCAGTTACGTTAAGTTTACATTTCTTGTTCTTTTAATTCTTTAAGTAGTAGGTTGTCTGGAAGAGCGCTTATGGCGATAAGACCCCCACTTTAACTAACTTTTTTTAATGTTCCCGCATTATTTATTTATTAACTATCATGTACCCATCTATCTATTATGTTATTCCTGGTCTAGATCAAAAATGTGTAAAATTTCAGCTCAATCCGTTCAGTAGTTTTGGCGTGAAGTAGGAGCAAACATTTTCACATACTTTCGTATCAAAAATTAAAAGAACCTTACCCGTTTGGATGTTTATAACTAATTTGTAACGAACAATGCCTCCTTTTCAGCCTAACCCCAATATCCCCGATTGGCCGTACGTTATTGGATTGGCCGGTGGTATTGCTAGCGGAAAGAGCACTATAACGGAAAAACTAAAGTAAGTATATTAAATACCCATAACAAAAAGTAATAATCGACTTATCGCTAAATAGAGAGACATCCAACATTTTTACATGTAGATCACTCAGCAGTTCCATACAATATTCACAATGTATCTATGTCCCTTTGGTGACTGCAAGAAGCGAATTCATATGTGTGGGTCAAAAATTATTTTTCTATTCGTAGGTACAGTACTTTTTTTTAGATTAAAGGAAAAAAGGTCAAGAGAATTTTGCATGTCACGGGCTACAGAAAACTACCCCGTGACGTGTATGTAACATTTCATGATGATTGAAAAACGAAGAAAGGAACTCACTTTCGCACTCTAATTAATTAGGAATTTAGGATAACAACTCTAATTGTATGTAACAACTCTAGTTGTGAGTTTCGGTACTCAATTTGTGCTTGAAACTAGTTAAAAGTTGACACTCGCTCCAACTGTAGTTGCTTCTTCTATTTACCTTGCAGAGCTAAAGGCGCCGCGATAGTGAACTGTGATATAATAGCGCACGAACTGTACAAGCCGGGGTTGCCTCTTAACCGGACGATATCGGAAACTTTCGGATCAAACGTCATCAATAGCACGGGAGAGGTCGATAGGAAGGCGCTCGGGCAGATCGTGTTTAGTGATCAGGTAATGAGGATACTTGGCGACACATCACAACACAACCCGACTCAAAAATATAATTCCGGTTCAATCGTCACTTATTCGACTGAACCGTTTCGAACGTTGAAAATACCCCTGCTGGTAGGAGCTTTACTCCTTGATATTTACCTGAACACAGGCAGACCTGACGCCGTTTGTTTTGTGAAAGGCACAAGAAGTACTTGAAACTATTTTTATTTTATTCTAAAAACAAAATCCACAGCTCTTGAGTATAATCTAAATTAAACTTATCACCTTAACTGAAAGCCAAAGTCGGATTTACATTTTACGAGTATTACATATTGACATCGACAGTGTCATAAAATATCTCGCCCTATTTTTACTTATATTATTATAATACAAGTAGTAATCCTGATAATGTTATATATGTTATGGGTTATATTCCACAATCTTATCGTAAATTCTTTGTTAAGGCGACTATAAGGGTCAAACCTCCCTCTCGCTCGCACTATTCAACATTTTTGATATAAAATCACTGAATGTAGTTATGCAAAATAGCAAACCTTCACGGCCTAGACAATAACAATACAAAGGTTCAGCAAGAATATCATGTTGAACCCAACACGTTTTCCTACCAAAAAATTTGCACCAAAATTGATCACATTGGTGCAAGTTTTGTGGTAAGAAAACGTGATAGAATCAAAATGATATTTTTGCTGAACCTTTGTATTGTTATTTTCTAGGCCGTGAAGGTTTGCTACTTTGCATAACTACATTCAGTGATTTTATATCTTCAAAAATGTTTGATAGTGCGAGCGAGAGGGAGGTTTGACCCTTATAGTCGCCTTAATGTAAATAATCTAGTTTATTCATAAAAAAAACAAATGCCGCGGCGAAACCGCGACCTGCAGCGTAGAAGGCAGAGCTATTACCAACTTAGCTTAGCTATGAGGCCATTCAAACGTCAGTGTTTCTATTTCAGTCAAAACTGGAACAGCTGAACAGTATAATCTGGCCGGCGATACAGGAAGAGGCTAAGAATAGGATCCGGGCGCTCGGAGAAGAGGGCTTCAGGGTGGTGGTGATGGAAGCGGCGGTGATGGTCCGCGCCAAGTGGTACAACCAGTGCCACCAGCTGTGGTCCGTCATCATACCACCAGAAGAGGTAAAACCCTTACATCTTTTTAAGATATTTTTTTTGTTTCTTAGCCCAAATTGGGCAGACTAAAGTCTTCCGACCATACTACCAAGTCTTTTGTTTTATTTTGTAAGTGTTTTTCTTCCTTTTTGTCTCCACGCTAGGCATGAGGGTTCTGGATCGCAGGGCACAGCTTGTCGCACGGCCGATGCTGCTGCTCGGCGCTGGTGAGGTACTTTAGTTGTGCCGGTGTTAGGCTGCGCTATGCCGCAATCAGCCAGCCGCCACAGCCACGTTAATTATTTAACAGGGTGCAACACGGGCAGGTGGGGTTGGCTAGGGTTCCGAAAATGGAGATTGGAACCCGTTACAACCCAAAAAGCCCATATTCCCTACCTATTCCATGACTTTCCTTGAAGAATTGTATCTCTTTGCAGGCTATAAAAAGACTGCAAGTGCGAAACAACCTAACAGAAGAGGAAGCGAGACAGCGAATAGCGGCGCAGCCTACAAACTTAGAACAGATAGCTCCAGCTAACATCGTGTTTAGTCCGTATTGGAGTTTTGAATATACTGAGGCGCAGATCGACAGAGCATGGGCGCATTTGCAAAGGCTACTAGAAGAGAGAAAATAACTGCACAAATCTTTCTTTATGCTCGTTCTTGCCTGGGAGTCAATGTAAAGTCAGTGATAAAGTATGTATAATGTTCAGAAATTATGCTCACGGAACAGATATAGTTGTCACCCCCATACCTCTTAGACTCCCTAGAGTCTTCTAAAGTCCCTTCTGTGTCCCCACTCTGTGGGACCTCTAGTGTCCCACGATAGGTCGTGGGATCAGAGCTCGTAGATACCGTAGTACCGCAGCACACAGGTTTATAATATTAGCATTTGTCCCGTTTCGGGAATTGAACCTGCATCCCTTATATCTCAGCCACTGCGCCGCTGATGGCTGTTGACCTCGATTGTAGCAAATTAGGTTTGTAAAAGCAATAATTCAGTTCAATTTGACTATAGGATGATTGGCCTTGAATAGGATTAAGAATTTATTAAAATTTTCCATATTTACTATCTGCAATAAAATGTACCATGTCAAACTAAACAGTGCTTACTGACTGACGGTGCGGGGTTATCGAACATGTTAATTTTACCAGAATTCTACCTTGTGTTTCCACTAGATATAAACAATGGTTTTTTAGCAGAGCCTAGGACGATTCATAGGTGATAACGGCAACCAATCATGAACGATAAGAAAAACCAATTAACCAATGAAAAGCCATTTTGGTACACGTCATCGTTCATCATTAGTTGTCTTCACTAATGTCAATGTCCCGCTCACAGCCTTATCTAGTAAACTGTAATCGAGTTAACTTGTTAAATATGTATATTTATTACATATTGTATATTATTACATACCTCTAGAGACCTGTGTTTATTTATCATGTCAACAGGCTTAGTTATAAAACATGTTCTGTGTTTGTTAACCTAGTGGAAGCAGAAGGGTTTTGCTTAACAGAGTCTTAAGACTAATTTGGATGGTATTTTCAAATTTGTTTAGGGTTTATTTCAATTTCATGCCCTTATGGCCGATTCCTATACCGTAACCGGGAACGCTTCTCTTGAAAAACTGATTTCTTTTTTGAAGGGAAAACTTCGATCAACGATACAAAGGATTTTGCACCATCCGCCCGAAAGCGACTTGTCTAAAACTCCCCTAAAACGCATCGGAGCAGCAGTTTTCATATAGTCGGCTTACCTAGATTTTCTGTCTTATGATCTTTATTATAGAGGCGATATTTCTATGACGTGCTTATCGGAGCAGCAGTTTTAATTTAGTCGGCTTACATAGATTTTCTGTCTTATGATCTTTAATAAAAAGGCGATATTTGTGTGACGTGCTTTTGACAAATGAAAGCTAGCAATATATTCCACTTTTTTCAGTGCATACATAGTACGGCGCGCGATATCCTTTGTATAGTTGATCGAAGAGGGAAAACGATTATTATTGGGTACGGTATATTATAGGAATCAGGTATTAGGTAATCCTCTAGGTGGGATCGGCAGAACATGTTTTCTTTCTCCATTCATTACTATCACCGTCTATATTCACTACTTTCACTCATATCATCTTTCAAACAATCTCTTCTTCATCGGCCCCCTTCCACTCCTATATCCAGTCACATTCATTTCGTTATATCAATTTATAGATTTTATATTTTATTTTTGTTTATAAACTTGTGTTAGAAATCATGTACAGCGCTGTGCCATTTTCTTATTGATTATAAAATTAATAACAGACCTAACGAATTAATTTGCACGTATTAATATTATACCTTTTTTTCATCAACTGAGTTGAATCGTCAAGGCAATTAGATTGTGGGTAAAGATAGCCAAAGATATCACAATAACTGTGCCTACATTCTAGATATCCTAGGTTGTTATACAAAAGATGCAAATGAAAGGAAACGAGCACAGATTAGGTCTGAAGATACATATTTTTTGTTAGATTTTACAATTAGCTGTCTGTTATTTATTAATAAATGGTTATAGGTTTAAAGATAATATTTATGCTGCTATTTATTTTATAGAAATTGCAATTTTCTTACAATTTTTCTTTGAGTTTATTATATTAAATTGGTAATACTCCAACTGTACTAAATACAGCTCTAAAACGATTTCTATTGTAAGAAATTGTAAATTCTATCAATCCGATGTGTTTTGATACAACAGAATTTAAGCAATAATTTTTTTAGTGGTTACTTATGTAAGAATTATATTATGACTGTTTATTATTATGAAATGTCAATGAAATATACTATATTTTGTTATGAACTACTAGTTTATTTTAAGAGTGTTCTGGAACCTTTTGCAAGCTGAAGTGGCAGTGGGCTGGCCATATCTGGCGAAGAACCGACAACCGGCGCTGGGGCAAACGAGTTCTTGAGTGAAGACCGCGGCTCGGCAAACCTAGTGTAGGACGCCCTCCGGCCAGGTGGAGTGACTATTTGCGTAAGGCTGCTGGTAGCAGCTTGATGCGTCGAGCTCAGGACAGGACGCAATGGCGCTCATTAGGGGATGCCTATGTCCAGCAGTGGACTTCTATCTGGTCCTGCAGGTTCTGCGAAGAGGAGAATGAATCGCCCCTTCATCTGCTAGGAGAGTGTGGGTCACTAATGCACAAACGTAGCGCCATTCTGGGCAAATGCACTTTAATCCCAGAGGAGCTAAGAGAATAAAGGTCCTACAGTTTCTGTCAGCAGTAGGGCTTAGTTGTGAACTATGAACACCCCGCTTAAAGGAGCGACTTGAATAGAAGTGGTGATCACAATAGGTCTTCATGGCCGCAGTGGATATGAAAGCCACGCAATCAATAATAATAATAATAATCCTGGTCCCAAACTATATATATGCGTAAGTTTCATCCAAATCCGCTGTAGTTTTTGCGTGAAAGAGTAACAATCACAGAAATATCTATCCATCTGTTCTCACAAAGCTTCACGTTTATAATAACTAGCTTCCAAAAAGTAGCTTATGTATTAATCCAGTTCACAGTTATCGGAAATCAAGTATTATGGTATTATGTTGCTCTGTGATCCAGGTCATAAGCTATGTATATAATATACATAGCTATTTAGCTGTATATATTTATAATATACAGTATTTGCCAAGTTTTATCCAAATCCGTTCAGTCGTTACCGAGTTGAGTGGCCACATACATACTCACGCACAAACAAACTTTTCCATTTATAATATTAGTGTGATGTGATTAGGCTAATAGGATTTGCCCAATACTTTGTACCCGCTTATTCTGATTAGCATCGTCCAACTATCCTTATTTTATCATCAAATTACTCTTATTATTGCTACTGATAACAAAACCACAGTAAAATATTCTGTCTGTTGATGAAACTAATCATTTTTGATTGCAGTTTATTCAGCTAATAATATAACCAATCAGTAACCTCATCCTATCAAGAGTAATGTATGGTAAAAGTAAGATTAAAGAGTCGCTCGATCACGAAGGCGAAAAAGTATTCGTATCGTAGACGACAAATTTTGGCCAATGAGAAAGCTTTTAAACAAATGCTTCGTCATTGGGAAAAATTTTTCGTTACGCTTTCGGTTACCTATGTCAGGTTGAAAAACATAGTGATCGTGTATTATGCAAGTGTTTGTTCACAATGAGTAACAATAGCGATGCTCCATATTTTTTCCGGTCCCTTTAGTTTGCAATAGAGTTAATCCTTCTGCAACGTGGCACATAATTTAACAGTACCTATAACTGTCATCATCATCATCATAAGCCTATAGCAGTCCACGGCTGGACATAGACCTCCCGGACATAGCTCCATTCATGTCATGAGCTTGACGCATCTAGCTTCTACCAGCCCTCTTTCGCACATCATTGCTGCACCAGGTCAGAGGGCGTCCTACACTACGTTTGCCGAGCCGCGGTCTCCACTCAAGAACTCGTTTACCCCAGCCCGCGATTACCGGTTCTTCGGCATGTCCAATCCACTGTCACTTCAGCTTACTTTACTTTGAAAATGAAAGTTTTCAAACATTGCGGTTTGGGTGACGAGGAATCTCGACGTAGTTTTTAAATTCATTACGGTTCTCTATCTAAATAAATAATGCTGGACGGTATCAAACAGCATCATATAGCCACTTTGAAAAAGAAAAAAAAATCCAACCTCTTTGATTGCCACTAACTATACATACATATTATACATAGAAAACACCCACCCGAGACAAATTTTTGTAGATTATACAAATATTTGTTTCGCGGTGGGAATCAAACCCACAACCTTCTGCGTCTCAGGCAGGCCTTCGCCCACTTCGCCTCACGGCCAGTAATCAGTATTTATTTCCAATTTGTGAGAACTCATGTTTCCCGATTTTGTTCCACAGTCTGTCCCTGTCTTTACAAAATGGTGAATACCTAACTCATCATTATTAGTGAATGTTATTACCATAAGTGGTGTCTGATGACAAAATTACGTTACCTATGCCCTTATGCATATTCAACAAAGCTCGGCCACCGAAAGCTGGTGCGATGAAGATATTATTTTTGTTCATATTCTCGCCTTCTTTTGTACTGGCTAATGTTATGCTCTCTGATAATAGTGTTGAAGATTCGCGGATTGATTTACTTGTAAGTAATCAATCAAATCACTATCTTTCACTTTACAATGAATAGTAGAGAACAATCACATATAATGGCTTCCTTCCTTGACGGAGTTTCTGGCCCGACCGAAGGCCTCTGACATGGCTTTACGACTAAAAACACTAGGACCAAACTCATAACGTGCCTTCCGAAGCACAGAAGCGCGACCAGATATAAATGACACTAAACGGTCACCCATCTAAGTAGTGACCGGGCGTAGTATTGCATAACCAAGGTGATCTGCTAAGGACACGGAAGTAAGCGCTTCATAATTATATTGGCAAAAATAGTGATTTCATAAAATATGAATAAAATAGTGAACATACATAAGTTACCATTAATAATAATGCGGGACGTAATCACACAGCTTCATTTAGCCCCACACTAAGCAGAGCTTGTATTATGGGAACCACATGATTGGTATACTACACATATATATTTTTTTGTAAATATATACATATCATACATAGAAAACACCCAGACCCGAGACAAATATCTACAGAACATGCAAACATTTGTCCCACAACGGGAATAGAACCCGCAACCTTCTGCGTCTCAGGCGGACCTTCGCCCACTGCGCCACAGAGGCTGTCAAATTCACCATTGTTACTTATGTTTATAAATTTCAGATTGATCTTATAGCCTTCAATTTGAAGAACAACGGATGGAACACCATTGTAACATACGGCCATTTACCGGACTCATTTTACAACAAAATCAAAGCCTTGCCGTTTACTTTCATCACCTCAAACTCAGATGAAGGCGATTACAACGTAGAAGATGCCGTCCCATACCATTCTAACATCATTCTCATTGAATGCTCCAACTTTACTGACTTTGAACAAAGCCTCCGTCAAGTCATGAATCTCCCTTACTGGCACCCGCTTGCTAGCATTATAATTCTTTACAATAAGATGGAATCTAAACAAGAATTTGCCAGAATATTCTTTATTCTCTGGTATTACAGAGCCAGCAATGCCATAATTGTTCTGCATGACGATAGCCAAAAGCTACTTTTCGTTATTCAATACAATCCTTTTGTTGTCGATGATAGTTGGGAAGTTTTCGGTTGTAGAACTGCTAGAACTATTGGCATGCCTATAGTAACTTTTGAAGATGGATTTGTGTGCGAAGAAAATTGTCAGAATGTTTCCATCAACTCGAAACATCGTCATTTACGTCTGGGAACATGCATTGGCATCCAATCTAATACAATACCCTATGATGACAAAAATGCGTTGTTTAAGATAACTTTGTTCGAAGATAGAGGCAAAAATATGAATGGATTTGCGTTAAGAACATTCACCAGTGAAGTTCCTCCATTCATGACTATTAAGAAACTGGAAAATGGGACATATGAGCTAGGTTCCAGAGATGGAATGATATGGAATGTGTTAGCGCAACTGATGAACTTTACTATTGACCTCTCCCCTAGCGCAGATGTATTGAATAAAAAGTTTAACTTTGAATTGAGAATCCAGCAAATATTCTCCGTCGCTCATCGGAAAGGAGACTTGCTCCTCGGACCGATCTACCAATTCGACGTCATTGTCGTGGAATTAGACTATTCATTCGCGTATAAAGACAGTGGTGTCTGTTTCATGTCCCATAAAGCAGCTTTCGAAACTGTCTTGTTTGATTTTAAAACCTTGCAAGATAACATAGAACTTGTCATAAAGTTTTTCTCGTGTATCTTTTTCATCTGGTTGGTATTCTTCTTATACAGCATCTTGGAAGCAGACAAAATCACAGTGGACCTTGTAGGGAAGAATTTCATGAATACTGTCAGAAGTGCACTTTCGATCACTCTTCACAGACCTCCAAGAAGAGAGTCATTTCGGTATTTTCTTACAGTAGTACTATGGAGCTTCTTTGTTCTCAATTTCTCGACGCAAGCAGCTATAGTCTCCTTCTTTTCGGCGTTCAAACGAGGAAAGGAAGTCGAAACATTTGCTGATATTGCCGATAAAGGGTACAAAATTCAAGGAATGGCCTCTCCCGATGTCTTTCTGCCAGAAGACAACGAGATTTTTCGGAAAATAAACTCAAGGCTTGAGCCGATAAATGATATTTTTGGCTGCTTGATAGCTATGACTAACAACGATAGCCATCGGTTTTGTCTGATAGATTGTGCGGTTTGTCGGTACATGGAAAGGAATTTGTTGAATGCAAGAGGTGAGCAATACTTACACATTGCTAAGGACAGAGTTCATAACTATTATCTTAACTTCGTATTTCCCAAGTACTCCATAATGACGGATTCTGTCAACAAATACCTGATGGCTTTCTTTGAAGCGGGTCTGGTAAAGAAATGGGAGCAATACCGCTTCAGTGATATTAAACAGGAGGCGCCATTGAAACCTCTAGGAATGGAGGATTTCAAAGGAGTGTTCAATGTTTATTTCGGTCTTGTAATGATAACTTTTATAACATTTTTACTAGAGCTGGTTATAGGAAACTACAAAATAATGAAGCAGAACTGTTTTAAGAAAGTAAAGAATTGGAAACGTACCAGAATCGCGCAAAGGGCTATAAAATTGGAAAGAAAACAGAATAAAATTACGAATGTTAGCAGCTCTACTCAGACATAAAGCCCAATTGATAGGATTCAGTAAACTGCGATATTTATAATACCTACACCTAAGGTGGGTATACCGACTTATAGGAGTGGACTTTTTGGATTAAGGATGGAGCAAATATGGCCATAGGTATATTTGCTATATCCCTAATTCTAAAAGATAAAATAAATGAAACAACAGTTTGCATGAACATGATTTTACTATTACATTTACAACGCTTAATTTCAAAACACTTTACATTCTAAAATTACAATAGATAAATCTAATTCATAACTTATTTGGAAATAAGTATAGTTTTGTACTTTATATTCATTTCAGTAGTTCCTACACACCAAACCATGCGAAATAGTTTGTCGTACGCACGAGATGTCCGTTGGTGCTTCGCTCATACATAGGTACCTAAGTACCCCAGAGCACGAATATTTTGACATTACGTAATCTATCGTAAGCATATCGTAAAATGTTGGTCTACGTCATACGAAGGAAGGAAAAAGGAAGGAAGACCATCACAACGCGTTATTTCGAATCTAGGCTTTTTCAGGGCCAAAATTTCACGTTACGCTTATGATGATCTTATGAATAAGCTACAGGTTAATAACTAACGAGTTATCCGACGATTAAGTTGACGGCCCTTGAGCATATTGCGTAGGCACCTATAAACCATAACTTTTAAAACTTGCTTTTTTGTTATGCTCATTCATATATTACATATATATATTTTTATATCTTTTGATGTTACAATTTTGCTTAAAAATAATAATAAAATGTTGTAGTTATAACATTGAACATGTCATGTAAACACGCTTTGGGGATTAGACTAGATCAGAACAATATATTCAATCAATAGTTATGTTAGTTATTATTAATGTACTCTGCCTGTTGTGTTTTCTTAATAAAATAAATAAATAGATACGACTTGCCAAATATTCGTGATTCGGCCTCAATTCCGAAGTACAAAAATTTACTGAAAGTTACATTTTCACCCGTATTCAAGTGAAATTAGGTAAGTATTCTATTTAAATTCCCACTAAAGTTCGCCTAACGATCGTCTTAGGTAAAAATTTGCAGATGTCAAAAGGATATTCAAAAATAATCTTTCCCTTTATCTAATTCCACTTTGTACTTTCACATTGCATTGACCTAAGAAAAGCTAAGCAGACTTATTTAGGTACTAAAACGTTACTAGATAATATTTACTTATCACTTGGCTAACTGAGAACATTTAGGTTACTAACAAAATAACCTGTCTTCTAAAACTCAGAAATCTGTTAATGTATCTTAGAAACCTAGATTAAACCCAACTTTTTAAAAGCTATAGTTGGAAATAATAAAGAAATAGATGTGCTTTTCTTAAATGCTAAATTTGTACTTAACTACGTAACAATTATAATAAATTTAAAATGGTTTTTGTTCATTGGTATCTAATATATTAGGAATAGTTGACTTATAAATAGGAGCGTAAATAAGGAGGATTAAAACAATCCTTTTATGTATAGGTAATTTGTCTTCTATCTACTGGAAAATTTCAGGCGAGGTACCTACCTCTTTAGTAATAGTAATTGATTGAGACGGTTCATTCGAATTTTATTTCCTCGTATAATAAGTAGGTACTTACTTATATAAAATTAAAGCAAATTCATATTAATGATGACTATATACCCTGATTCTATGTTGTTTAAATTTTAGGTTGCAAGTAAGTCACCCAAAAACTACTTCCTTAACTCCACTGCAGCATTGTCTTACTCCAGATCACAAACTAGGTAGGTAGGTACTTATGTATATTCCAAGTTTTATCCAAATCCGTTTAGCCGTTATTGAGTTGAGTTGGAACAAACATACACACACAAAATTTAGCATTTTTAATATTATACTGATAAGTACCTATTTTGACATGATAGACTTGATGTTACACACCCATCAACTTATAAGAATCAACACAGAATCAGGGGAAACCTAAATCTTAAAATGTATACTTATGTAAGTATATTATTTCGAAGAATTGACAAGCAGTAGCCTAGACGATGAACGAAGATATTTTGATGCAGTCATGAGAATTCTTTGGTGAAGTCACTGTCATGGGTCTGTAAACAAAGAGCCAGATAAGATAAGCGTTGATAAAGTAATGACTAAATACTTAATGACTAAGGAGTGCATTAGCTAATGGTGCAATTCTTAAAAGGTTAATGTAAGTAATGAAATTGAGATTTTCTTATCACGGTGCGTGTTTATTTTTATTCATTTTAATAAAAGAGTTCTTTGTGGAGAGCTCGTCCGGAAAAGTGCCACCATACCTATTTCTGCCGTAAAATTGCTGTGCTGTGTTTCGGTGTGAAGGGTGTGGGTGCCGGTGAAATTACAGGCACAAGAGGCTTATCATGATTGTGCCTCAAGTTGATGGACGCAGGGCGTTGCATCGTAGAGCACGTTCCAAAAAACTTGATCTACAATGCAATGCTTTGTGATAGGTAATGGTTAATACTCAACATCAGGTGGGCCATGTGTTTGTTTCATCTTCAAGTAAAATAAAAAAAAAATCATATTATTAAACTCATCAAACTAAACCTTTTTTTATCATACCTGAAGATGGAACAGGCACATAGCCCACCTGATGTTAATTGGTAATTATTACTGATAGTACCTATTTAGTATTGCTTCGTAAAGTCAGGCATGTTTGGAATGTGATTTACGATGCAATTGCCTGAGGCATGAAGGTGTTACGCCTCATGTGCCTGTAATTTTACCGGCACCCACACCTTTCAAACTGAAATACAGCATTGCTGTTTGACGGTAAAAATAGCCATGTTGATAATAATAGGTAGGTCGTGTACGGACATCATCTAGCCTCAAACTAGGCAGAGCTTCTACTTGGGAACCACATTAACTGCTATAATACTACCTACATAAATACATTTTTTCCAGTTACATTATAAATAAAAAACACCCAGGGGCCTGATTCTGACAATTCGATATATTTGATTCTATTAGATATATATCGCGGAAACCGTTGATTGCGTGGCTTTCATATCACTGCGGCCATAAAGACCTATTGTGATCAACTTCGCGGAAACCGTTAAAACTGTATGAAAATTGACAGTTCTCGCAAAATATATCTAATACAATCAGATTTATCGAATCGTCAGAATCAAGCCCTGATCCAAGACCAATATTTGCAGATCATAAAAACAATCGAAACCACAACCTTCGTCAGGCTGAAAAGAAGAAAGTTTAAAATTTATGCTAGCTACATGTCTATCTCTTCACTTGCCTTCAGGCTCAAGTCTCAACGCAAGTCCTTCAGTCGTATATTGTTCTCATCAGAGAAGACGCGCGTGTCTTCAGTCGGCGCCGCTGAGCTGGTGGTCCACCGGTCGCCGCGACTGTCTGCAGCTGTCGCCTCCATGCCAAACATTCTACGGAACCTGTACAACATACATAAATTATGCACTTTTTATCTAATCTAGGGAAAATAAATGAAAAACCGTAAAATTTTCTCGTAGCATTGATGTGCGCTACAGACTTAGCACACACTTCTTTGTTAAAAATATCCCAAATATTTCGACTCAGTCGGGACTTGAACCCGCGTTGCTTACTGTGCGACCCATTTAACTCCTTGGCTGAGGCCAAATCACGAATATTTTTACAGACATTTCGTAAGCGTATCGTGAATGGTTATGCATATATACATCAATTGAAAATATGGCCAATATTTTACGTTCCTACGTGCTTCGGCCTCAGATCGAAATTCTTAGGCCGTCATGACTCAATGCGTCTGAACATACAAAAGTACAGTTCTTAGTGAACACAATATGGCACATATTTAGTGATTCTGATACACCGCATTCCGTTTCACACATTCACATGAGAGTTACCGCTGAACATTAGTCTGTGTCAATGGGAATACCAGGTTATGTCGACGATCGATCGGAGAGTTCATAGTGTTAGTTTACTACCTAGATGGTTTCTTATTAACGGCTTCTGGGTATTTCAAAGGCTGATGCAATGTTATTTAACTCTAGATCGGATTGGACAATTCGAAGATTATAGGTACCCCCAAATCTGCCCAATGTTTTAGGATTCCATATAAGAATGCTAGGAACCACATCCTAGTTTGCTACCAGTCTATCATTTAAATATTGAGAGACATCAGAGAAATTATTGATAGTAAGTAAATAAACTGAGATGAAAACAATAATACATAAATAAAACAATTAAAGGGGTTATTCCCCGTTTTATAACTGTTTCCGACATTAAAATGCAATCAACATGACTGAAAATATCCACATTCTCGTAAATCATAACAGCCGCATCGTAAAACTGGGTGTAGGTCTCACTACACAGACTTAATCTGTTTAAATAATGGCCGCTGGGAGACGTATCTGTAATACCTACGTATAACAATACAGGAGATCTAAAAAAAAATGTTTTTGCCCGTTTCGCTCCACCCTGTGTGTGTGCTTAGGGACATGTCGTACCCTGATTTGTAAGAATAACATCATCCGCACCAACTGCGGAACAGAATGGTAGACACTTAAGAAAGCTGACCAAGTCCGCATTGACTATTTGGAATGTGGTGCTGGCAGAAAATGTTGCATATCCTATGGTCTGTCTTCCGCACCAAAAGATCAAGACAAGACTGTCCACGGAATGCCTCCGCAAAGTTCTAGAGTTTTTTGGTCACAAAGTCAGGAGGTGGGGTATAAATCTTGCACAACTAATGATTACCGGGAAGGTTGATGGCAAATAATAAAGAGGACTAAGACCCAAAGGTCTGTAATCCGTTAACGTTAAACGTTAATGTTTCCATTATCTCTGCTTACTATTTTTGTAAAGTTTTTACAGTTTAATATGGCATAATTAGGCATATTTATATATGTTGGTGTCCAATGGCAATGACAGTGGAGCACAGGCTAATATAAACAGCGTAGAAACAGGGCTCTAGCTCTAGTTTTGACCATACGAAGTACCTACATACACTCACGGGATCTATTTAGATCACAGACCTGAAGAGGACGCAGTCCACTTCGATGAACAGACCAAATCCGTTCTATTCTGGATACGATATCTTCACGATGCGCTCCACGCAGCCAAAGACAAAGTTGGCGAGATATTTTTTTTACAAAAAGAAGATGCTACGGGGAATCACGACCCTCAGTCACGAGGAGTGCGACGCGAAGAGGAGGAGGAGGAGGAGGCCTCGTCTTTGTGAGATATCTTTTTAATTTTGGAAAAATTATCTGAAAGTTTGCAAACATTCAAATGTTTTCCCATTTCGAAAGTACTGAGAACAATAATGAAAAATTATTACAACGCCTTCTGACACACCCATTCGCCAAACAGATTTATTTTTGACCGAACAAAGTGTGGATTATGATATGATCATGCATGCATTGTCAGAAACATCGAAATTTACCAGATACTGCAATGTTTACCTTCAGCGGTAGCTGTCTGCGGAGTTGTGTACTTAAACAAAATGTTTAGTCTAAGTTAAATTGTTGTAGGTAGGAAGTGTTCCTTAAGTACATATATAAATTATAGGATTCTTAGGATATGTAAATTTTCCGTCATCATCATAATAGGCATGGCGACTGGGTCAAAAAATAATAATTCTATTTAGTCCGTCAATTAAATAAACAAAAAATACTGAACACGTATTTTTTATTTATCGAATCAATTGAAATTGACGGAGATAAAGAACGTGAAAGTTCGGGAGCGGGGACTCGTGACGTCACGCCTAGGTAAAAAATGTACTATATCGTGACGTCGCGCGGCACTATATCTTTGTTATTTTTTGTTTAATTGACAAAAGAAAACATACGTGTCCAATATTTTTTGGATATGTAAATAACGGACTAATTAGAATTTTTCAGTCGTCTAGCCTATTATCAGCCGTTTTCTACCCACTGCTAGCAGTGTAGAGTAAAATTTATAAATATTTAATCAAAAATATATTTAAAGAAGTACATGATAATATTTTATAAATTTTACGTACTGTATGAATATAAGTAGGTAAGTATTAAAATAATGATAGGAAGTGATACAAAAACATTTAGAAAAAGTGCTGTAACGTAAATAGTTTGAGTGTCTGGGATACGTAGGATCATTTATCAACCCCCGCTGTGTGTGGAGCTGGTGTAATAACCATAAAACAACCCTTAACTTAACGAATATATTTTTTTAGTTATCAAACTAAGCAGGAAAGTAGGTATAAGTGGGTACCTACCTCAATTCCATTGAGTAGAAAAATATTTAAGTAGGTGCCTACCTATTTTTTTTTATTAATTATCAAAAAGGATTACATTCTACCAATAAAGCAGTAGTATAATAAATAAGACTGTTAGATCAACTCACCTCTTCTGCACCAAAAGTCGAACCTTCTTCTTCCATACGAATATGAAGAAGATGAATATGCCAAGGGTCATGTTGGAGATGTCAACCACGATCCAGTACCAGTTGGAGCCACCCACTGCGAAACTGATGAGTTCCACCGTCCAGTTGACTCCCATCACCATGAAGAGTTTTAAGTACAGGCCGAATCTGAAAATGTAAATAATACTTCTTCTTCAAAACATCGCGAGACCATCATATTTAAGTACCTTATGTATTTACCATAAGGTACTACATGAAAAGTGAATAACTAAATACTATAATTAAGTAAGTAATACATAGTATAATCAGTATAACTATGTAGGTACCTACAATTAAATATTGGAAAACCGTAAGAGTTGAACTCGTGATGAGAGGGTTCCGAATGATGAATATAATGTTATCGGTTCCAGAAGCTAGTTCGGTAGTTCAAGAAGCAAAACTCTTAAAGGATCACTTTGTTGTCCGTCTGCCTGTCTGTCAATGAAGACCCTTTTTGACTTAAAATTAAAATATAGGTCAGCAAGTTTAATGATTAATGATGCTTTAAAAAGATTAGTTAAATTCCGTTGCAAAAGTATGTTGACGAGCTCTGTGGCGCAGTGGTCGAAGGTCCGCCTGAGACGCAGAAGGTTATGGGTTCGATTCCCGCCGTGATACAATTGCTTATAATATGATCCGCAAATATTTGTCAAGGGTCCTGGTGTTTTCTATGTATAAATATGTATGTAATTACAAAAAAATGTGTATTATGTAGTATATCAATCATACAAATCATGTGGTTCCCATAATATAAGCTCCTTTTAGTAATATATTGCCCAACATTATTAATTTATTAGTTAGAGATTCTGTGGTAGGTAGAGATGCTACTATAGAGGCTTTTTACCCCCTATTTCATAGTATTTATATGCAATTTACAAAAATTATTTAATAGGTGGGTGTCTACTTCAAATTTTGTACGTAACTTGATCACACGGTGCAATGCGCATATTAATTAGTTCCTTAATAAGATCATACGGAACAACATTGCAACATTAATCTCACATCTGCCTTTGTTGTTACGTGACACAGAATAGCTTTACCTACAAATAGGTACCTAATAGCTTTAACATTGGTTAACGTAGGTACATACCTATATGTATTTCTATAGCCATGTGAATACTACTTACTTGTGTTGTACCGTGGATCAAATAAATAGATTTTCTTTTTTCTTTTTTCTGTCTTTACTATCAGAAATCAGAAGTCAGATTATTTATTATTTTTATTAACAATATTCTTTTTATATTAAAGCTATACTCGTATAGCAAAAGGTAATATTCCCTTTTTGTGGTTATCATCAATTAGTTTTACAAGTTTTGCGTAACATTATTACGGTGATTACGAGCGACCTTTACACAGCTGAAAATGAATGACCTGTAATAAATTCCGTACCCTTGTTTTACCACATACAACCTCAGGTGGATGTTATTGTGGAACTGAAAATACCCATTAGTCATTGTTATAACAATAATTAAAACTCAACGTGACCAACAAAAATCATTAATTTCTTTTTACACAACCAAGGTAGGGTCAGTAATTTCCTAAACGCTTAAGTTTTACAGAAATTTAAATATAGGTACTTTAATAATTTATATATGTATATATAATATATATTACCTACCTATACCTACCTACTGTAAAGTTCTTATTATTGTAGGTAGGTAATACCTACTACTTATTATTTATATAAATGAGTAGTTTAGGTACCTAAGTATTTGATACTTATGTAAGTAACCTAAGTAATTCATAACGCGAATGTGAGTTTCTTTGTTTGTTGCAGATCATCGTAAAATGTTGCATACACGTTCAGTGTCAGGTACAGAAAAAGAAATATGGTAGGTACTTTTCATCCAGAAAAAATGAGGGTACTGTTCTCGAGAGAGAAAACAAAAACTTTAATGCGAGTGAAACCACAGGCCAAAATATACTGACAATAGACACAAACCTTACAGCTTACCTATCCAAATTCTTCCTTTAGCAAACAATAAAGAAAACCACACAAATTGGCTTCGTATTCAAAGCAAAGAGATTGGATACAAACTATTTTCATAATTCAAAAAGAAATGACCTAGAAAAATAACAACATACTAGAAAACTTTTTCCTTTTTTTTAAAACTTGACAGGCCTTTTTGTGCATTTCATGCCCGGGGAATACCAGCGCGCGTCATAATTTTGTTTCTGCTTTGTAGAGCAATATAGTTGTACTTATTCGGGTTGCCAGTTATTAATTTCATAACACGCGTTTGTGTCCAAATATATTAGTCTATTTTGTTGACAATCCTATAAGTTAGTTTATGGTAGATAGTTATTTGTATCACGTATCAACGTACAAACAATTACATGCAATGCAAACTGATGCAAAATTGGAAACTACATAGTAGAGATTAAAACTGATTAAATATTTCATATATCAACATCATTCACCTGCCGTTATCCCACTCTAGATAGACACAATAGGTAGAGTAGGCAGAACCACAGACTACTAGGATGCTAACGCATGGCACAACATTTCATTGTTCATTCTTTTTTGTCAGCCGTCAACTCTGTATGTCACTCTTTTCACACTGATATAATTTTCACACAATTCATCTATCTCTTATTCGGCCTGCCTCTACTCGTACATCTGGATGTACGAGTTTGACTGGTCAAATTCATACTTATCTCTTTTTTAGTCACATGGCTTTCATCCCTCCTCATCACATGCCCAAATGCCCATACCATGCACTCCTTATCTATAAATTCATAGATAATTTCGTATAAAGTTATTGAAATTTAAATTCAGTTGCGTTATAAAGCACCCGTTACGACAAGTATAGGTAAAGGGACATAATCTAGTCCTAGGAAAGTGCTATCAGGCAAACTAACTAAGCACTTAGGTAAGTAGGTAAATGAGATCAAATCTTAACCAGATTACTGATATATAAGTACTTACCAAATTGTAGGTAAGTCGACTCAGTAAAACATCAGCTTTATTGAATTTGAAATTTGTATAAGTTATTTTAACGGTCTCATTTACCTAAAAGTTCAAAATAACAAAAAATCAGCTAAGTAGTATACAACAACGATACCCACCTTTATCAGTCCTCAGCTGGACTTATGGCTTCCCCAAATAAGGGGGATACGCAATCTCCACGCTGGGTATGCGGGTTGGAGATCGCAGGGCACAGAATTTCGCACCGCCCCGATGCTGCTGCCCGTGGTTTAGCTGTGCCGATGTTAAGCTGCACTATGCCGCAATCAGCGGGCCGCCAGAGCCCCGTTTGTTAGTTAGCAGGGTGTACCACGGGCAGGTGAGGTTGTCTTGTGTTTCGAAGAGGGAGGTTGGAACCCCTTACATACACTCCTACCCTATAACTCATCATTCTCCTGCCCTTGTCTCACGCTAGGTGGGGTCGGCACAACATGTTTATTTCTTCCACTCACTTCTATCAGCCGTCAAATCTAATATTACTACGATAGATACATAGGTCCATAACATAATATTTTTTTAGAAGCCAAGGTAAGTCACAGTGTTCACATTATTAATTCGAGAAACTTAAAAGTTTCTTGCAACATTGTAATTTTAAGATTGTCGGTAGGTATCTCGGTTAAAAGTGACCGTGAACATAAAAATTTATTGGAAACTCACTCTGGTAAGTTTTCAGTGTATTTATGTGCAATACTGACTGCAGCCGCAGCGGCCCAGTTTTTTAGTGATTTATTCTTCGTAAAATTGATATTGCAACTCGCTTCGAGCCGGGTGATCGATGAGTGAAATATGGTTTTATTTCGGGAAAAGAAAAGGTCTAAAGAAACTTCTAAAAAATCTAAAATATTACTAGTACAGGCATTTACATAATCTAAGCCTAGGGGAAAAAATAGAATGACAGCGTGGAATAGGAAGACCAAGAATAAGGTACATGAGCCAGTTAAAAGAGAGAGTCGCCGTCATGTCGTATAAATGAAATAAAAGAGACCGCAATGGAAAAAGCTAAATGGAGAGAATTGCATAACTACACCGTCAAGAGCTAAGCTTCCATATTGTAATAATGAAAGGCATTTATTGATGAACCTAAAGTTGTACAGTTATTTTTTAACAGGTCGCTTACTAAAAGTAAGCGTAAGTAAGTGTAATGTAAATACTTTCATTCGTTAGAATTTTAGATTATGATATTTTATTATTTATTATTTTATTATTTTGAGATTAGATCAATTGTCGCCTTTTGAGTTATCAAAAGGCGACAATTGATCTAATCCACTATTGCGGGATAATAACGTGTCCATGAACACATTCTTACCGTCTATATGTACTTACTATAAATGCGAAAGGTTTTTTTTACATACCCTTCACACTAAAACTACTCAACGGATTATGTTCTGAAACTTTGCACATAATTAGTTCTAGTCTAGAACTATATGTGTTCAAAGTTTAGCTCTTTAAGTCTAGAACTTCTAGATAAGGAATTACATATAAGTAGGCGAGTACTAGTACTTTAATCCGAGTTGCAGGCAAGCTGTTTAAAAATATTTCTGTCTTTACCTTTGTTTATCTTTCTTCAGCTTGTCACTCCTTGAAGAGTTCGCACCTTTCAGGATAGCAGTCTCCTGCTTGATAGACCGGATCCGATGGGCAGTCACAGAGAAGAAGATAACATTGCATACTACGAGGATCAAGACGGGAGTGAAGAAGTACACCAGTTCACTTAACCAGTCTGTGAATTAAAACATTTATTAAGTGGGTTGGCTAAATAGAGTAGATAGGAACAATTTTTCACCGTAGTCTCTCGGCACTATTCTGTACTTGATTGATTCTACAAGAGTCAATAATAGTAAGTTGATAATAATCATTATACGCATCCACACCACATCAGCCTATATCAGTCCACTGCTGGACATGGGCCTCCTTTAATAAAGGGGCTCCCATAATCCACACGCTGGGCATGCGGGTTGGGGATCGCAGGGAACAGCTTCTCGCATCACCGACGCTGTTGCCCGTTTGCCAAGGAATTTAGCTTTCGCGATATAGGCGCGCTATGCCGCAATAAGCCGGCAAATGAATTTGATACGCATAGGTAGTGTTTGGAGACAGGCATTATTATGTATCTAGGTTCTACGTAGTTATAGCTGGATGGCATTTGATAGCTCCCGCGGGATGAATGACAATAACAAGGATACATTCACATTGAGAGTAACTGTCATACTCCGGCTATTCAGTCACCATTCAACGGCTACAACGCATTGAAAATTGAATGCTTAGGTTTAGACCAGACCAGGAGTGGGAGATTTGTTCGCAATTGTTTGTCATCCGAATGTCGGTGGATGGAAAGAGCCAAAGACGTCTTCGTTAAAATCTTTGAGGAGACCTATTTTTAGGTACTTCTACAGTTAATTGTTGATGCTGATGTCATGTGATGAGGCTTTGTTCACTACACCTATAAGCCTTAATCGCCCTTGAATAAAAAGCCTTCTTTATTACCCTCGTAACAAACACCACTAATGAGATCGAAAACAACATGCAAACATGAAAGTTAATTTGTGTGGTTTGTGTAAGTAGGTAGTGATTTACGTTCATTACATTCAAGTACCTACTTAAGTAAAGCTCAATTTATATAATAGTAAAAAATATAGGAATAATTTCAGTAATGGTTCACCAAAATTGTGGCTCTGACGTAAATAGATATTCTTTATTTATTTGTACAGATGTACATGCTGTAGGTATGTTTTTTTCTGAATGGTAGGTAAATGATGAACTTTACTCGGACAGAACGGTGCACCAAATTTGTTATAACTTGTTTCAAATGAAGAACTTAAAAAAACTAGGAATATGTTTTTCTTTGATTCATAATAAGTCTCGTTCTGATGTGCTATTTAACTATAAGTAGGTATAACGTTAACGTTACCGTAACGAACTGAGGAACGATGTACCTATAGCACTCATTAGGGGAGGCCTTTGCCCAGCAGTGGACTGCTATAGGCTGATGGTGATGATGATTACATGAACACCGTCCACGGAAAGGGCTGGTCTTTTTACGAAGAACGGTCTGACAGTTTATTTTATTTTATTTATTTATTTGACACACAAAACGGAACACAATCAAATTGAAACAATAAAAATATCACAATAATAAGTTCTAGATTGTATCCAAAGCATGTGTACACAGCATGATAAAATAGAATATTATATATAAAACAGTTCTGTGTAGGCAAGCCAAAGAAAAGTAAAAGAGCAAAACAAAATTAAAAAGAGAATTTAAAAATTAACACCTAATTTACAAATTATTACTTGCACTCTGCAGAGTGGCTAAAATGTATTTTTTAAATTTATTTAATTTATCGTTAAAAATGTCAATATTTTCACTATTCAACAAATCAGTATAAAGAGGACACATTCGAACCATTGGATTTTAATTATGAAGTGTTTTTAGTATACTTAGAACTGCAGTGCGAAAGTACTTTGAAAAGGATTTCAAGATGGAAGGATCGTTCTTCGTAAAGAGTTCAAATCTTTGAAGAGAAGAGACCAGTTTAGTAATGTACGTACACAGACACTGCAGGTCCGCAATTAAAGTCCAAACAATGAAGATGTACCTACGTCTTTTCAATAATACTCACTGATAAACCAGCATCTTCTGGAGCCGAATCCTGGCGTGATAATGGACTGGCCCACGTCACTGAACTGCATAGCGACAGTGACAGCTGTCAGTGCCATCGGCATCCCCCACGCATACACCGCGTACATGGCGAAACGTTTGTTCTCTCGCCGTTTGCTGGTACTGCCACCGCGGTAAGTGCTGTATCAAAGAATTTATTTTATAGCTAGAAAATGAGTCGAACGAACAGAAACTATAGTAGGTATACTATATAACTTTTGAAACTATCATGGTTCGGAATATAATTATCAATATCGACGGGCTATTTACCATAATTTGTGAGTTCAAAGTATTGTTTCCCGATATTGCAATGATCCACCATGCCTCAATCACGGGAGGAACAGCCGCCATGTTCCTCTCGTGATTATGGCGCATGCAACTACGTCGAAATATCAAGAAAACTCATAAATCATGGTAAATATCCCACTGATATTAATGGTTACCTTTTATCCTCACGGGCATTATATTTTATAGTATGAAAATTTAGCTTTAAATTTAATTCTAGAGTCATTATTTTAGAGTAAAGAGCTAACATTAACCATTGAAACATAAAATACCTACCAGGCAAAGAGTTCTTCAAAATAGCGTTAGCTATCCCAGAGTATAAAAGGTTTTCAGTGCTTACAGAAATTATTTTTCGAAAATTTAACTATGGAAGTATATGCACTCATTTGGTATAATTATACCTAAGTAAATACACCAATGAAAAGAAAAATATATTTATTTAGGTATTTTTGGGTTTTTGTCCCTAAAATAATTAATAAAATAAATGGTTTTATGATAATACTCTGCAATACCATAACGTGTTCTACTTTCATTATTAAGGTGGTATTCAGTGACAGATAATACCAGGTTTAATTACCTTATTGTAATTAAAACAATTAAATGTCACACGCACTTCTATTTACAAATGACAGCAGAATGAACATTAATTTTGTCGTACCTTTCAAAGTCAATGAAGCTTTGTTTTCATTCATCATACATTAATCATATGTACAAAGCATAATTGGTACTTAATACCATCCGTTTTACGTTCTAAATTCTCTAAATTCAGGTAAGTATGTTAATATTACAAAAATGTTTAAAGTAAAATATGACACAACAAAATTAATAGGTACTTATGTTGTGTATGTATTATTAATATACGGATAGATTTGTTTTACCGTAGCATGGTTTTGCTACGCCTCGTAGCAAAAACGTAGAGCTTCTACAAGAGGCTAATAGCTGAAAAAAGCTATAAAACCAGCTTGTCTAATTACTAGTAATTATACAAGCTGCTTTTATATCTTTTTGTAGCTAGCTTCGAAGAACTAAGATACTCTTTTCATAAATCAAAATCTAACCTTAGGTCTAAAATCAGATCTAAAAAGGGATTGAAAAATTATTCGCACGTGCACAAAATCGTTTACCAACAATATAACACATGCGTTGCGTAGGTTGGTAGCTATGCTATTGAGGTTCACTAGTATTTTCAATTTTATTCTAATACACCTGCTTTAAAATTAGGTAATATCCTGAGAGCGCGCTCACATAAGGTGTGCTACATCCATCACATGCGCTGCACGTTCGCGCGGTAACAGGCACGCTGCTGCAGCGCGAGTGACATGCTGTCGGATTTTTATATGGTATGGTCGCGCGACAGCCGCGCGACTTAGCTGTGTCGCACGCAGATATAAAAGCGCTCTAAAAGTGCACATTAAATATTTACATACAAATGCACTTTCAATCTTCCTTCTAACGACTGCTAATTACTGAAATTAGTTATGGAGCAATATTTGAATATTTTTAACAATAAGTAGGTACTTTACCCTTGTGAGTTTTGGGATGATGCCAGGCCAGTTCTTGATATCCAGAGGAGCATTGAAAATATTTAAAAAATATTTAGTCACAAAACGAACAAACAAATTACGATCAAAGAACTGACGACATAAAAGTGCTATGCTGAGTGGCGCAATACAGAAGAAATAGCTGCATTTACTTAACCACAAAAATGCTATTAAAAACGGAACTTAACGGAACGGAACGGAACGAAACCCACATCTTTGATGTAAGCTCAATCTACAAATGATGGATAGAGAAGGTAAGGTTTTTTTGAATTTTACAGATGTGCCAATCTTTCATTCATATATTGTGTAGTTTAATCTGTTATCTTTCCATTTACTTAGGTATATTTGGCAGGCTAGTTTCTTTTCATTTTGTTTTGGTAGAAGTTATTATTGGAATTATTATATAACATAAATTCGTGTAAGTTAGGCAGCACGCTCGCGTAGATACGCATTTAGTTATAATTCTTATATTAGTTTTAAGTTCTCTTATAAGTGAATTACTGTAATTCTTATGAGAATAAAGTTCTTAAACCAGAACCAGATATCGGACGCCCGAATCCGGCAAAATTCTGAGAACATTTTGTATGAATGGAATGCTTTCCGGCGAGTATCTACGTTTGTCAAACAAACATTTTCTCATGGTGTGCGATAACCTTTAATCACGTTTCAAAAAGTATTTCACTATAGTTTTATACCTATTTTAAAGATACCATCGAATCCTACACGACTCGTCTAAGGCCAGCACATAACACCGAAACACTTACACGTGAAGTGATTTTAGGATCTTATTGAATAAAGCTTTTTGAGTTTAACTTTGTATCTTGATAAGCAATACGGAGGATAACCTATGCACCTGTAGGCTAACCATGTTAATCGTCCCTGCCATCTTGTGTCGGAATAAATGTTTTTGTTCTATAAATGAATACAAAATTTACTCATTTTCATAATTAAATATCGACACGCGGAAGTGAAGTTGAACCATGTTTTCTGCTATAGTTTGGAAATATTAAACTTATGAGTAAACTCACAAAGCTAATTTGATGATTAACTTTAAATTGTTCTTGTTAAATTCATAATTTAATTTATAGGAATTTTTAAGTTACAACCATTTTTAAACACATTTTGTTTGAATGTGGTTGCTATCGAATCGATTTTAGTTGCTATAACCATTTATGTCTTTAGGTATTTCATGGTAAAACATGAGATCTTGACGCCACGTCGACTTTAAACGAGTAATTAGTATCTACTTATCACAAAACCACAATTTCGTATAAATATACCTATATATTATTCCGCAGCGCACCTTACTCAGCAAAGCACAAATCCTTTCACAAATTAACAAACTATGCATCCAGTGCTTTCAAGTCAACTAAGTATAATGTTTATTTACGACAAAAGTACGAGCCTCCTGCAAGCATAGGGATAATAAAATTGTAAAGTTGTAACACTCTCGTGCCGTGCAAATAGGTCAACATCAAAAGTAAAATATCATAAAAGAAAAAAAAACATGTATTGTGTCGACGAGGTAGGACGAGGTTATTAGCTTATAATTAGTATTCGTATCGTAGATGTAAAAATGAGAAAACTTAGATTCAAAATAACGCTTTGTCATGGGCCAACAATTCTCGTAACGCTTATGATACATCAGATTTAAATATTCATGATCGCCCCTACTGAAATCCCAAACAGTTGTTGACCAAGTAAGTGAGCGTGTGATTCGCATGGATGATATGATCTGTCAGACTAGCGGGGTGATCGGCTAACTCTGTTGCAAACAAAGAAATAGGACTAAAGCATAGAAGAAGTCATAAAATTCAATTATGCTCTGAACATCAACTCATACGGCTGATCTCTACTTTCTTATGTCCATATATGTTAGCTATAAAGAGATGCATACTTTATCTCAATGCTATTTCTGCGCATTGAGATAAAGTACCATTATACCAGGGCGCTAGAACAAATTTCCATGCAGGTTCATACAAATTTGTACATTTGAAGTCTCATTGATATATGTATGCATCCCTTTTTAACTGATTATATTGGACATAAGAAAGTAGATATCAGCCGTATTGAATTTTAAGACTTTATCTAGTTGTCTTCCTATATCTGTGGTTGCAAACAGAAATAATTGACATCGATCCTGGTTTAACAAACTGTGACAGTATGTCAATTGACGCTCAGTGAATTTCAACAGATGAAATCTCAAAGTTTGTAAAAACAGGATCGGTGTCAATAATTTCTGTTTGCAACAAAGATAGCCGATCACCCCGCAGTAGCGGGAACAATTGTATAAGAATTCCGTGTGGTGACGATAGATCGTTGTTAGTGTGAACTTCTTCTTCGTATGAGCTAGTGACCAAGACTCTGGTGTTGGAGTTTATAGGCCGCTCGAAGGCCTCCGACATGGCTTAACGTGAACTGAAGTGTGAACTGAAAGCACATTTTCCCCCGCGAGCGATTGTTGTGTCGAGTGTTTGCTTCCCCGCGAGCTATCTTCGAGTATGTGTCGTCTCTCATACATTTCCTTCCCTGCGAGCTATCGTTGTATCGTCTGTCATACATTTGCTTCCCCACGAGCTATCGTTGTGTCGTCTGTCATACATTTGTTTTTCCGCGACCTATTGTTGTGTTGTCTGTCAGTCGTGACGATAGAGCTATCTTCCATAGGTGAACTCGTTTTATCTTTGTAAATGTAAATTTCCCGCAATTGGACTCCATGTTGGTCCATTGTGCGTGACATTTTAAGCTTACAAATAGATTTACTTATGGTCCCCGCACGAGGCTTATACTTCTTCTACTTTTGATAAATTCCCTGTAACTAATTAGGCACAGGTCACACATATCGGGCAAGGACATGGCGCGGACATGGCGCAGACGTGGCACGGACGTGGCGAGGACATGGCACGGGCATGGCACGGACATGGCTCGGACATGACGCAGAAATGACGTGACAGAGGCACAAGTGTAGTGCAGTCTGTTGTCCGGTATCGATGTGTCAGCATGTCATCCTCAGAAGACGAAGATGCTCTTGCTCTCTTGCATACAATTAATTAATATACAGATCAGAGCCCGTACAACCCCGATTTCGAGTTAGTTGCTTCGAAAGTGAAACCCTTTCATTGGGTTATATAGTTGACGGGATTACCCTTTCGTTTGGCTATTCTCCTCATAACACAGGCGAAAGTGTAACCCGTTCCTTTTGGCTTTCAGTCGATAGGGTTACCCTCTTATGAGGTTAAACGAATGAATGGAGTTACCACTTGATAGGTTTTTTTGAATGTTACACAATGGTTATCATTACTAATATTTATTAATTAATAATAATTTCGGATTGTTACTGTCACTGTCACTCTAAAACTCAAACTCAAAACTCAACTCAAAGCTCCACTCGAAACTCATTCTACAAATTCATCTATAAATGGTTATATCTCTGGAACTACTCATCCTGGAATCGCTGTTAATTGCTCAAAAGATAGCTATCGACAAGATCTTTATTTTCAATGACATATGTCAAAATTGAATTTGCCATATCTCGAGAAGTACTCATCCTAGACTTGCCGTTACTAGCTCAAATGATAGCTACTAATAAAATCTTAATTTTCGATGACAGCTGTCAAACTAAAAACTGTCATCGAAAATTAAGATCTTAACAATAGTTATCATGTAAGCTAGTAACGGCAAGTAAAGGATGAGTAGTTCTCGAGATATGGTCGATTTAAGTTTGACAGCTGTCATCGAAAATTAAGTTCATGTCAATAGCAATCATTTGAGTTAGTAAAAGCAAGTCTAAGATAAGTAGTTCTCGAGATATGGACGATTTAAGTTTGACAGCTGTCATTGAAAATTAAGTTCATGTCAATAGCAATCATTTGAGCTAGTAAAAGCAAGTCTAGGATGAGTAGTTCTCGAGATATGGTCGATTTAAGTTTGACAGCTGTCATTGAAAATTAAGGTCTTGTCAATAGCTATCATTTGAGCTACTAAAGGCAAGTCTAAGATAAGTAGTTATCGAGATATGGTTGATTTAAGTTTGACAGCTGTCATCGAAAATTAAGGTCTTGTCAATAGCTATCATTTGAGCTAGTAAAAGCAAGTCTAAGATAAGTAGTTCTCGAGATATGGTCGATTTAAGTTTGACAGCTGTCATCGAAAATTAAGTTCATGTCAATAGCAATCATTTGAGCTAGTAAAGGCAAGTCTATGATAAGTAGTTCTCGAGATATGGTCGATTTAAGTTTGACAGCTGTCATCGAAAATTAAGGTCTTGTCAATAGCTATCATTTGAGCTAGTAGAGGCAAGTCTAAGATAAGTAGTTCTCGAGATATGGTCGATTTAGGTTTGACAGCTGTTATTGAAAATTTATTCCAATTTTATTATAATATAATTATTATTGCGTAAAATAAACAATTAGTAGTCTGTATTTCCGCCCTTAATGCTTAGAACACAATTACCGCAATTAATTTTCATCTTTTGACCGAATTTTTTTTCTCCTTTATCTCCTATAACCCACGTATAACCCGTGTTACAATGATAAAAAGGGTAACCCTAAGGAATGGGTTTTGGAATAATACCAAAACCCAATACTATTGATAACCCTCATGATCAGGTAACCTAATCAAAAGGGTTTTGAATGGTTTAGACCCATCAAATAATAGTGTAACCCATACGGAGAGGGTTAACTAAGCTTTTGAAATTACTAAATTACTAAGCTTTTGAAAAAACCCTGCCGAAAACCTCTTCATCGGGTTACCAAATCGGGCCCTGATACAGATGAAGAAAATACGCGCAAACGAATTTGCACAAGGATCAGCTAGTATTACCGTGGGTATTACATAAAAAAATCTTAGTACCGGTTTAATCTCTTTCCGATTTCCACCCACAATTTATCTTGAACATTTCAGTTACAATAATTGAAACGACAATGATCATAAAGCGTTGCATATTTTACAATCAATTCACAAAATTCAATATTAAATTCGATATCGTCATTCGTCACGCATTTTTACATCACTAACAGACGTATGTCGCAAGCAAGTACATACTACGAACTGGCGGCCATCTGACGCTCATCTGGCGGCGATCGGGCGCGGGCGCCGAAAAGGCGCGTCATACGTCCGAGCAACGACATACTATGTGCCCTAAATTGTGCTTTATTTCCATGCATTTTGTATGAAATTTGAATGGAATAGGAAACCACCTGTGCCATGTCCGTGTCATGTCCGTGCCCGATGAATGCGACTAGCGTCGGGCGCAGACATGGCACTGGCGGTTTCTTATTCCATTCAAATTTCATACAAAATGCATGGAAATAAAGTATAATTTAGGACACACGGTATGTCGTTGATCGGACGTGGTTATGACGCGAAGTCGTCGAGCTAAATTGTGCTTTATTTCCGTGCATTTTGTATTAAACTTGAATGGAATAGGAAAGCGCCCGCGCCATGCCCGCGCCAGGTCAGACAGGTGAGGCCTGAGCCTTAAATAACTAAATAAGCTGGCCAATAACTACAAGATCTCAAAGTTTGGTCCAAAGGAAAAGCACTAAAATAACGTGCTATAGGTAATTCAGTAGTTAGTACCTACCTTGCTAAGTATACAGTTTAGCAACGTGTCATATTGAAGAGGGCTAGACTAATGAATATTGCTGAAGTCACAAATAAGATAAGTCACCCAGGAACCAATTTGGTACATGCTAAAAACTGTATATTAAATAAGAAGGTAGTTAGATGTAGACTTATATATTTGTGCAGGTGACTGTACCCTATACGTACAAACGAACACAAAAAAACTATGCAACACTATTTTAACAAACTACTTATAACCTACACTTTCTATCATTTTCTCATTCCCATTAATATTTCATCAAAAAATTCAATAAACTTTCCTGAGCGGTCATAAAACCAATGGTTTAAAAACACAAGTGTGTTATTTTCAACAATAGGTTACATGCGTCTGCGATCCGACCAAAATAGATCGTTTATTTTAACTAACAATAAACAATATATCGACGTATTGATCACGCGGAGTTATTCAAAATGTATTTGCAATCAGTTATTACTTCCGAAATGCCTAGGCGTATTACCTAGGCGTATGCCTTTATACTTACATACGTATACCTACATACATATTATACTATTTTACTAGATATATTTTTATATGTTTGTCTAGTGTATATCTATGTAGTCTATCAATATATCATTTGGACTTTGTTCACCGCCGTTTCGGTTTGTTCTGAAAGTTTATTTCCATACAAAGTTATATGGAAGAGATCGCTATAAGCGATAAGGCCGTACATTTTAACAATATTTTAATGCCTTTTTTTGTATGGTGTGCAAAAAAGCTATATCTATTTGTTTACCTACTTATAAAATATTTTTTGCTTTGCCCAAGCTAAGGCGGAAAAACCAGAGGCAGTTTGGGATCGATAGCATGCGGAGTGGGAGAAGTGGGCGGCAAAACGCGATGCAACACGGTTTTATTTTACAGTTTTTCCAATAAAATCACCGTTGGAGGTAAATTAATGATATTTGCTTTGTGAATTTTCCAGTTAGGACTTACTTTTCACATTATAATAATAATTGAATACTATCGCGCTTTAGAAGTAAATTGCCTTCAACTTCGCAACAACAAATACAACAACACCAGCCTACAAATATGGTACTTAATGAAGCTTCAAAGTAAGGTTTTATATAGAAATCTATAACTACGACATGCATAATTTTAGTTTAAGTGCATCCTGACGATATTCATACGCGAAGCTTTCTTTCACTAACATAAAACTGTATATTTAACTAATCTACACATACTTATTGAAAACGAATGTATAGGCATACTAAAAAAGCTCTACCTGTAAATAAAATTATAATGTTACTAAATAGGTGTACCAAAACAAGGTATTTTATCAAAATGGTTACAGCAATACCTATTGTGTATTTCGAGTGATATGCACCACGCAGTCCCTCCACTTCTACGGATAGCGGGAATTCAAAAATATCTTATGAATTTGATATAGGTACTAATCAAGTTTATTCCAAAGACTCAACGAAAATGCAGTCATGCCAAATGCGAAACAACGAAAGTATCCCTAGTCTGCTAGTTTAGATGTCCATGTCTTATGATACCTTCTGTAAAATTTAAGATGTCATGTATGTCTTCAGATACCTTCTGTAAAAAAATTACAGATACGTGTGGAGAGAAATATAGCGGAAGATTTGAACTTATCACTATTGTTTTTTAAAGACGAATCAAATTGTTTAAGTCAATCGGGGCGTAGGGTTTTTTTAGGCTCTACAAGAGCCTATACCTAAAAATAAAAATATTATTTTTAGCAATGGCGCTCATTAGAGCAGGCTCATGCCCAGTTGTAGACTGCTATATGCTGCTGATTATGATGATTAAAAGTTATTTTCTGAAATCTTATTTTTCCCTCAATATTTCTATAGAATGGATAGAGTAAGCTACCTTTCAATTTATAGGCAGAAACAGCTTATCTCGTTGAGAAACAGCCTTTAAATTATAAATGTGAGTCAAAATAAATTACACAAAAATAGCTAGTTATATACCCACCCACTCATTTCCAGTACAACGAATAAGTAATATTATTTCCTAGAAAGATAATATAACAAATTTATATAAATGAGAATGGTATTGTCGAGTTTAATTTACATTGCACGATTTATTCCACAACGTAACTACGTACAACGCTATTTTATTCTCTAATCTAAAGCATGGATATTGTTTTATCTAAGAGGAAATACACCTACTTTTATTCATTCAATATCTAAAATTGACTTTACCATTCATACTGCTATACCTACTGTCTTCCTAAAAATAGGTAGGTACAGCAGATAAAGAACATAATCTAAAATTCTAAAAATTCCACAGTTTTAGCTAGTGGTAGGTATTATGTTATCTGTTGTTTTAGTAAATAATAGGTACGTACAGCAGATAAAGTACATAATATAAAATTCTGGAACTTGTACAGTTTTAGTAAGTACTAAAAGTTTGCAAGTGGTAGAGATTTTATGACTCGTACCCGAAGTGAAATGAAGTGGGTCTTAACGTAATGGTAAGACTAGGGAAGAGCCAGTCCAGTTTAGTGTCATTATTCATAAAGTAACAAGACCTCATCAAAACTAGCAAACACGGGACGTAGCATCACAATTTGACCTACAGCTGGGGTCTGCAACCGGTCTGCAAGGGCGTGGTAGATCTGCGAAAATTATCTAAGTAATTCAATGAATTGTCCCTTTTATTTTGCAAAATAAAATTGCCAAGGTGCAGCTAAAACTTATATTGCACATTGCACCTAGTCAGAAATATTTCTGTTTTGTCGCTACACCAAATTCTATGTAAATATATGCCTGGCTAGATTTGCATCTTGTCCAGCAGTGGACTGCTATAGGCTGATGATGATGATGATAATAATGAAGATTCGCGTATTACCTCTTTGTCTTCCGCGTGAATTTTATAGTGCGCCTTCTACACAACGCAAATCTTCGGCGAAGCCCGGTAATGTATCCGGGCATTTATTATTTAGTTTCAAGCTTAAACATTTCAAAACCCCGTGTTGCAATCGATCACGATGAACAAATTAAGTTTTCAAGAGCACAAACAATAGTTCTCAAATGGGGTCTTATGCTCTGTTGGAACTGGAGGCATTAGTCAAAATTTTCTATACCACTGCACCGTGCTCGGCGCTTAAAAGCACACCGAGCATTTAATTTAATGAAATTAAGTGAATGCTCAAAATGCTGCAGTTTAACTGGCAGAGCATTCAAATTTAATACTATAATAATGACTATGATTATCGTGGGCAAGATACGGAAGATACTAGTATTTTTAAATCTTTCGGATCTAACAATTATTTGACCCATGGTAATCATAGAAAAACCAGTATCTCAATATCAATGTATATTCAAATTAGTTAAACCATGGAATAATTAAACTAAATACCTTATAGTATTATATAGGTACTCTGTTCAGCAGTTTTTCTCTGTTCAGCTTCACGAACTTTCACAAACTTTCACATTTATAATATTAATAGGATTAGTGTGATGTATATTAATACTTGTTAAAAATTGTAAAGAACATACCTAAAAGTCCTCCAAATATCGTAGCACATAACATTCAGCCAAAAGAAGCTCGACTGGAACGCGTAGTAGACGATGAAGGCTGAAAAACATAAATATTTTAAAATAATAAACACATACGCTGCGTTGCAGTCCAACGATACAATAGCTTCTTATATAGAATAGAACAGAAAACAGATGTTCCATTTCAATGATTCGAACATCAAAGAAATTAAGTACCAACGAGATATTTACCATGATTTGAGTGTTCTTTTATTTCCTTTTATTTCGTATTTAATTCAGTTTCTTCCGTGGTCGTAACAGTATATATCAATGGGCGCATGCAACTGCGACGACATATCGAGTAATAATAGAACTCAGAAATCATATTAAATATCCCGTTGATATTAATTAATAATTATGTTAACAACCATGATAGATTCAAAAGTCATATCTTTTATATTACGTTATCTGTAATAAATTATCTGTTTTATATTTTATATTACCACAGACAACAGAGAAACTGCTGTCTGTGGTAATATCAAATATATTGTACATTCTCAACAATTAGGTACTAGGCAAGTACTAATTATACCTACCGAGATTTCTCAAATGAGATCCTTACGAAATTGAATACAGCGCCTCCATTTAAGGCTCTAATAGGCGGTGCGTGTCATCAATCAGTATAAATTCATATTCAGACATATTCTATAATGCAATAATTATGTTAGGTAAATCGCTGTGTGTGACTGTTGCACAGTTCATATTATCTAGCTTAATGACAACGCCATTTTAAATTGATTCTCTATGCTTACTAAGCAAGAGATACATACCCCCACCGAGTTTTACCAAATGGGATCCTTAGGCACAGGCCTCACATGTCTGACCTGGCGCGGGCATGGCGCGGGCGCTTTCCTATTCCATTCAAGTTTAATACAAAATGCACGGAAATAAAGCACAATTTAGCTCGACGACTTCGCGTCATAACCACGTCCGATCAACGACATACCGTGTGTCCTAAATTATACTTTATTTCCATGCATTTTGTATGAAATTTGAATGGAATAAGAAACCGCCAGTGCCATGTCTGCGCCCGACGCTAGTCACATTCATCGGGCACGGACATGACACGGACATAGCACAGGTGGTTTCCTATTCCATTCAAATTTCATACAAAATGCATGGAAATAAAGCACAATTTAGGGCACATAGTATGTCGTTGCTCGGACGTATGACGCGCCTTTTCGGCGCCCGCGCCCGATCGCCGCCAGATGAGCGTCAGATGGCCGCCAGTTCGTAGTATGTACTTGCTTGCGACATACGTCTGTTAGTGATGTAAAAATTCGTCACGCGAATGACGATATCGAATTTAATATTGAATTTTGTGAATTGATTGTAAAATATGCAACGCTTGATCATTGTCGTTCCAATTATTGTAACTGAAATGTTCAAGATAAATTGTGGCTGGAAATCGGAAAGAGATTAAACCGGTACTAAGATTTTTTTATGTAATACCCATGGTAATACTAGCTGATCCTTGTGCAAATTCGTTTGCGCGTATTTTCTTCATCTGTATCAGGGCCCGATTTGGTAACCCGATGAAGAGGTTTTCTGCAGGGTTTTTTCAAAAGCTTAGTAATTTAGTAATTTCAAAAGCTTAGTTAACCCTATCCGTATGGGTTACACTATTATTTGATGGGTCTAAACCATTCAAAACCCTTTTGATTAGGTTACCTGATCATGAGGGTTATCAATAGTATTGGGTTTTGGTATTATTCCAAAACCCATTCCTTAGGGTTACCCTTTTTATCATTGTAACACGGGTTATACGTGTGTTATATGAGATAAAGGAGAAAAAAAAATCGGTCAAAAGATGAAAATTAATTGCGGTAATTGCGTTCTAAGCATTAAGGGCGGAAATACAGACTACTAATTGTTTATTTTACGCAATAATAATTATATTATAATAAAATTGGAATAAATTTTCAATAACAGCTGTCAAACCTAAATCGACCATATCTCGAGAACTACTTATCTTAGACTTGCCTTTACTAGCTCAAATGATAGCTATTGACAAGACCGTAATTTTCGATGACAGCTGTCAAACTTAAATTGACCATATCTCGAGAACTACTTATCTTAGACTTGCCTTTACTAGCTCAAATGATAGCTATTGACAAGACCTTAATTTTCGATGACAGCTGTCAAACTTAAATCCACCATATCTCGAGAACTACTCATCCTAGACTTGCTTTTACTAGCTCAAATGATAGCTATTGACAAGACCTTAATTTTCGATGACAGCTGTCAAACTTAAATCGACCATATCTCGAGAACTACTCATCCTAGACTTGCTTTTACTAGCTAAAATGATTGCTATTGACATGAACTTAATTTTCGATGACAGCTGTCAAACTTAAATCGACCATATCTCGAGAACTACTCATCCTAGACTTGCCGTTACTAGCTCAAATGATAGCTATTGACAAGACCTTAATTTTCGATGACAGCTGTCAAACTTAAATCGACCATATCTCGAGAACTACTCATCCTAGACTTGCTTTTACTAGTTCAAATGATTGCTATTGACATGAACTTAATTTTCGATGACAGCTGTCAAACTTAAATCGACCATATCTCGAGAACTACTCATCCTAGACTTGCTTTTACTAGTTCAAATGATTGCTATTGACATGAACTTAATTTTCGATGACAGCTGTCAAACATAAATCGACCATATCTCAGGAACTACTTATCTTAGACTTGCCTTTACTAGCTCAAATGATTACTATTAACATGAACTTAATTTTCGATGACAGCTGTCAAACTTAAATCGACCATATCTCGAGAACTACTCATCCTAGACTTGCTTTTACTAGCTCAAATGATAGCTATTGACAAGACCTTAATTTTCGATGACAGCTGTCAAACTTAAATCGACCATATCTCGAGAACTACTCATCCTAGACTTGCTTTTACTAGTTCAAATGATTGCTATTGACATGAACTTAATTTTCGATGACAGCTGTCAAACTTAAATCGACCATATCTCAGGAACTACTTATCTTAGACTTGCCTTTACTATCTCAAATGATTACTATTAACATGAACTTAATTTTTGATGACAGCTGTCAAACTTAAATCGACCATATCTCGAGAACTACTCATCCTAGACTTGCTTTTACTAGTTCAAATGATTGCTATTGACATGAACTTAATTTTCGATGACAGCTGTCAAACTTAAATCAACCATATCTCGAGAACTACTCATCCTAGACTTGCTTTTACTAGTTCAAATGATTGCTATTGACATGAACTTAATTTTCGATGACAGCTGTCAAACATAAATCGACCATATCTCAGGAACTACTTATCTTAGACTTGCCTTTACTAGCTCAAATGATTACTATTAACATGAACTTAATTTTCGATGACAGCTGTCAAACTTAAATCGACCATATCTCGAGAACTACTCATCCTAGACTTGCTTTTACTAGCTCAAATGATAGCTATTGACAAGACCTTAATTTTCGATGACAGCTGTCAAACTTAAATCGACCATATCTCGAGAACTACTCATCCTAGACTTGCTTTTACTAGCTAAAATGATTGCTATTGACATGAACTTAATTTTCGATGACAGCTGTCAAACTTAAATCGACCATATCTCGAGAACTACTCATCCTAGACTTGCCGTTACTAGCTCAAATGATAGCTATTGACAAGACCTTAATTTTCGATGACAGCTGTCAAACTTAAATCGACCATATCTCGAGAACTACTCATCCTAGACTTGCTTTTACTAGTTCAAATGATTGCTATTGACATGAACTTAATTTTCGATGACAGCTGTCAAACTTAAATCGACCATATCTCGAGAACTACTCATCCTAGACTTGCTTTTACTAGTTCAAATGATTGCTATTGACATGAACTTAATTTTCGATGACAGCTGTCAAACATAAATCGACCATTTCTCAGGAACTACTTATCTTAGACTTGCCTTTACTAGCTCAAATGATTACTATTAACATGAACTTAATTTTCGATGACAGCTGTCAAACTTAAATCGACCATATCTCGAGAACTACTCATCCTAGACTTGCTTTTACTAGCTCAAATGATAGCTATTGACAAGACCTTAATTTTCGATGACAGCTGTCAAACTTAAATCGACCATATCTCGAGAACTACTCATCCTAGACTTGCTTTTACTAGTTCAAATGATTGCTATTGACATGAACTTAATTTTCGATGACAGCTGTCAAACTTAAATCGACCATATCTCAGGAACTACTTATCTTAGACTTGCCTTTACTATCTCAAATGATTACTATTAACATGAACTTAATTTTCGATGACAGCTGTCAAACTTAAATCGACCATATCTCGAGAACTACTCATCCTAGACTTGCCGTTACTAGCTCAAATGATAGCTATTGACAAGACCTTAATTTTCGATGACAGCTGTCAAACTTAAATCGACCATATCTCGAGAACTACTCATCCTAGACTTGCTTTTACTAGTTCAAATGATTGCTATTGACATGAACTTAATTTTCGATGACAGCTGTCAAACTTAAATCGACCATATCTCGAGAACTACTCATCCTAGACTTGCTTTTACTAGTTCAAATGATTGCTATTGACATGAACTTAATTTTCGATGACAGCTGTCAAACATAAATCGACCATATCTCAGGAACTACTTATCTTAGACTTGCCTTTACTAGCTCAAATGATTACTATTAACATGAACTTAATTTTCGATGACAGCTGTCAAACTTAAATCGACCATATCTCGAGAACTACTCATCCTAGACTTGCTTTTACTAGCTCAAATGATAGCTATTGACAAGACCTTAATTTTCGATGACAGCTGTCAAACTTAAATCGACCATATCTCGAGAACTACTCATCCTAGACTTGCTTTTACTAGTTCAAATGATTGCTATTGACATGAACTTAATTTTCGATGACAGCTGTCAAACTTAAATCGACCATATCTCAGGAACTACTTATCTTAGACTTGCCTTTACTATCTCAAATGATTACTATTAACATGAACTTAATTTTTGATGACAGCTGTCAAACTTAAATCGACCATATCTCGAGAACTACTCATCCTAGACTTGCTTTTACTAGTTCAAATGATTGCTATTGACATGAACTTAATTTTCGATGACAGCTGTCAAACTTAAATCAACCATATCTCGAGAACTACTCATCCTAGACTTGCTTTTACTAGTTCAAATGATTGCTATTGACATGAACTTAATTTTCGATGACAGCTGTCAAACATAAATCGACCATATCTCAGGAACTACTTATCTTAGACTTGCCTTTACTAGCTCAAATGATTACTATTAACATGAACTTAATTTTCGATGACAGCTGTCAAACTTAAATCGACCATATCTCGAGAACTACTCATCCTAGACTTGCTTTTACTAGCTCAAATGATAGCTATTGACAAGACCTTAATTTTCGATGACAGCTGTCAAACTTTAATCGACCATATCTCGAGAACTACTCATCCTAGACTTGCTTTTACTAGTTCAAATGATTGCTATTGACATGAACTTAATTTTCGATGACAGCTGTCAAACTTAAATCGACCATATCTCAGGAACTACTTATCTTAGACTTGCCTTTACTATCTCAAATGATTACTATTAACATGAACTTAATTTTCGATGACAGCTGTCAAACTTAAATCGACCATATCTCGAGAACTACTCATCCTAGACTTGTTTTTACTAGCTCAAATGATAGCTATTGACAAGACTTTAATTTTCGATGACAGCTGTCAAACTTAAATCGACCATATCTCGAGAACTACTCATCCTAGACTTGCTTTTACTAGCTAAAATGATTGCTATTGACATGAACTTAATTTTCGATGACAGCTGTCAAACTTAAATCGACCATATCTCGAGAACTACGCATCCTAGACTTGCCGTTACTAGCTCACATGATAGCTATTGTTAAGATCTTAATTTTCGATGACAGTTTTTAGTTTGACAGCTGTCATCGAAAATTAAGATTTTATTAGTAGCTATCATTTGAGCTAGTAACGGTAAGTCTAGGATGAGTACTTCTCGAGATATGGCAAATTCAAGTTTGACATATGTCATTTAAAATAAAGATCTTGTCGATAGCTATCTTTTGAGCAATTAACGGCTAGTCTAGGATGAGTAGTTCCAGAGATATAACCATTTACAGATGAATTTGTAGAATGAGTTTCGAGTGGAGCTTTGAGTTGAGTTTTGAGTTTGAGTTTTAGAGTGACAGTGACAGTGACAATCCAAAATTATTATTCAAAATAGTTTTCAAGGTCATATTTTTTCTTTTTAACACGTTGACTGCGGGTCTCGGAAATAACGCTTTACAAAATACTCATTATGTGTACTGTTGGCTTTGCCTAATAAATACAATAAAAATAAAAAATAACGCTACGCAGAGTACTCTGCGATGATGCCCTATGAAAACTGACTGAAACATATTTTTTTCTTTTTAACATATTGACTGCTGGGCCTCAGTCATGACATAACTGATGACTTATGAAAACTGAAGCACCATTTTTTTTCTCTTTAATATGTTGACTGCGGGTCTCGTATATGACAACGCATACTCTGCGATGATGACCAATGAAAACTGACTGAAACACAGCACTTTCCTTATGTTTTCAAAACTTTTCTTTAATGCAGTGACGCTTTTCCTTCAACCAAATAAAGCGATCCGAACTAATACCTAATGATTGATGACATCAATCAAGAGTCAAAATCTAAATTCCCCCACCCAGTGTCAGGCGTAATGATAATCATTGTGTAACATTCAAAAAAAACCTATCAAGAGGTAACTCCATTCATTCGTTTAACCTCATAACAGGGTAACCGATAGGGTTACCCTGTTATGAGGTTGACTCACTGAAACTCAAACTCAAACTGACTGAAAACCAAAAGGCACGGGTTACACTTTCGCTTGTGTTAGGAGGAGAATACCCAAACGAACTGTATAACCCAATGAAGGGGTTTCACTTTCGAAGCAACTAACTCGAAATCGGGGTTGTACGGGCCCTGATCTGATATTAATTAATTGTATGCACGAGAGCAAGAGCATCTTCGTCTTCTGAGGATGACATGCTGACACATCGATATCGGACAACAGACTGCACTACACATGTGCATCTGACACGTCATTTCTGCGTCATGTCCGAGCCATGTCCGCGCCATGCCCGTGCCATGTCCTCGCCACGTCCGTGCCACGTCCGCGAAATGTCCGCGCCATGTCCGCGCCCGATATGTGTGACCTACGCCTTACGTAACGGGATGCAGCCCCTCCAATAAGTCTCTGGGATTTACGGTTTAGGCTGTGCGTCTCATTAATCTGTCAGACTTTGATTTTTATTTATATTATGATTAATTAGCTTCCACCCACAGCTTCATTCGCGTGGTATTCAGTTAAAAAAGCCTAATATATGTTATTCTTAGTTAGATAATGGTTTAAAGGTAAACTTAATTTTCTAACTTTCACCTTTATTATATCATAATACAAAAAAAAGTAGCGTCATAATAATTGTGGCTTTGAATAAATGCAGAAGACGGTGACTAAACAGTTGCAAAACTATAACAAGACTCTATCTAAGATAAACCTACAAGCAAGCAGAAAGCTAGACTTCTAACCACCTGGGACCTGACTTACCTAGGTACCTACCATTTGAATCTGAATCGTATTTGTCACCTGGGATGTCATAAAAGCTTTAAGAGTCCTATCTGTTATATAAGAATTAATCAAATAAATAAAAGAACAACAAAACATGCTTCTGTGCAAACTGTTGCAATAAAACGACCACCAACAAAGAAATGTTACGATCTTTCATTCGTGGTAAAAACTTTACCATATGTAAGATATATTACTATTCTAGTCTTCCATATTGTAAAAATAAACAAACAACGTATAAAAAATTCTAGAGATCTGTAGAATAAGGTACTTTCAGAGTAGTAGAGTTCTTTGAATTATTCCGGAAATCCCCACCAAGCCGCCCCACTGGTGGGGACTTGTTCCATCTTCAAGTAACATAAAAACTTTACTTTTCTGTCATAGTTCCTGAACAAAATAAGTCTGTACAAGTCTATGCTAAGTAAAGTACAAAAATATGCAGTACAGTTGATAGAAAACCAGAAGGACCATTCCTAAGACAACATGCTGTTAGCCCCCACGGTCATTACCTATCTATCTATATTATCTGGAAGTTTGCTGAAATGCTCAACATTATACATTGCAGGTGTTATAGCTAAACTTTCGAGTAGAGAACGAATAACACTAAAAATATTTCAAGCTTAGTATCGTAGTAATAGTTGTCCTAGAAGATTAGGTACTCAATACAGTTGAAGTAGCTCTTCGTAGAATTAAGAATTAGTATAGTCAATACACTAAGTCACAATTGAATTTTTTTAAGATTTGTAGAGAGACCGTAACTTATTATTTTTACACATTTATATTTCCTATGATTGCCCTATTAAAAGCTGCGGCCTTTCCACAAGTCTGGGTCAGTAAAAATTACATCGAATCGATCGTATGTACTTACGCAGTATTTAAATGCAGCGTTGTTTTCAAATTCTACAGGAAATTACATTCTCTACTGAGTTTGTTCAGTACATCTGTTATTACTGAACTCAATTTACATTAATAATGTTTTCATTGAACATTTTCCAGGCTAAATGAATTCGACATACAACACCTACATTCGCTGCTGTTTCGGAGTATTTTTATATACCTACCCTGTTTATTTTATTCAGCTAGATGATTTTGTTTATTAAACTACGCGATGAACTGATGAATAACATTATTGGATAAAATCATTGTTTTTGTTTATAATATTCAAATGAATTCCCAACACTGCAATTATAAACCTAGGTAGCTGTTTCATTGTGTAGCATTTATGAAATTATTACAACTGCATGCAGCATTATTTAAAGTTTACGTCTACAGAATGTTATGAAAGTATTATATTATAAATAATAATTTTGTTTGTTTGTTCTCACACAACTCCGTAAAGGCTGGCCGGATTTAGATCAAGCTAGGAAAAATATATAGGGTAGTTGGTGACCTAGCATAACATAATGTTATGCCATATGATAATAATATATGCATATATAATATTGCATATACGATATTTTATTACTCACATGGCACCTGCCCGGATACCATACGAGCGAAACCCCTGGTGAAAGCTATGGAATACATTCTAGAGAAATATTCTACATTCTATCCTTTTTTATTCCTTTACATGTGCTACAAACCTAGAAAGCCTGTGCACTAATTAGATATAAGACGATACCTAAAATGGTCAGAGGCAAGTCCAAACAGAGTATTAACCGATTAGACCATAAGTAATTGATTATCAAGCAAACAAATATAATCGTTACTCGTAATCATGAAACAAACTTAAAATTAAGCTGTTTTTTATGTATCTCATTATAAGTTAACCATGTCACAGATAACATAATACTAATACACCATGTGAAAAACCGCTTACAGTGGCGGCCTATGTGATAGCTCCGTGATTTTTATCGCTAAAAATTAGTTATGTATGTTAAACCGTTAGAAAGTACTGTTCGGGAGTTGACTAAGACTGTGCTCGATCTCCAGGATAAAGTGTTATCACTTGATAAGCTTGTGATTGATCAAAATTGCATAATCAAAAAGCTGGCCGACTACAAAGAATGTGCAACTCGCAACTTCATCGAATTCTGAAGTTGAGGACGTTAAACAGGCAGTAGTGTCAACGCAATGGCCTATAAGGAAAGCCCGGGTTCGTGCGGCATCGGCAATCACCGCCGGCGCAACGAATGCGAAGAAATGTTTCGCCCCACGCTTCCACAACCCTTGCATTGCCCGTGGACACACGAATTGACATCCCGCGCGTCAGCGCATCTGCGTCATCGGGCCACAGTGCGCCTGCTACACCGAGTATGCCTTCCGCACCGCAGCTACTCAAAGCCGTTCGTACACAGCTCAAGTTGATGAGCCAACCCAACTTGTGAACAATGCTGGACGAGTAAGATTGGGTCGATGTCAAGCCTTGTCGCGCCCGTCGTTCACTCGGGAATGTTATCCGCGGAACTGCGGCGCCGACTTCAACTGGCCTATCTGCTTCGGAACGAAAGTCTTTTCTACACCTATTCTATCAATCATGTGGTTCCCATAATAAGCTCTGCTTAGTTTGGGGGTTCATGATGCTGTGTGATTATATCCCGCATTATTTATTTATTTATTTATTTATTCTATGTTAAACTTGGGACGACTCCAGAACAAGTTACCGAACATCTGCATAATATATGCCCGCATGGAACATGCGATGCTGAAAAACTAAATTTGAGAGGCGATTACGCTTCTTTCAGTTCCTTACAGTTCCTTCCAATAATTTGAATATATATCTGGCTCCAGAGCACTGGACTGAGAATATGCTTATTAAACCGTGGCGTAGTGGATTTCGCAAGCCATCGCAAACCCAGAAGCCCGAATATACCGCCGGGTTCCGGCGATGACAAATATTTAAATACGTTTTTAGTGCTCGAAAATCTTGTAACTAAATTCAGCAAGTCGGATATGTTTATTATTGGTGATTTTAATCTCAACTCATTCAGTCAAAATGTTCATATGCAATTTAACTATACGTTAACATTTTGTAAATTGAAACAGTTGAATAACGTAAAAAATGCTTACGATAATATTTTGGACTTGGTACTGAGCATAGAGAGCAGCATTAGAACAATCTAAGCACTGAGTGTGTGAGTGTATGTGGTGATATCGACCCTTTGGTAAAAATTGACCATCCCGTGCTAGTGTGTGCGTGAAAGTTCCGAGACCACGACGGCCGCCGCCGCCGCCGCCCTGTGTACCACCGCACGATGACGGTGACGCTGACGTTCCACCGCAGTGGAACTTTCGTAAGGGTGATTTTTACTCTATAAAATCATCTAATGCTTCTGTAGATTGGGAGGAAATATTTGCATGTGAGTCAGTTGATGAATTAGTTACTCTTCTCTACAGAAAAATGAATAATTGCATGACCACTCACGTCCCTGAAAAGAGGATATCTGGATCTGGGCTTCAATTCCAGTGTCCAATTTGGTATACCCGCGAAATTATATTGAACTTGGAAAAGAAATATCTACATCTATGTAAGTTTAAACAAAGTGATAATCATACAAAGAGAAATGTTTAAATATTAAAGGTATAGTTCAAAACAGTTGATTAATTTAAGCTATGACAGGTACATCCGATGTACTGAAGATAATATTAGTAAAGACCCCAAAAGTTTTTGGAAGTTCGTCAAGGAACAGCAGTCATCGCGTTAAACCTGTGACGAATTTAAATTTGACGGAAAATTTGTCACAGGCAAACAAAGCTGCAAATGCCTTTGCGGATTATTTTAAATCTGTTTTTTTTTTACTAATAAGCCTTTATTATCCACCCCTGACGCTGAGCATGCAGCCACTAGCCAGTTCGATTCGTCATGTTTAACTCTGGATAGTATTAGCCCATCAGATATCCGGATTTCAGCAAAGCGTTTGTAGGCTCACTCTGCTGCAGGACCTGACGGAATAACACCATTCGTTATTAAGGACAGTATCAGTGCTCAAGTGTGCCCCTATTGTTTATCTTAAACCTCTGTGTGAAGATTGCCTCGTACCCGACTACTTGGAAAATATCTCGTGTCACACCAGTACCCAAGGGTGGAGTCAGATCGAAGGTAGAAAACTACAGACCTATTACCGTACTATCTGCATTTGACAAACTATTGGAGTCGATTATTAATTACCACATAACCAAACGGATCAGATGCCATTTGAATGACAGCAAGCATGGGTTTTTGGCTGGTAGGTCGACTGCAACTAACCACGTAAACTTTGTTGGTTACACAACTGCACAGATGGATCTATGTAGGCAGGTGGATGTGGCCTATTTCGATTTTCAAAAAGCATTTGATCGCGTTCACAATGATGTCCTACTTACTAAATTTGCAGCCATAGGTTACTCTCGTAATCTGCTAAAATTATTTTCTGATTATTATTCAAACCGTTTTCAATACGTCCAGGATGTCTTAGGATCTCGATCGGAGCAGTACTTGACGTTATCTGGTGTGAGCCAAGGAAGTACGCTTGGACCAACTCAGTTTTTGATCATGATCAATGATCTGCCGAATGTGGTTACTACGGCTAGATGTTTGATGTTTGCCGACGATCTGAAATTATTCTTGGGTATTGAGAATCTGGGTGATTACGAGGCTCTTCAACGCGATATAGACAACGTAGTTGCGTGGAGCGAGCGAAACCGTCCACGCTTTAATACAGCGAAATGCAAAACGATTACTTTCACGCGTACTCGCTCGCCCCATGAGCACCCATATAACATTCGGGGTGATTGTCTCGAGCGCGTATCTCTCATACTAGACATACCTTATACCATACCTTACATTGGACAGCGAGTTTAATTTTAATACGCAATAGCTGATACATGTATTAGAGCCTTTAAATCACTAGGTTTTGTGATGAGACAGTCATCTCGTTTCCGCGATAGAAGAACGATTATTACTTTATTCTTTGCTTTTGTGAGATCTAAGTTGGAGTATAATGCGATGGTTTGGGATCCTCATGAGAAGAAATATGCAATCATGTTAGAACGTGTGCAGAAAAAAATTGCGCGATATCTATACTGCAAGTTATACGGTTACTACCCCTATCTGTATGCGTCGCTATTTGTCGCTGTTATGGTAGGACTTAATACCCTTGAACTAAGACGCAAAACAGCTCTTATGGTTCACTACTTCCTGCTCCTTCGTAATAAATTAAATAATCCGACTGCGTTGTCTGAATGCGCACTTTAAGTACCGGACCGGTACCTGCGAGCGCGCAAACGGCGGCTGTTCGCTCCGGCAGCGGCTCGTACTAACACCGCGCGGTACGCACCTACGACACATGCCCTCACACTACTCAATGCTATGATAGCCCAGGAACCCCTTGTTGATATGTTCCACATGAAGCTACATCATTTTATTAGAATATGTATTAGTTTTTTAAGTTGCTATTAGTCTATGATTTTTTGTATTTTAAGTGTTTGCCCACACTTCCACAGGGAAAATCTAAGATATTTATATATCCCAAAAATTTTGGCGGGATTTGAACCCGCGACCTTCCCATCAATACCAAAATTCAAAGTTCAAATCCCGCCTGAGTCGAAATTTTTGGGATATATAAAAATCTTAGATTTTCCCTGTGGAAGTGTGGGCAAACACTTAAAATACAAAAAATCATAGAATAAGCAAAGCGACACCTCTCGTCAATGTACTAAACTATTAGTCATTGAGCAGGCTTGGAAGCAGAAACGTTTCCCCTGTAGGCAGGCAAATCTCACAGTATTAACCGCGCATCACGTCAGTGATCAGTCCCAGATGCGCGTTATGAACTTTACGCGCCATTAGCACGACAGTTTGATCCGCAGTCCAAACCGTACATATCGAACTGCGGCTCCGATGCGCGGTCCGATCTTTGCGTGTGCAGGGCGCTATTGACTCCGCATGAGGTACAGCTTGTAGATGCAGAAAGTTTCATCAAGTATTTGAATTTTGCAAGGGAAATGTGTAGTAACAAACTATTTTCCTCGAAAATTCTAATAAATCGTCCATCACTCAGCTTTCCTATTTACGTCGAGCAACAAGTTTACTGTATCAACATCTACAAACCATATTGGATATCCAAAGTGTACATCCAATATTGACCAAAGATTACGCCGTATTTACGACTGATAGTAGACCCTTACAAAGGCATCTTTTCCTGGGTAATTACTTTGGAGATAGTAAAGTACCTTTATGGTTTATTTTTCTTGTCATCACGATAATTTTATATGTTAGTACTTATATGTAAATAAAATGATTATCCTGCTCCATGTGCATGGAGTATATAATGCCTATTACATGGTGTGGAAAATCATCCTTTTGTGCAACAGCAGGAGATTCCATTATTTTATTCACTCTCTGCTCTTTGATGGTATACCGTTTTATGTACCTACTTATTTTGTGACTTAATTGAACTTTAAGTACCATTTTAATATAATAAAAATAGATTTGCTACCTAAATGAATGAAAATTTGCATTGAATGAAATTTTTAATGAGGCCAGTGTTTGATACGAATAGGTATCTACGGACAGACACTGCCCACGTACCTACAAGATTTGAGTAGGTTAAATGGGCTATTGTCATTGACTCACACCGATGATAAGATGAAAACCAAATTGTCTCAGTATGTTAGGTATCTACTACTCGAGGTATTTATCTACAAAATTTTTGTCAAGTCAAATCTACCTAAGTTGTCCGATATATTTTTTTTTTAAAAGACCGCTACTCGCAGAGATACTCGTGTCTAATCTGTTCATGAATTCGCGTGGTACCGGGATAAAAGTAGTTAATGCTGGGTACAAACTATGCGTATGTGTAGGTATTATTCCGAGTTTCATCCAAATCCCTTCCCCTGTTACAGAGTTGAGTGCGAACTAAGTTACTATGTAAAAATGTATAACTAACCCACGAACACACTAACACAAAGTTTCGCATTTAAAATACTAGCATCCGCCCGAGTCTTCACTTGCGTGGTACCGGGATAACAAGTAGCCTATGTGTTAATCCAGGTCATAAACTATGTGTATTCCAAGTTCCATCTAAATCTGTTCAGTAGTATTTGCGTAAAAGAGTAACAAACATCCATCCAGTCTCACAAACATTCATATTTCTAATACTAACTTCCGCCCGCGGCTTCACTTGCGTGGTACGGGGATAAAAAGTAGCCTATTTGTCAATCCAGGTCACCAACGATGTATATTCCAAGTTTCATACAAATCCGTTCAGTAGTTTTTGCGTGAAAGAGTATCAAACATTCATCCATTCATCTATCCATACATCCATACTCACAAACTTTCGCATTTATAATATTAGTAGGAGTAGGATAGGAAGTAGGATAGGATAAGATAGTAGGATTAAGTAGGATAGGACAAGTGTAATATTGTAATAGAGATTGTGATCGATGGGGTCCCTGATTGTCGAGAACAGAGACTGACCAAAGAGTTTGGATTTTAGACAGACAGAACATTAATGTCATATTAGACATCATGTCGAGAGAACTGTGAACACCAAAGAGTTTGGGATCTTAATATGAATCATTCATGTGTGGAAAAGAGAAAGACAATTGTTCCGGCCCATTTAGCCAGTCTGGGCCAGAAGCCATGCAACACTCAGCGACAGCGTAATGTCAACGTCATCTGAGAATTCGAGTTTGACAGCCGGCCGGAACAAGCAAATCATCCTTGAACTTGACCTCTAAGAAAAATTGCAACGGACATTTTTTGCACCTCAATTTTAATCTTATAATAATAATTTAATCTCGTAAAAATTGGAAATAAACTTCAAACACAACAACGGAATACCAGGAAGACCAGGGAAGGTAAAATACACAACAAAAAGTGGTGACCCCGACGTGATCGGAAAACGGACAACGAACGAGTGGCATCTGGGAGGCTGAAAATCACTCTGCAGTTGAAGAAACAGAAGAATCCGAGGGAAGTAAGCCCCATTCCCATCCATTCCCGTTCCGTTTCCCAATTTATTGCACAAATTTCCTTGATTTCTTTGCATCTTGTGGCGTGGCATTCCTACCCGCCACCGTTTCTTGAAAAAATATTTGAAACTTTTTGCTTTCCAGCATTTTATGCTCAGTTATCTTTAATTATCCTCATTGAAAACCCTTCCCTTACTAGTTATTTCATTGAATAAAGCATACACGATCGATTTCAGAAGCGAGTTTGCGAGCTTTACGAGTGCCGACAACTGCGGGTAGCGGTGCCGCTAACCTGTGTTCCGAGTCGTCGGCCGATACAATCGCGCTTCCTGCCCAAGAGTTTGTGTGGTACAGCGCGAACGAGGTTGTATTCATTGCTCTAATTTATTTGTCCGTTATCTACTTGTTGGTGTACAATTTTCATTTCCCAGTTCATTGTTTGCACTTACCATGACCGATCTAAAGGAACTTATCGCTCAGCGAGGGCGTATAAAGACAAGGATTACGTTATTTGAAAAGTATGTGAAGCCTTTGTCGAACGTTAAATTGAGCAAAAGTCAGTATAATGAGTTAACGTTGCGGCTTAGTAAACTACAAGATCTTTCATATAGCTTTGATGAATTACAATCTAAAATTGAAACATTGGATCTTGATGATGATCAGATGAGTGAGAGGGAAGAAGTAGAAAACAGGTTTTATAGCCTCATTGCACGCACTCAAGAAATGTTGCAAACATTTGATTCTAAAATCAATAATGAATCATCATCAGCCTCACAAGCTTCCCACTGCTCTCATCATCATCATCAGCATCTAAAGCTGCCAACTATCAAGGTCCCTTCGTTCGATGGTGAACCAGGAAAATGGTTAGAGTTTAGGGATACTTATTCATCGCTTATTCATGATAATGAAAGTATCGACAACGTTAACAAATTTCATTATTTAAAATCATATTTAGAAGGAACTGCAAAGGCAGTAGTATCGTCTCTCACGGTTACTTCGATAAATTATCCCATTGCTTGGTCTCTTTTGTGCGATAGATTTGACAACAAGAGGGTATTAATTAATGAACACATTAAATGCTTATTTTCCCTTGAGCCAATGACCAAGGAATCGGATAAAGCCTTGCGGAACATGGTTGATTCAATCTCTAAAAATGTAAGTGCGTTGAATTCATTAGGTGAACCAACATCAAGTTGGGATACAATTATTATTTACATGGCCACTGAAAAGTTAGATCCTGAAACTGCTAGGGATTGGGAGGAACATAGGAGCAAAATGGAAACAGTTTCATTAGAAGGATTTTTTGAGTTTATTCGTCACAGAGCAACTGTTTTAGAAACTGTTCGTGCAACCAAATCAAAACCTGATTCAAAACATGATAAAAGAAATAATTTTATAAAATCAAAATCTTTCATTGTGTCTTCACCTGAAACTTCGCTCAGCTCTCAGGGTACTTATCAAACCAATTGTATGGCCTGTAAACAAAATCACAAATTATATGATTGTGTAAAATTCAAATCTTTACCGATTGATGATCGTATATCTAAGGTATTTGAATGGAAGCTATGTAACAATTGTCTGCGTGGTGGTCATAGATCTTCTCAGTGTAGGCTTGGTGGTTGCCGCATCTGTCACAAAAAACACAACACAACATTACATAGACAATCATCTTTACAAACAAACATGCCACCACCACCTCCTCAACAAGAAAGTCATGAAGCTACATCTCTACTGACTACAACGGCTACAGTTTCTAATGAGAAACATGCTTCTTCTTCTTCTTTTGTGCCCCGCCGCCAGGAGGCTGGGGATGCCTCTTGTGTAGTCAGCATGTCTGCTGTCTCCTGTGATCAGGCTCTTCTTTCTACAGCTGTGGTCAAGGTGACAAACAATGGCAAAGTCTTCAGTTTAAGGGCTCTACTCGACAGTGGAAGCCAGTCTTCTTTTATAACCAAATCTGCATTAGCAAAAATCGGCTTTCAACAAACAAAAATACAAAAACGATGCGTCTCAGGGCTAAGTAATGCCGTCATCAGTATCACAGAACATTGCGATCTTGTGATCAATTCTTCATACAATTCCTTCAGTGCATCTGTCACTTGTTATGTCCTTCCATTGATTACGGACAAGTTGCCTCAAATTGAAATCCGAGTGCAGGAGTTAGGCCTTCCGAGCCATATTCAGTTAGCAGACCCAACCTTCTTCTGCCCATCCGACATTGATATGCTCCTAGGAGCCGATGTCTTCTGGGATATTATAGGTTCTTCTCAAATTAAATTAGGTCCTAACAAACCATTCTTGCGTGAAACCCAACTCGGATGGATAGTGGCTGGCCCCATGGGGGGGAAAATTTGCAGCAAATCAAATCACATTATTTGCAATTTTAGTAAAGACATTCAAAAGCAATTGTCAAAATTTTGGGAGCTGGAGGAAATTCCTATTGATATTCCTAAATCAGAAGAGCATTATTATTGTGAAAATCTATTTAGCAAAACAACTTATCGAGATAACAATGGGAGATTTTGTGTGCAAATACCTCTGCGTGATTCACCAAGTGTTTTAGGTGAATCATATCATATTGCAGAGAAACGACTGCTTCAAGTAGAGAGAAAACTTAAAAAATCGCCTTCATTGCGGTCAGAATACAATAAATTCATGAATGAATATGAAAGCCTAGGACACATGAGTGAAGTCGACAAGCCATCCAGGGGATGTTACCTACCTCACCACGCCGTCGTAAGAGAGAGTAGTGAGACTACAAAGGTGAGAGTAGTCTTTGACGCGTCCGCCGCTACAACATCCGGCGTCTCTTTCAATGATATACAATATGTTGGTCCAGGGGTACAGGATGACTTGTTTTCCATCTTACTAAGGTTTCGGCAACATAGATTTGTGGTTTCAGCAGATGTGGAAAAGGCTTATCGACAGATATTAGTTGAACCGCAACAGCGCTCTCTACAGATGATTTTATGGCGTGATAGAGAAGATCTTCCCATAAAAACATTTGAACTGAATACTGTGACTTATGGAACAGCTTCCGCGCCGTTTCTCAGTACACGATGTCTTCTCCAACTAGCCAAGGAATGTCCTGACGAAAAAATTGCTACCCTAATCAAGTCTGACTTCTACGTAGATGACTTTCTATCTGGCTGTAACTCGGAAAGTGAGCTAAGCTCTATAATAAGCTCTGTCACTAGAACCCTAGAATCTGCGGGTTTACCCTTACGTAAGTTTCGCACTAACGCACCTTCTATTGTGCTTAACAATCAAAATTCCTTAAATCCTAAGGGTTTAGATTTGAATTCTCAATCTAGCGCACTGGGCCTCAAATGGGATCCAGCCGCTGACGTCTTTATGTTTCCTACAAACATCCAAAGTCCTTCTAGAGCCACGAAACGAACAATCTTGTCGAATTCAGCTAAACTATTCGACCCTCTTGGTTTATTGAGCCCATGTACAATCATACCAAAAATTCTTCTTCAGAAATTGTGGACTTCAAATCTTGATTGGGATGAACCTGTATCTTATGAAATAGAAAGGTCTTGGCTAGATTTTGTGAAAAATTTAGTTAATTTGTCGTCTCTACTTATTCCCAGGTATGTTCTTAGTAATGAACCTGAGATCATCGAAATGCACTCCTTTTGTGATGCATCCGAAATAGCCTATGGTGCATGTCTCTACCTTCGGTCAATAGACAAACAAGGCCATGTGGAAATTAATCTTCTTTGCGCTAAAACTAAGGTAGCGCCCTTAAAGCCACAGACCATTCCTCGCTTAGAGTTATGTGGAGCCGTATTAGCGGCTCGTCTTTCCCACAAGGTGTTGAATGCTTTGAGACTCTCCATACACAATGTGTACTACTGGTCGGACTCTACTGTCGTCTTAGGTTGGTTGTCATCACATGCACGTGACCTAAAAACATTTGTGTCCAATCGGGTCGCAGAAGTTCAGCAGCTGACATCTATAGGTTCTTGGCGACATGTTCCCGGAACTCAAAATCCTGCTGATCTAGCATCACGTGGCTTAGACCCCAAGCTGATCAAAGACGCTACCTTCTGGTGGCGTGGTCCGTCGTTTCTGCTCGATTCTGAGTCAGATTGGCCAAATGAAATCAAGCATTCAAAAGAGTTGCCAGAAATTAAACATAACAAAAGTCCTAAACATTACTCTACATCTACCTCTTCATACATTCAAGCTACTACGTGCACCACAAATCAAGGTCACACTCACCCAGGTGACATAGTGAACTTTGAGAGACACTCTAAATTAGTAACATTACAAAATAGCATAGCCTACGTTCTAAGATTTATCTACAATGTCCGACATTCAGACAAATTAACTGGGCATTTAACTACTGAAGAGCTAAATAATTCTCTTGTTTTGATAATCAAACAACATCAATCAGAATGCTTCGGATCTGAAATAAATTTAATTTTAAACAAAAAGTGTTTACCTGCCAAGTCGGGTCTTCTCTCTTTGAGACCCTTCGTAGATGAAACCGGCATCCTACGAGTAGGTGGCCGTATTCAGCAAGCATCTGAATCTTATGGCAAAAAACATCCTATTTTATTAAATTCACAGCACCACTTCACTAAGTTAGTATTCAATCATGAGCACAGAAAACTTTTACATTGTGGCCCGCAGTCACTTCTAACAAACGTGAGGCAGATCTACTGGCCAATAGCCGGTAGACGACTAGCTAGAAGCACAGTCAATTCATGCAAATTATGTAGAGTCATAAAAGCCAAAACTGTAAGTCCTATCATGGGCAACTTACCTCTACCTAGAGTGACTCCCAACTTACCCTTTCAAGTTTCAGGCGTTGACTTTGCAGGGCCTTTTCCTATCCGTGATCGCATCGGACGCGGATGCAAAATTATTAAGAGCTACCTCTGCTTATTCGTCTGCTTCTCAACCCGCGCTCTACATTTGGAGATTGCATCAGACATGAGCTCCGAGGTATTTATATTATGTCTCAAACGTTTCATCGCTCGCAGAGGGAAACCTAGTGAAATTTACTGCGATAACGGTCGCAACTTCGTAGGTGCAAACAGTGAATTTATACGTTTTTTGAATACATGCAATGAATCAATCTCTTCATTCGCCGCCGACGAGGGCATCTCTTTTAAATTCTCGCCGGCGTATACGCCTCACTTCGGAGGCCTTTGGGAAGCGGGTGTTAAATCCGCCAAATTCCATTTAACCAGAATGTTAGGCAATAATCACCTCACATATGAGGAACTTTCAACTCTATTTGTGCAAATAGAATCAATTTTAAATTCGAGGCCCCTTACTCCACTATCGTCCGATCCAACCGACCTCTTTCCCCTCACACCGGGGCATTTCCTGATCGGTAGACCCCTCACATCACTGCCTACGCCTGCACTGCTCGACATCAAAACAAGCCGTTTATCGAGATACCAGGAAATCGAGCAGATGCGACAGCATTTCTGGGAAAGATGGCGCAAAGAGTTCCTTAACGAACTGCAACAGCGATCGAAGTGGCGTGTCATGCAAGGAGAACTCAAATACGGAGATCTGGTGATACTCAAAGAAGCCAACTTGCCGCCACTCAAATGGAAAATGGGCCGTATTCACAAACTTTACCCAGGACCGGACGGAGTCTCGCGCGTTGCGGATGTCCTCACCACTAAAGGCGTCGTACGCCGATCCATCAGCAACCTTTGCCCTCTACCTATGGGTGACTCTACAATGTAGAGTCAGCTAGAAAAGTATGTCCTCGAAAACCCAAGGTCGTCGAGAGGGGGGAAGATGTTCCGGCCCATTTAGCCAGTCTGGGCCAGAAGCCATGCAACACTCAGCGACAGCGTAATGTCAACGTCATCTGAGAATTCGAGTTTGACAGCCGGCCGGAACAAGCAAATCATCCTTGAACTTGACCTCTAAGAAAAATTGCAACGGACATTTTTTGCACCTCAATTTTAATCTTATAATAATAATTTAATCTCGTAAAAATTGGAAATAAACTTCAAACACAACAACGGAATACCAGGAAGACCAGGGAAGGTAAAATACACAACAAAAAGATACACTTTTTGGATTTGAAAATTTGACAGCACTTTGTCATACTATCCGTGTGGCCGCTGATCATCACCCAAAAAAACATTATTGCACCCGGGCTTCAAAACAACAGACAATGTGAACATAAATATAGTAAACAATAAACATAGTCTTAAAAATACTTACTAACATCTAAAAATTAACTAATTTACAACAATTAAAAGGTAAATTTTTATAATCACGCTATTTAGTATGACACATCATTTGTTGTTGTTGTGTCATGTTCTTAATAGTTCCAAATCTGTTATCCTTATACTATCTGTTATGTATATGCTTATTTAATTGTTAATAGTACCGTGACCAAAAATTACTACAAACTCATATAATTAATAATAATTAATAATTTATATATATTTATATTTATATATATATATATATATAACCTAGTAACAAGTTTTAACCAATAGGGAAACAGCTAATTGGTGGTCTGTTGTTTTGAAGCCCGGGTGCAATAAAATCATTCATCTGTTGCCGCGCAACTAGAACCAAAACGATTGCAACGTAATTATTGAAATTAATCTTTAGTTCTAGTCAATTATTGTAAATTAGGTTAATTATTGTAGCTTAGTAGAACTATTTAAGACAAAATAAAAATTATGTGTGATACTAAAAACGTGATTATAAATGTTTGTTAGTAGAAATTAGTACTTTGTTGATATTTACTATGTTTATATTGTTAATTTAGTTTTATTATAATTAGTAATACATAACTGATTATAATTTAACTAATTAAAGAATTATAATTTTATAAATAATTTAGTTATATTTAATATAACAACCATAACGACCATAACAATTATTTTTTCTTTAATTTTTTTCTAACATCCAATGTTGCTATAAACATAAGGAAATAACTCTTCCTACTTAAATTACCTATGTTATTATAATATGATGCACTACAGAGAACAACATAATACCACGAAGTAAAGGAATAAGAGTGATTAAAATTTGCCATTTGACTTGGTGGGGATTATTGGATTTTTTTTTCCGGAAATCCCCACCACTACGTCGTAGCTGACTAAGGCGTAGCTGGTGGGGATTATTGGAAAAAAAATCCAATAATCCCCACCAGTGGGGCGGCTTGGTGGGGATTTCCGGAATAATTCATTTTAGTGATGGCTAGTGTCGATAAAAGTATAAAGTACTTACCTTACAAGTTATGTTAAGTAAATACCATGATACTTACAAACATTCAGAAATGTTGAAATAAGTACCTTACCTACCCACAATCAATTTCTAAACTATTTATTATATATTATAGGTACCAGGGGCAAAATTTTATCTCGTTGAGGGCAGCCACCTTTTATTTTGTAGTTAGAAGCTATTGTGTTCAGGTTAATTATTCAACTAGTTAATTAATTACCAAAGGTTTATTTTGAAGAAAAAAACAGCCACATTTTTGGATTTTGGAAAAAACTTTAGTCGGCTTAGAAAACTACAGTTGTAAAAAAAAACAAGTTGGTTTTAATTGATCAAGTAGGTTGATTGGTAATTAATAAGTTTCTTAAAGTTTGAGGCGTTATATTTTATGAAATTACAAGTCTTAGAGCAAAATTTGATGCTTATTGGAAACAATGTAAATTGTCAAGATTTTAGAATGCAAAAGTATGTCGTATATTATAAATACTTAGATTAACACTATTCTGTATCGGTTAATAAATCACTAGCCAAAAATCCGTAGGACATTAAAAGTGAGTAAGTAGAGTAAAAACATCCATAATTTAAAGTCGATATAAAAATGGAACTTCACTAGTTCATCACAGAACGCATGTGCGAAAAATAACTTTAACAATCCAAAAGTTTAATTTTTAAGATCCCTCAGGTCATCTACTGGTTAATATACTAAATGTATGGTGAAAACTGAATGGAAATTTAAAAGCTCTCGTGACATAATGTGTGATCTGACTATAGTCTCTATTCTTTGGAATTATGGTTCAGATCAGAAGTATGAAATCCTACATAGAACCATCAGAACTTGTGTACATTGTGGAAGAGATAAGTAATATGGTAATAGGCTAGTCATGTTCCCAGCTGCCTCAAGGAGCCATAACGTTAATGATGATACCTTTACGAGTGCCTAATATGTTGTATTAAGACGACTAGTAGGGTCAAACCTCCCTCTCGCTCGCACTATTCAACATTTTTGAAGATATAAAATCACTGAATGTAGTTATGCAAAATAGCAAACCTTCACGGGCTAGAAAATAACAATACAAAGGTTCAGCAATAATCTCATTTTGATTCTTTCACGTTTTCTTAACAAAAAACTGGTACCAATGTGATGAATTTTGGTGCCATTTTTTTTGTAGGAAAACGTGTTGGGTTCAAAATGATATTCTTACTGAACCTTTGTATTGTTATTTTCTAGGCCGTGAAGGTTTGCTATTTTGCATTACTACATTCAGTGATATTATATCTTCAAAAATGTTGAATAGTGCGAGCGAGAGGGAGGTTTGACCCTACTAGTCGCCTTAAGGCATAAGAAATTATGTATCTAGGACATAAGTAACCCACTGTGCTCACACTGATATGGTAAAATTTTGATGTAAAATGCTTACCTACCACCTGTGCGTCCTATCCCTATATTAATATCATTGTCTACAACAATACTACAATGCAGTTAATGATCCATCTACCAAATAAATAAGTCAAATCAAACAATCCCACATAATGCAAACACTATTTTTTGCCGTATTTGTTATTCTGAATATTGTCAAAACACTAACAACCATTCATAGAAAAACTTTTGTCTAGCTTGTGAAGAGGCCGTTAAACATATATGGCCTTACATAAAAAATCTGTCAAAGGACGATGCTTAAACTATTGCTATCTCTTACAATGGTAAAACTTGACAGATTTTTTTATGTAAGGCCATAAATGTTTAACGGCCTGTTATAATGACAAACAGTTACAGGGCTTACTTTAAGTAATAGTTAACTTTTAGTAGCGTTTATAAGTATGATGATGATGGCGGTTACACTTTACTACATAAAAAGAGGAAATATCCTTTTTTTTGTATCTTGGTTTGTTTGTAATGGATAAACTCAAAAACTATCTGACAGATTTTAATAATTAATTAATTACTGGAGCTTAATTCAATCACGAGATACAATTTTATCCAAAAAAATAAAATATTGACGAAATCACATAAAATTATCGACCAATTCAATAATTCGGCAGACGCACATTTTGACATATGGCCCATCCACGTACCTCTCATATTTGCGAAACTACAGGCAAATGTCACAATTTCAGAAATCGGGGCACTATCAGGAAAACCAAGATTTTCAATGTTAAAAATTGCGATCCCTATGATAATTGCAAAAATGTAACATAAGTATTTGACGTGCATGAAATTGTCAGTTATCAGACGGCCTCTGTGGCGCAGTGGGCGAAGGTCCGCCTGAGCCGCAGAAGGTTGCGGGTTCGATTCCCGCCGCTGGACAAATGTTTGCATGTTCTGCAGATAGTTGTCTCGGGTCTGGGTGTTTTCTATGTATGATATGTATGTATTTACAAAAAAAACTATATATGTAATAATATATCAGTCATGTGGTTCCCATAATACAAGCTCTGCTTAGTTTGGGGCCACATGATGCTGTGTGATAACGTCCAGCATTATTTATTTTATTTATTTATCTGTCAGATAATTTGAAAATTTTACGCGTAATCTTTCATGAATTTATTGGCAGCTGCTTGTCTACTTTTATTTCGTAGATAGGTACCTACCTAATTACTATTAAGAGTTCCACCATGGTTCCGCGTATAATAACCATAGGTATTCAAATAAGCAAGTACACGCATAAAATATTAGTACATACCTACCAAGCCATCATGCACACATCCACTAGGATAATGGTATAAGAAAATTACCCCCAAACAATGTCACTTGCTACGTACACAAAACAACACACCTTACATTTTTACCCAAAGTAATTAGGAAAAGCACTATCACAGCAAAATTAATAATTTTGGCAAGCAATTTTTTATGTCATCACATCAAGCTTACGGGGAGTGGTGCTAATTATGGTTGTAATAGGATATTAGCATTTATTAGGTGGTGATTTACTTAATAGGCCTTGACCTATCTCCTATGTGCCTTGATCAACGTCAAAACACGCCAAACCCAACGTGCCACCCCCCGGAACAACAATCATAAAAGGATGGTCAACATATTATTAGAGTTGACTAATTGGGTATACAGGATCTATTTCCACATGGTACTGTATTTATTTACTGCCGGAAGTAATTCATTATTAGCTTGTAAATGGGGCGCTCACATAGATGGATTGCCGAACAGACTCAGTTCTGCAGCATACGCAGTCAGAAGTATCCGTCAACTTACTGACGTAGAAACGGCTAGACTGGTTTATTTCAGGTACTTCCACAGCATTATGTCGTACGGCATTTTGTTGTGGGGAATGCTGCAGATATCAACACCATATTTGTGTTGCAGAAGAGGGCTGTTCATGTAATTTATAATATGGGCCCCAGAGAATCACTTAGAAGTAAGTTTAAAGACATAAATGTCATGACAGTTCCGCGCCAATATATGAATATGAAAACTTAATGAATGTCCGAAAACATATGAATTTGTTAAAAAAAAAAATGCGACAATCATAATGTTAACACTAGAAATAAAAATAAACTAGCTGTTCCTACTAAAAGCTCCAGAAAGCTAGTCATTCATTTAAAGAACATTTAGTTTTTTAACAAATAATGTGAAAATTTATCTGTCCGGAAATAAAAAAAATGTGGTTAAACGTAATCTCTGTAATAAACCTTATAAAATTTCTAATTATTAAGATCATTGATATATATTGTTACTATAATTTATCTCAACGATTTAGATGACAAAATCTTGGGCTGAAACTGTTTCCTCAAAACCAGTGCAATAGTTATGGATACAAATTGTAAAAATGACATTAAAAAATATAAGCCTAGCAGAGTTTCTTGCCTTTTTTTCTCTGTTTGGTCGCGTTATGGATTGGTGTAAATTGAAAATATTGACGATTGTACTGATAAGTTCATACTGAATAAAAACATTTTTTTTACTTTACTTTACTTTACTCACCAATAGTCAAGCAGCCAGCCATCTCCACGCCAACCCTGCCGATATGAAGCTTTAGGTAAGCCAGGAAAGGGAAGGCCACAATGAGGCCAGCACAGTATGCCATAAGGCACATACCATGCAAGTTCCTGAGTTCGGGAATGAGTGCATAGACGAGGAATGTCGCGAGTAGAAATGGAACTGACAGCATCAAACCTGCAGAAAAAAAGTTCAGTTGAATTATTTGAAAATAAATTGATAAAAATTTAGAAGGAAAAATATGTATTATTGTATTCGAAGGTACTGTTAAAAGGCTCATGCAGGTTGGCAGTTGCTGAGCAAGCCTACTCTATCTTAAATACTTATGTATAAATGTATAAGACTCATCTATTATTTCTGATATTAAAAAAATGACGAAGGGTATTAATCTGTTACTTATGATTAAATTTACGAGCTTTTGTCGGTGTAATGATGCAATTCCCTCTATTTTGCTCTTTCCATTGCGGTCTCTTTCACTAATCCTTATTCGACATGACTGCATCCTTCACTATTATCTGGCTCATGAAACTGTCTTCCTCTTCCACCTTCGATGATGATTCTAATGAAGCTGTCATGTCGTAGGTGTCCGATAACTTTTCCTCTTCTGTTTTCTATGCTGCTGAGCTTTTATTAGGGAACCACATGATTGATAAACTACATTATATATTTTTTTGTAAATACATACATATAATACATAGTAAACACCCAGATCCGAGATAAATATCTGCAGAACATGCAAACATAAGTCCCGCAGCGGGAATCGAACCCGTAACCTCCTGCGTCTCCAGCGGGCCTTCGCCCTTTGCACCACAGAGGTTGTTGTATTGGATGAAATCTAAGCCTAAACACCCACCAACAGCATAAGCTGTGTACAGGATGTGGCTGTCATCGGTATTGACTTCAGGGTAGCAGATAACGGCGATCAGACGCGACGGAGACAGGTCGACGCTTTGCATCTCCGCGCAATAACTCTTTGGAGGATGCAGTTGTGACGCGCCATGATCACCCACCTCGAGCAGGGAGCCATCCTGGAATAAAGGATTTATTAATAAAAATCGAAAATACATATGACGTAACTCAGGCACAGTTTAGGAGCTAGGATAGGAGGATAGAGCTGGGTGCCTAGTGCGAGTTTTTTACCAGCTCGATCGCGTTTGCGTTTACGCAAATTTATATGGAATCGAGTTAGTGCCATCTAGTGAAAAACGCGTGGCACTGACTCCTTTCCATACAAATTTCCGTAAACGCAAACGCGATCGAGTTGGTAAAAAAACTCGCACTAGGCACCCTGTTATGTCTAAAGTAGAATAACATAGTATGAAAATGAAATAAGTATATTTATTCAATCTTCCTTCCTTCTTCGTATGAGCTAGTGGCCAATAGGAACCATATAGAACACTTTGACACGTCTTGTTTTTATTAATTCGAATCGTGTATAAAGTGTGAAGAATGACAAATTCTACTTTCTGAGTTGTTCCCAGTCATTGGCATATATAGGACATATTCTGGAACAGCTTGATAATATCGATTTAGTCCTGATAGGACAAAGGGATTCGGGTAAGACGCTTTTACACATTGCTAACAGAAACGTTTCACACATGGTTATTTTCGTCTCGCACCATGCTTCACTTGTAATAATAAACATAAATAGACCACTTATTTGCCACTATAAAAACAAACACCCTTTTTGTAACTGACAAGAACCATAGATGAACTATAGTATACATATACTTAGACTGGTTTATCAACAGCCAATAGCAATCAGCAGCTGGACATAGCGCTATTGTGCCCTGTCTTCAGCTCGTCGTGGATGCGTCGAGACGCATGCAGCTTCAACCAGCAGTCTTTCGAAGTTCATCAATACACATCGCCGGAGGGTGTCGCAGACGTTTGGCGAGAGGCAGGCTCCATTTAAATGCTCGTTTGCCCTAACGGTTGTCGCTTCTCCGGTGGAAATTACCAGCCCAATGTGGCATTGGACTAGTAGTTGATTCAGCTTGCTAATTCTCTATGCTAAATCAATGATTAATTTTCTGTCGAATAGTCTCGATGTGGATTTTATTCTTCAAAAAAAAACTCTGTGCATAGCTCGTTCACCAAGCGGCTTTGAACTGGTTTATTTACCGTACTGTGAGTGTACACTTAGCCTCCACATTACGTCACAAATTTGATAAGAGGTCTCCGAAACACATTTTGTAAATAAACAACTTATGACTCGACCATCATTAGGTTCTTAATTTAGGTGATTGATATTGAAATTATTAATGTTATTTTAGCCTTATTTATTGTTTTATGTGGTCTCGGAAGAATCTTAAGACGATCTAGGTATACGTAAACATAACAGTGTACGTACCTACGACTCTACAGAGTAATATGTATTCTTTCATATTTTTTTATTGAGTCTAATGATGTGTAAAATAGGTGCCTAGTCTAAATATAATGAAACTTATTCGTGCCTCACGTTTCCCGCGACATCTCGGCTATTTAAACAAACATGGGTATTTTTCAGAGACGGCTGAACCAACAACGCGCGTGGAACCTTGAACCAGATCCTAAAACATTTTTTTGAAAAAAACTTACTTTAGATGCTACGCAGACGTTCCATCAAACTGTTCTCCAAGCAACTGGTGACTTGCTTAGGTACTCTATTTTTACCTGCGCCAGAAGGAGGGTAATGTTTTTCGAGAGTATGAATGTATATGTATGTATGTATGTATGTATGTATGAATCTATGTATGTATGTATGTATGTATGTATGTATGTATGTATGTATGTATGTATGTATGTATGTATGTCAATTTCTTTGGCACGCCCTACAGCCCAAACCGCTAGTCGGATTTTGACATATGAGGTGTCGTGGAATTCATCCAGCTCAATCCGTTCAGTAGCTTTGGCATGATGGAGGAACGAGCATACATCTTCACATTTCACAATTTTTAGCCTTTCTTAGATTAGTAGAAGTTTGTACTAACTTTTAGTCCCCGCTATGAAGGATGCTTATCACGCCTTCATAAGCTCCGTTCAATAGTTTTTGCTTGAAAGAGTAACAAACATCCATCCACCCATCCTCACAATATTTTCATTCATGGGATAGTAGTATGAGAAGAAGAATGAGCTATATATGCGCACTCAACTCGCGCGTATTTTGCGCTATCTGGACAAGCTCTTAGGTTTCGAACAAGGTTTTATCGGACTTCAGTCACCAGTCCGCCGAGTTTAAAACAAACATTAATCCAACCATAAAAACTTCATATAGTGATAAGTATTATAGAAATGAAATAGGTTCCATAAATCGCGGGCTTTCAGCTAGTTTTTTTAATACAACACTTACAAGTTTATTGCTGAAAGGTATAACGGAACGGAAATGAGAAAAATAAATTAAAAGAGTGTTTCCGATATGGGTGGTGCTAAATTTAAAGCGTGTTGGCTGCATCGGACTTGTACGTGAGAATAATTATAAAGATTGTATATTATTTACCCTCACGTAAAATTCCTATGCAGTCTAGCCTACACGCTTTAAATTTAGCACCACCTACGTCTGGGCAACATAATGTCAGACGCCCTCCCGCCTGGTAGAGTGACGATTTGAGAAAGGCTGCTGGTATCTGGGTGCAAGAAGACAGCGCGCTGGAGCTCATTAGAGGAGGTATATGTCCAGCAGTTAACTGCATAGGCTCAGGATGATGATGAATATAAAGTTCACTTAGGCCTGTATAATAATCATGAGCCAATCTGTACCCGAGTAACAATCTAAGCTGAGATTTTTTAAATACTCATTTTTGATAAGTATCAACCACGAGTATTCGAAAAATATAGATAAAAGGTCATCATCATCGGCCTATATCAATCCACTGCTGGGCATTGGCCTCCCCTAATGAGCGCCATAGCGCCCTATCCTGAGCTCGACGCATCCAGCTTCTACCATCAGCCTTTCACAAATCGTCACTCCACCAGGCCTGAGGGCGTCCTACACTACCTTTGCCGATCCGCAGTCTCCACTCAAGAACCCGTTTGCCGCAACGGTTATCGGATAGAAGATATAAAACTCTAATATACTCACACCAACTCAAACATACTAGAATAAAACGGGTAATAACAATAATGGGCGGTCATATCGCTTAGAGCGATTTCTTCAAGACAACCTTTGAATGGATTTGCAGACGATGGTGAAATATCAATAAACACCAAATAATCCATCGTAAGTTTGTGTTACTTGTTCTCTATGTAAGTCTAGTTTTATAAATAAATTTGTTTTCTTTCTTTCTTTCCATTACATTATGGTTGATCTTGGTCACCTACGAATTCACTTCTTGACTACAGGCCTTACGTCTTTGATACTTGTTTATTATTTTTGTTCGACTGCTCCTATAGCTACGTCTGTTCTGCTTTCTACACTTTACACTCCTGTTTCGATCTCTCCCATTTCAGTTTCTATACCTCTTTTAACAGGCTCTGTCTAATTGGGGATCAATTGACCGTGATTGAGATGTCCCGTTTATTCATTTACTTACTAGCTTCTGGCTAAGGACCCGCTCACGTTGGATCTGAATAATAAATAGGTACCCAAGTTATTTGTCTCGTCTATAAATAAGTAGCTGTACAAGCCATCGAGATAATTATATGTACCTACAAGCGCAAAGATTCAGTTCAATCCATGGTTTTGGTGTAAAGGAGTAATAGGTAATAACATCCGAACTAAAAAATTCTAATATTAGAGCGGATTAGTTGGATTGTGAGTTATTGATATTAAAGAGATGCTCGACGGAGTTTTAGTCAAAATACCTACGCAGTTAAAGCATTTCAAGGACAATAAGATTAGGTTTGCCAAAGTCGATTGGCTTTATTAAAATAATTTATTTACTCATTTACATAGTTAATGTAAATTATATTTGATCACCAAACAAATCTATTCTCTGCTATGTTATTTATGTAGATAGGAATTATTTGTTTATCATAAGTAGTCTATTTACATAATGCAGTGTAAACTGTACAATGTAGAGTGTTTAGTTGGTTCCTCTTAGCGACTAGACTAGAACAAATCATGATGGAAGATCTAGATACCTATAGGCCTCGAGGTAAACAAAGGCAGGCTACTCATAGAATCTTAAATAAATGTAGAATCAATTTCATCTTATTACTCATGGTATTCTTTGTGTTTATACGCATACTTTATAGTAATAGTAAGAATACCATGAGTAATAATTTTATTTTATTCTATTTAAATATTAAAATGTCGTATGATGTGTGTTGACTAGATTTCTAATTAGATCATTATTCTTAAGGTGTTATTTATAAAGATAATAAATTAAATTAAATTAAAATGGTACAATTACCGTGGCCTAGTGGGATGTACCCCGACTTAAGATCTGGAGGTCGTGGGTTCGAATCCACCAATGGATTTTTTGTTTCGTAATAAAGTATTACCACGAGCTCGAAACGGTGAAGGAAAACATCCTGAGGAAACCGGCATGCCCTCGAACTAAAAAGTTTAAAAGGATTTGTGCTAGGTTAGTGTTCTAATAAAAAGCGGCGATGGGCATGCAATGCAATCGTGGAATGCTAGCTGCTTGCAAAAAGTGGGCATGTATCGAACGTATTGATTGGACTTGCCTCTGACTACCCCCTATCCTATATATCCTCAATAGATTACTGAGCCATATCTGAAGATATCCATAATGGGGAAAAAGTCGTGTAGATGTTTATGTTTTTTATTCAGCTAGGCATTATATTTTTTTAAGTATAAAATATGTTAACAACAATTAACTTAGTAAAAACGAAGATAGTTGTTCTGAGTAGATAATAAGTAATAGAAATTTCTCAATTAGCAACTTTTATGTAATCTACATTAATTAAGTACCACTGAAGTGGTACTTAGTTAGGTACATAACATCACTGTCCTCTTCAATTCGCTTAGTAAGGGCAACTATTCTAGGCCCTAGTGATCTTTCCAATAGCTTTATTTAGAATATGTAGGTGAGCATTCTAGGATGAAAAAAATATTTGTCTGAACAAAAATCCTGTCTCCTTGACAGGATCTTCATCCGCAGTCCTTCTTAGCAATACCATTTACGGAATTTTATAACGAAATTGGCATTGCCAGGTTGGATTTAATAAGTCTCGACGGAATAAAGCTTATAGGCACATGCCTAGAGATGCCTAGACTTATTCGATGCAAGTAAATATAAGAGTACTTACCTCTTGGATATATAATTCCTCGATGCCACTGACCGCCAAGTAGCTCTCGCCACAAGCTCGGCCGTGCAAGTAGAAGAACTTATCTGATGCCTTCAGTGCTGAGGGCTCCCGCTCCTTGTAGAGTTGCGGACTAAATAACTCTGTGGAGGTTGAGTCACTGCATATGCTACCATTGTACTCCTGTCCGGCTGGACAGCATTTAAACATGCAGATTCTTCCGATGCAAGGACATCCGAAGGTAGCCGTTAGGTTGTCTTTTGTGCCCTCGTACCATGTTCCACTAACGAACTCTACCCCATTGTGAACAATCGACTTGTTGGGGTGCAAAAATCCTCCAGTAATATCCAAGCTCTCAATCTGCGTGCAAGGACTGCAGCCCCCCAACCTCACCACTGCTAAAACTGGCACCAATAACAATAATGTCTTCATCTCTACCAAAATAGTTATTACAAAGTTTACTCAATCACTTGGTGTATTTTCGACAATTGTTCACATGTTACCGCGAATTTAGAATACAAAACATTTTGTCACGGATAATGACTAATAATAAAGCGTTAAATCGCGAGTTTATCACTGTCGAGTGTCTTATCAGGATACTAGTGAGGTAATTTGATGTATCATTTTTATAGAGATAAGAGAGATAATGGTGTTCGAGGGAAACGATCGCGTTAAATTTCGGACTGAGCGGGCGTGTTTCGCAGACGAAGCTCGGTTCCCAACTGCCGAAGTGCCGCATGCCATGTCGGCGGGCTTACCTCTGGCAGGCAACAGGCAGGACGCAGGAACGTGGACGTCATAGCCTCGATCCAGGAGCGCTCGATTCGACTATCTTGCCGAATGGATTCGTCCAAATCGATCATTATTGGATCAGGCTGTCAATTAATAACAATGCGAACAGACTTGCTTAAATGATTACTGAATTCTTAAGTGAGACGGAATGTATACAGCTTCCTCTATTATAAAACACCGGAGGTACCTCGTTACTTATTACCATTTACTTACTAAAACTATCTTAAAGATAAGTTAATAGCTAGGTATCAGTAAATGACTAAGAACCCTCCAACTGATCCTTAATACTTATAAAAATAGTCACGCAATACATAGATAGATAACTCTATGTTGTACAACAAAAAATATAAGCACAACTAATTTAAATGAACTAACTAATCGGCGGTTCTATCGCCGAAAGCGATCTCTTTCAGGCGATCTAGTGGTACTTCGTAAAGGATAATAGTTTCCTTGCGTAGAATTCAAGGTTCTCACTAATTAGCCCTTTGGTTTCCTAAATATGAACTACATGCTCTTCCCCAACTCTATTTAGTCAACTCTTAATTATGTCTCACACTGTCGTGAAAAAGCACTCACACCTCGAGTATAAGCACAATATAAAGGGAATAAAGCAGTGTCAAATATGTACGTCACGGACGCCATGTTGAATCACGAGCGCAAGGATGGATACTTCTGAAAGCGAGAGAGGTGCGACGAAGGATTAGCTCACCAGGTAAATACCTCTACCCCATACGAATACACTTCATGCGAGAAAAAAAAACAAGGTAAGCTTTTTGTAATTAATTATCGTTATGAAATTAAGTAAATAACGCACTAAACATCATGAAATTACAGGCAATGGGGCGTAACACTTTCATGCCTCAAGTTGATATTACAGGCGATGGGGCTTAACACCATATCATGTGTTGCTAACTTACTAGACTTCACACAACCCCAGAAGATGCCAACTAATGTTCTCCAGCTCCACTTCCAACCGCGCTAGATGTTCGTCGAGCCTCAGAGTGCGTCCGTTAAACGTAGCCAGGGTCAGGTTTTGCAGGTGCCAGAGGTAGCCCGGTGATTGTTAGACCCCCTGTCCCGCAGTTACCATGGCCGCTACCTGTATGGGGGGATAGGCCCATAATCCCCACGCTGGGCATGCGGGTTGGGGATCGCAGGACACAGCTTCTCGCACCGCCAATGCTGCTGTGCCGGTGCTAGACTGCGCTATGCCGCTATCAGCCGGTCGCCAGAGCCCCGTTTGTTAGTTAGCAGGGTGCACCGCGTGCAGGTGAGGTTGGCTTGGGTCCGGAAGTTAGATGTTAGAGCCCCTTACGCCCTTACACACTGACAAAGTTTGCGCTAACCATATTTTTGTATGGAATTTTTTGTCAAAGTTTTGTTACCTTTCCACGAGGGCAGGCGCGCTGCTCCATTTTCATACAAAAATATAGTTAACGCAAACTTTGTAGTATGGTGTGATTTTCGCACTCAATCCACAGTACTTTGTTCTATACATGCATGTATGTAATGGATGTTAGTTCGATCTTCAGGTACAATAAAAAAAAGTTATAGTATACTCGCTGAACGAGGCTAGTTTAAATTTCGTATTAGTAAATTCTATTTGGTCTTCTCTATGGTAAATTTAATTGTCTTAGAAAGAGCTGCAGTCTCGAAGAAGGTTAGTTCGAATTTCGAATCAGTAAATTATTTTTGGCGTGGTACCTGTACATTAAATCATTAATAAAAAGAGTTTGGATTTTTTATGATCAAACAGTGACAGACCTGATAATACCTACTATAGACACCTACCTATCGTTAGAACATATTCCAACGAAACTTGTGCCCTAATGGGTGGGTCTAAAAATTTGAGCTCCAAGCGTATTTAGTTCGCCAGTGACAGACAATAGCGAATTTCGACAATGCCTTCCTGTGCCGTGAAGTGGTGCATTAATCGATGCCATGTACATAAAAAGAATGCTGGAATCACCTTTCACGCGTAAGAACATCGTTTTTGATGTTATTTATAATAAAAATGAAACTTGTGCCCTAATGGGTGGGTCTAAAACTTTGAGCTCCAAGCGTATTTAGTTCGCCCGTGACAGACAATAGCGAATTTCGACTAGTTAATTTTATGAAAAAATGCCTTCCTGTGCCGTGAAGTGGTGCATTAATCGATGCCATGTACATAAAAAGAATGCTGGAATCACCTTTCACACGTAAGAACATCGCTTTTGATGTTATTTATAATAAAAATGAATTTGTTGTGATTTTGTATGAAGATGGTATTATGCCAACCAATTTATTATTAGATATAGGTACTCCTAAAACTATATTTTTTTATGTGTAGGTATTCATTATGCCATTTAAGTTGAGTATTTAATTTACCTGCAATATTAGTGTCGATTCTGTTGTTCACTTTTCTAAACTAAACTAAATTTGACAGCTTTAAAGTTATAGCTATCCTTGTCATTTACAACTAAAAGAAAGGGATAATATCACTTTAAGGAATGTCAAATTAAGTTTAGTGTAGGAAAATGCACAACAGAATCGACATCATTGTGTTATTACCTAGATAATAAAAATGTACACATAATTTTATAAAATTATAAGTTGTCTTTATACATAAATATTTACTAAGTATGATTATATGTTTTTAAACCTATTTTGTACCTGATTTGAGCTTCGTCTAGAAATGATTTAATCTTAGTAGGTACGTTATCTATTTTGTCGTGGAAAGAGATGGGAAAGACCTTAGCCCAGCAATGTGCCAGCAAAGGTTTGTCTTTTTTATATACTTAATTGTTCCATTAGAAATATTTTACTAGCGAAGCCTTTGAATAACTGTTACCATACAAATATAGATTACTTTAATTATTAAGTTAGGTCGGTAATATTTTTTTTCATCAAGATACATCATAAATATTTTAATTTGCTTTACACTTACTGCATAAAACATCCCGATAATAGGTACCGAGTGACATTCACAGACGTAGCGCGTCATTTAGACACAAACTATTATTTGCGACGTTCAACGACAATGTTTGAATCACAGCAACAAACACGTGCGTGAATGTTTGAGCGTAGACGGGTCTGGGGGCCTCTATCTACGTTTGTACTGCACCGACTTCAAACAGATGAGTAGGTGCCTATTTTCTTCTTTGAATTAAATATCTAATAACGTTTTTTTTTCGCTTTTTAGGGCAAGAAGTAAGAAGTGTTTTTTTAAGTCGGTAGTTTTTTTTTCTAATTTTAATTATTTCTTCATTTTTAGTGTTAATAAATAATACTGTTATTTTTAACTAGCACCATGGGCAGACCAACTAAAGGTACGGCCCGCATGAGGGACGACTCATGGCAAAAATTACAAGTGAGAATGAAGTTATTTTGAGTTTTGTGAGAAAAGTGCCAATTTCTCAGGGATAAAATTTATATGGGACCACCTGTGAAATATATTCTCTTAAAGAAAAAAATAATTTAAAAAATCTGTTCGCAATTGACGGAGCTGTTGGTGAAAATAGGGCGAAAATTACAAGTGAGGATGAGGTTTTTTGAGTTTTCCGGGAAAAGTACCAATCCCTCAGGAATAAAATTTGTATGGGATCACCTGTGAGGTATACTCTTTTAAAAAAAATATAAATTTGAAAATCGGTTTACTATTGACGGAGAATTCGGTGAACATACATAAAAAAAGTCGAAAAATAAAAAAAGGTTCCGACGAATTGAGAACCTCCTCCTTTTTGAAGTCGGTTAAAGAGAAAAATTGAGAAAAACTATGACTTTTGTAGTCAGTTACAATTAGTGACATCTATCGACATGTTATAGAGCTAGGTAAGCCAATAGGTTTGAATTTAGTCTTAAAAAAGTTCAATAGATGGCGTCTACCTTCAAGGTAGGTAACTTAATAACGAGATGTCTTTCTTCAGTCGACTAAAAACCCATGAGTTATATGACTAGTATGTAGTAACATAAAACCTAACATTGCTCTTTATCTAAACTAAACCAATCAACAGCTTGCCTTTAGTTGAGTTCACTATGTTTTTTGGGTACCTACCCTAGGTACAAACTAGGACAGTGTGGTGGATTCAGAGCAGGGTTGCCAGATCTAAATTTGATAAAGGTGGCCTCCTTGTGGGAGGTGGGTTTAAAAAGGAGGATTTTCTGTAAAAAAGGAGGACATTTACAATGTAATGAGTATATTATAATATAACTTACTTAATTTTAATCTTATTTAGCTCAGCTGCTAATTTTTGCAAAAAGATTGTGGTTTTTCAAAAAATAATCATGAAAATCTTCACATGACATGTTTTTAAAGTTGTATTGAGTAAGAATCAACAATTTAACTGACTTACACTCAGTCTGTTCCTCTCTTTACTCATTAAATAATTATCAGTGAGAAAACTCTCCACATTCGCGCATTCACATTATGTGCGCTTATACAAAAATAAAATTCGTAGATGTTGACCAGTTCTGGGTAACATTCAATATATTTGACACTTTTGAAATAAATTGATTTGAAATAAATAGATTGTCCACTATTCGTGCACCAACTTCAAATTATAATAATATACTTCATCAGGATCACCATCGGATTTCGATTTAAGAAACGAAATCACGTTACAAAACTGATCATTTATGGACTATGATCTGAAATAAACGTTTTATTTTATTTATTTAACTTAACATCATTAATATCTACACCCCCCGATTCTCAAAAACTCAATGCATTTAACTAAATCATAATATTTGAGGTTTTCGTTCTCTTCAGCGACGTCATTGACTCAAAACATTTGAAATCTTCAAATATTTACCCATTCCATCAAACGTATATCAAAACGAGGACTTAGACTAGCTAAGGGAGGACGGGAGATAGAAAAGGAGGACATGTCCTCCTTTTGGATACCATCTGGCAACCCTAATTCTGAGTAACACTATTATTCGCTAAAACTAGATAAAACTAGCTAAAAGTTTTTTCGTCTCGTACTATCTCCATCGACAAGAAAGAAGTTTAACGATAAGTTTAGTGAAAATCTTTTAGAATCCGTACCAGTATGGACACAAAAGAAAGTATGGACACCTTTTTCATATATCAGTTTTGGTAAATATGTAGTAGGTAGGTCTTCTTCTTCTTCTACGTATGGGCTAGTGATCTACTCTGGTGTTGGAGAACCTGCTTAGAGTTCTGGACGGGGGACTATAATGATCGATCATCACATAAATAATACAATATGTCCGGCCACCGGTGTACCTAGCTACCATTACTAATTTATTATTGATGTTATTATAATAAAACTATACTACCTGCTATACTACAACTATAATTTAGTACCAATCATCTATAAATAATAATGGCCGACAGTCTTCAACTGAATCTTGAATCTTCTAGATAGGACAGACTAATTTGTCAAATAAATGTAGCCCTATTTATTTGTATTTATTCCACAGTAGTAAACATCCGGGCTGTTAGCTAACCGCTGCGGTCAACTCTATGAAACTTCAACTGACTGCATGCAGTCGCTCGGTCCCTGCTCCATTAATTTAAAGTATAAAGTACCTAAAGATAGAATGGCAAAACTGAATTAAGTGTTTAGTCATGAATTTATGTTATTGAGTACGGGGCAGTACCATCTAGGTACTAAAAATAACCATTTTCAAAATACCTACTTGTGCTCAGAGTAAAACAGGTTCGCTGGTAGAAGGAAACCGGAACAGATTGTTTTGACTGTGCGTACTGCAGAATTGAGTCTGTTCGATAACTCATCTATGTGAGTACCCCATTGAAGCTTATTAAATAAAATTATATCTAAAAATACAGTATTAATCCACATGATTAGATCTTCATCTTTTATTTTAATGTTAAGTTTAACTTGTTTAACATTTGGTAATATTAATCATAATCATAGTCTCGTTCAGTAATAAAATATGTATAATATTTAATTTAATTTATTTAATTGCACCACCATAGCTTACACCAAGACATGCATTTTATTAATACCAACCCAAAGAAGATCGGTCAGTTTCATACAGCCTGTGACGTCAGCCTGTGTATGGTCGTCATACAATGTCGCGTCAAGAAAATCTATCATCGTGGAGAATTTTTCTGGGTATTTTTTTTATACTTTTAGGTTACTATCGATTAGGTCACTGGCGCCTAAATAAAAACCAACCAAACGCGTGCTTTGATATTAACAGTTTTGTTTTAGACGGTTGACATTGAGACGAGAGATGCACAATGTGGATGAGAGTGCGTTCAGAAACCATGATACGTTATGATAGGGCGCATTGCGATCAGTATTTATTATTAATTTACTAAGTATTCCGGCTTTAATCAATTAAGTTATTAGTTATAATTTCAATACTCCAATATCAAGAATATTTTTACATAATTCGTATTTTTATTCGCTTCTATTTATAGTCAGGTTTGAAATGACCCGCCTTCTTTCTAAGTCAGTGTCACCTCAATTACAGGCACAAATCGAATTTTAATTTATCAACATTGTATTTTTAAGCCGAAATAACGTATTTTAATGTAATTATAGAATTTAACAAAATAATAATAATAATGTCTTGTTAGACCGGTCGGAACGCCGGGCGATACTTGTTGACATCACCATCCCACATGACGCTAATCTCGTGAAGGCCGAGAAGGACAAGCTTAGCAAGTACCTTGACTTGGCACACGAGATTACCGCTATGTGGGATGTCGACTCAACAATTATCGTTCCGATAGTCGTTTCAGTGAACGATCTGATAGCGAAGAGCCTTGACCAATACCTTAAGAGGCTCTCGCTAGGCAGCTGGATCAAGGCTCAGATACAGAAGGCGGCTCTCCTGGACTCGGCACGCATTGGGCGGAGGTTCCTCTCTGTGCAGCCCTAGCCACCCATCGTTTTGAGCCTTGCCCCGCGGTCAGTGGTCCACCATTTTGGATATATTTTTTACTTTAATGTTTTTTTATATTATTTTTGTATATATAGTAGATTAATAATGTTTTGAATTTTATAGTAAAAAATGTATTTTTGATGAGTTTTAAAATGAATAAAGTGTCATACTAATACTAATAAAAATTAATAATAAATATAAAAAAATAGAAAATTACATCGTTATTTAAAATTGCATATGGGGCTGCAGTCTCGACATAGTTAGCGATCGCTACCTACCGAAATTCGGTTGCAGTTCAGAAACAAATTTTCATACAAAAAAATACTGCGCGCGTCGAGGTGGGCTGCGCTGATTGGTGCCGATCATTGACGTTTACGATTTTTGTCGTTAACATACCGACATACAATGTCAACTCTACAATTTTTGTGAATTTCATTGCGGCCAAATATGACAGCCCGATAAAGTTAACGCTATCTATCGGTAACTTCTAACCTAAAAACAAATTTCCCTTATAATTAAGTGTTGCAAGAACATAAACTTATATAACTCCTTACAAACTAAGAACAATCATCATTGTTATTAATTTGTACATTATTGCAAAAAAAAGTTTACATACCTAGTTTATTTATATTTTTTTAATAGTAGACACAAAAGATATTTTTTTTAGCCATTTAAGTATGTATGTGGATTGAAATTCGTCGATTAATGGAATTATGTATTTTTCAAATTTATTTTAATGTGTAAAGGCTTTATAAATACTATTTTCACTTCTCTTGCTCAAAAAGTGTATCATAATAGTGTAGCTTAGCGGGCCTAAAACTCGAGTTTAATACCTAGGGCTAAAAAGTATTTTTTCTTTTTAATTTTTGTCTAAAATCATCAGCCCGTACAAAGCATTCGTTCTCTTATATAAAAACTCGACTTCTTGGTGCTCCGTCAATCTTTTTTTTTGAAAATAGAACCGTCTTGGTGATGTTTTATGAAGGTTGATTCTTCCCTTCACGGTAGAATGCGAACTGTTTCGTTGAGGGTTATTGAAGGTATAGAGATTTAAAAAAAAAAGATGGTATTGGCGCTAAATCTCTAGAATTTTCTTCATTCCAAATCACAAACTTTTACGTTTAACTTCCTGACTTTAACTTTCAAATTGTGAACGTGAAAAATGTCATCAAGTGATAGTGAAGATGCTAATATGCAAATGGAAGAAAAGGGCAAAGAAATAATTATGAATCTGTTGCCGACAAAATCACGTGAAATATATTTAAAGAGTTACGAAAATTTTATGAAATGGAGAGATGAGAAACGTGTGGATTCTTTTACAGAAGGGGTTTTTCTCACTTATTTTGATGAATTATCGAAAAAATTCAAATCGTCGACTCTTTGGAGCACATATTCAATGTTAAGAATGACCTTAAAAACAAGACACGACGTCGATATTAAAAAATATGTAAATTTAACGGCTTTACTGAAGAAATTGTCCACTGGATACAAGGCAAAAAAATCTAAAGTCTTGACGACACAAGAAATCGAAACATTTTTAAATAACGCTCCAAATAAACAATACTTGGCAACAAAGGTAACCTACTTATGTACTCTACTCAAACTAAATAAATAGATACCTACCTACATACCTAAATTATGTACCTAGGTTATTACGATTATTAACACACTTATTTTTTTGTTCAACAGGTTGCTTTAATTTATGGAATCAGCGGTGCATGCAGAGGAATAGAGCTTGCCAATATAACGCTAGAAGACGTAGAAACGGATACAAACCTACAAGCTGTGAGTCTGCCGAACACGAAAACAAACAAAGAGCGTAAATTTGTCATCAGTGGAGAATACCTTAATATAGTTAAAGCCTATCAGGAGTTACGTCCCACTAATGTTTCAACGAGAAGATTTTTTCTAAATTATCAAAATGGTAAATGCACAAGGCAAGTCATAGGCAAAAATAAATTTGGTAACATGCCTAAAGATATTGCCACTTATCTAAATTTACCAAATCCGGAACTCTACACGGGCCATTGTTTCCGCAGAACATCCGCGACTCTGTTGGCGGACTCTGGTGCGAATATAACGACATTAAAACGCCACGGTGGATGGAGGTCCGATCAAGTGGCTGAAGGTTATATAGAGGACTCTATACAAAACAAGTATCACGTCACGCAGCGGATTATGGAAGGAATCAATATTCTACCAAACATTACAGAACCCCAAGCATCTACATCGCGGGATTGGATGAATATGTGAACTCAGCTGAAGCCGCGCAGGAAACTCAAGCATGTTTCGAGTCTCTCCAACTTTTACTCCACAACAATCAACTCAAAATATTATCACATCCCAATCACAGAGAAACGAAATAAAATTGCCCGGGAAAAACATATCACTAAACATTCAAAATTGCTCTAACTGCACATTTAATTTTTAATAAAATTTCTGAAAATTGACTAATTTGGAATTGTTTTATTTTCTCGCAATCGAAGTGAAAAGTAGAGTGTTTTACTCGGGCCAAAACCACCCATTATAACTCGGTCTTGTCATCCTCCCTCGCTAAGCTCGGGAGTATAACAACCTCGTATATAATGGGATGGTTTAGTCCCTTGTAAAACAATCTACTATTTATCTATTTCGGGTCCCATTTTACCCAATTCAAGTGCATTTATTTTTATCTAGGTACCTAATTTTAAGTTAATGTAACTAATTACACTTTAATTTTACATAAAATATTGCCTACTTTATAACTTGGGTGAAATAAATACCTATTTATCTTATCTTATCTAAATAGTAGAAACATTGAATAAAATTATTTATTATCTCGTCTTTACAGGTAAATATTTTTCGCCAATTTTCGGGAAGATGTTTTTTGTGGGCTTACACTTAGCGATTTAACGGTAGTTAACGAAAAAGTCGAGACTGCAGCCCCAGATCTACATATTTCTTAAAACTATAAAGGCTGTTCGAAAAAATGACAATCTCACATGAACTCGTACAAACGTTATAGGTTGAAACACTTTTATTGTGAATAGTATCAAACAAGTTAACTATTTTCTATTGCATTATTCACGTCGTCAAAATTGGTCTGCCGTCACTTTTATTTATATAAAAGAGACGTGTCATCCACAAACAATACAATCTCGTTGTATCTCACAAGTTGAGGTAGGTCGTTGATGTAAATTAAAAATAAAAATGGTCCAAGTATTGACCAATCATGGGGTACACCCATCTTTACTACAGAGCCTGGAGAACACTTTCCACTTACGTCTACTTTCTGTATGGTATGATAGGCCTAGCCCTGACACCATAGTGATCTAGTGATAAATGTTTGATGGTGTGCCGAAAGCATCATGTGAGTCCTCCTAGGCATCGTAAATATGCGATACTAACTCAACACTGGCATTAATCATCAATGAAAATCTGTTATAAATTTTACAAATCAAGCATGTAGGTACTAAAAAAATAATTATGCATAATATAAGGTCATAAATCGAACTACGAATACCTTTTATATTTCGTCCCCCCGTATCCATACTAGGTAGTTAGAGACTTGGTTACTTTTATTTTTCTCACAATGTTTACATATCCTTTTTCGACAAATTTGAAAAAAATGATTTGTCAATTTGCTAACTTCGTAGGTATTATTTATTTATAGTCGGTATAACACTTTTCAACTAAAATTATAAACTGTAAAGTATAGATACATCATTTAAGTATGGTACACAAAATATCGAAACTTTCTTAAAACGTGCGAATTAAACTTTTTCATAATAATATCTCACTCAACAGGTAGGTTTAAGTATAATGCACTAGTTTTAAATTGTGACATGCCTTATTTTGGAGCCTTCGGCCTTTACGTCTTTATTTTAATTTTATTTATATTTATATTTTTGGGAAAACAAACAATATAACAGTAACAATAAAACTAAGTAAATGTCTTTACATTGTATATTATTTTTTTCATTTGCAATCTTATTCATTAAGGTACCAAGTATAAGTCGGACCATAAGGGTTCGTGTCACGTAGTTTGGAACGTCGCCCTATTTCTATAAAAAAACATTTTCCGAATGGCAACACATCGTGAGTGATCAAATTTTTTGCCGGGGAACTACCTGAACTCTTACTGCTTTGTTTGGCCAAGCGCAGATAAGGTATCATTTCCAGGGTTCCAAAAGAAATTAATAATAAAAAATATGTAAATCAAAAAAATCTAAATAAACAAACTACTTACCTATATCTTTTAGATACCTAACCGAAACAATTCGGAAATAATGATTTCATTTTACGTTTAATTCTTTTCTGACATCGATTAGGTACCTCTGTAAAGATTAAAATCTCTTTATTTTAATGTAGTGGGTAGTAGGTAGGGTCTAGATAATTATAATTACTAATTCATTATTATATTATTGTAAGCTTGTAAAACCATGTTTTTGTCTTTAAAATGTAGGGAGCGAATAGGTAATGTAAAATGGGATGTAGTTCGAAAACCATGAGGCGTGGGTTAGTAGTGGGCATCAATAGATTTTAGTTACGAAAAAAAAATGTAACAGTATGATACAGCAATGATCAAATTGCTCAAATCTGTGAATAAAAGCATCGTAAAGTAAACTCAACTCCATAACGGCTGGACGGATTTAGATGAAATTTGAAATATACATAATTTATGACCTGGATTAACACATAGGCTACTATTTTGGGTACCACGTGAGTGAAGCCGGAGTCAGAAGCAAGTGCAGGTAACTGCAGTTTTAAGCTATTGCATAGCTTCTATCGAGGGCCTTGAGCGCGGGGACCGAATCCAGAAATTCCGTAACGAAAAAAAACCTCACGCTCCCCACTCCGACGGGCACGGAGGTGTGGCTTGAAGGCCGTGCATTGTCTAACGTCGTTTCTTTTCGGCAGTCTTCGACACGGTGTTTGTGTGCGTGCAACTAGACGTATTGTACGACTCTACGAAGCTCGCACGAATCGAGACGATCACCACGCTCAAAAAGTGTAACTTGAATTAATATAAAGAAATACTGCATAAATAAAATAAATAAATAATTATAATTGCATAAGTTGATACAAAATGCTATGCAATAGCTTTACCGCGGCAGTCCCCGAGTGCCACACGTCTTTTTTTTTTATATGTACTTAATATGCTAGCTTAGTACCTACTTAACATCCGTAGCTTCTTACCTATCGTTGATAGCAGAAACATACCTATGCCTACCAAATCGAGTACGATACGACAGCCGAGCAGCTAAAAGGTTCGTACAGGTAGCAAGGGAACCCTAAACACGATCTATAAATACACGTGAGGTGCAGGGGGAGGGCATCAGTCTGCTCGGGTCTGCGAATTTCGCTGAAACGTCTGTGTCGATATTTTTTCACTTTGATTCGGTGAGTGCATTGTTCTGCTTTTCTTTCTTTATTTTATCAAGAAATATCGAGTAATTTGATACAGCTGCTTATTTAGTAAGTTTAGTTCTTAGGTAGTAACTTTAACTATTTTACATTGATGTACCTATACTTAAATTAAATTAAGTATTAATAATAATTACAGTAAGTGTTAACTACGTATACATGGATTTTCAAACACCAAAAGGTATATAAAACATCATTATTAGCATCAATTTCCGAAACCCTTTCATTTTGCAAAAGCCACGCCACGCAAGCATGCAGTTGCAGTGGCCATTTTGTTTTTTTAATTCGATAATGGTCATCTTTCCTACCGTTATCGTTACTATCACGATGCTAAAGGTATTTGCGCGTTCGTATTCGTTATATTTGCTAGTATTTAAATGAATAATGCTGGACACCACGCACGCAGCATCATTATAGCCCCTACCTATATTAATGCACCTACCTACCTATATTCGAATTTAGAACAATCTCTCTGAGCTAACCCTGATTAGAGGCCTCATTTACTAAGTCAGTTGCACACCGAAATGATAAGCACCGGTGCACCGGTCTTATTTTTACAAACTTCAATTGTTTTTCAATTGACGCTCTTTGAATTTCGACAGATGAAATGTATAAGTTTGCAAACAAAGGCCCTGTGCCACCATTTTGATGTGCAACGAGTTACTAAATGAAGCGTCTGTACCTTATTTGAAGCAAGTAATTGGGTAGGTTGGAGGCCTAGATGTCCTGCTGTATAGGTTCTACCTTTTAGTGATTAACGGTGAAATAAATAAGCAATTTAGCGCAATAGGTTAGTGTAGGTACTATTTATACCCTTTGAATAGGTACCTATCTGGATTCCCGCAAAGTCACGCCTATTTATCTCAGTTTTGATATTTCGTAAAGCTTAGGTCCAAATTAATTTTATTTATTACCTACTAGCTTCCGCCTGCGGCTTTGCTTCATGATAAAATACCCGGATAAAAAGTAGCTACCTACCTAGCCTATATGTTATTCTAGAACCTACACCTACAACATTTTACAACCTATCAACATTTTTAAACTATCATGCTTGTAAAATTAATTATGAAAATCAACGGGATATTTACCATGATTTGTGAGTTCTGTTGTTTACAACAACAACAGAACAACAAACAGCAACAAGAAAACAACAGAACTTACAAATAAATAATAATACTTACAAGTAAATATCCCGTTGATATTCTTAATTACCTATCAACATACCAAATTTCATCTAAATAAAGTACCTAGTTAAGAGATACCTACCTACGTGGTAACAAACATTCACATTTATTAATTTTGTACATATATCTTTTTACAGAGAACAATGGGACTCTTAGCCGCCATTGCCGTTAACGTTGTTGGGGGCGCAGTGATTTACGGCACTGGTGGTCTTCTGGCCCCAGTGGTAGCCCCCATGCTGGGATTTGGGGCCGCGGGCATCGGCGCAGGGACCACAGCTGCAGCCGCCCAGGCATACTATGGAAATCTGGCAGCTGGCAGCATTATCTCGCAGCTGACTGCCGCCGCCATGGTCGCACCCACTCCCTAGGTAAGGTTCCTTCTAGTCTAGATGACCAAGTCTGCAGTGCAGCGGACATGGTCAATATTAAGATGGTAGGCAGCAGGCTTGCCTAGGATATCTGTTCTACATCCACAGAAAATACATTACTTAAATACATGTGGAGCCGACTAGCTACACGTTTCCTCACAATTCACAATGTTTTTCTCCTCCGTTTTGAGCATATAAAATCTTGGGCTCAGCCTAGATCGAACCACGACCTTTGAATTCCAGTCCCAATGTCACCTACGTCTTTACGGATGTGTAGTGTGGGTGGTACCGCTATGGATACCAAATTATAAAGATAATAATACTGAACATTATCATGCAACATCTAGCCAGATCGAGCCCATCTAAGCAGAACTGTACCTATCATGGGAACCACATGACTGATGTAGGTACCTACTTTTTTTGTATATACATAGGAACATATACATGCTAAACACACAGACCGGAGATAAATATCTGCAGATCATGCAAACACTTGTCCCGCGGTGAGATTCGAACCCGTTACCTTCTGCGTCTCTTGCAGAGAGCTATCACCTGAAATGAAAGTAGGATAAAATGAAAGGTTTTTGATTTTTATGATTGGCAGATGTCTTTGTGATCACTGTCTTGGTGTTGACTCCTGGTCTTACTGGGTACTACAAGTTCATAAAAAACTTTGTATTTGTTAACAAGTTTAGATAAAACTTCATTTAGGTAGTACCTATTTCTTACCTAATTCCTTAGCTGCCTTTTACGAACCGCTACGCAAGTGAGAAGTAACCTAATCAAGACAAAGTTTCAGTATTTCAACTTTGTTTTTTGTTCACAGATACACAACAACTCGACAATCAACTCAATTCGTGACTTCACTGATTGAAAGACTTCAACTTGCATTTCATTAATTGCCAATTTAATAAATAGCAAGATGTAATAAATTGATTTTTTATAAACTATAATAAGTTTTCTATTTAATTTCCTAATCCATATCCCACGCTAGTGGTCTGGGGTCGACAAAACATTGGCCTCCCTTCATTTCCCTTCATCAGTCGTCATCTCAACACTTGCTCCTTTCTTACTCATGTCACCTTTTACACAAATCAATCAATCAATCTTTTTTTTTGCCTACACATCCTTCCACATGCAATAATGTAGGTAGGTCTTGCTACAAGCTTTTACTGTCAGGTAGCAACTATGATGTGTTCCGTGACTGCCTGACTGGCCTTATAAAGTATAATAACTTTAGGTATGTGCGAGTTCGATTCTCGCCGGACAAATACATTTGATTCTTGCTTTTAAGAATATAGTATAGGTAATAATTTATCAGTTGGTGATAAATAAATAGGCCCATCAGTCTCTGGACCTGGGGCCTGATTCTGACGATTCGATATATTTGATTCTATTAGATATATATCGCGAGAACTGTAAAATTTCATACAGTTTTGACAGTTTCCGCGATATATATCTAATAGAATCAAATATATGGAATCTTCAGAATCAAGCTCCTGAACTAAATTCTGTATGTAGTCTTTGTCTCGGGGCGACCGTTCGTTCGGCTAAGATGGCGTCGATGCAACCTGACATAAATTATGGAAAGGAGTCAGTGCCACGCGTTTTTCACTAGATGGCGCTACCTCGATTCCATATAAATTTGCGTAAACGCAAACGTGATCGAGCTGGTAAAAAACTCGCACTAGGCCCCCTGTTATGTCGGCCATGGACGAGGCATGACAGCTTGTCCAGATTAAGTGATTAATAAGCGCACGTGCGATACGTGGAATGCTTAGAGGGTCTATTGATTAACTACGCGCGACCCGACTCGCGCTTCATCTGGACAGGCCTAAGCCTCATACATCTAAGGCCGTCACAAAAGATTTGTAGAAAAAAGGCAAACGGATAATATGACAGTTCTTTATTCATCATCATGAGGCATGGTAAAGCTCAGCGTACGCTCCCTTCAGCTGCAACAGTTGTTCGTGCGTGCCGCTCTCGTGCACGCGGCCGGCGCGGATCACACACACGCGGTCTGCGTCTCGCACCGTGCTGAGCCGGTGGGCTATGATCACGCAGGTGCGGCCTGAGCGAGCGCTCTCTAACGCCTCCGTCACTACCTTAGGAGAGAAGAGAAAAGCATCACTCAATACTAATACCAGGGTGCCTAGTGCGAGTTTTTTACCAGCTCGATCGCGTTTACATTTACGCAAAGAAGATCGGTCAGTTTCATACAACCTGTGACCTGAACATAAAATGTCGCGTCTAGAAATTATCTATGTCTTAATTTATAGTTCTTATTGCCGGATACCATGTGCATTATAATAGTTTGTTTTATTAAAGCCGCACAATTTTGGCTGGGTATTTATTTTATACTTTTAGGTTAGGATCGATTATTAAACAAAAACCAACCTTAACGTCTTAGTTACTCAATAATACTAAAGTCACACGTCACTACGTGTTTTATACTGGTGGTTACTATAGAAAAACCATTTTTATTTTAATAGAGACGTCATCAATAACATCTGGGTTGTCTCTATAAGTATAACTAATACTGCTAGAATTGGCCTATAAAACAGCCAAGGTGGCAACACCACCAATAAACGCGTGCTTTGTTATTGACAGTTGACATTGGCACGAAAGACGCAAAATGACATTGTGCATCTCTCGTCCCAATGTCAGTCAACCATTTATAACAAAACTGCCACCAACAAAGCACGCGTTTGGTTAGTTTTTGTGCCAGTGTCCTAATCGATCGTAACCAATAAAAATGGTATAAAATAAATACCTAGAAAAATTCTCCGGCTTTAATAAAAAAAACGATTAATTGAACATGATATCCTGTAATAAGAACTATCAACTAGGACATAGGTCATTTCTAGACGCGACATTTTATAGTCAGGTCTCAGGTCACAGGTTGTATGAAACTGACCGATCTTCGTTTCGTAAACGCAAACGCGAGCGAGCTGGTAAAAAAACTCGCACCTGGCACCCAGGTATATAACTTCTTCATGTTGACGCAGCGCATCGTCTTTGCTGTTGCATGTATCCGTAGGAACTGATAATATTAGGGTGTTGTTTCACGAGTGTTTCAACTTGGTGCATCGTAAGCGTAGGTAATGAATAATTTTTTTGCTAATGCCAAAAGGTTAATTTGTATCTTTCTCATTGGTCTAAATTTTAAGACAAGGCTAGCGCTTTATGATGCTAATTTCTATACGTAGATTTAGTGATGAATTCGTGGCGCTAATATAATTTGAAGTGGGGGGAAAAAGTTCTGCACCGACGTCCCGCATTGGGGTGTATTGTGCATTGCCCCCCTGCTAACCTGACCCCAGCCAGCCCACCTCCTTAAAATAACGGAGAAGGACTCTGGGTTGGTGGCAACATTGCTCTAGGATTCCCGATACTGCCTGCGTTTGTGAGCCTTGATCAAGCATTCGTGGCGCTGATCGATATAAGTCTCGCAATTCGTGACGCCTAGCCTCAGCTAGGCTCAATATTACTAGCTGAGATCTCAATATTGTAACAAAATAAAGTAGCCACACAGTCCTGTGGCCCACTTTATTCTAAACTAGCTTCCGACCGTGGTTTGCTGGCGTGATCCTCGATAAAAAGTAGCCTGTGTTAATCCAGGTCACTATGTACTTAGGTAAGTATTCAAAGTCACATCAAAATTCATTTAGCCGTTACTTAGTTAAGTGGGAACAAACAATCACACACACACACACACACACACACACACACACATTACAATGCTAATATCGGCAACTAGGCCATCACAAATTGCCATAGTAATAGATACCGAACTGCGTTACAAACGTTTAGTGCCTGTCTGCTCAACTGCCAGTTACATGTAAAATGCACCAACCTTCTCGCTTTCAGTATCAAGCGCACTGGTGGCTTCATCGAGCAGGAGGATCTTAGGTTTTCTGATGAGAGCCCTGGCGATTGCCACCCGCTGTTTCTGTCCACCTGACAACTGCACGCCTTTCGCACCTATGTTTGTATCGTAACCCTGTTGATGAACAGAGTTCAATTAAATAAACAGTTATTTTTCCTCTCCGTATGAGCTAGTGTGGACTCTGGTGTTGGAATTTTTTGGTCTGATATGGCTTAACGACTGGGAAAGCCGGGAACAACATCTTAACGTGCCGTCCGAAGCGCTCAGATCTCAATACCACTAAACGGTCACCCATCCTATTAATGACCGGGCGGAGTGTTGCTTAACTCAGATGACTGGCTAAAAACACCGAAGTACCTAAGCATTGCCACGAGTACCCTTTCTGGTAGGGTTCCTAGGAAACTCACCCTGATGTTCGCTCCATGTGCGGGCAGTGTCTACGCTACCAAATTGAGTTAGCCGCCATACAAATTAATAAAAATAACGTTGTCTCAAACGACTGAACGGATTGAGCTGAAATTTTGCACATATGTAGTTTTAAACTAGGAATAAGATTAGGCTACTTGTTATCCGGGTACCATGCGAGCGAAGCCGCAGGCGGAAGCTATTCGAGAATATTGTACGACTGGTACCTATAGTTCAGGGGAAATCGATTCCAAAATCTAACACGGTCTTAAAAAGGAGACGGTACGACGGACGACGGACGGTACGAGGACGGTAAAGGAGATGAATGCTTAGGTATAGTAAAAACATTCACTCCTAAACAAACTACTCACACTGGAGATTTCGGTAGGTAATAATTCTTGTACACGTCACTTTCTATCATATCTAAGGTGTCTTTTTGTCAAACTGATTTTAAATGGTAACCATTACTTATAACAAAGTATTGCTTCGCAAGTCACGCTTGTGCCCCACGATGCAATGGCATGTGTCCATCAACTTGAGGCATCAAGTTGTTACTCACGTGCCTGTAATTTCACCAGCACCCAAACCCTTCAAATCGAAACACAGCAATGCTGCTTTACATCTAGGTGCTAATAGGTATTAAAGAATAGTAGCATCATATAAAATATATAATAAAGAATACTATGGATATATTATATTAAAGAATAAATATATATATTAAATAATAGTATGGATAAAATTAATCAAACAACATAATTTGCTGAATGATAGATAGATAATTTGATTATGTATTTATACATTATCTCCAACAAGTATGTAATCGCAAATGCGTCTAAACTACAATCGTGATATTGATTAGCTTTTAATATACACTACAGAACCGCATAATAGCCGACCAGCGAACAATTGCGTTTTCACGGTTTTTAAGCCTTTTTTTATTCATTTTACATGTTACGATAGTCCCATGATTCAAATGATCTTGCCTGTTTTTCTTATATTTTTTACTACCAAACAAAATTAAATACCAACATTATTTTTACCTACTTAACTTTTGACGAAATCAAGTTTAAAATTGTGTACCTACCTACGGTGGAAATGAATGAACTATGAACTAACGATCTCAGACAGACACTTCCGTTAGGTCAAGCTGTATCTCTGGCTGTAAGGAGTTCCAGCTTCTGATCTTCGAAATCCAAGCCAACCTCACCTGCCCGTGGTGCATCCTGCTAACTAACATACGGGGCTATAGTGGCGGTGGCCGGCTGAATACGGCATAGCGCAATACCAGCACAGCTAAATTTCCTGGCAGCAGCATCGGCGGCGGCGGTGCGAGAAGCTGTGCCCTGCGATCAGCAACCCACATGCCCAGCGTGGGGATTATGGGCATCCTTCTTTATTAGGGGAGGCCTATATCCAACAGTGGACTAATATAGGCTGGTGTGGTGTGACACCTTCCACTCCATCCATTTCCATCTCGGGCCTTACCAACGATGTCATAAATCTTACCATCGGCAGTGACACTATGAACTCATGTATATTGGCCTGCTTCGCTGCAGTGATCACTTCATCATCAGTTGGCTGACGGGAGTTGTCTCCATATGCTATATTGTCGCGGATGGTGCGGTCGAACAGCACAGGCTCCTGTGATACCAAGCCAAAAGTCGCCCGCGCCTCGCTGATTACGAGGCTTGGTAGAGGGTATCCGTCTAGCGACTGGAATAATAATTAAAATATTTTGTAGGACATGTAACTGAAGACGGCTGATTGCGCCATAGCACAGCCTACATCGGCACAGCTAAATCCCCTGGCCATCGACGGGCAGCAGCGTCGGTGGTGCGAGAAGCTGTGCTCTGCGATCCCCAACCCGCATGCCCAGCGTGAGGATTATGGGCCTATCCCCCTTTATTAGGGAAGGCCTATATCCAGCAGTAGACTGATATAGGCTGGTGTGGTGGTGGAAACTTAAACTTACTTTTATGGGTGTTTACAAGTTTTGTATCAATCGACCTGACGCGCAGGTTTTGTGTATAGTGTCGCCAGTCGTCTCTCCCCGCTCAACCGGTTTAAACATGTAATACTTAATCATCATCATTTATTTAGAGCTGTGCTCTTGTCGATGCAACTGATGCAGCTCATTCCATCTGCCTCTCTCCAAAGCAGCCTCCTATACGACATGACAGTTACCTTCTCTGTAATGTGGCATATACAATATACCCTTGGTTCCCCCTTAGTTCCCCTACATCTCTTTTCTTCTACTGTTACCTCTATTATGCTGCGTATCTTCGATCAACTATACAAAGGATATCGCGCTCCGTACTATGCACTATGAAAAAAGTGGCATATATTGTCATATCATTGTCAGAAGCACGTCGTATAAATATCGCCTCTTTATTGACGCTGATAAGACAGAAAATATGTAAACCGACTAAAATGAAAACTGCTGCTCCGATAAGCAAGTCATACATATATCGCCTCTATAATAAAGAACATAAGACAGAAAATCTAAGTATGAGTTTTAAACAAGCCGCTTTCGGGCGGATCGAGCAAAATCCTTTGTATAGTTGATCGAAGCTGCGTATGCCGAAAGCCGTTATGTCGTAATAAGGTGTCCAAAACTTCCTTCCTCTTCTGTTTTCTATATTTTTTATATAAGTACTTTCAGTTAGCACCTACTTAAACAAAACATTTTAGACATCCTGAACATTTTCTTAAAGCTACAAAGTTAAACCTTTTTTACTTCCTATTCATAGACTTACTTATGAGCAAGAAAAGAGCGTATTTTCTGACATGACATTCTTACTAAACGTTTTAGTAGAATTTTCTTTGAATACGTCGAATCTATAAATGAGATTGATCTACCTACATAATATATATTGAATGGAAAAAAAAGTGGCAAGTTTGATCAGTTTACTTCCTATCAGATTTGTGATTATTCTTATCTATGACAGTCGCAATCTCATATTTGACTCGTATATTTATTGGTATGGATTTTAAACTGCATGACATGCATTTGGAAACAACAAAAATTAATAATCATCACGACAATTTCTCAATAAGGTAGTAATAAATTTAGATCATCCAACCTGTCCCGAGCGGGATCGAGACTCATACATGTGAGCTGATTTCTCACCTGAGAAGAAGTTAGCGTCATACTCGCTAACTTCAGGAAAGGAAGTATACCTAGGTAGGTGAGCATTTCGGGATGTAAATTATAAAGTCCAAGTGGATGATACAGAATCATTTTGGAATAAAAATTAAATACTAGTCTCTAAGTCTTAGAGTACTATTATCAGTTGACTCACAACAAATCCTTTATCTGGATCATAGAATCTTTGAAGAAGTTGTATGACAGTGCTCTTGCCACATCCGCTGCGACCAACCAGGGCTATAGTTTTTCCCACTTCCACCTGAAATAATTGAAAAACAATATCAAAAAGTATCAGTGGGTATGTGTGGGTTATGTAACTATACCTTGATAATTTTTTTTCAATAAAGGCTGAATTTATTATAGCATGGAGAATCAGCAAATTAAAATGTATCGGGATAGAGCCACGTCATTTTCATATTTCATATTTCATATTTATTTATTTGCTTACATGTACAAATTATCAAAGCTTAGATAGTAGGTAGCTTAATAGTTTAAGACATGCACCCTGTTAGGGTATTGCAATATTGTCTGAGCCTATTTTTACATAATATAATGCTAGTAAAAAATTTATATTTATCATTGGTCAATAACACAATAAAACATACTAAAAATTATGTAATTACGTAATGAAATAAAATAAAATTAGTAATCAAGTCAATAAAGGTTATGTTAAATTAAAATAAAATAATGAGAGGAAAATACAAATAAAAATTAATGTCAAATTAAAAAAATTAAAGGAAAAACACAAATAAAAATAATGTCAAATTAAAATAATTAAAGAAAAAAAAATTAGATTTTGCGAATCTAATGTTTGCTCATTCAAAGTTCGAAACTTTTTGGTGTCGATGGGCACCTGCTGGTGAAAATGGTAAAAAAACACTTACATTTAAATCAAGTCCACGAAGCACATGGACATTAGGTCGGCACGGATAGCAGAACTCCACTTCTTTGAAACCAGCTTCGCCTTTCGAAACCTGTAGTTTTTTAGTTTACACTTTCAGGACTGAGACTGAAGCTAGTTAGAAAGACGCTGGAAAATAAGAACTTAGACCTTTTGAAATCAATCCAAGCTCTATTGCAAATCCAGTGATTTCATTATCTACAAACATACACCAAAACTTTGCTTGAGACACTACGATTAAGTAGATACCTACAGTTCTTTACCTTGGATCATCGAGGTTGATATAACCTTTTAAAGCTCCTACAATTCACAATTTCCTTATTCCAACCTGCCCACAACCTATTTCCGACCCTATAGGTACTGATTCATACACTAAATATTTTTACTTGGATCATTCCTATCATCTAGGTATTATTATCCAGTTTATATCTGATGAAAGTAAAGGAAACAGTGCTAACAAATCCAACGACAGCGGGTGATTCTGGATCCAAGATCTTGGGCTTCATTTTGAGAAGCGCCACTATCCTGGTCGCGGCGTTAATACCCTTCTGGAAGTCAGGAGCAAACGTAAGGGCGTTCTGCGCCTGACCCGATGCCATTTGCAGGGATTGTGTGGTTCTATAACAGAACAGCATCCGATCCATTACGTAACACCTGGATTTGAAGTAACTTCCAGCTTTAAAGGATTGTGGCAGAAATAGGACATAGTAAGTACCCCTTACGAGCCATACACACACACATTCTTTGGCTTACTATAAATAGTATGACTAAAGTATGTAACATGCAATATAATATTTATTTATTACTAGCTTCCGCCCGCGGCTTCGCTCGCGTATTACCCGGACAAAAAGTAGCCTATGTGTTAATTTAAGTCATAAACTATGTATATTCCAAGCTCCAGCTAAATATATTCAGCTCAGCCGTCAGAGAGTGAAGCGACCACAAACATACTCATACACACACACAAACTATCACGTTTATAATATTAGTGTGATTTCAGGCATATTCTTTTTCTATATTCTTCCTATTTTAGTTCTAGGTTTGTTTATTCATTCGATAAAAATATAAGATAATTAATTCCAGTAGCATGATGGGTTGACGACATAGTCAGTGTTGTGTCCACCAGATCACCAGTGGATTAGGCTAGCGCAAGGCAAGTGAAATCTAACTGCGGATGATGATGATAATTAATAATAATTAAGACTAAGAAGAAAGCAAAGAATAATAATTAAGGTATCGGATTTTTTCTTGATTTAGGACAGAGATGCAGCAATAGTTTAATATGTAAATATACTTACGTTTATGAATATCATGACTGGACTGAGCCCTCACAAGTTAATCATAGCCTTATATACACTTGTTATGTATCTTCATGCTCTGTTAGGTTGCTTGCTGACTACAATAATGGAACTTTCGGAATTGAGGTGTTAAATAAAAATCATACTAGTACTAGACTAACCTTGTACTACGGCTCTGTTCCAAAAAATATAATAATAAAAATAATTTTAATTTTAGGTTTTTTTATGATTATGCATATGCAGAAATTGGTATATAAATTAATGTTCTAATCTATGGAAAATTGTATATTTAATATTCTCATTATCCTCTATGATTTCTAAATTTTTTTTCAGTTATGAAGACATTATGATAAATCAGGTATGCCTGCAACAGAAGATAACTTATTGTGAAAACTTACAACATAATTCAAATGATTTTTTATCAAATTTATCTGAAACTCTATTATTGCGCATATTTAATTCACAATATTACTTTTGCCATACATGTATTTATAGTTTAATTATTGAAAATGGATAGTTACACCCTTTCGGTATATTATCAAAATTGTCAAGGTCTAAGAACTAAATTGCACACTCTATATATGAATATCTTATCCCATGACTATGACGTAATTGTTTTAACAGAAACATGGTTCCATGATGACATCTCAAACAATCAATTTATAGATGCGCGTTATAGAGTATTCCGATGCGACAGGAATCGTGGTGGATGTGGAAAGCGTGACGGCGGGGGCGTCATGGTGGCAGTGCGGCAGGAGCTGGGTGCGACACAGCTGACGGTGCCGCCCGGGGCGCCCAGCCCGGACCCCGCCGCTGGCGCCGCCGCCGCCGCCGCCGCCGCACCCACCACTGCCACGCACTCGCTACTGATCGAGCATGTTCTCATTGAGCTGCGGGCGCGCAACTATTCCTGCATTCTGAGTGCTGTATACATACCGCCAAGCTTAAAACCAGATATGTATAAGGCCCATTTTGACTTTTTAACTTTTATAACCCAGTCCTCCGGTGCGAATAAATATATTATTTTAGGTGATTATAACTTGCCCACATTACAATGGCGTGGCCATGCTACACATTCTGAACCTTTAATGCTTGAAGTTAATAACATTAGATTAGAGAATAGGTATTGTCTAAATTTTATGAATTTACTGAGCTGCTTTCAAATTAATAAGTTTCCTAATGACAATGGTCGCACATTAGATTTATGCTTTACAAATAGTAATGATTGTATCGTCTCAATACCAACATTACCATTAGTTCCCCCCAATAAGAACCACCCCTATCCTTTCCTGGCATTAATACCTGTCATTGACAGCTTCTCATCCCTTCCTACCAAGTCCAGGACACAATTTAACTTTAATAAGGGAGACTATGTGTCGATTAATCAGGACATAGCTAATATAAGCTGGGATGAACTATTTCTGAATAAGGATGCTGAAAATTGTACATTAGTTTTCTATGAAAAAATATTTTCGCTTATTAAAAAATATATCCCAACTAAAATTGTTAAGCAGTCTCAGTTTCCTATTTGGTTCTCACCAGCGCTGATTCACATATTCAAAAATAAAAATAAATCTTGGATAAATTGGAAAAAATATCAAAACATATCTGACTATGAAATATTTTCCCTCTATAGAGAACGTTTTAAAACTGAATCAAAAAAATGCTATAACTCTTACATAACATCAGTGGAGGATGGTATCTGTAACAATAATATTAAACACTTCTGGTCCTTTGTCAATAATATGAAAACCAAAGCTGAAATACCTAATAGGGTCTACTATAAACGATCATCATCAGACAGTCCTGAGGGTGTCTGTCATCTCTTTTCCAAATTTTTTAGCTCAGTCTATGAACCGTCCTGTGTTTCTGATGACTATGATGTATCCAACATCCCTGATACTAATCTTTCCTCTGATGTCAACCTGAGTAAATTAACCATAACAGAAAATGATTTGTTAAGGGGGTTGAGCACCCTTGACATAACAAAGGGACCCGGTCTTGACAACATCCCACCTAAATTCCTTAGAATCACTGCCTCCGCTATTTACCGACCCATACATTACATATTTAACCTATGTCTAAAAGAAGGTGTCTTCCCTAAAATCTGGAAAGCAGCTCGTATTGTACCAGTTTATAAAAATGGGAATAAGTGTAATGTTGAAAACTATAGACCAATCTCAATACTCCCAGTTCTTGCGAAGCTTTTTGAAAGATTAGTACACAATATTATATATCCATCTCTACATGCTACTATTATACCTCAACAGCACGGATTCGTAAAACAACGATCTGCGACTACTAATTTAATATTGTACACAACAATACTTTTTGAAGGGCTAGACTCAAATAGACAAACTGATAGCATTTATACTGACTTTGAAAAGGCTTTTGACAGAGTGGACCATAAAATACTCCTAGACAAGTTAGCTTATAACGGAATAAGAGGAAATCTATGGCGATGGTTTAAATCTTATATCTCTAATCGCACGCAAAAAGTGGCATCTAACGGCTTTGAATCAGATTTCATTCCAATTAGTTCTGGAGTCCCGCAGGGATCCATTCTAGGTCCTCTGCTTTTTATCTTGTTTATTAATGACATAGGTCAATGTTTTGATTTCTGTGATTTCTTGTTATATGCGGATGACCTGAAAATATTTCATACAATAGCCGATGCAATCGACCATGGGAAGTTTCAAGAGGATTTAGATCGTTTTACTATATACTGTACCCATAACAAACTTAATCTAAGCATTAGTAAATGTAAAGCAATTTCATTTACAAAGAAAAAAAAATTAAACGTTTTCGCCTACAAACTAGGTGGTGTAGAACTTGAACGGGCTAACACCATTAGGGATCTAGGAATTACACTGGATAGCAAACTACATCTGAATATACATATAGATAACATTGTAAGTAAAGCGCTTAAAATGTATGGGTTCGTTATGCGCTGTAGCAAACAATTCACCAGATCATCAACCTATCTCTATCTTTATAAAGCTCTCATCCGCTCACAATTGGAATATGCTGTGCCTATTTGGAATCCGTTTTACGATAAGTATAATGATGCACTTGAAACTGTTCAGAGAAAGTTCCTGCGTTGTATGCATTACAAATGTACTCGTAGTCGTTTGTCCTATGAAAGATTGCTTGAGAATTATAAACTACTTAGTCTTAATCTTAGACGCTCACAACTAGAAACAATGTTATTGTACGACCTGTGCCATAATAAATATGACTGTATCCCTATAGTTAACAGATTATGCTATAGAATCCCTACTAGGACGCACTGCCGTAATCCTTGCCGCCTATTCTACACTTCACGCTGTCGTACTAACGCTGGTAGACGCTCGCCACTATTCCGTCTAGTTGACTCATTTAACACAAATTTTAACAGTCTTGATATTGCGGCAATGCGACCTAGTAATTTTAAAAAATCATTACTCGAAAACTTAAAAAAATAAGATGGTTCATAACCTGGCTGTAACTACCTGCTCACTTCTCAATAATAGCCTAGTTAATAGTAAATCTTTTTAGTAATGTGTGGTAAACGGTGTTGGTACCACAATTAACACTTTATTAACCAACCCTGTTCTTGTTAACCAATATTGTATTGTGCTACTGTTTGTTTACCCAAATAAATAAAATAAAATAAAATAAAATAAAAATACTTAAAGTGAGTGAAAAATGGTAGGTACGAGTAGGTATGGTTAAAACTTTCAAATACATCAGGGTAGGAACCAACTTTTACAAACAGAAACTTTTCTTTACAGAAAGGCTTTCACAAAGAGCTTCTACTGAAGCTAGACTGTGGATATGCTGAGAAACTTACATAAGAATATCTTGGCAGGCAACTCCATCAGACACAATAAGGTGTCCGCCATAAGTAAGGGCCGCAGCATTAACGAAGTTGAACATGGACCGCGAGAGGCCAGCGACCAAGCCGCGGAAGTGAGCCGAGCGGCGGGACAGCGCCAGTGTCGGTTGGAGCTGAGCCATGTACTCCGTAAGGAACTTCTCCTCGCGACCGAGGGAGGCAACGGTGCGGATGTTGGTAACTGCTTCGACTGCTATCTGGAGTGAGATGAATCAAACTCAAATGGTAGCTCGAATCAGAAACCATTTAAGTAGGTACATCAACAACAATAAAACCAGCCTATATCAGCTGGACATAGGCCTCCCCTAATAAGAATGGGCATATGCCGATAATCTCCGCGCTGGGCATGTTAGTTTTTTTTTGGGAAGCGCATGGCACAACTTTTCGCACAGCCACCGCATCAACGTTGCTGGCACGTCACGGCCAGGGGATTTAGCTGGGTCGGTGCCAGGCTGCTCTGTGCCGCAATCAGCCGGCCTCCAGAGCCGTTTGTTAGTGATCACGGTGCGCCGAGGTTGGCTTGAGTTCCGAAGATAAAAATTGAACCTCTTACATCCCGGTACATAGCATTAATTAAATTATGAATGTCACCGTCATAGTAAATGATTTCATGGTAGTTACTTGAGTGTTCTTACATCATCGTTTTCAATAAATAATAAGCAAATAAGTATAATTTTATCTAGCTAGTTACCTACCTTTATGACACCTAATAAGCGGGGACAGCACAACCTTACCAAGCTTTTCGATGTTCTTCTATCGCATCAAACCTTTCTTTCCTATGTCTTGATTCATGCCATCCATCAATACTAAAAAAATACCTTGGTACTGCTCTCAAGAGTTTTAGCATTGCCTCTAGACTCTTTACTCGTTGCTTTGGCTTGATAGTATATTACTACAGCAATCACTGGGAAGAAGCATAACGCCACCAGACCAACGCGCCATTCAAATGACATCGCCAATGCTAGCGCCAGACCCACTGAGCCAACTCCTTGTAGGAATATCCCTATACGTTGTCCAGTAGCCTGTAATAATACTATTAATTATACATAACAACGTAGGTATCAGATGGCCCAAATTGCAGAAAGATATCATCAGAGAATATGTCAAAAGAAATGTGAAACGTGAACATGTGAAATATTTGTCCTTCCTTCAAGACCTACGAAACGGATTGAACTGAAATTTTGCGCATAATGTAGTCCTAGACCACTAAGTACTAGACTACTTTTTAGTAGACTACTTTTTATACGAATACCGCACGAGAAAAGCCGCGGGCTGACGCTAGAAATTGTATTAACATAACAGGTACTTTAGTCTAAGTACTTAACTTATAAAATATTTTATTTATTTATAAATAAAAAATAGTCAAGCCCTTGACAGCTATCACAACTGAAAGCAAGTGAAGATGTGGTCTAAGACGGAACACGCTTGTCTAGAAGGAACAGATTTCACTCTAAATTTGAAGACTAAAATAGTACTGGTCCGTAAACACGTCAGAATAAATAAATATAAATAAATAATAGACGACCTCTGTGGCGCAGTGGACAAAGGCCCTGAGACGTGAAGGTTGAGGATCAGATTCCCACCGCGAGCCAAATGTTTGTGCTCTGCAAATATACTAGCTTCCACCCGCAGCTTTGCTGATGAGATACCCGGATATAAAAAAAATTGCCTACTGTTAATCTAGGTCACAAACTTTGTATATTCCAAGTTCTAAAATCCGTTGAGAAGTTTTTTGCGGAAAGAGTAACAAACCTCCTTACATCCTCACAAACTTTCTCGTTTAAAATATTAGGAAGTAGTATCCGTCATGTGATTCCCATAATCTGCTTAATTTGGGGCTAGATGTTAGTGATAAAAATAGTGAAAATACTAACTCCATGTACATAAGCCGCCTCCGCGGATAATCTCGCGCAAAGTGCTCCGGTAGAGTTGAGGCGATCATCAAAATAAGCAATATGTTGCTGTAGCATTTGTGCAAACATTCGTACACGCAGTCTCTCTGTTAGGTACGCGCCAGCTATACCGAATGAGCCTGCCTGAAAGTTAAAATTTTATTATTTATATATTATTATCTTTGGAACGTCAAAATAATTATCATGAGCTGAAATATCAAGCCTATCCACACTCTTAGCGAGAACACCCGAGAAACGAGAACGAAGATGATTTCTCGCCTTCTCGTTCTCGCGTTGGCTTGTCTTTTCAAAGTTGTCAATACCAGATAGGTAACGACAAGAACCGAAATGCCTATTGTTCTCTTTTGTTACGTTTTAATAACTGAGTAAGTCAAATCTATCTAGACAATTCTAAACCAAAGCAATTCAATAATTGTCTAGGCTTACCAATTTAATATGGCCTTACTTACAAAAATCTGTCAAAACATTAAACTGCAAAAAATATTTTTAGTTTATCTAATATGGGCTACCTCGTGACCTCGACGCTTGCGTGGGTTACTAATTTTAAGATAGGTACCTAAAGTACGTTGATGTTGAACTACATGGCCCACCTGATGTTGAGTGGTAACCATTCCTTATAACAAAGTATTGCTTCGCATGTCAACTGTAAGTAGGTATTGGTAAAGGACAAACGGTTAATTTCAAGCAACGGTCTAATTAAAGTTGCGTTAAAAAAATTACGATTCAAAGTGTACCTTTTTGTGTTTGTTTGTAGGTGAATTCTAAACCTTATTACCTCAATTAAATTTGATACGCCCATTACGATTCCTATGATGATACACATTAACGACACCTTTTTCACTTTCTCCCAAAGCTGGTTCGGGTTAGGGTCAGACATCGACTAGAAAAAAAAATATCACAAGGTTAGAAAGATACAAAATTAGAACGAAAATATACCTTTGTCGCAGACTTTTCCTCATCATCTTCAGCCTATAGCAGTCCATTGCAGGACATAAGCCTCCCCTGAAGAGTGCCATTGCGCCATGTCCCGAACTCGACGCATCCGGCTTCTACCAGTAGCCTTTTTTTTTTTGGTAACGCGGGCAGGAATTTGCTACCAGATACCCCGCCGCATGCAGGGTGCGACGGGGTTATGTGGGGTTAGGCGGACTCGCCCGACCTACTAAACCTCCCGCGGTGGTCCAGCCTCGATGCGCAAAGAGGGGTTTTTGGGAATCAAATTGCCTTCAAAAACCCCTCCCGCATCTGCCGATGCACGTCCCGGGGGGGCGACCGTAGCTACCGCCCCCAGTGCCTTCGCGGTGCTTACAGCGGCGCGCTCCACAAACACGCCGCCATCCTCCCCGGGTCCGCTTAGTGGTGGAGGCTGGAGCCCTCACTCCTCTCTACCAGTAGCCTACGTCGAGTTTTCTCGTCACCCATACCGCAATGGTTGAAAACGAATGTTTTCAATCACTGCGTCCTATCCTACCCGTCATGACAAACCGAGCCTAAACATGGACACTCACAGTAGGTACGGTAATCCACCAGTTTAAAGTCGCTCAGCGAGCTATGGAACGAGCTATTCTCGGAGTTTCTCTTAAGGATAGAATCCGCAACGAGACTTTCCGACATAGAACTGAAGTTTTTTTGCCTATACTACGTAAATTGGATGATTTACCAATACCAATTAATAATTGGGATACCAATTAATATTAATATTACATGATGACATGAATTTTGAACATCTCTATATTCTAATTTATTTTTGCCTAGAACATAGCATTTTAAAGGTAAGTAAAATTAAACTCACTCCAAACAAATCTCCAAAAACGACGATGAAGAGAGGCATTGAGAAACCTATAAAAATTGATCCAATGCTACCAACGGTAATTGACTTCCACTCGGGTGAATTGAGTCTCACTACTCGCCAGAAAGAAAGCTTTTCCAACTTTGAATCTTTTTCTGCATCTAGCACCTGGAATTCAACCAAAAATTATCTTATTTCTCTCCGCAGCTGCATATCAATTTGGTGGTAGCATACAAGTACTTACACTTAACAAGTCTTCTTTGTCCACGACTTCTTGCGATATTTTAGATTCCTCTTTAACCGGCTCATGATCTACTAAAGAAAATTATGAAAGTTCCTGAAAATTGTCATCATATCTCTCACAAGTACGTGAACTATTCAAAGTTGCTCACCAGTTTATTAGTTTTTTCATTATTTTACCTTCACTTCCATGCAATGCAGTGGGTTCTTGCATAAGAACCATTTCATAGTACTGTCCCTTCTTCGCCATTAGTTCATCATGAGACCCTGATTCTGTGACTTTGCCGTCTTTCATTGCGTATATGATATCTACATTACGGATCGTTGACAAACGGTGGGCTACGACTACTGTCGTTCGTCCTTCAGCAGCCTAGGTAATATTAAACTTTGAAATAGTGTCAATAGCTACACATATAATATCTATATAACCCAATGAATTACTTGATCATGATATTCAGCTTTTCAAACCAACTGCTGGGCATAAGCCATCTTATTCAAACGCCGTTGCAAACGGTTTTGAGCTATTTGCATACAGGTCTTTCCCTGGACAGCAACGATGTCGTCCATCCACCTGGCTGTTGGTCTGCCAAGCTCTCATTTGTATCCTCTTTGGCACCACTCTGTCAAGGTCTTACACCAACGCCATCACCAAATCTAGCCAAGTGACTTTCCTGATTCGTAATTCGACTTGAGTTTTGTAATACATTTATCAATTTCCATAACCTTTATTACCTATTCATACCCTATTCTACAATAATCTTAGTAATTTTTCAAAAACCTTTTTGATTTTAGTTATTAGTGCTTAACTACCCGTTTAAGTAAAGGTAAACGTGCGAAGTCATCTTACCTTGTCCAAAGCAATCTGTACTTTAGCCTCTGAAGTAGTATCGAGAGCACTTGTCGCTTCATCTAATAGTAAGATGAGCGGATCCCGAACAAGAGCTCGAGCGATTGCTATCCGTTGTTTTTGGCCACCAGACAGCGAAGCACCGCGTTCGCCAACGATTGTATCATAGCTCTGACAAAAAGACATACATCTCGTTTACGGTTAAAATTATCTTCTATCCATGAGAGTGGTTAAATACTTCAAAATGAGTCGCCATTGATGTATGTTTTTTTATGTACGGCATTTTTATAAGTACATGGCTAATCATCGTACTAAGCAAATCTTCATGGATCGCTTGATAATTTGACAGATACATTCGAGTTTTCTGGTACCCTGACGAAGCTTACCTTTGGTAGTTTGATTATAAAATGGTGTGCGTTTGCCAGTTTAGCCGCCGCTGTGATCTCGTCATTAGTGGCATCTTCTCGTCCATACCGAATGTTCTCGCGAACGCTCACGTTGAACAGCACAGGCTCCTGGCCAACCAGGCCGATGCGGGCTCGCAGCCAACGGACTGACAAGTTTCGTACGTCATGACCGTCGATATTGATCTATTTATCAAACATATTCTTGAACAAGATCATTTAAGTAAATATTAATCATAAGAATACTCTAAACTAGTGGAAAATTTAGGTAATAAAAAAACTGCTTTTACAATATTACAAAATACCTAAGGCAAATCTAGGGCTTGTGAGGTTTCATTATTGCCAGTAACAAGAAGCAACATTTACTATAATTTAAGCTAATTTTAAAGTCAATCCTCAATCAGAACCAATCCTCGGCCAGGTAGGCAGACGAGAATAAAAGCATCGTAGTATTTGCAAAATGGTAGATAATGTATTATCAAACAAACAGCTTGTCTCAGAACTAACAGCTATCAAAATTTATTATAGAAAATGAACATGAAACTTACGCTACCATCATTGACATCGTAATATCTGCCGATAAGTTGTATGATTGTAGATTTACCACAGCCGGAATGGCCCACCAACGCGACGGATTGCCCTCGCTTTATATCAAAACTCACTCCTTTTAGAACCTGTTGTAAGGAAATTTCACAGCAGCTTATATACGTTCAACTCAATATTAACTTTTAATACGTTGACTGCACGCCTCAGACTACGTGCCATGCCGTTGCATGGTTCATGCAACGTTTTCAGCAATATAAAGGCATTAAAACAACTAAGTGTAACAACATAAAAGTGTACAGGAACTTATAACTATTTATTAAGTTCACAATTGGTCTCGTTAAAGATTTTTTGCAATGTACTAAAGACCTTCTACATACTTTTTATGACCTCTACTTGACTGACCGTATAATTTATTATTTAATGTACAATTAAGCTTTCACTGTTGAAAACACTGCTCCAAATCTATTTATTACAGGCTCACCTGCTTTTGCATAGCCGTCTTTATGTACGAAGCCGGCTGACAAAATAATTGAAATTGATGGAAATAATGCTATTTGAGGCTTACCGATACACCAGGTCTGGAAGGGTAATGAAACACCACATTTTTCAGTTCAATATTCCCTTCAGCGTCGGCTGGTTTGAATCCTTTGTTAGCCAGAGGATCTATCGAAGGCTTATTATTTAGAAGATTAAATATTTGAGCTCCCGCGCCTCTGGCGGCCCCAAATATGCCAAATAAGGAACCCACCATACCCATATTGCCCATTGCTGTCATTATGCCGAAAAAAACCTAAAAAAGAAAATAAGGATAAATTTTATGTAAAATATCTTTCTTAGTGCTTACTGTTGTGTCGGTTTGGTAATTTAGCGTAAAAATTTGTTACAGGAAAATACAGGGTGGGGCAAAATAGATAGATGAACTATTTATGGTACAGGTATACAAAAAAAAACAGTACCTACGCATACCTTTTTTGGGGTACCTACACTTTGATACTACAGTGGGGTACACTGAACTACAAGGTTTAAAGTTGAAAATGTGGTATTGGCCGCTGATGTATTAAATCCGCAGGGAAAGTTTGTACATAATTAACGTTTGATTGTACGCTTGATCATGTAAACAGAATTATTTGTTTGATAGAAATTACTTACAGAAAACATAACGTCCGCATTGTAGTTCGCGGGATCATTTATTATGAGATAAACTCCAATATAGAACGACAGTGCGTACGAACAGAACACACAGAAAAACAGAAAGCCCATCGAGAGCCCAGTGAAGAAATCTGAAATGTTATGTTAAATGTTATTGTGACATTATGGATGCGTCGAGCCGAAACAGGAGCCGCGAGCATCCGCGAGCAACCGAGAGCAGCCGGCCGCGTATGCGAGTGGGTCGCGGAGTTCGAGCGCAGCCGGTCGGCGCGTCAAAGCTGCGTAAATAGCATTCAAATAAGGAACGTAACTGCTATGTGGATGTTTCAATTTCCTCTAGCAATGTTTTAAAATGCTCTCCAACGCGCGCTGCTAAATGTGAATCGTACATTATAGTTGTACAACCTGAGAAGGACTAAAGTGACGTAAAATTACGCATACCTTTCTTGATGTTAGTTTTTCTCGCTTCAGCAAGAGGTATCTTATATCTCTCCAGCTCTTTCTGCTGTCCGTTGAAGGAGTAGACGGTGCGAATGGATCCAAGCACCTCTTGAGCCACTGCACTGGCCCGGCCTGAAGCCATGGTCTGCTTCTTGCTAAGACGATTCGCAACCTAAATCAAGTAATATAATTGGCTGAAGCAAGAACCTATTAATTCCCAATTAGTAAAATAGGCCACACTTACTAGTACCACGTTTTTAATCACCCTAATGATCTCGCCCAAAAAGGCTTGAGTTACTCCAAGTCCTACTAATAAATCCTTAAAATATGGTTATCTATTTATCAATAGTTTACAAAATATGTTCCGAATGGCAACATTACTACTTACATCTACCATACCAACTACCAAAACACACCAAAACTAGCTTTATAATACTATTTTTTTATCCCACGGGAACAGTTTTCAGTCATGATTAACGGTTGCGTAGTTAAATAATAAATAAATAAATAACGCTGGACTATCACACAGCATCATATAGTCCCAAACTAAGCAGAGCTTGTATTATGGGAACCACATGATTGATAAACTACACTTATATTTTTTTTTTTGTAAATACATACATATCATACATTGAAAAGTTAAGGTGTGAAAGCGTAACAAAAAACAAATACACTCAGTTTTGCATTTATAATATTAGTTAGTATTAAGTGTATAGCAAACGGGGCTCTGGCGGTCGGCTGATTGCGGCATAGCACATCCTAACACTGGCACAGCCAAATTCACTGACCACCGATGGGCAGCAGCGTCGGATCGGAGGTGCAAGAAGCTGTACTCTGCTATCCCCAACCCTCATGACCAGCGTGGCTATTATAGATATATCCCCCTTTGTAACGAGTTGGAAACGCGTCGCCCACTAGTCGTAAGCACATTGTCGACTCGTGCCCGATTCGTCCCGGACGAGTGGCAAACAGTGCAAGTTTTTTACCAGCTCGATCACGGTTGCGTTTACGCAAATTTATATGGAATCGAGGTAGCGCCATCTAGTGAAAAACGCATGGCACTGACTCCTTTCCATACAAATTTCCGTAAACGCAAAAGCGATCGAGCTGGTAACAGGGTGCCTAGTGTGAGTGTTTTAGCAGCTCGATCGCGTTTGCGTTTACGCAAATTTATATGGAATCGAGGTAGCGCCATCTAGTGAAAAACGCGTGGCACTGACTCCTTTCCATACAAATTTCCGTAAACGCAAACGCGATCGAGCTGGTAAAAAAACTCACACTAGGCACCCAGAACTCGCACTAGGCACCCGGGTCGGTGACGTCAATAGAGGTGAACAACGCGTGGACCACGCGTCGTCCACGCGTCGTATACCTTTATCTTAATTAATTCACTCTTAAGAAACATAACACAAAGCTTACATTTCAATTCCATACTGTGAGTTGAGTTAGAGTTGAGTCGGCGTTGAGTCGATGTAATGAAGACCTTTAGGCTGGTGTGGAAAGTGTTTACTAACCTTGCCAGTGAGCCCTACAAGCATGAACGTCACAGGAGTGGTGGTCAGACAGAGCAAAGCCAGCTTCCAGCCTTTGACCATTGACATTATGATACAGCCCAGCCCTATAGTAAGGCTGTATACAAACGCAGCCACTTTGTCGCCAATACCATCTTCCACTTTGATCACGTCACTATAATTCATAATACCTTAATAAAAAAACATCCTTTTCTGAAGTTTGTACAAGTAATTCTTCATCATCATCATCACCCTATAACAGTCTACTACTGGACCCTAACGAGCGTTACTGCGCCCTATCCTTAGCTCGACAAAAAAAATTTGTTATTATAAATTCAATATTGTTTTACTGTTTTTGAAAATTGAACACTTTTTTATTTTGTTGTTATATTATGTTCATGTAAAACAATAATGGCACCTAATTGAACCTAAATTTAACATAACAACCTAACCTAAGCTTATAATACTACGCCGTAACCTTTCAGCTTATAATACTACGCCGTAACCTCGTAGCTTCTAGTACTTCACCGTAACACGTAGCGTCTAATACTACGCCGTAACCTCGTATCTTCTAGTACTACACCGTAACCGGTAGCGTCTATTAGTACGCCGTAATCTCGTAGCTTCTAGCACTACGCCGTAACCCGTAGCGTCTAACACTACGTCGTAACCTCGTAGCTTCTAGCACTACGCCGTAACCCGTAGCGTCTAATACTACGCCATAACCTCGTAGTTTCCAGAACAACGCCATAACCTTTCGTAGCATCTAAGACTACGCCGTAACCTCGTCTCCGGTACTACGCCGTAGGATTTATTACAATTTGAAAAAGATATAAACGCGCACGTGACATTTGTTATTTTTCTTCGTTACTAGTACTGCCACAAACCGGTTCATAATAAGTTTTAAATTAATGATTTAAAGCTCTCAATCTAGTTTACCAATAAAGAGCGTTGCTAATCTTGCTATGTAGGTAGATATTGGTGCGATAACTTATAAAGCTACTCACTCTGCCATCCTAGACGCAAATCCCCCGGTTTTACGCATATCGTAATAAGCTAAATCTTGATTTAGTGCAGCTCTCAAATAGGCTCGTCTTATTTTGAACACCTGCAAATATGTTAAAGTTTGGGTTAGGTATGAGTACCATCTATTTGTACAATGTTTTCATAATTGAACCCTACCTACCTGATTTATAGCCGTAATATTCATCAGAGCGGTTCCCAAATACCCGCCCAAGAACAGCACTACGCCAACACAAGAGTATTTGATTCCAAAGAGATGCATTTTGGCCAGAAAAGCCCGGTCATTTTGTGTGCCTCCTCTTTGAGATTTCGCGTACGATATCATGTTCTGAAACGCCTCCGCGACAAGGGTGATGGCATATGGTAGTGTGACGCCGGCGATGAAAGTGGCCAGAAGGGATACTGTGATTAGAATCCGGTCCGATTTAGATGCAAATCTGTACTGGAAAGATAAATGTAGAGAAAAGTTTACCAAATACTACCTTAGCCCTAGCTAAATACATAATGTAGTTTTCAATGAGTTCTGTGATGCAGTTGGCGAAAGCCCGCCTGAGTTGCAGCAGGTTGCAGGTTCGTTTGATTCGACCAGGTATGGGTGGTGTTTTTCAGTACGTCTGCTTGTCCGGTGATAAAAGGAAGGTGGAATAAGATCGCGAAAATCTTGGGCACATTCACTAAAGTTCAACGTTTAGAAAACTGACTTAGTGTTCGAGGCTCTGTAGATTTGCTTTTACCAACGAATCATCGCCGATAAGCCCAGCAGCTCGATGCTCAATCAAGTCAGTTACTTGTTATTATTTAATATTTCCTACTTACCTGAAAAAGCGAGCCAACATAGTGTTATAGGTTATGTATTTAGTACCTATAGGTAGGTATAAACGTGAACAGAACATTACCAGTGTAAAATATGATATGCTTGGAACTTTCTCCTTCTGCTGATCATCCTTAACATTACTGAAAAAAATTACTCGTTAGTAAATACTAGGAGTAGAAAATACCAATACACTGGTAGGTAAATATATTTACAGGTCCTCTTGTATCTCCTCTTGTATTTTACTGCGGCGGAACACCATTGCATTGTCTGATTCTGAGGGAAAATAGTTACTCAAGACTTGACTAAAGATAACACATTTCAAGACAAACCATTATCCCACTAATATTAAGAAGCCTAGCCAAAATTCACCCTAAAATAGTTTTATGGAGGAACCAAATAGTTGTGTGATCTCTCGTTTACTGTTGTGACATAACCTCCTGACAGCATGACAGTGCATTATAGAAAGGTTACGTTGAGTTACGTATTTTGCAGGGTGACATTCAAACAGATTGAGATGACAGGTTTAAAAATGATAAACCAAACTACTTAGAGATAAATAATAACAAATAGGTTAGATTTTGCCGTCTGTTCTTCCAAGATTAAATTAAAGAACGGTAATACGCTTTGAATCGTCTTTTGAATTTCCCGCAACTCATACAACCACAGATAAACATGATAATAGTACCAATGCTCGTAACACATAGGTAAACCACACCGCGCTGTTTCGATGTCTGGTGCTTTCTTGACTATAACATCACGATGACTTAATAAAGTTTGTGTACTTATAGTATTGAGCAAGTACTCAGCATTTTTTATGATAATTGATAACACACAAATGTCGTGATAAATGATAAAGCGGGCATCGTGTTTGGGTAGCTCATTCTGTATTTGATAGCCAAGCGGTGTGGTTACCAACTGTTTTAGAATATAAATAGAAAAACCGGTTTTTTGGGTAGAATTTATTTTGCTTAGTACATAGCGATGGTTATTGCAAAGAAATACGTAGTGAATGCTCCATTCGATGGAATACCAAAGAAAAGTGATTTTACAATAGTTGAAGAACAATTGCCGGCTTTAAATGAAAATGGTGAGTGATTACTTACATTAAGTGATAGGGTAGGTACCTAATAAAACTAAATTTGGTATGACCAGTCATATTAGGGCCCATGTTAGAGACAACATTATTTTTACAAATACCAGATGTACCGTGAGTAGGTAGTAAATACAATACAACAAGTTATTAAATAAGTACCTATTCTATTTTCCGTTATGACTAGTTTAGATTGATCTAACAAAATAAAATATCTACCTCATACCCCCGAAATTTATAAGGAAGCCGTTGAACCAAGGTCACTACAATCTCTAATGAATAAAATTAGACATCGATTGCTGGGCTTGTTTGTCATTTTAAGTAAGAAGGTACCTTAATGGCCACTTACTTAATACGAGAGAGATGCCCAGTAGTTATTTATTCCACTGATTGACCTTCCTGTAACATTCGTACCTTTAATACGGGAATGTTCAATACATGAATGAATGAAACATATTTCCAACAGATTTTTTGGCGGAGGCGGCTTACTTGAGCGTGGACCCCTATCAGCGAATGAAGTTAGGAGACACATTCCCATGTGACATGATTGGAGGCCAAATAGCCAAGTAAGTCATCACCAGTCTCGAAGCACTTTTGGCGTGGCGTGCTTTGGTGTCCTTAACTGATCATCTGGATGGATGACTTTAGTGACATCTGCTTCGGGATATTAGTTCCGGCAACTTCAGTGGTAAAGCCATGTCGAAGGCCTTCAGGCGGTCTAAAAGGTCCAACACCAGAGTTAGCCACTAATTGTTGGCCACGAAGAACCAGAGCACCAGCCTTATATTACACTAGCGGCCCGTCCCGGCTTCGCACGGGTTAGGGCACTTTTTTACACTTTGGGTTCCGTTACTTAAGTTTTAGTAAAGATAGCAATAATAAATCTAGCAATAAATATAGCCTATGTTACTCAGGGTAAATGTAGCTTTCCAATGGTGAAAGAAATTTTGAAATCGGTAGAGTAGTTTTTGAGTTTATTAATTACAAACATACATACACACATAAATACAATTTTTTCTCTTTATAATATTAAAAGTGTAGAATGGTCTCAGAAAAATCATGTTAAACAGGTACGAATAGGGTAGGCCTACCTACTTTCCTATTAGCTACATATATCTTAAGCAATATTTCTCTCGATCAACACTTGGATATAGGTACTATATTGGCAGATACAGTGGAAGAGATGATTGAAAAATCGTTTTTTTAGTTATATACACATGTCATCGAACTACAAGTCTGTGGATCGAACTATCTTTTATTGAGACATTAAGATCATGGGTCTATAATTTAATTGCAAATGAGTTAAGTTCTTAAATATGTATCTCTATAGTAATTTTATTCGACCTTGGCTACGATATTTTAGCAGGAATCAATGAATTATGTGTAGCTAGATCTCTTTCAACAGAATTTTACAAAATTAGAATAAAAATAGAAAAATATTCATTTGAACAACAGCAGCACTGTAAGCAGCATAACGAATCCGCCATATCTTGAACCTAATCAGAATCGGCACATCATATTACAATTAAATTAAAACATTTACTGGCCTAAACAGGTACGTACTACCGGTACTACCGTACTACCGGCCGGTATTCAGCCGGTAACAACCACTGCTACCTATAAGAGACTCCTGGCGGTCATGTGCCAGCCGGAACCACCACAATTTCCTCCGACCATCGGGCAGATGGTCTGCCTCGAGGTCGTCGCATATCTCTTGCCCACCATTCGATAACTGCTTTGGCCCATTGTTGGTCATCCCTATACCTAGCTAATATGCTAATAAAAATATAATTGTAGAGTCATTGAAAGTCGTAACCCCGCCTTCCCCGTCGGCACATGGGTGATGGGCCACTTCGGCTGGCGAACACACACCGTGGTCACTCCTGAGAGCAGCAAGAACAGCGCCCAGCAGCCCTACATGTATCCGCTTCCAGACTTTGGAGATCTACCTGTCTCATTGGCACTTGGAGTTTGCGGCAGAGTCGGGTGAGAAACGCTGATTAAATATTAGTTATATGTATTATTTGAGCAGTTAAAGTGGTGATCAAATTAGAATGTCAGTAAGTCTCAATGCGTCTGGTAAATCTTAAATGCGTTGTAGCATTTAAATATTCGGGCGTTATTGTCACTGTGGTGTCTCCCCAATAATGCTTTTACCATACAGATAAATAACTATCTACGCAAACTTTCGGTTTAATAACAAACATAAAAGCTATATAAATTTATTTCAGGATAACTTCATATTTCGGATTGACGGAGCTATGCCAGCCGAAGGCCGGCGAGACAATTGTCGTGTCGGGAGCGGCGGGCGCAGTGGGCTCACACGTTGGACAAATCGCTAAGATTCTTGGTAAGAATACTTACAAGATAACCCAGGAGATACTTCAAATGACTATATTGACATAAACCACAACCTAGGATAGACAGCATTATTTGGGCATGCAGATAATGATTGAACAAAACATATGAACTTCAACTTTATCGTGAGTGGTTAGGAAGTCAGGCGATAGCACAGATGATAGCGATAGGTACCTATCTTTAAATGGAAATGTTGCAATATCATCCTAGATTATAGTTAATTCAGAGAAAGATAATCCGAGGATCTCGTGTCATGGGAAACGATAAAGTTTCTAGGCATTTTCAGAAAATATATTATGGGTAAGTAGCTATTCTTCACTTCAGGACTTCAGACTAACTGTGAAGGCATAATTCCCGATGGTCAGCGCTAATCATCAGATCAAAAACAAAAGGACTGAAATTGGGAAACACACTCACATTGAACAAGATTTCCATTTTAAGACAGGAACAAACTCTAGCCTAAGTCGATGAATGACCATCTGATTCGCCTGTCTACCTATGTATACCATTTTACAATTAGACATAGGGTCTATTGCACCATCTTCTGATAACGTGAAAGCAAGCTATTTGCCGGTTAAAGTGACAGAGCTCTGAACGTAGTTGTCACTTAATCGGCAAATATCTTACTTTGACGTTACCTACTTGAAGATGGTGAAATAGCACACACAATACAGAATACCTACTTACTATGGTAGATAGTGAATATACGTAGTTACAAAAAGTTACAAAAAGATTATAATAAATGCAGGTATGTATATATGCTACAGCAGCAAAAGGGCGATCTCGACTCACAGCATAATGCATACTATTAGAACAGTAGGCGCTGTAAAACTTATTTTATCAATTTCAGGCTGCAAAGTGATTGGTCTAGCCGGCACAGAGGAGAAGTGCAATTGGCTAGTAAATGAGCTCGGATTCGACGTCGCCGGCAACTACAAAACCGTAGACTTAGCAAAGTTCCTGAAGGAAAACGCCCCTAATGGAATTGACTGCTACTTCGACAATGTAGGAGGGGAAATAAGTAGCACAGTCATGTCACAAATGAATCTGTTCGGCAGAGTAGCAGTTTGTGGAGCCATAGCGAGTTACAATGAAACGGATCCAGCGAAGCGAAAGGGTAAAAAAAATACATTTTTAAATCAAGAGCAAGCACACAGGAATGATGCACTTACCTAGTATTCAACAGTAGTCAAGAACTATCAAAGGCTTATGTAACCCTGAGTATATAATAGAGCTGAGTTATGAATTGAAAACTGTCTTCAGAAAAAATGCGACATTGTAATTTCCAGCATGGAGATTCCTCACCTCGGGATGGAAGGAGGCACGGTCCTCAGTCGTTCACAATCGAGTTTGAGGCAAAGAGTAGCTGGCTTACTTACTTAGCTACATCAATTCAGAAATAAATAATGATGGACAGAATTACACAGCATCATACCTATAGCCCCAAACTAAGCAGAGCTTATAAAGAGCAGAGCTGTATATTAAGAGAACCACATGACTGTAATGTACTTAATTTTTGTAAATACATCAAGTTCTGCTTAGTTTGGGACTACATGATGTTGTGTGATAGTGAGCAGCATTATTTATTTATTATAAATAGAAAACAGACCCAAAACAAATATTTGCAAATTATACAACCATTAACTCGGGGCGTAAATCGAACCCGCAGTCTGCTTCTCAGGCGGTGCTTCGCCTACTGCGCCATGTCAAGAAATAAATAAAAAAAAAGACGTGTGGCACTCGGGGACTGCCGCGGTAAAGCTATTGCATAGCATTTTGTATCAACTTATGCAATTATAATTATTTATTTATTTTATTTATGCAGTATTTCTTTTTCTTTGATATTAATTCAAGTTACACTTTTTGAGCGTGGTGACCGATAAGAAAACATTTTTTTTTCTTTTATTAAATAAAAATACGTCTAGTTGCACGCACACAAACACCGTGTCGAAGACTGCCGAAAAGAAACGACGTTAGACAATGCACGGCCTTCAAGCCACACCTCCGTGCCCGTCGGCGTGAGGTTTTTTTTCGTTACGGAATTTCTGGATTCGGTCCCCGCGCTCAAGGCCCTCGATAGAAGCTATGCAATAGCTTAATAAAATAAATAATTAAATAACCATCCTAATTTAATAAATTTTCAGCAACAATCCTACAACCGTATATTGTCTTCAAACAGTTAAGAATCGAAGGCTTCCTCGTAAATAGATTTGCTGATCGTACGCAGGAAGGAATCAAGAAAAACTTACAATGGATCAGGGAAGGCAAACTGAAGTATCGAGAGCACATTGTACAAGGCTTCGAGAAAGCAGATGAGGCTTTCATAGGCCTATTCACAGGCGAAAATACAGGAAAAACTCTTGTTAAAGTATAAAATAAAATGTATGTACAACACAAACTTAATATATTATTATAACCTATATTATTATTGTATTATTACTAGGTATATTATACTAAGCCACAACAATTTTAATGTAACTGTTATCTCCTTTTACGCATTTTTCTAGGCGATGATTTCTGTACATCATCCTCTGAATTTTTATCCATAAAAAGCTCTTCATAAATTTTGATATTAGCATCAGTACTTAAAAATTTTGATATTTCTTTGTAGAGATATTGCTTCTGCGATATCTGACACATATGTTCGAAGTATGTTTGTGTGTTGGCGTTTCTTGCGTTTTTGGTTGGTTTTATTGTTCTTTTCAACTCATTTATTCTTTGTGTATTAAGATCTATTTTATTCAAAAGTTTATCTTCCATTCTTTGTAGGCGTTTCTCTAAAAAGGAAATCATACTACTTTGACTGTTAGTAGAATTCGTTTCTTGAGCGGTCTTTTTGACTGAATTTTTGTTATAATCAGGTATTTTTATATCTAGGTCTTTATTCTGTTCGTCCAAATTATCAAGGCACGAAGTTATAACATCTCTAAGTTTCAAGTTGAACTTTCGTTTTTCTTCAATAGCTGCAAGCTTTTCTGGTGTTATTTTGCTTCTCAACATAGATTTGTACACAGGTGTACTAATAGGAGTAATTATAGGTTTCTCAACTGATTCAGAACCTACTGGCATAGGCACTTGTTCCTCTACTATTTGCATATTATCTTTGACAGCACCATGATTGAAATTGTTATGGTTTTCTATGTTATTTAAATTATTTAATTGCAATGGCTCATTCAGATTTTCTACATGTATAAGTTCTTGTGCAGTAAGTAAAGGTTCAGGTGCAAATTCAACTGGGACAGTTTGTCCAAAGATAATGTCTTGCTCTTTTATCTCTGGCACTACATTGATACTGCTGTTTTTTAAAATGTTTTGTTCATTCTTGTCCAAATTGCTATTTTGAATCTTCAAGTTACTCTTAAATTTTTTATGTCTTTGTATAATCATTGAAGGAGAAATAGGTTCCAGTTTACCTGCAACTTTAACAGGCTGAGAAATACTCTTTTCCGATATAACTTTGACCATTTTATCAGGATGCTTGGCATATTTTGGCTTAGAAATCTTCGTTTCAGATAAAATTTTAATGACTTTATCTGGGTGGTTAGCATATTTTAAGTCTACTTTTCCTCTTTCATGTGGTGGAACTGGTTCTACTGATTTAGTGACAGACAGTGGTTCCTCATTTTCAACAATGGCTTCAGGTTTTTTAGAGAAGAAATTTGTTGGTTTTTTTTCTTCATCTTCATCTAAATAATATATTGTATATCTATGACTATCTTCAAGTTTTTGTGTATATTTTGAATCAGATTCTTTAAAATCATTTAAATTGATAGTTCTTGCAGGATATCTTGATGCTTTCTGCTGAGTGACTGGACTATTCATAATATTATGACTGGTGTTGAATAACTCTGTGGCATCACTGATTAAAAAGTCACCATACTTTATGGAAGAATGGGCTTTTTTGTCTAACGATAAAAATAAATCATTTTCAATATCAGCTGCATTAATGGGAATAGTTGGTATGTCATTTTCTTCCATGTTAAATTGAAGTATCTGGTCAGGGACACAGAATGGTCCATCTTCTGTTGGCACTGCATCCATTTTTAATTTGTCTCTCTGTGAAAATTATAAAAGATATTAAGTCTTTTGTATAACTTAATTTAAAAGTTAAACATACATTTTCATCTAGTGTTCTTTAAATAATGTACTTTAATATGACCAATTTCTGCTGCCACAATTTTTTTGTTTCATAAAATGTAATGATACTAAAATAAAGCTGTGTCAATTAACGTAAACAAATCTTAGGAGACTTATTTGGTAAATCACACGACCCAAAAAAAAATTCTGCAAATAGTGCTGGATTTATAATAACAGTTTCTTTGTATCTTCTATAGTTTCTAATTTACGGTCACTAATTGGATGGGTGACCGTTTATTGGCATTTAGATCGGAGCACTTCCATGCTTCAGAAGGCATATTAAGGTGAGAGTCCAAACTTTTCAGTTATTAAGACATGTCAGAGGCCCTTGAGCAGCCTAAAAACTCCAACACCAGGGTTGGCCACTAGTTCATACAAAGAAGATCATAACAGGAGTGCTCTCTATGAACAGGAGGAGGGCGGAGGAGGGTATTGATGTCTGTGACACAGTTTTACACTTCTGCAGATGTCATTGACTTTTAAATTGTTACTGCCACATATTGTTTTCCGTTCCTAATAAAGGTTAAAAACAAAGGCTCAAAGCGAGCACTCTCTTGGAGTTTAGTATCATTATAGTAGTAATTCTATATAGATGGATGATATAATATGTTGACTGCGGGGTTCGGGCACAGCGTAGCATTATGCCGGACTCCCACAGGCCGACGCTACGATGGTGCGCGACTGTGTTCTCAGCGCTCAAAGCATTAAACATGTTAGGTACTTACCATGAAGTTCATAAAACATTCATCTTTGAAGTGATGTTGACAGAGAACTCTATTTTTGAGTTGTGACAGTTTTAGATTGAGGAAGTCTGGTCTGTGTGCATTTGTGATCCATTGGTGGCAGCGCATCTTGTCAAAAACGGGGAAGTGAAACATGTGAGTCTGGCCATCGCTTCGCACCTTGCATGTCTTGTATGTACAGCGACAACCACCCATAGTGCTAGTCTGCAAGTTTTAAAAATACAATTTTACACACAAGTACAAGTTTTATTAATTTGCTTATCCATTGAAATACTACACACTACTACTAACAAGTAGATTCTCGTGCTAATCTGGGAATATCAATTTGCAACCATATTAAATAGTATATAATACTAATTTCTTTGAGTACTAATGAAATTGATGTATGTAAGCTGACTATAAATAAATACATTATATTGTTATCATAACAACGAACAATAGATAATTTGATTTATAATTATTGAGATTAAAGGAGAATGCCGAGAACCCGTACCAATTGCGTCAAAACCGAACATATTCCATAAAATTTATTATATTTTATAAATGACATTAACATTTTCTTTAGCTTTACACACCGACTCGGTTAATAATAAAGTAAAAAAATATTTTTTTGATTTGGTATTCGTTGCGCACCGCCATTAGACTACAACAACCAATGATATATACGTTACTATGGCAATAAACATGATGTAAAGTGTTACTATGGCAATATCCCCTCATTTTTTATTATTTTGACAGTAGAATCGACTAAAAACTTATTGGATATTTTTTTGACGTACTCCCTTTGGTCTTGGTACCGAGCGCCATACATCAGACGGCATTCTCCTTTTTAAATGTCCTAGACTTTGCCATCTATGTCTGATGGACAACTTTGCTGCTACTGAACCAAATTTAATTTAACCATTTCCGACCATAAAAGCAAAAAGAAAAGCTTGAAATTATAACAAACCTCAGAGTAGCAGTTTTGTATCACAGATTTTTAAGTCTAGTATTTTGTATGTACGTCAGTCCTAAAACCGAAATTTATCACTCGCTCGATGGCAAATAAAAAATAATAATAAAACTAAACCACACAACGCCGCAGCTGAACAGAAAAAACTGAATTGGTCATTGGTCTGGTCTATTAAATTACTTTACTTTTTGGACTAAATCAAAAGCGTTAGCAAAATACGAGAGAACGGTGAAAAAAGAAAAGCACAACCAACATTTATGAACACAACAAGTAGTCCAAACTTTATTACTAAACTAAATCTGTGGTCCAAAGAAAGAAAAATAATGCAATCAATCCAGTAGACGTATAATCACAGAATAGTATTAACTCCACGCACAAATTCATGAGTAGTGTTGTGTTGCCACCTTGGTTTTAGAAAAAGGGCATTTTGACAAGCTAGAAAGGGAGATAAGATAGCTAGTTAAAGCAAATTTTGTCATGAAAAGGGCTATAAATCGGAGACTTAATCGGAATCGTCCAAAATCATGTATACTTTATTTAATATCTCGTTTTTTGATTTCATAAAATAATTTGACAAATGTTTTGGTTGCTTTACTTCACTCCCTAATCTTGTTTTATGTTTGTTTCTGGATCTTGTGTTTTGGTTTCTTCATTATTTACTATATTTTATTTAATTGATAATTTCTGTCTCTTCCTGGAGTAACTAATTTTGTAATTTTATGAGATGATGAGTGTGACTGACGAAATCTATGCTACATGGCGTGTAGTTAGGGTAGGCACGGTGCGAATTTTCGAGGTTTTGTATCCGAAAAGGGCTAGATTGCTCTCTCTTTCCGGACTAAATCATCACAAAACGAGTTCACCTACTATAAAAAGTGCTAGATGTAGCCCGAAAAGGGCTCTAATGTGGCAACGCTGATAATGAGAACTAGACTGTAGAAAATTGAGGCATCCAAAGAGATCACAGACTACGGTTGGATTATAATTATTAGGTGACTTGTCTGATTAGTACGTACTATTGGTGTCCGTGATGCTAGCGTACACATTACCGTATTCACGTTTGTTGATATGCCAATAAATAGAGCATAATTAGTGCAATAATAAAATAAATAGTTCCTCTTTGGTTTAATAAATAATGACCATTCTTTGTGTACGCCAGCATAACGATCAAGCTGGCGTACACATAACCGTTCTCAAAAACGGCTTCGACTATAGGAACGAAACTTACACACAAAAATAGAGCATAAATAGTTCCCGAGCTATGCAAAATTTCATAACGATTGCTCTTATAGAAACGGAAATAATGAACAAGACTTTGAAAAACATTCCGAGCTGGCGTGATGCTAGCGTACCCATTAAACAACGCAATAGTTCTTATAGAAAACGAGCTTTTCTTAATAAAAATCCTGTATGGAAAAATAGTGCGTGAAATAGTTCCCCTCTCGGTAGTAATACTTCATGGAAATTCGTTGTGAAACAATACAAAAAGTCCATGTGAAGTTCTAGGATCAAATTAATTGTGGTACAGTCGCACACAACCAGGGTTGCCAGGCGTTGCTCAATGAAATCGCCATATTTTCTGTTGAAAATCGCCCAATATTGTTTTTTACTAATATATCATGAAGTAACCCAAATATTCATCCAAAAAGTTAAATATCAGGCTTTTAACCGACTTCGAAAAGAAGGAGTTTCTTAATAAGTCAGAATCTTTTTTTTTATGTATGATCACCGATATCTCCGTCAATCGTGGACCTATTTCCAATTTTTTTTTGGGTTTGCTCCCTGTTGATTAGATTCTGATAGCGTTGTGGTCTCTTTCATGCCACGCAAACTGAGAAGCCGAGACATTTGACAGTTCATGTGAGAAAAGTTAAACCTACCAAACAACCAAAAAATAGGTGTCGGGACCAGGAGCGCGGGGCAAGGAAGAAAGGACGGATCAAAACAAGGGCGCAGAACATCGCCCTTCTCCCTGGATCACTCGGCATCTGTAGCCTATACCTTAGACTTCCACGCAGGGGCCACCGCCGCCGCGCAGAAGTAGTATAGTAGGTCACACGCACTGCGCGTGGCTACCGAAGGAAAGTGGCTACGAAAGAGGGAGTGGATCGCTAAGACTGGCTAGAGACCTGGTGGTTCCCACCGGTGACCGAGCAGGTGGTCCTTGAGCTGCTACCGTCACTTTCGGTGCAAACTCTAGCTTTCCCCCTTCATAAGTACTAGTAGTACACGTAGTTATTTCAAAAAAATCTAATAATTCCACGCCGACGGCGCCACGCCGCCGCCGACCAAATATGATCAGCGCGCCGCCGTCGACTATTTTGAACGCGGCGCACATATGTACCACATACTTACTCTATTTATTAGTACCAATTGTAATTTTTTATAAAAATATGGTTATAAAATATTTCGTTATAATAATCACAGTTTTAATATTAATCGCAATCATATTATCATAAAAATTGGTATTTTTAGCAATCAGTCTTTTAAAATAATAATAGCACTTTTTAGTAAGTTAAAAGGTCCGGAAAACCTTACCTTTTAGTACGTTCCGGCAACACTGGCTGGTTGTACTCCTCGCTGTTAGCGAGGCGGCTTGTTCAAAGCCACCGGCCGCCGCGCCGCTGCGTTGCACAAAGGCAAAAAGTGTTAGGCAATCAGCGCTGTGCGAGCTATATAGCACTTTATTGCGTTGTGACAAGAGTTAGTTTGAGTGAGTTTATTTAAATCTTTGTGCAGAGTTGGCAGAGTGCGATAGTAGGTACTATTAAAGAATCTGTGCCACTACATTGCATATAGCTTTATGCAAGCAAGATCTAGTAATAACAATACGCAATTTCATTCGTGAAACTAAACAAAGCATCTTGTACGAAAATATTAGTTACCTACCTAGGTATTTTATGGGTGGATGAACCTACTTATATCAACAAAACTCTTGGAAGGTTATAGTAGGTAACAAAACTAGATGCCTACCTACTTATATTCTTACTACATAACCTACATACACTCGCATCTATTTAGTTTCAAGTCTGTGCTACCTACCTTGTTCGGTGTAGGTAAGTAGGTAGGTATATAAATTCACTACCAACCTAATAACATTTACTCAGTTGCTTGTTTGTGCGCCTGTACCACAATGTATATTTTGTTCCTACAACTTCACATGGACTTTTTGTATTGTTTTACAACGAATTTGCATAAAGTATTACTACCGACAGGGGAACTATTTCACGCACTATTTTTCCATATAGAATTTTCATTAAGAAAAGCTCGTTTTGAAGAACTATTGCGTTGTTTAATGGGTACGCTAGCATCACGCCAGCTCGGAATGTTTTTCAAAGTCTTGTTCATTATCTCCGTTTCTATAAGAGCAATCATTATGAAATTTTGCATAGCTCGGGAACTATTTATGCTCTATTTTTGTGTGTAAGTTTCGTTCCTATAGTCTAAGCCGTTTTTGAGAACGGTTATGTGTACGCCAGCTTGATCGTTATGCTGGCGTACACACAAAGAATGGTCATTATTTCTTAAACCAAAGAGGAACTATTTATTTTATTATTGCACAAATTATGCTCTATTTATGCTCTATTTATTGGCATATCAACAAACGTGAAAACGGTTATGTGTACGCTAGCATCACGGACACTACTATTGCTACGCGCGGGTGTGCGTTACTCCAGCGGCATGTGGATTCGGATCGGGATGAAATTGACAGAATAATTAGAGCTCTATGTCCTGTAAATGTGCACCAAAAAGGCACAAATTTAATTTTTAGTGCACATTTACAGGACATAGTGCTCTAATTTTTCTGTAAATTTCATCCCGATCCGAGTCGACATGCCGCTGGAGTAACGCACACTACGCGCGGGCGGAACTTTATGTGGAGTCCAGTGGAGTCGGAGGCATGGCTCAGTTTCCTTTACCTTATTATGGTGAGCTAGGCGGCTGAAATTTTGTCATAGATAGGTCTATCACCGGTAAACTCGTGGGTGGGCCAAGTCAAGGTATTGTACTTGTTAAGCTTGTCCTTCTCGGCCTTCACGAGATTAGCGTCGTGTGGGATGTGGTGATGTAAACAAGTATCGCCCGGCGTTCCGACCGGTCTATCAGCACGATATCAGGTTTATTCGCTAGTTAGTCCTGTCCGTGATGATAGAGCAGTCCTAGTAGAGTGTAGTAGAGCGTAGCACGTTATTTAATAATGTCATCGATATTTTTTGTCTTTGCGTCCCTAAAATTATTCATTTCTTACATCCTCCTTGGAAGGAGTGTATGTCCTCTAATTCTATTGCTTCGTCGTAAGACGTCTTTTTACACCGGATAAAATTATGAACCTTGAAATAAATAAAATTTTGATTATTTAGGATAAACGTAGGATAGGTAGGTATGTATCGTGGGTCGGAGCTGGAGATGCGACAAGCTTTGAACCGTAAGGATCGGCACATAAAAAGGGTGGCCTATACCCAGTGGGTGAAGTCAGGCTGTCGATGATGATGATGAGGTAGGTAGGTATGTGATTTGATAAGATATAGTAACAAATACCAGTGTTTTTTCATAGAATTTATCGGGGCATTGTCTCTGTTCCTCATAATTCGTATGAAAATCGCCTTTTTTTTTCCTTGCCCAGTAGTAAGAATTCTCGTCTTCTTTTGCCCACAAAAAATCTAACGGGTGACGGACGGATGTCACGGTGGACGGACGTTTGAGAATTTTTGGAAAATAAATATTTTCTTCAAACTCAAGTGAGGTCGATAAAATGAATACCAGGGACTTGATCCCTGACCACGATTACGAGCTAGATTTGTCAGGTGATTTATCCTTCTCGAAAAATAAGTATGGTTCCAGAACCAGCTTGAGAAGCTGTGTGAGCATGAATGAGAGTGAAGAAGCCGAAACAAGATCGAGACCACCAAAAAGGGTCCGAGATGGAGAGGATGGAGAGGATGAAGACTGGACAACAGTGGGGAAAAATGGAAAACGTGCTACTAAATATTCAGAAAATGAAAATGAGAAATTTGTTGTTTCTAAGACGTATGATATTTATTTAATGAGTACAGATACCAAAGTTCCCTCCCAATTTAGGTTGGCGAAACAGCTTAGAGTAGAAAATATCCAAAATATTGTCCGAATTAAATATATAAACCCATATAAGGCTCTCATTCAATTTGGAAAGATTGAGAGTGCAGAAAAGATCCTTTCCAATAAATATTTTAATGAAAATGGGCTTAAATGCCAAAAATCCCATATTGTAAGTCAGTCTTACGGTATTATTAGAAATATTGACACAGACCTTACCGAAGAAGAGATTCTGAGCAGCCTGTTCTGCGATAATATGACAATATTGGGAGTCAAAAGACTCAAAAGAAAGAACATTGACGATGGCCGGTGGGAAGATTCGGAATCGATCAGAGTTGGTTTCGAAGGCTCTGATCTTCCCCCATATATCTACATGTTCGATACTAGAATAAAAATTTCACCATTCATATTTCCTGTGACTCAATGTTCTAATTGTTGGAAATATGGACATTTGCGAAAAATGTGTCCGAGAAAGAAGACGGTGTGTCCAAAATGTGGCAAAAATCATGAGAACTGTGAGATAGTAACGGCTAAATGTGTTAACTGCGCCGGAAACCATATATCCCTAAGTAAATATTGCCCAGTATATTTAAAGGAGAAGAAGGTGAGATGCTTAATGTCAACAAATAATTGTTCGTATCGTGAAGCTAGTTCGTTGTATATTCCAGAAACGACTATAATTCAGGAAAAAGAGCGTATCTCAACAGATAATTTTGACACAGGTAGGGACCATAATATGCCAACACGTGTTGAACCTTCCTTGTCCTATGCATCTATTGTTAAGGCGAAGGCGTCTACGAGCAAAGACCATTCATCATCATTTTTTCCATCCGATACGGATATAAGTGATCTGAAGAAGAAGAGAATTCGTAAGAGGGCAAATAAATCAGATATAAATAAGCCAAATTTTGAGTGGGAGAAATGTCAGTCCGATGTAGAGATTAATTTAAACCAAGAAGACGAAATTAAGGGATCCAGAAAGAAGAAGCTTGAGACGGAGGAAAAGAAAATGTCATTTAAGGATTTTCTAGATCAGTTGAAGAACATCTTTTTTGGTCGTGGTTCTATAGCTGAGAAGTGTATTGCAGCTGCCAAGATGGGTGTTAGATGGCTAGTATCATTCTTGACAAATAATTTTTTTGACTCCCCTTTTTTAACCCAATTATTTGTTTATGATGGACGCTAATCATCATAGACTATGTAGACTAAACATCATCCAATGGAACTGTAGAAGTCTTAAAGATAAACTTGTGTCATTTGAACAAGTTCTTCTTCAGGAAAATATTCATATAGCGGTATTAAGCGAAACGTGGTGTGAACCCCATGTAAATCTAAGAGTAAGTGGTTATAATATATTTCGTAGAGATAGATCGGATGGTTATGGAGGTGTAGCGATTTTGGTTCATTATTCTATAAAAGCTCGAGAAATTCAACTAAGGCTGTCTAACACCGGTATCGAAGTTTTACAAATCAAACTTTTTAATTGTGCTTCACTTGAAAATATTTTTTCCATATATTGTCCTTCATCTGTTCATACTTCGTTAAATGATTGGAATGAATTATTCTCTTTCTATCTTAAGAAAACATTAGTGCTGGGTGATCTAAATGGACATCACAATAGTTGGTCTTGCAAAACAGACACGCGTGGTACTCAGAAAAATGATGCTTTATCCAATTTTAATTATATATTTCTAAATGATGGATCGTCGACTAGAATGCAATTAGTTGATGGTTCATTACAACAATCATCCCCAGATTTGTCTTTAATCTCTTCTGATATTGCTGCTAATTTTAGATGGAAAGTCACTAACGAGTCTCTGGGAAGCGACCATTTGATAATCATAATCTCATCAGAAATTTCAGCTAAACTAAAACTTATCAAAAAGAGAAATTTTAAAATAGCTGATTGGTCTTCATACAAGGAATCTCTGGAAAATGTATTCTCTGATATGAATCTACCAGATGATTGTCAAGAAGCTTATGACTTGTTCGTTGGTGAAGTTAATAAAGCGGCTGACGCTCACATACCAATAATAAAAATAAGTCAAAATCCATGTAGCAAGTTCATCCCCAAATCATATTGGAGTGCTACACTATCCAAAGCAGTAGCTGAGCGTCGATTGGCTTTGAGCACCTTCAGACGAAATCCTATTCCAAACAACTGGATTATTCTTAAAAGTAAAATCAGTAATGCTCAGAGACTAATTCGTAGAGCCAAGTGTGAATCCTACCAAAATTTTTGCTCATCTATAGATAGCATGACATCATCAAGCGTCGTGTGGAAACGTATGAAGTGGCTTAAGGGGTACAGTTCTCCTAATAATTATGTAGATAAAGACCGGGCGTATTTACTACTTCAGAGCTTAACTCCAGATTTTGTTCCTTGTAACAAACCATATTTTACATCACGTAACAGGCGATTAGAAATCCCAATTTCTACACAAGAAATTGTTAAAAGCGTAAAACCCACCGATACGTCTCCAGGTGCCGACAACATATCGTTTTCCATGATTAAACATCTACCTAATGTAGGAATTGACAAATTACAACTGCTGTATAATATGTTCCTTACACAAGGTTTCGTACCAAGACAATGGCGTGATATTCTCATCATTCCTATCCCTAAACCCGGTCGTGACCCGAGTTCGTCTGCATCACTTAGGCCAATTTCACTAATTTCATGTTTATGTAAAATATTTCACTCCATCATTTGTAAACGATTAGAATGGTTTCTTGAAAACAAAGGTATGTTTTCAGACTATACGATTGGCTTTAGAAAATCTAGATCTTGTCTAGATAATTTGACCTACTTAGTTAACATGATCCAAATAAGTTTTTCGAAAGGAGAATTTAATGTTTGTTGTTTTATTGATATAGACAGTGCCTATAATAACGTGAATGTTAAGCAGTTACTTTTAATACTTGATAGACTTGATATAGGTGGTAAAATATGTAATTATCTCTGGAATTTTTTGATTGACCGTTGTCTTTCAATTAAAGTTGATGACTCTGTTCTTTGTAGAAGAACAGGACTAGGATTAGCTCAAGGATGCCCTTTATCCCCGTTACTATTTAATGTCGCAACAATGGATATTTGTAAACAAATAGACAATATTTATATATCACAATATGCAGATGATTTTGTATTATTTTGCAACAGCTCTAATCTTTTTGATTCCGTAAATAGTTTACAATTGGCCTTGAATCATTTATCTAAATTATTAGAAAATCTTGGACTTCAGGCTTCTCCAAACAAAAGTAAAATCTGTACATTCACTAGAAGTAGAAAAAATATAAATCATTTAATAAATCTAAAAATTGACAATACCAATTTGGAAGTTGTAGATTCAGTTAAATACCTTGGTTTATGGTTAGATCGCTCACTAAGATGGGGAAAACACGTTAATGAGTTATGCCAAAAAATAGAAAAACATATTAATTTGTTTAAAGTGTTGTCAGGGCCAGGTTGGGGTGTTCACCCTAAACATTTACGTCGTTTGTACATTTCTCTTATACGTAGTCGAATAGATTATGCTAGCTTTTTATATGCGAATAGTTGTAAAACTCACCTATCGAAATTAGATAAGATACAAAACCAAGCCATGCGAGTAATAGGCGGCTTTATTAAGTCTACTCCTATTCATGTCATGGAAACCGAATTATTTATTCAACCTCTTGAAATTCGCAGGCACTATTTAGCAGGGAAATTTTATTTAAAATGTAGTTCAATGAATGGTCCAATTTTAACTGTTATTAAAAAGTTATTTGATTCAACTGATTACCCGTACTGGAGAAGGAAAAAACTACCATTACTCGCCACATTACATGATAAATTAAAGGATTTGCGTATTCAACATAACTCACAATTAGAAATGTTCTCCTTGGATACTTGGGCAAGCTATATAGATCTGAATGATGTCATTAAACATATCGATAGTTTTACAAAAGCTAAACACGAGTTCGATATCTCTGAGTTAAGCAAATTGTGTAATGAAGCACTTTTAAAATACTCTGGATTTTATAGAATATTCACAGATGGTTCAAAAGATTTGAATAGTGACAGTGTTGGGGCTGCTTTTTTTGATGAGATGAATGAATATCAAATGAAATTTAAAATTGATAACAATGTATCTATAATGCATGCGGAACTTGTCGCGATTGCTGAAGCTTTGTCGTATGTGGCATCTATTTCTGCAGATAAAGTAGTTATCTTTTCTGATTCTAAAAGTGCTCTGCAACATTTGTCACGTTGCACTACGACTTTTCGAGGAGTACCCATAACTTACACCATTCTAAAATTAATCTTACAGATATCGTCTAATTCAGGAAAATTGATTATTTTGCAGTGGATTCCATCACATTCAGGAATAATCGGTAATGATAAAGCTGATTTGCTGGCCAAACAAGCATGTAGTGATGGCGTTGATTTTCAGGTAAATCCCTCCTACAATGATTACGCATACAAAGTCAAAAATATATGTTACGACCTATGGAAAGAATATTTCGACGAACGGTCTCTCACAAAGGGCATATGGTATAAGACTATCGTTCCTCGACCATTTAGAGGTCCATGGATTGATAATAGCAAACTAGATAGACAAGATTTGGTCATATTACTACGATTGAGATCCGGACATATTCCATTAAACAAGTTGCTTATCTCATGCGTAAGGCTGATTCTCCTCTATGTGATTCATGCAAAAAACCCGAAGATGTCTATCACATTTTAATGGAATGTGTCCGTAATGAAAGCCTTAGATGCTTCCTTTTTAGATACAGTTCCATTGGATTATGTAACTCAATTCTTACTTTGCCTCACTCAGATGATGTCAAGATGGTACTAGACCTTGTGAAATTTGGTATAAAATTAAGGGTTCCTATAGTAGTTTGAGTTTTTTTTTTTTTTGTTACTTTTTTATATACAATAAACTGTTTATTTTAGTAATAATTATTGAGCGGCATATTCGCTAAGCGAAAAAGCTCAAATAAAGGAGAGAAAAAAAAAAAAAAAAAATCTAACGTTACAAATAAATTTGTGTCATAAAGATTTTGTTGCTGCTTAGACAAAGACATTTCGTTTGCAAACAACAAAACTCAAAACCCTTAAAACACAACACTATGCCGCTCTAGCGCCGCGCGATCTGCCCGCTGCGCTGGCTTCAAGACCGGGTTTACGTTGCCGCGCCGCTCTCCGCGCCGCCATGCGCCACCGCCGCCGCCCCGCAATCGCTGACTTCGAGACCACAGCCTTAGAGAAATTACGTGCGTGACCGACCGACGCACACGAAGACAGGGAGCGGATTTTTTTTTAATGAAACCAAATAGAAATTAAACAGCGCCCCTAACGGGAATTTACGAAGAACTTTGTTATCATCCTTATATAATAAAGCGCATTTTTTTCACATAAGTACCCTTAAATTATTACCTAATTACGTCAAACCAGGTATGGTACAAACATACCGACCTATAAATTCCTTTCATAGAAACTTAGTGAAGTAGGTACATAACCTACCGTAGGTAGGTAATAATTTGACATAACCTTGCCTACCTACCTATTTTTACGCATCGACCACGGGAGTTAATAATTCAATATTAACAGGCACTATAGTTAATGAAAACACTTTTACTGCGAGTTGTAATTGCAATGCAAGGTCAAGTCCTACTAATATTTAAAAGTAGGTATTATACCTAGTACCTACTAATAAAGAAAATAAGTTTCATATTTTTTCTTCGGAGGTATGATCATGATATTCTACAAAGAAATGATAAAAAAAAATGTTCATTATGGATCCCCATGCCGTCGGAAGCTCAAATGACTTCCTTTATGAGAGCGACGAAATTTAAGAATTTTATGTCTGCTCTTTTCCATTTTGAAGGACCCTTTTTCACCACAATATTTGAAATCCACGTTTACCTAACTGTCCGACACAGCGAACGTCCGATACAAGGCAGAGGTCAGAGTAGGTTATAAACCTCATGAGGTTTTCGGATACCTACTCTCTGCCTTAAAGTTCCTTTGCACACATCTGCCGTGCTGTCCTTACCCTGCTAACTCATTTGGTGGTAGCAGTGGGTCTCTGGAACCTTAATGATTAGCTTCGTTCCTTCCACAAGTTCCATCATTATTTTGTTTTGTTTTATTTATTTAAAGAAAGTTTCATTATTGTTATTCATCATTGTTGTTTTAATGTCGGAGTACCTACGTACCTTTTAAAGCCTTTGTAAAGTCTTTGTATGTAGGTACAACAATGTATATCCTTCCTACTAATCCTATTTCCTACTAATATTATAAATGCGAAAGTTTGTGAGTATGAATGTATGGAGGAATGGATGAATGTTTGTTACTCTTTCACGCAAAAACTACTGAACGGATTTGGATGAAACTTAGAATATACATAGTTTGTAACCAGGATTAACAAATAGGCTACTTTTTATTCCGGTAATCCACACGCGAGCAAAGCCGCGGGTGGAAGCTAGGATATTAGGTATAGGTATTTCTTTTCTAGTAGGTAAAATATAATTTTATTTTTATTTTCTTTTTTACCATATTTGTTTCATAACTTAGTTGTTGTTTGTGTTTTTTGTGCTTCATTTTTCTTTTATTGTTCATTTTGTTAAGTTTGTGCACGCCAACCATAACTTTTTACCTGCCGTAGTTGACTGGTAGAAAATTCTTCCCCAATTATACATTTATTTTTGTAAAGTGCAATAATGTATTTAATAAATAAAGAAAATTTATGAAGCTTTTTAGATAAAGGTATGTTTGATAGGTAGTCACGCTGGCAGATTAAATACCGCGTGCTCTAATAATCCTTTATGTAGGTAGGTGAATACCTATACATTTATTTATTTATTTACATAAGACAGACTAATCTAATAGGTTGTTTGGTAAGGTAGGTACTATTGAGAAATACTGAAGGGACGAAGCTGAAACTTTACATTTTTTTTCACTTCTCTTGCTCAAAAAGTGTATCATAATAGTGTAGCTTAGCGGGCCTAAAACTCGAGTTTAATACCTCGGGCTAAAAAGTATTTTTTCTTTTTAATTTTTGTCTAAAATCATCAGCCCGTACAAAGCATTCCTTCTCTTACATAAAAACTCGACTTCTTGGTGCTCCGTCAATCTTATTTTTTGAAAATAGAACCGTCATGGTGATGTTTTATAAAGGTTGATTATTTTTTAATAAAAATTCTGAAAATTGTCTAATTTTGAATTGTTTTATTTTCTCGCAATCGAAGTGAAAAGTAGAGTGTTTTACTCGGGCCAAAACCACCCATTATAACTCGGTCTTGTCATCTCCCTCGCTACGCTCGGGAGTATAACAACCTCGTATATAATGGGATGGTTTAGTCCCTTGTAAAACAATCTACTATTATATGATATTTTTATTTCTAGACCACTAATAATACTGCCTTTATACGTAATGCCAACTTTTATCCACGTACCTACATACCTACCATGCGACGAAATTGTTTAGGATATTTACACAAAATAACAATAATCAACGAAGGAAATACATAGTAGGTACGAACTAATTTTTATAAAAGCCAGCGAGCGAAACACACAATTACGGTAGGTCTTCTAACCAATTTGATGGAGTTTTACTTTATTAGATGAGTCATTTTAACATCAGGAATGGTTAGTTACAAACGTTAAAAACACTCAAATTACCGCAGTCCGCCAGTTTATAGTTCACTTAGATACTTGGCTTCAGCTTGTGTCTTGACTCTTGCTAAATGACTAAAGTGCAAAATATTTATGACAGTTTGAGCCCTCTAACTTGGGTACTCAAAATATTGGCCATCAACTGCAATTTTAGAGATGTATCTTATTCTCAATCACTATACCTCACAAAAACTCTCTTAACGATGGCAGTGATCGGATCTCTCAACATATATTGTTTGTATTACAAAATCGTATATTTATACGACAGCGTTAGCACTTCGATCAAATTTACAGATTCTGTACAGATGGTTTACGATCATTTTCAATTCATGGTTGATTTATGGTTCATTTACAAGTTTGGACAACACATAAGCCTTCAATATTTCAAACAGTACGAATCTATAGAAACCATCCTACACACAGTCGACTACACTACATTAAAACGAAAATTGATAAAACTTTTAAGTTTTTTTATCACAATTTGGCTGATGAGCTCTACGATCGACTTCGCAGCTTGGTATCAGGGGTACGGATGGAAGGTACCACTAATATATTCGATATCTTACTTTTACTTGTTCATCAAGATTATCACTACTTTAGATCTGACTTCTCACATCATGCATATAGAAATGCAATTGACGGTAATGGCAGATTTGGTCCAGCACTACTACTCGATTTCTCCAGAAAACTTGGACGGATTCATTGGAGACGCAATCTGCAACAAGAACTGGCTTTACCCGAAAGCTTGTTCGCGGGTCTTGGAATTAAAGTCTCGTGTTCATCCTCTTTCAAAGGAAGACTACATAGAAATAAAGTGGCTCACAAGATGTTATCTGTTACTCACAGAACAAGTGGAATTCATCAACTACATGTTTGGATTTAGAGTGAGACAAGACAATAACCGTTGTGTTTGATAGTTACTTGCAGTGCAGTTCGTTATATAAAAGACTGTCTTTATTTTCAGATATTGTTGAACTGCTTGAGCTTGCTGATAGATATAATTAGATTTACGAACACTGCAGTAAGGCTGATCGTGGGTTCACAAGTTAGTTACAATTAAACAGTAAAGCCCTAATCCTTAATAGACGACTAATTTATGCTATGAGGCTAATCAAATACGAAGAATTTCAGTATTTTATATTAAAACGTCTTTTCAGATCACCACTTTCGGTGAAAGGTACTTCCCAGCTGTGTCAAGTCTGATGCGGATGTTGACATGCGTTATCGTGCTCTTCAGTCTGGTGGTCCATTGCGAGAAAACATATGACCAGAAGGACAGGATTGTCAGAACGATTGACCATCTACTCGTCAATAAAAATCCTAGTAAGTTTGCAAGTCAACTATCTCCTAATTCCTACAATTTTTCATGTTAGGACACCTCTAAAGTATAATGTAAGTATAATGTAAGCTGAATATGAAAAAGTCCACGAACCCATAAAAGTTCAGTAATTTTTTGTTAGGTTTATTTTTTATCATGTTCTGTGACTTTTTGATAATATGATGTTCACTGGTTTTTGTTACCTAACCATGAGATGATAAACGCATTATACAACGTGTATTTGAATTGGGGTATCATCCCGAAAGGGGGACAATCTACTCCCCAAGGTCAACAATATTTTGTTTTCTGACATTTCGATTTTATTGTGTTTCTCTGAGATAATGGCTTGCAAAGTTTTCCTCTAATTGATACTCAAACGCTTATGAGGCGACCCTAAAACAGCTGATTTTGTTGAACTTTGTCCTTGACCTTATGATGAAAATGTTCAGAAAGGACACAAAAACAACTCAATAAATGCCTACCAACCTATTACGTACTTTCGTGCATGTGTTTCTGTTTGGTAAGTCGGTAACTTTACAGGTATCAACCTAACGCTGACCTACCTAACTACTCCCCTGGCGCGCTTTGTACGACGCCCGTAGACAACGTGTTAAAAACTATTTTCTGTTTTTTCTGTTTGGAAATTAGGTAACTTTACAGGTATTAATCTAACGTTAACCTACCTACCTACTCCCCTAGTACGCTTTTTACGACTCCCGCACGCATCGTGTTAAAAACTTTAAGCTGGATTTTTCTGTTTGGTAGGTAGGTAACTTTACAGGTATTAAACTAACGCTAACCTACTCACCTACTCACCACCACCTAGTACCTAGCGCGCTTTGTACGACGCCTGCAGGCAATGCGTTAAAAAAACTTTTTTCTGCTTTCCTGTCTGTTAAGTAGGTAACTTTACATGTAATCTAATCTAATGCAAACCTACCTACCCTAGAGCCTAGGCCCTAGAGCGCTTTGTACGACGCCCGCACCCGTTTGGTAAGTAGGTAACTTTACAGGTATTAACCTAATGCTAACCTACCTACCACCTTCTCCACCAGCGCGTTTTGTACGAGGCCCACAGTCCTGGTTTCACTTCACATTACCTTGGTCTCACTTCACATACCTAGGAAGTAGGTAATTACTTATCTGTAAGCTTACTCTTTGACAGTGAAATATCCTGCCGAAATTATCAAACATTACCGCGAACAAATCACACCTTCAGGGGCTGGGCTAGGAAAATCGTCAAATAACACCGCCAACCAATCACACGCTAGCGGGTTTTGCAATTTGCTGAAATAAATTTTTAAACATTTACCGCCAACGAATCAGGTGAAATGCGGCCTTTCTTTGAGATTTACGGATTTTGTGATAATTGGTTCCGTATGTTTTATTTTTATTTTTTTATTCGTATGATCTTTGTTGACGACCTTACGTCATTTGTATTGAATGCCAATTGCCATACAAGACTTTCCTGATTTTGACAACTTAGTGTTATGTAGGTATGACAACATTGTTATTTTAATAAGTTTGTTTTCCGCTGCATAATGTAGGTAGGTACGATTTTTACTAAACGAAAAGACATAATCTGTGCTAGACTTTGGATACCTAGTAGCAGATTTGTCGTTTTCTAAACAATCAGGTGCCTGCCTAACTACCTACTTGTTTGTTTCCTCGCCAAGGTGTTGGTAGCTAACCTAAAATAAGATTGTAATGTAGGTAAGTAAAGCGCTACAAGTTTACTATCTACTTAAGCCATAGGTAGGTACATAAACGTTGCCTTACGATTTGGTGTTTGCCAATTTTCCACTACATTTACCAATTTTCACCCATTCTTCTTATTCTTCTTCGTGTGAGCTAGTGGTCAGCTCTGGTGTCGGAGTTTTTAGGCCGCTCGAAAGCCTCCGACATGGCTTAACGACTGAAAAAGCCGGGACCAACATCTTAACGTGCCTTCCGAAGCACGGAAGCGCTCAGATCGAAATGCCACTAAACGGTCACCCATCCAAGTAGTGACACGGCGGAACGTTGCTTAACCAAGATGCTTTGCTAAGAACACCGAAGTAAGCCACACCACGAGCGATTTAACAATTAAATTGATTTGCTAATGATTAAATAACGATGTCAAAAGTTAGGTGCCTATCTCATAAGGCAGAACGCGGTTTTTTTATTTTAACCTAAAACTGGCCCCTAAAAATTGTCGGTGTTTTCAAAGGACTTAATTCAGGAAAAAATAGTACAATTTTTTAGTAGCTTGTTGACACTCGTCGCGATCGGATCGGATGCATTTGTTTTTTGGACTTACTAGTAGTGAACCTTTGGACCTTGTGCTGTGTTGTGTTGTGTTTTTATTGTTAGGTAGAATGTCGTATTCTAATGCGGAGTATTACGATATGATCATGTGTGTTGGAGCCTCCAGAAACAACGAGCTGGCGGCAGCACGGAATCTCTATCAAGAGCGGTATCCCGGGAGACCTGTTCCGTCATATGGTTGTTTCCGGAGACTCGTGAACAGGCTTCACTCTACCGGCTCGTTTCATAGAGCCGCTAACGACACGGGCAGGTCCAGAGTAGTGTCACCTCAAAGGGAAGAGGAGGTGCTGGCACTCGTTGAAGAGGATCCCCGACGGAGCACTCGGCGCGTTGCTGCTGCCGTAGGCTTGTCGCAGACGAAGGTGTGGAGTGTGCTACACGACGATGGCCAGCATCCGTACCACTACAGTAAAGTGCAGGAGCTGACCGAAAACGATCATGGACAGCGCGTTCAGTTCTGCCAGTGGTACGGAGACCACTTGAACATGAGGCCAGCTTTGGGTTCCCACATCTTGTGGTCTGACGAAGCCACTTTCACGCGATATGGTGTTTTTAACCAGCACAATGAACATTTTTGGGCACATTCCAACCCGCGCCTCTACCGTGAAAGCAGGTTTCAGCACAGGTGGAGCATGAACGTCTGGGCCGGCATAATTGGGGATAAACTTGTCGGTCCGTTTTTCCTGCCGGCAAGATTAAATGGCCCCAACTACCTGGAGTTCCTCAGAGGGCCGTTAGAAGACCACCTCGAAAACTTTTCGCTGGTAGAATACCGGGACATGGTCTTCCAGCAGGATGGCGCACCGGCACACTACTCCCGCGACGTGCGCGAGTATTTAAGCCAGCGGTTTCAGGTGTGGATAGGTCGCAGTGGCTCGGTAGCCTGGCCTCCTCGTTCCCCAGATCTAACCCCTCTGGATTTCTTCCTTTGGGGTTATTTGAAGGGACTAGTGTATGCGGAGGATTGTGATACGCCAGAAGAAATGCGCGACCGCATCATATCTGCTTGCGCCAGCATCACGCCTCATATGCTGAGGAAAGCGACCGGTGCCGTGCGTTCCCGTGCGGATTTATGCGTGCTGCGACAAGGCAGGCACATCGAGCCATACCTACCTGGAAACTAGGCAGCTAGGTACCCACCTACCTGCTGTGCTGTGAAAACAGTGAATTCAATGAAATTAAATCATGCCTAAGTAACTACCTACCTAGGTAGGTAAAACTTAATTAAATTCAGTGAAGCTAAAGTGATGAGATAATAGGTAATTCCTATCCTAGATGAATGTTGTGTGCTAGGTACTACAGTTCTACTACTCCCATGTTCACTTTAGGTACATACAGTGAACCTAAAGTGATCAGATAAGTAGCTACCTAGGTAATGTGACAAAAAACAAAGTGTGGATTGTGATTTTAGTGCTACTTACCGGAATGTTAATAAGTCTACTTACCCTGAAGAACCTCGACAATAGGTAAGTAAACTAGTTTCTAAGCATTTTTAACATGTTGACTGAGGGCCTCGTACAACGCCTACTACTACCTACCAAGGTTAGCGTTACCTAACCTTACTTACCAAACTGAAAAATCCAGCAAAAAGTTTTTTAACACGTTGACTGTAGGCCGTAGGCTATCGCTAGGGGAGACCCTAAGTAATGTACTAGTGATGTTTAGCCGTAGTCATGTGTTAATCCCTACCAAAATGTAGTAGGTAGGCAGGTACCTAAACATTGCAGAAATAAGGTATTATGTTATTTTAACACGTTGACTGTGGGCCTAATACATGGGATAGGGCTCGATGTCTGACGATTTAATTCAATTCAATTTATTTATTTATTTACTTTAATTAATACGGATAATAAGCCAATTCCATAAAATTACAATAAAATAAAACATTAAATAACCAATTATTCAGGCAAAAATTAATTACGATTTCCTAAAGAAGTATGTGATGGCGTGTGTTTAGCCGCAGCCAGAGCGTTAGTACCTACCAAACTTTGGCTCCGCCTTACTATTAGGGTTGCCACGCACAACACATGGTTACGGGTTTTAAGTTTATGTATGGAAATTTGGAATCACGTGTTTCCAAGTGGGGTTCTCGCAACTTGTGGATAACCATGGTCCGAATCACCCCCCTTCGGGATGATATACGAATTCAAATACTCCCGGTATACAGGGTGTAATCGTTAAGTGTGTCCAGGCGATTATTCCGTAACTATTACAGATATAATAAAAAATTAAACTGATATCGAAAGTACGACATCTAATCAGTAAAATGACATCAATAAATTTTTGAAAATCAAACGAGAAGTATCCAAAATGTTAACATTTTGGATACTTACTCCCATACATATAGTATGAGGTTAGTAGAAAGGTTTTAGTTTCCTTGTCAGGTACTCATTTTATGATTACGTATGATATGATAATAAATAATAAATGATAAGATTTTCAAGTAGATACATGTATGATACACGTTGTAATGAATTTCTTACCAAACAATAATAATGGCTTATAGCCAATAACAGTGCAACGCCTTGGCCTGCGAGATCTCACGCCTTGTGATTTCTTCCTATGGGGATATTTTATCAAAGACAACGTGTACGCTGAGAGAATGCACAGCCTAGAAGAGTTACAGAATCGTGTACGTCGTACGATTGCTTTAATTACTTCGCAAATGTAAGAAAAGTTAATTTTATGAAATACATATTAAAAACTGTAAATAGAGCTCTTCATTGTATCGCACAACAAGGACGTCACTTCTAACATCTGCTTTGAATACAAAATTTTGTACTTACTAAGAAATTAATAAATAATTTCCTTTGATATCAGTACTATGCTAAGTACTAAGATACTTCTCGTTAGATTTTCAAAAAGTTATTGATGTCATTTTACTGATTATTATTACCGTACTTTCGATATCAGTTTAATTTTTTTATATCTTTAATAGTTACGGAATAATCGCCTGGACACAGTTAGCGATTACACCCGGTATACCCCGACAATAAACTTTTGCGGTCCTAAAATGTCCATTGGTCTAGGAATCTCACGAACGTAAGTACTTACGTAGGTAGGTAGGTACCTACCAGAAATTATTAATTACTATAATACCCAAGTAATTTTCATATAAATTTCTTACACCCATAGCTCTCTATGTTTTTTTCTATGACTGATAGCATGTATTTACTATTTACAGATGAAAATCTACGAGCAACGATGATTGAGCTCCGAGCGCTTGTGCTAGCACGCCCAATAAGCTTTAACATGGCAAAGTTCTTCAGGCTAGACTTCAACTTTCTGATGTCCTTAGCTTCGGTAACTGCCACCTACACGATTATACTGCTGCAGAGTATGAACTAAATAATTACTAAAACGACATTTGTTTTCGTTTTAAATTTGGAAAAGCTGTACCTACCAAGTGATTCTATATTAGCAAAACAGAAACATCTAATTGTATAAACCTTTGTTTAATAGCCAGAAAACTAAGAATTCACAAGAATTCACAAAATAAAACATGTTTGAACTTAAAATAATATTGCCATTGAAAAATGTATTACTTACTTTGTGACATGTGTAGGTAAAGTAGGTATGGTACCTACATAAGTTAAACCAACTGCAAGAACCTGGGTTTTTTTGTTAAGAAGGTAGGTTTAACGATAATATTGATTATCTAATCAGCATATGTTTTTTCATGGTTGATCAACCATTCCTTGCGTTCAGTACCGCTATTGAAGCCTCCCTTTGAGTCAGAAGCAACCACTCGATGGCAGGGAATGAGAACCAGTAGTGCGTTCTTGCCACAGGCATTTCCGATAGCCCTTGCATGACTGGCTGGGTACCCCATGCTCTTAGCCAAGTCACCGTAAGTTTGTGTAGTTCCATAAGGCAACTCCTGAAGTTTTTCCCAAACAGTCTACAATATTACAAACAGATCACTTTATAATTGTTTATTTTTATTTTTTTATAAGCCTTCACGTGATTGTATGACTAGATATGTATGTTAATATGTAAGCTAAGCATCCGTACTTTAATGCCACATACGTTATACATAGTTATTATTAAATTCTTGTATAAAGATAACTGGTGGATGGTACTTGCTAACGATACCTATACTAATATAGCAGGTATCGGTATTGTTAGTAAGTAATATTATTACAAGGTACCTACATAAATTATAAACAGATCAAGCTTATTTAATTTTGATGCTTACCTGTTGAAATTGTGTCCCAAAGGTTTTTATAGGTACAGTGAACTTTTGTAGTTTTCCATCAAAATAAGCTTTCAGTTCGGTGTCCAATTGATGGAGAATTTTGTTTTTAGTCTCGAGAACTAACTCTACATCTAGTTCATCACAAATCTGACGAAATCTCTTTTCTACTAAACTTCCCTCAAATAAAAGAATGTAAACATGCAACTCATCTGCTGCGCTAAACACCTTTCCCACTGGTGTATCAAAACAATGTACATGGATAGTCTTATTGTTTTCCTTCTTAGGATGCTTGATCCTAGATTTGCGTGTTAGTGTAGATTTTATTATGTTGTCCCAGGCAATTTGGTCCGGCATGTCCAAAGAACGTCGAATAACTTTTAGTAGGTATATAAAGTCAGTTGCTACTTGCCCTTGCGAGCCAGTTTTATTTTAAGTTTGGAACTGAAAATAACAGACAAAAATAACATATTTAATGAGGGATATTCAACTTGTAAGTTTAAAAAGCCAAATTCATAGCTAGCTGTTTCAAAGCGTCTCTAAACGATCATTTGCGAATGACACAATATTCATTTAATTTAATTTTGTTTTCATGAAAACGATAGTCAATTGTTATAAATTAAACGTAAATGCACGGCGCGTCATTTGCAGTCAATCAAGTTTTTCATACTTTGCTGTCAATAGAAGACCGTAGGTAGTAGGTATTGAGAATCGCTTCAAAAGTAAACATTATTTTTTTGCATCAATGGGCTATCAAACATTGACATTCGCAATTAACCGTTTCGGTTAATTGCGAATGCGCTTTATGTTTTTCCAAAAGGAGGCCACCATTTTGTTAGGTCACAAACCTAACACAAGTCAACGTGTACGGCTAAGAACGCGTGGTTGTGTGCAAAGTGCAGGCACAGTGATTTACTCGGAAGCTACTACTTGATATTTCATCTTTCCCCGCGTCCTGTAGATTTAACTACAAGCTAGGTACGAGTGTTTCATTGCAACATCTGCTTATTATTTTTCGCTGATACTTAAATAATTACTTCTAGATATGGCCATTTCTCGTACCTATTTATGGAGTTATTGCAATTTTCTGTCTTTATTCATTTGGTATTTGACGGGGTAAGAGAGACGAATAAACAAAAGTTTTCATCATAACCCTTTTTCAATGTCATACTAAAAGTCAGATGTTCTCAAACTATACCTTGTCATGTAGGTACCTATTGATATTGATTCATTGATTTTTGTTACTATTATGTTTTAATATATAATATAGTTATATAAATTAATATATTTTAAAGTTTTAATATATTTAGTTGAATGTAGCTCAATAATTCGATCTCTATGTAAAGTCATTGACCGATTTTCTTACTAGGATGTCTTTTTCCACGCTGCTAGTGCGAAATCCTATAAAATATTGTGTCATGGTCTTTATAGAATTCGGTTTAATGAAGATTTTTATAATATTGAGTTCCTAAATGAGCCTTAATAGAACAAAGTTATAATTAAGGAATAATTTGCCTTTATAGAATATTATAGTGATTAGGTTTAATATGCAATAAAAAGTTTTTTGATTGATAGTAGTAGGTATACATTTGTTTTATTTTCTTTTTTTTAAGCGATTAAGGTTGTAAGGTTTGAGAACCTGTACTTCAATCGTCTCCCGGTAGGGTAAGTTCGAAATACAACAAAAAATCTGTTAAGTCTTTGCCAAAAACAGGTATTTTGGCACTACAGTCAGTTCCAAATGCTTATGGTAGGTACTTAAGAATGCGGTGAACCTCGCGCGCAACTTCAATTCGAGGCGTGGGGAAAGGATATCGCAGCTCTGTTTAGCTGATGGATGATTCAGCCGTGCGGGCAAGATAGCAATATTGGCCGTTCAAAATTTTCTAAGAATTCGGTTGTGTTCCGTATTACCAAAAATTATGACTGAAAACTTTATGTATTCTTTACAAAATATTATTATTCTGTAACTAGATAATATAAGCTATGTTCCTTAACAAACAACACGTAAGATATTGTTGTTTTTAATACCAAACAAAGAGGAAGAAAGTGGTCAATTCTGACATAATAAATATAATAGTTTAAAAAAACTAAAAAAACACGCTTGCACGCATGCGTAGTTCGCGCACTAGCTCTGTCTCTCTTACTTGCATGCAAAGGATGCGGAAAGAAATTAATTAATCCTGGCGAATCTAATTATGATAATCGGATTATTGCATTGTCATCGACCTTTGACAGGTGTGCAAAGTTTGCATCAAATCTGATCGTTCAAAGTAGGGCAAAATCGAGCTCAAAGGAGTCGGTTACATACATACATACATACATACATACATACAGGTGAAACTAATAAAAGCGTGTTAAAAATATGATTAAATGCTATTGGCTTTTATTTCATTTTCGGTAAGTATTTTGTAAAAAAAACTATCTACGAACCTAGATAAATACTATTGGAATACAAATAATACAATAATAAAGTGGAAATATGCTTGAATTATAAATCATTTTGGTATTACGTTTGTATGGGCAATTCGTCCTCCGGAGGCCCCTTAACGCTAGGTATAGACTAGGGATCATCAACTTTGTCTACTAACATATTAACGAATTTTAGATCTTATTATTTATTTGTGTGTCGACCAAGGTAGCGTACCTGATCCTTCGACTATCCAAGCGGTATAGTATGAAGATCATTCAGGCTTACGCACCGACCTCGGCACACTTGGATGATGAAGTGGAGGATATGTACGAGGACATATCCAAAGCCTTGCACAACACCATAATGGCTCACTTCAACGTTGTTATGGGGGACTTTAACGGCAAAGTGGGAGTTCGGGTTGGCGACGCATCCAGAGTGGGCCCACATGGTCATGGAAGTAGAAATCACAGGGGGCAAATGCTCGTCAACTTCCTAGAGAAGGAGGGGCTATTCTTGATGAATTCGTTCTTTAAGAAGAAGCCCCACAGTCTTGTTGCCCCCACTCACCCCTACCGTAAAACCTTACAAGATTGCCCAACTGATCTGACTTTGCCCTGCAGGGTATTTATTACAAATATTGAAAAATTAGGCAATGTTTTTTAGAAGTGTGATATTACGTAATCGATATTAGAAATTTTAATATGTTTCTGACAATACTACGGAAGTATTTTTTGCTAATGTCACTTCAGTTAAGTGTCAGGCTCTGACGAAGTTGCAGGTGTGATTTGCGGGCCAAAAACAGTGTGAAAAACTTTTGCCAGAACTCGATTTGGGATTGCAGCAGGTAAGTTATTTTTTGACTATTGTTTGTTTGTCATCAATAAATGAGTCCAACCGAATAAAAAAATCAAAATCTCTCTCTCATTCGAGAATATGTTGGTGGGCAATGTAAAATTACTTTTTCTAAAGCAGTTTTTACAACTTTGCCCACTAAAATATGACAGCTAGGGCTGTCTCTTCAGAGTTAAAACTTTGAAGAGTGATAAGTAATAAGTATTTTTTTTATTACGAGAAGAATGTTCGAAATTGTTTATACGTGCTGGTGCGATTTGCGTGAACGTCCATTATTAGCAAAATTTCACAAAACGTGTCATTTGAGATATCGAAATGAAAATCATTGCCTGTGATATTTCACCTGTGAAATAGCAGTGATCAAAAATTATAATTTCATCGAATGAAAATGATTTAAAAGTAGCAATAATTTCCATCGTTATTCCCCATTACTGTTAATTAATTAAAGGAACATCCATACTTACTATTGAGGGATTTCCCGTAATTTAACCTTAATTAATGAGTAACGTTGCTTAGAACAGAACATTTAGAAGTGTAAAATCGTTGGAAAAATCGGGATAGTTTCTACGTCTCTGAAATTCGTGCAAAAATCGTTGCATTTCGGTAGTTCGGTAGGACAGAGCCTGATAGAAATACCGAAAAATCGGTAGGTTCGAGGACACTGATAGAGAGCGAGAGATCCATGCGCAAAAGTTTCGTTCACCGCTAGATATACATACCCTTTTTTGGTTTGAACTAGAACAATAGCAAAGAAACGAAAATCGGAAACAAACGAAACTTGAACAAAAATGAAAATTAAACAAAGGGCAAACAACGCAAACCAAATGGTCACACACTCACACACAGTGCTATTTCGACAACACAGAAAAATTAAACTCTATGTTCGACAATTCGACTACTTGGTGTTACTTGGTGTTACTAAAAGCCTCCCCACATAGCCGCGTTTTATCGGTCGATTATGATACATACCGGGTGCGTTACATTACATTCTACATACCCATTTTTGTTTTGTTTGTTTGAACTGGAAAACAAAAGTTACAAAAATGGGAAACGAACGAAAGTTGAACAAAAAATAAAGAATGAAGAAGATAACAAGGTCACAATATCACACTTTTACGTACGCAACAATGACGAATTAGAACACAACAGCGCTAGTTAGAATGATTTAAAAAAATTGCGGCTCGCTCTGCTCGCTGACTTTCTTTTTTACGTCTGTTAGACACCTAGGTGTTTCAAAAAATGCCACCGTTTTCTTTGTCTTTTTTCCTTTGTGCACCAAACATTTTGGGGATCGCTGCGCTCGCTGATTTTATTTCTATAATAAATAAAGCAACTAAGCACTGAGAAGTCAACTTTAACTTCATATATGCTGGAACGCGAGATAGATTTTCTATTATGTCTGGTATCCAGGCGTAACAATTACAGAAGCTCGCACCGGGCGTGTAAAATGCTATTTACGGCACTGACTGTGTCCATACAAAAAACCAGTAATGGAACGTTATCCAGTTTCCTTCATGAGGATCATTCAGGTTTTTTGTTAATTTGTTAATTATGCAGATTTGAAGCTATAAAAATCAATATATATTATGTTTTTGTTTTTATATGTAAATACAGTGTAAAAATTTCCCGGCTCGCTTCGCTCGCCGACTTCATTACTGGCTTTTGCGTTAACGATTTCCTATGAATATATAAAAAATCGCAGTTGTCTTTTCGTGTTTTGTTTGTGATCATAATAATTATTATTAGTATACCTAGGCAAAATAACACATTTTCTGAAAAAAAAATCTAATTGAGAGCATTGCCAAACACAAAAATTACCCCCCTAAACGAAATCCTGTATCCGCGCCTGCGTGCAACTAGACGTATTTTTATTTAATAAAAGAAAAAAAAATTGTTTTCTTATCGGTCGGTTTTTAGTGTAACTTGAATTAATATCAAAGAAAAAGAAATACTGCATAAATAAAATAAATAAATAATTATAATTGCATAAATTGATACAAAATGCTATGCAATAGCTTTACCGCGGCAGTCCCCGAGTGCCACACGTCTTTTTTTTCGTTACGGAATTTCTGGATTCGGTCCCCGCGCTCAAGGCCCTCGATAGAAGCTATGCAATAGCTTAAAAAGTCTGAAAAAAAATTAATGAACATGAATATATTCAAATTAGTCAAACTGAATACTTCATGATGCTGCAGGCGGGGATAAACGTAGTTTTGGTAGATCTTTCTCGCCCAAAAGCAACAAAGTATTGTTTGTCCTCGCCTGTAGCATCATAAAGTATTTAGTTTGACTAATTTGAATACACATAGATATTGGGATACTTGTTTTTCTCTTTTCAGTTCGTTGAATTTTTAGCAGTCGGGTTCTTTGTTTCTACAATTTTTATTTAAATCATGTATTCTCACGGACTTGTCCACCTTTAGTTACATTTTTGTACTTTAACAGAAATTCAATTTTAAGTATTAGAAAAAAAATGCGCTATTGCTCCGCTCGCCAGCTACATTTCTATCTTGTTTTGAAGTCACAAACTCTGTGCTGTGTTGAGCGTCGGCGATGCGAGAATTTGTGACATGCTATCTCCAACCCGCATGCCCGACGTGGGTATTATGGGCATATCCCCCTTTAATAAGGGAGACCTATGTTCAGCAGTGGACTGATATAGGCAGGTGTGGTATGACGTAACTAAAAAATATTGTGGCACTCTGCGCTCGCTGACTACTTTGATGTCGGAAACTTAGCACTACAATATGAGAATTACTGTTTTTAGATTTCTGTTTTTTGAGAAGTATTGAGAAGAATTCATACAAAATATTGCGCCTCGCTCAGTTCGATTTCTACTTAGCTAATTTGTTTTAACATTGCTAATTTGGTGTTTTACATTCAGCTATCCTGTTTGTTACAGTCTTAAAAACTTGAGCGTTTCGCTCCACTCGCCAGCTGCATTTACTTATTTTGAAGTTGCAACCTTTGTGCTCTTAACTCTTAGTTCATTTTCTGACGTCAATTCGGCAGATTATGGCAGAATTTTTGGCAAGTCTGTGGCAGAATCGCCACTTTTGAGATGGTCATCCTGCTGCCGGCACGGGGGGCAGCGTTACGTTTAATTTCTCTATGACTGTAGCCCCTAGACAGAGAAAGCTATAGACGCCGCGATAACTTCATCTCATTCTTTCAAGAAAGAGAACTACTTATGCGTGCTTCATGCAAATAAGGGAGACCGCACTATATGATTTGCTGTCCCTTATCGCGTGCCGGTTTTTTCGTTGTTTAGCGCAACATTGCGCTAAACAAACTTTGGCAGCTAGCAGCAGTTTCGGAAGATTTTGTGAAAAACTTGCTTGAAACTAAATTATTACCTGGAAAAATTATGTTTCATCTATTGTAAATCAATAATAACAAATGAATGTTATGGATTTCTCTATCAAAATGGATCGGTGTAGTGTATTTTGGTGCAAAAGTGGCGGTGATCAAAACATTCCGGATTTGTCTGTTCATTCGTAAGTATCGTACTTTTGACGAGGTATTTATTCAAAAATGGATTGTTAACTAGACTTCCACAATAAATAACAACATTTAGAGCAGAAATCTGTAAGAAAATAAGCCAAAAAGTGAAATTCAATTTTGTTTTTTTTGTTTGGTGTTGCCGGCTATTTGAAATGAATTTTGCCCACTGCACATTAATTTTTGGCTCAACTTTCATTTATTTGTAGTGAGCTAGGCGGCTGGAATTTTTGTCACAGATAGGTCTATATCTAGATAGCTTAAATCTAAAATGGCGTAGTGCGGAACCAAATAGTTTTTGAGATATGATTATTTGAAAATTCAAATTTTTTACTTAATTTCGTCAAACTTGATGACACTGCGGGCAATTTTTCATCACTGAATAGCGAAAATATGATCTTCTTCTTTTTATTTATGGCCTCTGTGGTATTTTTTGGTAATTCGACATTGACAATGATATTTCTCGTTGTTAATGTAATACGTTGAATAGACAGTCGGTTATTAGATTTTTTACAACCACCTGGAAATCCTTCCCGCAGCAGTAGGTTCTAGGACACCCCAACTTGAGTAGCAAAGGTTCTAGATATATCACAGAACTGACGCAGATCACCCCGATGCCACGTAGTCTTGTGGTCCCTATGCGTAGATTGGATATAAAAAATGTGGAACCAGAAATTCGCGTGGAAGATCCTGAGTGGAGCTAGCCCGCGAGGATGAGTGGACGAAGCGACACTCAGGGCCGACGAGGTCAAATACCCGAATCAAATATCCATTTTTATGATTTGAAACTGTTTTTAAACTGATCATAGGTCATAGGTCCCTCTCCCGGTAGTGTGTTTTGACGTATATTGTTTAATTTTATTTCTCTCGTTAATCTCAAAACTTAATTTTTTTTTTCTCGGAAACTGTGAGATTCCCCCTTTTAGAGGGAGAGTCCTCACTCCCTCCCTGCCCTTACCCACCCCATAAGTTCATTACATATAAAGGAAAGTCGTTTCATTTTTTATTAGAACTTTAAATTATATAATTTCTTTGGTTCATTATTATTTGCATAGCCCGGTTTAAAGATGACGTTTTAATTTCAGGATAAAAAACCAAAGGGCCACGTAATTCAATGGATGGTAACTGAAAATACACCTGTATGTCTCCAGTTATGTGAATCTTCCACAGTAAGTATAAAAAACTTTAGTCTATTTTGATACTGATTTTATCGTTTAAAAGCCATGTGCTATATTTGGTCAATTCAATTCAATTCAATTCAAATGATTTATTTGTGATACACAGGTTAAAAAGTTGTAACATGGAAAGATATAAAGAGCTCACTGTGATCTGCCATTAGGCGTACAAAATTTAAAGACATGTATGTAACATGCTAATAATAAAATAGTAATAATAATCAAATATCTATAATAATATAAAAAAAAAAGTGTTGAAAATTTTTAAAAATAATCAGTAAATAAATCATATAATAGTTAAAGAATGTCAAACGAGAATAAATTAGTCCTTGTTATAAAAAATTCTTCAATCGAGTAAAATGTCTTGTCTATTGAATAATTGAAAAGAGTTGTCTTAAATGTCTTAGAGTCATTGCATGTTCTAATGTAAGCTGGTAGTTTATTAAAGATTTTGGAGGACATTCCAAACAGAAGATTGAAGAGGGCTGTTTTAATGTTAGGTCTGAGTTGCAAGAAGTCGCGTCGTCGTGCACTAGATACGCATGGGAAAATGTGAGAGTTGCGCCTGATGTAGAGTACAATTTCATAGATGTATAATGATGTCAATGTCAATAAATTTAATTTCTTAAAAAATGGTCGGCAGCTATCTGTTCGCTTCAGGTTGCAGATAGATCGAATGCAGCTCTTCTGGGCTATAAATAAACGTTCTACTTTTACTGCATTTCCCCAAAATATGATTCCGTATCGTAGTCTTGATACAACATTACCATGGTATGCTGTAATCACTGTTTTTTGATTTGCCACCTTTCTCAACATGCGCAACGCGTAAGCATACTGGACGATTTTGCTGTGTACAAACTGACCTTTTGCTGTGTCAACCTTGACTAACCGAGGTCTTAATGAATGTATAGGAAAATAGACCACGAAAACCAAAGAATTCATTATTTTTTTGTATGTTGTGCTATTAAATGTTAGGTTATTGTTATTATTATTATTATCATACCTACAATGGTAGAATTCGTTCATTTTTGTCTTGGTTTAAAACTGTTTTTTTTTATTTCAGACTAGAGAACCAGAGGCTACGTTAAATCAACGGATCATTCAAATTTAAAACGGATTCGGGATTCATCAGTCACAACTGACAGCATTTTTTGAGAATACACCTATATGCCCCCAATTATTTAAATCTGCCACAGTAAGTAAGTATCAAAAAGCCTAAGCTATATTTTATCAAAACCGGGTAAGAGAAACCCAAGATACTGCTTGCCTTCTCCGAAGTACCCGCAAATTTAATTAGCTAGTTGTGGCTTCAATTCCCACTGCGGGGCAAGTGTTTGCATGTTCTGTTTGGGGCTACATGATGTTGTGTGATTACGTCCCGCATTATTTATTTATTTACAATGGACTTTGGCTGACAGGAAAGAAACACTTTAATGTTAGCTCCAGTTTTCAAAAAGTTTTCACTAAGATTTTATACTAGCTTCTGCCCGCGGCTTCGCACGCATGGTACCTGGATAAAAAATAGCCTATAATGTTATTCTTGGTGTAGCTCTACATAATGTGCAATGACAATTTGTTATATAGGTACACCTAGTTAACTACCTACAAAGCCTCGGTACTATATAACCATATTGCTAAATTTACCCTTAGACAGGGTTTATGTGAGATACCTTACCTAGAACCTGTAACACAATGCAATTTAACACCATGTAATTTACTCCGGTGATCTTAGCAGATCATCTTGGTTAAGCAACACTCCGCCCGGACACTACTTATATGGGTGATCAGGATGGCATTTAGATCTGAGCGCTTCCGCCCTTCGGAAGGCACGTTAAGATGTTCTTCCCGGCTTTTTCAGTTGTTAGCCATGTCGGAGGCCTTCGGGTGGCCTAAAAATTCCGACATCAGAGTTGGCCACTACTTCATACGAAGAAAAAGAAGACCAATATGTTCCATGCCTCAATTCATATGTTTCATCATTATCATCAGCAGCAGCATTAATAGCTTGTTATATTTCCCAACCAGAACGATGAAGACCTTGTAAAAACAATAAATTTATTGTATTGTATTGTATTTGTATCTAAATTTTGCGTGAGGGAGAAATAAACAATACTCAATACCTTTCGCCTTTATTATATTAGTAAGATTGCTAGCCTTTTATGAACGTATTTTCTACAGATTACATTTGTTATGTTTAAATACCGAAATTAATTTTTGATTACTGTTTTTAGGGTAAATCACCATCATACACACCACGAAGGCTGCGGAAAAAATTTGCGTTGGACTGCTAAGCTATTAGAAGATACGCGAAAAACTGCGAGCTCTTGGGGAAAAAAGTTGGCGTTTAATAAAAAAGTAGCGAATTTAGAAAATATGATTGCAGAATCGAAAGCATAATTTTCTAAATGTTGAAGTTTTGGAGAAATAAAAATATATTTCCTATAATTCTATTCTTTTTTGCATGTAGGAATTTTGAAAGCTTATACAAGAAACATAAAGACATGCGTGAACGACAACTTAGGACACAAATAAATAATAGGATATTTTTGCCGTTCTGTAAAAAATCAATGCAAAATATATCTTTATTCATGTCCGTTAAAATATTCAATAGTCTCCCCGAAGACATGAAAGATTTGACACTTAGCTTTATTAAAATAAGACTTCACAAATGGCTTGTAGATAAATGCTTTTATACGATCAAACGCATTTATTAAAACTAAATAATAATTTACTATTTTTATTTCTTCTTTTGAATGGTTAGTTTTCATTTTGACATATATTTATTAAGTAATCTTGATTGTCAACTTAATTATTGTTAATTAAAATTAACCGATATTAATGATAATTAATGACATATATACATATAACAATTTAATATTTGCACGCTTCTGTAATGAAGTATTAGTATGCGATCCACATAGCCATTAAGATCCTTTCCTTTGTGATTACCATACTTTTATGCAAATAAATATAATTTGATTTGATTTGATTTAAAAATTATATAGGTAGGTGCATTCAATCAAATTTGCTAAACATCCTTCCTTCCCTAACATATTATCAAAAGTCATTAAAACTTGTTAGTGAAGGTAGATTATAAATGAATAAAATTTCGTCATGCAATTAATCTATTAATTAATACTTTACCTGCAGTATTAATTGGTAGATTAATACTTTACCTGCATGACATTAATTTCTTGTTAGATTTATATTTTACCCATTATCTTCATCAGCCTATAGCAGTCCACTGCTGGACATAGGCCTCCCTTAATGAGCGCCTGAGTCCCTGTCCTGAGCTCGACGCATCCAGCTTCTACCAGCAGCATTTCGCAGATCGTTACTACCTGAGGCCTCATTTACTAACTCAGTTGCACACCGAAGTGATAAGCACCGGTCCTGGTATTACAAATTTTGACAGTTTGTCAAATTGACGTTCTTTGAATTTCAACAGATGTATGTCAAAGTTTGCAAATAAAGGTCCGGTGCCGATCATTTCGGTGTGCAACTGAGTTAGTAAATAAGGCATCTGGCCGGAGGGCGTATTATCAGTATATTTTATCCAAATCTATGGAAATTTTAATGATCTGGCAACCCTGCAGTTGAAATGAGAAAGACTAGGGTGGCCACGCTTTATATATATCTATAGGTACTTAATTAATCTATGTCTGTCTAGGTTGAATAGGGTCTAATATTTTACTCTTTGTCCTTTATGTATTCTGTGCTTTGGGTTGAATTGAATTCTGTTACTCGGAATTAGTCTGTGCTCGGAATTTCTCTACGGTTGGTTGCGTGGGGTTGTGTGTGTTTTGTTTTTCCAATCCAATTTTTTGTGTGATATTGCATTCGCATCCAAGAGCAAAGTGCCGAATAAAGATTTGCTTATTTGGTTCATTAATGTGTGAATAATCTGTGGTGGACGCTGGGCGGAATACAGACGACGAACATACAAGGCTTACAAATAGCGTAGCGTTTAATTTCTCTAAGTGCAAAATAAACAAAAACCTATTTATTTGCTGTGCTAGATGCTGGTGGTGGTTGATGGATTGGGCCTAGCGAGCCGATGAACAAATCAATACCTACTATAAATAAAAGAATATTATTATAATAAATAGAATCTGAGTGTCTGGGTGCTCCGCCTGTCTGTTGGTAACGACTGGATCTACACACACAGTTACTGATCTGTGCTTTGGATTCGTGCGTTCCTTAAAAAATGAGAGAGCTAAGCCTGAAAGAGAAAAAAAGGAAATGTTCAAAGTGCGGGAGCTCGCCGGTTGATGATCCCACTGTGAAACTGCATCGCTTTCCTCAACCAAACAAAGCAAACAAATCTCGGTATGTTAAAATAATAATATGAAGCTATTGTAAACTAACTAAAATGTTAGAGTAGGCCTATGCCAGGATGTATGCTGAACTGAGCAACATTTTATAGAAATTTCTTCAGAATAAAAGGGCTCTAACTTTATCATCATAAACTATTTATTTTTTTATTTTAAAAGAGTTGTGCAACTATTACTCAAAGGATTGCACTAATATTATATAATGCATAATTTAGTGTGTATGTTTGTCTTCACTCTCAATAATGGGTGAAAGGATTTGGATGAAACTTGGAATATACTGGATTAACAGACTACTTATTATCATGTATGGTGGTACACCCAAGTCACAGAATACAGAAGGGACAGAAGCTTCACTCCGCGCAATCATTTAAATAAATAGCGACTTTAGCTGCTACACAATAAAGTGCTATTCAGCTCGTACCGAACTCAGTGCCTAACATTTATATTAACCTACACCTTGCATCCCTTTCTATCGTATAGCTCTATCTCTACTGACGTGGCACGTGTAACGTTAGGGTTGTCTTGAGAATTATTCTGTGACGAATAATAAGAACCTGGCCGCCGACGGGCAGTAGCGTCGGCGGTGCGAGAAGCTGTACCCTGCGATCCCCAACCCGCATGCCCAGCGTGGCCAAAATTTTAGTAGGTAGGTACCTACCTAGATATTTGCAAGAGAAAAAAACAACATTTGGTTTGTAGGTAACCTAGTTATCTAGTTTTAGTTGTTAGTACGCCTACCTTTAGGTAACTTACCACATCGATTTGTCTACCTACACCTACCTACCCGACTGTTTTTAAGTAGGTAACCTACACTGCCTACTTAAAGTTAAATCAAATAAAAATGTACCTAGGTTGGGTTTCTAATCTTGCTCTCAGTCTACATAATCAAAATCATAATACCTACTTACTACAGCACTATGTAGGTAGATACCTACCAATGGCACAAAAATTGTCTATGAAAAAATACCTACATTATAATATTACGTTTATTTATGTAGGTAGGTAACGCATTCAAATAGAACTTGTACCTAAGTACCTATCTACTTAAGTAAATACGGGAGACTTTGATATCTAAACAACGCATTATTTGGTAGAAAAACTTTCAGTTCTGTACCTACTATTGGTATTATTTACATTTTCTTATTATTATTCAGGCAACCAAATGCTATGCAGTATTTTTTTGCCTTCATTTGGCGTAAACTAAAGGTACATTAACAAAAACAAAGTAAAATGCCGCGGCTGCTCAAAGACACTTTCGTTCCGGGCAGAACTCGGCAACCGACGTAACGAACCATGCTAGGAGGGCCGGCGATGCGTAGGTATATTTTTATACCTATTCTGCGGAGTGAAAGAGGCCTGCCCAAGTGGTGGATGAATCGAGCTCAGGATAGGGCGCATTGGCGCTCATTAAGGGAGGCCTATGTCCAGCAGTGGACTGCCATAGGGTGATGATGATGATGATGGCCACACAAATGAAGCCACGGGCGGAAACTAGTCAAGTACTAAACAAAACTGAAACTATCAACATTATCATATCCTTTCTACTAATATTTCATAGACTTGAAGTTTGTGAAAAAAAATGATATGTGAAATGCTTGTTCCTCCCTAATGCTGGTACTACTGAACGGATTGAGCTTTTAAAGTCATATTTTAAAGGTTAATAATCTATTTTTATTACAGTTGTGAACTATGGGCTAGGTTCTGTTTTCCTGATGAAGCCTGGATGTCACCAAAATTTCAGAACAAGCTATTCACTGAACACAAAATGCTATGTGATAAACATTTTAAAAGTACATCATTTGAAAAGAAACAGAGATTGGCAAAATGTTCAGTGCCTGAAAATGAATTTGAAGAGGTTAGTTCACCTATATCATAATACAACACAGGTATTATAATAACCACCAAATATTTTATTTTACACAAGTCATGTGAAAGGTTGCTGGCAGAAGCTGGATGCATCGAGCTGACGCTCATTGGAGGAGGCTGTTGTCCAGCAGTGGACTGCTATGTGTGCGTTACCCCAGCAGAATTTTTTCTTCTAGAATGAAGTGAGTTCCAGGAATAATTAGTGCATTACTTGCTGTAAATGTGCGTCAAGAAAAAAAATTTGTGCGTGCTGCCGTTTTGGAATAAATCGCAAAAATAGGTTTTCTGCTGGAGTAACGTTCTTCCAGCAGGAAGATTCTAAACGGATGATCCTAGACAAAAATGAATTATATGGGCAGGTAGCTTATATTTGTGCATAAAAGTGCGCAAAAAATAAAATTTGTGCGTCTTAAGGTTTTTGAGTTATTAACTTTCCTGCTGCGGTAACGTTTTGCAAAATCTTGGTTCTCGGAAACCATTGAATGTGCAACTATAAAATATACATGCACGAGTAGCTCTTAATTTGTGCGTATTTGTGACAAAGTAAAATTAACAAAAATCCATACAGTTTTTAAGTAATCTAGCTTTTTTGAAAAACCTTAAAAAAATTCTAGCTCTTTAATGGATAGACGCACAAATTCATTGTAAACGGTGTTCGGTTCTTGTTGTTATCCATTGTAACCACAAAAAGTTTCAAGAAGGTACATACACGCGTTTTTGAATAATATCGATTAAACCAAATCTGATAAGGTCATAACTTTGACGTCAAAATGCAAGAAACCTTTTCAACGCACAATTGTGGTATGAACAAAAAAATTAGTGCGTTTAATGATAATTAAACCCTGAAAATTTCAGCTCTCTACGTCCCATATTGAGCTAGTTATAAACGATAGTCTGAAATAAGACCTAGACCCTGGTTTCTGACCTGTGATCCGACCAAGTTCGAATGACCACTAAAAAGCGACCGTTTCATACATATTGATGACCTTCTTAATTTTCCTTACGAGCCGTATTGGTCCTGGATACACTCAAGTACAAAAGTTATTGATACTTTTGCAAACTATTTTAGGATTTAAGAGAAATGAAGTCAGTAGGTACCTATCTACCCACATACCTATCTTTTTAACCGACTACCTCGGAAGGAGGGTTATGTTTATTGAGAATATTAAACCTAATTGATTGTTTAACGTAGCTAGTTTGCTACCTCTAGCTTCAATTTAGGGCATAGTTAGGTGCGACTACGAATCAAATGGAAGCAATCAAATCGGCGAGCAGAGCGAGCCGCGAAATTTTTCTAACATTGTGAAAACAAAATATAAAAAAATAAAACCTTTATCTGGATTTCAACCCAATATTTAACGAAGAATATATATTTAAATAAATGAGTGCGAGACGGATGACTGACTACGTCGTATCAATGCCAAGGACGAATTTCCGCTTGGAAGCATTTTTTTAGCCAAGACGAGATCAAAATAAATATTCCAAAATGAGAATAAAACGAAATGTAACCAATGCAATTTTATTTAATAAGTTCATAACAGTGAAGGTCAGAGGCGCTCATGGCGTGGCTTACTTCGTTGGTCTTCGCAGATCATCTTGGTTAAGCAATACTCCGCCCGGACACTACTTGGATGGGTGACCGTTTAGTGGCATTTAGATCAGAGCTCTTCCGTGCATCGGAAGGCACGTTAAGATGTTGGTCGCGACTTTTTTAGTCGTTAAGCCATGTCGAAGGCCTTTTGGCGGCCTAAAAACTCCAACATCAAAAACCAAAAGGCTAGGTATACATTTTATAGCTATAGGTATAGAGCTCAGTGTTCGCCGCCGATGGATTGTGACGGTAACTAGGTAGGTAGGTATAGGTATAGGTACTCGTAAATGAAAGAATATTTATATGCAGGTTTTTGCTTTTATTGAAACTAGAAAATAATTAAATACAAAACATACAGGCAAGTAGGTATAGTCACAGGTAGGTAGGAACATTTTATTTTTAATGCTTAAGGACCTACAATACCGAAATTCGATGCGGCGCGGCGCCACGGCGTGTCTTGTCTACTCGCCGCGCAAAATTATATTGGTTTCACGCGAGGTCAAAACAGGAAGTAGGTACAATATTTAGTCCAAAAGGTCCCTACTTAAATATGAAAATAGATGACCAACTAATGCTTTTTATTAAGTTTGTAGGAATCTTAGTAGGTAATATACCTATCAATAGTTACCTAGTAGCTAGGTTATTACTATTATTACTATTAGTGATAGGTACCTACTTTAAATTACAAAACAATATTTTAGAATATTTTTGATGAGCTCTGCCCTAGTAAACTACATAGTAAGGAGTAGGTATATTATGTACATAATATACATAAGAACCTACTTCCTAACTACTGCCTAACTAGCTAAATACTTTAATAAACTAGATAGGTAGAGATACCTAAGTTAAATAACCGACTAAAACCCGACTGTAAAATATTGATAAGCGTACCTACCTAGTAAACTACACAGTAGACATAAGTACTACCTAACTACTGCCTAACTAGCTAATTACTTATAATATACTAGATAACGTTTAAGTTAAAAATAACTAAAAATATATTGATAAACGTACCTACCTAGTAGTATATGTACATATATATGTGTTTTTGGATCCAGAGTAGGTAAATTTGACTGGAGAAAGTCTCTGCCTAGCTAGGTAGCAAACTAGCTACGTTAAACAATCAATTAGGTTTAATATTCTCAATAAACATAACCCTCCTTCCGAGGTAGTCGGTTAAAAAGATAGGTATGTGGTTAGATAGGTACCTACTGACTTCATTTCTCTTAAATCCTAAAATAGTTTGCAAAAGTATCAATAACTTTTGTACTTGAGTGTATCCAGGACCAATACGGCTCGTAAGGAAAATTAAGAAGGTCATCAATATGTATGAAACGGTCGCTTTTTAGTGGTCATTCGAATTTGGTCGGATCACAGGTCAGAAACCAGGGTCTAGGTCTTATTCAGACTATCGTTTATAACTAGCTCAATATGGGACGTAGAGAGCTGAAATTTTCAGGGTTTAATTATCATTAAACGCACTAATTTTTTTGTTCATACCACAATTGTGCGTTGAAAAGGTTTCTTGCATTTTGACGTCAAAGTTATGACCTTATCAGATTTGGTTTAATCGATATTATTCAAAAACGCGTGTATGTACCTTCTTGAAACTTTTTGTGGTTACAAAGGATAACAACAAGAACCGAACACCGTTTACAATGAATTTGTGCGTCTGTCCATTAAAGAGCTAGAATTATTTTTTTAAGGTTTTTCAAAAAAGCTAGATTACTTAAAAACTGTATGGATTTTTGTTAATTTTACTTTGTCACAAATACGCACAAATTAAGAGCTACTCGTGCATGTATATTTTATAGTTGCACATTCAATGGTTTCCGAGAACCAAGATTTTGCAAAACGTTACCGCAGCAGGAAAGTTAATAACTCAAAAACCTTAAGACGCACAAATTTTATTTTTTGCGCACTTTTATGCACAAATATAAGCTACCTGCCCATATAATTCATTTTTGTCTAGGATCATCCGTTTAGAATCTTCCTGCTGGAAGAACGTTACTCCAGCAGAAAACCTATTTTTGCGATTTATTCCAAAACGGCAGCACGCACAAATTTTTTTTCTTGACGCACATTTACAGCAAGTAATGCACTAATTATTCCTGGAACTCACTTCATTCTAGAAGAAAAAATTCTGCTGGGGTAACGCACACGACTGCTATAGGCTGCTATAGGACGATGGTGATGAAGAAGTAGTCATGCTATCTCTTACTTTCTACGCGAATAAAAGATTATTATATTTTGTAAAATAGAGATGTGAAATATTTGTTTCTCCTTCACAATGAAACTGCTGAACAAATTGAGCAGAAATTTTACACATTATGTAGTTCTAGAACAGGAATAACGTACAGGTTACTTTTTATCCAGGTACCAAGCAAGCGAAACCACAGGTGGAACCTAGTTAGTAATATGAGAGTTTTTGCATTTTTACAATGAGATGAAATTAATTTTAAAGTGCAATGTAATATTGTTTGCAGAAGTCATCTAAGGAAGATGGTCAGATAGAGCTTGAAGTTGTACTAGTAAAGGATGAACCAGACGATGAAGACACTATACAAGAACATTCTATTATAACTAGAAGTAAAAAACGTCAGAGACCTTCGGACCAAAACGATAAAAATAAAAATTCAACAAATACTATTGCTGGAGGTCAACCACTAAAACATAAACTCGCTAAAGTTGATGACTCTCCAAAGAAAAGTCCACAACCTAAAGTGAAACATGCAGAAAAGAAAGATGCATCTTCAAAGACTACTGATAAATGGGATGAAATACAAGAAATGTCACAAAAAGAATTTGATGAAAACTTCAGTGAATGGTTTGGCAAAACATTTGAACGAAATGATGACTGCGAGCTTTATGGTAAACTATTGACAAAAAAATTAAGAACCTATACTGTTTACGAGAGGAATATTGTAATGTTCGAAATTGATGGACTTTTAATAAAACATCCACCTGGGTTTGATACATCTTCTCATTCTTACTCGAATACATCAACAGATGATATTGAAACAACAGAAAAATCTGACGAAACTACAAGCAAAGATACAAAAAGTTCTTCAGTATTGAAATCTGCCATTCAACCTAATAGCAATGGCTCAGATAAGGCTGTGGCTACATCACCTCCATCCAAAATAAAAAGGGTAAAAAAAGGACAACTATCTGATGCCATACAAATTAGTACACAAAACGATGAAACTACCTCAATAGGTACTCAGGTTACATCCACATCTATGCCCTTGGTGTCACCTGAAAAAGTAGCTTATGAGATCATGAAACAAGTTACTAGTAAAAGTACCAATCAGAAAGCCAAAGTGACAAGCAGTACAAATAAACCAGACATTGCTACCAGCACTTCTCTTCAAGCTATAAGCAAGTATCAACCCGTGAGAGTAACTAGTAGCATCCCTGACCAATCAGTGAAAGTAATCTCCGATCATCTATATACCCCTCACGCCAAGTCTAACTCAATGCCATCTCATTTACCACTACGAATTACTATTCCCCAGACCAAAGTAGGTCCTTTGGTTGAAAGTAAGTTCACTGCATCATCAACACATCCAAAAGGAAAAATAGTGATTGTAAAATCCAAATCGGGTAAATATGTTCCATCTTCACAGCCTCCAATTTTGATAACTGTCCCATCTGTACATGGGCCTACCTCATCAAAACAAACTAACATGAATTCTTTGGAGCAGTTATCGTCTATAGCTGCTACACAAGATTCATATGACATTAATGTTGTTTCCCATGAAGTTATTTTGTAAGATTCTTAAATGTTTCCATGTGAAATGATAATATTAAATCTAGGTCTAAAAAGATTATAAGGGTTAACAGATTTCAGGTTTACTATTGATATCATGTTGATATCTTAAAATAATTTATCATCAAGTAGATTTAAATGGATTAGATTAGTTTTGAATAAAACAATAAATGTTGCAAGATAATTATTTTTATTTACTCTAATAAAAATGATATATACAACTGAGTTATTTTTAACTCAGCACTTATCCCTCTTTAGTCAGATTTTAGATTTTAAAATGGCATATTGCATAAAATAGACCGCAACCTCTGTGGCGCAGAGGGCGAAGGCCCACCTGAGATGTATTTGTCTTTTGAGGTCTGAGTGTTTTCTATTTATGAGTAAGAATGTATTTACAAAAACTGTACAATATGGTTCCCATAATATAAGCATAGTTTGGGGCTATAGTGATGTTGTGTTGTGTGATAATTGGCATTTTATTTTATTTACATAAGCTTTATGTATGCCAGTACTATTGAAATCTGTATTTATTATGATTTGCAGCACAGCGCAGCCACCCATTTTACTCCTGACATTATGGACCCCTCTTGTGTGTATGTAACAATATTACAATTTAGAGCAACTTATTTCAGATATTCAAAGATGTTACGCTGTAATTCCACACATCACTGTTTCAGCAGTTTTGAACTCAAGATCGAGAAAACACAGTTTCAGCAGTTCTTCATAAGAAATCAAGACTATAGTTCTGGCTTCGCATTTGACTTGTTTACGCACGCGGTGCTAGTTAAGAGACACTATACTGTTACAGCAGTTTTCCATGAATGAATTTTAAGTAACTGAAGACTCGTTAGTGTTAGTTCTAACTTCGCGTTTGACTTGTTTCCTCACGTGGCGTACGTTAAGTGACAACACTGTTTCAGCAGTTTTCCATGAACTTAAGTAACCGAAGACTTGTTAACGTTAGCACTAGCTTCGCGTTTGACTTGTTTACGCACGCGGCGCTGGTTAAAGTGCACACCACGCACATGCTCGCGAAGAGAACTCATGTGAATGAAGCCTTTATTACAGATGGAACACTTGTAGCGCCGATCCTGGGTATGCAGCTGTAATAAATTGTATGTAAATGTAACTCCGGTGAATACTAATTGATGTGAAACAAATAGTACATTTTTTGAATGGGAAAATCTAGTGTTCTTCTTTATTGTTTGTGAAGGGCTCATCCGGGGAAGTAGCTCGTGGTGATAGCGCCATACCACGGTTTGAAGGGAGTGGGTGTCGGTGAAATTACAGTCACATGAGGCTTAACACACATGCAGTCAAGTTGGTGGACGCAGGGCATTGCATCGTATCAGCACTTCCAAACATGTGTGAACTACGAAGCAATACTTTGTTTTACGTAACGGTTACCACTTAACATCAGATGGTCTACGAGCTAGTTTTATCGTCCACACTTCCTTGACGTCAATATTATCTACCTACCCGCATATGGTTGCTGAGATTGGAGGCGCTGACGAACTTTTTCCCGCATTCCTTGCAGACTCGCTTCGCTGGAGCATGCCATTCCTGGTGTGAAGCCAAATTAATCTTTGACGTAAATCTCGAGGGACACAAGTTACAGGCATATGGTCTCACGCCAGTGTGCGTGTTTTTATGATCCTGTAGACTGTAGATTGTCTGTAAAGAAGCATACCTATATAATGATAACAGCCAACCCACCCAAGGCGAGTCTGGATCCCAAACTAGGATAATCAATCTATATAATATAAAACACAAAAAAATTACCTACCTATCTCAGTTTAAGACCACTAAAACAATGCATTAGACACATACGGTATGCATGAAGTCTATTTTCGACTTTTACCGTACAAAAATTTGAAACAAAATGTATTGCTTTTTTTAGCGTAGTATCCGCTGGTAATCAATAATTATTTATTTGGTAAGAATATTACACGTCGAACCGATAATTACCGTAAAGGTATAGTTATAAAAATAAAAGCATTACATAATAGATTAGACGTATGCACATACATTGACAGAAACAATTTGGTGTGACGGATGTACGTAAAAATAACAAGTAATAATAATGAATTTTATAAAGAGTTTACTATTAATAATAATAAAAAAATAAATGTTTATTAAGATTTAAAATTAAATAAAGTGTCATGACAAGAGATGGTTTAATTAGTACTCAGTTCTATCTATAAACTCCTTATAATTGTTGATTTTACAAATAAGCCAGTGTTACAAATAAGCCAATCTGTGTTTAAACGCGTTCAAGCTACATGAATCGTAACAATACTAGTAGTTAGTCTTTATATACTGCCGGCCCAATCTATTATACAGGATGTTTGTGGAACGAAACCACATATGCCATTGTGAAAACTGACATGGTTTTAAGTTATGTCAAAAATTTAAGTTACCTGAGCAGCATTAGGATAATAGCATTATGTGGTTTAAAATGATCACATGTGTACCCTTAATCAGTTCGTTCAATCCCAACATCGTTTCACCAAACACCCTGTACATCAAGAGCAAATTAGAAAAAGTTAATACTACAGTCGACGTTAAAATATTCATCACTCACACACGTGCGCTCTGTCCCGCTTTTTCTACTCAACATGCCAAAGACCAATTTATGTGTATTGTGTAGGTACATACACCTTTTTTGCATGCATTTTTAGAATGGTTTATTTCTACCTATACTATTGCTTATTCGTTATTCCACCTTATTAGGTGAGGCCTATCTACATATATCCAGCAGTGAACTGATATAAATGTCTGTTATCTATGGCTTACTAATGACTTGGGCAGTAGGAGGATATGGCATTCTATGTTAAATAATTTTTGTTAACACTTACAGCATAGCACTTGCCACAAGTTTCGCACATGTGTATTTTTCGCCGCGTCATATCAGTTACGTAGGGCGAGTCTGGGTGGGCTGCGCTGGCATGTCTCATTACCCATAGCCGACTAGGGCCCTCTAAACCGCACTGGAAATTAAAATATACATACAATCTGTCGGTCCATCCAGGAATAAAAATACCACCACGAAGATATAAATATAAATAACGCGGGACACTATCATGTAGTCCTAAACTAAGCAGAGCTCGTATTATGGGAACCACATGACTGATAAACTATAAAGATATTGTTTTTTCTAAATATGTCCATAAATATTCCAGGTATAAAAATACCACCACGTAAATAATGCGTAAAAAAATATAAAAATATAAATAATGGTAGACATAATGACACTGCATCATGTAGTCCTAAACTAAGCAGTAGCTTGAGGATCGATGTTTCTGTACTGATCTTGGACGCCATTCAGTTATCGCCTTACTCATGACATCACCTCGCCTGGTTAGGTATCCTGCCTTACTCCACCTTATGTGGTTTCCAACGTCTTTGATCTTTGTTCGACATCGGATCTCGCTCGATGTTAGGAATACGTTCTTTAGGCTTGATGCTGAGCATGGCACGCTCCATGGCTCTCTGTGTAACTCTCATCTGGTACACAGCCTCATTTGTGAGTGTCTCGACACCGTATGTCATGGTGCACAGTACACACCACACCGCACCAGCCTATATCAGTCCACAGCTGGACATAGGCCTTCCCTAATAAAGGGGGCTATGCCCATATTCCCCACGCTGGGCATGCGGGTTGGGGATCGCAGGGCACAGCTTATCGCACCACCGTCGCTGCTGCCCGTCGGTGGCCAGGAGAATTTGTTATGCCGCATTCAGGCGGCCGCCAGAGCCCCGTTCGGTGTTTTAGCAGGGTGCCCACGTGCAGGTGAGGTTGCCTTGGGTTTCAAAGATGAGGGTTGGAACCCAGTACACCTCAGCAGGTACACACTGGTTATAAACGCGGGATCTCAGACATCGTGGTATTTCAGCTGACTTAAGAATGTCGTCCAGTTTCCCAAATGCAGCCCAACCTATTTGTATTCTTCGAGAGAGCGCGTTCTGATGATCTTTGTCAAAGGATAGATAGAATAGGTTCAAATACACTTACTATAGAACATTTATTTAAATCCTTATCCAAAGTCTTCTCAGAGTTTTGGATTGTTGACGGGTGTTGTGAGCGTTTGTGTATTATTAAATCTTCTCTTCTATCGAATCTTAATCCGCATTGTTTGCAAGCGATACTGGAAAAAAAGTGTTTGGTTTAGGTATACGATGGCAGTAAGGTAGCAGTCCAGTAATCCAATCTAACGCTGACTAAAACTACTCAGTGATTGATATTCACTCAGTAGTTTCACCCAGTCCAGTCAGAACAAGTCAGTCGAGCTGATGAGCATGTACTTGATTTGATTTTTACGATGCGTCGAATGTTGTGGTCTCGCTATACCTATTACAGTTAAGTATAGATGATCAATTACTTGTATGCAATATGCATCTTTTTAACTTACAGTGCCATCGCTTGATCTCTATGCTTTTCATAATTCTTCATGTGCTTGACGTAAACTTGTTCATTCGCGAATGTGATCCCGCAAGGATCGCAACGAGCATTAAGGTCGGCGTCGGCGTCGTTGTCCACTTTTAGTTTTGTCTGCCAAACAATATTTTGGAGTTAATAATGTTTAAGTTTCATATATTATGTACATTACATTATGTTGATTTATTTAACCCGGGCGTCTTAACCGCTTGAGCTACAAAGCCCTTTTTTGTTGAATAAATAAAACTACCGAGGATAATTCATCTGTGACAGAAACAAACACCATCACCATCATCATCAGGCTGAATAGCGGTATACGGGAGCGCACAAACCCAAACAAGGGGGCGTGAATTAAGGGTCCACTTCCTTGCTGTTGCGTTTTTGTTGAGGTGATTTGAGCGGTTTTGCAGGAAATGTTTGCGTAATCGTATAATCTATAGATATCGTTCTTTGTCAGAGTTTTATAGTACCAGGGGACAAAGCTCGAATATTTTGACATTTTGTATCGTAAGCGTAATCGCACAATTTTGCCCAATGACAACGCGTTACATATTTCTTATCTACGCTTTTTCATTGGCCCAAACTAGCAAGATACGCTTACGATGCGAAATGTCAAAATATTCGTGCTTCGGCTTCTGTTTACTTTATCTGTCTACTAATCTACTCATCTCCAGCCCGCTTAGTACAGGGATTTTGTCGTGTCTTCCATAGACTCGACAAAGATCTTTGTCTATCACTCGTTTTCTCTACCACCCAGAGCACGGCGTTCATTCAAGACAAAAGTTTCTTGGAAGACAAGGCCTTTCCATAGCAATGAGGTTGTCTATAGTGATGTAGTCATTTCACCCAACATGTCGTTCATTCTTTTACGTTTCGTTACCAAAAATATGTCAAACAATAGATTTGAACCTACTTTCGAGGTTAACGAAACGTAAAAAACGTAAATGTCTTGGTCTTTAATCAAATGTCAATTTGACAATTTTCAATCACAACAAAGATAAGTATATTGGGAAATGTGAAATTAGATGGTGAATAAAAATTATAGATTACTCATTAGAGCAAAGAATATAATTACTAAGCAAGGGCATGGATGGTCTATAAAAGTCAAGGTAAGTAATTCATTATAATCTTTACCTACCTAGTATTTAGGTTGCTACATGTAAGAAAAGGTAATGTAAAAGATTTTTCGCGACTCCGCTAATGAGTGCCATTGCACCCTGTCCTCAGTTCGAGTATCTACCTCTCTAACTGATTACGTATTGTACTTATTCATCTTGGTATGGAGATGAGCAATCTTAGTTAACATGAGCTTATTTTAGCTTTAAGAAAAATGTCTAGTAAGTAGGGAAATAAACTTTTGATAGGTACTTTAAACAATAGGTACTAACACATATTTATTTTTGTTCTAGCAAATGGAGCGTGTCAATACCAATTATTATTGGACTAATGGATCTACCTTTTTGTACAAACTTACCCATTCAAGAATGGCAAAGGCACCAAGTTGTAGAACTTTACATATTTAGGGTGTGTCAAATAAAATAAACTTAACTACTATGTACCCAACCACAATGTATTTTTTTACATAATTGAATGAAATATTGTTTTTAAAAAATCTTTTTTATTCACTTTTATAGTAGGTACCTACTTATATGTATACGGCGAAAACTCTATCAAAAATGCGACGGCATACAAAAATATTATGAGTGAACTAGGTGTGCATGCTATGCAACAAACGCTTCGAAAAAAACGAAAAGATTCATTTTCAATGACATGATAGAACCTCATGATATTCAGAGATGTCTTAGTACATATTTACTTAGCTATATAGGTATTTTATTTGTAGAGTATTCTTTTTTCATACTCGTTTCCCGTAGAAGCTGTGGTGGCCTAGTAGGATGTATCCCGACTTCCAATCCAGAGGTCGTGGGTTCAAATTCTAGCCATGCACAAAAAAAAATGTGTGAATTATTTACCACGTGTTTGAAATGGTGAAGGAAAACATCGTGAGAAAATCAGTATGCCTTAGAATTAAAAAGGCATGTGCTAGGTTTGCGTTCTTTTGAAAGCGGTAAATGTTAAGTTTTGACTGATTTCTGACTACCCCTATACTGTACCTATCCTAAATAGATTTGCGCATTGAGCACGGGAAAAAGTCGTGATGATGTTTGTATTGTTATACATATTTCATACGATTAATAATAGTAATCTTAATTCGCGAGTTCAACTCAAAGTTGGCTTATTTGTACATATTTCTTGAACAAAATCACGTAGACAAACTTTTGTCTACCTCTATAGAGGTGTAGACAAATTAGGAAGAAATATCTCTAACCTCAAATGTCAAAGTTAGAGAAAATAAAACGGCGTGCTCGCCATTGAAGACTTTTGTCTTGGAAGAGTAGACATATGTCTTCCCATTCATTTCCACAATTCCCATGCTCTAGACAGAAGACAAAATTCTTTGTCTACCACCAAATGTCATTTTTCTCTTGACTTTGGTAGAGAAAACCCTTGTCTTCGATCCGTATGCTAAACGGGCTGATACTCAAGACGCAGGAAAAATTCCCGAGTAGCGGCTGTAAGGTGTCAATGTGGTGCTAAGTTATTTTGTCAAAAACAAACATCATCAAGAGTACAGAATGATTGGTTAGACTGTGGTTTATATATTCCTTGAAATGAGTTATACTTTGTGCCATTTGCTTTTGCAACAATTGACCCCTTAATCAGATAGGATAAATAGGAAATTAAAATTCTTAGTAAAAAATCTACGAGTTTTGGTTCTACTAGGCCATGACTGTTTTAGCACATAATTTAAAATCTCCGGTAACCTACCAACCACAACTTACTAAAGTTTACAACCACAACTTTAGTAAGTTGTGGTTGTATAGTCACAAGCACCACCAACCAACCAACCCTCAGTTATGTTAAGAAGTTGGGCTGGCTGGGGTCAGTGGCAATGCACAATACACCCAATGCGGGAAGTCGGCACAGATTTTTTCCCCCCTCGATTTTTAGGGTGACGTTACCGAGCCGGTCAAACAACGCCAACTAAGGTGCCGCTTTGTCCGTCCGTCCGTCTGTCACAGCTGATTATTTCAGGAACTACTTAAGCTATCGAGTTGAAATTTGGTATAGATTTAAAATGCACTAACTGAATATGATTGCCAGTAAAAAAATTAACCTACTCCTTTTTTGATGTCGGTTAAAGAAACTACTAGATAATTCCTTCGCTTACTGTTTCAAATTATGGTGGTCAGCCACGTGGATGCAACTACCTACAAAAAAGCGAAGTATGAAGAGGGGAAGAAAAAGTCCTACCCCTCTTCACAAATTGAGTGAGAAAAACTATATATTTCCCTCACTCTCACTAACTTTCTCAATTTATGATATCCACGTAGGGCAGGTATTTTCAATTTACCAACGTAAATTCATACGTTTCTAATGGTAAAAGGTGGGCCAAGCAAACAGTCCATACAAAATGAAGAAGAAAACCATTTTTTGTTATATATGCCAAAAAAATCTACAAAAAATTACGAGAACAACTGTGTTTTTATTATTTTTTTATCTCTAAAACTGACCAAGATATCAAAGTGCAAAGTTAACATTTTCGGTCTAAGCCGCGGACCGAGCGCGATATCGTTGATGACGTCACTGATCCTGCCTCCGCGCGAGCGACTCGGGGATTCGAAGCATTTACCCCAATGTGCCCGTCGCGCGCGGAACTACTTTGTTTATTTTAAATAAGAAACAATAAAAACTACATGAGTTCATATAATAAATGTTGTATTGGGTCTCAGTGTAAAAATAGGGCCACAAAAAGACCCGAAAAGTTGTTTTTTTACGTTCCTAAGGATGCGAAAATCAGAAAAAATTGACAAATGCTATGAGAAGACACATCCATTAGGGCCAAAAACAACAGCATATATATTGTTGTGAGGATCATTTCGATGTCAATTGTTCAAATATTTTGTTAAAATTCATGTGAAATACTAAGTAGTAGGTACTTAACCTTGCCATGTGAAATACTAACTAAGTACCTAGTAGGTAGACTAGGTAGGTACTTGTTTATGCTAGTAATATGCTTTTTAGGGTTCCATACCCAAAGGGTAAAAACGGAAACCCTATTACTAACTTTACTAACTTTACTTCGCTGTCCGTCTGTATGTCTGTCTGTCCGTGTATCTGTCACCATGATGTATCTCATGAACCGTGATAGTTAGACAGTTGAAATGTTCACCGATGATGTATTTCTGTTGCCACTTTTTTGACGTTTTTTTTTGCTCGAGTTTAATAAAACCAACAGAATACGTTTATATTTTGTTTATATATTTACTTCAAAAATAAACAATTAAATTAAATTAAAATGAATTAAGGGGGGCTCCCCGATGCATTTATATATTAGTAGGTATGTAGGGTACTCGACTCGCAGTTTATTGATCCATTCCAAGGTTAATGATTTCTTTATTTTTTATAAAATATTCTGCCACCATCATATCGTGAACTATGGGAAGGTTGTTAGATTGGCCTTTTTTAAATCCTTCTTCCATTTTAGTTCTAAATCAATAAATTACACGATACTCTCACTCAATCAGCATTCTTTTAAATTAATAAAAATAACCAGAGCGCACGAGAGCAAACAACTTAGCAGCGAAATGTACTACGGACGCCCGCCGCCGCCGAGCGATGACGTCACGCGCTACTCGCGATCACTAGCGAGATTTAAAAAACCTACGTAAACTTCCCATGCTTATAACTTCGGTAATATTGCACCGATCAATGCGAAATACAAACTAGAATAATGTGAACGGTCTAGACTTTGATTCTACGTACATAAAAGTGTAATATTTTAACCTTGTTATCTTCTTCATTGTAAAAATATGTTCAGCGCATTCAAGGTGAAACGTATAAATTTGTGCTGCTAGCTGTTTAGATCGGAGTCCACTAGCAGGCAACATACGCGGGGGTAAGGCAGTACTAACATGCCGTCCGCCGGTGTACACTGGCTTTTAGATGGCACTTCAGATTTATGCATTTTGAATTAATGAAAGATAAAGAAACAATTATTTGAGTCACAAATTATACACAAAAGGTTCTTATATATATAAACAAAAGGTTCTTAAATCTAATATAAATAGTGACACAAAAAAGTCACTCAGCATACGCGAAAGGAGCATAGTAGCAAATGCAGCGCTGGTTTCAGTGGCTTCATTGATTTAAAAACTGTACCAACCTTATGTATCAAATTCCGGTGCGCAATCAGTCCTTTCTCAGAGACAAAAGTGCGCGCGCATGTCGCGCATATATGATCATTTCCGTGGCTCACACGTAAGTGAGTTTTGTACGTCGAAGGATGTCTAGAAACAAATAGAAATAAAAACAATTATTTGAGTCAAAAATTATACATATAAACAGGTCGGTACTTTAAATCTAATGAGAAAATACACAAAAAATACATGAAAGTCACACAAAAAGGTGATGATGACCTTCCAAAAAAAGATGACTTGCTATAACATATGCAGTGAAAAGATGATGAACTGCTATATATATGCAGTGAACTGTTATTTATAACAGTTAAGACATAGACCTCCCATAATGAACACCATCCATTACGCCCCGTCCTCAACTCGACGCATTCAGCTTCTACCAGCGCTTCGCAGATTGTCACTCCACCTGGCCGGAGGGCGCCCTAAACTCCGTTTTCCGAGCCGTGGTCTCCACTCAAAAACTCGTTTACCCCAACGGTTAGCTATAAGATCCTTCGCGGATATGGCCAGCCCACAGCTTGATAATTCTGTGAGCTATGTCGACAACATTACTTCTATGTCGGATAGTCTCGTTGCAGATTCTATCTTTCAGAGAAACTCCGAGAATAGCTTCTTCCATAGCTGGCTTGAAACTGGTGGACAAATAGATCGCCGTATTACATTTACAGGGAATCTTACTTGAATGTGCGATTGCAGCGTTTGCACGTGAAAATAGTTCCCGCATGTTTTTGGTAGTGCGCGTCCATTGCACCCCTGAAATAATAAAATACTCATAAAATTACATCCTTAGTCTAGTAAGGCTAGAGTATTTACTCTATCTCTAAATACTGAGTAGTTAAAAAATTCCAGTCACGTCAATTCATTTGTAATTTGGTTGTAATAGGTTGTAACATCGTTTATCGCTAAAACTAGTTAAAACTAGAAGTAATTATCTCTTTTATCTCCATCTATAAAAAAGGGACAGCACAATGTAATAATAAGTATAGTGAAAATGTTTTAGAATTACTATTGATGTCTTTAGTGATGTAATGGGTTGTTTCTTTAATAATCACTTACCTATGGTAACTGGTCATTGGACACTTTTTGCATTTGAACTTGCCAAAGTGCGAACTGTATATGTGTTTTCTGTTACTCTTCATGCTTGTGAACCGCATATGGCATATTTCACACTCGTAATCGCCTTTTGATGGCTGAAATAAATTTCGAATTTACGGTTTAAGATATTTATTTTCTCAAAAGAATTACAAATTCACTTAAAGAGAAAACTAAAGCTAAAAATGTTAGATATTTTAATTTATTCATTTCAATTCAAGCACACATTAAATTATATTATCAATAAATACTTATTGTTATTATATTACATTATTAATGGCTTGTCCATAAAATAGGGTTTACAGCACCTACACTAAGTTGTTAGACTTATAGAGATGGGCGGGTGGGTAAAATAGGAAGGGATGGGTATTTTTTATTAATACCGGGTAAAAATTCGACCTGTATTTTACAATTTTCTAAAAAACCTAATTACTAGTAAGGGGGCGTCCATTAATTACGTAATGTGATTATGGCGATTTTTCGACCCCTTACAGCCCCTTGATGAGATGTCGTGGACCTCTTCCTAGAGTGTATAAATGCGGAGCCAGAAGCTCGCGTGGGAGATCCTGAGTAGAACTAGCCCGCGAGGACGAGTAGAGCGAAAGGGGAGGTGGAGAGCGAAGCGAGCCGGCTACCTCCGTAGCGGAGCGAAAAAAAAGTGAACGAAGCGATACCCAGGGGCAACCTCGCGAGAGTTCTAGCGTTCGTTCGGCATCGAGTCGTTCGGTCACAATCAGTGATCGGAATAGGTAGAGTCATTTTTGGTACATGCATCATGACATCATAACATGGACATGCCTTTTTCCCGGGAACGAGATATAAAATGTTCATTATAAATACTGCATCTACAAAAGGTTTAAAAGCTAATAACTAGGAAAAATAATACTAAAACATACCCAAACTTTGAGATAAAAAAAACTGCAAATGTGTCCAATCCAATCAAAGAGAATCAAATCGAAATCCGTTAATACAAGCCAAATTCATCGTTTTAAGAAAATTCAGAAGCTAATACACAAGCGGGGGTCAAGTTTTTTTTTCCACAACACAGCAAAAACAGACACGCACTCATCTCACTACAGTTTTTTACTAATAATGCTGGCTACCTATGCCTTCCCTAGGGCGTTGAACGAGTTCAAAGGAAAAATCTTGCTTGTACGTTTCTCACCTTACACTTCTACGTAATAATTTTGAAATCCCGGAAAATATGTCTTATTAATTTTTAAATACCGAAATCCCGGAGGCATGTCCATTTTAGTATGCATGTTTGACCATTGACCCCAAATCACTCTACCTATTCCGATCACTGGTTATAATACATCGTTCCAAGAAAGCCTGCCGCCGCCAGGCAGCACGTAGTAAAATTTTAGAGCGCCAGTCACCTGCCGCCAGGCCACCGTCGTTTTAAATGTTTTGTCGACGGTTTATGTACTCTGTGGAGTATTGAAGATGGAAAAAAAAAACATAAAATTGAAAAGTTTGAATTATGATTTAAGATGCGAGAAAAATACAATGTACTTAGGGACCTACGTACATATGTATCAATTATTTGCCAAAATAATAAATGAATTAATGAAATGAAAATGAATTAATTATTTAATCTCTTTTACCTAATCTAAATTTCTGTACTAGTCTATTTAAGTAAATGTGTTTGATGTGGTCACCCATAATTAAGGGAGCACTTTAAGATTAAGTACTATTCTTTTGTTTAAGTATCTGTGTATCTCTTGTCGGCGACCCAATAAACAGATAATAATAATAATGAAATGATTTTAATCTCACTATATGGGTTTTTAGTACTAAAGTGATACTTTTTATTTGTTTTCTTTTTAAAGCGTCGATTTACTGTTTTAAATATTTTTTTAGAAAGCCTTTATCCTTAGTCCCTAGACCAAATAATCTGTAAAACTTTGAACTTTGTAAATAGCTCTCATTTCATAAAGTTATAGAGTGTAAGGACAATGGGCAAAAATGTATGGAACTTGGTCCAAGAGCCTCCTCTGATAAGACTTGCGGGAAATGAAAAGGCATAGTTGTGGTATGATTCTGGCAAAAAGATATTAATTTCTGTCCCGGGGTTTTTTTTTCATCAGTGGAGACTCTTGGACCAATTTTACCCATTGTCCTTTAACAAAAATTTTTTCTTCCCAAAAAACATGAATTTTGGACTTAGCCAGAGGTGCGTTATACATATACGTTGTGACTATTGTATATGTACGTGTTAGACGTTTTATTGTAGGCGAGCTATGGTTCATTAGAATATTTTTACTTAATCTATCTTTATGGATGGTAGGGGGGTAAGGGGTTCCATTTCCATCTTCGGAACCCAAGCTAACCTCACCTCTGCTAACTAACAAACGGGGCTCAGGCGGCCTGTTGATTGCGGCATAGCGCAGCCTGACACCGGCACACCTAATTCCTCTAGCCGCCGATGGACAGCAGCGTCGGCGTTGTGAGAAGCAGTGCCATGCATGACTAATATACCGATGTATAGACAGGATATGAAACCAGTCCTTCCTTAATTTTTTTTATGTATATAATGGTTGGTAGAGAACTCACATCATGCCACCGCATATGAAACTGCAACTGTTTAGCGTACTTGTATACTGTGTAACATATCTCACACTTGTGTTTTGCTGAGATATAGGGCTCTGTTGTCTTCCTAAGTTCCAATTCATCCTTGGCGTCTTGTCGCGTGGGAAATAGTTGAATGTCGAATACCTTTTCAAACTTTTTGAAGCTTTTCATAGGTTGTTTTTGATTCTTCTTTTCAAGACTTTGCGATCCTGTAATTGATTTTTTTGCATAAAAGCACAGAATAAAGAAATGATATAAGGAAGACTTACATTCTGCGGTATGCAGCATAGTAAGTTGAGCAGCGGGGTGCATGCAAGAATGCTAAGAATGCTGTCTATTCAGATTTCAGAATGAATTAAGCTGTATTTGTTTTTATAAGTTTTTGAACTATCGTGTAATCACGATAGTAACTGTATATATCGATGCTGATTACCCTCACTTATACAATACAACAAAACAAGATTATGGAAACTTCTTAGATTATTATTAATCATCTTCATCATCTTAGCCCGGAATCACCCACTGCGAGGTATAGGCCTCCTTTATTTTTTCCCAGGCTCCTGTCCTGTGCCTCACTTTCGCAATGTCGTCTAACAAACGCGCTGGCGGACGACCGGATTTTTAATAGTTCCCAAAAATTAGATCCAGATGGAACTTGAACCCGCCCCTTGTTGACTATGTGAACTACGGGGACACCGAGTGCCACAGTTGGCAGTCCCCTTATTGAAGGTAAGGTGGCTGGTTAGCTTTGAGTGGCACAAACGCACTTACTCCAGCTGGGCGCGGCTTCGCTCGCGATAAGTTATTTTAATGACAGATTTTTTTTGGATGATAGGTGTCATAATGTCTTTTTCCGTACTCCTGACGCGTATGAGAAATTTCATGATAGTCGGTTGAGTAGTGAAGCCGTGAAAGCGTAACAAATAAAACGAGCTCACTTTCGCATTTTAATATAAGTTAGGCTGTTAGGATTTTAAGTCTTAAAGCAATATTAACAATATTGATTTAGACAATAGATTTTTTTTAAATGTATACTTACTCCTATTCATCACTCTATTCTTGCTCGTAATAACATTTTCCAGATTCTTAAACTCATTCACATCTGTATCTGATAAATCTTCATTGACATTACTTTCAGGAATTTCATTTGGCTCTTCTACAAACTCATCCTTAATTAAGATGTCTGATGAATCTTCATAGAAAATAATTTTATTAGTTTCACTGCAATCAACATCCTCTGGTATTTCAATTTCAGTTTTTAGTGACTCTTGGTATTTTGTGTCTATTGGGTTTTCCTGTAAATATGATCAGTTATTAATATAAGTTTGTTTTTCATGATATATTGGAAGGATAACGAAGTCCTTGTATGAGTACTTGAACTTCTTTGTATGAGCTAGTGGCCAACTAAGGTTTCAGTTTTTAAGCCGTCTGAAGCCCTCTGGCATAGTATGTATCTATGTACAGTGTTCATGCCCTCTTGTGTCGTAAACAACAACATTGATTTGTTACAATCTTAAACCGCGCGCCGAGCCAAACACGCGTCGCCGCGCGTTCATCTGAACATAGCCTAAGCCAGGCCACGAGCGCATCAAACACGCTTCAAAGTTAACAGTTTTAAAGGCTCCTTTTTAAAGTAAAAAAATAAGTGAATCTTAACTTACCTCAATCCCCAAATCATTTTTAGAATTATTTTCAAATGTATCAAATAAACCTAGATCTAATATCTCTTTACCATAATTGTTACTATGCACATCTTTTTGTGAATCATTTTCTGGTACATTGTCATGATCGCCTGTAGCTGAACTATTATGTAATTCATTTTCAGTGTAATCTACCTCTTTCTTCACAAACCCTAGTTGGTCTAGTGGTTCTAAAACCCCATTATTTAAGTTGAATAATCTTAAACTAGAGGGAACACAAAAAGCCAGCGATTTTGGCGGCAGTAACTCATGCAGATTGCTCGGAAAACCCTGAAACGAAAATAAATTATAAATACAAAAAACAATAATAATAATATTGGTTTATCCATTATTTCAAATCAAATCAAATCAAATTTTTTTTTATTCAATAGTGTGTATAAAGTACACTTTGAATCGTATCACATATTAATCAGAAATCACAAATTTTACAAAACTACATACCATTTTCTTTTTAAATTTATGTTCCTTTAGGATTTTATTTGCTTTCCTGCATTTCAGTCTGAAGTTATAAAACTTCCTTAGAAGGTGCTCACAAACTGAACAATATTTGTAGGCAGAATTTTCATATATCTATAAAATAAAATAAACTATTGAGCAAATACATCTCGATTACAGATAGATTCATTTGGTCTGTGATTTATTTAATTTATAACACCCTGGGTGCTTATGGTGCTGGGTGCTGGGTGCACATGCTGCTCATGGTGCATGGCCCAGACTCATATCCGATTCCCGCAATCAATATTTTAAAACTCTTGAGTTGATGGTACAAGTAGTTTGGTGGTCCAGTCAGACTGCTCAAGCAAACACTTAACAAACAGGTGGGCGCTGTGACCATCATAATGCGACAACCTATGTATGGGAGTTATGATGAAGCTTATTTATATACTACCTCGCAGCTTCACTCACACCATAAGTAGTACAAAAAGAAGCATCATAAGTGCAAGAAAATAAATATTGGTCTAGAACTATGCACAAATATGCAAAATTCAGCTCAATCCATTCAGTTGTTTTAGCATGAAGTTGAAATAAACATACATTTTACATTTTTTTTACTATCTTTTGCTTTTAAAATATTAGTAGAAATAATAGGGCTAGTAAGAGGGATTGGTGCTGGTCACGTCTGCCGCATGCAAAATGACCTATGGGGCTATAGGCAAAGGTTAACGGTTAAAGGCGACGCGCTAGACTCAGATGAAGAAACTAAATTCTATGAAAGAGGGCAGAAATAGCTTAGGATCGTGATGTCTGGAGGGAAGGGGGGGAGGGGGGGAGGCTAGCAGTGGGTCAAATGTAGATGGCTAGTATAATAATATAGTGTATCTAGTATAATTCTAATTTGAAGTGGGGGGAAAAAGTTCTGCACTGACATCCCGCATTGGGGTGTATTGTGCATTGCCTCTCTACTAACCAAACCCCAGCCAGTCCAACTCCTTAAAATAATGGAGGACTCTGGGTTGGTGGCAACATTGCTCTAGAATTTCCGATACTGCCTGCATTCATGAGCTTTGGTGAAGCAGTTTTTGTAACTCAGATTTTGTTCTGGCTTTGTTTGAGGTAATGCAGTGTAGTGTATCTGGTATCTAGTCTAGTATAAATAAGTATAACAATTATAGGGATGTAACCAACTGCCACTCCAACATGGATTAAGTACTCACAGCATATTCTGTTATTTCATCATGAAAGTCAACAAGGATCTCATCAATCTCCTGAATAATTGTTATGTTGTCGACCCGCAGGCAAATTCTACATATTACATTTTTGGACATGTTGTGATGTAAGTAGTATAGATATGTATGCCAAGAGTTATTTGAGAAGCTTTATTGTAGATATGGCATAAATTATTTTTGAGAAGCCTGAAACTGAAAACAAAAAAATTCCCAGTAAACATACTATATTGAACAAACTGTATTAACAAACCAAAGCATGCTTATCACTATCTTGTTACAAACTAAAGGTTTGGCTGGTAGACAATGCTGCTATTAATGCTAGCAGCATTGTCTACCAGCCCACCACTTCTTACATTTATTGTACATTAGTTTAGATAATATTTTTAAGTTTTAAATCAAATATTGTTCATTAAAAAGACAATTTGGAACCTACCTGGTTCAACATCATTTTACACTGGGTAATGATGGTACAACCACAGTTTGGAGACCACCTTAAAATTCCCCTTTTAACCAGGGTTTCAGTACGGAGTGTTTAGATTATTTTTCAAATCAGTGGTGGTGAATGGTGAACTCAATAAAGGTAAAGTATTTGAAGTAATTATCCTTCCAAATTGTATTTTCCAAAGGTAGGTAATACAATACTATACGAAGGTATTTTCCTTTGTAAATAAATTAATTCTCAAAGAAAGAAAGAAAGGAATCCGTCAAAGCGAATCCGTGATAAATCGTCAGTGTTGCCGTTTTTAATTTGGAGAAAAGGCTAAAACTTGTTGCAGAAAATGCCAAAAAAATGCTGGAAATGTGTTGCATAAGTAAATTTTCGCTATTATGTTGCACTTAAAAAAATTGCAATAAATTAAACTCATCAATTCCGGTTGTTCGCGCAAAATTAGCCGTGATATTATATTAATACATCAGATACAATTTAGACGTAAAATTAAGAACACTGCACTGATTGTTCGTAACAAAATATAAATCATGAAATATGCTAAATGCGAATTTTGAAGCTAACAGACCCAGAAATATGCTAAATTTAGCATTAAAAATGCTAAAACGGCAACACTGTAAGGAAGAGGTGGGCTATCATCCCTTCCCTTCCATTGTTTTAAAATGTTACTTCCCTTCCCAATAAATTTTATTAAAAAAAGTTGCCGGCAGTCTAACAGTAAAAGATCCGAAATCAAGGTCAAAATAGTCCGAAATAATGACAAAATAATCCGTTATGTATAAAATGCAAAAGGTATTTAAAAAAAGACGTGTGGCACTCGGGGACTGCCGCGGTAAAGCTATTGCATAGCATTTTGTATCAACTTATGCAATTATAATTATTTTATTTATGCAGTATTTCTTTTTCTTTGATATTAATTCAAGTTACACTTTTTGAGCGTGAACGTGGATCGTCTCGATTCGTGCGAGTTTCGTATCGTAGAGTCGTACAATACGTCTAGTTGCACGCACACAAACACCGTGTCGAAGACTGCCGAAAAGAAACGACGTTAGACAATGCACGGCCTTCAAGCCACACCTCCGTGCCCGTCGGAGTGGGGAGCGTGAGGTTTTTTTTCGTTACGGAATTTCTGGATTCGGTCCCCGCGCTCAAGGCTTTGCTCGCATTTGAAAGTGATTTTCCTATCCCTCGGGAACAGTACTTTGTTTCTGGATGAAAAGTAAGGCCTAGGTGTTAGGCCTTACTTTACGTAAGGCCGGTTAAAAATGTGAATTATGATATATTGAGTGGGTACTTTAGGCGTGAAAGCGACACAAACAAACTCACTTTCGTAATAAAATTAGTTAGGATAAGATTCATTGAGTTCATTCCGATAAACCCACATACGATACCGAAATTGAAATGCTGAATTTAAAGCACTGAATCATCAATGTCAAAGAAAGCCAGAAATATATACGGCGAGCGGAGCGAGCCGCGAATTTTTTTATAAATACTACAAACAAGAGTAAAAAACAACTAGAGGAAACTCAATCACAAAATTCTATATTTAATAATAAATTTATATATTAAGAAAAAAAATTGACACGTTGCGCTTGCTGACTAAATTACTAAATTGTTTTGATGTTTGATGAAAAATGAGGCACATTTTTTCTTATAGAAGTGCTTGATTAGAAGCGTAGAGTACATGACTTCAAAACAAAGCAGAAATTCAGCTGGCGAGTGGAGCGAGCCACGCAATTTTTATTATCATGAAAGATGATCATGGATCATAAAGAGCTGAACTAGGTAGGATATGTAACAACATGGTTGTATGCAAAACAAACGAGCGGAGCGAGCCTCAAATTGTTTTCGGGTAGTTAAAATGAATTTACTTAAAGTAGATACAAAAATGTAACTAAGGTAACAAAGTCCGAAAAAGTCCATACGACCTCATGATCCAAAAAAGTCTGCTGAGACCCGAAAAAGTCCGAAAACGGACCAAAAAGTCCGCGCCGGCAATGCTGCCTTGTAGTCATAGATAATGCAATACTTACTACGTTTATTTTCTGTAGTTTTTGCCTAGCCTGATTTTTTAGTACAGCCTGATTATCCATGTACAAACAATACAAAGCCATCGGTCTTATTACAAAAAATGACATTAGTCGTGGTTTAATAATATGTCCACCAAATCCTGGCTGTGAATAATCATCACGTGATGCACACCAAACAACCAAACAACTTGCCTGACAGCCTAGATGCCTGACAGCCTGATTGTCGATGTACATGGCTTCTGATTGGTCGTTTTTTTGGCAGCCATGACTCGTTTGAAAGCATCAAGTAAAAACGTCCATAACAATAAATCACTAAAATGTTAATAAAAATCGATCCTTGACTCTGGCATGGGCTCTCGCCAGAACTCTCGCGAGATCGCCCATGAGTATCGCTTCGTCAGCTAGTCCTTCTTAGTATATTTTGTAATATATTTTTGCACGCGCGAATGGTCTTTTATATGGCGGCCGCGACTGGATACGGACGCATCGCTTGTCGTCGCTCTGTGTCCGATGCCGGTACTCAGCTTAACCGAAGAGGTGATGCTGAAGTAGAGTTCCATTGGTGATCGTGAAGTGCGGTACAGTGATGTGGAGTGAAGTTCCCGTCCAGTGTCGTGTTTGCGCGGCACCGCCTCTGTCAAGGCGCCAGACCTTCGCCTTAGTCAAGGTGGTGAAGCAGAGGTCTGGTTCTCTTGTGTCATCCAACGTCATTGCTTTTTGTTTCTTTCAACTGACGTCTAACGTGCTTGTTTCATGACACTTGCGTCGAAAACTCTACTGGGCCCGGTGTTGCGTTTTCTTTCTTCTCGGGTGATGATAATGAAGTGATGCTTGATGCTGAAGTATGGTGAAGGTAAAGGTATTCTGGTAATGAGGTAAAGGTAATCTGGTAAATGGTAATGGAGGTAAAGGTTATCTGGTTAAGGAGGTAAATAGGTAATAGTAAGTAGGTACGGTTGGCGTATCTACTTTGCGAGGGAGTAGAGGCGCTGTTGGTATGACGATGATGAGTAGCTATATGCTGGTATGTGCGTAGGTAGCTACAATCTCTATTCAAAAAACACTTCAAATATTTTGATTCATACATAATGTTTATGTTAGTTAAAATAAGTAACGTAAGTAAATTATATTTTACACTCTTTATGAAGTTTGTTTTACTTTCACAACTGCTTTTCCGATGTTTTCTCCTCGTAATAAGCCATTGAGGGCTTCCACCATATTATCAAATCCATTATAGGTTTTCTCTTGATATTTTAACTTGCCTTCTTGAAGCCATTTGAGATTTGCATTAATGCCTTCATTCCATCGATCAGCCCATCGATTCACTAAAAAGCCTTCAACTTTCAATTCTTTGAACACAATAGATGGCTGCACGATAGTGACTGAAATCGAAATTTTAAAGACATTTCCTTTAGAAAATAATAGTAGGGACCTACGGGAGAGGTAATTCAATAGTAGGTGGCAGGGTCACCTACTAGACTATTATTTCATCGTTTCAAGTTACATTATTATTATTATTTACTTACCTTTAGGTAAATGAGAGTCATTATAAGACGATATTGAGCCACATACAGCTACTCTGCCATATTTGTTCATAAAGCTAAGAATAGTTGAACTAATTTCCCCACCAACCTAAATAAAATAATCAACAATCAGTATCACAAAAAATCCAAAAACACAAAAATAAACAAGGTAACAAGATATACTTTAGCTACATACATTATCGAAGTAGCAATCTACTCGTTTAGGAGCACTTTCTTTAAGAGCCGCTTTTATATCAACTGTTTTATAGTTAAAAGCATGGTCAAAGCCTAATTCATTCTTCAAATAATTGCATTTCTCATCAGATCCAGCAAATCCAACCACACGACATCCTAAAAATCAAAAGCCTAGGTGAGTAGATAATAACTAATAAGCGTAAGAATAATAAAAACGAAATTTTTGTAGTAGGTTATACTAGAAAAATACCATCTATAACTTTAATTATAAAGTTTACTTAATTATTAGGTACTTACTTACCTAAGTTTTTTGCAATTTGTCCAACGTGAGAGCCAACTGCCCCAGCTGCACCAGTAATTACGACAGTTTCACCAGATTTTGGCCTACATATCTCTTTTAAACCAAAATACGCTGTATTCCTGAAATTGTAAAAAAAACACACAGCATCAAATCTCAAAGAAAAGGAAGTACCTACCTTAAAAGAACGGAGCTTTTGCATGACTTGCAACTTTTGTCTTATAATAGGACAACAATAAAAAAAAAATATTTAAAAATCTCCTTATAGGATTATGTATTATTAAATCAACATTAATACCTGTTTAGTGCTATTTGCGAATATCTGGCTGAGACTCAAAAGGTTGCGGGTCTGATTTCCGTTAGGGAACCAATAATCTACAGATGATCTGTTTCCATGTGGGTGTAGTGGAACTATGATACCATGGTAGATAGTAGGTACCTAGTAGGTACACATAGCTTCCACCAACCACGATACTGGAGAGAATCTTGGCCAATGCTATGTATGTTTAAGTAGCCGTTGGGTGTTTTTTTATGTAGGGTTGGGTGTTTTTATTCTACGTACCCTGGCATACCAAGCACTCCCAACCCAAGAGAAAGAGGATGCGATCCAACATCTGGTAGGACTGTCAAAGGAATGACTCCAGCTTTTCCTTGCAAATATGTTGGATTACATACAGTATGAGTTCGCCATCCAAATGATCCTGTTACATAATTTCCTACTGGAAACTTTTCATTTCTACTGGCTATTATTCTAAAAACACATAAAAAGAATGATTATTATCATAGTTTGGTAAACTTTTTATGTAATTATTACATAGTGCTCTGAAAAATTCGAACTTACTTAGCCACTTGTTCTCCAATCATGTCTGTTGGCAATTTGTAACGTATCATGTATGCACGCATGTAGGGATCCACACTGAGATATTCCGCTTCAGTTAAAATTTCTGATAACAAACAAATTAAAATAGGTAGGTATGTACGTAGGTAGATAACAAAATAAATATAATAAAGGTATCTGTCCAAATTGTTAGAAAACATTGTATAAACACAATCATTACAACATTTACTTACCTCCATCTTTCAATTCAGGCAGTGTTTCTTCAACTATTTTAAAATCAGACTGTTTCGGTTCACCATCAAAATATTTAGTAAGTACATATTTTTGAGCTTTGAAATTAATCGACCCAGAATAAAATCTTTTACTCGTTACAAAAAAAGAAAATAATCTTGCCATTGCATAACTGAAACAAAAATAACCATCTTCATGACTTTTTTCAAATAATATGATAGGGTTTATCTTGATAAAAGATTTAATAAAATATTTTTTCTCTAACATGCTTGGGAAGAACATTTCGACAACCTTCTTAGAGATAAATCGGAATTAATCGAAATTGTTGTACTGGCCAAATACATGCGAGCAGCGGCCGGCAAAAGTTGTATAAAACTCCAAATCTGTCGTGTTTAGCGGCCATATAATTTAGTATGTAAACCATCAAGATATTTATACTCTAGGGTGGAAAACGTGGGAAAATTGTATCTGCAGCAAAACTCTGCGCACGCTGTCAATCGCGCGGACTTTGAACACTTTTCAAGCAACACAAGGTCTAAATTAGTGCAAAGATGTTTATCTCGATGATGTAAACTGTAAACCCCTAACTGTCGTGTAATTTAAAAGTGGAACGAGCGAAACATGGCAATCAAGGTAACTAATCAAAGGTTTTATTTAAATTTCGAACTAGCCTACAAATAGAAAGCTGTTTATTGAAAAATGTACAAGTACAGTACTTTTCTCAAATAATGCACGGAAATTAAAACTAAGTAGTTCCTAGACAGACTAGGAACTACTTAGTTTTAATTTCCGTGCATTATTTGAGAAAAGTACTATACAAGCCTTGGCTAGGCATGATGGATTCAGTTAAGGCGACGATACATGTCAAGCCTCCCTCTGCCTTAAAGTCCTGATATTGCACATCCTGATTTTGTACAGGTTACATTTTTTGGTTTTATTACCTCACCATAACTCATAATTATTTATTATTTCGTGGCATATTTAGTTATTAAAATTAATGAGGACAACATGAGCCTTTTTGAGTGATAATATTATTGCAGTCTGCAAGAAGATTACATAACTCACTTTGTACTATCAGTTTCTACATAAAACTAGTTGAATAGTTTCCTGAAAACGTACATTAAAATTGAGCTCGTTAAGGTAAATCAAGTAAGTTTTCGAATTGTGCAACTCGTACAAAGGATACCGTACATTATGTTTTATTTCATCTATTTACATACTCTACGGTTTTTAGAAAAGAGATGTGATGCCAAATGCCAAGCCAGCTAGTGCCAACCAAACAAATCAATAAACAAAAATGAAATGATGGCCGCACTATGTTTTCACTTTTCAGCTATTCAGCTCTGATTTGTGAATTATAGATTCTTGTGAAATAAAAGTATAAATTTGTCCAAAATACATAATTGATATTGGCATGATATCATAACTGTAAATTCATCGCTATGAGTAGCTGCCTATCAATGGTATCGAAAGGGATAGATTCAAAGTATATGGTTCTAGAACGGAGTCACTATTTTTCTGATTTTGTTATTTTCTACAATGAGTTCTGAAGAATTCAAGTGTATTTTCTGTAAAGAATCCTTTGATAATAAGGAAACTCTTCAGGTACACTTCAGGTAAGCAGAATCAGTTTTGTGACAATAATTTAGACGAACCGGAGCGTGGAATTGACCTATACCTAATTTTGTGAATTTCGATAGGAAACATGGGGATAAAAACTTTCATCTGAATAAAGGCCGGTCCCAAGATGACCCGCCATCGTCAGATATGCCAGCGAGCAGCAAAGATCAGGTTGAGATGGTGGAATGCGATGTCTGTCCCGAAACATTCACGTCAATATCAAAGGCGATCACTCACAAACACAAGGTCCACCCGGATCACGACGCAAAGTACTTCTGTCCTTGGTGTGGGAAACTCTTCACTATGAAGGTATTGAACTCTTTTTTTGTTGCATGTAGCACGGCCGGCGTTAAAAGTGACAGTGCTGTGAACACGCCGTAGACGACCTATGTCCCCCTTCTCCCCACCACTACCTTATTTATCTTTCCACCTTATCGTTTCTAGATACTACAATATTTTTTCACTATTATTAATCATCAAACTCAAACATAAAAGATTATTGGTAAATAAAAAAATTATTTAAATTACTTAGTTTATTTGGCCTAATAGTAATAGCTTATAGTTTTTGTGTAACTGATTTTTGTGACCTTGGATAAAATATGCCAAATTCAATTAGTTAATTCTATTTTTTGCAGCACCTATACAATAAGCATATTCATACGACACACCAGCATGATGAGATGATGGATAAGAGCTTCCACTGTGATGTCTGTGATGTTGCCTTCAACAGCGCTGTGGCTGTGATGTATCACAACAAGTTTTTTCATCGCATCTTTGATATGCCTACCATTGGGAATTCTAAGAAGCTTAAAATGATCGGCCAGGTAACTAACATCAGTCGTCAGTTCAGTTAATTTAGGGCTCGTCCGAAGTACAAATACCATGACTACCTCTGCCAAGAATCAGCATATCACACCCCTTTAATTGAAACACAGTTAGGTTTGAAATGTGTGGCTAGTGAAATTGACGCACAGTAGGCATAGCAGTAGGCATATGCTCACTGCATTGAGTGTTGAATAAAACAACTGAAATGCACTCGCTGGACGCTACACTCCATGCCCAAGGCTTGCAGTCAACTTGTTAACTAATATACCTCCAATCTGGTGAGCCATTTCCAGCCAGTTCCATTTTCAAGTTGTAAAAAAAGCATTGGTGCATTCACAGCTTTGCTTCTATGGTGTTTATTCATTGAGGCTTTAATAACTTTGCAAATTGTTACATTCATTAAGATAAGATATTTATTTGCTGTGAACATGGTAAGTGTACATACAATATACAATGTTGCATAATACAGATGTTTACAAAAAATCAGGTCTCTTCACATTCAGTATTTTTGTCTGTATGACGTACAAATAATTTAAATTTGACTAAAATAAAAAATATATATATTTAAATAAAATTGTACCTATTTGTTTGAATTAAAAAAAAAAAAAAATGTCGAGATAGTATCTATGAAAAATAAATAAGTCAAAATTTACATGTCAAAATACTCATTAATGGAATAGAAACTGTTAACTGTCAGCCAGTCTTTTAAAGCCTTATAGAAAAAGTTACCTTGTTTTTCTAGTATTGCTTTCGGCAAGTGATTATAAATTTTATTTTAATGACATGAAAACGCAGTTCCGTTTATAAAGTTCTAATTTAGGTTTAGACATCATTAAGGGTTTATGCGTAATCTCATTGCAGTGTCAAACCATCAATGAAATGAAATTCATTGATGGCTTGACACTGCCTCTCGGGTATATAATTTGTTACCTTTACCTATTTTATTTAATATTATTAAGGAGTTTCGAAGATGTATGTTTGTTAATCCTTTACACCAAAACTACTTAGTGTTGCAGATGTAGTTCTAGACTAGGCTAAATATTAGGCTACTTGGCACAATTCAAACACAGAATGTGGCCACTAGGGTGTGACTGTGGCACAGGTGGAAGCTAGTCAATTATATTTCTAAACCTATATTTTTTATTGTTACTTTAACCTTCTATATCCTGGTCATGCATCTCATCCAGTAAATGTAACCCACCTTATGAGTTAAAATTGAATGTTCTCCACTTTGCATGTAATTGAGCAAAGTAAAAGTCAGTTAACAAATAAATAAATAATGCAGGACGTAATCACACATCATGAAGTAGCCCCAAACTAAGCAGAGCTTGTATTATGGCAAACGCATATTTTTTTGTAAATACATACATATCATACTTAGAAAACACCCAGACCCGAGACAAATATCTACAGAACATGCAAACATTTGCCCGCAGCAGGAATTGAACCCGCAACCTTCTGCGTCTCAGGCGGACCTTCGCCCACTACGCCACAGAGGTCGTCTGTCCCTTAATAAGCCAGGCAATAAACTAGGTACATAATAATCGATAATGCATACTTATTTGCAATGTTTTCCAATATTCCATGTAACATAATAAAACTCTTTAGTTCCTACTAGCTTCCGCCCGCGGCTTCGCTCGCGTGGTATCGGGATAAAAAGTAGCCTAATGTGTTAATCCAGGTCAAAAATGTTGTATATTCCAAGTATCATCAAAATCCGTTCAGTAGTTTTAGCATGATAGAGTAACAAACATTCATCAATACTATTAATACTTATATTATTATTTTTAGTAGTAAATTACGAAGCGCTCATGCGTGGCTTATTTCGATGTTCTTAGGGGCCGTCCGTTAATCACGTGATGTTTTTTTAGCATTTCTTATACCCCCCCTCCCCCTAGGTGATACGTGGTAAGGTTTAGACTAGCCCCCCCCCCCCCTACCCCACCCAAAATCACGTGTATTTTTGTAACTACAAATAATCTTACATTTTTAGAATATTATCTTAAATTATAGGTTTTATTATTAATAATCTAATTTTATTCTGAAAGTAAGGAACATCGTTCGTTGCCTGGCCACTGCAAGTCAAAGTCACACAACACGCCGCTTTTCAGTTTAAAAATCGCGCGTTTCACGAAAAAATAAATACACGTGATATCTTACTACACCCCCCCGCCCGCCTTGTGATATTTCGTGATTTTTGCCAAACCCCCTCCCCCCCCCCCTTTCGAGCCTCACGTCATTAATGGACGACCCCTTAGCAGATCATCTTGGTTAAGCAACACTCCACCACGTCACTAAATGGATGGGTAACCGTTTAGTGGCATTAAGATCTGAACGCTTCCATGCTTCGGAAGGCACGGATGTTGTTTCCAGCTTCTTAAGACGCTAAGCCATGTCGGAGGCCTTTGGGAGGCTTAAAATCTCCGACACCAGACTTGCTCATACAAAAAAGCAGGAATTGGTAATTTTTATAACATCAATATGGATTACAGGAAGCTGTTCAAATATTCTACTGCCCATTCTGTGGAGAGGAATATGATAACAAAGTCAATCTTCATGTGAGTATTCATCTCCATTCCACTTTAGAACTAAACAGAGCTTATATTATGGGAAACCACAAGTCTGATATATATATTTTTCAGTAAATACATACATACTATACATCAAAAACTCCCAGACCCAGACAAATATTTGCAGAACATACCTATGCCCACTGCGCCACAGAAGTCATCTTAAGTAGAGTAAAGTAGTCAGTAGGTACTTAAAGTACACTTAGAATTGTGAATTTAAAAAAAATTCAAACAACACAACGCAGCTCTCTGAAAAATTTCAATAGGATATGTGCGATATGGCGCGGTTCTGCGGCACATGCCGTGTCATTCAGATAAACGACGATCGGAATACTTCAATACTTCAACATTTTTGGTTACATGCTTCTACTTATTCTGGTCAGTAGTTATAAATAATCCTGGACGTCATCACACAACATCATGTAGTCCCAAACTAAGCAGAGCTTGTATTATGGGAACCACATGATTGATATACTACAAAGATACATTTTTTTTTGTAAATACATACATATCATACATAGAAAACACCCAGACCCGAGACAAATATCTGCAGAACATGCAAACATTTGTCCCGCAACGGGAATCGAACCCGCAACCTTCTGCGTCACAGGCGGGCCTTCGCCCACTGCGCCACAGAGGTCGTCAAAGTTGTCCTATCTGAGTTTCTGAGTTTTAGTGATTAAGCAAGTAAATGCTATTTTTAACTTATTTGTTTCAGAAACATATGAGTGATGACCACAACGATGAAAATCAGCATCCTGACGATGTGTTAAGGTGCCCGGTGTGCGATGCCATATTCTACCACTTGGATGCATATGAGCTACACCTCACTTACCACTGCATTGATGATATGTACAGCGAAAGGAGTGAAATGTCAGTAATTATTGTCATTTTTATTGCATACACTTATAATCGGCACATATTGTCTGTGATCCAAAAGTCATTATCTCCCTTTCTAATTTTAGTTATTTGGGGTTGGCACATAACTTCAAAGGTCAAAGGGTGTAAGGGGTACCAACCTCCATCTTCAAAACCCAAGCCAACTTTACCTGGCCATGGTTCACTTGCTAACTAAAAACGGGGCTCTGGCGTCCGGCTAAGTGTGGCATAGCACAGCTTAATTCCCTGATCGCCCCAACGGGCAGCGTCGGTGATGCCACAAGCTGTGCCCTGCGATCCCCTACCCGCATGCCTATCGTGGGGATTAGGGGCATATCCCCTTTAATAGTGAAAGCCACCAGCAGTGGACTGGTACAGGCTGGGATGGTGTGTGGTGTTGTTGTCGATGGAGATGTAAAAGTGATGGGTTTAATTAAAACCTGCCTGGATTTCTGAGGCATTATTTTACAAGACTGCTAGTCTTTATTTTACTATATTCTTTTGTAAAAGTTAGTTAAAAGTTAGTTTAGTGTAGTTTAGACTAAAAAAATATGAAAGTGCACTACAGATTTATATTATTTAACGATAAATATGATTGGAAGAAAATGTTTTCAAGAAGCCCACCACCCTTATTGGTTACTAGACCATACTAACTGACTAAAAAAAATGACAGAGAAAAACCAATTAATATGATATAGATTAAAATAAAAGGTATTTTCAGAAATATAATATTTTTTTACAGATTGGATGAAATCACAGATTTTTCGTTGGAGTCAGTACCACCATTAGCAGAAAAAGTTGAATCAGTTGAGGCTCAAGGTGATGATGGAGCCATGGGAATTGTAAGTACAGGTCGCGTCATGTAAAAAGAACGCGGTAGCTGCGCATTAGGCGATTTATCGGTATTTACCCAAGCGCAAACACACCCCCTCCACTTCTTCTTGTGTTCATTTTACATGACGCTTACTAAAACCATGTTAGTAAGATTAATTTATGATACAACTAAACTAAAATGCTTACTACAAGTTATATTGCATCTTTCTTATTTCTAATTAATGTTGTTTAACGGGTCTTCCTCGCGATTTACCATAATTTTTTATATTTTTTCCAGGAACAATTGTTTGAGTTAACAATGGATGACCAAAAAAAGAAGAAAAAACACAAGAAGCATAAAAAATCGAAGAAATCCGCCATTACATTAGACCAGTTCTTGAACATGAACACAGATGTCTTTGGAGAAGGTTTAGATTTTCAAGGAGTTGAAGAAGTGCCATCACAAATTATAGCCAAACGCTTGAAGAAACCTATGAAAAAGCCAGCTCAATTGAAATTATCTCCTGATATTGAGAAGTTGAAAAGACAAGGTATTGTTATAAAAAAGAAAGGGGGCAAAGCAACAGTGAAACCTTCAGTAGGCCAAAGTGGTTTAGTCGTAAATAAAATCAATAAAACTGACGAAAAAAAATTAAATTCTCCAGTCACACCTCATGATGTTCTTACGAAACTTTTCAACCAGAACAATAGTCAAATAAAAATTGTTATGAAGTCAAACTTAGAAGCTAATACCAAAAACGAAAGCAGCACGACGAGTGCAGCTGATGACGTAAAAGTTCCGGTTGAGAATAAAGAGCCAAATGGAACTGAACTAGTATCGTCCATTCCTAAGGGCGACGACGTAGGTGCAAATGAAAATAATAAGATTGACAAACCAGAAATTGACGATGACGTAGATGATATAAATAAAATCACAATTCCAGAAAATAAAAATGAGGTTTGCTCAGATGACGAAAAAAGTAATCATTCTCAGAGTATTCTTGATAAGATGGATGAAAAAGTGGATGTTCCCATAATCGAAAAAGCGGTGGATGTTGTAGATAAGCTTACTGCTTTACGCAATAACAGCAACATTGTAATAAAATCTTCTTACCAACAAAATAACCGAGAAATCAAAATTAGCAAAGAAACTGCACCAAAAGAATCAAATGAAAATGTTTCTAGCCGCAGAGAAGACACTAATCCCGATATCAATGGGGAAAGTAATAAAAATGATTCATTGAATGCTTTTAAACATTTGAGTCATCTAACAGTTAAACCTTGCAACCAAGAAAATAAATCAGCATCAAACAGTGATAATAAGCCAGTCTTTGAGAAAAAAGCAGATCAGCCTGAATTAAGTAAAATAGCGCATCTAATACGAAGTGGCCCTGCTAAAATGGTTACAAATCCTGTTAAAAATTCCAGTACTGTTTCTCCACAAACGAATACACAGCATAAAGAAGAAGATATAAAATCGGAAGAAAGTAATTTTAATTCTGACGACGAACATGATGAGCGCAATGATGAAAATATAACTACTGAAGAGCCCATGCAAACGACTAAACTGGCTCATATTCTAAACAGTCCTCATCTAAATATACAAGCTATTAAAAAGTCGCCTAAACCATTGCCACAAAAAGAATCACCGACTGACATCATACCTAAAAATGAAAATTCAAGCACCAATCTATTGAAACATCTTAAAAATGTTACAGCAAAACCGGTTGCAGTGAACAAGACTTTTAACGTGACAACTCCGTCTCCTAAATTATCACCGAATCTGAATTCAATAAAAAAGGAGCCAGTTACACCTCCCATTAAACATAGCAAGATTATCCAAGAAGATATAGAAATATTCAACATCGATGATTCTGACAGTGATGAAACAAATAGTAATACTGCCCAAATCACTAAACCAGGAAATAAAGAAACCCCGGTACCTATTAAATCTGCTGAAGTTTTTAAAAATATAAATAAAAATATCACAATTAAGTCTGTGAATAATCACAAAACTTCAAATAAAGACATCGATAAAGCCCATGATGACTATGATGTAAACGATACCGAAGCCCACCAATCGCCATTGCCTACAACCACTCGAAATCTTAAGCTTAGTAATCCTCAAATAAGTCAAAAGCAGTCTGCTTTAAATAACGTCTTGAAAAACTTAAGTAAAAATATAACTGTTAAATCTGGAAACACATCTCCCGCCCAATTTTCTGCTACTCAAGATAATTCGCAAGATTCCTATGAGCAAGAGGATGAGAGTGACACAGACTCTATTCCGGGTCGTGTCAAAATTATGGAAATGGACAATGCGAGCGATGAAGAAGACAAAGAGCCAGATACAAATGAAAATCCGGTTGATAACATAAAAGTTCAATATCCTGACGATTCAAACAGTGACGGTGAGGGAGATCACAAAGAAGAACACCATGAAAACTTTTCCGACGAAGATATAGAAACGCAAATAGCCACTAACGCTGTAATAAAAACGATGCATAAACCTAATTTAGATAATTTGAAAAATGTTTGCAAAGATTTGGTAATCAAACCATCCGGTCAGGCAATGAATAGACTATCGCAATTTCCTTCAGCCTCTGATGAAATACCTGCGTTCGCGAAAAGTTTAAGCAATCAAATATCTATTAAGAATTTGAAGCAAGCAGATAATTCTAACAAACAAGTCAAAATAAATAATGCTACTACTAAAAACATAGAGCCAACTGTAGGACGCTTGATGAACAAATCGGCGGTCAATCAGAAAATGTCTACAGTCAACAAAGAAGTAAAAACTGTTAAAACGTTTCAATCAAAGACACAAACTAAAACAGTGATACAAGAAATTACAACTACTGTAACAAAAACAATAAAGACTGTCAATCAAAGCACTAAGCAAGAAATTAAAAATTGTGGTCAATCAAGTTTCACTCCGCAGAAAATTCAGCAGAATGTAAATAATGCAAGCTTCCAAGGTGTCAAAGTTCGCCAAACAACGCCGTTAACAGGCCCTAGAATACGAAACCCCGGGATAAGACCGACTCGGCCTATGCTAGCCGGCCCCATCAGAGCTTCTAATCAATTGGTTCCTGTGAGACCAAGGTTTAATGCACCTCGACAAAGTATGCCAAGAATGCCGACTGTTAGGCCATCCACTTCAGCGCAACCGATGCCGCAGATAGGGGCGCAAGTAAAAATAGCGCCTGGAGTGGTAGCGACTACCAAAAGAACGAACGAGGCATCTGGGCATTTCAGTTGTTTCAAAAAACCAAAGGAATCTCTGTTTCCTGAAACAGATTTTTCAGCGATGAACAGAAACGACGGTGAGTCCTCTGTCAACTTTTCAGCCATGCAAATGAGCAAATCTAATTATGCGTGTACGACGCAGACAGTCAAAGGTAATTCAGTTGTAACAGCCACACAGATTAAATCTGAAATGAGTGCTAGTTCCCAACAGTTGGGTAAGCTCCGAAACTTATCTGGCCTAAGTATAGTTAAAACTAGTCAAGCGAACCAATCGCATGCTGAAGAAAGAATTGAAATGAGTGCGGCGAAACAGAACACTTTAGACGCCATACAAAGGTTACAAAGTCAGGGTCTTCTTGTGAAGAAACCTCGTTTAGTGAGTGAGGAAAATGTACATTCAAATCAGGGTAGTGATGAACATTTTTCCGATGAGGAGTTTGGTTCGTGATTTACCTTTCTCAGATATTTCAGCCACACTATCAGACTGCAACGAATTCGCGTTTTCGTGTTTTCGATAAACAAAACTTTGCTTGAGCCTGATAATATGGTCGAAGTGTTATAGTATAACCGCTACCGCTGTACCACTCCTTAGGAAAGCGCGGCAAGGTGGGGGCCGAGGAAAAAAGAGCAAGAGCACACATGAGATCGATATTGTCGGACAAATCTTACGATATCGGTTTACAATATTTTAATTTTTCTTTAATAACTTTTGTAATCATAATCATCAGAAAGATGATTTATACATAAATATGTAAATATTCAGCCACTTTAAAATTAAATAAGGTCAAGGTACGGTAATTTTAATTAAGGTCCTTAATATCACAAGATACGCACGAAACATTTCTGGATTAATATCCAGAGATATGATAGATCTCATGCATGCCTGACATAAAGGTCCCTCCCCGTGCCACGCACATACCTAAGGGTGTGCGTTACCCCAGCAGAATTTTTTCTTCTAGAATGAAGTGAGTTCCAGGAATAATTAGTGCATTACTTGCTGTAAATGTGCGTCAAGAAAAAAAATTTGTGCGTGCTGCCGTTTTGGAATAAATCGCAAAAATAGGTTTTCTGCTGGAGTAACGTTCTTCCAGCAGGAAGATTCTAAACGGATGATCCTAGACAAAAATGAATTATATGGGCAGGTAGCTTATATTTGTGCATAAAAGTGCGCAAAAAATAAAATTTGTGCGTCTTAAGGTTTTTGAGTTATTAACTTTCCTGCTGCGGTAACGTTTTGCAAAATCTTGGTTCTCGGAAACCATTGAATGTGCAACTATAAAATATACATGCACGAGTAGCTCTTAATTTGTGCGTATTTGTGACAAAGTAAAATTAACAAAAATCCATACAGTTTTTAAGTAATCTAGCTTTTTTGAAAAACCTTAAAAAAATTCTAGCTCTTTAATGGAAAGACGCACAAATTCATTGTAAACGGTGTTCGGTTCTTGTTGTTATCCTTTGTAACCACAAAAAGTTTCAAGAAGGTACATACACGCGTTTTTGAATAATATCGATTAAACCAAATCTGATAAGGTCATAACTTTGACGTCAAAATGCTAGAAACCTTTTCAACGCACAATTGTGGTATGAACAAAAAAATTAGTGCGTTTAATGATAATCAAACCCTGAAAATTTCAGCTCTCTACGTCCCATATTGAGCTAGTTATAAACGATAGTCTGAAATAAGACCTAGACCCTGGTTTCTGACCTGTGATCCGACCAAATTCGAATGACCACTAAAAAGCGACCGTTTCATACATATTGATGACCTTCTTAATTTTCCTTACGAGCCGTATTGGTCCTGGATACACTCAAGTACAAAAGTTATTGATAATTTTGCAAACTATTTTAGGATTTAAGAGAAATGAAGTCAGTAGGTACCTATCTAACCACGTACCTATCTTTTTAACCGACTACCTCGGAAGGAGGGTTATGTTTTTCGAGAATTTTAAACCTAAATGATTGTTTAACGTAGCTAGTTTGCTACCTAGCTAGGCAGAGATAAATCGAGCTTATACAGCCACCTTACAACATATTCTCCGTTAAAATGAACCATCGAAATACAAGCAAATACCTACATAGTAAATACGTACCTCTCTGAAACTACTGGTGGCTTAAAAACGACATTTCACCGTTTAATGTTGAATTTGAACAACCGTCTACTGAACAGTTAACAGCTCCATTTTTATACAAAAAAGTTCACAGCGCGTGACCCAAGCGGGTGATATTCGCGCTTGCACTGGTCCGCCGAACTATTCCGAGATATCGTGTCCGTGACCGGTGTCTATGAGTGCGTTGCTCGAGCGCGCTTTTTATGTTGTTTGTCTTCTGTACCTATCTTTATTTTGTGCCACGGGTGTCGTAAAACTAAATAATATTAAATAAATTATAATAAATATTCCAAAATGAGAATAAAACGAAATGTAACCAATGCAATTTTATTTAATAAGTTTATAACAGTGAAGGTCAGAGGCGCTCATGGCGTGGCTTACTTCGTTGGTCTTCGCAGATCATCTTAGTTAAGCAATACTCCGCCCGGACACTACTTGGATGGGTGACCGTTTAGTGGCATTTAGATCAGAGCTCTTCCATGCTTCGGAAGGCACGTTAAGATGTTGGTCGCGACTTTTTTAGTCGTTAAGCTATGTCGAAGGCCTTTTTGCGGCCTAAAAACTCCAACATCAAAAACCACAAGGCTAGGTAAACATTTTATAGCTATAGGTACAGAGCTCAGTGTTCGCCGCCGATGGATTGTGACGGTAACTAGGTAGGTATAGGTATAGGTACTCGTAAATGAAAGAATATTTATATGCAGGTTTTTGTTTTTATTGAAACTAGAAAATAATGAAATACAAAACATACAGGCAAGTAGGTATAGTCACAGGTAGGTAGGTACATTTTATTTTTAATGTTTAAGGACCTACAATACCGAAATTCGATGCGGCGCGGCGCCACGGCGTGTCTTGTCTACTCGCCGCGCTATACTTCGCGCGCAAAATTATATTGGGTTCACGCGAGGTCAAAACAGGAAGTAGGTACAATATTTAGTCCAAAAGGTAGGTCCCTACTTAAATATGAAAATAGATGACCAACTAAGTATACCTAATGCTTTTTATTAAGTTTGTAGGAATCTTAGTAGGTAATATACCTATCAATAGTTACCTAGTAGCTAGGTTATTACTATTAGTGATAGGTACCTACTTTAAATAACAAAACAATATTTTATTATATTTTTGATGAGCTCTGCCCTAGTAAACTACATAGTAAGGAGTAGGTATATTATGTACATAATATACATAAGTACCTACTTCCTAACTACTGCCTAATTAGCTAAATACTTTAATAAACTAGATAGGTAGGTATACCTAAGTTAAATAACCGACTAAAACCCGACTGTAAAATATTGATAAGCGTACCTACCTAGTTAACTACACAGTAGACATAAGTACTACCTAACTAGCTAATTACTTATAATATATTAATAAACGTACCTACCTAGTAGTTTATGTACATATATATGTGTTTTTCTATCCAGAGTAGGTAAATTTGACTGGAGAAAGTCTCTGCCTAGCTAGGTAGCAAACTAGCTACGTTAAACAATCATTTAGGTTTAAAATTCTCGAAAAACATAACCCTCCTTCCGAGGTAGTCGGTTAAAAAGATAGGTATGTGGTTAGATAGGTACCTACTGACTTCATTTCTCTTAAATCCTAAAATAGTTTGCAAAATTATCAATAACTTTTGTACTTGAGTGTATCCAGGACCAATACGGCTCGTAAGGAAAATTAAGAAGGTCATCAATATGTATGAAACGGTCGCTTTTTAGTGGTCATTCGAATTTGGTCGGATCACAGGTCAGAAACCAGGGTCTAGGTCTTATTTCAGACTATCGTTTATAACTAGCTCAATATGGGACGTAGAGAGCTGAAATTTTCAGGGTTTGATTATCATTAAACGCACTAATTTTTTTGTTCATACCACAATTGTGCGTTGAAAAGGTTTCTAGCATTTTGACGTCAAAGTTATGACCTTATCAGATTTGGTTTAATCGATATTATTCAAAAACGCGTGTATGTACCTTCTTGAAACTTTTTGTGGTTACAAAGGATAACAACAAGAACCGAACACCGTTTACAATGAATTTGTGCGTCTTTCCATTAAAGAGCTAGAATTTTTTTAAGGTTTTTCAAAAAAGCTAGATTACTTAAAAACTGTATGGATTTTTGTTAATTTTACTTTGTCACAAATACGCACAAATTAAGAGCTACTCGTGCATGTATATTTTATAGTTGCACATTCAATGGTTTCCGAGAACCAAGATTTTGCAAAACGTTACCGCAGCAGGAAAGTTAATAACTCAAAAACCTTAAGACGCACAAATTTTATTTTTTGCGCACTTTTATGCACAAATATAAGCTACCTGCCCATATAATTCATTTTTGTCTAGGATCATCCGTTTAGAATCTTCCTGCTGGAAGAACGTTACTCCAGCAGAAAACCTATTTTTGCGATTTATTCCAAAACGGCAGCACGCACAAATTTTTTTTCTTGACGCACATTTACAGCAAGTAATGCACTAATTATTCCTGGAACTCACTTCATTCTAGAAGAAAAAATTCTGCTGGGGTAACGCACACTACCTAAGGAGTGGTACAGCGGTAGCGGTCAAACTATAGTAAAACAGGATGTCGCTTAAATTTGGTGTCACGCAGAAGCCGGATAAAGCAAGGAATTTCTGCTTGAAACTAATCTTGGGTCAGGATGTCTTAATTTGACTGATAGATTTTTATGTCCCCAAATTTAGTTCTTTTGTAATAAATACGATTGTAAATAATGGGTAACTATTATATAAGAATAATTTGTACAAAATATTTAAGTATCTAAGTGTAACAAAGAAAATGTCTTGTTTATAATGGAAAATTAAATTACTTAGGTTTTGTGAAGTGTTGGTTCTTTGTAAATAGCTTTTTTCCAGATTTTTTTTATGTTGTGAATTAGATTTACCATGTATTTAAATTCCTAACGTGTTTTAGATACGGAATCTAATTTCGCAAATAGCACCAGAGGAAGTAGCTTATTTTCATATTGTATTATTATGAAAACTCGAGTCATATGTGCAGTTTTCCGCTGCGCATTGTGCCGAAACATATTAAATATTTACAGTGCCACAAGCATAACTTGGCGAGGCTGTGCGTCACTGTGCTTCAAACCAGAAAAAGAATGCACTTATAAGGCCCTACTTATGAACATCTTTCAAAATATAAACGATGCTTAAACTATTGGCATCTCTTACCGTTGGATAATGACAAACAGTGACAGGGCTTACTTTGAACATTGAGTTTAACAACTTTAAGTATCGTTCATAAGTAAGGGGTTAATCACTATTGGCCTTTTAAAACCCAAATTATTCGCAGATTTATCACAATACAGTTGTCCATAAAAACACACACAGTTCCAGTTTTAGTTCCTAAAAACGCCACCGCCATCTTATACTTGTGACTGTAAATAATCCATGATGGTTGTCAAAAGGTTCAGTTGGAGCCTTCTTGTCTGTTAGTATGATGATTACCTAGGTTAAGCATTGACGGAGAATGGACTTGTCTGGTGGATAGCATAAATTGCAAAAAGCGCTACGCCAATGCCCAAATTTTGTGCCGTACATTAGAAGCTATCCGAAAGCTAATGTGGTTGTTAGAATGTGTATGAATTTTTAAACAAATCCTTATTAATTAACGTATTTGTTCCTAGCCAGTATAAGGAATTAAAACTTGTTTTCAATGATTACTTTGTTATCAATTAATACAACACCCAGGGGTTAAACTGTGGTTAGTAAATAAACATTTGATATGAAACAATTTAATACAGAAATAACACCATCCATTAAACAAATCTACGAAAAATATAAATTGTAGTTGCATACAGTCTTAAAACACTGATTAGTATTAGATACATGTCCATTAATTAGATCACAATTATTATAGCTAAGCTCTACTCTGGTTTGGTTTGTTCCGTTTTATTCTGCCTCCATTTTTGTTCCTGTAATAACAAAGTGTGCATAAGCGCTAGAATTAATTGTGATTTTCATGTCACTTCGATTTACATAGTTAACTCGCGTATAATCGAACTTGTTTCTAAAAGACGAATTTAAAAAAAAATATTATTCAGTTACACTAAAAGTATCCACTAAGCTTGCCTACATAGTACGTAAATTATTTAATATCACAGAATACTAAAATACATGGTATAATGTTACTAATGATTCAAGTTCTTATAAGTATGTTTTCCATCTTTACTGTTCTACGTATAATCTTGGCCATCACTCTGGTATTTTACATGGCATATAAAAATTCCGCAAAGCAAATATAAATACTTCAACAATTTCAAAAACGTTGTTCCACTACTGATTCTGTGTCCAAAATGCCTTTCTAGTTTAAGGTCTATGATAAAGACACAGTATCATCATAACGCTTTAAATCCTCTCTTCAGACAGACAATGGTTAAACCAGGTTTTTTATTAATGCCTGGCCTTACCCTACGTGTAACGCCATTTCATTCTTTAAACAATAGGAACATTGTGGAACACTTGTTAACGTTAACGTTAGACGTAGCACGAGTAAATAAACGAAAGCATGCAAGACAGAACTACCATCACCACACAACTTAGTGCCACCACCAATTAAACTATAAAAGTAATTCAAGCTAAATGATTGTGAATACAGGGGTACAGGCACTACTGGTATAAAAAGGTCCAAAACAAAAATTCCATACACCACTTTTCTTTTTACTGTCTACAAGCACCCCCAATGGAGTAATCTCTTTTATAACTTTAATGTTATTTTCAGGAAGATATCCATCGCTTGGAAAAGTCTGTTTTCTTTTGCTTTTCTTTGCTGGTCCAAGATTTGGTTCTTCAAAGGTCCAAGATTGCGTAGAAGCTCTTTTATTATTGATCCTATCTTATATCACTTTATATTCTTAGGGGTCTTATAATTTTCCGAACCAGACTAGCCAGATGAGTTCATTAGTCATAACTCATAACGTAAGACATAAGATAGGACATATGTAACACTTATGCAACATGTAGGTACAAAGTAAGATTGGTTGGTAAAAAAATGGAATTAAAGCGCCAGCCATTTTCGTTATTGCATCCAACCTATCTAGATCTCCTTTACCATCGCATTATTCAGATAACTTGGACGCTATAACTACGTAAACATAGACGGGGGGGTGAAGACTCCAAAATTGGTCCGTCCACGTACCAATACGGCGACCTCATTGGCCAGGCGATCGGCAATCGCGCGCAATTTGTAGCGAAGCTTCAAACCGCCCCTTGTTTTCGTTTTCTTACGCAAGGTAGACAGGATTGTGTACATGTTCAGGCAGTGCAACGTAAGAAACAGACCAGCCAGGTAAGTCACCTGTTGGATTGCAAAAATAATATAAATAAAACAAAATAAAAAAGATTTATTTCGGCGATAAAAAAACGTAACTTGCAAATAATTACAAACGGAATTGAAGAAGCTTATAAGCGTACAGTCAGGGTCAGAATTGCGGCCACACCCAAAATTCTTAATTGAAACCACAAAAAAATATTTACATATACAATCGCACATTTGAAAAATATAATCTACCTAAGATCTATCTGCTAATAAATTAATGTGTTTGAGTACATATGCACATTCTGTGTACCTACCTAATTAGCTAAGATGCAATAAAAAACTATACATTCATGCGTTTAATACTAACTGACATCTAATTTCTGTCACTAACCACTGTTGCCCATTACATATTATTCGTACTATTAGAGAGCTGTCACACCACGGCACGATATCAGAGCCACTCGGGTCGTCGAACATTTTGCAAGTCTCCAATATTATTTGTACAGTGTCACAAATAACTTTGTTTTCGTTGTTTGAGCCTTCCCAGAGTGGCGATTTCACGTGGTATGTGAAGTGCGTGCACATTCCGCGTGACATTCAGCAAGCCTGATTGGATACGCATGTCAATCGCGCGAGCATATCGCCCATCTGGGAAGGCTCTGGCTGTGCAATAGAGCAAATGGGAACTAAATTCGATTCTGGGCTGACAGAAGCCTAACTTCAGATGAGCCAAGATATAATTGTACTGTTTGGCGTGAAAACTCTCATAGGATGACTAGTCCCACTGTTAGGCCTCGTTCAGAGTGACCAGTGAATATGCATACGGATGTCAAATGCAGGTAAGGTATAAATCAAAATGGCCCATTGTAAAATTTTCCAAACCCTGATAGGATTAATATACCGCATCCATTGCGAGTTCACTCTGAACGTTGCCGCAAGTTTCTACAGTAAAAATATAAAATTATTTAAACAACTTGAACAACTATTTTGCCAACTTAGAAATAATAATAAATAACAATTGAACTACAATCTTACTTTACTTGATCTTAGGTAATTCAAAATGTGATGTTACCCTTTAAATTGAAGAATGAGATTAATTAAATAACAGAGTTTACAATCAAACCATATGCACAGTGCATTTATCACCTTCGATATCACCATGTCATGTTTCAATAATAAAGTCAATATATGGATATGTAATATGGACTGGCATATGTGTACCTACCCGGATGTCCACCAACAGAGAAAAGTGGCGAGATATCGTGAGGCGAGTCACATCAGGGCTCCTGATTCTCAGAGACATCCGTGGCATTAGATATATTGCTAGAACTGTCGAATTTCCATAGTTTTGACAGTTCTCGCGAAATATGTCCAGTGCGACATTAATCTCTATTCTCGGGAATAGAATCGGTCATCACGTAATATTGTTAGAGGCTGGGCCCTGGCCCAGCCTAACAATATTACGTGATGACCACTACCGCTCTGTGAGAATCGCACCACAGGTATACAAATGGTTTATTTGTCGTAAGTTCTAAGGCAGAATAAGAAAATTCGGTAGGTAATCTTAAAAAATTACAATTTGTAATACCATCAATATCTTTGTACAAAAAACTTTTTGATGATAACAAATAATTATGTACCTACAAATAAAAATAGCGACATAAATTGCAATCATTTTCGGTAGTTACATGCACCAAAAGTTTGAATACCCTATACGTACGTGTAGGTAGTATATACGTATATCTACACAATACATAATGGGCATGTATCGAACGTAATGTTTGGACTTGCCTCTGACTACCCTCGTTAATCTATCCTCAATAGATCTGCGTACTAAGCAATATATGAAGATATCCATAATGGGGAAAAAGTCGTGAAGATGTTTAATTTAGTTTAGTTACATAGTGATGTCGATTCTGTTGTGCATAACTTAATTTGACATTCCTAAAAGTGATACTATCCCTTTCTTTTAGGTGTAAATGACAAGGATAGCTATAACTTTAAAGCTGCTTATTTTATTAAGTTTAGAATAGTGAACAACAAAATCGACACTATTGTAGCAATGTGTATTGTTTAGATACAATAGACAAAGGAATATTCATCGATAAAGCTCCATTTTTTCACTAAGTCAGCAATCGCAAATTAAATTAAAACAAAAATAGCACTATATAATTTATCCATATTGTGCGATACCATAGATTGGTAAACAATGTACATTCTATATAGTGAGGCGCCCTGCAGACGGTGGCTTGAGTGCGAAAAACATACCTTACTACAAAAGTTTGAGTAAACTACATTTTTATATGAATATGAAACAGCGCCCCTAGCGGGAAGTTTTAAGTGTAAAACTGGCATCTCCATACAAAAAATACACTCATAGACTTATTTAGAGGAACACATCATCAATCATAGAAAAATACTAAAATATGTACAAAAAGTTCTCAGTACAAACTGGCCACATAAACAGATATTTAATTTGAAAAAAAAATACTTCAATAGTCTTTTATTTCTAGCATTCATTTGTTTTTTCATTATGGAATAATTTTGCTGACGTAGGTATGCGTATTAATTTCATAAAATATCTTTTTTTTTCAAGTTTTATTTACAAAAACGTATCGTAATAGGGGTCCTTACACATCCATGAATACCTGAAGGCACAATGCCGGATCTTAGCGTAGCTCAGGTTTCCAAAGCAGTTATTTCAATTGAAAATGGTCGCAGTTATAAAGAAGTGGCTCAAACATTGCGAGATTCCAAATCCGTCATCTTTCGAATTGTTAAGCCAGATAGATGGTAGAAGGCTCAAAGTTTGGAGAAGACCCGGAGAAAGATACGCTCAGTGTAACATTGTAGGAAGAGAGTCATATGGTGGAGCGTCAGTGATGGCATGGGGCGGGATTTGCAAAGGGGCACATATAGTAGAAAATGGATCCCTGACTGCGGCTCGGAACGTAAATGAAATCTTAGAACCGATTTTCATGCCCTTTGCCCCGTACATCGGACATCATTTTCAATTAATTCAGGACAATGCGCGGCCCCACACTGCAGCGATAGTTTCGGGGTATCTTCGAGAGGTCGAAATTGAGGTTTTGCCGTGGCCAGCACGCTCGCCAGACTTAAATCCCATCGAACATGTTTGGGATAGGCTCGGCAAACAAGTAAAACAGCGGGAACCAACACCAACAAACATAGAAGATAGGTACTGCAAGAAGAGTGGAATCGAATACCACAAGATTTAATTGATAACTTAATCTAAAGCATGCCGAGAAGATTGCAGGCAATTTTAACAACTAGAGGGGGTAACAAACACCAATTACTGAATGTACTCATACACTCGACAAAAATAAAATATTATAAAATATTGAATGAAAAAAAAATATTATGAAATATTCAATATTACATTCAAAAAAAATCCGATCTGTCTTTATTTTGTTCCGTTCCTCTAATTATATCCATGAGTGTAGTTAACGCAAACTTAGCTTAACAGTAATAACGTTTGTTTTTCATACTCAAGCCACGGGGCAAGTTTAGTTAACGCAACTGTCAACTTTACTAAGAACTAGAGTTGCTATGTCTGAGCGAGTTCTAAAAATTATATGAAAAGAGTTGCATATGTTCCATAAACTAATATAGGGGTCTACATTAATACATTGCGTAGGTAGAGAGAGAGATGCACTAAAAATGGAAAAGCAACTCTTAAAAGTCCAGCATATTTTTGCCAGATATTTTTCTATCATAGAAATCACATTTAAACTCTCTAATCATTAATTCTATTCTAGAATACGGACCTAAATGATGAAAGTATAAAAGTGAAAAATGAATTGTAAAACTTGCACGATAAATCTTAAATTTTTATCATTGTTTAGAGTACAGAACATTCGATCAGAATAAAGTACCACATTTAACAGACTAGAAGATAATTTTGAGAAACAGAAAAATATATTCAGGCACCAAGTGACACCTACCAAAAACACAACCGATTTGAGAACCTCATCCTTTTTTTAAATCGGTTAAGGGTAATTTAGAAAAATAGGTTGTAAATTTGTACCTTTACCTACTATTGGTTTGTAAAAATAACCTAAAAAAATCATTACCTACGTCAATAAGTACGTTAACCACCGATTGTAAATTGAAACATTCAGACATAATTAATATTTGTTACTTTAAACAAAAGTTATTTTTGTTCTCATAAAACATCAATTTGGTAGGAAACAAAATAATCTTCGAGTGGGAAGACTGAAAACTGAAAGACTTTCAATCCTATAAATTAAATATTTGAACGGAAATAATTGATTTGAAATAGCTGCTACGACGTCAATTGTACCTACTTTTTCTGCCGACTATTATGTACGATTCACACCTACCGGCGCACGTCTGAGAGCATCGAAGCGCATCTTAAAACATGCTAGAGGAAATTGAAACATCCACAAAGAAGTTAAGTTCCTTATTTGCATGCAATATCTACTTACAGATCTATTTATGTCAGTGTTTGACAAAGCTCAAAGCTGCGTAAATTGCATGCAAATAAGGAACTTAACTGCTCTGTGGATGTTTCAATTTCCTTAAGATGTTATAAAATGCTCTCCGATGCGCGCCGGAAAGTGTGAATCGTACATCAATGAACCTATGAAATAAACGATAATGTACATTACCTACAAAAATAAATACATTTCGAATTTTTGGCCGTACACAATAACACCTCAAGAGAATCAATGACATTCCATATTTAAAGGTAAAACTAAACTACCTCTACAGATGTCATGCAAAAAAGTAATAGCAACATCATCTTCGAGTCTTACTCTAAATCCTGACCTTCATAAATGTTCTGTTTGCAGTCACACTTATTGTTAAATTCAATTTATTTATTCCTGAAGGATGCCCATTTTTACAGATAACAGAATTCCAAAATTTGCCTCCTCATCATCGGTCGTTTTAGATTTTAAATACCTACCTACTTAATATAATCTTTGCCTTTGACAATAAATTCACAGATTAAACAGTGAGTTTTAATAGATTCGTTTGGAGAGAGCAAGGTAAATCAAAAGGTACTAGGTTAGTGCAGGAGAGGTCCACAAAATAATTTCTCAAACGTCAACCAAGGGCTTGCAGTAGGGCGATCACGAATATTTTAACCTGATGTATCATAAACGTAACTAAAAATGTTGGCCAATGACAAAGCATTATTTTGAATTTACGCTTTCTCATTGGCCAACATTTTACGTCTACGATGCGAATAGTTTTCAGCTAGTTTTCGTGATTGAGCCACAGATTAAAAATGAGAAATATCTCCAGATACTCCTAAGGCAAAAAATATTTTTTACGTCTCGGGCAGCTCTGTTTCATTTGTTAGTTTGTTAATTTACGTATAGCAAAACATTTATAAACATCAGTACAATAACTAAGCTACTAACATGATCCTTGTCTAAGAGTTACGTGCGCTCCGGTTGCTTCAGTCGTCTACCTGTTCGTTGCTGAGTTTCTGCGGGATTAGCATGAGTGTTGTCGCAGTGTTGCCGATTCCGAGGGTCAGGAACGATAGCGATAGTGCAGCCACCTGTCGTTTTGTAAGATGAAATGGGTATATGGCAACACTGATGTCGGATGAACTTCATACTACATGATATGAGTTCAAGCAGATACAAGTACATAAGTACTTTAATGGTATGATCCTAATTCCAGTGATATACCTAACTCGATACTTATTACCTACTCATTTGGTACAGTCCGGATTATTATGATTCTAAAACGAAATATATTTTTATTTATTACCCAAAATTTTAAATAGTGTAGCCATATATTGCGCTATGGTTTACATAAAAAATTAAACACAGACTAAACGAACCAACAATTTCTTTTGACTAGAAAATCGACAATCTTCTTTACTGATTTTATCAAATAATGTTTCGTTCGTTTAGTTTGGATCAAAACGAAAAACATCAAGCCACTTTACTCAAAAAGTAAGAATGGTACAATTAGTAGGGGAGCCCACGAGGCTAAATGGGGATTTACTCGAGCGTCGTAGAGACCTATTGGGATGCAAAGCTTAGATGATAAGAAGAAAAAAATGTTATATGATATATACCTTTACATCGGTGGGGGAAGCGGCTATAGATTTTTAAATATGTAAAAAAAACTGTTGCATGGACATCCTCGAGCGCATCAGATATTGATAGCATCAATGCCCTACGTATTTTTAATAATGTACGTACGTTAATCTGATCGTTTGCATGATGCGGGTGGTTGTATTTAAGGGTTGAAAATGAAAAAAAAAAAAATTTGTCGAGCGCGTCAGATTTTCTAAGGGAGTGTTAAGTACACCAAAAAAAAGCTCTCATTCACTAATCTGACGATTTCGATGGGACGCAAACTCGCGGCCATTTTCATAATGTGCAAAAAAAAATCGCCATTTTGAAATACTCAAGCGCGTCAGATTAAGATATATATGGTTCATCTTTATGTTCTAAACGTACTGTCTCATAATCTGACGATTATCTAGAGGGATTCGCCTGATCTGACAAAAAGAAATTAGAAAAACGGTTCACTTTAAAGGCCATCCCTGCAACTTCCCGCTAATTCTATTCCTGGGCGCTTGAAATTGTACTTATGACATTTTTGAGCTCAAAATATAATTTATGTGATATTTTGAGCTCGCTGAGTTCAAAGAATTAATATTTCTATGCATTTGAGCTCTCCCAGCTCGAAAGTCTGATAGAAGTTTCATAGAACATTTTAGTGTTGTTTGTGTATTTTAAGGATAAACAGGTATGTTTTTAACGTTTTTTCATACGTTTGTAACGTTTTACGAACGTTTTCATTCGAAAAAGGTAATAACAAGTAATAAATTAATTTTCGATAGGTAGAATATTTCAAGCAGATTTCATGGAGGTATGATACTATAAATAGTTTTATAGTAAAATATAAAGTAATTATTAATTATATTTTACAAGGGGGGCCCGGACCACCCACGATGGCCGACGGGGGGCGGGGCCCCGCAGATTTCCCATTTTCTTTTCGACGCAGATGAAGGGTTATAATAGCAAAAAAAGCCAAAACGTTGGAAACACGTTGTAAACAGTATGCCACGAACGAGTCTTTATGATCAGCTGTGATGGCGTCATGGCAACAGAAACCAGAGTGGGGACGGAGTGAGAGAGTAATAGATAGAGAAAGAGAGAGAGGAATAGAAACGCGGAGAAGGAAATGTAGGCATCACGCAGCTGCACGCATTTAACTTTATCGACGAATTTTTGTTATTTCGGCTTGCGGAAATCGTCAGATTATATATTTTTCATTATTCTTAAATTATTTCCTTCAAAATAAAAAAAATTTTAGCTACGCTCGAGTATGTTGAGATGACGTTTTTTTTTTACAACTTTGTTGCCCTCCCCTTTTTTTACGTCACTCTCAAATTGTCAGATTAGTGGAATATACACTTTTTAGGATGTTATTAACTCACCCTACCTTAATCTGACGCGCTCGAGAATTTCTGATGGTCAATTTTTTTTTACTAATCTGATCCTGTATCCTTCACGGGCGGCCTTATATATGGGCCTCATGTTTTGTGGAGGTACTTAACCGGGTACAAGGTATCCCCCTGTATATTAATCTGCCGCGCTTTAGTAAATCCCGAAATCCCCGCTTGGGCTCCCCTACTAAATATACATACCTGCCATGTCGCTTCAGGGTGATAGCTGATATGGTACAACGTATACGCAATGTACAGCTGGAAAATGTATCCGGCGAAGAGGAATGGAAGGAGATAGGAGAGGCCCCGCCACATCCACGAGTGGAATCCTTCGATGGTAATGTCCATGTTATGCCTCGCGCCTAAAGCTTTCAGCCTGTATAGCACACCGCTTTGGTATCTGAACTGCATGTATTGGACTACACCTGAAATTTTTAGTTTTAATTAGTATAATAGAAGAGAAAAGGTTTTCTTCCAAAGGAGAACTGAGATAAGATCTTTGAGAAAATGTTAATGAATTCATGAATATTGGGTAATATTCGAGCAAAACGTCATATCTGGGATCTACCTTGACTGAATACCGATAACGATATAAGGCAGGCACAATATAAATAATAATCCTGACGTTATCACACAGCATCATGTAGCCCCAAACTAAGCAGAGCTTGTATTATGGGAACCACATGTTTGATATACTACATAGATACATTTTTTTTGTAAATACATACATATCATACATAGAAAACACCCAGACCCGAGACAAGTATCTGCAGAACATGCAAACATTTGTCCCGCAGCGGGAATAGAACCCGCAACCTTCTGCGTCACAGGCGGACCTTCGCCCACTGCGCCACAGAGGTCGTCAAATAATAATGAGAGACTTTCACAGCTTCCATCATGATCTCAGATGGTGCTGCTATGATAAGTACTACCGCTAAAGAATTTCCATGTAGGCGCCGTCGATCAATCCTGTTGGTTTTTCTAAATCGTTGATTTTATTAATTGACATTAATTTGAAAAATATATAAACCGGAAAACATCAAGAGAAAACAATCGTGTCCTAGACCTAGACAACTATAAAATGACTTAGCGCATTATGTTATATCGATATCTTTTGGAAAGGGTGTGCAAAGCCCTAAGCGAACATCAGAACTTACTGATATATGCAATGAACCACATGAACGTGTGTCTGAACTGATCCCACGGCTCGTTCTGGGGCCAGATGAGCAGGATTCCCGCTACCACTGTTGATATGAAGTGGTGAAGCCGCCACCAGCCCTTGATCCGTGACCCGTTGACTTTGAGGATGCTTTCGCGTATTGTGAGCGTGCAGTAGTACCACACCAGGAGAAATATCAGGATCAACTGGAGTGGCCTAGAATAAGCAATAAAAGATCCTATGAATTTAGATTGATAAAGTGACTCCTATAAAGAATTTAAATTATTCTTGTTTGTCCTTTAGCTCGGGGTGTAAGGGTTTAGAACCCCTCCATCTTCAGAAACCAAGAGAACCTTACCTGCCCGTGTGTACCCTGCAAACGGGGCCCTTGCGGCCGGCTGAATGCGGAACAGCTAAATTCCCTGACCGCCGACGGGCAGTAGCGTCGGCTGTGCGTCGCCAGACGCTGTGCCCTGCGGTCCCTTTCCCGATATGCCCATAATTAACTCCAGCGTGGGGATTATGGGCATATCGCCCTCTATTGGGGGAGATCTATGTCCAGCAAATAGGCTGGTGTGGTGTGGTGTGGTCTTTTAGCTATGTGCCCTTTAACTTAAAGTTTAGCCCTATAAGGCTTAAAGGGACAACTTGGGACCTTTCATTCTTTCGGTTGATATTACAAGAGGTGAGAAATACCCCATGCTTAACCTTGCGGCCTAATTTAAGGCGTGAAAGATAGAATGATAAATAATGCTGACATAATCACACAATATCATATACAAGGTGGACTAGTTCCAAACTAAGCAGACCTTGTATTATGGGAACCACATAACTGACATACTAAAATTTACATTTACATACTAGCCAGACCCGAAACAAATATTTCCAGATCACACAAGCATTTGTCTTGCGGTCGGAATCGAACCCGCAAACTTTTGCATCGCGGGCTTTTGTCCACTGCGCAACAGAGGTCGTCAAAGAGAGAAACTAGCATACATTAGGTATATCTTTACCCGACTACGGCAAAGCCAAAATGAAGGAAAATTATTAATGTAACTATTATTCAAGAATTAAGGTAGGTCGGTGATGATGATGATGATCCTCCTAGCCGATTTCGGCTACGGCGACTGTGTATAAACAGGCATTTTAACTCTGTTCCCAATTAACTTATGTGAGATGATGAGAGCTCGTTCTGCTCTCTGATGCGCTCTCATGTGGCTTATGTCCCCGATTTTGTTGAAGGTACGATTCCATTTGGGGCACGTCAGTACTCTTCTGACGAAGTTATAGAGATGGACGCTAGTAGTCTGACCTTTAATTCATATAGCTTCTTGTCAATACAGAGTCGACGCTCTTCTTTAAACTTGTTTACCTGAAGGTGGATTTCCTGTCTCCACTCCGTACGTAGTACTGCGTAGATAACGTACAAAACACAAAAACACCTAACGATAACAAAATACAAGAAGATATACGTCATGTCATGAGTTAGGGTCGTAATGTGACGTGCCCAATCTTACAGTTTTGAAACATTATTTTTGTAATCTTTTTACTTTAATCAGAGACTTTGTCTAAGTATGCAGGTGTAACTGGGTAGGTATTACGTAGTAGGTACTTACCCATTTCATTCTTAACTCAATTTAGAGAATAAATTGTTACCTGAAGTCTATATACAAGTTTCCAACAGCTAAAACGAATGCAATGGCGCTGAGAATTAACTTGAATTTCTCGTATTCATCTTTGTATTTGAATCTGAAAGCATAAACATTTTACATTTTATCTGTAGGTAGCAGATAAATGCACGTTTAATTACGCCATTGTGGTGCTCTATCATCAGCTCGAATCCAGCTTCAACCAGCAGCCTTTATCAGATCATTATTCACCTGTCGGGAGAGCTCCCACCTCACCACACTAAGTTTGCCGAGACGAGGTCTCCACTTACTCAAAGAATAATAAATCATAATGCGTTCCTTTATTGACTGAGTCTGTTCAAATCAAAGAGGTTGGATCAGTGAATTTCTTGTTCAAATATCATCAGAATATAATTAAAAGGCTAAACAAACAGATGTCTACTTTTAAGATATCTGACGTCATTTTGTATTAGTAAGCAGCGCAATATAGGAAGCGTTAACAACCATCGGATGTTTATAATACACTATTTTATTGTGGGCTTGTACCGAATATTATGTTTGGCCTTGCCTCTGACTACCCCATATATGTCATCTTCAATAGATTTGCTAACTGATTCATCATCATCAGCTAATAGCAGTCCACTGCTGGGCATAGGCCTCCCCTAATGAGCGCCATTGCACCCTGTTCTGAGCTCGACGCATCCGACGCTAACTGATTATCCATAAGTTATTTTTGTATTTAGCCGGTAGGACCCTAGAAGTGTGGGTTCATTCTCGCCGAGATTGGCCACCTGTTGGCATGCAGGATGAACTCTAGTTCCATCCTGAGTTTTTAGGCTGTCATGACTTTACGACTGCAAACTGCCATCCGGAGCACGGAAGCTCTAAGATCTAAATATCACAGTAACTAAACAGTCATCATCCAGCCAAGGGTTGTGGAGTGTTGCTAAACCAAGATGATCTGCCAAAAACACCGAAGTAAGCCACGCAACGAGCGCTTCGAAAAGCGCACGTTATAAAGTAAGTATTTCTATGAAACTTATTCCAAGCCTCCACTATCTCCATTTACCCACCTGCCTTTTCCGTCGTGGCCTTCTTATCAAATCGATAATTTGAACCTATTCACTAACAAGTTTGCCTTCAGCAACGATAAGATGCTACATAGCAAGACTAACTAGGGTAGTAGGTACTTGTAACAGAAGGTCGTAACCGATTCTTACGGGAAAATAAAAGTTCTCGTATTCAAATACGAAAGATGCTGTTGGTTTTTATGGATTTTTCTATATACGATAAAAATTCCAGATGAACACAATGATGGTCTTAATACTTTTTATATAGCAATTAAGCATTAAAAAGGTAAAATACAGCGATACTGCTAACAAGTGAAGTGCCCCGGCAAGTTATAAATGCATATCAACTGGACAGAAGGTCTAGCAGGACCAGGCGCGGATACAGGGGGGGGCAATAGGGGCAATTGCCCTCCCCTCAACTCCGGCAAAATACACTAGATATTATGAACTTTTAATTTTTTTTAAATAGTAATTCACAAGGTACTTATTATGTACGTAGGTTAATTCGAAAAGATCAATACATTGTCATGTGTTAACTAATTAGCTATTAATTATACTTTGTCCAGTGCCGAAAATAAGTCGGTGCCACCGGTGCCCAGGCACAGGGCGCAGACCATGCATGGTAGTATTCATTAATTATTTCGTTAATATCCAGTTATAAATCGTAGTTTTCTTTTCTGGGGGGCGCAAAAATGACCAGACCAGGACTAAGTTTTAATTAATAGGTTAATATCCGGAAAAAAAAATCTTTTCTTTTCTGGGGGGCACAGAAATTACCAGACCAGGACCAAGTTTTGGGTCATGAATGGTAGTATTAATTTATTATTAGTTTGATATCCAGATATAAATCGAGTTGTATTTTCTGGTGGGGTGCAGAAATGACCAGATCAGGACCAAGTCTTCGTTGATAATTATAACCTAATACATATAGGTTGGTTGAAATTCAGATATAAATCGTAGTTTTCTTTTTCATATTTTGTATGCTCACCTTTGATAGAAAAATTTCGCGGCACACTCTGCTCGCCGATTTTGTTTCCACCTTATGGTTGTGAATGGTACGTAACTACGCACAATTTTTTTTAAATCCAATCTATAAAGTTTGCAACAATGACGACAAACACAACAGCTCTAGTTAGAATGATTTTAAAAAATTGCGGCTCGCTCCGCTCGCCGACTTCCTTTTTTTCGTCTGTTGGGCCCTAAGCCTAGCCACCTAGGTGTTTCAAAAAACGCCACCAATTTCTTTGTCTTTTTTCCTTTGTGCACCAAAAATTTTGGGGATCGCTGCGCTCGCCGATTTTATTTCTATAGTAAATAAAGCAACTAAGCACTGAGAAGTCAACTTTAACTTCATATATGCTGGAACGCGAGATAGATTTTCTATTATGTCTGGTATCCAGGCGTAACAATTACAGAAGCACGCACCGGGCGAATAAAATGCTATTTACGGCACTGACTGTGTCCATACAAAAAACCAGTAATGGAACGTTATCCGGTTTCCTTCATGAGGATCATTCACGTTTTTTGTTAATTTGTTAATTATGCAGATTTGTAGCTATAAAAATCAATATAATATTATGTTTTTGTTTTTATAATAGTATAAAAAATTACCAAGTTTAAGTGTAAAAATTTCGCGCGACTTCATTACTGTCCTTTGCATTAACGATTTCCTATGAATATATAAAAAAATCGCAGTTTTCTTTTCGTGATTTGTTTGTGATCATAATAATAATTATTAGGAAACCTAGGCAAAATAACAGATATTCAGAAAAAAAAAATTGCGGCTCGCTCCGCTCGCCGATGACAAATAATTAAAAGCATTGCCAAACACAAAAATTGCCCCCCCCTAAACGAAATCCTGTATCCGCGCCTGAGCAGGACCAGAAAAGTGCGAGTCGGACTCGTGTTCCGTGCAGACTTGTATGTATGAAATTGTTTCTTTTTTGAGATCTACCTACGAATTTACGGTTTTCAGAATTTTCATTTACATAGTTGTGCAATGAATAGGAATTGGTTGCCAAATTTCATGATTCTAGGCCAACGGGAAGTTTCGGAATTCGAAATTAGGCAAACAATGTGCTGGATTCCGGGATGCTCTAGTTCTAATTCCTAGTCAATACAGATGAGCACATAAAGGTAACTGTCTAATTGGGCATACTCTCTATCGCGAAAATTAGTTATAACTAACTAATAGTTATTCCTTCTCTATTAGCTCCATCTTTATGAAAGGACCTTGATAACTTTAGTGAAAATCTTTTAGAATCACTACTAATCCCAAATATTTAAAATTTAGCTACCAATTAAACAAGCTACTATAGTATCTACTCCCGCTTTAGCTTTTTTTTTTCGTAAGTATAAAAGCAAAGTACTTACTTATCATTTTTGTTTAGGATAGAGACATTCACGTTGCCTAGTATTATCCGTAGATAGAGGCCGTTCTGTTTCGGCAGTGATGCGTTAATTTCGTGTAGCATGGCTTTCCTCTTCATTATTTCCTTCTCTAGGTTCGCGATGCGATCATCTTTTGTTACTCCTTTCTTTTCTAATCTGTGGAATAGATTGAATTTGAGTGCCTTCAAATATGCTGCAAGTCTTTTGTTCGACGTCTCAAATGATCCGATTAGACGGCCTCTGTGGCGCAGTGGGCGAAGGTCCGAATAACACGCAGAAGGTTGCGGGTTCCATTCCCGGTGTGGGACAAATGTTTGCATGTTCTGTAGGTATTTGTCTCGCGTCTGGGTGTTTTCTATGTATGTATTTACAAAAAAATTATATATGTGTAGTATATCAATCATGTGGTTCCCATAATACAAGCTCTGCTTAGTTTGGGCTATATGATGCTGTGGGATAGTACAGCGTTATTTATTTATCATTATATTATTTATCGATCGGAAAGAGGCACTGTCGCCACTGGTAACGCGATTGTGGTTAAGGCTTTCGACAGATTTTTATGTAAGAAGTTATACAATGCATAAAGTATTGCAATCTCTCACTGTTGGTTAACGAAAAACTAATACACATACAACACAAAGCGTTTATAAGTATGGGGGTTAGAGGGTAAGCCCTATGTTATATTTTTTCAATCAAAATGCATTATTTATTACGTTAAGTATGACTGTAGTAGGTACTATTTACAACAGAGCTTCTGCACTTAAAAGGCAAGTGAGGTTATCATTCTCGGCCTTTGGTCACAGCTATAATTATGTAAGTTAGATATCATCTACATCTCACAATTAAATATTAGGTATTTTGGACTCAGCCAAAATCATATTTGTAAATCTGAAGCAATAAATGTAAATGTAACCTACGCTCACAAGTTGTCAACACACAGGGAAATGTTCTAGATACCCTTCCCTTCCCCTAGCAGGAAACAGACAATTCAAAGAGCTATGAATATTCAAAGCAAAGTAGTACTTCCTTCTATTTGAAAACAATTGTTTGTGCTAGTGTTGTGTTGATAAGGGTATTGGTGACGTACAATAACTGACATATTACAAAAGTTCGTGTTTTTGAGTCAGACTCCTGCGGGGTGATCGGCTAACTCTGTTGCAAACAGAAATTATTGACACCGATCCTGTTTTAACAAACTTTGACATTTCATCCGTCTAAATTCAATGAACGTCAATTGACAAACTGTCACAGTTTGTTAAAACAGGATCGGTATCAATCATTTTTGTTTGCAACAGAGTTAGCCGATCACCCGGCTGGTCAAAAACGTACCATCAATTACTATAATACAACTTTGCAGATTTTAACCAATGCTTCTTAAATTATTTAGGTAATTAAATTAAACTGACAAACGTGTCATCATACAATTTTGCAGATTTTGTTCAATGTTTCTTGAATTCTAATTTAAGTAAAAACTGTCAAAAGTTAAAACAACCTAACACCTACCTACGTAAACAGCAATAATTTTTCCAGTTTGCCGAAATCATTGTCATTGTAATAATGATATGTAAAGGTCAAGAGAACAGTTACATATAATGTTGTGTTATTTTAAATACTACCAAACTCAAAAGTATGTTTCACGAGTTAGTACACTACGTCATAACTTGGCTCGCATACGGTCAGGAGCCGATTTCCCAAGAGGCCAAGTAGGCCCAGGCCTAGGGCAACAACATTTAGGGGGCCCTTCAAATTGTTAATTTTTAAATTCATCAACTTGATTTATTAGACCACCAAAATGTAAGCAGATCAAGAAATTTGCAGTATTTTTTCTACTTATGTTGTTAGTTTCGCATTGAATACCGGTTTTTTCATTCACAGAGTGGGTTCAAATTGTATCATGATTTTCGAAAAGCCAAGGGCAAAGCGCAGGCTCGAGGATTTTTTTTCAATTTTTGTGACTTACAGCGAGTAAGGGGGCGGCAATCTTTCTTATGCCTAGGGCGACCAACGGATTAAATCCGCCCCTGCGTACGGTTCACGCACGCGGGTCGATGGAATCACCGATCTGATTGCACGTGCAACTCAACGGATTAGAAATGCTTCAGCTGACAGCTTCATTAAAAAGATCTTCGAGGAAAATGTAGAAATGGAACAGGAAAACCAAGAATAAGTTATTCGCCTTCATGTCGTATTAGGAAGTGGATGAGACCGCAAAGGAATGAGCAAAATGGTGAGAATTGCTACCGCTACACTACATCAAACAAGAGGCTCTTAAATTGAATAACGGATAATTAGGATATTTTATAAATACATAATCGGAAGCCAGATTCGGGCGTTTAAGCATGTAATATAACATTCAGTCAGGACATAAAGCTACTTTATCAATGTTTGTAATCCAATAATAAAATTGTAATCAATATCATAAAATTATTCATATAAGCGAAAACGGACTTCGTAAGTAGGTACAAAGGTAAAAATCAAACAAATAGGTACATGCTAGTGTGAATGATTTGCAGTATGTATGTATATGTATATGTATTTAATGATCAGATTTGCTGAATTTATTCTTTTTTAAGTTTCATATTTTAAGAAATGAAATATTCCGATAAATTCTTGTTAATACCTAATATTTTATTATTATTAATACTTAAGTAACACTTTCCCTTGTTATGAATATTTTTTTTTTTAATTCTCAACTACGACTTCCACTTCCACCTATAAATAAAAAAATTAAATAATGCTGGACATCCACTAGCCCGAAACTAAGCAGAGCTTGTATTTAGGGATCCATATTACTGATATATACTACGTTATATAATTTTTTGTTTTGTAAAATTACATGCATATTAGGCAACATGAAAAAACCAGACTGATTTTAACCCTCGAACATTTGAGGGAAACAAACCTACAGCCTTCCCCGTCTCAGGCGGGCCTTCGCCCACTGTTGCCACAGAAATTATCAGTGTTTTTAATATTACCGAACCCTTTAATTTAATCCAACTTTATCTTATTAACTTGGATATAATAAAACTCAAAAGATTCTATTATCAACATGCATATCTTGCTTACAGCTACAGAACCGATAACTTACATAAACTTGGCAAACAAAATCACAATCATCATAAACATTCAAGCATTATCAAAGGCATTAGAGCAAATCAGCATTGCTCAAGGTAGCTTAACTGACCTTTTGAGTGCGTTCGAGATAATCATCATGCGGTACTTCTGGTGATTCAATTCCTTCATGCATGATGCTTGCAGCTCGCCAACTTCTTCCAACTTGGAAATGTAGTCTTTGTTTATTACCTGAAATTTGGTACATACTTCCATAATAATAATAAAAGCATTTATTAAGATAACCTAATACAAATATAGAATCACATTATGTATACTAATTAACAATTTTCTACTTATGTTTTGCCTCAGCATTAACTTTTCTATTTATATTCTATTCGGATTATTTCCCTCGATAGTATTCTGTATGCCCCTATTGGCAAAGGCTTCTTTCAACTGCCTCCATTTTACTCTCTTTATTGCTATCAATATCTATGCACCACCTGCTACAGCCTTTATATCATCGTCAAATCTTTTGAATGGCCTACCTCATTTCCTTTTCATTCATACTTTCATAGGATTATTCTTAACATGGATTTTTGCCCTGTATTATGGATAAGCTCGATCTGATTTCGTGTATCGTAATGGATCATAACGCCCCGATCCGATCTGCGGATCAGATCGCACGCAAGTGATATGATTTTCATTAGATGGATCCGAAAAATCGTATTGAAAATAAACATTGAACATTACATGAATAGGTACATTACATTTATTGCAAACAAAAAGCTAACCATAATTAAAAATGAGACAGAATTTACATGGACCTAAGAAAAGACTATTTTTTATATAAAATAAAAAAAAAAGACGTGTGGCACTCGGGGACTGCCGCGGTAAAGCTATTGCATAGCATTTTGTATCAACTTATGCAATTATAATTATTTATTTATTTTAATTATGCAGTATTTCTTTTTCTTTGATATTAATTCAAGTTACACTTTTTGAGCGTGGTGACCGATAAGAAAACATTTTTTTTTCTTTTATTAAATAAAAATACGTCTAGTTGCACGCACACAAACACCGTGTCGAAGACTGCCGAAAAGAAACGACGTTAGACAATGCACGGCCTTCAAGCCACACCTCCGTGCCCGTCGGAGTGGGGAGCGTGAGGTTTTTTTTCGTTACGGAATTTCTGGATTCGGTCCCCGCGCTCAAGGCCCTCGATAGAAGCTATGCAATAGCTTAAAAATAACTTTGTAATAATAAAGGTTGGTATCAATGACATGACAGCAAATGCCAATCATAATTAAGGTGTAAAGTACCAACACTTAGCTTAAAGAAACGTAACAAACCAAAGTTCAAGATCTAACATTGACTTTAAAGTGATAATGTCTTACATGGTCTGAAAATCACAATGTTTGGAATCATCATTCATCATTTCCCTGCCCTTATTCCACTCTAGGTGGGGTCGGCACATGTTTTCTTTCTCCATTCACTCGTATCGGCTGTCAACTTTATACTCACTTCTTTCACACAATCCATCCCTCATTCATGATGAGTATGAATAGCATGCTAGTCTTCCACTCCTCACCTTATCTGCCACAGGTGCTACTTTCAAGCTTCCCCTGATATACTCGTTCCTTATGTTATCCATCCTTGTCACACCACACATCCATCTTAACATTCGCATCTCAGTAGCATGAACTCTTCTTTCGTGCGTCTTTTTCATTGCCCAACACTCTGATGACTGTCTTGTAGATTTTCCCCTTAAGTTTAAGTTTAATGTTTGGAATACGGTCTGATTTTAATTTTAATGGAGTTGTATTGATCCTCAGATCGCACCGCAGTTATTCGATTTGATCCAAAAATGGATTATAAATCTACAATCAGATCTTTGAAAAAATCGGATCGCATTGGCTATGCCCTTTTACCCTTTATGCCCCTTGAGGATGGATGTGTAAAAGGCAGTGTAAAAGCGATCCGAAAATCGTACACTCGCGGTCTGAAAATATTTACCACCAACAATTGCAACAATTGGTTGGTAATTGCATGCACAAATTTATAACACTAGGTCGATGATATTATGTGATTTGATTAGGCATAGAGCATAGAGCATAAATTAGGCATAGAGCATAGAAGAAGCAATAGACATTCACCCAAGCGAGATCGAACTTGTTACTAAAAATTAAAAAAGGAAGAAATAATCAAGTAGAATATGTAAATAATTGTCTTTATTTTTTTAGGAAACTATAACATTGTTTTAATAACTAGTATAGCATCCATCAGCAGCTATGTGATCTAAGTGCTTCAGGGTTTCTTTCGTTCTGACAGTCCCAGCGTTGAACCATAATGCCCCACAGATTTTCAAGATGAACCACGCCATAATAGCCTGGGCCGTGTGTATCGGTGCATTATCCTGAACGTAATCAATTTGTGGGAATTCTGCTGCAGGATACACAACGCGTACAGTAGGCAGCATCATTTCTTCCAAAAGCGACACATAATTATTCGCAGTAGCTCTACTTTCTAACGACGTGAGCTCTCCGACGTCGTCGTGGCTCATCTACCCCATAAGTTGACTGTTATGCGACCAGATTCATTTTGAGGCACGATATGAGCTTCATCATACCGAGTTCAATTATAACGCCATAAACTCAATCTTCCGATTTTACTGGATTTAAAAGTCGGTAATAAAACATTCGACCAATCAAAATCAAGATATTCTCTCGCAAAATTCAGCCGGGCAATTTCGTGGTGAGGTTTGAATTCCACTTTAATGGCATGATGTCTGTAGTGTAGTTCTGCTCCGTGCAAAGCTCGTCAAATCGTCCGAGCACTCACATCATACAAAGCAGCAAAGTGACTGGTTGGTGTGAAGCCGAGCTCTTCGTAATGTCGAACAATATCAGTTATTTGCGCGGCGGTCGTCGTCCTGAATTATTTCTATGGTCAGTTATTTGCCCTTCTTCGCTATAACGCCAAATCCAAAATCTCAAGGTGAATCGAGATATATTAAGTTCTCGTGATATAGCACTAATATTCAAGCCATCTTCATGGAAAATTAATATTTCAGCCCTTTGTTGCATGGATAAACTTGCCATGGCTTTTCAACCAATTTCTATTATTTCAATCCTAGTATTTTTGATAAATGTCACTGTAAAATGCAATTATGACAACTTTTAAATAAAGAAAAGAGTTTCATCATCAAAACGTCATGAATACTCTTATTGTTAGAATCGATGCTACAACTATTAAAAAGTTATATGTACCTAGATATAGCATTTTAGACTTTACTGCACACAGTGTGCTAAAGAATCTAATTTGAAAACTGATAAACATTTTCAGACCGCGGATGTACGTTACCCATGATCTGATCTTTGAAAAATTTTGATGTCATTTTATGTTATTTTCGGAGTCAGCTAAAAAAATACGTTATTATAGCAACTATACCCCTCCCACCTCGGACATGCCCTCCGTTGGACGCAATCGTTACCTACCTGGCGTGCCTGGCTGACACCGACTCCAAAAATAACAGCTAGGTATCTAGATCTACCTATGTGGTAAACGCATAGATCGTACGGGATAAATTGATAAAAAAAAGGCTGATTGTTAGTTGTATGAACAAAAAAATATGCAATTATATTGCAGTTTTTGTTTTTGCACCGTGACATTTGTTTCATTCAATGGCCTGCTCGGTCAGCAGATATGAACCCGATTGAAAATCTATGGGGCATTATGGTTCAACGCTGGGACTGTCAGAACGAAAGAAACCCTGAAGCTCTTAGATCACATTGTGCAAGGGTTTGGGATGACATCAGGAGGACTGATTTATGCGCGCGCCTTGTCGCATCTATGCGAGATAGACTACGTGCCGTCATAGCTGCTGATGGAGGCTATACTAGTTATTAAAACAATGTTATAATTTCATTAAAAAAAAAAAGACAATTATTTACAATTTCTACTTGTATTCTTCCTTTTTTAATTTTTAGTAACAAGTTCGATCTCGCTTGGGTGAATCTCTATAGCTTCTTCTATGCTCTATGCCTAATCAAATCACATAATATCATCGACCTAGTGGCATAGATTTCTGCATGCAATTACCAACCTTAAGTTGGTAAACATTTTCAGACCGTGAGTGTACAAGAAGGTGAAACTTCTTCTTTTTTCTCATTTTTTCCATTTCTTGCCTTTAATCATCTTTATAGAGTCAGCTCTCTTATTTGTGACAAGGAAGCTTCTCCCTGCGACTCCGCTCGTATGGGAGCCGAATAAAAAGTTGTTGTGTTTATCCAGTCTATAATTTACATCCATGCCACATCAAAATCCGTCCAGTACTTGCGGTACATAGAGATGATAGAGATGGAGATGGAGATGTAGAAACCTCGTTTTCTGTACGCAAAAATGAAACCCTTCGTATGTTATCTAAAGCAAAGGTTTGCAGGTTGTTATTTTTGTAAATACAGACAATATTTCATAAATAGGACCGTTTACATGACAGTTTTGCCTTGGTATCAAACAAGGTTAGACAAGGTTGTGTAAAATTACTTTTTTTATGGTATTTGAAGATGGATCAAGCAAATGGTCCACCTGATGTTAAGTGGTAACCATCACCATTACAAAGCATTGCATCGTAGATCATTTTCAAAAACGTGAACACCCTGCGTCCATCAACTTGAGGTATGAAGATGATAAGCCTCTTGTGCCTGTAATTTCACCAGCACTCACACTCTTCACACCAAAACACAGCAATGCTGCTTTATGGCAGAAATAGACATGGTGGCAGAACTTCCCCGGCCGAGACCTCCACAAAGAACTCTACTACGACAAGTTCATGAAATTGAGGAATTTAATTCATTGTTTTCCAAAGATTTTGATCAGTAGTGTGTCCTGATACAGTAAGTGTTGTGTGCCATGATAGAGTTAAAAGTGACATTGAAACCAGAGGTAGTGGTGTAGTTCGTAATAAAAGACCGAGAAAGAGGGTAGATCGATTTGTCTGCGCCAGTAACTACTCACTCGCACAGACTTCAGTTCCTCCCGTGATCATGGCGCATGCAACTGCGTCGAAATATCGGGGAACAACAGAACTCACAAATCATGGTAAATATCCCATTGATATTCATAATTATCATGGATTTTCATGAAAAAACTTAGAAATTTCATTATTTTCTGGTGATGGGATCTTTGTTTATATTATTAATTTGTCACAAGTAACACAAATTATGTTTCACTCCGCAAGTTTAAAAGATTTTAAAAAATTATTAAAAATATTTAAACTGTGTTCCTGCAGCTAAAATCAATGTTTAAGGCTTCATGTGAACTCACTTAACCCTCCTACATTAACAGAATCTTTAGATTCATGCGACAATATTCTAAATTCAACCCAAAAAATATCAGTAGAAATATAATTATTTAAACGTAAATTACGTACTTTATACACAATATTCATAACATAAAAAAGTCAAAAAGAATTTTTAAATTACTCCTTTTTACTGGTACAAGAATGACTTAAAATTGTTTATTTTAATATCTAGCCATGACATGCACCACCTAAAGTTGCAGGTTCTTGATTTTTTCCGTGAATGATGCTTGAGTCTAGAATTATCAATTGGCAATACAGTAGATTTGAATATGAAAAAAAAAAACCACCAGTTTCTCTCCATCCTTGCGTAAAAGGCAGTGTAAAAGCGATCCAAAAATCTATGGGATGGTATACCCACTACCCGATCTTTGAAAAAATCTGATCGGATTGCCCCTTGTGGATGGCAATGTAAATTTTCATGAAGTTATTATACCAGTGGATGAGCATACACTTATTGCAATTGCCAGATAGGTTTCAGTCATGTTAGCAGCTCTAAGTATAGCTCATATAGCTTTTAATTCTTAGTTTCAATGATTGATATATTTTTTCAGACTCAAAACAAAGAACAAGAAAGACTGATGATACACAAGCACATTATATTCATTAGTTTATAGAAAGAAGTCAGTTTCATATCTTTGGATATCAAAGTGCAATAAACAAGGAATAAACTACGAAAGATAAAATAATTGTGGACAGCAAAGTATGAATCAACAGCATGAAACGAAATCGATATCGCTATAAACTTATAAAAACCATAATTATGTACCTCTAAACGTTTGTAATCAGCAAGTAAATCCTCCCATTCCTTGAGACATTCTTCCACGTCCATGTTTTAATTCGGCACACCAGAAATCCAGAAATTAGAAAGAAAATGAAGAATCACCGCACTCAAGACACAACTTTACACATTGAAATGATCAGTGTTACCGGCAGTAAAACAGAAAAAGATCCAAATTGAAGGTCAAAATAGTCCGAAATATGGTAAAATAATCCATTTTGTAATTTCAATGGGTATAGTAGTAGTATATATAGTAGTTGAGTTTAAGTAACAGTTTTTTCTTCAAAAAAGCACAAAGACGCTGGACCTGGTATTCCCCCGATAAAGTAACAAAGAACGAAATTGATTTTTGTCTTTCTTCCAGCAAACAAATTATCAAAAACATAGAAGCACTAAACCACTTTAAATTCAGTTCAGATCATCGTCCACTAAGGTGCATTTTAAAATTCAACTTTAAAATTCATAGACTTCTGATGATAAAGCAAACAATTAAGAAAATAGATAAAACAAATTTAATTTGTAACAAGGATCAGTTTTGTATAGATTTAAAAAATAGCTTTGATTTGTTAAATACCAAAAACTGTGACAATGTTCAAACTCAGTATTCTAACATATTGGATAGCATCAAATCAGCAAGTAGAAAAATTAAACTTAATAAAAATAGAACGAATAAAATTAGTCTCCAATCTAAATTGCTTTTAGAAGAAAGACAAAAGTTAACTTTATACACTATAGAGCACCGAGCAAAAGACAAAGAAGTGAAACGTAGCATTCGTAAAGATATTCGGAACCATAACGTAGAATTAGTAAAAGTTGCATTAGACAAAAACACGTCACTTAAAATAGCTATGAGAGGAACAACAACAGGAAAGTCAACCATCACAAGAATCAAAGACTCAAATGGTGTAAAACAAGGTGACAAGAGTAAGGTCCTAGATATATGTACGATGTTTTACAGAAATTTGTACTCAAATGCAAATTCTGATTCGAACAACAGAACAGATACATACGTTTACTCTGACTCGATCCCACCAATCACAGGACTTGAAGTGCACCGTGCACTCATTAACATGAAATATGGAAAAAGTCCTGGAGAAGACGATGTCACCACTGAATCATTAAAAGTAGGAGAAACAATTTTGCTTCCACATCTTACTAACTTATACAACTCGATCATGCATACCGGTGTTCTACCTTTAAAATTTTGCCATTCTAACATAATCCTACTCCACAAGAAAGGCGATAAAACAGACATTGAAAATTATCGACCGATTAGTTTAATATCCCACATTTATAAAGCCTTTATTAAAGTCATTGAAAACAGAATATCTGAAATATTAAATATGCATCAACCCACAGCACAAGCAGGTTTTCGTCGAGGCCTCTCAACAACCGACCACCTTCAGGCTATAAAGCAGCTTATTGAAAAATATACAGAATATAAACTTCCTCTTTACATGGCTTTTGTGGACTATTCCAAGGCCTTTGACAGTTTAGACCATTCCGCCATTTTCGAAGCCCTCAAAAATCAAGGCATACCTACAACTTACATCCAACTTTTACAAAAAATATACCAGCATAGTACAGCATTCATTAAAATAGATTCAATAGGACCATCTTTTCACATTAAACGAGGAGTTAAACAAGGCGACCCCCTTTCCCCAAAACTCTTCACAGCAACTTTAGAAGAAGTTTTTAAAGCTCTTACACCTGGTTGGAGAGAGAAAGGCATTATTTTGGGCGAAACGAGGTTGACTAACCTTCGTTTTGCCGATGATATTGTTCTTTTCTCTTCTTCCGCCTCCGAGCTTAGAATAATGCTCAACGATTTGAACACCGCAAGCCTCGAGGTTGGGTTAAGCATGAACATGTCAAAGACAAAACTAATGACCAACACCACACAACACCGGTTAGAGGTAGAGGGTAGGGAGATTGCATACGTCGATGAGTACCTATACCTAGGCCAATTAGTATCCTTCCAGAGTAGACAAGACGCCGAAATCACAAGACGCACAGAAAACGCCTGGAAGCGATACTGGGCAATGAAAACCTTGATGAAGGGGCACCTTCCTCTCATACTCAAACGTAAACTGATGGACGTATGCATTCTGCCTATCCTCACCTATGGCGCACAAACATGGTCATTGACAAATCTGCAGAAGGCCAAACTCGGGGTTTGCCAGCGAGCTATGGAGCGCAGTATCCTAGGCGTCAAACTAACAGACCGCGTTAGAAACAGTGAACTGCACTCCAGAACACAAATCGTGGACGTTGGGCAACAAGTCGGGAAACTGAAGTGGGACTGGGCGGGCCATGTCTGCCGCATGCCGGACGGGTTCTGGGCAAAAGCTACCACGCAGTGGATGCCGCAAGGTATCAGGAGACCACGTGGCAGACCGCGCCGAAGATGGAAAGACGAACTTGACTCCTTTATGATGGGTTGGCGTGGGATAGCGCTCAATAGAGAAGAGTGGAAAGAAGGAAGGGAGGCCTTTGCCCTGCAGTGGGACAATTCAGGCTCATAATAATAATAATAATAATAATAATAGTAGGGCCAATTTCATAGGTCACATTTGACATCTGTCTCTAACAGCTTTATAGATGAACTGCTTAAAAACATCGATTAAATTGGATTATCGATCGATTTTCTATCATAAATTATAGAAACAAAATAAGACAAGTACATAATGTAACTAAAAAAATGCATTTATTCAGTTGAACTATCTAAATAATAGTTAGTGTCGTCATCCTTATCACTGCTGTCCGCACTCTGAGTTATGAATAATTCATTTTGAATCATATTGACTATTCTAACAACTCGTTCAAAATCATCTGAAATTATTTAATTTGTTTTCTCGCCGACCTTTCAGTGTTGTTACGCGCTGCATGACCCTTTATTTTGTGCCCAAATAAGCTCGATAGCGTTATACTGGCAGTGATAGGGAGGTAATCGAATAACTTCGTGTCCATGCTCTAGGGCTAGTTCATCGATTACATAGGGAGGCTTGGGCGGCTTAGTTGCTTTTACCATGTTCAAAAACTCAACTTAATAAAGTTGGATTTACTTGTTGGCTTATTAACTTGAACAGAATGATACGGAGCGGTTTCCATTACAATTATCGATGTGTTTTCTAGGCTGAGAAGTTAAAAAAAAAAAATGAAGACAACCGCCATCTATAGAGGACGACAAGCACTGCATTTTAACGTAAAGAAATACAATTAGTCAATATGGCTAACTGCAACGCTTGCGGAAGATTCACTGGGACCACAGCAGAGGTCGCTAAGTGCAGTAAATGTACTGCAATATATCACCGACCATGTGTGGGTTAAAACGAGTCCTCCAAAGTTAGCCCGTCGTTTCAAACCGAAAAAACCTTAAGGGGATAATACTCCTGTCACACATTTGTTCGTCAGGCACAGGGTAAAACTGCCCATCGAGTCTCCAGCCAAGGAAACCTGAATCCCATTTTTTTTGCTTTAAATAAGTTTGCCTTACAGATAGCACTTCTTACAGAAGCTATGTCTTCTATTTTAGACAAACCTTACCTGTCTTCTAATTTAGACAAATCTTATAGTTTCTTCAATAGCTCTAAGTCAAACGTATATTATATTATTTTATTATGCTTTCTTTGTGTCATCTTACTATGCTACGAGGATCAGTTTCTTGCTAATTCAATTGTATTTTTATCTTACTACATTAATAGGTTGGACACTGTAGATTATTCGCACTCGCTCGCACCCGGTCAACCCCGCCGTAGATCAGATGTGGATCTCATTGTCAGTCAATGGATTTAATCTTGTGATAGGTACTGCTTATAGCCCACCTTGGCAGAATACGGATATATTTCTAGATGCCATAACAGAGTCCATATCTTCTCTGGCAAGATGCGATAATTTACTGCTTCATGGCGATTTTAATATTGATATGTTGGCTACTAGCGACAGCTACACCAAAAAATTTAATGAATTTTTGTGCTACTTTAATTTATCTCAGCTTATTAAAGAGCCTACACATTTTACTGAACACAGTGCAAAATTAATTGATGTAGTATGTACTAACGCGCCCACTAGACAAATTCAATTCAATTATATTCCCGACCTAGGGGTCCATTCATAGACATAGACATAGACATAGACACATCATTTAATGTTAAAATCACCATTCCTTTATTACAATTGAATAAAATTTTAAGAAACAAAAAACAATCACATCGTGTATTATATTTAGACTGCATATGAACATCTTAATAGATTATTTCAATAAAGATTTGGAAAGCATTGACTGGAACTATATAAAATCCCTGGACAATGTTAATGACACGGTGTCTTTCTTAAATGAAATGATTCAGAAGCTTTTTGATGTACATGCTCCCGTCCCATATTAAATCAAAATTGCATCCGTGGATTACAGATAACTTGAAACTCATGATGCAGCTCAGAGATGATGCACATGCTAGATATCGTGCTTCTAAAAGAGATGTTCACAAACAATTTTACAAAGACCTAAAATACGCCGTTTTATTTGCCTTAAAATCAGATCATCGCGCTTACTTTGACAAATATATTAATGCAAATTTAAAGAAGCCAGCAAGCTTGTGGAAAAACTTAAAGCAAACTGTGTTTCCTAAAAATAAGTCAACTAATCTACCTATCCACCTTAATGACCGTGAATCTATTAATGATAACTTTCTTGACGTCCCAGGCTCTAACGTAACCAATATCTCTCAATTAAAATTTTTTGAACATAACAGATTCTGCAATGAATCTCTACGTCTATCTGCTACTACTGCAGATAAAGTCCTCAAAGCTCAAATCTTACACTAAAGGTTATGATGATATTAGCCTCGACGTGATTATGTTAACTTTACCATATACGTTGGAAGCAATTACTTAATACATCTATTACCACATCAACATATCCTGAACTATGGAAAATTGCAGTTGTCAAGCCTCTACCGAAAGTATCAATTCCAGCCACTTTTAAGGATCTCCGGCCGATAAGGATTCTACCTTGCCTGTCTAAAATCCTTGAAAGAATAGTTCATGACCAAGTTTCACACTATGTAGAGTGTAACAATATTTTGCCAGTTATGCAGTCTGGGTTGAGGAAGGGTCACAGTACTGCTACAGCATTGCTTGACGTTACTGATAATATTTTGAAAACACAAGATAAGGGCATGGAAACTCTTTTAGTTTTACTGGATTTTTCACACGCTTTTTACTGCATAAATAATACTCTCTTACTTTCTATGCTGAGCTATTATGGATTTAACAATGAAGTTATAAAGTGGTTCGACAGTTATCTTAGTAGTCGTTTCCAACTTGTTGAAACGACCAAAACTGACGGAAATAAGACTGTATCTTCTTTACGCTCTATTTTGAAGAGTAAATAGGTACATTCTAGGCAAGCGTGCTACATCTTCGACCGCATCATCACTTACCAACAGGTGAGATGGCGGTCAAACGTAAGCCTATAAACTGTAAAAAAAAAACTAGAGTCGTTCCACAGGGCTCTATTTTAGGACCATTGTTATTTGTGATCTATTGCTCTGACATAATTCAAAATATAAAAAATGTCAGTATCATATCTATGCAGACGACTTGCAGCTTTATGTGTCATTTCCACCCAGTCGAACCGCGCAGGCTGTCGTTAAAATAAATGAGGACCTTGATAGGATTGCTCTGGGGTCAAGAAAAAATTCCCTGGTTTTAAACCCAGGCAAGTCTAAGTTTTTGATACTGGGGTCAAAAAAACAAATTTCCATCGCCATAGGATATTTTGACATAGGTCACGAGGAGCCTGAACCTTGGAGAGCCTATTTCCTTTACTAGTGAAGCTCGGAACCTTGGAGTGGTCATGGATAGCGAGCTAAGCTTTCAAAAACATATTTCTGAAGCTGTGCGGAATTGTTTGTTTTTATAGATTAAAGGTTTTGTACCGTATTCGCGATTGTCTTACGGTTCCACTCCATATTTCATTATGTGAATCTCTCATCTTATCCAAATTAAATTACGCCGATACAGTGTATGGTTTTAGGCTGTTTGCCAGAACTGCTAAGCTCGTTCAACGCATCGAAAAAGCCTGTGCTAGATTTTGTTTTCCAATACCGCCGCGGACCCATGTTACCCCCTATATAAATAAAGCAAATTCACTTAAAATGTCTTTAAGACGGAACCTACACTTAGCTGTTATTTTATTTGGGGTCATTAAGAGTCGAAAACCTGAGTACCTTTTAAACAAATTAAAGTGGTTTCGTGACGAGCATAAGCTAAATACAAGGTCTGCTTCCAATCTTCTTCTAGCAACAGCACTTCATGGTTCTGCAGCTTTTAAGGGCAGCTTTTGCTATGCCGCTACTAAGTGTTGGAACAATATACCACCACCTCTTCGGAATCTACTCAATGTTAATTTATTTAAATTTAAATTTAAACAGTATCTTATCTTATATCTTCTCAATACAAGTTAACCAACCTTGGCTAGCATAGCAAAAGCAAAATATAAAATTCATTATTACCAAAATTCAAAGTAACTGCTACTCATACCTCTTTGCTCCCGTTTCAGGCCCATTTCTATAATATTATCCGTGCTCAATAGGTAGGTAGGTACTGGATATAAGTAAGTATTGCTGTCGCTTTCTTATTATTCATTATTGTTGTTTTTAATTTTCTCTATGTAGTATTTTTGGTGGTAGTTAAAAAAAATATTATTGTATTTTTAATTTCTAGGTATTGTAGTTTTTTTTTCTAGTAAGCAATGTAACAATCTTCTATACCGTGTTGTGTTGTGTGTGTGTTTGTTTATATAGATCATAATTATAGGTATGCTAAGTTTGCATCTAGGGCTATGTAGTTGTTTAAGGTACAGCTTCCCTGTATAGAGGCAGGCCTCTTTCACTCCGCAGAATAGGTATAAAAATATACCTACGCATCGCCGGCCTTGCGAGCGTGGTTCGTTAGTCGGTTGCCGCGTTCAGAGGGCTTACCACAGGTTTTTATGTTTACGAAAACTTTATAAGTTTCGGTATCTTTCCATACATTTTCAGTACAGCGCCTCTAGGGAAACGTGCATGAACTACAAAAATGTATGGAAAGATACCGAAACTTATAAAGTTTTCGAAAACTATCAAAACCTGTGGTAAGCCCTCTGCCTGGAACGAAAGTGTCCTTGAGCAGCCGCGGCATTTTAGTTTGTTTTTGTTAATGTACCTATATTTTTCGCCAAATGAAGGCAAAAAAATACTGCACAGCATTTGGTTGCCTGAATAATAATAAGAAAATGTAAATAATACCAATAGTAGGTACAGAACTGAAAGTTTTGCAAATGCGTTGTTTAGATATCAAAGTCTCCCGTATTTACTTAAGTAGGTAGATACTTAGGTACAAGTTCTATTTGAATGCGGTACCTACTTACTTAAATAAACGTAATAATTATTATGTAGGTATTTTTTCATAGACAATTTTTGTGCCATTGGTAGGTATAGGTAGGCCTACATAGTGCTGTAGTAAGTAGGTATTATGATTTTGATTATGTAGACTGAGAGGAAGATTAGAAACCCAAGCTAGGTACATTTTTATTTGGTTTTACTTTAAGTAGGCAGTGTAGGTTATCTACTTAAAAACAGTCGGGTAGGTAGGTGTAGGTAGACAAATCGATGTGGTAAGTTACCTAAAGGTAGGTGTACTAACAACTAAAACTAGATACCTAGGTTACCTACAAACCAAATGTTGTTTTTTTATCTTGCAAATATCTAGGTAGGTACCTACCTATTAAAATTTCTCTTAAGATTTAGCATGATGTACCTACCTTAAACAGTGATTATTCAGTTTTCGTACACAAGACACCTAAACACTTAAGTAAGTGTTAAGGACCCAAGTACCTACCTAGTAGGTATGCCTATTTTCTGAGTTCTTAATGCAGCCAGCCAGTGTAAAATAGTTTTCTGATCTAATACTAGGTAGGTAGATATTATTTGAATTATCATTGTTCCTAAAAAGAAATAGGTGGCTAGGTAACTGGATAGTAAAATGTTCAGATTTATTATTATTCACAACAACAACAACAACAACAGCCTATTCAGTTCACCGGTGGACATAGGCCTACCCTATAAGAAGGGGGATATGCCCATAATCCCCACGCTGGGCATGCGGGTTGGCGATCGCAGGGTACAGCTTCTCGCACCGCCGACGCTGCTGCCCGTCGGTGGCCAGGTTATTATTATTCGTCACAGAATAATTCTCAAGACAACCCTAACGTTACACGTGCCACGTCAGTAGAGATAGAGCTATACGATAGAAAGGGATGCAAGGTGTAGGTTAATATAAATGTTAGGCACTGAGTTTGGTGCGAGCTGAATAGCACTTTATTGCGTAGCAGCTAAAGTCGCTATTTATTTAAATGATTGCGTGGAGTGAAGCTTCTGTCCTCTCTGTATTCTGTGATAGAGGTCAGGATGTCCGTGAGGCTAACACCGGTCCCAGCAGAAAACCAGCGCTGCCGCATGTCAGCATGTAGCAGCATTAAGCTGAGCTGGGGTCCTTTTCACCAATACAATTTAATTTTTGTATTACTTATTTAATTTTACTATTTTAACACACTATTAATAAGTACCATAGTGTTAAGAATATTTTTTGTTTTTATTTTACTGTTTTGTGGTGAATAAATGCCTCTCTCTCTCTCTCCCGTATCGTTCCAGCAGTATTTTTCGCTTGTCTGTTTTTTTATATCTCGAATTGATCAGTGGCTTGAGTGTGGAAAAGTTTGCATTAACTAATAATTTTCTATCGAGATATCACAGTTTTACAAACTCTTCCCTAGGGCAGCTGTTCCATTTTCATAAAAAATATTTGTCAAACTGTATTTCTGATCATAATTGGTATTTTTCACACACAAGCACACCTGTGGGTGGAAGTTACTCACATTATTTTATATTTATATTATCAACAAAACAAACAATTTAAGTTGGTCAGACAACCTTTTTGTGTAGGAACCTAATTTAATCAAAAATAGGTGAGTGGAGTGAGCCACGAACTTAATCTTGTTATAATACAAAAATGTAACTCAGGTAAAAAATAACTAAAAAAAGTCCGGTAGATGTCATGATCCTAAAACAATTTGCTGAGGCTCAAAAAAGTCCGAAAACTGACCAAAAAGTCCGCGCTGGCAACGTTGCCAGTGTTGCCGGCAATCAAACAGGAAAAGATCCAATCCCAAATCCCAAGGTCCAAATAGTCCGAAATGCGACAAAAAAATCCGTTTTGTAATTTCTGGTACGTATTTAGGCGACGGCCTCTGTGGCGCAGTTGGCCGAGGTCCGCCTGGGACGCAGAAGGTTGCGTGTTCGATTTCCACTGCGGGACAAATGTTTGCATGTTCTGCAGATTGGTGTTGTTGTCTGGGGTAAAAAAATGACATAGGCCTTACCTTTCATCCAGAAAACAGTATTGAGAGCATACCTACAGGCTTGTATGTCATTTATTGTTATGCAGATGAGGGTCGGATGATGAAGCGGGAAAGAGCAATTCGATTTGTTAGGGTTTTTTATAAATAAATAAATAATGCTGCAGCACAAAAAATAAATGGCCCCCAGTTCCCGGTCGCCCTGCTATTCCTGGCCATGGCGGCGGTCATGGTAACGGTGGGGCAGGGGGTGCTAGGAATCCCCGGGTTACGGAAGGCCGCCCAACCCAACTGACTTTGGCTACTTATAATGGACGCACGTTACGGCTGGATGAACACCTTTCGCAGCTCGAAGTGGAACTTCAAAAAGTAAAATGGCACGTTTTAGGGTTATGTGAAGTCCGAAGAGAGGGTGAGGATACCATAACTCTGGAGTCGGGCCATCTCATGTACCACAGACAAGGTGACCAAACTTCCCAAGGTGGCGTAGGGTTCCTGGTCCATAAGTCCCTCGCTGACAACGTCACTGAAGTATCCAGTGTGTCGACCAGGGTGGCATACTTGATAGTTAGACTTACCAAGAGATACTCCCTCAAGGTTATTCAAGTCTATGCGCCGACCTCGACACATTCGGATGATGAAGTGGAGTCAGTCTTCGATGATATTGTTAAGGCCATACACTCAACAACAAAGGCACACTTCAATGTTGTCATGGGAGAACGCAAAAGCAAGGGTTCAGACATGCGGCGAATCGACTGTAGGAACGCACGGCTTTGGAAGTAGAAACCATAGGGGGCAAATGCTTGTCAACTTTTTAGAGAGAGAGGGACTGTTCTTAATGAATTCATTATTTAAGAAGAGTCCCCAGAGGAAGTGGACATGGCGAAGCCCTGACGCTATGACAAAAAATGAGATAGACTTTATCATAGCGGACAAGAAGCACATATTCAGAGATGTCTCGGTGATAAATAACTTCAACACGGGTAGTGACCACCGAATGGTCCGTGGCACTCTGAACATAGACTTTAAGCTTGAACGCGTCCGCTTGATGAAGTCTAAACTCCGCCCTAACCTACTACAAACCGTCAAGGGCTCCGAAAAATTTCAACTCCAACTTGAAAATCGATTCGCTGCCTTAGAACCTACCGATGACGTCGACCAGGATCTCGAAAATATTGTGGACATTCTCAGAGATGAGGGGACAAAATGTTGCCAACAAAGGCGTACGGGCAAGAAGTCTCAGTATTCAGATGATACTCTTCGGCTTATGGAAAAACGACGAAAGACACCTATAAACCCATCGACTATGTCAGAACACCAGGCTCTCAATAAAGCTATTTCAAAGCGAATACGATACGACCTCCGATGCTACAACACTCTTCGCATCCAGCAAGCGATTGAGCAGAATCGGGGGTCTAAAGTATTTATGCAGCGACTCGGTAGAAGCCATCTGGCACAACTCACAAAGTCGAACGGGGTAACCGTCGTCTCCAAGTCGGAGATATTAGATGAAATCGAGGACTTCTATGCCCAGTTGTATGCATCGCAGGCATCACGTCCCGAAACCAGCTATGAAGATCCTAGAGCCACACTAGTCCGCCACTATACGGAAGACCTGCCAGAGATTAGCCAGGACGAGATCGAGATGGCCCTAAAACAGCTAAAAAATGGAAAAGCCCCTGGAGAAGACGGAATCACTTCGGAACTCCTGAAAGCAGGAGGCTCTCCTATTTTGAAGGAAATCTGTCGTGTTTTTAATTCCGTCTTGAACCATGGGAGAACTCCGAAGGCATGGAGCAGGAGTGTTGTAGTACTGTTTTTCAAAAAAGGCAATAAAGCCTTGTTGAAAAACTACAGACCGGTTTCACTCCTGAGCCATGTCTATAAACTGTTTTCTAGGGTTATCACGAACCGTCTTGCGCGGAGACTTGATGAATTTCAAACACCCGAGCAGGCTGGGTTTCGGGGAGGATACAGTACCATAGACCACATCCACACAGTACGGCAGGTTATACAGAAGTCCGAGGAGTACAACCAGCCCCTGTGCTTAGCGTTTGTGGACTATGAGAAGGCTTTCGACTCCTTTGAGACCTGGGCTGTTTTGCAGTCTTTGTAGCGACGCCAGGTTGATTGATATCGAAGTGTTGAGATGCTTGTACGACGAGGCCACCATGTCCGTCCAAATCCAGAACCAGCAGTCCGAACCTATCCATTTGCGTCGCGGAGTGAGCAAAGGGGATGTTATATCCCCCAAATTGTTCACAAATGCATTGGAAGATATGTTCAAGACGCTGGCTTGGGATGGCCTGGGCATTAACATTAAGGGGAAACGCCTCACACATCTTCGATTTGCTGACGATATTGTCATAATGGCGGAGTCGTTACAGGACTTGCAACTGATGCTGAACAGCCTTGATATTGCTTCTCGACGTATTGGTCTGGGAATGAACTTGGATAAAACTAAAATTATGGTCAATGGTCGTATTACCCCAGAACCGATAACGGTCACCGGAAAGCCTCTTGAAGTTGTGCAGGAGTATGTATATCTGGGGCAAATCTTGCAGTTGGGTAGACACAATTTTGAGAGAGAGCTAAACCGGAGAATTCAACTGGGCTGGGCAGCATTTGGTAAGCTTCGTCAAGTCTTTTCGTCATCCATCCCTCAATGTCTGAAGACTAAAGTTTTCAACCAATGCGTCCTACCCGTTATGACCTATGCTGCTGAAACATGGACCCTCACGGTGGGACTGGTCCACAAATTGAAAGTCACTCAGCGTGCTATGGAGAGAGCTATGCTTGGAGTTTCTCTTAAAGATAGAATAAGAAATGAAGTTATCCGACAGAGAACGAAAGTGACCGACATAGCTCAGAGGATTAGTAGGCTGAAGTGGCAATGGGCCGGCCATATATGCCGACGAACCGACAACCGTTGTACCAAACGAGTATTGGGTTGGAGACCCCGTTTGGGTAAACGTAGTGTAGGACGTCCACTGGCTAGATGGAGTGACGATTTGCGTAATGTAGCTGGCAGACAGTGGATGAGAAAAGCCGAGGATCGGGCTCAGTGGCGAACCTTGGGAGAGACCTACGTCCAGCAGTGGACTGCGATGGGTTGATGATGATGATGATGATGAAATAATGCTGGACTATCACACAGCATCATGTAAGCAGAGCTTGTGTTATGGGAACCAAATGATTGATATATTACATATAATATTTTTTTTGTAAATACATACATATCATAGGTACATAGAAAACACCCAGACCCGAGACAAATATCGGCAGAACATGCAACATTTGTCCCTCAGCGGGAATCGAACCCGCAACCTTCTGCGTCTCAGGTGTGCCTTCGCCCACTGCGCCACAGAGGTCGTCAATTTATATTCAGTTATTTGTCTCAGGTGTTTTCTTTTTTCAAGGTGACGTTACCGAACCGGTCAAACGAACCCTTATGGCGCTTGTGCACTACAAGGAATTTTCATGTCCGGAATTCCGGATTTTTACGGCCTGATATGGCAGACCATACATTTATATAATAGCTTGTGCACTATCCATAATTTTACCATCCGACATTTTACTTTTCTCCATTCGGGACCGTTTTTTTCCGGTCCGAGATGACAGCTATGAAAAACGTGCCATATGCACGGTCATGCAGTGTCTCCAACTACACCGTAAGTAAGGTAGATCTACCGTAATTGTTACTAATGTACCACCTACCGTACCTATGTTACTACGGTAGCTTATGCTACCGTAATTTCGCCTCTCCCAAAAAGTCCATTATTTTTATCATATTTAAAATGTTTTTACAATATTATTTATATTTTATATCATATTTATATTTATTATTTTATTTTTGAGACAACCCACAACCATAAATAAGTGTGGCGCAGGAGTACTAGGAGGGCTGACCAATAAACATGGTATAAAGCCAGGAGAAAGAAGAAAAGAGAGGTGAAGATTTATAGATGAGTCCCCATTTGAAATTGCCACCCAAACACGAACAAACAATTGAATTATATATTAATTTATTTACGGATTTTTATACCTAGTTACATTTTTGTATTTTATGAAGATGAAACTCAATTCACCTACTACGAAAACTACTGCACCCTGTTAACTAACAAACGACTCTGGCGACCGACTGATTGCAGCATAGCACAGTAGCTTATTAAATCGGCACAGCTAAATTCCCTGACCGCTGACTGTGCACAAGCCAATCATCCGTTTTTTTCTGCCACACCGGAATGACCGGAACGGAAAAAATCGGATAAACGGGCAGCAAAATTCCTTGTACTTAGTGCACAAGCGCACTTAAGGTGTCTCTTTGTCCGTCTGTCACATACATAGATCTTTTATCTACTAGTCACATATATTAAGAAGAAGCCGTCTAGGGTGTTGTGTAGCTGATTATTTCAGGAATACCGACTTGAAAGAGGTTCGAACATTTTTGTATGGCGCCTGGCATACCTAGTCTGCCATTTTTAAAAAAAATCATGTTTCGGCGGCCAGTGATGAAACGCATGCCAATCGACAGAGTAAATGATTATAAACAAAAAAGTTTTCAATGAACAAATCTCCAAAGTGATACGGTTTCTGAAATATTTGGGTCTAAACACTATAAAAAAAATGTGATCAGCGAAGATAATACGGCGAGACCTTTGGAGCTAAGTTGACTATCGATATATCAGTGTTGAGATGTCTGTATGAAGCCACCACTACAAAGAGTGTCCGAGTACAGGACCAGCAGTCTGACCCCATCCAACTGCACAGAGGAGTGCGACAGGATGATGTCATATCTCCGAAAGCGCGTTGGAGGATATGTTTAAGACGCTGGCCTGGAAAGATATGGGCATAAACATAAACGGCGAGCACATCTTACACTTACGATTTGCTGATGACATAGTCCTACTGGCGGAGTCGCTGGAAGAGCTGCAACAGATGCTGGACGGCCTAGCATCAGCTTCGCAAAATATAGATCTCCGCATGAATTTGGACAAGACCAAAAGCATGGTCAATGACCGTATTAATCCGAGACCGGTCGTCGTTAATGGACACCCTCGAAATTATTTTGGAGTACACATACCTCGGGCAGATATTGCAGTTATGTAGAAACAACTTCGAGAAAGAGGCCAAGAGGAGCATTTAACTGGGTTGGGCAGTATTTGGAAAACTACGTCGAGTATTCTCGTCACCCATACCGCAATGTTTGAAAACGAAAGTTTTGTAATCAATGCGTCCTACCCGTCATTCATGACATATGGAGCCAAAACGTGGGAACGTACAGTACGTACGTGCAGCGTGCTATGGAATGAGCTATGCTCGGAGTTTCTCTGAAGAATAGAATCCGCAACGAGACTATTCGACTATTAGAACTAAGTTATATTAAGTTGTCGACATAACTTTGAAAACTTTGTCAGTGTAACTCTACAATGTATTGATATTTTAGCTGTTGGCGTTCCTATTAAATAAATAAATAAATAAATAACTCAGAGAATTAGCAAGCTTAAGTGCCAGTGGGCTGGCCATGTCTGCCGAAGACCCAACAACCGTTGGGAAACGTGTACTTGAGTGGAGACCTCGGCTCGGCAAACTTAGTGTAGGACGCCCTCCGGCCACGTGGAGTGACGATTTGCGATAGGCTGCTGGTAGAAGCTGGATGCGTCGAGCTCAGAACAGAGGGTTTACCACAGGTTTTTATAGTTTACGAAAACTTTATAAGTTTCGGTATCTTTCCATACATTTTTAGTACAGCGCCTCTAGGGAAACGTGCATGAACTACGAAAATGTATGGAAAGATACCGAAACATATCAAAACCTGTGGTAAGCCCTCAGGGCGCATTGGCGCTCATTAGGGGAGGCCTAAGTCCAGCAGTGGACTGTTATAGGCTCAACGCCCAACCAGGTTCGATCGACGAATGAAGTAACGCCATAAGAGCTCAAATATTGGAATTGGATTGTACGTAATTATATAAGTATTTTATGTTCTATTACTTTTTTTCGTAAAGTTCATAGTTTAGGAGTTAGGACACTTTCAAAAATCAATGAAAATGTATTTTTCTGGATTTAGAAAGTAAGGCCTTATGGGCTAAAATGGTTCGAATTGGATTCTACGTATTGATTTAAGTATTTTATGTTCTATTACTTTGTTTCGTAAAGTTCATAGTTTAGGGGTTAGGACACTTTCAAAAATAAACAAAAATTTATTTTTCTGGATTCAGACTTTAAGGTAAGGTTTTAAGGGCTAAAATGGTTGAAATTGGATTTTACGTATTGATATAAGTATTTTATGTCATATTACTTTTGTTCGTAGAGTTCATAGTTTAGGAGTTAGGGCACTTTGAAATATGTATGAAAATTTCGTTTTCTGGATTCAGAAAGGCCTTATGAGCAAAAATGGTTGGAATTGGATTCTACGTATTGATATAAGTATTTTATTTTCTATTACTTTTGTTCGTAAAGTTCATAGTTTAGGAGTTAGGGCACTTGCAAATATAAATGAAAATTACGTTTTCTCGATTCACAAAGGCCTTAAGAGCAAAAATTGTTGAAATTATATTCTACGTATTGATATAAGTATTTTATGTTCTATTACATTTTTTCGGAAAATTCATAGTTTAGGAGTTAGGGCACTTGCAAATATACACATGCAGCCTGTGGGCTAAGTACACTCAAGTGGCGTATGGCTCCCTCCGCGTCCAGTTTAATAACGCGTTCAGAGCGGTGTTGGGGCTGCCCCGCTACTGCATCGCCTCCGGCATGTTCTCGCAAGCAGACACCGATTGTTTTTACGCCACTATGCGGAAGAGGTGTGCGAAGGACGCGGGCCAGCACCAACACCGTCCTGGCGCTGATCGCCGGACGAATAGACTGCCCCTATATACGACGCTGCTGCGACAGACATGTCGTATATAGGTATATAGGGGTATGAATGAAGGCATTCATCATACCTATACAGGCAATTAACTTGGCGACGGGTCGCCAACGGAAACAGGAACAAAAAAAAGAGTGAGAGTGGGAACAGGAACAGGTACTCTACATATGACTACATTACGGGGTAGGTAATGTAGTAATATGTAGTATATTTACTTTTTATTCCATTCATATTTAGGATTCCGTGTCAAATCACCAGTCTTGGGAAACATTTCACATGAAAGGACATACGTAAAAAATTAGTATACACGCAAACGAAGTTGCGAGCGGGTCAGCTAGTACATAAAATACTTATATCAATACGTAGAATCCAATTCCAACCATTTTTGCTCTTAAGGCCTTACTTTATGAATACAGAAAAATAAATTTTCATTTATATTTGGAAGTGTCCTAACTCTTAAACTATGAACTTTTCGAAAAATAGTAATAGAACATAAAATACTTATATCAATACGTACAATCCAATTATAACCTTTTTGAATCCAGAAAAATACATTTTCATTGATAAATTAAAGTGTCCTAACTCCTAAACTATGGACTTTACAAAAAAAAGTAATAGAACTTAAAATACTTATATCATTACGTATAAACCAATTCCAACCATTTTAGCTCTTAAAACCTAATTATCTGAATCCAGAAAATGAAACTTTCATACATATTTGAGAGTGTCCCAACTCCTAAACTATGAACTTTACGAACAAAAGTAATAGAACATAAAATACTTATATTATTACGTACAATCTAATTCCAAACTTTTGAATCATAAAGGCCTTACTTTCTGAATCCAGAAAAAATAATTTTAATTTATATTTGCAAGTTCCCTAACTCCTAAACTATGAACTCTACGAACAAAAGTAATAGGACATAAAATACTTATATCAATACGTAGAATCCAATTCCAACCATTTTTGCTCTTAAGGCCTTTCTGAATCCAGAAAACGAAATTTTCATACATATTTCAAAGTGCCCTAACTCCTAACCTATGAATTTTACAAAATAAAGTAATAGAACATAAAATACTTATATTAATATGTAGAATCCAATTCCATTCCATTTTAGCCCTTAAAACCTAATTGTCTGAATCCAGAAAAATAAATTTTCGTTTATTTTTGATAGTGTCCTAACTCCTAAACTATGAACTTTACGAAACAAAGTAATAAAACATAAAATACTTAAATCAATACGTTTAATTGGATTCCAACCATTTAAGCCCTTAATACCTAATTTTCTAAATCCAGAAAATATATTGTCATTTATATTTGTAAGTGTCCTAACTCCTAAACTATGAACTTTACAAAAAAAGTAATAGAACATAAAATACTTAAATAATTACGTACAATCCAATTCCAACCATTTTGTCTCTTATGGCGTTACTTCATTCGTCGATCCAACCTCGTTAGTATACACTCTGTGCATGAGGTTGCCATGAGGTTCCCCTCCCTAACTGTCCTACAAAAAATCGGTGGAAAAGTCGGTCGTGGGCGGACACGCATAGGCTGATGATGATGATGATTGGTATAATAAAATGTGTTCAAGAAATAGAATTAGATGGATTTTATTTCCCATACCCTATTATAAGGTAAAGTAAGGTAGAACATAGCTCAGATTTTTGTTTAGTGTTTAGACCCAATTATCTCTGAAACCGTATCAGTAGGAGATTTGTTCACTGAACACTTTTTGTTTGTAATCATTTACCCTACTTTAGTACTAAACTTATACATCTGTGATTTACTCTATCGATTGGCATGCGTTTCATCACTGACCACCGAAAAATGTTTTTCTTAGAATGGCGGACTAGAAAAAAAGGCGGGAAGCTTGAAAAAGGCGGGCGCGTTTTTTCATACAGAATTTTAATTATTATTTTTTCTGTAAATAATTGATCAGTAGAGTTAGTTTCTTGTATTTATTTTGTTTATTATTTTATTTAATATAGTGTAGTGTACATATTTTATTCTGGTAAGTCTTTACTAAATATTTTTCCGATGGAGGAGCCGCCGGATCCCGGGGACCCTGTCCCTGCGGTAGGCAGTTACATCACAATTTCCAATAGCTTTGAAAAGCTTCTTTCAAATGAATCGGCAATGGACACAGATACCTCCGCAACCAAAAAAGGACGAAAACGTAGTCGCCTGCACAAAATGTGCAAGCACTGCAACAAGCGAAAACGCCATGGTAGCTCGGAAACAAAAGGTTGCCATTGTGATGGAACCCCTTCACCTTCAGCTCAAACCGATAGTGACCCCAATCCGATCCCTCCTTCCTCTGAACCCATGATTATTCCTGAACCTGTTACTGCACCCGTCACGGTCGAAACGTCGACTCCTCCAAGTTCATCTCCGCCTTTGCCAGTTACGCGAACGAAATACGGCGCTTCTGATAGTGCTCCTTTTATTGTCCATGTTCAGCGTATAACAGAATCCCCGAATGACAGCTCCACACTCCACCCAATTATCTTTGGAAAATTCTTGAAACGCAATTCAATTTACAATGTTGTAAATGGCAGTGTAAAACGGATTGGGAGAAATAGAGTGTCTATAGCATTTAATAATTATGTAGATGCAAATTCATTCATTACTCACAAGAACTTAGACGAGAACAACTTTAAAGCCTTCATACCAACATACAATGTGTCTCGAATGGGAGTTGTCCGTGGAGTACCCACCCATTGACATCACCCCTGAGGAGATGATAGAATGTGCTTCAGTACCAGATGGATGTGGAAAAATTTTGAAAGTGAGACGTATTAATTATAAAGAAGTCATCAACGGTACTCCGGTGTGGAAACCAACTCAAACGGTGGTTATAACATTTGATGGTCAAGTGTTACCCAGCCGTATTTACATCTGCTACAATGCTCTGAATGTGCAATTATACACCTATCCGACCATCCAATGTTATAACTGCTGTCGTTTTGGACACACCAAGTTACAGTGTAGGTCCAAGCCTCGCTGTTACAAGTGTGGTCGAGATCATTCAGGTGATTCATGTAATATAGACGAAGAGTATGTTTCCTGCTGTTCTTGTGGTGGTATACACCATGCAACAAGCAAATCATGCCCAGAGTTTACCAGACAACAAAAAATCAAATTCTCAATGGCTGATCTATGCATTTCATATGCGGAAGCATCTAGAATACATCCACCCCTTTCAAAATCATATGCTGAAATTTTAGCCACATCTAAGGACCAAAAATTCATACCTGATAATCGCCTAAAAACAAATCAACAATCATCCCATAAAAAGACTGTTTTCATGAAGCCACGCTCACCACCGAAATTAACCCAAGGTTATGATCAGAAAGCACATCGTGACCTGACTAGTCAACCTTCCACAACACAATCGAACGGTTGTGCCCTTATTGGGGGTGAGAAGGATCGACAGATAAATATTTCAGATATAATTGCCCTCTTAACTACTTTATTACAGTCAAATATAATTGAACCGTCCAACGCTGCCAAAATAATTGACACAATTAGTATACTACACACCCACCATAATGGATCACACCAGATCCGCAGTTCAATGGAACTGCAGGAGTGTAGTAAGTAAAAAATGTGAGATTATCTATTTAATCAATAAATTTAACCCCTTTATTATTGCTATCACAGAGACCTGGCTCAAGCCAGGCTCAGTGTTTAAATTGAGCGGCTTCTCCTGCCTCAGGGATGATAGACCTGATGGTTGGGGAGGAGCCGCTCTTCTTGTAAATAACTCTTATTCTTATTCACAGTTTCCTATACCTACCCATAACACTAATAACTTTACTGCTGTTGCTTGTTTAATTGAAAGAGTCTGCTTTGTTTCCATATATATACCGTATCCTTCCCTTCAAATATTTACTGAGGTAGAAAATATAATATCTAATCTTCCAAAGCCATGTGTTATTATGGGAGACTTTAATGCCCATCATAGGACATGGGGAAGTTCAGTTTCAAACACTCATGGCAAAGATCTCCTTGAGATAATTGACAGACAAAATCTTTGCATACTAAATGATGGGACTCAAACCAGACGAACTAAGCCCACTGAGAACACTAGTGCTGTTGATTTGTCATTAGCATCCCCTAGCCTAGCTTCTTCTATCTATTGGAATACACAACCTTTTACACATGGTAGTGACCATTTCCCAATAGTTTTGAAGTTTGATGATTTTCAAGTTAATATTATCCATAAAGCCCCACCTAGAATGAGATTTCGATTGATACATGAAAGATGGGGTGACTTTAAATCTTTTGTTGAAAATAGAATTAACCTATTGCCTTCCATTACTCAGGGAACTTCTATTTGTTCAGACAGTTTCACTAATAATCTTATAGAAGCGGCTAATGCAACCTTCCCCCTTAAAAACTGTGCAACAGGCAAGCTCCCATCTCCACCCTGGTGGGATGCTGAGTGTAGTGTAGCTGTTGCTCAGAGAAAGGAGGCAGAGTTGAATTATAATGGAAACATGACTCAGGATAATTTTGATAAATTGATGGATATTATGGCTAAAACTAAGAAATTGCTAAGGGAAAAAAAATCTCAGGGTTGGAAGAATTTTTGTTCTACATTATCTCCAAATACACAACCGTCTATCGTGTGGAGAAATATTAGGCGATATAGAACTGGAGTTAGTGATACCACTTATACAAATATGCCACCTTCTTTGAGTGATAGTTTCCTGGATCGATTGGCCCCACCAACTGTCCCACCCCTAGACAGAGAAAGCTATAGACGGAGATAATTCATCTCATTCTCTCAAGAAAGAGAACTACTTATGCGTGCTTCATGCAAATAAGGGAGACCGCACTATAGATTTGCTGTCCCTTATCGCGTGCCGGTTTTTTCGTTGTTTAGCGCAACATTGCGCTAAACAAACTTTGGCAGCTAGCAGCAGTTTCGGAAGATTTTGTGAAAAACTTGCTTGAAACTAAATTATTACCTGGAAAAATTATGTTTCATCTATTGTAAATCAATAATAACAAATGAATGTTATGGATTTCTCTATCAAAATGGATCGGTGTAGTGTATTTTGGTGCAAAAGTGGCAGTGATCAAAACATTCCGGATTTGTCTTTTCATTCGTAAGTATCGTACTTTTGACGAGGTATTTATTCAAAAATGGATTGTTAACTAGACTTCCACAAAAATAACAACATTTAGAGCAGAAATCTGTAAGAAAATAAGCTAAAAAGTGAAATTCAATTTTGTTTTGTTTTGTTTGGTGTTGCCGGCATTTGAAATGAATTTTGCCCACTGCACATTAATTTTTGGCTCAACTTTCATTTATTTGTAGTGAGCTAGGCGGCTGGAACTTTTGTCACAGATAGGTCTATATCTAGGAAGCCTAAAACTAAAATGGCGTAGTGCGGAACCAAATAGTTTTTGAGATATGATTATTTGAAAATCAAATTTTTTACTTAATTTCGTCAAACTTGATGACACTGCGGGCAATTTTTTTTTCATCATTAAATATCAAAAATATGATCTTCTTCTTTTTATTTATGGCCTCTGTCGTATTTTTTGGTAATTCGACATTGACAATGATATTTCTCGTTGTTAATGTAATACATTGAATAGACAGTCGGTTATTAGATTTTTTACAACCACCTGGAAATCCTTCCCGCAGCAGTAGGTTCTAGGACACCCCAAATTGAGCAGCAAAGGTTCTAGATATATCACAAAACTGACGCAGATCACCCCGATGCAACGTAGTCTTGTGGTCCCTTTGCGTAGATTGGATATAAAAATGTGGAACCAGAAATTCGCGTGGAAGATCCTGAGTGGAGCTAGCCCGCGAGGACGAGTGGACGAAGCGACACTCAGGGCCGACGAGGTCAAATACCCGAATCAAATATCCATTTTTATGATTTGAAACTGTTTTTAAACTGATCGTAGGTCATAGGTCCCTCTCCCGGAAGTGTGTTTTGACGTATATTGTTTAATTTTTTTTGTCTCGTTAACCTCAAAACTTAATTATTTTTTTCTCAGAAACTGTGAGATTCCCCCTTTTAGAGGGAGAGTTCTCACTCCCTCCCTGCCCTTCCCCACCCCATAAGTTCATTACATATACAGGAAAGTCGTTTCATTTTTTATTAGAACTTTAAATTATATAATTTCTTTGGTTCATTATTATTTGCATAGCCCGGTTTAAAGATGACGTTTTAATTTCAGGATAAAAAACCAAAGGGCCACGTAATTCAATGGATGGTAACTGAAAATACACCTGTATGTCTCCAGTTATGTGAATCTTCGTAAGTATAAAAAACTTAAGTCTATTTTAATACTGATTTTATCGTTTAAAAGCCATGTGCTATATTTGGTCAACCTTGACTAACCGAGGTCTTAATGAATGTATAGGAAAATAGATCACAAAAACCAAAGAATTCATTATTTTTTTATATGTTGTGCTAGTAAATGTTAGGTTATTGTTATTATTATTATTATCATACCTACAATGGTAGAATTCGTTCATTTTTGTCTTGGTTTAAAACTGTTTTTTTTTATTTCAGACTAGAGAACCAGAGGACACTGGCAATGACAATTGACAATTTGTTATATAGGTACACCTAGTTAACTACCTACAAAGTCTCGGTCTGCCTACTATATAACCATATTGCTAAATTGACCCTTAGACAGGGTTTATGTGAGATACCTTACCTAGAACCTGTAACACAATGCAATTTAACACCATGTAATTTACTCCGGTGATCTTCGCAGTTCATCTTGGTTAAGCAACACTCCGCCCGGACACTACTTATATGGGTGATCTGGATGGCATTTAGATCTGAGCGCTTTCGCCCTTCGGAAGGCACGTTAAGATGTTCTTCCCGGCTTTTTCAGTTGTTAGCCATGTCGGAGGCTTTCGGGTGGCCTAAAAATTCCGACATCAGAGTTGGCCACTACTTCATACGAAGAAGAAGAAGACCAATATGTTCCATGCCTCAATTCATATGTTTCATCATTATCATCAGCAGCAGCATTAATAGCTTGTTATATTTCCCAGCCAGAACGATGAAGACCTTGTAAAAGCAATAAATGTATTGTATTGTATTGTATTTGTATCTAAATTTTGCGTGAGGGAGAAATAAACAATACTCAATACCTTTCGCCTTTATTATATTAGTAAGATTGCTAGCCTTTTATGTACGTATTTTCTACAGATTACATTTGTTATGTTTAAATACCAAAATTAATTTTTGATTACTGTTTTTAGGGTAAATCACCATCATACACACCACGAAGGCTGCGGAAAAAATTTGCGTTGGACTGCTAAGCTATTAGAAGATACGCGCAAAACTGCGAGCTCTTGGGGAAAAAAGTTGGCGTTTTATAAAAAAGTAGGGAATTTAGAAAATATGATTGCAGAATCGAAAGCATATTTTCTAAATGTTGAAGTTTTGGAGAAATAAAAATATATTTCCTATAATTCTATTCTTTTTAGTATGTAGGAATTTTGAAAGCGTATACAAGAAACATAAAGACATGCGTGAATGACAACTTAGGACACAAATAAATAATAGGATATTTTTGCCGTTCTGTAAAAAATCAATGCAAAATATATCTTTATTCATGTCCGTTAAAATATTCAATAGTCTCCCCGAAGACATGAAAGATTTGACACTTAGCCTTTTTAAAATAAGACTTTACAAATGGCTTGTAGATAAATGCTTTTATACGATTAAATTGAATGTATTAAAACTAAATAATAATTTACTATTTTTATTTCTTCATTTGAATGGTTAGTTTTCATTTTGACATATATTTATTAAGTAATCTCGATTGTCAACTTAATTATTGTTAATTAAAATTAACCGATATTAATGATAATTAATGACATATATACATATAACAATTTAATATTTGCACGCTTCTGTAATGAAGTATAAGTTTGCGATGCACATAGCCTTTAAGATTTTCCTTTGTAATTACCATACGTTTATGCAAATAAATATAATTTGATTTGATTTGATTTAAAAATTATATAGGTAGGTGCATTCAATCAAATTTGCTAAACATCCTTCCTTCCCTAACATATTATCAAAAGTCATTAAAACTTGTTAGTGAAGGTAGATTATAAATGAAAAAAATTTTCGTGTAAATGAAAAAATTGATAGATTAATACTTTACCTGCAGTATTAATTGATAGATTAATACTTTACCTGCATGACATTAATTTCTTGTTAGATTTATATTTTACCCATTATCATCATCAGCCTATAGCAGTCCATTGCTGGACATAGGCCTCCCCTAATGAGCGCCTGAGTCCCTGTCCTGAGCTCGATGCATCCAGCTTCTACCAGCAGCATTTCGCAGATCGTTACCACCTGGCCGGAGGGCGTATTATCAGTATATTTTACCCAAATCTATGGAAATTTTAATTATGTGGCAACCCTGCAGTTGAAATGAGAAAGACTAGGGTGGCCACGCAAACTATAAATCTATATATATACTTAATCTATGGTCCCACCAAAAGAACTGTGTTTAGCCCCCATACTTTCACCATTAGCTAAATGTCCCTACGGTCTTGATGCACCTTTCTCCTTACACGAGCTGAAAGGTGTTTTAACAGAAACTCATGATACAGCACCTGGGAAAGACGGCATTCCATATTCATTTTACGCAAATCTTGGCAATAGTGCAATGCAGTATTTACTAAATCTTATCAATTCTGTCATGTTGACAGGTGATATTCCTTCGTCATGGAAAACACAAATAGTGTTACCATTTAAAAAACCTCATAAAAATTCTTCAGACTCTACATCCTATCGCCCCATAGCTTTATCTCCTGTTGTAATTAAAATTGCAGAACATTTGGTGAAAAACAGGATTGAGTGGTATATCGAAAAACACAATCTTTTACCACAAAGTCAATATGGATTTAGAAAGGGTAGAAGTTCAATGGACAGCATCGGTGTTTTGATAACTGATATACGTATAGCTTTTTCTTTAAATGAGTCGGTTGTGGCGACATTCTTAGATATTAAGTCTGCCTATGACAACGTTTTAATTGAAATATTAATCAAAAAACTACATTTTATTAAAATTCCACATATGTTAACTAACTTCATTCAAAACATGTTATCGGGGCGGGTGATCATCTTAAACTCTACCAATAACTCGAGATTAGCATGGAAGGGTTTACCTCAGGGTTCTGTATTGAGTCCACTTATTTATAACATATATACTTATGATTTAGAAGAATCTGTTAACGGTACAGTAAATATTTTGCAATATGCAGATGATTTGCTTTTATATACTTCCTGCACTTCCATTGATATAGGTTCTAATAATTTGTCATTTGCTTTGAATTTTCTTAAATTGTGGTTGGACAAGCACGGTTTGGAGCTTTCAATATCGAAAAGCACTGTAGTATCTTTCTCACGTAAGGTTAATCCAATTCCGTCAAAAGTGCATTATGATGGAAAACTTATTCCTTTGAAAAGTTTTGCTAAATTCCTGGGCGTAGTATTGGATTCTAAGCTCTCTGGTCATCCACATTGTGATCATGTTGTTACAAAATGTGAAAAACATTTGAATTTATTAAGATGCCTCACTGGTGTTTGGTGGGGCGCCCATCCGTTTTCTTTAAAACTTATATACAACGCACTCATTAGAAGTTCATTAGACTATGGCACTTACCTGTTAGAACCTGGTAGAGTAGCAGCATTCAAGAGATTGGATGGAATCCAATCGAAAGCAATGCGGATCGTTTTGGGAGCGATGAAATCCAGTCCCATTAATGCTCTTCAGGTAGAATGTGGCGAACCGCCATTATATATAAGACGTCAGTATTTATCCAACAGATTCTTTTTCCGTGCCCTACAACTTTCAAATCATCCGCTTCTTTCCAAACTACAACATCTTTCACGTCTTATAACATCATCCACGTACTGGAAACATAAATCACCTCCGTATTTAGTTCATAGCTATAAGAAACAACTATCATTATCAGCACCAACTCACCAATCCCTTTTACTACCTGTCTTTGACTGTGACTTTCAAGCCTTGATATTACCTTTAAACGTTTGTTTTGACCTGGATATAGATCGTGGTGGTTCTCATGCTAATGTCTTTTTCAAAGCTGTTGTTGATAATCGTTGGCATGGGTGGCATCAGATTTATACTGATGCTTCCAAGCACTCCGATATTACGAACAGTGGTAACGTTGGTATAGGCGTATATCACAAACAGTATAATATTGTGCAAAAAGTTAAATTTCCAATTGAAACTTCAGTTTTTACCGGTGAATGCTATGGCATTGTAAAAGCATTGGAATATGTTCTCTTAATGAAACTTAAAAAGACCGTTATTTTTAGTGATTCGATGAGTGCTTTACAAGCTCTTCTGAAATTTCCTTTTCGCTCAAAAAAATACTACCCCCTAATAACAGAGGCCAGAAGTATACTCCTGCAATGCGTAAACTCTGGTTTTGATGTTGATTTCGCCTGGATACCGAGTCATTGCGGTATATTAGGCAATGAACGTGCAGACATGCTTGCAAATGAAGCTGTGGAGTGTGGAGATATGTTCCCTTATAAAAACTTTTCTCATGACATTGTTTTACTTCCTAAAAAGATATTAAAAGATTCGTGGTATGAAGCTTGGAATGATTCAGGCAATAATAAGGGCAGGTATTATAAGGGCATTCAAAAATGTATATCACTAAAGCCATGGTTTTTTAAACTTAAACTGAGTAAAAGAGCGACGACTGTGCTGATTCGTATACGGCTGGGGCACACTTGTACCCCAGCTCATCTAGCCCGAATGAAAATAATAACTGATGCAACTTGCGACTGCGGAAATGAAATTGGCGATGTTAATCATATATTCTTTTCTTGCAGCAAATATGATCACCTTTCTCTATATAATGATTTAATTTCCCTCCATGTCCCGCTTCCTACAAATATTACTGTTTTACTTTCTTCCTTGGACCCCTGTATATATCAATGTTTAGCTTCCTATATAGATACTAATAATATAAATATATAGCCACATTTTTTGTAAATATCATGTATGTACATAAATTATTATCCTTTTTATCCTTCATTAACCCTCCTGATCCTTTTCCAAATTTCGTAAGCTCAATAATTTTTGTAAATAGCTTCCCAAATTTTTTATAAAAATAAAATAAGTAAAATGAAAATGACTTAAAATGGCAAATGCACAAACTGTGCGACGCCACGAAAAAAAAAAAAAAAAAATGGCGGACTAGTAGGTATGCCAACGATGTTCGAATAGATTGTTTTTAGTGCACGCACTAATTGAATAAGATTGCCAGTAAAAAAATATAAAAATATTTTAATTTTCACCACCAAGAGGTCCAAAATATGAAATATCAAATGATTATGGTGTTATCTGAAAGGCGCTAATTTGCCCAACCTAAAGCCGGTTTCTATTTTTCTATAGGACGTACTGTTATTAATTACGAAGAAACTTACTAATTAGTATCGCACGCCATTGACGTCACCCGCGGTGGGCGAGTCAACTCGCTCTTAACCGGTCTTGTTTTTGTATAACATAGCGCCTTGGTTATCATAGTGTAATGCTGTTATAATTATATAAGACGGGCTCTGATTAGTTTATTCTTTGGGGCTACATGATACTGTGCGAGTGTCCAGCATTATTATTAACCATATGGCGCGGTATATATAGAAAAGACGTGGCGAGGACGTGTGGCGGCGGCCGCGGCGGATAGTCAAAGTAACACAATATAAACCTTACAGTACGTAATAAACGTCCTTTTTGTCGTAAAGGAGAATTGCCCCCTCGCCTCGATGCAACGTCCCACCACTAGGTGTGGTAGTTAGTGGCGCGCGTCACGTCACGCACGTCAAAAGCATAGTCGTCGTACAAGGAGCAATATAGCGTAAGCACCAAAAAAATGCGTGACAACGTTCAGTTTCATTTACAGTTTTGTCAACTAGCGGAGCAATAATCATTGCATCGCGCCGCGCGTCTCTACCATTTCAGTATAATTTATGAAGCGACGTGGCAAACGTCCGCGACACGGCACACGCCACACGTCCTCGCCACTGTTTCTTCAGTATAAACTGCGCCTAAGAGTCCTGACAACACAACGGAGCAACACCTACAGGATTTGCTGCGTTATGGTCGCCTCGCGTAGCGTCACATGCGATGCCAGCAGTCAACGTGTTAAAAACAAGACTGCGCATTGTTCATCTTCTGATATTTAGGGAAAGACAAAAAGAAAAGAAAACATTAAAATAAATTAGATATTTAATTAATTTATTTACAGAAAGTATTGAACCAAATTCTATTAGGTTTGTAAATTACTTTCTATTTGAATAAAGACTGATTACGTTGGGTGCTCACTGCTAGTATATGAAAACCTGACTCATCTACTGCTGGTTTAATAGACCAATCAACTGATCGATTGAGTGTTGTCTACTTCTTCGTCTTTCTTAATTCAGTAGCAACTGGGATAACATTTCCTCGGTTTCGACAGCACTTTTCATTATTCATTTATTATAAATGAATCTTTTGTATAAAAAATCGATGTTAAAAACTCTAGCTTATCAGAGTTAGATCGGTCTATTACAACAAACTACTCAAACTATCAAGTGATTACTTTGATTTTTATTCAAAGAAATTTTGTATGTATGCTTTACAAGTTATTCTTAAGCATATTGAATGAAAGTACCTACGACCAATTTAATACAAACTTCTTATTTAAGACATTACATTAATAAACAGTATAGCAAGCTTTAACAAGGCTGTTTATAGGTACTAGACACGATAACTACAATACGACATTCAGCGTAATGGCCAACGCAACAGGCCGACGGCATGATGGAGGATTTCAAATATCAACGTAAATTTGTACGTATCAAATAGTAGATTGACACGGGTGATAGCCATGCGGATAGTCACCAATTGAAAATGCCCAAAAGGGGGTTGTTTCCTTTTCAGTTACACATAAAAATCGGGGAAATACATTATTAAAATAAGCACACAATTCTTAGTTCAAAGCGCGTATTCCCCTGTAGTTTGTTAAACTAGTAGTAATTACATGCCTGTCACTTAGCCGAACCGCCATTAACACGGAAAAATAACATGACATGATATAAATTCCAAACTCAACGACCTGAAATTTATATCGTAATCAATTTTACCTTAAACGTACGAATTTACGTTGGTAAATATAAAATGCACTTCCATGTCGTCTCCCGGTTTGCTCTGGCCTTATGAGAGCGCTTGACCTCGGGCATAATGATCGCTGACTCTAGACATAATTCTTGTTTCATTTTAACAGAAAAATATCCATAGGTAAGAGTTCGAGCCTACCGTACCTACATAGGTTTACGATACATAGAACTCAATTTGACGTGGCAGTTTTTGCTTTAAGACTTTCATCTCTTAAGCTGTTTACATTATTGTGGAAATGTATCTAATCTATAGCCGTGTACAGTCAGTCCGAGCAGCCTCGCGAGACTCCATATAAAATGCATTTGAAATGTACGAAGCCTCGCGAGCCCGCTCGCTTTGTCAGTATGCGGCTTATGATGCATTCGCAACATATTCTTTATCCACAGATATACACAGTATAAACAACTTACGAGACAAATGGCGGAACTCATCCATAGCGCTTTCTAAGATACTAGTCAAGATGTATATTGAATAAGTTCTAAATCCCCCAGACAATTCAGTAGATATATAGTAATGATGACCTTACTAAAAGGAAAAGGTATTTCTATTGAAAAGGAGCATTTAATATTGACTAGACGTATTGTCGTTAACTTTACACACATGAATAACACAAACACAATGAGTAGAGCAACTTTGTATTGAGCAGTCTAATCAGTAACCATGATAACCATAGAATCTTCTGTTTTAAGACTATCACTTGTTACCTTTAGTCAGAATTTGTATTATAAATGCGAGAAAAACTACGTGCTCGAATCAAGCGCCTCTGTCGCGTACTACATAATCTGTTCGCTATGTTATCGTGTATTTACTAATTTACATTGACAAAGCATATGTATATGAATAACGTACATACTTTATATTATCGGAAAAATTTTTGAAAGCTGATTAAGTATACAATCAGAAATACATAAAGCTATTCATTATGAGGCTATGTTACTAATATGTAATGATCTAGTTTGATCATATGGTACGCATTTGGCTCTGTGGAGTCCATAGGCAATACATACATTATGATAGCATGCACAAACACGCAAAGCTTTTAACTATACGATCATAAATCACTACGTCTACACCTATTAAGGAAACCAATATCTCGATACGCAAGTAAGCAATAAATATCTAACATACTGAATGTAGGCGTCTATCAACTAGCTACCTCAAAACTGAAAGTAAAATATGAATCAGTTATCGTATATCACACATTTTAATTTAGGTGAAAACCTTACGTGAACTTATTTTAAAAGTATTAGTTAAAATGACAATGTATCATGTAGATCGCGTATTATTTCACTCCAAAACACCTACCATTAAAATGATTTGTTTGAGACATAAAAGCTTACTGAATTTTTTTAATAAATAATTTTAAAAATAAAAACTCTCTAACTTATAGTTAAAGTTTTGAATCCAAAACTCAAAAATAAGTCCCTATAAAACAGCTGATCTTTAAAGCGCGTATTTTAACAATCCCCGAATTAGGTATATAAAAAATGTTGAACATTTATGTCTCTATAGATATCCATTGCTGATGTTAGCTTCGTTGCAAACAAACATAATGAACATCTTATCGATCTGAGACAAAGCAAGCTTATGTACAAATGATAGGGGGAATTCTCTAATGAATTTAAGATGACGCGCGTAAAACTATTTTTAAGATGATTGTCATGACATTAATCATCGAATAACTATAAAAAATCAAGGTACAAGTTTTCTAGATTGAATGCGTATTAAAATCATATCAACTAACATACCAAATAAAGTTTAATCTAAACGCACTTAATAATAAACAATAACTATAAAATAAAACAGAATAATGGATTGTTAAATAATAACACAGCTTTTAACCTTCACATCCTCGATATGATTGGGTACATGACCAATGCTACGCCACTATTGTAGTTAACTTCATCCAATACACAAATTGGAGATGTCTTGTAGCTAGATTAGTCTAGCTCTTCACATGTCATATTTGCACAAATATTTGGCTAAAATGAACCATTTTTAGACAAATCAATGATTCATGTAGCGAAATACCACAAATACGCTATGCAAAGCCAAATTATCTACGAACCATTACATGTAAATGGAATGTGAGAGATCTTAAAGAACATATTGAAGTAAATTGAGTTGAAATCGAAGACATAGCATCGTCTAATGTACGAGAGAACTACAATGAGCGAAATAAAAACCCTATTCCTTCGAATGCCGATTGCATATTGAGCTAATGCTGACATATCTAAAGCCAGTATTTCATTGGTCAAAAAAGTCTAGATGGGGCGACCAGCCAATGAAATCCCGACCATCAGATTGGGCAAACCCACATCGGGTAATAGTGTATCAGGCGTTACATTTTGAACTGTCACACATGTTCTCATTGTAGTCAAATGTGAGAAATGATAACGTTATCATCGATCGGTGAGTTTAAGTTACTAAAATGGCAACACTCCTAGCGACACTCCCAAACTTTGACGGTCTGATCGACGCTGCCCGATATCACAAATGGCAAGCTCCTGTGGAAATCTGAAAGAGAAATTAACACATCAGAAATACGAAAGTAAATTTAAAATTAATTAATTAATGGCCATTGTAAAGCTATGTTTAAGGAGGAAGCTTTATCGTAAACCATACAGCGTCGTCATACAAATACTCATGATAAGAAAAACCTTTTAGTCCTCATAAGCCGCCTTCGCCTACCAAAGGCGGCATACTACCATGACATTCGATGATTTAGTTAGCAACAGAGGTTGAAGAACAAATCATAGCCAAAGTCGCTTATAGTTTGCTTATGTGGCGTCTATATTATAACCTTGAAGGTTCACGCTTCGCACCGTGAAAACGATGTACAATTGACTTTTCATTCGGCAGACAGAGAAAAAACCTGAACCATCGCTGAAGCGCAATTCCTGGGGCACTGGATCTGACAGGCTGGTGGTAGCTAACCTGACCTCAACCTGCCCAATACCTTAACAGAGGACTTTGGCTTGGTGGCAACATTGCTTCAGAACTCTTGATGCTATTTGTGGCTGTGAGTGATCAAACAGCTTTTCTAATCCGGATTTCGTTGTATACATATGTAGGTAGTTTATCAGTCATGTAGTTCCTCTGCTTAGTTTGGTGCTATATGATGTTGTGTGAGTGTCCAGTACTATTAGTATCTCGAGTATTAGTAGTGCACTCACCGAGGCTGGTCGCGAAGTGCTGATGCGCGTACAGCGTCTTGAGGCAGCGCGTGTGCGCCACATCCCAGACGCGCAGAGTCTTGTCGTCGGATGCCGTGAGCAGGTAGCGGCCGCCGGGGTGCCAGGCGGCGCCGCGCACCCAGTTGTCGTGACCCACCAGAGTCGCGAGGCACTGCCCTGTGCTCACGTCCCAGATCTGAAGCGTATCATGATTACCAGTGATACAGGGGTAACCTATGGTTCAATCATTTGTAAGATCTTCAAGTATTATAAAAAACCGGCAAGTGTGCGAGTCGGACTCCAGAGGGATTCAAATCCATCAGTGATGACAACAACAACATCAATACCAGCCTATATCAGTCCACAGCTGGACATAGGTCACCCCTAATAAGCATGCTCCAAACGCTAGGCATGCGGGTTGGGGATCGCAGGGCATTGCTTCTCGCAGCGCCGACACTGCTGCTCATAGGCGGCCAGGGGATGTAACTGTGCCCGTGTTAGGCTGCGCTATGCCTCAGTCGGTGATGATTGAACCGGATTGATCATATTATTGTATCGGGGTGTGTCTTTGAGTGACGCGCCATCGTGTCAAGGAATTAAGAATCACCATTAGAACGATCTTAGAAATGAGTCGGAATCTAAATAAAATCGAACAAACACTGACGGATTAGACATGGGCTCATACAAAGAGTGAACTACTCTCAATAGTAAAGCGTCTGCTGTATCCTGATTGATTATCAAAATATCTGATTGATTAACTAGCGCGATAGACGGGTCGAAATCACCAATCTTTGCTCTCAATTACGTGAAACTCATTTGAAACGTGAATCTTATTTTAACTTCTAAAACTACTAAAATCCGATATATCAGTCAGTATTTCTCAGAATCAGTGTTTTAACTAACTTAACTACGCACTTAACTTCAATCTAACGATACTGTTCAACACTGAACTTAAGATTATTCTGAGAGATTATCTTGATGGAAAAGGAAGTTCTATCCTGTTGGTTACCTTGACGGACTTATCGCGTGATCCGCTCGCGAGGAAGGGGCCGACATGCGCGGCGCGCCTGTTGTCTCCGCCGGCGGCCTCGTTCACAGCTGCGGCGGCCGCGTCCGGCGCCCACGCCACACATTCCACCACGTGCTCGTGTTCTCGGAGCTCCATCTAAAAAGGTCAATAAGGCTTCACTGATTTGGCCCTTCTTCAGTCCCCTTGCATGCCATTTTTATGTCTTACTCTACTCTAGGGAAGATAATGATTTTTCCTAATTGTGGGTCTTCCTGCATTCCAAACATGTATATTTCTCTCCCAAACGCTTATTTGTATATATCCTTAGATATATCCCATGTTAAAAACATTCAAAAAGTGCTACTATATCCAAAAATAAGTTTTCTCTATTCTTCCGTCGTCTCTTGCCTATGGTGGTTGTGCTGAGCCATAGCTGGTTATATGGCCTACCATGGAGCCACGGATTGTATTTTAATATTTGTTTGTTATCCATAAGTGTAGCGTTCACAAATACGAAAATATGATATAAAAAGGTATTTAAAAATAAAAAGCTATACCAATGTTGCTGTACTGTGTAGGTAGGCCATTGAACGGAGAATTTTTCGGAAGGTGGAGAGATTTGGCCAATAAATTAGCTAAATAAAGAAGACAATGTTTTTTTAAAAGAAAACAGGGGGTTGGTTACTTTTCTTCTACAACCTCAGTAGTATCTAGTCAAATAAACCAGCCCAGCGACAGAATTCAGACCTACTATTATACATTTAGTGGTATACCTTGCATTCATTGGTGTCTGCGTTCCAGATGCGGACAGTCTGATCGTTGGAGCAGGACGCTAGCAGCGTACCGTCCGGTGAGACTCGCACCATTCGGACCCATTCGCGGTGCCCCTTGTATGTCTTGATGCAATACCTGGAGAATGCAAATTAAACTTTTATCCGCGAGATTTTACGTGTGTGAACTATACAACGCTTGGAGGTTTATATTCCAGAAGTCCAGAAATAGACATTTATTTATTTATTAAATTATTAAATTAACACGCCATTAGCCATTGTCCTTTCTCCAAGTTGTGTTAGTAAGATAAACTCTTACTATATAGATCTGGAATCCAGAATCACAGGTCAAAATAGCAACTGTTACTTATTTGTGCTGAAATTGGACGGACTGCAATAGTAACAATTAATTTAGCCGTACCGAGTATCCAAATGCATATATACCTTCTTTCATCAAAATCGGTTCATTAGTCTTTTTCGTTCTTTCATTATGGGATTTCTATTCAGCTTTTTCAGCTTTTTTCGCTAAGCCATGTTGAAAACATAAAAATTCCGACACCAGAGTTGGCCACTTAGGGACATATTTCACCGGAACACCATGGCAGCGCAACCAGTCGCCGGCTACCAACAAATTGTTGGTGGCGCAACCAAACAGATACCAGGTGAGTAACTCTCTATACAGCTGTATACATTTCGTTGGTAGCCAGCAACTGGTTGCGCCACTATGGTTTCATTATGGTTTAAATGAAATATAGGGTTAACTCTATCTATATAGGGGGGTAAGGTGTTCCAACCTCCAACTTCCGGACACAAGCCAACCTCACCTGCACGCGGTGCACCCTGCTGACTAACGAACGAGGCTCTGGCGGCCGGCTGTTTGCGGCATAGCGCAGCCTACACCGGCACAGCTAAATTCCCTAACTGTCGATGGGCAGCAGCGTCGGCGGTGCGAGAAGCTGTGTCCTGCGATCCCCAACCCGCATGCCCAGCGTGGGGATTATGGACATACCCCCCCTACTATGACATACAAAAAAAAGAGATGGCCCCCAGTTCCCGGCCGTCCCGCTATTCCTGGCCATCCAGGTAGCGGCCATGGTAACGGCGGGACAGGGGGTGCTAGGAATCCCCGGGCTACCTCTGGCTACCTGCAAAATCTGACCCTGGCTACGTTTAACGGACGGACTCTGAGGCTCGACGAACATCTAGCGCAGTTGGAAGTGGAGCTGGAGAACATTAGGTGGCATGTTCTGGGGTTGTGTGAAGTCCGTAGAGAGGGAGAGGACACCATAACCCTAGACTCGGGCCACCTTCTGTACTTCCGCGAGGGTGACCAAACATCCCAGGGTGGCGTAGGGTTTCTCGTAAATAAGGCCCTCTCTAACAACGTTGAAGAAATCTCCAGTGTGTCGACCAGGGTAGCATACCTGATCCTTCGGCTATCCAAGAGGTATAGCATGAAGATAATTCAGGTTTACGCACCGACCTCGGCACACTTGGATGATGAAGTGGAGGATATGTACGAGGACATATCCAAAGCCTTGCACAACACCACGAAGGCTCACTTCAACGTTGTTATGGGGGACTTTAACGGCAAAGTGGGAGTCCGAATTGGCGACGAATCCAGAGTGGGCCCGCATGGTTTTGGGTGTAGAAATCACAGGGGGCAAATGCTGGTCAACTTCCTAGAGAAGGAGGGGCTCTTCTTGATGAACTCGTTCTTCGAGAAGAAGCACCACAGGAAGTGGACATGGCGTAGCCCCGACACTGTGACAAAAAACGAGATCGACTTCATCATGACGGATAAAAGGCACATATTCAGAGACGTCTCCGTGATCAACAGGTTCAACACCGGATCTGATCACAGACTTGTCCGAGGCTCTCTGAATATCAATCTAAAGCTGGAAAGAAACCGTCTGATGAAGTCCACGCTCCGACCCAATCTACTCCAGATCATGGCGGGCACCGAGAAGTTTCAGAAGCTTCTCGGTGACAGATTCGTTGCTGTGGAACCTACCGATGACGTTGATGAGGCCCTACAAAACGTGGTTGGAACGCTAAGGGACGAGGGCATCAAATTCTGCCAAATGCAGCCTAAAGGCAAGAAGTCCAAACTCACGGATGAGACTCTTCGGCTGATGACAAAAAGACGGGAAACCACTCAGGCCACTTCATCAGAGAGGTCAGACCTGAACAAGCGAATTGCGAAGATGATACGGCGCGACCTTCGGAGCTCCAATACACGCCTCATTGAAGAGGCAATAGAGCGAAACCGAGGGTCCAAAGTATTCACTCAGCAGCTTGGCAGGAGCCACCTGACGAAGTTAATGACACACAATGGCCGAACCGTCTTGTCAAAGCCGGAGGTATTATCTGAGATAGAGGACTTTTATGGCCGACTGTATGCGGCACATGCTCCTTGCCCCCAACGTAGCAGCTACGATTCTCGAGCCACCCTCACCCGCCACTATACCGACGACCTGCCAGAGATCAGCCAAGACGAGGTCGTACTGGCCCTGAGACAGCTTAAAAATGGAAAAGCCCCCGGTGAAGACGGTGTTACTTCGGAACTTCTGAAGGCTGGAGGAGCTCCTGTTGTGCAGGAGCTGCGGAACCTCTTCAACGCCGTCCTTCACTGTGGGAGAACTCCTAAGGCGTGGAACGAGAGCTTGGTGGTTCTGTTTTTTAAGAAGGGAGATAAAACCCTTCTTAAAAACTACAGACCTATCTCGCTCCTGAGCCACGTCTATAAGCTGTTCTCAAGAGTTATTACAAATCGTCTCGCCAGAAGACTCGATGAGTTCCAGCCACCGGAGCAGGCCGGGTTTCGCGGAGGATATGGCACCATAGACCACATTCACACAGTGAGGCAGATTATACAGAAGTCCGAAGAGTATAATCAGCCCCTGTGTCTGGCGTTTGTGGACTATAAGAAAGCCTTTGACTCTGTAGAAACCTGGGCTGTCCTGGAATCCTTGCAGCGATGCCAAGTGGACTATCGTTATATCGAAGTGTTGAGATGTCTGTACGAAGCCGCCACTATGAGTGTCCGAGTACAGGACCAGCAGTCTAAACCCATCCAACTGCGCCGCGGAGTGAGACAGGGAGATGTCATATCTCCGAAACTGTTCACAAGCGCGTTGGAGGATATGTTTAAGACGCTGGACTGGAAAGGTATGGGCATAAACATAAACGGCGAGCACATCTCACACTTGCGATTCGCTGATGACATAGTCCTAATGGCGGAGTCGCTGGAGGAGCTGCAACAGATGCTGGACGGCCTAGCATCAGCCTCACGAAAGATAGGTCTCGGCATGAATTTGGACAAGACCAAAGTTATGGTCAATGACCGAATTGATCCGAGTCCTGTCGTCGTTAATGGACACCTTCTTCAAGTTGTTTCGGAGTATACATACCTCGGGCAGATATTGCAGTTGGGTAGAAACAACTTCGAGAAGGAGGCCAAGAGGAGGATTCAGCTGGGTTGGGCAGCATTTGGAAAACTACGTCGAGTTTTCTCGTCACCCATACCGCAATGTTTGAAAACAAAAGTTTTCAATCAGTGCGTCCTACCCGTCATGACATACGGAGCCGAAACGTGGACACTCACAGTACGGCTGGTCCACCAGTTTAAAGTCGCTCAGCGAGCGATGGAACGAGCTGTGCTCGGGGTTTCTCTGAAGGATAAAATCCGTAACGAGTTTATCCGACATAGAACTAAAGTTGTCGACATAGCTCAGAGAATTAGCAAGCTGAAGTGGCAGTGGGCTGGCCATATCTGCCGAAGAACCGATAACCGTTGGGGTAAACGAGTTCTTGAGTGGAGACCACGGCTCGGCAAACGTAGTGTAGGACGTCTTCCGGCCAGGTGGGGTGACGATCTGCGAAAGGCTGCTGGTAGAAGCTGGATGCGTCGAGCTCAGGACAGGGCGCAATGGCGCTCATTAGGGGAGGCCTATGTCCAGCAGTGGACTGCTATAGGCTGATGATGATGATGATGATGATGATGAACTCTCTATAGAGCTGTATACATTTTGTTGATAGCCGGCGACTGGTTGCGCCGCCTTAGTGTCCCGGTGAAATATAGGGCTAACTCACACGAAGAAGGAAGAAAGCTTAGGCTTATAAGTTATTGTATCTTGTATAAATAAATATTTGATAACTTTGTGTACCCGCTTTAAATCTAAATTTTGCATGCTGTAAAGCTGTTCATGGCTGACCTTTATTAAATCTATATTTTATTGTCATCTTTTTTACCCATGTTACGCAAAATAAATGAATTGAATTGAATATTTATATGACTAATTATCGACGGGAGTGATGAAAAGGTGAACTTTGCAAGCCTGCGGCGTAATTATCACCGCATATAAATGAAAGTTTTTACGTGTTTTGTTGGAGTAAAATCAATCTTTATTAGTATTACAGTATATAATCTTCACTTCTTCTCATAAACGCATATCATTTAGCTAAGCTTGGATAAATAATAGCCGCTTTTTAGATAGTGATGTTAGGTTTCTTCATCAATATTTAAAATTATCATATAAAAATGAGTCATGATTTTAGCATTTTATATTGTTGATGCTTACTAAGTTTCACCTGAGGTCAAGGACGGAATTAATGTTATTATTGAGTTTTACTGCTATCGTAGCATGAAACGTGACTTTTGAAAAATGCTAATGCATACAATTTTGTACATTTTCTATCGGTAATAAACCAATTTGGTTATAGAATTATATAAGCACCGAATGGCAAGAGATTTCACAAAAACATGAATAAAGGCTTACTTACTGTAATTATAGGTAAATATGGATTGGGTGGCGATTTTGTGCTGGAAGAAATTCTCGCGTGCGAATTTTAGTGTTGTCTATGGAAATATTAAAAACGACGGAATTATTTCATTGATAAAAATACGTATGTTTATGCCTAACCAAAAGCAATGCTACTGAAAAAAAACACCATGACACTACTAACAAACATTTGAATTACAAAAAAAACAAAATAAGAGGCTCGATCACGAAGACTAACGGCATTTAGCAGGCTTTGATTAGTCGTATCCTGCGCAATACAAACAAAACATTAACTAGAGAATCAAAGAGAGAGGAGAGAGAGAGAGGGAGAGAAAACCAAAGGAATATAAAAAATAAAACCGCTTTTGGATTGACAACCGTATGTTTGCACTTGTAAGTGCATTAATAAAGCTGAAGTTTCTTATCGTATACATACACAGTTTTGGCTGACTGTCAATAATTTATAAGTAATCCAAAAGGCGACACTAATTCTTTCGTTCATATATCGAGATGCCAAAGATACAAACATCTCGCTAGGGGCGCTGTTCCGTTTCCATTCAAAAATATAGTTATCGCAAACTTTGTTGTCTAGGCAACAAAGTTTGCGATAACTATATTAATGAATGACGGTATGAATTTCACTCTGACAACCAATGTCCTCATCTAAGAACAGAATACTTCACTTACCCGGTAGCAACTTCCCAGGCCTTGATGGTCTTATCCCGGCTGGCCGAATAGACGATGTCACCGCTGGGCGAGAAAGCGACCGAGGACACATTGTGATCGTGCCCGTGCATAGTCTTGACGCACTCGTATGTCTGGTTGAAGTCCCAGAGCTTGATAGACATGTCTGCACTGCACGACACTAGAACATACCATGAATGTAATGATTATCTGAACAAATTGCTTGACTGTAGTATAACCAAAAGTGGAGGTTTTATTCATTTTATTCTAGCTTCCGCCCGCGGCTTCGCAAGTTATGCCAGGTCAAGAACTACATTATGTGCAAAATTTCAGCTCATTCCGTTCGTATGAAATATTTATCCCTCTTTCATAGGATAAATATTTCGAACTTTTGCTTTTATTTATAATATAGAAAGGATTACGAGCTACAAAATATAAAGAGACGCAACATTCGTTCATGGAAAGGATGATACGTTATAGCGGCTCCATGTTCTGTAGAACTCACTTTCATCATCATTCAAGCGATTTTGAGCCCACTGCTGGGCATATGCCTTCTTTTGATTAGACATCAATCCGCAATCAATCAATCAATTACCGCCCAAGGCATTACCTATGGCCGAGAAACGGTCATAGAAATAGAGAACGTCTACCGGCGATATAAAAAAAAACAAATCACTTTAAAACAAGTAAATAAAGGTCTTATAGCAATTTTAAACACTTATTGCTTGTTTTAGTTGTGCTATAAGACTTACCCAGTAGTTTCCCATGATGGTCGAAAGCGATGTCCTGCACGGAATCGGTGTGTCCCTTCAAGGTTCGTTCGAACTCTCCACCCTCAAAATCCCACACTTTGATGGTTGCGTCTTCGCTCGAAGACACCATCAAACTGAAGACTGGATGGAATATTACCTGGAATCGGCAATAAATTATGTCAGTCTTAAAAGTAACAACAACAACAACAACACCAGCCTAGTCCACTACTGGCCACTACCACAATGCCCGTAATCTCTACGCTAGGCATACGGGTTGGCAGCAGTCGCAGCTGCATTTAGCTGTGCCGGTGTTAGGCTGCGCTATGCCGCAATCAGCCGCCCGGCAGAGCCCCATTGTTAGTTAGCAGGGCGCACCACGGGCACATGAGGTTGGCTTCAGTTCCGAAGATAGCGGTTGGAACCTCTTACAGCCCAGTCAGTCTCAGCGAATTGTGCGAATTGGTGTATTCACTATAAATTTCAACCACGTTAGAAGCAAATATCTTTTTTTCCATTGGACATCCGTATTTAATACTATGGTACGAAAACATTTAATTATCTCGGACAGTGCTGCTCTTCCCAATAACATTTACGTATTTTGTTTTGATACACGAAATTTGTGAAAATTACACAATTTGATTTACGTAACAACACTAATGTGTTACAATAACCCAACACTAAATGCATTCTGATATGCGTCGCGCCGCGAAATTGCCTTTTTAAGTGCCGAAGCTCTTATTTTCTCAATTTTAAGTGCATCGTCCGGAGCACCTGCTTTTGGAAAGCTGCACAAACGACAAATTGAATTCAATGAACCTAAAAGAATGTAAGTTTTTATGCTATTTGTTAATCGGAGCTGCGACGTTGTTGACGTAAGAAAGAACGGAAGACAATAATCACTGAGTATACGCATTCATGGAAAACGGTGAGTTCGATTGCGAGAAATTGCGTACGCAGCAAAAAAGAGGACAATCAAATATCTCTACTAGTACAAAGCTAAAAACCTAATCACTCAGAACGAGGATTATATGCGGCAACCTGCTTTAGGGTTTGATCCGAAAAGAACATGCCGCATTGATTCATGGCATACTTGCAAGATCATAATTATAAGAAAGTCATAGGAATTACATATTACTTGCTGCATATCCAGCAGTGGATTGATACAGCCTGAAGATGATGAGGTATGAAACGTTTTAAACTTGGCCAATTACATCTTAATGGCTATTACTAATAGATCAACAAAGTTATAAAATGGAAAGTATATTCCTGCATCTTCGCCGGTCGTTATTTTATCTTTGCATAATCTTATCTTTGCATAAAATTATTATTCAATACAGTAGATGGCATTAATTAATCAGAATCGATGAAGTAACTATGTTACTATTAGTCTGCCTGTTTAGTTATTTCCTGCACACGCGCTTCTAATTGTCTGTGTTTAATTTGATGGTAATAAAAATCAATCATTTCTGATCCTACTGTTGAAAATGACAAAAACAAAATAGTAATAACAAATTAATTACTAATAGTCATGACAGTGCATCTAGCATTCACTGACAGTGCAAAATATTCGCGGGCTCGATCACAAAGACAGGCAAAAAGTATTAAAATTTAGGCCAATGAGAGAGCATAAATTCAAAACGCTTTGTTTTGAGTTCGTGATTGTCCTACAGTTCTGTTGCGTAGCTAAATTAAACTAAGACTTTTATGCTAAGGGTTAAAGTGTTCTTATATTTAATCCATCCAGCACTGCCAGGATATTTCCATCTTCAAATCATGAGTATGGGTACCTTAGTAATAGTGGCCCGGTGACCGGTGAGACAGAACTTCTCTGGCGGTCGCGGTATCCACTCAGCCGGGGTGCGCTTAGCTCGCGTCGGAGCACCCTCGATGAATTCCTTCTGAGCCTCGGATAGCTTCGACTCCAGCTCCATTACCTGATGAGATAGAGATTGCAAAATAAGTAATAAATAGCTTTGTTATATGGTTTATGAACAAGAGATGGACACGCACAGAATAACAAAGTTAACGGTAGGCCGAGAGGAAACGCTGTGACTTCTCTAAACAAGTTCACCAGAGACCTAGTGCGGGGAACAGAGTTCCCTTAGGTACAATTATTAATTTGACGACCTCTGTGGTGCAGTGGGCGAAAGCCCGCCTGAGACGCAGAAGGTTGCGGGTTCGATTCCCGCTGCGGGACAAATGTTTGCATGTTCTGCAGATATTTGTCTCGGGTTTGGGTGTTTTCTATGTATGCTAAGTATGTATTTACAAAAAAAAAGTATATTGTGTATTATATCAATCATGTGGTTCCCATAACACAAGCTCTGCTTAGTTTGGGGCTATATGATGCTGTGTGGTACGTCCAGCATTATTATAATATTGTCAACTTATTACACATGAACCTCATGTATCTTATGTACCGAAAAAATGTTTTGTGTATGAAATAAACTTTTACTTTAGTTATCCGGGGCTATAATGATAAAAGAAATCAAGCCACTGCGCCGATAAGAAGATAAGATTGATTCATTTTGGCGATGCCGGCCGTAACGGCATCAACAGACGGGCAACAAGGCTTGGTATATACACCTACCCTTCTAATTCTTTATTATCTCTCCATTTACAGGGAAAATCAGATAAAAGTTAATAATTCGTTGTAGTCACTTAATTAACCTCTACGGAGAGTCAACCGTAGAGACCACAAAATATTATAAAACAAATTCTCCCGCCGCATTTGTCTGCTCGCGATAAATTCAGAAACTAACTGATTTTCATGCGATTTTCACCAATGGACAGAGTGATTCATGAGGAAGGTTTAGGTGCATAATTTGTTAAAGTTTTTTTGTAGGTAAATTGGTTGAAATATGACGATAATTGTTGAAAATGTAGTCGCCTGCGACCCTACGACAGAAACAACATGTAGATATGCTGTACTATGTGTGCGGAACCGGGTCGGTTTTATAAATAGTGAATTAATAATGTAGGTTCAGCAATGCAAGTAAGAGGAAGAAAGGGTCGTTATAAAAATTGCATGTTAATAAGCATAAAGTAAATGAGCGTTATAGCGCGAATAAAATTACCTCAGCCAGCGAAACTTTCACAACAAAATATTTTGATCGCTCTATAAAGATCCCTTGATTACACAAATTCTTAAACACTTCCTATTATTAGAGCAAGGTTCAAACGTAATGTGCAACGAAGCGTTTACCTTGAGTTTACTTTAGTTTCATCATTGGGTTTGAAATTGTCTCGTTAGAATAATATTGTATTCTACTTTAAAGACTAGAATAAAATATGGCATCGACCGGTTTTTATATAGATTGGAATATTGGAGTGACCTAGAATCTTTAACCATACAGATCGATGTATCGTATAGGTCAGCTAGACGATTTGTTTTGAGTCTGCAGCCCCTATTTACCAACTTCAAAAAAAAGGAGGTTATAAATCGTATGTTATGTAGTTATGTAATATTACTGGAATTGCAAAATATTCACATATCGCCCTATATCTAACAGGGTCAACTTAAAAAAACACTTTTTTCACAAACAGCGAAAAACTGATGCGTGCTATCGAAATCTCTACAGCCCTCGCCCCCTAATTTCATAAATCGAGCACAGCACCTGCCTCCAAGGCACGAACACAGTGGCCAATTCGGAAGTCACTTAATCGACTCCGCACTCAGGGGCTCATTGACAAATCGAATGCACAGTGTGCGTATGGGGTACCAACTCAGGACATGCGGAACTTGATCTCCTGCCCGTTGTACTAAGCACCTACACGAGGAAAGATCTCAATAGAGACCGAGCTAGCAGCGGAGGTGGCTACCTACTGGTTCAAATAAATTTAAAAAAAAAACAAAAGAGAGGGTTGAATCACAGTTTATTGTTGATTGGGTTCGATATTAGTGTTTTTGTTATTTCTTTTTTCTATCATATTTAATTTTATCATAATAAAAAAATACGTATCCAATATTTTTTGTTAATCTAACTGACGGACTAATTAGAATTATTATTTTTCTACCCAGGCATCATCCCTATTGGCGATGACTCCGTTTTGATGGAGAGGAGCGGGACCGCTCGTTCATCAAAACAGGTTCTTGTCAGCATCTAGCGACTTGTAGTGGAAATATTTTTAAATCTGTTTTATTGGTCAATAGGTATATTGACATACACAACAAGAATATGATATTCAGAATTCACTGGTGAGCATAACTCAAAAAACTAGATTTTTGAGTTTACTCCTTTTAGATCTGGGACATTTTTGGGACATTGTGACATAACATACAACCAGGCATTGATCACTTCTCTTGGCAAACAAGTAGTATTAAGTAGTAGAGTAGTGTCGGTACGGTTAAACGTGCCATTATCTCATAACACTTTCGCACACATTGTTAGGACGCAAACCGGGGTCCTTCACTAATCGTCGGGGTATTTCACTAATTCAGGTAAAGTGAACTTTTTTTGCAATGAGCGCTTTGTTTAAGTCATAGATAATTGGTAGGTGTTAGTTATGACGTCAAAAAATTGTGTAAGTTAGTTACCAAACGGATCATGATTTGTATTATAAGTTTAAGAGATTTGTTTTTGCAGTTTAAGTTCACTCACTGAATGTGCAAAACAACGTTTATCATTGATGGTCGAAACGGCAGTAAAAAAATAAATTAAAATTTGAATGTGTCGTTTAGGCCGAATCGGGCGAAACTTTTTCGGTCGAAACACTCGAAACGTCATTAACCCGGAAATGGTTAAAGTCAAAGTCGTATAAGCGTAGGCGAAGCTGCCCTGGTAACGCGACTACCTTATTATACAAACAAGAACGTATGCCAGTTTTTACTTAAACTAAAAAAATACGACATAAAAAAGTAATTCAAAAAAATTAAATCGACTTCAAAAAGAAATGAACTCAAAATTGCGAAATAATATTTTTATATTGCACATGTAATTAACTAACAACAACGAAATCAACAGTAGTTATGAAACAAGTTAGGGGCCTACAATGTTTTTTGAGGTCTGTGCCAGCCTTTATAAAAGGACATACCTGTTGAATATAAAAGAAAAAATCCGAAATTTCAATAAAAATAAATAGTACATACAAAAAGATTAAAACCCTAGTACAAAATCTATTGTAGTACAAATACACGGGTACGTAGGTATACTATAATACCTACATTTAATAATAAAGTCTTAAGAAATTCGGTTTTCGATTCGGAAGCTATATTCACAGACCTCAAAAAATATTGTAGGCCCCTAACTTGTTTCTTAAATACAGTTGATTTCGTTTTTGTTAGTTAATTTAATGTGCAATAAAAAAATATTATTTCTTAATTTTGAGTTAATTTCTTTTTGATTTAATTTTCAAAAATTATTAACAGCGAAACTACAACTGCTACAACAAAGATAGCTTCGAGTACTTTGGTCCTCTATTATCCGAGGCTGTGTTTAGCAACTCGAAGACAACCAAACAATGCCAATGTGCTTGCGCAAAGATATGGGTCTTTTAGGCGATGATAAGTTCGAATTATTTAATCGATTGAATTATGAAAATAATTGATTATTCTGAAGATACGGATGATTTCTTTGGATAGAATAAGCAGAAAACTCAATTGCAATGCGTTTTGGGTAATGCACAAAATAACTTTCCAAGATTTATCCCTAATAACTTTAGTTTTATGTTTAAAAAAAAACGTCCTATTCCTCAAAGTTAACTTATCCTATCAAAAAAAAAGAAAGAGAGAAAATAAGATATGAATCGATAGCTTCTCTATCGATGTCATCCGACGTGCAATGCAAAATTTTCATATAGAAAATAAGGAAGGAGGTTTCAGCCGCCTAGCTCACAAAATCTAATATAATAAATTTGAATAATATGAATATAATACATTATAGCCTCCTCCTCCAAATTAGTATTTTTTTTTGCGGATAGCACCTATATCTGCTTCAATATCGACGTTACGCATACAAATACACTTAACGGTACACTTTCAAAGATTTGCTTGCAGATCGTTTACTATCTAAATCACGGAACATATCGGCAAGCCTAATTTGAACCCAGACCTACATTTGAGCATCGTGCATGCAAGTAGGTTGTATAGGTTCCCACCATGTTTTATTCAGCTGCTAATCCCGATGTTCTTGAATTTGATATTATTTATATAAAGAACACAACAGGAATTTGTGGTCTTGTCTTTATAAATCATTCTGAATGAGAAAGCTAAAGATAAAGTCTAACCTTCTTCTGCAATCTGATGACCGATGTCCACTTTTTCTCCAGCAAGCCACCATACTTGCGGTCCATATCGCCGGTTACATCGGCCTCCTTCTTGAACGCTTCCAGCGCGTCCGTGTAGCCATTGCTGCCCAGGTAATCCGCGATCGCTTTGTTCCTGAAAGAGAAGAAAGGTATTATATAAATATACACTTAGATAAAGATGAGAAGCCGGAGCTGGTAGTTGTATGACATAAAATATTATTTTTGGCTCCGATTTGGATCAATAGCTGAATTGGAACATTCTATATAGACAAGTAACTATTCACTTAAGAAATCTTCATTGTCTCAGACTCATCATCATCTCAGACTGGTAGTGTAAAAGAGAATTGTTTCCATACAGGTGATTTAACTAAAACCTGTGCCATAAATAACATTACATAACAGCTTAATTACCGACTGACATATGACAGACTCAAGTGAACGGATGTTGGTGTGAACGTATCTGACGTATACACCAAACTTGAAGCATTAGCGAAAAAAGTAGATACAAAAACTGTTTAACCGAGAAACAAGAGCCAGGATTTCCTTGAAAAAAAAAAAGCTCATCATAAAGCACATTTTAGTAAACTATGGACAAGTGGAACACATGTTTTGGTGTCGTCTCGTTTTTCAATGTGTCGCTCAAATCATAACAATGAATACGATGATGACATAATAAGTGATTCATTAACATAACATGTACGCAATAACACGAGGACATTTTGACGTCATTAATTAATTATCAAAGAAACAAAATTTCTGTCCGATGATCATAGCTTACTAGTGGGTACTTTCAATAAAGTTGTGCTACACTGGGTTAATAGAATATTTTTGTACAATGCTGTCCATTATTGTTTACTGTTAGCTGATGTAATGGTTTCGCTTGCCCGACGGGCGTGTATCGAATTATACGAACTTAGGCACGCGGGCTGGTGAGAGTAGTATTTTTTGCCGACATTAATAGGCTAAACAGTTTAGAAATTCCCTTTCGATAAAGGTTGACAAAATAAACTAGCTGTATACCGATCATAGATAATGGTTCTTATGGAAATACGATAGAATAGAAAGAAAGTAAGTTATGACCATTATTCAGCAATGTAAAGTAAAGTTAATCATCACATTGAATTCGCCGATTGCAACGAGACGCCGACGATCATGATTGATATATCGAGACTATCATAGAAATTGTCCCAAATCGATAACCGTTGCCCTTGCTTGTAACGGCCCGTATCCGTAATTATCGCGAACTATGTGTGTCACATATCTATGATGAACTTCCTATAGGTAAACTGTCGTTTCCTTGCACGGATGTGTCTTGTAGCCTGGTATTGGTTCTTTTAAATTACTGTCATCCGGTGAGAAATAGTTTTTCAAAACGCCTGTTTAACCTGATTGAGAATATTTATTACTAGCTTCCGCCCGCGGCTTCGCTCGCATGGTACCGGGATAAAAAAGTAGCCTATGTGTTAATCCAGGTCACCAACTATGTATATTCCAAGTTTCATTCAAACCCGTTAAGTAGTTTTTGCGTGAAAGAGTAACAAATATTCATCCATTTATCCATACATCCATACTCATTACTGAGAAACTTTCGCATTTATAATATTAGTAGGTTGAGGAAATAAAAACAATGAATGAGGCCATTTGTTGCTGCAATTTAACTGATAAACCTTCTTCAATAAATACAAAACCTTAGAAACTATGTATTAGTAACAGTTTTTTTTACCATCATTATCATCACCATCCTTATCATCTCCGACTGTTGGATGTCCAAATGATGTTGTTTCTAATGTAGGCCTCTCCCATTTCCTAACATGCACCTACCTGCGTATCTTTTTATGTCGTCACAATCGTCACAAATCTTTAAAATATTGTAATCAAATCAATATGCAAGTAAATTTATAAAAATTTAGGCCATGTGTCAGCCACGTTAGATGAGATCGCCGCGCCCGCAGTGGCCCACACTCATCGTAACAATACCTAGTGTCGTTGGTGTAAAAATCGGAATAAAATCTAAATTTTAAATTGTGTGGACGACTTTTTGTTATTATTGAATTTATCTTATACTAGCTTCCGCCCGCGGCTTCGCAAGCGTGGTACCGGGTTAAAAAGTAGCCTATATGTTAATCCTGGTCACAAACTATGTGTATTCCAAGCTTCATCCAAATCCGTTCAGTAGTATTCCGTTTTTGCGTGAAGGAGTAACAAACATTCATCCATACATCCATCCATACTCACAAACTTTCGCATTTATAATATTATTAGGAAGTAGGATAGTAGGATTAGTAGGAAGTAGGATTATAATTCAGTTTTGGGAGTTATGAAGTGAAGTTTTAATCCGATTTACAATCTATGTATATGTATACCTAAAAAGTTTTTTAAATTCCGTTCAGTAGTTTTTGCGTGAAAGAGCTGCGTCGAAATATCGGGAAACAACAGAACTCACAAATCATGGTAAATATCCCGTTGATATTCACTGTCTCAGTCTCAGATTCTCAGTGGAAGCATGAGAAGTTTTATAATATCTACACTTAAGATCGTGGTCTTGGACGGTGATAAGTTAATATCGGTTTGATAATACATACCCTAGATTCCTATAGTCAAAAGAGAATCGGATCTGAATTTAATCAAAAGAGGTAATCTCTCTCCACAAACCTCAGTCTGTATCATATAAGTGCAGATAGTCATAACTTCCTAAGATAGCAATTATTCGATTTTATACAGATTTACAATAGTCACAACGTATCTTTGTCACTCAACTGTTAAGGTAATGTAATAATAATAATAACGGTACATGTCAAACCTCCCTCTCGCTCGCACTATTCAACATTTTTGAAGATATGAAATCACTGACTATAGTTATGCAAAATAGCAAACCTTCACATTCTAGTGAATAACAATTCAACGGTTCAGCAATAATATCATTATGATTCTATAACATTTTCTTACCAAAAAATTTGTACCAATGTGATCAATTTTGGTGCAAATTTTTTGGTAGTAGCGACGTAGTTCATAGGAACTACGTCGCTCCTTGCATAAGGCGACGATACATGTCAAACCTCTCCCTCTTCTCGCTCGCACTATTCAACATTTTTGAAGATATAAAATTACTCAATGTAGTTATGCAAAACAGCAAACCTTCACGGCCTAGAAAATAACAATACAAAGGTTCAACAAGAATATCTTGTTGGACCCAACACGTTTTCCTACCAAAAAATTTGGTATGTATGGTATGGGTGCCGGTGAAAGTACAGGCTCAATTGATGGACACAGGGCGTTGCATCGTAGGGCACAATCTAAACAAGCGTTATCAATGTTTACGATGCAATGTTTTGTGATAGGTAATGGTTACCACTTAACACAAGTTGAGCCATGTCCATGTAAAAAAATACCTGAAGAAAGTATTGATAATGTTTAAAACGACAAGCAACGATGCACCGTATGTATATTTTTTTGTAATTGTATTCGACCAATCCTAGTACAATCCGACCTGAACATAGGTTCAGGTCATACCCTTCACACCGAAACACAGCAAATATACTTCACGGCAAAAATAGGCATGGTTGCAGTAATGCCCCGGACGAGCCCTTCACAAAGAACTTTACTACACTTTACTATAGGTTTGTGTCTATCATTTTGACTAGGCGAACAAGAAGGTATTAACGTTGATAAAAGGGATTGCAGTTACAGATTAACAGGTACATTGCCCACCGGACTTTCTAGGGGAAAGGAAATAAACACAACTTGGAACGGTCATCTATGTATTGAGTACTGGCAGCCGCCAACGCATTACGAACACCCTGTGATGAATAGACTTTCTTCTAATTCTTTAATGACAACCTCTCGACTAGGATTCGCTGCAAGGTATTTGGAATTCAAATTACCTAATATTTACCTTGGTATATAACTTGATAATTGCCCAGATCTGAGACATAATTGCATTGTCCGTGATCTTAGCTACGAACGAAGATTAATGTTGGGTTCATTTTTAATGTAGGTAAGGTAAGCCTACACTTAACAAAAGTATTCATTTGCTACAATTAAGCTAAATTTTCTATCTACCACCGATGTCTAAAGAAGCCTTTTTAACGATAATCCACGATAAAAGAGAGATTTGTAAAACAAGTGCTAATAGTTTCCATAGTACAACAATGAACGTAGTTGAAAAATTTCTTTCCACACAATGGTGAAGAGTGCACGGAAAAAGTAGATTACGTAGCAAATGGAATAAAGATCCACGCCAGTTTGTTTTTTGTCAGTTCACGTAGGCGAGTCTATTTCATAACCTTGTGTGTGTTTTGCAGTTAGTACGAAGGTACAGTAAATGTTAAATCTGAATAATACTGGAACTAGAAACTTCTTAATGTAAATGTAATACAAATAATTTTGATAGGAAGGTCGAATTTGAAGATCTTATAGTATTAAAAACATGTCTCAATAATATTAATTTATAGTTCTTTGTTTTTTTTTAAATCATTTGTCTCTCTCATCGTCAAAATATATACGTCACACAAGATTCTAGCGAAAAAAATAACATTGTTATAACATAACACTTTATACTTTACTACTCTAATGTATACAACCAATAAATGCCTACTGTATCTCTTTAGTGTACTGTACAGTGCAGCGGAACAGTTTGGTCAGGTAGGCAGAGGCGATCAAGTATCATTCGCTAAGCAAATTCATGCGTGATGTTAGGAATTTAAATATGCCTGGGAGCAGAGCGTTGCATCTGCACGTCGATGTAAACTAATGATTCAAAGATTTCGTTTGTTTTACTTATAAATTTTCGGCTGATTCACCAGTCAGCGTTGCATGTAAAAGATTGAGTAAGTTTATGTACCCCCCCCCCCACGAACCAACAAGCACAACGAACCAACGTTATCAATCTTGCAAACAAAGCGTTCCGGATAAAGTTGCAAGAAAATGTAACCCTAGTGTGCCCATAGATAATATTCACTCTCTACTATCGGAAGCGCGGTTATCGATATCGATGTTAACAAGAATATTAGTTTTATGAAATAGGTTTACAGACCGGCATATATACCGTACTCTGTTAATTACATATTTATTTAAGACTAAATAAATCTCTGCTATTGCCTTGGACGTTCTTTTAGTGAAACCGAATCGATCACAAAGACAATCAGTCTCGTGTCTCTATTGTTTGCGTGAGAGCAACAAACTTATCTACCTTCCTAAATAATGAGAGCGATGCGTGTAACGAGCTTTCGGAAAATTTAAATAACAAAAAAGTTTTGAATTAGTTTTGTTCCAAAAACAAGACCAATAACGTCGGTTGGTTTGTGTCAAATTATGAGTACTATTATAACGTAACCAATCCAGCACTTAACGTGTTCATTTTACACCATTCAATATGTATTTTCTTCAATAACGACGAGCAAGCAAGATTCTGAACCTTTTCTAAAGTAGAGATTAACATTATCAGGTTTTGAACCGTGTCCAACTAATCTGTCGAAATCTACTCTAGCCTAGGTGCATTGAAGTTCAGTAGCAATGTAGAGGCACAGCACAGCACAGCGAAAGTGGTTTCGTGCGTTGATAGAAGCGCAGACCAATCTGGGACTGACTGAGAAAATAACTTTCACGATACATATTCGACGTCTCACTATCTATAGGACAAGTGCCGAGGCGGCAAGTGTACTTGAACTAATACGCTACTATAAATGCTTATCTTGCTCCTTATCAGTCAAATCTGATAAGATTGTTGTGAGTTCCTGAATGAACGATTACTATTCTGTTATACGATCAACGATTTTCGAAGTAAGGCGGGAAGTTGTTTTCTAAATTAAAGTTATTTTACAATCGGAAACGATTATTATCTGCGATTCAAATGAGCGAATTAAAAGGATTTAACTATATCGACCGACACCGTTATATTATGCGAAAATGTCTATGTCTTTGTGCCGCCTCGATAATGTTAATGCTCGAATCAGAGATAGAATGGAAATTAAATGCGTGATTAACAAGTCTCGATAGACGTTATATGCATTGTATCATTGTAAAAGCCACTAAATAGTTATATTGATGCCGACAGAATTTAGATGGCAATCCTGTTGAAAGCTGTATGTATTTAATAGTAGTAATTTAGTGCCTGGGTTTAACTTTAATCTAACCAAAAGGAGTTGAAGTTAACTTTATTTTGAGTTAGTGGCAAAGAATATATAATATTTTTCTAGATGTGAACTCTGATGCCGGAGTTTTAAGGTCATCCAAAGGCCTTCGACCGACATGTTTCCAGCAAAATTCAACAGCAACGTCCCCACATCTTTAACAATTTCATTTTACGGAAAAAAAAACATAAGAACTTGACATCCATTTAATCACTTAACATAAACTGAAACATATAGTTACTTATGCGTCATGTAAGCCGATAACAAATAATATTAATAAGCTTTGATAAAACGATGCGAATAAGTTCATAGTTAATTGAACTCAAACTCATAATTATACTCACAACTATAACAAAATAACTGACCGGCTAAAAAAAGACCATGGTGGCCATAATAACTTTGCTATGAATTTGGTATGATACATAACTGGGTTCATAGTTTTTTTTTAGTTTAGAATAGGATCGCTATCGTTCTAGTACGGGGCATGACAGTAAAACAACACTATAGTTTAAATGCGGTTTGTACTACAGTATGAAAGAAATACAACACTATAGTTTCTATAAGGTACCTGCTACAGTATAATACAGGTTTGACAGAACTTATAAACCGACTAGGTATATGCAGCCATCCTTGCTACTTCACCGTAGCATTTAATTTGAGGTTTGATAATTTGTAACAAAGGGATGGTCTATGTAACTAAGCAGAATCATGAAATGCAGTAATAAAAAAGTATTCCCCTATATCCATATGAAAAGCACGTTACATAAACTATCATTTGCAAACGCACGTGACATGAGTAGACTAGTAAGCAGTAGTTGTGGCAACTGTTGATGAATCTGTGGGTAGCTCATACGATAAAAAACAACAAATTGAGTGGTTAGCTACTGAAGGAGCAATTCTCTTGAAATGGAGAGTAGGAACTTTGTCAGAGTTTCATACATGCCAGTGCACGGAAAGCGCTCGTGGCCAGATAACTCTTCGATGTTGACTAAATTGGCATATGTGGCGCAGTTGACTTTCAGTCGATAAGAATTATGATATGCCCGCTTCAACACTTAGATAGACAAAAATAATTTCAACTGTAATAATGTCTTAGCAATGTCGAAAGTTGAAAGTAAACCTCGAAATGGGGGATAAATTAGTCATCATAGCGTGGATATTGTTATTTGAGTTGCAGTCCTGCTGTAGGATATCATATCTTATAGAAACAAGTTTAAGGTTTCCATTTATTTGTGGGGTGAGGGGGAAGCCGCCCACACGAGTTGGTGCTATATCGATCGGTCAGCAGGGGCGCCGGTTGCTAGTCGACGTCAGAGCCTGACTGCGTCATAGCGAATCCCTTTCTCAATAACCTCCCCCGTGGTTCATAAACCCCTACACAATAAAATAAAGGAAGGAAGGATGGCTATTAATGGGATATGTTGCAGTCTAGTTATGATTTAGAAGACTGATACACTTCTGGATCCTGAAACACAGTTTGAAGCTAGTTCGGAAGCTTATCTATGGAGTATTCAATAAGATAATTTGTAACAAGCACTTTTTAAAATATTCTTTGTGCTAAGTAGGTTTTTAATATATATCTAGGTACTTTTTGTTTTACCAGTTACTAATTAAATTTAAAATAAAGCAGGTCATTATTTTAACTTGCATGATAAAAAGAAAGTTGGGTTGATTACATCATCCCTAACTAAGCATTTAACTTTTTATTAAAGGCCGCGTTTATATTACGGCCAGCGGCAAACAGGGGTTAGCGAAATGCTATTGGAAAACCCGATACAACCTTAGGGGAAATGTCAAATATTTAGGGGGCTGAAGGTGATTTCCAGCCGTTGTGTGTGGCACAAAGTGTAATTCTAGTCTAGTATATATAATATCTCTCTCACTTTAACCATTAAAATATAATTGAAGTTGGAAAGTACCGGACCGCTTTCGTTAGTTCAAGATGTGCGGGCAATAACACGTTAAGAACACTATTCTTCCTCGTGGTAGTCGCCTGTGAAAACGTTGCGCTAAAACCTGATCCATTATTCAGTCCAGAGGGTTTGGGAAGCCATAACTAGCTCACTAAATGACATAATAAGTCCACTAGGAAGTTTCTACACGGATAATTTAATTATCATTCGTGACCGGTCATTCGAGTACTCGTACGAGTGAATGTTTTAGTTAGTTAGCTTTTGAAATCTCTCATTAGGGTAAACGCTTGTTTGGAATAATGATTAATTGCTTTCTCAATAAGACGTGCTAAAGATATGTGGACTGGTACTTTACAGGTCACAATTGTCAACAAAAAACATTTCGTGTTTCATTGGGCTGCCTTGTATCGAAAGAATAATGCGATTTCAAGATAGTAGATTAGAAGGTACTGTGGACTGGAAGTATAGCCATTGCAGAGATGCATTTCGTCGTGCTATAGGTACTAGATTAGGTACATTTTGTAGTGAGCTGGGGATCGGCAGTGGTGGCGAAATGGTTCAGAATGTTTTCGTTGCTCTTTTAGGCTTTGCCTGCCTAGGGATTCAAAGTGACTCAGCATCTATCTATTCTAACACTTGTTTTTATTAGTCAGTTTGTATTCTTCAATACTCAATCATTTATTGCGTTCCATAATGGTAATAGAGGTACTAAGGCGTAGAATATTTATCAGATCATTATAGACCCTATTGGGCACAAAAATAAGTTTTTTTTTCGAGGTTAAGTTAAATATGTTTTGTCGTATAAAACCCTTGAGCTTGTAACGACAAAAAAGCGAAAGAACCAGTGTTGGGAGAAGTGGACGCTTGGTAATTTCCTAAGAAACAATATGCTCAAAGTGGTAATGCGGCAGAATAACTACCGACCAAGGACTGCATTCCTCACAGAGTCGCGCCACTCGTTCACTAGGAACAACGGGTCTTAAACCTTACGACCGAAATTATTATGATGACAAAATATTGTACCTACTGAACTAACGACTTTCTTATAAATGTTACAACCTACAAACGTGTAGGCAATACTACTGATAACAGTAGTCTTGTATAAACAAGGGGGGGGTAAATTCTAGATTTAGTTTTTGACCTACTTGCATGTTAATTGTAAACTACGGTTTGTTTGAATATGGAGCATTTTAAAGCTAAATAAGAATGCACTGTAATTTCATCTTAACCGGCTTCATAGTCTGATCCCATTCAACTTAATTCGTAGATGGGCATTATTGATGACGTTCAAAATTCAATATTCAATGACTTTGAACAATTGACCAATAAGAACTGGTTGACATTGATACAGCCAGGCTTCATGACAGCACAATGATGAGTCATTTTAGTTTATTCATATAAGTGTTCGTAAGTGCTGAAGCAGTATTTTGTTGACATGCGAAACACTTTATCATCGCATTGAATTTTTGTCTATTTCCGTAATCAAATCAGTTTTTGAAGGTCGGTAATACTCGATATTATAAGAATAACTGTGTGCTATTTTACTTCGGTTTTTAATCAGGTATTTATTTTTCAAAGTTGGTACATATAATATTATTTTGAACAATAGTACAGCGGCATAGAGGGTGTAACAGTTAAGCAACGCGTTGAAAACTGAATAACAAAACCGTGGAAGTGCAGCTGGCCGAGTTCAACGTGTCCGCAGTCAACGTGTTAAATGTTGTTGTACCCAAGATGAGTTTGACATGACCGTACCAAAACTCATTATGCTTTTGAGCCTATAACGGAACATACATTATTACCAACCGCAACAAATAAATTAAAAAAAAGAAGGTAACTTTAAAACTACATTCACCTGTCGCTATCAGTTAGCAAGAAAATAAATTCTTATGATCTAAATATTTGACAACTTTCTATCATATTCTAGGCAGTTACATAAAAAAGATTATGGTCTTGATCGATTATGGTAATAACCAGTTATGACGCAAGGAGTTTTTGCTTTTCGGGTATTCAAATGTAAGACAACTCTCGATTTGGCCTCGTTCATTGAGTCAATGGGTCTTACAAATCGTACAATGGTACAGATTTTTATCACTGACCTGTAGAATAATGCTTTTTGTTTTGCTGAATGCCGATCCATATCATAAGAACAAGAATGCATGTAACAGACGATAATGTTAAACGGATATTTTAAAAGGTAGGTACCTACATAACAGGCAAAGTTTTATGCGACAATTTGTTCATGCTCGTAAACGTATGAAAGGTTAAACTTGCACATAAAAACATACAAATGTATCCAGCTGCTTTCTTCTTGTCCGTATAATTGCAAGTAACTGGTTCCAGCCAAGGATAGCTAAATTATCATGGTCATCACGAGTCCAAGATACAGATACAGATACAGATTTTTATTTATAACACCATGGTTACACCTGCATATAAGCATCGCTCATTGCTACATCAGTGGTGATTGAGTTTCACTCGACACTCGACGGACGTAGGGATAATTAGGTGCTAATCTTATTTAGCTCTCGATAAAAAAACTAAATTAAAGTAGGTTGTTTCGTTTTGAAGCTACGATGCGATGCCACAAACAGATACAGACGTCAAACTTCTTTTTAAGTCGGGGTTTAATAACAGCCTAAGCTAAGTAACATAAAACCATGTCACACGTCTTTTAGTATTCCATTTGCTAGGTGATTTATCGAGTTAATGAATATTAAAATGTTTTAGGTATACTGCAATACATTACTCGAGGCAGAAATTGTTATCGTGCTTTCTAAGAAGGCTTCTATAACCATATCATGCTCTTTATAATGTTAAATACTTAAAGACTATTCAAATTTAATTTTAGGTTGTCAGTCTTTCGAGTGAGTGAACTAGTAAATTCTCTGTCATCAACTATTATAGCCATGTTTAGCTCCAAGCCAACTGTTTGCACGCGTACGGTCTGATATGTTATTGCTTTACAGCCTACAGGCTATGTCCACGCCCATAAAGCCTACGAATTGACAGGAGTTCAACTGTTTGGACTGGGCGTAGCGCACTTCCGAAGTCGCGAACAGCCAGAGGCATGAAACTTTTGAAGGAATGTTATGGTAAGTAAGGGGTCTATAATTTAACCGTCGATCTAGCGCTATCCTATATTTACCGACATCGAACAGTAGTAAAAGATTCGGTTACATACTATCTACTATAGAGAAATATTACTGGGAGCGGAACGGTTTTTCTATCATAAGTATCTTAGGCAACATAGTAGCTAGTAGTTCGCCCCGAACTGAGATCTCACGCGCGGTATCCACAGTCAGACAGTACAAAATCAAGACTTTATATCGACTCTCAACTTGTCATTATATGTAGAAGACGTAGCTAACACAACTACTGCAAATCGTAACGAGACCGCTAAGCTAATATCCAGTCTAACCTGAACTACGAAGACATCGAAACTCTTAACAAAAGGGAGCTTAGGTTAGGAACAACGGTTTTCTTATTGTTTGTTTTTTAATTGTTTTAAAAACTATACATACATAGACATACATCCTAGAATAAAAAAAAAAACAATTTTGTAATGTACAAATAAAGCACTTTCATATGACGCCATATTCCCATTCGACACATTTGTAGGTATAACTTATTTTTACCGCCTTGGGGGTGTACGGGGTTCCGAAATCCATCTTGCGGTGCCCAAGCCAACGTCACCTGCACGTGGTGCACCCTGCTAAACAACGAACGGGGCTCTGGCGGCCGGCTGATTGCGGCATAGCGCAGCCTACATTGGCTACTTCCCTGACCGCAGACGGGCAGCAGCATCGGTGGTGCGAAAAGCTGTGCCATTTACATTTAGTCACGAATTCTGGGGCTAGACGATTAGACGATCATCTAGCGCAGTTGATAGTGGAGCTGGAGAACATTAGGGGGCATGTTCTGGGGTTGTGTGAAGTCCGTAGAGAGGGAGAGGACCATTACCTTAGACTCGGGCCATCTTCTGTACTTCCGCGAGGGTAAAAAACTATCCCAGGGTGGCGTAGGTTTTCTTGTCAATAAGGCCCTCTCTAACAACATTCTAGAAATCTCCAGTGTGTCGACCAGGGTAGCGTAAATGATCCTTCTCATAGTATCTATCCAAGCGATATAGCATGAAGATCATTCAGGTCTACGCACCGACGAGTAGAGGGAAACCGAGGGTCTAAAGTGTTCATTCAGCAGCTTGGAAGGAGCCACCTGACGAAGTTAACGAATGGCTGAATCGTCTTGTCAAGGCCGGAGATCTTAGCTTCGATCGAGGATTTCTATGGCCGACTGTACGCGGCACATGCTCTTTGCCCCCAACGTGGCAACCAAGATTCTAGAGCCACCCTGACTCGCCACTACACCGACGAACTGAGAAGAAATCAGCCAGGACGAGATCGTAATGACTCTGGGAAAGCTTAAAAATGGAAAAGCCTCGGGTGAGGACGGAGTCACTTCAGAACTTCCGAAGGATGGAGGCACTCCTGTAATGCAGAAGCTGAAGAACCTCTTCGTCCTTCACTGTGGGAGAACTCCTAAGGCGTGGAACAAGAGCTTGATGGTTCTGTTTTTTAAGAAGGGAAATAACCCTTCTTTAAAACTACAGACCTATTCGCTCCTGAGCCACGTCTATAAGCTTTTTTCAAGGGTCATTACGAATCGTCTCGCCGGAAGACTCGACGAGTTCCAGCCACCGGAACAGGCCGGGTTTCGCGGAGGTTATGGCTACAAAAAACCACATTCACATAGTCAGATAGATTATACAGAAGTCCGAAGAGTATAATCTGCCCCTGTGTCTGGCTTTTGTGGACTATGAGAAGGCTATTGACTCTGTCGAAACATGGGCTGTCCTGGGATCCTTGCAGCGGTGCCAAGTAGACTATCGTTATATCGAAGTGTTGAAGTGTCTGTACGAAGCCGTCACTATGAGTGTCCGAGTAAAGGACCAGCAGTCTGAACCCATCCAACTGCACCGAGGAGTGAGACAGGGAGATATGATATCTCCGAAACTGTTCACAAGCGCGATGGAGGATATGTTGGCATAGGCATTAACATAAACGGCGAGCACATCTCACACTTACGATTCGCAGATGAAATAATCTTAATGGCTGAGTCGCTGAGTGGCTGATGCTGGACGGCCTAGCATCAGCCTCGCGAAGAATAGGACTCGGCATGAATTTGGACAAAACCAAAGTCATGGTCAATGATCAGACTGATCCGAGGCCTGTCGTCGTATATAGACACCTTCTTGAAGTTGTGTCAGAGTATACATACCTCGGGCAGATTCTGCAGTTTGGTAGAAACAACTTCAAGAAGTAGGCCTAGAGGAGTACTCAGTTGAGTTGGGCAGCATTTGGAAAATTACGTAGTTTTCTTTTTTTGCAAAGTTTTTAACCAGTGCGTCCTACTCCTACCCGTCATGACCTACAGAGCCGAAACATGGACACTCACAGTAAGGCTAGTTCACCAGTTTAAAGTCGCTCAGTGAGCTATGGAACGAGCAATGCTCAGAGTTTCTCTGAAAGATAGGATCCGTAACAGGACTATCCGACATAGAACCAAAGTTGTCGACATAGCTCAGAGGATTAGCAAGCTGAAGTGGCAGTGGGCTGGCCATATCTACCGAAAATCCGATAACCGTTGGGGTAAACGTGTTCTTGACTGGAGACCGTGTCTCAGCAAACGTACTGTAGGACGCCCTCTGACTAGGTGGAGTGTCGATTTCGATTTCGGGAAGGCCTATGTCCTGCAGTGGACTGCTATAGGCTATGATGATGATGATGATGATGATGATGATGATGATCCCTTTGGAAACCAATACAACCCCTTCACCGATTAAGCTTATATGCATCCCAGGAAATCTTTCTACCTACTTAATGACCTACTAAGTTTAAAGCAGATTGGATAAACGGTTCGAGAGTTATGCACTATATAATCGCCCAAGTTGCCAAGAAGCTCTCTCGCGGCGCTCGGTCGATCAAATATTAAAAGCACATATTATGATCTACCTAAAGCGATACACGTAATAAATAAAGTGATCCTAACCCTGGTGAGGTGAGCATTGAGAACATATAGCAGGGCACCTCATTGTTGCAATTCTCACTTTACGATTACATAGAAGGATATCTCTAGTTATAAAGCAGCATATTGCAGCAAGATATATCTCTGGTTATAGAGCAGCATATTGCAGCAAGGTTGAAAGCAAAACCCCATTTCTCTAACTAGTTTGCATAACTACGCTTATTCTGACAACTTGACTGTTCGTGTTCAACAGTAGATACCGTGTGAACAGCATGACCACATCTTTGTTTAGAAGTATCTAAATTGATCTCAACTTGCCTTTCACTAAGCGAGGCGACGTTAAAGGGTACATGCTTTTATAGAACGTAGGACTTTTTGGGGTCATTACATTAGTTCATGGTCGATCAATACCATAAAGGTATTGTATAAAGGTTCAGTTAACCACCTGATTCTATCTATTATCTAAATTTAATACAGCAACAATCCATTTAAATTTAAATTTACGATAAATCGTAGATTGAGCGGATGGAGCGGCTATCGGACTGATAGAAATTCTTGGAATATCTAGTGGAATCCGCGCAGTTATACTGCCCGTTACTCGCGATCGCAGCATCAATAAATAATGGTATTTTAATGATAAGACTGTTGGGCTGATGAAAGCTACCTACTAAGTTAAGAGGAGGATAGCGCCAGCGTGGGGTCAACGACATGGCGGTGCAAGAACTGTCACTTTCAAAGGTCGGGGCACGCAGGTCGATGCGCAAGTTAGCTTAGTTAGCGGGAGCACATTCTTCTCGCAACTTTCGAACATGTGAAGATGAGGTCATGAACCTATGGATCACATTAGATATTGGTACAAATCGGAAATTGATTGGATATTTTATCAGGGTGAATGATAGTTGTAAGTAGGTAAAATAATTTTGTGTAATCTTTGCAACAAAGGAAATCTAAGTTTAAAACATTAAAACTACCGCCCAATTTCGCCAAATCCGATAGCGATTTAGCTGTCATGCGATTAAACGGAAGATGCAGATATACCTATTTCGTTCTAGGTTTTTTTTCTCTCCCAATCGTTTACATTTTAATCGTTCTATTATGTAAACGGCTGCACCGATTTCAACCGAACAAATTAATAACCTTACCAGGATAAGCAGCTTTCTTCCAAAATAAATTGCAACGTACCTAATCGGAAATTTTTTGGAGCTTCGATAAACTCAAAAACTACTGAACGGGTTGTCATTGGATTTTTAACAATAGACTAGAGTTATTCATGAGGAAGGTTAAGGTGTATAATTTGTTAAGGTTTTGTGTAAATTGGTTGAAATATGATGACAATTGTTGAAAAAGTCAATGCATCTGGTAGCTTTAATCGAAAACGCTGCCTAATCCCTTTCCTTTATGATATAACAAAACTATGTATGGTGGGATAAGTCATATGCTCGTCTACCTGTGCGAAGCGGGGATGAGTCGCTAGCAAAGGAATATAATAAAGAAATACTTACAGCTCATCGCGTTGCCGTTGTGACAACACCATTTTCATCGTGGTCGGGTGGCTTGAGGCGGTGGGCCCGTGGTATTCACTGCACTAGAGTCTCCTTGTTCACGCGGGCGACGGCAGAACTGCCGATGCCATTATCACACCTGCATACAATGAAAACAGTACATTAGACTACAAGGTACCATACTGGTTTCAGTGTAAAGATAAGCTTCGTGGCAATGACTGACATGGACAAAGCCAAACGGAGTTGATTAACAGTTATCACTTCTGTCATCTATATATATCAGCTGGAGAGCGAAACTGTTAACTGAAGGATAATGGTTATTATTTTACTTGATATTACAGTTGAGGAAAACCAGAGGAACCATGCTGATTGCTAACAAGTTACATTTGTATGTGTTTACAAAAAAAATGTATCTATGTAGTTTATCAGTCACATGGTTCCCATAATACAAGCTGTGCTTAGTTTGGGGCTACATGATGCTGTGTGATAGTGTCCAGCATTATATATTTATTATTATTTATGTGAGGTGAACCCAAGATGGGGTGTACGGGGTTCCAACCTCCATCTTTGGAACCCAAGCCAACCTCACCTGCTCGTGGTACACCCTGCTAAACAACGAACGGGGCTCTGGCGGCCAGCTGATTGCGGCATAGCACAGCCTTAATCGGCACAGCTAAATCGCCTGGCCACCGACGGGCAGCAGCGTCGGTGGTGCGAGAAGCTGTGCCCTGCGATCCCCAACCCGCGTGCCCAGCGTGGGGATTATGGGCATATCCTCCTTTATTAGGGGAGGCCTATGTCCAGCAGTGGACTGATATAGGCTGGTGTGGGAACCCAAGATGAGCATGATGAGCACCATTGCGCCATGTTCTGACCTCGACGCATCCAGCTTCTACCAGCTTTCGCAAATCGTCACTCCACCTGGCCAGAGCACATGGGCATATCCCCTTCTAATAGGGGAGGCCTATATCCAGCAGTGGACTGAATAGGCTGTTAGTGGTGTATGATGAATTGCTGATATAAACTATGATTTTATCAATTACTGAAATGTAGGTAGATTAGTCTATGCATCACAGAATTCCTTAACCAAACAAATGAACTTTACCAAGCCATTTACTTTTTGTTGAAGTATACTTTGCCGTTTTGTGGTAATAAACTACATGAGTATGGTAGTGTGTTGAATAAACAAGACAACATATAATTAAATAACTGATTGAAGGACTAGTAAAACTTAAAATGATCCAATAAAAGCAAAATAATATCCTTTATGTTTGATATTGAAGGCAAAAACCTCTAGGTATTTTTGTAAGGTCAGAAATACCAAAAGTAATGCATTTTGAGATAAAATTATTATTAAGCAGTTTTGGAATTACAGTGGTTTGATTATCATCATCACCATTCGGTAGAGTCTATGGTATACACTTGATTTACTACACTTTAGCAAAGTTTTCAAAACATACCAGTTTTTAGTTTATAAGCGTCTTTGAAAACTATGTTTAGTTTCATACAATATTTTTAATTAGCCTCTGCTATCCCATCCCACTGCTAGGCAAAGGTCTCCACCATTTACTTCTGCGACTTACAATCGCTTTCTGATTCCCACGAGTTAGTACTAAAGATATTTTTAGGCTGATGTTTCTGACTACAAAAACAAACTACTAAAAATAAAAACTATGGCTTCAGTCAAGGTTTAGTTGTATTCAACTTTAGTAAATGAAGCCTTAGTCTTCTAATACTGGATTACAGAAGATACATTGGTTCAATGATTACAAGTTCATTCAACTTTTTAAGGAACCTGACTCTTAATATTCTTATCATAGCCAAAATTGAATAGGACATTCATTCATCATAAATAACATACAAAAATGTATATTGCAAACAAGTACTTATTCTAATATGAAATAACAAGTAACATATAAATTATGTTACTTCCGGAATTTAGTTATTTATTCACAATTGTTAACATAAAAGTATATAATATACCAACGCTATACAAATAATGTTCCTGTTGAAACAATTCTAACCATGCTATACATTCTGCCTCCACATTTAAACCCCTTAGTTCTAACTTAAGTTGTACTAAAGTAACTAGGGTTGTTTTAATAAATCTTGATACATGGCTACGTTGACTGCAGGCCTCGAACATGACGCTCCGCACCGTGATCGAGGAGAATGACACGCGGCAGGTGCACCATTGTGTTTTTACAGCAGTCAAGGGTTAATTGATTAACATTTTATTGTATTCTGACAAAGATTGAAGCGAATCACATTATGTGTTAAGATTAAGCCCCCAAGCTCCATAATTCTTCTTTGGTCTTTGTCTAAGTTAGTGGGCAATTCTGGTGTTGGGAGTTTTTTCACTGAACATATTTTTAATAAGCTGGTCATTTTTCATACCTGCCGAAGCATGGATGCACTCACTCAGCAACGAAACTGTCACCTATAAAAGTAGTGACCAGGAAGTCTTGCTTAACCAATATGATCCAATGTGATTAAGTAAACCATGCCATGGAGCACTTATAATATTCTCATTTGATTTATATCCTTTGTTCAATTTCATAACATCTTAATACATGGGATTGGAATTGAGAGCTACATATCTACTTTGTAATTCCAAAACAACATATCATAGGTATTCTAAGAGTAAGCCCTAGTCTGGACAAAGCACATTCGTTCAAGGAATATGCCCATTTCATAAAGACGATAGAATAAGGTTTATGTTGTAACAGGTATTTCTACAGCTTATGGCATGGCTGACTTGGATGTTGTTAGTAGATCATCTAAGTTAAGCACCCTCTGGAGATACATTTTAATAGATGTTTGCTTAGTGGCATTTATATCCAAGAGCTTCTAAGTTTCAGAATGAACATTCAAGTTGATACTGGCTCTTACCGTTGCATGTCATGGGTGGCCTAAAAACTTTAACAGCAGAGTTGGCTACTAAATCATATGGAAAAGGGAATGGTCACCTGTTTTTAAACTAAAGCTAAATTTTATATCAGCAAGGATGTTAGACGTGGGGTTGGTTTTATTCCTGTTTTTTTTATATAGAGGATAAATGCAACAAAAGTACCTACTTATACTAATAAATAATGCACCTTCATTAAGTATCTTTTTTACCTATTTTTCACCATGACTACTCATAGGCTGGGATTAATTCACATAACATTTTACTGTTAATTATTTGCCACAAGGAAGATAATTTACGAACACTTTCCACTAAATAACGACAGTCTGATTAAAATTGAAAGAATTGGGAAAAAAAACAGCAAGAATTGCAGCAAAATGAGTCAGACGACGGCAACGTCAAAACCAGTCAAAACTATTCAGGCTTCTGTCAATTTGCCACATCAACGGGAACAAACCTTTAAATTTCCTTCATCCTAAACGGCAAGAAATCGATCCACTAGTCTACAGGACAAGCTAGAGGGAAAATTTATAAAATAATGAAATTTTAACTGAGGAACGGCCATATTGAACACATAATGTGCGAGAACTTGAAGTTTATTTTGCAAAGACCTGCGTTCTCGTTCTTCTCATAATCAAGAGCATTTAGCTTGAATACTTACAAAACACAAAAACACTTGAAATTCCACTGTTTCTGCTAAAAAACACACACTGAAAAATGCAAACACTACACAAGACAAGGCTCGAGGCAGGCAGAAAACCGTTTTGAGTTGAGAGATCGGATCGGTCGGATTGATTTGACGTGACGGACGGACGTGACCACAGAACACTATTACTCCACAAGACGTGACCAATGAGAACACTACCAATCGTAAGAAAGAAAGACAAGAGAGGACTACGTAACAAAACGTCACCGCAGAGATACATTAAAAGTACAACCTGAAGAAAATAAACAGTGCCTCTACTTTGCGGAAATCTATAAAAATATCACAAGGAACAATATTTAATAACTATGTACCTAATTCCCCTATTACGTTTTATCTGATGAATCCAACAAAATGCAGTACTCAGGCCAAATTAACATGCAAATCAATAAAAAAATGGTATCAATTATAATTACCGCCTAAAGAAATAGATCTTTATGAAGGTTAATACCAAACGTCTACTAATCGAACAAAGCAAGAGGGTATAAATGAAACTAATAGTACTACACATTTACTAATAGATCCCAACTGCACCGTCAATTTGAAACCACGCACTGTTGATTTCGATCGTAAAGGACAACACACGTAAACTGCAACCCAACTATGTGTCTATTTGTTCCCACTTTAGTCCGTCATGGCTCAATGGATTTGGATGAAACTTGAAATATACATAATTTGTGACCTTAATTAACACATAGACTTATTCTGGCTTCTATCTTGGTACCACATGAGCGCGTGGGTGTAAGCTAGTAAGTTATGTTGAAAGATATAAATAGTCGCCAATAGTAGCCATTAAAGTTCTACACTGCTTCATACATCTCATTTGTTTATAAGAGGTTGCACCTTGGTGGACGTGTTGTGACATAGCACTCGTTTTACGATTCGAGAAACCAAAGAGATTACAAAAGCGAACTATTTTTTATCTGCGCGTACCCTAGACAGAGAAAGCAGTACTTAACTATGGCGCGTACACATATTCAAATATCAAATGCATTGAAGTGAAATTTGACACAGAGGAGTAAGTGCGCGCTGCGCGCTAAAAATCTGTGCCTGATTTTTTTCAATTTATATGCCCAAAATGCGTGTGTCTTGTTTCCACTTAAGTGTTACACCAAAGAGGAAACGAGACACAACCCCTCTTTGGGAGAATACATTTGGGACAGATTTTGGTTCAAAGCGCGCAATTCCCCTTGCAATACACTTATTTACTCGCTTGGCCAATGTAGCCATTCACAAGGATTCAGTTTGCCAATCGATTGTCCGGCCTGAGGCCTCATTTACTAGAAGATAAGAAACTCAACCATAGGGTGCTTGTGGACTACAAGGAATTTTACCGTCCGGTAGTCCGGTTTTTCCGGTCCGATATGGATTTATACTAGCTTGCATACATTTATGTACTAGCTTTTGCACTATACGTAATCTTCTATCTATCTATCTTCTTGTTGTCCAGTCTTTTTTGAAGAGTACGTAGGTACTAGGTAGGTTACCTTAGTAAATTATTTATGTAGTAGGTTCTACTTATTGTGCTATATACTAAACTCATGGTAGGCCCTATCTGCATACTTACTAGGCATTACTAGCTAGGTAGGCAGGCACAGGCACCTAGGATACATAGTTGCCTACTTAGTACCTTAGACTTAGACTTAGCGTGGCTGGCTGGCACCGACTTCAAATAGATGAGTGGGTAGCGCTTATTACAATATATAATTATATAATTTTATTGTTCAATTTTTAGTGCCTATCTGTTGCTTTGGAGTCGGTTTATTAATGGTTTATTACAAACAAAACACGTCCGCACTTCGCTAGTTCGATTACATCTATCGCGCTGGATGCGCGCCGGATGGTGTGTATGCTCAAGTCCAGCACGGCGTCCTCGGCAGGCCTTACAGCATGCTGGATGGTGTATAAGGCGTTTTACACACCATCCAGCATGTTGTATAGCCTGCAGAGGGCCTACCATGAGTTTTTTGCATACTATCCGTGTGATGGTTTCGGTAAGCTCGATATACCATATGGTTTTCCGGTGATTGGTACCATGAGTTTTATGTATATAGCATAGTTTACACCATATCTTTGATCGACTAGCTCGATTGAACGAACTTCATGCTGCATACTTCTATCTCTCTTGCACACAGGCAAAAGAAAAGAGACGAAACAAACCGTGTAAACGACACGTTTTGACGTTTTGCAAATGGTGTTTAGTTGTTTGTCAACAAAACGCGCTCTTTTCTCGAAAACATACCTAAACGCAGAAAATCCAACAACTTTCCTACAAATAGTTTTCAAGATAACATCTCTCACTAAGATTTATCTATCGACTGAAAGTTTACGATATACTACACCTAGTTTACTTCCAACGACTTGTCAAAATACGAACTCGTACTGCCAAATTAGCACAAAACTGATCGAAAACTTTTTTCGAGGTCTAAAACTACGTGTTGATAGAACTCGTGGTGCCGATTTTAGTTCATGCACGTTTCCCTAGAGGCGCTGTACGAAAATGTATGGAAAGATACCGAAACTTATAAAGTTTTCGAAAACTATCAAAACCTGTGGTAAGCCCTCAGAGGACATCGAAGGGCATCGTGCTGGATGCACGATGCACGATGCAAAACGACCGTGTGTGAGCTTGCTGTACAGCAATATTTATTATAGTGTATTAGTGTCTTCAACTGAACTGCAACGAATGGTGCACTAAAATTGGAATGTCGGACAGTAAAATTAATTGTAGTGCACAAGCGCACTTACACATACCATACACTCATCTCAGTTCATCTTGGAACCCCGTACACCCTTTTCTATTACACAATATAGTATTCTTTACACAACTGCGTTTTTATCGTCCGATAATTCTAATTCATATTATGGCAGGCTTTTGACCCCCGCCGCAAAAAAGTCGGGGTTTCCCTAACGCGTTATTATCGGTCTTATAATACCGGATGCGTTATTGTGATAATGCGCAATCGCTTGTGTCCCAATATAAATGTTTTAAGAACTCTTAACGGAAGACGAAGGTATGCAATCGTCCTACTTCTATTGTGTCGTTATTATCGCAGCAGGATGTGCCGTCGTAGCCGTCTTTATATATAATGTAATACCTACTAAAATGATATTAAATCAAATTTAAGAAATAATATTTTTTTATTGTACACGAAATTAACTAACAAAAACGGAATCAACATAGTAGTTATGAAACAAATTAGTTAGTTTAGTCAGTTGACCCAAAATAACAATAACCTCCTATTTTTGAAGTCGGTAATAACTTAGTAAACTTGTGGTATTTCGCAATAACGCATCCGGTATAACGCGCCATGTAGAAGAGCCCTTATGGTCAGTCAGTCCCAGAGAATCAGTCCTTAGGTAATAAATACCTGGCAACACTACAAATCACTCGAGAATGGAAAGAAAGAGACGGATACTCGAGAAGGAAGATTAGTGCCACCCCCCTTTGCAGTTGAATCGATTTAACTAAATTAATCGATTTTGGTTATTGCTCGAAATGATTGCATTTGTGTTCAACTTCCGTGTGGATTTGGAATGTGATGATGAGGTAAATAATAAAGGTAATGTATGATGTTTGCCCAAACCTAATTATAATTACTTCCCAAAGTACACCAGTGGCAAATGATTATTATTCGAGTTGTAGTAATTCATTCATAGGGGTGTAAGGAGTTCGAACCTCTATCTTCTGGATCCAAGCTAACCTCAACAACCCATGGTGCCCCACGGGCAGGTGAGATTGGCTTGGACCTTGTAGTTGGTTGTTCTGTACGGGGCTCTGGCGGCTGGCTAAATGCGGCATAATACAGCCTAACACTGGCCCAGCTAAATTACCTGACTGCTAACGTGTAAATAATAAATAAATAATGTGGGACGTAATCACACAGCATCATGCAGCCCCAAACTAAGCAGAGGTTGTATTATGGGAACCATATGATTGATACTACACAATTTTTTTTGTCAATTCATACATATCATACGTAGACACCCAGACCCGAGACAAATATGTACAGAACATGCAAACATTTGTCCCGCAGCGGGAATCGAACCCACAACCTTCTGCGTCTCAGGCGGACCTTCACCCACTGCGCCACAGGGGCCGTCGTGCAGCACTTAAAGCGAAACACCTTGGGAAATTTCCCTTAATTAGGGAAGGCCTGTGTCCAGCAGTGGACTAAGAAAGTCTGGTATGGTGGTGGGGTCATAGTTAATTGTCCAACTTTGTTGCTTCAGTTCAGAGTCAAGTCAGCACGGCCGGGGTGGAGGATCTGCATTGACACTAACCGATTTAGTGGACCGTAATGGATCGTAACGCCTCGATTCAATCTGTGGATTGCATGAATTTGATCCGATTTTCAAAAGATCGATCCATAAATTGCTTGAAATTAAAACCTATACCTACTCATACTGAACTACTGAACTACTTAAAACTGAAGTTAAGCTGGATAATAGTGATAATTGTCTGCAAACTACGTTTGGAATATGTACGATATGATTTTAAACACGATGACGAATATAGTTGCAGCTGCACTTCCACGCTTGTATTATTTAGCACTCAAGCGATAATAGAGTTGAATCAATTCGGATCGATTTCAGCATTCAATCCTATCCGAAAATCTATGGGATAGTATGCCCACGATCAAATCTTAGAAAAATCGGATCGGTTCGGCGCATCTCTGCACAGCACTAAATTCAACAAAACAAATGTCCGATTCGTGCGCCCATTTCGTAAGTTCCTCAATCAAAGCGATAAAATTCGACAAACGCCCTCGAATAAAATAATTTTATTATTGTCTAGGCTAAATACATATTTATTATACTACGAATACATTTTAAAATAAAAGGGAGATTTGTGTAAACTGCTTTAAATTCCAATTTTGAATTTACGATTCTTACGCGTAGACAGGAGGAATCAAGTTTCGTAAATAATGGTGTTTGCATAATTGGTTCATTTATTTAGAACATTTATAAAATATCTGTGATTTTTACTTGGTTCGTGGCAGCATTGGTTCTTAAAAATGCCAGTGGACAGTGTTCACCTTTCACCTTGCAGCAAGTGCTAAAGTGGTTTCAATCTTCATGTGTTGCTCGTTACTGTTCCTACGAGGCACGGATGTTGTTTTTGAGGTGCAGTGTGTGCGATGGTGATAGCAAAGAATAAGAAATTCAAAAAAATGAATAACACAATCAAAGAGGACTATAACTGGGCACCTAGATCAGAACCACCAAACAATCAGGATGCGGGGAGTCCAAGAGCTATTTTCATTCCACATTCGAATTCTTTGCCTTTTGACGAGAGGCGTGTGACATTGGAGCAGCCAGTGAAGGTACTTTTTGTAATAAAACTACCCACATTTCTTTGCTTTTATCTTGTTTTTTAAATATCAACAATTATTGTTGAGTTGTTGTCCTTGGACAGGATTATTTGAAGTCTAAGGCCTGTATTCAAGAGTGTTGTGTGCTGCTAAGCCACAATCAGCCAGCTGCCAGAGCCCCGTTTGATAATTAACAGGATCATCCTCGGGTAGGTGACGTTGGCTTGCATTCTTAAGGTGATGATACATGTCAAACCTCCCTTTCGCTCGCACTATTCAACATTTTTGAAGATATACAATCACTGAATGCAAAATACAAAATAACAAACCTTCACGGCCTACAAAATAACAATACGAGGGTCCAGCAAGAATATCATGTTGAACCCAACACGTTTTCCTACTAAAAAATTTCCAAAATTGATCACAATGGTACCAGTTTTTTGGTAAGAAAGTGTGATAGAATCAATATGATATTATTGCTGAACCTTTGAATTGTTATTTTCTAGGCCGTGAAGGTTTGCTATTTTGCAAAACTACATTCAGTGATTTTATTTCTTCAAAAATTTTGAATAGTGCGAGCAAGAGGGAGGTTTGATGTGTATAGCCTTAAAACAGAAGTTAAAGGTTTAACAAGATTCCACCTTACACCCCTCAGAAGATAGATTGGTACCTAAACATTTTTCATGGAAACAGGCCCTGTGCCTATATTGATGAAATCTGACAAAAATCAATTATAAAGCGCAACTCAGTCAAGTTTTCATTGGTTATGGTCTTTCATTGATAAAAATAATCTGTGCCTAGTGCATTGAACCTTTTACACTAGTACTCAATGAATATTTAGGGCTATTATTACATTCAACTTGATCATTCAACTATAATTTTATTGAGTGAGGGAAGTAATCAAAGATTTGTGTTGACAAGGGCATACCTGCTTAATTTAACCCAGATAAGCCTGAAACTACTTTTTTCAGAAAACTTTGAAAAAAATTATATTAATTGATTTAATAGACCTTATGCAATATAAAAAAAATGCCGAAAAAATTTTTGACTGTAAGGCTTTCAGGGAATCAGCCGTCCTATATGTAGGACAGTAGGATAATAAGGGGAAATAAAATACCATACGATAAACAAGCCTTTTATCGTAAAAAAAATTATAGAAATAGGTACAAAAGGTTATAAAAAAATTTTGTTAGGTAGATATTTGATTATTTATGAACGATATGTTACGAAACACTGGATAGACACTCTAACATCATATTTTTTGCAGCGTGTCAAACATTTGTTATAAAAATGGCGGAAACGTCTTAGCTTGGATTGAGGAATAACCAGGTGATTGATTCAATCAGAGTTGATGAACTCATTCTTTTTATTAGAAAAGTTTTTCCAGTACATTATTTTGTGCGGGAGCCATGAATGACCAGTAGCAATATGCCAATGAAATACTTCTTATCCTCAGCAGTAATGTCTCCAGAAAAAAAAGATATATTTCATATGTTATATTTGTGACACACTAACCCCTCAAATGGGCGGTTATCTGGAAAAGCTCCTTGAACCTTAGGCCAATTCTCTGATTTTTTCCAAGTCCCGGTGTCTCCTCTCTAGGTTTGCCAGCGTTTTGTTTGACCTATAGAATCAGAAGGTTCTTCTGTATCACTTACTGAACCTGTCCTTGTATCGATACTTCTGCTAATTCATGTAGTTAGTGAGTTTCGTGGCTAGTCGTTCAGCGTCACATTATCTTCTTCTCCCTAATCTTCATAAGTGGGGCAGTCGGGATCAACAGGAGGAGGTAGAAATACGTAAATTACTCTTCCTCTATTATCTTTTCCATCATCAGGAGTTTTCCAAACCATCCAAAATTTCATGCGCAGCTAACGGCCTGTAAAGAAAAAAGTGTAGGTATTATCCTACTGTCCTATATGTAGGACACCAGTATTTATAATGGATTATATCGAATTTTCAATTTGTTATTACTATAATAGTTTGTTAGTACTAAAGTTGAGGCTATCAACGACATATAAACACATAAAAATATAACTAACTTGTAGAAGACAATTATTTGTAAATACCTGTAATGCGACATAACTGCAACTCACTGTTACTCAAAACTTTTCTTTTTTTATTATATAAAATTGTTAAAATAACTGGACTTTTTTTATTTTTCTATAAAAGCGTACACATTCGTTACTATAAATCACAAGAGTATATATTGTAAGGATATGTGGGTAATTTGAAATATTTTTTTATTTCCACTGTCCTACATATAGGACAGTAGGCTTATCTGGGTTAAGTTGTGCAGATGTTTGTCTAGGTATAACTCACAAATAGAATATCAGCGGGGTGATCGACTAACTTGGTTGCAAACTGAAATGATTGACACCAATCCTGTTTTAACAAACTGTGACAGTTTGTCAATTGAAGTTCATTTCAAATATTAACATGTTCACTCTGAATGTTGAGGGTGATGGGCTTCTGCAGCTCAGTTGAGTTTTCAGCATTCAAAGTGTTAAAGACAAAACAATCAAACCCAATTGAGAAGTGGGGTAGGTATTTAGTGAAATACAGGGTGGGGCAAAATTTTACCTGATTGAGGGCAACTACCTTCTCTATTGTAGTAAGGTTTTGTTTTGAGAAAAAAAAATACAACCTAATTGAGAACCTCCTCCTTTTTTTTGAAGTCGGTTAAAAACTATAGGTTTATTTTGAAGGAAAACATAATTGTTTTTCTGGATTAAAAAAAAAAATTGTCGGCCTAGAAAATAAAATTTCTGTAAAAAAACATGATTTCGCCAAAATTTTAAAAAAGTTTTCCATACAATTTCTATGAAACATCATTCGCTTTTACATTGAGTTCATGAATGCAATTTATTGGTTTTAGTTTCATACTTTTAGATACATTATAAAATTAGCTGTATTTTTATTGAATTTGGTGCTGCTTCAACGACATGCCGCACTCTTTTTTACTTGTTTTGCTTTCGTATTTTTTTTATCTCATTCACTCAATGACATTTGAGTATCACCTTAACGCAGTATGTTAGCCAAGTTTGCCAAGTAAATTATTAACATCCAAATATCACAAAAATACAATTCAACTAACACCAGTGAGTGTTGTCAGCAATCTTTATTTGTAATTAAAAAGATACTAATTATAAATACATTTTCATATCTGACTCACAAAACTCTATTTATTTTCTAATCATGTCACATCATTGCATTATCCATAACTTGCTTTGTATGCAACACAGGAACTACTGTCTGCTGATGTTGCCAGCAATTGCATCTAATATCCCCTTTATGTACCCAGTTGAAAATATATAGCTTTCTTTTCTCACTATAAGACAAATGCTTGTATAATTTGCAAATATTGGTCTCAGGTCTGGGGGTGTTCTTTGTATAATATATGTATGTACAAAAAAACAAAATTATAAGTAGTGTATCAGTCATGTGGTGCCCATAATACAAGTACTGCTTTGTTTGGGGCTATATGATGATGTATGGTAATGTGCAGTTATATTTATTTTATTTCTAGATTATTCAAACCATGAATGCTACTGCAATCAGTGGGGGTTCTCAGTATTCTTAACAAATCCAGTAATATACTGATTGTTTGTCTTCTACTAGTTTCCTTCTGCCACTTCCCTCATGTAGTACCTAGTTAAAAAGTGGCTTATGTTATTTCAAGTCTAGTTCTAATATATGATGTGCAAATCCACTTGTATCTTATGAGTAGAAAGTGGGACCAACTAATATAGATTGTATATCAACAAAAAAAAAAGTCTTTACCGTTGTATATAGTTGAATTCATCATATATGAATCAATAGAATAATAAAACGTAGTGTAGGACGCCCTCCGGCCAGGTGGGGTGACGATCTGCGAAAGGCTGCTGGTAGAAGCTGGATGCGTCGAGCTCAGGACAGGGCGCAATGGCGCTCATTAGGGGAGGCCTATGTCCAGCTGTGGTCTGCTATAGGCTGATGATGATGAATCAATAGAGTGCTCCTGTTGTAATAAACTGGAGTAACTCTGAGTTGGCAACATAGTCGTGACTCACAGTGACCCAGAGTACTTGAGATGGTCAATTGTGCAGTCAATTAAATGAAATAAGATTAATTTACTATTTCTGCATGCTAGCCTGTTGAAATGCATGCTTTTAACAGTTTTGCTATTCTATACACAGGAAACTTGTAAAAAGGAGTTTGTTTGTTTTGATAGGAGTATAAATACATTATGTACCTATTCTTCCTACTAATATTTTAAGCTGAAATTTGGGAGGATGTCAAGATGTAAAATATGTGTTCCTCTTCCATGCCAAACTGGTCAGATTGACCTGAAATTTTGCACATATATGTAAGTAAGTAGATCTAGCTAGATCAAAAATGAAATAATAATGACTATTTTTATCTGGATAAAAATGAGCTAAAAATATCTCATTCTATAGGTGCCCAGGCACCAACAAGCAAAGCCACTGGCGGAAGCTAGTTATAAATAATATCAACATAAATATAGCATGCAGTAGTAGTAAGTAGTAGTAGCTGTGCCCCGCGGCTTTGCCCACGTGTAATATATGTGTCAAAAAGTTTCATTATTTACATAAAGGTTTATTTTTACCTCGTTTTGTGTTTAATAAAAAGTACCAAAATATTGAATTACTTAGTCGTAAACGTTCCGGTTCCCGTTTTCGTTCCCACTCTCACTCCCTTTTTCGTTCCCATTCAACAGCTGGTCAAGTATGATGAATTTTATTAAACCTTCCTTACTTGAGAAATGATTGGTTCCCCATACATACTTCCATTCCCTATTATACCTGTTCATGTTTTATTTTCGCTACAAAAAGTAGCAAATGTACTTAAAAGGGTCCCGTCTGCAAAGTTCATTAAAATTGATAACCTTTAACCGCTTATTCATATTGAAAAACGGGAATTTCCTCCGCGTCCCGTCTTGCACACCAAGACGGTGCAAGACGGGACGCGGAGGGAGAGCGTCGCGTTCACTCACCCTGATGAAGACTCTCTTAACGAGTAGTGCGAGACGAGACGCGGAGGGAGAGCGTCGCGTTCACTCACTGATGAAGACTCTCTTAACGAGTCGAAACGCCGTCGGTGCCTTCACCGATGTAACGGTACGTGAAAATTCCCGTTTTTCAATTTGAATGAGTTAATTCACGTTAGTTTCATGAGTAATCTTTAACCGCCTTAGGGGTTGAATTGCGGAAAATCCTGAAACACGTGTTCATTTATTTTCAGTAAAGAGCCTCTGTGTAAAATTTCATGTCGATTGGTAAAGATGTTTTTTGTTCCTCATACAAACTTTGCCACTCCCGCTAACCGTCTTAAGGGTTGAATTGCGAAAAATCCTGAATACCTATTCATATATTTTCAGTATAGTCTCTGTACAAAATTTCAAGTCGATTGATAAAGATTTTTTTGTTTCCCTTACAAAATTTGCCACGCCAGTTTACCACGTAAGAGGTTAGTTTTTCAAAATTTGATTAGCCTCTATATGTTATTCTGGCACCTAAACTATCTATATACCAAATTATATCTAAATTGTTTTTGTGGTTACGGAGATACGTGGTAACAAACATTCACACAGACTTTCGCATTTATAATATTATTAGGATATTAGGATTAGAGCTATGCCCTAGTGTAGTAAGGTATTTTTGGTGTAGGTTTAAAATTAGTTTCAAATGTCAAATCAGACTTTTTTTCTATAATACGTATTAGGTTATGTGATTCAGGTAAATAAAAAACTACAGATCTCACTCACACGCGCGCAACTATCAAAGGCATTGCAATTGTATTAATTTAGAAATAAAGCACACGATTATAAAATTTTACTTTATCGTACTGACTAAAGCGAACGGAGTGCAGACTGGCCTTTACACCGCCTACAGTTTTTGGTTTGGCCGCCTCCTAAGATGGCTCAAACTGTAGCTTAATTGAATCCCGAGATACCATTTTTTCCATTTTTTTATAGCGAGCTCAAATAAAAGTTATTGGGAAAATCTCAATCCATGTCAGCGAAAATATTTTGAACTTCTGACAAATTTTAGAAAATCTCGAAAAGTTACCGACCGATTTTGAGAATTAAAATTGCACTTTGAAGCCCTTCGTTAGACACACATTTTTACATATGGCCCATCGGCGTACCTCTCATACTTGCGAAACTATGGCAAATATCACAATCTATTAAATCGGGGCACTATACTTGACCAGGAAAACATAAATATTTTCAATGTTAAAACCTATTAAACCAATTAATTATAAGAAAATTGTTTTTTTAAAGATTGACATTTAATAACAAAAATGAAGATCAAATTCTCCCGCGTAATACGAACGGTGTTTGTTTTTAATTATCCACATAACTAGTACGATCGGTAGTATAACTACTTTATAGGGGCGGATCTGCTGTTAACTACTCAACTCGGTTCCATTCGGTGACGAGTACCGTAATAGTCATTATTCCAGACGACTTTATTCAGTCTGACTGGCGGTGATAAACTTGGGTCAAAGTTCTTCAATAGAATTACGTAGGTACCTACCCTACGAGTTTTTTCCGTGACTTTACTTGCTTAATTCAAGGTAGGTTGGATAATAATAAATAATAAATTAATAATAATGCTGGACTATCACATAACATCATGTAGCCCCAAACTAAGCAGAGCTTGTGTTACCTACTCCATTTAGGTACCTATCAATCTAACAGGTAAGGTACCTACGTAACTTAGTTATCAATATCTATGTAGGTATTTACACTCGTGACTACAAAGCCGTCCAACCTCAGGCCCGCGGGCAAATAGATGGCCCGCAAACGCTTTTGAATTTGCGCGCCTATACAATATCTCGATGGCGCCAACAACATCTACCCTGTGCCTGTGCCATATATTTTTAACACGTTGGTTGCGGGCACGTCGAGGAGAAAGACGACGTCCTGCAGAAGCACATCATCTCGTGTTTATACTCAAAGTGTTATATGGAAGTCATAGTCGATGAGTTTTGCTCATGATGTGCTTGGCCTGTCAAGAGGCAGTTAGCATTTTAGCAAGGCCCGCATCAGAAAATTATTGGGTGACCTTGCCTTACCTACCTTACTTATATAGAGGCCTCATCAGTATAAACACCATGATTATATTTTTCTTCTGGTACTTTTTATAATATAATAAATAAATAATACTAGACATTATCATTATCACACACAACGTCATCTACTCCAAACAAACAGAGCTTGTATTATGGGAACCACAGATGACTGATAAAGTATTTTTTTATAATACTAAGTTTGCAAAAAGGCATACGGTCCTCCTCATGGTAAGCGGTTCCCGTAGCCTATGAACGGCTGTAACACCAAGAGATATTGCCTATACGTGCGCGTTTCTGATCCAAACACTTCTATATATTTTTTGTAAATACATATACATTATAATAAGAAAACACCCGAAACCGAGACGAATCTTTGCAGATCATACAAACAATTTGTTTCGCGGCGGGAATCAAACCCGCAACCTTCTGCGTCACAGGCGGGGCTTTCTCCACTGTGCCACAGAGGTCGTCAATATCGATTCTCAGACGTTGATAGATAGTCGGAATGTGATATGTAGGTACTATTACGTGTTCATTTTCGCTGTAGCCGTCTTATCTATGATGAAGATATCAGGACCATTGTTTTTTTCAGAATTGAAAAAAAAATGCACATAATTATCTCATACATTTTAAGGATGAGGCTCAAAATCAATTATTCACCCCCAAGACGGTCGGTTGTATCATCTTGCACATTTTTTTGTCAGATTGAGATGTATCTATTTAATCAGTTATGCATCATTACAATCTGCGATCGTGATCTGAATTATAACAAAGGAATTATTCAACACAGTCATCTAAGTATAGACTTCTATGTCGTTTTAATGCGTGTTTGAGCGTGACACCCGTGTGACTGTGATTTAATGCTTTGTCAGCTTGCAAGAATCCGCTATTGCGTATTATAGCGTACGGAAACAATACAGTTGTGTAAGAACGGTGTAAGAACCTTGTATTCCTTTGTTTAACATTTCTATAACGAAGGTATCTACTTAGCTTTCCGGAAGATTATCTTCGTAGTACCTTGAGAGGCAGTTGAGAGATAGATAATTCTAACTACTACATATTTCACCTGCTTAGTAGGTAAGTATAAAAAATAAATAAATAAATAATGCTGGATATTATCTTCTAGCCTTAAGGCTACTATACAGGTCAAACCTCCCTCTCGCTCGCACTATTCAACATTTTTGAAGATATAAAATCACTGACTATAGTTATGCAAAATAGCAAACCTTCACGGCCCAGAAAATAACAATACAAAGGTTCAGCAACGATATCATTTTGATTCTATCACGTTTTCTTACTAAAAAACTTGCACCAATGTGATCAATTTTGGTGCAAACTTTTGGTATGAAAACGTGTTGGGTTCAACATGATATTCTTGCTGAACCTTTGTATTGTTATTTTCTAGGCCGTGAAGGTTTGTTATTTTGCATAACTACATTCAGTGATTTTATATCTTCAAAAATGTTTAATAGTGCGAGCGAGTGGGAGGTTTGACATGTATCGTCGCCTTAAGCTAAGCAGACTGAACCATTTAACTAATATACTATTAAATTTTTTGTTAATACATACTCATTATAAATAGAAAACAAAATATTTGCAGATAATACAAGCATTACTAATTCTTTAACTTAGTACTTCCTAAAACTAAACTTGAGCTCACATGTATTATATCTTATACCGTTATAAACCGGGAAATCAACGGATAACTAATATAAGTAGAATAGACAAATAGAGACACTTCAAAGTGTCCAATTATAGGCAAATCGACACACCTTTAATAAAGTACACAGTACACATTGCCGATGAATTGTCGATTGATTTCAGGAAAAACCGATTCTGACCTATATTTTTTAGGGAAAACAACGCTATCTTTTAACACTATTTTCTAAAAATATATGATAGCTTTTTTAACCGAATACATATTATCAGAAAATCTCATAAAAGAATGATCGAATTTCCTTAATCCCATAATTATAGTAACTTATATATTTATATTCGTATTATAGAATATTATATATCACAGAGTGTGATTTAATACATATGTTTCAGATTGGCCGCAACGTGTACCGGATCACCCCTAGCCCTACAAACACAATATTCGAATGCCGTGTGCTTTCGAGACATCATGCTACGCTCTATTACGACAAGGGCCACTTTTACCTAGTGGTAAGTCACTCTATATCACTCACTAGAATAACTAAAAAACCTTTGTGTACCTAACAGATAAATAGTTTTCCAATCAATTATTTTTTGTAAGGCAGATTATCTACAACTTTCATGTTTAGTATAACTTGTGTTGAAGGCTCTAGTCTAGAGCGTTTGTTTTATACTATTTTAGGGTTCTCGGACTATGCATCCGGAATGAGAATAAGTACTAAAGTTAGTTTCTCAGAATAATTAAAAGTTACTTTTATTCTGTGCCTAAAAAAAACCTTAGTAACTATTACCTATTCTGTGCGGATTCTGGATGCAAATACCGTCTGGGCCTTACATGCAATAATCCAGTAATCCGGCTCTGATTTTTCCGGCAGATGATTAAAAAAAATCAAGCATTAAGCGTCGTAAATATTTTGACTCGCGTTACGTTTAACAAAGCAAATAACAAGTTGAACAGGTGGAATGCGTCCTCGTAAACTACCAATGCTATTATACAGATTTGCTCATATTGTCATGCATCAGTCGTCAGAGCGCATAATACTTTTGTTTTGTAATACTTTTTTACGCTGTCTCCTTACGTATTATGTAATTGGAGTTTATTGGTGCTCATCATAGCTCATTGTACACCAGTGTCTGCAATATGGTACGTGCCGTCTCATTCATGGCTGGGCTATAAGAACTGGAAATATTGCTTACGATTGAAAAATGACGCACACGGCACAATTGGTGTTAATCACGAAGCAAGAGATTTTATTGTGCGCAGTATATCGTAAGTACTCGAACGTGAAAGATAGCTAAGTATCAACCAGTCTCATCTAAGATTATGCAAAGACGAGTTTAGAACTACTATGGGATCAAATACGTCGAAGCAATAAAATGCTGCAACCGGTTCAAATATGACGTCTGGCTAGTCCAGATGCATTGGAATTTGTTTCATCTAGCGCAGCATAAAGCATAGCGCTAACGTTCGGTTAGCTGTTTCACCTCCACTTAGAATTATGAAAAAACCTTGAACTGATTACGTATGCGAAGGCCTACTTGCCGAACTGTCGAATTTCGACCGCCCACAAGACTGTTTCTATGAGCGTGCGTTGTCTTCATGCTAATTCTGTTCACAAAATTACCTCTCCGGTTTTAGAAGTTGTCTACAATCATTCATCGTTCGACACAAAGGCAATTTAGTTATCGTAAAAGTCTGATGTGAATTTTGTAGGACGCAAGCTGCGCTACTGATTGTTGTGATAATCAATTTTCTGGTCTTTGATTTTGCGTTAATGGCGTTATAGGTCTTTGTTTTCGAAAGGCAACCTTCACGTAATTAGGACATTAACATAACGAGAATTTATATTTTATTTACAAATATTTAAGGGCTTCCGATTTCGTCGTAATATACTCATTCATTAAACTTACTGGCTAAAAATAAGTCTTAAAAATATCGTAGATGCATTTATGTTTTGCAAGTAGTGTATGAACTGAACTACTACGCTCAGTTCGCATAACAGTCAAGTGGGTTAATTAAATCACAAGCACATGAGACTTTTGACTTAAGTCTCAGGATAACGAACTCAATGTTATGTTCCTTGAATTTGTGTGGGCTGTTCACAATTCACTATTGTGTGCTCGATCTCATATTCATTTTATCTTAGTGAATAACTGTTGCTACAATCAATTAGTAGGTGAGGCGTTTATTCTACCTTAAGGTTACGCTTTAACATAAGGTAATGCCTAGTCTATTGTATAATGAATTCCAAACATAGACACTTGTGAGCTTATTCAGAATGATACTTGAGAAGTTCTCAATACGGCTGTAACTGGAATATAAAACCATTTTCTTAAATAACCTGTGGATTGTGGATTAAATGATTCAGCAAAACAAGGATTGCATGTATTACTCTTTATGAAAGGTCGACCAGATAAAATGAACGAAATATGGAACGAGTTTCGTATAGAAAGAAATGTTGTAAACTTTGTTGGACGATATCATTTTATGTGTCTGCTCATCTTTATAATAATCTACATAAACAGGTTTTAGTCACGTTTTTGCAACACTGTCTAGAGCTAAATAAAGATTTAATTAAATGCCACATAAATACTTATTCGACTTTTCCGACATCATTTGCCTTCTCTAGTGGCAACGGCGACCAAGAATCAGTTTACTTAGAAGCCCATCAAACTATTTACAAAAGAGCAGGATTGATTATTCTATTTATATATTTATTCCCTAATAATTTTGCACTTAAATTTTAAACGCGATATCGATTAATCAAGTATAATGGTACAATAAATACTCGACATACCCCATGACACTGGAATGGTCGTCGAAAGTGTAATGATCGTCTGTTTAAGAGACACAGGACTGTCTGAAATGCCACGAAATTGTAATCTGATCATGTTTGATAAGCTTAGCAAAAACATCCATAACCCTTCTATCCTACCTTATAACCAATTAGCGTTTATTATTATTATTTTGTTCGATTTACCAAACATGGGATATCTTATGAAAAATAAAAGTAGTTTATACCTAACCAATAAGAGGCTAGTTAGAGGCACGTCTAAATATTTGTATTTGACACATGCCCACAATGTGTATGAAAACCCAATTTATGACTACCTACAATTTACGTCCAGCACCCATCAGCGATGCAGTCCAGAACGTCTTTATCAGCGTTCTTTAGTACCTATAATCGTTTCCAAACAAAATGTTATTGTTTTATGTTCGAGGTATGTGTACTGTGTAGTATGTTTATCGATCATTGTGCATGCATATTTGTTTATGCACTTGTTTACATTTCGTGTTAAAATAAGGCTTACATCAATATTGAAAACATTTTGGATGATGTGCTAGTTATATATCAGTTTCTCATACAGATAAGATCATATCCAAACGAGATAATCTGGCTGTATCGAAATAGTAATCGGTCTTTCCTTATCTTAACAAAATTTACACTCATAGATGACAGGGGACAGCAACTGTAAAGAACCCAAAGTTTGTTTGTGAAATTGACTGATAAACTTTTGATCGTTCAGGATCGTAGCTTCATTGTGCTACAAATTGCTCTATACTCTATGGTACTTAACATGAATGCCAATAGTCTTTACCGTGATCCTCGAAAAACGAGCACCATACGCACTGTATTCAATATACATAAATACTATAATCGATTTCATTATTCAAGGCATTAGTACTAAAGGATCACCCACACAAACTTTCACGTACATTGGAAAGTTATTAGTTTGTTGTTGCTAGCCCGTACTGTCTCATTGCTGGGCAAAGGCCTCTCCAAAATTTTTCCAGCACTGAGTATTTTTCTTATTCAGACTTCCTTTTTCATTTTCAGGACAATCAGAGCAGCAATGGCACATTCATCAACAACAACCGCTGCTCGATATCGAAGGAGCAGGAGCCTCACGAAGTGTTCTCCGGCGACGTGGTACAGTTCGGCATTCCCGTCGTGGAGAATGCCGGGACTTCGGAAAAAGTCACCATTGTTAGTTGGCCTCCAATTTCGGTAACACACATTAACAAAACAGTTTTCGTCAACGGTCAATAATTTTTGGTCGGTTGACTTTGGACGGACTTAAACTACGACAAAAGAGTTCATCATTATCTTCATACAATAATAATGAGACTTGTGTTGTGTATTTAATAGAAGAGGTAAAATTACAGCTTAATCAATGCCTATGCGCATTGAAACGGTTTATTTTATTGTATTACTAGGCGGAAGATGAAGTTGGTGAAACATATAAGTTGATCACCTCGTTATTTGCGATCATCTCATAAAGTATTCGTTGGTAGCTTATTTTATACTTGAACTACGAAATGCTACATTCTTTCACATTAAATACAACATTCAGACCGGAATTGATAGTAATCTTAAAGAAACAAAATCTTGTTTCATTTGGGAGTTACTATAATAACTAATTTGGAAGTAGATATTTTTTTTATGTGAGTTGAGTCATCAAATAATATTTCCGCTGTATTTTAATTAGGAACGATATAATCTTACCGGTTACAATTATTCACGCTTCTATGACAAGCTAATACCAGAAATGGCCATGCAGGCGAACGAAATTTATAACTATAGTATAGGTTTAATTAATGTTTGAGCCTTTAAATAAACAAAACACAACAATGTCACCTACAGCATTACCCCGCCTTTACTAACCCCCTTCCCCTTCCCGCCTAGACCTGCGCCCTGCAGCGATGATTCAAATGGGGGTCCGTTTTGCCTCGCTTTATGTGTAGTGAAAAGTCAATAGTGCACATCAAATACCTACCACCATGCCAAGCAGCATTGCTGTATTTTCATTTGAAGAGTGTGGGTGCCGGTGAAATTACGGGCACATGAGGCTTAACACCTTCATACCTCAAGTTGATCGCAGTTGCATCGTAGGGCACGTTCAAAACATGCGTGACCTACTTACGAAGCAAAACTTTGTTATAAGTAATGGTTATCATTCAACGTCAGCTGGGCCTTGAGCTTGTTCCAACTTCAGCTATTCAAAAAATTTAAACAGTGATTGAATGTTGGTGCAAACAAAAAAAAAATAAGTTGAATTAAGACCAGTCTAAATCGGCGGACGGCAGGGCAAGAGTTTCTAAATTTACTAAAGTAAATTCGTACTCTATCTAATGGAATATCTAAGAGAATGGAGACCGAATACTTTGCATCAAGCTCAGTATACTGTCTCTCGATTTTGTAATTTATACCTTGATACCTTTAGATACGTACGAATTTACGTTGTAAAATTTTGAGCTGGTCTTTAGATAGTCTTTGAATTCACATTTATGTTCCAGAACACATACCCGCCGGTTGTCGCCCTCCTCAAACTCTTCCATCCCGATGGGAAGGAAGCGAAGTTATCATTCAACCCCACGATGACGACGCCGCTGCATCTCAAGGAGTTGTATCAGCTCAATAACTTTGTACAAGTGAGTTACTAAACATAATTAACATAAGTTTAATTTAACATAAGCCTGTAAGAGCCACTGTTTTAACAAAATGAGAGTCTACGAGTCAAGTCGAATCAACAAAATGCAAGCTTTTGGTTGGTCTAGAGCCACGTGCAATAGTCACACCGTATCTATGTTCCTCCCTCTAAAGCTGACTGCAAGTAGCGAAGTAGTTCCTATATTTGGGTCGGATTGTACTAGGATTGGTCGATTCGTTTGAAGTGAGGCTCAGCAAATCTGAGCTTAACTTCATAGAGACATAGATCCGTTGCGACTACTGTGCGTCGACACACGCAAGAATATATTAGCTTCTGCTCGCGGCTTCGCTCGCATTAATAGTACATTACTGCAGAGGTCAGCAAAAGAGGTATTGATGGACGAACGTGTAAATGTGGGCCGAGGCGAAGCCGAGACATACATACGTGGGTCCATCAATGCCTAGTTGTGGCCAAGGCTTGTATAGTACTTTTTTCAAATAATGCGCGGAAATTAAAACAAAATAGTTCCTAGACAGAACTTATACATTTTTCAATAAACAGCATTCTATTTGCAAGCCAGTTCGAAATTTAAATAAATCATTTACCTCTTTGGTTGCCATGTTTCGGAGTAAAAGAACGTTCCATTTTTTAAATAACACGACAGATATGAGTTATTTTCATAGTAATTTATTTGGCCGCTAAACACGAATATGAATTTTCATACAACTATTGCCGGCCGCTGCTCGCATGTATTGGACCAGTACAGCAATTTCGATTTATCTCAAAGAAGGTTGTTAAAATAATGCTCTAATTTCCAAGCATGTTTGAGAAAAGTTATTTTTCTATCACTGGAATATTTTTTCTGGATAAAAGCTACCCTATATCCTTTTCTGTACTACTTAAGATTAAAGTAAGGATTGGGATTGCTATGGGCCCGGCTTAAGATATAAATAGCCTGTAGAAGTCAATTGCATGCAGGGTTTACATACCTTTCCTTATTTGGGTTTGCGATAACATCACATTTAGCTGGTGGATTAGTGTTTGCAGTATCAGTATGTTCTTTGGCCGGGCCATCACTGTGAAGTCGTATATTTTAGTAATTTGTAATGAATGTAGAATGTCGGCTTATGGAAAGTAAGGCATTTTAATTTTAGCTACGTTCTTTCTCCTCAGATTCTCCTACTCAAGATCACGACGACCTATTTTTATCGGTGAACACCTGAGCACTTGCACAAAATCATTGTATATTATTACTAGATTCCGTCCACGGCTTCGCTTGCGTGGTAGCCGGATAAAAAGTGGCCTTTAAGTTATTCCTAGAACAACACATGTGCAAGTTTCAGTTCAATGCATTCAAATTTCATTCATTTCAAACTCGCTAGTGCATACGAAATTTTGTGTGTGCTCTTAGAACTAAAATAGTACCTAGCATAGGTACTTTGCTTCTATACTTCATCATTTGCCAATGACATCTGCTTCATAAAAACAACAGTGGAACACGCCTCAATAATTATTTGACTTCACGGCTACTGCCCCCATTCACAAACATAGATTTGTTTGGCCAATAACTCTATGCAATTCTGATCCTATGCCAAAACGTATCCTAATGTTTGTTTGAGGCATGTCGTTGAACTCTGTTATAAATAGATTTAGGTGTAGCACCAGTCCATATTTCAATTAACATCTGTGTTGGTTTAGAGGTCACTCGGTTACTGATAACTGAGAATGCAGTGTGCTTTGTATGCTAACTGTCAGGAAAACACGAAATATTGTTTAGCATTTTATCAGCATCCAATCTCTGTATGTTAACCTTGGTTTGTTTACCTTTGAGTGAGCAGTGCAAAATAGTTCCTATTATGATGCATGAAACATTATGTATGTATACTTCTGGTAGGCACTGCAAACAATAACTTACCTGAGATAATGGCACCTTGGAAGCCAATTTTTAGCCGTCATTTAGATTATTTGTCGTCAGTCTTATTTGGGGTTTGGAAAAGAATGCATAGCTACAACGAGAATCAACAAAAATTCTAAAGGCTACAGCTTTCGTAAGGTTGGGGCGATATATGCTATGCGTCCAGAATCTCCACAGAATAAGAGACAAACAAAGAATAAGAATAAGCAATAGTAACTGAGTTAAATTCAAAGAGATGGTAGATAGATATATAGATAAATTCTTTATTGTACACCAAAAAAATGCCAATTTGCAGGAAAATTTACAATTAAAAAAAAAGTAAAATGGGCAGTCTTATTACTAATAATGATCTCTTCCAGACAACATTTGGTAGGTTTTAGATTCCCGAAAAAATAGTTTCAACTTGCTTCATGGATGGTGTTGACTGAATTGGATTGAGTGTGACAAAGTCGTACTGGAAAAGTACTCTGTGACAAGAAGTTTTTATTTTTAAGGGGAGTGCGCGCTTTAAACTGAAATTTGTGCTTGAAGTTTTTCAATAAAAACGCTCAAGAAGGAGTTGTCTCGTTTACTCTTTTGTTTAATAGTAACATTATAGAGGAAACGAGACACGGCACCTTTTCGGGAGAATACATCAGGCACAGGTTTTTGTTCAAAGAGCGCATTTCCTTGTACGTTATTATAGTAATTCCATGCTCTGTGATGACAACTCAATTAAACTCCAAATGAGTCAACACCATTTATGAAGCCAGTCTTTTAAAGCGTGTTCCGAAACCCCTTATTGCAAACGCCATTATCGAAATGACAAAAATTCCAGGAAGCGATACAACGAGAGGCGTCTCTGGAGAGTCGTCTGCGCAACCTTCGAGAATGCGTGGAGAAGACGCGGGCGGAGGCGCAAGCGTCGTGGGAACTGTTCGTTGGCGAACAGCGTCTGCTGATGCGTGTCCACACTCTGGAGACCATGCTGTCTATGGGCAAGATGCCCGACGCACACAATATTGCGCAGCTATTGAATGATAAGAGGAACTATCAGGTAAATACTATCTATCAGCTAAATAAATACTGCAAGTAGGGCAATCACGAGCATCGTAACATTTTGACCAATGACAAAGGCTAATTTTTTTGGACGTTCGCTTGACCCCGAACTCACCAGGTACTGAGTAACGTTGTGGTCTCAGATTAAGCACGAAGATCCAGAAGACACCTATTCATTCTAGGCTTAAAGAATTTCGGATTATAGTTATCAGGATTAAGACGGATGTCGGTAGAGAGATTGATTCTCTGGTAGTTCGCGTAATCAAAGTAGAAGAAAACCGTTTAGTGCGAATAGGTGGTACATCGACTAAGACTTAGTGGATATATCACCTATTATTTGTGCTTGTTCTGAAGTGGAATGCAGATGGTGGGATCAGTGTGTACTGGTCCTGAGATAAAATAATTATTATTTCTAATTTACGTTTTCCATTGGCCAAAGTTTTACTATACTTTTACGATATGAAAGCTAGTTTAAATATAATATTATTTACAGTATAGCATAGAGCAATACGCAGTACAGTAAGCAGTTTATTTATAATTTAACTCTTTGACTGTTGAAATGAAAACACAGCGGGGCTTTGGCATTATAGATCTGCTTTGTTTAGTATCTCCGCCTGTTCCCTATATATGTATTCGATCCGATCCGATAATCGATGGATCGTATGTCCAAGATCTGATCTTTGAAAAAATCGGATGGGATCGGCGTAGCCCTCGATCATAAAACTAATTACCAGTATGTTTTAGGAAGTGGCGCAAGAAAGCCTTAGAGTAGCGCACGAACAACGCCTAGCCTTAGAAGAGACGTTGGAGAGGCGCAGTCGCGAAGCCGCTGCATTGCACCAACACAACTGCGCTCTTCGGCTTGCTGCTAACAACGCCCTCGCCGAGCTGCAGGTAACAACACCAGCCTATATCAGTCTGCTGCTGGACAAAAACCTCACCTAATACTTGGAATATGCCCACGTTAGGCATGCAGGTAAGGGATCGCGGGGCAGGTAAACTGGACACTTATTCCATACAATTTCTATGAAGCGCCATTTGCCACAACATTGAAATCATGCCTTTCGTCGGCAGGCCTTTTCTTAAGAATGAGAAAATAAGTTTGCCCCACCCTGTATACTGTTTCTTTTTCTAAATATATACAAATCAATATTATAAATTAAAAACACCCAGACCCACAAATATTCGCAGGTCTTGCAAACATTTGTCCCATCATCTGGAATTGTCGTTCATCGAGAATCGATCCCACACCTCTTGCGTCTCAGCCGGCTGTTCGCCCATTGCACCAACGAGGGCTTCCTCGTTATGATCATCATCATCGTCAGCCTATAGCACCACTCATATGATTGTCTTATCATTGCAGAAGCTGGCAGCGCGATGCGAGCGGAAGATGTGTGCAGCGCGACTCGCCATAGCCGCGGCAGAAGAGCGGGAACAAACCGTTAGGAATCATCTACCTCTAGCGGTAAATACCTTCATCATAATCATCATCGCACCCACTGCTAGGGCACCCCCTTAGTTTTTGCCAGCCTGCTCTGTTTGGTTCCTCTCTCATCCAGGTATGCTCAGCGACTCGCAATGTTCGAAGTTTCATCCAAATCCGTTCCATCCATCCATCCATCCTCACTAACATTCACATTTATAAAATTAGCCGGGTAAGTAGGAGATTTTAATTTCTCTTCTTCTACCAGATATGCTCTCTCAATTAAATAACTTCATTGCAAACTGTACCTGGTTAGTTCTAAAGTTATTTAATACGTTTAACGCTGAAGCGCTCGTGGCGTGGCTTACTTCGTTGTTCATAGCAGATCACCTTGGTTAAGCAAGACTCCGCCCGGTCACTACTTAGATGGTTGACCGTTTAGTGGCATTTAGATCATAACGCTTGTGCTTCGGAAAGCACGTTAAGATGTTGGTCCCAGCTTTTTCAGTCGTCAAGTCATGCCGGAGGCCCTCGGGTGGCGTAAAAACCCAGAGTTGGGCTCTAACTCATACGAAGAAGGAAGTTTTCCAATTTTTATAAAATGTTAGTGTGTCATGTAAGCAGTATGCACCCTGGTAGATGGGCATCGATCGACACTCAATGGACACCTGCAGATAGGCGTAGACGCCGGGGCAGGCCTCGGAAACGTTAGCGTGACGATATCGATGCCTTTCGTATTAACTGGAGGCAGCAAGCGATCGTAAGTCGTGGAAGGAGATGGGGGGAGATCTTTGCCCAGCTGTGGATTAAGTAATAGGTTATTAGGAATACCTCACCACACCACACCAGCCTGATTCAGTCCGCAGCTAGACATAGGCCGCCCCTAATTAAGGGGGATGCCCTAAGCTGGGCATGCAGGTTGGGAATTGCAGAGCACAACTCTTCACATCGCCGACGTTGCTGCCGTGGTGGTCGGGGGCCAGGGGATTTAGCTGAGTCGGTGTTAGACTACGCTTTGCCGCAATCAGCCCCGTTTGTTAGTTAGCAGGGTGCACCACGTGCAGGTGAGGATGGATGGCTTGGGTTCCGAAGATGCAGGTTGGAACCCCTTACACCCCTATAGTGTAACAACCTAATAGACATAGGTTGAGTATAAAAAACACATAATTTGATTTTGTAAACGAATTAATATTTTCAGTATTCAGTACAAAACGGCGAAGCTAAGATGTTGATTCTCAGCACCGACAGCAACAAGCTGCAGGAAGCGAAGCGAACCGGCTCACTGGAAGACGCTGTGCGAGCACTGCCTGATTATATCAAGCTGTTGCTTCCGCAGCATTTGTTGAACAAGGTAGTCTCTTAAGCTTTTTTTTATACATGTGGAAAAACGGGAATTTTCATGTAATTTTTTTATAGTAATGAAGATGAGTCAAGCACATGCCCCACCTAATGATAAGTGGTAACCATTGCCTATCACAAAGCATTAATAGATTTATTAAAGAAAGATACAAAGTTTACACAGTTTACACCAAAACACTTGTCTTAATCCAAAACAAAGACTAAGGTTTAACACGTTGGCTGCTGGCCGGAGGAAGACGACGTGCAGAATCACATTTGTTTTTTCAGCACTTAAAGCGTTAAAACTGGTATTTTGTATACAAACCGTCAGATTTAAACTCTGACTATCTTTAGTCTTCGGTTTGGAATAAGAAAGTTAGTATCTTAAAGAAAAATATCTTAAACTAGCTTCCGCCCTAAAACTAAGAAATATCTTAAACTAGCTTCCGCCCGTGGCTTCGCTCGCGTGGTGCCGGGATAAAAAGTAGCCTATGTGTTAATCCAGGTCACAAACTATGTATATTCCAAGTTTCACCCAAATCCGTTCAGTTGTTTTTGCGTGAAAGAGTAACAAACATTCATCCATACATCTATACTCACAAACTTTCGCATTTATAATATTAGTAGGAAGTAGGATGATGAGCATTGCATCGTAGATCAAGCTTTTTTGGAACGTGCTCTACGATGCAACGTTCTGCGTCCATCAACTTGAGGTATGGCCTCACACGCTTCATAGCGAAACACAGCAAAGCTGCTTCACGGCAGAAATAGCCATGTTGGCAGTTCTTCCCGGGACGAGCCCTTAACAAAGAAGTCTACTACTACTAAAAAATAAAAGTTGTTCTATCTGACGAACACCGATCGGCGTGGGTTTTATTAGTGAAGTATACCGGTTAGTGTATTTGAGAGAGTTGGCCACTAGCTCATACGTAGAAAGAAGGACTCAACTGCAATTTTTTTATGTTGTTCCTAAAAAAGTATTTCTCGTCTTGTAGGTGGGAATAAAAGCAGTATCTGCGGAAGGAAAGTCTGCGAAGGAATTCGAACTAATATTGAAGAAAAACAATGTATACAACTCGGAATCTAAAGGTTAGTTTAGTTTTTTTTTATATATTTAAAAAAAAATACTAGGTAGTAGGTATTTGTTTCGTTCTAAGCAACTATCCATTTGCTTCTTGCTTGCTTACTTACTATCCTAGCGCAATGACCTCGAAGCGGGTCTTGGCTTCCGACACGATAGAATGCCACCTCTCTCCAGTCCGGCACTTGAAGAAAGCCGAGGTCCTTCACGACTCCGATTTGTTTTAACTATAGGATAGGAAGGTTTCATCATCATCAGTCAATAGCAGTCAGCTGCTGACATAGGCTTCCCCAAATGAAAGGTTTGGTAATGCCAATTTTTAAATTAAGCCCGGTATACTGTTCGTCGGCCGACCGGCACCCTCAGCCCGTTTTGCTGTCCGGACCATCTCCATTCGTAGCACTATCCAATTGTACTGGACATAATAGGCGGGTCAAAAAATAATAATTCTAATTAGTCCGTCAGTTAGATCAACAAAAAATACTAGACACGTATTTTTTTTAATTTATCGAATCAATAGAAATTGATGAATATGAACGTGAAAGCTCGGGGGTGGGGGCTCGCGACGTCACGCTTTGGCAAAAAAATGTACTATATCGTGACGTCGCGCGGAACTTTAACGCACTATATCTTTGTTATTTTTTGTTTAATTGAGAAAAAAAACTAGCCCACAAGACCTAGCTAGCTGCATCATGAAGCGAGCACCCGCCTTTCCCGCTTCCAGTAAACTCCGTCCCACAGTGTTGTTTCAGTGCTGCATAATAAAGATGTAAATCTTAAAAAAAAAACGTGTCCAATATTTTTTGGATAAGTAAATAACGGACTAATTAGAATATTTCAGTCGTCTAGCCTATTGTATATTCCCCGTTTACCCAACCAGTCAACACTTTTTTAACGTTCACTACTTTCTTTCTAATATCATCATACTAATTACACAAATTTTATAAATACGAAAGAAAAAAGACTAACACGTATTTAGTGTGTTTGTATGATTTCTCCCCCATTTCGTTACGGTTACGGTTTAACGGCTTTGAATGAAACTGGCAACTTCTTAACTAAACTATTTAACTAATTTCGGTTTAACTAAACTATAGGCTACTTCTTATTGGGGTACCATAGAAAGCGCAAAGCCGCGTGTACTATTAAGTACAATCCATCTTTTTATCATCCTGCCTCTATTAGCACTATCCCTTACGCATTACTGCCTCTTAAAGACATATCTATAAGAGTGGATAGTAGCATTTACTTCACGTATAGTATTTTATTTTGGCAGATTGTTTTTCAGAAAAGGAACAAACGGAAGAAGGTGTCGGCGGCAGCGGAGAGAATCTCAACACCAACGAGGAAGATCTCTGCACTGACGATGAGAAGCAATCGCGGCTCAACCATGGTAATGTCACCAAATCATGTTGCATTTTCTTTCTTGGTCACACTTTGTTCAGCCACTGCCTTTGGCCACTGCACACAAAGTAATAAGCTTATACGACCTCTGTGGCGCAGTGGGCAAAGACCCGACTGTTTCGCTTATCTAAGTATTGAATATTAGCATGTTTCATTTGCTTCATAAGTATATTGAATTGTTTATGTTTTTTTTACTTGGCCATAGCACTTGGGCTTGTCTCCTACTCGAATTCCATAGACCCAAGGCAGACACACACACACACACAGGCTAACGGGCCTAGTTTGGGCCTTGCTTATAAATTTGTACTCTAATGGAATTAAAAGATATCTCTGTGTTTGTAAACTATCTACTATAACTTCAATAAACAAATTATTCTATAGTTATAAGACGTGTGACGATGATGAAAGAATCAGTACAACGAAAATATTCAGTGAGACTACAGACCGGTAATCCCTAAAAAATCACAGAGTATTCACGGATAATTTGCACGTGACGTAAGACTGACTTGTGTATTTTTTAACAGACACAGTAAACGACATCGAGAATAACTCCGACGGCGAGCGTGAACTACATGCAGACAACAATGCCAACTCTACCTACACAGACTCGAGTACCAGAGAAGATTCTCCAGTGAGTAGACCCGTCTAAACTGTAAAAAACTATAATGAAGCTCACTAACTAACAACGCACATCAATAGTAAGTCCTAGAGTTGAAATTTGGAGGAAATGTTTCTCGCATAGTGATTGGTCCGTAAAGGTAGCAAAACACGATCAAATTTATCGAATGAATGAATGAAACATTTATTTTGGCTCACCAAAAAACAGGTTCAACATTTAACAATGAAGACATCTAACATAGTAAGTACCATGTTTTAGTAAATGTTAGTTCCATAAATGTGTCAAGAGGGCGGGGCTCCAGGCAAGTTTGGAGCGGACTTGAAGCGGCATCCAGTAAGCTTGACCGTGTCTGGCTATCAGAATATACTTATAATCACAAGTAACGATATTTAGTAATAAATTCCGCTATGCTTTTTCTCTGATGATTTCAACAGAATGCAGATGCATGTATATGCAATCCCTCCCAATATAATCGTCAATATATTGTTTCTTGTGAGGTCTTATAATGGATATCCGCAAAGTCTAACCTGAGTTAATACATCGTCGCGAGGTCACGTGTTTATCGGTCTTTTATATATTGTACTTCGGAGAGTGTGCGCAGGAGCTACATGACCTTATTCCGTCTTTACCTTTCTTCCTTAGGAACTTCAGACGCACTGCCGATTACCATCCACATCAAGTTGATATTCCATTTACCAGAACTAAGCACTTCCAAGCATCATTTATAATGTGCACTGCTACAATATGGAATCAGCTGCCACCGTCTGTTTTTCCATTGACTTACGACCCTAACAGCTTCAAAAAGAGAGTTAATAGGCATCTTCTGGGAAAGCTCGCCCCATCGTCGACCTCATCCTTGCCTATGCAAGCCAAGAGCTGGCCCATTATAAATTAAAAAAAAAACATTAAGACTTCTCATGCAAAATGATAGCCACACACGGTCTTGGTCGATCATCTTGGTTATGTTAATTCCGCCTTGTCTATTCATGGATAGGTTACCGTTTAGTGGCACTTAGATCTGTGGACTTCCGTGCTTCAGAAGGCACATTATGCCTTATAACAGATATTGGTCCCAGCTTTTTCTGTTAAGCCATGTCGGCCTTCGGGTGGCTCATAAACTCCGACACGTGGGCCACTAGCTCATACGAAAAAGGTAGGAAGGCGTACCAATGCCCTAATGTTTAACAGCATGATGCTTAATTTTACTGCTTAATTAGATAGATACAGAAAATTCTTTATCGTACAAGAGAAAAACAAGTACACACACGAACTTAATACTAAATAGCATTTTCTTCCAGATAACCTTTACAAAGAGTGGATATTAATTATAGTGCTACAAAGATAAACTAAACAGTAGAAAATATGAGTTTACTCTAAAAATAAATAAATGGGAAAAAGTTATAAAACATAATTTAGTATACTAAAGATAAAAATAAACTTCCACACAAAGACGTAAATACTTAACATACATAAATTACTTAAACTACAAACACCTAGAAGCTCAATTTTGTCATTGACTATTTTGTAGAGAGAAAATGATTATAGAGTTTGGATTTGAAGTTTGCCCAGGAGACAAAACTTCGAATATCTATAGGGTACCTTAAAGGTGGAAGTGTAACAAGGTACATAAGTAAAATTGGATAAAATAGGACCTTCTCAGCATGGACATCATCGGAGCATAAAGCTCAGCAAAACAAAGGCGTCTTGGGTTCTTAGTTGAATGAGAAACGTTCATTGTATTATTTTACCTTAACCCTTTTATGATTTTAAAGCAGATTCGCTGATTGAACAATTAAACAGAGTACTTCGACCTTTATTTTATCTTGTAATGGGAATTGCATTAATCCATCCACATTTTATGAGGCGGAGTTCAAAGTTATTATAAAATTTAAACTAAATAGTAAGTATTTTATTTTAGTACGAAAGTTATTAAAAGTTGGACGAAATTCATTTAAATTTTTTTTAGCCAGAAAATTCATAACTACTTGTTGGCTGTTTGAACTTTGGTATTTATTATCATACGCGGCTGCGAGCGCGATAAAAATTATTTAAAAAGATTTTTTTCTATCCCCCGGGAACATTTTCTGGATGAAACCCTCTATGTCCTTTTCTGTACTACGACCACCGTGTATGCGAAATTTCATAATGATAACAAACAAACAAACTCACTTTCACATTTATAATATTTGTTAGGATAGGATTTTTTTGTATTTTATTTATACAGTAACTAAGATTCTAGAAAAATCTTTGCATAAGGGTATAATACTAACTCCCAAACACGGAACAAATAAAGGTCATACGGAGCCAACGTCTTTCCGGGTATTCGCAGCAAACGAAGCGAAAACCACGCTAATAATTCAAAGAAGTGAACGTTTGCTATACAATTAGCTCATGGCCATTGACCTCAAAAAGATAAAAACAACTCTAAATTGACTACACTGTTACTTACAGCTATCATACTGCAAATTTTCCATCTATGTGTATAATTCAAACGAAATTGCAAGGGTGGTAGCGCCATTACGTATGTTAATGATGAATTTTTACCTCGAGTGCTCTCTTTGTTCTCGATGATATATCGCAGATTAATGGGTAGTTGGTATGATGACACAGATTAATGTCTGTATGAGTCACAGGGGCGTTGCAAGGGCGGTCGGTTGACGCCCCCGCCCCGCCCAGTAGTGATGCAAGCATCCCCACCGCTTGGCGCATTTTTATAGTAAGCAGGTTGCCAGCTCCGGTTTTATATTATGCTTAGGCTCAGAATATAAGCATCCGGATATCAGAGTGACGGGTAAAACAGCCCCGGACAAACCCGTATTCAATCCATTGGACGAACCTACCTTTGAATTGTTTTACCCGACATTCCGGTTGTTTATAGTCAGAGCTTTAGATCCGGACTTGGGAATATATTCTCCTTTTTCGTATGAGCTAGTGGTCTACTCTGGTGTAGGAATTTTAAGGCCGCTCGAAGGCCTCGGATATGAGAACTTAGATGACCTAATGCATAGTGATTGTTATCGCATTGCTATATTAATTTGTACGTTGTTTATTGACCTAGCCGCTCGACAACATTGTTTCCTTTGACCGAATGATCGAACTAATTTAACTAATTCCACGCACTACACAACTCAAGGAGCGAAGCGAGTGAAGCTGCGAGCAAAAGACAGTTAACGGAAACATTCTCTCCAATCCACAATACTGTTGTCCGTATTCTTTTGTTACTTCCGTTATGGGTGGGTACATAATCAATCCATCAATTTTTTACCAGTAAGTGTCAATAAACAAGCGCGTATGACCAGTTTCCCAAGTAAACATGACTATTACGCGGTGTCTGCAGTTGATTTTCCTTATTGGAAATGAACTATTTGCTATCAACATTTTGTGATTCCAGTTAATTGATGCCTGTTAAATGTTTTACGATTGGTTTATCTGTTGGATGGAGATTTCTTTGTGTAAACAATGTGACACTATTCTTTGAGTGGTGTAAAGGACATATTTTTGTTTTGTCTGTCTTAAAATGTAACAAACATAACATGAAACAACATAAATGAAATAAAACACTGTATTGTTGTAGCCATTTAATTCGATGCTGTCTAAAACTGAATGACTATATATAATGACTATATCTTGCAACATTCTTTTGTTGTCATTTTTATTATTATGGTGTAACTTTATAAGCCATTTCTTCAAAGAAAAACTACAAACTTCGAAAGTCTTTGAACAAACATTGTTGACCTTTGGGAGAAACGAATTCATACTCACCGTGATACTGATATCACATTGACAAAATAAGTGCGAACAGTTTTGTGTGGCATTTGGAATGTAGAAGATAACATGTTAACTATGAAGCTTGTGAATCCAGAAAACCTATTAGCATTTACAGTCCGATTTGTATCGGTGCACATGGGCTAAAGTCAGCCTAGCGCTGACTTGCAACTGGGCTAATTGTACAAAATGAGTTTGAAATCGTATGTTATCTGAAAAGGGATAATAAATCTAGTCTCGAAGCATACATTTGTTTTTCGAATTCTGTTGTTTTTCTAGGAAGCAAATGGTTTGTAAAGTTACGCCATAATTTTACTCAAATACTTATGAGGCAGCCCTACATGCGAATCAAATCACATACGAATTCAAATTGACCCTGTATACAATAGTTTTAACCAACAACCCAGGGGTGACCTTGCACTCGCAGAGTCAAAATCGAGTCACTTGGCTCGTATGATCCTGACTTTACTTGCTCAGGCCACCAAGGTTATACTTTCGTCCACAGAGCAGCAAAGCAGGCGTGGAATACGCAAACGTGCTCCGAGTGATGGCCGGTCTCAACGAAGAGATCAAGGTGTTGCGAGAACGCCTCTCCACTGTTACAGCGGAGAACGAACAGCTGTGCACTATCCGGGATGAGCTGTTAGCGGCACAAGGGGACATCCGCGATGAGCCTAGACCGGAGCCCGAAGACGCGGGGTCTTACAGAGCGCGTATTGCTGACTTGCAGGTAAATTACAATTATTAGGAGTGACGATCTGCGAAAGGCTACTACGCTGCTAGTCAAAATAGTGATGAAGTTGAATGCGTCGAGCCGATGACAGGGCACAATGGCGCTCATTAGTGGAGGCCTATGTCCAGCAGAGGACTGCTATAGGCCGCTGATAATGATGAGGTGAATTACACTGGTACAATAGAGGTTAAAAGTTATTGTGCTACTTTATATGTAGACTGTGATATAACTCAGACAGCGTCTCTAGTGAACATAAATATACTCGTAGATACAGCTATACACCACAGTATTGAACTTGGACTTTGTATTGTGGCGTGTCACAAAAAACGTAATGCTGACAATGAATTTGCAGAAATCTTAAAAGCTGTATAATACGCAATAATCTTGTTCTGTTCTATTGCTTTACACTTTATCGTTTGGCTTAGGCTCAACTGACCCGCTCCACTGTCGCGGAAGAGGCGAACGTGGCCGAGATCCAGCGACTGGCGTCGAGCGCGGCCGAGATGCAGGCCGAGCTCGCCTTCCGACCCACGCGCGCCGACATCGACGACCTCACCTCCGTCATCGGACAGCTGCGCGCCGAGCTCATCTCCGTCAAAGAGCAACAGAAATCCGACATACCCACACTCGACAAGTCCGTTGAGACATCGCGATCCTTCGAGGAGGCGCATCCCATGAAACCGCGGGCGGAATCCGACTCGGAGCAGATCGACACGGGGAAGATATCCGCGGAGATAGACGAGATGTTCCGGCTCGATTTCGAGGACGAGGACGACGAGACGGACTCCGGAACGACGGAGATCACGAAGGAGGTGGCGCCTATGGAAGCAGACTCGAGCGCGGCGGGCGAGTTCGTTCGGCTCGGGGACGAGGCGCGGCTGCAGGTGACGCTGGCGAACGGCTCGCTTCACGCGCTGGAGGAGGAGCTGGTGCGGGCTAAGGAGCGCTGGGCGGAGGCGAGCTCCGAGCGCGCGCGGCTCGCCGCTCAGCTCGCCACGCTGCAGTCCAAGCCCGCGCTGCGCCTGTCGGCGACGCAGGCCGTGGCGCTCGCCCTGCCCGTGCTCGCCGCCATGCTCTACTACCTGCTGCTGCCTTACATCTCCTGATTGACGGCCACCTGGGACCCGCCCGGGTATACGTAGCGTCGCGCCGCCCGCTCCCCGCCGCTACCTTGGACTGTTCTATGACGTTTGGAGACGATCGGTGGCGCCGGCGTCTCGGGCCCGCCTCCGCGCTCTGTACCTTACCGATTCGAATATTTTATGCGCTTAGATTTATTGTTGTCGCCGGCCGGTTGTCGGTGTTTATGGTTAGATTGAATTAGAGTATGATATAGAGTTTGTTTGCGCGCCCCCGGCCGGCGGCGGACGAGTGACGATCGTCCTCGGAGGTGGGCGCGAGTCTGATGCGAATTGTTGCTAAAGTTGGAGTGGAAAGTGCCATTTTGTTGTGAAAGCATCGCGGCGACATCGATAGCGCCGCAACGATCGGCGCACGTTGTTGACACAAGAGTGTATAAAACATAGTGTTGTTCTAAAAAGTGTCAGTATCGTATCGATAGTTAAAAATTGATTGTTGATATCTGCCATAATAAATAACTGTATATTTTAAATTGTAAGGCCTAACGACTGTTCTTAATTGTAATGATTGTCCGAGGTTTATCGAAATTTCTGCCGAGAGTTGTTCATTGACTGCACAGACCTGTTTTCCTTGTTATGGGGGTGATAAGTATGTTTATAAAATAGTGTGTTCATATAAGTATTTACGGATAGGGTCGCGTCGGGGTAGGGCCGCGCTGCTGCACGACATCGCTTGCGGATACATATCACGGTCGGTTTGGTGTGGGCATTTTACTCATTGAAGGGCTCCAATTGTTACTCACGTTGTTAAATATCTTCGAATCGTTTGCATTTTTCTAGTCTTTAGAATCGTCGTAGACTCGGAGGCATCGGAATTTGCTATCCATCGTTTTTACAATTTTATAGCTTAATTACGAATTAGATAAGATTGCCCTCCGTCTCCTGTGAACGCATTTATGTGCATCACGTACATTTAAATGTTTTTTGACAATACCTATTGTAATGTTTACAAAGAAGTGAAAAGTTTAGGTTGCGGCACAGTTCAAGTAAGATAGGCTACGCCGAACTAAGTGCGTGCTCGTTTGCTGTTTCCATTTTTTTTGTGCAACTATTTACCTATTTGTTTTTAAAAGGAATACGAGCTTTGTTTTTGTTTTAAATGGGAGAGAATTGTTTTTGTTAATATTGGGGCAATATGTTAGTTGCACAGCAATAAGCCTGATAGCAAGTCTGTTCACGGCGGACCCTCGAGTTTGCTTAGCTCTGTGATGTCAAGGCCAATAGATAATTTTGTAACTAACTTGTATAATTAACATTAAAATAATTATAACTCTAATGAATTATTATATGTTTACCACGTTGAATTCTACTATCGATAAATATTTATTATTTTATTGTTGCACTGATTTTGTTATGTTCAATGTTTTATTTTGTGTCCGAACCACCTTATTGTAAATAGATTTGTATCCTATAATCGTCCTATGTTTAGTTTAATGTCGAAGACTTTTTATGTTTTATTGAATGAATTGAGTTAAATACATATACGTTCAATGTGGATGTACTGATAAAATTTATTGGAAATAATATTGATTTGTTTAAAACATTGTTATTTTCTTCATAACCTTATACTCCGAGCTAGATAGGACATGAGTCACGCGTCATATCTAAGTATAGATTAGTTCTCATTACTGGCTAGCTTACAGCTCGTAAACAAGTCTTTCTGATGAAAAAAAACTGGTACGGTTTGGGCGTTAATGTGATGCAGGCGCAAAGTAATAGAATGACTAACGATATAATTAGGTATCTGTATCAGCGAGATATATTATATCGACTGATAGTATACGGTGAGTTTGAATTCGAATGTTATCCCATAGAAGAGAATCTGCTCCCGACGGTAAACAACGTGAGAATTCTAACTCACCTTTTATAACAACAGACTAATTATTTCTAACTAGATACGTATGAATATAATTTATGACAACGTATAATAAAGGAAATTTTCACAAAAAATATATATATATTAAAATATATATGAAAAACTTATTTAAAAGACAGTCAAGATATTGCGAAAAACACGAGCAAAATGGTAAATGTAGCATTATATTTATAAGTTACATGATTAATAAATCGCTTACATATGTATATAGATTTACAAAGATTTCTTAAGACTAAATAGTAGTAAATAGTAGAGTTATTTCATCTTACGAAGACCGGTGAATTATTTCATTTTGAATCTTATTATTAATGACATTAAAGTCATCGCACAAGACACCATGAAATAGACGAACTCACTGAATGAAATGTTCTTCGTTCTTCTTGTTTGTCGTCTCGAGTAAATCGTTGATAAAACGTATAAGCGATACAAACGGACGAAGATCCCACCGACCAATATTATTCCGGTCGAACTGAGAAGCTCGTCCGGGCGTAGCACTTGATACTTCTTCTTTGCTCTTCTCTCTTCATTCTTCACTCTTTATTACTGGTGTGTCCATTTCCATGGTTGTTGATGTCCAGTTCCTTCATTCTTCAATCAGCCTGTTGTTTTATTCTGTTGCCAGCATCGAGATAGATTGCCGGTTAAAAACTTGTCTACTTATAACTTAATAGAATTGGCCTACAGCTAACCTGGGGCTTGGGGCCTGATTCTGACGATTCGTTAGATTTGATTCTATTAGATATATATCGCGGAAACTGTCAAAACTGTATGAAATCTGTCAGTTCTCGCGATATATATCTAATAGATCAAATATATCGAATCGTCAGAATCAGGGGCCTGATATTTGATTCTATTAGATATATTATATCGCGGAAACTGTCAAAACTGTATGAAATTTGACAGTTCTCGCGATATATATCTAATAGAATCAAAAATATCGAATCGTCAGAATCAGGCCCCTAGTTGATTGATTTTAAAATGTGATTCGTAGGTATTTTCTGAGGGAAGACCACAGTCGAAGGTCTAATAGAGGCACAGAATAAGTAAGAGCATGGGTAGAGTCCCGTTATTGTATTTTTTTGAGATCCCTATGGTTTTATTTTCTCAAAAAGTAAGTATGCATTTCACTTATACGAGTAATTACATAAATTTAGATTTAGTGCTTCAAACAGTTTAAAAATATGTATTTTAGGAATATAAAATATATGTAACTTCTCACTCTAAACTCATATACCGTCTCCGTTACGTCGTGGGTAAAAATATCTTGTAAATAATAAACCAGACGGGACTCAACCCCCTGCTTTAGGTATACAGGGTCAGCCTAATTAACTTGCTTGATTGATCTAACGTTTTAATTAAAACATGTTTCATGCTTTACTTATATCAATCAGCATAGGGATAAGGATAATAATATTTTAAAAGGTACAATGACTAATTACAATATGAATTTGGGTTTTAAGTGAACATAAAGAATTGTTAATTTCTAAGTTAATGTAATGGCTTCATATTTCAATTACTTTTATATGCTAGCCATGTTGAATGTTAGTTAAATTCTGACCAATACAAATAGGTAGTAGTTACCTTCATACTTAATATTATAAATAATAAGTTTCTTCATAGATATCTACAGAATATTTATTGTTTAAAAATAACCATAATTTAGGGTAGAGTTTCTATCCGGTAAACCTATGAACCCTTTAACTACTGGTGCCTATCTACCTACTGTCGTTACAGAGACATGTCACGCACGTTAAATCATGTATTGATTGATATACAGTAGGTAATTTTACCAAAGTAGGTTTCTAATCGAAAAAAAGATAAAAAATTCAAATGCATGAAAACATAACACCTTTATATTCTTATTGACTCTAAATGTAAATACTACCTACCTAAATAAACGAAAGTTAATTCTGTGCAAAATTTTTTAGCAAAGCGTTAATCAGTATCAGCAGAAACGAACACCTAAGCACACTACAATAATAATAATAATTCACCTGTAACAAACAGCGGATGCTAATGAAGGCAGTTTCAGCGCAGAGAAACAAGCGGGCTGCCTTCCGTCGACCTTCGATCGGCGCGGGCGAGCAGCGGCGAATGTCCGGAGGAGCGCGGCGCCGCGCCGTCAGCGGTGAACGAACTCACCTTGACAAATGCACCATTTGGCATTGTTCGCGGGAAAACCGGCGGCCTTGCGCGCGCGCCGCCGCCGCGCAGCCGGCCAATCGCGAGCCTTCGCGCCACAGCCTGCGACTGTTTTGGCGGGAAGTGACTCGTGGCGCTGCCATCGTCGCTAAGCCAACGCGATTTCAGCGTGACGACCTTTCTACGTAGTCTTGTGAATGACATAGGGGCATGTGCCGCGATAATAAACAATATCTACATTATGTATAGGCTAACCACTTATGTGTTGTTTTAGCTTTACATCTATGAATGATTTAGCGTGTTTTTTTTCTCGTGTTCCGTAATTTTTCCCCTCGTGCAATAACCTTGTCTTCTGCATCTCTTAAAGCCAATAAGCCGTGGCCTGTTTACAAACTGTATTAGGTAGGTACCAGTTCGTTCGCCCATTTCAATTACCTACCTCTCAATTAGATTATGAGAGTTGTTGCGACTGGTGGCGTGATAGAGTCGCTTCATGCTCGAGTGACCCTAGCCGACAGATATAAGCGCCTTAATCCAGTAATTTCTTTATAATCCGCCTAGCTAGCAGTTGCTAGTGCTGTTTCCAGTTGAGATTTCACGCCATTCTGAAGGTTAACCTTGCATCAACTCTCGCTTATCGCTTTGTACTTAAATTTAAAATATTTTTTGTAAGTAAGTACCTTCATATGGTTTGCATGAATCTGGAATCTCGTTACTATTACTAAAAGGTCATCGTGGTCAAAATATTTGATGGATAGTAATCACTGGGTAGGGTACATTCTGCGGTGCAGACCTCAGTCGTATGAGCATGAATTAGTTTGTTACCGAAACATTTTATTATCAAAATGGCGGTGGAAACTTGGGGCGTGACGTCAGTTGCTCGGCGATTCCGGCAAACGCCTCCATTTAGCAAAATAAACTAGCAATGTGTTATTCTGTGGAAATTTGATACGGCCGCAATAGCCTCGACCATTCTGCCAGTCTAACATAATTATAAATTGCAATGAAACCGCTGGGCAAGCGAAATAACATTGTTAATGAAATTGCGGTTTTCCTTAAACTTTGAAGGGAAACCCAAATAGGTAGTCAAATAAAAGGAATGAATATTAATGGAGTACCCATCGGGAGTACCGTAACATAAATAAGGTCAACAATACTATGTTAGATTTTGCACCTTTACCTTTAGTAGATACCTTGTAAAGCTGATGAATAATAAAATATATAACAATTTCTATATAAAGGTTCTAACTAAATGGATAGAAAATTACTCTTCCTGTTCGTAGCACCTCTGCTACGAACTAGCTACACCGTAGCGTAGCGCCACAATAGGTTTAGTCCTGGGCCGTCGCTTTAAGAAATTCCGCCCGCGGCTTCACTCGGGTGGTACCCGCACAAAAGCCTATACGTAGGTTATGGTTATGTGTTATTCCAGGCCCAGAACTAAATTATGTACAAAATTTCATCTCAATCCGTTCATTAGATTTGGCGTGAAGGCGGGAAAAACATTTCACAAACTTTCGCCTTTATAGTACACTCGAGAGCAATGAATCCTGGTCACTCAAAGAATCCAAAAAATCTCGGAAAGTAAGAATGCTAGGTTAATGCAATAAATTGTATTTAATAGACAATTTAATACTCCTTAAATGAAAGTTAAAAAAATATGAGTCACCATACATTTTATTTACACAAAATTACATAAAGAAAAAAAAACTGCTGATCTCTCCTTAAAACAAAAATAGGAAACATGAAATTTTTGAACTTTATGACGATTTTCTTGAATTTCAATACTTCATATTACCTCCTCGTGCTTCCATTACTGCGTTTACGCGGTTTGGCATGCTGTACACCAAGTTCCTTATACGATTTTGGGGAATATTCTCCCATTCCTCTGTGAGAGCAATTTTGAGCTCGCTTTTTCAGAGCGTGATTGGGGGAGGGTTTCGTTGTTTTACGCATCTCCCTAGCTCGTCCCAAGCATGCTCGATCGGGTTGATATCCGGGCTGCGCGCTGGCCACTCCATACAAGTAATGTTCATCTCTTGAAGGTAGTCATTCACAATCCTACCTGTATGAGGTCGGGCATTGTCATGCATAAATATAGCATCCTCACCCAAATTGACCATAAATGGACCAACGTGTTCGTTGAGGATTTCTTCCACATATCTTACGCTAGTTAATGAGCCGTTTTCTATGATCACCAGCTCTGTGCGACTTTCAGAGGAAATTCCGGCCCACACAAGTACAGACCCACCACCGTAGGCTACTTTTTCTTCGATGCATGCTTGCTTGAATCTTTCCCCTGGTCTTCTATACACTCTGTGTCTTCCATCGTGCTTGTAGAGCATACATTTTGTCTATTAAATACAATTTATTGCATTAACCTAGCATTCTTACTTTCCGAGATTTTTTGGATTCATTGAGTGACCCGGATTCATTGCTCTCGAGGGTATTAAGTAGGATTACTTTAGTATTCTACCAAAAGTAAAGCGATTATGCTAAAAAAATATAAAACTATGTGTAATTAATTAATCAATAATGAAGGACATTTTTACACAACATCAAAAGATATGCCCCAAAGATAGCAGAGCTTTTGATATGGACACCACATGACATGACTGGTTTAGGTAAATATATGTCTCAGGTCTGAGTGTTCTCTATGTTTACTAAAAGTATAAGCATTTACAAAAAAAAAAAATCAAGTAGTAGATATTTCAGATATAATACAAGCTCTGCTTGATCCAAATCCAAATCAAGCAGAGCTTGTCGATATGTAAATATGTAATGATAAAACAATAAATAAATGAATAAAGCTGGACAGCAGCATCGGCATGATGTAGCCTTGGGGCATACAAAAAAATAATTAAGTAGTAGATAATTCAGTCATAATACAAGCTCTGCTTGATCAAGCAAATAAGCAGAGTTTGTATTATGACTGAAATATCTACTACTTAAATATTTTTTTTGTATGCCGCAGGCTACATTATGCTGATGCTGCTGTCCAGCTTTATTCATTTATTTATTGTTTTATCATTACATATTTACATATTAACTGAGATTTCTTTATAACATATAGTTCGATACGTATTACAGGTCCCTTACCTTTTAAAAGGGTTTAAAATTAACTGAGAACCATATAATTTCAATGTCTGGTCAAAATGATTCTTGGGTTTGATTTTATTCGATGTTTTTCATGTGAATACATTAATCAAAGTCGGACCCTACCTAATAAGTCCCTGGTGCGGTGGTACACAGAAATTATAAATCTGATTGGACCCTAATTAATGTACCTAATATTTGGAATATTATACTGCAAGTTTTTATAGTCAAGTGGTAATGGCCTCTTGATGTTCGCAAATTATACACCTACACGTCATATTTTGTCTTTTTGTCCCTTATTGCTTACTTTATACCTGCATGCACGTAGGTATTGGTGTAATTCACTTAAGTTGACTAGGTAATAAATATAAATAATAATAAATCAACGAGACATTTCACACAATGTCCACTGATCTCAAACTAGGCAGAGCCTGTACCATAGGTACTAGATGATAAACTTACATAGATACTTATAAAACACCCAGCCACAACATGGAACATGAACATGGATGTTTGCTGTGATAAACATATATGTTTACATTATGCTACAAACTATGTAGGTATATTCCAAGTTTCATCCAAACCCATTCATTAGATTTTGCGTGAAAGAGTAAAAAAAAATCATCCATTCAGCCATTCATCCATACATCCATACTCACAAACTTTCACATTTATAATATTAGTAGGAAGTAGGATAGATAGAATATTTTCTAGAATAAAACGGGTAGGTACATTTAATTAAAATCGGGCAAGGAAAACCAGATATTTGCGTTGTTTGTTGTCTTGCTGTTGAATCTCTACAAAGTTCCCAACGAACCATTAAAGAACCCACTTAGCAGAAGCTTACCTATATCAGTGGACTTTGATAGACGAGAAAGAAAGATCGCAAACGGTGTTTGCGCGCGGGGTTTGTTTTATGTTTGTTATATATATTTTTTTTGAACTTCCATGCTTCGGAAGGCACGTTAAGATGATGTTCCTTCCCGGCTTTCATCAAGCCATGTAGGCCTTCTGGGAACGTGGGGCCCAAAAACTCCGACATCAGGTTGGCCATTAGCTCAAACGAAGGATGAGGTGGAATAATTTAAATATGGCTTGACAATTACCGTCTAACGACCTAGCCTACCTAGGCATGTTGTTATAATTATCAAGAGATATTAGCCAAATAATTATTTGCCAAAGATGGCAAATAAAATCCTCAATGCGACTGCCATATTTCCAAGATCGCTGACGTCTAGTTTTGTAACTTCTACCAAACAGTAACAATAAAAACAGGTTGAAACTTGTCGCTACAAAAAATATCTCTACATCGAAAGCTGTAAGGCAGGTTATTTATATTTTGTTATATTTATAATGGCAAGAATGACTAATTTTAAGTGTGTTTTAAAGTTTCGCCTTTTGGTACAATATGTTGGTATGTTTATTGTATAATTTTGTTTTATTGCTCAAGAAAAAAATCGATTAAAAAAACCTTTTTCCCACTGTGTTTCAACTAAACATGCGCATTTAGAAAGACCTTCCACGTAAGGTTCCTACTTACCTATATTTTTAGGATTAATTTGGATTTTTTTGAATAATATCTTACAAAATCATAGGTTCGCGAAGGATCCTGGTTTTACGTTATATTCAATAACTTGTTTTATCATTTACAGAGCTACAGTGTTCAGCGAAGTGCGCGTGAGTCAGGTGTCGTTCACCCGGCGCGTCACACAATACCTATCCTTCATTACATTTAGCCACACGAGGTACTTTTTGCACTGACGCCTTGCAACCATTTTGAATCGGATAGCACAGCCAAAAGATACACGAGGTATTTAAGCGCGAGGAATACAATTTTATGAACTTATCTACTTACAGAGATTAAAAATTTGAAGATTTTACAATTCTACTAATATTATAAAAGCGAAAGTGAGTTTGTTTAACTACTTAACCAAACCAACCCGATCATTATGAAATTTCGCATAATGACATCACGTGAATTTATTCGGTTTACCTATAATTTTCTCAGAAATTAACCTCTGACTATCCTTTAAAAGGCGTATCCTTCCGTTCGACGGCATCAAATTAGAATTCTTAACGCATACACATTTGAATATGTACAAGATTTTAATATGCCCTTTCATTTTATTAGTTCAGTGAACTTAGGATTTAGGTTAACGGAGTCCTTTATATCTTTCTCGCATGTACCTATTTATTTTGAACAAAGCTAATTAGAATTATTATTCTAGAGCTCAGCTCAGCCTCGGAAACAACCAATGAGTCTTTATTACGGAGTGCACGCTTTGAATCTATATATTTGAATATCTGTGATTTTTTTCAATGAAATATCTAATGTATCCTCCCAAAGGATACATTAGATATTTGGGCAATTTCTGTAAACTCGTAAACGGCTGTCCGGACCAAATTTAAGCCAAAAAAATAAAGTATAGAAATATAACCATGCCTCATAATTTCAATCTAACGCTGAACTTTATAGTGCTATTAAATTTTAATGTATAACATTTTTACTTTTTTTTCTAAAAAATATTAAAGCCCTAAAAACATAGTCCCCTGGCTGTCCTTTTTCCCGGATTCCCACGTTAGGATAATATTTATTTATATATTTATAAAAAACTATGAAAATTAAATAAAATTTGCAGTTATTGTTATCTTTAAATAAAATAATTAATACATATTTATGACATTTATGAAGGTCTAATTTCTTATTTTTTAATTGTAATAATCTCATGTTATTTTTGTCCGAAGTTTTCTTAGACAGTCCCCTGTCAAAAATTTAAAGCTAAAATAAAAAAAATCTATTAAGTAAACAAACGTTTTTCTCTAAAAATACATATAAATTCAATTGGCTCTCTTATGTACTAAAATTAATAGTTACTTTCCTAAGCAATTCTATTATATTTTCACGACAATTAAAGAAAAATATGCCAGGACAGATTTTGGGCCATTACGAGTTTACAGAGAATCGCCCATTTACATTATTTAATAAGATGTACCTTTGTTAATAAATCTATTTTATGTATAACGCCTTGGATATTTTTTTGTTATGTATATGTTATATTATGCAAATTTAATTGAAAAATAAATTGAAATTGGAATTGAAATTAGGCACAAATTTTTGTTCAAGCCATGTACTCACATAAGAAAAACTCCTTGGAAAAAACCGAGTAAAGAGTTGAGGTTGAGCATAGATTTGTTGCTAATTCTCTGAGCTATGTCAACAACTTTAATTCTATGTCGGATAAACTCGTTACGGATTGTATCCTTCAGAGAAACCCCGAGCATAGCTCGTTCCATAGCTTGCTGAGCGACTTTAAACTGGTGGACAAGCCGTACTGTGAGTGTCCACGTTTTGGCTCCGTATGTCACGATGGGTAGGATGCACTGATTGAAAACTTTAGTTTTCAAACATTGCTGTATGGGTGACGAGAAAAATCGACGTAGTTTTCCAAATGCTGCCCAACTCAGCTGAATCCTCCTCTTGTTTCTACCCAACTGCAATATCTGCCCGAGGTATGTATACTCCGAAACAACTTCAAGAAGGTGTCCATTAACGACGACAGGACTCGGATCAATTCGGTCATTGACCATCGACCATAACTTTGGTCTTGTCCAAATTCATGCCGAGACCTATCTTTCACGAGGCTGATGCTAGGCCGTCCAGCATCTGTTGCAGCTCCTTCAGCGACTCCGCCATTAGGACTATGCCATCAGCGAATCGCGAGTGAGAGATGTGCTCGCCGTTTATGTTTATGCCCATACCTTTCCAGTCCAGCGTCTTAAACATATCCTCCAACGCGCATGTGAACAGTTTCGGAGATATGACATCTCCCTGTCTCACTCCGCGGCGCAGTTGGATGGGTTTAGACTGCTGGTCCTGTACTCGGACACTCATAGTGGCGGTTTCGTACATACATCTCAACACTTCCATAAAATGATAGTCCACTTGGCATCGCTGCAAGGATTCCAGGACAGCCCAGGTTTCTACAGAGTCAAAGGTTTTCTCATAGTCCACAAACGCCAGACACAGGGGCTGATTATACTCTTCGGACTTCTGTACAATCTGCCTCACTGTGTGAATGTGGTCTATCGAATCTTCTGGCGAGACGATTTGTAATAACCCGAGAGAACAGTTTATAGATGTGACTCAAGAGCGAGATGGGTCTGTAAGTTTTAAGAAGCGTCCTATCTCCCTTCCTAAAAAAACAGAACCACCAAGCTCTCGTTCCACGCCCTAGGAGTTCTCCCACAGTGAAGGACGGAGTTGAAGAGGTTCCGCAGCTCCTGCACAACAGGACAGCCTCCAGCCTTCAGAAGTTCCGAAGTAACATCGTCTTCATCGGGGGCTTTTCCATTAGCTGTCTCAGGGCCAGTACGACCTCGTCTTGGCTGATCTGCCAAGGCTTGGCTTGGCCTGCCAGAGGCCGTCGGTATAGTGGCGGGTGAGGGTGGCTCGAGAATCGTGGCTGCTACGTTGGGGGCAAGAAGCATGTGCGGCATACAGTCGGCCATAAATGTCCTCTATCTCAGATAATATCTCCAGCTTTGACAATACGGTTCTGTGAGTTTGGACTTCTTGCCTTTAGGCTGCATTTGGCAGAATTTGATGCCCTCGTCCCTTAACGTTCCAACCACGTTTTGTAGGGCCTCATCAACGTCATCGGTGGGTTCCACAGCAACGAATCTGTCACCGAGAAGTTTCAGAAGCTTCTCGGTGACATGATCCGCCCGCCATGATCTAGAGTAGATTGGGTTCATCAGACGGTTTCGTTCCAGCTGTAGATTGATATTTAGAGAGTCTCGGACAAGTCTGTGATCAGATCCGGTGTTGAACCTGTTGATCACGGAGACGTCTCTGAATATGTGCCTTTTATCCGTCATGATGAAGTCGATCTCGTTTTTGGTCAGAGTGTCGAGGCTACGCCATGCCCACTTTCTGTAGGGTTTCTTCTCGAAGAACGAGTTCATCAAGAAGAGCCCCTCCTTCTCTAGGAAGTTGACCAGCATCTGCCCCCTGTGATTTCTACACCCAAAACCATGCGGGCCCTCTCTGGATTCGTCGCCAATTCGGACTCCCACTTTGCCGTTTAAGTCCCCCATAACAACGTTGAAGTGAGCCTTCGTGGTGTTGTGCAAGGCTTTGGATATGTCCTCGTACATATCCTCCACTTCATCATCCAAGTGTACCGAGGTCGGTGCGTAAACCTGAATGATCTTCATACTATGAAGATGTACCTCTTGTATAGTCGAAGGATCAGGTACGCTACCCTTGTCGACACACTGGAGATTTCTTCAACGTCTTTAGAGAGGGCTTTATTGACGAGAAACCCTACGCCACCCTGGGATGTTTGGTCACCCTCGCGGAAGTACAGAAGGTCGCCCGGGTATGGTGTCCTCTCCCTCTCTATGGACTTCACACAACACCAGAAAAGCTTCAGCAAGCTGAAGTGGCAGTGGGCTGGCCATATCTGCCGAAGAACCGATAACCGTTGGGGTAAACGAGTTCTTGAGTGGAGACCGCGTCTCGGCAAACGTAGTGTAGGACGCCCTCCGGCCAGGTAGGGTGACGATCTGCGAAAGGTTGCTGGTAGAAGCTGGATGCGTCGAGCCCAGGACAGGGCGCAATGGCGCTCATTAGGGGAGGCCTATGTCAAGCAGTGGACTGCTATAGGCTGATGATGATGATGATGATAGATTTGTTGATAGATGATGACATCCATATGCTGCTATAGTCTGGCCAGCTAGAACTCAGAAATGTGGACAAAATGAAAATATATTGGTTGAAATACTTTCTGCAGTTTGTATTCTCTTTTAGTGTCAGTCATTTCGTCATCTGGGTGCAACTACGTATAAAAAACAACGTAAAAAAAACGGGGTAGAAGTTTAATGGCGACTATTTCTGCGAAGTTCTGCAGAGATAAGCTGGCCAGACTATATTATCTCAATGGATGACGAAGTGTTGAGAAATTGAGTCTAGCTAGATAATATTATTAGGTACATAGGTCAATAACAATTCATAAATATTTTTTTTATTGGACTTGATGATGGAACAAGCATATGGCCCACCTGATGTTAAGTGGTAACCATTACCTATCACAAAGCATTGCATCGTAGTTCACGTTTTTTGAGTCGTGCTCTACGATGCAACGTCCTGCGTGAAGTCAATTTGAAGCATGAAGATGATTAGCCTCTTGTGCCTGTAATTTCACCAGCACCTATATGCTTCAAACCGAAACACAGCAATGCTGCTTCACGGCAGAAATAGGCATGGTGGCAGTACTTCCATGGACGAGCCCTCCACAAAGAACTCTACTACTACCTTATTCCTCGTCTCCAGGTTAAATTATAAGAAAAGAGGTAGAAATGTAGTTTTTCATAAATTACTTACGAGAGTGAGTCATTTCACGAAATGAAAGAGCATCAGAAATCTGAAACAAAAGAAAATGTTTTTTAAACGTTTATAATTCTATTGTTGTCTAGAAACGATAAAGTCTTTGGTTGTCAAAGGACTATAATTATTGTAATCACCTATTCCTAGGCCACATGCCTATTCCTGCCTTTCTTCTTCTCATACGAAGAAGGAAGTTAGGAATAGGGAATTAGGCAACTCAGGGTGTTGGATTTTTAGGCCCACCGAGGGCCTTTGACATAACGTGGCTTCCACCACACCAGCCTATATCAGTCCACTGCTGGACATAGGCCTCCCCTAATAAAGAGGGATATACCCATAATCCCCACGCTGGGCATGCGGGTTGGGGATCGCAGGGCACAGCTTCTCGCACCACCGACCTAAAGTACCTTCTGAAGTACGGAAGCGTTCAGATCAAATGCCACTAAACGGTCACCTATCGGTGAATTGTTGCATAAAATCAGATGATCCGCTTAGAACACCGAACTGAGCTAGGCCACGAGCGCGTCATAACTATAGCCTTTTCAACACCCAATTCTCTATACTTTACAACCTAAAGTTAGGTATCTTGTTACTTGTAAACATCCTTATTAAAACAATACTTACAAAATTAAGTTTCCTTATGAATAATCCTCATATTTCGAGGAAATGGTTGCAAAACCAGCGATGTGTAAATTTAATCGTATAAACACACAAGTTAGTATGATGTCACCATGTTGTGTATGTTGTACGCGATGCGGCTCCAGCCCTAGGTATGTTAAATAATTATATACAGGAAGGTACCTAGATTTATCTAAAACGAAAATGAGTACTTACCTAACCTACCTATTTCTCCTACGGTCCGTCCGGTATAGGTACATCAGAAAATAGTTTTTAAGAAAAGTAACAAAAATCAGTACCTATATAACTCCGACATGTAGTCACTAATCACACTAATAGTATAAATGCGAAAATGTATGTGTCTGTGAGTATGTGTGTTCGCACTCAACTCCGTAACGGCTGAACTGATTTGGATAAAACTTGGAATATACATAGATTGTGACCAAGACGTTTTATGCTGGTAGATACTACTTGAGCGAAGCTGCAGGTGGAAGCTAGTCTAATAAATAACTATTACGTTGCCATCGACATTTACACTATTTTCTATATCATAAAGTGTAGTTCGTAAAGTGGTAGGTAGGTACTAGGTACAACACCAAATAGCGCAAACTTTTGTCTTAGAGTTGGCAAGCAATCGATTAACTTCCTCGTATTTGAGTTTCGTTGCTTATCATCGGTCCATCTTTTCGGAGATCATCAAAACATCGATAAGTTATCTTGATTCGGTATATAGACATAAAACACTTCATCAAAGTCATAAATTGTCTTGAATCGGACTAAATGCCAAAGTTTCTCGACGTAAACCACTTCATCCAACTCTCACGGCAATTAAAGGGGCCAATTTTGAATGGTCCGAAAGATCTTGCTACTTTCACAAAACGCCCGCAACATTCCAATAATCTCATATGTCAACACAATCAATCGTTAAACGTATTAATACGTCGGTAATATGTCTATTTTACGGATTGAACAAATTAGCTCCTAAGCATCAGAGACTTTGATTTTCGTTAAAATTTAATATCATTCCTTACGTTTGATGGTCCTGTTTATTTAAATTACAACTACTATTTCGGTTAACCCTTCCTCTGTTAAAACTCCGTTATGCCATTGTTCTTCTTGTCACATCATCAAGCCAAGGTTTTGATAAGTAAGAATTACAGTAGTTCTACCATAATTACGGTGTAGTTGGAGACACTGACACTACCCGTGCCCCCTTCCCCCCGTTTTCATTGCTGACATCTCGCACTGGATAACCGGTCCGGAATGGACGGTAAAATTACGGATGCACAAGCTATTATATAAATGTATGGTGTGCCATATCGGACCGAAAAAAATCGGATTACCGGGCAGTAAAATTCCTTGCAGTGCACAAGCGCCCTAAGGGTTTGTTTAACCGGTTCGGTAACATCACCGTAAAAAGGAACCAATATTTATCGGTAACAAGTAAAATCTATCTACATATCTATTCAGCCGGTAGCACCCGCTCCTAATTAAGGGCCTCCTATACATTTACATAAAGCACGTCACTCCTGGCGATCTTGGGCCAGCCGAATCCACTGCTCTCATACAGTTACTGCATTGTCTTCCGACCATCGCATCGGGCGGGCGGTAAAATACTTATTTTAAATTTATTACTTTCACATCTGCACAAATCGTTTCAATCTACAGCGATACGTTTACCACAAATAAAGTTCACTGTGTAACGATAAGCGGCTACCATGGCTACGTCACAGTCAGCTGGGCAAGCCCCAGAATAACTCATAACTCCCATGGGGCTCAATGGTAATGCTTATCGCCCGACCGACGTCACGTGTTTGAATACTTTATCTGATACCAATGTCGTTGTAAATTAGGAACAGAAAGCAAATATTTAATTTTTATCACAAGGTATAATGTGAAATTATGCATGTTTTAGATAGTTTTGTTTTTAGAACAATTGGTGCATTGCGTTTTGTTTTCATATCAACTACAAAGACTTATACTATCTATACCTCTAAAACTTTCTATCGTATCGTGATTGTTACAAATAAAAGGTAAATTCTAGAGATTACCTATATTAATGGTCGGGCTAAAATAACAAATTTCATTTCAGTGTATGAAGCGCACTAATCATTTTGGTGGAAGTTGATAAAAATAAAACGAGTCGTTTCGTTACATCATAGCACAGCTGCTATTCCGGTTGCATTCCTGCGGGAATGCCAATAATGTTACGGACCAGTCAAACAAAAAACTCATTACTAAGAAATGAGAATAAAGTGAAAAAAATATTAGTAGTTCCTAGCTATGTAAACTGTTTACTGGTGTTGTTGCCAAAACTTTTAAAGATTCATATTGTGCCCAAATGCTTGCTTCTGAATTATACTCTACTTTGTAAAATCTTTCTAGACTTCCTAAATTCTTCCTCAATTATTATATACCTCCTCACTATTTGCTACGATAACCATCTAAAAATACTTGCATGGTTTCCTTTAAAGATCGCCTTGGTGTACATTGGTTTTAGATTGTAATGTAGATACATTCTATGTATGTTCTGTGAGGAAGTTTATATAAGTAGAAAAATAAAATATCTTTCATTGGAAATATGGATCTCCTTCTAAATTCATAGCATAAAGGAGAATGCCGTCTGATGTATGGCGCTCGGTACCAAGAAAGTGCGTGTGTCAAACAATCTCCAATAAGTTTTTAGTCGATTCTACTGTCAAAATAATAAAAAATTAGCGTTATTTCCATAGTAACACTTTACATCAATGTTTGTTTCCATAGTAACGTATATATCATTGGTTGTTGCAGTCTAATGGCGGCGTGCAGCTGGTGCGGCGGAAACCAAATCAACCAAATATTTTTTTACTTGATTATTAATCCCGTCGGTGTGTAAAACTAAAGAAAATGTTGGTGTCATTTTTAAAATATAATAAATTTTATGGGATACGTTCGGTTTTGACGCAATTGGTACGGGTTCTCGGCATTCTCCTTTAGTATATAACAAAGAAAAAACACTTAATAGAATATTGATTAATATTGGTTAATAGAATATGGGAGGCCTATGTCCAGCAGTGAACGGCTATATGCTGCTGATGATGATGATGGTGAATAAAATATTAATCATTGTTATAAGTAGAAGGTGCAAAAACTTACATGAGATTGAAAAGCCTGCATTTAATTTTCATCTTGATTCTTAATTTTATGATCTTAAAATAAACAATACTTTAAATTATTTTAGGTTGGATAGAAACATTTATTTTGCTAAAATAATTTTTCATGTTTTCTGTCACAGATTTTTATGTCACAATCACAGATTTATAAGTTTAGTACAAGTACATAGCACTATTATTAATTCCATGGCTTAGCGTTTCTTAGAGGTTTTATTTACATTTAAAAAAAAAATGCTGTCCATTCATTTATTACCATTTCAACATTCTTCTTCTTTGAACCCAAACAGGAACATGCGGACAATTGGGCACTACTCGAGTCTTAGAATACGTTCTAAGTACCTACTTACTTATTAAAAAGATGTCAAAATAAATTTATAGCTATTTAGGCTCAATAAGCAGCAGCGTCGGTGGTGGGAGAAGCTGTGCCCTACGAACTCCAACCCCCATGCCCAGCGTGGGGATTATGGGCATATCCCCCTTTATCAGGGGAGGCCATTGTCCAGCAGTGGACTGATATAGGCTGGTGTGGTGGCGGTGGTGGTGGTAAGCACAATAAGTAAAAATCATATTCCTTTCAATCGTAGGTACGAAAGTACGCCACAGGAAACCAGTGAATAAGTGAGGGGCTTAATAACGGCCGGGTGCAATTTGTTATTATTGTTCGGCAACATGGTAACTAGTCATTAGTGACACGGTGTCGATATAATTTTGTCAACATTTGTGCTGCGTGCATTGTCTCTTGGCGGCGAGATTTGGCGCCTCTCATGCGTTGTATGATCACAGGGTAATTTGGGAACACTCCACTCAATGTTCTATTATTGTGTGCCGATGTAACGGGCTTGTTTACGACTCAATTTCTTTATGTTGGCGTTTGGCAATGAAGAATCTCAAGTGAGTTTGATTTGACAATCAAAAGAAAAAAGTCCATGTTCTATGCAATATTAAAAATGGAAAACTTTTTTAATGCGAATGTGAGTTTGCTTGTTTTTCTTCTTTGTTCAGATCATGATGAAATTTCGACCTACCTACTCGTTACTGTTTCTCGAGGGATAGAATAAGTAATAAGTTTTAGAAAGATTGTCAAAATCTACATTAACGCGAGTGAAGCCGCAGGCAACTGCTGGTTTTATTGTTAATGTTGACTTTACTCGACTTCTCTCTTTGGGCTTTTGTGGATATTAATGTATTATCCATTTAAGTTTATTGAAGTAAAAGTTTGTCAATTGACGTTGCTCGAAATATTTGCAAATACAGGTTCTTGCGTATCGTTTGAGTTAGCAACTGAGATAACTATGATATTTTATACTAATATGTAAAAATAATTTAAAATTGAAATGTTACTTACCACAATAAGCTTCGTCTCTGTGTTAGTTTTGCGCAATAATCAGTTTCAATAGGTAAGTACGAAGTACCTATGTATATAATATACAAGGTTTAAGTTGTAGACTAGACAAATTAAGAAGTATAATTTCATTCCAACTAGTTGGTCTTATTACATGATTTCAGCATAATTCAATTGTGTTACGTATTCATTTATTAGGTAGGTACTCTAGCTATTTTATGTTTATAACGAAGTTTGTGACAGCCAATATCGAAGTTACTGTTATATTAGTTTGAAGTATTATCATATTGACTGACTCGCATTAATCCAATCGGCACTCGCTTTATAAGGTGAATTCTGTGGACACTGATGGGGACCATATTATACGAGGATGAAACGTGTTTATAAAGTAGAATTTACATCAGGTAATGAGTTTCATGATGAAATTAATTTCACGATTACTTGTTTCAGTACTCATAAAACTATTTTCGTGAATTTAGGGGAAGGCCGGGCAAGACGGGGTAGCCGCTATTTCTCGCAAACTAATCTACCAACCACGATCGCTGTCACGCATGACTATACACTGCCGTGATGCCATTTAGTCTAAAGAGTAATTTAGTAGCAAACGCAAGCCAAACTTTTTTTATCCAAAAAAAACATGTTTGCCTATTCGCATATCAGTTTGGATTTCTGTTCGAATGTGATTATGACGTACAGTAGTTTCTATTTCGTTCAAAGTAGTCAAAATATGTATGATCAGTCTCAATAAAATGAATATAAAATTTAATAATAACTTGTTTGTCTGTGTGTAGTGCACAAAATCTTTTCAAATTCATTTTGGCATGAATCAGTAAACCAAGACCACATCTATCAACAATTGTTTTAACGTTCCAATATAAGTAATGATTTTCCCAGCTATTCGTCAAAACTAAGGCTTAACTAATAAACGTGAAAAATCGCCATAATTGCTTCGTCATCCTATAAAATACTACTTACTTACTTACTTACTTACGTGAAATTACTTTCATGTCGTCAATTTTACCAAAGAAATTAATTCATGCAATGTAAAACGTAACGTTAAGTACAATTGAAAATAGTTCAATAAATATCGTGAAAGTAGTTTTACGACACTACTTTCGCAATGTAAATTCAATTTAACGCGAGTGATGCCGCGGATAAAAGATAGTAGTGAATACTTTCTATAATAATGTTTCCACATGGCCCCAACACAACACATGTAGTTGTCACCTCCGGGGGTCGGCTAATGACTATTCATTCATTCCTATTAATAGGTTCTCGATTTGAGGACGGTAGTCAATTTTAATTTAAATACTTACTTAGTTACATTACAAGATAATGTAGAGCCATAGAGCCGTCGAGGTAAAATTAGAAATTAAATTAAAATGTACTACTAAAATTAGTAGCACATTGTATTACTAATATAATGAATTTAATTTACAAAAAAATATATTTAAGTATCTCAAGTCGTTTGGGTGCCCATAATGCATACCATGTATAATTGGGGGCGAGATGATGTTGTCGTGAGACTGATAATATTTAGCAAAAAAACCAAACTTTTGAAAACATTTCCTGTAAATTTTTAGATAAATTAGCAACTCAATTAGTAACCAACTTCTTGCAAAAGGTTATCCTTATTTTTACACAGAAAACAGATAACCTTTTTCAATATACCAGGCAACATAAAAAGATAGAACCATCTGAACATCTTCTGAGATAAGAGCAGTTCTACACGACTAGCATTTTTTCTTTTTTTAATAATCATACTTAAACACCACTAAATTAAATTTATTTTAGAATTTTTCAGAAATGTGATGATTACTCAATTCGGTGGTTCTCAATTCCGCGGTTTTTTGCACACCGAATTCAGGAAACTAAAACACCGAATTGAGTTTTGCTAAAAAAAAGAGACAACTTCTAAAAGCAAGACATGTCTAAAGACTATTTTCGCCATTTTACATGTTTCTCATGCTAGTTATGTCTGGGCAGAATTAACATCATGCCAATATTATAATCTGTTAAAAAAGACATTCACATTACCTTATTTGAGAGATGACGTGGTGTGTACGGGGTTCCAACACCCATCTTCGGAACCCAAGCCAACCTCACCTGCACGTGGTGCATCCTGCTAAACAACGAACGGGGCTCTGGCGGCCGGCTGATTGCGGCATAGCACAGCCTACATCGGCACATCTAAATCCCCTGACTGCCGACGGGTAGCGCGTCAGTGGTGCGAGAAGCTGATCTCCGCAATCCCCAACCCGCATGCCCAGCGTGGGGATTATGGGTATATCCCCCTTTATTAGGGGAGGCCTATGTCCAGCAGTGGACTGATATAGGCTGGTGTGGTGTGGTGGTGGTGTGTACCCATAGTTTTTAGTTCATGTGTCATTTCTCAACAAAAATGTAAATTCTCAAAGTTAAGCCATTTCTCAACTCAGTGGATGCTAAAAATTAAAATCCATTTTTTTCTAAAACTTTTGTATTAATTGGTTCCCCTTTTATACCATTAAATTTAGATTGCCGTCTACTTTTAGATTTCTGACTTTGAGCTTATAAAACAAGAAGAAAAAAAAAACTGCCACCGAATTGATAAATATTAACCAAGCGTAGAATTACCCTAAGTTATAATTATAAGTTATAAGTGATGTCAAGGTTCTAAGTATGTATGATTTTCCGCTACACTGTGTGACTACCCAGTACCAAACCTTAAATAATATTGGAATTTCTATGGAGTAATAGTTATCAGATGTGAGATGGTCCGCACTTTCCCTACCCCTCGGGGTAGCCGCAATCATAATAATTAATAAAATCATCGACTATTAGATATTTCATCAGTATTGCTACCAAAATCACCCTCCAATATTTAATTAGATCTACTTTCAAAGATTCAAGAGTAAGTAAGTAAGGGGTTCCAACCTCAACCCTTCGGAACTCAAGCCAACCTCACCTGCCCGAGGTGCACCCTGCTAACTCACAAACGAGGCTCTGGCGGCCGACTGATTGCGGCATAGCGCAGCCTAATACTGGCACAGCTAAATTCCCTGACTGCCGACGGTCAGCGCGTCGGTGGTGCGAGAAGCTGAGCTCCGCCATCCCCAACCTGCATGCCCAGCTTGGGGATTATGGGCATATCCCTCTTATTAGGGGAGGCCTATGTCCAGCAGTGGACTGATATCGGCTGTTGGTGTTGTTGTTAAAGATTCTACTTAGCCTGGGGTCTAAGGTGTTGAGTCACAACTGCTATAGGATGTACGGTTTACGTGTACCTAATTTTGTCCTACTGGACAGCATATTTTAAATACTTAACAAATTCTAGAACTGACAGAAAAATGTCTTGAAGACTCTCTTTATAAACTCACATTTCAGAAGAATTTTAAAAGGGACTTTTTATCTAAACATTGTCGTTATAAAATGAGGAAGCAATATCAAGTCAGCTGTGCCAGATTCAGCTTATCGCGATAACACGGACAGGTGGAGATATAATTAAGTGTGCCAAGATTAATACCTGAGAAAGTTATTGGATCTGTTCCAATACAATCCGGAAACTCATAGGCGCAGAGGCAAGTATGGAACATTTTTGCACATTCCATTCTAAATATACTTGTGACGATGAAAGTCGTGTGACGTGCGCTGACGCAGCGCGGCCCACGTCAGCACCTACAGGCACCCACTGAATCACGCGCAAGTAGTTACCCATCGTTTGTGATCACGTTCGTATATATTTAGCTCGATTGATTGATAGACATTTCTAACTCTATCACCACGAGCCAATCATAGTTTTTAATGGGCAAATCATTCGTTAAGATGATATCTCTTTCGTTTGGAACTACTTCCTAAACACATATTTTATATGGAAACTTGTTTATTGAAGTAGCGACTATAACATTATGATATTATATATGTATATAAAATAATAAACTCTGCTAAGAAAATGTAGTTTTATAAAATATGTCACATTGTAACTACAAAGTATCGTATCTTGTGCTAACAAGTTTAATGCTTGAGATGCTAAGGCACTAAGTATTAATACATAATTTAATTTTCTCTTTAAATGGTTAACATTTAAAATACATAATGATTTGTTTGTAAAAGTCATTATGTGTTTTAAATTGATTCTTATTTAATAAGAATCAGTACAAATAAGTATTTTGTTGTCCTGGCAAAAACTCTCGCTTTCATACATAACTTGACGATATAAGTATAATATTGAACTCTGCTATAACAAAATTGTGACCCAGGCGGGAATTACTGGGGGTTGCTCTAAGCGCCTTAGCTAAATTCCCTCACGTGAGGGGTAATACTTTTACAAACAATTAAACTAAGCTATTTTAATTAAAATTCACAATTTACTGCTAAACATAGGTAGGTAGGGTACTAAGGCGTACAGTAAGTTCGTAAAACAAGCTTTATTCATTCCTGAAATATGTTCCATCAATGTTTATGGGTGGTGCAACACGCCTAGGTTCAATCCTTCGAGTCTTGTTGTCAAGCGACATTTGTGTGCGTGTGTTAGTAAAGTTTAAGTACCATCATTGCTATTATTTATTCTGTGGTCCGTTCTTCTGGCTTCGGAACCAGCTTGTGACTCATTGTTCGGTCCTGTTGCGTGAATGCATATTATGCGTGTATCATTGTAGAGTATAATATTCTACACTGAACATAGGCACATTTTCGATTGACTGCACAAAATCTATTTTTTATTGGGCTGAATAACGATTCATGCGATGGAACATCAGAAAACTTCAGTGTTTTTTTCCGTCAGTTTGACGTTATTATTCTAGAAACCAAAAGGAATTGATTGGAAAATTTAATAAAAAGTACTACCTACGGACAAAATGATGCCCAGACACGTATTCATACATTATGTTAGTACGTATTTTGATTGACCAGTGCCAGCATAGTAAGAACTCACGCGAGCAAGGATCATCAGGAGAGGCGGGGTGTGGTTTGCCAATACGCGGCCGCGACAGGTCTCAACATGAAACTGAGGTAATCACCCTCAGACCTCGCGATAACCTCTGATCATTAAACTTAAGCTTGCTCATTTACCTACTCATGTTTCGTCTGTTTTTCATTTATATTTGTTTCTAATTGATCCTGAATATACTCGCTAATATGCATTACCTATTAGAAATTATTGGCTGCAACTCCTTGGTGCGGTTAAGGTTCGATTTCTGACTTCTGAATTGAAAAACTGTTGCATCATCCATCCATGTTCATTTTGGTTTCGATAAACCCTTTAGAAGCTAATTAAATGATACTCATTCCTAACCATCCATAAATTCATATTCCATCAATTCATATTCGATTCATATTGGCAGTAAATTGTCATTATCAGCGTAATGTCGCAAGTTCAAGTCTCTGACGTCACGTTCGATAGGTATAGCTTATCGTCCACAGCCGATTGTTTCTGTGGAAAACTATCAGCTTCGGCCTCTTGCCTTTGCCGAGCTGAGGTGCCTGCCTACCTAATAGATAAAATATTATCACGATCTTTTTGCATCTAGTTGCGGCATATTGTTTGAGATAACCTTTATAATGAAGCCCATAATAAAAATCCGTTCCGCAATTTACAAGTGCCTCATTATGAGTCAAATAACATCGATGAATGTATAAGCGTCGCGATAAATAAATAGGTGTTCAATCGATAGAATTATGCATGACGGAAGCCCCGGTTACGTCAGAGGAAGTGCTTCTTTTTAATGGATCCAGCAAGTGAAGAGACCGATAAAAAGAGAAGCGGAAATGCTCGTCCGTCTGTCAATGCGGCGACAATGTCGTGCTATTTGTGTTAAACGGGCGATTTATTTCAGTCGGTTGTGGCGTGAACGTCCGCAGCGGAATTTCGGCCGCGAGGAATCAGTTTCTGTTAGCAAGTGGATGCAGGAGAATCCCGTGTCGCGCCCGTTCCGGATCCTGCTCAGAGTGCTCGGTAGTTAGTTCAGTATTATCGGGAGTTGCCGTGCCGGTCGGATGCCACTTTAGTGATCGCGACGCTCTCCAACGACACCCCCTCTATCTTTGCGACAACTATACCATTCGTGCGCGGCTGGCGCATAAGGAAAATTCGAGATGCGGCTGACTCATCACCCCGTTCACTGACGCGCCGCGTTGCCATCGCCGCGCCGCCGTGCCGGCCGCCTCCACCGCCGCTGTCAGTTCGCCCAGCAACACACACTTTCCTTTTTTAATGACGTCCACACAGAAAAAGCGGCTTCGTAAATTTTTTGTAGGTGTAAAATTTTTCTTACCTTAAAAAAGGGAATTTATCCACAAGGGCGAGACGGTCGGCACGAGCCGGTTTCCAGTTGATACTCACTCACAGCAATATCGATCTTAAATTACACTAAACGTTAATGAATAGGAGGTTGCGCGGGCACTGGTACCGTGGCGCTGCAGTACGCCTGCGCACAGTACGTCGGTCATACCGGCGCGCGCTCACGGAACTGACTGCGCCGGCGCTCCATTTGGGTCACTGTCAGACGGTGGTGGGTAGTGGGGGACACATGTTCGCCAGTTTGCCTCTGAAAATTATGGCCTCGCGAATTTGTTTCACAGATGCGGGCGTTTTCCCCTCGCGAAATGCACCAATCATTTGCGTTCGCGCCATTCACTCTTGCCGCCAATTTTCGACAGCCTTTATGGTAGCGAAATATTATGAATAGCGACTACATTGCTTGAATATTTGGTTGCCACTGAGTGAATGGTGAATTTAGCCTGCAACTCTTCACCTGTTTTACTGTCTCCTCGACTCGACCACATCCAATTCAGTCAACGCTTTCGTTGTACCTAAGTACCTAATTGACTTCTTGGATGATTTTCTAATCACGGCATTAGGTTTGAAATATACTTATTATTAAAAGTCATGTTACAAACACGTCTAACTGTAAGTTTATGTGATATGTTTTACTGTTAGTATGATCTGAATAATATAGCAAAAAAACACTTTCTCTTATTTTATAACAGTTAAAACCAACATAAATAAGAAACTCTCTTCTTTACTCAATATTTTTTATTGCAACATTAAACTTTTTTACTATGTCAGTTTTCAGTTCTATGAACCCTGTTTATAGGATGTGGTAATTATTAACCTTAGATACTTACTAGAAAGTAGAGATAAGTAAGTAAATATTTGATTTTATAGATATTGATTCTGAAGCTAACGATTGAAGTGCTCATAAAATAGGAGGTAATTTTACTTTTGACAAGAAATGTTCATGATCATTACGCTGAAATATGGTTTCATGTTAATGTTAAGTTGCATATTAAAACGTAACTACATAGATACTATCTGATTCTAAAGTTGATCTCCATTAATGAGTGCTGAACACAACTGCGCTACTCTCAATACTTGCACAGTTAAATCCCCTGACCGCCCCGCGCGCAGAGACGGGCAGCACCCCGTCGGTTGGGGTGCGAAAAGTTGTGTTCTGCGAACGGTTTGCGTTTCTGACTGGTTAATATTATTATTTTATCTTTTTATTTTATATGGGCCAGCTCTATACCTCGAGGCTTGCATAGGCAAGGATGAGGTCGACGATGGGGCGAGCTTTCCCAGAAGATGCCTATTAACTCTCTTTTTGAAGCCTTAAACTCTTTTTATTATTGGGTGTCTCGGGTGTTTTCTATGTGTGTGTTTATCATCATCATCAGCTTATAGCAGTCCACTGCTGAACATAGACCTCTCTTTATAACCGTCATTTCGCCCTGTCCTCAGCTTGATATCCAGTATAAAACAGCGGCCACCTGTTGAGAGGGCCCCACCTGGCCAGAGGGTATCCTACACTAGGTTTACGCTGCGCTCTGCACTCAAGAACTCGTTTACCGCAACTGTTATTGGTTCTTCGGCAGATTGCATTTCTGTAGTACACGTTTTAGATTGAAATCCATAATTAAGGAAGACAGTGAACTTTTTAAGTGATTACAGCGTAGAGCTACGAAAATGATACTATGTTTAAAATATCATCCGTAATATCACCGCATCAAAGCACTAGGCCTAACAGCATTATGCTGCGTACGGACAGCGCGTAGGAACGCCATGTCCATACTTGCAGCTACGCGTACACTTTGGGGAACGCGTACCGCACAAGCTGGCTTGCAGCGCGAGCCCCGCGGTCCGTCGGTTTTTAGTCGCGCGTCACAGGGGATGCGCAGGCCTGGGCTGCTTATATTTGGACGGCAAAATGAATAGACACGCGTGTTCATCGAGTTTCAATAATGAAAATATTGTCAGATTGATTCAACTTTATGAATTTTACCGGGTTTTGTAGGATAGCACACTAATTAACTATCGAAATAACGATTTAAGCGAAGATACGTGGAAAGCAATTTCAAATGAATTATCTTAGTGAAAACTTATTGGAGTCATGGTGGTTGACTGGCGGGACTCATAGCGCTATGTATTGATTGACTTCGCCTTCAGGTTCGTGGCACGCGTCCGGTCCGTACAGAAACTGTACGCGTATTCAATGTACGCATGGATAACGTATCCCGACTAAAGAGGTTGGATTTTTTTTTCTTATCCCGACTATACGTGACACAGGAACGCGCTATCAGTATCCAGCTTAAGAGAAACGTAGGAAACAGTAATCTAAACGTACAATATATTAACAAAGCACTATAATGAACCAGAACTACCTTACATATTATACAACATGAATAATGCTGAGCTGAGGGGGCACTAACATAACCGGCCAGGTACAAGCAACCCAAGAAAGCACATTTTGTTCAACTGTATTGTCCACAACTAGAATAGGCTTCCAGAAACAGTAGTAAGTGCTTCATCAGTGAACTCCTTTGAAAATAGACTGGGCAATTATTTAAAGTGCACTGAAAAATAACCCCAATATACATGTATCAGCAGTGAACTGATATAGGCTGGTGTGGTGTGGTGTGATGGTGTGGTGGCTTCACACTGGACCAGTTCCTTGGGAATGGCGCGTAGCGTCGTCACGCAAGGTTGTCACTAGTGTTGTGTGGGCTGCACTGCACTGCAGTCAACGTGCTAGGTTAGTCTTTTGAAAAGAACGCTATTTATATATTATGGTTGCCTGGAAGAGATCGCTTTCAGCGATAAGGCCGCCAATTGTGTTACCTTCATGATGCTTAGACTTAAGTTACTCTTATTTTTCCTTGTATTAATGTGGTGATCAATAAAGTGTCTATCTATCTATCTATCTATTTTAATAATATCCATGCCTGATGCAAATTTACAAATAAAGTCTTACAAAATGGCTGGGTGCATGACAAAATATTAATATTATAATGTTTTAATAAATATAAATATTTTTTTTAATAAATAAATAAATAATAAATAAATATTAAAAATATAATTAATAAATATTCAATAAAAATAATAATATTGATATTAATACTTTTTTATTAATATTTTTTTATTAAATATTACAAAATATATATATTAAATATTTATATTAAATAAATAAAAATAAATAACGTCATTTTGTAACTTTGTATTTGGATTGTTTTATTGTTTTGACTTAAGTACCATTATTTTATACATCTACCTAAGACCCTTTCATCAAAGTTTTTTTGTATGAATTCTGATAATATCCTAGCATGTTATACATTGCTGGATAGCTAATGAAACGTGGATATTTTTAAGCACAGTACGACTGTCATAGACAAATTTTAAAATATTTGTGAGAGAAAGAAATATTTTTTTACGAATTTATTTCAATTTGTAAAAATCAATCGTCTACTGTAACCCAATTGTTTCAAGTGTTAGGAATAAGGAAACATTTAATCTACTACACGAAAATCGCAAACACAAATAAATTATATGCCAAAAACCCAAAATAATAGACCATTAGATAAAAATATCGGTATGTTTACAAAAAACTTAAAAGTCCAATATTGTGAATACGGTTAAGTTTGGGGTAGGGCGTTCCATAGTCAAATCAGTCAGTAATCATGGAAGCTACAATCCCCTCCAGGATCTAGGTCGAATTAACCTATAACCCTGTATAAATAAATATAAATTATTAAAAATAATATTTTTAATTTATTATTTATTCATATATTTATTAATATTTATATTTATTTAAATTTTATATAATAATAATTTTATATATAATATTTATATTATGTCATGCACCCAGCCCTTTTGTAAGACTTTATTTGTAAATTTGCATCAGGCATGGATATTATTAAAATAGCGTACTTTTCAAAAGACTGTAAATTTGCATTATTTTGAATTGTAGAATATCTTATTAATAAATATTAATATTATACTCTAAAACATAAGTATAGTAAGAGTATGGAAATGTTGACGTCTCAAAGTGATGCAATCGATCGTACTGAATTTTATGTTTGTGTTTGTGTTGTAGGTAAGTCTGCGTCTATGTTACCAAGATTTTCCACTAATCAATAAATAATATTTATTTTTGAGTTAATTTTTTTAAAATTTTAAGCAAGATAATTAAACAAATCCAGTCTACAATATAAGTTAAACTAATCGATGAAGATCATAATTATATGAAGTCGCACAAGCAATGTTAGTTATCATGTCAATAGACTTGGTGCTAAAAAATGGTCTTTATTTAAAGTTAGGGTAGGTAGTATGCTTTCGTTTAGGTCAGGGGGCCTAGTGCGAGTTTTTTACCAGCTCGATCGCGTTTGCGTTTACGTAAATTTATATGGAATCGAGGTAGCGCCATCTAGTGAAAAACGCGTGGCACTGACTCCTTTCCATACAAATTTCCGTAAACGCAAAAACGATCGAGCTGGTAAAAGAACTCACACTAGGCACCCTGACCTCCTAATGTGTGTCTAGAACAATATAGGTATTTAACCTTTATAATTTTGAAATATTTATTACTCTACCTAATGTTTAGCAGGAGTAAGTGTTTTACACCATTTCATCCAAATATCTTCATTTCATTTTTTTGAAACGTACGTACTCCATTAAATAGGAGAAAAGTATCAGTAAGTATACTAAATAGCATATGCTATTATAGTATAGTAAAAAAAATTTACGCGCGTCGCGTTAGTATAAAAAAATATAAACAAAATGAGTTAGTAAAAATGTTGAATGCTGTAAAGTATAATATTAATAATCCATTTCTCAACACAAAAATGGCACGGATAAAAATTAGGCTTACTAATGTTTGTTACTATGTGTTTTCAGTGTATAACACATTCACCATTCTGGTAGAGGTAATTGAAATAATCACAATAGAATAGAATAGAATAGAATAAAATAAAATAGAATAGAATAAAATAAAATAGAATAGAATAGAATAAAATAAAATAATTTATAAGTATTAGGGACTACATACAAACTTTCACATCAGTTTGATGCTAAAATCTTACAGCTATGCAGTTTGAATTATCTTCCTGTCACTATCAGAACTGCACATTCTCAGCCTATCCTTATAAAGCTTTTGTTCAACTTCAACAATGAATGTCCTTTGGAACGAATTAAGCGTCATTTTGGTGGATGCTATCTCTTAGGAAATAACGAGACAAAACTAAAGTGAGATAGATGCATGTTCGTTAATGTAAATTCGCCTACTAAATAGTAGTACTTACAAATGAACACAAAATCAACATTTAAAACCATGCCACTAATTATTCGATCGAAACAAAAGAAAAAAGGTAACACGCTGACTGGAAAGGTAATTAGGGAAGATAAAAATGGTAGTTACAGTCGGGAAGGTCATCAGAATAATTGTCTATTCATTCATAAGACCGGGCGCCATCACGTCTATCTATCTTGTCGGGACGGAGAAAGTTAGACACTCAATCAAGTTAAAAATACTCTTTAAAGTTCATATCAAAATAATGAATGGCCTGAAATAGTGAATGAAGCTAAATAAATATGTCAAGATATTGGAGACCGATCTTTGCCTAAAAAATAGGGCATTGACGCTGAACAAATATTGGTCGTGGTTCCTCCTTTACCTTCGGAATCTAAGCTAACCTTACACATCGCAACATATCGCACCCTGCTGGGCAGCAAACGGGTCTCTGGTGGCCGGCTGGATGCGGCATAGCCAGCACAGCTTAATTCCCTGACCGCCACCGGGCAGCAGCATCGGCGAGAAGTAGTTCTCTGGGATCTCCAACCCGCATCGCTAGCGTGGGAATTACGGGCATATCCCCCTTTGTTAGGGCATATATCCAGCACTGGACTGAATGTGTGGTATGACTGATGCTGTGTGAGGATTAACAATCAGAATACGCTTTTTGTTATAAGTAAAAGGTATCTTGTCATACCTACGTCCAGCCACTGCGCTATAGTTTTCCTGGAAATGGAGGCAGGCCTTTGCCCGCCATGGGATTGTTCAGGCTGACAACAAAAACAACAACCTATTGTAGTATTTGTCGTGTTCTGTACGAGGACAGAAAGAACTAGGAGTCTAGAATGGAACAGTTTATTTTAAGGTTTATCAGGAGATGATAATTTAATGGCCTGATAAAATAAAAATCACACAATATAGATTACTTAGATTAGATGACTGTCAGAGTCAGTGCCCGCCCATTATAATTTGCCAACTGGTTTCACCACATTCCGGTTGCTTGATAGCTCTCTCGTGCACTTTATTCGTTTGTTAAGCTTCTATTATTTATGAAACGAGCGAACACTTTCGATGGCAAATGTTTTTTTAACTGTAGTTCAAGATGGGTTCAAATACCTACTGATAGTTTGACCATATTTCTCGACAGTAATAGTATATATCAATGGTCACAGACATTGGGTGTGTTTACCTACCAAATTTTAATTTATCGGTCCAGAAGATTTGGAGTAAAAAGGCTGTGATGTGGACAGACACACGAGTGTTTAATTCGGAGCATTAACTTATAAAAATAAGGGCTGAAAATAATAAGTTTCCACACATATCAATTTTATATTTTGTAGATAACTTGTGATCAATGATAATAAAGAATTCTCACGTAACACCACATCACAACCAGTCAATATCAGTCCACTGCTAGACATTGGCCTCCCCTAATAAGAAGGGAGATATGCCCATAATCCTAATGCTGGGCATGTGGGTTAGGGATTCAAGGACACAGCTTTTCGTACCATCGACGCTGCTCCTTGCCCGTTATCAGTCAGGTGGTTAAGTTGTGCCAGTGTTAGGCTGCACTATGCCACCATCAGTCGGCCCCCAGTGCCTAGTTTGTCTTGTTTTTTTTTTATCGGGGTGCACTAAGTACATGCGGGTGATGTTGGTTTAAGTTCCAAAGACGGGAATAAAACACCTTACACTCCCACATCCCTTCGATTGAATCACGTGAGAGAATTCTCACGCCAGACGGTCAAGAGATCAACTGATGCGAATACTTTAGCATCCCCATGTGGAGCTGACCCGCGGGTTTACTCACGCGATGTTTTCTGTCACCGTTTTGAGCACTTGGTAAAGCGATGAATGAATTTTTTGAAACAAATTCTCCATTGGTGCATGGTCGAGGTTCAAAATCAAACCCATGACCCCCGGATCGGAAGTCAGGAAAAACCCCACTAGACCACCACTGCTCATAAATATAATTGTAAAATGCTGTTTATTTTTAAGCATACCACAACCATCAGATGGCCATTACAAAAAAAAAACAATTTCGTTATAAAAAGCATGCAAACATAAGAAATTCTTTCACTTGATTTTTTTATAAATTCCAAGATATGAACGTGATACGCTATCGCTAAATTATTTTATCTAGCGCTTGTGAAAGCAGTATCTGATAATTTTGTTATTGATTACAATGTGAGTAGGAGTTGGTACATAATATTGTCATTTTTCTAATTAGAAGTACCTACCTACCTAGTTTTTTTAAAGGAAGTAGTATGAGGAGTTATTTCTTTTTGTTTGTGACTATTGTACTTCGGACGGATTGAGCAGAATTTTCTACTAAACCAGGAATAACATATAGGCTTCTTTTAATTTCATCAATTTATATGACTAAAAAAGGGTATTTGACTTTGGCTATATAATACGGGATTGACAATAACTACCAGTATGTTATGTTTCAATAGATACGGAAAGTGCGTGATCACATTTTATTGCAAAATTATTTTACCGTTTTAATTGGATTCCACAAAGCAGTTAAAACATCACAGTTAGGTATCTACCTATCGGGCGAAAGCGGCTTACAAAAATAACTGATTATCTTGCCGTTTTTGTACGTGTCTTTCTATCCCGATATTTTTAAATATTGTCATTTTCTACGGTTAAATATATGGTACGAAGTGGCTTATTAACTTTCGAGTGATGATAATGATAAGTACCTTATGTAACGTAGATAAGTAGGAAGGTAAGTTATTTCTTTTTTTTTTTGCAAATTCTCTGTACTAATATGTAATAATATTCATTTTACACCGTACTAGCTTCTGCCCGCCGATTCGCTCGCGTTAAAGTTATTTTTTCTATCCCTCGGGAATTATTTTTCTAGATAAATGATGCCTTTCTGTACCACTTTTAACGTGTAGGTATGTGAAATTTCATCATGATCGGTTAAATCGTGAAAGCTCAACAAATAAAAACACAACACAATCGAATTTATAAAATTAGGACATTGTATTAGGTTTTTAACACTTAATTAAACAAACTACAGTAAGGTAATTATTTTGTTATGAAGATGTTCGTTGATCTTCATGATACATTCTCATTTGATTTCAAGTTTCCGACTCTAGAGTTGGCCACTGGATCATAGGATGCAGGCAGGATTTTATTGAACTCCGTAAAAACGTCATTCGTCTCAGCTGACGAATGACGTTACTGAGCAGCAATAGCTCAGTAAAAACTCAGTAACGTCATTCGTCGTGTATTTAAAAATAATAATAAAAAGTTATATCAAGTTATAGATACAGATAGCTGTAGATATAAACTACATGATAGTATAATAAGTGGGTACTTTAAGAATAGGTATTACGAAAGCATTGGAGCCTATTAACATGAATAAGGATGAATTTTCTTGCATCTCTACGTAATTTTTAGGAGTCGAGCTTCTGCAGTTGGTACAAAAATACGAATTAGATTTAAATACAATGTCTATATAGCAACAATGTATTAAATAACATAAACACCAAAGGACCTTGCAAGGCTTTTTGATATAATCTCGCTCAAATGTCAACGAGCTTGTAAGACAAGTTTTGTTCAATATTAAAACGTGAACCATAAACAATAATCTGTTAAAGTATAGCACCCACTCACCTTACCGCTCCAGATCCTTTCAAAATCCAGTTTAAACCGGTATACACATGAAAAAATTCTGACGCGAAACTATATTTGAACAAGCGTTGCTAACCATCAGCAAAGTGACTTGTAACCTCTGAATGTTTGGCAACACTGTGACGCATTGGTATGATTGAAACTCAGATTGAAATAAAAAAGCGCGGCAAAATCATGGCTAGCTGGGCGGGACGAGAGGCGGTCCAGGGCGTAGCGCCCTTGGTAACGCCCCTTTGAGTCACCATCGGGTGCGCAGACGCAACCTTGCTTGGTAAACATGAAGGGGTATGTTGAGGATATCTTCCATTGAGATTTGTTATTAAAATGTCATAAGTACAAGCGCATATTTTTATTGAACTGTAGTTAATGTTGCTCTAAGAAACTTTACTAGCATTATATGCATTCTCGCAATGGCAGACCACACACGTTTTTGAGGCTTTTGTTTTGGATTATGCAACACAAGCTTATTTGAACAGAAAACGTAATATGAAAAACTTTTTATGAATGTTCCTAAGACTTTCGACAAGGCGAGGAGTTGGCTCGGTAGCGCAGATGGCGGCACGGCTCGGTATTGTTGCGGGTTCGGATCCCATTTGAGTCGAATTTTTTGTTAGAAAATCTTACTTACCTAAACGTCCCCATTTTGCATTCATCCGTAAATCACTTTGGCATGTCATTTTTTATACCAATCAGAGATTAGATAGGTACTAGGACACCTTGCATCTTAATTGGCCAAAATGAAAGGAATGCCTCTAATTTGGACTTGTCATCTGTGGCTCTGTAGAGCTAGAGGTTAAAAAAAATAGTTGATATAATGTACAAAACCATAATTTCCCTGCCCTTATCCCACTCTAGGTGGGGTCGGCACAATATGTTTTCTTTGTCCATTCACTCCTATCGGCTGTCAACTCTGTACTCACTTCTTTCACTCTCATATCCTCTTTCACACAATCAAATAATGTACAAAACCTATCTATCTATAAAACTATATTTAATTTTTTGTATAAAAGTACTCCCAAGTTTTTTATATTATAAGCAAGCATGGATTGGATAAGTCTACACGATAGAATATCGGCTTCATCCCATTTAGTAAGAATCCCATTTGGTAAACCTCAATTGCCCACCTATAAACGGCTATGAATAGTGAATGATGAGTGATCAATTCATGACTTTTCTTATTTCTTTTTAAAAAGCTTCGATGAGTAAATAAGTACCTGTCTATCGAATGTGATTGTGACTTGTGAGTACTTACGTAATGTAATTTGTGCATGTTTGAGAACATACATAAATCAAACACTGCTATGTTTGCCATATTGCTTTAAAAATAAACGTCTTGCTTTAAGATATTGCTTTAAGAGTCCACTGCTTGACAAACACCCACAAAACCAGTATTTTTTCTGTTCTGTGGTTTAGAACATTATAATTATAGTTAAATACCTGCCCTGTACCTACCTACGGCATTAAAGAAGTCTTTGAAATTGGAACAAAAGAACGCTGTCGACATGATGTTTGTTAAAATACTTACAATGAAAATTTCGTTAAAACAATTTTGATTGAGTTTTTTCAACTCTAGATTTATAAAAGAGTAAAAGTAGGCAACGCGTTGAAATCTTTTCTTAGATAGAGATCCGACGTAGCAGATCTCCGTAGCACCGCTACGCCAGGGAGTCTTTTGTGCGCTACGATCACGCACGGCGCTGTAGCTACGTCGTAGTTAATATTTTTGGATTTAGTGCTACGAACTCAATAAGGCAACGTTTAATTCCATTCGTTAGGGAATATCATCCATACAAAGAGCATAAGAATGTATTTCTACAGTCTATATTGTTGTTTAATTGTTATAGTCTGAAATACTTAAAATGTTGCTGCTTTGTAAGCATTTACTACAAATTAAGATAATTCGTGAATAATTTAGAAATTTGCCTTCATTATCTAACCGTTACAAATCAGAAATTTATATTATAGTTTCTGTTAATTAGGTACTATAAAAATAAACTATAATAGTGATACATTCACCTTAATTACTTGTAAGGTGGGGTGGAGGTGTATGTAATGTACCTGGGGAGTAAGGATTTCCAACCTCCTCCTTTGGAACTCAAGCCAACCTCACTGGCCCCTGGATGCATGCTAAATAACAAACCCGGGGTGGGCTCTGGCGCCCGGCTGATGGCGGCGTAGCGCAGCCTACAATGGCACAGCTTAATTCACCGACTGCCCACGGGCAGCAGCGTTGGCGGTGAGAAGCTGTGCGTTTCCCAACCCGCATGCCTAGCTTGGGAATTATAGGCATATCCACCTTCTTACAAGGGGAGCCCTTTGTCCAGCTGTGGATTATATATATACTGGTGTTGTTGTTGTTTATAATCAGTTATACAATTACCTAGTCATTACCTTTTTTTACGATACTGAAGATGGAACAAGCCCATTGCCCACCTGATGTTAAGTGGTACCCATTTGTAGGATTCGAAATAAAAACGGACGAGCTATAGCACGAATGAAAACGGGTATATTCAGCTTATAGCGATATTTACATCTTTACACCCTGTAAAAATATAGCGACCGCACGCAATTTTTTTTCGCCGCTGAAACAGGTAACATAATATCATAGGATTCGTAGTTCGCGCATGTTTGGAACAAGTCCCACGATGCAACGCTCTGCGTATGTGCTTGTGCTTGTATTTATTAGATACCTAGAGAGCTTCAAGTAATCCAAAAAGCGAAATCTTGTTAGCAAGTAAATAAAATAATAAGTTATAAAATTTATAAGATTGAGTCAGAAATGCGATGAAGTAATAATAGCAGAGTGGTCTCGCCCTACTGCTGACATCATACATACATATTTAATTATATTCAGTCCTTTATGAATGTATAACTAAGTTGAGGTAAACTGGCGAATTAAATTAGGTAACATAATATCATTTGAATATAAATTTCTATGCCATGTTTTGTAGTTTAATATATTATGTAAATTGTGTGCAGGCATACCTATAGTTTGATTATTTATCTATGTATATTACGTCTCTACATTATATGTATTTACAAAAAAATGAATATACGTAGAATATAATGCCATAATACAAGTTTTGCTTAGTTTAAGGCTACATGATGCTGATAGTGTTCAGCAATATTTTTATTATTTCTATGCTGTAGATAGAAAGCTCTTTACTGTAGGAAGTAGGCACTCATACCAGCATAAAGTTGTAGAACAAAACAATGGAAAGTACAATGGGTGGTAAGAATAGGTACCTAAGTATTTATCAAATGCTACTTAGTAATATAGCGTGGACACTCACAATACGGCTAGTCCACCAGTTTAATAAGTTGCTCAGCGAGCTATGGAACGAGCTATACTCGGAGTTTCTCTGAACTATCCGAAAAAGAACAAAAGTTATCAACATAGCTCAGAGACTTAGCTTGTGAAGTGGCAGTAGGCTGGTCATATCTTCCGAGGAAACGATAACTGTTGGGGTACACGAGTTCTTAAGTGGAGACCGCGGTTCGGCAAGGGGTAGAAATATTCAAAGACTTGGCATAGCCTTTTTGAGTCCACGCGTGATCGAATTGCTGGTTTTTATTTAGGCCAACGGATCAGTCTTGGTATCCAACGTGGCAATGCAGCCAGCATTCTGGGCACACTACCTGGTGACTTTAGATAAATAATGAATGATGTTTGTCTTTTCTTTATCACCGGATCCTGAAAACTACGGGTCAAAGGAGTACCCGACACGGCCAGGATTTGGTGGACTTTTTGCTTTGTATTGTTTGTGCGTGGATGATCAGGCTGTACAAAATAAGGATGTGCAATATCAGGACCCAGGAGTATTGACATCAACTTCGATGCAAATCACCCCCAAAATTACTTTCTACCCCTTTTTAACCGCGTTAGGCGATAAGTTTCATTAAAAAGAAATCGTCTTCCATCAATTTTATTAAAGAATGCTTATGCAAAATTTGAAGTAGACTACGAAATCACGTTGTTCCATACAAACTTTGTCCACGTTATTCATCCCCTCAGGAGTAGAATGTCGAAAAATCTTTTCTTTTCAGATGCCTACGTCATACTCTTTGTATGAGACCTGAAACTTGGAGGGTGTGTGCCTCCAAGCATCAGGTCTCTATGATCAGCGGTTTTGACTGGGCGTTTATCAGTCAGTCATTCAGGACAAAGCATTTTATAAGTATACAATTTGTATGTATGTATGTATATAGAAAAATATATATAAGCAGTAGGTGTAACTGTGATGTGGTTCCCATAATACAATCTCTGTTTAGTTTGGGTCTACATAATGCTGTGTGATAGTGTCCAGCATAATTTATTTATTTATTTACCTCTAAAATACCTACTGTCTAGGCCTGTCTGTATCTAAGTCATGATTCAAGTTGAATCTCATTGCATGTAGAAACGTTGTCCTTGCTTTCGAACGGTCTGCACGTTCGTGATTCACCGATGGCGTCATCAAGCCAGTCCTCAATGGAGGAGATTTATTGATGCAACCTCTATAGCATCTCTTCGGCATGTTCGGACAAATCCAGTCCAGATGGATGGGTGACTTAAAATTATTTATTTTCTCAAAAACAATATGATATTAATAACTAAAAAATATAAAAAATATTATTAGTAGAAACCCTTTTTAAAATCAAGCTTTTATTTAAAGCTTTAAAAAGAGAAAAATAAGCTTTAAATTAAATCAAACCTTAAATTAAATCAAACACATAAAACACAATTTATATGATATCAAAGCTTCTCGCGAGATTTACTTGTATAGATAGACCAATACAGTTAATTATGTACTATACTTGATCTTGATCTGTATAAATCTATGAAAAAAGTATGTATTTTATAAAATAGGTAAATACATCTACATACACATGTCAATCTCGCGACAAGCTTGTAAATCATATAAATTGTGTAATGCAATAAATTGATGGGTTTGATTTAATTCGACCTCGACGACCTCTGTGACGCAGAAGGTTGCGGGTTCGATTCCCGCTGCGGGACAAATGTTTGCATGATCTGCAGATATTTGTCTCGGGTCTGGGTGTTTTCTATGTATGAAATGTATGTATTTACAAAAATGTATCTATGTAGTATATCAATCATGTGGTTCCCATAATACAAGCTCTGCTTAGTTTGGGGCTACATGATGCTGTGTGATAACGTCCAGGATTATTTTTTATTTTTATTTAATTTAAAGATTAATTTTCTCTTTTTAGAGCTTTAAATAAAAGCCGGTTTTTAAAAGTGTTTTACGAATAATTTATTACTTTCATAAGAACCTTTTCCTTACTATAACAAACACAACAACAAAAAAAGAATTAGCGAAATCGTGGTCCAGCCGTTCACGCGTGATGCCGTAACCAAGGGAAATAGGGATTAATTTATATAATATTTACTTTTAAATGTTCCCAGGTATAAAGTAACTTACATAAAATGTAACTTACCAAACCAGCTGCAAAGGGCGATGATGGTGAGTCCTCTCACTGGTTTTGCTTCCCCAATTCTGGGAGAGCCGCCATCATTAATAAAATATAAAAACCATCCGGTACCTACCTAGTGGACGTTTATGGTATGGTGTGGAGAAGAAGCAAAATACGATATTGTTAAAAAATGTAAGTACCTACTTAGGTGATTTTTCATATGTTTACCTAATTTTAATAATATGTTCAACGATCAACAAACAAGATAACATACCTACCTATACCTACCTATAAATATCATGCTTCTCGGCATCGATACTGGTTTGTGAATCATTGGGTTCCAGTAATGTCCACGCCCGAATCCTGTGGTTTCGCTAAATTACCTATCTACTTGTTGATATTTCGGTTCTCTGTTGGTAACCACCTACCTACTTACCAAGTTTATTTCTGGATTGCAGAAGTACAACATCTGCTAGGTCGATTTGTACCTCAGGGATAGATATTTTGCACTCTGTAACATATAAATACCCAAATGCAATTTAATTAAATGAGAATGCATGCGAGTTGTTTTATAATTGATAAAACTTAACTTAACCTTCTTCACTTCAGAATTGTCAAAGGTAGCGGTGTTCTCGACTGGCGCAGGTACAGGTGAACGACCGCCGAACCGCGCCAATCCACCATCCGCCATCTTGGATTCGTCACGGACCGCGCGCATTTTATGTCTCGTCTTGTCTTTCGATGGTGCGAAGTGGCCAGCATCATTCACTATGTAATACCTACCTATGTTGGATAAGAACACCTTGTATTTAAAATTGAATTTTAATTTATTATTGAGCTTATCCAGACTAGGCTAAGTAAGAAACGAATTCCCTATTGTTATTAACCTACTTATGCCCACTAAATAAATTATATAAGTTACATAATAAAAAAATAGGTTATATAACTAATAGGTTAAATGCTAATTTAGCACAGGCTAACTATGTACATTTCTACGTTTTGTCACTCTACCTCTATGACTCTACCTCTTCCAATGACCTACTTAAGTAACTTCAATGTATTCTTATATTAGCCCAATAATAGGTCCTACTCACCTACTCGTTTACCAACCTAATCATTTTGAATCAGCTCAGATTTCATCATCAGCTGCTAATTACTATTTCTGTGCTTTCAGGTTAATAATTTGGAAGTGTTGCTTGCTGCTTAGCAACAGTTGTCTGAAATAATTTCGAATGATTTCTCCGCTCGGCTTACCTTGAGGTCGAGGCAAGGCCTCGCGGTCTGCCTCTCCTCGCGGCGATTCAAACTTGGTGTAGGCACTTACATACTCTTTGGTGTACAGTTACAGTTTCACAGCCTTGATTTAGCTTTCAGATTTTCGACCGTTTCTAGACTTGTTACTTGTTTTATAAAGCAACAAACTTTTTATACAGAAAACAGATATGTAGGTAAGCTAAGCGTTAGGACAACGTTACTTACATCGTTATAATAGAAACATATAATACATTATGTAGGCAGGTTATTGTTTTGCGTGTATGTCCAATTTGTGAAATAGATATGTAGATAATGTAGATAGGGTTCTCTGTAATTCATGGTAATTCTCGATAATGTGTGACCCATCTCCGCTTTCAAAATTGAATAGAAAATATCAACTCATTGGTATTAATTAAATGGTAGGTAATTAATAGCTGATGCCAATCTCAGAAAAATATGTATTATTTTCACATACACGCTGTAGATAGGTACCTACCTACCTACATGCCAATTAATTCTTAGCGGGTTACTTGCTTAGCAGAGATGAAACTAGCTGATACGATCACATCACGAAGCAGGGATCTAGAGATCTGGAGCTACTCCGAAATGCAAAAGTAGGTACCTACGCGTTGTTTTCTATTGCACTTTTGCCAGTAGAGGTATAGATAAAAAGAGGCAAAGTCAGTAACGTAGCGTAGGACATATTACTTTATTGACATGAAAAAATATTTTATGTTAGAATAGGCAATGTTCAACTCAAACCCAATAACAGCAAGTATTAATTTCTCTATGACTAACAGGGCAGGTACATGTAATTGCTATTTGTTATATACGTTTTTATAATTGTGTACATGTGAGTAAATAAATAAATATTAATTGATTCATAATTACTGGATTATTTAATTTTATTTTATTTGCTTATTTATTTATTAAACAAATGTTGATAGTTTTTATAGTGTTAAATTATATGCAAATTTTGTATTTAAACCAAATTGTAATCAACTTTTGACCGAGTTACCTACGAAAAACAAAATCCTATTTTTTTTTATGCAAACATGATGCAAGCACATCGTCATGAGCATTTAACACTGCCAAAGCAGTTGTGGACCGCGGCTCGGCAAACGTAGTGTAGGACGCCCTCCGGACAGGTGGGGTGACGGGCTGCTGGTAGAAGCTGGATGCGTCGAGCTCAGGACAGGGCGCAATGGCGCTCATTAGGGGAGGCCTATGTCCAACAGTGGACTGCTATAGGCTGATGATGATGATGATGAAAGCAGTTGTTACTTATAAATCAACAAAAATGTATGGTTGTCGATCCTTTCCTATCCTATAAGGTACATTATAATATCAAGTTGGATAAACGGCTCCACACGGCTCGTTCTGGATTTCTATTTTTAGGTTAAAGTTTTTTCAAACGATTTCCCTCTTCAAAAAACGAGTTTCAGAGTAGAAACCGCTACAATGTATACCAGCGGCGTTCCTCAAGGCCGTTCCTTCCTGCAGGGAACTTATTTGTGGTAGGTATCACGTACCGTTGTACACTTATAGAATTTATAAATGAACTCTTTGCTTGATGGACTGAATCTGCTTTGTCTGCGTAGAGTGTTAATATATATTTATTTTATTTTATTGGGTATTTTATTAAACTTTCTAAGTACTTTATGCTGAGGGCTTACCACAGGTTTTTATAGTTTTCGTAAACTTTATAAGTTTCGGTATCTTTCCATACATTTTCGTAGTTCATGCACGTTTCCCTAGAGGCGCTGTACAAAAATGTATGGAAAGATACCGAAACTTATAAAGTTTTCGTAAACAGTTTTAGTAAACCTGTGGTAAGCCCTCTGCACTGGTAACGGAAGGTACGTCTAAGGTCTTAATTCTTGCTAGGTACCTACTTTTAGTTTAGTTTATAGATATTATGCAAAAAAAAATAGATTTATTATATAAGTACTGGTTTATGTATCAAATTACTACATTTTACTTCGTTTTTTATCATGCCTATTTTTTTAAATTTATTAAATGGATAACCTATTTATTGGTCTATCAAATTGCTATGTAGTTACTGGGTAATTGGTTAGTAGCTTTTAAATTTAACGGAGTCGGATTATCTATACTGTAGGAGAGCCCCCCTTAATTTATTTTATTTTAATTTAATTATTTATCTTTGAAGTGAATATACAACTAAATATTCTGTGAATATTTCAAGCGTCTGTTGCCGTTATTAACATCGAACAAAAAAGGCAAAATATCACGTTTGTGGTATGGGAGCCCCCCTTAAATATTTTTTTATTTTGTTTTTTGTATTTTTTGTTATAGCGGCAACAGAAATACTTCATCTGTGAAATGTTCAACTGTCTAGCTGTCACGGTTCATAAGATACAGCCAGGTGACAGAAAAAAACGGCAAAAAATCACGTTTGTTGTATGGGAGCCCCAATAAATATTTATTTTATTCTGTTTGTATTTGTTGTTATAAAGAAAATAGAAATACATCATTTATAAACATTTCAACGGTCTAGCTATCACGGTTCATGAGATACATCCTGGTGACAGACAGACCTAAGAGGTTGGTTTTTTTTAAACAAAATCTATGAGACAGACATACAGACAGACAGACGGACATGGAAGTCTTAGTATAGGGTTTAAATTTTTACCCTTTGGGTGCCGAACCCTAAAAAGACGATTTAAAGTGTCCTGAATAAATATTTTTTGTATTTTTTGATAAAAAGGTTAGTTACGATACTGATTGTAAGTCTCAGAATACAGAACTTTGTATTCTGAGGTAACAGTATATATCGCGTGATACTGCCTGGCCCGGCCACAATTGCTTTTGCTGTTTATTTGTACGTTAAAAATTGGTTCTATTATTGTACTTACTTGTACTACCTTTAGAAAAAAATTGTACCTTCATTGTACCTACAAGTCTTGCAATTTACCTATCTACCTTATTATTATTATTATGTGTTCTCTGTGCTGTATTTGTCTGTGTGATGAATAAAGAGTTATCTTATCTTATCTTATCTTCATAGTTATTTAGATATGAGGGTCAAATTGTGGCCCGGCTGGGAAGTATACTTCCTAACCCGGCCACATGGAAATAACAGTCAAAATCGTATCTTAGGTTTACCAAAAAAATGTACAGTAATTGTACTCCCCAGAACATGCTTAATAGCTTAAAAGGCTGAGGTATACATAAACTAGGTACCTAGATTACATTAATCTTGTGTTTGACAGAATATTCATAGACACGAAACGAAATCTTTGGAGATATATATATATATAGGTGATAGCATGTAGGTGACATTCCGTGCACAGAGAAACTAGCCGGACGGCATTCAAGGCGAGCCCTTAGCTTTTGTACCGTTGTGCCATTCCACTGGCAAATGAGAGTATGGCTGTCACCTTCCATACTTTACCAAAAGGTTTACCAAAAAAATGTACAGTAATTGTACTCCCCAGAACATGCTTAATAGCTTAAAAGGCTGAGGTATACATAAACTAGGTACCTAGATTACATTAATCTTGTGTTTGACAGAATATTCATAGACACGAAACGAAATCTTTGGAGATATATATATATATATAGGTGATAGCATGTAGGTGACATTCCGTGCACAGAGAAACTAGCCGGACGGCATTCAAGGCGAGCCCTTAGCTTTTGTACCGTTGTGCCATTCCACTGGCAAATGAGAGTATGGCTGTCACCTTCCATACTTACCAAAGAAATATGACTAAAGCATAGAAGAAGTCTTAAAATTCATTCATGCTCTGAACATTAACTCATACGGCTGATCTCTACTTTCTTATGTCCATATATCATTTGCTGGAAAGGGATGCATACTTTGTCTCAATGCGATTTCTGCGACTGCGTACCAGGGCATTAGTATGGACCCATTGATATTTATTGTTACTATCGTAACTAGATGCGTAGTACCGGCCAAAATGCGTGTAGGCTCAGGTCTTGGCCATGGCCAAGATCCTCTCCTTTCTTCATGCAGTAGCCATCTTGGCATCGACCGAGTGACACTTCCGCGAAATAGGCAAATAATGTGACCTGCATAGAAATTTGTTCGAGCACCCTGGTAAGATAAACTTTTTGAAGTCGCATTGTTATATGTATGCATCTCTTTCTAACTGATGATATTGAACATAAGAAAGTAGAGATCAGCCGTATTGAATTTTCAGAATTTATCTAGTTCTCTTCTAAATCTGTGATACTTACCAACTGGTTATTCTAAGGTACCAATCTTCCTTTTCTACCGTATACTTCTTTTTCTTCCTTGGCTCGATCATGAAATATAGCGAAAAAATATTCGTATCGTAGACGTAAAATGTTGGCCAATGACAAAACTTTTCGTTACGCTTTAGTTATGTATGATACGTGAAGTTGAAATATTTCTGATCACCCTAAGCTTTGAAAAGTTGGAAGCACTACATTATAAATAAAATACAAACCTGTCATAGAGGATGAGGATTTTGGGTGGAAATATATATAAATTCACGACCAAGGGCTCTTATCTGTTTTAAGAACAGTATTTTTCTTTTTTTTATGATTCTCTCAATATAAATACTATATTATTTTATTACTATTAAAGTAACATAATTTGTACACGACCTATCATCTAAGTAGTAGCCCTAGAGTAGTTCCTTATACATGCATTGGAAGAGGTTGGCACGATCTGTCTTGTCCTATCCGATAGAAACAGTTTTTTGAGTCATTGGCATGCACAATCAACAGATAGGTTCCTTTACCTACTTACTAAATTATGAGATTATTAATGACATATCGTACATACATACTTCATTTAACAATTATGTACATCATCGAGATATATAATTAATTATCTCGATGACTTTGAACATGACAAGAAACGTATACCTACGTATACGTACCTACACAAGAAACGTAACGACAAGAAACGTATACGTTTCTTGTCTAAGTGTTTGGAATATTTCGTCCGATCATATTGGAGGTCTCTGTATCTGTACACATAAGCTTGCTGGTACTGCTGTAATATACGTGTGACACATATTAAATAACATAAGTACTTTTCGGAACAACACCTACGCTTCAAATGATAATTTTATCAGCATCTTTCTAATCAGGAAGTCTGTAACTTCGATGATTTCATTTAATTCGTGTTTGTCAGGAGACGTGCGTGCCGACTTCTCAATGATGCAATTCAGATCCTGACTCACCATTCTGATGCCTGCTGTGCTTTGACCTTTGTTCAACCACAGAATAAGGTTCAACTCCGTGATAAGTATAATGAATCTGAATTTTTGGACCTCAAGGCATAGGTCCAAAAATTCGTCAGGACTCACAACCTCTTTGCTTTTGGAATAGGTCGTTTATCAACAGTAGAGATCGTCCAAGCTAAATCGTCCTCGGCCGACGAACAAATAGCCTCACCCCGCACTAGAGCTTCTCCTATATCGTGTATATCTTGGCTATCGGGAACTCTGAGTAGAACCCTCTGTGGGTTCAATTTTTTCAACCACCGCGTAATATCCAAATGTTTGCCTGCTCTGCCGATATTTTGTTCCAGTAGCCGTAGCCGTAGAGTAACCGTAGACAAGGTTTTATCGACGAAAGAACTTATTTTTGGTTGTAGATGTAGCAACATTTTAAATGTTCTAAATACGGTTATCTATAGAATAGATAAATATAAGCGTTTGGGAAAAAAATAGGCATGTTTGTGATGCAGGGAGACACACAATCAGGAAAAATACGTTGTCTTCTCTATCGTAGAGTAGACATAAAAACGGCATGCTAAGGGGGCTGGTGTAGTGCTTGCTTGCATGTATGTATTTAATAAATACATACTCAGAGTTCCCGATACCCATTTTATAGCTCTCGACGAAGCTCTAGTGTGGGTCAAGCTGTGTATGTACACATTATGTTACCGTTGGTACAGGTCGCGAACCGTAAAAAGAACGCTGGCGGTAAGCTCCACAATATGCGATTTATCGGTATTTACCCGTGCGGTAACACACCCCCTCCACTTCTTCCAGCGTTCTTTTAACAGTGGTATTTTAATAGTATATTAAGGCGACTATAAGGGTCAAACCTCCCTCTCGCTCGCACTATTCAACATTTTTGAAGATATAAACTATATCACTGAATGTAGTTATGCAAAATAGCAAACCTTCACGGCCTAGAAAATAACAATACAAAGGTTCAACAATAATATCATTTTGATGCTATCGCGTTTTCTTACCAAAAAACTTGCACCGATGTGATCAATTTTGGTGCAAATTTTTTGGTAGGAAAACGTGTTGGGTTCAACATATTCTTGCTGAAACTTTGTATTGTTATTTTCAAATATATTTTTTTCTATTATTTTTTATTATTAAATTAATGCTGGATACTATCACACAATCATCATGTAGCCCCAAACTAAGCAGAGCTTGTTATATGGGCACCACATGACTGATAGACTACTTATATGTATGTATACATTTTTTGTTGTTAATACATACATTATTATACATAGAAAACAACACCTAGACCTGAGACAAATATTTGCAGATAATGCAAACATTTGTCCCGCGGAGCGAATCGAAACCGCATCCCTCGGCCTCGCAGGAGGACCCTAGCTTAATACGCCACAGAGTACGTCAAATAGAAACTGCATAACTGCAGAATTTATCGTAGAAGTAGAGCTTTATGTGGAGAGCTCATCCAATGATACTCTATCACTATGCATATTTGTGTCATAAAGCAACTTTGCTGTTTTGATTTGAAAGTTGTGGGTGCCGGTGAAATATAAGGCTTACAACCTTCATATCATACCTCAAGTTGATGGACGCAAGGCTTTGCATCGTAAGACGTTCCAAACATATGTGACTTACGATGTAATACTTTGTTATAGGCCATGGCTAACACTTAATACCTAGTAGTAGTAGTAGCTTCCTAGCTAGTAGTAGCTTTGTGGTTAATGGTAGTAGAGCTCTTTGTGAAGGGTTTGTCCGTGGAAGTACAGCCACCATGCTTATTTCTGCCGTGAAGCAGTTTTGCTGTATTTCGGTTTGAAGGGTGTGGATGCCGGTGAAATTACAGGCAAGAGGCTTATCACCTTCATGCCTCAAGTTGATGTTGATGAGGACGCAGAGCGTTGTATCGTGGAGCACGTTTCAAACAAGCGTGATTACCATGTGAGTGGTAATTTACCACTTAAAAATCAGGTGGGCCATGTGCTTGTTCCATCACCAAATATGTACTCAAATAAAAAAGAATTTTATGATTAGTCAAGCCATCGGTTCTTGTTTCGATAATTTATGATACAAGCTTATCTACTAAAGTACAAATCAGTAAAGTTTATTTTATTCTGGTTCCAAGCTCAGAACTGAAAAAAAACTACCTATATTTGTGTATTGTTAAATAGTGAGTAGTTGTGTGGGCCAAGAGATTGTTCTATCAACGGGTAATCAAAAAAAATGTTGTTTAGCCAAGCCATTAGGTTCTTGTCTAGATTTTATATGCAGATATAATAGTTATTTGTTATACAAGAGTGTGAAGTTGCTTTTTAACCGCGTGCTCAATTTTGATGAACGAGCAAGCGAAGGATTATATGATTCAAAAATTAGAATCCCGAGCGTTAGAGAGGGAATCAAAAGAGCACGAGGTGAAAAATCTTTGCACTCGACAGCAACAAGTAACTTTTCATCCCACCTCAGCGAGGAAATGACTAAATGCAAAAAAAAGAATAACATTAGTTTAACATTCATGGCCTTACTTATGAACATCTTTCAAAAGATAAAAGATGATTAGACTATTGCCATCTCTTACCATTGTAAAATGACAAACAGTGACAGGGCCAACTTTGAGCATTCGTTAACTTTGAGTAGCGTTCATGGTTCATATGGGGGATCAAGTTTAAAAAAAAATAAAGTACAACAAGAAGGTTCTGAGTTTGATGTTTTATGAAATTAAAGAAGGTTTTATGACAAATTCGACACGAGGTAGAAGTAAATAGGTTTAATGATGTTTTGAATTCTCAAACTTAGTACACACGATGATCTAAATTCAATTTTACTTTATCCTCTAGTGGATAAAAACGGCTTTTGCACTCGGATATCGAAGAGCAAAAATACTCTTTCCGAGATGGGGGGATGAAAATATCTATTTAAGTAAGTACAATTTAGTAAAGTTTATCGTCCTCTGGTTCTAACGTCAGAACTAAAACAAACTGCTATAATGTTATATTAGTCCGGTCATTTTAGACAATTGAAATAAAGAAAATTCCGACAGAGCCAAATCTTCGTAGAGACCTTAGGTTTACCACAAGGAATAAAGTGACAAAAGTCCCCATCAGTCCCATGTGAGCTTAGGAACTTATTCGGGGCCCAAGGTCAAAATTTTAGGTTTTTTGGATTTTTCTCAAAAACGGTAAGTTTTATCGAAAAAGTACCTCAGAGCAAAGTTGTAGATCTTAAAATTCTCTATAAAAATGGTTCCCATAATTTTTTCTCTAAGACCCACTATTTCCCAGATATTGCGCTTGTAAGAATCATGTTCTACATAGTATGCACACATATGCCACGTATATACATATTTAGGTACTCAAGCAAGCAAAAATGCCTACTCGTGTCTCTTTTATGTATACATTATACTATTCTAAGAAAATTTACTCTAAAATGACCGCCGGTCCCTTACCGAAGCTCGCGAAATTGGATCTGCTGCACCTGAAGGATCAGAATTATCAAAGATTATAGTGACACTGGGAGGATTTCATTTGTTAATGTCATTTTTCGGCGCAATAGGTTATATTATGCAAGGAAGTGGTTTAAAAGAAGTGCTTTCTGAGATTTATGCTCCTAAGTCTTTAGAGAAAATGCTTAATATAATAATAATAATAATAATAATAATAATAATAATAATCCTGGACGTTATCACACAGCATCATGTAGCCCCAAACTAAGCAGAGCTTGTATTATGGGAACCACATGATTGATATACTACATAGATACATTTATTTATTTAATGGCCATGCTTACGCGAGGGCAGTTCGAGCTCACACGTTACTTCAGCTCACTTTAGCATTAACAATATTAAAAGAACTAGCTATTGATGATAGTATGGATGCAGATCTTATAATTACAGTGGAAAATATCCTCGATAAAACTCTTTTATATTATGACATTGAAAATGATAAGGAAATATCTGAACTTTTATTTGATTTATTTAATAAAAAGTTAATGGAATATCAGAAACGAGGACCAACTGCACAATTATGGGTACAGTATTTTCGGATTTCCATTGCAAAATAATTTATAAGAGCTTAACGTATGGGAGATTGGCAAGCTCATTTGAACTGCGTTAAAGAAATGCTTCCTTATTTCCATGCATCGGGGCATTTACCTTACGCTAAGTCTGCGCACTTATACTTGCAGGATATGCTTCATTTAGAGGAGGTAATTGATCCTAGTGTTTATCGAAGGTTTACTGAAGGATTTTTCACTGTTCGACGTTCTGATAAACTCAGTTGTGGAACTTCAACAGATATGATTATCGAACAATCAATGATGAAATCCATGAAAACAGATGGTGGTATTTCTACCACCACTGTTTTCATGGATTTCATCATTGATCGAGAAATCGAGGACGAAGTACAAAAGAAAGTGTAATAAGCAAATGGGTTTACGGAATGCATGCAATGAACACAGTGTGTGACGAGTTGGAAGTTCTTGCTAATGTTCGAATGGACACGACAGATCAACATGTAGATGCGAGTGATTCGAGAGTTAAGAAAGATACTAAAGAAGAAGAACAAGAAGAAATTGAAGAAAACATGATTGTTGAAGTTGAATATGAAGAGTATGAGTCCGATTAAAGTAATAAAAAAAAGTTAGAACGACAATTAAACTCAGTAACCCATATCAATAATCTTCATACTATTAAATAATTATTGTTCCTGAAAATAACGTCATAAAGGTTCGTGGAATAGGCCTACCGGGGATACCACGTTAAAAAAAACGCGCCGAGTACACTACCTCACAGTTGGTGTGGAAATGTGTGCATATTATGTAGAACGTGATTCTTACAAGCGCAATATCTGGGAAACAGTGGGTCTTAGAGAAAAAAATATGGGAACCATTTTTATAGAAAATTTTAAGATCTACAACTTTGCTCTGAGGTACTTTTTCGATAAAACTTACCGTTTTCGAGAAAAATCCAAAAAACCTAAAATTTTGACCTTGGGCCCCGAATAAGTCCCTAAGCTCACATGGGACTGATGGGGACTTTTGACACTTTATTCCTTGTGGTAAACCTAAGGTCTCTACGAAGATTTGGCTCTGTCGGAATTTTCTTTATTTGATCACTATTTTTATGTCTAAAATGACCGGACTATATTGTGTGTAGTGGTTATGTATAATCAAAAGCATTCTACGTGAGGTGGCATGAGTAATATCTGCTTTGTCGGTCGCCGGTCACTTCGGTGGCTGATGAATCAGTGTTTTGGACGTTGCTTCATTTCCCTGTTCTAAATCTGTGGTCTTGTTTGAACCACAGATATAGAAGAGAACTAGATGAAGTCTTAAAATTCACTATGTTCTGAACATCAACTATATGAGGCTGATCTCTACTTTCTTATGTCCAATATCATCAGTTAGAAAGGGACGCATACATTTATCAATGCGACTTCAAAAGATATCAAAAAGTCAATCGTACCAGGGCGATCGAACAAAATTCTATGCAGTTTCATAGAAATGCCCTGGTACGAAGTCGCAGCAATCGGCATCTCTTTTTAGCAAATGATATATGGACATAAGAAAGTAGAGATCAGTCGTATGAGTTGACGTTCAGAGTATAGTGACTTTTGAGGCTTCATCTAGTTGTCTTCTATAACTGTGCCTTGATCACAAAGTCCATGACTCAATCTCTTTGTTTCGTTTTCACTGCTATTTAGCAAGCAATTTAGTTTTTAAAATGTTATTACCACTTATGTAAACCTATGTTGTGTAAACCTCAGTGCAGATTCGATCGTAGATAATCAGATAGGTTTTTTAGTCTTTAATTTGAACTCTAAGCTTAAAATTCGATGTTTGCTTATTTATTATGACTCATTTATAATGATATAATAATTAAAGGAGTTTCTTTAGACCATAGCTTAGTGTAGGTAATTTTATACACATTGAGTTGAAAAAACAATACAAGTACCTAGTTATACAAAAAATATTTATCCGATCAAGCTTCTTTGAGAAACAGCTACGCAATCACTGTAAAGTGATAAATTGGAATTAAATTTGGTGGTAGGTACCTATTAAACTTCAAAATAAAAATCGCTCAGCAATGGCGGTCATAAAAAGAGAAATATTAAAGTCCAAGTGAACGTCAACGTCCCGCCAGCCACCGTGTCGGATAAATGTAATTTATAATTTAAATTAATTATTATTTTGAAGCATGCCCACTAATTAGAGCAAGAATTCATGTGCCTCCATCAGACGGTAAAATATTAAGATTAAACAATGCGGGAAACGAGTTAACAACGGTGCTTTATTCGGCTTTTTTAATTTCTTTAAAAATAATTGCTCTGTGTACTTATCGACAGCCTGTTAGTTTAGTACGGTTTTGGGGGCGTTAAATATAAAATCAAAAATTGAATTATTTTTAATTCCTTCATAAGAAGGGTACTTAATAAAATAGTAATAGTGATAAGCCTCATGTGCCAGTAGTATCTTCATAATTTTTTTTTTGCATCTAGGTAGGTACATAACACTCCGTATTAAAATCAATGGCTACCAACCTTTTCCGAAGCAGGCATTCACCGTACATCGTTTTAATTAGCTAGGCTCAAAGACAGCTACATCGAGATCAAAGCAGCGGCTCAGACGATCGCCCAGACGCAGTGAGGGGTAAGCAGTGGGCAGCCCAGACAGGGGAGAGCGGGGGAAGGCTGTGTTACGTCAGACGCTGCATCCGGGTTCGCGGCCGGCCGCGGTCGCCGCACGCGCCTCTTTCATTACCCCTAGGTCTATGAGAATCAAGCTTTTGATCTAGTTGTTGGAAATATTTTAATAAGGTATCCCTTCTTTGTGATGTAACCTATATTATGTATGTATAAGTTGACGTTGTCTGTGACATAAACTTTCTCTGTCTCTGTAATTTGATTGCTCGGTCATGTCCGTCTGTAATTATTGTCCGTCCGTGTTCTACAAATAATCTAACCTAATCGTATAATATGCAAGTGTAATTGTACCTGGTCATTTCTGAGGAATACACAGACAAGAAACTATCTCTGTTGTTTATTTGCTGAGCTCCTAGCTTCCCGGACGCCATACGCAGCATACAATTCCACACAGCGCAAACCTTGTCTCTCTACACTAGTATTCTGGACCTTAGGAAATAATTTAGCTTTTTACGTCTTTGTTAGTTCTACCAACTTTTACATAAGGCATGTAAATATTTTATTAGGTACCTACGTCTTTGAAAGTATTTTTGGTATTGTACACATTTATAAAATGTTAAAATTAAGGTAATTTTTATTGCTATTCCATTCATAAATATTATCGTAAAATAGCTAATCAAATCACAAATTCTTTTACAACGGATTATATATAACAAAAGCATTATATCAAATGCAACTTTGTTTCTAAAGTCGCGCCGATTCTATCACACAAATACAAATTCTATGTATGTGTGTGTGTGTATGGGTGGCTATACTGTAATGCTGCGCGAGAGCAGGCTCTGTTGCTAGGCTGCGCGGTTGTTCGCCATCCATCGGAAATTATACGAATTCTAGGCCAACTGCGAACATCGCTGTGCTCTGTCTGATACGATATCGTCAGTATTATTTAATTGAATTTTGTACGCGGGTTCATAAAATTCAGAACAAATAATTTATTGTAGGATACAGAATAAGTTATAACTTATTTTTACCGAGATACTGAGACTAGCCAATATTACTTATATTTTGATATAAATTACCCAAAATCATAGGCCTTTTCATTTAATCTAGATGAGTTCTAAAACGTCAAGTGGTTACTTTTACTCACTGACCGGGACGTGGGTCGTTGGAGTGGCTCTCCCATTACCTATACTATCCTGTCAGCCTATTCGACCTTACCAACAAAAAGACATGGACAACTCAACATAAACTCACGATTTTCGGATCGGAAGTCGAGATACAGCTTACTATGCCACCACTTAAAGTAAAAAAAATATTCAAAATTTCCATAAAAATATTAAAAGGTACAGAAATCTTAATTAAACATAGATATAATAAAACAAGAGCCTGAACTAGGTAATGCTGTGTTTCAGGCGAAGAGAGCTAACAAATAGAACATAGGAATAAAATATATTAAACCAAAATAATAACCTACTGCATTTTATTACTAAGGTACGACTAAATATGTATAATAAAATAACATTATTACTCGTAAGGCATGGTTATGTCAAAGAATTAAGTTTTATGGAGAAACCGCTTTGTGTTACAGTAATTTAGGTCGTTTATAGGTACGTAGGGGAGACCGAGGGCAGTTGAAACAATTTTGACATTTTGCTTCGTTTACCAAATTCTATCAACATTAACCGTATGAATTTAGTGGCAATCGGTACTAAATTTCAAATCCTTTCAAATGATTTGCACAAAAAAAGTGTGAATGTGAACTATGTGGCAAAAACTTAATTTGAATGTAATAAGAAATTTTGTTTCAACTCCCCTCATACTGAGGTAAGTTGAAACAGGGGCCGAGGTGAGTTGAAACATTTTATATTTGAGTAAAATAAAGTAAGAAGATCGTTTTAATAAAGGCATTTATTAAAAATAAATTAAGCACGTGATTTTTTATTACAATTTGTAATTAACTGAACAAATCTTCCATCTTTTTGGGGTTGATGCACCAGGATAGTGAGCCAATCTTAATAGCTATGTACTTTTATTAAAAATTCTTTGACAAAACAGTAAACTTCTTACTAAATTATTTATAGGAACTTGTTACAAAAATAATTAGCTGCATAATATTCAGTCCTAATTAACAAATCTAACATTAAAAAGCAATTTGAGAAACAAAAATCACATTCTTAGAAAACTAAATATTAAAAAACTTTCAGTCGTTTTATATTCATTAACATCATTTTGCTTATTTCAAAGACTAGGTTGATGACAATAGCCTCACAGAGTTAAAGTTACTGAAAACAGGATTAAAAATATTACGTATTAATAAAAATATTATTTATTATTAATTTAATATTATTATTTAAATATTATATCACCGAGTAATAACTCGGATAAGCAATTTTGGCACACATAAGAAAGTTTGCAGTGTAAGCTTCATGAGCCTAACTTTTAACATTTAAGACATTGAACCCAGTTTTCTTTGGTTTTGCTATTTGAATAGGCTTCCAAACAACAAATACAATGGCAATTTTCTTCTTCATCTTCACTGCTTTTGTTGTTCTCAGCAATCTTGGTCTTTTTTATCTTAGCTTCTGACTTGTTCCTTTTGTCTAACTTAGGTCTATTAGGTGTTTTATTTTGTTCAAAAACAGGTTTTTTTTCTTAGCCATCCTAGCTGCTTCGATTGCTGCTAACTCATTATTTACAGGAGGGTCAATCAAGACAGCAGACTTTACCTTTCGTCGATTTGTTTCATACCTTGGAAGAGCCTTTGGTAATCGTCTTATGTTTTCAGGACAGAAAATATTTGCTGGGGCTATGACTGAAGTATCATGTGATGTAGATGCTACAGATAATGTAGTAGATATTTTTTTATAATCAGTAGGCATCCTGAAACAAAATACGCAAAAAACATCAAGCTCACTGAGAAGTCAACCATACAAAACAAAAACGAGGACAGTTGAAACACTCTGTTTCAAATCCCCTCAGCTGCAAAAATCCAATAAATTTTTATAATTTTATAAACCAAGTAGGAAACACTTTGAAATAAGCTGTACCAATGCCGTCATTTGAATGATTAATTGATAAGCTTTCCAAATCTATATAACCTGAATCAAAATCCAAACGCGTTACCATGATTTTGAAGTCATAAAAAAACGTTAAAAACTTACTTTTCATTATTTTTGCGATGTGCTCGCCAGAACTACGCAACTGCGCGCCGATGGTCACAGACGCCAACTGAGGCGCGGGCGGGTGGCAGGACGCGGATTATTTGCGACGTTACCAGCTTGCTAACGGTTCTAGGTTTCGCGAAATCACTGCTGTTTGAACTCACCTGTTTCAAAACCCCTCGGTCTCCCCTACTTTACCTAGGTCATCTTATTCAAACTATTTTGCAGAGGTACTATCAAATCAAAATATCGGTATCGATAACAATGGTCGATTTCCGTTCTGAATTATTCAAGTGACTTGTAATTTAAATATCGTTAAAGTGCCAATATGATCGGCGAAAGCGTGAGATTGCCCAGGGATGGAAAATTTGTGACTCATCAATATTTTTTTACCTTATTAGATTACTTACGAAAGGTAAATGTGGGAACACAGAAACCAGTGTGGCAATCACAATCCACGAGTCCGCAGTCGAATTATGAATAGGTAGACTAATGTAACCTTATCTATCAGGTTAGGTAGGTAAAATCACTAGCAGGTGCAAAATTGCAAAGTTTCATGGTAGCGATGGCGTCCTCAAGAGGGTGGTTTACAATCTGCAACAATGGATAAAATAACTACTGGATGTAGAGGACCAAATAAAATTTAAAAGTAAAACCACCTATGGTTTTTTTCCATTTCTTAGTACCTATACATTTATCTCAGTACCTATACATTTATCTCAGTACCTATACATTTATCTCAGTACCTATACATTTATCTCAGTACCTATACATTTATAAATGCACCCTAATAAGATTACGATCTAGCCTTACTGTAGGCTAATGAGGAATTGAGTAATTTTACATTGACCTAGACTAGATTAATACCGAGTTAATACTAAGAATAATAGTAGATTAGTAGCCAAGGGCTGTAAGGCATCAATTGCAGCCAGGGATATTTAGACGCACAAGCGCAGCGAGGGCGCCTATAGTTCGAGGGTGCAATTGGTGCTTACACCCGAGCTAACTATTCTGCTTTACATCTCGATTGTGAGGTAAGTAGAAAAAAAATCGGCATTACAAGAATAAAACATTTTTATTTTTTTTATTTAAGAACGAAATTGAGCTTCGCCGTTCGATATTTCAAATTGATGACTATTATACTCACACGAAGACAAGGCTGAATAGCAAAGCGACCTCTTTGGTCATTGGGCTGAATGCATGATGTCTATTGCCAGTATGATGGTTAGATGTATGCGAACTTTTTGAAATAAATAAGTGTTTTTTTAAATTACTTACCGCCCTAGGGCTTTTCTAGCTACATTACCCTAGAGCGCTAATTAGTCACCTACAAGCCCCATTTGGAGGTAATAAGAACCTACTTACCGAACATGAGAGATGTAAAGAATTATTATTACCATTAACACTTTTCTTACTGTCTCTATTTATGGCGAAGTCACTTTGTTCATGTGTTTAATAAGTAGCACTAGCTCTATCACTACATTACACTAACGTTATCACTACACTAACTCAAAAGTTTTACTCCTTTTGAGTCTTCTCACAATGTCCTTATTGTCGAGGAGCTGGATGGCCTCGATTTCCACGTTGTGATGAAGCCTACGCTCATGGGCTTCTGCGTATTTTTGTATCGTTAGTTCGACGGAGTCTATGTTGAGATCTCGGTGATGATCGTCGTTTTTAACGTACCAGGGTGCGTTTACAGCTTCCCTGAGTATCTTATTCTGGATTGACAACCATTGCGCATCAATGAAGCGGAATTTGGATGGGTGATAGTAGAATGTTGAGGATTTGTATTTATTCTCAAAATTATATTACTTATTCCAAAAAGTGACACTATTTTTTTCTCTTTTCAACTCCTGCATGATTCTGATATAACCGTCCTTATAACTTTTGAAACTATCATAGCGCATGCAACAACAATTCTTATCCAATTTCTTTGGTTATCCGTAGAGTACGTACCTACTTATCCACTATGACTCTAGGTAAGTCTAGGTACCTACCTATCTAGAGTCATAGTGACTAAGTAGAATAGCCTAGCTGGTAGTCTGTCCAGGTTCTCTCAGCAGAACTTAGAAATGTGGACAAAATTATTTTACACTTTTTCATAATTAATGTTACATTTACATATTATGAATTAACAGTAACTCAGTCTTAATATAGGTAGGTATATATAACAGTACCCTATCTAACTAGGTACCTATTAATAATATCCCAAAGAGTAAATCACACAACATCATTAAAGCTTCAACGTAAGCAGATAGTAATTTATATGTAGGCTATAAAGATGGCGGGTTCAAGCCCTGGCATCAATGAATAAGATCTGGAAAAAGTTCTTGCATAGAAGCAACTGTCCTGTCTGTACCGTGCGTGTAGGTGTTTGGGAGGTTCTTTGGTTACCATTTTTCAATCTTTTCGAAATGCTTGGCCTCGGGTTTATCCTCCTAACTCACCATCTCTCTTTCTAAGAGATTTTGCAAGTGGATTAGCAAATTATGCTATCAGAGCGGGAGAGCGGGATTCCGTGGGAAGAGCAAGTTCCGGGTGCACTGTGCCACTTGCCACGCCTTTCACCAAGCAAGGTCGCTTCGCGGCCGCGCCACTTTCTTTTATATAACCAGTCACAGATTAATAACTAACTGTAATCGCACGCGGAATGTGACTGACAGCCGAATGGCGAATTTATGGCGGTGAATAACGTCATGAGGTGATTCACCGTGGGAGTCTTCAAGGATCAAGACTGGTTTGTTTGGTGGAATAATTTTTGAATGGGTTAGGTTAGGTTACAGTGATAATAATGTTAGCGACAAGAAAAAAACAGATAAATGTTATCATGTAGCACAGGTAGTATGGCAAAGCGAATATTATTCGGTAGGTGTCTAACCAAATTCAATTCCTCCTCCAATTCAAATAAAAAATTGTAAATTGTAAATGTATGTAGCTATGTGTGTAAAAAAAATTAACATTTTGCAATTTTGAATTTGAATTTCACGTGGCATGCTTAATGCCACTTTTACTAATACACTAATGATTGCACGCCCTAGAAAATTTCATTCTAGAATCTGACAATGCCGGTCTGCCCACTTATATTTTCATTCACCATAGCGCATACTACTTAGGTATTTACTGTAGTGGGGCGACCAAAGTGGATCTTGGTCAGAGTTCATCAGGTTTCTCAGTCCAATGCAACTTCTGTCCAGTCAATAGCCAGAAGGTCGCACAGGTCCTTCTGGACTTCATTACCCCAGAGCGGTACCTTGGACGTCCAACACGCCTCCTGCCACGCGCACCAAGCGCCCCATGAAAGCTCGTCCAACTGTACGATTTTCACCCTTTAGTGTCGCTCGCCGATAAAATTTGGGTCGGACACTAGGTCTTCGATCTCAAGGTTCTTGCAAATTCTCCAGGTTCTACCTTTTAACTGGGCCTAGAATTTTGCGGTACATCTTTCTTTCTGCCACCAGCAAATTATGCATTCTTATTGTGACAGCGTACAGGTTTCGCAACAGTACGTCAAGATGGCCCATATGAGAGTTCTATAAATGCTTAATTTTGTGTTTTGTGTACCATATATAATACCATATATAGCCTCTTACCAATATAGGTAGGTAACCTTCCCTAAGAGTTTACCTATAAGCTGACAATAAATGGGTACAATGAAACCAACGTTTTGATAGGTAACCATTTGGCCCAACCGCCAAAAAGCCTTCGATAGAAAGTGACGGGCACATCCGGCATCCGGCACGATGCGGAACTGCACGTTACATCACTCGATTACCACGCAATCGTCACCGGCCAATGTGTCATTGTATGTAACTTACGGAAATTACTATTACGTTCATTGTTCTTCTTCTAGAAATATTTTGGGTTTAAGCAAAAAGATGAACTCTTTGACGTCCGAGGAAGTATTACCTTACCACCATGCTTAATTCTGCCATGAAGCAGATTGGCGTTGGTGCGCCGCGATGAAAATCGCTCGGTATCAGGATCGGTATCAAATGATTGATACCGATCCTGTTTTTACAAACTTTAAATTAGTGTTGAACAATAATATATAAAAATTATTGAGAAGTAATATTCAATATGAATATATTACTTTTCAATAGAAGATTTGGCGATTTCATTGAGCCTTTGCCTGGCAGTCCTGTCCGTGATTAAACCGGTAATCTTGAGAACTTATCTAGTTTTAGTCTGCACTCACATAACCTTCGTGACGTTTCGATGCTTGATTCGAGTCATACAAAAATTTGCTAGTAATACATTAGCAAGCAAGCAGCCCAAGCAGGCAAAATAAATTCTAACCATAGATTAAGTACCTATAGATAAAGAGCGTAGCCACATGAGTCTATCTCATTTCAACTGCAGGGTTGCCAGATAATTAAAATTTCCATAGATTTGGGTAAAATATACTGATAATACGCCCTCCGGCCACATGGTAACGATCTGCGAAATGCTGCTGGTAGAAGCTGGATGCGTCGAGCTCAGGACAGGGACTCAGGCGCTCATTCCCCTAATGAGCCTATGTCCAGCAGTGGACTGCTATAGGCTGATGATGATAATGTAAAATGTAAAATATTTGCATATTGCGCAAGGAATTCAAAGACAACCAAATCTAACAAGAAATTAATGTCATGCAGGTAAAGTATTAACCTATCAATTAATACTGCAGGTAAAGTACTAATCTATTAATTAATACATTACCTGCATAAATTTTGCTGCTGCGAATTTTTTTTTTCATTTATATTCTACCTTCACTAACAAGTTTTAATGACTTTTGATAATATATTAGGGAAGGAAGGATGTTTAGCAAAGGAGAATGAAAAAATATTTTGTTGATTTGGTTTCCGTTGCACGCCGCCATTAGACTACAACAACCAATGATATACACGTTGATATGGCAACAAACATTGATATCAAGTGTTACTATGGCAAAAACCCTCATTTTTAATTATTTTGACAGTATAATCAACTAAAAACTTATTGGATATTTTTTTGACGCACTCACTTATGTCTTGGTACCTACTTATCCACTACTACCTTCACTACACTACACCTACTTATACACCATACATCAGACGGCATTCTCCTTTGATTGAATGCACCTACCTATATAATTTTCAAATCAAATCAAATTATATTTATAAAAGTATGGTAATAACAAAGGAAAGGATCTTAAAGGCTATGTGGATCGCATACTTATACTTCATTATAGAAGCGTGCAAATATTAAATTGTTATACGTATATATGCCATTAATTATCATTAATATCGGTTATATTTCAATTAACAATAATTAAGTTGACAAACAAGATTACTTAATAAATAAATGTCAAAATGAAAACCAACAATTCTAAAGAAGAAATAAAAATAGTAAATTATTATTTAGTTTTAATAAATTCGTCGATCGTATAAAAGCATTTATCTACAAGCCATTTGTGAAGTCTTATTTTAAAAAGACAAAGTGTCAAATCTTTCATGTCTTCGAGGAGACTATTAAATATTTTAACGGACATGAATAAAGCATTCTTTTGCATTGTTTTTTTACAGAAAGGGAAAAATATCCTATTATTTATTTGTGTCCTAAGTTGTCGTTCACGCATGTCTTTATGTTTCTTGTATAAGCTTTCAAAATTCCTACATGCAAAAAAGAATAGAAATATAGGAAACATATTTTTATTTCTCCAAAACTTCAACATTTACAAAATTATGCTTTCGATACTGCAATCATATTTTCTAAATTCGCTACTCTTTTATTAAACGCCAACTTTTTTCCCCAAGAGCTCGCAGTTTTTCGCTTATCTTCTAATAGCTTTTGGACTGCTACCAACGCAATTTTTTTCCGCAGCCTTCGTGGTGTGTATGATGGTGATTTACCCTAAAAATAGTAATCAAAAATTAATTTCGGTATTTAAACATAACACATGTAATCTGTAGAAAATACGTACATATAATGCTAGCAATCCTACTAATATAATAAAGGCTAAAGGTATTGAGTATTGTTTATATCTCCCTCACGCAAAATTTTGATACAAAATACAATACAATGCAATAAATTTATTGCTTTTACAAGGTGTTCATCGTTCTGGCTGGGAAAAATAACAAGCTATTAATGCTGCTGCTGATGATGATGATGAAACATATGAATTGAGGCATGGACCATATTGGTCTTCTTCGTATGAAATAGTGGCCAACTCTGATGTCAGAATTTTTAGGCCACCAGCCCCCCTATTTAGTAAAATTGACAGCTCAGTGTACAACCGACTCTCGGTTGGCAACCGAAATGAGTGGGCAACTGAAAAAATAATTTATTCGGTATTCACTACAGTCGATATGTATGGGTGCCTTTCAGAAAATCACCGGACGTCTCTATTGTTTTATCGATAATATTTTTGAGTTTTGACAATCGTTTGACGGCACGAATGTCAGTTTTTGTGAGATTTCATTATAAGGAAAGTGATTGTATTGTGAAAAGTGATTTATAAAAAATAAGACTTAATAATACTTACTATAAATAAGCTTACACTAGGTACTGCTTATCACATCTAGCTAAGTAGGTATATAGTACACATAAAGGAACACCCAACAGGCAGATAGAAATATAGCATTGCTTGACCCAACACAATCATATTCCCTGTGTATCAAATCCTTCCCTTCTCGTGGGTATTCGAAACTACGAGTCCACCCACCACAACACCCATACCCGGAACAAAAAAAATGGCAGATAATGGAAACATTGTCTTGCAGAGGAAATCGATCCCGCAACCTCTACCTCTTGCGTCTCAGCTGGCTTTTCATCCCTTGCCTCAAAGAGGATGTCTCTTCCATATTTTCATTATTAAAATCCAAAATTGGAATGCAATTTAGAGTTGGCTAGGTCACTGGTCCTCATTGAATGTCATAATACTAAAATACTTAGGTAACTCACTGCTGGACTTAGGCCTTTTCCAGTAAGCGCGACTGAGCCCGATTTTTGGATCTCTACATCCACTAATAATTCTTATATTATTATCAATTTAACACGTATTTTGTTTTTATAGTTCTTCAAAATGGGAGTTGTGCTACCCCGTTGCTTTGGGCCTACGATCTAGAGTGGAGTCGGTTCAAGGTTGAAGAGCGTCAAATGGCTGCGCTGCGCTGGAGGGTATCGCGTCTGCCATGGAAAGAATACTCGCGGGACAAGAAAACAACCCTATGCGTCGAGACGAGGGCAACTAGTCTCTCGACTACATACATCCAACCAAACAAAGTTTCACATTTAATAACTAGAACACCAATCGAGATTATTTTGATAGCTATAGCTAAGCACCGCGCTTAGCTACCTGAATATTGGTGGACTACCTTCCGTCCTCAGAATTACCTACCTGAGTATACGCTTAATAAGTAAGGAGCAATAAAACATTGTTTTTTCAAGACAAAGTGTTTCAATTATTATTTCGTTAGCCTAGCAAAGTACCCTCGAGAGCAATGAAAACGGGTCACTCAAAAAATCCAAAAAATCTCAGAAAGTAAGAATGCTAGGTTAATGCAATAAATTGTATTTAATAGACAATTTAATACTCCTTAAATGAAAGTTAAAAAAATATGAGTCACCATACATTTTATTTACACAAAATTACATAAAGAAAAAAAACTGCTGATCTCTCCTTAAAACAAAAATAGGAAACATGAAATTTTTAAACTTTATGACGATTTTCTTGAATTTCAATACTTCGTATTACCTCCTCGTGCTTCCATTACTGCGTTTACGCGGTTTGGCATGCTGTACACCAAGTTCCTTATACGATTTTGGGGAATATTCTCCCATTCCTCTGTGAGAGCAATTTTGAGCTCAGGAAGCGTGATTGGGGGAGGGTTTCGTTGTTTTACGCATCTCCCTAGCTCGTCCCAAGCATGCTCGATCGGGTTGATATCCGGGCTGCGCGCTGGCCACTCCATACAAGTAATGTTCATCTCTTGAAGGTAGTCATTCACAATCCTACCTGTATGAGGTCGGGCATTGTCATGCATAAATATAGCATCCTCACCCAAATTGACCATAAATGGACCAACGTGTTCGTTGAGGATTTCTTCCACATATCTTACGCTAGTTAAAGAGCCGTTTTCTATGATCACCAGCTCTGTGTGACTTTCAGAGGAAATTCCGGCCCACACAAGTACAGACCCACCACCGTAGGCTACTTTTTCTTCGATGCATGCTTGCTTGAATCTTTCCCCTGGTCTTCTATACACTCTGTGTCTTCCATCGTGCTTGTAGAGCATAAGAAAGATAAAGGGGAAAGATTCAAGCAAGCATGCATCGAAGAAAAAGTAGCCTACGGTGGTGGGTCTGTACTTGTGTGGGCCGGAATTTCCTCTGAAAGTCGCACAGAGCTGGTGATCATAGAAAACGGCTCTTTAACTAGCGTAAGATATGTGGAAGAAATCCTCAACGAACACGTTGGTCCATTTATGGTCAATTTGGGTGAGGATGCTATATTTATGCATGACAATGCCCGACCTCATACAGGTAGGATTGTGAATGACTACCTTCAAGAGATGAACATTACTTGTATGGAGTGACCAGCGCGCAGCCCGGATATCAACCCGATCGAGCATGCTTGGGACGAGCTAGGGAGATGCGTAAAACAACGAAACCCTCCCCCAATCACGCTTCCTGAGCTCAAAATTGCTCTCACAGAGGAATGGGAGAATATTCCCCAAAATCGTATAAGGAACTTGGTGTACAGCATGCCAAACCGCGTAAACGCAGTAATGGAAGCACGAGGAGGTAATACGAAGTATTGAAATTCAAGAAAATCGTCATAAAGTTTAAAAATTTCATGTTTCCTATTTTTGTTTTAAGGAGAGATCAGCAGTTTTTTTTCTTTATGTAATTTTGTGTAAATAGAATGTATCGTGACTCATATTTTTTTAACTTTCATTTAAGGAGTATTAAATTGTCTATTAAATACAATTTATTGCATTAACCTAGCATTCTTACTTTCCGAGATTTTTTGGATTCTTTGAGTGACCCGTTTTCATTGCTCTCGAGTGTAGTTGCTCAATAAACGAACAGCCATCCCACATTTCAATGCTGTAAGACAATGCTGTGGAAGTAGCTGAAATAAACTAGTTAACAAATCTGATTCTACGTCAGAAAAAGGCTTATTACACCACGCGGTATTCAGTCTGTCTTAGTAAGACTGCCTTACTAGATTTACTATGACCGACTTAGTGGCTTACTCTTATTACACTACGCTAAGTGCGAAGACAGTCTTACTAAGACAGACTGAATACCGCGTGGTCTAATAAGCCTTGTTAAAAGATCCTAGCTACTGCCTAAGCTGTAGAACCAAGTCTGTTTGGTAACCCATCTATGTGAGCGCTCCATTTACTTTAAAACAAATAAATAAGATAATGAATAATCGTTTATTTCAGGCACATATAAATATGATTAAAAAAACCCATAGCTATTCGCCATAGCTTCTGCTTCGGTGCCGCTTCTCTATAGCTGGCTGAAATCACTGGGCTGAAATTCGGATCCATGAGTACCTACATCCATGTGCTTTGCCAGAATCTGGAGAGTAGGACTTGAAACCAATATTTCTACTGCTCTCCAGCCTCTGAAGTGACATTGGGACCAACCCCTGACACCGACCCCGGTCGTCTCATCAAAACGGGAGAGGCAGATCTTGATAGTCGGCTGGTATCGCGGCGGTATCGGTACTGCGCTTGTTGCGGGCCGAATCTCTGTCGAAGTGTCGACGTATCTTCTCCACAAGGATAAAGTCTTCCCTATCGACCTCATTCTTGTCAGGGACATTGACCTTCGATTTTTCCAAACTCTTGCGTTGGAACTCGACGCAAGGCGCCGGAAGCGATGGCTGAGGTTAGCGAGACACTTGCGCTTCTTCTGCTGGCGAGGACGTGAAGCAGGAAAAGGCGTACCTAGGTTTACTAAGGTTGTACTTACCTGAAAATATAGTAATATCCTAAATATATTTAATTTTTTATCTTTTATTTAGTTTTACCCATAGATAAAAGTATACTGTTAGGTTAACCTTAAGGTTATTGGTAATTAAATTTAACCTACTTCGAGGTTTTTGAATGAGCTATTTTGCATGCATTTGGAAATCGGATGGCAATGCAAAATTATTTGACATGAAGCTATGAAATCTTGATGACGAGGGTCTGAAGATGGAGCCGCAAGAATGCAACTGGAACTCCCTGATGAAATGTGCTAAGAAAAGTATTGTAGAAGCCGGATTTGTTTGCTTTGTTGTCTTGAGTAGGTAATTTCTAGGCCTACCTAGTATAGAACGTGGTTCTTTAGTCTTGTACCATATGAGGGTTTAAGCGGTTCCAACCTCCATCTTTGGAATCCAAGCCAATCTCACCTGCCCGTGTTGCACCCTGCTGTATAACAAACTAATAAGGCTCTGGCGGCCGGCTGTATGCGGCATAGCGCAAACCGGCACAGGTAAATTCCCTGACCGCCAACGGGCAGCACTTTCGGGTACGAGAACGTGTGCCCTGCGATCCCCAACCCGCATGCCCAGCGCCAGCGTAGGATTATTATGGGTATTATCTCCCAGTGAACTGTACTCCCAATGGCTGGTGTGATTGGTGCGGTTTGGTGGTTCTATATCTACTCAAACCTTACCTCAAACCGCGAGAAATTTAACTTGTACTTGAATAAAAATGTAAACAAAGAAATGCCAAACGTAAATTTGACAGCTTTGGTGGGCAACCGAAGTGTAACTGAAAAAATAATTTATTCGGTATTCCGTACGAGATTGTGAGATGATGCATCAAAGGTGGCTTTCAGCAAGCCACTGAACGTCTCTAGTATTCTATCGACGTTATACGACCGATTAAAATATAGCCATTTTACCACCAACCGAATGGGAATAAAGACTATCTTTAATTATTAGCGTACCTTCGCCATAGATAAATTAAACGCTACCCACCTTCACGTTTTGAGTAAGTAGGTAGGCTAAAGGAGTTAGGTTTCAGTGCGAAAACCAAAATAGGTACGACATTATAGCTAACTAGATAGAATACCTACCTAAATTGCTCGTGTAGCTATTGTTCTGAATCTATCTTTGTTTTAGTTTATAAAAGGAAGCAAGATTAATATAGATACTGGATTAGACTCTTTGTATTTTCCATTTACAAATTAAGTTTATTGAAAATTACAAGTTTACACATTTTTATCCCTTTATTATCTCAATGTGAACCTTGTGTATGACATAAGGTTGACCCCAACTTAAAAAGCAGACACTGATCATTACGTGGGCTGGGCACGACCGCAACAGCCCTCTTCAAGAAAGCCTACCTACGGCAGCCTGTTGTTTCATCAGTAGTTGGAGATAGGTCACATAGCTAGGCAAATAAATCAAAAATCCTAATAATTTTATGATCAATAATGTAAACAAGGAATCAAAAAGAATCAATGCCACTACATTTTATTAAAAATCAGACAAAAAGTTCATTTCAATATTGTACTACCAAAATACAAATAATGTAAATACAGAACAAATTCTAATAGACTACCTCACACAACAATTAGTCGAATATTAGTGCCGATCACTTCCCAATCATCAAACACTGCTAGAAACTAGTTCCTTTCGCAATGCATTTCACCAAGGAGATCGACTACCAATTTGATCTCCACTTTGGATACTGAATACCAAATGATAAGATATCGATAGAAATATTCGATGTAAACCGATGACGTCATCACAGTGTGCAACTGCAGATAACATTCTAGCCACCTAGCCCCAAAGAGGTTGGATTTTTTTTACTACATCTATGCCTAGCCCGGTTCATAACATTAAGGTGGGCAACTGATATAATAGGTAGCAGTATTATTTAATTTTCCTACCGATCCGTAGGTAAATGTTCAATATTCATATTTCATTACCAGTCACACAATGTAGGTTTTAGTAAAGCGGTACATTACTGTTTCTAGCTTTATAAGAACAAATTGTGTTAATTAGGTATAATATTATTTTATCTCACGGTGAGGTACAGTGCCCATAACCCTCAGCCACCAAACACTGTTACAAACCAGTGTCTCTCGCAGGACCTTATACCAAGAAGGTCGGTTACCAATTTGATCTCCACTTTGGTTACGGAATACCAAATAAATATAATTTCGATAGAAACTGTCACAACAAACAGGCATTCGTTGTACACTGTGACGTCACCCAGACACCCCAGTTTATAACGCAATTGATGCACACCGATGACGTCATCCTAATGGTAACTGTAGTTAGCGAATACCAAATCAATCATTTGACGTACATTTGTTGCACACCTAGCCTCGGTGCTCATCATTTCGGTGGACAACTGACTTAGTGAATAGCCCCTCTGAAGGCCTCCGACATGGCTTAACAACTGAAAAAGCCGGGAAAAACATCTTAACGTGCCTTCCGAAGGACGGAAGCACTCAGATCTAAATGCCATCCAGATCACCCATATAAGTAGTGTCCGGGCGGAGTGTTGCTTAACCAAGATAATCTGCGAAGATCACCGGAGTAAATTACATGATGTTAAATTGCATTATGTTACAGGTTATAGGTAAGGTATCTCACATAAACCTATATATAGTAGGCAGACCGAGGCTTTGTAGGTAGTTAACTAGGTGTACCTATCCAGGTACCATGCGTGCGAAGCCGCGGGTAGAAGCTAGTATAAAATCTCTCTCTCTTTTTGAAAACTGGAGTTAACATTAAAGTATTTCTTTCCTGTCAGTCAAAGTCCATTGGAAATAAATAAATAATGTGGGACGTAATCACACAACATCATGTAGCCCCAAACAGAACATGCAAACATTTGCCCCGCAGTGGGAATTGAACCCGCAACTGGCTAATTAAATTTGCGGGTACTTCGGAGAAGGCAAGCAGTATCTTGGGTTTCACTTACCCGGTTTTGATAAAATATAGCTTAGGCTTTTAAACAATAAATTTGATTTAATCATTTTTGATACTTACTTACTGTGGCAGATTTAAATAATTGGGGGCATATCGGTGTATTGTCAAAAAATGCTGTCAGTGGTTACGGACAAATCCCAAATCCGTCTCAAATCTGAATGATCCGTTGATTTTACGTAGCCTCTGGTTCTCTAGTCTGAAATAAAAAAAAAACAGTTTGAAACCAAAACAAAAATGAACGAATTCTATCATTGTAGGTATGATAATAATAATAATAACAATAACCTTACATTTAATAGCACAACATATATGAAAATAATGAATTCTTTGGTTTTCGTGGTCTTTTTTCCTATACATTCATTAAAACTTCGGTTAGTCAAGGTTGACCAAATATGCACATGGATTTTAAACGATAAAATCAGTATCAAAATAGATTAAAGTTTTTTATACATACTGTGGAAGATTCACATAACTGGAGACATACAGGGGCCCGACCGCGCTATTTTCAAAAAACAACGGTGCGTTTCCAATGACGCTACGAGTCAGTAACGAGTATGTTCCAAGTATTCGAAATTTGGTACCGCGCTAATGTTTAAACGCCAATGTAGCATCAACCAAAACCGAGTCGTAGCGTGAACGATCGTCGTTATGGATTTTATTTTAGTCTGTGTAAAAACATGTGTCGATTGGCTTTTCTAGGCGAATTCAACTCTAGTTCTGACCTACGTAGTATTGTATCCTCATTGGTTTCCGACAGTTGACAATGGTTGACAATGTCATGGCATCGAATGTCTACAGAAAATTTGTTATTTTATATAATTGATGATTAAACGAACTTACCAAGTGAAGTTCTATCATAATTATACGTAGCACTCCGTCCGAAAAGATAAGTATCCTGTAATAAAATATTATTCACACATTGTAGTACCGCATAGGTGCCACCGTTCATGCACTACAGTTGGAAGTTTAAAAATGAAAGTAGAATTTAATATCCTGTCACTAGCAACATTCCCTAGTTCGCCATCTTGGTAGACCCGTCTGTCATTTAGTCTAGAGTTTTAGTTTTAATAACGTGATATTTCCATTAATCTTGGGTTATCCGGCTCTGCTGTGGGGATGGGTGGGTGATTGATACTTATCTTTTCGGACGGAGTGCTACGTATAATTATGATAGAACTTCACTTGGTAAGTTCGTTTAATCATCAATTATACTTCGCACTCCGTCCTCAAGATAAGTATCCTGTAATAAAATATTATTCACACATTGTAGACGTTGAGAGTTATTTTTGGAAATATCATAGTTACATACCTAATAAGAAAAAATAAATGTATGTACATATTATAATCATTTATTTTATATTAAGAAAAAATTGGTAATGTTTTTCTCTCATAAATTATAATAAACTAAGTATAATTAGTAGGAAATCACATTTCTCACAATTCAAATCATGTAAAAAACAATTAGGAATGTTCAGATCAAAAATGATTAAAATCTCTTAAAGAATCATTTACTATGGCTCTGGCCAAGGAGGTATGATCATCATCACCGTCAACTACTATCAATCTGTTATAAAATAGCTCGAATGATTTTGATGCTCCGCTCCAGCCAACGGTCTTTCTTATTATATCAATGTTGATGCCTAGTTGGTGAGTTTTAGAAGTAGCGGCATGGCGGGTGCTATGTGCCGTGAATATGTCAATATCAATACCAGAGTCTTTTAGTGTTGCCCTAATCCATCGACTAACAGTTTGTGTAGTCACCATGTTGTGAGATTTTTTAAAAGAGATAAATAGATTATCTGTTTTGCGAAGAGAGGCGGTCTGGTTAATATATGACAGCAAAGTGGTGGCTGGACATATCCCTGGTCTATCACTACAGAAAGGTATATAAAAAACGGGCTGATTTATACCTACTTTGAGGTTTTAATTAAATCAGTTATTTTAATAATTAATTTTGAAGTTTTTGGTACTATAATACTATTTTTTTAAGGGTTTGTACCCGGTGCGCTGTTGAAAGCGCCAATAAAGTAATGGCTTTCTGTGTTAATCGCTCTAGAGTGAGTGATTCGTTAGGAAACCAGGTGTTTAAGAAATCCAGTACCTTGGAAGTGTCCATGTTTTTTTTTCTGTTTTTATTTAGGGACTTGGAGTCACAGTGTGGCTATTTCAGTCCCATAGGGATCTCTATATTAGTAGATATTCTAAATATCAATCGCCCTGAATGCCAACTTATAGAGCACAATAGTGGCAGCCGAGATTTGTGCCCACAATATGCCTTTAAAAAATCGCCTTTAAATTCGCCTTTAAAAAATCTTTTTATTCGGTCATCTGATGATATATGTGAGCCGATTATAGGGAATAAGGCTCCTCTATAGCTATTTAGTGTTCCATATTGGATAACTGAATGGAATATTTGGGTAAGGAAATATATGATCCTTGGAACAGAAGTTTCAAAAACATTGCAATCATTGTTGGTGCAAAAGATGTACCATCGTTTTAAAAATACATTATATTGTTTAATGGAGCTATCACATATCGATGCCAGCATGAAATCAATGGACGATAATGGTACAATTCGTCTCAACAGCGCCGCCCGCACAAGACTCCGGCAGCCAGGGTAAGATTCCGATGAATCTGTTCTTTGCATGGCTGTGTGGGCCACATTGGGACGACCACAATGCCTTTGGCTTGGTCTGTCATAATTTTTCGAAGAGTCTATAAGATAAAGCATTAAAAAAAACACAGTAAAAGCTTCAATAGCAATCGCATCAGGGTCTTATTTCCATAAGACATACGTGTCACATGTTTTGTTTATGCGGCTGGCAAAAAGGTCGATATCCGCGTGACCGAACATTGTTGTTATTCTTTGGAAAGCTGTAGCTTTTAATTCCCATTCGACATCGTGATGAGAACGTTGTGACTCCGCGTCAGCTACGTTGTTATCAGCTGATTTTATGTACGAGGTGACTATGAAGGATTTCCTTGTTCACACCACTGCCCAATATATTTTGTTACTTCAGTAAAATGAGGGAATTGTACACCGCCCATGCGGTTTATGTAACTAATGGCAGTAGAATTATTTATATGTATTAGTATTTGACAGTCTGAGCAATTTTTTGCGAATATAATATGGGCAATAAATGCAGCTAGAAGTTCTAGTTGGTTAATATGACATCTTTTCTTGGTGTTTGACCACGGTCCATTGGCTGTATCATTCCCGCAGGCTGCGCCCCACCCCGTAGTTGAGGCGTCAGAGTACAACTCCAGACTGTAGTTATTGTCAGTTTTGCAATTTTATGTTTTTTTTTTTTATTTAATTTACTAATGATGTGATCTTTTTTGTCAGAAGGTAGTTGGATATTCATCTCGTGGCTATCAATTACGAAGCCAAGGTATTTACATACATAAGATGGTTTAAAAACGCTCTTGTTCGTGTTTATTACGAAGCCCAAGCTAGTTAGGAACTGTTTGGTAGTTTTTATATTTTCTAGGCAGCTTTCCCGCGAGTCAGCTATCAAACAAAGGTCATCAAGGTATGTACTAGAAATGTAGCCTGCAGACCTTAACATTTTACCACCGGTTTATGTTACGTTTATTTAGCTTCTTGAGATTGAGAGTGAACATCTTGCATTTGGTTTTTTTTCTTTAAAAAAAATTGGATATAAATTTGTTTTTTCATAGTTTACATACGGATATTGTTCCTATTTTAAGGAGGTCTGATATAGCTTCCTCGTACTGAATTAGTTCTGTGAGCGAGTAGCTAGGAGTTATAAGTAACAATAGTTGTTCTACAGGATCAGAGAAAATGATCAGTTTAAATTGCCGATTTTAGATGACAATGGCTGCGGTTACGTATTGTTATTGTGTGTGCTTACTTGCTGTTCTGAGCGTGTCCGACAGATTTCCACCAAACAGAAATTTGTCAATTTTAGAGTTAAGTATCTGGGTTTTTACTTATTTTTTCAGTACTGTTGTACTAAACATTCTTCTGGTAACGGAGTCAGAATGATGGACGTCGCATAGTATTCTATTTGCGTCCATAAGTTTTTTAAGGAACTCAGGATTCTTATCCTGGACACGTAGTAGCCGAGATGTGGCTGACGCTAAACAAGAAATCTCCGACCGTTTTTGTTTAGTTTCTATGGCTTTGACTTGGTTCGACAAAGACTCCGGTAAGGCAGCCTTTAATTCAGGGTTTATTGTAGGTGCGCCCAGCAGAAACCCCGTTCGACGGTAGTAGGTATCTTTGTTGAAGTTCTTTTATAGCTTCTTTAGTGAAGCCAGACGTGGCAATATGTTGTAATCTACTTGCCAGCCCTTTATGTATATCTGGTCCGTATTGTTCTTTGCTGGTAGGATCATCGCCAAGAATTTCCAATATTTCTTTGTCAAGGGCCATATCTACGTTTTCTTGTACCTCACTTGAACGTGGGTCTAAATTTCTACCGTCTGAATCAGAAGGTATTTCTGAGTGCGACGAAGTCGGGGGATTGTTAGATGTTTCCGTTAGACTTTATTCATTAGGCAGAACGTCGCTATAACTTGTAGGTTTTGCCATAAGTTTTTCCAATAAATTGTAGTCTGGAATGATTTATCACAGAATGAACACCTATTTATAGGTACGTAAGTAGGTAATATAATTACCTATAAACTAGGTACTTAATTAGTATAAAGTATAGTTTATATCATATATCCAGGGCGCAATGGCGCTCATTAGGGGAGACCATGACCAGCAGTAGACTCATGTAGACTGATGATGATGATGATGGTAGATAAAATAAGTGTTAACAAACAACCAGTTTGAATTGTGCATTGGAAAAGCCCAAAAGCAGATCCGACGGCATGTGTATTACGGAAGCGTAGGCTTTGAAGCGCTACGATCATTGCTTAAAATATAGTGTGACAGTCCAAGGAGCAACCCGAACACATTCTCAGTAAATGCGATGAGACTGTCCAATAGATCAGCTCGAAGTGCATTTTGTTTCAGCTAAATAAAGAGTGAATATAAAAATAATAAGGGCACATATGATGCGATAATATAATGCGGTGAGACAGTCCGATGATCAGCTCGATTGCATTGTATCGTATCAGTAAATGCGATGAGACTGTCCATAGATCAGCTCGAAGTGCATTTTGTTTCAGCTCAATAAAGAGTGAATAGAAAAATAATAAGGGTATATATGATGCGATAATATAATGCGGTGAGACAGTCCGATGATCAGCTCGATTGCATTGTATCGTATCAGTAAATGCGATGAGACTGTCCATAGATCAGCTCGAAGTGCATTTTGTTTCAACTCAATAAGGAGTGAATAGAAAAATAATAAGGGTACATATGATACGATAATATAATGCGGTGAGACAGTCCGATGATCAGCTCGATTGCATTGTATCGTATCAAAGTATGAGTAGGTACGTACCGTTTTTTTAGCATTTTCCATTGATATATATTGTTACTGCATTTTCACAAGAACTCGACGAATCGTCATGTTTTCGAGCACGTTTCATTTTCTTTTTTAGCTTTGTTATTTATCACTTACATAATCAATATCGTTTTTGTACTTAATGCTTGCGTTTAGGCATGATTTTAGCGCTAGAAGTTATTTTTTGGTGCGAATTTGCAAAATAAATCTTAGAAACTAAAACGCGAATGACAGACGGGTCTACCAAGATGGCGAACTAGGGAATGTTGCTAGTGACAGGATATTAAATTCTACTTTCATTTTTAAACTTCCAACTGTAGTGCATGAACGGTGGCACCTATGCGGTACTACAATGTGTGAATAATATTTTATTACAGGATACTTATCTTGAGGACGGAGTGCGAAGTATAATTTGGAATCCACCACCGATAAAATGATTACATTTACAAAGTGTTCTTAATGCGTATTGCAATCCATAAGATAATAAATAACACATGGAACGAAATGGCGGCCAAAAAATGCACGACGAGCAAGAGTCGGACCTCGCGCTGGTAATGATCAGTGTAGCCGGAGAACGGCGGATGAGGATAGCGGAGGTCCGGGAAAATGGCGTGTTGTAGAGGAAGCTTGCTGATGCTGATGCAGATGCTAGATAGATTAGCCAACAGCCCTGCAGTGCAGCCACACACTGAAGTGATGTCACACCGTGCACCCTCTATTGGGGGTTATGGATACTTAGATCGCTTTGATCAAACTGATTTGTTCTTATATTAAATACAATTTTAATAATAACTTTTATAAGATTATATTTTATTGAAGATACATTTTATTTTAGTTTATTTTATTTTACACCCAGTAGTCACATAGTTTGTAAATAGGTAACAAATTAGGTAATTTTTTTCTAGTACCTACCTAGGTTGGTACATTAGTCACCCAGATCCCACACAGATGTTTTTTCCTTTATTAATTTATTGGATAATTAAATACTAGTTTGCGCCCGGAGCTTCACTTGCGTGGCACTCCGATAAAAAGTACCTTGCATTTTTATTTATTTATTTATTATTATTAATTAGTACGATCACAAAACCATTTACACTAATTAATTAAAATTATTACAATTATAACAGAAACAATAACAAAAAAAATTAAATTAAGCAAATTAGGCAAATAAGGCACATTAAATAAAATATGAAAATTTGAATAAATAAATAACTATTAGGATTATATGTACAAAAAAATAATAATTATAACATCAAAAAAAAAAAAAATAATAATAATATAACTCCTAGCACTCTTTCATCCGTTAGTCTCACAAAACCTCAGGCACACCAACATAATCTGCTTCTACTCATCGGCAAAGAGATCACACTCTGGGTTCTGATTAAGGAGTCTATTGAGAGCGGCAAGGGTGCGAGGCAGGGGGGAATTGGCACGGGAAACTGTACGACTAGAAGGCACAGCAAATAGTCTATGACTTCGGTTTCGAAGGTAACTGTCCGGAAGGTAGAGACGAAAGAGAAGGTTGTGCAAATCAGGAGCATCTATTTTTCCATGGAGCACTTTACACATTGTGGCTGCTTGATCGAACGCTCTCCTGGTTTGCAGAGAATTATAGCCAAGACAACCTTGGAGAAACCTAGTTGGGTACATGAATGGATAGTACCCAAAAATTCGTTTGTAAAGAAACCTAAGAAACGCCTTCTGAACTTTCTCCAGTAACAGAGCGTACGTACTTTCATACGGATTCCAGACGCAACAGCTTGACTCAAGCTTGCTACGTACTAGGGCTCCGAACAAAAGCCGCATCACACCATCACTGCAAAAGTCTCGGGCGTTTCTCAGAACGAAACCAAGTCTCTGAAAGGACTCTTTAGCAACTATAGAGATGTGGTCATGAAATGTGAGCTTTCGGTCGAAAGTAACTCCTAAATCCTTTATTACCGTTGCTCTAGGGATCATGTTACCATGAATCGTGTAATTAAAGGATAATGGCTGTTTCTTCCGACCGAAAGACATCACGGAGCATTTCGAGGGATTAAACTCCATCTTATTATCACGGCTCCATCGACACACCGCGTCGATATCACTTTGGAGTGCATGACAATCTGCCTCAGAGTGTATGACTGTGTAGAGCTTCAGGTCATCCGCATATAATAGACACTGCGCGTGCTCTACAACGTCAGGTAGATCATTGACCATAGGAATGAAAAGCAAGGGCCCCAATATAGATCCCTGGCTCACTCCAGACCGCGTGTGATAGGGCATCGACTCATAGATTCCGAGTCTGACATACTGCTGGCGATCGCGCAGATAGTCGGCGAGTAGCCGGAGGAGATTTGGTGCGAAACCAATAGCGCTCAGTTTGGCCAGTAGTATATCATTATTGACCCTATCGAACGCTTTCTGAAAATCAAAGTAGAGTACGTCCACTTGAGAGCCAAGATCTAGTTTATTCGAAATATACTCTACCAGAGTCAAAAGATTGGAGTTGACTGAACGTTTATCCCTGAATCCATGCTGAGCGTTGCACAGATATGTCTTGACCTGCGAGTAAATGGTTTTATGCAAGACATGTTCAAATACCTTAGCGGGAGAAGATAATATAGCAATAGGTCGATGCTCCTCAACCACTAGTTTATTTGAGGTTTTTAGGATCGGTGTTACTATTGATAACTTCCATTGTGCAGGGTAGATACCTGTCTGTAAGGCCAAATTAAATATATGAGAAAGTGGGGGAATAAAACTTCCTATAACTGATTTAAGGAGGGCTGGCGGTATACCATCTAGCCCAATAGAACTTTTGGGTTTTAATTTTTTTATTCCATAGGAAATATCCGTGTTTGTGAAGTTAAAGACATTGACATAGTTGCTGTTGCAGATTTGGTCAGAGCGATTAATATTTTCAGCATTTAGCGTTGGAATATTAGGTAGAAATATACTTCCAAAGAAGTTAGCAAAGGCCTCAGCCGCAGCAATACCCGAACATGATTCTCCCTTAAAAGTAACATATTATGTTACTCCGGGTTAAGAAGTACTTGATTATTGACGTCAAGGAGGAACGACATTTTCACATGCTTACTTTAACATTCCACTTTGCCGCTAATATTAGTAGAAATAACTCTAGGATAGGATAGTAGGAAGCTCATGCAAGCATTTGCCCCTCAGTCGAAATAAATCTGTATATTTTGACTAAGATATAGATGTACTGTACCTACTTAGGTAGGTTCACCAATTTTATTAAGTGCCCGTTTTTTTAATATAGTTTGGTTACTAGTGCGCATGCTGCGTACTAATCGGAAAACAGCGCGCATTTGTTATTTTTGCAGCAGGAACAGGGGCCTATTGCATTTTGAGTGTTTGAGTGTGTTGATTCTATGATTTTTGCGATCGTCCAAAAGGCCTCCGTTTCATCGTTTATTGCATTTTTAAATAAATTTGAGTACGTGATATGCATTTTGCACTATTATTTCAAGAAAAAATATCACAAAATTCTTCGCAATACTCCTAATGATCTCATACGATTACGATGCAGTTCAGAAAAAGTACCTTCGGAGCAACTTTATCAAAGACGCTTGTTTGAGTGATCTTACGATCACGCTGGCCTCAACTTTCTGTCAAATAATTTAGCGCGGTACGAAACCATGAAAATGATGTGATACGATAAAGGTTTAAGCTAAAATGTTCCAGCCGCAAAAAGCTACGTTTCAAGTTTCACTCAAAAATTTTGCGCGGTACGAAAAATGGAAAAAGCTGTGGTTCGATCACTATTTAACAGTTAAACCTTGGAGGTTTAACTGTTATAATTTACCGCGGTCGGGCCCCAGGTGTATTTTCAGTTACCATCCATTGAATTACGTGGCCTTTGGTTTTTTATCCTGAAATTAAAACGTCATCTTTAATCCGGGCTAAGCAAATAATAATGAACCAAAGAAATTATATTATTTAAAGTTCTAATAAAAAATGAAACGACTTTCCTTTATAAGTAATGAGCTTATGGGGTGGGGAAGGGCAGGGAGAGAATGAGGATCCTCCCTCTAAAAGGGGGAAACTCACAGTTTCCGAGAAAAAAATTAAACAATATACGCCAAAACACACTATCGGGAGAGGGACCTATGACCTATGATCAGTTTAAAAACAGTTTCAAATCATAAAAATTGATATTTGATTCGGGTATTTGACCTCGTCGGCCCTGAGTGTCGCTTCGTTCTCTCGTCCTCGGGGGCTAGCTCCACTCAGGATCTTCCACGCAAACTTCTGGCTCCACATTTTTATATCCACTCTACACATAGGGACCACAAGACTACGTGGCATCGGGGTGGTCTGCGTCAGTTCTGTGATATATCTAGAACCTAAGCTACTCAAGTTGGGGTGTCCTAGAACCTACTGCTGCGGGAAGGATTTCCAGGTGGTTGTAAAAAACCTAATAACCAACTGTCTATTCCGGGAAAACAACGAGAAATATCATTGTCAATGTCCAATTACCAAAAAATACCACAGAGGCCATAAATAAAAAGAAGAAGACCATGTTTTCTCTATTTAGCGATGAAAAAAAATTTTCCTTCAATGTCATCAAGTTTGACGAAATTAAGTAAAAAATTTGAATTTTCAAATAATCATATCTCAAAAACTATTTGTTTCCGAACTACGCCATTTCAGATTTAGGCTTCCTAGATATAGACCTATCTGTGACAAAAATTCCAGCCGCCTAGCTCACTACACATAAATGAAATTTGAGCCAAAAATTAATGTGCAGTGGGGAAAATTCATTTCAAATGCCGGCAACACCAAACAAAACAAAACAAAATTGAACTTCACTTTTTGGCTTATTTTCTTACAGATTTCTGTTCTAAATGTTGTTATTTATTGTGGAAGTCTAGTTAACAATCCATTTTTTAATAAATACCTCGTCAAAAGTACGATACTTACGAAAAGACAAATCCGGAATGTTTTGATCACTGCCACTTTTGCCATCTGTGCTTTTGCACCAAAATACACTACACCGATCCATTTTGATAGAGAAATCCATAACATTCATTTGATATTATTGATTTACAATAAATGAAACATAATTTTTCTAGGTAATAATTTAGTTTCAAGCAAGTTTTTTACAAAATCTTAGAAAACTGCTGCTAGCTGCCAAAATTTGTGTTGCGCTAAACAACGAAAAAACCAGCACGCGATAAGGGACAGCGAATCATATAGTGCGGTCTCCCTCATTTACATGAAGCACGCATATGTAGTTCTCTTTCTTGAAAGAATGCGATGGAAGATAACTATTTGTCTACTGCTTTCTCTGTCTAGGATGCTAACCGCCAGAATTGAATTTTAGCTTTGTTTGATTGATTTGATTGCAGTGATTGCAGTTTCAAAAATTGTTCGAGTGAAGTTTTGCGTTGATTTATTTCCGTAACTTATCCTCCAATTCTTGAAGCTGTTTATTCATCTCGCATTATGTACAACGAGTGCTGTGTTGGAAGCTGTGATAGTAGACGAAAGGACGTCGGATTACATATGTTTCCAAAAAGTGAGATAGGACTCCAAAAGTGGCTAGAGAGCATAAATTGTCCAAGACTTCGAGGCCTGAGCTTCCATGATCTTCGCAAGCAATTTGTGTGTCGCAAGCATTTTGAGAATAAGTTTCTCGCATCAACGCGCGATAGAGCTCGTCTTCGAACCGATGCATATCCAACGTTATTCACAGCTACAGAGATGTCAAGAGGTGTTCCTGAAACATCTGAATTAATACCTGATAAATTCGGTATGTACTATCAGCGATCTATCCTTTTGTTTTTATGACTTCGAATTTGTGTGTAAGCCTCTAGTTTACGTTTACTAGTGTTTAAAATTTTACAAGGCGGGGCTAGCAGCCAGTCGCTGCACAGAAAATGCACTCTTAAGATGGTAAGGTAGACTTGTAGCTGATAGTACTTACCTTTAAACTTTCTTGCCCAAATCTAGAATGTCTAAACATATAACTAAGTTAAAAATAGTGTGGGGTTATAATTTTCTCCTGTGTCGTTGGTATCGGGAATAACTATCATAGTTCATACCTTGGTACCACTACACCCATACCTGAAGCAAATATATGCAGGTCATGCAAACATTTCCCTCAGCTGTAAACTAAGCAGAGCTTGGGAACCACACGACTGATATTACACAAATTACTTTTTTTTTGTAATTACATACATATCATACACAAAAAACACCCAGACCTGAGACAAATATCTGCAAAAAATGCAAATATTTGTCCCACGGCAGGACTCGAACCTGCAACCTTCTGCGTCAGATGGACCTTCGCCCATTGCCCCACAGAGGCTGTCCTAAGGCTGACTGAGAGCACCTGAGGGAGGCTGAGAGGCTAACCTAACCTAAACTGCATCAATTGGATTTCTGCTGGCTTAAGTTGACTAATTATAGGGATATTTATTGATATTTAGCATGTGCCATACCTATTCTAATGTAATTTTGAAAATATTTTTTCAGTGAACCATGAACATAATTACACTTTGAAGAGACAACATGTGGATCACAATTACTGCAAATCAGCAGTTGTAGAGAAACACTCCAAAACTTAAACTGGTAAGCAATTTTGGTAGTAAACTAAATCTAAGCTCTTTTATTAGGCTGTAATTTAGATACTTCTCATAAATGCATTATTGAGTATGTATGTATGACTTATTAACTGTGTTTTATTTCAGAAATAAATGTTCAGAAATAAATGTTTCACAATGAATCCACAGAAATAATGACAGCAATGGGTAAGAATGTATCATTAATCATAATTTACTGCATACCTATTTATTACAATGATAACAAGTTTTCACTTTTTTTATGCTAGATGTTAAGATTAACTTGAAACCTATAAATCATTGTATCATTACCATTATGTGATTTTTGGTGTTTCATACTAAATAAAATAAATAATAAAATAAAGTATGTAACTGTTTTTTTTTTCAGACAATGTTTGTACAGACTTGTATTCCAATGAAAAATAGAAGGTGCTTTAAAAAAAATAAACTCACATTGTGTAAGGCTTATTAAAATGCATTGAAATCAAAAACGAAATCTATTGAAAAACTCACAGATAAATTGAATCCACTGGCTAAAAAATGTATATGGATGCAAATAGAGCAGTGCACTAAGAAAGCCTGAGGAAGGCGATTCACAAATGAAGAAAAACTTATTAGCACTTTCAATTATGAAGCAAAGCCCAAAGTGCTACAGATTTTTGCGCAAAATATTTATCCTGCCATCAAAATATACTTTAAATAAAATGATAGCAAATTTAAATCTTGAAGCAGGCATCAATCCTCAAATATTTGATGCTATAAAGGAAGAGGTACCTATTTAAAAAAAAAAAAATTGTATTATATCATAACATATGGCTAACATAGTTATATTACATTACTTTCAGGTCAATGTGTGGGATGAAAAAAAATATTGCTCAATCACTTTCGATTAAGTTGCATTGGAAGCAGCTTTGACATATGACAAACATAATGATATAATAAATGGTTTTGTTGAACTGAATGATTTTGCTGATCATGCACTAGTTTTTATGCTGCGGGGAACAACCTCTGGCTTTCTACTTTTGTAAAGGAGCTACGTCTGAAGTGGAATTAAAAACATTTTAGCTGCTGTTGCCAACACCGGGCTAGTACCCATTGCCCTTGTCAGTAACCAAGGCTCAGCATTTCAATCAGCTCTCAAGAGTCTGCAGGAGGACACTTGTAGGGAACAAATAATTGCAGGAGATCAAATCTGTAAGTTCCTCAACTAACTTATTAATAATCGTAAACCCCTTTTTGTGAAGCTTCCAAAATTATCTATAGTAAAAGTCTACTATAGTTAGGGAAATAATCTTTTCCTTGAACTTTGGAAATGTTAGTTAAATTTGTTATAATTTTTTTGATCTTTCTTATTCACTGTGCTCCTTTGATTGATTGATTGATTGTTACTAACCAGGTACTTTACTTGCTTTCAGATGATGTGATTACAATAAATGGCCACACACTCAGTGTCATTCATGACCCACCCCATCTAATGAAAGGGTTAAGAAACAGCTTCCTTACAAAAAGTATTAAATTTGAAGGAAAAATTGCAAAGTGGAGCGAAATAGTTGAAGTGTATAAAAGAGACTGTAACCACGCACAAATGTGACTTATGCATAAATTGACAGATGAGCACGTCATACCGGAAAAAAATAAAAAATGAAGGTAATTTTTATTTCATTACACAAGAGTGTGTCATACATTACACAGACCGGTAGCAGGAGCAAAAATGATGTATGATATTGCTATGATGTGGTGTGCGTGTTGTCTCGTTGGTTCTGATGCTGATGCTCCTTGTGAGCTATCATTGTTTGGACTGATTCATTCATTGTCTGACAGGCAGCAGTATTGGATCAATCATTGATCCCTATTGAATGTCCCCATGTTGTCTTTTATGTGAACACACTTTATTTTTGTGTTAATTTCACTAGTATCAATGTTATTATGCTGCCTATAGTTATATACTTAATGATATTTATTTCTGTAGCTCTGTGCTAAATATGAAATCTAATATTTTTTATGCTTGGTTCCAGGTCAAGAATTGCACTATAGGATTTAGCAAGACAGGAACTTTGTCTTATTCTGCTCAATTTTGTAAGTGTAATTATACATATTTAACTTTTCAAGATTAGTATAAAGACTTGTGTTCTTACTAAAAATGTTTTTTGTAGCTCACTATGCTGATGGACGAGAAGTAATATCAACATTGAAAAGTACCGAAGAAGTATTGTCATTTTTTTATTGATCTATTCGACTCAGATAATGGAACAAGTATGTTTAGCAAGACTTCAAAAGGAAACCACTGAGAGCATGCAGTTACAGATAAATCTCCCCATCATGAATTTTGGAAAATGGCAATCAAACAACTGGAAAATATTAAGGTCATAGACAATAGAGACTGGGAAACTTTTGTGCTTTCGTTAAAAAAAACTGGGTTTCAACACTTAAAAGCTACCTAAGAGTGTGGCAGCATTTAAAAGAAAAAAATGTAAAAATTATGCGCCCGCGCTATTTCAATTCAGATCCCATAGAAAACTTTTTTGGGCAAGTGCGGGCGTATCATTTTAGAGACAATAACCCAGACTACCAAACTTTCAAAAGTACCTTTATAACACTGCTAATCACCAGGTTTATAAAACTCCACTCGGAAAGCTATAATTGTGAAGAGGATTCAGGAAAACACCTTTTAAAACTAAAAGCTTTATTTAACCCAAAAAAAGGATAGCTAAAACAGTCCTGATGATTCTGACCATAGCTTTCATTCAGCTGAGTCCTCTCGAGCTTCCGAACACACTAGAAAATTCAATGAGGCAAGAAAGACTGAATGTCCATTCACGTGCATACTGCAGGATGGGTCATAAGAAAAGTATTTAATAAAGTAAAATGTACTTGCTGGTTGTGAAGAAAATTTATCAACAAAAGAAACCAGCTATGAAAAAGACACTTCATAATTGGATTTCTTAAAAAAAGTTTAAAAGTGTAAAACAAAATAAATTGCCATATCCGTCAGAGAATGCTGTGAGGTTTTTCGGAAATATCACTCTCGAAGCAAACAAATACTCTGAGAAACAACCAGAGCAAACCTTTTTAATAAAAACCTTAGCAAATATAATAAAAGTATTTGTTTGACTTTCTAGAGCGTGAACTGCACAGACAGGAAGGTGCCGAATTATTTGTAAAGCTAAGCTTAAGATAAGCATTCACTGGGTTAATATATTAAATAAAATAATGAAAGGCACAGATGTAGGCGTGTGCGTTACCCCAGCAGAATTTTTTCTTCTAGAATGAAGTGAGTTCCAGGAATAATTAGTGCATTACGTGCTGTAAATGTGCGTCAAGAAAAAAAATTTGTGCGTGCTGCCGTTTTGGAATAAATCTCAAAAATAGGTTTTCTGCTGGAGTAACGTTCTTCCAGCAGGAAGATTCTAAACGGATGATCCTAGACAAAAATGAATTATATGGGCAGGTAGCTTATATTTGTGCATAAAAGTGCGCAAAAAATAAAATTTGTGCGTCTTAAGGTTTTTGAGTTATTAACTTTCCTGCTGCGGTAACGTTTTGCAAAATCTTGGTTCTCGGAAACCATTGAATGTGTAATTATAAAATATACATGCACGAGTAGCTCTTAATTTGTGCGTATTTGTGACAAAGTAAAATTAACAAAAATCCATACAGTTTTTAAGTAATCTAGCTTTTTTGAAAAACCTTAAAAAAATTCTAGCTCTTTAATGGACAGACGCACAAATTCATTGTAAACGGTGTTCGGTTCTTGTTGTTATCCTTTGTAACCACAAAAAGTTTCAAGAAGGTACATACACGCGTTTTTGAATAATATCGATTAAACCAAATCTGATAAGGTCATAACTTTGACGTCAAAATGCAAGAAACTTTTTCAACGCACAATTGTGGTATGAACAAAAAAATTAGTGCGTTTAATGATAATTAAACCCTGAAAATTTCAGCTCTCTACGTCCCATATTGAGCTAGTTATAAACGATAGTCTGAAATAAGACCTAGACCCTGGTTTCTGACCTGTGATCCGACCAAATTCGAATGACCACTAAAAAGCGACCGTTTCATACATATTGATGACCTTCTTAATTTTCCTTACGAGCCGTATTGGTCCTGGATACACTCAAGTATAAAAGTTATTGATACTTTTGCAAACTATTTTAGGATTTAAGAGAAATGAAGTCAGTAGGTACCTATCTAACCACACAACCTATCTTTTTAACCGACTACCTCGGAAGGAGGGTTATGTTTATTGAGAATATTAAACCTAATTGATTGTTTAACGTAGCTAGTTTGCTACCTCTAGCTTCAATTTAGGGCATGGTTAGGTGCGACTACGAATCAAATGGAAGCAATCAAATCGGCGAGTAGAGCGAGCCGCGAAATTTTTCTAACATTGTGAAAACAAAATATAAAAAAATAAAACCTTTATCTGGATTTCAACCCAATATTTAATGAAGAATATATATTTAAATAAATGAGTGCGAGACGGATGACTGACTACGTCGTTTCAATGCCAAGGACGAATTTCCGCTTGGAAGCATTTTTTTAGCCAAGACGAGATCAAAATAAATATTCCAAAATGAGAATAAAACGAAATGTAACCAATGCAATTTTATTTAATAAGTTCATAACAGTGAAGGTCAGAGGCGCTCATGGCGTGGCTTACTTCGTTGGTCTTCGCAGATCATCTTGGTTAAGCAATACTCCGCCCGGACACTACTTGGATGGGTGACCGTTTAGTGGCATTTAGATCAAAGCTCTTCCGTGCTTCGGAAGGCACGTTAAGATGTTGGTCGCGACTTTTTTAGTCGTTAAGCCATGTCGAAGGCCTTTTGGCGGCCTAAAAACTCCAACATCAAAAACCAAAAGGCTAGGTATACATTTTATAGCTATAGCTACAGAGCTCAGTGTTCGCCGCCGATGGATTGTGACGGTAACTAGGTAGGTAGGTATAGGTATAGGTACTCGTAAATGAAAGAATATTTATTTGCAGGTTTTTGCTTTTATTGAAACTAGAAAATAATTAAATACAAAACATACAGGCAAGTAGGTATAGTCACAGGTAGGTAGGTACATTTTATTTTTAATGCTTAAGGACCTACAATACCGAAATTCGATGCGGCGCGGTGCCATGGCGTGTCTTGTCTACTCGCCGCGCAAAATTATATTGGTTTCACGCGAGGTCAAAACAGGAAGTAGGTACAATATTTAGTCCAAAAGGTCCCTACTTAAATATGAAAATAGATGACCAACTAATGCTTTTTATTAAGTTTGTAGGAATCTTAGTAGGTAATATACCTATCAATAGTTACCTAGTAGCTAGGTTATTACTATTATTACTATTAGTGATAGGTACCTACTTTAAATTACAAAACAATATTTTATTATATTTTTGATGAGCTCTGCCCTAGTAAACTACATAGTAAGGAGTAGGTATATTATGTACATAATATACATAAGTACCTACTTCCTAACTACTGCCTAATTAGCTAAATACTTAAATAAACTAGATAGGTAGGTATACCTAAGTTAAATAACCGACTAAAACCCGACTGTAAGATATTGATAAGCGTACCTACCTAGTAAACTACACAGTAGACATAAGTACTACCTAACTACTGCCTAACTAGCTAATTACTTATAATATACTAGATAACGTTTAAGTTAAAAATAACTAAAAATATATTGATAAACGTACCTACCTAGTAGTATATGTACATATATATGTGTTTTTCGATCCAGAGTAGGTAAATTTGACTGGAGAAAGTCTCTGCCTAGCTAGGTAGCAAACTAGCTACGTTAAACAATCAGTTAGGTTTAATATTCTCAATAAACATAACCCTCCTTCCGAGGTAGTCGGTTAAAAAGATAGGTTGTGTGGTTAGATAGGTACCTACTGACTTCATTTCTCTTAAATCCTAAAATAGTTTGCAAAAGTATCAATAACTTTTATACTTGAGTGTATCCAGGACCAATACGGCTCGTAAGGAAAATTAAGAAGGTCATCAATATGTATGAAACGGTCGCTTTTTAGTGGTCATTCGAATTTGGTCGGATCACAGGTCAGAAACCAGGGTCTAGGTCTTATTTCAGACTATCGTTTATAACTAGCTCAATATGGGACGTAGAGAGCTGAAATTTTCAGGGTTTAATTATCATTAAACGCACTAATTTTTTTGTTCATACCACAATTGTGCGTTGAAAAGGTTTCTTGCATTTTGACGTCAAAGTTATGACCTTATCAGATTTGGTTTAATCGATATTATTCAAAAACGCGTGTATGTACCTTCTTGAAACTTTTTGTGGTTACAAAGGATAACAACAAGAACCGAACACCGTTTACAATGAATTTGTGCGTCTGTCCATTAAAGAGCTAGAATTTTTTTAAGGTTTTTCAAAAAAGCTAGATTACTTAAAAACTGTATGGATTTTTGTTAATTTTACTTTGTCACAAATACGCACAAATTAAGAGCTACTCGTGCATGTATATTTTATAGTTGCACATTCAATGGTTTCCGAGAACCAAGATTTTGCAAAACGTTACCGCAGCAGGAAAGTTAATAACTCAAAAACCTTAAGACGCACAAATTTTATTTTTTGCGCACTTTTATGCACAAATATAAGCTACCTGCCCATATAATTCATTTTTGTCTAGGATCATCCGTTTAGAATCTTCCTGCTGGAAGAACGTTACTCCAGCAGAAAACCTATTTTTGCGATTTATTCCAAAACGGCAGCACGCACAAATTTTTTTTCTTGACGCACATTTACAGCAAGTAATGCACTAATTATTCCTGGAACTCACTTCATTCTAGAAGAAAAAATTCTGCTGGGGTAACGCACACGATGTAGGCCGATTAGAAAATTTAGCTGTATTTAATTGGGTTAATTAATATAATAAATAAAATGATGAAAAGCACAGATGTAATTAATGCCGATTAGAAAATAAATTATTACCAAGCATGCAATTAAAGGCATATAATAAATGTAAAACCAAATTGAAAATAAATAAATAAATTATAAACGAATGTGTGTATTTTATTAAACATTACATTATAAATAAACATTAGGAATTAATAAAATAAAATGAATAGTAGGTGCTAATGGTAGCAAGGAGAAAAAAAAAGTAGAATCAATAACTTGCCTTTGCCCAAAGACAACCTCAAAATTAAAAAAAAATACTTTTCATAGAGTGAGCTTTTAGGTAGTACAGGTCAAACCTCCTTCTCGCTCGCACTATCCAACATTTTTGAAGATATAAAATCACTGAATGTAGGTGCAAAATAGCAAATCTTCACGGCCTAGAAAATAACAATACAAAGGTTCAGCAGTATTATCATTATGATTCTTTAACGTTTTCTTATCAAAAAACTTGCACCAATGTGATCAATTTTGGTGCAAATTTTTTGGTAGGAAAATGTGCTGGGTTCGAAAAGTAGTAGTAGCACAAAAGACAGGTAACAGAAGACAATCTACATAAAAAGCGCGCTCAAGCAACGCGCACATAGACACCGCTCATGGATACAATATCTCGGAACAGTTTGGACCAGTGCAAGCGCGAGTGTCAAGCGAGCGGTGAACTTTCTTGTACAAACAATATCGTTTTTGAAGCTACCAGTAGTTTCAGAGAGGTAAGTATCTAGGTACTTGGCTTGTATTTCGATCACAGATATAGTAGACAAAACTAGATAAAGCCTTAAAATTCATTAGGCTCTGAGCGTCAACTCATACGACTATCTCTACTTTCTTATGTCTATATATCATTTGCTAGAAAGGGATGCATACTTTATCTCAATGCGATTTCTGCGTCTTCGTACCAGAGCATTTGTATGAACCTGCATAGAAATTTGTTCGAGCGCCCTGAGGGGCTATTCACTAAGTCAGTTGTCCACCGAAATGATGAGCACCGAGGCTAGGTGTGCAACAAATGTACGTCAAATGATTGATTTGGTATTCGCTAACTACAGTTGCCAACTAGGATGACGTCATCGGTGTGCATCAATTGCGTTATAAACTGGGGCGTCTGGGTGACGTCACAGTGTACAACGAATGCCTGTTTGTTGTGACAGTTTCTATCGAAATTATATTTATTTGGTATTCCGTAACCAAAGTGGAGATCAAATTGGTAACCGACCTTCTTGGTATAAGGTCCTGCGAGAGACACTGGTTTGTAACAGTGTTTGGTGGCTGAGGGTTATGGGCACTGTACCTCACCGTGAGATAAAATAATATTATACCTAATTAACATAATTTGTTTTATTATCTCAACACAATTTGTTCTTATAAAGCTAGAAACACTAATGTACCGCTTTACTAAAACCTACATTGTGTGACTGGTAATGAAATATGAATATTGAACATTTACCTACGGATCGGTAGGAAAATTAAATAATACTGCTACTTATTATATCAGTTGCCCACCTCAATGTTATGAACCGGGCTAGGCATTGATTTAGTAAAAAAAATCTAACCTCTTTGGGGCTAGGTGGCTAGAATGTTATCTGCAGTTGCACACTGTGATGACGTCATCGGTTTACATCGAATATTTCTATCGATATCTTATCATTTGGTATTCAGTATCCAAAGTGGAGATCAAATTGGTAGTCGATCTCCTTGGTGAAATGCATTGCGAAAGGAACTAGTTTCTAGCAGTGTTTGATGATTGGGAAGTGATCGGCACTATTATTCGACTAATTGTTGTGTGAGGTAGTCTATTACAATTTGTTCTGTATTTACATTAAGTATTTGTATTTTGGTAGTACAATATTTAAATAAACTTTATGTCTGATTTTTAATAAAATGTAGTGGCATTGATTCTTTTTGATTCCTTGTTTACATTATTGATCATAAATCAATAGGATTTTTGATTTATTTGCCTAGCTATGTGACCTATCTCCAACTACTGATGAAACAACAGGCTGCCGTAGGTAGGCTTTCTTGAAGAGGGCAGTTGCGGTCGTGCCCAGCCCATGTAATGATCAGTGTCTGCTTTTTAAGTTGGGGTCAACCTTATGTCATACACAAGGTTCACATTGAGATAATAAAGGGATAAAACTGTGTAAACTTGTAATTTTCAATAAACTTAATTTATAAATGGAAAATACAAAGAGTCTAATCCAGTATCTAGGTATATTAATCTTGCTTCCTTTTATAAACTAAAACAAAGATAGATTCAGAACAATAGCTACACGAGCAATTTAGGTAGGTATTCTATCTAGTTAGCTATATTGTCGTACCTATTTTGGTTTTCGCACTGAAACCTAACTCCTTTAGCCTACCTACTTACTCAAAACGTGAAGGTGGGTAGCGTTTAATTTATCTATGGCGAAGGTACGCTAATAATTAAAGATAGTCTTTATTCCCATTCGGTTGGTGGTAAAATGGCTATATTTTAATCAGTCGTATAACGTCGATAGAATACTAGAGACGTTCAGTGGCTTGCTGAAAGCCACCTTTGTTGCATCATCTCACAATCTCGTACGGAATACCGAATAAATTATTTTTTCAGTTACACACTCACTTCGGTTGCCCACCGAAGCTGTCAAATTTACGTTTGGCATTTCTTTGTTTACATTTTTATTCAAGTACGAGTTAAATTTCTCGTGGTTTGAGGTAAGGTTTGAGTAGATATAGAACCACCAAACCGCACCACATCACACCAGCCATTGGGAGTACAGTTCACTGGGAGATAATACCCATAATAATCCTACGCTGGCGCTGGGCATGCGGGTTGGGAATCGCAGGGCACACGTTCTCGTACCCGAAAGTGCTGCCCGTTGGCGGTCAGGGAATTTACCTGTGCCGTTTTGCGCTATGCCGCATACAGCCGGCCGCCAGAGCCTCATTAGTTTGTTATACAGCAGGGTGCAACACGGGCAGGTGAGATTGGCTTGGATTCCAAAGATGGAGGTTGGAACCGCTAAAACCCTCATATGGTACAAGACTAAAGAACCACGTTCTATACTTGGTAGGCCTAGAAATTATCTACTCAAGACAACAAAGCATCATCTACAATACTTTTCTTAGCACATTTCATCAGGGAGTTCCAGTTGCATTCTTGCGGCTCCATCTTCAGACCCTCGTCATCAAGATTTCATAGCTTCATGTCAAATAATTTTGCATTGCCATCCGATTTCCAAATGCATGCAAAATAGCTCATTCAAAAACCTCGAAGTAGGTTAAATTTAATTACCAATAACCTTAAGGTTAACCTAACAGTATACTTTTATCTATGGGTAAAACTAAATAAAAGATAAAAAATTAAATATATTTAGGATATTACTATATTTTCAGGTAAGTACAACCTTAGTAAACCTAGGTACGCCTTTTCCTGCTTCACGTCCTCGCCAGCAGAAGAAGCGCAAGTGTCTCGCTAACCTCAGCCATCGCTTCCGGCGCCTTGCGTCGAGTTCCAACGCAAGAGTTTGGAAAAATCGAAGGTCAATGTCCCTAACAGGAATGAGGTCGATAGGGAAGACTTTATCCTTGTGGAGAAGATACGTCGACACTTCGACAGAGATTCGGCCCGCAACAAGCGCAGTACCGCCGCGATACCAGCCGACTATCAAGATCTGCCTCTCCCGTTTTGATGAGACGACCGGGGTCGGTGTCAGGGGTCGGTCCCAATGTCACTTCAGAGGCTGGAGAGCAGTAGAAATATTGGTTTCAAGTCCTACTCTCCAGATTCTGGCAAAGCACATGGATGTAGGTACTCATGGATCCGAATTTCAGCCCAGTGATTTCAGCCAGCTATAGAGAAGCGGCACCGAAGCAGAAGCTATGGCGAATAGCTATGGGCTTTTTTAATCATATTTATATGTGCCTGAAATAAACGATTATTCATTATCTTATTTATTTGTTTTAAAGTAAATGGAGCGCTCACATAGATGGGTTACCAAACAGACTTGGTTCTACAGCTTAGGCAGTAGCTAGGATCTTTTAACAAGGCTTATTAGACCACGCGGTATTCAGTCTGTCTTAGTAAGACTGTCTTCGCACTTAGCGTAGTGTAATAAGAGTAAGCCACTAAGTCGGTCATAGTAAATCTAGTAAGGCAGTCTTACTAAGACAGACTGAATACCGCGTGGTGTAATAAGCCATTTTCTGAGTTAGAATCAGATTTGTTAACTAGTTTATTTCAGCTACTTCCACAGCATTGTCTTACAGCATTGAATTGTGGGAAAATGTTGTAGATATCAAGACCATATTATTTTGTGCTGCAGAAGATGGCTGTTCGTTTATTGAGCAACTACTTTGCTAGGCTAACGAAATAATAATTGAAACACTTTGTCTTGAAAAAACAATGTTTTATTGCTCCTTACTTATTAAGCGTACACTCAGGTAGGTAATTCTGAGGACGGAAGGTAGTCCACCAATATTCAGGTAGCTAAGCGCGGTGCTTAGCTATAGCTATCAAAATAATCTCGATTGGTATTCTAGTTATTAAATGTGAAACTTTGTTTGGTTGGATGTATGTAGTCGAGAGACTAGTTGCCCTCGTCTCGACGCATAGGGTCTTCTTATCCCGCAAGTATTCTTTCCATTGCAGACGCGATACCCTCCAGCGCAGCGCAGCCATTTGACGCTCTTCAACCTTGAACCGACTCCACTCTAGATCGTAGGCCCAAAGCAACGGGGTAGCCCAACTCCCATTTTGAAGAACTATAAAAACAAAATACGTGTTATATTGATAATAATATAATAATTATTAGTGGATATAGAGATCCAAAGATCGGGCTCAGTCGCGCTTACTGGAAAAGGCCTAAGTCCAGCAGTGAGTTACCTAGGTATTTTAGTATTATGACATTCAATGAGGACCAGTGACCTAGCCAACTCTAAATTGCATTCCATTTGGTTTTTAATAATGAAAATATGGAAGAGACATCCTCTTTGAAGCAAGGGATGAAAAGCCAGCTGAGACGCAAGAGGTAGAGGTTGCGGGATCGATTTCCTCTGCAAGACAATGTTTTCATTATCTGCCATTTTTTTTGTTCCGGGTATGGGTGTTGTGGTGGGTGGACTCGTAGTTTCGAATACCCACGAGAAGGGAAGGATTTGATACACAGGGAATATGATTGTGTTGGGTCAAGCAATGCTATATTTCTATCTGCCTGTTGGGTGTTCCTTTATGTGTACTATATACCTACTTAGCTAGATGTGATAAGCAGTACCTAGTGTAAGCTTATTTATAGTAAGTATTATTAAGTCTTATTTTTTATAAATCACTTTTCACAATACAATCACTTTCCTTATAATGAAATCTCACAAAAAATGACATTCGTGCCGTCAAACGATTGTCAAAACTCAAAAATATTATCGATAAAACAATAGAGACGTCCGGTGATTTTCTGAAAGGCACCCATACATATCGACTGTAGTGAATAACGAATAAATTATTTTTTCAGTTGCCCACTCATTTCGGTTGCCAACCGAGAGTCGGTTGTACACTGAGCTGTCAATTTTACTAAATAGGGGGGCTGGTACGATTAACTTTTTGGAGTCGCATTGATATACTCGTATGTATGCATCCCATTCTAACTGATGATTTTGGACATAAGAAAGTAGGGATCAGCCGTATTGAATTTTATGACTTTATCTAGTTCTCTTCTATATCTATGATTTCGATGGTTCGGTTTAACGTAAGTAGGTACCTAACAAAAAATATTTAGATAGGTAAGCGCCGCCCGGCCCTGGAGAATTAAAATATTGTATGATGGCTATCTAAGCTTGATTTATATAATAGTTTCCTATTGTTCCTGTTATTTGATAGGTTTAGGTCTAAAACGGATAGGGCAAAAGAAATTTTATAAATAGGGTAATCCGTTTAGAAGATTAGAAATTTTCTATACTGAAAATTGACAAATGTAAAATGTTATATGTTTTCTGCAAGCTTTTTGTATTGTAATAGTATGTTTATTGTTTTGTTTGAATATTGCAGAATAAGTTTTTTGCTATGCGGGCTATACCGCGGGTTTGGAGTAGCCTCCCTCAATGGCCCCAAAGTTGACAGCCCTAGCGCGACCGCCGAGCGTAGGTATGAAAAGTGAAGTACATACATGTGTTTGACTTCGGTTAACTATTGTTCTAATATTCTGTGGTTAACGTCGCCGTCGTTCACTGCATGCACTCATCTGTCTAGGACTGCACTGATGCCAACTTAGCAGCTAGATCTAGCTATTTTTCTATACCCGTCAGCTCTAGCTCAGAAAATTTTGTAGCTTAATAGCCAAACTACATTTTCTCGTAACTTTACAACATTACATAAAATTTTCAAACATCAATATTGTTTCTATGGCTAACATTAGACATTGAAGCACAGAATATGAAGTCGATTCTGTTGTACATTTTCATAAAATAAACAATTTGACATTCTTAAATATCTCTTTCTTTTAGGTGTAAATGACAAGGATAGCTATAACTTAAAGCTGCCAAAGGACAATGGGCAAAAATGTATGGAACTTGGTCCTAGCGCCTCCACTGATGAGGCTTGCGGGAAATGAAAGGGCATAGTTGTCGTATGATTCTGGCAAAAGCCCATTAAATTCTGTCACGGGGTTTTTTTGTAATGAAAATATGACTACGTTAAACAATTTAGCTTATTTATTATCTTTTTTCGATCAGTAAGGCTAAGATCATAGATGGTTAGTCTCCTTGCGGAAGTAGAAGTCCTTGCGGGTGGCCCGAGTCCGGGGTAATGGTGTCTCCCTCTCTACGGTCTTCTCACAACTCAGCTCTACTTCCAACTGCGCTAGATGTTTATCGAGCCGCAGAGTGCGTCCGTTATACGTAGTTTGGGTCAGGTGTTCTATGTAGCCTGAGGTAGCCCGGGGATTCCTAGCACCCCCTGCCCCTCCGTTACTATGGCCGCTACCATGACCAGGAATAGCGGAGCGGCCGGGAACTGGGAGCTATTTCGTTTTGGCGGTTATCATTTAGGGGGTTTATGCCCATAATCCTCACTGCTTATGAAGGTTGGAAATGGCAGGACACTCCTTCTCGCACCATTGACGCTGCTGCCCGTCGGCGGCCAGGGAATTTAGCAGATTCGATGTAGGCTGCGCTATGCCGCAATTAGCCGGCCGCCAGAGCCCCGTTCGTTAATAAGCAGGGTGTAACGTTGGCAGGTGTGGTTGGCTTGGGTCCCGATAATGGTCTGGTAGGTACGGTGTCTGGTGGGACAGGGCGAGCGCGGAGAGGTTAAAGAGAAGGGGAAGGGAATCGCATTCAAGATACTTAGATAAAGAGATAATAGGACCATGCCAAAATGAACGTAAACTCATATAATTTATTGTAACCACAAACATGACCATAACAAAAAATCCCGAGAGAGAATTTAATGGCCTTTTGCCAGAATCATACAACAACTATGCCCTTTAATTTCCTAATGGTTTTAATTAATTAATGGTTTTAATGGTAGTGCGTCCTTAGTCCTGAGGACCGGAGTGCACTTTGCATCTCGGCAGCAAGACCTACTGTTGTAGGTCCTGGCATTTGCCAGTTTAATCGTCTGCTTCACCTATTTGTTGGTAAGAGGACGTTAAACATTTCGTAGATTTGATTGGGTTCTGTTTAGTCATGTTTATAAAAGTGAACAACAGAATCAATACCAATACGTGTTGTGGAAGCTATTCCACAGAGGCCAAAAATAAAAGAAGAAAAAAAGTGTCATGAAGACATTCCGTGACTGCCGAAAGTTTCGGCGCGAAAAATTGTTTTCACTTTTTCCTAGAAAAGAGAATTTATTTTTTGACTGTTGAGAAACTCGATGAGTCTGATTTGATTACTCATAATTGTATAACTTTATTTAATGTTGTTCTAGACACACTTTGCCTCATAAGGTTCTCAAAAAACTTGGAATAGTTGAAAGATATAAAAAAAAAGACGTGTGGCACTCGGGGACTGCCGCGGTAAAGCTATTGCATAGCATTTTGTATCAACTTATGCAATTATAATTATTTATTTATTTTATTTATGCAGTATTTCTTTTTCTTTGATATTAATTCAAGTTACACTTTTTGAGCGTGGTGACCGATAAGAAAACATTTTTTTTTCTTATTAAATAAACGAGCTTCGTAGAGTCGTACAATACCACAACAATACGTCTAGTTGCACGCACACAAACACCGTGTCGAAGACTGCCGAAAACATAGATTAAGTATATATATAGATTTATAGTTTGCGTGGCCACCCTAGTCTTTCTCATTTCAACTGCAGGGTTGCCACATAATTAAAATTTCCATAGATTTGGGTAAAATATACTGATAATACGCCCTCCGGCCAGGTGGTAACGATCTGCGAAATGCTGCTGGTAGAAGCTGGATGCATCGAGCTCAGGACAGGGACTCAGGCGCTCATTAGGGGAGGCCTATGTCCAGCAATGGACTACTATAGGCTGATGATGATAATGGGTAAAATATAAATCTAACAAGAAATTAATGTCATGCAGGTAAAGTATTAATCTATCAATTAATACTGCAGGTAAAGTATTAATCTATCAATTTTTTCATTTACACGAATTTTTTTTTCATTTATAATCTACCTTCACTTACAAGTTTTAATGACTTTTGATAATATGTTAGGGAAGGAAGGATGTTTAGCAAATTTGATTGAATGCACCTACCTATATAATTTTTAAATCAAATCAAATCAAATTATATTTATTTGCATAAAAGTATGGTAATTACAAAGGAAAATCTTAAAGGCTATGTGGATCGCATACTTATACTTCATTACAGAAGCGTGCAAATATTAAATTGTTATATGTATATATGTCATTAATTATCATTAATATCGGTTTATTTTAATTAACAATAATTAAGTTGACAATCGAGATTACTTAATAAATATATGTCAAAATGAAAACTAACCATTCAAATGAAGAAATAAAAATAGTAAATTATTAATTAGTTTTAATACATTCAATTTAATCGTATAAAAGCATTTATCTACAAGCCATTTGTAAAGTCTTATTTTAAAAAGGCTAAGTGTCAAATCTTTCATGTCTTCGGGGAGACTATTGAATATTTTAACGGACATGAATAAAGATATATTTTGCATTGATTTTTTACAGAACGGCAATAATATCCTATTATTTATTTGTGTCCTAAGTTGTCATTCACGCATGTCTTTATGTTTCTTGTATACGCTTTCAAAATTCCTACATACTAAAAAGAATAGAATTAAAGGAAATATATTTTTATTTCTCCAAAACTTCAACATTTAGAAAATATGCTTTCGATTCTGCAATCATATTTTCTAAATTCCCTACTTTTTTATAAAACGCCAACTTTTTTCCCCAAGAGCTCGCAGTTTTGCGCGTATCTTCTAATAGCTTAGCAGTCCAACGCAAATTTTTTCCGCAGCCTTCGTGGTGTGTATGATGGTGATTTACCCTAAAAACAGTAATCAAAAATTAATTTTGGTATTTAAACATAACAAATGTAATCTGTAGAAAATACGTACATAAAAGGCTAGCAATCTTACTAATATAATAAAGGCGAAAGGTATTGAGTATTGTTTATTTCTCCCTCACGCAAAATTTAGATACAAATACAATACAATACAATAAATTTATTGCTTTTACAAGGTGTTCATCGTTCTGGCTGGGAAATATAACAAGCTATTAATGCTGCTGCTGATGATAATGATGAAACATATGAATTGAGGCATGGAACATATTGGTCTTCTTCTTCTTCGTATGAAGTAGTGGCCAACTCTGATGTCGGAATTTTTAGGCCACCCGAAAGCCTCCGACATGGCTAACAACTGAAAAAGCCGGGAAGAACATCTTAACGTGCCTTCCGAAGGGCGAAAGCGCTCAGATCTAAATGCCATCCAGATCACCCATATAAGTAGTGTCCGGGCGGAGTATTGCTTAACCAAGATGAACTGCGAAGATCACCGGAGTAAATTACATGGTGTTAAATTGCATTGTGTTACAGGTTCTAGGTAAGGTATCTCACATAAACCCTGTCTAAGGGTCAATTTAGCAATATGGTTATATAGTAGGCAGACCGAGGCTTTGTAGGTAGTTAACTAGGTGTACCTATATAACAAATTGTCATTGCACATTATGTAGAGCTACACCAAGAATAACATTATAGGCTATTTTTTATCCAGGTACCATGCGTGCGAAGCTGCGGGCAGAAGCTAGTATAAAATCTTAGTGAAAACTTTTTGAAAACTGGAGCTAACATTAAAGTGTTTCTTTCCTGTCAGCCAAAGTCCATTGTAAATAAATAAATAATGCGGGACGTAATCACACAACATCATGTAGCCCCAAACAGAACATGCAAACACTTGCCCCGCAGTGGGAATAGAAGCCACAACTAGCTAATTAAATTTGCGGGTACTTCGGAGAAGGCAAGCAGTATCTTGGGTTTCACTTACCCGGTTTTGATAAAATATAGCTTAGGCTTTTTGATACTTACTTACTGTGGCAGATTTAAATAATTGGGCATAAAGGTGAAATGTCAAAAAATGCTGTCAGTTGTGACTGACGAATCCCGAATCCGTTTTAAATCTGAATGATCCGTTGATTTAACGTAGCCTCTGGTTCTCTAGTCTGAAATAAAAAAAAACAGTTTTAAACCAAGACAAAAATGAACGAATTCTACCATTGTAGGTATGATAATAATAATAATAATAATAACAATAACCTAACATTTAATAGCACAACATATAAAAAAATAATGAATTCTTTGGTTTTCGTGGTCTATTTTCCTATACATTCATTAAGACCTCGGTTAGTCAAGGTATATAGCACATGGTTTTTAAACGATTAAATCAGTATCAAAATAGACTTAAGTTTTTTATACTTACGAAGATTCACATAATAAAAAATGAAACGACTTTCCTGTATATGTAATGAACTTATGGGATAGTTTGACCAATATTTGGGATATAGTTCACTACAGGTGCCTGTTTAAGTAACCTCCCTCTTATTGAGTTTTGATTCTTTATTTACGTACCTATATTTTCGTTATTTGTCTTGTTTTCTTTTTCCTTATTATTGCTCCTGTTTACTCTGTTGTGATATATGTTGAGTTCCCATGCTGTTTTAATAATCCTTGTCTTTATTGTCTCATATTGTTTACCTTGTCTTGTTTTAGTTTTTATATTTAAATAGTATGTAAGTCTTTTAGGATACTCTAGTAACGGTAATAGAACTGTACCTACCATATTATAATCAGAACTTAATTTAATGTTTCGTGGGTAACTAATGTAGCAATTAGCACACTTTGGGTAATAAATGGGGTGAAGAGCTTACTTTCCTCGCCGTAACACAGTTAACAACTAGCACGGGAGGTAAGAACTCTGAGCCACATAGTGCCTGCGCTATTTTTGTCTCTCTATAGATAATGTTCCCTCTAGAAATAGCACATAAGTAAGGTACTATGTAACTATATTAAGTTTTTGTGTGAAATAAATTATCTTATCTTATCTTATCTTATGGGGTGGGGAAGGGCAGGGAGGGAGTGAGGACTCTCCCTCTAAAAGGGGGAATCTCACAGTTTCTGAGAAAAAAATAATTAAGTTTTGAGGTTAACGAGACAAAAAAAAATTAACAATATACGTCAAAACACACTTCCGGGAGAGGGACCTACGATCAGTTCAAAAACAGTTTCAAATCATAAAAATGGATATTTGATTCGGGTATTTGACCTCGTCGGCCCTGAGTGTCGCTTCGTCCACTCGTCCTCGCGGGCTAGCTCCACTCAGGATCTTCCACGCGAATTTCTGGTTCCACATTTTTTATATCCAATCTACGCATAGGGACCACAAGACTACGTGGCATCGGGGTGATCTGCGTCAGTTCTGTGATATTTCTAGAACCTTTGCTACTCAAGTTGGGGTGTCCTAGAACCTACTGCTGCGGGAAGGATTTCCAGGTGGTTGTAAAAAATCTAATAACCGACTGTCTATTCAATGTATTACATTAACAACGAGAAATATCATTGTCAATGTCGAATTACCAAAAAATACTACAGAGGCCATAAATAAAAAGAAGAAGATCATATTTTTGATATTCAGTGATGAAAAAAAAATTACCCGCAGTGTCATCAAGTTTGACGAAATTAAGTAAAAAAATTAGAATTTTCAAATAATCATATCTCAAAAACTATTTGGTTCCGCACTACGCCATTTTAGATTTAGGCTTCCTAGATATAGACCTATCTGTGACAAAAGTTCCAGCCACCTAGCTAACTACAAATAAATGAAAGTTGAGCCAAAAATTAATGTGCAGTGGGCAAAATTCATTTCAAATGCCGGCAACACCAAACAAAACAAAACAAAATTGAATTTCACTTTTTGGCTTATTTTCTTTCAGATTTCTGCTCTAAATGTTGTTATTTATTGTGGAAGTCTAGTTAATAATCCATTTTTGAATAAATACCTCGTCAAAAGTACGATACTTACGCTTGAAAAGACAAATCCGGAATGTTTTGATCACTGCCACTTTTGCACCAAAATACACTACACCGATCCATTTTGATAGATAAATCCATAACATTCATTTGTTATTATTGATTTACAATAGATGAAACATAATTTTTCCAGGTAATAATTTAGTTTCAAGCAAGTTTTTCACAAAATCTTCCGAAACTGCTGCTAGCTGCCAAAGTTTGTTTAGCGCAATGTTGCGCTAAACAACGAAAAAACCGGCACGCGATAAGGGACAGCAAATCTATAGTGCGGTCTCCCTTATTTGCATGAAGCACGCATAAGTAGTTCTCTTTCTTGAAAGAATGAGATGAATTATCTCGTCGTCTATAGCTTTCTCTGTCTAGGGCCGAAAAGAAACGACGTTAGACATTGCACGGCCTTCAAGCCACACCTCCGTGCCCGTCGGAGTGGGGAGCGTGAGGTTTTTTTTCGTTACGGAATTTCTGGATTCGGTCCCCGCGCTCAAGGCCCTCGATAGAAGCTATGCAATAGCTTAATAAACAAAGTAGTTCCGTGCGCGACGGGTACATTCGGGTAAATGCTTCGAATCCCCGAGTCGCTCGCCCGGAGACAGGAGCGGTGACGTCATCAACGATATCACGCTCGGTCCGCGGCTGAGACCGAAAATGTTAACTTTGCACTTTTATATCTCGGTCAGTTTTAGAGATAGAAAAATAATAAATACACAATTGTTCTTGTAACTTTTTGTAGAATATTTTAGCATAAAACAAAAAATGGTTTTCTTCTTCATTAAGGAAAAGGAAGAGCATTGCCAACGCGGACTTTTTGGTCCGTTTTCGGAATTTTCATCGGAATTTGGATCAAGATGTCTACCGGACTTTTTCAGATTTTTTTTACCTTATTATGTAGGTTTATCTGTAATTTAATTAGGTTCCTACACAAAAAGGTTGGTGGTCAACTAACTTTGTTGATAAGGTGAGTAGCGGGAAAAGTATAAACTTTACGAAAAAAATTATAGAACATAAAATACTTATCAATACGTAGAATCCTATTCCAACCATTTTAGCCCTTAAGGTTTTACCTTCTGAATCCAGCCAATTTGCGGCGCAAGCCACACTTTGTGCTCAACTTTAAGCGCCTTTTTCTTTTTGAATACCTATCAATGAGTCAGATGTTACAATTGATTTTACCATAACAAGTAGTTTGAAACTTATTTTAACTCGTAGTTTTGTCTTAGTTTACTGCAGTGCCGTAAATATGGCGGTGCCCAGGCACAGGGTGCAGACCGTAGGAGGTGGGGGGCGCAGAAATGACCAAGTTTCGGTCATGCATGGTAGTATTCAGTAATTATAGGGTTGATATCCAGATAAATAACTTAGCTTTCTTTTTTAGGCAGAAATGACCAAGACTAGAACAAAGTTTCGGGTCATGTATGCTTGTATTTATTGGTTTGTGAATTGATAAGTATTACCTACCTAATAATTGATTGAATTTTGGACACAATTCGTAGTTTGCTTGAATTTTGGACACAAATCGTAGTTTGCTTTTTCATAGTTTGTATCCACACCTTTGCTAGAAAAATTTCGCGACTCACTCCGCTCACAGATTTTATTGTCAGCTTTTATTTTTTAATAGCACATAACTACTTACTAAAGTATTGACCTATGAGGTTGTTATGGCTAGAACTGAACTAACCCATCCTAAAAAGTTTACAACAATGACGAATTAGAACACAACAGCATTAGTTAGATATAATCAAAAAATCACGGCTAGCTCCGCCCGCCAACTTCTAATAGGTTCAGTTGTTGCAGTTACTGAGGTGTTGAAAAATTGCCATCGTTTTCTTTGTCTTGTTTCTAATTAGCAACAAAAATTTCGTGGCTCGCCACTCTCGCCGATTTTTCTGCTTATGTTTCTGTAAGAAATGCTCAGCACGGAGTACTCAACCTTACCTAGTTCAGTCAATTATAAAGGCGAAACCATTATTATTACTAGGTTTTATTTTGGTGCTGAATCTTAAAAAACGTCACTGATAGGCCTTACCTTTCATCCAGAAAAAAAGTATCTACTGTTCCCAATTCCGAGTGAATATGAAAATAACTTTTATTGCGAGCGGAACGCAAAGCAAAACGAACGCGAAGCAAAACTAGTAGGTTAGTTAGAAATACGGTGATCAGGGTCTGATGATGAGACAGAAAAGAGAAATAAGAAGCTTGGAGTTTACTTTTGGATATACCAAAGAGGTTAGATTTTTTTTTCTCTTTGGATTTATCCAAGATATACCATTTGAAACATAGATTAAGTATATATAGATTTATAGTTTGCGTGGCCACCCTAGTCTTTCTCATTTCAACTGCAGGGTTGCCACATAATTAAAATTTCCATAGATTTGGGTAAAATATACTGATAATACGCCCTCTGGCAAGGTGGTAACGATCTGCGAAATGCTGCTGGTAGAAGCTGGATGCATCGAGCTCAGGACAGGGACTCAGGCGCTCATTAGGGGAGGCCTATGTCCAGCAATGGACTGCTATAGGCTGATGATGATAATGGGTAAAATATAAATCTAACAAGAAATTAATGTCATGCAGGTAAAGTATTAATCTATCAATTAATACTGCAGGTAAAGTATTAATCTATCATTTTTTTCATTTACACGAAATTTTTTTTCATTTATAATCTACCTTCACTAACAAGTTTTAATGACTTTTGATAATATGTTAGGGAAGGAAGGATGTTTAGCAAATTTGATTGAATGCACCTACCTATATAATTTTGAAATCAAATCAAATCAAATTATATTTATTTGCATAAAAGTATGGTAATTACAAAGGAAAATCTTAAAGGCTATGTGGATCGCATACTTATACTTCATTCATTACAGAAGCGTGCAAATATTAAATTGTTATATGTATATACGTCATTTCATTCAACATTTAGAAAATATGCTTTCGATTCTGCAATCATATTTTCTAAATTCCCTACTTTTTTATAAAACGCCAACTTTTTTCCCCATCTTCTAATAGCTTAGCAGTCCAACGCAAATTTTTTCCGCAGCCTTCGTGGTGTGTATGATGGTGATTTACCCTAAAAACAGTAATCAAAAACTAATTTTGGTATTTAAACATAACAAATGTAATCTGTAGAAAATACGTACATAAAAGGCTAGCAATCTTACTAATATAATAAAGGCAAAAGGTATTGAGTATTGTTTATTTCTCCCTCACGCAAAATTTAGATACAAATACAATACAATACAATAAATTTATTGCTTTTACAAGGTCTTCATCGTTCTGGCTGGGAAATATAACAAGCTATTAATGCTGCTGCTGATGATAATGATGAAACATATGAATTGAGGCATGGAACATATTGGTCTTCTTCTTCTTCGTATGAAGTAGTGGCCAACTCTGATGTCGGAATTTTTAGGCCACCCGAAAGCCTACGACATGGCTAACAACTGAAAAAGCCGGGAAGAACATCTTAACGTGCCTTCCGAAGGGCGAAAGCGCTCAGATCTAAATGCCATCCAGATCACCCATATAAGTAGTGTCCGGGTGGAGTGTTGCTTAACCAAGATGAACTGCGAAGATCACCGGAGTAAATTACATGGTGTTAAATTGCATTGTGTTACAGGTTCTAGGTAAGGTATCTCACATAAACCCTGTGTAAGGGTCAATTTAGCAATATGGTTATATAGTAGGCAGACCGAGGCTTTGTAGGTAGTTAACTAGGTGTACCTATATAACAAATTGTCATTGCACATTATGTAGAGCTACACCAAGAATAACATTATAGGCTATTTTTTATCCAGGTACCATGCGTGCGAAGCCGCGGGCAGAAGCTAGTATAAAATCTTAGTGAAAACTTTTTGAAAACTGGAGCTAACATTAAAGTGTTTCTTTCCTGTCAGCCAAAGTCCATTGTAAATAAATAAATAATGCGGGACGTAATCACACGTAATTTTAAACGATAAAATCAGTATCAAAATAGATTAAAGATTAAAGATTTTTATACATACTGTGGAAGATTCACATAACTGGAGACATAAAGGTGTATTTTCAGTTACCATCCATTAAATTTCGTGGCCTTTGGTTTTTTATCCTGAAATTAAAACGTCATCTTTAAACTGGGCTATGCAAATAATAATGAACCAAAGAAATTATATTATTTAAAGTTCGATGAAACGACTTTTCTTTATATGCTTATAGCTTATAGCTTATAGCTTATGGGGTGGGGAAGGGCAGGGAGGGAGTGAGGACCCTCCCTCTAAAAGGGGGACACTCACAGTTTCCGAGAAAAAATGAATTACGTTTTGAGGTTAACGAGAGAAAAAAATTAAACATTATACGCCAAAACACACTACCGGACTACTACGGACCTATGACCTATGATCAGTTTAAAAACAGTTTCAAATCATAAAAATGGATATTTGATTCGGGTATTTGACCTCGTCGGCCCTGAGTGTCGCTTCGTCCACTCGTCCTCGCGGGCTAGCTCCACTCAGGATCTTCCACGGGAATTTCTGGTTCCACATTTTTATATCCAATCTACGCATAGGGACCACAAGACTACGTGGCATCGGGGTGATCTGCGTCTGTTCTGTGATATTGCTACTCAAGTTGGGGTGTCCTAGAACCTACTGCTGCGAGAAGGATTTCCAGGTGGTTGTAAAAAATTTAATAACCGACTGTCTATTCAACGTATTACATTAACAACGAGAAATATCATTGTCAATGTCGAATCACCAAAAAATACCACAGAGGCCATAAATAAAAAGAAGATGAATTTTCAAATAATCATATCTCAAAAACTATTTGGTTCCGCACTACGCCATTTTAGATTTAGGCTTCCTAGATAAAGACCTATCTGTGACAAAAGTTCCAGCCGCGTAGCTCACTACAAATAAATGAAAGTTGAGCCAAAAATTAATGTGCAGTGGGCAAAATTCATTTCAAATGCCGGCAACACCAAACAAAACAAAACAAAATTGAATTTCACTTTATGGCTTATTTTCTTACAGATTTCTGCTCTAAATGTTGTTATTTATTGTGGAAGTCTAGTTAATAATCCATTTTTGAATAAATACCTCGTCAAAAGTACGATACTTACGCTTGAAAAGACAAATCCGGAATGTTTTGATCACTGCCACTTGCACCAAAATACACTACACCGATCCATTTTGATAGAGAAATCCATAACATTCATTTGTTATTATTGATTTACAATAGATGAAACATAATTTTTCCAGGTAATAATTTAGTTTCAAGCAAGTTTTTCACAAAATCTTCCGAAACTGCTGCTAGCTGCCAAAGTTTGTTTAGCGCAATGTTGCGCTAAACAACGAAAAAACCGGTACGCGATAAGGGACAGCAAATCTATAGTGCGGTCTCCCTTATTTGCATGAAGCACGCATAAGTAGTTCTCTTTCTTGAAAGAATGAGATGAATTATCTCGTCGTCTATAGCTTTCTCTGTCTAGGATTTGAAATTACAAAAACGGATTATTTAGTCATATTTCGGACTATTTTGACATTCTACTACTAAGTGACTAAGTGACAGTAGAATCACAAACTGATTATATCATGAATATAACTATAGATAAATATAAGCAATTGATTCCATCGGTTAGATCTAAGCGAGGCATATTAAATCCTATTGGTTCATTGATAAAGACAATAACAGGCAATCTTGATAATGACGACGCTGAAATGTACGAAAGGTTAATTCATGAGATAAATTCAAAACAAGACGCGACTTCAAGAAAACTGACAATTGTTGCCGAAATGGTGGGTACGTTCACAGATATAGCCAACACTACTAAAAGCAATTTCATTCAGATAGAAGAACATATCCAAGGCATTAATCGTAACTTAAACATTTCGAAATTATTTCAATCGGGTAATAAATTCATTCACATTTATAATGTTTTTATACATAACTTCCAGACACTGTATATGAGACTGAATGAGATTGAAACGGCTATTGCTTTAGCTAAGATAAAGGTTTTGCACCAATCTGTTATAGACATGGATGAGTTATTAGTATTGTTTAAGGAAATAGAAAAAACTGAAAAATTAGTGTATCCTGTAGAAGCTGAAAATATTGTAAAAATAGAACAATGTATTGAAATGAAAGCGTATCTAAAACAAAATTAGATAAAATTCATCATGCACATACCGTTGATAAAAGACGAAGTTTTTAACTATTTTAAATTAATTCCCTTACCTGTTCATGATAGAGTCAATGACCTTACCACCCTTATCCTTCCAAAATACCCTTATGTCCTTATGAAAGGGTTGAAAGCAAGGCCGCTCTCCCAGTCATGCCGTGAAATCGATGAAGCTCGTTTCCTATGTTATGAGAACGATGTTTCGCCGCTGATTGATGACGATTGTATAACCGACCTTATGAAGTTTTCGACAAACATCTCGAGCTGTCACCCAGTTCCAGTTACCATCGATGACGTGAAAGCTGAACTAATACAACCCAATCGGTGGATAGTTTACGTGAAAACAGAAAACCTATTAACCAAGTACTGCGAGAACGAGATAACGCAAGAGTACATTAGAGGAACTTATCTGTTAACTACAGACGATAACTGTCAAGTTAAGATAAAGGAATTGTATTTTAAGAAGCACCAAAGCCAAGGAAAAGATGTTACATTCACGAAGTTTCCTGTAATCAACTTACCTAAAATAATGTCTAGCCCATCGGATATTCAGAGGAAACCTGTTAATCTCAACGGAATCGATCTTGCCGACATCCAGTTCCTGAATTACTTATTGCAGAAAAGTGGAAGTGAAATTGTTAGTCATAGTGAAAATCAAAGTGCTCTAGATTATAAAAGTGTTAGTATAGGAAATTTGGTGTTTTGCGTTGTGTTAGTTATAACATAAGCATAGTATTGTTCGCATATAAGCATAGAATTAAGGAATTTTGTAACAGGGGAACAATGGCTCGAGATAATCCTCGCTCGGATAATCCCCGCTCGGATAATCTCGAACTTACGGAGGGAGGAGTTATGGTCGCAACTCCCACTAACAATAGTATATTTAGTGCTACATAAGCACTGCATACCTGCGCCCACGCACGGTCTCAGGTGTGCATTTTGCGGACGTTGCGTCTGGACTCCGATAGATTATAGTGACTGGAGAGCCAGTCTGAATCAATCCATTGTACGAATAACATCTTGAACATTAAATACTTTATATCAAATTAATTTTCGTGTTTTTAAAAAGGCTTTTCACGCTTTCCCGTACAAGTCTAGGTAGTCAACAAAGTTAGTAATCGCTGACTGATCCCAGTTGAAAATTGGTGTATTATTGAGATGTTAATTTTGTTAATTAGATTATTAAATTGTCACGTTTTTATTCAATTATTTATGCTTAGGGATGCCAATTTGTAATGATTAAATTTATTTATACAAGTCTATCTATTCTAAAAATCCTTTTATGCCATAGTAGCATATTTTTCAAGCCACATAAGGTCTTAAATTTGTGCAAATCTGGCATTTTGAAGATTATTTATGTTAAATACGCTTGGGCGATTTTTGGCAGTTTTCCCTGGAAGACTGTGACTCTATAAAGTAAAATTTAGTTATCTCGATGGCAATCCGCAATTGTTTTTGAACTTACTAAATTCAAAATTTATTTTAGTCGTTTTCGAAACCGACTTCAAAAAAAGGAGGAGGTTCTCAATTTGGTTGTATTTTTTTTTTGCTAGATGGCGTTACCTGTTCATAAATGTTTGAAAATTATAAAATATCTTTTGTTTCGTAGCTAAAAATCAATGGTATCGGGCCTCTTACTTTGCTTGTCTTATAAGACATTGCTTCTTGCCAAATTTTATTATTATAGGGCAACGGCAAGTACCCCATAGGTTCGATTCGAAATATGCGACATAAACGGCTTTATTTTTTGATTGCGTTATTTTAGAAGCATACTTTTTTCACGGGTCTCAAGGGATGGCAGAGCTGCGTATTTGATATTAATTTTAACTTGATACCTCCATGCGTTCCTGTGAAAAATGTCTTAACAGACAGACAGACAGCCAGCCAGCCAGACAGACAGACAGACAGACGGGCAAAAAAGTGATCCTATAAGGGTTCCTTTTTTTCCTTTTGAGGAACGGAACCCTAAAAACGATTGAACCAAGATCATGTTCATGAAAAAAGGCCTTATATTTTCTACCAATTATGTCTGTTTTGTGATTAATAATTATACAACATATTATTTAAACTATAGTGGCCTTACTTATGAACATCTTTCAAAAGATAAACGATGCTTAAACTATTGCCATCTCTTACCGTTGGATAAAGACAAACAGTGACAGGGATAAGTTTGAGCATTGATTCATTTTAAATAGCGTTCATAAGTAAGGGGTTAGGCCTTAGTCAAAAAATAACCTGTTTAAAGATAAACATATTTCTTCATAGTTCATTTATTTCCACAATAGGTACACAATTTTACACTTGATTTGGTCAAAAGTTATGTAGTAAATAGTAAATACTATAATAAATACTTTTTGACCAAAAAATCAGTTCTTAAAGTAAATTAGGCCTAAGGTAGTTTTATAGTTCTAAATTAGTGATACAACTACAACCTAAACAAAGATAGTGATAGGCAACAACACCCACCCTTATGAGAAGGTAACGATATAGGTTAGCCTATATAACGTAAGAAGGACATAATGCAATTAAAAATAATTAATAATAAGAAAAACAGACAAGAATATTTTGAATCGTAAAACTATCGTAACATGTAAAATGAATGGAACAAGACTTAAAACATTGAAGCTGCTATAAGAAATGGTTAATTTTGAGTAGCGTTTATAAATATGACGGTAAATCGGTATGCAGATACGAAACGAAGTCCTTTAAGAACGTTCGCGCTATTGCGAACTATTAAATAGGTTATTAATCGCATCACACTTGAGCACGCAAGTGGAAAATGTATGTGTAAAGTAAACAATAGATTAGTGTCTTGTCACATCGATGGGTCGATGGTTATCCCTCCATAGCTTTAATAAGCAGTTATTGCACCGACCTAGATATCAATGGCGTCACTCCACGAGCCAATCGAGTTAACAATAATCATAAAAGCTACAGATGTAGATGTATAGATAATATGATATGCTGTTCATTCAGCTCATCATTTTGAAAAAGGCTTGACCGATATGTTAATTTACCTACCTATTAGTATTTTCGGTTTAGGTTTTCAGGATTTATAAACGTGACAAAGTTTTGTTGAAAATCCTATCGCAAAGCGATAAAAATAGGATAAAAGTTTCTTAGGTGAAATATTTTTATAGAAATATAAAAGGGATTTTTCCATTTGATTGAATCTTTACTCAATGCAAGGAGTACCTTACCTTCCAAATTATCAAGTCTGTATATCTGTTCGTTGTCATTAAGATAGCTTCAATAGAGTTTTAGGAGAAAAGTGTATAATTTAGTTGTAGTAGAGCTCTTTTTGATGGGCTCGTCCGGGGAAGTTCTACCACCCTGTCTATTTCTGCCGTGAAGCAGCATTACTGTGTTTTTGTTTGAAGGGCCGGTGAAATTACAGGTACATGAGGATGAGACCTTCATGCAAGTTGATGGACGCAGAGCCCTGCATCACAAGGCACCTTCCAATCATGCGTGACCGACGATGTAGTGCTTTTTCCATCATCAGGTACCATAAAAAAAAGCTGTTTAGTATTGTTTATATTGAAATTCTATACGTACTAACCTCCATATTGTACTGCTGTCTGTGTCCTTGATTTCTTTAGTGAGATGGTTGAGGAGAGCAGCATTGGCGTTGGTGTACCACTCAACTGCTTCTGTCATTGATGTTCCATCGTTTATACTTGCCCTGCGAACCAATGTAACACATAGATTTTTCGAATAAAAATAAAGAAATCAAATGTAATGAAAATTAAAAAAAACTGAAAAAATCTTAGAATACTTTTGCAATAGGAATTTAATTGCTTCTTCATGAAATACTAATATTCTTCTTCTTTTTCTTCTTCATATGAGCTAGTGACCAAATCTAGTGGCGGAGTTCTTAGGCCGCCCAAAGGCCTCCGACACTACATGGCTTAACGACTTAAAAGCCGGGACCAACATCTTAGTGTGCCTTTCGAAGCACGGAAGCGCTCTAATCTGAATATCACTAAACGGTCACCCATCCAAGTAATGACTGGGCGGAGTGTTGCTTAACTAAGGTGATCTGCTAAGAACACAGAAGTTAACCATGCCATGAGCGCTGATAATAATGCTTTAAAATTTTTAGAACTAAAATAATATCTAATACCGACTTAATAGGGAAAAGTTAAAAATACCGATTTTTCATAATCAACCACCACCACATTTTAGTAGTAGTAGAGTTCTTTGTGGGGGGCTCGTCCGGGGAAGTACTGCCACCATGCCTATTTCTGCCGTGAGCAACTGTGCTGTGTTTCGGTTTGAAGGGTGTGGGTGCCGGTGAAATTACAGGCACAAGAGGCTTATCATCATCATGCCTCAAGTTGATGGACGCAGGGCGTTGCATCGTAGAGCACGTTTCAAAAAACGTGATCTATGTTGCAATGCTTTGTGATAGGTAATGGTTACCACTCAACATCAGGTGGAACATGTGCTTGTTCCATCTTCAAGTAACATAAAAAAAAAAAACACCACACCAGCCTATATCAATCCGTCCACTACTGGACATGGCCTCCCCCAATGGCTTGAGTATTTGTTCCCACCTAACTCCGTAACTGCTGAACGGATAAACTTAGAATACCTGTACAGGTACATTGTTTGTGACCTGGATTACCACATAGGCTATTTGTCCGGGTACCTCGCGAGTGAAGCCGCGGGCGGAAGCTTTTCTAAATATATAGCTCGTCAGCAATCCAGTCTGCCGCGCGTAGCGCCACCTTAACGCTTTGTTAGATTTACATCAAGAGTTTGATGTATTTGCTGGGAAATGGGCATCACTTGAAAGGTAGTGCTTAGAATATTGTGAGCAACCCAGCAATTTGCTGCCATGGTAGGTAGGTAGGTGGAAGGTTTATTGCTACATAAGCCTGATTTCTTCACGTCATACTTATAGCATAATTATAGAAATTTCCATTACCTACTTGATTATTAGTTTTTTTTTGAATTCTGTAATTTATTGTTAATTTTTCCCTTTGTTTGTTGTAAATACCTGCTGGTAGATGCAAGATTAAAATTATATAACTACCTACCTAAAAAAGTAAAGTATTATTAAGATTTTTAACATGTTACGCGCTTTAGATGAAAATCTGTTAAGTTATACGTAAGTTGAATAAAGAAATTGAAATAAAATGGTAAATCTACCGTATCTGGTTGGTCTTGTATCAGTTGATAGACTGAGTAATAATATCAACGCACCGCTGAAACCGCTGGACCTAGAAACTTGAAATATTGCACAATACACATATCTTATAAATATACTTTAAATAGTGTAGGCACTATAAGGAAGGATTTTAGCAATTCCACAGCAATTCTGGGCATTCAATTAGCAATTCATTAGCAATTCTGGGGAAGGGGTAATATAAGGGTTGAAAGTTTGAAGGTCCGTCAGTTTAAACTTTTTTTTTATGCTGGACACTATCACACAGTATCATGTAGGGGCTACAACAAACCAAGCAGATCTTGTATTATGGCAACCACATGACCTGTCGGTCTACTACCGTACTATCGTACTACTTTTAGACATTTTTTTGTAAATACATTCCTAAGATACATAGAAAACACCCAGACCTGAGACAAACATCTGCAGATAATGCAAGCATTTGTCGCACGGTGGGAATCGAACCCGCAACCTTTTGCGTCTTAGGCGGACATTCGCCCACAGCGCCACAGAAGTGATCTTAAAATTATATATTTAGGCCGACGGTTAAAAATTAATTTATATGTGTCTCAGCGTTTTTGATAATTCCACCTCCGAAGAGAGAAAAAAATATTTGAGAAAATCCACATTAATTAGCGGGCGGAAGTTAATAGTTTATAAACCCCAGAAGGCAAACTTCGTAAGGATAGTGGTTGCCTACGCCACTGCAAAGTATTGTGATAGACCTCGGGTCGTGTTACTGCTAGTGATTCTGTGGTTATGCTAACATTTACCCCGGGACTAATTTGATGCAGACAAATAAACAGGAAACGCGACTGTGGCAAATTAAATCTGATTTACCTAAATGGTAATAATAAAAGTTAAGCCACTATTGTGAACCAAAACTAGCTATTTCTTAGCCTGTTTCCACTGAAGGGCAGATTTATCCAAGATATACCATTTGAAACATAGATTAAGTATATATAGATTTATAGTTTGCGTGGCCACCCTAGTCTTTCTCATTTCAACTGCAGGGTTGCCACATAATTAAAATTTCCATAGATTTGGGTAAAATATACTGATAATACGCCCTCTGGCAAGGTGGTAACGATCTGCGAAATGCTGCTGGTAGAAGCTGGATGCATCGAGCTCAGGACAGGGACTCAGGCGCTCATTAGGGGAGGCCTATGTCCAGCAATGGACTGCTATAGGCTGATGATGATAATGGGTAAAATATAAATCTAACAAGAAATTAATGTCATGCAGGTAAAGTATTAATCTATCAATTAATACTGCAGGTAAAGTATTAATCTATCATTTTTTTCATTTACACGAAATTTTTTTTCATTTATAATCTACCTTCACTAACAAGTTTTAATGACTTTTGATAATATGTTAGGGAAGGAAGGATGTTTAGCAAATTTGATTGAATGCACCTACCTATATAATTTTGAAATCAAATCAAATCAAATTATATTTATTTGCATAAAAGTATGGTAATTACAAAGGAAAATCTTAAAGGCTATGTGGATCGCATACTTATACTTCATTCATTACAGAAGCGTGCAAATATTAAATTGTTATATGTATATACGTCATTTCATTCAACATTTAGAAAATATGCTTTCGATTCTGCAATCATATTTTCTAAATTCCCTACTTTTTTATAAAACGCCAACTTTTTTCCCCATCTTCTAATAGCTTAGCAGTCCAACGCAAATTTTTTCCGCAGCCTTCGTGGTGTGTATGATGGTGATTTACCCTAAAAACAGTAATCAAAAACTAATTTTGGTATTTAAACATAACAAATGTAATCTGTAGAAAATACGTACATAAAAGGCTAGCAATCTTACTAATATAATAAAGGCAAAAGGTATTGAGTATTGTTTATTTCTCCCTCACGCAAAATTTAGATACAAATACAATACAATACAATAAATTTATTGCTTTTACAAGGTCTTCATCGTTCTGGCTGGGAAATATAACAAGCTATTAATGCTGCTGCTGATGATAATGATGAAACATATGAATTGAGGCATGGAACATATTGGTCTTCTTCTTCTTCGTATGAAGTAGTGGCCAACTCTGATGTCGGAATTTTTAGGCCACCCGAAAGCCTACGACATGGCTAACAACTGAAAAAGCCGGGAAGAACATCTTAACGTGCCTTCCGAAGGGCGAAAGCGCTCAGATCTAAATGCCATCCAGATCACCCATATAAGTAGTGTCCGGGTGGAGTGTTGCTTAACCAAGATGAACTGCGAAGATCACCGGAGTAAATTACATGGTGTTAAATTGCATTGTGTTACAGGTTCTAGGTAAGGTATCTCACATAAACCCTGTGTAAGGGTCAATTTAGCAATATGGTTATATAGTAGGCAGACCGAGGCTTTGTAGGTAGTTAACTAGGTGTACCTATATAACAAATTGTCATTGCACATTATGTAGAGCTACACCAAGAATAACATTATAGGCTATTTTTTATCCAGGTACCATGCGTGCGAAGCCGCGGGCAGAAGCTAGTATAAAATCTTAGTGAAAACTTTTTGAAAACTGGAGCTAACATTAAAGTGTTTCTTTCCTGTCAGCCAAAGTCCATTGTAAATAAATAAATAATGCGGGACGTAATCACACGTAATTTTAAACGATAAAATCAGTATCAAAATAGATTAAAGATTAAAGATTTTTATACATACTGTGGAAGATTCACATAACTGGAGACATAAAGGTGTATTTTCAGTTACCATCCATTAAATTTCGTGGCCTTTGGTTTTTTATCCTGAAATTAAAACGTCATCTTTAAACTGGGCTATGCAAATAATAATGAACCAAAGAAATTATATTATTTAAAGTTCGATGAAACGACTTTTCTTTATATGCTTATAGCTTATAGCTTATAGCTTATGGGGTGGGGAAGGGCAGGGAGGGAGTGAGGACCCTCCCTCTAAAAGGGGGACACTCACAGTTTCCGAGAAAAAATGAATTACGTTTTGAGGTTAACGAGAGAAAAAAATTAAACATTATACGCCAAAACACACTACCGGACTACTACGGACCTATGACCTATGATCAGTTTAAAAACAGTTTCAAATCATAAAAATGGATATTTGATTCGGGTATTTGACCTCGTCGGCCCTGAGTGTCGCTTCGTCCACTCGTCCTCGCGGGCTAGCTCCACTCAGGATCTTCCACGGGAATTTCTGGTTCCACATTTTTTATATCCAATCTACGCATAGGGACCACAAGACTACGTGGCATCGGGGTGATCTGCGTCAGTTCTGTGATATTGCTACTCAAGTTGGGGTGTCCTAGAACCTACTGCTGCGAGAAGGATTTCCAGGTGGTTGTAAAAAATTTAATAACCGACTGTCTATTCAACGTATTACATTAACAACGAGAAATATCATTGTCAATGTCGAATCACCAAAAAATACCACAGAGGCCATAAATAAAAAGAAGATGAATTTTCAAATAATCATATCTCAAAAACTATTTGGTTCCGCACTACGCCATTTTAGATTTAGGCTTCCTAGATAAAGACCTATCTGTGACAAAAGTTCCAGCCGCGTAGCTCACTACAAATAAATGAAAGTTGAGCCAAAAATTAATGTGCAGTGGGCAAAATTCATTTCAAATGCCGGCAACACCAAACAAAACAAAACAAAATTGAATTTCACTTTATGGCTTATTTTCTTACAGATTTCTGCTCTAAATGTTGTTATTTATTGTGGAAGTCTAGTTAATAATCCATTTTTGAATAAATACCTCGTCAAAAGTACGATACTTACGCTTGAAAAGACAAATCCGGAATGTTTTGATCACTGCCACTTGCACCAAAATACACTACACCGATCCATTTTGATAGAGAAATCCATAACATTCATTTGTTATTATTGATTTACAATAGATGAAACATAATTTTTCCAGGTAATAATTTAGTTTCAAGCAAGTTTTTCACAAAATCTTCCGAAACTGCTGCTAGCTGCCAAAGTTTGTTTAGCGCAATGTTGCGCTAAACAACGAAAAAACCGGTACGCGATAAGGGACAGCAAATCTATAGTGCGGTCTCCCTTATTTGCATGAAGCACGCATAAGTAGTTCTCTTTCTTGAAAGAATGAGATGAATTATCTCGTCGTCTATAGCTTTCTCTGTCTAGGATTTGAAATTACAAAAACGGATTATTTAGTCATATTTCGGACTATTTTGACATTCCACTCGGATCTCTTTCTATTTGTCTGTCGGCAACACTGAAAAATTATCTTTGCCAGTGTCGCCGTTTTAGCATTTTTAATGCTAAATTTAGCATATTTATTTATATATTTCCGGGTCTGTTAGCTTGAAAAATTTTCATTTGGCATATTTCACGATTTACATTTTTTTTAACGTAACCTACTTAGTAAGGAATTCAAAAGATTTTATAGAAACCAGAGACAATTTGTTTTTAACTCAAAGTAGTTTTTTAAAACATGGGAACTCTCTCTGAAGGAATTAGGACTTCCCCTAAATGTATGTTTATCTTTTGCTTAACGATTGTTAATTTGTTACGAACGATCAGTGCCCAGCGTGGGGATTATAGGCATATCCCCCTTTATAAGGAGAGGCCTACGTCCAGGAGTGGACTGATATGGGCTGGCGTGGTGGTGGTGGTGGCGGATCAGTTCAGTGTTCTAGACGTTATATATTTACAGCATAAAATACAGTTTATACAATAACAAGATCTTAACAAATATTTCATAATTATACCTACATATTTGACAAAATATGTACCTACTTATTACCAAAATAAAATAGCCAAACAAAAATCCAGACCGTCACCACACGGTAGAGTGTCCAAATGCTGGATGCATTGCCACGTTCAGTGTTCTTAATTTTTACGTCTAGTTTGAATTTGATGTGTTAATATAATATCACGGCTTCTCATATATATGAAAAAATTTAGCGTGGACAACGGGAAAAGACGACATAGTTTAACTTATTGCAAATTTTGTAAGTGTAACAAAATAACAAAAAATTACTGAAGCAACACATTTCCACCGCAAAACATGCAAAATGTGAAGGGTCAATGAAAAGTAATTAACCTACGATGCAAATTACTCTTAATATCCAAAGAGCAGAGTATTCTCTTGCGTTCTTTATATGTGAATAAGCATCTATTTTAACAGTTGACCACTTCAGTTTGCTATTTGTTATTAAAATTTGGATTTTAGCATTTTATTTAGCATTTTTAAAAGTTATTTAGCATTTTTTTTGGCACTTTCTGCAACATTTTCTCCAAATAAAAAACGGCAACACTGATAGTTGCTGAAAAGCGGTGAAAAGGAAAGAAAAGAAGGAAGAACGGACGAGGAAGCGACGCTAATTTCATTTTTAAGGTTTTGTCCGTATTTCAAGCGTTACATAGAACAAACAAGTTACACAGTAGAACTAAAAACAAAAGAGCAGTGTTAAATTAATAAATGCCTAAATAATATACGTTCTGGTAAGTGTCAATGTCGAACTTGGTGTTTGATGGTGTTTCGAGGTAAACATCGTGTGGTTTGATGGTTCTGTTTTACTCTTTTAGATTTTTGAAAGCGTTTCATATAAAATGTTACCGTCTACAAGCCCTCGTAAGAAATTGAAGAGTCCTGGACATGACAGCCATCCTAACCCTAAAACGACCATCACGTAAGTGTGATAAACCTACCTCCACATATTGCTTTACACCCAATGGTATTGTGAATCTGCTTTACCTTTCCTTTCTTACCTTGTGAAGCTGAAGAAACAGTGGAGCATGGCATCTTACACTGCCACAAACGAAGCCAAAACAAAATCCGGGTTACATAAACGGCTTGATTAAGGCTCACAAACATTAATTTTAAACATCTAATTTCAGTTGCACAAATGTCCCGGAAAGCTTATTTGAACCCAATGCAGCAACAAAACATTTCACTAAGTTTGGACGAGTGCAGCGCATACGCCTGCTGCCAAAGAGGCTGGCTTGTATAGTTGAGTATGATCAGCCAAGTTCCATTGAACGGGCTTTGCTCAATGCTGGAGCCTATGATGGCTTCATGTTTGATGTCACTAGAACTAAACCAAGAGTGTAAGTTGAATTTCTTAATTCAAATTCTATAAACAAACATTTTGCATGTCTTCTATCCTTATATTTAACTGAATGCAAAAAAACTTAAGAATGACTTGAGAAAAAGTTATGCGACCTGTTTCACAGAAAAAAACGAAGCACTAGAGAGGATGACCCGGACTGGGTACCTGATTCTGAAGTAGCACAGGAGTTATCGGCCATGATGGGAACTCCCACCTATAATACTAGACAGAAATGTAAGTGTTTTCTATACGACTATTTATAGAGGTAGAATTGTAACTTTGTATTGTCCGAGCATAAGTCTCTAACCGGTGATCCGATCTGTATGAAATTTGTTAGGTCGATAAGGCTTAAAGTTTTTGAAATAGGCCAATAATTGCAAAATTCAATAAGCATTACAACATGAACTCCGATTTCTTAGAGTTTTTTTTAGAATGAAACTTAGACTATGCTATCCAAACCATCCTAATTAAAGTTATAAATGCGAAAGCAAATCTGTTTGTATGTCTGTCTGTTAAATTTTCACATCTGTACCACTGAACCGATTTTGAAATTTTCATGTAGAGATATGGAAAAACAAGGCTTCTATTTGTCACAAAAATAAAACTTGAGTTGAAATATGCGATGAATGTTCTTATGGTGAACCAATCATTTCTCAAGTTAGGGATATAATAATTCATCATACGTTCCTATCTCAGCAGATAGGAGATCAAATTTTACATGGGGAACTAATTATTTCTCAAGTTAGGGTTACAAATACTCATAACACCTATACTTTTTAACTTGCTGTGACTTGCCGACGTGTTACTAAGGGTAAAGGGAGTGAGAACGGTCTCGCAAAAGGCAGCGGAAGTGGGAACGGGAACGGACCTGGGTACTTTTTATTCCGTACATATTTATGGTTACGTGTAAAATAACCATGTTTGGGAATTATTTTGCAAAATGCCTATGAGAAGGTATCTAATTATGGAAAAAGTATTTTTGCTCGATATTAATAACAGCAACAGGTGCTTGAACTAATCACAGAATATTTAGTTGTATGTTCACATAAAAAATTAATAATTGAATTAAATTAAAATTAATTAATGGGGGCTCCCATAAATGTATAGATAATGGTACTAATTATGGAAAAAGTATTTTTGCTCGATATTAATAAGAGCAACAGGTGCTTGAACTATTAACATTTAGTTGTATGTTCACATAAAAAATTAATAATTGAATTAAATTAAAATTAATTAATGGGCTCCCATAAATGTATAGATAATGGTATAGAACCCTTGCGGCATAGCACAGCCTACATCGGCACAGCTAAATCCCCTGGCCACCGACGGGCAGCAGCGTCAGTGGTAACGAGAAGCTGTGCCCTGCGATCCCCAACCCGCATGCCCAGCGTGGGGATTATGGGCATATCCCCTTTTATTAGGGGAGGCCTATGTCCAGCATGTGGACTGATATAGGCTGGCGTGTGTGTGTGTGTGTGTGTGTGTGTGTGTGTGTGTGTGTGTGTGTGTGTGTGTGTGTGTGTGTGTGTGTGTGTGTGTGTGTGTGTGTGTGTGTGTGTGTGTGTGTGTGTGTGTGTGTGTGTGTGTGTGTGTGTGTGTGTGTGTGTGGTGGGTGGGTTTGGGTGTTTGGGTGTGTGTGTGTATGTGAGTGTGTGTGTGTGTGTGTGTGTGTGTGTGTGTGTGTGTGTGTGTGTGTGGTCTAATTATTTACTGAGCTCCTGTCAAAGGGACAAAGATCTCAGCATTCATTAGCTTTGGACAATCGGACATTAACGTGAACAATTTGGAGTATGCCGAGAACCCGTACTTATTGCGTCAAAACCAAACGTATCCCATAAAATTTATTATATTTTATAAATACAGACTTACTAAGACAGACTGAATACCGCGAGGTGTAATAAGCCTTTCAGACTGTCTTACACTTAGCATGGTGTAGTAAGCCACTAATGGCCGGTTCCTATATTATACCGTTACGTTCCTATATTACGCCTCGTTTTCCCATGAAAAACTGTCAAATTTTCGACGCCTCGTTGTTGATTTTTGACAGTTTTTCAAGGAAAAACGAGGCGTAATCGGTAACGGTATAATATAGAAATCGGCCGTAAGACAGTTTTAGTAAGTCTGTCAGAAGACTGGACTCGGTCGCTCTTACTGGCTAACTGGCTGAATATCGCGTCGTGTAATAACAGTTAAGGCTTATTACATCACGCGGTATTCAGTCTGTCTTACTGATTAATTAGGCGTGTATAGTACTTTTCTCAAATAATGCGCGGAAATTAAAACAAAATAGTTCCTAGACAGAACTTGTACATTTTTCAATAAACAGCATTCTATTTGCAGGCACTTCGAAATTTAAATAAACCCTTTGATTAGTTACCTCCTTGGTGGCCATGTTTCAGAGCAAAAAGATCGTTCCATTTTTAAATAACACGACAGATATGAGTTTTCATATTAATTAATTTGGCCACTAAACACGACAGATATGAATTTTCATACAACTTTTGCCGGCCGCTGCTCGCATGTATTGGGCCGGTACAGCAATTTCGATTTATCTCGAAGAAGGTTGCCAAAATAATGCTCTAATTTCCAAGCATGTTTGAGAAATAATTAAATAATGCTGGACATTGTTGCACAGCTGAGCTTGAATTATGGGAACTACATGATTGATATATAAAGTACATAAATACATTTTTATACACATATGTACACTACCTACATAGAAAACACCCAGACTAATAAAATGGTAAATCTTACAAATATTTGTCGCGGCGGGAATTGAACCTGCGCCACAGTCGTACTAATTTTTATTCAAAAAATTTGTCATGACAATCGCCTACGACCTTGCCTACGTACGCCTTGTGTTTGAGTTAGCGTGCGGTATTCGGTAGCGGTGCGCGATTATGAGATATACTAACGGGATCATTCGATTTATGGGAATGTCTCATTAGTAATTACTAATTTAGCCATTGCATTAGTAAATTAGTAATTACTAATGGGATCATTCAAATAAAGGAATGTCTCAGTAATGTTAGTAACGGTGTGCGATTGTGAGATATACTAATGGAATCATTCAAAAACGGAAATGTCTCATTAGTAATGTTAGTAGTGGTGTGCGATTATGAGATATACTAATGAAATCATTCAAATAAGAAAATTGTGAGTCCAGAGATGAGCGTCGAATGATGAATGACGAATGACGAGGGTCGAGATAAACTAGAACTGATCCATAGATTATTTGAAAATCCTAGTATCCGAACTATTCCGAACCGAAACTTCGTTGCTTGAACCAAGCATTCCGCTTGATGCTATGAACATACATTAAAAATTGATTATTTATCGACCAATAATTGATCATCATTCGATTAATAATCGATTATCAATCGAGTAATTATCGATTCTTAATCGATTATAACTCGATTGAAAATCGATTGTGAATCGTTTATTACTCGATTAATAATCGATTATTACTCGATTAATACTCAATTATAACTCGATTAAAATCAATAAATACTCCATTTATAATCGATTAATAATCGACTATGAATCGTTTATTACTCGATTAAAAATCGATTGTGAATCGATTATTACTCGATTGTGAATCGATTATTACTCGATTGTGAATCGATTATTACTCGATTAATGATCGATTATTACTCGATCAATGCTCAATTATAACTCGATTAAAATCGATTTATAATCAATAAATACTCGATTTATAATCGATTAATAATCGACTATGAATCGTTTATTACTCGATTAAAAATCAATTATCAATCGAGTAATAATCAATTATTCATCGAAAAATAATCGATTCATAATCGATTTTTATTCGAGTTATAATCGATTATAAATAGAGTATTTATCGATTATCAATCGATTAATAATCGGTTATTGGACGATTGATAATATTAGCTATGGCCTTGTTATGCCCTAGTCAAGAGCTAATAATCCATATTACTCGAAAATCGTAGTAGTCGAATCATCATTCATCATTCTAATTATTTAATTCGGATCATTCGAAAATGAAAATCAATACATAGTGAATGATTTTTCGAAAACTGTTTTCGTTCGGAGTCGCAGATCGCTACCTTCAAATGGTGTGCGATGAATTTATGACATAATTATACCAATGAGATCATTCAATTATGGGAACATCAATGGGAATATTAGAATGGAATCGGGATAGAATCAGAATGGCATCCGGATGGAATCTAAAAAGGGGTGTAAGAGGTTCCAACCCCTATCTCCGGAACCCAAGCCAACCTCACCTGCACGTGGTACACCCTGCTGTATAACAAATGGGGCTCCGGCGGCTGGCTGATTGCGGCATAGCGCAGCCTTACACTGGCAAAGCTAAATCACCTAGCAACCGACGGGCAGCAGCGTCAGCGGTGCGAGAAGCTGTGCCCTGCGATCCCCAACCCATGCGGGTTTGCCAGAAGTGGGGATTATGGGCATATCCCCCTTTTCATAGGGGAGGCCTATGTCCAGCAGTGGACAGACTATTCTGTCCACAGCAGGAACACTAGCCTATGCTAGTGTTGTTGATTTTGTTGTTGTTGTTGTTGTTGTTGGGATAGAATCAGAATAGAATAGGAATATAATCGGAATGGAATTGGAAAAACTGTTCACTATTTAATTAGATTTATTAATTAATATCGAATCCCTTCGTAGCCATCGTAGTGTAAAGAATCTAAAAGGCCTAAGGTGGCAGCACTTTATTCTGCTTGCTTGCCACCAATACCAACATAACATCAAACGAAACAAACAAATGTATGAGAGAATTAGTACATTCGTTATGGCTCTAGCTTATTAGTAATTACTAATGCAAAACTACTAACGTTATTCGATTATGAGAACTGATTAGTTACTTATTTCATAATCGATTATGAATATTAGTAATTAGTAAGTGTTTCGATTATGTGAATCATTCATAATCGCACACCGCTAGTATTCGGTGTGGTGTAATAGAGAGCTTGACTAATTAGTCAAGCTCGCTATTTATCAATTAGACATTTTTACTAAGACCACACTAAGACAGACTGAATACCGCGTATTATAATAAGCCTCGTAGTCTTGGTTCCGAGCGCCATTACATCAAACGGCATTGTCCTTCAATAATAACAACGGGATATGCATAAAATAGAACTCTCAAATCATGGTAAATTACCTGTTGATATTAATAATTATAATCATTTTAAGCGTGCCGCTTATTATAGTGGGTCACTTTAAGGTGGTCCATAATTATCTTCCTTTGCTACTATTATCAGATTTCTTATACATACTGCTGACCTAAGGTGTTGTTTGTCAATTTGAATTCTAAGATCCATCATCTAACAAAATTTAAAAAAGAATTTATAAACATATATTTTATTTGAATGAACATAAATATAATAAAATAAATATGTTATCTTAAGTAAATAATTTATTTTATTTATTCTTAGGCCATTGCATCTTTTCTAGATAATTTATACAGTGTAAATTTTACTTACTCATCAGGTGCTGTAGTGCTATGAATAGATGGGAGGCTTTATATTAACATTGATATTCTCTCTTTTTTTCTAGCGATGGATGTGGAATCTGAGGATACCTCACATCAGGTGCTAAAAAGGGTCATCAAACAAACAGTCAGAAAGGCACCAATCAGACATCCAAGGACTACGGTTAGGCAGCCTCAAGCTACACCGTAAGTAATGCTTTTTAATTCTCTGTTGATCTATGCCATTGTTATGTTTTCCAACAACGCAAAACAAACAGCTTGCGTTTTGTCGACAATGTTTTTGTCGAAAAAACATAAGAATAGGTAGAAGATCGTCGAGATACTCAATGCTTAAGCTGACTTTCTAAGAGTAGGTGTACCCTGTTAACACAAAAGAAATAGGTAACAGAAGTCAAACACATGTATGTAATTCCATTTTCATACCTACGCTCGGCGGTCGCGCTAGGGTTGTCAACTTTGGGGCGATTGAGGGAGACTACTCCAAACCCGCGGTATAGCCCGCATAGCAAAAAACTTATTCTACAATATTAAAACAAAACAATAAACATACTATTACAATACAAAAAGTTTGCAGAACAAACTTACTTTTAGACCTAAACCTATCAAATAACACTTAAAACAACACAATATCTACACGAACAAAAAAACATGATTTCAACCTACGTAATATTTGTTGGCGTGATAAAGATTAGGTACCTACCTACTTGCTTCATTTAAACGGATTCAAAATAGGAAACTATTATATAAATCATGCTTAGATAGCCACTTTACAATATTTTAATTCTCCGGGGGCTGGGCGGCGCTTACCCTACCTACGTTACGAACCTACGTTAAAACGAACCATCGAAATACAAGCAAGTACTTAGATACTTACCTCTGAAACTACTGGTAGCTTAAAAAACGACAATTCACTGTTTAATGTTGAGTTTAAACACTCGTTCACTACACATTTATAATAACTTTTATTTTGTTGCTCCATTTTTGTTTGCACAAGAAAGTTTTCCGCTCGCGCTGACACTCACGCTTGCACTGTTCCGAACTGTTCCAAGATATCTCGTCCGTGAGCGGTGTCTTTGTGTGCGTTGCTCGAGCGCGCTTTGTATGTAGATTGTCATCTGTTACCGATGTCTTTTGTGGTGCTAACTAACAAACAGGGATTTGGCGCCTGGCTGATTGCGGTATAACGCAGCCTGATTCCAGCACAGCTAAATTGCTTGATCGCCGACGGGCAGCAACGTCGGCCGTGCGATAAGTTGTGACCTACGATCCCCAACCCGCATGCTCAGCGTGGGGATTATGGGCATATCCCCCTTTATTATTTGGGTAGGCCTATGTCCAGTGTACTGATATACGCTGTTGTGGTGTTTGTGGCGACGGCCAGCAGCGTCGGCTGTGCAAGAAGCTGTGACTTTCGATGCCCAATCCGCGTAACCAGCGTTTATGGACATATCCCCCAGCAGTGGACTGATACAGGCTGGCTTTTTTGAGGAGGATTATCTACTCAATGTAACCTAAAAACCGAGTCATAACAATCATGAACAAAAATACTTTATTCTCTTACAGGCCTCAACCAGCGAGTGGTGTAGAATCTCCAGCTATTATCACCACTAATACAACAATGACCACCTTGGAGGCTGCTTTGGAATTGCACCAGCTACGGTCCAAGATTTCAATATCCGCTGATGAGCAGTGGAGGACTTTGGATGCTAGAGATAGGTATGCATTCTCATTGAATTGAAGGTATGTGTCTAGTCCAATTGTGCCCAAACAGCTCAATGGGCTGAAATTAAATTTGCAGCAGAGATCCTCGAATAGCGTATTGGAGATTTCACAGTTTACACTCATCTCATAACTCTGCAGAACTGAAATTGCATGTTTGGTTAAGGTATGTATCAGAGGCAGTTTCAGCCTCCAGAGATTATGTGAAGATTTTTTTTATGTGAGTGTATTCAGTTAGTAAAGTAGATTAAAAAAATTACAAAGCCGCGCGCGTCTCCAGCTCAAAAACAACCTCGAAAGAACAATGTATTTGAAAATATTTCAGTCTAACTACAGTCCTACAGTTAATCACCGATAATGCTCCGGCACTCGCTCTAACCGTAGATTATCTGGTATTTTGGGAACCGGTACACACTACTAATGCTTACACTCTTGGTCGATGTTCTTTTATGTGTCAATTCTAATAAAATACAATGGTGTGAACATGTTTTCAGAATTTTGAGGTCTTGGGGCGGTGCAGGGTCTAGGGTGAAAGAAGGTGGCGCCACTATCGGCACCTGCCAAGACATGTGCCCTGAGAAAGAATTGTTGCACAGGCAAGCTGAACATCAGGTGAGCAATTCCAAATAAAAACCAATTATCTTAAACTACACTGAAAAATGAATTCGAAACATCAATCAACAATTTGACGGCCTCTGTGGCGCAGTGGGTGAAGGTCCGCCTGAGACGCAGAAGGTTTGATTCCCGCTGCGGGACAAATGTTTACATGTTCTGTAGATATTTGTCTCTGGTCTGGGTGTTTCTATGTATGATATGTATGTATTTACAAAAAAAAACAAGCTCTGCTTAGTTTGGGCCTACATGATGCTGTGTGATTACGTCCGGCATTATTTATTTATCAAATTGATGAGAACAGTACACTGATAAAAAAAGTCTCTGTTATTCCTGGATCAGAAATACTTAAAAATAAAATACAATCTGCATTTCAGTTTAATGTGCAAGTTCATCCGTTCATTCAAACTTTCTTCTTTATTAGTGATTTTTTTTCTAGCAATCCTTGATAGCGCAATACGTAAGTTGCTGTTTGAGATGCAATATAGGGTTCGATTCCTGATGCAGGACAAATGTCTCGATTACTTTATGGAGTTGGGCTGGCGGGGCCAGGTATCAAGGGGCTATGTACACAATACACCCCAATGTGGGACGTCGGTGCAGAACTTTTTCCGCCAATCTCAAATTAGAATTAGGACATGTATATTTTCTGGGCCTGAGTGTTGTACTATGGTATACTTCACTATACTTCTCATTCGAGATACTCCCTACACAGACGTTATATTTAAAGTTATTTCCAGGTGATGTTACTGGAGACTGATTTAGAAGGACAGCTGGAGCCACGACGAGCTGTGAAGCAGTATTCGAGGAGTTCAGCTGATCAGGAGATACCAATGTGCTATGAGCTCCGGCCTGCATCAGTTCTGATGCGGACTTGCTTGTATTTGTTACATGAAATTGCTGATACAAATAGACAGGTAAGATGGTGGCTAGACCTTTGCTTATTTATTTTGATATACCATAAACAGGTTGAGTTTGAATTCATGAACACGGCATAACTCCCGAAAGGGGATATTGACCATGGCTGTGCATAACTTGGTAGACCCTCAAATATGTGGTTCAAAACTTTTAGCTTAACTTTGTGGTGTAAGTACGTAGCATGGCAACCATAACAGTAAGGCGGAGCCTTAATCGTCTTCATCATTATATCAAGAATAATAGTGTCGATTCGGTTGTTCACTTTTCTAAACTTTACTTAATTTGACAGGTTTAACGTTATAGCTATCCTTGTCATTTTCACCTATAAGGAAGGGATGTATCACTTTTAGGAATGTCAAATTAAGTTTAATTTAGGAAAATGCACAACAGATTCGACGTCAATGTTTAAATAAATGAGCTGTTCTAAGGCCGCCTCAAGCTCTTGAGCAACTACGGTGTAACTTATGTCAGTCGTAAAACAAAGGTTGTTATAAAAAAAAAAAACTTTATTCAATTTCTTAAAGCTAAGATCGACAAATACGGAATTAAATATATTATTATAGGTAAATATTTTACACTGTGCCTTGTGTGTTGACCTTAGGGAGTAGATTTACCAGGGATAACATACAACTTCGAACTTCGCTTTATCCGTTACGTAGTTTTTTTAGGAAAACAAACTGTGTACTCATCTTAATAAATAATATGTACAAAAAACTAATCATCAATCTTTGGGAAGAGAAAGATGAACAAACACATTTTTACATTCACATTTTCTAAACTTTCGCTATCTGTGGACTTGCAAGGGAGAAAGCGACTGGCGTCATAAAAAGGCCTATGATATCCAGTGGATGTTAACTGGCTAAATGATACAGAATGATGATGATGATTTATTCTTTCACAGATCAGCTTAGCAGACTGGTTTCATTTCATGTGGGATCGTTTACGCGGAATACGGAAAGATATAACTCAACAAGCCTTGTGTTGTGCAGGTAATTATTGTATTATCTATCAGTTATGACTTTTAAAAATGGAATAGGGTATTCATCTACTAAAGTTTTTATTAAAATAAATCGGCATTGTTTCAATTTAAAAGTTGTAGAAAAAACGTCAGGGTCGAAATTAACCCCCAAAGAATTATAAAGTTATTAGCTTCCGCTCGCGTGGTAATCGGATAATAACAGTCCGTTTTGTTAGTAAGCTTAATATAGGTTAGTACTTAATATCTAACAGGGATTTTGTCCTCTGCCTATGCCCCAAAGCATTTTACGAGAGCCTAAAGCGGTTTGGTCGTGAATACGTAAAATAGTCACGTTTATAATGTAAGATCTCCAAGCTTACTTAAATAAATAAATATATGGGACATCTCATTGACAGACAACACACAGTACACAGCCTGTACTATGTGTACCAGAGACTTTTTCTTCTTCGTATGAGCAGGCCTCTTTCACTCCGCAGAATAGGTATAAAAATATACCTACGCATCGCCTGCCCCCCGAACGTGGTTCGTAGTCGGTTGCCGAGTTCTGCCCGGAACGAACGTGACCTTGAGCAGCCGCGGCATTAGGGCTTGCAAATATTCGAAAATATCCATATTCGAATATTCGATTTTTTTTCGGGTACTATTCGAATTATTCGAATATTATTCGAATAATAGAAAAACACTATGATTTTATTAAAATCACATCTTATTTTGTTAGTTTGAGTGTTATTTTTATATAAGTTTAAAATGTCAACTTATTTTATTCTTAAACGCGTTTTTTCCATGAACAAATTTTTAAAAAATTACAAATAGGTATGTCACCGTAACGAGACATTGGTGATTTACACGCACAATCAACCACAAATTAAAATTTTCTTCTTCGTATGAGCTAGTAGCCAACTCTAGTGTCGGAGATTTTAGGCCACCCGAAGGCCTCAGACATGGCTTAACGACTGAAAAGCCGGGACCAACATCTTAACGTGCCTTCCGAAGCACGGAAGTGGTCAAATCTAAATGTCACTAAACAGTCATCCATCCAAGTAATGACCACGCGGAGAGTTGCATAACCAAGGTGATCTCTTAAGTACACCGAAGTAAACCACGCCAAGGACGGACGGACGGACAATGCAGCACCAAAAGGGTTCGTTTGATTGGCTCGGTAATGTCACTCTAAAAACAGTCTTATAAATCTAGGTTAGTGTTATTTTAACTTTTAAATTTTAAATCATGAAAATAAACATTCACGTTAACGACAGAGACGAATGGACAGAACAGTCTCGTCAACTACGCGAATGCACTACGCGACACTTCCGAGTGTATCCGAACCGTGTTCCGAACCCGATAAAAGTTATTGGGTTTGGATCGGATCATTCGACATGTTATTTACCCGAACGACGACGTAAACTTGTATAGTCTTGTATGGATATATCGCGCGAACTCTTAAGTGGCATTTCATGCACATCTGAGTTCCGATTTCGGTGTTATTAATTTAAATCGAATATTCGAATATTGAAATATCAGTATTCGAATATTCGAACAAAAATAATATTCGAATTATTCGAATATTCGAATATTCGAATGCAAGCCCTATTTTAGTATGTTTTTGTTAATGTACCTATATTTTTCGCCAAATGAAGGGAAAAAAATACTGCATAGCATTTGGTTGCCTGAATAATAATAAGGACCGGCATCTCACGTTTTTCAAACTACCTAACGACAGCGAAAGGTAAGAAAATGTAAATAATACCAATAGTAGGTACAGAACTGAAAGTTTTTCTACCAAATAATGCGTTGTTTAGATATCAAAGTCTCCCGTATTTACTTAAGTAGGTAGGTACTTAGGTACAAGTTCTATTTGAATGCGGTACCTACCTACTTAAATAAACGTAATATTATTATGTAGGTATTTTTTCATTTTTTCGTAGGTATTATGATTTTGATTATGTAGACAGAGCAATATTAGAAACCCAACCTAGGTACATTTTTATTTGATTTAACTTTAAGTACGCAGTGTAGGTTATCTACTTAAAAACATTCGGGTAGGTAAGTATAGGTAGACAAATCGATGTGGTAAGTTACCTAAAGGTAGGCGTACTAACAACTAAAACTAGATACCTAGGTTACCTACATACCAAATGTTGTTTTTTTCTCTTGCAAATATCTAGGTAGGTACCTACCTACTAAAATATCTCTTAAGATTTAGCATGATGTACCTACCTACCTTAAACAGTGATTATTCAGTTTTCGTACACAAGACACCTATGCCTAAACACTTAAGTGTTAAGGACCCAAGTACCTACCTAGTAGGTATGCCTATTTTCTGAGTTCTTAATTTAGCCAGCCAGTGTAAAATAGTTTTCTGATCTAATACTAGGTAGGTAGATATTATTTGAATTATCATTGTTCCTAAAAAGAAATAGGTGGCTAGGTAACTGGATAGTAAAATGTTCAGATTTATTATTATTCGTCACAGAATAATTCTCAAGACAACCCTAACGTTACACGAGCCACGTCAGTAGAGATAGAACTATACGATAGAAAGGGATGCAAGTTGTAGGTTAATATAAATGTTAGGCACTGAACTCGGTGCGAGCTGAATAGCACCTTATTGCGTAGCAGCTAAAGTCGCTATTTATTTAAATGATTGCGCGGAGTGAAGTTTCTGTCCTCTCTGTATTCTGTGACTAAACCGCACGCATGATAAAACCGGCACGCGATGTGGTATGAGTTAGTGGCCAACTCTGGTGTCGGAGATTTAAAACCGCCCGAAGGCCTCCAACATGGCTTAACGACTGACAAAGCCGGGACTAACATCTTAATATGCCTTCCGAAGCACGGAAGCGCCCAAATCTAAATGCCACTGAGCGGTCACCCGTCCAAGTAGTGACCGGGCGGTGTATTGCTAAACAAGGTGATCTGTTAAGAACAAAGAAGTAAGCTACGTCACGAGCGTTTCTACCAGAGACTGATAAACATACATACATAGATACTCTTATTTTTAACACACTAACTCAAATATTTATCCTGGGTGGGAATTGAAACCTCGACCTGCAACTTAGAAGGCAGAGTTACTACCAACTTTCGTTTTTCATTCATAATAACTACATCTAAAGTGGTTAATCGTTTACAGAATCAATATGTCTAATGGAAATGTGCGCCCGCTTCCACGCCCATTGCGCAGCGCGTTTAGCTGACCTTGAACACACGCAGTTTGATCAGAAGCTCAACACAGACAATATCACAAAATGTCTGCAAACCCTCAAGCATATGTATACTGACGTCACATCGGAGCAGAAACCGAGAGAATCTGAGTTCAGGGGATATATTGCTTTGCTCAACCTGGGTGATGCTAATTTCTGGTGGGAAGTAAGTATTTTTGATCTGTTTAAATAACAAGCCGTTAATGTTAACCTTGTACTTATGCCTACTGCAATATAAAAATACAATACTGCAATTACCCCTCATAAAGTGCTACATAGGGACCACAGTGTATCCTTGTTTAACAGACTAGTATAATTTTCTGCTTGGTAAGGAGCTGTTCAAAATGTAACACTGAAGAAGTTTGAAAGCTCTGTATAGTAGTAAAACTTATTTTATTTTACAGATCAAGCAACTACCGCAGGACATTCAAAAGTCGGAACCCATCGTCTTCGCGATTAAAGTCTTCAACGCATTAGATAACAATAACTACGTGAGGTTCTTCCGATTGGTAAAAGAGGAAGCGACTTATCTACAAGCATGCATTCTACTGCGGTATTTCAACGACGTCCGCGCTAGGGCTCTGGCTAGAATAGTAAAGGCTTACGCGCCAAGAGGCGGCTCTCGATTCCCCGCGTCCGATCTAGTCAGTGCGCTAGCCTTCGAATCAACAGATAAAATGAAATCATTCATAAACCATTACGGTCTTAGATTCGCGAAGTCAGACGATGATGAACTATCAGTGATACTAGACAGAAATCAATTTATAGAAGACAGTGATCCTTTCGCCACTGCTCGAGCATTACATCTAATCGAGTCTAAACGGCAAAGCACAGTTGGGCAAGTGATAGCTGGCGGGCAGTTGCCACAAGCAGACTATTTTAACCACACCTTGTATAACAGTTTCACTAAAGAGGGTCGATTAAAAGAATCAGCACTGGTTGCTGAAGAACAAGGCTTTGATACTAAAAATGATAGCAACAAAAACGTACAAGCATTGAAAACTGAGATTCAACGCCTTGCAAAAGGTGGCAGAGCTACAGAAACAAATGAATCAAAAACTTTATTTGTAAAGCCTGATATCAGAACTATAAGTCCCAGAAGAAATATGACTTTCGGTGCCCCTATTAGTGAATCCAAACTATTTACTTTCAAACCAGCCATTACTGTTGCACCTACTGAAATCATTGAAAATTCGCCGGAAAAAATATTCGATTCCAAAGACGAGTTTTCATTCTCCAAGCCACAAGTCACGGAAAAAGATGCTGAAAGTTTCTTCAGCCCTCACACTAAAAATACTGATGTATTCAGCAAAACGGTGTCAGAACCTAAAAGTCTCTTTGGTCGCACAATCAACGAAAATAAAGCTCCATTTAGGAATACGCAAAATGTATTCGGTAGCGCTAATATAACTGTGTTTGGTGGTGGCACAAAACCTAACGATAATATATTTTCAAATCAAGAAAAGTCTTTATTTGGACAAAAAATGGAAAATAAGCAAGAATGTTTTAGTGGCAACACAAAACCTTTAGGTAATTTGTTTTCAAATCCGGAAATACCTAAAACAGTTTTTGGTCAAAACATTGCAGAGTTGAAAAAAGAAGCTGCATTCAACACAAAACCAAACGATAATTTGTTTTCCAAGCCCGATATCCCAAAATCTCTATTCGGTCAGGACCATAATCAAGTATCTGTATTTAGAGGGAATACACAACCTAAAGGAAACTTATTTACAAAGCCTGAAATACCTAAAGCCGTGTTTGGTCAGAATATTGTAGATTCTAAACAAGAAAGTTGTACAAATGTATTTGGAATGAAACCTCCACCATCAAATTATGCTGAAAGCAAAGCGACATTTGCCACGAAAAACATATTTGCTAGTGCCAAAGACAACTTATCAAAGTCTGAACCTGACAATGCCACTCAGTTTGGAAAAGGAAGTAATATATTTGCAAAAGCAGCTTCAGATCCCAACGAATCTAGTAAAGGTAGCAATTTATTTACAAATCTCAAGCAAAATGACAGTGAATTAAAAAGCAACAACATTTTCTCCAAACCCGCCCCAGCTCGTGAGGAATCGATTCAGGGCAGCAGTATCTTTGGTATGCAAAATAGCGGAGAATCAAAACAAGGGACCAATATATTTGCAAAACCTATACCTGTTAGCGAAGAAACCAAGCCTTCTCTTATATTCGGGGCTGTCAATAAACAACTAGAAACTAAAAATATTTTCGCAAATCCAGAAGTTAAAGGAGATACGAAAATTTCATCTATATTTACTAGCAATGGGGATGTTCCTGCTATTGTGTCGCCTGGAAGCTTGTTCAAGAGCGCCATCAACCCACAGAATGGATCTGATGCTAAAGGTTACTCAATATTCCAATCTAAGAATAAAGCACAAACAGTTGCTGATGAAATATTCAATTCAGTAAATGCTAAAAATAATGAGGCAACGTCGAATGTATATGAATTCAATCAAAATACTGAAATAGATGAGCAAAATCAAATAGAATTGCAACGGCTCAAAGAAGAGAGGATAAAACAAGAGGAAGAGAGAAAACTACAAGAAAAACTGAAAAAAGAAGAGGCAAAAAGGAGAGCTGAGCTACAAAGATTGGAAGAAGAGAGGCGAAACGCTGAAGAAAAACGGAAACAAGAGGAGTTAAGACTGCTGGAAGAAAAACGTAGGCTGGAAGAACAAAAAAGGCAAAAAGAATTACGAAAAAAATTGGAAGAAGAAAGGAAAGCTGAATTGAAACGAAAAGCCGAAGAAGAACATCGAAAGTACTTAGAAGCAGTGGATACCGAATCAAGTCAGTTAGTTGAAGAATTGATAAACGAGGTGAATTATGAAACCAGCCGGGAACTGTTGCAAGATGAGCAAGAAAACTACACGCAACTAATGCACTATGCAGGCGATATAGCTGATGATACAATCATCGAGTTGTGCACTGAGGCTTGCTACTCAGAAATGATGGCAGAGGTGTTCCTTACTCGAAGGATCATGAAAAAATGGTTTAATGTGTGGAGGACAAAGTTTATAAGAAATTTAACCAGAAGGAAGTTGCTTGACGACACGCCAGTTTGGCTACCAAATAGAGCTCCTATCGAACAGGCTAAACACCTGAGGCGAAGAGTAGAGGATGCTTCGCTTAAAAATATGAACGCTTTTCATAGAGGTTATAAGTTCTCGGGTGAACTTAAACAGCTTCCGCCACCTGAGAAATACAATATAATGGAAGTAATAAGATCGCCATTATTAAAACGCATGAAACAAATTAGCTACCCTTACGATAAATGCTTCTTTTGGAAGGTGACATTAGTATCTCCAGGTAAAAATCAATGGTTATGTAGGAAGATAAATGTAGAGAATTGGTTGCTTCATGCTTTCAGTGATAATCAAAACCATGAGGAGTCAGAGACTTTGATACATGTTGGTAAACAATCTTGGAATCACTTAATGGATTTCGCTATCTCTGTCAGTTTAGTAAAGAGAGAAAGCATGGGAGCTTGTGTTGAGGCTGTGGAAGGAACAAATGGTATATTATTTTATTCAACTGAAAACGACAAAAAACTGCCAGAAATAATAGAACAGACACTAAAGAATAAGTATCCACACCAGGTGATTCCCATTGCTGTTATAATGCCAAAGCAAGATGACTCCACACACAACAACATACTAAGACTCCTAGAAGACTATGTAAATAGAAAAACCATATCTGGCTACAAAGTTTACATCCTGGATCCTAAAAGTATAAATGAGTTGTTGAATACATCAACAAAAACCGCTTTGAAGTGGATGGCGAGAAAGTTCCCACAGACCCCACCGCTAGAAATAGACTATTTGAAATCTATATGTCAGAGGTATTTAGGCAATGAAATATGGTGCAGGTTCAGGATAGAGAGAGACAGCCGAATGAGTGAAGTCCTAAAAGACATACAAAAGCTGATCAATTGTTACAATGTTGCTGTTGATAAGCTGGCAGATGTTATCACAAATGAAGAGCTATTCAATTACACATCATTCCCTTTAGAACTCAAGCCTTATCTAGAACAAGCATCGCCATATCCGAAACCTTACGAGTTTATACCCAGCAATGTGAGAACTTCTGAAAACATATACACTATCAGAGATTTAATGAATCAGTTAAAATTACCCAACTCCTTGTCAGCATTTAGACCTCAGAATGCAGTCAGTATGCAGCAGCAAATACGGACATACTGCAATCAGATAGGCTGGTTTGAAGACCCCGAAGTAGTAGTATGCAAAGTTGTAGCAGTTTTACCCAATGAACTCTCAGATCTGAGCATGCCTTGTGAAGACTTCACCAAACATTTTGCAAATTATGATCTCATAGACTTTTTAAATGTTATAATATATGAAAAAATAAACAGATTGTATAATTTTGATAATAGATTTGCCATTTACGATAAATCAGTATTACAAGAGTACCGTAGCACTAATTGGCTGTATGACGTTAAGACTTTAATGGAACTGAAGCACAAAGCAATAGATTATGAAGATGAGGTGGATCATTTTATAGAAGTTAAAAGGCGTAAGCTAGCCATGGAGTCACTAGAGTACCTTATGCTGGAAGATAAGGACAGTACATTAGTAGAGTCTAGTATAAAAGAGGCCAATGCTGATATCACTAAGTATAATAATTGTTCAGAAGCTGTGAAACAGCTTGAAAAAGAAATTGAAGAGGGCACAAAGAAATCTGTTGAATTCGAAAATATGTTGAGAGCTGCTCTTGTTGATATGTGAAGATACTGTATATTATTATTTTTGTGATAGCTACATTTTTATTGTTAATTTTAATTAAATAAATTGATTTGTATTATACATTTTATTTATAAATCCTATTTAAAAATATCACATTCTGTTCTGTCACATAAGTAGAATTTTTACAGAATATATGATTTATTCAGTGTCTTCATCTACTGGCTGTACAACTTTTAGACAGGCATCAACAAATTCTGTGAAGACAGGTTCTTGCATATACTCCTGTATAAGTGAATCAGGGTTGTATGCCTTGTCTAGTGATTCCAATAACTCTCGTACATAAGGATCCTGTATGCACTTTTTTAGTTCTGCTGATTGTTCTGAAACAAATATATCTGTAGTTATTCTCAACTTTGAAACTTGTATGATTACTTGATCAAGTAAGGCTTTACTTATGAACATATTTCAAAAGATAAACAATGCTTAAACTATTGCTATCTCTTACCATTGGATAATGACAAACAGTGACAGGACTAACGTTGAGCATTGATTAACTTTAAGTAGTGTTCTTAGGTAAGGGGGTTAATGACTGTGGCTGTCAGATTTATTTATGTGAGTTAGTACAGGTTTATGACAGACCTCGAAAGCGAAGATCTTGTATTTAAAATTATGTATGGTTTGTTTGTAGTGTGCACTATCTGCACAATTTTTGCTCATACCTTTAGATCCATGCTAAGGTAAACAAGCATTTAACAATTGAGTGCCAAAAATAACTGTCCATGTGCAGCAGGATCTTGGCTTCAGGTGATCTTTAGTGTGGTAGTATCCGCAACGAGACTATCCGACATAGAACTAAAGTTGTAGACATTGCTCAGAGAATTAGCAAGCTGAAGTGGCAGTGGGCTGGCCATATCTGCCGAAGAATCAACAACCGTTGGGGTAAACGAGTTCTTGAGTGGAGACTGCGGCTCGGCAAACGTAGTGTAGGATGCCCTCCGACCAGGTTGAGTGATGATTTGCCAAAGGCTGCTGGTAGAAGCTGGATGCGTCGAGCTCAGAACAGGGCGCAATGGCGCTCATTAGGGAAGGCCTATGTCCAGCAGTGACTGCTATAGGCTGATGATGATGATGATGATCTATAGTGTAGTGTCCTAGTCAGTTTGTAAGTAAAGAAACTTATTTGAGTCACAAATCATACAAAAATAAAGAAAGGGGAATATTAAATCTAACAATAGAAACCATTCTTTATTAGGTAGTAGATTTAACATTATTAAATATTAATGTATCGTGTTTCCATCAACTTTAGACTGGTTGTCTAGAAGATAACGAAGAAGTTGCCAATAAGTTATGTGAATAACGTAACGAGTTTACTGAAGTATGATTTGAAGTCACAAATCATACAAAAATAAACACAGGCAAGTGCTTAAATCTAAAAAAGAAACATTACCATTTTGGTAATGTTTTGATCTAAGGCTGGTTGTCTAGAAGTTATAAAAGATATTTATGCAATCTGACAACATTCCATAAAGAGATGGCCCTTGCAAAAATGATACATTTTCAAATATTTTAGCAGAGAAAGCTTACCAAGTAATTTTAATTTGTCAAGGGGCACTGTATCTTCAGTTGGATAGTCATATTCTGAAGTAGGTTCCTTTAAGCTGTCAAGTTCTCGTGGAGGATCCGGTGGTTTAGTGCATGGGGCTTGCTTGTGCTCTTTATAGCATGTTACTGAGCAACTAGAATGGTAATTCAAAAATTAGTTTATTGCACAGAAATAATACTTTCAATACATTGATAATTTAAGGGAAAAATTATGATGCGATTGTGGCAATGAAAGGAGAATGCCGAGAACCCGTACCATTTGCGTCAAAAGCTAACGTATCCCATAAAATTTATTATATTTTATAAATGACATTAACATTTTCTTTAGTTTTACACACCGACTCAATTAATAATCAAGTAAAAAAATATTTTGTTGATTTGGTTTCCGTTGCATGCCACCATTAGACTATAACAACCAATTATATATACGTTGCAATGGCAATAAACATTGATGTAAAGTGCTACTATGGCAATAACCCTCATTTTTAATTATTTTGACAGTAGAATCGACTAAAAACTTATTGGATATTTTTTTGACGCAATCACTTTAGTCTTGGTACCGAGCGCCATACATCAGACGGCATTCTCCTTTGCCTCCGTTTTCTCCTGTTCTTGTTGTGAAAGCCGATTATGAGATAAAAGCAGGGGAAAGCCTGTCTTAACTGGTTAAACCAATAGGTACAGCCATAGATCTTTATACTACAAGATCTATGGGTACAGCGATGTGAATGACAAAATCTGCGCCAAACAGAGACTCAGGCCTCCTGCAGTTGATTTTGGGGAAGATTTATAATTTAGTTGTAAATTTAATAACATATTTATGTACTTACTATGGTTGTAAGCACGTCGGGCATTTGTATTTAGATATCTCTCCACACTGAATACAAGTCATATTGCTGATACCTTGCTTGGTACGTATTAACTAGTTATCACGGATCCGAGAAGCCAATGCACTGTTAGGTTATTTTTTTACAAAAAAATATTTATAATAAATATAATATTGGAGAATTTTAAGTTCGAACTTTCAACAAATAAACAAAGAAGCTTGGTCAGTCGGTCGGTCCCAAAATTGGTATCGGTATATAATCAGTGTTGCCGTTTTTTATTTGGAGAAAATGCTAAAACTGGTTCCAGAAAATGCCAAAAAAATGCTATATAACTTTTAAAAATGCTAAATAAAATACTAAAATCTAAATTTTAGTCCCGAATAGCAAACTGAAGTGGTCAACTGTTAAAATAGATGCATATTCGCATATAAAGCACGCAAGAGAAGACAGCTCATTGGGTATTAAGATTTATTTGCATCGTAGGTTAATTAATTTTTATTGACCCTTCACATTTTGCATGTTTTGCGGTGGAGATGTGTTGCTACAGTAATTTTTTGGTATTATGTTACACTTACAAAAATTGCAATAAGTTAGACTCTGTCATCTTTTCCCGTTGTTCGCGCAAAATTTTCTCATAAATATGAGAAGCCGTGATATTATATTAACACATCAGATTCAAATTAGACGTAAAAGTCAAGAACACAGCACTGATCGCTCGTAAAAAATTAACAATCGCTCAAAGTTAAAGATAAAAATAAATTTGGGGGATATACTAATACCTTTAGAAAGAGTTCTCATGTTTTAAAAACAACTTTAAGTTACAAAACAAATTGTCTCTGGTTTCTACAAAATCTTTTTAATTCCTTAATAAGTAGGTAACGTTCAAAAAATGCATGCGAATTTTTTAAGCTAACAGACCCGAAAATATGCTAAATTTAGCATTAAAAGTGCTAAAACGGCAACACTGTATATATTATACTATGATCCAGCAGTGTTCTCTCTCGAACGTCATATCGGTAGAGCTGTCCACTAAAATCGGTATATTGGTACCCAAAATCGGTATATGACAAAAATTAGACAATATTCAATCAAATTCGTTTAAAACTGAGTGTGCTTGTGAAGAACTAAGATTCTCTAGAGCGTCTTTCCCTGATGTAATGTTATTTCAACTCTTACCTCTCAAAGCCTACGCCTTTACTACTATCTTGCAAGATATTCTATAAGACAAGATATTTAGTACAAATTCCGCTAACTTTCTCTGACAAGTTCCACAAAATGCATACGCATGCACCGCCCTCCCGCCCGCAGATTCACATGCAAATCAGAGAAAGAACAAGCAAACATGCAATCATTAATAAATGCAACCGTCTACTTACTCTTCCACCAATAAAAACAACACGTTAACCTGTAATTAGCTTGGAGAAACGACACACACATAAATACACAAGAAACTCAACAGAAATTCGACAATGTTTCGCCTTCCCCATAAGGCATCCTCAGGAATGATCGACTCGCTGTCCACCAACGTCGACGTCGCTAAAAAAACAACAACGACGCAGAACTCCGCAGACGTGTTGCTCCGCCGAGCGCTAAACAGAAAGTGAGTCAATTGTCAGAGAAAGTTAGCGGAATTTGTACTAAATATCTTGTCTTATAGAATATCTTGTAATGGATTTCCGCAAAGTCACGCCTGAGTCAATTAACTATCTTGCAGTCAGACTCAAAATTTTCCGTCCCCTGGTTTTTAATATTGTAGAAATTTTATTATTTTTGCGCCCGCACTTGTACACGGTTCCTCGTCAGACGAAATATTTTTAACTTATTAATAAAATATTATATTTATCATGAAACTTTCTCTTCAAAGTTAAGAAAATTAATGAAAAAAATAAAATCCGAATTCTGGTTTCGATAGTGAATGACAGTGAATTCCCAAGCGGGAAACCCCTGAAGCCCCTGATAACATCCAGTTGTAGTATTCCTTGATTTTATGTACCACTGTGATCCCTACTTATCATAATAAACTACATAGCATATAAATTACTATTTAGGAATTTCCCGGAACATAAACCATAAATGAAAAGGGCTGCCAACTTAAAAGTGTACAATCGGTAGAAAAATCGATATAATTTCCACGTTTTCGCTGAAATCGTGGAAAAATCGTTGCATTTCGGTATTTCGGTAGGACAGAGCCCATATCGGTAGAAATAATAAACTTTGTGAATGATCTATTTCAGTGTTGCCACGGCCCTTGAGTCTTAAGATAAGTTTCGTATGTAAAATTGCTACAAAAGTTACATTAACGCATTGATATTATATTGTTACTATCGTAACTAGATGCGTAGTACCGGCCAAAATGCGTGTAGGCTCAGGTCTTGGCCATGGCCAAGATCCTCTCCTTACTTCATACAGTGGCCATCTTGACATCGACCGAGTGACACTTTCGCGAAATAGGCAAACAATGTGATGAAAAAGTTCATTTCTTGAACTCAATTGCGTAAAGAATCACGCGGAATAACTTTTTTCATGAATATCTATAATTTTTTGCTAAAATTGCAGCAAATATTAAAGAAAATTTAGTTAAATAGTTCATGCCATGTAATGTTGCCAGCAAAAAATGTGTAGTTTTCCCGATTATTGTGGGAGATTTTGATAACGGATAAAATCTTTGTTAAGCTCTTAATTTCTTAAAATAATTCATAATACATATAATAGCAAACCACCTTGTTAACCTGTATATTTATATTATGCAAAGCAATAAATGATTGAGTATTGAGTATTGAGCATATTTAAGATCATTTCAAATAGATCACTCACTTCTATTGATAAATGTCATCATCCATGAAATCAAATTATTAACTCAAAGAAATAAAAGGAAGAATAGAAGACATTTGACGTTACATGCGGTGGTTGAGTGATATTACGATCGCTATTATATGTTGGCACAAATAAAACACTTATTTTATTTCCACAGACAAAGTTTACTATTTCGATCTACTAATATGATTAGTGATAATATCACAAAGTTATGACAAACAGTTATTCACAATACACAGTTAACAGTTATTAAACAATTATTCACTTAGAACAATTTGTACTCTATGAAAACGTAAAGCAGGCTAAAAGAAAAAACTAGACAGGTACTGTTTTAGTGACTGACAGTCACTTGTTAGGTTAAACTTCAGGGAAAATCTATAATCCTATCCTTCTTCCTACTATAAATAAAGATGTGAAAATTTGTGAGTAGGTATGGATGTATGGATGTTTGTTACTCTTTCACGCAAAAATTACAGAGCGCATATAGAAATTTAATAATAAATAAAATAAAAATTTGAAATGTACATAGTTGTTTATGGCCTGGATCGAACACATAGGCGACTTTTCACCCGGGTACCACGCGAGCAAAGCCGCGGGTGGAAGCTAGTATCCCGTAAATTTCGACTCAGTGGGATTATCATCATCAGGTGGCATGAGCATCAATCGTGGGCCGAAACTGGATGAGACGAGCTTTGAACCATGGGGATTGGCACATACAAAGGGAGGCCTATACCCAGCAGTGGGTAAAATTGGGCTGTGGATGATGATGATGATGAAGATGGGATTAGAACCCGTGGCCTTCCCATAAATACTGGGAAACTACCAACTGCGCTAAGTTGTACGTTGTTGTTGTTGGTACGGGGTTTATTATATTACTTATTTCTAATAATCAATTATTTAAAAAATCTCATTCATTTTCGGGAAAAAGTGTAGAGCAGGCTTTTTATTTCAAGCATTGTCGCTATCTCTATAAAATCAACTGCCATTCTCGAAGCAGGCCAGTTTAAATAAAAGAGATAAATATATGTTTCCTTCAAAATGACAATTAGTTTCAAAGCTACGTCTTCGCCATCAATAAGTGGTTACTATATTTTGACACTTGTTATGGAGGTTTGCATTTCTTGTTATTTAACTCAATGCATTAACGTTTGTTAACATTGAAAATGTTTGTTTTTCTTATCGAGTTTAGTGCATGAAATTGTGACATTTGCCTGTAGTTAAAATTTTACAAAATTTCAAAATTTATTCGCTGACAATCAAGAATTTCCCAATCACTTTTTTTGAGCTCGCTATTCAAGAAACGGAAAAAATGATTAAGTTATGCTACAGTTTGAGTCATCTTAGGAGGTGGGTGGACAAAAACTATAGGTAATAGAAGGGCCTTTACGCGCGAGCCAGTCTGCGCTCCGTTCACTTTATCGTCAGTACGATAAAGTCAAATTTTATCGTGTTCTTTATTTCTAAATTACATTGACAATGCCTTTGATAGTAGCGCGTAGTGTGAGATCTATAGTTTTTTTTTATTTATGTGTCTTTAGGGTCGGTTAACATTGGCGTATCTATTCGGTTATTTTTCAGAGGGTCCGGGCCCCCCCAAAAAATCTGTTATGAGAGATCGGAAGCTTTTTTTTCGTATTTTGACATAATAATCTACGGTCAAAACATCAAATGAATGGTCATGGCTGTTGATCGCATGCTGAACCGAAACCCAATGTAGTTAGTGAGTAAGGGCGATTATTATCACAAATAACTCTACTTTAAAGTGCGTAGTTAGATAAGGGTATCTAACTACGCACTTTAAAGTAAAGTAAAGCAAACAATGGTTCAGAACCGTGAACGAACGGCGAGTGTAGCAAGCTGCCAAATATTTTTAGTTAAGGTGTACAAAAGAAACAATAGAATGAAAACGCTTGCAATTTCTTAAGCACCTAGGTGACTGTAACACTAGATGAAGAATACGAAGTCGGTGAGAAGGGCGTGCCGCGATTTTTTTTGGTATAGCTAACTACGATATTGTGTTTTATTTCGTCATTGTTGCAAACTTTTTAGAGTTTTAGAGTAGGGTACGGTAGTTTTGAGTATTGCACCCATATTGGTCAACATTTTAGTGCATAGTTAGGTGTGATTAAGAACCAACTTGCATAGGTGAATACAAAATATAAAAAAGAAAACTACGATTTATATCTGGATATTAGCTTATGAATTAATAAAAAAAATGCTGGACGTTATCGTCACACAGCATCATGTAGCCACAAACTATGCAGAGCTTGTATTATGGGAACCACATGATTGATATACTACACATATACTGTTTTTTTTGTAAATACATACTTATCATACTTAGAAAACACCCAGACCCGAGATGAATATCTGCAGAACATGCAAATATTTGTCCCGCGGCGGGAATTGAACCCGCAACCTTCTGCGTCTCAGGCGGACCTTCGCCCACTGCGCCACAGAGGCCGTCAATAAATACGAGTAATGCAAGATCCAAAAATTGGTCCTGATCTAGTAATTTCTTCACCCTGTGCCACGACCCCACCCTACTTACGGCACTCAGTGAACCACCAGAGGGCTTACCACTGGTTTTTATAGTTTACGAAAACTTAATAAGTTTCGGTATCTTTCCATACATTTTCAGTACAGCGCCTCTAGGGAAACGTGCATGAACTACGAAAATGTATGGAAAGATACCGAAACTTATAAAGTTTTCGTAAACTATAAAAACCTGTGGTAAGCCCTCAGGCCAGGCGGCCGTCAATCGTTTCATTCCCATTCTCATCCAGCCCAGCTGGGCTATGATAAGAATGGAAAATAATGTTAGTATGTATTGCGTAAACTAGTATAGGTACTTACTAACATCCCGAGGTATAATATAAACTATAAAATACCTGTTTTAAGGGTTTGTCTTTGCTATACAAGATACATTTGCCAGCCGCTTAGCGTTGTGGCGCGAAATTCAATGAATAAGCTTATTTATGTAGTGTATTCAAAAATAACTATACAGAATGAACTGAAAAATAAATTAAAATTAATAAAAAGTGTGATGTTTCATAGGGATCCAGCCTAGAATTTCAAATCAGTAACCCAACATACTGGGAGGGGCACGGTGGCCCACATGGCCCCCCCTTTATATACGCCTATGTCGGTAGGAGGAAAATTGAAGTCAGCAAAAGGCGGAAATTATGGGAATCTATAATGTATAATAATAGTGTAATTAATAAATATGATAAAACCGACTCTTGTTTCAGTTTGTTACTTACCAAACAATAATTTCACTCGTGCACTTTTCTCACAGATTTACGACAAAATTTTAACAAACAATAACCACAACGAAACAAAAGAAATCACAATCAGCCATGTTTGTTTGTTTCGCAACTGCGAACAGTGCAAATTCGTGAATTAGGAAACGTGGGCGTTCACATTCAACGCTCAAGCAAAATCAAGTTTTAATCCATACTTACTGGATACGTTTCGTATTGTCATGGCGCGCTCTATTCAGAGCCATAGCTCTGAGTGTGCTAAGGAGTGAAATTCTTTTTAGACGCGCCAGTTATAGGAATATAGTCATTGACATATAAAAACTAATTAAATATAGTTTTCAATTTTGATGCGTTCGTAAACAGTTTGCAATAAAAATCTTGTATTGCAAATCAGTTTTTCTCAAAAGATACGAAAATTGCCATAAATATAAGAATTTGTTACATGTTACATAGTCAAAAGATACGAAAAAATTAAGAAATGTAACCATCTGGCAACGCTGATCTTTATAGTTGGAAACAAGCGAAACAAGGATGAGACGAAGGAGGGATAGAAAAGATTAATATGACATTGACAAATAATAGACTTTTTGACAATGACAACTTGTCTTTTCTGCAATTCTGCCACTGCATTGCCATAAATAAATAATAATTTGTACCTAGGTACCTTACTCCAAATAAGTACAATGTAAATAAAATAACAAAACTTTATTGATGTACTTAATAATTGTACCTAATTGTAATTCTTTATTGTACATAGAAATAATAAATACCTACAAAGAGTACCTAAACTGACAAAAAATATATGCAGAGGCATATAAATAAATACCTAACTTAGTACCTAACCATACCTAAGTATGTACATAATTTATTTCTTAATTTATAGCTGTTAGGTACGCTGGTGCGAAGTCGTTGTGAATTATTTTAATTGAGTTATGTATACCTAATGTACTGTGCGTACGTCCTACTACCTACATACGTTAAGTCAAATGACGTACCTACGCGCAGTAGGTACCTACCTATCTAAAGTAGCTTCATACCTACTAAGGCTGATTATTATTTTTATCGGGCGTAGATCGTTTTTAGCAATGCAAAGTAAGACCAAGAGGTGCTTAGGATCTGAAAAAAAAAAGTATTTTATTTAGTAAACCAGATAATAAGTATCTACCTACATACTTACCTACGTCTAGTACCTATCTAACTAACTATCCGCAAGTATGTAGGTAGATACTTCAAATTAGAGAAAATATTTCATAAACTATTCTTTTTTAAGATAACGGAACGTCTTCCCTAGTGGTCTGGCCCTGCCCTGAGACATTTTTTTATTATTATAATAATAATTAGCTTGCCCATTAGATACTTTGCTTGCTTTATCCACAAGGCCACTCACACTATAAACCCACCTTCATGAAAGCGCTGAGGTTCATGTCCAAAAATCCTGAAGCTGATAATTTGCATGGCGTTTGGGATCTGTAAAAAATAAAATTGAATGGGATGGCTTCACAATCATGGTATGATTATCATACTCATATAATCTGGATGTAATAGGGCTGATGGTTGATGATGTGATATCTTACCTAGTAAGAATTAAGAGAAGATTTTTAGCAATTGCTTTATCAGATAAATACCAGCGACTCGCATAAACGGCTTCACTTACTTCCTCGCTCTGTAAGCAAACAGTGTAGATTAGTAAGTGTTTATTTTATTAATCATCGTTCCTCGAAGATAAACTCTTATTAGTTGTTTCTTTTTTAAATACTATAACTGGAATTCTGTAAAACTTCATTGCTGGGCATAACTTCCCTATATTTTGAGGTTCTTTGCCATAATGCAAAAGTAACACTTCCTCTTGACAGATAAGGGGTCAGATCAGATCATCAGATTGATGAGCAACACTCTAACCGGTCATTACTTGGATGGATGACCATTTAGTGGCATTTATTATTTAGGGGCTTCATGATGCTGCGTGATAACGTCCAGCATTATTTATTTATTATTATTTAGAACTAAAAGCTTCGGAAAACACTGGTCTTGGCTTTTTCTGTCGATAAGCCATGTCGGAGGCCTTCGGGTGGCCTGAAAAGCTCCGACACCAGAGTTGGCCAAGAAGAAGAAGAAGAAGGTAGGTACTTAATATATGACAAACTATTTCCAGAATAAGTACGAATATCCATATAATCCGCAGTGGATTATACTTACTGAACACATCAAGACATCTCCAAAGTAGCACAGGCAAAACACTTGCAGAAGACTTGTCACCAGAAACACTACCGATGGTATGACCATCGATAGTTCTTTTATTACCTGCGAAAAAAATTCTAAAGGAGAATGCCGAGAACCCGTACCAATTGCGTCAATACCGAACGTATATCCCATAAAATGTATTATATTTTATAAATGACATTAACATTTTCTTTAGTTTTACACACCTACTCGATTAATAATCAAGTAAAAAAATAATTTGTTGATTTGGTTTCCGTTGCACGCCGCCATTAGCTACAACAAACAACCAATGACATATACGTTGCTATGGCAATAAACATTGATGTAAAGTGTTACTAGGGCAATAAACCTCATTTTTAAATAATTTGACAGTAGAATCGACTAAAAACTTAGTGGATATTTTTTTGACGCACTCACTAGTCTTGGTACCGAGCGCCATACATCAGACGGCATTCTCCTTTCGGATCGTTAAGTTTATTTCTTACAACTAGTATTATGTGCCTAGTTGTGTTGTGTTGTGTTCTTGGCATCAAGTTCCGTAGGTACCAACCTAATTAATTTCCAGATTTTATACAAATAATAAAATTGCTGAGCGAAAGTAGAGTTTTAAATAATATGACCAGCCCCATATTGCTAGGTGTGTATTGTTTGTATTGTATATATTGTGATATTGAAGTCGATGAACGAGATCGTAGACGAACAGAAGACCAAGCGGTCGTCCACCGAAACGATGCAAATGCGACTAACCGTTGTGCATGAAAGAAAATGGAAGAGGCTGGGGATGGATGGATTCCCAATTCCTACAATATTTTCTCCTCAGTGCTAATAAGTAAATTATTTAGGAAGTTGCCTACCTAATTTTGATAAACTTACCGTTACATTGAATCCAGTCAAACATATTACTGTTGAACTTATCAACACATTCATAAGGGTCGATAGGGAAAATATGTTTTGTAGGGAACTTGACAAACTGCGAAAGAAAGAAAACTTGTAGCGTTTATGTTTAATTACTAAACTCAAGCTTAAGTACTTAATAAATAAGAAAATAAGGTATAGGTTATCCTATGTAATAACTAACTATCTAGGTAATAAGTTTTTTAAACCTGTAAGTATATTTATAATAGATCCCTTTTATTTTTTTGTTCATGAAACACAATTCCAATGGTTATATAGGCAATAAATAAAGAATAGGTTCATGTGTAAAAAATATTTCGTACCGGATAATTTCTTGGTGTCGACAAACCAGTTCCTTGAATTTCCCTTGGAAGTCGATATTATCACGCTCACTTATTTCATGGTCTGGTATGATGTTTTTAATATCTAATTGCACTAGACGAAATTGAATGCGGATGTAAGAACAGCAAGTTAGTAGGAAACAGTCCACGGATCCGACATAAAATAGAACTACACACACTGAAATAAAATAACGTAAATTTTATTAAAGGTTCATACCTACACAAAAAACGTACTTATAAAATAAATAAATAAAATAAAATTATTTTATTTCGGATAACATAATCCATACGCACACAAACTTACAAAGTAATAAAACCAATTAATTAATACACAACTTAGATCACCCTCCGCACGAAGCAATGCCTCGTGGGAGAGGTGATCTTACCAGCTATAGTTTGTAGGATGGTGTTGGGGCTGTCACGTACTCTGCGCATCAGGTATACTGTCTTCTTACGGAGGATCGCATGAAATCCATCGGTCTCATACTCTGCAAACATCCCTGAAGCACTGCAGAAACGCGGCAGTCCCAACATCATCCTAAAAATATTATTGTATTGAACGCGTCTCCAGCGGCCGTTTGGTATAGTTGATCCATAGGTTGCTGGTGTAGAAGCTTTGACAGTATGCTTTAAAGAGCGTTACTTTAACTTCTGTACACCGGGAAAACCTACGGATCAATATATTACCTCTGACCGCTAGAGTCCTACGCTCTCTTTCAATATCAGCTTATGTCTAGGCTCTCTTGTCTGTGGTCTAGTTATGTAAGAATTTATCTAGTGAGTTTAATATTTCATCTAAGTAGCGGACTGCCCGTGACATTATTCGCGCTTAAACATTATAGACTGAATTTCAGATTTTTTTTTGTATTGAACATGGTACCTAAGACATAGGGTTGATTATAAGACAGCCAGCTTCACTAGTTTTTTTTAACCGCTAGGCGCCGGAGTTCTACCACTTTTGATAAAAAATATTGTAATAATCTTGGCACTAACGGGTTACTATACCTACGTATTCAGATTTATAAGTCGATAGTTACCTACTTAAGATTATTTTTTTGCTGTTAATTATTATTATAGTTATTATTTCATTATTCGCTAGTACTAAATTATTTGTTATTAAATAGGTAAACAGATAGGTAGGTACTTACAAGACGAAAGTAAGTTTGTAGAGACTGACCTGCCCAAGATTGATGAATGTAAGCATACGGCCAATATCTTAAATCCAGTGCATCAAATGGGTAAACATCCAGATACGGAAGAAAGAGTTTTATTTCTCCTGAACTGAAGTAAATCACCGCAGTACCAATCAGTGGCCCAGCGTCGTACAGAATTATCAATAAGACGAACAAAACATTGAGAACGCCCAAGATTTTTTTTAGAAAGCTTGTTTCAGTTGCTTTTATTTCGTCAACAATTGCCAGATTACTGGAATCTTTTCTGTTGATGTCCAATTTTATTAGGTCTTCGATGAGATGGAAGGCTTCTGTGTCATGCATTGTGTAGCAGATTGTCTTAGCGGTTCCTAGAAATCCGAATGTCAAGCATGGAGCGATAAACGACAGTTCAGTGAAACTTTTTCCGGACAATATGCCTGTGCAGAGATATGATAGGGTTCCCAAACTGGCTAACGAGAACCATATGAAGTTGAAGACATAGGCTGCTTTGTATCTGAAGTGGCTCATCCCTGGAGGACGTGTTTCGTGCAACTTCATACCAGTTAATAGAAATAAATATTTTATTTTGAATAAAGTTTGTGTTATAGGTTGATAATTATTTGTCATCGTGGAGCCTTATTCTTTAAATAGTGATATTTTGTGCAGTTAGGCTGCCAAACATCCTCAGTACAGGTAAAGGACCTGGTAAAGTGACAGAATACAGGAACCGACTGCTATTTATATGGTCATAATTCATAAATAATTCATAATAAATCATCCATTAAAGTCTGTGTCACACCTCAGCACCTGCATTCGACAGCATAATTTCGACGGGTTAGGGTCGGTGCTCAAATATTAGGTGATATTCTTATTTCTAAGTAGGTACCTAATTAAAATAATTATTTTATTTTCGAGTAAGTGTAAATGCTTTTTTGTCAGCCAACTGTGGCAAAACACATTAGGTAGTACCCCATGGGTTCCGGGGCAGCACTCTAGCTTTCTTCGGGGTCGGTCGAGAAAACGTTGGCGGAATGACCTGGATACATTTGAGGATGAATGTGGGAGACCACCAAAGATGGGCGTGTGGAAAAGTTTGGAAAAGGTCTTTGCCCAGCAGTGGGACGAAATTTTAATGGAATACAATAATTTATATAATTAACCAATGTAATTAGCAACAAAATCAATAAATAATTATAATTTAATCAAGTATCTATGATAGATGTTGAATGTTGACTACCTAAGTATAAATAAATTAAAAATTTTGGATGGAATAGACAGAAATAATCGTACCTATATATTTATTACAAAAGGGTAAAATGTGTTTGGACTTTAATTTAATCTTAGATCATTATGTATTGCACCACATTTACAACAAATAAATGGTTTCAATGGTTTCAATGGAAATATGGTAGTTAAAGTAAGTAAAGTTTATGGGAAAGCTATAAGGGAACTAAGATTTATGAAAAGTATATGATGGGAACTAAGGTTTTTGTCGGCCAACTGTGGCAAAACACATTGCTCTATGGGTTCTGGGGCAAACCTCTTGCCTTCCGCGTGCATGGTGCGGGAGAGCCATATGAGGTTGGTACTTTTTAGACTCTAAGCTCATTCTGTCGTCATTGTGGCGAGTGAAGTCCTTTGTTAGCAATAATTACGAATATTTTTTTTATGTCTATGGATGTGCTATCCCTGGGTACCGTACGTAAGTACCAAGTTATTCTGTAGATTTAGACTTCAGTACAGTGCCGGTCCTATTAACATTTTTAACTGGTGCGAAGACTAAAAATGGCGCCCCACTAATTAAAAAAAATATTTAAGCAGTTGCTTTATTTTCCACCAGAAAAAGCAGTGGTGGACAAATAAAAAAATAATTTTAATGATTGTTAACTGTTATTTATTATGTTCTGGTTCAACCATTATGGTATTTCCATCTTTTAAATGTATTTTTGATAGATGTCAAAGTCCAGAACTAGTGTGATTGCAGCCACATAACATTGAACGATTTTTGAATCGATTAATGACACCATCGTCGAATAAAAAAACTGTTATCATTATTTTGTCATTATCATTGTTGGGTCTTAATATCTCAACAAATTAATTATTACATCAAGAACTATAATTATTTTTATTATTTTTGTATTGCTAATATTGTAGAAGAAAATGATAAAATTAAATGGCGTAAAAAGTTTTGAATGAAAAAGACATGAAAACTCTTTTGTCAAATAACTTAGGTTTGAACATAGGTACGTCAAAATGATGTTCAGTGAAAACTGTGACAAGCATGCGTCATAGGAAAAATGCTTTTCACGATTGCTTTTTCACATGAACACGTTGTTGGGCGTATGAGCAAACTAGAGCAACCAGTGTATATTGTCTGGTAGGTCATTCTAAAATGCCTAATACCAATGGACAATAAAATGGCACTATACAAGTATTTACAGACTTAAAGCTGGGTATCTCGAATTCCGAGATTCTTACCTAATTTAAGCTTAAATAACTGGACTATAAGGGACATGACAATCGAAGGAGTTGGTGATACGCTTGCGTGAGTATCCCAACGTAAAAGAAGTTGACAATATCGCTCCGGGACTGTGGTTTGTTTCGTGGGCTGAATTCTTCGTTAGCAAAAGAATTAAAAGAAATTGCATTTTTATTTAAAAAAGCGAATAAAAGAAAACTTTATGGAGCACACAGATATTGCCCTAGACCGGTGTAAGTTAAGGTAAGTGTTTTTTAAGGATGCAAAACAAATAGAGGACTGGGAAAACGTATTTTTTATCGACGAAACGTGGTTTAATGCTAACCACACTTTGTCGAGGTACTGGACTGATGATAATGCTGCGTCTACCTCGAAAGTACCTATAGGAAAAGGAGAAAGATTAATCGTTTGTCATGCAGGAAGTAAAAAAGGTTTTGTAGATGGAGCTTTGCTAGCATTTAAATGAAAAAATACCGTGGAATACCATGCAGAAATGATTTCTGAAGTCTTTGAAGGTTGGTTTAAGGACTTACTGCTGGCACTAGAAGAACCTGTAAAAAATGTTATCATCATGGATAACGCACCATATCACTCTCACCAGTTGAATAAAATGCCAACGCAAGCCAACAAAAAGTCAGATAACATAAACTGGCTTGTGAATCTATGTTGAAGTGTTAACTGGTAAACATTTAAAAAACTAAAGAACAGAAACCTCTGTACGTTGTGGATGAAATTGCAGCTGAACACGGTCACGCAGTTCTCAGACTTCCGCAATACCACTGCCAATATAACGCCTTAGAACTTATTTGGGCACAAGTGAAAGGATATGCTGCCAGATATAACACGAGCCCACCATTTACAGCCAAAAAGATGCTCGAATTGCTAAAGAATGCCTGCAATTAAGTGACACCTGAAATTGGGCAAATGTGGTGGAAAAGACCAAACGATTAATATTATCGGATTGGGAAAGGGATGTGACTTTGGATAACATAAGAGAGCAAGAACCAATTCTAATAAATTTAGGCGAAGACTCACCAGTTGATGACTCGCCAGTTTGCTGTTGATCGACGATTAATAAATTTTATTAATATAGGTAGGGTATTAATATAGCTGGTACTATTGACGTATAACAGAAGAAAACAAAGATCAAACATCATCATGAATTTTCCCAACATGAATATCCTCAGATATTGCTTAGTACGCCAATCTATATGGGAATAAATTATAATAGATTGAGGAATCCGTAAAATGGAGTAGTCAGAGGGCAAAAGATAATATTTGACAGACGATCACTTTTTGCAAGCAGTTACTAAGCCACGCAACATACCTGCTATGTAAATACCAATATATTGTAAATACCTATTTTTAAATATATTAGTAACATAAAATTTAAGTTACCTATTTTATGTCAAAAACTAAAACCGAGAAGTATAATCGATTATCGATTTTACGTTGTCAAATCGCTAAACCAAGTATTTAGATAGCTGCAATGACTACTTCCATCAGTTTTTCTGAATTTGGTCCGTTTTCGGACTTCATTTGATTTCGGCGGACTTTTTATCCTTATATTAGCAACTGGCAACGCATTTGGTAACATTTTTATACAAAATATTAATGTCTATAGGATTATTTTCTTATTCATCCTGTCATATTATTAAAAAGTGTTGTTTGATATGCAAATAATACAATTAACTTATTCTTGTCATCCATCTGTATGATATCTCTATCTATTAGGGCATCATAGCTAAATATGAAAAGTCATTAATTTATTACGAAAAAAAATGGATTGCAAAACGAACATTTTTAGCTTTGGGTTCGGACTGTTTTAGTTAAGAACGTTGGCAGAATTGAGTTTCAAATGTCAAAAAACCTAAGATGGAAGAACTATAGTGAAACAAGTGACGGACAAAAGTTCACCCCGCCCCGCTTCCCGTTCCCCCCAAATTTGTTACGCGACTCGCGCGCTCGGTCGAGCGTCTTTTGTTTCACGTTTTGGTTCATTTTGGCGCCCCCCCCTTGAAGGCGCCCGGTGCGGTCGCACCGCTCGCACCGCCTAAGGACCGGCCCTGCTTCAGTACTACATTGTTAGTATGCAACGTCCTTGCCGGTCAATTTACCAACACAAACACGTTGATTGATGTAATTAAGTGGTTATACCAGCCGTTACGCTGTTATTAAGGCATCAACTAATAAAGGTGTTTCCAAATTCTAGGAGCAAAATCAACCTGCGAAGGTGAATAGTGATAGAAGATACACATGGCAAGCATTTTCCGTTAATAGTAGGTTCGATTTTATTTATGGTATGTAGCTATCAATTCCGTGTTAGGTATAGCAACCTAAGTACTTCCACACACAATGTACTTACCAATATGTTAATGGAAATAAAATTAAACAAGACCGGTAAAGTGCGAGTTAACTCGCCCACCGTGGGTGACGTCAATTACGTCCAATTCATACATTCAGTACTGAGGGCTTGCCACAGGTTTTGATAGTTTTCGAAAACTTTATAAGTTTCGGTATCTTTCCATACATTTTCGTAGTTCATGCACGTTTCCCTAGAGGCGCTGTACTGAAAATGTATGGAAAGATACCGAAACTTATAAAGTTTTCGAAAACTATAAAAACCTGTGGTAAGCCCTCTGTATTCTCGTAGATATCATACGTAAGAAGAGACGGAACTAGGGCTTGTCCCACAGATAAAGGAAGACAACTAGATAAAGTCTTAAAATTCAATACGGCTGATATCTACTTTCTTATGTCCAATATCATCAGATAGAAAGGGATGCATATATCAATGCGACTTCAAAAAGTTAATCGTACCAGGGTGCTCCAACAAACTATGCAGGTTCATACAAATGCCCTGGTACGAAGTCGCAGAAATCGCATTGATATTTTATTTTATTTTATTTTATTTTATTTTATTTTATTTATTGGGGAAGATAAACGGTCATACATTGCATACTATAGTAAAAGGTAGGTTATATTATGTATTATTAAACATATGACCCATGACATCATCCACAGATTAAATACTAGAAAATTGGATGCAGTATAAAGAAGATTACATTATTATATTTAAATAATTGGTGATACAAAATACACTAGGTATGCAAAATTAAATTCCTACGTGTGAGTAGGTAGGTAGTAACTTTTATAAGTAGGTATTTAAGTATAACATTGAATTGCTGCCTATCTTAAAAACAACAGTGAGTCGGAGGAGGTATGGCAAGAGTGTAGGTACGATAACATTATAATTAAATGAGGAAAGATGGAGTCGCCTTAGTGTAAAAAAGAACTTAATTTACTTAGAATTCTAAATTTAATAATAAACTATTTTATATATATAAAAAAAAAAGAACAGGATTAATATACAGCCAACACGAAATACAAGAAAACCAAAGATAAAAAAAATCTCTTGAAATAACGATTAAAACTAGACACTCATTTCGGTTTAAAGTGATACGGAGTTCAGTATCTTAAAAAAAGGTTATGTAGGCACCTACATCAGATACATATACCTTAAGAAAACGTCGCAGAAATGATGAAACAGGGTCAGTACTCGCCAACCGACTCCGGCCTGCAAGTAGGGTCGGATATGAAAGATAGATAGATAATTTAGACAAGAATGCTTACTATATAGCGCTTAAAAAGAAAAACAAAACGTAGGTATAATAAGCACTGCATAAACTGTTTGTAAAATAAGTATCATCCGCCACATACGAACAGGGTAAGAAAAAGAAAAAAACTGGAAGCCAGTTGGCGAGCACGGACCCGTAGCCACCAGACTGTGACGCAGCTAAGAGGTAACGTGATGGCAAGACAGATTAAGTGAGAGAGAATTATAAGAAGAATAACTAATACAGATAGTTGAAAAAAGCCAAAACATTACCTACATACCTCAGTAGGTCTTCGTAGAATCTATGAGGAGGTGTTGAAGAACAGAACAGAAGAGACGCAATGAATCAGTCTGCAATTTTAGGAGGCATGAAAACCTTGGTCGCCTGTCTCCTAAAGCTCGCAAGTGAAGAAAAAAAAAAATCTAAATCCGTGAAATTGGAGTTGTATGTATCTACAAGCCTGCGGATAGGGGCACGCTCGCCAGCATGTGATTTGCAACTGTTTAGGGCGAATAATTTACGTGTACGTACTGTTCGTCTATGTACTGATCTTGGAACCAAGTAGCATATTTTATTTGTCAAGAGAATGCAATCGAACCTGTTATTACAAATCCCGTGTAAAGTAATGACGTCCGTTACAGAGCGTCTGGAACGTAACGTCATCATTTTAAATTTGTTTAGTAAATTATCATAAGAAAAATAAGCCTTGAAGCATCTATAATGCGTTGATTTTAGGAATTTTGATTGAACTTGTTCAATGGCATCAGTATACTTAGCATAGAAAGGGTTCCAGACAGTGGACGCATATTCTAATTGTGGACGAACAAGGGTTTTATACAAGTTAAGGTACGTAGTATACCGAGTAAAGTCTTTGCTAGCACGCATTACGAAACCATATAGTTGATATGCTTTGTTAATAATTTGATCTATGTGTAGATCAAGGTGAAGATTTCTATCTAAAACCACGCCCAGATCCCGAATGGAGGACACTTTAACTAGCGTGGAGTTACAAAGATGGTATGTGCTATCTATTGTTTTTGTTTTTTTTGTAAAAGTAATGAAATTACACTTACTAAGGTTAAGTTGTAGCTTATTCAGGGCACAATAGTGGGATAGACGATCAAGATCTTTTTGGAACTTAGTACAATCTTCAAAATTATTGATGATTTTGTAGACTTTAAGGTCGTCAGCATAAAGTAGATAGTTGGAGTTCTGGAAGCAATTATCAATATCATATAAAGTATGCATCCCTTTCTAGCTAACATATATGGACATAAGAAAGTAGACATCAGCCGTATGAGTTAATGTTCAGAGCATAAATGTATTTTAAGACTTCTTCTATACTTTAGTCCTATTTCTTTGGCTTGTCCCCATCACCACGTTCGGTCGCGACATCGGTCGCTCTTCAACATTCAACATCGTAACGTTGCGTTGCGGTGTTGCAGCGCGGCACGTTGACATGAAGTGCTAATTTAGGTACGCGTAAATTACACAAAAACGCGGCCCTTAAAGTGTTCCTAGTTTAAAAAAAAATACTTTTTACTTACGCAAAGGAATAAAAAACAATAAACATACTTTTTGTACTTTATTATTTATTACACACTCAATAATTTTAGCAACTACCTAATTACCTATATTTGACATATGGTATCTTAGAAATAATATTTACAAATTATAATAAAATTGCAACATACGTGCATTCTTACGACAACTTATATTATAAATTTTAATATATAAACATACTTTTACAACAGATTGTTGTGGTTTGCATTCAGTTAACATTGTTTTTCTCTATAATGTTTCTGAAAATCTGTGGCCAACATTATTTTACATAATAGTATAATTTAGGTTCACGGCATGTAATTTTTGTTTTTGCTGCTCGAAAGTGGTTATCCCTGCCTCAGACATCTACATCACGTTTCACTTGCGAGGGCGAGGTACCTACCAATAATTTCAACATTTTTGAAAAATATTTTGACTCGCTCATCAAATTAGAAAAACTTTTTTGGAACGCATGGTTGATTTTTACGTTTGACGCAGTTTACCTGATAAAAATAGGGCGCGTCAATCGCAATGCGTTTTCCGGAGCGTTTGCCACAAAAAGGAACCGCGCGCTTCACAGTTTAGTCTACCCGTCCCTCGGAAGTGTGATAGGCAACGTCTATGTACCTATCTAAACGTTGGGTAGATGCCAAGAGAGCGGGGAATCCTAGTCCAATTATTATTATAAGTAAATGCAAAGGTTTGTGAAATGTTAAGTCTTAGTGTCTAAACACACTATAGCCGAAATTACCCGAGGTAAGTTCGGTATGATTACGTCTGCAATGCTATTTTAATTAAAGATGACACATTATGCTGAAATTACGTTGCGTTATGGCATACAACCGAACTTGTCAAAATCAGCTGCGAACTTAAGTCGCGTAATTTGCGGCATAGTGTGTTTAGACCCTAAGACTTAACATTTATTGTAACATGTATTGTTTAGTGTTTCCAACAGTTCGCAACTCTCCAGAAAATAACCAATTTTTGTTTCCATTGTGTCCACACTGAGTCGCCAACAATTACCGCAAAAAACGGAAACACTGTTTCCGACATTTGTTTACAATTTATGTTTCCAACACAAGGTAGGTAATTACAGAAACTTTGAATCAACACGTGTTGAAAACACTAAAGTTGCAAATTTTTCTTTGGTCTACCTTTATACCTGTTTTTTCCTATTTACACCAAAACTACTGAAAGGACTGAGTTGAAATTTTATACACGTAGTTCTAGATCACTACGTAAGGCTAGTTTTATCCGGATACCACGCGAGTGAAGCCACGGAAAAAAGCTAGTACTAATTCTTAATATACTGTTGCACTAAAATACGATTTGGTAGTGAAATAAATTAAAATAAGGGCTCGTTCATTAACCTAAACCAGAAAATTTAGGCACTCTCTTCCTAACTTGTCACTACAGTGGCGATACGACTGCCTAATATTCCTATACTTATTTAGCTTTAAAATAACTTTTTAATATTCATTACTGAAGTATTTCTAAAATTGGTTCATTCAACAGAAAGTCATCTAACTAAAAACATTAACCCTCATATACTTCATCAACTCGAAAATTCCTTACAAAAACTCAAACCTAAAACGATCTAAGTATTAGCAGTTTGTTTGTTTGTTTGTCAAGGATATCGCAAATATTTTTCCATAATCCTTAGTTCCGCCATGTCAATAATTTCAATTGTCAACTGAAGGTATAAGAATACCTCGCTGCGTAACTTGAGTATTCGGAAAAAATCGAGTTGATACGAGGAATATGAGGGTACATCACGAGTCTTCACTTGTCCGTATGAGCGTAAAAATTATGGATACAAAAGTCGTTATGCCGGTGTATATAGGTGGGTTTTGTTGGCACTTAATATAGTACCTACAGTTTGTTCTGCAGATGCGAACGTCATATTAACAACGTTAGGTCATAATTTTGAATATCAACGGGATATTTACCATGATTTGTGAGTTCTGTTGTTTCTCAAAATTTCGACGCAGTTGCATGCACCATGATCACGGGAGGAACTGAACTCTGTGCGAGTGAGTAGTTATTGTGCAGACGAAACACAAATCATGGTAAATATCCCGTTGATATTCATAATTAACGTAAGTTTACATACCAGCGCAGAGACTATTTTACATTTTAGTAGACGTTAGTTCGCCTAGTAGCCGCTTAAGAGCGCCCAAATCGCGCACCAATCCGAATTGGTCGCACTCAGACGCGCGAAATCTGAATGAATTCGCGCGTTTTTAGTGATATAAGAAAAAATATATGCATTATCTTGTGGAGATAAGGGTGAATATGTTAAATTTCGGACTCAGCGCTCGTTTAAATTGACCCTTAATGTAAAATAGTGGGAATGCGCGAACACGCGTGCATTCGTGCGACTTCGCTTTGATTGTGAATAATTTGACGCTTCAATGCGCTTCGACTCTGCGCTAGTATGAATTGACCCTAATGTAGTATTGTTCATTGTGTCTTTCAGGTTTATTGTCACTTAAATAGTACATGGGTTGCTTGTTTGCTACTTGCACAAACCGTTAGGTAGGTATTAATTGTTTGAACCGTCATTGCAGTTCATAGTTCGTGTCACGCGGATTTGTTGTTCTCACTTATAATGTACAATGGCAGCTCTGCGGTCGCGAGCGTCAGTTAACAAATTGATTAAATATAGTTCTTCGTGCCTCGCGGGTTTGTTGTCACTTATATAGTACATTGGCAGTTCTGCGGTCGCGAGCATCAGGTAGCAACTTCTTAAACCGTCATTATGGCTAGTAGTACTTATAATTATTTGTGCCTCGCGGGTTTTTGTCACTTATATAGTACATAGGCAGTTCTTGCGGTCGCGAGCGTCAGGTAGCAACTTTTTAAACCGTCATTATAGCTAGTAGTTTTTTTCTTTATTTTGATTTCGTATAGGCAGGTGTTGGTAGATTATTGTTCTTATTTTTTTCTTAAATCCTTTGCTTCGATAACATTTCTAGGTAAGGTCCTTAGTTTGTAATAAGCATAGCTACATACTGCACTTCGTGATGTCACCCATTTAAAGCCCATCTGAAAACTAGCACTGCCCGCATTAGTGTGGTGTATCTACAAAGCTGAGATGGAACCTTTCTTTCGCCTGCACATCACGGTAGATATTAATTTTTTATTTTTTGTTAAATTCATTTTTTTAAATTTTGTTTTCCTTCCTTATTATTTCATTAATGAAGTTTATGTATTCTACGTGTATGTATGTCAAAAATAAATGCATAAATAGTAGGTACTTATAGTTCTTCGTGCCTCGCGGATTTGTTGTCACTTATATAGTACATTGGCAGTTCTTGCGGTCGCGAGCGTCAGGTAGCAACTTCTTAAACCGTCATTATAGCTAGTAGTAGGTACTTCATAGTTCTTCGTGCCTCGCAGGTTTGTTGTCACTTATATAGTACATTGGTGGCGGAGCTTCCGCGCCCGCGTCTGCGGCCGCCAGTGCTAGATAGCGCGCTCGGATATGATGAGCGCTTGCTTTCGGCTGCCTTGATCTTGTGAAGATACCCTTCTTATTGCCTCCGACTCGGGTGATTGCTGAAAAAGTTTATTATTATGGATGACGTTTTCATACTTATTCAAGTGCAAGCTGAGTGAGCGTGAATTAATTTGAAACAAAAAATATTTTAGGATGCGGAACTACATAATAAAAACGGAATGGGGAAAGACTTCGGAACAACTATTACGGCGGTCGGGCTAGTGCTGTAATCAGAGACGGTCGGAAGCTCAAAACCGTAGCGGGGGCAACTAGTTATATGCCATATGACATTTTGACAAAAATTTAAAGGCCGGTGTAACTCCGACTGTGGGTTATTACTCAAGACATGTATTCAGTTCAGACCATGAGAAGACATTGACTGAATATCTTTTGAATGTTCATCGATTTATTTTAGGTCTGCTTCCAGAAGAAGTGAGGAAGTTAGAATGGAAGTGTGCCGTGAATTATGATACGACTAACTTTCCAGCTTCATGGCATGAAAATAGAATAGCAGGAGCTGATTAGTTTGCAGGTTTGAAATTAGAAAGGGAAAAGCATCTGAGGGCTTACCACGGGTTTTGATAGTTTTCGAAAACTTTTTAGGTTTTGGTATCTTTCCATACATTTTCGTACAGCGCCTCTAGGGAAACGTGCATGAACTACGGAAATGTATGGAAAGATCAGTGTTGCCGTTTTTTATTTGGAGAAAATGCTAAAACATGTTGCTAAAAATACTAAATAACTTTTAAAAATGCTAAATAAAATGCTAAAATCTATATTTATCTTTTGAATTCCTTAGGAATTTTGAATTTTTAGGTAACGTACAAAAAAATGTTAATCATAAAAATATGCTAAATGCGTATTTTTCAAGCTAACAGACCCGAAAATATGCTAAATTTAGCATTAAAAATGCTAAAATAGCAACACTGGGAAAGATACCGAAACTTATAAAGTTTTCGCAAACTATCAAAACTCGTGGTAAGCCATCTGGAATAGGAAAGTCGCACAAATCATCGAATGGTAAAGAACTTGTACAGAGAAGGGTTCTTCAAGACGATGATCTTTCAAGTGATGATAAGAATGATGGTCTAGAATGGTACTGTACAAGTTTTTGCGATTCCAATTCCGACTCACTACCACGAGAACAATGGCTTGAATGCGTCTTGTGTAAGAACTGAGCATATTTAAAATGTTTGGATTCCGACGTCCAGTACAAGTCTATTCCTATGTTGGTTCTAATTGCAACTCTAATAACGAAGCTTCTGAATAGTACTTCTTCTTCTTCGTTTCACTCTTGACAGAGCGGTCGTGGTCATCATGTAGTATTATTAGAGGCTGATGTGGCTCGCCTCACGATATCTCGCTATTTTTGTCTATTTGTGGAATTCCGGGTACACGTATGGAGATTGTCGCCCATTGCAGATTTGATCTGATCAGTCCATCGCATCGGCGGCGGAGGGCACCAGGCCGCGACGAAGGTCACCGATGCGATGGAATGAATAGTACTAAATTGATTATATTAGTCTCATTAAAGACTTATAATTTATTAATAGGTACTAGTGTTAGTGAGAATTGTTAATGCTAGTTGATTGATCTCAATGTCCTCACTAATACAAAGCTAAGAGTTGATTAATTATAAGTATTAGTTGATGATTATATGCAAAAATTGGAATTTAAACCCATATTTTTAATAAATAACTCATGAATAGTTGATTTAATACTTATGTGTTTAATTTATACATACAACTGCAACGTTAACAATTAAAGCTGCTGAGGGAACAACTTGCCTCAACGATGGAACAACCAGCCCCATGACGGGGTCAGTTGTTCCTTGACAATTTTTCTAAAAAAAAAAAAAAATATACTGTCGCTAAAAATATTTATAATTTAGTAAATACGACCACATCAAGTAAAACTAGAATAAATTCTGCATCTATAAACCCCTAAATATTGAATTTCAGTCGATTTATTGACGTTCTTTTTGCGTGTTATTTGAAAATCGGCACTTTGAACCCCGGTCTCCATACATTAAAATGGAATTAAAGAAAACACAAGAAAATCGAAATTCCTCCCACTAAAATATAATGTAAAATAACCTTTCTTACTGAATGTACTGCGTTTTTACGTAGGTAACACCTACAGGAGATTCAGCTTTAGTTCCGCTAGTTGCCGTGAGACTCCTTTTGTGGAAAGGACTCTACATATGGTAAGTACTTACTTTGTGCAGTCTTGAAGTCAGCGAAATTCCATATCATCTCTCCGAAGAAGAAACCAGCTCGTCGCAATCTGTCGAACGCCTTGAAGTGCTCCGATAACGTCGCCACTTGGTATTCCTCAGACCACACGTACTCAGGATACTGAAATAGAAACCGCACATTAGTGAGGCTCGATCACGGAGACAAGCGAAATGTAATCGTATCGTAGACGTACAATTTTGGCCAATGCCAAAGCTTAGATTTAAAATAATGCTTTGTCATAGGGCAAACATTTCCGTTACGCTTTCGATACCTACGTCAGTTTGAAAATATTCGTGGTCGCCCTACAGCTACAGCTTTTGACTAAAATAAAAATACCAAATGCAGTCCAGGAATCGTGTCCGCTCCATACTCCGTCATCAGCACTAGTACTTCCTATGCCAGGTTGTCGCTTTATCCACGACGTATCTCAAGATAGATCTGAGGATATGTCTTACCAAATGCAGTCCAGGCATCGTGTCCGCTCCATACTCCGTCATCAGCACTGGTTTGTTGTACATCTTGTGCCAGGCTGTCGCCTCGACTACGACGTATCCTGAGATAGTACTGAGGATATTCTTACCAAATGCAGTCCAGGAATCGTGTTCGCTCCTTACTCAGCACTGGTACTTCCTATGCCAGGTTGTCGCTTTATCCCCGACATATCTTAAGATAGATCTAAGGATATGTCTTACCAAATGCAGTCCAGGCATCGTGTCCGCTCCATACTCCGTCATCAGCACTGGTACTTCCTATGCCAGGCTGTCGCTTTATCCACGACGTATCCTGAGATAGATCTGAGGATATGTCTTACCAAATGCAGTCCAGGCATCGTGTCCGCTCCATACTCCGTCTTCAGCACTGGTTTGTTGTACATCTTGTGCCAGGCTGTCGCCTCGACTACGACGTATCCTGAGATAGTACTGAGGATATTCTTACCAAATGCAGTCCAGGAATCGTGTTCGCTCCTTACTCAGCACTGGTACTTCCTATGCCAGGTTGTCGCTTTATCCACGATATATCTTAAGATAGATCTGAGGATATGTCTTACCAAATGAAGTCCAGGCATCGTGTCCGCTCCATACTCCGTCATCAGCACTGGTTTGTTGTACATCTTGTGCCAGGCTGTCGCCTCGACTACGACGTATTCTGAGATAGTACTGAGGATATTCTTACCAAATGCAGTCCAGGAATCGTGTTCGCTCCATACTCAGCACTGGTACTTCCTATGCCAGGTTGTCGCTTTTTCCACGACATATCTTAAGTTAGATCTGAGGATATGTCTTACCAAATGCAGTCCAGGCATCGTGTCCGCTCCATACTCCGTCATCAGCACTGGTTTGTTGTACTTCTTGTGCCAAGCTGTCGCCTCGTCCACAACGTATCCTGAGATAGTACTGAGGCTTCCAGTGTTTTGATACCAGCCGTTGTACCGATTGAAGCAGATCACGTCTAAATGTTGGCCCTGGAAGTAGTTTTCTCGATTAACAAAGAAACAAAAAACAGGACCTTTTCTACAACAACAATATACCAGCCTATTCAGTCCGCTGCTGTACATAGGCCTCTCCTTTAAAATAAGGGGGATATGTCCATAATCCCCACGCTGGGTATGTGAGTTGGGAATGGCAGGGCATAGCTATTCGCACCACCGACGCTGCACGCTCGTCGATGGCCAGGGGATTTAGCTATGCCGGTGTTAGGCTGCGCTATGCTGCAATCAGCCAACTGCTAGACCCCGTTTGTGGTACAGCAAGGTGAACCACAGGCTCATATCTTCCCAATACGTGACTACGCGTATCTTTTAAGGATATAACAGGAGGATAGTTCATACTATAAAAACAACTTTATGAGATTTAACTGGAAATAAAAAGTTTTATCAATAATTGATAGTTCCGTGGTCCCTCGTTTCCCTCTGGAAATAGTCGTGCCTTTAAGTATATGTGAATCAGTAATTGACCTAGCCACCTACGTAGTCGGTAGGTAGTATATACTGAGAAAAGACACTGCAAACTTGCTTTTCACCCAATATTATGTACGTACAAATACATATTGTACTATCTTTACAAACAACATAAATAGTTTTATTTTAACCTAACATCCTTGGTAATCGTTATGGAATCACAATAATATTATTAATACCTAATGAATATTTATTACACTATATATTAATTGCATTATGGAGGATTGCGTAAGTTCAAGGCCCTTACCTCATAATATTGATGAATCTTAATATAAGCCAGGCATCATTTTACGGTAAAAGCCTTGTTGTGTAAACTCAAAACTCAAAATTCATTTATTCAGTAGGAACTGTATAGTACACTTTGAAACGTCATTTTTTTAATTTACCACCAATTCGTAACGCGACCAAACAGAGAAGAATAAAAAAAACACAATATTGAGTATGCCGATGAATTCTCACGAGCCAGATCAAACGGTACACAGCTATGTCCTGAACCGTTCTGTGGCATACCAAAAAATCTTGCCAAAAGAACAAACTCCTACTTCGAAGAGTCAGCCAGATACGGGAATAACTAAACCGGGGATGAACCAATCCAATATTTATGGTGTACCAACCAAGTCTTAGCGCTTAACAGAAACAACCTACGCATTATGGTCAGAGCCTTGGCTGCACATGGGACATGATCAAGTTAAGGCTTTGCGACACTACAACTTAAAAAAGGCGGATAAATCGTCCCTTCACCTGCTAGGAGAGTATGGGTCACTAATGCACAAACGCAGCACTATTGGGCATAATTATTCTTTTAGCCCATGAGCTACAAGAATTCACCCCCCAAAAAGGTCCTACAGTTTCTGTCAGCGGCCGGCCTTAGTGTTAAACTAAGAATGCTCACCTCAAGGAACGACGGAAAAAAGAAATGGCGATCAAATAGGCCTCCATGGCCGCAGTGATTAGAAAAATAGTTTAATTTAAACCCAAATAATAACTGTTTTTAAAATACAATTTATAATATTTTAGACTGATGTGTCAATCAGATATTATTTTACAAAATTGTATGTAGAAGACTGGTCTTTGCGATAGAATAGAATAGCTTTTGACTTTTGTTATTCGAAAACTAAAATAAACCTTTTTCATTTTCATTTAGAGCAAACTGCTTTATTTTACTTACAAGCAGAAATATAATAAATAAAACGTACTTAAATACTTTATTTATTGCTACTACTCGTAAGTTAGTCAGTTAGTCCGACTAACGGACCCGACAGACGTCCTGTCAAAATTCTAGAGTTCATATTAAAAAATCGAAAAATAGAAAATAAGTACTCTGTTTTCCCCCTAATTTCCCTGTGATCTTTCGAGTTTTTCTTAATTTTGTTTTTTTTTCTACGCAACCTCAGAATCAATGTGTTAGTCTTTTACTTGACACTGGCACGGATAAAATAATTGGTACGCATTTTTTAACATCAATGACCTTTGATGTGTTGCACAATAACATCAGAAATTCAAATGAAAATCATTATACCTAAAGATTATGCCATTAATGTTTATTAGTATTTAATCACCTTGTTTACAGTTAATGATCACTCACCACTTTATCATTGTACACTGATTGGGATATGGCAATTGTGACTGGTCTTGATAGGTCCATGGACTTTACATGGTTCACCACCTTTCTGAAATCCACATAAATCATTTTAGAAACCTAAAACAAACTTGTCCATAGAAGGGTGCTGGTTCGATTCCAGTTGGTTGGTCTCGATGTTTTCTATGTAGTATTTACGTACTTTTTTTATGAAGTATTTACAAAAAAAATGATTTATGTACTATATCAGTGATTTGATTCCTATAATACAAGCTCTGTTCAGTTTGGGGCGGTGTGGTAACTATACTATACCATTGTACAGCATTAGATTTGCATTACATAGAGACATAAAATGTTTATTGGGTAAACTTACTCAAAGTAGGCATTGGCGAGTGGATTCGCCGACCGAGGCTCGTTTGAGATGGACCACGCGACAACACTCGGGTGGTTCTTGTCGCGACGAATCAGCTCTGTTATCGATTTCTTATGCTTTTTCAGTAGAGTGTCTGAGAATATGCTGAAAAAGGGTTTGTTTGTATAAAAAGAAAATAAGTCTCTTACAAAGCAAGTATATAATTATTTACTTATTAATTTATTTATTAATAAATATAACGGTAGGTGAAAATGGCGCCCAACGTGGGGCACAAATCATGTTTAATTTTACTGTATCAAACTTACTCTGTATCACCACTGGGACATTCGTCAATGATCATAATCCCGTGTTCGTCAGCCATCTGGTAGATTTCCTCAGCATAAGGGTAGTGTGAAGTCCTGAACGCGTTGGCGCCCACCCATTTGATAAGATTGAAGTTCTTCACCCATAGAACTGGATCCCAGCCTTTGCCTCTCAACTGTGGACGCAAGTGCGCGATCATATTTACTTTCTTACATAATGTATAATTCTTATACTCGTACTATATAGTCTCTAAACAGAATATAACCCACTGGCTTTAAGGCGACGATACATGTCAAACCTCCCTCTCGCTCGCACTATTCAACATTTTTTAAGATATAAAATCACTGAATGTAGTTATGCTAAATAGCAAACCTTCACGGCCTAGAAAATAACAATACAAAGGTTCAGCTATAATATCATTTTGATTCTATCACGTTTTCTTACCAAAAAACTTGTACCAATGTGATCAATTTTGGTGCATTTTTTTTTGTAGGAAAACCTATTGGGTTTAACATGATATTATTGCTGAACCTTTGTATTGTTATTTTCTAGGCCGTGAAGGTTTGCTATTTTGCTATCTACATTCAGTGATTTTATATCTTCAAAAATGTTGAATAGTGCGAGCGAGAGGGAGGTTTGACATGTATCGTCGCCTTAAGAAAGATGGTAGTATATAGTACCTAGGCCAAGTACTCACATCAGAATCTTCATGCATCCCAAACCCTCTCATGTAAACTGGTTTATCGTTGATAAGAACGGTCGTATTGCTCCATGTAACAGTTCTGATGCCAATCTTCTGAGTGTATGTGTCAATGATAGCTCCATTTTGGTCGACAAGAGAAGTCTGCAAAATAATGGCCCAAATTGAAAATATGCAGGTACCTTATTGAAAATACATCGACGATTTTCTTAAAGCGTTGCTTATAAGTGTGAAAATAAATGATAGTCACTATCAACTGTGCTATCACAGCATCATCTAGTCCCAAACTAAGCAGAGCTTGTATTTGGGAACCACATGACTGATAAACAAATTTTATATACATTTTTTACATACATTTACACTTCTACACTAATATTATAAAGAGGATTTTTTTTTCTATATGTGGATGTTTGTAATGAACAAACTCAAAAACTACTGTGCCGATTTCAAAAATTCCTTCACCATTCGAAAGCTACATTCACCTGAGCAACATAGGCTATATGTATTGCTAGAAAAGATTAGGGATCCTTACTAAAAGTAACTCAAGGTGTAAAAAAAGTGCCCTAACCCGTGCGAAGTCGGGACGGGCCGCTAGTATATAATATACATAGAAAACATCCAGACCTGAGACAAATATCTGCAGATAATGCAAACATTTGTCCCGCGGCGGCAATCGAACCCGCAACCTTCTGCGTCTCAGGCGGATCTTCGCCCACTGCGCCAATTGCAATATAAAAAAAAACAGTATTGGTGAAAATTACCTAAGAATAATAATTGTTTGATATAAACGGTCTTTATTAGTCTATCCTACTACTAATATAGACGTGAAGGTTTGTGAGGATGACTGGATGTAAAGATGTATGAATGTATGGATGTTTGTTGCTCTTTCACACAAAAACTACTGAACGGATGAAATTCGGAGTATACATAAATTGTAACCTAGATTAACACATAGGCTACTTTTTATCCGGGTACTAGGCGAGCAAAGTCGCAGGCGGAAGCCAGTTTATATATGTGCTTTTGTCTTGAAAAAGTTCGAAAACGGCTCGACCGATTGGAATATTATATATATTATAAGATAGAATTATTCATTAGTTTTGTTCCCCTTGATTCAGGTATGGTTTTGAAAGAAAGAAAATATAGAAAACCCTTAGACTTAGAAGAAAAATAAAAATGAGATACTCGTTATTTTGTATTTGAATTGCCTCTTCTGATTACAATTAATTATAAAACACGGGAACTCACAACGGCGCTCTGGTTATATTGCTTAACCCGACTCCCGACCAAAATCGAGCAAGCTTGTCATCATTATCCAGCTTGAGAAAGGTACTGCTGACAATGCATCAAATTAGGACGGAGAACATACTACTAGCACAAAAAAAGAACGAATTTCAGCTTCCAGTAAAAACGAGACCAATAAATTTAACCAGGAAACAGATTTTTTTACGAGTGACGAATTGGCAGATGGCTTGTTAGCCATAAACTTGGCAAGCACAGGGGATTTTATGGCTAAGACGTCAGCTTAACTTTTTTTCCGTTGCCCAGTTCGAAGAAAGTATCTTGTATTTGTACTGCTAGAATAACTCCTTTAGATACAAAAGCCATAATCCCTGATGGCAGAAGTATTTAAATTTAGGTACTTAAAAATCGGTCGAGCCGTTTCGAAGGAGTGCAACCACCAACACCGTGTCACGAGATTATTATTTAAAATAATATCTAGGTACCTGATATATTTAAAAGATAAAATATTTAGTACCAATTCCGCCAACTCTCTCTGTCGAGTTTCATAAAAACTCAAGATGTGTTGCTTCGCCGAGTGCCAAGCAGAAAGCAACACGTCTGCGAATTTTTGCGGAGTGCCGAAGGCGGATAGCGAGTCTATCGTTTCCTGATGATGCCTTATGGGGAAGGCGAAACATTGTCGAATTTCTGTTGAGTTTTTATGAAACTCGACAGAGAGAGTTGGCGGAATTTGTACTAAATATTTTATCTTTTAAATATCTTGTAATGGATTTCCGCAAAGTCACGCCTGATTCAATTCATTATCTAGGTACCTTAAAAGTATATAAGTATCCTGGTTCCGGATGCATAAGGTATGGCCACCACAGTTTAGCATTGCCGATTTCCAACAAGCCAGCGAAATCTTGCGAGGAGGTCACCAGGGTGCCGGTCTTGTCAAATATCTGAACTAGGCAGATGGGGATGATGTCCGAATCTCCGCTGTATGTCACGTTGTATACCACGAATCCTGGGGATTTATGTTTTTAATCAGTAAAAAGAATCAAATAGTATTTGCCTTTCGTGGTTTTTATAAAAGGTCAGTTTAAATTTCGTATGTTATCCCGAAAATGGGCAAATCTACTCCCGAAACTCAACAACATTTGTCAAGGACTTTTCGAATTTTGTAGTTTTTCATAGAAGAAATAGCTTTTAAGAAGTCGCGTAACTCCACAATTTTACTCAAAAACTTGTGAGGCAGTTCTAGATCAGCTAATTTTAATAAAACTTTGTCCTTGACTTATTCATAATGATAATTCAAGCCCTGCCTTAATTTTAAAGTTGCACCAACAGTACAAAGATAGACAAAGTTTTTAATCCCGTATTTTTAAACTGAGGCTCACAAGGGGGAACCTCAATGGTCCAAAACGCTCCCTTTCAGGATAACATACGAATTCATACGCACCCTTTATAATTGTATGAAAACTACAATATTTACGTATCTACCAAATACTACTATTACGTATGGTCAGCAAAAAAACCTAATAACAAAATGTGTTTTAGAAATCGTTATAATTTTAAAATAGCTCTTATTTATTAAAGGACAAAAAATCTACGAATTGCGCGTGAAATGTTAGCCAAAAGTTGCAGAATTATAGCAGTTTTAAAAATCTTAAGTTTCAATTACTGTTGTACAGAGGCCCGCAGTCAACGTACTCGATGTGTTAAACTGAACTTAGTTATAAATATAATGTACCTTAGCAGAGCCCTGTCCCTCGCACTAGGACTCTTATAGGCTTATAATATAGGCTTATAATAATATATGGTGGCGAGATATCAAAATTTTTCCTAGAGACTGCAATAAGCAGCGATTCATAAAGGGCGTTTTAATTGTTATTTATTATACAAGAGTGCAAAGTTGCTTTTTAACCGCGTGTTCAATTTTCATGAACGAGCAAGGATTCTAACATTAGAATCCTGAGCGTTAGCAAAGGAATCAAAAGAGCACGAGGTGAAAAATCTTTGCACTCAAGTGCAACACGTAACTTTTCATCCTACCTCAGAGAGGAAGGTACTAAATGCAAAAAAAAGAATAGCATTAGTTTAACATTTAAAGTTTTAAAAATAATAAAATACACCAAGAAGGTTTCGAGTCTGATGTTTTATCAAATTAAAGAAGGTTTTATGACAAATTCGGCACCATGGAGGTAGAAGTAAATAGGTTTAATTATGTTTTGAATTCTCAAACTTAGTGCACATGATGTTCTAAATTCAATTTTACTTTTTCCTCTAGCGGATAAAAACGGCTTTTGCACTCAGATATCGAGGAGCAAAAATACTCTTTCCGAGCTGCGGGGATGATTTTTTTTTAAAAGGGTCAGCAACTCTTAATGTTACAGGCGTCCATAGGCTACGGGTACCACTTACCATCAGGAGGACCGTATGCCTGTTTGCTAACGTAGTAGTATAAAAAAAATCATATGATTTTGGTAGAAAAAAATATAAAACCGGCCAAGCGCGAGTCGGACTCGCGAACCATTGTATGACAGCCCCACTTAAATATTTATTTTCTTCTGTTTTTAGTAATTGTTGTTAAAGTGGCAACAGAAATATTATACATCATATGTGAAAATTTCAACTGTCTAGCTATCACGGTTCATGAGATACAGCGTGGCGACAGACAGACAGACAGTGGAGTCCTAGTAATGGGGTCCCGTTTTTACCCTTTGGGCGCGGAACCCTAAAAAGAGCTGACAAGGAATCTTAATATTCTGAGGTCATGTTATTTAAGATTGTGACTGAATGCCACATGGATATTATAGTAATACGATCTGTTATGAAATAAAGAAATTGATATTATAAAGGACCACCTTGTAGATACCTGTAAGTCCCTGTATATCAGTGTTCACGATGACGTCATTGATGTAGACTTGTGGAGTAGAATATAGGAACACGGTGCGATGGATGCCAGCATAGTTGAGGAAATCGAAAGTGTAAGTTTGTTCTTGCTTCACTTTGTTATGCCTGTAAAAGAACAGACGAAATTAAATACTGATACAAAGCTAGGTATTCGTATGGGTATTTCGTATTGGTAGATATTTCTGTGAAGGCACTTACACAATGCCAATACTCCTTGTACGAATTGCACGTGTCGTCATTTGAAGGTAGTAGAGTTCTTTGTGAAGGGCTCGTCCGGGGAAGTACTGCCACCATGCCTATTTCTACCGTGAAGCAGCTGAGCTGTGTTTTGGTTTGAAGGGTATGGATGCCGGTGAAATTACAAGCACAAGAGGCTTATCTTCATGCCTCAAGTTGATGGACGTAGGACGTTGCATCGTAGAGCACGTTACGAAAAAATTTGATCTACGATGCAATGCTTTGTGATAGGTAATGGTGGTAAAACTTAACATCAGGTGGGCCATGTGCTTGTTCCATCTTCTAGTAGTATAAAAAAAAAACGACATAGTTTTCGTTTTCGACCTTTGACCGATTTGCAATCACTTAACTAGTTTTAAACAGAATCTGATCGAACAAGGTAGGTAAGCGAAGCCGCGGGCGGAAGCTGGCTTACGAATAATTTAGTTAATGATTGTTTTCATTCAAGGATTGAATCTGCGTGGGGTCGATCCAGTGACCGGTCGATCAATGTTGCCTTGGATGCAAATATAATTAAGTAAACTCTACAACAATCAATTCTTGTTACACTTAAGTAATAACGTGTTATTAAGGTTCTACCAAGAGAAACTCTTATCATGTTCATCGGCTTTCAAACGCTTAAAATACCTGTTTTCAAGCATGCGGGAAAGCCGACATCAAACATGATGTTTACTCTTCTCGAAATAGAAGTTATAATAAACAAAGTGAACTGCCCAAAAATGCACGAGCCAAGAGTTCAAATGCATGAGTAATCATGCCTAATCAGGATGTGGCTATTTAATTTATTAATGGAGCGAGTTTGAACCGGCAGAGCTTACGGCTAATAAAGCATTCATAATTTGCTATCCTGTTTTGGAGCGAAAGCGAGTATTAGCTTTTGAACGTCGCTATTCTCAATACAATAAAAGGCGTTGCTTCTATAGTTTGTTTCATGCATTGTTTCATGTTGATACACGAGACATTGTCATTGACATTTGACATACACGTAGTGATGAATGATGGCGAAAACCAATTTGGTTGTCAAAACCAATGAAAAGTTATTTTGGTTTTCGTCATCGTTCATTATTTCACAAACTGTAAAGGTTCTTCTGTAGCCGACTGTAGACAGCTATAGGCGATAAGACACCACGACTCTACGGTCTACTTCAATTCACCGAAGTACGAAATTACGTGTTTCGTTTCTTGCGATTGGTACCCATAATCAAACGAAAACCGAAATTTCGTCACGAAGTTTGTAATTTAACAGTCCGAACGTTGCGCATCCTACTCTATTTCACAAACCAATCGAATTTACAGTATAAAATAGGACCAATCGTACGAAACGAAACACGAAATTTCGTACTTCGGTGAACTGTAGTAGACCCTCAGAATCCGAAGCACGTATCGTAAACGGGTCTTGAAAACTTTGGCTAATGATAATGTAACTGCGTTATTACGAATCTAATCTACGCTTTTTCAATGGAATGAAAATCCTAAACCGTCCTTATTTATGCAATAGTTTGTTAACATCCGTCCTGAAGCTACACTGGTTTTAATAAGGTGGGTAAGTATAACGTACTTATATAATTTTCATTAACGTTGTGAAGTCTATCAATAGGTTCAAGAAAGTTCCGGTATTTTCTAATTCTCATTTTTAATGCAGAATGTTCAGTTCAATGTCTTTATTTGTTATTTAAAACAGTTGTTACTTAAATGAGAAACTTAAACTAATAGAAAAATATGATTTACGTCGTCCATTAATTAAGTTAGTGCTTGCTCTTGGAATATATTTTGTGTTAGTTTGTTTACTTACCCAATAGGGGTATCCTTCACGTATCCCTGCGGTACTGTGTCAGGGAGAAGAGTGTTGTCAACAGCCACTGTAAGCAAGTTGCTGGTGTTGAATGTCACCAAGTCTGTGATCTCCACTTCGAAGGGAAGATGTCCAATTTCGTGGAATGTTGCAGATTTTCCATTTACATACTGTAAAGGTGGAAATAAGTTTTAAACTGCACTATCGACAGATTAATAACAGTTATGGAACTGATTGTTCAAATCTTTCTTCCTGAGTCGCCTGCACTTGGTCTGCCTTTTAGTTGCATGTCGTGGGTTCGATAAACATTTGTTTCCCGTCCGGGATAAACATTTGTGTGGTGAACATGTATCTGTGTATGTTTATCATTCTCTAGTACTCATAGTACATATTCTTTGCATAGGCTTTGCCTAGTTTAGGACGGTTGATTAATGTGTGAAATGTTTTGTTAAAAAACACAGCCGTGTGAACGCCTAACAGTACAGCTAAATCCCCTGTAAATTCCTTAAGGGCAGCAGCGATGGTGGGGGTGGTGCGAGAAGCTAAGCCCTACCTATGTCCAGAAGTGGCCTGATATGGAATGGTGTTGTTTGATGTAGCTGAATGTATCGGCATGCTGGTATGATCTATTCTAAAAAAAATTTGGTTCGGGGACGAAATTTTAGATATTGTATACGTTTTTATTTCAATAAATTTGGTCAGTTTGTGAATTAGGAAACTACATAAGTAACTTTATGTTTTAGACCCGAATTGCTTTTTCATGTTAATTATGCATACGTAAGGCAGGGTTTGTTTAGTCTACTTCTCGGATTTTAAAGCTTCGATGGAGTTTTCGGAGTACTTATACCTAGGCTATCATCAGCCATCTAAGGAGTGATCTCATGGAAGATACTTTAACATTTTATGTACTAAAAATACATTAACCTACTCTAAGGCATGTGCTGCCCAGCATGGGGATTATGGGCACATCGCTCTTCTTATTAGGGAATACCAATGTCCAGCAGTGGACTAAAATAGGCTGGTGATGATGATGATGATGATGATGATGGGCCTGCTCGAGTATGGCGAGGAGCGTTATTTGCGAGGCCCGCAGTCAATGTGCCAGCTTGAAGATCCTAAGAGCATCCAAGTGCGCTACGCTCTAGCTCTTTGAGAAATAAGTAGTAAAGATGTCAGTGATAGGTACCTACTTAGCGATAGTAAAGTGATTGCTTGACTGATTTTCATTTCAAGTGAAGCGAGGCGTTGACTTATCTAGAACGACAGTTTAATCATCAGAAGTCCGTTTCGCTGAGATATTGTTGTTTGATCAATTAATGACCTTATCTGAATATGTAGTAGGTACCTACTTAATATTCGTTATGTAAACAATCTTATCAGTTATTGAAGATGTTTTATGCTGATGCTGACTTACAAAAAGAGAGATTGGAATTTGTTCCAAGTCATTTAAATTACTAGATCAGACAATAGAGGGAGCCTCTAGCATTATCAATTCAAATAAGTGTAATAAACATTGTAAAATAAATCAAATAAACAGAACTGTAAATCATACTAACTTGGTGCATCAAAATATTCAAGGATTGAGTTCCAAATTATTAGAATTAGAATTGTTCATGAACTCTGATAATATAGACATCATCTGTATTACAGAACATTGCCTAAAAAGCTACGAGCTCATGTTCAATTTCAGTAACCACCAAGTTGGTAGTTCTTTTTGTAGAACGCATGCTATAAGAGGCGGCTCATTAATAATTTTAAATAAACAAATCCAATTTAAAGAACGTAAGGACATTGTCCATTTGTCTGTTGAAAGCCAAATTGAAATAGCATGCGTAGAGTTGGAGCGTTTCATTGTTATAAGTGCGTACAGCCCACCATCCGCCTCATATGATATTTTTGAAAAAGTCATGGATGAAATATTGTTCAAAATATCTAAAACAAACAAAAATATTATAACATGCGGAGACTTCAATATAAATTTTCTAGAAGTTTATTCATTAAGTACTAAAATTACTAGTTTATTCAAATCATATAATCTAAAACCTCTCTTTATGGAGCCAACTAGAATTACTGACACTTCAGCCAAATGCATAGACAATATTTTTACAAATTCAAATGTTAATATACTAAGTAAAAATGTAATTAGTAACATAAAATCAGACCACCTTGGTCAGTTAATTAAAATAGAAAATCAAATAAAGAAAAATGTAAAACGGCAAATAACTTTTGTACCAGTGACTGTGCATCGATTAGAAAAATTTAAATCTAATTTGTTAAATAGATCACCCTTTTCATATCAAAATAATAATCCAAATTATTTATATAATTCTTTTTTTAATAATTTTATCAAAGAATTTAGCTCAATATTTAAACCTAAATCGATCATGGTCTCTGACAGTCCTACATTCTGTGAGTGGGCAACAGTAGGAATTCACATAAGCAGACAAAAAATGTATGAGCTTTACAGTGAAAAACAATATAATTTTAGTGAAGAGTTTAAAGATAAAGTTAAAAATTACTCAAAAATTTTTAAAAATGTATGTCACGCGGCTAAGTCTAATTATATTAGTTCAAAAATTAGAAGCAGTAGTAATAAAATTAAAACCACTTGGAAAATTATAAACAGTGAGACTGGAAAAGTCAAACATGACATTAAGGAGTATAAATTAAATATTGGTAATACCATCATCAAACAAGATGGTGATGTTGCCAAAGCATTCGAATCCTTTTTTACAGACATTCCAGTTTCTACCACAAGATCCTTAAACTCTTCTCCTATAATTGCGGATTCATTACTAAATAAAAATGTACCAAAATGTGAAATACCGTTTTATTTTAAATATGTAAACAGTAATGATATTATTAAAACATTCAAACTGATAAATGTCAAAAAAACTACGGATCTCTGGGGCATTTCTGTTAGCGTTGTAACATCGTTGATTGACATTGTCGCACCAGAACTAGCGTTTATATTTAACGAATGTATTGACTGTGGTGAGTTTCCTGATTTAATGAAACATAGTAAAATAACACCTTTATTTAAATCCGGTAGTAGTTCTGACCCTACTAACTTTAGACCGATATCAGTACTGCCAACATTTAGTAAAATTTTTGAAAAGATTATTCTTAGTCAACTGCAAAGCCATTTTAACTTTAACAACTTACTAGATGTCAAACAATTCGGATTTACGCGGGGCAGATCAACAACTGATGCCGGTGTTGAGTTGGTATCGCATATCTACGATGCCTGGGAGGACTCACATGATGCTTTAGGCATCTTTTGTGATTTGTCTAAGGCATTTGACTGCGTACACCATGAAACATTAATCAGGAAACTAGATCACTATGGCGTCAGGGGTATGTCTTTAGCCCTTCTCACTTCTTACCTATCTGACAGAATACAGAAAGTAAACGTAAATGGAAAATGTTCTCCGGGATCTGTAGTAAAGATGGGTGTTCCGCAAGGGTCAATACTTGGACCATTTTTATTTTTAATTTACATCAACGACCTACCTCAACTTGTGAGAGACAACCACGAAATTGTATTGTTTGCGGATGACACGTCACTTTTATTTAAATTAAAGCGACGGCAGACCAATTTTGACGACGTGAACAATGCAATAGCGAAAGTTGTTAACTGGTTCGATGTAAATAATTTATTACTGAACGAGACTAAAATAAAATGTATGAGATTTATATTACCAAATGTTAAACAAGTTAAACCTAACATTAAAATAAAAGATGAAGATCTAAATCTTGTGGACAGTACTGTATTTTTAGGCATAACTTTAGATAATAAGCTTCAATGGGGCGCTCACATGGATGGGTTGTCGAACAGACTTAGTTCTGCAGCATACGCAGTCAAAAGAATCCGTCAACTTACTGACGTAGAAACGGCTAGACTAGTTTATTTCAGCTACTTCCATAGCATTATGTCGTACGGAATTTTGTTGTGGGGGAATGCTGCAGATATCAACACCATATTTGTGTTGCAGAAGAGGGCTGTTCGTGCAATTTATAATATGGGCCCCAGAGAATCACTTAGAACTAAGTTTAAAGAAATAAATGTTATGACAGTGCCGTGCCAATATATATATGAAAACTTAATGTATGTCCGAAAACATATTAACATGTTCAAGAAAAATAGCGACTATCATAATGTTAACACTAGAAATAAAGATAAACTAGCTGTTCCCACTGTAAGGCTCCATAAAGTTAGTCAATCTTTTAAAGGGATGTCTGTACGATTTTTTAACAAAATCCCAAATGATGTGATTAATCTATCTGTAAATAAATTCAAAAATATTGTTAAACGTAATCTATGTAATAAAGCTTATTATAAAATATCTGATTATTTAGATGACAAAAAAGCTTGGGATGAAACTGCCTCCAACTCCATCAAAAACAATGTAATAGATATTAAGTACAATGACGTTAAAAAAATATAAGCCAAGCAGAGTTTCTTGCCAATTCTTCTCTGTTTGGTCACGTTACGAATTGGTGGTAAATTTAAAAAAATGACGTTTCAAAGTGTACTATACAGTTCCTACTGAATAAATGATTTTTGACTTTGACTTTGACTTTGAAATGGAAAAAAATTAAAGATTTTATTAGTTATCAAACATGTTTACAATATGAATTTTAATCAAGACGTGATTAAAGTAACCTAATTATTACAAGTCTTCTTTCTCTATTTCTAAGCAAAATGCTCTTTTACCTCTATGAGGTCCTATTTTCTTTTCTCAGCATAATGTTACTATTTACATGGAAAATAGAAATAAAGATAAACTTTGATTAAAAATACCTTAGATACTTATTAGTTAATAACTTTACCTACGATAAAATTATAAAAAAGAGCGCTAAACCATGTCACGGGTCTTTTATTTTTCTTATAAATATTTGGGAACCCACGTAAGTAAGTATAACAGAAAGAAAACACAGGGGGAGGTGGGTTCGATTAATAAAGTCAGGCGCAGTAACCTCGAGTGGGCGTCGTAAAAATGTTTTGCATAACGAAAAGGAAGACATTTCATTACAAAAATGGGTAACGTGAACAAAAGAGCGGGAGATGGCCAAGAGCGAGTTCTATAAAGCGATTTTAGGACTTAAAAACTTATGGTAACCTAGTTTTTTCTTGTTATAAAAACCGTTGCGTGCGATATTTTTAACCCGGAAATAGAGCGCTGCCCCTTTTTCGATCCAAGGCTGCCTAAGCCTAACCTTTGATCTTTCCTTTACACATCAATCAAAAGGTGGTAAAGAAAATTACAGGTAATGAAGTTGTAAAATAGCACTAGCCTTTATATTCAGAAGTATTATAAATGTCTAAACAAAATATATAAGTCTGCTTTTCTAAGTAGGTACCTAAGCACTTATAAACTAATATTATAAATGCGAAAGTTTGTGAGTATGTATGGATGTGTGGATGAATGTTTGTTACTCTTTCACGCGAAAACTACAGAACGGATTTGGATGAAACTTGGAATATACATAGTTTATGACCTGGATTAACATATAGGCTACTTTTTATCCCGGTATCACGCGAGCGAAGCCGCGGGCGGAAGCTAGTATATAATATCTTGGTAAGTACTTTCTACGGATAAAGTGGAAGCTTTTTCATTTGATTGTAAGTTATACAAAAATCTTTTGGATTATGAATTGTACATGCGGTACATTGTACATGCGTTACAGTTAGCTACAAAAGTCGGTTGACAAAATAGATTTTAATAATCGCTGTAACTTAAAATTGCCTTTTAATTCAAGATATTTATGAAGTAAACGTAAACAATTCTAAGCAAAACTTCTAATTAGGCTTACAATTTTATTCAGAAGTTCAGTAACTGTAAAATTACAGTAGCTTGATTTTTTTAAATATTATAAGTACCTACCTACCTGAAAATGTAACAGGAACATGGCCCATCTGATGTTAAGTGGTAACACTTACAAATCACAAAGTAAGTCTTGCATCGTACATCGCGCTTATTTGAAACGTGCCCACGATGCAATGCCCTTGAGGCAATAAGGTGTTAAGCCTCTTGCGCTTGCTGCACCCATACCCTTCAAACTGAAACACAGCAATGCTGCTTTACGACAGAAATAGCCATGGTATTACAAAATCTCGTGTTTATCCACATTTGTGGCTGACTATACAACACATAATTCAATACAATAAACTTGATCACGTAGGTGTGAGTGCCAAGAATGATTTGTGTATGCTCATACTGCGAATTTTGTATGAGTATTGAACTCATTACTCGATCATACAAAATGCTACCCTACAACTGCGATATAGAGCTCAGATCTGAATCTAGTTCTTGAATGATCGTAAAGCTTAAATGCGTTTATCGGTCGGCGGTATTTCAAACGGCACTACATGACTTCATTGTCCTGTTTAATGCACACATATTTCACCTGTAATTTTATGAACTGCCAATATGCATATTAGACTTTTATTACCAAGCCGCATTACCTACATGAAAAAAGAATTCACCTACATACTGTAAATACTATACTTAATAAGTTCGGTATCTTACTTTTGACATTAATTTATATTTTAAACAAAGTACTTGCATAGTATTTCTTAATTTTAAAATATAATTTTATCTCTTTCGATTTTATATCGTGCTACGAATGTTAATTTAATGTAATAAATTCTTACTATTTCATTGTTTAAATATTATTATGTCAGTACTATTGCGAATTTGTTAAGGAATAAATGAATAAAAAAGTACTCATTCCTTCCTTCTTCGTATAAGCTAGTGATACATTCTGATGTCGGAGTTTTTAGGCCGCTCGAAGGCCTCCAACATGGCTTTATGACGACTAAAAAGTGCCTTCCCAAGCAAAGAAGCGCTCAGATCTAAAGACCACTAAATAGTCACCCATCCAACTAGTGTGACCGTGACCGAGCGGAGTGTAGCTTAACAAAGATGATCTCCGAAGTAAGCCACGCCACATGCTTCAAAACTTATTCATAATGGGAAAAAAATCTCATGTTTTGTATGAAATTCCAGTTTCGTATTAGAATAGTTACCCACCTAGTCAATATTACTACGTTGTTTTAATTTTAGATTTGCCTATCAAAATATTTACGAGTCCTGAGACAATGGATTCCTGTAATCCTATTAAACAATGGATTTCCGCTTGATGCTAACTTCGTCAACAAAATGTAGCTTACAATTACAACACACATTTAACCTGCTATCCTAAACAATAAAGGCGAAAGTTTGTGATAATACTGATAATATGTGAAATGTTTGTCCCTCCTTCACGCAAAAACTGCTGTGTGATAACGTCCAGGAAATGAATGCATTATGAATTATTTATTTAAAACTACTGAACGGATTGAGCTGAAATGTTTCACATTATGTAGTTCTGGACCTGAAACTTATCTACTACTTACATGGAATTATTACTACTAACGTACAAGAGAATACGCTCTTTGAAGAAAAATCTGTACCTAATGTATTGCTCGTTTCCTCTTTAGTGTTACACAAAAGAGGAATGAGACACATCAACTTTTTGGGCATTTTCATTCACAAAAATTAGGCACAGATTTTTGTTCAAAGCGCGCGCTCTCAATAAATCTCCTTGCTACTTACAACGCGTCTTAAAGGCTGCTTTTTATTCAGAGACTACGCGAGCGAAGTCGCAGGCGGAAGCTTGTTATTAATAATATTACAACACGTGCCTAAAGTCATATTGTAAATATTATATACGTATAGTATTATCCTTCATCCATTGATAATTTCTTTAATTTAATTCAATTTTTTAAACTAATAATAACCGAGACGCCCCGCGGAAGATTTATGTTTTTCCACATTTATACCAATCACATCTGAAACCGGCGAATATGGCTAATTTATATTTTCATCATCATCATCATCATCATCATCAGCCTATAACATACCTCTGCTAGACATAAGCCTCTCTTATTGAGCGCCATTGCGCCTTGTACTCAGCTCGACGCATCCAGTTCCTTCCAGCAGTCTTTCGTAGATCGTCACTCCACCTTTTACCAACCGCCATTCGTAGATGGTACCTCCATCTGGCCGGAAGGTATCCTACACTACTTTAACTTTTACAATTTTAAAATAATTATAATTTAAATATCAGAACAAACTACGATGTTGATGATTTCTTAGAATATTATTGCCCTATTTCGTAAAAGCGGCATTATTATTTTTTATTTGCATTATTGTGCTTAATATTTAGGTATGTTGGAAACCCATATGTAATTATGCACAATTTGTCCACGTTTGACGCTGTGAGGAAGCTGATTGAGTAATGTCGATTGAGCGAGGTCAGTGATTCTTGCCCTCTGCTCTATCTAGTTTATTTTCTGTGATTCTTTGGCCTACGAATTCAGTTTCTTATTAATTATTACGAAACACACTGCAATTAAAATTAATCATTGATGCCAAATTACATTATTCTATAGCTTGATATATCAATTGAAGTATTTTATCTTATTCTTGTTTATCATCTCTGTTTGGTTCTCAATTTCTTTTCTTCTAGTCGCGTTATGAAACTGAAAACCCACAAATGTGCTTCTGCAGGTCGAGGTGGACGTCGACTCCTCGTGGATGGCGCGTAGAGTCAACGCTATATATAAAGTTTTCCAATAAGGTTCTAACTGATGTAATTTTAGAATTTCTGGCATAAAAATTTTAAGTTTATGCGATTAATCACGCTGTTTATTAAAAGTAATTATTAAAAACTTCAAACTTCAATGTTTCTTAATTCAATAAGATTTCAAGTAACTAGGTCTTCTTTTAATATAGCACATAGGTAGAGTAATCACAAATATTTCAACTTGACGTATTATAAGCGTTACGAAAAAATTTACCAATGACAAAGCGTCATTTAGAATCTACGCTTTCTCATTAGTCAAAATTTTGCGTCTATCATACGAATACTTTCTCGCTAATCTTCGAAACTTGCCTAAGTACCCTAAAAGGATCTGCTTTTTTACTGATCTTTCAATATAAATCAAATTAACTAATGTAAATAGTATAGATCTACATACCCATGTGGAAAATTTGATCATGGATAAAAATGTATAAGCTTATCTGACTCCCGACACAAAATGCGCAAGTAATTGTGTCAGTAGACAGGCGATAGAAGGCTAGATATATCTCAGGGCAGTGTCAGACAAATGGTCCAATTATGTGTTGGTACAGTCAACATAACAAGTAAACAATGTACATTTAAACATATAATCATAGAAGAACACATTATAAAAGACTTAGATTAGGGCAAAATTAGCCTATATATTTTAAGAAATCACAATTAGCGAATAATTCTTTGAAGTAATTTCGCAGAATCATCAAGGGTTTCGAAAATAGTTTTTATACTGGCCGTACTACTTTGCAATTGTCGGCCTACAGCGACAACTAAGGTACAATATCCAATCTTTAGCATCGACTTGATAAATTGCCATTCTACATCCTGATTTTACCGTAAGCATTTTAAATGAGTACCTATGGAGACAAGCCGCCATTGGTCAATGACAAGCTGGCAAAATGCAAGTAAACTATTTGTGATTTTATATTTATATATAATTTTTTGAATATTATTTCATTGCATATTTAAGTTATTTAAAGTATTAAAGAATACAGACTCAGCAAGGGTAAAAAAATCGAGATAAATACTTATTGTATTACAGTATCAAAACTAGCGCTCAATATACTAATCTTTGAATTACCTTATCTATAAAAATATTCCGCATAACATTCTATCATGTATCTTAGCAGAAAAGTTTTATTCCTTTGTCTGGAATCATGACTTATGTAGGCGAGTCCAATTTCAAACTGTTTTAAATTCATAGCTTAATACAGCTTTGATTTTCCAAAGACGGATGTTGTCCCATACATGATGTAACTTTGCGAACGCTATTTATATGCTAAGCGTGTGAACATACAAGTCTACATGCCCTGCGAAACTAAGAGAAGTAAATTATGGTCCCACATTTCATCAGTATTTACCACGCCTTGCTTCACATAGAGAAAAATAAGTAAAATTTCATAGAGACAAATACAGTCAGAACTTTTTCATTTAAATTATTTATCATTAAATTAAATCTATGTATGATATATATGTATTAAAAAAAATATGTGGTTCCCATAACACAAACTCTGCTTAGTATGGGGCTAAATGATGCTGTGTCTAGTCCAGCATTATTTATTTAATTTTATTGATATTAAAAAGGCTCCTTAAGGCCGCGCCGCTGAATTCAAATTAAATTATTTTTATTTTACGTATTTTGGCAGTAATCTTTTTTGACATGGTAACACTCAATATTCGTTTTTTATGACTTGTTTTGTTAAGCGATATGTATTGTGTATTTCCAAAGTGGACTAAGCTGTTTTTGACCTAAAAAAATAATATACCTACTCAAAATTGACAAGGCACATGTTCAGCCGCTTCTCAAAAATTTAACAAATCAAGTGTTCCAAAGTTGTTCCAATGGCAATTATAGAATATGAATATAAATATACTTTTTTTTTAATTGATCCAGATCGAGGCTTGAATGGGTAAGGATGAGGTTGAAGATAAGGTGAGTTTTACTAGAAAGTGCCTATTAATATCTTTTTTGAAGCCAATTTTTCACTATATTTATTACGCAATTTTCACTAAGTATTCACTGATGGGTCTAACTACATTTTAAAACTGAGCATCATTTGGATCGAGTGCTTAAGTGCTTCGGAATATGGGAGATATAAAAAGATATTTGTTCCGTCGCCAAGCCATGACGGAGGCGTTTCGGCAGCCTAAAAACTCCGAATCGCTCGATCCTATCTTGCATTGGACATTAGTAGCACGGCTTCTAACATTTCATAGCTTCGTAATGGCCGATTCCTATAATCACGTTAGCGTAACGCTTCGTTTTCCCTTGTTAAACTGACAAAAATTTGACAGTTTTCCAGGGGAAAACGAAAGGTCACAGTATTATTATAGGAATCGGCCTTAAGTCTACGTACATTCTGTTATTTTTTCTTACTGTATCAATCGTTTTCGAATGAGTATCAGTATCAGTGAGCAGGTGTCTTGAATGTGGGGCTCGATAAGATTAGTTCTTAGTTCATTTATTTACACCATAGGTACACAATGTTACACTTGATTTCGTCAAAAGTTAAGTACCTAAGTAGGTTACATAATGCATTTCAAATATAACCTGACTGAAGCGGACCTCAGTCGGTTAATAATAATAAGAAAATAAACAAGAACATTTTGAATCTATTCTATCGTAACATTTCAAATTAATGAAACTAAACAGGACTTTAAAAAATTGATGCTGCTACAGCATTGTCAATCGTAAAAAAAACAATAATAATAATTTTAATTGATTGGCTGTAAAAGGGCCGAATGTATAAATAATGAATAAATTTACGATTATACTCTATTCATAAGTGCTATGATTTATTTAGAACATAACAGCTTTTAAGGCATCGATAGGTATAATACTGTTGCAATAAAAACAAAACATGTTAGGAAAACGAAACCAATTCAAACAATAACAGTAAAGAAGTAAACAGTAGGTCATGCACGTTTCTAAACCGCAACTCATTTGCGATTATCGCTATGTTTACAATTACGATTTGTGGGGTAATAGCAAATGGTTCTCGTGTTTTACAATCAAAGGATACAGCTTCCACATTGTAGCTACCATTAAGGTATTGGTATATGGTAATAATACGTGCTAACTTGATTTTTAGGCGTTTATCAAAAGTATTTTAGTTTGAAAAATAAACGTGTGAAGTATTGTTAATTTAGCTGCCACTAAAAGTATTTGTATGTGATTAAGAAAGTAGAGGGATAGTCGAGCAATGACTTTATCTACATACGTTTTATTCTTGGGTAGCGTGGCAAGAGGATCAAATATGTTTGTCCAAATAATTCAAAGCCCTTTGAATGGGGTTTAAGCAGCCATTTGATATTAAGAAGCGTCGTCGCCGTTACCGTCTCCGAATCTAATGGAATGTCTCTCAATGAAGACTTACCACTTCAGCCGCATAATGAACACTGCTAAATCTTAGCCACACCCGCTGTCCGGAAGCCCAAGACGATGGCACGAAGAAGCGACGATCGTACCAGACCACGCCCACGTGGTCTCGCGTCGCCGCGTCTTCTACTATGTCGTTGTATGAAGCCGGCACCGGCATCGGGATCACTAGGCCTGTCTAAAAGAAAATCTAATGAATTCTTTTCAGTAACATGAGTTACTAACTTTTGGTATATTATCGCATAGCTAACATCCTTCCTAACCTTCACTTATGAATATCGGACGGATTTCCACTTCCGACGATCCTGACATAGATTCTTATCTATAATTCTTACCTAAATGTAATGATGCTGATAAGGGATGGAGCTTGAGTTGCGGCCAGCCACTAGTCCGCATCATGGTCGGGACTGTGTGAAGTCTTTCTACGTGTACAATCACAAGTGAACGCAACCGCTACTGTGTGTGGGCACTTTAATAATAAATCGCATAAAAAAAAGAGCGCGACATTAAACGCCTGGTACTTTATTTCTTCCTCTTTTTGTCCAATGTCTCATGATATTTTTGACGGCCTCTGTGGCGCAGTGGGCGAAGGTCCGCCTGAGACGCAGAAGGTTGCGGGTTCGATTCCCGCTGCGGGACAAATGTTTGCGCATGTTCTGTAGATATTTGTCTCGGGTCTGGGTGTTTTCTATGTATGATATGTAAATATTTACAAAAAAAAAAAGTGTAATATATCAACCATGTGGTTCCCATAATACAAGCTCTGCTTAGTGTGGAGCTACATGATGCTATGTGATTACGTCCCGCATCATTTATTTATTTATTTGCAAACGTTACTTAAATACTTATTACACACTGATGTTGCGTAGGCACAGGAAAAATATTTTGCTTTATTTTATTACTTTGTTTAGCTCATTACTTTCTTAACATTCAGTACCTACCTAATACGGTGGGTGGGTTTGACCAGCTAATTCATTAACCATCTTTACAAACACGTTCTACTTTATATTTGCTCAGATAAAATATATACCGTAGGTACATGCGAAAATTTGTGTTAGTGTGAATTCTTGTATGTTTTTCCTTGTATTTTAAAAGTTAGCCCACACTTCAGGGAAAATCTAAGATTTTTATATATCCCAAAAATTTCGACTTAGGCGGGATTTGAACCCGCGACCTTCCCATCAATATTGGTCAATTATAGTATTCTATATACCTATTATCTATATTATTATATACCTACGTCAATCAAAGGTATTGATGGGAAGGCCGCGGGTTCAAATCCCGCCTGAGTCGAAATTTTTGGGATATGTAAAAATCTTAAATTCTAGTACGTTGGTTTTCATTCAACTCCGTAACGGCATAACGAATTTGGGTGAAACTTGGACTATATAATAATTTGGACTTTTAAGAAGTGACTTCAGAAAAGAAGAATATTAAAATTCCTCTAACTAACCTTTTCGAGGTCTTGTTCGAACCATCCATGCCGTTGCCCGTACTCCGGATCAGACGGCGACACTCGGAAGTTCCATATTCCATCAAGGGTCCTCAGGTCCCTGGTCTCCGTAGCTCGAGGGTACAACGCTGCATTGGGACTGGAGACTTGCTCGGTCGATAGCTGGTCGATCTCGTTGGTATTGGAAGTACTGTGTACGACAGCACTGATGCTGATTACAAGACTCGTGAAGATGATGAGTTTTACTTTGTAACCCATCTGTGAAAAATTACAAAAAATAATTAAGAAGTGCATCATTTATTATTTATATAAAATTAAAAAATACTGAGAAAAGGGGCTAATTTACCTACCCAAGTTAAGATCAACCAGCGTTGCATAGCCAAGTTGCAAAATACTACTCTATATCCATCTATATCAAATTTATTTACTCATTTATACCAAAATAAACAGAAAAATAAAAAATACTGAGAAAAGGGGCTAATTTACCTACCCAAGTTAGGATCAACCAGCGTTGTATAGCCACGTTGCAAAATACTACTCTATATCCATCTATATCAAATTTATTTACTCATTTATACCAAAATAAACAGAAAAATAAAAAATACTGAGAAAAGGGGCTAATTTACCTACCCAAGTTAAGATCAACCAGCTTTGCATAGCCACGTTGCAAAATACTACTCTATATCCATCTATATCAAATTTATTTACTCATTTATACCAAAATTAACAGAAAAATAAAAAATACTGAGAAAAGGGGCTAATTTACCTACCCAAGTTAAGATCAACCAGCGTTGCATAGCCACGTTGCAAAATACTACTCTATATCCATCTGTATCTAATTTAGATTCATTTATACCAAAATAAATTTGGATTCGTTAAATATCAGTTACTATATATATGTTGTGACTTTTACTTATTTACAAGTATCTGTGACGTACATACCTCAAAGAGTAAAGCAATAGACCGTGTGACGTACTTTTCTATTATAGTGTTTATACGAGGCATCATTTAATAACTCACTTGCCCATTGAAATGATTAGCACTGGTTTATGGAATTAGGTACTATAAGTACTGACGTACTAGACTTATAAATCTGTGGTACTGACTCAGTTTTTACAAACTTTCACAGTTTGTCATAGACGTTGATTGATTGATTCGACGGATGAAATGTCAAAGTTTGCAAATATAGGTACGGTGCCTTCCGGTTACATTTGGAGGGCAACTGAAGAGATACTAAATTAGACCTCTGGTTATCAAAGATCAGTAAATATTTTACCCAGTTTTACCATTGATCATTGATTGATAAATCTATGATCAAATCACAGATGTTTTGCTGTTTTTGACTTGACTTGACTTCTTGTTTTTGGCTTTTGTGGTTGCTGTTTTTGTGTTTTTGGTTCAGAGCACAGAACCTGTATAAAAATTTGACAACCTCTTGAGTTTGAGATATTATATAGAGAATAGTAACCTTTTTGGTATCAAGAGAATGATAGCCAAAAAGTTTTCTTACACCCACTTTCAGTTTCATAAAAGATCAAAAAAAGTTTATACATGGACGACTGTAAACTGGAAATTATGTAAAACAGCTTTAGAAGTACAATAGATTAACCTCAGTGAGGAAAATGAGAATGGCTTGTATCGATAATAGAAATAGTACCTAAGTCTAGTAAACAGTACCTATCTAATGAAATCCATATCGGATTGATTTGGATGGGCTTTCACCCCAATTCTGTTTAGATTACTTTCGGGGAATGGATTAATCAAGTTATTAGCAAGTGTAAAAGTGAAAAACGCAAGGCAGCTGCCCACTGTTGCATGTCACGTTCATGTTCATTGGCTATGACACTACATTACAACCAAGAAAGTGATGTTTAATTAGAAATTACCATTTTTTCCTATCCATGCCCTAGAGCCGTATTGGCCTAGTGGGATGTACCCCGACTTCCGATCCGGAGGTCGTGGGTTCGAATCTCGGCCGTACACCACTGGATTTTTCTTTTCAAAAAATGTATGTGCGCTTTACCACTTGCTCAAAACGGTGGAGGAAAATATTGTGAGGAAACCCGCGGCTTAGTTAGCTCCACACGTATTGACTAGGCTGTGTCCCAGGCACTACAGCGTCCCGGTCAGTGAGTAAAAGTTGGCACTGTATAAATCATCTATTCGGATGCAAATGCCTAAGAGATTCATATCCTATCAGATAATTTCCGGCACCTAAAGCTGAGTCAAAGTTGTTTTTACTGATTTTACAACTGTCTGGACCAAGCTCGAATAAGTGTCCTGAAAACGACACCAATCAAATGTGCCAAAGCAAATCATTTAAATTCTTTTGGTCCGTCAACCGTTACGAAATGTTTTTAAGAATGCCGTAACATATATTTGCGTTGCGTTTAATTATAGTTTTAAGGATCTTGTTGGCATATGAAGTGCGTGGTTTGTACAATAATCACGTAATAACGTATCTATAAATCAAAACATAAAATGTTTTAAGTAGTTTAAGGAAACTATTTTTGTCATTTTGGTCTTTGAGTATTTGATTTATCATTATCATTAAAATAAAAATTCATTTATTCTAACCGTATTTTTTTTTATTTACACCAATTCGTATAACCGCATTTTTTTTATTTATACAAATTCGTAACGCTATCAAACAGAGAAAAAATTGGCAAGAAACTCAGCATTTTAACGTCTTTTTTCAATCGTGTACTAAAAACGAATACATTGTTTTTGCCCTCAAAAAGTTGGAAACAGTTTCATCCCAAGCTAAGTAATCAGAGATTGTTCATTAAGCTTAAATACAAATTTTTGGATTTATTTACAGATAGTTTTAGCACTTCACTTGGGATTTTGTTGTCGAAAACATTGCCCTTTAAAAGATTGATCTTTATGCAGCCTTACAATAGAAACAGCTAGTTTTTCTTTATTTTTAGTGCTAACATTATGATTATATTATTTGGCCTCCCCTATAAGAAGGGGGATATGCCCATAATCCCCACGCTGGGCATGCGGGTTAATAATAATGCATTTTTTCTTAAACCAATATATATTTTTTTTGGACATTTTCGGACAGTTTTCATATACTAGTATGTATTGGCACGGAATTCTCATAATATTTATTTATTTAAACTTAGTTCGAAGTGATTCTCTGGGGCTCTTAAAATTGCACGAACAGACCTCTTCTGCAGCACCAATATCTTGTTCATATCTGCAGCATTCCCCCACAACGACAACAAACAAGTTTACCTGTATCTACGTCAGTAAATCATCATCATCATCATCATCATTATTGGCCAATAGCAGTCTAATTATTTGTTTATTTGTGATTCAAATAAAATAATTTAAGTCTAAATTATATTACTCGAGCCTTTTTGGGAAGGCTGGAGTGTCCGTGTGCTACTTAAAGGCTCTGGGTAAAACGTTCAATACATTGCTTTTCATCATCATTCTTCTGCACTTGTCCCACGATATTTGGGTTCGGCACAACATGTTTTCTACTTCTAATCACTTCTATCAGCCGTCAAATCTGTGCCCACTTCTTTCTTTCTCATATTATTTCAGACAATCCATCCATCTCTTCTCGGTCTCTATATTCGTGCATCGAGCCACATTCCTATTCATCACTCTTCTAGTCACATGACTTCCTTTCTTTCTCATGACATACTCAGACCACGCTAGTCTACCACTCCTCACCTTTACTTTATGGTAAATAAATATAAATTTATGTTATTAAACATTACTGTGTCAATGCATAGAGTCTAAGCTGGTTTCCCGGTTATATTTTCTATTTATAAGTATTAAATTCCGCATTTTCTCCAGCACGATAGCCACATCTAGGCTATGCAGCGTGAACGCTATTGAAAGTGTATCATCGATACCCCGACCGCTTCGCCGCTGCACCGTGTCCAACCGCTAAATTAATATCCATATTCGGATTTGATACCGATTTCTGTTCTCGTAGACGAAGTGCTCGTGGCGTGGCATATTAGCAGATCTTTGTTAATCAACACTCAACGATCACTACTTGGATGGGTGGACAGAATGCTCCTGGCTTTTTCAGTTGGTAAGCCATGGTGGAGGCCTTCGGGTGGTCTAAAAACTGTGATGCCTTTAGCTCATACGAAGGTCTTTCCTTCGTATGAGCTAAAGGCCTGGTATCACAGTTTTGGAGACGATACCTACTGGAAGATTTATAATACTTACATAAATGTATCTTAGAGTATTACCATTACAACTACACAGCAAAACAATCATTTTCGATCAAAGGAACAGTTGTTTCTCACAAATCACATACATATCTATATTTTACTAACTTGGTTTTCGTAATGCACTGTTGAATCGAATACATAAGTATCGAAAACGTTAGAGGGAAGTCGACCGCGCAATCTTTATGACACATTATTGCCGAGTGATATTGTTTTGAAATAAAATAGATAAATAATGCTGGATATTATCACACAACATCAACTAGCCCTAAACTAACAGAGCTTTACATTAAAACACCCATACTCGGGACAGCAGACTAGTGATTAGCAGATCACCCAAATATTTGTCTCGCGGCGAGAATCGAACCCGCAACAGATGGTTGTGGGTCAAATTCCCACCTCAGGTTAGCAAACAAAACTACAGAACAACAAGTTAGCAAACAATACTACAGAATTAGGAAAATGGCTAAACAGCAGTCTTTCCCTCCCGCTCTAGTCTAGGCTATAAGTTCTGAAACTTGCTTAGGACTCATTTTATTATTGTATCTTTGGAAAATACCCATATTCTCTCCCTTTTCATCTAAATAGCGAATAATAGAATTGTATCACTGTGGCCAATTCATATCATTTCCATTGTTCATTCAAGGCCTGTCATCATTCAGTACAGGTGGGTTTACGAACCAGTCTATTGGGAACTAGTTTGAGACCGATCAATTATAACTTCACACGGATTTACGATGATAATCTTTGTATAAAAATCGAATGATTTATTCAGTGATTACCTACTTAGGTAATTTACAATATCCTGTTAGATAGATCACGCACGCACGATTTCATAAAGCAATAGGGATCGCGCACGTTGGTTGCGTGGCTTACTTCGGTGGCCTTCGTAGACCATTTTGGGTGGTCACTACTTAGATAGGTGACCGTTTAGAGGCATTTAGATCTCAGCGCTTCCGTGCTTTAGAAGTCACGTTAAGATTTTGGTCCCAGATTTCGGAGGCATAAAATCTAGATCTAAAATCTCTGACACCAGAGTTATATCCATACGAAGAAGAGTATACTGATGATCCTTATCAGCATCAGAATCCATTGGTTCAATAATACAAGGTGTAATTTTTTTGAAAAATAATTTGGGTCTGTTTCCGAAAAAAAAAAGATTTTTGAAAAAATAAATATGTAGTTATTATTTTCTTATAAATCGTGGGCATGACTCCTTTCATGACTTTTCCCTAACTCTCGTGGTTTCGGACTTGGCCATTACCGTCCTTCTCAAAAAACCACACTGTAGATAGAAAACTCTTTATTGCACTTGCACTAACTTATATATAGAATATAACGGACAATAACAAAGAAAGAAAGGCGTAATTTTTAATAAAATTAGATATAGGCGAAAAATGAAATTGATGGATAATGAAGAAGAAAACCATTTTTTGTTATATATGCCAAAAAATTCTACAAAAAATTACGAGAACAACTGTGTTTTTATTATTTTTTTATCTATAAAACTGACCGAGATATAAAAGTGCTAAGTTAACATTTTCGGTCTAAGCCGCGACCGAGCGCGATATCGTTGATGACGTCACCGCTCCTGTCTCCCGGCGAGCGACTCGGGGATCCGAAGCATTTACCCGAATGTGCCCGTCGCGCGCGGAACTACTTTGTTTATTTTAAATAAGAAACAATAAAAACTACATAAGTCCATCTAATAAATGTTGTATTGTGTCTCAGTGTAAAAATAGGGCCACAAAAACATCCAAAAAGTTGTTTTTTACGTTCCTAAGGATCTGAAAATCAGAAAAAATGGACAAATGCTATGAGAAGAACACATCCATTAGGGCCAAAAACAACAGCATATATATTGTTGTGAGCATCATTTCGATGTCAGTTGTTCAAATACCATGTGAAATACTAAGTAGTAGGTACTTAACCTTGCCATGTGAAATACTAACTAAGTACCTAGTAGGTAGACTAGGTTGGTACTTGGTTTTTGCTAGTAATATGCTTTTTAGGGTTCCGTACCCAAAGGGTAAAAACGGAAATCCTATTACTAAGACTTCGCTGTCCATCTGTATGTCTGTCTGTCCGTCTATCTGTCACCAAGCTGTATCTCATGAACCGTGATAGTTAGACAGTTGAAATGTTCACAGATGATGTATTTCTGTGGCCACTTTTTTGCCGTTTTTTGCTCGATATTAATAACGGCAACAGATAGACGTTTGAAATATTCACAGAATATTTTAATTATATATTTACTTCAAAAATAAATAATTAAATTAAATTAAAATTAATTAAGGGGGGCTCCCCGATGCATGTATTTACACGATACACTCACTCAATCAGCATTCTTTTAAATGAATAAAAATAACCAGAGGGCACGAGAGCAAACAACTTAGCAGCGAAATGTACTACGGACGCCCGCCGCGCGGCGCCGTATAAGAGCGATGACGTCACGCGCTACTCGCGATCACTGGCGAGATTTAAAAAACCTACGTTAACTTCCCATGCTTATAACTTCGGTAATATTGCACCGATCGATGTGAAATAAAAATTAGAATAATGTGAACGGTCTAGACTTTGATTCTACGTACATGAAAGTGTGATATTTTAACCTTGTTATCTTCTTCATGAGATGAGTAGTCCGTGGTTATCAAAAACTTATAAACAAAAAGATTAACACACATAATCTATAACGATTCCGCTTCAGTTGCTGGTGTAGGTGATTGTTACAGCTTAAAATGATCAAATAATCATAAAATACACGACGTATCATCAGTGTGCTGCGTGTGCAATAAAGATGCTTGAATGATTTCTAAATCTCGATAGGCATCCAAACTAATATCTAGCTACATCCGCGCCAAGACACAATCTCCAGCTATTTCTGCTAACTATGTGAATTCAGAATGGTACAGTATTGCAGTATTTCATTGTTTTGCAATTGCAATTTTTGTTATTCGTGTCGCATACTCCATGAGGTGAGTTCCACCGAGTTTATCTGAGTTTTACAATGACAGTTTGAGGTGTGGAATCCACGGTATCTACGCAGTGCTCTAAATATGTAACTCCCTGCGTACCTATTGTTAGCACGCACATTAGAAAACTGATTTCGTAATACTCAACATACAATTGTTTACAGCACCTGGTACAATAATACCATTTATAATACTATTTGTTTGATTGACATATAAAAATTAAATAAAAATTTAAAAAACCCCCGACTCAAAAATCTAACTTTTAAAAAGTCAAAAATAATACCATTGTTGAGCCATCATAATTTGCGTCGGGGTACCGCTTTGTAAGTCAATCCCTTCATTTGATTGACTATTTATGAATTTACTGGCATTTCCGACCTAAATCTGGGAGCACTAACTGTCTTATTCCAAAACGAAGACTAAAGATAGTCTGAGTTTAAATCTGACATTTTGTATACAAAATATCAGTTTTAGTTATTACTTTAAACTTAGCGGTACCCCGACGCGAATAAGTCAATCGAATTTGATGGCTCAACGATCGTATTATTTTTGACGTTTTAAATGTTTGAAACCCCCGACTCAATCGGTTTTTTTTTAATATTTAATTTAATTTTTATTTTTTAAGATTGTACCTACTAGTGTGCTCGATATCCTGCGACAGCTCTATCATAGTATATAGTATTCTACTAGTCAAGCCCTTTCATTTGATACCCATAACATTAAACATTAACATACACACACACACACACACACACACACACACACACACACACACACACACAACAGAGACACGTCAAACTTATAACACCCCATCGTTTTTGCGTTGGGGTTTAAAAAAATGATTCCTGACACATAAGCTACCTGTGTTACAGAAGTCATTGTAGTCATTGCATCACAGTGTGATGAAATTGTGTGGTGAGAATGATGTGATGGATATCATATACACCCCGTATAGTGTGAGGGTGTGTTTTTGTGGTGTATTTAAGTTACCCTCTTCCCCCAGCCTCAGTCTCCTTGGTGCAGTAATTATGGAAAACCTTACACCAACAGGAGTCGGTCCTACATTGATGTTGGAAAACCTTACATAAAAGAAGATGCTGATCCGAAGTGAACTTTTATCTGATAAAAATTAAGAAGCCTATCTCGAATTAGTGAAAATAAACCCGCTCAGATAGCTCTCTCACAACTCGTGTCTTTGGATAGATTTGTTCTTTAGCCGTGAATGTTTGACGTAATGTTATTTATTAGTTTACATCATGGTACAAACATTCTAGTTCGTCTAATTTTAAACGACTTCAAAAAAACAGGCGTTTGTTCAACCGCCTGTTTAATATTAAATTTCTCACTTAATGTAAACCTTATTATCTTATTATTGTTATATCAGCCTTTGATTTCCCACAACTGGGCCCCTGCAAAGGCCTCCTCCCACTCTCTACATTCATCCCTCTTCTGTGCTAAAATGGTCCAGCCAGCACAGAATTTAGCGAGCTCATCCCTACATCTCGTACCTAATGCAATTTCGTAGATATTAAATGCATAGCCAGGTTCATAATATAATGTATTACACAAAAATAATTATTAACTTCTAATTATCAAAACAATGACGCAATGTTATTACGTTGGGTAATTTAACATAAATTAAATTATTTTTGTGCTGTAATTATTTCTTGCAATAATGTAAACAAAATATTAAACGGGCTAGCGTTAGTTGGTGTGTGGGTACTTACACAGTTAATTTTGCAATGCGACAGGTAACGCATTCGTAACTTATATACATTATTCCTACTAATTCCATTATTTCAAAGAGTTCTTTACTAAGATTATATAATTCCTTGAATTGCTAAAACAAAATGAGGGATTAAGTTACTGTTTTCTGGTTAGGTATTAAATACCTACCAATTTCTGTCCGTTTTCAATATGTTTGTATTTTTGTAGTAGAGCTCTTTATGAAGGAATCTTCCGGGAAAATAGCCATCATCATCATCACCATTATGAATGACCTGGCCAAGTAACAAATATTTGCAGATCATACCAACATTTGTCTCGCAACGGGAATCGAACCCGCAACTTTCTGCCTCTCAGGCCTTCGCCCACTGCACCACAGAGGTCGTCACGAAAACAATTATGAATGGTAGGAAGTTAATCAGCTAAGAAGCGGATGAAGGTGTAAAATTAATGATTAAATTAGTTTAAATTATAATAATCTAAGCAAATATAAATTTGTGTTTGTTATCAGATTTCTGGGGTTATGTTGGTCTTATAATTTTGTAAAAACTTGTTAAGATAACTTTAGTATGTATTAACAGGTTTTTTGTATGACCATACTTAATTTATAACTAAATTGTTTAAAATGTTCAAGTTATATCAAGTTTTAATATAAAGGAAATAGTCTTATTAAAAATTTTAAGAGAGGTGCAGAGCTGCCAAAAATAGTAAGTCCTGTGCCTAAACAACTTGACGTAGATGAGCTCTTACAAACATCCCATATGCACTTTCTGTTTTCCCTTTTTTTCTTTTTTCTGGACAACTTTTCAAATTCTTCCTTTTCTTTAAATTTGATTCCGAAAAGTACGATATTACCACGAAGAAGATGGCATGAAGAACTAGACTTCTTCCAAAAATACTTACGTTTAAGTTTACCAACTTTAGCGCTGGATCGAAGTGGATGGGAAAATGGGGGAAGGCTTTTGCTCTACTATGGGATGGTTCAGGCTGAGAGTAACAGTAACAGTAACGAACATTACAAGAAATAACTAAATAGCAGCGATCTAGTCCTTCTTAAAGTTATAAGTTTACCATCGAACTGCATTCAATTAGTATATTTTCTGAACCAACCACTTTGCCTTTCATATTCGAAGAAGAAGAAGAATCACGTCTACATTGCTATTTGAAAAACAATGGTTTTAAAACACCGAATTTAATATTTGGCAGAAATGCAAATATAGAACACGATAAAAGCGATTAACAACTCTTCTATCTAAGTGATTTTGCGTTCAATACAAAGAAATTCAAAGGGAAAGCAAAGTGATCGCGCCAAATACACACGAGTACCTACTTAGGTCCTCGGAGTGGTACCAAAACAGAATAACCGAAATAGACAAGAAAAGAGGTCGGCCACCTACTAATATTTACCTTTTAACATTGGCACACATGAAAAAGTAATTAGCGAGCTCTGACTTTATGACCCGGGCGGGGCTCTCGGAAATCTGTGGGGTATTTCTGTGTTGTATACGTGATCACAGTATAGTTTTGATGTTATCTATGAGATTGACAACTAGTCTGTATCTAAATTTCTTAGCCCTTCGGGTGGGCACAAGATGATTTCTGCTTCTATTTATCAGTTGCCATAACTCCTTTCTTACATAACTACTCATCTATATATCGTGGTAATTATATGCCTCGTGATTGGTATGAACTAGGGGCTACTTCTCTCTTCATCCAAACCCATTGTTCTTGAAAAAGAAAATTTTCATACATTGGTAACCATAACCATGACCATTTTAATAACAATTTTTTAAAATATTTTCGTTTCTACATTAGTTCCCACTCACATCTATGCAAAGTTGATGTAGAGTTAGCACGAGAATGTTATAATAGTTTTTAGGCCTAAGCAGGTAGTTAGGGAAGGTACGAATAGTAAACTATGAACACAACCTATTTAGCGACCAGCAGTTTTTTTTTGATCAAAAACACTTAAATTTTAAATTTAAAGTTCGTTTATTCAATAGGAACTTAAAGTACACTTTAAATCGTCTTTTTTTTATTTACATCAATTCGTAACGCGACCAAACAGAGAAGAATTGACAAGAAACTCTGCTAGGCTAGTTTTTTAAAGAATTTGTTACAATTACTGTTTTTAATTATGACATTGTTTTCGAGGGAGTTGGATACAGTTTCATCCCAAGCCTTTTTATCATCCAAATATTCAGAGATTTTATAATAAGTTTTATTACAGAGATAATGTTTATCTGAGATTAAACATTGTCATGTACAAATAAATAAAACCAAGAAAGTTTTGCTTATGTTGACTGTACATTTTGTGGATGTGAGTGGGAATAGTTTTTTTAATTTAATAAAAGCTTCCGGATGTGATTGAAAATCTTTTTTTGATGTGTTGGGAAGGACCCGAACTAAGTACCTACCTAATTTTAGAAATGGAAAATATAATATTCATGAACATATTTTGTATGATATTAGCATTATGTTATACTACTTTAATCCATTCATTTACAGTTAGTGCAAGCACGTCCAAGGTAGTAATAACCTACAAATCTATGTGACTTCAGCATCACAAGCCTCTGTAAGCCAAAGGAACTGTAGAGAATATTTTTATAACAAGTAAGGTGATCGACCTAATAATTCGCCTCGCTACTGCCCTTAATAAGTAACGCCTTGATTACTGTGCGCCCTGTGGGCATATAGTGACCTAGAGGGCACTCCTTGCTAAATAATTTGATGTTGCGTAAGATGGACTAGATTCATTCTTCGTAACAAGTCCTACTCAATATGTTATTAGGTGTAAATAAGTTCATAAAATGAGTCGGTTTGTCAATATCTTTCATTATGATTAGGAAAAAATACACATAATATACATGTTGGTTTTTATTTCGTAAATTATAGAAATTATAATTAAAACTTATTGAGTATTAAGTTTAAGTAACAGTCACGAACAAGAGGATATATAAATGCTTTATAAAAAGCAGTTCCTATGCATGGAAATTTAAAATAAAAGGTACAATGAGTCTTATCGCTATAAGCGATCTCTTCAAGATAGGAATAGAGGATGGACATATTTAGATTTAAGTAAACAAGCTCATGTATATAAACAAATACAGGCCATAATAACTGACCCACCCATAAATGTATTCACACTACTCTTATATTAGTGATAGCCGTAGAGAGTACTCATTTCGTCCTATTAAAATGGTCTGCCCTTGCATGCACTAGCTTGTTGAATAGACGCATTGTGCCCTGAGGATTGGCTTATCGATGATACCAGATTGTTGCAGAATAGTTTCACACGGTCCGCTTATTAGGAAGCAGATTTATTTAATAGAGCTCTTTGGAGAATTACGTTTTAAAAGTTTGTTGCTATTGCTCATGGCTCCAATTTCGTTTTATCCAGATAAATATTGTTAATAATAAGATTCATCATAATTATTGAAAACAAAACCCAGCGAAGTGCGATTGGACTCGCAAACTGAGAGTTCCGTACGTACTTCTGTTATGATTTCTTTTGTGATGTAACTACATTACGATTTTTCGCGTTTTAGCAACATAAGCGGCTGTATCCTTTGATTGCATTGTCTTAGAAGTTTGATTTTTTCACAGCTCTAAGAGATTGCAGATCTGAATATTTGATATTAATTTCACCTTGATACCTCCACGCATTCCCGAGAAAAGGGTCTTGACAGTCAAACAGACTGATTTACTAACGGACAACGAAGTGATTTACAAAAGGGGAATTTTCACGTACGTTCGTTCGCGTTTGGACACCCTACTCCCTAGATACAAACAATACCAGGGACTCACCCTGGTGAAGACTCTCGAACGAAACGCTCTCCCTCCGCATCCCGTCTAGCACTGATATAATTATTAGCAGTAATAATATTACTCTTAATCTAGAACTGCATAATTTGCAAAATTTCAGCTAAGTCCGTCGGGATAAACAAACATTGAAATTATTTCATCCTATTAATATTATAAAGGCGAAAGTTTGTGAATGTGAAATTTGAAATGTTTGTCCTTCTTTCTCTCCAAAACTACTGAACGGATTGAGCTAAAATTTGGTACATTATGTAGTTCTATAGACCTGGGTTAACTGAAATATTGATGAACATTTCATTTGGTATATGCACATATTTTACATTTAAAGCTGTATTCTACGTTACAGGCAAACTGTTATGAAACACCGTCACGTGCCAAGATATTTTATTGGTCTAGTTTAGAGCATACCCATAGGTAGGGAAAATCTACCACTATTTTGAACTTTTGCAGAAAAATAATATCAATCATTATATAGTACCTACAATAATTAGGTATTGTATTCTTGTTGTATAGTAGAATATTTATTTGTCCATTAATTTCAACATGCAAATAAACATAGTATTTTTAACATCTGAGTCTGAAAAATATTTGTCAAACTATAACTTAATTTAAGAAATAATTTATAATTTTACATATTTTACTGATTATGAACCTATTATTAAAAGAAAATAAAAAAAGCCTAACAAACATCCAGACCGAAACACATAATGTAAGTACATAGTTATATTTAACTTGTTTTTCGAGTAACTAGTTTAAGTGTTTTAAAATAGTGTAAGAAAACCGGCCCTTCAATCAATTTACAACTTACTCATTAGTGTTAAGTGTATTTTAATGATTGTCACCAGAATTCTCGTACTTTATTTTAATAGAAAGAGCCATAGTTTGAACGGAAAAAATAGGTTAATGCAGGCAACAGGCATAGTTTAAAGTATTTTACTAAAATTATGTTTTGTCATCTAAGGTCAAATCGTCGTCAAAACTCTAAACTTATTGATTTCAAACAACGCCAAAGTCAGTTAATATTGACACTACTACTTTGCTTCTACTAACTTATGCAAATTTAAAACGTCCTTTGGGGTCATAAAAAGATCTTATCATTTATTTACATAGGTACCAACATTTTAAACAGCTGGACAATGAGGTGTCAGAATTTAGAAAACCTCGCACAATTAGATAAAATCAGATTTATCGTTGTAATGCTAATTTTATTGACTGAATAACGGTGTGTTCTTCCATGTTGTCATGTAAATTAACAGAACAAGCGACGGGTTGGTGTTGTTTAAATATTTAAGCCTACTCTACAATGGTAAATGGCAATTAGTCAAAACTCCTTTGTTCGCAGATGGTCTTAATAGTCCACACGGCTAACTTTAAATAAATAATACTGCACAGAAAAGAAACTCCTTTGAGTACCGGTGTCCACCTGTGATTAAGTTCTTTTATCAGAAATTGTAGCAATAAAATGCCGCAATATATTTAGGATTTATTATGAGATATATTTAGAATATTTATGCAAATATTTAGGCTGTTGGCGATCCTATTAGATGTTTTTTCTATCCCGAACTGTCTCACTACTGGTCAAAGGGCTACCATATTTTTTTCCGGTCTTAAATACGCCAATGCCTGTCACTGATAGTCACTGAAGGTGAAGGTGCCAAGCTGGTGTGGTCTACCGCGACGCTGTCTTTCTGTCTCAGGGCACTCAGGGCTATAAATAAAGTAACCACTTATAGCACACACACATGTTCCCTAGTTGTGTGTTCATAGCAAGATGCTATGCAGTGCCTGCAGTTTTTTCTGGGAAGTTAATAAAAATTACCTTCACCTAGGTTTGTTTAGGCCCCGGCACGGTTTGTAGGCGCGAGCTAAAATAGTGGGATACTGATGTCGATTCTGTTGTGAATTTTCCTAAACTAAACTTAATTTGACAGTCCATATAAAATTGTTAAAATAGGTTCTGCTCATTCAAGGTCACAGATATAGAACACAGAGTCACAGAACTAGATAAAGTCTTAAAATTCAATACGGCTGATCTCTAATTTCTTATGTCCAATATCATCAGTTAGAAAGGGATGCATCCATATATCAATGCGACTTCAAAAAGTTAATCGTACCAGGAGGGCAATTCACGGGTTTACTCGATACAGAGTCGTATCGACTATGAGTCTCCCAACTTGGGTCGATGGTTTGTGTCTACTCTAAAGTCACGATTCATAAAAATAGCTATTCTTACGGCCACTCGACTGAAGTCGCTGCGACATTTCCGTGACATGGCTAAAATACGTTTCGTTTTACGCGGGTAAATTTACAGTAGTTGGGGTAAAATAGGCCGATTTCGTACATCATAATTTTAGGCTTAAAACCATGCAAAAATAGTAATTAAAAATGTATTTTATTTATATTAACCATAGTATGCTTAAAATGCAACTATTGGGGCTTTCTGATAGAAAAAAAAAGATTATTTTAGGTAGGTACTAAGCCAAGTTTATAAGCTTGAAACGAAACGTAAATGCTTGGTTTGTTTGTTTACGAGCTCTCAAGCAAGTGTCAGTCAAAGCGGGGGTTGCCGGTGGTCGGTAAAAACTTATTTTTTTATAAATGTAGTAAAAACTTTACATTGCCCAAAAAATAAATTATTTCAGCGTTGAAGCCGATTCTTTAGATTTAATCAATTTATCAGGAATAATAATTAGGTATCGATTGTAATACTGTTTCTGAATGAATATTCGAACTGACGAAAATCTAAATACCAGTGAAAAAAAAAACAAACACACGCTCATGCTCATGCCTCATGCTATGGAGCTGATTTTGTCCATACTGAGAAGTGTAAGCCAAATTAGGTTTTCTCTCAGCTTAATGCTACTCAGCGTGCGTAGCAACGCTGTTTTTCAGAGAAAACCAGAGGTGGCGACCTCACGATCGCCGCGCATTATTGTAAGCAAACGAATACCTATATATATGGATGTAGGCGTAGCTCAGTATTTAGACAGGAAGGTAGGTACATAGGTATTACATAAAAAAGTACACATTGCATAATATGCCAATGATATGATAAAATATTATACAAATACTAATTAAACAAATACTTATTAATAGGTATGTAGGTACTAAGTCGGAGTCAATCTTTAAAAGATAAAGATAATGCCGGACGTTTTTACACATCTTAGCCTAAAAGTGCCAAAAGTAATCAGAACTTGTACTAGTACTAAATATTACCTAGTTTATTAATCAGCTAAGAGCTTGAAGGGTAGGTAGGTTTAGTACCTACTACATGACTGAATACAACTTAGATAAGCATCATTCAAATACATACCTACATAAATACCTACTTACCTACCTACACTTTTAATAAACTTAAATAAAAATAAGAAGAAAATATATACCTCGGTATATCGGTTTATTAATAATACACATAACATGGCCTATGTCCTATTGTTTTTGTTTATGTCAGTTCTTGTGGGACGTACCAACAACAATAAAACGTAAATACATTTTAAATTAGTCTGCTGTATATCTACTCATTGTTAATTCTTGCCTAAGTTGTATTCGGTGGTTATTTCGCCACCTATTCATTAATACCCATTTAAAAAAAAAAAAATTCGAAATTAAATATCAATGTTGGAAACATCGATGTAAATATGGCGGCTTTCATCAACTATATCATCGACAAATCCTACGTCAAGCCATGTCGTGTGCTCGGGACCACTCGTTGCATGTCTCTTAATTTGAGTCGACTTTTGTCTGTTGGTGATTTCACGAGAATACTGTTTTTCTGCTTCGAGAGACAAAATGGCGGATCACTCTACCTAAGTCTAGTAGAAGACAATGTCTCTGGCTTGAGAATTGCCCTCCAGGGCGCTCGAACAAATTTCTATACAGGTTCATACAAATGTCCTGCTACGAAGTCGCAGAAATCGCATTGAGATGTGATTGAGATAAGGTATACATCCCTTTCTGGCAAACGATATATGAACATAAGAAAGTAGAGATCAGCCGTATGAGTTGACGTTCAGAGCATAGTGAATTTTAAAGCTTTATCTAATTGTCTTCTATATATGTGTTCAAAGTCAAACGCATAAATCCATGCCGTAATAAAACTTTTTTGAAAATCGAAGCTGTACCATGCAAATAGTTTTTGACTAATATTGATTACTGTATACCCACCTAACTTTCTATTCCTACAAAGTTACTTTGATTTAGATGTATCATACTTATTTTAAGATTATATTTTTGTCTCGCACATTATGCTAACGTTAGAATAGATACCTAGTGGTGCTAGTTTCACTTCTAGTAGGAAGACTGTGGTTGAACTTCCTGACCGGGTTAAGTAAAAATGTCTCATTAAAGGCAATGGACTTAATTACTGACTAACGTGTTCTTAAAAAATTATGCAGCCCGATGCATCATGTCTGGGAATGCAGTTCTGCAGCCAAAACCTAAACTACTATGATAATTGACCGTAGTAAGTAAAAGGTATCTTTTAGGGATCAAAATACCATATGGTTTGAGATCTGTTTCAAACGTTTGAAACGTTTCGAAGTCGAATCCGAACGGTGAGCATTGAGTCAAAATTACATTAAAGTGTCGGGGTGTGTTGTGTTGTGATACGGAATCGCGTGGTACCGTTTTTCAGCGGAATTAGCTTGCTTTGCTTTTTTGCAGCTTTGTTTTGAAGGTCTGAAAGAAAAACAATGGAACAAACATTGACGTATTCGATTCGGAAACTTTTCAAATGTTTTAAAATACCTAGATGGACTCGTCACGGGTCTACACTATGCAGTCTGCTATACATCATGTACGTTTGTGGCAAACTTCACTGGACAAGGTGAGTATCCTTACTGAACAGGGTGATGTACCTACAAGGTGAGTTTGAATTTGTATCTTACCCTGAAAGGGGTGATCCGAATAATGGCTATCCACAAGTTGTGAGAACCTGAGTTAAAAATACGTGATCCAAAACTTGTATGTAAAAATTATAAGCTTATCATTGTATTGCGTGTGGCAGCCCTAAGAGGCAGAGATACATCTTCAATAATTCCAGGACAACGTTTAACAAAATCAACTGTTCTAGGGCCCTTACAAGTTTTTTAAATACATTTTGGTGTAACTTTACAAGCCATTTCTTCTATAAACTACTACAAAATTTGAAAAAAATTAACAAATAAATGTTATTGATCTTTGGGAGTAGATTTATCCCTTTTTGGGATAGCATACGAATTCAAACTCACCTTGTAAAAAACAGCTCCGTTTGTGTAGCTTTTCTTTTATACTTTTTCCAATTTATATGGTTGCGCTGCTTCGGATAATTCATACATACATTCCTTTTTTGATAGAATAGGCTTATAAGTTGTAAAACTGCTCAAACCTCAAACAATTTCCAATTGTGAACTTGTGAAGTAACTTTCTATATGAGTTTGGTTCTTTATGAACATACTAGCTTCCGCCCGCGGCTTCGCTCGCGTGGTACCAGGATACAAAGTAACCTATGTGGTAAGCCAGGTCATAAACTATGTATATTCCAAGTTTCATCCAAATCCGTTCAGCGATTAGGGAATGAAGCGACCACATTATATTAAAAACATATCCACACACACAAACTTCCGCATTTATAATATTATAGTATGACCTTCCTTTAGTTAAACAGTCATATTAAACATATCATAACATAGTATCATCAAATTAAATATTAAAATCCGCCGAAACTATTTCGATTTACTTTGACAAGGGTTCATATTCTTCTTCATGAACCTTGTCAAAATAAATCGAAATAGTTTCGAATGACAAGAATCCGTCCCATTCTGATAGCGTGGATTATTCTAATGATCGTTTCGATTAGAACTGGTATTATTAATTGTTAGTAGGCAAAGTTGTATTCTTGTAGGTAGGCACCTACTTTCAAAATTTACAAGTTCCTAAGAGTTATTATTATTTTCAGTCTATATTATATGAATTATCTTTGGTACCAAAGCATCATATTTTATGACTTAGTGCCAGTACTGTAATGTTTTGGTAGAAATTGTTTTCACAACCAGTGTTTTTATCATATTTATAATTACCAGAAACATAAAAATACTTCACGCATAATTTAAGTCAAATACGTTAATTGCTATAGTCACGAAAGGTCGCTGTTTTGGCCACATTTTTAGAGTTAATAGCGGCCAAGAAAATAAACAGTATGTCCCGCTGCGACCCATTTTAGGGTAAACATTACTAGTAAGTACTTGGGGCATTTTACTATTTTATCGTATGCGACCTAGTATTCGCTAAAGTGTTTGTGTTGTCCAGTATACTTAATAATATTCGCTGACAAAATTAGAATTAAAAATAAGAATATTTTTATTTATTTATTTAGAACTATATGGTGGTTCTTACTCATAAAATAGTTTTTTTTTTTATAAAATATATATACTCATTCGTAACGCAACCAAACAGAGAAGAATTGGCAGCCAAGCCAGTTTCAATAAGCCAGTTTCTTGAAACTGGCTTGGCTGATAATTTTTACGTCTTTATTACAATTGTTATTCTTATCAATTACATTTTTTCCACTAAATTATAACTCAAATTATTCAAATTATCAATTATTTATAGGTGTAATACCTAACTTAAAGGGACTCTTGAAGATCCCACATTTCCACAAATACCACACTTTTTACTGAACCATGTAAGTTCACCGTTCACACCGGTGCGGTATGAATGGTATATACAACTTTTGATAAACTGGCATTGAAACTGTTAAAGATTTTTCTACGGATATTTACCTACATGTACTGTGATCGGTCACAGGTTCAGGTGTAGTTTTTATACCATTTTTTATTATAATGAAGCATACAATGAATAATAACGAACACATCCTTGCAGCTAACATGTAGGTAATTCGCATAAAAAATCATTAGCAGTTTCTATGCTAGTCTATCAAATGTCTTAATTTTATTTACAGTAGAAAAAGTACCTGAATAGCTCTGTCTTACTTATTACCCACTTTATGGCAATATGTATAAAACTCGTATAAAAATATTATTACTAACTACATATTAAGATTTATGGGTTTAATGGGTTAACATCTTTATCGCATACTATGGTATACAGGGTGTAAGGGGTTCCTACCTCTCATATTCCGAATCCAAGTCAACTTCACCTACCTGTGGTACACTAGCTAACAATCGAAGCAATGGTGGCCGTCCGAATGCGGTATAGGCCAGCCTAAAATCGGCTAAAATCTCTGGCCGATGAGCAGAAGCGTTGGCAGTGTGACAAGCTTTGCCCTGCAATCCCCCACCCGGATGCCCATCCCTTATTATTGGATTATGGAGATATCTCGTTGTATTACGAGAAGACTATGTCCTTCCACCACAGAAAATTTACTGTTATGTGATAGGACATTAGATTATTAGTAGTAAATAAAAAAATCGAACGGTATGTGCTACGTCGGTGTTCCAATAAAATCAGCGGTGGGCTTGCAAGTTGCAAACTGCCATGATGGAATGCTAACTGCTTGCATAAAGTGTTCAAATACCTATAATGTAATGTTTGTAATTATGGAAGTTTTATTTTTGTTTATCAAGCGCTATAATTGTCTCACAGATGTGTCTTCAAGTGGAGAAGCATTGCGAGCTACTTATATAAAGTAAGATAAACTGTACTGTTGCTTTGGCACTCTTGCTTAATGTGCCACAGTAACATTAAGCATTGTAAGCGGTGTTCATACCGGCGTGTCGCTTTAAAGTATTATAAAATTGTAGTTACATTTCTACTAATCAAGGGTTGTTTTTCATTTACTCTATCAAACAATTGTTAAGTGGACAGTGGCCAAATACCTATTGCAGTTTACGATCCGCTGCAAGAAAATGGATTTACCGGACGCAATCTAAACAACATGCCTAACTAATTTACAAACAAATATTTGAATGATTCGTGTTGAGAAACGCACGTCGTCTACAAAATATAAAATCTATTTTAGTATTGTTAATTATACTTTGCGAATTCCTGTTTATTAGCCTAGGTATTATGAACTATTACCCGTATTCGCAATATGCGATGCTGTAAATTTTCAATGTAGGTACGTCTTAGATTAACTTTCATCGAAGGTGTTCGTACCAGAGGCAGTATTTAGTAATTCAGTTGCCCACTCAAATGATAAGCATTGGTCCTGTTTTTACAAACATTGACAATGTGTCAAATGACGTTTTTTGAATATTGACAGATGAAATGTAAAAGTTTGCAAATAAAAGTCCAGTGCCGACCATTTTGGTGTAAAACTGAGGCTTATGGTCTGGCTTGTTTTTTTAATTTCCACAAGTTTAATATTTTATTTAACTCATATTTTAAAGAGGATTGGCAAATTTCAGATTTTTTTCTAATTGATATATTTAATATAATGTCAACAGAAAGCGCGTGCATGATAATATGACGACCATTTAAACATTAATAGATAGCCACAAAATGTCGGCGCACGAAACGCGACTACACCATTGGTGGGTGAGAATTTTTTTTGAAAAGGTCTCTTATTGGAATTTTTTAACATTTCCATAAAATTAACATTGGCCACTAAGCTTGTGTTAAGGCACTTACTAAACTAAACTGTGTGTATATGACAAGTTATAATTAAGCTCTTTAAGTTAATTTGTTTCTATTTAAAAATCAAATACATAGTTTATATCTAGCCACATTATTAATTGGTAAGATATTTTTTAAATGTCCCATTTCGGGATATTTTTTCAAACTTTACATTGCCGCACCTACTAACTAGCCTGTATTGAGGCATTAGCTAAAAATTTTTTATAAAAAATAAACCAACTTCAAATAAAACACTTTTTAGTTCTTGCCCTAAAGAATTTTGAAAATCGTTTCACAATTGACGAAGATATTGGTGATCATAGGGCGAAAATTACAAGTGGGGATGAGGTTTTTTTTGTTTACTGAGAAAAGTGAGAAAAGACCACCTGTGAAGTATACTCTTTTAAACAAAAAAAGAATTTTTAAAATCGGTTTATAATTGAAGGAGATGTCGGTGAACATACATAAAAAAAGTCGAAAAAAAGGTTCCGACGAATTGAGAACTTCCTCCTTTTTGAAGTCGGTTAAAAATACCGTATGTATCTATGACAAGTTGTAAATAAACTCAATCTTAGAGTCAATTTGTTTTGATTTAACACGAGTCCTATTCCTTCCTCAATTTCTCGTAAGCATTAGTAATCAGGCGATATCAGAGATCTATTTTCAAAATCTCACTTTGTATTCTCGTGAGCCGGTGTGCGATAACACTTCGGTTGTGTATTGTGTGTACTTTAGTAAGAACATTATGCGTGCATTGTCGGGCATACTAAACCGATGCACAAGGAAGTTTTTACTTTAGGTATTTATTCGATAGAATGAGAGCTCTTCCCTGTATAGAGTTTGTTTCACACGATTTTTACTTAGGTTATTATTCTGTGCAAGTATTTATTGTAATTACTATTAGAATAGATTATAGGTACACGTACTTGAACTAACTTGCTATTTTTTTTCGGGAAAGATAGATTTTTTATTAATTTCCTAGTAAAATAGCTCGCGTAAGGGCTACAAGGCTGCAACTTAAGGGGTAATTAATAATTATTAAGTACCTACCTAGGTAATTTATTACATGATCAGTAAATAACAATATAGTTCATAGACAAAACTATATATTTATGCTATTCTTAAAAAAAACTGTCTGCTTCTTAATTTTGTTTAATATTTGACACTAGACCATTTGCTATTGTGACATGACCGATTTAAAGGCCATAAAGTAAGTGCCTCAGTACCTATCTAGTGGAAATAAATTTGGTTCCCATACTTTTAACTTTATCATAATTTGTTAACATTGTTCCTTTGTCTCTCAATTTCTTAATAGTTTTGCAAAATTCTATTCAAAATAGTTTTGTAAAACGCCAATTCTTGCTAAATATACAAAGGCAAGATCGTTATTACAAGAAATGGCAATTAGAGCGTGGGTTAATTTTATTTAGTGTTGCATTCCGATTAGGTTACATAGATAACATTATTTTGGTAGGTGGATAAATTTGTTGTTAGAAAGAACTTTAGCGGTCAGAAGGCATTTGGAAAAAATGAGGCATTTCGAAAAAAACCAAGGTAGGTACGCCTTGTCCGGGCTCTGCAGGGATATTTTAAAACATTCGAAAATATTTTTTTTTTAATTTTTGCTCATTTGTATTCTAACAGATTTCTTGATCTTGCGCTTATATATAGCTTCCTTTATCAACGCTACGACACGCGCTGGCGCATCACAAACAAAACACACCCTGGCACTATGAGATAATTCTGTCTGAATCGGCAGTGTCGAATTCGAATCGGAAACGTTTTGAATGTACATAGTGCTTTCCAATTTCCCCACGGCATGGAGACATGGGGTGTAAGGGGTTCCAACACCCATCTTCGGAACCCAAGCCAACCTCACCTGCACGTGGTGCACCCTGCTTAACAACGAACGGGGCTCTGGCGGCCGGCTGATTGCGGCATAGCACAGCCTACATCGGCACATCTAAATCCCCTGGCCACCAACGGGCAGCAGCGTCGGTGGTGCGAGAAGCTGTGCCCTGCGATCCCCAACCCGCATGCCCAGCGTGGGGATTATGGCTCTATCCCACTTTATTAGGGGAGGCCTATGTCCAGCAGTGGACTGATATAGGCTGGTGTGGTGGTGGGATGGAGACATGGACCATCCTAGCTAAAGAGCTGAAAATGATTTATGTAGGAATTCGAAATATGGTTTGGATATCGTGGAGTACGAAACGCAATAATGTATCAATCGTTACGCAGTTGGCAAAATTAAGGCTTTCCACGGCTTGTCATCGTCGAATGTCAGTACTCTCCAGCGTGGGGATTATGGACATAAATCCCTTTATTAGAGAAGACGTGGACTGATTAGGCTGATGTGGTGTGGTGGTATACTCTTACTTCGGTCATATAGCGAGTCGACAGCCTCGTTGGTCATAGTTGGACACGCAGAGGGGAAAAGAGTATACGCGGTAGTTCCCCAACTAGATGGATCGAATCGCAAAATGAAACTTCAATATGTACGGTTTTTAAAATAACACGAATTATTATACATTAAAATTAAACGTGCAAAGATTATAAAACCGGCCTAGTGCGAGTCGGAATCGCGCACGAAAAGTTCCGTACCATTATCTATACACGTATTGGAACCTCCCTTAATTTATTTTATTTTAATTTTTATTGTTTATTTTGAAGTGAATATACAACTAAATATTCTATGAATATTTCAAGCGTCTACCTGTTGCCATTAATAAAATCGAACAAATAAACAGCAAAAAAACACGTTTGTTGTATGAGAGCCCCCCTAAAATATTTATTTTATTCTAAAAAACAAAGGTCAAATTATGAAAAAATAAGTAAGGTTTTTGAAACAGCCAGTAAGTTTTTTTTTAAATACTACCTAGATATTATCCCTATTTCTGCTCTTTTATCATTATCATTTTAAGCCTGTAGCAGTCCACTGCTAGACATAGGCCGCCCCTAATGATCCCCTAAATCGGGGGTAATAAGACGTCTACCGAAAATGAAAGGTGGTGGTACAGGACACCCAAACCAAGGCAAATAAAAGATCTGTTGTCTGAAAAATATTATAACCGGAGAAAAAAAAGATAGCTCTCAATCTTATTTTTTTATTTATTTATTGATAGGAACTTTATCGGATAAAATAAATTGAATTTTTTGGCAAGATGTCGATGTTGCATCAATTTATTAAAAAATAAAGTTACTTAATATTAGGCACAAATTTTTACCTACTCACCATAATTATCTGCTGACTATCTTAATATAATATATTAGTTTAAGAATCCTGCATTTTTTAAAACGTTAATTTATTGTTGAGAGTTCGTTAAACTGATTTGACGTTATATACATATCAAACGTGTTTATCAACTTATTATTATTTGCTGTCCAAGTTCATAGTTTAAGATAGGTAGAATAATCTAATTTTTCTAAAGTTGAATTGATAGGCAAATAGGTACGTACTTACTTTCTTAAATAAATACACACATATAACTAATGATAAGCTAGTAGGTACACGTACCTAACTACTTACTTTGGAGATTAAGCAATTAGTTATCTTTTAAAATAACGATTTATTCCGTATTCGTCCCGAGGAAATTCGGCCCATTTTAAAAAATCCGCTTTCGTCCCGCATTATATGCCGTATTTGGCCCATAACATATTTTATTTTAAAAAATCTTATTTCGTCCTACTTTTTAGTTCCTCATTCGACCCAAGTTTTTTGTGTAGGTAAATCATAATTTCTTTAGTACAGTTGAAGCAACAAGTCTTCACTTGACTTTAATTTTTTAACTGACTTTAAATAAGGAGGAGGTTCCTCAATTCCACCATATTTTTTTATCCGACTTCAAATAAGGAGAAGGTTCCTCAATTCCACCATAATTTTTTATCCGACTTCAAATAAGGAGGAGGTTCCTCAATTCAACCATATATTTTTACCGATTTAAAAAAAGAAGGAGATTTCACAAATCGCATTGTTCGTGGATAAATTCGTCGTTTATGAACCGATTTTTTTGATTGTTTATGTTGGAAAGGAGATTTTCCAAGGGCGGTGCGATATAAATTTTATTCTTGAGGGATTGGTACTTTTCCCAAAAATCCAAAAACCTCATCAACAACCTTGTAATTTTCGCGCTATGATCATCGATATCTACAACAATTGTGAACCGATTTTCAAATTGTTTTTTTTTGTTTCTTACTTCACAAGTGGTCCCATATTAGTCGGTGCTAAGCCATTTATATAGGTGATAGGCTACATACTTTCGCTCCCACCACATCACATCACATAACGCGTGCATGAATGCGTGAGCATGGAGGAGGCGAAGGGTCTCTACCTACAGGTTGGTACGGCACCGACTCGAAATAAATAAGTATTTGTTTCAAGTCGGTGCGTGTGAACTATTTTCATCTTTGAATTGAATACCTTATTAAAATTATTTTTCGCTTTATAGAGTAGTAAGAAGTGTTTTGTTTTGAAGTCGGTAAAATAAATGAATTCTGTTTTTTACAAATTGTTGTTGATAAACGTTAAATATATTTATATTTTTAATTATTATAAGACTAATTATTGTTATTCCATTGTGTTGTAGCTTAATTCTGTAATTCCGTAATTATTTATTGTACACTAAAATAAAACAAACACAGAATATGACAAAAAAAATGTACAGAAGCGAGATTCACCCTTTAAAAGTTTTCTTCCCGCAAACCTTTGAGTAGAAGAGAGGAGAGGTAAATAACGTAGATGCAATATTAAGTATTTCTCATTAAAATTGTTTTTTTATTTTTTTTATTACTTAAATCTTTGCAGATTGAGGTAGTAACTGAGAATCTTGAATTTGATGATTACGTCTAGATAATAATAATAATACTAGTAATGACCGTCACTATTGGGTGGTGGTAAGTGCAAAGTGGTAGTTTCTTTGTCTTCAGCCTATAATGATTGATGACCACAGGTTTGGTGATAGGTAAATTATACTTTTGATGCTAACTATACTTAAAATAATTTTGGAATGCGGGACGAATACGGACAAATATTACCTTGTGGGACGTACAAAGACTTTTTAATGAAGTGGGCCGAAAACTTGGGACGAATACGGAATAAATCAAAATAACTATGCCACACATTAATTAAAAACTTCTTCAGATAAGTAGGTACTTTTTTGTCACTGGGTAGATACTAATTTTGTTCTTAAAATATTATGAACAAAATTAGTATTTTTTTCTGACATTGCGTTTGTTTCTTGTTTGCTTGCATGAATATACAAATATTGCTGAAATTACCTACTTATTTTAACCAATTCAAAAATAGGAAAGGTTCTCAGTTCGGTTGTATTTATTTCTTTTGATCCTTTCGCAAAATTAATTTCGTTACTAATAATAATAAATAGGTACCTACTACCTACCTAGTTTCCAAATATTATTAGTTAGATTAAACATTATATTTTAACGTAATATTGTACCAAATCAATGTTATGTGAAAAATGCATTAATTTCTACTCACGTTTGCTCGTAAAACTTTCTTTCAGCAAAATGTATCAGGACTACAGTTTTATTCAATTTTCACCAGCATTTAGAACAAAAATAAACATTCGTAAACAGCTATAAAAACGTAGTGTCAAAATACTGGAATTCTTCATTCAAAATATTTTTCTCTGACGTTACGCGATCTATTTTTCAGCGCTGCAATTCTAATTTAGAATGAGCGCGTATTCCGCCTCACGCGTGCTGGCGGACTGGCTGAATGCGATGCGAGAATATTGCTAACAGATCGAAAATGTACCGGCATAAACCAACCAAATCTGAATAAACACGATTAATTCAACGACACAGAGCCAACAAAGGAACTACTTCACATAGCCGGTTTCTTCTTAATTCACTTTCTAGCCAAGTTAAGATGTAATTGCAACGCTCCAGAATGGAGCAATAAAAAACAAAACAACTGAATTTATGTAATGGTAAAATAATAGCGTCAACTTACTGCGACTTGTAGATGCGATGCCGATGATGTGATTTTCTGGGAAAAGCTGAGCTCCTTTTTATAGTTTACCGATTGCAGTTCGTTATTTATCAACTTTGTCATTCCTAGGTAGGTACAGTCAGCGTCAAAAGTGGTTGATGAGTTTCAGAATGTCAATACTGCTGATCGAAATTTTGTGTCAGAATTTGATAGCGCATAAATGTTCCTTAAATAGTAGTTTTTTTAAATAGTAGTTTTCTCACCCTTAGGGGTTCGTATTTTCACTTCAAATTTATATAGAATCAAATTGAAGGTATACTCTACACAACGAAAATATTTATATGTTATATATATATTAATATTTTTCCAAATCATTCCATAAATGACGGAGTTATGGAGGTAACATAAAAATAATACAACTCTATTGAGAACCTCCTCCTTATTTTGAAGTGGGTAATGAATACACATCCAAGTTCATCACACAAATGTTTATTCTGGGTGGGAATCGAACCTGCAACTTGCAGCTGAAGAAATACAACAATCTGAGCTATCAGGACAGTCAAAATAGATAATCAGTTATTTTTGCTATGATAGATCAGTTATTTTTGAACCTATGTTTTTATTTCCAAAAGATTGAATATATATTCATGTATCTATAAAACTATTTTACATCAGTTACTTTTGAACCTGCGACTTCATTACAAACACCTTGGTAATAGCCTAATATGTACTCATAACTACGTGCTTAACTGCTTACATTCTTAAAATTACGTCCATATTTGTTGCAAATAATAAGTCATGTTATTTGAAGCTTAAAGTCATCAGGTACTTGTGGCCTTTAGTGACAACAGCCTAATTGTTGTATATATTTTTATTTGTTCAATTTTTTTTTGTTCAATCACCTAATTAAGGAATATTTAAACGCTATCAAATTCTGACACAAATTTCGATCAGCAGTTGACATTCTGAAACTCATCTACTTTTGATGCTGACTGTACTATTTCTTGGCGTACAATGTACCTACCATATCTACTATAACAAAAGGGGGTTATTCTAATTATTTTTGGACACATAAGTAACTACCTTACTTTTACCTATTTATTTACGAAAAAAAGTACCTATATAAAGTATGTAGGTATATATCAGTTATGTGGTTCCCATAATACAAGCTCTGCTTAGTTTGGGGCTAGATGATGCTGGCTGATAATGTCCAGCATTATTTATTTATTGTTGTCAACAAAGCTGACAATCAGCTGTACCTACTTAGTAAAGCAAGCGTATACCTGATACTTAGTTTGATATCAAGCTATAACTTATGTACATTTAAAAAGTTGAATGGCACCGTACCCATACAAAAGACATCAACGTGTCCATGATGCCCCATACGTGTATCACTGTATGTTTATCTATTTTTTGTATCAAACAAAATCCCAGATCTTCAACGTAACAAACAAATCTAATGCTATCTTCTATCTTACTGCCCGTAAAGGATAGCTTTTTTATTATAACACAATTTTTAATTGACAGTCAAAAGATCAAAATAACAGGGCTTTTATCAAATATAGACGACCCGGTTTCAACTTTGTTTACGTGATCCTGATCTCCAATCAGTCAATTTTATTTTAAATATAGCACTCGGGGATAGAGTCAATTTCATCAATGAGAGAATTTTCAGAATCAGGATCAGAATACGTTTATTTTGCTACTCGAATAATACAGTTATCTATAGTAAGGTACAATTTTCTAAAACTATGTAACAAAAACGGCTACCACTCAGCATATGCTGCTGCAAAGCGGAACGCGCTGCCAAAGCGCTGGTCTTCCGTGGTCTGGTCACCACTAAAATGCAGCGTACGGTAACCACTGCGTCACAATATATATTTAAAAATAATAAATAGAACAACATATAAACGAAAACAAAACAAAACCAAAAAGCAGACTAAAAGGTTACTTCTAACAAATTAGGTGGTAGGTGCATTACACTTTTCAAAATCGGTTCAGTAGTCTCTAATGATTCCCCCTACAACAAAATTTTGCTATTTAGATTAAAACATTGTAGATTTCTGGCGGCAATTCACCAACTTCGCAACCCAGAAACATTTTACTTATGAAAAGCGATATATCTACTGTAAATGCATATTTAAAGTTAATAAGCACCTAAGTACTAACCGTCCTATTCGTCCTAAAATAGCGTTAAAATATCATGTCACCTCTTTTAATTTACATTTAAATGACAGGAACGATAGCGCTCTGCACACGTAAAGATCGGACCGCGCATCGGGACTGCGTTCCAAATGCAGTCCGATCTGTACGGTTTGGACTGCGGATCAAACTGTCGTGCTAATGGCGCCTAAAGATCCGACCGCGCATCTGGGACTGATCACTGACGTGATGCTCGGTTAAAACTGTGAGATTTGCCTTCACGTCGACATGCCAGATTGGACTGTCAGCCCCGCGCATCTACACGTACGTTTCGGAGTGCGGGTTGGAATGGCGCGTGCTGTTTCCCGCTGTCCGAACTTTACGTGTGCAGGGCGCTATTTTTACTTTATAGAGGCGTTATATAATTACATTTGGTTTTGGATAGGGGGTTAGTATTTAGGTACACGGTAATAAGAGCCTACCAAAAAGTATGTGCGTTGTTATCTTGCTTTAGAAGTACCTACCCGTATGAATTTATTCAAATGGGCTCGTCACTGTCACCTAAAAAAGGTAAATATTTAGAGCCTATTGGCAGTTACTAAGTTGAAAGCCGTGTTGGTCCTAGTGGGGGGGCTTTTCGATTTTCCCTCGTGAGTGGGTTCAAATTTACCCACGTTTTGTATTTCAGATGATTAGAAACACAACATATTTCTGTTTCATTTGTGTCATGTGATTAGAAACTTTGAATTTGGGTGGCCAAAACTCCGACACCAGAGTCGGCTACTAGCTCATACGAAAAAGAATTGACATGCTCTCTTTCTTAGCCGACTTATGATTATATTCTCTTCTTCTAACATCTCCTACTCATAGTCTCTTTTGCTTAGCCGACTTATGGTTATATTCTCTTCTTCTAACATCTCCTACTCATAGTAGACTTGAGATTATAATATAATCTTTATAATTCTACTTCTACTAGCTAGTACCCAACTCTGGTGTAGGAGTTTTTAGGTCGGGTCTCCGACTTGGCTAAACGACTGAAAAGCGGGGGCGAACATCTTAACATATAACCTAAACAGACACACATCCTAGTAGTGGCCGGACAGAGTGATGCTTAACCAAGGTTTGTTAAGAACACAAGATAAATTCTCGTACTGTACCACGTCTAGCTGTTCGGACACTCCTACCACCTGAAAGAAGTATCTCTTTTTGATACACTAGGTACTTTTAAAAAAAAGGAAGAAGGATCGATAGGGTACCTAAATGACTGTATTTTTTTCAATTTTTGTCACATAAAAGACGAAGCTGGTATATACCTATACGATTGTGGCTACCCAAAGGTTTGAAATCGCACCGCGGTTCCTGTCGCAGACAATAAGGAATTGGGCCGGGCTTGACCTCGGCTCATACTCGCTATTGCTTATTCTGTGCTCAGGCTCAGGCCCAATTAACCTTGTCACAGATCGGTGTAGGTACATATGTAATATCACTTGAAATGGTGATAAACTGGGAATACTTATTAAATTAAACCTACATTTTAAGTATTCCCAATCAGCTAATTACTCATTGGAAATACTAGGTATAGCATAATCTTAGGCAGATAACTATTCATGTGGGTATAGTAAATTTCCCACAATATTAACTTTTGCGTGCTTTTGTCTTTCTTTCCATCCAGTAGGTAATCAAATAATTATTATCTAGTCCACTAAGTAACGAAAGGCACTAATGTATTGTAGGGAATTTGCGATAATTCGAATTCCTACTTGCAAATTATTTACTACGTAATAAAGACCTGGATAAAAATGTTAGTTTGGATTTTTTTTATATAAAAAAATTATGAATTACACGAAGTAAGTTTGAGTTCGTATGTTAACCCGAAAAGAGATAGCTAGGACCATGGCACAAGTTGTGAGAATCTCAAAAAAAATCTAAAAATACGTGATACAAAACTTTTCTCCAAGAACCAAAGCTTATTAATATTTAGTCAATGCCAAAAACATTAAGCTAATCTTTGAGTTGTGTGTATATCTTAAAATTAAGGCAGAACTACAATTATCATTATCAATAAGTCAAGGCAAAGTTTAACAAAATCAGCTGCTCTAGGACTGCCTTAAATTTTTCAATTCCATGTCTCGTATAATTATTTTATTTATTATTCATACTTAGTAGAAAAAAGAGAAAGAACTGGACAGGGTTACAAAATGTTTACAGTATTGGCTACACTTGGCTAAAGTAAATTTGGATTTCACGGTTGAAGAAAATTGTTAGCTGATCGCTGATGTAGTAAGGATGTAGAAAGTTGTCACTGCATTTTTCTAAGGGCTATAGATTATGTAAATTAAGTTCTTGTACTTTTTCTATCGTCTGAAATAAAATGTATTATATTGCTTCTGCAGAACAGGACCTGAATGAAGACTGGACGACTGGACTGGACTAGACTGGAAACCGTACAATGATGGCTCATATTATTATGAATGCTATCATCACGTGCTTTCGATGCGTTCAATGCATCGAAAGTACGTGATATTAGGAATATTGTGGATATATTGTCCCAAATGCCATAGAAAAAAAGCCGGACCATAAGGGTTCGTTTGACCGGTTCGGTGACGTCACCCTAAAACATGATGGTCTATACTCTATTTGATAAATCTACTCTTAAGATGTTACGTAAATTGCATCCGCTTTATTGGTGTGCATGTGCAAACATGGTTGCTGTATGTTAGTCAATCCAAAAACAGTTACAAACTTGGTGGTTACTGAAATTGAACATGAGCTCGTAGCTTTTTAGCCAATGTTCTGTTTTAAGATTCCTTTGGTATTATTCCATGTTTTAAGACAGTCTAGACATTTTTATCAATTATTATAGTTTAACACAAAAGAGTTTATCACATCACATCACATCACATCAAACTATCACACTATAATATTAAAAATGCGAAAATTTGTGAGTATGTGTGGATGTATGGATGAATGAATGAATGTTTGTTACTCTTTTACGCGAAAACTACTGAACAGATTTGGATGAAACGGGGGTGGCAAAGTTTGTATGGGGAAAAAAAAAACTTTACTCTCTACTGAAAATAAATGAACATTTTTTTCAGGATTTTACGCAATTCAATCCCTAAGGCGGTTAACGGGAGTGGCAAAGTTTGTACGGGGAACAAAAGTCTGTGTGAATGTTTGTTACCACGTATCTCCGTAACTACTGAACACATATGCTAATCAAATTTTGAAAAATGTACCTCTTAGGTGGTAAGCTGGGGTGGCAAAGTTTGTATGGGGAACAAAAAAAATCTTCACCAATCGACTTGCAATTTTGCACAGAAACTCTCTATTGAAAATAAATGAATACGTGATTCAGGATTTTTCACAATTCAACCCCTAAGGCGGTTAACGGGGGTGGCAAATTTTGTATGGGTAACAAAACTCTGTGTGAATGTTTGTTACCATGTATCTCCGTAACCACTAAACATATTTAGATGACATTTGGCATGTAGATAGTTTAGTTTCCAGAATAATACAAAAGCTTATCTAATTTTGAAAAAAATATCTATAAAGTTGTAAACGGAGTGGCAAAGTTTGTATGGAGAATAAAAAAAATCTTTACAAATCGACTTGAAATATTGCACAGAATCTATCCTCTAGAAATAAATGACCTGTTTCAGGAAATTTCACAAAATTTACGTAAAACAGGTAACTTAATAACGTAACATAGGTAACTTTGCAGTCCATTCCACGTCCATTAATATTGATTCCTAAAAAGTACATTTGCTACTTTTTGTAGCGAAAATAAAACTTGAACAGGTTATGATAGGGGATGAAAGTTTGTATGGGAAACTAATCATTTTATCAAGTTAGGTAAGGTTATTAAAATGTATCATACTTAACCGGCTGTTGAATTGGTGATCAACGTGAACAGGAGCGGGAACGGGAACGAAAAAGGGAGTGAGAGTGGGAACGGGAACGGGTACGGGTACGCTAGATAATGCATTAATAATATGTTAGTAGTACTTTTTATTTCAGGCAAAACGTGCGAAAAATAAACCTTTATATAAATAATGAAACACATTTTGACACATAAATGTCCACGCGGGCGAAGCCGCGGGCGCAGTAAGTAGTTTCATAATTAAACACCAGCTCTATTTCACAAATAAGTATAGAACGGTTTGTCCATAGATTTTCCATAATGATAACGTTTAGATAAACCATTACCTATAGGTAATGGTTTATCTAAACGTCCAATGTAAAAATATTGATTCCTAAAAAGTACATTTGCTACTTTTTGTAGCGAAAATAAAACTTGAACAGGTTATGATAGGGGATGAAAGTTTGTATGGGAAACTAATCATTTTATCAAGTTAGGTAAGGTTATTAAAATGTATCATACTTAACCGGCTGTTGAATTGCTGATCAACGTGAACAGGAGCGGGAACGGGAACGAAAAAGGGAGTGAGAGTGGGAACGGGAACGGGTACGGGTACGCTAGATAATGCATTAATAATATGTTAGTAGTACTTTTTATTTCAGGCAAAACGTGCGAAAAATAAACCTTTATATAAATAATGAAACACATTTTGACACATAAATGTCCACGCGGGCGAAGCCGCGGGCGCAGTAAGTAGTTTCATAATTAAACACCAGCTCTATTTCACAAATAAGTATAGAACGGTTTGTCCATAGATTTTCCATAATGATTTCGTTTAGATAAACCATTACCTTTATGTAATGGTTTATCTAAACGAAAAAAAAACGTCTTACGATGCAATGCTTTGTTATAACAAAGCATTGCATCGTAAGACGTTTTTTTGGAACGTGCTCTACGATGCCCTACGTCATCAACTTGAGGCATGAAAATGAAGAGCATCTTGTACCTGTAACTTCACCGGCACCCACACCCTTCAAACCGAAACACAGCACAGCTGCTTCACGGCAGCAACAGGCATGGTGATAGTACATCCCCGGGCGAGCTCTCCTCAAAGAACTATACTACTTCTAAAACACGAAGACGGCAAATCGGTTCTTTTAAAAAAAACACGCTTTGACGAGCCTGAAGCAGCAGCAGCTTGATCGGAAAGCCTCTGTTTTTCCGATTTCAAATGTTTCTCAATATCGCTGGTACCACCAACACTAAAATCAGTGCGACGCTTTTCACACATAACATCTGCAAGGGGTGCACCCTTTGTTTTAAAAATGGATACTGCGTTTAGACATTTTTGGAATGTTAGAATCACGAAAATGTGACAGGAAGGGCGCTCAGGAAATTAATTCAAACTAAAACGAAACATTGTTATGATTGTTCACTGAGTGCCTAAAGCCACTAAAGCTAAAGCGAGACATTTATACTCTTACTGGGGACAGCGGGACAGGCAGTTTGAAGGCGGGACCAAAGAGGTTGGATTTTTTTTCATTTGGACTGTACCGCCCAAAGCGGGACGTATGGTCACGTTAGGTATGCAGCGCTGGTTTCCAGATTAGATAGAGTAGGCTTGCTCATCTCCTGTATGTATACCACCCTCTCTTACCCAAAGGAACATAATTGGACTTCCTTCTACCTACCTATATAATAGTTCTTAAAGAGACGAATTAACTAGTATTTTTCTACAGGATACAATATGAAGAGGCTTATCTTTACATCTCAGTTCAATGAACGGTTAAGCTATAGACCACAGAGATCACAAAAAAGTACAACAACTCCTTTGTAGTATTATGAAAGATACAATAAATGTTTTTTATAGAGAGTTCAACAGACAAGTCTGTCTCTATATATACCTAACTAGGTACCTAAGTACCTATGTAAGAAATGCTTAACCCAAAAAAAATTAGTTCATTAGTGTCTGGTAGGTACTTTGGTGGGTATATTTATTAAAATTTTATATACGCGGCCACGTGAGTTTGGTTTTGCAGGGCACATCCATTCTTCTCGTAACAATACATGTTTCTCGTTCTACAGGGGTTCTCCAAGCTTCATTTTGGGATCCAAGCCAATCTAATCGTTCCGTGGTGCACCCTGCTAACTAACAAACGGGGCTCTGTGCATTGCAGTATAGTGCAGCCAACACGAGCACAGCACTGCTTTTGAAGAATTTATTCCCTGACCGCGCCGACATGGGCACTAAGCAGTAGCGTCCGGTCGAGGAGGTGCGAGGTTGTACACAATGTAAAAAGTGTTTTACAAACCACACAAATTTTGGATGTGTATTTTGTACCCACACAACAACCATTTCCTTTTGTTTGTCTGATGTTGTGAACAAATACCTTAAACCAACAGCTTTGTAGGCACGTGTTATCATTCCTCCGAATTGACGAATAAAATGTAACGGTGGCATACAATGGTGGCACACATAAAGAGAGTATTGACAGCATTCAATTCGTGAAGGTATTAAACTTTATGACACGATATCCTGGGACTGAGGATATTATTTACTTACCGCTCTTTCGGAAAAATGTATGGCACACCTTGTGAATCTGGGACTGAGCGAAATTGTGAGTTTACTTTTACAAGGTAGAGCAGAGTGCCTCTAAACATCGGTAGAGGTACACATACCTAAAGGTTTGCTATAAGAATATTCTATCAGGAATAAGCTCGCCTTTGTAATGAGCATTTAAATCAATTCTTTTTAGGGTGACGTTACAGAGCCGGTCAAACGAATCCTTGTGCCGGTTTGTCCATCCGTCCATCTGACACACCTGATTATTTCAGGAACTACATAAGCTATAGACTTGAAATTTGTAACAGGTTTAAAATGTACTAACTCAATATGATTGCCAGAAAAAAAAATATCGTATCAACTAGCAATTCTGGTTGTGTACCTACCTGTGTATGTGTTTTTATTTTTATCTTAAAATTAATTAAATCAAAATCGTAATGACAATTTACATGTCAAGGAAAAAATATGAGAATGGAACAGCATCCTTTTTTTTTTAATAACTAAGCAGACCTCGTAATATGTAAACAAAAGAAACATAAATTCTCAGAATATGCTACTTACTCATATTGAACGTAGAGTACCTGCTCTACCGGCCTTACAATTTCTCCCTGATTTTTTGGATGATAAGTAGTTTGACTAAACCGTAGTAAATCGTTACGAGAGTTCAATGAGAAATAACAGTACTGATAAGTAAATCCGTAATTAAGTTATATCACAGAATACAGAGAGGAGTTATATCAAAGAAGTACGGAAGTAAGGTATAATAAGGTTAGTAGTCTAAATGTTTAATATTACAAGAAGAATTTCACAACAATTTAACAAGCATCGATGGTTCAGTGGTAGAATGCTCGCCTGCCACGCGGGCGGCCCGGGTTCGATTCCCGGTCGATGCAATATTCATTTTGGATTTTATTTCTTAAAAATATTTACAATAAATTTTCTTATTTAATCAACTATCAACATCAATATATATATTACAATTTTTTTTTATCGTCATTATATATTCAGAACATTTATTGTTGGTGTGCGGCTTCAGGTTAACCTTCAGGTAACCTTACGTTTAGAATAAGGAACATTAAAAATTTAATCTTTAATAATGAGAGTGAGAGAGATAGAGAGAGGCATTTATTCACCACAAAACAGCAGAATAGAAAAAAACAAAATTATTATCAACTGTGGTATTATATGATTAGAGAGTTAAACTTAAAGAACTCATATAGAAAAGCAATATGTAATAATAATAATAATATCTCGTTCTCCAAAATAATAAAATAATGATGTTCCCGTAAGAGCTGCAAGTTTTCTGTGATATTTCAAAAAGGATCTGCCGAAACCAGGGATTGAACCAGGGACCTTCAGATCTTCAGTCTGACGCTCTCCCAACTGAGCTATTTCGGCTGTGATGGTATTATTAAAATTACTGAAATATTACTATTAACATTAATAAAACCTCGCATAAATTTTTAAAATGGTCTAATTTCAAGAAATCAATTAGCTTCTGCAAAGTATATGTCCCGCAAATAATTCATTTTAGAATGAAATGAATGGCATTCTATAACAGAGCCATCTACTAGACATTCAAAGAACCATCAACAGTGAAACTGCTACTCAACGCTAGATGTCTCTGCAAGTATTGCCACTGTCATAAAGATGGCGCTACTGTTGGTTGTAAACTTTCATAGATATGGTTAGGCACTGAATAAGCAAGACTTAATGATGATTTTGATGATGATATACCTACTTTCCGAACTCAGAAATAAAAATCATTTCAAAGATAATACATTTGTAGTATCTTTCATGCGAAAGATACAATCGTAACGACCAAATCGGATTTCCCATGTCCAAAATTAGTGGACAATGGTCGTGGGTGTGGATTACGGGATAATTGGACACAGCCAACAAAGGGATTTCAGGTATGTCTAAATAAAAAGTAAAAAGCAGGAAGAACAAGCTCGTTTAGGAATGCAGAGTCACGGGATTTAGCATCGTTATCAGCCGAGACAGATTAAAACGTACCTGCCTACACATACATAAATATGTACAACGTTCATTACTTACCTCCGAAAATAAAATAAGTACAATTTGAGAAAAGTAATCAGTAAAAGGTGTTAAAAAAAATATTTTACACATTTTATTTATACCAACCTACAATCAAATTCTACTCTATTAATACAATGGTAATATTTCTGATATCAAAATAATGTTTTCCTCAGGTTACTAAGCAAATTATTTGAGATTATTCCAATTATCCCTCTGGAGTAAGCCCCACTGATGATGCAACAAGATATTTTTGTTTGAAGTTTGTGATAGGTATGATGATGAATTCTATATGCATTGTAGTGTCAATATTTAAACAATATTAAGTAGGTACTTAATAAATACAGTGTACCTACCTAAGTACCTATTTATGTCTAATGAGGTAACAGCTAATCTTACAATTTAGGTTCCTTTAGCATTGTTATAGTCACCAACTTTTTACCTGACCATTGTTTTTCTCTCAAAAACATTTATTTATCATTAGCTTTCGCCCGCGGCTTCGCCTTGCGTGGTACCTGACTGAAAATCCTATGTGATAATCCTGATCACAAATTTGTCCATGAATAGGTATTCCAAGTTTCATCCTAATCTGTTCAGCCATTACGCAGTTGAGTGGGAATAAATATACTCACACTTAGGTACCTACAAACTTTTGCATTTATATTATAAGTGTGATGTGATTTATTGATGGTTTTCAAGCCGAACAAATAATATTCAGATAGATACGCTTATCAGTTTGTTAGTCGAAGATGATTGCACTGAACCTGTAGAGCCTAAACAAAAATATGAAATGAGATTTTTTTAACAGCGAATCATCATCATCATCATTAGCCTAATTATAATCTGTACACTGCTGGATATAGGTCTCCCTTGAAAAGCGCCATTGCCATGTCAGCTCGACGCATCCAGCCTCCACCAGCAACCTTTCTCAAATAGTCACTCCCCTGGCGGGAGGGCGTCCTACACTACGTTTGCCGAGCCGCACTCTCCACTCAAGAACTTCTTTAACCCAGCTTGCTAACTCTCTGGCTCAGCTTTCTGATTCTCTTGTAATGTCGACAACTTTAGGACTATGTCGGATAGTATCGACATCCGACATAGTACTAAAGTTGTCGGATTCTATCCTTCAGAGGACAGTACGAGCCATACTGTAAGTATCCACGTTAGTAGCAAAAAAATAAGATTATTTAGACGATAGACCAAAGACATCGGTAGTCGTGTTGAGGAATAATAAAAATAGTTATAGATGTGTTGAACGCCCATGATGATGTTGTTTAAAAATAAATATATATGTTATAAATATATGGAATCTTTCACTTTTTTCCTGTCATGGTAAGTAGAACTATAATTTATTTTTAATAATTGTTGAAGATGCACAAGCATTTGGTTCAGCTGTGGCTTGAGTGTGAGAAAACCTTACTATAAAGTATTTTTGTATGAAAATGGAACAGCGCCTCTTGCGGGAAGTTTGTAAAACTTTGAAATCTCCATACAAAAAAATAGTTAAAGCCAACTTTCTAACAAAGTGGTAACCATTACCTATAACAAAGTATTGAATCGTAGTCACGCATGTTTTGAACGTGCCCTACGATGAAACACCCTGTGTTCATCAACTTGAGGCATGCAGTTAGGCCTCATGCTCTTGTAATTTCACCGGTACCCACACCCTTCAAACCGAAGTACAGCAATGCTGCGGTAGAAAAAGGCATGGTGGTACTTCTACGGACTAACCCTTAATAAGCGCATCAGCATCATCAGCCAGTTGTTAGTAAAGTTATATATGTCCACTGCTACTGGACATAAGATTTCACTATATACTACTAATTAGTGAAAGTGAAAGTGAAAGCGAAAATTTCTTTATTCAGTACGAACATTACAGTACACTTTGAATCGTAATTTTATTTTAGTTTACACCAATTCGTAACGCGACCAAACAGAGAAGAATTGGCAAGAAACTTAGCATAGTCTCTTGTCAATTCATATATATTTTTTAAAGTCATTTTTACAATTTTTTTCTTAACTATTATATTGGTTTTGAGGGAGTCGGAGACAGTTTTATCTCAAGCTTGTTTGTGATCTAAATAATCAGAAATTTTATAATAAACTATGAATTATTACCGAGGTTACGTTTAACAGAATTTTTGAATTTATTTACAGATAAATTAAGTAATCACATAATATTTATTTCTTGAAACTTAGTTCTAAGTGATTCTCTGGGGCCCATATTATAAATTCAAATACACTCTTAAAAACCCTCAAAATACATTATTCTGCAACACAAATATGGTGTTGATATCTGCAGCATTCCCCCACAATAAAATGCCATACGACATAGTGTGGAAGTAACTGAAATAAACCAGTCTAGCCGTTACGCCGTCAGAAAGTTGGCGGATTCTTTTGACTGCGTATGCTGCAGAACTGAATCTGTTCGACAATCTACATATGTGAGCACCCCATTGAAACTTATTTTCTAAATTTATGCCTATAAATACAGTAGTATCCACAAGTAAATCTTCATCCTTTATTTTAATGTAAGGTTTAACTTGTTTTGTTGTTGTCTTGTATCTAAATATGACCTTATTACAGTATTGGTTGTACGTTTTTAATTATTCTCTATACTCATTTTTATTAATTAATAAGATAGATGTAACTATGCTACTATCAGTAATAGATAGAAACTCCGACGACAATGTCAGTGTGAATCACTGAATGACACACACTACATCTATGTATTGATTGATGCAAAAAATATCGATAGCGGATGTGTCCTGCAGACTACTTCCATATCTTCCACCACCATATAAAACATTGTAATGTCAAGTGTGAACTTATAGATATCATCCGTAGCAATATAAAATGTTCTCAATAAATTTAACTTTAGGACTTACAAGCTCGTAAGGTTAATTATGATGTCGCTCGCATAAATTATTTCGTTTCGGCAATATAGCAAGCTAATATTAATAATATTCATCATCTTTTCCGCAGCCTGATTTCACTAACTGCTAGATCCTCCCTAAACTTGTGCCATCCACCACGATCATCATGCACGGCCTGCAACATTGACTCGTCGTCTCATCAGCCGGATGCCCCTCACTCCTAAAGCCATGCCTAGACCATTCCTTAACTATATTCATTCTCACTACTCCAGTGGACATCACCTCGCCTCGCAATTCGTCTTGCCCAGCTAGCTCTATTTGACGTCCCTAACTCGGTTCCCAACGTTCTCGACTTTATACATAAAATTTACTACAGTAGGTTGTATGAAGTTTGTACATGCTGAAATAAATGAAAAATAAATATTTTTGTGAAATTCTTAGTTCAGCTAGCAAAATCAAATTGCTTTTAAAACATTGTAAGTAAAAGTAAAGTCTAAGTAAAATTCAATATATTCTATATATCTATAGTTTTTTTTAAAATAATCAAACGTACATATTAAATTTAATTTATCGAATAAACTAAGGGAAGGTTGGCGCCAAGGCGCCACACTACAATGCTGACTGGTATAATCATCGACAGTTCAATCACTTAAAAACAAACTTTCCAAGATTTTTAGAAAATTTGGGACTTATTTTAACCAAATTATACTTATTTAATTTTTGTTTTGGTTGGTTTATTGTAGTATTTGAATATGTATTCATAATAATATAAAACTGGAAATTATAGGTACGTACTAGGCTTCCTAGGTGACTGCATAACTCATGTATTTAATTTCCCAGAAGTGAATAGAAATGGCTAAATTTCCATCTCCATACATGATGGACGGTTTGATGTTGCAAATAATAACGCTATGATAATTAGCGAAAACCTTTAAATACCTATCTATAAAACCTGTCACCATAAAAATTCCAGCTTCTAAGCATAAGCCGTGAGGTATACTTAGTATTTCAATAAAGCTACCTCTTAACTTTCGGTTTTGTTTCATTTAAAACCCAGCTATATATCCCCCTGAACTGAGTGGAGACCACGGCCTGGAGGCCGGAATCCAGGCAATCCGGAATCAATGGAAGCGTGAAACTCAAATCAGAGTGAATTGGAAGCAGTTGGGGAAGGCATAGTTTCAATATTGGACTAATAAATGCTGATTGATGATACCCCTAGGCTCTAGGTGCTAGGCCGCATGTAGGTTAATTCGTTACACAGTGAGTTGTAATGCAATTGTCCAAATAAATCTTTTATTAATTCACATGACGCGCCAAGAACACACTGCCATACAAAATTGACTTAACTTTCGTACGCGGAGGTACGTCCTCATCATTATTCAGGGTACGATTTGCAAAGGAAGTGCCGCGCATTGACAGTTAGCTTTTACTTACAGAACCGATGACCGCAGACATGAAGACCACACATAATGAAACTCCTCGTCAAAGTAGGCCTTACATAACAATTTACATCTTATTTTTACTTCAGTATTGAGAAGTTACAATAACTTAAGATCAATGAATGGTTATCGTCGACTGTTTAAGTACGAATACTTAAGTTCTTTGGACATGTAACTCGCAACGAACACTCAATGGAACATCTAGTAGTGCGAGACAAGATGGAGGTCATGATATTATGAGGCCGCTATGTTCAGACATTATAAAATCTATCACACAATGACACACGATGTTCAGACATTATAAAATCTATCACACAAGCCACAGTGACTGAATCTTCCCGCCAAGCCGTCTAAGAAGAATTTACTAACTTCCACCCACGGTATCACTCGCAAAGTACCCCGTTGGTGCATGTTTGAACATAACTACATACGTGCAAAATATCAGCTTAATCATTTTTGTAGTTTTAACGTGTAGAAGGAACAAACATTTCACATTTATAATATTTTTTCTACTGATTGTCACCTTTTATAATATTGTCTTACTTAGTTGGAAGTGGTATCAGACCGTCAACCAATGAATTATTATTTTTAAATAGGTAGGTACCTGCATAATGGTAAACCAACGAGGTAGCTGTGCCAGATAAGGTGAGGAGTGGAAAACAAGTATGCATGTGATGAGCGGGGGTGAAAACCATGTGACTAAAAGAGTAATGAGTATGAATTTGACTGGATATATGAGTAGAGGGAGGCTGAAGAAGAGATAGTTTGATTGTGTGGAAAAGGATATAAGTGTGATATGATTGAACTGAGGGTTAACGGCTGATAGCAGTGAATGGAAAAAAAAAAATGTTGTGCCGACCCCTAGAGAGCACCTGGAGTGGGATAATGGCAAGTAAATGATGTAGGTATCTACATACCCAATGTAATGAATGTAAATAAATGGTAGAATTCTACCGATTTCTTCAATTGGAGAATATTGTAAACAAACTACATACTTAGGCATAACTTCCTGTTATCCTATCAGTTGCAGACATAAGCCGTTTGTTTGTAGGTATTCTGATTCATCTTCACGTGGAAAATATAATACATGCAATGATTAATTTAAAATTAATTATTGCCCTACTGGCTGTCACTTTTTGTGGTTTTAAAGTGAGTGAGCGTTTCTAACGGGTTTGGGTTTTCCCAGTGTATCATAGAAGGACGTCAGGAAATTATAACTAAAATATTTTGACCCGGTTTGGATCTCAGAATTTTATTTGACACAGATGTAATGACCACTATAAAGTACCTCACATCCATCATATAAAAAGTGAATAAATTTAATGTAATTAGATATGACGAAATGCGAGATGGGTCGACGATATCAGAAACAAGTATTTATTAAAAAAAACAACAAAAAACCCGACTGCAAGAACTGCATGAAGTTTTTAGTACTAAGTCAGTTTAGTAGTCTTTTTAAATTGAAAATGGCTTATTAAAGTTGCCATATTGGATTTTACAAAATTTGATGCCACTTGTGATCTAGACAAATCCAACGACACCTCATTAATCAAAATCCGTCCATACCAGCCGTTTCGGTTACAGCGACCGACAAATAATATTACAAACATAAATCCATCCTAAAAACATAACCTGACTGAAGAGGACTTCAGTCGGGTAAAAAATACTTATAGGTAATGAGTAAAAAAGTCACACACCAACTGGAGTCCAATTGCGGAAAAGAGAGTCCATTTACATTTACGAGTAAAAAAGTGTATTTTCTTCAAAGCTTTAACTGTAGAGATAAAACAATATATACATAGGTATAAACAAATTGTAAGTACATAATTTGTAAAATATAACATAATTATGTTTCATGACGATTATTAGTATATTCATAAACTCGTTTTCACTTATTTTCCTTAAATTCCGGGAAGATTTTATGATGAGATCCATTTTTCAATTCAAATACTGGACTATGAATACACTTTTTCGTTAACTTTGCGACGTCTGAAGTTACGATATTGCACGGTTTGTTGGCAGTCGAGACTCGCGTTTATCGAAATCGTCGTTACCGCAAGCTGAAATTTTCGATAAGTTTTACGATCGGCCGCTAACTAAAGTCACGGCTGCAACCCCAGCTGAGGATCGAAAATGACTGATGATGATTATTATTTCTATTGTGCCCGTTTATAGCTATTATTTATTTTTAGAGCTAGTTTAGACTGAAGAAAGAAAACTCTAAACTTCAATTATGTACATTTATCAAGGCTGGTTTATTATTATCAACATAATAAAAACTGTAATACCTAATTTCAAAGAAACAAGTTTTATTTCATACTGTAACGGGTCATTCACTATGTACTTAGGTTGACGAAAGACATGAAGACACCAAACTCCTGCCAAAATTACAATTCAAAACTGTCTTTGTTTTCAAACAATGGAGACTCACAGGAATACCTGTGTACGTCAATTTATGAAATGAAAAGCTATAATAAAGGTTAATTTGGTTGTCATCATTTACTGTTTCTCGGTACGAGACAACATGGACGTATCGAAACATTCACCCTGGTTTTACGATCGCCGAGTTTATGGGACCAATGAGCAAACGCAATGTCCCGAGGGTTGTCAGTTTTGTAAAATAAGTTTTCTAAACTGAAAAAATTGTAATATGTACATAAACACGGTAACAAAGCTGACTATGGCCTAAGTCCTAGAGTCTTTATTTTACTCATGAAAGTAACGTGAATTTACTCATACATGAAAACTAAATCAAAATCAGTTATCCGCTTAGGCGCTACAATGCTACAGATCCACAGATACACACGTCAAACATAATAATAGCGCCCTGCACGCGTAAAGATCGGACCGCGCATCAGGACTGCGGATCAAACTGTCGTGCTAATGGCGCGTAAAGATGGGACCGTGCATCTGGGACTGATCACTGACGTGATGCGCGGTTAAAACTGTGAGATTTGCCTTCGCATCGACATGCCAGATCGGACTGTCAGCCCCGCGCATCTACACGTACGTTTCGGAGTGCGGGTTGGAATGGCGCGTGCTGTTTCCCGCGGTCTGAACTTTACGTGTGCAGGGCGCTATTCCCTCTTTGCACGTCGGGCGTACAGTGGTCAAAAATTATAACTTTTTTCAGTTAGTTTCCTTCAGCATCATTTGGAAAACTACGTCAAGTTTTCTCGTTCCCTATACCTACAACAGTGCCTGAACACGAAAGTTTTCAATCCATGCCCTACCCGTCATGACATACGGAGCCGAAACGTGTTCACTAACAGTACGGTTAGTCCACCAGCTCAAAGTCGCTCAACGAACTATAAAACAAGCTATGCTCCGAGTTTCTCTGAAGGATGCGCAACGAGACTATCCGACATAGAACTCTGAGAATTAAGCAAGCTGAAGTGGTGGGCTGGCCATATCTACCGAAGAACCGATAACTGTTGGGGTAAACTAGTTTTTGAGTGGAGACCGCGGCACGGCACGACGTAGTGTAGGACACCTCCTAACGATCTGAAAAAGGCTGCTGGTAGAAGCTGGGTCGAGCGGAGGACAGAGCGCAATGGCGCTCATTAGAGAAGGCCTATGTCCAGCAATGGACTGGTATAGGCTGATAATGAAGATGAATCTTATTCCTTACGAGATTGATTATTCGATCGAAATAATCAGATCAGCCCTACCTTTGTTTATAATTAATTTAGTATTGTGACTGCTTGATGTACAATGATTTTAAGATCTTGTTACGATGATTTCATTTCGTGTCTTACTAATTAATGCCTTTCTTCATGTAAGTCTCATAAATTGGCTCGCGTACCAACACTTCAGTTTCTAATTAGTTGAAAGGTTTTCTTCATCATCAGCCTATAGCAGTCCACTGCTAGACATAGGCCTCCCCTAACGAGCGCCATTGCGCCCTAAGAATCCTTAGCTCAACGCATCCAGGTTCCACCAGTAGCCTTTCGCAGACCGTCTCTCCACGCACTAGCCGCGGTCGCCACTCAAGAACTCGTTTACCCCAACGGTTGCTAATTCTCTAAGCTATGTCAACTACTTTAGTTCTATGTCGGAAAGTCGTTGATAAATAAATAAATAAATAAATAATGCGGGACGTAAGGTAAAATAAATGACCTACCTAAATACCTTTCTGAAGAATAAAATAGTGCATTTATCTTTACTGCTTACCACCACACATTGTATTGGTGAGTACTTATTGTAAAATAGGTAAAATAGGGTTTCTCCATGGTATTTTCGCTGACTGTCAGTCAACGTAAAGATTGCCTGGAAGAAATTGCTTTCAGCGATAAGGCCGCACACTCATTGGGTTTATGTTATATATCATCATCATCATCATCATCATCAGCCTATCGGCTCGGCAAACGTAGTGTAGGACGCCCTCCGGCCAGGTGGGGTGACGATCTGCGAAAGACTGCTGGTAGAAGCTGGATGCGTCGAGCTCAGGACAGGGCGCAATGGCGCTCATTAGGGGAGGCCTATGTCCAGCAGTGGACTGCGATAGGCTGATGATGTTATATATGTTTCACGCAATAATTTACTCTTTCATTCAAGAATTCAACCTTCAAAATTAAATATTATATCTACTAACTACAGACCATGGAATTATCACCTCGTAACTCTTGACTTCAGACAGAGACAGTGTTTTTAACTCAATTTAAAAAGATAGGCTTAATATTTACTAGCTTCTGTAAAAGTAGCCTATATCTTTCGTCACTATACGTCACAAACTAAGTATGTATATTCCAAGTTTTATTCAAATCCCTTCAGCCGTTACAGAGTTGAGTGTGAACAGACATCTCTCACACACACACACACACACACACACACACACGCACACACAAAGATTCGCACTTATTATGTATGTTTTTAATTTCACCCTTACCAAAATTCCTTTTTTTGTTTTATTAATTAACCAAAAACAACATTCAACATTCCAAAACAACATTCCATGAAGGATCATAACAAAATTCAATCCACTCATCAAATACGGATCAAAAAACTTTAAGAGTGACATTTGACGTGGACTATAGACAAAGAAACGGTGCAAATTATTTTGGGAATTTCCAGGTATAAAATAAAGCACAACTGATCCGTCATTCGACGATGCGAACAAAATGTTATGACGCGTTAATGCGTGACTATTCTGACCAAATTTTAGTACAAACATCTACATCATCATCTACGTATCCACTGCTAGAGATAAGCCTCCCCTAATGTATTCAGTATTCAATATTCAGTATATTGAAAATAATGAGTATAATATGAATACAATTATATAATGAGCTAATAATCAAAGATAGCTCATTATATTATTATATTGAGAAAGAAATGAATAGTTTTTTAACTAATCATTTATTAAATAAAAATCAATAGCCCTGCGTTAGTTTCGCAAAAACTTGGAAATGGCTCTACCGATTAGAATTACCGATTAGATTAGAACCGACTTCGCCAGAAGGATGGTAATGTTTTTCGAGCAAGTATGTTTGTATGGGTATATCCCCCTTTATTAGGGGAGCCCTATGTCCAGCAGTGGACTGATATAGGCTGATGTGGATGTGGATGTTTGTATGTATTTTTGTGACTATGTATGCCCAATTCTTTGGTACGCCCTACAGCCCAAACCGCTGGACGGATTTTGATATATGAGGTGACAATTGTGATTGTGACAATTATCAAAATAGCGCCCAAAATTAAAAAAAGGGTAAAAAAAGGTTTGCTTATTATTATTATTATTTAAGAGCCCTTGTCGGTGTAATGATGCAATTCTCTCCATTTAGCTATTTCCATTGCTGTCTCTTTTACTTCCGTATTTGCTTGTAACTAAAAAACACTAGAGAATTAACATATTTTACGTAATACAATAAAACAACAAAAATAAAATAAAATAAAATAATAAGAATAATTAAAGTACGTAATAAAAAATATCGCAACAGGCGATTTCTTTGATTAATACCGTTCAACATACGATTGCGTCTCAATATGTTAGTTTTAGTCTCAAGTTTCAGTACTTTTTCATGCAAAAAGCGATACCTATAAATTTTAATGTAGCTTGCAGCATCAATGACCGTGAGTCACTTTGCTTGCACGGTTGCATAGTGCTTTATTTGATTTATTATAAGTATATGTGACACACACTTTTGAATGATTGATGAGTAATCCAGTCAGTTTTTTTTTCACATATGGGTTATGAATAACAGGTAAAGTTTTTGGCAGGTAAGACATACGAGTACTTCTGCCAAAACATACGGTATGTTCGAACATAAGTACTTACCTGGAAAGGAGAGTTTAGTAGGTATTTGCTTGTAGCAGCAGGCGTTAAATGGTAAATTGTGAACACAAGTGACAATATCGGCGATAGGAAGGTACCTACCTATTATAAAAGGACTCAGAACACGTACATTTTTTAAATAAATATAAATAAAGGGTAAAATACTCATAAAGCACAGAATACTCATAAAGCATAAAATAAAATAACAGAGGTTATGTAAGTTTTGGCGGGTGAGAAATGCTTCTGATAAAAAAGTATCTTCAAACATACGTAGGAAGCTGGAAAGGAGATTTCAAAAGTATTTGTTTAGCAGCAGAGGGAAATTAGAAAGTGTGATCACGAGTGACAATATCGGCGATAGGTTCTAACTATAAAAGGACCTAGAGCACGTACATTATTGTTTAAATAGAAATACAGGGTAAAATAAGTGCACTTTATTTTTATGACAGTTAATAACATTTTTACCTATTGGACAATAAAATGTACCTATCTAATTAGTTTTCCTCATATTTATTTCCTGCTTATGAGGCCGTAGTTTAGCCTACTTCCATTAAAAGGAATCAATTGACGCGCGTTGACATACCTAGTGGTCCTTTCCCGTGGTTAGTCATGATCTGTTGACCAAGTACATATACGCAAAACATGGTTTTGATTGCGTTAATGTGCACTTTTCTAAAGCGTGTTAAAGTTTTCAGGCTAACTGCGTTTTCAGAAAAGTAAAAAAAATATTATTAAAAAGTAATTATACTGTTACAGACTAGGTGACCAGGCAGAAATTTTCCTATAAAGTTCTTGCAAAAATCCAATAAAAAAAATGTTATGAGTATAACAAAATTGTCACTTAACTAGGCGTCACGAAGACCAGCGTCAGGCCGTTTGGCAGGCCCTCAGCCGAAGCACATGCGAGTGGCGACCAGGTTCAAAGTCTTTTTAAACTTATTTCTAAGGGATATATAGCAGTCCAGACAGCAGACATAGGCCTCCCCGCATGAGCGCTATTGCGGCCTGTCCTCAGCTCGACGCATCCAGCTTCTGTATTCTGAAGACAATTCACCAACTGTTGTTGCTTTTACTATGTTTTATTTACGACAGTCTATTTAAACAATATAATGTAGAATTGTTGGAAATAATCAGAACAAAACAATTAGACATCACAATTTGTCAGTCAGAACATCGACCCGTTGAATGCCGACATCCTGCGATGCGATAATGCGATCTACAAACACAACCACAGAATAATTGTAATGTAATCAAAGTAGGACAGTTTAATTCTAGTTATCATTGTTTTTTACGATTACCTACGCTGTAAAAGTGGATAAGTAGACACTCAGGATTTTAATTCTTATAGTGATCGACACTGAAATACTAAGGTAGAAATAACAAAACTTTAAAAAATATTATACATCTCTCTTTTTCTTAAGAATCATATATCTCTTTTTTTGTCTTAAATCAAAGGTGATCAGGTGATGGTGGACCTGAATGCCTATCGATTTAAACCCATGTATCCCCGATATTCATTGTTCAAATGTTATCCGGATTTTTAAGAAGTTTCGGATAAAATCTGGGTGGATGTTGCAAATAGATAGAAATGTGTTCTGCAGAAAATTGACTCTGAACTCTCTGTTATCTCTTTATTCATTGTATTTTAGAAATTTTCTTTTTATCTTCTTGTTTTATTTAACTTTGTTCTTGTTATGATTTTTGTCATTTGCCTACTCCTTCTGGGTCTTCTTCAGGGTCTGTTTTTACACTTTTGTTTTACTATGACCTTCGTTTTGTGCGAAGAGAATATTGCGTGAGAAACTTGCATAGTAAATATATCTATATAGAGTTGATTATATATATATATATATATATTATATTATATATATTGTATATATATATATATTGTATATATATATCTATATATATATACAATCAACTCAACGCAGACACTTTCGAAATGCTAGTACACGGTGAAATTATTTTCGTGTCATTCGATTTTCTAAAAACTTGCACGTAGAACAAAAGTAAATCAATATCATGAAATTTCTGTAATGCATTGTAAAACTAGACACTTACACGTAAAAATAATTGTGATATTATTTGTTAAAATTAGTTTATATTTGGGCCAACGGATCAGCCTTGCTATCCAACGTGGCAAAGCAGCCAGCATTCTGGGCACTCTGGATTTTTGTTAGGCTAATTAATTTTAGTAATAAGTAGGTACATATTTTGTCAAATATGTAGGTATAATTATGAAATATTTGTTAAGATCTTGTTATTGTATATAATACTGTTGTGTATTTTATGTTGTTATAAATAAAATAAAATAAAATAATGAAATTAATGTCGTGAAAGTAGTTTTACGCTACTACTCTCGCAATGTAAATTCCACTTCAGAAACTGAATAATTGCAGGTAGCGTGCAGGAAGCGTAGCCAAAATGGACTTGATAATAAAACAGTTCGAACATCAATCCGGACATACTCCACAATGATTAAAATAGGAAATCGGTCAAAGACCACGGTTAGAATTGGAACCATTAAACTTTTCATTGTGCTTTTTACAGCGCCAGACAGCGTCGAAGATCAGAAATAAATTGAACGAGCTTACTCTAATGGTTTAATTAATTGGCGTACCTATTCGTGCCTTGAAGATAACTTCAAAGTATTTTAGTTCTGTGCTCAAACTGTTTTAGTGCTCAACAGTTTGTAGTTTGTAATTATAAAGCCTGACTGTAAGAACATACATATATGAAATTAAATAAATTGAAACTGAATCGTGAGATTCAGTTGGTCCGTTCGGAGGGTCGATTACGAAGAATTTTGGCAAATGAGACAGCGTAGATTAAAATTTCGGTACACTTGTATTTTATTTTGTATTTATTTACTAGCTTCCGCCCGCGGCTTCACTCGCGTGGTACCGGGATAAAAGTAGCCTATGTATTAATCCAGGTCACAAACTATGTATATTCCGAGTTTCATCTAAATTCGTTCAGTAGTTTTTGCATGAAAGAGTAACAAACATTCATCCATTCATTCATACATCCATACATCCATATATCCATACATCCATACATCCATACACCCATACATCCATACATCCATACACCCATACATCCATACATCCATAAATCCATACATCCATACATCCATACATCCATACATCCATACATCCATACATCCATACATCCATACATCCATACATCCATACATCCATACATCCATACATCCATACATCCATACATCCATACATCCATACATCCATACATCCATACTTCCATACATCTAAACATCCATTCATCCATACATCCATACATCCATACATCCATACATCCATACATCCATACATCCATACATCCATACATACATACTCACAAACTTTCGCATTTATAATATCAGTAGGAAGAAGGATAGAATAGGATAGGTTAGGATAGGGTTAACCTTAAAAATAGAGTAACATTTATTTGTAAAAAAACACTATTATAACTGTAAAAGTTTCGAAGAAGGGAAATTACGATATAATTATTATGTGCCTATGTCAGGTTTAAATATACGAGATCGCTCTACAGTTCTAGATAAAACATTTTTTACATTTGGTGGACAGTCGTTTGACAACAAACTTACCTCTGTGGCTTTTGAACGAAGTTCCAGATGACATCTATTTACGACACCATTTTTTTCATCTTGAACGACGGTTGTTATTTTTATTAAATTTTATTTTGTTTTGTTGTGTTTTCGTTTATTATTCATGGTATTATAACCGTTATACGTTAGTTATAACTATAAGACACAAGTATTAGTGAAATGGAATAAAAGAAGACTGAACGGGAATTCTCTGATGAAAAAAAATGTGCGCCGATAGTTTTTTGTTATATTCGCCATGGCTATATCAGAAAACAGGACCTGACTGAAGACTGGACGACTGGACTTATAAACCGTACCACGTTGCCTCATATTATTATGAACATTGAACATTATACTTGATACTGGCGAAATTTTGGAAACTATCCCAGAAGCCAATTAATAAAGAAGTGAAGTGAAGTGACATCTATTTACTTTTATCTTAACACGTTGACTGCGGGCCTCGTATATGACGCTAGGTGCCATGCCCGAGGAGGGCGGCCTGTGCTTGCAGCTCAGTTGTGTTTTCAGTATTCAAAGCATTATGGAGTCCCGGATTGTTTGACAGTGAGTCTTTGGAGTGTTCCTTGGCAGTTAATGCAATAAAAGTAGAAGAAAATAGTCGAGTGCGAATAGTAGGTAAGTACCTACCTATGACGACTCAGGAAGGATTTTAGTAAAATCCGTAGATGGACGGCTCAGTAAAATCGTTTTATAGAGCCGTAACGTGCGTCTGCTTTTCCTGAAGTGGAATATACATTGTTGGATCAGTTATTAATGAAGTTTATATGAACCTTCTCTAAAATGTGCCCAAACAATCTAAATCAATTATAAACATGAATCGAATAACATTTCAAATTATTCCACTCACTCACATTCAGACAAATAATTAGGCAACAAAATAAAAAGAAAGGAATACTGGGTAACGGATTTTGTCTGATGATAATTTGCAGCTTATATAATATTTGCAATAAGCTCGGCATGAGTTAACCTGCTTTGAACCAATGAAGAATTTTTAATTGTAACTTATTCACCATTCGGCCTTTGAACGGCCTAAAAACTCCGACACCAGATTTGGACAATAAGATAACACAGAGGACGAAGGAAATTCACACAATTAAAACATAATTTCAATTTAATATATATTTAATATTAGTTTAGTCATGCATTAGGTATTTTAAACACAAATAGTTATCGAGGAAAACGGAATGTAGTTTTGTCGATTTATTGATATTTGATATTTTCCCTCGGTTGTTTCGTATTTCATTTGTTAAAAGCAAATTATGATAATAATTACCAATGCGAATACAGTTATATACTATCCCGTCAAAATTCTTAATCGCGTCGAGTTAAGCTGTTCACGTAATTGTCATCGAACTTCACTTGGTAAGTTCGTTTGATTTTCAAGTATTTTATAGTTATGTAACTACTTGTACCTACTAACACCTTTTTTCGGTATCGCTGTGTGATGAATACCAGCCTCTTTAGAAGAAGTTTTGTCCTGAAAATAAAAGTTTTGTTTTGTTTGCTGCTTAGACTAAGATAAAAGTAGTATAGTACTCGTAGTTATCAAAATAATCTTCAACAAATATTGCGTGCAAAAAGTAGCGGTTCAATCCGACTAACCTACATTACCGTGTGAATCATTTACTTTCTTGTCCACAAGATAATTTGAACAACTAGTCATCATTCACATTCAAATGTTTTTGGACTTAAATTATGTTGCTTGCTTCGTATTCTTTAGACCTATTCTGGCATTTTGGCACAGTCAACAATAACAAAGATACAGATTTCTTAGAGAGTTTGCGGAAGGACGGAGACCTTTGCCAAACAGTGGGAGAATAAAAAATAATAATTACAAATCTTTGATGACATTATAGTCTTGATGAGAATCAAGACTAAGGCCTGTTGGATGATAAAAGTTGTCAATGTTTTTATTCCTAATCTGCTCCCACTGCTTGGCAAGGGTCTTCCAACAGGATGCAGTTCCCTGATACAGGAGAGTTCCTGTATCGTGGTTAACACCAAGAAAGTTTAGGTATATACACCACTTAGTACCGAAATTAGATAAATAAAAAACAGAACCTTTCATCATTAAATTCTAACCCCGTTATTTTTAACCGAATGTAATTTTTTAACGGCTCGTTTTTCCAGTCATTTAAATGTAAATAAAAAGGTGATTTTAACGCCATTTTAGCTATCTGAGTTTTATAGAACTGTTATGAATAGGACGGTATGCATTTTGTCTTATAAATCTTTAAAAATGTAATCTTACTTGGAGCAGCTAGAACTATGAATGCAATATAAAAATAATATAAATTAGCATTAAAAGCACAATTCCATAATAGTTTCTGTCCTTTATTATTGACCAACTGCAACGAAGGACTAAACTCCGTATAAGTACAACCATTCCGTAACAGGCACACCGGCAAATCCAAATACAGGCATTATGCTAAGCTACCTACCGCATTCATTTAGAACATTAAATATATTAGCTTAACATCATTTCCTGTTATTTGGTATTTTACTATTCACCAACCTATCCTCTTAGTCTTCTTGAAGTTATGTAAAAAAAGCAAAACGAAACAGTTTAATAGAGACGATTTCTGACCCATTTAATTTTATCTGAGCGCTTCGCATGTCTTGTACTACCCCGTTAGTGACAAGACATGCGAAGCGAAGCGCAAGGACACACCCTACCCTTTCTCGATGCAGTTAGTATTTTTATGAACTATTATTATTCTTTATACATAGTTGCACCCAGGTGACTTATTGACATAAAAATGAGAATACATAGGTACTGCATGAGGTATTTCCATCAAATTCTGCAAATAACTAGTCAGCATCCCGCGACTTTTTCTGTGTGTTTAGGAAATCGTTTCTTCGTGCACCTCTCCAATAAGCAAGGAATATATCCTCGAAATTTCAAGTCTCCTGAACTTACGGTTTGGGTTGAGCGTTGATTGATTGAGCGTCGTCAGTCAGCCATTCTTCAGCTCTATTACAGTTTTATGATCATCATCATCAGCCTGTAGCCTTCCACTGCTGGAATTAAGCCTCCCCTAAAGAGCGCCATTGTGCCCTGTCCTTAGCTCGACGCATCCAGCTTCTACCAGCAGCCTTTAACAGAACATCAGTCCTGGTCGAGGGCATCCTATACTACGTTCGCCGCGGTTTTCACTCAAGAATTCGTTTACCTCAACAGTTATCGATATCGACATTACAGTTTTAGACGAGTATATTAAGGTTCCTAGCTTATTTTCCTTGAATTTTACGACAAGTTAGGTCTTCTCATATTTTTGTATTCTATACAACTACTTATTTCCGTTCTATGCATTTACCATACGTCATAAATCGGTGTGTCGTTTCTTATCACTCGATTTAACTTTAATGATTAGTAATCAAAATTCAGACTTCTAATGAAAACTGATACAGACAGGATATCCACATTTTTCTTGAAATTATTTGTAAATCACGTCTATTGATTTTATTAAAATAACAATGAACGGACACACCTATCCGGTAGATGAGTCCGTTTTATGACAAATTCGATAACGATATCTTGTCAGGTTGGAACATCTCAAACTTAAAAATCCTATTAGCTTTAAAGAACTTAATAAGTAAACCAATAAAAATAACTTTATATTAGGAAATATAATTACATATAGAAAGTAAAATCTATAATTTTGAATTAAAATATAAATTTATAAGTTAGACATTGGTTAGTATTGGACTGTTTTGCTTTCCAGTATAGGCCTCCCCCAGACTCTTCCAAAGTTCGCGATTGCGAGCTTTCCCCATAGTATACCAGCTGTCTCTTTGAAGTCATCTTCCCTTTTTCGGAATGGTCTTCCTTTCGCTATTTTCTCTACTCTAGGATACCACTCGGTCATACTTATTGTTTTACATATTTCTTTTCATCTCTTTTTATTTAAGTACATAGTAATTAGTTAATGATTGAAAATTGGGTTACAGAACATAAAATAGCGTATTGTTTACAAGAACGTGTAAAATATTCAAACAGGCTTGCTTACGTCTAGCGCAGATGTTAGGAAACCAATCTAGTCTCGAGTAGGTACCTAGTACCTAGTCGCTGCAAGTCTAGACGGCACGCGCTGCGGGGGATATGTTTTATTTCGGCGAAGAAATCAGGAAAATACACACACTCCAACTTGAGAAGCACATATATTTGCTCTACATTCACACATCGAACTGGTTCACGGCTCTCCATTCAATAGAGATTGAAATCTCTCAAAGTTTGAAAGCCCTTTGTTTTTTGATGGTTCCCTGCGGTACTCCATGCTAATTGTATGGTGAACATCGGATTGCCGACTAATGAGTTCCCCTAAACTCGCACAAAGAGAGTACAGAAGCTCAAACAAAGCTCACGCAAAACCCAAAAGAAATTTTTAATCAAAACAGAATTGCTCCTTGTACCACGCACTTCATTGTGCGTCGACAATAATAACCCATACCCGTTTGTTTGAGGATGTTTTGTACACCGACTTAGCACACATGGAGTAAACCGCTTGCATTTCAGCCCCTCGGTACATACACACTTTCGATCGTCCGTTCCCTCTCGTAGCGTGGGTATCGAAAGAGACGGCCACCAAAATGTGTAGACGGCTAACGGGGCGCCCGGAGCGTTCCGTTCACCTAAAACTTAGCAGTTAGCTCGCGCGTGGCCGCGGAGAATGCCGTGCGCATGTCGCTCATGGACTTGTTTATTTTTATTTACGAAAATATCGTACTACTAACTGTGGATTTATGAAAGAAAAGTGCGTTTTTTTCTATAAAATATTCATTGTTTGCATGACATATGCGTTAACGTGTTTAGTATTTTTAGTAACGTTTATTGATTTTTCGTTGTCTCCTTACATGAATTAGTCAACTAACGTTTCCGAAAAGTATTTAGTTTAAAAGTTTTAGTGTCTCCCGAAAAGTTGCTAGTGCTTTCAGTGTCAGCTGTGCAATCTTGTTTGCTATCCCTCTCTTTCGAGTAGAAAGGGAAAGGAAGGTCGAATTGCATAGGGACCTTTTGCTTCATGGTTTTCTTTAGTTACTGCATGGTAGCAAATTATGAAAAAGTGAGTTTTGATTTATTTAATCTTAATTTATGTCAATTTCATCAACAGGACATATAGGTACTGAAATTTAGAAGCTTCGCTTATGTTATGATTTCACTCTCATTTAATGTGGACGGTTTAAATTAGACTGGGGCCAGTTTATAAATACTCCATACTTAGACAACTTACATTTAGCCTGTGCCAACTGCACTCTGTAAAGCTGTTAAATTTGATGATCAACTAAGCCTCAATTGGAGTTTATTACCCTTTCTTTTAAAGAAATCGAAAATTCTGTTGCCTGACTTCATGAATGAAAAATATAGTTCAATGAAATGTTGCTTTGATTAGGTATACTTGTGTATTTTAAGCAATATTATTTATTGGTTGTGTTGTGTCACACTGCTTATTTAGTATCAAATAAGAGCATCTTAGCACCGTCTAGTGGATCTTGATAGACCAGTTTAGTGAAAGAACGGTACTGTTCCTTAAAGATTCATACGTGCATATTACCTAATGTAATTTAGGTTAGAGTTTTACCATTAACCTAATATAACATCAGAATTCACATAGCAATGCTGAAATTATAATCTGGTCTCAGGGTCACGAGACGATACAATTACTACGCTTAGGTCACTGTAAATTTTAATGTCCCAAATGGGTAACAGTCCTTTTAAAAGTGTATTCCATTGGGATCTGTTCTTCATAAAACTTTTATATGATGATAATATAACTTCGAACTTTCGAATTATGTAGTAGATATTTTGAAATACTATTTAGCAAAAATTTACCTCATATCATTTATTTATTTAAAAAAAACGAAATCCACAGATGATTTTTTGATTAATAAGAACTATTTATTATATTACTTATTAACTTGTAGACATAGTTTAATTTCATCGTGCATTCAACCCCAATTTGGTATTTTTAATTGCCTATTTGTCTTTATCCGTTTCTTCTGCTTTTCATCCAAGTGGTAAAGACAATTCCTATTTATTTCCGTATTCTCTTAACTGGATGCATTGTTTTACTGCCACAATAAGTGGTAATCTTTATATATACTTTTGGGGATGATAGATTTTGTTCTGGATGACCCTATGTTCTTTTTGTGTATCCGAAAAATCATGAAGATCGGTTGAGTAGTTAAGGTGCGAATGCGTAACAAACAACATTCGCATTTGTTGTATTAACTAAGGACGATTTTAGGAGTTAGCTACTTCTATAATTATTGTTTCAACTAAAAAGTGATGCCTCAAAATCATTATGCCCATATTATGTATATAATATGTAGGTGTAGGTACGTGTAAGAGATCTTTTACACTCGTTCTACGATTACTTTACCTATGTTAAATTATTTTCATATTTTAGGTACACAATATATATTTATATCGTCTAAGGAAACACGTTTCCTTATTTACTCAAAAAAGGGGTACTTCTGTTGAAATAAAATTGTGAGGAAAGATTTATGTAAGGGCACAGGTGTTATCGTCCTCGCATAAATTATAGCTTACTTATTCTTATCAATGTTACCCTTTGTCGCATATATCGTATTCTTTGTAAAAGCTTTCCCTATCTCTTACGTAGATAAGTTTTCTATAAAAGATCTCATAAGTTCTTATATATATTATTATCAATAGTCATTATGTCCTTTTAACGAGCTCGCTACTTTTTATATGGCTGAATTTCTTTGTGTGTACTTGGTAGGTTGTACCTATATTGCTCCTTATCGGGTAACAACATCTAAAACATTCATTTGTTGCAGAAATCGCTTCGATATCTTGAACACATAAGAATATTATAAGTTCAGAGCAAACACCACCGCCCACGTAGCGAGATAACACCGCATCCCGTCCACAGAGAAATTAATCTAGAACACGGTAACAGGAAACATGCCGATAAAGTTCTACTCGCTCTAACTCCACTTGATGAGAGAACTCCATACAGGCAATTTAATATGCTTAGCTGACATACAAAAACCACCAGCTAACATGATGCCGATACATCCTATCGCTATAACAGATGACATACCTGGCATCAAGACAAATGCAAAACTTAAATTCATAAACACAATCAGCACAATGGATCAAAATAAAGTAGAACCAATTGTAGGTTACTTAATTAGACATGACGAAAATCATTCCAATCAAAAATTAGAACACAAATTGACTGATTTAGATAAGTGTAGGATAAATGATAAAAACGACTGCGAATACGAACACGACAGACGAAGCTCGACGCCTGGAGACAGACGATGTGAATTGCATAAGAAAGAAGACTTATACGGAAATGAATCGATTATCAGGAGGGTTGTATACGGGGAAGCAAGGCGAGCCGTTGATTTGAAATTTAAATGCCTGCGGGAAGGCCGGGCATGGATGGATCCGATCAGAAGGACAATGGTTCGAGCGCGCGCTATCGCCGTTGTGGGGCTGTTTCTGGCTGCGTTGGCGACATGTGCCGCGGCGCCAGCTAAATCCCGGCCTACGAGGAGCCACCATCACGAGAAATCTGCGGTGAGTTTTTATTTTACTTTTTATTTATGCAACGTATGAGTCTTTATCTTGATTTTTGTGTGGGAGAACTAGATGCACTCGGCCTTTCTTGAACTCAAACACCATAATTTATGTGTACGCAGTAGCGTCTGCAGACTGTTTCATGCATACTAAGCAGTTTAGGAGATCAGTCCTGACAACTTGATAAACTTTTGTCTCGCCTTAGCCTCACCGGAAATAAGCTTTTTATCCGTGCATTGTCTGGATATTGTGAATGACGTTTTACTTTCTACAATAACAAATAATTTTATCAGCGGTGTAAAGTAAACATCAAAATCAAAGAATAACTTCATCGCTTGCAATGTCTAAAAAACTTGTTTCCTAGTATATTCCTTAGTAACTTCTTGTTATGCGGGCTCATTTTATTACGCTCATCTTGATGATGCTCGTCATTAGCAAGAGTCTCCCTAACGTCTTGGGAGTATTTGATTGTCCTCTAAAAGGGGGTCGTTTATCTAGTGACGGATTAAGGACCATTTCAAGGCGTATTTCCACCGAGTGCAAGTAATATGGTGACAAAAAGCCAGCGTGTCGTATTAGATTACTGGCTGTGACAGACATTCGGACAGTTTCAAGGAGATTAATAGGCTAAGTGACGAGTGGGAGCTATTTCTTTGCTTCCGCAAGTCGAAAAGACGCCTGGGTCCATTTATTTCGGACTTGGAATGTAACAAATGTGAAAAAATTCGACTAATTTAAATTAGGGACACACGCAGCGTCAGCTTAATAATATAATGTTATATAATGATAATGTTCGATAAGCGAAGATCTTAGCAATTTAAATATAAAATAAATAAACTATAAATGAAGCGACATCATGCAGATAATATTAACAAAATAAATAACGAATATTTATGTTTTATCAAAGATTTTTTGAATTATTTCTGCCGTGAATGATTGCACAGCTTCTAATGTGCGTGACCTAAGATGCAGTACATTGTTATAGAATGTTTGTTACCACCACCAGAGGCCTCATTTACTAACTCAGTTGCACACCGAAATGATAAGCACCGGTCCTGTTTTTACAAACTTTGACAGCTTGTCAAGTGACGTTCTTCGGATTTCGATAGATGAAATGGCAAAGTTGGCAAATAAAGGTCCGGTGCCGATCATTTCGGTGTGCAACTGAGTTAGTAAATGAGGCCTCTGGTGGACTATTCGCTTGTTTTATCTCCAAGTTGAATAAAAAACGAAATTTTATGTACCGTTACACGCCAAACAGTAATGTTTTGGCTATTTAAACATTCTGTATACTACTAACCAATGAAGCATAAGTTCGGCTAGTTAATAGGATGGGTTCAATCAGAGTTGAACCCAGTTTGATTATAGTTCAAACACAACGTGACCGAGATGATTAGTGGCTTCCTATGCACGCGCAGTAGACCGAGTTTCATTATAAGGGGCATTTTTGCACGCTTGTATTCTTAAAGATTGTATACCTACATGTCGTAGGTACACTAGCTTTTGCCCGTAGCTTTGCTCGCGTCTATGTGGATTTTGTCAAATATTTTTCCTATTTTTCACCCCTTTGGAGGTGGAATCATCAAAAACGCTAAGACAATACTGAATTAATTTTCAATCGTCAGCCTAAATATAAAATTTAAGTAGATTGAAATACTGAATTTACACTTTTGTAACAAGATAATTATCTAACAAAAAAAGCCCTGGTGGCTATGTTTCCGAAGTTTATTATTTCATATAAAAACTTCGGAAACATTTATTAAATTCAGAGGGTCAAATTTTAAAAAGTTTACCGAAGGTAGGTACTCTATAGGTACTATGATACGACGCTACTCGTTACACTATGCAGAGATTCCAGAGAATACTGAGTCTGGGATCTATGTAGGTACATATACCTAGTGTACACTAGGTATTGTGTATGTTGCTTATCAAAATTATTACTCACTCCGCGTCTTTTTTACTTATTACCTTGCGTAAACAAAACTTAAGAAGAGAAGACCGTAAAGATATTTCAAAGAACTCACCATCTCTGTTTTTATTAATCGGATCTTCAATTTGTTTTTCTTAGAACCAAACTTAGAAAATTGGATCGCAGCAATGTTTATACAACTACTAGGTTTATGTAAGTGATAACTGGCTCGGTGTAGTGCAATGGTGTTAATACAGAGCTTAATTCAAGAATCGATGCAAGCTAATTTATTGAGCAAGCAGTAGGTGTAAGGAAACGAAACACTATGCAAGTTATTTATACCAAGTTGAGTGGTTTCGAACATTTCATGGAGATGCTGTTTCACAATCACAAGGAATTAACTTGCTTCTTTCATATTATACTTAGTGATTTTCTTAGTTTTTTTTCATAATTATTTGGATTTTTATATATTAATGGACCTTATGTGTGTAGTCCTTATCGTCATCATCATCATCATCACCATGATCATTTCCAACATCATCAATTTAACGAAAAAAAAGTTATAAAAAACCAATAAAGAGAGTTGATATACATCTTCTGGGAAAGCTCACCCAATCGTCGACCTCATCCTTGCCCACGTGAGCCTCGAGGTCAAGAGCTGGTTCATTATATTAGATAAAAAAAACAAATATTTTCAAAATATAATCTATCAGAACTTATCAATTTTTTTATTAACTTGTGGCTATTTTGATTATAAGCAGCGATATGTATAGTACTTACCTATCTCAGCGGGAGTGCGCATGATTCCAAAGAACAGTGCAATCAAGGCACATTTACGTCTTCCACGGTTTATTATTAGTGTGGGCGCGTCCTACAGGGACCATTGTTTTAATAGCAGGTACATACTTGTACTTTATGTTGCCATGTTTTATACGAGTGTATTTCAATAAAATTGTAAATAGGTTCTGGTGTAGGTATTATTAGGATAATTTATTATTGTGTAGAAAGGTGGGTAATATTTACATGCAAATTCGCCTTTTTTTGTATACGAATAGGTAACTGCCCCGCGAGTTCACCCGCTAAGGGCGTTTTCCCACAGCACTAATTCAAGGGCTGTATACACCATTTCAAGGGCTGAAGGCACCGATTCATTTTTATTTTATTTACTGATCAAAATCAAACAGCTCTTAAAAATAATATTCACAAATCCTTATTTTACGAAAATATAACATTTAATAAATAAAACGACTGTCACCAATTCACCACTGCTTTAGAATGCTAATAACTATTTTAACTGAAAAACTAATTTTAAGAATACATACACAATTATTTAATTTCACATAGAGTTTAGTATTTACATGATGCATCGAGGCATTCGATGACATGATGCCAAGAATAAGGTAGGTAAGCTTATTATTGTATTTTGCGGTGTGTGTTCAAGGGCTAAGTGCGCCAATTCAGTGGCTGAATTTAAGTAAATTATTTCTTAGTGGAAACTAGCTAACTTGTCACTTTAACTGGCAATCATCTTTCTTTGACGTTAGTTGAGGATGATAAAAGACGCCGTGAGTTCTATTAGTGGTAGGTGATGAATAGATACGTAGGTACCTACAACTTTGTGAGAACGGGCAAAAATTTTATTTGAATTTACGTTGCTTGTTTGTTAGGATCGATCTAACGAATAGTTATAGGGTTTTGTCTTGTGTTTACTCGCTGTGCAGCAGAATATCACATCTTACGAGCTTTAAAGTCCTTCCACAAAATATCTGGTTATGATACGTGAAACAAAAGCTGTCTGGGATTCGTGTAAATGCAAACTGCGAATGATGTGTATTGTCTACTACCCGTACGTTTACCATTTGTACCGTAAGGTATGTACCTACTGTTGATAAAGCAAGTTCATCCATAAACAAATATGCTTGCAGTTGAAAGTGATATGATAGCATACGAAGGGCGCGATAAATCGACGTGCTTGTAAATATGTACTTACATAAATTTTAAAATATAAATAAATAAATAATTAAGTTTTTACATTATGTGAGCTAAAAAACAAATTAATAAAATGGTCAGTTCAAAAAGAAACCGCCCAACGTGGGGCTCGAACCCACGACCCTGAGATTAAGAGTCTCATGCTCTACCGACTGAGCTAGCCGGGCTTATATTCTCAGTTTGAAATTTAGCAATTTAAGTCGTACCGGGGATACAGGCAGAATCGATAGTTGATTTCCCAACTGGGATAGAGTAAATTCCATGGTTCACAGGCCTTAGACTAAAATAATATTTTATCTGTTTACGCAAGAGCAGGAGCACAGTGTAAAGACCTATTTGGATTTATAGACTGTGCTAAATTAATGTGTAGTTTTTAATTAGTAGATAGGTATAGAGTTTAATTATATATTAATTGGTACGTGATTGAACGGGTAGGTACAATAGGATGCTGGCAGATAGCCTGTATCTAGGTCAATAGCACCGGCCGCAGCCACTCATTTTGGTTGACGTGACTCATTTTTTCACTACCAGAGTGAATTGGAGCACACTTTTAGAGCTTTTTATAGGTTACACTTCTATTGTTCCCGAGTTTATTCATTTACGTACAAGAGAATTTTTGTCGTTTGTTACTTTGATGAATTTTAGTTTACAAGAACTAAGCCCCAAGAATACTAGCGTAAGAAGTAGTTTAACGGTTTCTGTGGCCCTGGGCTAAGGCCCGCCTGAGACGCAGAAGGTTGCGGGTTCGATACCCACTACGGGACAGTATCAATTACTAGGTGTTTTTTCCCAATATAATTCAAGCTCCGCTTAGCTTGGAGCTAGATGATGGTGATTAATTATTATAAAAAAAATGTTACACGTACACTTATAGGAATGTAATTATCTAGATTATTTTTCATCGTTTGAGCTTGTGGCCAACTCTGATATCGGCGATTCTAGGCTGAAAGCCTCCGACCGTTAAATTGGGGTATGCTGTAAATTAATACATTTATTTAAGCTGATTTTTTTTTTATCAAAAAGTTATTCGCCTACATTTAAAACTTTTAAAACATAGGTAATTACTTATCGTAATTGAAGAGATGAAAAAAACAAATTGACTCTATTATTAAACTAATTTTAGATCAAATATCAACCTTTTAGAGTCTAAAAGCATGTCTAATGTATATTTTAAGGTGTTCTATTACAAAGACATTGCTGGGCATAATAAAAAGGACTTTTTATAAATAAAAGTTATGAATACGCAGATGTACAGTCACGTGCAAAATGATGATCTTATACATTTCAGGCCGTGTCGTTGTATACTTTGAATCATTCGACAAATGTTTATTCGGCCAAAATGTCAGGTTTGATGGTAAGGTACAAAAGTTGGATTCGTTTTATCATTATCATCATCACCATCAACCTATAGCATTCCACAGATGGACATCGCCTCCCCCAATGAGCGCCATTGCGCCTTGACCTCAAAAGTTTTATAGTTTGTAGTTATTCATGGGGCTATAGATGTACTTAGATGAGCATATATAGCTCTTTTGGTCCTGTATAGAATTTTATAGCAAACGCTTTCTAGTTCGACAGTAAGTACCTACTGAAATGTATACATCTTATTACACGTGAGTTAACCTACTTACCCCACCCACGCAGTATGAACCACCTGACCAATGATAAAATATAATTGATAAAAGAAGGTCAGATTGACGAATTATTAGAACTTGGATTTTTATAGACAAAAGAAATGAGTAAATATTAATTAAAATTTCAGATTGAATCTACTGACTGACCCTGTTCAGTGTTCAATAAATAAAATAATAGCGCCTTATATTTTATTTATACTCTTTAGGGTTACTTAACTCAGTAATGAGATCCAAAATTCTTCGAAATGTATGATGTTATTCGTTCTTTCTCAAATAAAACAACCTATACGTGTTAACAATAGTCTGTTCTGGGAATAAAAACAATATTTTCGTAGTTGCATTATGCACGCTTTTTTATTGGTTTAAAGGAGAATGTCGTCTGATGTATGGCGCTTGGTACCAAGACTAAAGTGAGTGCATCAAAATAATTTCCAATAAGTTTTTACTCGATTCTACTGTCAAAATAATTAAAAATTAGGGTTATTGCCATAGTAACACTTTACATCAATGTTTGTTGCCATAGTAACGTATATATCATTGGTTGTTGAAGTCTAATGGCGGCGTGCAGCGGAAACCAAATCAACAAGATTTTTTTTTACTTGATTATTAATCCCGTCGTTGTGTAAAACTAAAGAAAATGTTAATATCATTTATGAAATATAATAAATTTTATGGGATAAGTTCGGTTTTGACGCAGTTGGTACGGGTTCTCGTCATTCTCCTTTCAAGATGATTACAATACGACTTGTCAAAATATTCGTGCTTCAATCCGAATTCCCAGCATGCGGATTTTGGCATATTCCCAGTGACAGACAATACATATTTCCCTTTGCCTATGTCTATGTCCAATTGTCCATCAGTGGACTGATATAGCTGGAATGTGTAGTTATAGCCTCTGAACTCGTATGAAACGTCACTGTCCAGTAACCGAGCGCACGATGCTGTGATAAAATTAGTATGTAACCTATTTGCATCAAAATTGCCATAATAATAGCCTTGGTTTAACCTCTGTTCATTACTGGCGTGGTGATAATCAAGCTGCTGATATTCAACGATAACGCTGTAGTGCCATTATTGGTAGGACAATTTGGACAAATATAGTCATATTGAATGCATAAAGTATAGCTATTAGCAAATAATAAAGTTAACTAGTAACCTCGCTCGTTCATACTAACTTCTACGAGACTACGGCCTGTATTTTAAAAATTAACTTTAATCATGAATATTTATCGTAGACATATCTACTTAAGTCAGTAGGTACTCATGATATCGTAGTTCAGATATTTCGACAATTACTCGTATGATTTAAACCTGTAAAAAATCGATGTTTGACATAAGTTGTTTTTTGATTCTAGCGAGAATACGGAATCACAAGTGTTTTTTTTATGTTGAAAACCTCTCGTGAGTCCTTAGGTTTTCCCTATCCTTATTCTAACTACTATTGTTTTGTTGACTCTCTTATTTAAATGTAATAAAATAAAATAAATTATTCCACTTTATTCACTTATCTTTTCATACATTTTCGTAGTTCATGCACGTTTCCCTAGAGGCGCTGTACTGAAAATGTATGGAAAGATACCGAAACTTATAAAGTTTTCGTAAACTATAAAAACCTGTGGTAAGCCCTCAGAAAGGGGATTATGCCTATTATCCCACGCTGGGCTTGCGGGACTTCTTCACAGTGATGACATCGTCAGGTCACCGAAAATGTGACCCTTAGGCAAGTATAAGTTTTTTTATTACATAAATAAAATGACCTGAGTTTGTACATATTGACTTTGCATTAACGGCCAAGCCTATGTAAACTTAATGGAAACAAAATTATTCGAGTAAACTTTATTTTATGAAAATTTTCTAAATTCATAGAGTTTTAGGTTCGCATCTGTAATTTATTTTGCTGAAAATGCTTTAAAATATAATTGTTCTAGACAGGTGAGCTTAACAGCAAACTTAAATATTCTACCTACTTATTAAATGAAAGAGGTACCTAGAGAAAACTCTTGAGTATCGTCTTCCATAATAAGATTCTTCACCTTTTTAACGGTTAGAGCTTGAACATTTTTGCTATTATCCTAGAATACTATAAAGTTTGTTGTACAGTTTTCTTTGTTTTCAGCTAGACTAGAATATATGCGTTATTCACATTAGACAAAGGTGTTCCAAGAATACAATTTTGTTCTACGCAGCATTTTTGAAGTGTAATGCAAGTTCTGAATGACTCAAAGTAGCAATTTATGATTAAGTGAGAGGAGAATAATATTGCTTATTTATTATTATTATGAGCCTGAAATTCCACTACAGAGCAAAGGCCTCCTTATCCTTCAACTCTTCTCTATTGAGCGCCATCGTCATCTGTGATTAATATGATGCTTACTGTTTTATTTTATTTTTATTTTTATTTTATTTTATATTCTTCTGTTCTTTTACATTAACTACTGGATACACCTTCACATGCGTGATACACACGGAAGTAGCTTATATGTACTTAAGTTATTCCCAGTCTACACAATGTTCAATATTTTAGCTCTATACGTAATCGGGCCATGAGTTCTGTAGTTTTGGTGTGAAAGAGGAACATCATTCACATCCCACATCTTTTTTATTTTTACAAGCTTTCTTCTCTTATAATTATAACCTCACCTCTTAATATTATGGTGGTAGGGTATAAAACACACTTAGATTTCAAAGACGACCTTTATGGCGCACTGGGCGAAGATCCGTCTGAGTCGCAGAAGGTGCTTGGCTTCGAAATTTCGAATCCCACCGCGGGACAAATGTTTGATTAACTGCAGATATTGGTCTCAGGTGTGGGAATTCTCCATGTATAATGTGGATGTATTTCCTAATAAAATTATATGTAGGTACGTGTACGTTATGTGTACGTACGTGTAAGTAGTAAGTACATATATCAGTCTCGTGGCTGCCATAATACAAGCTCAGCTTAATTTGGCGTTACATGATGATGTGTGATAGTATCCAGTTATTAAAATAACGTTTTCTTTTTTCTCTCTAAACTAAATTTCTATCTTCACTTTTTATACTTCACCGAATAAGTATGACCTAAATTACTTACCGTATGTTAGTCAGATTGCAGACGATGATAAGCTGTTTCCATGAATTCGATTCATTTTTAAAACACTCACGTTTACTAACTGAAGCGCTAATTAAAACCTCTTTAAAGTAAAAAAGAGTTGAGTTTTTATTATTTTAGCCCTGAACCACTGAACTTACTTATCCTTTGTTGCTTGTTGACATAATTTGTAGAGCATGAGTAGGTACAACTATTTTTTACTTCATCATCGTTTTATCCCATTCATAGTCGGCACAACATTATTCTCTTCAATTTTCTTCTATCAGCTGTCGTCATATCAATACTCGATCCTTTCTTGTTCATATCATCTTTCATACAACTCATCTATAATTATTTTACTCGACGGGCAATAAGTATTTTAAATATGCATAAGTTCGAATACAAGTTAAAATCGAACCCAACATTTTGGTTTATTGGGACTAGAAACAGTGTTGCCTACTTATATAACTATATCATATTTCTATTATTTTATAAACTCGTACTTTAATGTAGTCCATTGGAATCATTAGAATGGGATTATTAATGGAATTATTAGAAATACTTCGTACTTAATTTGTGTGGTTATCTAGCATAGCCACCAGTGCCGGTGGCTTTGAATATTTTACATGTATGATGTTGATGACCTAAGTATCTAACTATATTTGGCAACAGTTTCTATAGTAATACAAAGACAGAATTAAAAATCTGTGATTATACAAATTACCTTCCTACTTATTTATTTCTACAACAACACAAATACAAGAATACAACATTCTACTTTTGTCTAATAATTATATTAAAAAAAACAAAAGACGATCTTATCGTTTACTTTGCAAATATGGAAGGCAGGGCTGGACAATGTTGACAGCCGAATGAAATACGCGTCTACTCTACCTTTTCTAGGTACTAATATACACTGTAGGTACCTACCTAGACTACCTGTCTATATGAACGGATATCGATGGAAAATAGTCTAGAGTTCAAGACATCATATTGTCATTGCTGTCCATTGCCAATGGGATTAGTGCAATACTGTAAGATCAAGATAGATGGCGCAAATTGAGAGATGCCTACCTACGTACCCATACCTACCCTGCAGTAATAATAATATTATTAGTTATCTACGATATCCCTATCTAATATTTGACGAACTCTGTGGCGAAGTGGGCGAAGTCCTGAGACGCAAAAGGTTGCGGGTTCGATTCCCGCCTCGAGACAAACGTTTGTATGATCTGCAAATATTTTTCTCGGGTCTGGGTATTTTCTAAGTAGTTTGTGGTTCCTATAATAAAATATCTGCTTAGTTTGGGGTCATATATTGCTGTGTGTCCAGCATTATTAGGTAGGTTTGAACAAATGGACAATCTTTTTGAGTTGCAACTTTCGGACTTTGAATCTTTAGCAATAGTTTAAAACCACTAATGGGGGAAAGGCAAAAAAACACACATAACGGCATTTTTGAAAGATGCTAATCACAGAAACTTCTCTAGTTTATTTCAGAAGTACCTAGTAATAATACTAGTACTAGTACTAGTACTGGTAGGTACTTCTGAACCTTGTTTTATAAAAAAATGTGCTCTTTCAGTAAGTCTGTTCATTTAGTGCGTTTGATGAGTGCATTGCAACAGCTCCTGCATTTGTACAGAGACCACGCCGGAAATTGTGTCTCGAGATAATTATAGACGCAAACAGAGACGGGCATACAACTCCATATTCAAACTCTAATGAAAGAGAGAGACGTATGTTTTCAGCTGATTATTGTTCTATAGGTGTTCATGATAATTAGGTTATGTTCAGATAATAATTTCGGGTCATGATTTAAAAGCTATCGTAAAATAACATAATGATTTTGTTAGTTTTAGCACATTTTATAGCGTTTTGTTAGTTTATAAAACTAGTTACTATTCGTAACACGTTTTAAATCAATAGTGTTGCCTAATTAAACAATGTAAATTACTTGCCAATTTGTCTGATAAAAACGTCACGAGTTTGCAAAAAATCGCCAATCGATAATTTATTCATTGCGTGTAGGGGACTCCATTGATTCTTCTGTACTTAATACGACCGACAGTCACAAGTTCCGGTGACTCAGGCTACCTAATATCCGTTCTCAAAAAATACAATGCAATACATAATAGACTCTGTTCAATTATGTTAGGAGCTTTCTCTAAAAAGCCTAAATTTTGTTTTCTGTTAAGTATAACATTGACTATTGTTATTCAAATTTTTTTGTTATCGTGTTTTTAGATCTTGAAATTTTATTGCGTTGACAGAAATTGTGCGTTTGACCCATATATCTGTATACTCATAAAGAGAACCATATCGGATGTGCATGACAAAACATTTTTATGACGTCCAAATGTTTAGACGATTTATTAGACGTGGATATCATAATTGGTAGCTAACGAACCTAATAAAGCTTAGCGGTAAAGGTGACCGTTTGAAAGTCCGCGGCAACAATGGATTTTGTAAAATTTTAACACACTATTTGATACATAAAAATGTTTTGTGTTTTTTATGATGTTATTTGTTATTCTAAAGTAGGTGCGAAAGTATTAGTATTTTATGGTTGGCTTGGAAAAGGGAAAGTTTACGGAAAAATAATGCTTCTAGAAACTCCTTGTTAATTTTACACACGACTTAGTACTCAGTGGATCGCGTGAGAGCTTACTTACCTAATCGCTATAACCAGAAAATTTATTGAATGAATTCATATGAAAGCTTTTTCATTGTACTGAAAAACATTACTTTTGAACAACGATTCGGTATGGTATAAAGAATACTTAGTAAAAAAAACGTGGTATGAAAATTTTATGTACCATTGCTTAAGCACAATATAAAGTTTTATAACGCATATTGGGCATATAAATGTTACTAAAAGTTATATGAAAGAATAGAAGGCACGTAGGTGTACCTTGTCGTCCGTAGCCTTATAAGTGCATACCGCATTCCCCCGCGTGAGCCCTTTTTGTACGGTCAAGTTTATTTCTTGGAGTGTGGTCAATAGCTACCTATAAGTATGACGGGGCACAGTAGTGATTCCAACCTGGCAACATTTTCTATAAATCACATCACACTGACATTAAAAATGCGAAAGGTATGTATTTGTTCCCACTCAATCCCGTAACTGCTGAACGACTTTGGATAAAACTTGGAATATAAATACCTAGTTTATGACCTGCATTAACTTTAACACATAGGCTTTTTATACGAATACCATGCGAGCAAAGCCCGGGGCGGAAGCTAGTACCTAAATGTGCGTTCTTAAGATTTCGGATAAAACTATGTGTATTATATTATTGGCTAATGATAATTATAGAGGCAGAGATTTAAAGGTGTGTATAATTTCATGATTTATGCTCTACCAAAATCTAACTTCAATAATTGACCATACTGAAACAAAGCACAAAAAACAAAGCAAAAACAAAGCAAATCTGAGTAGGTTGCTTTGATCTATAGGAAACTTAAGGGCTCTCCCACATAAGCACGTTATTATCGGTCGATAATACCGGATGCATTATTGCGCTATCTGTTTTCTGATGCGATAATAACTACGCAATAGAAGTAGGACGCTTGCGTTTCTCTGTCCTGCGATATTCCGTTATGAGTTCTTAGAACATTTGAATAGGGACGCATACAATCCCACATTATCACAATAACGCATCCGGTATTATAGACCGATAATAACGCGTTAGGAAAAAACCTGCCATAGAATTATCGGACGATAAAAACGCAGCAGTGTGCAAGGAATATGAAGAATGTGGTTCCCATACTACAAGCTCTGCTTAGTTTGAGGCTACATGATGCTGTGTTGATAATGTCAAGCATTTTTTTAAGCTATTGCATAGCTTCTATCGAGGGCCTTGAGCGCGGGGACCGAATCCAGAAATTCCGTAACGAAAAAAAACCTCATGCTCCCCACTCCGACGGGCACGGAGGTGTGGCTTGAAGGCCGTGCATTGTCTAACGTCGTTTCTTTTCGGCAGTCTTCGACACGGTGTTTGTGTGCGTGCAACTAAACGTATTTTTATTTAATAAAAGAAAAAAATTGTTTTCTTATCGGTCACCACGCTCAAAAAGTGTAACTTGAATTAATATCAAAGAAAAAGAAATACTGCATAAATAAAATAAATAAATAATTATAATTGCATAAGTTGATACAAAATGCTATGCAATAGCTTTACCGCGGCAGTCCCCGAGTGCCACACGTCTTTTTTTATTTATAATTGAGACGCATTATCGCAATTACGTATTATTATCAATCGATAATAACGCGCCTGTGTGGGGGAGCTTTTAAACCATTGCCCGTTTGGGTTTATTATACGATAAGTATAGAGTTTATATTATTAAATACTAATTAATAATCGCTCGAAATTATTCTAAGCCTTATCCATTAAAAAAAAACATATTTGTAGTGTAAAACGTAATAGCAAAAACTTTTGCAAAACTATTCAGTTATTATACTAACTAACTATTCGTTCGTTAAAAAAAATATGCTAAGTTTAAAGAGATTCTATGCATGTAGATCTACGAAGCACGTAGGTTTATTATAGACACTTATTGTATAATAAAGCTGGCTGGCAATAAAAAGGAGCACCAACCGTTCCAAATTCCAATATGTACCTCGCTACCAGAAAGAAAAAAAAGTTTATTTACTCAGACTGGCTTAACACCGCTCTCCTTAATACTGCTTTATAGGCTCGTAAATGCTAGTTGAATGTGTAAATTTTATACAATTTCATTTTATTATACAAACCTTTTTGAAATGTATTGAGTCTAGTCAATCTTTTAGTTTTTCAGTCCAATACCTTCCTTTGAAAACTGCTGTGCCTGTACTAGGTGTGTGTAGGTACTTTATATTTGTGCCGATGTAAATATTTCTAACGCAGCAAATTAAGTTCCGTAATAAGCATTCCTTCAATCAATATTAATTACCTTCTTATTTATATAAACAGATCAGCTGTGATGTTTTGTTTCGATCGGGGTATAAATATACTTATAGCTTAAACACAATTATCACTAGCTACGAGAAATCCTTTGAACGTCTAAAATGGAGTTGAATCTTTGAAAGGGTTTGGTGAGTGATGTGTACAATTGTACATACGAGGAATTCGTTCTTTTCATTTCGCTAAGAGGGTTCAGTGATATAGGTACATAGTCCTGTTCTTCACTCGTAGTGATTAAAAGATTGTTTATTTAAATGAATTCGATGGGTGCGCAGAACACATATAAAATTAGATTGATGAATCTCCGTCTGCAACTTAACACAATATTTAGGTATTATAAGCCGGTACAAAAGAAATACAGCTACCTAAAAATACAAAAAAACGTTGCAGCTTAGTACACCTGTCCATAGCTCAAAATTTTACAGCGACTCTTTTACTGTACAAGCTGTACGACTCTGGAACGCCTTACCTCTCTCAATAAGATCATCTAAATCCCTGCCCATTTTTAAGGATAACTTATCTAAGCATTACCTTTCTCTTGACTGCTAGGTTTTATTGCTAAGGGATACTATTAATGTTATATTTTGCAAATAGGTATTTATGTAGTTTATGTATTATAATTATGTAGTCTATAGTTTCATATTTATTATATTAATATTTTATGTAGTAGGTATATTTTATAAGGTATATTTTGTAGTAAGTTAGGTATGTGTATGATATTATTTATCCAGCTACTTTCGTATGTATGTACACCACCGTCTTTTGTTTTTCGTGCTATCCTGTCCATCCAAAGGTTGTCTGGAAGAGATCGCTATTAGCGATAAGACCGCCCATTGTACCTTTTCGTTTTAATTGTTATGTTTCTGCAAATTGTATTTTTTAATTTGGTGTACAATAAAGAATTTATCTATCTATCTATCTAAAAAAAAGAAAGAATGAAAGAAAGAAAGAAAGAAAGAGAGAAAGAAAGAAAGAAAAAAAGAATGAAAATAAATTTATTTGTAACACAAGACTTACATTATAGTAAGTCCGGACGTCACAAAAGGGACTCGGACTCAGCATGGTGTGGCTGACTAACAAGCTAGCCACCAACGCTGGTCTTTCGTCAGAACTGTTGTTAACGTTTAAGATAATCTACCCACAGTTAAAACATTACATAATAAGCGCAAAGAAAAACAGATTACTCACAATCGGACTACTAAAATTATTATTCAGGTAAGAGCTAACTAAAAGTAAGAGCGAAATAAAGTAACAAAACATATTTTGTTTCTATGTATGATTCACGCTTGAATACTAGAACGCTTTTCAAATATTTGAGATTGCGTCTAAACCGATTGTGATGCTCTATCCTTCAGAATTGGCAATTTAAAAATGCAATCCACATTTGGTCGATATTCCACGTATCAGCACTAAGCACTTCCAAATTCAAGCGAATCAGCTGCCGGCATCTGCTTTTCTGAATTACGTTGGTTTCAAAATGAGAATGAATAAGTATATCCTGAGAAAATTCGCTCCATGGTCGACCTCATCCTTGCCCAAGCCTCGGGGTCAAGAGCTTGCGTATACAAAAAACAACTCAAATATTTGAGTAGCGTGTCAGTATACAAGCAACGTAAATAATTCATACTTGAAATGTAGTATTATAATGTGCTATAAAGTCAAGTGCAGTGTAGGTACCTACGATGTGCACATTTCATATGCACTAGGAATCAGAATACGTGCAAGTTCATGGGACAAGGTGAGTCTGGAGAGTCGTGATTCACGATTGCATAATACTTTCTACAGAAGCTTGCTGTCCGTTTCCGGCTCCTCACAGAGACCGCTTGAAGACAAGGAGGCGCGACGCGTTTAGTGAGGTACCTTACCTATGTACTCTTACGACCCGTATCCGTATTTAAATAACACAAATCCCGCGATTTACGCATACATTTTCTTCTCTTTTAAAGCCTCTAGAGCTTACAGTTTGCTGTGCTTTTTTTGGATTGTCTCACTCACGGGTAACATAACCCAAATTATCACAAAAAACGCAAAGGTCCAATGAGTAACATATTTCTTTATTTAAACATATCTAGGTACGTACGTTGCGTAATGAGACTCTACTGCGGGTGGAGGACATGATAACTGTTCACAAAATTATTATTGCTATCATTTTAATTCTCATTGACGTAAGAATAAACTGTTGTAAGTCCGGGTTTTGCTGAAAATATGGCATCATAGACCACAAACAGTGAGGTAGATTATACCGAAGTCCGAAGAACATCAGTCTGGATTTTGTGGACTGTGAGAAGGCCTTGTTGAAGGACTCTGTCTGCTGTCCTGGACTCCTTGCAGCGACGGCAAGTGGACTATCGTTATATCGAATAACTGCGCCGAGGAGTAAGGCCGGGAGATGTCTGAGTGCTATGGGCTGATGATGAAAAAACCGCATCCCATAGTCTTCAGTATTTCGATATTAATTTTGAAAGTGTAAAATACATGAGATTGGAACACTGGACTTTATTCAACTCCATTATCCGTATCTCTGGATTTGAATAATGAAGGTGCATCACTAGCCGTCAATTTAAAGACTACGGTGCGAAAACTATCAGCTAATCTATGTTGCTACGTGACTTGAGTTCACATGCAAGCCTTTTTGCATTATTAAAAGGTGTGTGAAGTATAATTTATTATGTGCACTATAATGATTTGTTCCACTATTTTGAAGGGTGCTTATAGGCTATTTGATTTCAATCGGACCATGAAGTCACATCATCAGATGAGTTAGATACTCATCCTTTGATTTTTATCACCTACAAGCTTAAACTCGGTTATTTGAGTTAAGATCGGTTTATTTGTCCCAAGTTAAAACAATGTCTATATATATTATTTCGTAGCTTTTTACTTCTGCGATTAAACCAATATGTTAAGAAACTTTAACCGTTCGATTATTAAAACCTATCACTTTTGGTAAATGGTCGAAAAATATAATATGAAACCTTTCACTAAGATTACTGAGGTTTTATTCACGCAAATTAGGCTGGTGATTCACGTCTTATGATATGACCACGAAAGTTTAACACAATTGAAATGCGTAAGCACCTCCGATGATTCCTCCGTGATACAAAAGTGTTGATGGCGCAAATATTTTACTACAACGCAATTGACATCATATATTATGAATTTTACGGCCTCACGTGCGCATTATTTGGATTTTGTCGTTGATTTTCCTTAAATATTATTGCAATAGAATCTGACGGTTCGACCGGTTCTTCTTTGTCAGAATATAACTTAAAATTCATTTATAAATCGTTTACAGGGCTTTTCTCATAATCCCATGTTATTTCAAAGAGTCTAAATATAGCTTATACTTAACCGTAACTTATATTCGTATGGTTACAATGTTTATAAAATAAGGTCATCTATGTTTATGCAAAAGTAATAAATATTGCTTTGCTTAAGTATCACGAGAAATTGATAATACTATGTGTATGTGTATTTATCTTTACTTAAGCAGTCAAGTAAATAATCTCCCTGTTGCCTCTGAGAAATGTATACAAAATAAAAAGGGTAAGAAAGGTACTATTATGGGTATAGTTACTTTACTTGAGGTAAGATTATGTTTCAGCATTCCATTTCAATTATTAAGTTTGCGATGCCAATGACCAGCCGGCTCATTATTATAAATTATGACTGCATTTCAATAATGCATTGAAATACAAACAAGTCCAGACGGAGGGCGTCAGCGACGGCGCTTGCGTCGATAAATATAGGCTAAGGTTGAGGACATTGGCAATACTAATTAAAGCACCTAAGATTATGTACTTGACACCCTGATGCCCTATTATACTTACGTTTTAAAAGGTATACTACGGTAAAAACTGTATATTACCCAAATTATTGATAGATGCTTGAAATTTGTGCTAATCAAACGGGAAGGCGACCTGCAACATGAGCAAAGTTTTGTCTAAATATTTTATTTTGACCATATACTTTCTAGATATTCTTCCAGGCGCGGATACAGGATTTCGTTTAGGGCCCAGGTCACACATATCGGGCAAGGACATGGCGCGGACATGGCGCGGACGTGGCACGGACGTGGCGAGGACATGGCACGGGCATGGCGCGGACATGGCTCGGACAAGACGCAGAAATGACGTGACAGAGGCACAAGTGTAGTGCAGTCTGTTGTCCGGTATCGATGTGTCAGCATGTCATCCTCAGAAGACGAAGATGATCTTGCTCTCGTGCATACAATTAATAAATATACAGATCAGGGCCCGTACAACCCCGATTTCGAGTTAGTTGCTTCGAAAGTGAAACCCCTTCATTGGGTTATACAGTTGACGGGATTACCCTTTCGTTTGGGTATTCTCCTCCTAACACAAGCGAAAGTGTAACCCGTTCCTTTTGGTTTTCAGTCGATAGGGTTAACCTCTTATGAGGTTAAACGAATAAATGGAGTTACCTCTTGATAGGTTTTTTTGAATGTTACACAATGGTTATCATTACGCCTGACACTGGGTGGGGGAATTTAGATTTTGACTCTTGATTTATGTCGTCAATCATTAGGTATAAGTTCGGATCGCTTTATTTGGTTGAAGGAAGAGCGTCACTGCATTAAAGAAAAGTTTTGAAAACATAAGGAAAGTGCTGTGTTTCAGTCAGTTTTCATTGGTCATCATCGCAGAGTATGCGTGGTCATATACGAGACCCGCAGTCAACAAATTAAAAAGAAAAAAAATGGTGTTTCAGTTTTCAAAAGTCATCAGTTATGTCATGACTGAGGCCCGCAGCCAACATGTTAAAAAGAAAAAAATGTGTTTCAGTCAGTTTTCATAGGGCATCATCGCAGAGTACTCTGCGTAGCGTTATTTTTTATTTTTATTGTATTTATTAGGCAAAGCCGACAGTACACATAATGAGTATTTTGTAAAGCGTTATGTCCGAGACCCGCAGTCAACGTGTTAAAAAGAAAAATATGACCTCTAAACTATTTTGAATAATAATTTTTGATTGTCACTGTCACTGTCACTCTAAAACTCAAACTCAAAACTCAACTCAAAGCTCCACTCGAAACTCATTCTACAAATTCATCTATAAATGGTTATATCTCAGGAACTACTCATCCTAGACTAGCCGTTAATTGCTCAAAAGATAGCTATTGACAAGATCTTTATTTTCAATGACATATGTCAAACTTGAATTTGCCATATCTCGAGAAGTACTCATCCTAGACTTGCCGTTACTAGCTCAAATGAGAGCTACTAATAAAATCTTAATTTTCGATGACAGCTGTCAAACTAAAAACTGTCATCGAAAATTAAGATCTTAACAATAGCTATCATGTAAGCTAGTAACGGCAAGTAAAGGATGAGTAGTTCTCGAGATATGGTCGATTTAAGTTTGACAGCTGTCATCGAAAATTAAGGTCTTGTCAATAGCTATCATTTGAGCTACTAAAGGCAAGTCTAAGATGAGTAGTTATCGAGATATGGTCGATTTAAGTTTGACAGCTGTCATTGAAAATTAAGGTCTTGTCAAAAGCTATCATTTGAGCTACTAAAGGCAAGTCTAAGATGAGTAGTTATCGAGATATGGTTGATTTAAGTTTGACAGCTGTCATCGAAAATTAAGGTCTTGTCAATAGCTATCATTTGAGCTAGTAAAAGCAAGTCTAAGATAAGTAGTTCTCGAGATATGGTCAATTTAAGTTTGACAGCTGTCATCGAAAATTAAGTTCATGTCAATAGCAATAATTTGAGCTAGTAAAAGCAAGTCTAGGATGAGTAGTTCTCGAGATATGGTCGATTTAAGTTTGACAGCTGTCATTGAAAATTAAGGTCTTGTCAATAGCTATCATTTGAGCTAGTAAAAGCAAGTCTAGGATGAGTAGTTCTCGAGATATGGTCGATTTAAGTTTGACAGCTGTCATCGAAAATTAAGGTCTTGTCAATAGCTATCATTTGAGCTACTAAAGGCAAGTCTAAGATGAGTAGTTATCGAGATATGGTCGATTTAAGTTTGACAGCTGTCATCGAAAATTAAGGTCTTGTCAATAGCTATCATTTGAGCTAGTAAAGGCAAGTCTAAGATGAGTAGTTCTCGTGATATGGTCGATTTAAGTTTGACAGCTGTCATCGAAAATTAAGGTCTTGTCAATAGCTATCATTTGAGCTAGTAAAAGCAAGTCTAAGATAAGTAGTTCTCGAGATATGGTCGATTTAAGTTTGACAGCTGTCATCGAAAATTAAGTTCATGTCAATAGCAATAATTTGAGCTAGTAAAAGCAAGTCTAGGATGAGTAGTTCTCGAGATATGGTCGATTTAAGTTTGACAGCTGTCATTGAAAATTAAGGTCTTGTCAATAGCTATCATTTGAGCTAGTAAAAGCAAGTCTAGGATGAGTAGTTCTCGAGATATGGTCGATTTAAGTTTGACAGCTGTCATCGAAAATTAAGGTCTTGTCAATAGCTATCATTTGAGCTACTAAAGGCAAGTCTAAGATGAGTAGTTATCGAGATATGGTCGATTTAAGTTTGACAGCTGTCATCGAAAATTAAGGTCTTGTCAATAGCTATCATTTGAGCTAGTAAAGGCAAGTCTAAGATGAGTAGTTCTCGAGATATGGTCGATTTAAGTTTGACAGCTGTCATCGAAAATTAAGGTCTTGTCAATAGCTATCATTTGAGCTAGTAAAAGCAAGTCTAAGATAAGTAGTTCTCGAGATATGGTCGATTTAAGTTTGACAGCTGTCATCGAAAATTAAGTTCATGTCAATAGCAATCATTTGAGCTAGTAAAGGCAAGTCTATGATAAGTAGTTCTCGAGATATGGTCGATTTAAGTTTGACAGCTGTCATTGAAAATTTATTCCAATTTTATTATAATATAATTATTATTGCGTAAAATAAACAATTAGTATTCTGCATTTCCACCCTTAATGCTTAGAACACAATTACCGCAATTATTTTTAATCTTTTGACCGAAATTCTTTTCTCCATTATCTCCTATAACCCACTTATAACCCGTGTTACAATGATAAAAAGGGTAACCCTAAGGAATGGGTTTTGGAATAATACCAAAACCCAATACTATTGATAACCCTCATGATCAGATAACCTAATCAAAAGGGTTTTGAATTGTTTAACCTATCAAATAATAGTGTAAACCATACGGAGAGGGTTAACTAAACTTTTGGAAAAACCCTGCCGAAAACCTCTTCATCGGGTTACCAAATCGGGCCCTGATACAGTTGAAGAAAATACGCGCAAACGAATTTGCACAAGGATCAGCTAGTATTACCATGGGTATTACATAAAAAAAAATTAATACCGGTTTAGTTTAATCTCTTTCGGATTTCCAGCCACAATTTATCTTGAACATTTCAGTTACAATAATGGAACGACAATGATCATAAAGCGTTGCATATTTTACAATCAATTCAAAAAATTCAATATTAAATTCGATATCGTCATTCGTCACGCATTTTTACATCACTAACGGACATATGTCGCAAGCAAGTACATACTACGAACTGGCGGCCATCTGACGCCCATCTGGCGGCGATCGGGCGCGGGCGCCGAAATGGCGCGTCATACGTCCGATCAACGACATACCGTGTGTCCTAAATTGTGCTTTATTTCCATGCATTTTGTATGAAATTTGAATGGAATAGGAAACCGCCTGTGCCATGTCTGCGCCATGTCCGTGCCCGATGAATGTGACCTCGTCGGACGCAGACAAGGCACTGGCGGTTTCTTATTCCATTCAAATTTCATACAAAATGCATGGAAATAAAGCACAATTTAGGACACATGGTATGTCGTTGATCGGACGTGCTTATGACGCGAAGTCGTCCGAGCTAAATTGTGCTTTATTTCCATGAATTTTGTATTAAATTTGAATGGAATAGGAAGGCGCCCGTGCCATGCCCGCGCCAGGTCAGACAAGTGGGGCCTATACCTAGGGGGGGGGCAATTTTTGTGTTTGGCAATGCCCTTAACTATTTTTCATCGGCGAGCGGAGCGAGCCGCGAAATTTTTTTTTCCAGAAGATGTGTTATTTTGCCTAGGTATACTAATAATTATTATTAAGATCACAAACAAAACATGAAAAGAAAACTGTGATTTTTTATATATTCTTAGGAAACCGTTAATGCAAAAGACAGTAATGAAGTCGGCGAGCGAAGCGAGCCGCGAAATTTTTACACTAAAACCTCTGCATCTTGGTCATTTTTTATACTATTAATAAAAACAAAAACAATATAATATTGATTTTTATAGCTACAAATTTGCATAATTAACAAATTAACAAAAAACGTGAATGAACCTCGTGACTGAAACCGGATAACGTTCCATTACTGGTTTTTTGTATGGACACAGTCAGTGCCGTAAATAGCATTTTACGCGCCCGGTGCGAGCTTCTATAATTGTTAAGCCTGGATACCAGACATAATAGAAAATCTATCTCGCGTTCCAGAATATATGAAGTTAAAGTTGACTTTTTAGTGCTTAGTTGCTTTATTTATTATAGAAATAAAATCGGCGAGTAAATAAATTTTTGGTGCACAAAGGAAAAAAGACAAAGAAAACGGTGGCATTTTTTGAAACACCTAGGTGTCTAGGCCTAGGCCCAAAAGATGTAAAAAAGGAATTCGGCGAGCGGAGCGAGCCGCAATTTTTTTTAATCATTCTAACTAGCGCTGTTGTCTTCTTATTCGTCACTGTCGCAAACTCTATAGATTGGATTTAAAAAAATTGTGCGTAGTTATGTACCATTCCCAATCAAAATGTGGTAACAAAATTGGCGAGCAGAGCGAGCCGCGAAATTTTTCTATCAAAGGTGAGCATACAAAATATGAAAAAGAAAACTACGATTTATATCTGAATTTCAACCAACCTATATGTATTAGGATAAAATTATCAACGAAGACTTGGTCCTGATCTGGTCATTTCTGCACCCCACCAGAAAAGACAACTCATTTTATATCTGGATATCAAACTAATAATAAATGAATACTACCATTCATGACCCAAAACTTGGTCCTGGTCTGGTAATTTCTGTGCCCCCCAGAAAAGAAAAGAAAAATTTATTTCCGGATATTAACCTAATAATTAAAACTTGGTCCTAGTCTGGTCATTTTTGAAAAGAAAACTACGATTTATAGCTGGATATTACCTAAATAATTAATGAATACTACCATGCATGGTCTGCGCCCTGTGCCTGGGCACCGCTGGCACCGCCTTATTTTCGGCACTGGACACAGTATAATTAATAGCTAATTAGCTAACACATGACAATGTATTGATCGTTCCAAATTAACCTAGGTACAAACAATTTAAAAATGTTTAAAAGTTCATAATATCTAGTGTATTTTACCGGAGTTGAGGGGGGGGCAATTGCCCCTATTGCCCCCCCCCCCCTGTATCCGCGTCTGTATTCTTCTCTATATACTTAGCATTGTTTTTGAGATATTACTTAGATTACCTAGGTACATAAAGTCTATCATCCTACCTAAGTATAAAGTGACTTTCACTGCAGTTTAACGTGCGTCGGGCCGAGGCCAGCTGATGCACTGTCGAAATATTACTTGATTCGTTAGATACTTAATTTTGATCATATTTAAGACTAGTTTCCATTCTTCGCAAATAAAATCTGAATGAAAGTTTACGCTCAAAGTCTATTGTCGTAGATATTGGTTATTCGTAACATATTTAGTTCAAAAGGCGAAAGATCGAACGAGACAGTCAAAAACAGCCGTTATCGCCCAATAAAACCATTAATTCTTCCATTGAACAAGAGTTTTATGGCGGCAGTTTGTAGAGCATATCGGTAGAACCGTATTTGTAAAGGTCGATCCCTTCGCCCCTAATAAGTACGGGAGTACGGATTATTTGTAAGCCAGAATTTTTATTGAAATTGTAAGACGTTCCTTTGGTTGCTAAAAGTATAGTATTGAATTTTTGCTTTTTTAAATTATTACATGATTAGGGCAAAGTATACCAAACAGTGGCTCCAGATGAGCTAAAAGATGTGGCAGCAGTTGTATATTTTGAAGTACATCATAGAGTCAGAGTCATCATCATCATCATCACCATCATCAGCCTATAGCAGTCCACTGCTGAATATAGGCCTCCCCTAATGAACGCCATTCCGCCATGTTCTGAGCTCGAACGATCCAACTTCTACCAGCAGCCCTTCGCAGATCATCACTTCACCTGGCTGGGGGGCATCCTGTCGTATACTACGTTTCCCGAGCAGAAAAGACAGAGAGAGAGAGTGCGAGAGTTGTTATCATTTTAGAATACAACATAACCCTGTCATCAACTCTCCTTTTTAGTACAGGTATACAATGTACTGTGTACACTATGCACTATGCAAACCAGGAACTTAATTAATTAATTAATAATAATTAATTCCTAGTTTGTGGAACAGTTTGTGTTCAGTGTAACCAGGAACTTAATGCATATATATATATATATATATGCATTAAGTTCCTAGTTTGTGGTATATATATATATATATATATGCATTAAGTTCCTGGTTACACTGAACACAAACTGTTTGTGGTTAAGAATAACAATACATTACTAAAAACCCTTACATAGAATCAACTTCAACACGGAAAGAGACCGCCAACAATCACCCCTACATAAGTTCCTATGTATAAATAGATAGGCAGGCTCAGGGTTGTAAAAACGAGCCAAAGTCCCCCTTGCAGCGATATATCAAGATATCGGATTCCAAGCCGCTAGAGATAGTGCGGAGGTATTTTTAATTATCTGACTCTATCGCCTGTACGTGAACTCTGGTTTATCCTTTGGCTAAAGTTAATTTATGGTTATGACACGTGCAGATACCATTTTCAGTCTATGCAACGATGTAGGTACTGCTCGTACTTAATAAAAATATATTGTTCTCTTGTACCTCCTTTAGCTGGACACGTGAGGATTTTACAGGATATTCTGAAGAATATCCTAATAACAAAAAATAAACTGGAGTGCTTCAGCTCTCCAGTTTATTTTAGAGACGAACAAAAAAAATAGCCGACAAACGTTGTCATTTCAAAATTCTATTTTCATACAAAAATATATCCATAGAAAATTTCATTTTTCAATTTTCCTTTGAGTTTTTTCATTTTTTTTATTGCTACACCACCCCTTACACAGGCGCAGGCTAGCCAAAAAAGCAAATCGGTTGAGCAGTTTTCGAGCTTTTGCGCAACATAAGTTAAGTACGCACGGCAATTGATTTTTATATGATATACCTATCATCATCATCATCATCAGCCTAGCAGTCCACTGCTGGATATAGGCCTCCCCCGACATAGGCTTCCCCTAGATATACCTATAGATTATATTAATTTTTGACATAACTCATTAACAGTTCATACAGTACAAATGTAGTAACAGCTACAATTTTTGAAGAATTATGATGAACTTATTTGCAATAGGTATAGTTGTGTTTTCCGTTGTTATTATCGTTACCGTAGGTATTATCTGCCAACAATATAAAAATAAAATTTTGAAAAATAATCCTTCAAAAGAATAATTTATATATTTAAGAAACAAACAAAACAATAAAACCGAAACACTTTAGGTAGATCACAGTAAAAGTTTTCACTAATAAGTAAAACATACACGTAAAGAAAAGGTGGATAGATAAGTAAGAAGGTACACAAAACTAATAGTATAAAAATAATTTTAATTTGTATGTGAAAGTATCAAGAATGCTTTGACTTACCTTATCCTTTTCTAGGATAACAGTAAATCGGACTGCCTCGTTACGCTTATCTTTATGATTTGAGTTGGCAATTGAGTCTAGCGTTTTACTATTGTTTGGTAGCTTAAAAATTTACCTACGTAATTATTATCTTGCTTTGCATTTCTACAAATAAAATGCAAAAGTTTGTGAAATGTGAAGTTTTTGTTCTTTCAGGCCAAAACTACAAAAGATGAGATGAAATTTTGCACATTATGTAGTTCTTGATCAAATAATATAAGCGAATTAATATAATATAAAGAGAAATAATATAGGCTACTTCTTATTCTGCTACCACGAGAACTATGCCGCGTAGTATTAAAGTTGCTGTTTGATATCAAGAAACTGTATAGTTCTAATTCGTATAATCATGAAGATCAAATTAAAAAGAACTAGTTTCCACCCGCGGTTTCATTCACGTGGTACCCCCGGAGAAAAAGTAGCCTATGTGTTAATCCTGGTCACAAACTATGTACCTACATATATTCCAAGTTATATCTGAATCCGTTGAGAAATTTACGGAGTTGAGAGGGAAAACACATAGGTACTCGTAAAAGGTAGTGTAGGACGCTCTCCAGCCAGGTAGAGTTACGATCTATGAAAGGCTGCTGGCAGTAACTGAATGCGTCGAACTCAACGCAATGGCGCTATATGGTAAGCTTAAAATTAAAATAAAATAAATTATATCCAGCAGTGGACTGTCACACACACATGCACACGCACCACACACTAACGTTCGAATTTTTAATATTAGTGTGATTCGTTGCAAAGTGAATCTAGCGTAACTACCTAGACTTCGAATATGGCCTCTTTGTCATAACATAATGATTAAAAATTGATATTGCTCTTTCATGAAGTTATAAATTATAGATTTATAGGCTACATCAACCATTAAAATTGGAGTGCTTAGTATGATAAACTTATTTTTTATCTGATAACCTCAATGACTTCTTTGTTTTACGTTTAAGCTTTCTGTATTTTTTATATTATATTGTATGCCTACCATACGAATATTTTGATGGTTTTACATCATCAGAGTTTAATGTAATACTTATACCTACATAAACGTTATTATTATTATTATGAACACTTCATATTCCACTGTTGGCACCTGTTGGGCAAAGCCTCCCCACTCCTCCACTCTCTCCATTCACCCCTCTCCTGTGCTAAAATGGTCCAGTCGGCTCGGAATGTAGCGCGCTCGTCTCCCTAATCTTGTTCGTGGTCTGCCGCGACGTGCTTCGTCGCCCTGTGTCAGGGCTCCACTCCGTGGGCAGCTTGGCCTAACTAGTCTCCCAACATGCGACAAACGTGACCAGTCCCGTCCCAGTTAAGTTTTTGTTGCTAATTACATGAGCGATCTGCGTTCTTATAAGTATTTACACTTACTTGCAGTGATATCAAAAGATAAGCAACAAGAAATTGGTACAATAACTTATATCTTGCTATGTGATAGCTTTGGACTTTGGAGTAATAAAAAACAACAAGCATATTAACATTTAATAATTCATATTCATACAAGGAGTTCTTGACAGTTTAAGGAAACAGTTCAAGGGAACGTAACCAGACATACAATATAAAACAATTAATACCAGGCGGATCTCCATCAAATAAAGAGGATGAATCGTAAATTAAATTACTTTTTAAGATATGTTCAGGATAAAAATATTCAAGACCACGTGCCGACAGGGAGATCCATGTCGAGAATAAAAGGAATTTGCCGTCTCAATGCCTTCATTGAGAGTGCGACTGCTTACGAAAGCGCGGAGGAACGTCCCCCCTGGCACAGTGGAGAATATCTACTAATGTTAAGTAGGTACAAAAAGAAAAGCTACTCACTAACTGAAGATTTAGTAATTCAATTCTTCTATGCCAACTGATGGCTTTGTAACTGAACCATTTGTACAATATGATTGCAACATTCATTTTAAAAACCAACGAATTTGTTGTCTTGCTAATAATAATTATATGTAATCACTAATTAAATTAATTCTGTGTGAGTATATTTGCTCCCAAGCACTCAACTTTGTAAGGGCTGACTGGATTTGGATGAAACTTGGAATATACTCTTTCATTGGTAGTTAGTGACCTGGATTAACACTTATGCTAACTATGCTAACGCGGCGAAGCCGCGAGCGAAAGCTATTAAGTAAACATATTATAAGTATTTTGTACTCTGAATTTACGAATCAACCTCGGTTTACGAAAATGCGGGCCTTTGCACTAAAAACTTCCTATTTGTCCCTGCAGTCAGGTTTTTGTTTTTTAGAATAAATACTTGTTACCCAATGTGGATTAGAAAAAAGTAGGTAATCATTTTGTGTGTAATTTTTTTTTTTCAAAAAATAGCAATTGCGCCAATTTCGTGCATATTACCATCAAACAGCACAATACTTGTTATATGGGGGTGAGTGTACATGTACATCAATATAATATTCAATGGAGGTCGACACAGTACGATAGCGGGAAGCGCAATCGATTGTGGGTTCAACGACACGGGAACTGACCTTTGTAGACTCAGCTGATCGGGTCACAATGTGTCATAAAAATGCACTTGCTACTGAAAACTTCAAAAAGTTCGTGGTAAATCTGAAAGTTAATAGGTATTTGCTTTTGTCATTGCATATTCCTAGAATTTAGAGCTACCTTTAAGAATGTTTCCTTGGAAAAAAAGCAACAAGAAAGTTTAAATGCTCGTGCAATCAAACAAAATGTACTAACACGGAGTGTTATTTAGGTATCCAATGCAGAAACAACGTGCGCCAATGCCCGTCTCTGTTTAAACGAAAAAAACCTTGGGCACGATTTATTTACGTTGTTTTGAACCTTCAGGGAATAACTCTGTAACTTCTTTATTTACAAAGAAAAACTTTTGCACTGTCTTGTAACTTTGTAATCTCCTTTTTATTTGGTTCTGAAACAAACGACGAACGTTGGTTACATGCGTGTAATTTTGGGCCGTGCCCCTGACAGTGAAGGAAGTAATGGCCAATCAGAGGGCTTGGGTGATCCACCTTAGGGTTGCCAACCCTACTATTTAATATAGTATCCTACCATATTACGAACCAAACTGCTATACTTTTCAAAAAATATAGAGATACTACCTATATTTACGAAATTACTATATTTTTGCCCACGTTGCAAAAAGTTTTTTTTTTTATTTATTGAACTCTTTTTCAACACGAGACAGAAAGAACGCTTCAGTAACTGTGGAAAAAATTGCGGCTCACTCTGTTCGCCCATTTCGTTTATTCTTTCTTTGTGCCTGCCTACAAAAACTTCGTTTTCTTTTACATTTATTGTATAAGCACATTGTCATATTTTTTTAAGTATAAGTTGGTAAATATGGTCAAAATTCAAGTGCTTATTGATTATTATTATGCTACACTATTCTAGCAAGGAGAGACTCCACTAATAGAAAACCTTTTGTTTATTGATTTTGTCCAAACTCGATACAAAATAAACAAGTAGGTGCTTAAATAACTTGGCTCACCTGAGGCCTGTACTAGCCGAAAACATCTTCTTAAAACAGTATCTACTTCATTGTTTTTTAAACTGTTAGTATAATTTATGTTATTTTTCTCAAACTACTTTATATTTTTGGGTAAATGCTCAAAAATAAGTTGGCAACCCTATCAACCACACACTATACATAGTACAGTTGCTATACATAATCCTGGGACATTGACTCATGTCCAGTGATGCACATAATGACCTATTCCTTTGTTAATCGTTTGTTGAAAAGCTTGTTATAATTTAAGGATAATGAGTTGAGTGATTGCGAGGCTACTGTAATACGTATTATTTGCGAACAGATTGTTGTTGAGTGAAAATTGGCTAAGTACTTTTTGAAAATTGGCTGTGACTTATCTCTTGGTGATTGATTAAAAACATATTATGAGCTATAAACTATTGTGAGAAGATAAATACTTACTTACAGGACAAATGATGAACGAACCTAAGTTTTTTTTTCATAGCAGGTGAGGTGAAGCTTTGAGGTTTTGACTGAATAGTAACATTAGGTGCAGTCAGCTAGAAATGTAGATATATTTACTTTAAATACTGTACTTTACATTTATCAAACTGCTATGTCTCTGTAACAATCAAACTTATAAATGAACTTTCACGCCTAATTTTAAGATTTGCCTTGCATTGTTGTTGTTTAATTAATTAATGTATTGATCGTACGGCATTTTCAAATAATAACGATTTTAAAAACACATTTCGTTAATTCCCTCCTCTTGCGTGTCGTCTGTATGACGAACTGGCTTCTTGTGTTGGATATTTTCGACCCAAATATGAATATATTAAAGAGATGCGTTATCAGGTTGCTTAACTGTAAATAATATTATTTTTATTGTGTATTAGATAGGTTCTTAAATATATTTTTTTGTTTAAATGTTAATATTAATTTTAGTTATACTGTTAATAAGCGCTAGCATTTTATTTATTTCTTTTAATCATGTCATGTTTACATATTTGCGTAAAGTCTAGGTCGAAACAAAATAGCTATGATAAGTAAGCATAAATTAGATTTAACTCTGATTTGTGAACTTTTAAAATAATATCTAAGTAAAATAAAATACAAATCAACTTTGGTCGTTGAGTGTACCTCGATATTACTATTAAATAAAACATCTTGATGTTCGATCTTAACTAACAAGTCTTTATCAAAGAGCTTTTACAAGCTACATTTTGGTTTAAAAAGTTTTTTTATTGAAAATGATGGATTTGTAAAACATGTCTGTCGTCACATAAAGCCGAGACAAAATAATTTCTGAAAATATAATACATTTACATTAGACGGTTGAAATTCGCCAGATGGTTTGAGTAATATGACCAATTGAGGCATTTTTATGGCTTTAATATACTTTTGGTCCAAAAAGTTCAGAACACCTGTTTGTTTAACATTTTAAATTGAGAAATATTATTCAAAATATTGCCAATTCAAAGAAGTTATTACAAAAAGAACAACTTTTAGATGAAACCAAAATACTCGTATTAATATCGTTAGCTAAATATTAGGTAGGTGCCTACCTATTGTCATTACCTATCTAAATATACTGGAAACTTTTCAGAAAAAATACTGTTCGAATTATTTTTTATTTTACACAAGTTTGACTGCAGGCCTCGACTGCAGACTGCAGGCCTCGGGCATGACATGACTCGGCTAGCTGCACTTCCACAATTATTCAGTGTTTATTAAGCACTCAAAGCGTTAAATTAAAATAATATTACTTGAACTCATTGTATCAGTAGTTGTTTGAAATATGAGTTTTTCGATACAAAGGTACAACATAGCTTTCATTTAAATTTAGGGTCTGATGAGTTTTTCGCACTTAGATTACTATCTAAGTGGTTACTACCAATAATGGGAATTATCATCGCGAATCAGGAAGATCTTGGATTTTTTTTGTCTGTATTTAAAGTTCATATGCCACGCTTAAAGATACTTTACATCTACAGGTCTTCTTTTTCTTTACACTACTTCACCGACACTTGGCCACTACTTCTGACCTAGTGGTCAACTCCAGTGTTGGACTTTTAGGCCGCCCGACATGGCTTAACGACTAAAAAGCTGAAACGAACATCAACCTAAAAGTCTTTATTGTTATATACATTTTTATAGTTCATATTAAAAAGTTCAAGATGGATTTTACGAGATCGATTAAGCGGGTGATTCATCTCGGTGCATTGTGATGTTATATAAAATGTAGGTCGTTGAAAGTTCACGACTTCCTTACCTGATGTAAACAACGTAATAACTGTGGAACCTTTGTGTGGCAGGTTTTGGCACCTTTTTGAACATTACTTACAAATTACCTCCTCCTTGCGTCGTTTCTCCAGTTCTGGGGGTCGTGACCCATCACTGAAGTATCTTATCCCGTACGATGTTGCGCCATTTGTTTCGGTTTTCAGCAGCATACACAGCTTCCGGCATGTTGAGGTCGAGTGTGCTGCGGATCTGGTCTGACCAACGCATCGGGCTCCTCCTCTTGGCCGTACAAAATACCCATAAATGTTAAAAGAAATCGAAAAAGCAGATATTTATTTGCATCAACAGTTTACATTAAAAGAGATCAGTAGGTACTTATATAGGTATGTTTAGGATACCTATGTAGGTATGTTGCTAGTTGTAGACGATAACAACCAGCCGTGTTCATGCGTTAGAGCTCTTTTGGTGATATCACGAACCTACATTAGGTACCTACCTACATTAGAAAACTAAAACATCGATAAAACAACTACAACATGAATATTTACTATTATCATGGTTTACTAACCACATTGTAACTGATAATGAAGCTCATAAATAAAAACTCGACGAAAAATAGGTAGGTAATTAATGACAATAACAGCTTTTACTGTTTTACTCTCTTCCTTGGACCCCTGTATATACCAATGTCTAGCTTCCTATAGGAAGCTATAGGAAGAAGATGTTATATATAACATATGATGATATCAATATATAACCATTTTGTGTAAATATTATGTACATATTATAATAATTTCCCTTTACTAATACTCCTCATCCTTTTCCAAATTTCGCCAACTCGTTATTTTTTGTAAAAACATATGTTTTCCTAAAGTAATTTAAAAAAAAACTTCCAAAATACATGTAAAATGGCAAATGCACAAACAGTGCGACGCCAGGGAAAAAAAATTACAGCTTGTAACATTTTTAAACGACTTCAAAAGAAGGAAGTTCTATGTTCGACCACAGAGAATATAATACTACTATTCGACTAAATCGTAGGGCAATTTTGAAAATATTTTTTTGTTTGTTTGTATGTGGTCCCATGGAAATCAAGGAATAATAATGAATTTTAAAATCTGTAAAATACAAAAAAATACTTAAATTAAATAATACCATCAGAATATGTAATATTTATAAACAAATAGGTACTTACTTATCCGAAAACGCCAGCATGCTTATTAATATGTTATTGTGTAACTTAATAATAACATGCATATCATTCACGAGACACCTTACTTTTTAATATATTTTCTATAAATAACATCTAAAATAAACCCTACAGCAATACCATTTCAATTTACAATTTCAAATTACTTTCATTGAAGTGTCACTCAATCAGTTGATCTGTATACCTATTCAATATTTCAGTACTTCATTCGTGTTTGGATGAGAACGTAATAATCCAAGCATACGAGCTTTTCTTATTTGAAACATCTTACGTGGAGATAATAGGGACCCAGAGTGTGCCGTGCCTACTTATTGACCTGTAAACAGCTTATTTTTGGGAAAGTCAATTAAGAGACCTTTATAAAGGTTTACTCAGTGGTTATTGCATTCTTAATTCTGTCACTAAAAGGTGACCCTTTGACCTAATAACTTTTGCGAAGTGTCAACAAAATAAGGACACACAATTTACATTTTTTTATGATCACTTCGGCTTTATCCAGGTTGCGATCGCTTGGTATAAAATAACCTAAATTTCTATACCAACAATACTAACATCAAATGTCTATTAAGTTGTGTCCTAGTCTTATAAGAGGCAGGCCTCCCTTTTAAGAAAGGGGACATGTGTGAGGACACGGGTTGGTGCACAGCTTCTCGCACCACCGACGCTGCTGCCCGTCGGTCGGTCTGGAGATTTAGCTGTGCCAGTGTTGGACTGCGCTATATCGCAATCAACCGGCCGCCAGGGCCCCAATTTTTTGACAGTAGGGTGCACCACGGGGTAGGTGAGGTTTTGGTTTCTAAGATATAGGTTGGAACTAATCATCATCATTGTTGTTATTTTCTAGGCCGTGAAGGTTTGCTATTTTGCATAACTACATTCAGTGATTTTATATCTTCAAAAATGATGAATAGTGCGAGCGAGAGGGAGGTTTGACATGTATAGTCGCCTTAAAGAAAATTATTAGATGTATTTTAGCACTCCTACCACAGACGAAAAAAACAAGGCTCATTTTCCGTAAAATATGAAATTGAAATTGAAAAAGATATATCTAAACCATTTACAATTATAAAATTAGTTATCCTAGTTGTATTTAGTTTCTTTCCTTCTTTTGTTTCTTTTTTTCTTTCCTCTATTGTAATTAGTTTCTTGTCCATTTTACTTTTATAGAATTATTTTACTTAATTTTATATGTTAGCACTATTTTCTAAATAGAAAATAAAAAGTGGATGCCCTCAATGAGGTAACATTTTGCCCCACCCTGTATATATGAAACTGTAGCATTCCAAAATAAGACAAATTAATTGACTGAAAATTTAAAGACACGAATTTCCTGAATTAGATTTAGAAATGTCAGCACGGTCATTTAGTTCACGATAGTGAACCTATAATTTACTCCACTCCCTATCACCTAGTGATGGTTAACTAATAATGCCTGTCTTCACCAATAAGCAATCAATCACTCAGAGATTGACAAACATCGTTGAGCAAATCAATGAAGCTCGCTAGGTGAATGACTTGTTTATTAATATGACATTAATTTTATCAGTAAAATATGTTACGATTTCTGTAGCAATTACAGAATATCTTTTTACTATTCAAATGATAGATATGAAAGCAACAGAACTACAATTAGAAGTTATACAATTTTAAGTTAGGAAGATACGAAAGAAGTAATATCCGCTTATAGCGGTCCACTGTTGGACTTATGGCTTCCCAAATAAAATTAGTAAAATATCGTTTGTTTAAGTGTTGGTCACTAGCTCATACGAAGAAGAAGAAGAAGTAAAAAATCAAGAAGATAATAAAAAAACACGGTGATAACCGGATAAAGTAGCCTACGTCAATCCAGGTCATGAACGACGTATGTTCCAAGTTGCACCCAAATCCGTTCAGCCGTTACGGAGTTGAGTTGTACAATCATACTAACACACACACATACATATATACATACATACATACATACATACATACATACATACATACATACATACATACATACATACATACATACATACATACATACATACATACATACATACATGCATACATACATACATACACACACACACTCAAACATTCGCAATAATATTAGTATGCAGCTTGTTTTTGGCGACAATTTAAAAACACTGTTTTATACAATCTATTAATTCTGTGTTACTTTGATTTATATAAAAATATTTACACCAGTAAAGATCAAGTACAATTAAATAAACTTAAACTTAAAATCTGATAAACTTATGTCAAACATAAACTGAAATAATTTTGTTACATTTAAAAATATATCACTAAATCATTTTGCAGGAAATTGGCCTGATGTCAAATAAATCACGCAAACCAACATCAGTAACATTTTGAAAGGTCAACCCTTTTAGTAGTCAGTAAGTATACCAAATCGGTTTGTGTTTATATTAGAAACAAATTGTATTATACTACTTAATATACACTACCACCAAAATTGATATGAGGTATTCATTAAATAGAACACTATAAAGTGACAGACTTCAAGTTAAAACAGCAAAAAATCGTCCAAGCGTATTTCACATAAATAAACTTCGAAATGCCAATTTTGGACTAATTTAGACTATAAGTTGCTTGAAAAGTGTTAAAAGTCGGCGCGATTGTCAGCGTGCGCCGAGTTTTGATGAAGACACTTTTTTTCCACGTTTTTCACTCTAGAGTATAAATATCTCGATGAGTATCATCAGTCATCACCTTTCAATATCGAATATTTTGTATTAATAAGACAGACCTAAATAAGTTTACTTACCTACGACTCAATTTGACAGTTCTAAAAATCTTATATATATGAAAAGGATCGCTATAAAATTTGGGCCCTTCCCATTACATCCAAACCCATTGCTCTTGGAAAAGAAAACTTTCTTACATTATTTCCCAACCACATCATAGTTTAAAGGGTTAGGTAGTTAGGTAAGGTACGAATACTAAACATATTTAAGAACTTAACGCAAATAAATAAGCCGAGTTTTGTCTGTATTTATTTTGTTATACATTACAATATAAAGGACAAACAGGAAATCACAGACAGGAAACATTATTAATTTGAAACCTAAAATAACATGGACTTTAAACTAAATAATCTTCGATTATCACAGATTCAATCACCCTTAAGTATATTAAATAATTGAAATACACATATATTCAATCTTATTCATGTAAAATCTTGAAAAACAATTTAACAATGCAGTGTTGTTTTTATTAAAGAGTACGCGGAAATTACTTTTTAGGGAAAACTTAAACTATGCCAAATAAATCTTCTTCTGTCTGTTTTGCTTGCAAACTTTACTAGTAAACTATGAATGCTACCTACATAGCTTCTTGTTTATTTGCGTCGTATTTCTTGCTAATTTTTTTATTAAGGTATGTAATCTTATTAATTGAATCTATAAAGAAATTATGATTCAAATTTTAACTTACTAATGCTAATACTAAACTAATATTCAATGTTGTCGTAGAGCGATACATTATTTTAAATTCGCAACTTATAGATTGAACATCGACGTTATGTACAAATAAATAAAACCCAGAAAGTCTTGCTTATTTTGACTGTGCTAATAATTAATATTTCATGTATTTGAGTGGGAATCATTTTTTGATGTGATGGGAAGGACCCATTTTTGAGTTGTCAATTTTAGTATAATTTAGAAAAGTGCACAACAGAATCGACACAAACAGTATTTTTGTAAGAATCAGACTTAGAATCCAGACGATATGCGTAGGTAACAAACATGTATTTATTTAAAGACCTGAGTATTTTATCAAGACGGTAGGATGATATGCATATGCAGTGTGTAATTGATCTATTTACCACGTGTGAAGTACTTAACTTCACGCTTGATGTGCTAATTTTATTGTAACCATTATCTAACATACATTATTTATGTCATTTTAACTTATACAAAACATGTTTATTGAAGCTAAGAATGTAACAATGGTGTGAATAATAAAGATTGCGTTAAACTAAAAGCTCCACTTAGTGTCTAGTGTCTACTGTCTAATGTCTAGTGTCTTGTGTCTAATGTTTAGTGTCTAGTGTGTAGTGTCTAGTGTCTAGTGTATAATGTCTAGAGTCTAGTGTCTAGTTTCTAGTGTCTAGTGTCTAATGTCTAGTGTCTAGGGTCTAGTGTCTAGTGTCTAGTTTCTAGTTTCTAGTGTCTAGTGTCTAGTGTCTGGTGTACAGTGTTTAGTGTCTAGTGTCCTGTGTTCAGTATCTAGTGTCGCCAGGCCTCTTTCACTCCGCAGAATAGGTATAAAAATATACCTACGCATCGCCGGCCTTCCTAGCGTGGTTCGTTACGTCGGTTGCCGAGTTCTGCCCGGAACGAACGTGTCCTTGAGCAGCCGCGGCATTTTAGTTTGTTTTTGGTAATGTAGGTACCTATATTTTTCGCCAAATGAAGGCAAAAAAAGTACTGCCATAGCATTTGGTTGCCTGAATAATAATAAGGACCGGCATCTCACGTTTTTCAAACTACCTAATGACAGCGAAAGGTAAGAAAATGTAAATAATACCAATAGTAGGTACAGAACTGAAAGTTTTTCTACGAAAGTTTGTCTCCCGTATTTACTTAAGTAAGTAGGTACTTAGGTACAAGTTCTATTTGAATGCGGTACCTACCTACATAAATAAACGTAATATTATAATGTAGGTATTTTTTCATAGACAATTTTTGTGCCATTGGTAGGTATCTACCTACATAGTGCTGCCTATGCCTAGGCATAAGCAGCACTTAAGTAGGTATTATGATTTTGATTATGTAGACTGAGAGCAATATTAGAAACCCAACCTAGGTACATTTTTATTTGATTTAACTTTAAGTAGGCAGTGTAGGTTAACTACTTAAAAACAGTCGGGTAGGTAGGTGTAGGTAGAAAAATCGATGTGGTAAGTTACCTAAAGGTAGGCGTACTAACAACTAAAACTAGATACCTAGGTTACCTACAAACCAAATGTTGTTTTTTTCTCTTGCAAATATCTAGGTAGATACCTACCTACTAAAATTTCTCTTATGATTTAGCATGATGTACCTACCTACCTTAAACAGTGATTATTCAGTTTTCGTACACAAGACACCTAAACACTTAAGTAGGTGTTAAGGACCCAAGTACCTACCTAGTAGGTATGCCTATTTTCTGAGTTCTTAATGCAGCCAGCCAGTGTAAAATAGTTTTCTGATTTAATACTAGGTAGGTAGATATTATTTGAATTATCATTGTTCCTTAAAATAAATAGGTGGCTAGGTAACTGGATAGTAAAAGGTTCAACAACAACAGCCTATTCAGTCCACTGTTGGACATAGGCCTCCCCTATAAGAAGGGGGATATGCCCATAATCCCCACGCTGGGCATGCGGGTTGGGGATCGCAGGGTACAGCTTCTCGCACCGCCGACGCTGCTGCCCGTCGGCGGCCAGGTTATTATTATTCGTCACAGAATAATTCTCAAGACAACCCTAACGTTACACGTGCCACGTCAGTAGAGATAGAGCTATACGATAGAAAGGGATGCAAGGTATAGGTTAATATAAATGTTAGGCGCTGAGTTCGGTGCGAGCTGATTAGCACTTTATTGCGTAGCAGCTAAAGTCGCTATTTATTTAAATGATTGCGCGGAGTGACGCTTCTGTCCTTTCTGTATTCTGTGGTGTAGGTAGAAAAATCGATGTGGTAAGTTACCTAAAGGTAGGCGTACTAACAACTAAAACTAGATACCTAGGTTACCTACAAACCAAATGTTGTTTTTTTCTCTTGCAAATATCTAGGTAGATACCTACCTACTAAAATTTCTCTTATGATTTAGCATGATGTACCTACCTACCTTAAACAGTGATTATTCAGTTTTCGTACACAAGACACCTAAACACTTAAGTAGGTGTTAAGGACCCAAGTACCTACCTAGTAGGTATGCCTATTTTCTGAGTTCTTAATGCAGCCAGCCAGTGTAAAATAGTTTTCTGATTTAATACTAGGTAGGTAGATATTATTTGAATTATCATTGTTCCTTAAAATAAATAGGTGGCTAGGTAACTGGATAGTAAAAGGTTCAACAACAACAGCCTATTCAGTCCACTGTTGGACATAGGCCTCCCCTATAATAAGGGGGATATGCCCATAATCCCCACGCTGGGCATGCGGGTTGGGGATCGCAGGGTACAGCTTCTCGCACCGCCGACGCTGCTGCCCGTCGGCGGCCAGGTTATTATTATTCGTCACAGAATAATTCTCAAGACAACCCTAACGTTACACGTGCCACGTCAGTAGAGATAGAGCTATACGATAGAAAGGGATGCAAGGTATAGGTTAATATAAATGTTAGGCGCTGAGTTCGGTGCGAGCTGATTAGCACTTTATTGCGTAGCAGCTAAAGTCGCTATTTATTTAAATGATTGCGCGGAGTGACGCTTCTGTCCTTTCTGTATTCTGTGGTGTCGCTTTAAGAGCTAAATAACACAACCCGCCGTGTTCAACAGCCCCAGTACCTACCTCGGGCATAGCGCGAAGTTTTATGCAGAGGCCAGCAGTCAACGTGTTAAATCGCGACAAATCAGCGTTTTCAATTTTATAAGTTTATATGATGAGTCTGGGAGAGTATTTAAATGAAACATATTATAATAAGTACCTACAATGGATATTAGAATATATTTAGGAACTTAAAAGATTTTGGGTGGTTTGGGTAATAGTAATAGCTAACCTTTGCAAAGACGTAGGTGGTAGTGTTCATTTACAGCAAAAGGAATATCAAATAGCTTTAATAAGTATCTATTTATATGCATGCATTCTACCCACACTATATAGACATAGCTAATATACCTATAGGTTACACTATTGTCAACGAAATCATGTGGTTTCCATAATACAAGCTCTGCTTAGTGGGAGCTAGATAATGTTTTGTGATAGATAATGGTGTCGATTCGGTTGTTCACTTTTAAAGAAAGGGATAGTATCACTTTTAGGAATGTCAAATTAAGTTTAGAAAGATACACAACAGAGTCGACGTTATTCCAGCATTATTTATTAATAATAGAATCATCATCATCAACATCAGCCTTTAGTAGTCCACTGCTGGAAAGACCTCCCCCATGAGCGCTATTGCACTTCGTCCTATATTTATTTAAATAATACATTATTCATAATAGGTACTGAGTGCCAACAACAACAAAACACAGCGTTATTAGAGCCCCAAACTAAGCAGATCTCCTATATGGGAACCACATCACTGAATACTACAAAAATACATTTATTTTTGTACATATATAGGTACATATTAGACATAGAAAACACTCAGAGATCACCGAGACAAATATTTGCTGATCATACAAACATTTATCTCACTGCGTGAATCGAATCTAGATTCGTAGTTTCTTAGTTTTTTTAAAAACTAATTACTAATAAAGGTATTTAATAGATACAAAAATGTACTGCAGTAAAGTTAATCCAACATCAAATTAATCGTGCTAAAAGTTGGAAGGCATTGTGGTCAAATAAATTATATGCGGTTTTGAAGATCTCATAAAGCAGATTAACTGAACGTGTCTTAGTACATGAACCTAGTCAGCTGATTCCAAGTCTCTTTGTCTAGTCTTTGCACTTTGACTTTGCTTTTACACAATTGGATAACAAAATTGCCTTGAAAATAGATACCGACTTTATTTTTTTACTCTAACTAGTTTTATTTGAAAGATATATGTATCCCCGAGGCCGCAAAAGTCATATTGAAATACAATATTTAAAAAACATATTCACGCATGTATTTTATGTCTTCTAAAACTTGTATGATATTCATAAATTGCTAAATATTCAATTTCATATGTACGTTGAATCTTACGTAGGATTCTCGCTAAATTATATTGGATTGAGTGGTGAAAGTAGCTCAATAAACTGGCTCGAATACAAAATATTTATAAACATTTTGAATTATTTTATTGGTTTCCCCTACTATTTTATGACATATTTTTAAAGTCAAAATAAAAGTATCTTCATACAGTAGAACTAGATAAGTTTAACGCTTTGAGTGCTGAGAAAACAGTTGCTCTAGCCATGCCATGTCCGAAGCCCGCAGTCAATGTGTTCTTTTTTTTGTCAAAAGAATGACAATATTTGATGAAGAATGGCTTGGGTTTTATAAACGAACAACTGAAGTTATATTAGAATCATCATCATCATCATCATCAGCCTATAGCAGTCCACTGCTGGACATAGGCCTCCCCTATATTAGAATACAAACACTGTATAATATAACTCTACTTATAGTATCTATCAAAACTAAATAGTAGTTACCGCAGACGGGGCAACGTTTCCTAAACATACCTACCCTTTGTAGTAGGATATTCTCTTCCACATGGCCGTTCGTATTTCCGCCAGACGACTTTATTCATTAATTAGTCTACGGAGAATGATTCAACACTTTGTAGCTAATAATTTAGCGGAATAACGATCGTTTTGAAGAACTGATTAATTATAAAACTGTATCGTATCACTTTGAAGTATCAGTAATATATTTTTTTAAATCAAAAACTTCAAATCACAAAATGAAAATAAACAAAAGAAAATGATTCGATTTTTGTTCGCATGATCGAATTCCGAGCTCGTTCGAATGTATCTCGAATCGATCTCGATCACACTGAATTGAAACGGCTGTCCCAACACCCATGGTACCTGAATACAGATTTACAGCCACACAATGATTCCGAACACGTGTGTTTTACAGCTCAACCCCGGCGCCTGGGCTTATTACTGTGACGGTGACCTGTTACTGCTACTGTTTTAATGTCGGTAAATATTTATAAGGGAAAATCTGACGCAGAGACAAAGTTCTCGTTCAATTTCTTTAAATACAGGGTTTAAGTGTGGTATTTATTTTTATAAATCAATATCTTGTATGTTAATCTAGGTCACAAACTATGTATATTCCAAGTTTCCTCAAAATCCGTAGAGTAGTTTTTGCGTGAAAGAGTAACTAACATCCACATATCACAAACACTCACATTTACAATATTAGTAGAATAATAATTAAATAGTAATAAGAAAACAATAATGATGAAAGATGATTAATGATATTTTTTTGGATGTATTTTTCGTTTAAACTTTGCCTGTCTCTCAAATCAAGGCAAAGATTGCTCTTTATCCTCTCGAACCAGATAAGGAATAAGAAAGAATTTCACAAGTCAAAACCATACGAGACGGAAGTAGACACTTCATTGGTATCACCGCGATTAACCTCGCACTAATCTGAAAAATCTTTTAAGATCTAAAAAAAATTGATAAAAACAAAAATACAGGTTCTTCGCTCTCAAAATCTCTGTTTAGTTGAACTTAGTGAATCTTTTTAGTGACTTCCTGACTCCGTTCGATTCCACATTGCTGATACATGAATCACAGCAGCAAGTTAATTTCGTAATGGTACTCGTTGGTCCAATTTGCAATCTATTTGTTCCAGTCACGATTAAATTACCTATTGAAATCTATTAAGCTGATATGAGTGCGACGAACTGTGAAATCTTCTTACTATGTATTTTGAAACCATTCATTAAAGCTGAGAACGCACTCACTTATATACTGCTGAACCCAGCCAGGTACTAACACCGAAAAGTCAACCTTACTTAATTTTAAAACAGTTGCAAGTAGCTTAGCCAGTTGACCCTGCCTTTTTCTTTGACCGATTTTAATCGATTGCTTGTTGTACAAGAAAGCACATAATATTGTCCAACTGTATTGTACACGACTGGAATAAGCTTTTAGAGAGTTGTACCCCCAAATAAGCATAAACAAAATACATAAGAAAGCTTATGTAAAGAATGACTCTAACAAAAAAAAAACTTTTTGTAGAGAAGTTAAACTAGTATATGACAAGTAGTCACAAGTACATAAGTAATGCATAGTAAAATATAGACCGTCGCATCTCAACTCAATTACCAATTCCTAACTAACAGCGAGTTTTGTTTCTTTGTTTCGTGTTCACGCCTTAACTACCCAACCGAACGTCATGAAATCGCATATAAGTCCATCCAGAAAAAAGTACCTACAGTTTTCGAGGACCTATGGTAGTCCGTCTTCAACGCAAGAGTACCTAAGCCTGAGTAGTATGATGTACTTCTTATCTTGGTAGCAAGTCCTAGGTACTGCATACTTGTCCTGGTATTAGCGCAAGTTTATTGACTGCTTCATAACCTTAAGATTGGTAAGTTGAACGCTTTGTAGATTGGCAAAACATTTGACAAAAATGTATGTGTTAATGTAGACGCGAGTGAAGTCACAGGAAAAGCTAGCAAACCATAAATAGCACTTCCAATGTAATTGAAACCACAGGATGTAACCTATCACATCCATTGAGGAGCTTTTCTGAACTTGCAATCGTTAAAACAAAATCGCACTCGCACTTTAATTCGATGACTATTAAGTTTACTTTGCGATAGCAGAGATCCTGGGTCGAGTATCAATGACCTTAATAGTCATTATGAGCTTCAATGAACCGAACGCAAGGTTATTCTGAATTGTCAATAATAAATTGTTAAAATCATTGTTTCAGGGAAATTTAAGTCTGTATCCATACGCTGCTTATTGCATTTTACTTTATGGATTTACATACTATTCAGAGTGTGTTAGAATTCGTATGTTTTCCCGAAAAGAGGTAAATCTACTTCCAAAAGTCATCAAAAGACTTTTCGAATTAAGTAGTTTTTCATTGAAGAATTAACTTGTAAATTCACGCCATAATTTAACTCAAAAACTTCTAAGGCAGCCCTAGAACAGCTGATTTAGTTAAACTTTGTTCTTGACTTAATACTGATTGATGATAATTGTAGCTCTGTCTTAATTTTAGGGCTGCCACACATAAAAATAAGCATGTTTTTGGGAATAAAATTTGATTACGTATATTAACTAAAGTTCTTATAACTTGTGGTCCAAATCACCCCCTTTCGGGATAACAGACGACTTCAAACTCAGCTTGTATGCATGCAGTAATTAAGGCAAGTTTCTATGCGAAAGCCTCTTTTTGAAAACACAGTCAAGAGTAATATGACATAATTAAAAACAAAAAAACATGCAATTATAACGTGTAAGGAAGAAAATTATGAGAGATATAATTGTACGAGACCGTATGCGCCGAAATACGGATAATGATGAATGATAGAATAGATTTCTTTACGAAAAACTAAACAAATAATGATAATAAGTGCGGCATCCTTCAATCAAAATTGCTAGCTAAGGTCGATGCGATGTATATGAAACATTAGGCGAGTACGTTGTACTTACTAAATTCGGTAAACCAAAATATTCTGTTCTCCAATAACCATCACATTGGGAAGCCTTCGAAGTATCCTTGCGGGTTACGCTTGCATGTCGGAGTAATAAACATAAGAACATTAAGTCTATGGTAGGAACGATCACCCATAAAAGTGCTATCGTTATAGCTTACCATTAAACTATGCAGTAGAAAACCCTAGCATTATACCTCTTCTCTATAAAATTCATTGGTTTCAATAAGTAAAGTAAAACATTAGGTCTATCTTTTTGGTTTCTACTAATGTATAAAACCGATACTTATTAATTTTCATTAATCTGTATGACGTAATGTTTTTATTAAAGATAGGGCCTCTTTCACCATCCTCAAGTAAAGTTCCGAATTGGCTAATCACCAACTAAACATGTAACTACTCAATCACAAGTAAAATTGACCTATTATAAACTATTTGCAACATCATCTGAGGCTGTATTCTCGACATAGCTAGCGATCGTTACCTACCGAAATCGGTAGCAGCTCGGAAACAGATTTTCATACAAAAAATACGGCGCACGTCAAGATGAGCATTGCCTATCATTGACGTTTACGATTATTGTCGTTATCATACCGACAAACAATGTCAACTCTACCATTTTTGCGAATTTCATTGCGGCCAAATATGTCAGCCGGATAAACCAATAATTATCGGTAACTTCTTACGTAAAAACTAAACACTGTTATTTCCCTTAAAATGTAGTGTTGCAATTGCAAGAACATAAACATACATTAAAGGTCCCTATAAACGAAAATCGATTTTAATATCATTGTTATAACTATGTGATAAAACATAAACAAGCCCGTATACCTAGAGTCGATTCAACCAGACTGACGTGATGTGTCGCTCATTGAGCCAGATAAATTAAAGCGTCAGACTGTAAAAAAACAATCAAGCATTTTTGTTTTCTATTTGATCAGACATTTTACTAGGTGTAATTCTGAATATACCTATCCCACAAAAAAAGAAAATAGTACTACGTACCTATACCGAAGTACTTCTATTACATTGTTAGGTTCATTGTGTACAAGGCTTTTATCTATTGAGCCACCTGTCTCTAGCATCGTAGTATCTTTTCAGTCGATTAGGCGCGCACTAACCTTTTTGTATCCATTGGTTTTGAAAGAGACCACGTAATTGGATATTCAGTAGGTATCAAAAGCTCCTATGTTAAAAACAAAACCATTTATACCTTGTCTATTCCACTGTAGAGCACCTTTTCATACTTAATTAGAGCATCATCATCATCATGATCATCAGCGTCAGCGTCACTGCTGAACATAAGCACCATACGACACACGACATAATGAGCGCCATTGCGCAATAATTAGAGCATAGCATTAAAACCTAATTCAGTAGTGTTAGAATTATTAACCAATATTCCAATACGTTTGATTAATGATACTTATCTTAGTGTTCATAATTCTGATTTTAAAAGCTTGGGATAAAACTGTCTCCAACGCCCTCAAAAAAGTATGTAGTACATATGGTGATATTGGTGAACGTTATGTTTATCAAAGTAACTTTACTTGAAAATTTCCGTTTTTCAATATGAACGTATGTAATAATTTAGAACAGTAGTTGTAACAAAGACTTTCAGAAAATATAAGTGAAGTAGAGTATCTTGCCAATTCTTCTCTTTTTTGTTCACGTTACGAATTGGTGTAAATTAAAAAGTAATAAGGATAAAAATATTTGAATTTTGTAATTTTATATTATTTTTAGTGAATGTTTTTACAATAATCTTCTGAATTGAACGTCGATGAAATTACTGCAGACGTAATAACCATAACCGAAAGACTAGATTCTCTAATGAACTCAATCACTTCGTCTTCCGACAAATTGATAAGTCATACTTATTCAAGAGTCAACAGCAACATTAATAACAATATTAACAAAACCAATTTGATGTTCAACGCATCCATTTTTTAAAGTTCAAGAAACTTTTTATAGTCAACATGAATCCATCAATTGCATTTCAGTTTAACGACGAAACAAAACGCACTCTCACTTTATTTTAGTCGAAAGTTCAGGGTTACTATAGTTTATTCGTTTATAGCCAGATTGCAGCTGAGAATAAAGGCTAGTTCTTGTTCATAACAAAGACTGGTATTGTAATGACACTACTATAAACTTTGTTGATCATAACATTTCTACTTTCTAGCCACTTTATTCAAAATTGGTTACGTTCAGTCCGCATTAAAACACGAACGAAATATATGAAACGAAAAAAGTGTCAAGGATAATTTAGTAAAATATTGTTTGTTTTTGAATACAGGTAGAAGTTTTTATTTTACCCACATCAACTCAAACAATAGCAATGCTGAAAGTACAACGAACGATCTTATAGCTTAGTTAGAGTGATCTCTACCAGACATCCAGATCTTTGGATGGACTGGATTTAAAAAGACGAACTAGGAATAATGAATACCTGTGTTGGTATTCCTTCCTACGATTTGGTTTACTTAAACCATTTTGGAGGTCTACTAGATATAAAGAATATCATTTACTTTTATATACCTACTTAAACCAACAATAATCGTGTCGAACAACATAGAGAAATTAAACGCTACGTTTGAACAACACTCTAACATATACCTTTTTTGGCATGAAAAGAATGACATTATGTGTCAAAAATGATCGCTACTATTTTTGAGTGTAGAATACCGAATTGATCGCAGAATGAATCGGATATTGACTTTGTTTCGTTGTGAAAATATCGATATTGTTTTTCAGGGTAGAGACCCTGACAAAACACCTAACCTAACCTAGCCGGTTAATCCACAAGAAAGAGTCACTACGTGCAAAGTTGACTAAGCCTCTGTTTCCTCGTTCGAGCACGTGTTAATGCGGAAATAAAATCGAATAGAAAAATCCAACGTGCACAATGACACACATAATGCTTTGAAAAAGGGCAAGTTCGTCATTTTTTTGATGTTTAGATATAAGTAGTATACATTATAATTTTGACTTTTCTGGTATAATAATACTGATTCTTCTGTGACTATAAAATGAATACGAGTTTCACAAACGGTCGATTAATCCCGAGCTAGGTAGAGCTTGGCCTGTGCTATGTTACCATAGTCGAAAAATCAAATAAACATACACATATACTCATAATATAGACCCAGAGATAGAACAGATACCTATGTTCAACATACAAAGGGATTGCCCTGTCCAAGGATTAAAACCGCGACCTGCAGCTCAAAAGGCAGTATCTCTGCCTTTTGAGCTGCATGTCGGAGTCTACCTACTAACAACTGAGCTATGCGGCCAAAAAAGATCAAATGATTAAAAACCCAATACACGTAGTAGATTTAAAGCTTAAGCCCGAAGTATTCTATAAAGAGCATCCATGTATCAATATAATGCCTATCAATATTTTAGCTGGGTACTCTGTTTCGTGGAATTATACTTATAAATATTTCTAGATCATCACCTTTATTATTTTAAAACCCCACGCACAATACATTTTGTTTTATTACGATTTATTTATTTATTTAATAGGAACGCCAACAGCTTATATATCAATACATTGTAGAGTTACACTGACAAAGTTTTCATTCTGATATAGAAACCAATTACAGGCGGACATAGCATTTGAACAAAGCTTGAGCTGATATATTTGTTGAGAAAATTCAACTATTCTTAGGTATATTTTATGAACTAGCTTCCGCATGCGGCTACGTTCGCGTGGTACCTTGTATATTTTATTCCTGTTTCTTGGTATTATTTATATTAACTATATAATGAGCAAAAATTTCAGGTCAATCCGTTCAGTAGTTTTGGAAGGAACAAACAAACATCTTCTCATTTTAAAAACTTTCGAATTGCCATTATTTATTATGTAGGTTAGCATTATAATACTAATTCATATACATATATAAATGGCGATCACTATAGGCCTTTAACGCCGCAGTGATATGATAGCTATAAAATCAAATAAAAATATAAAATATTGCTTAAAAAACATTTTTTTTCTGCACTCGCCTCAAAACATCTTCGTTCTTATTTACTGTCGTAAGGGTAAGGATAAAGGGTCGTCATTCTTATATTAATCTGTGCTAAATACTATTTTCTTGACACATTCAATTATTCATCTAAATAAACATAAGTATATTTATATTGGTACAGACCGTGCATGATTGGCGTGAGCATCATAAATATGTCAAGTAAAATGCTTGACGCTGTTATGAATAGAAACAGCTGTTCGTACGCTTATCGCTTCATAATAAATGATGTAACTATAATCTTATGTGTCATAGAAAGTAATATTATAACTTGAAAATGTTCTCGATAATTAATAGGCTGTAGTTATAAAATTGGTAGATAATCATACATTTCTTAGAGAATTTATTTTGTAATGAAACAAAATTACATTTTGTGCTAAACTCGTAATTAAAGACCAGTGAAACTATTGCCTAAATAGGTGGGAATTATCATAAGTGTGATTGGTAGGTACGTACTTATTAACTATGTGGTGCGAGTCGTTTGTATAGCCTACTACGTAGGTTCTAATAAGTACCTAATGATAATTAAATTGATACCTACGACAAAAGAACAAATTCTAATGTTAAATTATATTATTTGATGGTATTTTCATATCAAGGTCACTACTTAAATAAAAAAAATGTTTAAGTCCCAAAGGATGAATAAGATGCATTTTATATACACCTAGGGCTACGTACGCACTGACAAACGGGGTTCATTTAGTCAAAGACTTTTGGAATTCTCTAGTTTTCAGCTTGTAAAGTTACACCATAATTTAATCCAAATACTTGTGAAGCAGCACTAGAACAGCTGATTTTGCTAACATAATGGTGATGGTAATTAGAATTAACGTTTGTGTCATCATCACAATACGAAGATAAGCCTAAATCACGTTCTTTAACAGAGGTTCTCACAATGTGTAAATCACTATGGTCCAAATCAACCCCTTTCCGGATAACATACTAATCACCTTGTATATACTACATATTTATTTTGTGTATATACTGTTACTATGCATCTAGCTAAATAGTTTTTTTTTTATTATGATGGAACAAAGCAGCCAGACCGGGAAACTTCAGCTATTATTTCCAATCTGCAAAATGTCCCTTCCAGGAATAAGGAAAGTTGGTAAAAGCATCTGTTTCAAGATAATCTCACTATTTATCAGGGTCTTATTTATGTGCCACTAAATTGTGAGCCCCACACTAGCTTACAAGTTCTATCTAAAGTTTACTATCTCGTTTTTATACTTGAGAACTTTTATTATACTTACCTATCTCTATTATAAGGGGTGGTACGGGGTGTAAGGGGTTCCAACCTCTATCTTTGGAACCCACGCCCTTCAAACCAACAAACGGTGCTCTGTCAGCACGGCTGATTGCGGCATAGCATGTGCACAGCAACATTCCTTGAACGCCGACGGGTAGCATTGTCGGCAGTGCGAAAAGCTGTGCCCAACACGCATGCCCAGTGTGGTCATATCCGCGTTATTATTTGGGTAGGCCTATGTCCAGTAGTGGACTGCTATAGTATCTCTATGATACATCGAGTCTATTGTTCGTTCATAATGAAATTTCATTTTTAAATGCTCCATGGAAAGGAGTTTGTCTATGTTACAACCAACACCAATTTTTAGCACCGATTTGTTCAGCACCAAAGTCTGGCTTTATCATGCTAATACCATTAAATACAGATACTAACAGTTTATAGGAGGTTTATATTACCATTTTATCTACGTGAGGTTTATAAAGCGATTCTGAATAAGATATACCGAAGTTTGAGTTCTGAGGAAGCTTCATAAACGCAAGGCTTATAGGTAAACAAAAAATATACTTTTTAAATAATACTGAAGACGTACTTTATAGTGCACAACCCGTACTAATTGTTATTTATATTCCTTTCAAATAAATTGGGAGCATTGACTCAGAGCGTCCGCATAATGACTGAGTAAGATGATATGTTGATTGTCCTCACAATAGGATATGGTAGAGATTTGTTTTGTTTTTGAATACCCAATTAAAATCTGAATACTGAAACGTTACTCATAAAATTGGTGATCAAATTGATGTTTCAGAGGTTCGATCACGAAGACTGGCGAAAAAGTATTCGTATCGTAAAATATTGGCCAATGAGAAAGCGGAGATTTAAAATAACGCTATGTCATTGGCCAAAATGTTTCGTTTTGCGATACGTCAGATTGAAATATTCGTGATCGTGATCGTGCAAACAGGAAAGCGGCGTCTCAAATGGTTGAGACTTAAGACTTGAGTACTAAACGGTCACCCATCCAAGTAGTGGTACTAAGATGAACTGTTAAGAACACTGAAGTAAACAACACTACGAGTGATTTTTTTGTTTTATAAGTGTTTGTCCACCACCACATCAGCCTATATCAGTCCACTGCTGGACATAGGCCTCCCCTAATAAACGGGGATATACCCATAATCCCCACGCTGGGCATGCGGGTTGGGGATCGCAGGGCACAGCTTCTCGCACCACCGACGCTGCTGCCCGTCAGTGGCCAGGGGATTTAGCTATGCCGATGTAGGCTGTGCTATGCCGCAATCAGCCGGCCGCCAGAGCCCCGTTCGTTGTTTAGCAGGGAAAAAAATTTAAAAAAAAAATCAAAATGTATACCGGGCCACAGTAGTCCGTACCGGTACGAAGAAACGGAACGCCTGGTACTAATCTCTCAGTAGGTAGGTTGCCCATTATTGGGCTGAACGTTTTCCCACTCATCCTAACGCATCTGACACATTTATGTTTGTGTTTGTCCACACTTCAGGGAAAATCTAAGATTTTTATATATCCCAAAAATTTCGACTGGGTTTCGACAAGGCGAGGAGTTGACTCTGTACCGCAGTTGATTAGCGCGTCCCGGTATTGATGGGAAGGTCGCGGGTTCAAATCCCGCCTGAGTCGAAATTTTTGGGATATATAAAAACACTACCAGTGCTTTAATAATAGAGTTACTTTAGTATGAATCCAATTTAATCGATATAGGTACTTACTCGGGTTGGGTATTATTTCAACATGTGCATTGGCGCCTGCGCCGGTCGTATACTAATGTCTTCTCCTTACAATTACCACAATATAGGTTTCATAGTCAAATCGACTTGCCATTTCGATCCATATTACCTTCGTAATAAGGTTCACATTATCGTGTATATGGTAATGATTAATTATCTACATGAAGGATACTGTCCAGACGCTACGTCGTACTGACATGACTTCGCGGGATAGGGAATAAAAAGGGCAGTTTCAATTTAGGACTATCATTTTACGACAGTGACAGATTGAAAAATAATTTAAAGGGTTGAGATTTAAAAAAACAGTCAGACTTTTATGCGTTAGTAACAGTATGATATATCGGCGATACTTTTACAATTTCAAATGTTTGTCGATAAATTGAGAAGTTCATTAACGGCCGGTTCCTATATTATACCGTTACCGATGATCCTTCGTTTTCCCTTGAAAAACTGACAAATTTTCGACGCCTCGTTACTAATTTTTGACAGTTTTTCAAAGGAAAACGAAGCGTTATCGGTTACGGTATGATATAGGATTCGTCGGTTAATTGAACTACATGGAACTTCCTAAAATCAACATTCATCTTTCATTCTCCCGCCCTTGTCCCACGCTAGGTGGGATCGGCACACCATGTCTTCTTCATCCACTCACTTCTATCAGCCGTCCAATCTATGCCCACTCCTTTCATAAATCGACATTACTGATAGACAAGTAAATAGATGGCGTATTTTATTTTATAAAAGCTGCTAAATTTTAGCACCGTTGATGCTGCTGCCCTTCAACAGTCGAGGAATTTAATTATCGATATTGGGTTCCTCATAAATTGAAATAACACAAACGGATCGAAAAAGTGTTTATAACGCTTTGAGTGCTTATAATGTTTTTAATGTGATTCTGCACTTGCTCCTCTCCTCGTGCATGGCGCACAGCGTCATGTACGAGGCCAGCACCCAACGTGCTAGTGTATAACGCTTTGAGTGCTGAAAACACAAATGTGATTCTGCACGTGCTCCTCCTCCTCGTGCATGGCGCGGAGCGTCATGACATTTTTCATATTCTTCCGGCAGTGGGAATGTAACAATGCCGACACAAAAATCTTTTAAAAGAATTATGAGACCATAAATATTATTAAAGTGACCGTTTTGCGGCGTTGCACTGACAATTTGCTGGCGGTAGTGATGTGCTCGTAAATTTTATCACTCCCAAGTTTATTAGGTAGGTTAATAAATCAATGCTCGCAAGATAAAGATATTGTTTGTGTACATATGGGTTATGCATGTATTATCTTACATCGGCGATGGGTTCGCAATCCCTCCCGTTAACTAATATAATAATAATATTTGGTGTACATTATTATTACATAGCATTTCATTAATAACGACCTCGGTTGTAACGACTTGTATGACTGTACATATCCTACTTTATTATACATAAAAATCACCCAGCCCATAGACATATATTTGCAAATCATACAAACATTGGTCTCACGGCGGGAATCAAACCCGCAACCTTATGCGTTTCACGCGTGCCTTCACCTACAGACATTTTTTGCAAGTAGGATTTTTCATAGGACGACCCAGAGTGAGAGAGAGGTCGTCTTGAGAAATGCTAAGTGCTTGCAAAAAACGGGCTTGTACAGAATGTAATTTTTGGATTTGCCTTTGACTAACCCCTGTCCTCAATTCCTAGATTTTCGTACTTAGCAATATATTAAGATATCCATAATTCGCATGATTTGCATACTTAACGTTCTCACGGACGGGACGGTAAAAATTTTTTTTTTTTTTACCACAACCTGATGAAACTCAAAGAAACATGTTGTTTTGAAAAATATAGAATGTAAATAAAAGAGCTCCCAAGGAACATAACTCCCTGTTTAGGTACCTTTTAATGTGCCTATTCTAATGTTATTCATATTATATGTATACTCATAGCATCGTTTTGGCCATATTCTACCAATGCTTTACCATGCTCTAAAGATGTTATAATTGTTTCTAAATGAATAAATAATTATTAAATAATGGAGTTATGGAGGAATCAACCTTGGGTAAAAGTATAGCAAGGGCTTTACCTTAAAACAGAAACGGTATAATCTGAATATCATTATCTTCAGTTCGAAGCACTAGATTTAATGTTAGAGCCGGATGGTTGGCCTCTTCTATACTACAACTAGATTACATTATCATTCATCAAAGCCTCTAGTTACAGTATTAATTACACAAATCAAAATGTCAATTAAAGCTATACCATTTAAATCAACATTTCTCTTCTATAAATTAACATAGCAGATTATTTTCATTGATTAAAATCATATTCATCAACATTATCATCAGCCTATAGTAGTCTACTGCTGGAAAAAGGCCTCCCCGAATGAGCGCCATTGAGCCTTGTCTTCAACCCGACGCATCCAGCTTCTACCTCAGCAGCCTTTCATACATAGGTACTCCATCCGGAGGGCGTCCTACACTACGTTTGCCGGAAAAATATTATTCAATCTCAGATAACAGAAAATTATTTGAGGACCTATCCTCAAATGGCGACCACAAACTAAAAGACGAGGAACAGGTTTTTTTCTTCTTCGTCAGTTAATGACTTCTTGGGTCGGAGATTTTAGGCTGCCAGAAGACCTCCAACATGGTTCAGTGACTGAAAAAGCCCGGACCAACAGCTTTAGGTGCCTACCAAAGCACGGAAGAGCTCAGGTCTAAATACCACTAAACGATCACCCATCAAGTTTTTTTATGGTACTTGAAGATGGAACAAGCACATGGCCTACCTGATGTTAAGTAATAACCATTACCTATCACAAAGCATTGCATTGTAGATGACGTTTTTTGGAACGTGCTCTACAATCAAATTGAGGCATGATAACTCTCTTGTGCCTGTAATTTCACCGGCACCCACACCCTTCAAACCGAAACACAGCACCGCTGCTTCACGGCAGAAATAGGCATGGTGGCAGTACTTCCCCGGACGAGCCCTTCACAAAGAACTCTACTCATACCTCATACTACGTAGTGACCGGGCGGAGTGTTAGCTTGACATTTTAGTTCAACGTTCCCAATTTCTTGGATCTTTGTTCGATTTTGGATCTCTACGTTGGGAATACGGTATATTTTTGATTATAAACTTTAAAATAAGTAATTAGGTTCATAACATTTGTGTGGACTTAATTTAATGTCGCATCTCAATTAGCCGGCTTTTCTTAAATCTGCGTAACTAATTCACAAGCACGCGTCATAACTTTTCGAGGAATAAATTTAAGATTTAATTAAGATCTATTTGCAGTATACGTCGCTCTTTGTTTTATAAACGCTTAAAACTGGATTGCAAATATACCTATTTTAGATTCGGCAAACACATTAATAAGTAGATAATGACCATGGCCGTAGATATTTTTAGGATTCCGAACCTCAAGAGAAAAATAGGAACTCAGATAAGATCACTTTGTTGTCCATTTGTTTGTTTAGCTTCCGCCCGCGGTTTCGCTCGCTAGGTACTTGGATAAGAAGTAGTCTATACTATAGTGCAGCTGATTCCGTTCATCATATCAGCCCTGCGCCCCTGCAATAGTTTTGGCGTGGAGGAGGGACAAACATTTCACATTCTTTCGCCTTGAAAGTATTATTAAGATAATTTTTATGTATTTAAATACTTTTAAACTTTAAGTTAGATCAAGCGATAAACGTAAAAAATGAAGTTATTTATATTAAAAAGAATTGGACACATGTAAGAACCAATTTCAAAAGAAAACAATTTCCTAACACGACAAGAAATCACATGAAACGAGCGAAAATAGATTGCCCGATCCTCTAGGGCTTCCATGATGCCGATGCTATAATTTATAGGGTTGCTACCATTTTAAAACGACTAGTATACCTGCTAAAAATAGAGCTAAGATATATAAATAGGATAATACCAGTGGCAGTTCAAAGACAATACACAAAAAAAAACACTTTTGTATTAAAAACCATGTTTGTACATGTGCATTAATAAAGCAGATGCTTCCTATTCATAGCCACCGTTCATAGTTCATACCTATGAAATTTTGCTTGAGTTTTGGCTGGCAGTAACAATATATAATCGATGTGGCTAACTATCAATTTTTTTAGCGACACAAATTCTCCTATATTCCTACTCATATATTATTCAACTAGTCATCCCTTTTTTTACTGTCCCTATCTAAAACCCATATTTTCTAATCTCTGTGGGTATACTTTACCTACAAAATTGCACTTATACATACAGTACCAAACCACTCGTTAATGTATAGGGTTTTGGGTTCTGTTTTGACTTGAAATAAACGTATTTCCAAGCCCGTATTTTTACAACTTAACTGCGTTCTTACTGTGATTACTATCATTACTTTGTAGAGAAGTAGGAATATAAAATTAGGACTTTGAGATATAATCATTTGCTGCTCTGATGCCTTGAGCAGGCATGTACAAAATTCTAAACTAGAAGTACACTTAAAGTACCTACCCTATAACCCTTTATTTTATTCCTGGACTAAAACTACAGAAACTATCCGTTTGGTAATTTTGGCGTGAAAAGGGCTTTTAAAATCTCTTGGCTTTATTATAATTAATATAATTTAATTTAATTAATAAATATAATTTTAGTAGGATGTAAAATAAAATTATAATAATATATTTAAATTTGACTGATACATCCCTATTACTTAAACAATTCTATACAAAAATATTGCAGTTGTTCAATTTTGCTGAAAAGGTAATTAAAACAAGCGAACCCTAGACACGCGGACTTGAAGCCGACAGGCGCCGGGAAGACGCAGTGAATCACCGCCCTCATTATTAGCACGTCTGCAAACAAAGCATTCAAAACCTTAACTACATAAAAATAAAGAGCTGTTTTCATAACAATTATCCTGATTATACTAGCACAATGACATGAATTGGTAATGTTTGTACGTGGCAGGAGTATTATCTAGATTTTGATCTGCCAGATTAATTATGCTTTGTGTCCTTCACAAAGGACAGATTAATTTTAGACAATATTGACTTTGCCGAGCTGGGGATTAAGGAATACATTTTGGATAGAAAACAGATTTTGGGCATTTTCAACATGTTGGCAATCTCAATTATAATAGAATTGTAGGTACGTCCTTTACATAGGTAGGACAAATTTTTAAATTAAAAATTCATAAGTAACCTGCATATTTTTTTAAACATGATATATAAATAGATGGTTAGTTAGATAGATAGATAAAAAAACTTTTTTGCACAAAAGAATACAAGTAACTATACAGGCAACCATAATGTTAAATCCTATTTTCTTTGGGATAACAGTAGAAGCACTCGCTGATACGATAATATTTTATTTGATTATTTATCAGTTAACTTAATAAAACTGTGCGAATAAAATTGTATTGATACCGACTGTCTGTTTAGCTGACAATTTGACAATGAACGCACAGCCTAACCGAAATGTGTATGCAATGTCCCTTTTAGCGTGCAATAAAGAAAGATTTCCAAAAACTTTGCCTCTGAAGGGGTAAAATAAATAAATAAAATCATCATCATCGCTTGCTGATGATGCGACGATTTGATGAGCTGCATCGGGAAAGCCTCTACGCGGACGAAGTCGCGAGGCACCCAACAAGTCGATAAAAAATAATTTCCATACAAAACATAAAAGAAAACATATGATAAAAACATTTCCCAGTCAATAAAACATACCATTATCGTAATGACTCACTTTTGACAACTCCGCGGGCGGCAAACGATACAATCTCGATATCAACCATGTGTTGCACCTTCACAGTCACACCAATATTTTGAAGAAAGACACACAATACCTTGGAAATAAGGGCTAGAATCGCCTGAAGCGATTGAAATATTAGTAGTTAATATTACAGCTTTACGATCGAGGTACATGGTCAGTTAATTACGAGTACTATTAACATTTTTTATTGGAGAAATATGCTTGTAATAATATTTATTATAGTGGGTCAAATAATTATTGAAATAATGAATCATTCACAGCTAGTTCAAAACTAGTTCTGCAGATATTTGTCTCGGGTCTGGGTGTTTTCTATGTATGATATGTATGTATTTACAAAAAAAAATGTATATATGTAATATATCAATCATGTGGTTCCCATAACACAAGCTCTGCTTAGTTTGGGGCTACATGATGCTGTGTGATAGTCCAGCATTATTTATTTATTTATAAACAATAAAGACGTGACGAAATTATAAGCCAAGCAGAGTTTTATGCCAATTCTTCTCTGTTTGGTTGCGTTACGAAAGTGTTCCTTAAGGTGTTAATTAAATTAAGAAATATTGAATTTGACTGTGACTTCATAGCAAATTCAGTATTCAGTAACTAATAATTATTTAACTTAACTGCGAAAGCAACACACTATTTTGAGAAGCAGTCAAAACACATTGATTATTTACCACATAACATACATATAGCCTCGTTATTCATATTATGTAGATAACATTTGTTTATTTTAAGCAAAAATTAATAACACTACTTATCGAATAGGTGAACTTCTTTCCACCTAAAATTGAATGATTATATCATTGGCAACTCCCATACAAAATAACAAATATTGATTTTTTAGATTTTCGGCGTTTTTTTGGCGGTTGTTTAGTATTTTCTTTTTTTCTTAACAACCCATGAGTCAAGGTGATCTATATGTACCTATAAATCAATATTTAATAAATTAAATTCGTCTCACAGTATTCAGCTCCTGATTCATCATTGACAGATTTAGATTCACTACAAAAATGCAAAACATAATTTTATGCCAACCGAATTCAATCCAGCATTATTTATTTATTTATTTATTTATTCTCAGAAAAGAACACTCTGTTTAAAAATGGTACAACAAATAATTTAAAAAAAAAATACACGGGACATCTCACTTAAGGTCAAACCCAAACTAGGCAGAGCCTTTACTATAGGTACCAAAGACTGATAAGCATACATAGATACATATAAAACACACCAATTAAAATCCATGTTCACCACACAAATATTTGGACGGGAATCGAACCCATTACCTTACTTATATGGTATTATATTATGGTAGTAGCATAGCCAGACCAGACGTAGACCAGTTAATGTAATACAATTTCAGAAAACTTATAAAGTTTAAGAATATTGTATGAAGCTTACTAAGCCCACCTTCCAGTGCAATCAATAGTTAGAAATTACATTTCAAATCTATTGAAAGTTGTAGAATTGTGGCTCAATATAAAATTAATCTTTCATTGGCAAAGGGATACAAATGTCCACGGCAGCGTCAATTTATCAAAGCAAAGTCCACTCTACAATTGGTTCTAGTGGCAGCAGTAGCTTTGGATCTAGAATCTAGATGAAGATAAGTGAACCGGATGACCTATATAAGCAGCGAAATACCAACCAAGATAGGTGTTTAGACAGACATTTATTAAACTTATGTAGCTTTCCGTTCCGACGGTTGAGGCAATGTTTTGTGAAATAAAAGGTAGCTCATTGTTATTACTAATAATGGAGTGAGCGTTTGGCCGTAAAATTAACTCTTTCATTGCGAATTTTAGTGGGGGTGTAAGGGTTTCCAACACTTCCAACCTTTATCTTCGGAATCCAAGCCAACATCACCTGCCCGTGGTGTATTTAACACCGGCACAGCTAAATTCCCTGACCACCGCCTGGCAGCAGCGTCGGTGCTCGAATAAAATAAAAATAAACAAATAGATACATATTATGAAAAACAATTACCTACCAACCCACCCACCGCTGATTGCTAATGCACACCCGTAGATACTGTGCGGGTTAAAAAGGACCTATCTCTGCTAAATACTGGTCCACACCAATGATGATGATTATAAAATGTATCCAACTGCAACTGTTGATTGAAAAGAAAATTGCCCGGGAGTAACCCTAGTTGAGCAGATTATCGAAATTATAATAAAGGCATCGCTCTCTTATTACCATTTAGGGATAGGGAAAGTTTTAAGGTATTCATATTTTATGGGGTCGTTAAATTTTCATGTTTTATCCTTAGTCTAGTTTAATGCCATTCTATATTGCAGCGTGTGAGATTGGCTATGAAGATTGTATTAAAATTTGATATAAAAAATTACGTATGTGTGTCTTAGAAATGATGAAAGAGTGTGGGCAATATATTTGAGTAAATTTATAATTGAATGATTCATTTTATGATTAAAAGTATACATAATATCGATGTTTCGCGCAACACAATTATTTCAATTAATAAATGAATGAAATAGGAAAAAATATATCAAACAACTGAGAAGCAAACAAAGACAGTAATCAAATCAATGTTGGCTCATTATATAAGTAAATTGAGCTCTCTTTATTCAAGTAAGTTAAAACTCAAGTCAGTTTATTCTGTGTCGCTCTTAGAATAAACCGTCTTGCTAAGAAGTGGCGTCCGTTATCTTAAGCTCCTCACGTGTCTAAAATTCAATGTTTTCTAAATCAAAATTTAATTTTCTAAATCACAACAATATGTTTGATCCATGGAATTACTACTAGTACGTACTAGTACTAACGTACGAGGGAATGCGTACTTGAAACAAAAACTGTGCCTAATGTATTCTCCCAAAAAAGGGTCACCTCTTTTTGGGTATTTTTATTGAGAAAAATCAGTCACAGATTTTTGTACAAATCACTGTACACTCCCCTATAAAAACTCCTTAGTTCGATCTTATCGTCTTCCAAGGGCATTATTATCATCATCATCCGCAGCTTTACTTTACCCACTATTGTAATGGTAAATGTCTCCGTCTGTGCCTCTAAGAGTAGGCTAAAGTGTTAATGAATAGCTGAGGGAAATGGCAATGCTGATTCATGAATTGATACGGTCACACGCCTGCTCTAGCCAGGTGTAGAATGATCGAACATGACACAAACATGGCTCGAGCTACCGGGTACCAAATTTGGTATTCCGAGAATATAAACTTATATATGTAGAAGCATCGGAGCAATACATTTTTAGTCAGTATGCAAATTGCAATTGTTTTTATTTTTGACTTTACAATTTATTCTATGTATATTATGTAAGTATTTACAATAAAATGTACTTATATAAAAAAAAAGTGTATATATTTTTATTGTATGGGTATAAAAGTATATCTGTCATGTGGTTCCTTAAACAAACTTTACTTAGTTTGGGCAGTTTGGGGCGAGATGATGCTTTGTGATATGATAATGTCCAGCATTATTTATTTTAAAAAGTTTATTAGACATTGACCCATATACGTATGTTGTTTAATGACGTTAGTGAGGGTGAGAGTCCACTTTGGGTCCATCTTTTTGCCATCAAGTATTATCGGACGCCTTCGCCCAATTTTTTCACTTGCTCATTCAAAATTATTATTATTTAAAATATACTATTGCTCTTATAAAATGAAAGAAATCAACTTCTTAACATATCAATTCACAAGGTAGCAAAACTTGTTGCTTACGACGCCAGTGAAATGTGAGCAAAAAATCGTTTGATGTTCAATCCAATTGTATCAACGGCAGCAGATTTGTTGTTTAGAGTTCAGAGATTCATTCAATTTGGATGGCGACCTTGCCATTCCGTTTCGGTTTTCCGACCTCGAGCCATATGATCAGGCGGGGGCATTGACTCATGAGTCAAATTCGAGCGCTTCGAGACCGACCCAGTTTTGTCTTTTTATTAATAACGAGAGAGTTGAAGAGATGACAAATGAAATTTTCTTCGTAATATGTCTGTATTTGCACAGGCTTTTCAGTACAGCGATGCCCGACTATTGACGTTCGTTACACAATAACTATAAATTGATGTTAGGAGGAGAGTATGCGTCCGAAAATGGTACTATCATGATCACTATTTCTGCCGTAAAGCTGTGTTTCAGTTTGAAGGGTGTGGGTACCGATAAAATTACAGGCACATGAGGCTTAACATCTTCATGCCTCAGGTTGATGGACGCGAGGCGTTGCATAGTAGGGCACGTTCTAAACATGCGTGATCTACGAAGCAATACTTTGTTATAAGTAATGGTTACACTTCACATCAGGTGGCACATACCCTGGTTCCTACTACCAAGTTAAGATATAAAAAAAGTATAAAAAAGCATAGGTATGTGTTAAACCACAAAATTGGCATTACTTTTAATTGTAAGTTAAATCTGAGGGTGAGAGTTACCCTCAATTATCTAGTGATATTACCTATGCAATCCATGTCTCAAACTAGAATCAAAGACAAAAATTAACTACACCAAGATAATTTTAAGATGCCTTCTCAAGTAACGTCTCACCGCTTTCTTGGAATTCCCGTTTCCAATGTGTTTGTTAATAACGTCACGAAATATTAAAGTTCATAATCCTACAAGCTGAAATAGGGATTGAGGTGAATTTTGTTTCGAAGATATCATTTGAGTTAAGTAGAAAATATGAAATTGCAAATGAATTTAGCATTTATTAAAAGTTTTCATCTTTATTTTTTCCAACCTTATTTTTCAACAACCTGTCTGATGCAATGAGCTTATTTGATCATCCAAGATTGATTAGTTTGGGGTTGATAACCGTGTATGTAGAGTATATTCTTAAGGAAAATAAGCTACAGATGGTGTGCAGGGAGCTTCATTGATATAGGTATATACATTCTTTTTCGAAATATCATATCCAACATGGTTTTAACTCAATTTTTCTCGCTGCTTCAACATGGCATGAATTGCAGGTAATCTTTTCTTAGTTATAAACTTCTTAATTATGTAAGGAAAATACCCTTCATTTATATTGTACTTTTTTTGTGTTTGTCTTTTATATTATTTTAAACAAGTATTTTCATGTATAATTTATTTGAATCAGATGTGACTTTGCGGAAAAGCTGGAATCCAAGACGATGTTTTTACGTCAACATTACGTTTCGTAAACGTATTATTTCTTCTTGAATATTTGAATAGTACTTTCAGGTTTCGTAAGAGCCGTGGTGGCGAGTAGGACTGGGACGTACGCTGACTTCCGATCCATATGTCGTGGGTTCGAATCTCTCCCTGCATCGACGGAGGTTTTGTTTTGAAATATTTTAGTGCACCTTACCACATAATACCTACTTATAACAGTGAAGGAAAACATCGTGAGGAAATCCGCGCATTAGTCAGCGCCATAAATATTGTCAAGGTTATATAGGCTACGTGGATGGTATAGGTGCTGCTGGGCAAGCCTACTCCATTTAACCATATCTCAGACTCTACAGCGCGCGTCGCGGTCAGTGAGCAAAAGTTACCACTTGACGCTGATAAACTCATCTAGATACGATGCAAAAGTCTAAATCTCTCTCTGGTTTTGTAGTAAACCTAATGTTGCAACCTAACCAGACTAAAGCGGTTTGTCTGCGTCTGCGATCCAAGTCCATTGTATCAACTTCTTTGTCTTTGTCTAATCATGTTTTAAGTATCCTAGTACCACGCAATGAAATCTCAAATTCACAGTTCACTGCGCTTGCCAAGAGCCCTGTCATAACAACTTTATTACCTACACAGCAATTACTCAAAACGCGAACCAGTCGTAAATTGTCACAAAAGTAAAACTTGTTTTACAGAGCGGGTGGGTACCTACGTACATTTTGATTGATATCAACCCCACCCCTGATGACGCTGTACATTTAGTGTGCCTTAAGTCTAATCATGATTATTTAATGCCTGGACAATGCTGGACATGCTATTTTATTCTCTGATTGCGTGTCGCGATACTAAAGTCACAGAAAAATATTAAGTTGATTTAGGTTTTGTGTTGGCTCAGCATAAACATGCCTCTGTCAACACTAGCTCAGGTCGTTGTCATGATTATGATTATAAATTATTCACAATTAGGTCTAAATGTATTGAATGTCACCGTAGGGTAGGTCAGATTCCCCATCATCATCATCAGCAACTCATCAGAAACATTATCATTCCACCTCTCGACAAAGGGCACCCCAATGAGCGCCATTGCGCCCTGTCCTGAGCTCGACGCATCCAGTTCATCCAGCTTAGAGTACCTACGTATGTTTCACTTATATAGGATTTTGGGTATTCTGGCTGGACTGATGGTAGATACTCCTATTGCGGTTTTCGTCGGGGTACGAATGCTAATATGATTAACAGAAAAATTATAATTAGAAACAATATTATGTATGGCTATGTTAGTGGCTGGCATAAACCTTTAGCTAGGTAGGTATATGATGATATTCATGACGATAAATAAAATGTTTCATTCAATATTTACTATGGACAAGTAATATATTTTTCAGGCACATAAATCTGTGATTTAAAAAATGGTATTTTATGGGACCAATTTGGAATTAAGCACTTTAAACTAGAGAAAGAATCAGTTATCTATTGGTGGTGAAATCAGGTTGATACACATACTTACAAAAAAATACAGCCAAACAGAGAACCGCCACCTATTTTTGAAGTTTAAAGTTGTAAATTTGCTAAATTAATTACCTACTTAAATGAAATTAATTATAATGGAATATTTACACGGTCTAAAGTTGATTCAACAAAATGTTTTCAATTATTTATTAAAACGTGTCGCCAAAAGATTAATAAAACGTTCACACGAGCTGAATTGAGTAGATCAATAGTTGCAAAACAAAAATTCAAAAGAGTTTTTGTATTTTAAGTGTTAGCCCACACTTCAGCGGAATCCTGCGATTCTTATCTAACCCAAAAATTTCGACTCAGACGGAATTTAAACCCGCAACCTTCCCATTAATACCTTGTCAAAATTTTTGGAATATATAAAAAGGCCTTTTTCTGGAATCAATGCACAGCCAACCACTGAAGATACAAAGTAGAAATTTGGAGTGCAGCTTCCTTTAATAGCAAAACCACCGAAAAAGAAGGGATTTTAATAAATTCAACCCCTAAAAGGACCCCCCTTATACGGAACCGGCAAAGTTTGTATGGGGGACGAAAAAATCATCACTTATTGACTTGACATTTTTCGAAATTCAACGTTAGTACGCGTCAGAAGAGATAAGAGTTGCGTATAGAAAGGCATGCAAGGTGTAGGTGAATATAAAATGTTAGGTACGAGCTGAATAACACTTTATTGCGTCGCAGCTAAAGTAGCTATTTGTTTAATCGTTTTTGTGGAGTGAATATTCTGTTCCTTTTTCTATTCTGTGGTAATGGTAAGTGCAAGCTAATAAGTGCAGGTTCCCGAGCCTGCCGGCACCCTATTTGGCATTGGTTCTTCCCGATCCTGTTGCGTGCGTGACTGCCTTGTTAAGCTCTCAACCACTTTTTCTGGTTCGTTTGTCTATTATTGTTAGTCACGACTTGAACTAGTCAGATGTGAGTTTTTTGACTTTCAAGTAGTATGTGTACCTTTAGGCACAACATATTTTATCACAGGTAGTGCAATGTTTTACTAAAGAGCCTTTTGTTTGATCCAATGATAAAAAAACCGTTACACTTATGCGCAGTACGTAAGGAATTTTAAAAATCTTGCATGAATCAAGCTGATGATGGTTGGATAAGTATGACGTAAATTTGTCAAAATTTTATAATAAAAAAAATGACACCTATTGTTTTTCTTTTCCACCCTTATATGATTCAGATGTAAATGTTTTATTTTGTATTTATCTGCAAAATATTTTATATAAAAAAAATTACACCTATTGTTTTTCTTTTCCACCCTTATATGATTCAGATGTAAATGTTTTTTTTTGTATTTATCTGCAAAATATTTTATCAACCCAATTAAACCTGCCTACTATGGACATTATAACAGGTACTGTGATAAAGTTAAAGTTGAGAAGTGTTACCAAAATGTAGGGCTCGAAACGAAAAAAAAAAGATGTTTTGCTTTACTTGTTTCAAAGTTTATCCAAGTGCACTTAAACCTAAGTTCAACATTCAAATCTTATGACAATTAAACTAAGTTTCCATTTTAGTCGCAAGGTTTTTATCCATTTGCGGAGATCATGTTATTAACAAGATTTATAACTCCTTTGTGAGTTTGAATTCCAGGCCCTAGACCTGGTCTTGCCTTGTTCATACAACTTATGATGCAGTATTTCTCTTGAGCACTTCTTAGAAATGACGCATAAATATTACAAATGGTCCTATTAGATATGAACAAAATGAGCCTTTATATTTGTTTACCTTATTTTTAAGTACCTACCTAACCTAGCTAAGTTAATTTTTTTGATTTAAAAAAATAATGAATAATAATTAATTGTGTAACATAAATTATATTTTTTAACACGTGCGTCGCTTAGGGAAGTGAAAACGACCTCAATAGAAAGAGCAAAATGGAGAGAATTGCAGCACTCCATCGACAAGAGCTCTTAAGGCGACGATACATGTCAACCTCCCCTCTTGCTTGCACTATTCAACATTTTTTAAGATATAAAATCACTAAATGTAGTTATGCAAAATAGCAAACCTTCACGGCCTAGAAAATAACAATAAAGGTTCAGCAAAAATATCATGTTGAACACAGCACGTTTTCCTACCAAAAAATTTGCACCAAAATTGATCATATTGGTGCGTTTTTTGGTAAGAAAACGTGATAGAATGGGAGGTTTGACCTGTATAGTCGCCTTAAGTTACACAAACTCCAACGTTTTGACTGCGAATTAAGAGGTGCGAATTTATAAAAAAACTTTCACTGTGCTTATTATTAAAATAGCCCCCAAAATAATTTTGACAATATTATTGGCCTAACACACGACATTATTATCAGAACGTTGGCGTACATTAATTAATAAAAGCTATCAAGCTAATAAATCTGCCCTGTATCCATAAACTACACAATTTGGGCTTATAGCATCTTAATTTAACATAAGTGCTGCAGTAAAAGGGTTCTTTCTAAACCCATAAAATAGGTATTACGAAGCAATATGGCAAGTTTACTGCATGGGAAGCTGATATTGGTGTTTACGTTGCGGCATTAACTGAAACTTGGCTCAGGGTTGGATCCTGAGACTCTGTACTCTGGACGCAACACTAGCAATACCTGCTAAGACATAATATTCCAATTGTCAGTTTTATTAAACTTACCCATTTAGTGCTCAAAGCGCTCGTGGCGTGGCTTACTTCGATGTTCTTGGTTCTCGGTTTGATCATCTTGGTTAAGCAAGACTCCGCCCGGTCAATATTTGGATGGGTGACCGTTTAGTGGCATTTAGATCCTCCGACCTAAATAACATAGCTTTTTAAGTTAGTGCTTTCTCTTCGGCTAAGGTAAAAAAAATTGTACCTTCCTTATTTTTATAACTTTTAAAACGAAATACAACGGTTTAGAACAAAACCAGCTAGATATATTTTTGGGTAGGTATTTATTAGTTTAGATAGGGACGGCAACAGTCTAAATATCGGGTACATTGCCGGATCATATTATACCTACTTGGATTCTACTTATACCTATCTAGGAAGCAGACGGTCACAGCAGGTATGCGTCCGGTAGCTGAATCATTCTGTCCTATTGAGCTTTAGCCTGAAGCTATTTGGATGGACGTTCCGGATTTTCACCTTTCTGAGTAAATCTCCAATAAACTTTTGAAAAGTATTCGTTCCAACTTTATTGATGTTTTGTTTATAACAAAACAACAGTGTTTAAACCAACAAAAATATCTCAAAAAGTTACTAAAAAAATTATATATTGTTGGTGTGGTGTTGCTTATTAATAATTTGCTGACTGATAAAATCAACACGTTCTTCTTCTTCTTCGTATGAGCTAGTGACCAACTCTGGTGTCGGAGTTTTTAGGCTGCCCGAAGGCCTCCGACATGGCTTAACGACTGAAAAGCCGGGACCAACAGCTTAACGTGCCTTCCGAAGCACGGAAGCGCTCTGATCTTAATGCCACTAAACGGTCACCCATCCAAGTAGTGACCGGGCGGAGTGTTGCTTAACCAAGGTGATCTGTTAAGAACAACCAAGTAAGTCTCAACACGTGATCATCACAGATAGGTACAATATATTTTTTTTTAAGTTGTAATCATTACTCATATTAACACGTAGGTACCTACGTGATTTACGAAAACGAAAGGTATAAAAGTATAAGTAGGTCTCACTATTATATTTTCACTTATAATAGTTACCTAAGTTTTAACTTCAAACTGTGAATGAATAATTACGTTTATTTTACTAATAACTCAATCGAGAAACTTAATTACGTATTCATTATAAATCTCTCGTAAGTAAAATTAAATCTACATTATATTGAAACATAGACGCAATTCTTCTCTTTATCTCCGAAGTTCTTTGTAAGTCATTTGTGAAAATACAAAAGTTTAAACAAAACCTTGATAAGGGTCTGTCAGCCAACTCGCCAGACATGCAAAGTGTCCAACCCGAGGGAAGAACTAGACAGAATAAAAACCTAGATCAAATTGTTGATGGGATATCAGCACTTTTCGCTAAGGTATTATTAACATACCACAACAAATTTTAAAGGTAAGCTGGAATATAAATGACACGATGAATAACAGATAAAGAGAAAATTCTCTTTATTGTACAATGAACTACATTATCGCGGTTGATTTGGATTGGAGGTGATCTCCAAATATTGGTTAAAATATTTGTCCAGCATATATTAAAAGAAAATGGCTCATCATTATCATCCACAGCCTGATTTTACCCACTACTGGGTTTATCTGGGTTCATCTCAATTTGTGCAATCCACCACGATCCTGTGCTAGTCTGGTGTCGGACTATTAAATAAAAAGTTATCTTTTTAGCAATCCAAGACAAGACAAAATTAGAGCTAAATATATTTTTCATATATAGATTTAAGTGATGTCTTCAACTTGGTAACTATCTCATTATACATAGGTATATATTTTTCTTCGGAAATCAACGTAGATATTTTAGTGAAGTTGTAATTAAAATGTATAATATATAGTAGGTAAATACGTAGGTATCACATACTATTAAGTATATGATACTAATTTTAGCACATGCTGATTTTCGCCCTTATGTTGTTGTATTGGGTTTCAACTTTAACTAACTACATATTTATTTTATAAACTTTTTACTTTAGCAAAAGAATAACAAAATCCACGCAGGTTGTATCCATAAACTTGTAACAAAATAGAAGTTTGAAAGAAAAATACAAGCTCGACTTTAATATTATATTAGACAGAATAACTTCTGTTAGGTTAGGGCTAGGTTAGTCAAATAAAAATCAAAGAAACCTTGCACAAATATTCACGTGTCACATTTGTACTGCTCATATGTTATTTAAATTTTAATTTACTAATGCTGCAAACCTTACGTATCTTTCTAATGTGCCGAACGTTACTTTGCAACACTTGAATTAATTCTACTTGAGTGCCCTGGGAGTATCGTAACAGGTCTAATAACAAAATGTGAGTTGCTCTCTTGAGGCAATATGATATGTTTGAATGTGTGGCTCTGCCTAACTTCTGTTTTCTTATGACCTGATAAATAGTGGCCAAACAATTTTTTCGAGGGCCACCCAAAGGCGTTCTACGTGACTTACCCTCTATTCTTGAATCCACTGATTAATAACTACCGGATAGGCTGGCCTACTAAAATCCTACTAATAATATAAAGACTAAAGTTTGTGAATAGATATATTCAATTGTTTGATATTCCACTTTGTTATCAGGACTAAGGGCTTCCAAACATAATTGAATAATAATGTTGGACATTAACACACAGCATCACCTAGCCCTAAACTAAGAAGAGCTTATATTATGGGAACTACACGACTGATATATGTACATTTATTTATACATATAAACATATTTTTAAATAAAAATACATTACACACAGAGTACATTATCGTACATAGAAAATGCACCCAGACCCAAGACAAATATTTGCAGACCATACAAACATTTATCTCGTGGCGGGAATCGAATACGCAATCTTCCGCGTCTCAGGCGGGCCTTTGCCCACTGTGCCACAGAGGTTATCAATTTATAATACGTACCGCTAACATAAGGAACATTTTTCCATTGACTACCATTAATAAAAGCTTCAAAAAAAAAAGATTTAATAGGCGTCTCCTGGGAAAGTTTGCCCCAACCTTGTCCTCCATATGAGCTTCGAGGTCAAGAGCTTGCCCATAGCGTAACTATATAAAAAAGTGAACTAACTACTGAACGGACTCAGTTAGATATTTTTCACATATGAATTTCTAGATTCTAGGAGTATTATAGGCTACTTTTTATCTAGATAAAATGCGAGTGAAACCACTGAATTAAACAATACTAGGTAGCTTATAACCATCGATATAAGACAGTTATCTACTTTTGAGCTTCACGCACTTGTCTGAGAAAGCTTGTCCAGACGGGGCGATTTACGCGCGAGTTGAGAGCGGCGTAGCTAATCATCATGGACGAAGGTCACACACATTCTACGTGACATTTCGCAAGCCAGATTGACTACCATAGCCAACCATAAGGACGAACCTCACACACATTCCACGTGACAGTGCACTTGACATCTCGCAAGCCGGATTGTCTACGCGCGCCTCGACTCGAGCGTTTATTGCTTCATCTGCACAGGCTGAAAGCTTCTGAAAACGTCATATTCCATTACTATAGTTTAATACCGAAAATATTGAATGTGCATTAATCATCAAAAACTAAATAAGCAAGTAATTTTGGATTGAAAGGCCAAAGTTAAAAGGTCACTCCATCGACAACAGAACAATATATAACGTTCTATTTGTAATAGTAGCTAATAAGGGTAAATCATAAAAATGATTTCCAAATGCGTGGAAAGCTATATTTGTTAGAGAAAAGAGGAAAAATATTTTAGTAACAGGATATAGGCTCCAGGACTCTTCACTAGAATAGCGATTGTAATCCGACACCGATAGCCGGCGCCCACACGATCTCTATCTGAACACACTCTTGAGTGAATACCAATTTAATACGCAGGCCTGCCTACTCAAATTGCTAAAGTAGATTGTTGAGAGAATACAAGTGAAATATTTAGTAATACTTACTTATCCATAAAAGTATCACTATTACGGTCATAGAGAAAATAAAGCTAATTAAATGCAATATAGAAAGACTAACGCTAAAAATTTTGATTTTCGTTCAACTAAATATTATACCTATGAAATTGGTGTTTTGTATGGAGAATTTTGATAAAATTTATTTTCTCCATCATTTTTGTATATTTTTCTGGAACTACTAATCCTACTCTCCTAAAATTTTGTAAAATGTTGTTTTAGACAAAATTGTGAAAAGTATGCGTAGTCTTATTTAAAAATAAAACTAACACATAAAAATTAATACGAATTTAAGCATTGAAAGTGACAACACGTTAAATGAACTGTTTTTAAGTTTTATTTTTTGGGGATGAACTTGCTCAAAAATAGTATTTTATTGAGTTTTCTATCTTTGCATTATTGTGACTTTCAGAAAATAAATTAACTTTGTATATGACTGTTGATTAAAATAAAATATATGTAAAATGAAATAGAGAGAAAAAACGCCAATTTCATAGGTAAGGGTAAGGACCTAATATTATGCTTGAATTCCTTTCCAACTTTCAATTAAAAAAATATTTAAAATAACAAAAAATATATATATACATATAAAAATATTTAATTATTTTCCAACAATAAATTACCTATACAATACCAATAATTATCTATAATTAGGGCAATTTACTATGATACAATGATAACTTAAATCTAACTTTTAGTACGAACAACATTATTTATTACTTACAAACTAAAAGCATTCTATCGAAGACTTTTGGTAACTTAAAAATTTTAAATTTTCTTGATTTTATTTATTCACGCTCCAGTCTATTATTTTGAAATAAGTACATAGGTGTTTGTATATTTTTTTTTACAATGAAGTACATACCTACTTACCCTAAATGTTTACCTTACCTTTATTCAAACTTTTACAAACTAGCCTGGTAACACTTACGTTTAGTAAAAAAAATGTACTTTGGCTAAGTTGTGTCCCTCGCACTAGGTCTCTATCAAGTACTCTATTAAATAATAGTAAATTGTTTGTTCAACAAACTAATCTGCTAGGTTACATAACTTTAGTTGAGACGGACACTGTACGAACACTTACGTTTAGTAAAAATAATGTACCTTGGATAAGCTCTGTCCCTCGCACTAGGTCTCTGTTGATCCTGTATCATGTGTTTATATATATTTTTTTAAATAAATAATAAATTGTTTATTCAATCTATTACAAACTAAACTGGTAAGTATATAACTTTAGTTGATACGGATACTGTAGGTACACTTACGTTTAGTAAAAATAATGTACCTCGGCTTAGCTATATATTTATATCGTATTATATAGTTATATCGTATTATAATACGATATAACTATATAATATATTAATCCCCGATCCCCAACCCGTGGGGATTATGGGCATATCCCCCTTTATTAGGGGAGGCCTATGTCCAGCAGTGGACTGATATAGGCTGGTGTGGTGGTGGTGGTGGTGGTGGTGGTGGTGGTATTTATTAATATCTTTATAGTCGATTGTAAAATTAAAATAAATTGTCTACTGAGCGTAAAACATTTGATGTATCGTACCAAGTTTCCTCGATACAGGCTTAGCCTAGTGAGGAAAGTGACAGGTATATCACAAGACTATTGTAAACATAACTGAATTGAATAAATGATTTTTATGTTATGTTATGTTATGTTAACTCTGCCCCTCACACTAGGTCTCTATTAAGGCTGTATATGAACTATAATATATAATAATATTTTTTTTATTCAATTTATTAATTACAAAATAATCTGGTAGATATATAACTTTAGTAGGTACGGACACTGTAGGTACACTTATTTTTAGTAAGAATGTACCTCGGCTAGGATACAGCGATCCACTTTGGACTCTCCCTTACTACGTAAGTACTTACAATATATTGACTAGGTTCAACTATATGCCCTTATCCCACGATATCTTAAGCATAACAGTCACTCAATTAACTTCTAAAGTTTATAAAAACGTACCGTCCTGTATTCATAACAGTTCTTTAAACCTCAGATAGCTGAAATGACGTTAAAATATCATGTCTCTTTTTATTTACATTTAAATGACAGGGATAAGTTTGCATTATCGAGCTGTTATAGAGTGTCATTTGGTTATGATTAAGGGGGCATCTAATCTAAATGATGCCAAGTGGTAGCTTTTACTCCCTGATTGAGACGCTATAGTGGGACATGATAAGATAGATTATAGGTTTGCCCAGCACCTATACTATCAACATATCTAAAAAAAACAATAAAAATAATTGTTTACGTTAGTTAACATCAAAATAAAATGTACAAAGCCTTATCTACATATTTAGCCAAATGAGGTGCTAATAACATTTTTAATCATTAATAAACACAACGATATAATGATGCTGTTTAAAAAATTAACATTTTTATGACCTGTCTGATAAGGTGTTATGACTTGTTTATCATTTGCCTTCCGACTTCGTCTGGAGTGGTGCCAAAGCCTGGGAATTACTAAGTAGGAAATATTTTAACAAGATTACCTATAGCCATATTCGTAAATTATCATTTACCAATATGCCTTTAGCATAATGAAAACAAAAAATGACAAAAGTTATTTTGAATGCAATATTTAAAGAAGATGTTTTTTTTACTCCTATTAGCCAAAACGGAGTAATTTTGAACTAATATGCAGCTCTAGACAAGGCATAATAAATACAATGTGTTTTTTGTCATTTAGTCACTGCAATTTTTTAACTAATAAGCTTTGTACATTCTGTCACCTCCACATTCGATCCATTTAGACGTTCAGACATGTGAACAGCCATGTCCCAGAAGGGGCACAATTAGGCTACTTTCAGTCTGGGTATAAGATAAGAAAAGTTTATTTGAGTCACACAATAAGTTCACAAAAAAAACAATAAAGTGCTTAAATCTAATACGAGAAATAGGGACACAAAAAGGTCGCCACTCAGCATATGCTGCAGAAGCATGGAAGCTACTGCAGCGCTGGTTTTCAGTGGCGCCACCATCAATGGTATCACGCGAGGGAAGCCGCGAGATGCCACCTGCGTTTGCACCTAAAGATATGTCCACCACCACACCACACCAGCCTATATCTGTCCACTGCTGGACATAGGCCTCCCCTAGTAAAGGGAGATATGTTTATAATCCTCACCAACCATTCTGAGAACCCAAATGGATTGTACTTTGCTCATGTGTTTGCGGAGTAACTTATATTTCAAACTCCATTTACGTTCAGATCTTTAGAATTCCGTGAATTACACTTAATTAAATCATATTAAAAGAGGAAATCATCGAATTATCTTGAATTGCAATATGCATTCGCATTTATAGATAGGTACTTATGTTTGAATTGAACAACTGTTATTAATGTGAAATAATGACTGTTTTGTTTGTTTGTCGTTTATATAACATATATATCTTTATTTAACAGATTTTTGAATGATTTGTCATGGTTTACCTAAAGTAGGTTACCTAATTATTATTTATCTACTATAGATACTAAAAGTAGGTAAAATGAATTACCAAAAGCTTTTTTTATATATTTTTTATTTTTTTCGGCGCTTGGAAAAGGTAACTAAGTTTTATAAGTACATATATATTTAGCATTAAAATGCACACTCTACACTTAGTTATGCAAATTAACATCTAGAATTTACACAAACTACTACACCAAACGAAATATCAACTTAGACCAAACACTTAAAATTTATCTAACATTTTTATTGTACAAGGAATACAAAGTACAAACAATATTCAAGCGTTCGGAAGGAGGTTCAGTCGAGTAGGTAATAGTTTTGACTGAACCCCATTGTCTCGAGTTAATTCCATTCAATTTCATGTGTCACCGAAGATATTTGAAATTCAAATTCAACCCTTATTGTCCCCTAAAATTTGAACTTCCCAGAATGTTTGTACTCGAAGTTCCGACCCCGATGACACGCGTAATCATACTTGGAAGTTTGAAACTTAGTGTTGTTTGATTAACCTGGTTTCCTGGGAAGCTGATTTTTTAAAATAGTGATAATAAAGGCTTTTAAACAGTGCCGTAGCACTTAAACCTACTTAAAGGTTCATTCATTCATTTTTTAATTCATAGCATCTGGGATATTATAATATCCACGATTTCGCCAATCCCACGTATTGTTCATAATAATATCTACGTGTCTATGTATCTATGTGTCTAGTCATCCAGTCTTCAGTCAAATCCTATTCTGCTATAGCAATGGCAAGAACAAAAAACGATTGGCGAACAATTTTTTTTTTTTTAGTAAATTCCAATCCAAATTCACTTTTATTCCACTTGGATCCTATATCTAACGTAGATTGCTTAAAATGCTACTATTTTTAAACAACTTAAAAGTTACAACCGTGGTTCAAGTAAAAAAATTGGTCCCCCGAACGGTGCCCTAGCACGTGTCACCTTAATATTGATAGGGCAAAATCAAAGTGTCAAAGGACACACGAATTGTCAAATTCCGTAAATGACACTTTGTGACATTAGAGATGATTATAAATGATCAAGTATTGTATACTATGCTTGTATATATCGCAAAACCTAGTCAGTACCTAAAAAAATATTGACAAAAACTATCAAATCCTCACGCGAACTTGATGTAGGCGTAACCACGACGTATAAAATATAAATTTTCGTAATAAATTATTAAGCTAGGTAGGCCTTAATATACCCAATAATAATTTGATCGTGACAGGGGTTGGATACCTTTTTAGCAATGGATTAGGCAGTTTCATTTCATAGGCCTGGTAAACACACAATCCACACTATTCACCTTCCAATTGTGTTAAGTAGTTCTATAAATAGAGCCCACTGCATTGTTAAGATTTAATAATAAATACTTACAAGGAACAGCTTTTAACAAAAATAACATTACCTACTTAGGCGGACACACAATGCGGTACACTAAAATATCCGCATCGCTTCCGATTAGCTTTTACTTATCCCTCTAGCCGTCACGTCGTCGTTATGAGTGACTCATATGAACAGTTTGGAATAAATCACTTTTACTTCATGATTTATTATTTTATTTACTTAGATATAAATAAAGATTCACATTTGTTAACTGTGTTAACTATACAATTGAATCCAAAATAGGCTTGGTAGTAACATTAATTTTAAAGTACAATAGTGCGATTGGTAGTGTCCATGCCAGGTAATGGCATTTTCTGTGATTTATTTCAAAATACCTTAATGAGTGTGCTACACAAAGCTTCAAAAATTGTCGTTAAAGAACTTTATTTCTCATACTCTCATACTCATCTGAGAATACTATAACAAATCAGTAATACTTACACAGTGAGCATACATAACTACAGACTACTTACTATTATTTTATCTAAACATAACGTGCATTTCAAAGAAAAAAAATCCTGCTATACCATTTCAGAAATTGTGATAGGATACACAGCGGAATGCTTGTGTTTTACCGCACCGCACCGTGTGTCTCCGCATGACTCCCATATAACTCACACGATGCCAGACAGATGTTCTCAAGCTGATGAGTGATCTGACCTATTAATTATCGTTACTAGGCCCCGCTTATAACCCATCTTTATTGAATCAAAATGTACAGTCTCTAAAACTTCGATGGCACACATATTTCAATAAAATGTGAAAATGTCCAATTACTGGCAATACTTAGATTTGTTCTTGCAGTTAAAAAATAAAAGAGACCAATGAATAAACGTGACGTGAAGAATCCAGCCTACTGTGTATCGGGTTTGTATTCTCAATGCGAGACTATTTGCTCTATCCGCGTCTGGGTATGATTAGAGCGATGTCTTTTTGTTACGTGTATCTGTTTTTGAACGTAACCACGGTTTAATATTTAATCATATTTATTGGCATTTTCCTATGAAAATAAAACTTTTCTTTTATATTATATACTTGTATTATCATCAATTAAAGTTTATAAAAAATCATATTGAAAAACGGGAATTTTCACGATATGGTTACGTTACCAAGAAAAATACATGGACCAATCAAATTTTTTTGTGAAAATACTAGGCATTATCACAGAACAGAACAGATAATATTTGATACTGCATTGTCAATATGAAACTTTGGTGTTTTATAAAAATATCGTGGTAGGCTAAATTCTATTATTTCTGACACTAATGACTGCCTGGTGGCAAATAATTATGATCCATTGAATTAAATCTAATATTGATAGCGTGTTCGAACTCATTACGGCACACTAAAATTAAAGTTACATCATTTGTTAAACGCGTCGATGCATGACGTCGATCAATAGAGCATGGTGGACCCTCACCCTCGGGATAAGTACAGTGTACCACAAAAGTAGGGAGAACTTAGAACGATACTTTTATGCATTTAATCTTCTCAATCTAAACAATGTTCTGCCACTAGGTTACAGCTTATATATCTACCTACCGTATACCGTACACTTTACATCATCTGGTCTATATGCAAAATTCCTACTACAACAACAACAACAACACCAGCCACATTCCACTGCCGGACATTGGTCTCCCTTTTAAGAAAGGGGATACTGTGTCTATGTGGCAAGCCATGGAGCCTGCGGTGTCCGCGTGGGCGCAACAAGCTTATTACTTTGTGTTGAAGTATACAGTGCCGTTTTGTGGAAATAAACTATATGTCTATAAAGGGGAGGCTTATGTCTAGCAGTGGACTGCCCATAATCCCCACGCTGGGCATACGGGTTGGGGATCGCAGGGCAAAGCTTCTCGCACTGCAGACGCTGCTGCCCATCGGTGGCCAGGGGATTTAGCTGTGCCATTGTTAGGCTGGGCTATGCCGCAATCAGCCGGCCGTCAGAACCCAGTCTGTTAGTTAGTAGGTGAGGATGGCTGGTTTTCCGGAGATTAGGGTTGGAACCCCCTTACACCCCTGGAACCCCTTACACCGCTAGTATGTATTAAAAACCTTAGCAAATGGAAAAAGATTGGAACATTTTGAAATACTTACAATACCTTTGTAAAGAAATACAATTTGTTTCTTTTACATTTACTGTGGTCTACAGATCTTGACAAAAGAATTAAAAAAATGATTTTTAAACCATAATGAATTTGTAAACACAGTATGCACTTATTCAGTGCACTGTACCTACTGCAATATGAGGTATTATCGGTTAGTTTGAGCGATGACAGCTGACAGGGGTGGTAATGAAGGCCGCTTGAACGGCAGTAATCAATATGATAATTTATGGAATGATTTTAATAGGTTAGACTTTTGTAGTGCTGCCGGATTTGAGGGATCGATAAAATATAGTTACACCTTAGGTTAGGGGCCTAGTGTTTATTAGTGCACAGTTCGTAAATCAAAGGAGCTTTGTTTTATTTTATTCATAGTTTATTCTTAAAGCTTAAGGCAGGTTTTGTTTTAATCTAAGCTTTCCACTCGCGGTTTTGCTCGTCTGGCCTTGCTAAAAAGTACCATAAGTATTATTTTTGTTATTCCTGGTTTCCACACCCCACCAACGTATAAGTATCAATCCACTGCAGGACATAGACCTCCCCTGATCAAGGGGGATATCTCCATAATCCTCACTAAGCATGCGGGTTGGGGATCGCAGGTCACAGCTTCTCTCACCGCCGATGCTGCTGCCCGTCGGCGGTCAGGGAATTCATCTGTGCTGGTTTGTTATACCGCTTGTTGTTAAGCAGGGCAGTTTTGGATTCCGAAGATGGAGGTTCTCATTCATGGTTTAGAACTATATCATGAGTAGATATGTTCCAAATTTTTCAGCTCATCAATCCTTTCATATCACATTTCACTGATAAACTTTCACTTTATAATATTAGTAGGAACACACGTTCAGTAGAAATATAGTTTCAGCTGATACAATTAGTTTCTTTTGTCACAGTCAGAAAACTAACCTATTAATGACCAGAAAGTGGATCAGGGTAATGACAGGGATCTGCTAATTAATTACAAAACGATGGGCCCCGTCACGCGAGCACAGAGTACAACGCGACCTGATCTGGGACGCCCTACTTCCTTCGGGATCTCATTTAGCTTACTTAGGGCTAATGGTCGACGTGATAGAGGCCAAATGATTAGACCAATGGTGCACGCAAGTGTATTAATTAGAGTAAAACAATGTTATAGTAGATAGGAACCATTTTTTTTGTTATAGTACTTATTAACAAAAAAAAATTTTATAGTTGTCATTTATTTTTCAAAAATAATATCTACCTACTGATAGGTAGCTCGCCTACTTAACTTGTTACGTAATTATTATTATTTATTTATTTAATTAACACGGTTGACACCAATTACATAAATTAAGAAAGAAAACAAAAGACGTGCAAACCAGTACGTTAAAATTGCATTAACAGATTATGGGAACTGCTCCAGGAAAACCATATATTTTCTAGATGCCAGAAAGAGATTGCGAGTGCCGAAGCAACCTCAATAAAACATGAAATACAAAAAGGTAATAAATCTCAAGGAATGGCCATCTATTAGCACGGTCTCGATTTCTATCACACCCCGGAAATATTAACCTAATTGTTGGAAATACATAAAATTGTGCGTTTTTCCCTTGGTTTTTCCTCAGATATACTGATAGGCTTTTGTTTCTCCGTTGAAATATTCAAAGCACTAGAATAAATAGGTAATGAAGAGATAATAATTTTCCTTAAGCGTAGGAACTGCTGCATGTTAATCTTATTAACTTTCTCATAAGTGTACTGACTTTATTTCAGCATTTACCCTTCTCAAAGTCTCCAAAAACCCCTTCTCAGCCTGGTTATTATTAAACCTAGTCAGTTAGACAATAAATAATAAAAAATACGAAACAAAAAAACTTTTCCAAGATTTACGCAATATGAGTTATTAAATACTATTGAGACATCTAATATAACAAATACATAAATTTCAATACAAACATTCCCTAAAAACATCTGTTTTCATAATCTACATCCTTCTATAATTTATTCACCACAACAGATGTGTCGTGAAGATAAAAAACCATAGTAAAATAAATGTTAATTCGTTTAATTCCCCCCAAATTGTTAATTTTACAAAGAGGTTCTTTATAATAGGTCCCTATGTAAATAAAGTCGGTAGCGTTTAGGCGAGATAAGAAACGTGAATAGACGGTAGATTGCTTAACAAAGTCTTTATTATGGGCCGTAAAGTCGGGTTTCTAAACAAACTTGCTTTCGTTTAGCCTGGAGGTGAAAGGAGATTTTATTAGAGCATATTGTGGTACCAAAATGTCTGTTTGAATTAAATAGATCGGACTATTGATAAAAAGTTAATGGGCTATTCCAACCTGTCATACACCACACTCGAACAACAAACAACCATAGCCGACGACACATTAGGATTCGCTCATTTTGTCGTGTTTGTTGGAAACAATGAATGCTTGACCACGTCTATATCTATGGCACTATAAGTAATATTATATTTCTTCTGCTTCCGCCTACTAGCCGGACAAAAAGTTATAGGCTACTTTTAGGCATTCCAGGACATACATAATGTGAAAATTTTCAGCACAATCCGTTTTGTAGTTTTGGCGCGGCTTAGTCAGCTCCACATGTATTGATAAGACCGACTAGGTTAAGAGGATGGTACCTATATGTGCTGGGCTCTATCTAAACATGTCGCAGGGACTACAGCGTCCCGGCGAGTGAGTAAAAAGTGACTTCGCACGGTACTTGCCAAGTGTCTTGGTTACGTAAATATTATATCTAGATTTATTATACAACAGCTTCGCTCTTCTGGTACCGGGATAATAAGTAGAGTACGTATGTTTTAATCCAGGTCACAAATTATGTTTTACCCAAATCCGTTCAGCTGTTACGGAGTTGAGTGGGAGCACTCACACAAACTATCGCATTTATAATACCCTCGAGAGCAATGAATCCGGGTCACTCAAAGAATCCAAAAAATCTCGGAAAGTAAGAATGCTAGGTTAATGCAATAAATTGTATTTAATAGACAAAATTTATGCTCTACAAGCACGATGGAAGACACAGAGTGTATAGAAGACCAGGGGAAAGATTCAAGCAAGCATGCATCGAAGAAAAAGTAGCCTACGGTGGTGGGTCTGTACTTGTGTGGGCCGGAATTTCCTCTGAAAGTCGCACAGAGCTGGTGATCATAGAAAACGGCTCTTTAACTAGCGTAAGATATGTGGAAGAAATCCTCAACGAACACGTTGGTCCATTTATGGTCAATTTGGGTGAGGATGCTATATTTATGCATGACAATGCCCGACCTCATACAGGTAGGATTGTGAATGACTACCTTCAAGAGATGAACATTACTTTTATGGAGTGGCCAGCGCGCAGCCCGGATATCAACCCGATCGAGCATGCTTGGGACGAGCTAGGGAGATGCGTAAAACAACGAAACCCTCCCCCAATCACGCTTCCTGAGCTCAAAATTGCTCTCACAGAGGAATGGGAGAATATTCCCCAAAATCGTATAAGGAACTTGGTGTACAGCATGCCAAACCGCGTAAACGCAGTAATGGAAGCACGAGGAGGTAATACGAAGTATTGAAATTCAAGAAAATCGTCATAAAGTTCGAAAATTTCATGTTTCCTATTTTTGTTTTAAGGAGAGATCAGCAGTTTTTTTTCTTTATGTAATTTTGTGTAAATAAAATGTATGGTGACTCATATTTTTTTAACTTTCATTTAAGGAGTATTAAATTGTCTATTAAATACAATTTATTGCATTAACCTAGCATTCTTACTTTCCGAGATTTTTTGGATTCTTTGAGTGACCCGGATTCATTGCTCTCGAGTGTATTACTAGCGGCCCGTCCCGGCTTCGCACGGGTTAGGGCACTTTTTTACACCTTGGGTCCCCAATCTTTCCTAACAATAAATACAGACTATGTTACTCAGGGTGAATGTAGCTTTTCTTTGCTGTAGAATTTTTGATATCGGCACAGTAGTTTTTGAGTTTATTCATTACAAACATACACACACAAAAATACTTTTTTTTTCCTCTTTATAATATTAGTGTAGATTAGTGTGATGATATGAACTTGAAAGCTGTGTCTAATAAAAAGCAACTGTCTCTAACAAAGTTTTGAACTCATCTTATTGTTTCTTTTTTACAGAGAAGTTACCTAGAAAACTTCGGTTACCTAAGAAAAGGGAGGCCTGAGGTCAGCAACCTCGTGATGGGAGATTCAATGCAGTCGTATGAGGATGACTTCAGGATCGCGATTAGAACATTACAAGTAAGTTTTAGAGCTTTTAAAAATATGTTTGTACCTAGGTTGGTAAAGAATAAGGCTGATTAAACATTATACACTAGCACGTTGGCAGCTGGCCTCGCACATGACGCTCCGCGCCATGCACGATGAGGATGACGACGTGCACAATCACATTTGTGTTTTCAGCACTCAAAGCGTTATAAAAACCTATGTACCTTTTAGGTACGTTGTTACTAGTGTAACAAGTCATAAGCGATAAAAAGTGTTAGGATCCCGGCTTTTACCTTTTGAACGATCGTTGTCCCCACAAACTAAAAGTGCACTTATCATTCATAGTACCTAAGTAGGTACCTACAATATCGAGTCTGCTACATTAAATAATAAAATAAATAATGCTGGTCAAAATCACACAGCATTATATAGCCCCAAACTAAGCAGAGCTAATATTAAAGTTGAAAGAACGGGAACTAAATAACTGATGTAGGTACTTGTATACTATTTTTTTTGAAAAACTTTACCTACTATTAAAATATAGAAACACCCAGACCCAAGACAAATGTTTACAGAACATATAATCATTTGTCTCGCGGCGGGAATCAAACCCGCAACCTTTTGCGTCTCTGGCGGGCCTTGCGCCACTAAGGTCGGCAATCATACATGGAAAGTCCCATAGTATTTTTTTTTTTTGTTTACTGAGGTGAAGAATGAACTTATTTAGTGTGGGTGGAGGGATGTGCTGATATACACGTCAAAACTTGATGGATTGTGTGAAAGATGACATGATTAGGTAAAAAAAACGTGTCGGTAAATATAACAACAAAGGGATGACAAATGATTAAATGACCCCAACCCAAACCCGAAAAAGACATTCCTACGATTGTTATTTTTACTTTTGTATATTTTTTGCAGGAATTCGGTGGTATTCCCGTCACGGGTGAAATTGACAGTGAAACGTTACATCTGATGAAGCAAAAACGGTGCGGGAGGCCGGACAGGGAAGAAGATGACGAAGAAAGCGGGCACAGGCGAAAACGGTTCGCAATCCAAGGATCGAAGTGGGAACACACCAACTTAACGTGGAGGTAAGTTTAGCTTAGGTTACATTGCATATTTTATTACTAGTACAAAACCAGTTTTTAAGGATACTTTTGTTATTCGTTAATTAACGGGCGTTTTATAAAGTAAAATTCAACAGCGCCATCTATCAGCAAGTAGTAATACTTCTTAATATTGCTTCAGCGCCGCCATCTAGTCTGTAAATAGCAAACTAATCAACTAGATTTCAGCATTCGCAGCTACTCACCGCCAGAGTGTGCTGTAAAACATTTAATGAGAGCACCGTGAGGTGGCATCTCTGTTTCGCTTCATTCGTGAATACAACGCAACGCCTCAACGTGATAGGTACCTACAATTCAGTAGTTTTATTTTTTATCTACTAAATTGTAGGTACCTACGTTACGTAAGCAGATGGTTAAAAAATGAAGTCCAAGAAAATCTGGTGACGTAAACTTAATTCACCTGAGCTTATTCACCTAGGTGCATTATATAAACTTTTAGTTAACTTTAACCTGGGTGTATTAAAGTTACTTTTAAAAATTTTAATTCACCTGGGTGCATTAAATTTACTTTTAAGTAAACTTTATTCACTCCTTATGAAGAATCTTTTTATCAGTGAAGCTCTTTACCTGAGCTAATCGAGGGTTCATGATTTATGATTATCATTGTGGATAAGACTGTTGTTGCCGTAACACAAGAAGGTGTTACGGCGACAACTCACCAGGGGGCGCTGCAGCAAACATTGTTTGTGCAAACCCATGGTGCCATTTTTCTCCAAAACTACGATTTGATGCAGTTTTCAGTTATACCACTAAATTACCACTTGTTTGCAAGCAAATTGTGTCTCTTAGTTGTCAACAATGATAATCATTCATGAACACTCGATTATTTCAGGTAAAGAGTTTCACTGATAAAAAATATTTTTCATAAGGACTGAATAAAGTTTACTTAAAAGTAAATATAATGCACCCAGGTGAATTAATTTTTTTAAAAGTAACTTTAATACACCCAGGTGTTTAAAGTTAACTAAAAGTTTATTTAATGCACCTAGGTGAATAAGCTCAGCGGGGTGATCGGCTAACTCTGTTGCAAACAGAAATGATTGAAACCGATCCTGTATTTACAAACTTTGACATTTCATCCGTCGAAATTCAATGAACGTCAATTGACAAACTGTCACAGTTTGTTAAAACAGGATCGGTGTCAATCATTTTTGTTTGCAACAGAGATAGCCAATCACCCCGCAGGTGAATTAAGTTTACGTCACCGAAAATCTCTAAAAAAAAGGATAATTCTCAACTGAAACTTTTCTCTAAATAATGACAAAATTAAGAGTTTTCGGCCGTTTTACTCGCTTTATCTTGGTAGAGGAAAGCTGGCATGTACCTACAATCTGTTTCCTAAAGTGAAAACAAATTACCTAGCACTCGAGGGATAGATAAGAAAAGCTCTACCTAATTACCTAAACAGTTAATAATCTGAACGGCAATATCTGTACCAACTTACATGTACCTAGGTTTTTTAATACTTTATTGCACAATGTAACAAAGGGTGAGTTTACGATAGCACAAACATGTTCTACTAGCCAACCCTGTGCTTTGTTGCAAGATGATCTTGCAACCATCCGCAAACATGGGCTTACTTTAATTTTAAAATGTCACATTTTGTAAAAGTAAATAGAGCACAATCACAATGATTATCAGTACCTATTAACAGCAAATACTAAAAGCATAAAATGTGCACAAAATATACAATATTCCGAATTACGATCACTGTTTATGTTTTAGCATGATTTGAATAGGCACAATCCTGTCAAAATAAAAATAAATAAGCATCTGTCTTGTACATCTGGGACTGCCCTTCAAGTGATTCTACAAATTCATTTCAGAACATCAGCCCTTTTTCTTTTTTAGCAGGGTTTACCATAAGATAAATAGTGAATAATTGGTATTTTATAAACAGATGAACGCTGCAACGCTCTCCCTAAATCGCCTCACAACAATCACAACCATAGGAGGAGACTACGGCCAGTCATACGGCTAACCTCCATTTTTTTCTGTTTTAAGTGTGTGGTAGCGTAGTTGACAGCGCTCTCAGTATTATGGGAAGATTGTGGGCTCAATTACCGCCTGATTTAAAATTATATTTTATAAATATTAGAAATCATCATATTCAGTCATAATGTCATAATGTTACAAAACATGGATGATTAGTATAACACTATGGACCCAATTTTGGATACAACAATAGATTGCCGATATGAGCCTGAACCGTTGCCACGGCATGAGGCAGGCCATGAGACCGCTGAGTAAGTAACAAATTCAGGGCCAATACTCTGTAAAACGATAACTATATAACGCGTCCTAATCGAATCGAACTCTACTCTTACTAAAGGCATTCTCCTCTCTGTATTCTGTGCTAACGGTACGAATAGCTACACCTAATCCGTCAACCTCTGAAGTATGATCAGACGGGTCGTCTGCCTATGTCCAATGACTCGAGAATCCGGACGATGTCGATGTCTCGTTAAATAAATAAAAAATGTTGGACACTATCACACAACATAAATATAGCCCCTAACTAAGCAGAGATTGAATTATTAGAACCACATGACTGATATACTACTTATATATTTTTTGTAAACACAAACACCTCTTCGCCCGCACAAGGCTAACCAGGGCCGTTGATTCAACACAAAAGTTTGTTTACGACGTTTCAACATAAACTTATAAAATACACAGAATTGAGACAAATATTTGCAGAGCATACAAATATTTGCCTCGCTGCAGGAATCGCACCCGCTACGTCCTGCTCGCCCGCTGAGCCTCAGAAGTCGTCATTATTTTGCATAAGTTTATTGACCGTCTAAATTCGGCCGACAACGATTTGGTTTACCTAACCGTATTGTAAGTAACATCGCTCCAACACCATGGACCAAACTATATATTTTGACAATGAAGATCGCGTACACTTTTGTGAATAGGGATCGGCTGGACCTACTTCAGAACAATGTCATTTCGTTACGCGAATATTGAAATCGAGGTTTGCGGAGTAGTTTCTCAGCACAAAGATAGAGCTAAGCACGATGCAACAGGCATGCTAAGAAGCTAAGTGAGTCTTGCCGTTCTGCAAAGACTTCATATTCGAGGGAGGCTGGAGAGTAAACATGTTTTATGTCATTGTAGTATTTACTTTAGGGCGACATAAAGTTAATGACAAATAATAGTTAAATCAAAGCCCTCGTTAACGTTATGACGCTTTCCGGGTGACTTAATTAAAAGAATACTTACTTACTTAGCTATGTTTGTATAACGCGCGTACGTATCGAATACGCATCTATATAATTTCGTTAAACTGATCTAAAACGTATCTACCTACTATGTAGATAGTAGATATAGATACGTATTCGTTTTCTGCCCTGTGCCCTGCTAGAGTAAGCGTCATGTAAAAATAACGCTGGAAGAAGTGTTTGCCGCCAGCGTTCTTTTTACGTGACGCGACCCTAACAAACGGTGCTCTGGCGGCGGAAAATGCTGTGTCCTACAACCCCCAACCTGCATGCCTTGAGGTGGATCGATGACTTGCGGAAAGTGGCTGGCAGAAGGTGGATGCGGAAAGCTGAAAATCGGGCTCAGTGGTGCTTACTGGGAGGGGCTTATGTAAAGCAGTGGTATAGGCTGAAGAATAAGAAGAAAATGCTCTTCACGGGCGCTATGTTCATATCCCCCTTAAAAGTGAAGTCCTGCAGTGGACTTCTTCTTCTTCGTATGAGCTAGTGACCAACTCTGGTGTCGGAGTTTTTTGGCCGCCCGAAGGCCTCTGACATGGCTTAAAAGCGACTGAAAAGCCGGGACCAACATCTTAACGCCTCCCAAAGCACGGAAGCGCTCAAGTCTAAATGTCTCACAAAACGGTCACCCATCCAAGTAATGACCGGGCGGAGTGTTGTTTAACTTGCAGTCGAGTGAAAAGGTTGGTTTTGTTCTTGTAGTTGTTGAAGTAAACCTAACCTGTTCACTTTTATAAATTACCTAAATCAAAACTACGGAGAGTGGTCTATTTAATTTAGTATTTCCTGAATAAAACGGTTATAGAAGCTGTATAAATACAATTATCTGAGAAAGCTTTAACAAAGAAACCCCTTACTAAGCGAGTCGGTCCCGGCGCCGCACTCTCGTAAACCAGCCGCGAGATGGCGCTGTTTTAACGACTAGTTTGCACAACAACCTGCAATATTGACAGACCATTAATTCGCCAGGAAATTGTGCTGAAGCCGCGCTGCAGGTGATTCTGAACTTTTCAAATTATCCGCGTGTTCCATGCTTGTTTCGAGCCAAATAGACGACTGGCCACTCAAGGGATGGCGAGTTGAACTAACTAGAACCGCAATGTCCTGTATTTCCACGTATAAGTTCAGCGGTTTCATGACAAAACCCATCGATAAATACTGTTACACGACAAAACTTAGGTTTTAATAAAATTGTCTTACATTTTACTAGATAACATATCCGGAACACTAGAGTTCAATATTTCAAGAGTAAAAATGCTCATTTTAGTTTCGGATAAACAACTAAGTACAATAGGTTGAGGTGTGAATGATAGTCCCTTGTAACATTATAGGGAGATATTTAAACATTTCCAATCTAACACTGGTTTTATTTTTTTAATTCCTGTTGATATGTACCTGCAAGTACTTTAAAATTTTCTCACACTTTGAAAAACTAAGAAGCTAAATACAAGATTTTATTTCGTTTCACTTAATCCCGTTGGCTGTAATCAAACCTTGCAAGTGAGACACACTTCCCGGTTTCCTATTGAGCTGTTGGCACGCATATGTTTATCGCGTGACAATGCAATTTAATGAATGAATGAATGAAAATCCTTTGAAACAACAGTCAGAAATTTAACATAAATAGAAGGTACAATGTGCGGTATTATCGCTGGAAGCGATCTCTTCCAGACAACCTTTGGATGGAGAGGTTATGTAAAAAATAAGAACGGCCGGGGCTGTACTTTATTTAATGAATTTAATCAATGATGTACAAAATTAGGACACAAAATTTATGCAATAAAAATGATAAATATAATATAATGATAAATATATAATAACATGATGTATAATAATAATAATGATGATGACATGGAACCTATCTGATGATGGAGGTGGAAGGTGACCATAGGAACTCTGTAATGAAACGACGCAACCTGATGAGGTTCATCTCATCATCATCATCATCATCATCAGGATCATCAAGTTAGGGCTCGTATGATTCGCCATGAGTACTTTGTCTCTAGTTTTTGTCCGTCTCCTATGTCCGTCTGCTACAGCGAATTTACTCCATATCTACTGGATCGATTGAATTGAAATTTGTAACAAATTGTAAAATTGTAGTTTGCACATAACACATATTGTGTAACGTAAGTATGAAACATTATTTTTGACTTTCCATAATTAAAAAAATTAAAAAAGTTTTTCAAACCGTACTGTTTGACAAATCTAATGAAGGGCGTGTGTCTTTTGTTAAACACACTACAACAAAGAAAAGGTCATAAAAAAGGATTGTGGATCAACCGTACGATCGGTCTAGTGCAAGTTGATCTCGCGTAACGCGAGATCAACTTGCACTAGACCGATTTTTTTATTCGTATCTGTTTTAGGTAATTTTCCTATTTTTATAGAACAGAACATCACACTTTGAGATTAGATTAGAAGCTCATAAAGTATATGCCAGGAAACCAAAGAAATAAATCCAAACATTTAGCGTTGAACATAATCTACTCATGCCATTCTTATACCTTCTTCATTTGCCATGCGCGTGTCTAGCAAAAGCTCGGAAAACGGCTTGATTGATTTGAGTGTTTGTTTTTTGTCTTGCTCAACTTAATTCTGGGATATTTTTAGGAAAAACCCAAAGAAACCGCCGAAAAAATGAAATTCATGGTAATTTTTTATGTCATTTGTGTATTGAAATGTCATTTGTGTAGGTATTGAAACTCTAAACTTTGGACGGAACAACGCATAACGGGACCGCTAGGCACCTAACAAAAATGAAATGCTGTTAGATGGTACACTAAGCATCACTTGAGAACGGCTGGACCGATTTAACTAATTAGAGTATGTTCGTATTAGTCCGAATAAGGTTTTTATCATCATCATCAACAACATATTAATAAGTCCACCGCTGAACATAGTTGTCAATTTCCACGTAGAACTGTTTTGAGCCCTCTCCAGGCACCGATAGCCTGCAATCTTGACGATATCGTCGGTCCATCTGGTCGACTGGGGGGTGTCCCTACACTTCGTCTTTCAGATCTTGGTCGCCATTCGAGAACCTTCATTTCCTAATAGTTGTCGGATTTTAAGGTAATATGGATTTTAGGGAAAGAAATATTTTTTAGTTGCCCGGAAAATTGGAAAAGTGGATAAATTGAAACTGCCATTTTTGTATGAACTGAAGAATTTGTACTGGACAACGACTAAAATACGTCTATTTCAGCAATATGCACCTTTATGTGAACATGTGTTGACGACCCCTGTGGCGCAGTGGGCGAAGGTCCGCCTGGGACGCAGAAGGTTGCGGGTTCGATTCCCGCCGTGGGACAAATGTTTGCATGTTCTGCAGATATTTGTCTTGGGTCTGGGTGTTTTCTATGTATGATATGTATGTATTTACAAAAAAAAAGTATATATGTAATATAACAATTATGTGGTTCCCATAACACAAGCTCAGCTTAGTTTGGGGCTACATGATGATGTGTGATAGACCAGCATTATTTATTTATATTTATTTATGTATGTAACCTTACCTCACCATATAAAAACAGGACCGGTTAAGTGCGAGTTGACTCGCCCACCACGGGTGACGTCAATGGCGTGCGATACTAACTAGTAAATTTTCTTCGTCATTAAAAAACTGTAGGTATATCCTATACAAAAATAGGAACCGTTTTTAGGATAGGCCTTTCAGATAACACCATATCTGACAGTGTTACTTGCTTTATAGTTTGACCACAGCTGTCCTCACATTTTTTTAGGTTTTACCAAACTATATTATCCAGAGACTTCGCTTTAATTTTCCTATAAAATATAGATATACTTCTTGAACATGAATAAATTTTAGGTTTCTCGCTTCGCAAACTTTGGAGATAAGTGGGGTATGGTCATTTTCAGGACTTTTTTTATCCTACATCAAAAACTGTGCATCATATCATAAAAATAAAAACTGTTTTATACTGTTCAAATCAAGCCTTTTCATTTGATACCCCACTTGACTTGGCAACAATCCCTTTTATTTTTCAACCCTTCATTTCGGAAGATTTCCAAACAAACTGTTTTTTTCCTGTAAAATATAGATATCCTTCTTGAACATATATTAGTTTCAGGTTTCTCTTTTTGCAAATTTCGGCGATAAGGGGTGGGGGTAGGGTTATGGTATTTTTTTTGACAATTTTGATCATTAATCTAAAACCGTGCATCGTATAAAAAACTATATACTATTTTAAACTGGGCTCATTGACCTCTTTCATATGATATGCCACTCTACTTGGTGGCATCAGTTTGAAATTTTGACATTTCTTATTTTGGAACCTTTGGGGATGAGAATGAAAATATTTTTATATTTTTTCAATCTTGCAATCTTATTCAATTAGTGTATTTTGAATCTATACCAAATTTCAAATCGGTAGCTTTTGTAGTTCCTGAAATAATCAGGTGTGACAGACGGACGGACGGACGGACAAAGCGGCACCATAAGGGTTTGTTTGACCGATTCGTTAACGTTACCCTAAAAAGGGTCGTAGTTTTAGGACGCCAACAAAAACTATTTGAAACTACAACACCAGCCTATATAAGACCACTGCTGGATACAGGCCTCCGTTAATAAGTAGGAGGATATGCCCATAATCATCCCCACGCTGGGCAAACGAGTTGGGGATTGCCACCCGACTATTAAATTTAAAACTAACTATTGCCAATCGAGTAGTTTTTACCAAAATCGCATTTATTTTGTATCCCGCTTTGGCCCGTCGAGACAAGGACTTTGCGGACCGAACCGGGAATAACTCTAGACAATTGGTCTAATCATTATGTTTTAGCATATTGTACAGGCAAAGTTTTTTTGCCTTTCTAACCCTCAATACTTAATTGAGGACCAGGTGAATCATAATATTTTAAAATAATTTAATTTTTAATATACTTGCAGATAGAACAAGCACTTATCAGTAGCCAAAGGCATATACAACAACAATAACAGATTATTCAGGCCACTACTGGACATAAGCGTCCTCTTTTAGCTATTAGCATGCTGGGAATACGGGTTCGGGATCGCAGGGCAGGTTTTGACTCCTGCCAATCATGCCAGAGCCCCGTTAGTTAATACAGCAAGGTGCACCACGGGCAGGTTAGGTTGGCTTGGGTTCCGAAGATGGAGGAACCTCTGACACGCCAAGTAGGTACATAATCGTCGCTATATATAGGCAGTAAAATTTGGAACTAAAGTATGTACTATTCATAGACTTTATGGTTCTATTACTAAGACTAATATATTGATAGAAGACCGTATGAAAAATAAGTGATGGCCTTACCCGAAGGCAAAAAGGGAGAGGTCACCCACCGACCACCTGGATGCGATCCGTATCCAATGATATGCTGACGCTAGCCTACCATTAGCATTTATTGTTGAGCCAGAAATGACACAGAATCGCCAAGAGTGCTGAAAAATATCAGGAGGGCGACCCCAAATAGGGAAAAAGCCAGGATATTGATTAAGAGATTAATATGTGAAAAATGTTGTTAAACGTAATCTTTATTTTAAAACTTATAAAATTTCTAATTATTTAGATGACAAAAACGCTTGGGATGAAACAAAACAGCCACGCAGAGTGGCTTAATCCCAGCAGCTCCATTTCTTGCTAATTCTTCTCTATTCTATTCTATTATCTATTCTTTTTTTGGTCGAGTTACGAATAGGTGTAAAATAATTTAAAAAATACGATTTTTAACCCCCTACGCCAAATCGACGGGGTGTTATAATTTTGACGCACGCGCGCGCGAGCGTGTGTGTGTGTGTGTGTGTGTGTGTGTGTGTGTGTGTGTGTGCGTGTGTGTGTGTGCGCGTGTGTGTGTGTGTGGGTGTGGGTGTGGGTGTGGGTGTGGGTGTGGGTGTGGGTGTGGGTGTGGGTGTGGGTGTGGGTGTGGGTGTGGGTGTGGGTGTGGGTGTGGGTGTGGGTGTCTTTCCCATCGTAGCTCTCGAACGGATGAACTGATTGTGATTTACTTTTTTTTGTTTGAAAGGTGAATTAGTCGGGAGTGTTCTTAGTTATGTTTGATGAAAATCAGTCCAAAATGCCGCCGCTACAAGATGGCGCATTACATATTTGTTCAAAATGTGGGTATATCAAATGAAAGGGCTTGATTAGTAGAATACTATACTTTTTATGACAAATTTCAAATCCAAGCTGGCCGCCACCACAAAATGGCGAATTACATTATTTCCCTCCAATATGGGTATCAAATGAAAGGGCTTTACTAGTAGAATACTATATACTATGATAGACCTGTCGCAGGATATCCAGCACGCTAGTAGGTACACTCTTAAAAAAAAATAAAAAAAATAAAAAACCTCGACTCAAAAAGCAAACATTTTTAAAGTCAAAAATAATACCATCGTTGAGACATCAAATTCGATTGACTTATTCGCGTCGGGGTACCGCTAAGTTTAAAGTAATAACTAAATATAAAAAAAAGAGATTACAAACTCATAGCGCTCCCAGATTTAGGTCGGAAATGCTAGTAAATTATTAAATAGTCAATCAAATGAAGGGTCTGACTTACAAAGCGGTACCCCGCAAAATTAGTCAATCGAATTTGATGGCTCAACGATGGTTTTATTTTTCACTTTTTAAATGTTTGCTTTTTGAGTCGGGGGTTTTTTAAATTTTTAGTTTAATTTTTAATGTCCCTAAGGTACTTTGTATATGTATTATTACAAAAATGCTTCTCGCTGGTACACGCATCACTCGAGATCGAATTTCTTTAAAGCAATATTCATTAGTTAAATGCAAAACAAAAATATGTTTCCCGGATGATCGCAAAACGGTTATTACTAAAACTGTTTTTTTTTTCAAACAGCAAAAAATAAAATATGAGATAATTTTGAATTAAACAACCCATCTTTTATACGTAGAAAATTGCATAATATTACTTGTTGAATACCATTAAATGGAGCATAAACAAGCAGCCTCGTGTTTTAGACATCCGATACGATAGTTATTATTTGAAATAACTGTATTGTTTTGCAAATGTAATGTGTATGACAGGCTAGCGACGGGTACATTTCGCCTCCCGCCGCGCGGCGCTGTCATCGCCATTCAGGACACTACCAATAATACCTATTGTAAGATTTATAAATGTCCAGTTACCAATATAAAATAATGAAACCACATTACTAAAGGAGAATGCCGTCTGATGTATGGCGCTCGGTACCAAGACTAAAATAAGTGCGTCAAAAAAATCTCCAATAAGTTTTTAGTCGATTCTACTGTCAAAATAATTAAAAATCAGGGTTATTGCCATAGTAACACTTTACATCAATGTTTGTTGCCATAGCAACTTAAATATCATTGGTTGTTGCAGTCTAATGGCGGCGTGCAGCGGAAACCAAATCAACAAAATATTTTTTACTTGATTATTAATCCCATCGGTGTGTAAAACTAAAGAAAATGTTAATGTCATTTATAAAATATAATAAATTTTATGGGATACATTCGGTTTTGACGCAATTGGTACGGGTTCTCGGCATTCTCCTTTACATTCATTCTACATAGGTATCGATTTTTAGATAATATATTGACTCAGGTGTGACTGTGGAAATCCATTACACATACATATTAAGGAACAATATTTAGTACGTAATTAATTAAGCTATTTTTTTTCTCTTAAGAGTTTTACAAAATGTAGAACGCATGCGCCGCCATGTTACACGGTCCTTATGGTTTAGAGGTATAACTTATCCATATTCTTTTATTTTTCCTATTTTTATAAATATCTGTGGCAAACAGAGTTTCTGCGTGACTGAACTTAGAAATATTATTTTAATTCAAACTGATAAAACTGGATGAGACGAGCTTTGAACCGTGGAGATTGGCACACATAAAGGGAGGCCTATACCCAGCAGTGGCTGAAGTCGGGCTGCAGATGATGCTAATATTGACAAAAGTTAACGACATACTTCTAGCAACAGTGAATAATTCTAGTCCTAGTAGCAAAAGGCCACGAGAAAAATATGTTCCAGAATGCACGTCAGTCTTTCACTGTGAAATTAACGAAACGATCAACGTGATTTTTCACATAAACCAATTAGGGTAAACACATTTAATTAAAATTGTTACCACGAGAGCAAAGCCCCAGGCAAAGGCTTGTTCAAAGATCCATGGGCAAGCAACGAGGGAGGCAATTGTTTCGAAGCAACGTGACTTCAAACTTTATTGAAACCACTTAGAAACTTGGTTAGCGACTCACGTGGACAACAATGAAATATAATTTCCATGATTTTTTACAGTTTTCTGGCTTCTTCAACCAACTTCTGGTGAAGACTGTGAAACTTCTTTTATCCAGTAAGAAAACACGAAATTAATTATTTTTCTTTGAAACTAAAATTCAAAGCCTGGCTAAAAAATCACGTGGCTTACAATTAATAAAGTTAATCAAAACCACAGAGAAAACGTTTTACAATTCTGACTTTCAATGGGTTTGTTTTTTGAGTTCCGTAACTCGAAAAGAAAGAAACTAAACCCTTTTAGGATCATGTTGCCGTCCGTGTTTGTCTTGACATTTGTCTTCACGAATTGACCTAAAATCTATACCAAATATAAAGTTCTGTAAGTACAATAAGGCTATAAAAAAAATAAGCTTTTAACTCCATGCATTAAAAAGAAATTGCAATGAATGTCTATATTTTATTTCCTAAAATATAAATTATATTACATATCTCCTGTTTTAAGTTGCGTTAACCTGTGTTTGAGGAGTCCCCTCTTTATGATGGTCAGTCTTAACTAAAAAGAAGTCTAAGTTAAGAAATATTATATTAGAGTCTTGTCTAAAGTACATATGTTTTTCATAGTACAAATAATAATTCATGCTGGCAATTAATCGTAAGTTTTCGCAAAAATAAAAAAAAAAAATCGAAAAAAAACTCCCCAATCCGAGACAAATATTTGTACATCATACAAACATTTGTCTCGTGGCGGGGATCGAACCCGCGACCTTCTTCATCCTACTACACCACAGAGGTCGTCAAAGTAATAGAGTATCCTGGATCCTGTACATCCTATGCTGGTCATAACATTACTTTTACATAACTTTCAGTAAAATCAATAATCTTATGGCAGTACGGAAACCTCAGAGCGCGGTTCTCGCTCGAGCTTGTCAGTTTATTTCTTTAATTACTGCGAAAGGGTACCTGTTTTACGCAACTTATTTGTTAATTCATATCTAACCAAGCTTTTACCCGTGGCTTCGCTTGCGTTAAACAATATTTTCACAATATTTTTCTATCCCTTGGGAACAGTACTTTTTTTCCTGAATAAAAGGTACTCTATATGCATTTCTGTGCCCCTGACAACGTGTATACAAAATTTTATGATAATCAGTTGAGTATTTAAGGCGTGAACGCGAAAAAAAACAAACAAAAACTCACTTTTGCATTCATATTATTATTTAGGTTTAATAGTTTAGATTAGGTACTTAAGATTAATGCTATTTTTACTATTTACAATTATCCTATCCTTCCAATAATTAAAAAAGCGTATAAAAAGATACAAGTAGATTTTTAAAACTTTGCTGGAGAAGAACGGACAGAAGACAATAATGTAAAGCAAGTTCACACGAGGTGACTTTAGTATGTTGCTGAATAAATATATCGTGGTTACTAAATCAATAATTTGATTATCCGGTGCAATAAAGACGCAATTACAGTAAACATGATTTTACATGAGAGGCAAACAAAGATTGCAAGTGTCAGAACATGGTGGTAACAGCATACCTACATTTTGAAAAAAATGTTAAATGCGTCGTTATTGCAACGGATTAGCGAATAGGTAAAATGTGGTGTTTTACGTGTACTTCTAAAAAACAATACATATTCAGTTTTTTGTATCGTCCACCGCCGGACACTTTACGCCTCTTCCTCGCCATAAGCTTCAAATCAAACCTATAACTACTATTTTATATAGTTCTAGCAAATCGAACTAGGTCAACATTTTAATACAGGCATTTCACAATTTCTCTTTATAGCGAATAGAGACTCTATGATGCAATAAAGAGCTTATTACTTTTTATATTGAATGTAGTGAACCGACTGAATCATCCTACTAATATTAAGTTTGTGAGTATGGATGAATGGATGAGTGTTTCTTACTCTTTCTTACAAAAACTACTGAACGGATTTGGATGAAACTTGGAATATTAATCCAGTATTAAGTGGAATATTAACACATAGGCTATTTTTTATACCGGTACCAGGCGAGCGAAGCCGCCGGTGCCAGCTAGTGTGTAAAAGCGTTTCAAGCATGATGTTTAATATTCTCCGAGTGAAAAAATAATTTACTAGAGACAGATTAAATATAAACTTTATTTGTTTACTTAAGCAATATTTTTCAACATCTAAGTTTTGTAATTTTAAATGATTTATATTATTCTCTTAGTTAAATAATAATTAGGATGTTGAAAAAAAATGTTTTTGTACCCCTTTTTAAAATATTAAGCTTGGTTCGTACCCCTGGTGGGACTCGAACCCACAATCCCCGGCTTAGGAGGCCGATGCCTTATCCATTAGGCCACAGGGGCTGTGCTTTAAGGGTTGAAATTAGGGAGCTTAAAAAAAGGGCAAGTTGAAAAAAATTAAGTTAAAACTAGAATTATAACTAGACAATGTATTTTTTTTACCCAGGACGGAACGGAGATGGTATATGCGTTTGGCGTGAGAGGTTGTTTGTTTGTGCAAACCATGTTGCCATTTTTCTCCAAAACTGAGTCCGATTTTGCTACAATTTTCAGTTATGGGTTCGGGTTTGATTGGTGCATGTTCTTAGATAGGTGTAACGGTGATTTCTCACCAGGGGGCGTTGCAGTAAACATTTGTTTGTGCAAAACCAAAACTACTAGTCCGGTTTTGATGCAGTTTCTGGTTGATTAGTGAGGGTTCTTACATCGATGTTACGGTATTAACTCACTAGAGGGCGCTGCAGTAATATATTTTTAATGTCTATGCTCTCTAAAAAGTTTAAAATAAAAAGCAAAATTAAAAATTTTGGAAAAAAACCAGGACACTTAAAAAGTAATTAAAACGGATAAAATAATTTAAAAACCCCTGACGAATATTCTTGGATTTTTATTAAGTTTATAAGTACATTTATTTTTTAAGTAGGGGGTTTTTAAATTATTTTATCCTTTCTGAATTACTTTTAAACCGTCGTAAAATTTTTCTAAATTTGTAATTTTGCTTTTATCAATTTTAATATACTAACAAGTGTGGAAAATGAGACAAATGGGAAAGAGATAAACGGAAAAATAAGCTTACAAGAATATATAAATATTATAAAAGAGAAAGGAAGCTCGCAACCGCAGTTGCGGGCGGATTAGCTAGTCCCTTATTAGTCCCATACACACCAGCTTATAGCAGTCCACTGCTGGACATAGGCCTCCCATAACAAAGTGGGTTATGCCCTTAATCCCCACACTGGGCATGCGGGTTGGGAATCGCAGGACACAACTTCTCGCACTGCCGACTTTAGCAGCACTGCCGGGATTTTGCTGTCCCGGTGTAGACTGCGCTATGCCGCAATCCGCCGGCCGGAGCCCCGTTTGATAGTTGGCACAGTGCACCACGTGCAGGTGAGGTTGGCTTGGGTTCCGAAGAGGGTCTGTGGAAGAGTCCTCAAGAGCACCCATAGTTTTGGCATAATGGCGCTAAGATGGAACATAGTGGTGGTTTTGGCCGGTAGAAGTCCGGTTCTGATTAATTCTGTTGCCCCATAATAGAATGGTATCCATGAGGATTTCCCCACATATAAAAAAGGGTTCCGAAGAGGGGGGTTGTATCCCCTAATACCCCAATTTAATACCTAGATATTCAATTTTTAAACAATTATATGACATAATAATTATCTTAAAGAAATAGGTATACACGAAATGGGTACAAATTAACTTCAACAGAATTTATAAGATTATCATCATCATCATTAGTCTAAATCAGTCCTAAGCTGGACATAGGTCTCCCCTAATGATTTCAACCACTGCCTGCCCTGAATTTATATGGTAACTTTAAATTAAAAATATTTTATGAAAATTAAAATTATGTAAAATATTCCGCAATGAAAAACATTGTGTACAAACAATTAAATTAAATATTTACATTAGTACAAAATATCCTTAGTGAGGAGATATGAGTGTGGAGTTTATCTAATATCTAAATGTTTCATAAAATTATGCAAATCGTACAAAAAGCAGATCGCCCGAACAGGGACTTGAACCCTGGACCCTTGGATTAAAAGTCCAATGCTCTACCGACTGAGCTATCCGGGCTAATGTCAATAAGTCCAAAATTAGGAATTACATTCCCTAAATTATTGTTTGCGTAGGCTCGTAGAATATTGTGGAGAGAGCATTGACTTTGGGAGCTTGGATTAGCATTTTTAGACCAACTTAAAACCATATTACCATGGATCGAATGATAAATAGACAATACACTACCTAACTCTCTAATTACTAGAATAATAATCTCGTCTCTCTCTTGTCTTCCTTGTACTTCCGATATACGGTAAAGTATTTTTTTCTGACCAAATTAATAACGAAAATAAGTAAAAATGTGTTTGCACAACACACTAAACTACCTATAGTACCATCCTGCTATATCACATTGCAGTCTCGCAAAAAGGTTATCCAACGCAGAGGATGATCCGCAATGAAAAACAGGGAGGCAAAAGAAAATTTAATTTACTCTCTCTAACCGAGTTAATCACTTCGTTACCAGGTCTGTAACTCGAACCCTTCAGCTCTAGCAGAACCTGATTGTGGCTGGGAGGCTGCAGTGACGTCATTTAATATCTTACCATCTATAAGCCTAGCTAAAGGTCATAACTTAAAAGGTTTTACAGCAACCTGAATTAAAAAGAGAACACCAAATGGATAATCATGAATATTTAAGTGAAAAAAAAATGTGCCGATCTGGTTTGAGTGGGATAAGGCAAGGAGATGATGATGATGATAGATTGCATTATAATCATCAATCTTTATTTATAATACTTGAGGATGTAAGCACATGGTAACATGGCCCACCTGATTTTAAGTGGTAACTATTACCTATAACAAAGTACTTTACCTTAGATTACACATAAATAAATAAATAAATAACAACATGTTTGCATTGTGGCTTGACAATGCAAAGCTCTCCGTCCATCGATTAGAAGCATGAATGTCATAAGCTTCAAGACTAGTGCCTGTATGGTTACCGACACCCATACCCTTCAAGCCAAAACAGCAATGTCGCTTTACGGAAACCACATCCTTCAAACCAAAATGCTGCTTCATGACAGAAATAGGCATGTGTATTGTAACTCAGTTGCAATGGATGTGTTGATATTAAAACATGATGATGACTAGCATGGTACGAACATCTTATGAGGAGAGATGAAAGCTATGTGACTAAAGAAAGCGTATGATTATCACTGGATGTATGAGTAGGGAGAGGCCGAAGAAGTGATAGATGGATTGTTTGAGAGAGGATATGTGTGTAAATTGAGTGATTACAGAGTTGACGGCAGATAGGAGTGAATGGAAAGAGAAAACGCTGACCGCACCTAGTCTGGGATAAGGGCAGGCGATTATGATAATTAATGCCATTGAAATGGCTGTATTCTCGTGGTTCTACTATTCTGTCATACTATTGGTTCAATAGGTTATTATTTATGGTCCTAATTTTTAACAAGCCGGTAAAAGGACCAACTATTGTATCGTCCTTCCAGTTTTCAATGTTTGACTATGATTCGAGAAAATAGAATAAACAAACGAACTCCCTTGTAATTTTATTTTTGCTGCAGTCAATCAATAGCAGCTTCGCTCGTCTTATACAATTAGGTGTATCGGAATACAGATATAGTGATGGTAATTGATTCTGACTGCGCTGTAATAGTAGGGGGTGAGTAAATCAGCCTCGATATGGCTCGCACTGGTTCGTCGCCAGTTCGAGAAGACCTCGCAACTTGCTCGTAAATTGCGCACCGGAAACAATCCGGGCTTCAGGCATGTATCTGAAATTCCAATTAAGGGGAGGCTCTAGACCGGCTCGCAGGTCGACTGCACGCAGGCGATCACTCACTTGCACTTTTAATTAATTTATTTATCGAGTTCGCGAATCGACGGCGCAACTCGAAGCGACGCCCCGCCCCGCACCCTTCTATAAAAGCCGTTGAGGACCACCAACGTCCGTCAGTTCCGTCGAGACGCCACCGGCGCGAGGCGGGTGGCCTAAGGGCGCGCGCCGGAAGGACGTGGGTTTATATTTTTTTAAAGTTGTAATGTAAGGAGGGTAGATTCGAGGGGATGCGTAGGGTTCGGTCGGTCGCGGTACGAGTCGGCGTCGGCGGTGACCTTGAGGTGAGTGATGCAGCGCGCGGGCGAGTCGATAGGCCTCGCCTCCCGCCCTCGCGCCCACGCCTGCACTACAGCTGTTTTACTTGATGACTTGCCGCGCTATACCTAATCCTCGCGTTTTTTAAAACAACTATTTATTTTATTTAAAAAATATATATAATGAGGCAAACTGCCTCTAAGTATATCAATAGATTTACACAGAATCTACTGTCTGAGTTTAGAAGTAAATTTCATATAAATTTATAAAAAATGCTCCAACTACGAGTAAAAACTTTACAATGAGCCGGTTATATATCTAATATACTTGGTATATTCTAATAAAACTTATAAAAAAAATCAAATTATTAAGATGAGGTATCAGAAACAAAAAAAATCTACTATAAGTCATTATTTGCCCTCTGTTTGCTAAAAGCTTAATTTTCATAAAACAAAGTACTTAAGTAACCATTGCTCTAGTGAACCAAGGAAGGTACTCATATTTCTTTTTAACGAACGGAGCTTTAAAATGAATGATTAATCTACCGCACATTTATATTCATTCAGAATAAAACAAAAATCTCTGCTTTTTCAAGTCATACCCGTTCATTCCAAAAACGTAGTCAACTGTGAAAAAAATTTTCACGCCCGTCGATGCGGCACTCAACTACGATAACATTCATAATCCGTAGCGAGCCCATGGGGCTTCCACCAATTGAGTTACGTTCGAAAATAAAAATCGGGAAATCGGCTCCCTCATAAATCGTACAAGTCGTGTAGGAAGTACACACTTGGTCGGTGGCCAACTATAGACGCTCAGTAATTACTGTCTCAGGAGCGGGTCTTAATTTGCTTAATTTACCCCGAACCCGCTCCTCCGAGCTAAATCGCACGATTTAATGGGATATTTGAATGATGCGCATTGTTTTAAAACGTCTTGCGTCTGTTTGGAACGGTTCCTTATTCTCGCTATTTACGCGGCGATTAACATAATACGGCTTTATCTCATCGTTGTTCATCACGTCGTGTGATTGGAATTGTAATGGAGGAAAACACGTAAAAATACTGCCTCATATTACTTGGCTTGATATTAGATTTACTAATAATATATTTATTATGATTCAACGACGTTATACCTATTCAGATAATAAGGATGTCTTGAGATTCAGCAGAAGGTATTAAGGTGATAGATGTTCAGATTACAAGGTTTTTTGGAGTTTATAAGAGCATTTTCAGGTCGACATTCCAAAAAAGAAGAAATTGGGAGATTTGCAGATCACCTTCCTATAGGTTCCTGTAGGTGGTGAAAGGGTAACGAACCCGACTACGCAGACAGGAGAAACTATGCTGAGGAGTGGGTGTGTCGAATGAAATACTAAACGTTTAATATGAGAATGTATACTTATGTAATTTTTTCTGAAACAAAAATGTTAGGCGAAATGAAAAATGACTGTCAAAGTTCAGCAAAATTTTACTTTGCACAGATAAAGGATTGCGGGTAACGAAACTAAATTTTGAAATATAAGATAGTTTTACCTTCCGCTTACCTAGCAAGACTGCTTTCGTGTGGTTTGCAATAAAAGACCGCCTAGTGTGTACTCAACCGTGGTACTCCGTATTTAGAGCATGAATTTTAGATTCCTACGTGAATCCAAGGACAATAATCGTACCTACTTACTTATCAAATAGTCGAATATTATGTCAACTGCGGACTGCGGCTCAGCCACGAACCATCACTATTGCACCCTTTTCCACGAATTTGTATTATTCCCGTTGGCTTCCTCTCAAAAATGTCTAGACCGTTATAAAAATCCGAACCACGCGCTAACATTTCTCTTTATTATCGAAGGTTAAGGGAACAAAATGTCTTTGATATTTTACACAAAATTGCAAAGGACCCATAGAGAATTTTCCGCGAGTATCTATAAAGTGTCCCCTATTTAACCTACCCTTGCCTTTCCGATATCTTTGCTATCGGTACTAACGTATTAAAGAAACGAGATATTTTTTAGGGTTCTTTTCCTCAAAAGGAAAAAAGGAACCCTTATAGGATCACTTTGCAGTCCGTCTTTCTGTCTGTCTTTCTGTCTGTCTGTCAAGACCATGTTCTCAGGAACACGTGGAGGTATCAACTTAAATTATATGAAATATTCAGGTCTTCTAAGCCTTGAGGCCTGTGAAAATATAATAAAATGTGAAATAATTCTAAAGTAAATAAAAAAATACGGCTTTTTATGTCGTATATTTTGAATCGAACCTATGGAGTACTTGCCTTTGCCCTAGATTAATAAAATTTGGCAAGAAGCAATGAGCTATAGGACAAGCAAAGGAAGAGACCCGATACCATTGATTTTTAGCTACAACATAAACAATGTTTTATAATTTTCAAACGTTTATGAACAGGTTACGCCATCTAGCAAAAATAAAAAACAACTAAAACAAGTTAATTTCAAAAACAAATAATGGGGAATGCTTGTGGCTAGCGCCATAGTTTAGGCGCCAAAAAGTGGTGTTGATGCTTAAATTTGTAGTATTTTTTTTATTACATGAAAACGTACGTTTTTTTTTCAGATTAAATGTTTCGCGGTAATAGTGAAAAAAATATGTTTTTCATTTAAAAGCACCACTCATAACTCATTCTACAAATTTCAAACGGTCATATCTTGGGAACTAAACATCTTGCCGTTCTTAGCTCAAATGATAGCTATTGACAAGATCTTCATTTTCGATGACATCTGTCAAACTTAAAACAGATATATCTCGAGAACTACTTACCATTTCTACCTATACCTGCCATTTCTAGCTCGAATGATAGTTATTGACAAGATCTTCATTTTCGATGACAGCTGTCAAACGTAGAACAGCTATAACTCGGGAACTACTTGCGCTAAACTTGCTGTTTTTGGTTCAAATCATAGCCATCAAAAATATCTTTAAACCTAGTACATGTAGTGTTGTACGACGCTATGGAACCCTTCTTGAACGAGTGCGACTCACACTTGACCGATTAATTTCTTTATAAAACTTCAAAAGAGTTTTTTAGTGTTTACATAGTTTTGTAAAATAAGGTATTGATTAAAATAAAAATTAGGTAACTATTAAACTATTTAAATAAATTAGGTAACTATCAAAATAACTAACCGTTCAATACCTCATTAACATAATGGCACAAGATGATGATATGCCGAGTACTCGCATCTTAGATCTACAGTTCAAGAAATGCGAATAAAATTGCGGAAATTCAACTTTTCATCAGAATACGTGGTAACATTTGAATTACACGTTGAGGAAACGTTAAAAATTCCGTGCACCGTCTTAGGGACATCATGATTTATGCTGCCAGCTCCCACAAGCGAATAACGGTAAACAAGGATGATTTGACACCATTTAGCGGATTTTTTTTCAAAGGAACTTTTAGGCTTGTCGGCCTATCGCCGTCGGCCTTGCAAATAATTTAATAGGCGGCCTCTTGCGTATTGTCATTGTAATGAAATTGAGATAAGGAAAGAAAGCAGCCGTGCAATTAAAGGTAGAGGTTTCGTTTCTCTCTTAATGTTCAACTTAATTGCCGCATTGTCATAGCATCTTGAGGCGTTAGAATTGTAGGAATATTAACGAAGTTATTTGGATAAGTTTTAGAAGCGATCGCTCGGAAATGTAAGAGATTGTAGTGCTAACTCCGCTCACGGCTTCGTCCGCGTGGTACCCCGATAAAAAGTATTAAGTTGGTAAACTGATCCAGGTCACAACCAATGTATATTCCAAGTTTTATTCAAATCAGTTCAGCCGTTACGGAGTTGAGAGGGAACAAACGTACTCACACACGTATGTTGTGATTTTTCAGTTTACTAAACATCTTCGTACTTGTTTGATCTCGCAAAAGCTCGATAATGGCTCGATCGATTTGATTTTACAGACCTCGCAAACACGATGCTTTGTCGTCGCGCTTAGTCGCGAGCGTCTGTCATATCTTGCTGTCGCGATTGTCGCCGTGTGTGCGGAGCTTTGAACAAAATTTATGAAAATTGTCCCCCGCAATTTGTCGTAGCGTCTAATCGCTGACGTTTGTCGTCCAATGTGCGCAGACTGTGATTATTGATTCAGGAGTAGTTAAGAAAATTAGGGATGACCTAAAGGAAAATTTGCAAAAACGGGAAAAACTGAAAGTGCTTTTCTATGGGATTTTCATATGAACTCTAGAATTTTGACAGAACAACGTCTGTCAGCTAGTAGAAACAAAAGTTAGTAACGCATGCTTTGTAGTTTATCTGTAGGAAGAAATGCCACACTCAGTACAGTACAGAGAACAATTTCTTCTCACTTTCGTATAATTTTAAAGTTTCTTAAGTAATTTCTTAACAAAGATGTAATTTTCACTGTCGAATTTTCATAATAGTTTAAACAGCGCGCGCGAACCGAACATGTATGCAGAAATGCTCTGTTCGTGCGCGTAGTGTGTAAAATTCATGCGCGCAAGGCGTCCACACTATGGGAATTCTGTTATGGCGGGTACAAACTGACGCAATGTATCATGCAATGTAACAGAATTTGCCGTACACACTGTCGCAATGTACCATGCCATGTAACATAATTTCCATAGTGAAATGCTCGTTTCATGTTACATTGCATGTTACATTGCGGCAGTCTGTACGCGGCATTACATTGCAATACATTGCGACAATGTGGACGGTTAATTCTTTCATTGCTTGTTACATTGCATGTTACATTTCGTGTGTACCCGCCATAAAAGATCATAAATAGTAAAGTTAAGGTAAATAAGAAAACTCTTTTGGTGATTCGTAGGAAAATGTTCCTAGTGCAGACTCAATCAAAAATGTTTACCGTTGGAGAAGCTAGTTCAATATTTAGCCCTTACCTTTAGCTCTCATTACCTATTCACGTCGCCCACAAACGTACCTAAATAGAATCGAGTTTTACGTTCGTGAAATGCACTAAACGTGACATTTTGTCGTGAGTAGGGATAAGTATTTGCTCCGGAGCGTTATTATTTTGTTTTACCGCACACAATTTTTTATTAGAGCGCCTTTTCTTTTAGAATGTCGGTATATTTTTTGAAAATAAATTTTCTCGTGGTAGAGGCTCGGACTATATTGAAACAGTCCGGTTCGCTCTCCAATCCTTTGTTTTCGGCAAAAAAGAGCTCAGGAGAGTCTTTTTTGCAGCTTCCAGTCAGGTAGCTGTCGAATCACAAAACGAAGGACACGTAAGGTACACACCGATTTTAGAGTAGACACTTTTTGCCACACGAGAATTGAAACCAGTTGATCTGATTGCAGTGTCAAAGCAAGACCCTATTCGACCAATACTCACTACCTTAGAGGCTTTTAGGCTTTTAATAAAGATTTTTTTTTCATAAAGATGTAGAAAATATCTCACGCGGTAAAAGTTACTTAACAACCCGCATGGCAAATTTTTATAGGGGATGAGTATGTCTATTGCTAATAGGCTGGTTATGGATGAATGATAGAAAAGTTACTTGTTATTTTGTCAAGAATTAGTACATTTTTATACCATTTACGAATAGAGCTTAGAAGAAAATAAAAAGTAACACATTGTGAAACAATATAATAACACAAAGGTTGATATTTTTTACTGTATTCTCTGTCCAGTTCGTGCTTTTTCATTCGAATTAAATAAAAACATTCAGCACTCGTTATTTCGCTGCATTTTGATCCGAACCAGTGAACTCTGCTTTTTATAAACAAAAGCGTTAATTAAGATACCTTCATATCAATAAATCCGAACGGATACTCCTTGTTAATTGCTGGGAAGTGCAACATCAGCGGCTCTAGGTTGCTTCGAATTTTAAAGTAAAATGAACTTTATTGATCTATTAATAGATTTGATATGGTGAGGGGAAAAATGTAGAGCCTCCACCGAAGACCTTTTATTAGCTGCTAGTATCATTGTAAAATTGACAGCAACCCAAGAAGTTTATAGTTCAATCGGAACTCATTTCGAAAGATTTTTTTAAATAGAATATATCAGCGACAGTTCATTATTGATAAATAAGAATCCTACTAATATTATAAATGCGAAAGTTTGTAAGTATGGATGTAGGTATGGATGTATGGATGGATGAATGGTTGAATGTTTGTTACTCAATTACGCAAAAACTACTGAACGGATTTGGATGAAACATGGAATATACATAGTTTGTGACCTGGATTAACACATAGGCTACTTTTTACCAGTACCACGCGAGTGAAACCGCGGGTGGAAACTAGTTAGTAAATCAAAAACTTTATTCTTTTGGAACCAAATAGAACACTCATGTCAACTATTTGAATTTACACCAATTCCTAATGCGACCAAGCAGAAAATATTTGGCAAGACAACTCTGCTTATATTTTTAAACGTCTTTGTTACAATATTACTTATTACAACTGAATAATCTTTTAAACAACAACAAAAACGTTTTAAGGTTTGCTCTGTAAACGATAACATAAATGCGGGATTAAATAACGTTCATTTAATCCCTTCGTGATAATAGGGATGACGACTGAAAAATCTAATTAGTCCGTCATTTACATTATCAAAAAATTCGGTCTGAAGCCCGAGTTCAATGTGGCAGTATGATTGCACCAGGGATCGGCCTTGAGCCCATATTTGTTACTCCTGGTAATGGATGCTTTGACATCAGACATACAGGAGGAAGCACCATGGTGCATGCTGTTTGCTGATGACATTGTTCTTGTCGGAGAAGACGCAGCTGAGGTACAGAGCAGACTGGGAAAATGGCAAGAGAAATTGGAGAGAGTTGGTCTAAAAATCAGCCGGATCAAAACTGAACACCTTTTCTGCGATTTTCAATTTTCTCCCCGATTGCCTTGGATGGTGTAACCTTACCAGCCTGCTCCGATTTTAAGTACTTAAGTACTTAAGGTTCGCTCTTCCAAAATGATGGCAATATTGACCGGGATGTGAATAATAGAATGAATGTGGGATGGATGAAATGGCGACAGGTCTCAGAGTCATCAGACCTGTGGCATTGTATGGATCGGAGTGTTGGGCAATGAAAAAGATGGACGACAGAAGATTGCATGCAACTGAGATGCGAATGTTGAGATGGATGTGCGGTTTGACGAGAATGGATAAGATAAGGAACGAGTATATCAGGGGAAGTAACACCTGTGGCAGATAAAGTGAGGAGTGGTAGACTAGCACGGTATGGGCATGTCATGAGGAGGGGTGAAAGTCATGTGACTAAAAGAGTGACGAATGTGAAGGTGCATGGATGCCCGAATAGAGGGAGACCGAAGAAGAGATGGATGGAGTGTGTGAAAGAGGATATGAAAATGAAAGGAGTGGATACAGATTTGACGGCTGATAGAAGTGAGTGGAAGAAAAAAACATGTTGTGCCGACCCCACCTAGCATGGGACAAGGGCAGGAAAATTATGATTTACATTATCAAAAAATATTCGAAACGTATTTTTTATTTTGGCAATTAAACAAAAAATGACAAAAATATAGTGCGTTGAAATTCCGCGTGACGTCACGGTATAGTACATTTTTTACCTAGCCGTGACGTCACAGCCTCCACTCCCGAACTTTGATGCTCTTTATCCCCGTCAATTATTATTTATTTGATAAATAAAAAAAAAGTGTCTAATATTTTTTGTTGATCTATCTGACAGACTAATTAGAATATTTTTTAAACCCAGTTGTTTTCCCTATTAAAAACACATTTTCATAGACTCAATTCAAATTTTCACGCAGTGTGATGGAGCTTTATCATCTGCTGTTGGCATGCTATGGAGCTGCTTATCAGCATTATACATTTACACTTATTTCTACTGTATTTTAATTTGGTATTGAGCATTAACTAGCGTAGTTCATTTTAAAAAGTTCAGTGCAGTGTCTCTTCAATATCTGAAACGAATGGAACAATAGTTTTATTTAAATAAATAAATAAATAATGCTGGACACTATCACACATCATCACAGGGCCCCAAACTAAACAGAGCCTGTGTTATGGGAACCACATGACTGATATCCTACTTATAATTTTTTTTTGTTCATACATACATTATAAATAGAAAACACCCAGACGCGAGAATAAATATTTGCAGATCATACAAACATTTGTCTTGCAGCGGGAATCGAACCCGCAATATTCTTCGTCTCAGGCGGGCTTTCGCCTACTGGACCACAGAGGCTGATATAATTTTAGTATATTTATTCTGTAATTCTGTAATTCTTTATTGTACACGGAAATAATACAAACAAAGAGTATGACAAAAAAAATATGTACAGAGACGAGCTTAACCCTTTAAGGGTAAGTACTTTACTTACCCTTAATATATCAGGTGAGAACATACGGTACTTTAAAACATCAAACCAAATCTAATGAACAGCGTAAACTAATTTTACAGCACTGAATATCTGCCCTTTTTCATTTAGCTCTGATAAATATCATGTTGTTGACCATATGCTATTACTTAACCACGCCAGAGCGGCTGAACGGATTAGGATGAAACTTGAAATATACATAGTTTATGACCAGGAATAATACATAATTTTATTTGGGTACCATGCGAGCGAAGCCAGGGGCGCGCAGTAACTAGTCATAAAGCAGCATTATTTGAATGGTGAATTGTTAAAACAGGCCTCGTAAAAGTAGCCCCGTGGATAGGGAACTATAGCAATGCCTACAAAGGACATGCCAGTCCTACAGGCTGGAGAATTCCTGAGGTATTTCTGAATTCTGCCGTCGCCGAGCCGGCGCCTTATTATGCAAGCTCATTGTAACATAGTCGGCTCTCCACTCTACACCACTTCGAATCGCACTATGATATTCTAGGCTCTTCTGAAAATATGTTTTCTTCACTTTTTTGTTATTGTGAGACGTTATTCTGAGATTTTTGTATTTGCCATTTTTAAACTTTTATATTGTAGTTAGTGAGGGATTCTTTGGCTGTGTGGTATAATTTTAAATTCAAAACAGTTTTTATTTTAAATGAAATGTGAAAAATCCTACTAATATTATAAATGTGAACGTTTCTACGGATGGATAGATGGATGTTTGTTCCTCAATCACAGTAGATCGGCTGAACAGGTTTGAATGAAACTTGGAATATACATAGAGTGTGGCCTGGATTAACACATAGGCTACTTTTTATACGAGTACCATGCGAGGAAGCTGCGCGTTTAAAAATTTTATACTACATAATGTTCAAGTAGTGTATCTATGTACGGAACCTGCGTAGCAGCACCGCTACGCTCGGCGAATGATATCGTAGGACTCGTAGATTGATTGCTACGACCAGAGTCAACAGTTGGACGACGCGAGAACTCAATCCGGATTTAGTCCAATCAAACCCTCAGCGCTCATGTTTACGCAAAATTGAGCAGAATCAATTTGCATTGACTCACTTAAAATTCGAACACATTCGCCTATATCCGGTGGGGCGGTACATCGCTACATTTCCTGACGTCTATAGTCAGCAGACGGCTGACAGCAAGCCGGCTGGCAACTGCAGTATGTTAGCATTATGTCATTTTATAAAATATAATAGTGATTCTAGACTTTGTTGTAGACCCAGATTTTCAAAAAAAATTCAATTTCTGACAGCAATCATGTCATGAGATTGCCCCGTAAAAGAAGCGCAAGCCGAGTGGTTTCAGAAGTGTTTCTAGACTTTAACCAGTTATGCCGGTTCCAAGTGTAAAGAAATAATATTCTATAATGTGTGTAATCATTTTGTGTTATGGCTGACTTCATCACTTCAGCGCTTTACGTGAGTGTTATTGAGTCGTTGATCGCCTTAGCTTTTACGCCTGTGATTTTAAACTGCATGTGCTGAAGACGCAATCACAAAAGTACACACCATTGAAGGCCATTCACTCTTTATGTGATCCTTTTTATCCGCAAATAAATATTATAGACCCATTAAATTAAAATCAAGAAAAAGTTATGGTAAACGTTACGAGCTGTAAGCGGCAGATTGCTTTTTTCTACGTTGTTGCTTAAATTTGATCAAAGCGAGTATTTACTTTTACAGCCGGTGCTTACTTTTTCGGTTCCCTATTTCCATCAGGGTTATGCCGCGCGACGCTCATGAATTGGCGCAGTGTGATTACAAATTTAAGCCGTCGTAGCTAATATGAATGACAACGGGTCGACCTACTCGACATTCATTTCCCTGGGCGCGCCTCTCTTATAATAACTTACACGGCAACTTCGCCTTAAGGTACGAATATACCTTCCTCCATGCGAGCAGCGGGGGCACCTCCGAGGCCCCGTCCTAATACAACATTTATTTTTTCAACAACAAAAACATCAAATTACCGAGTTATTCCGACGTTCCGAGCAAACGCCGTCTTTCAATAATATAGTTTGAATGTTCATTTTGTTTTCGCTTTTGAATGGAGTCAAATTACACGCGTACTACAATTTCCGCCGTTTCAATTGCCAAGCTGCTAACAAATTTATACATCTGATGAAGGTGCAGAGTTTGGCGCCCTATAATCCAGATTCGACCCTTGAATGGGAGCGAACGAGCGGGTGGCCGAGGTTTTAGAGTGGCCCTTCAATCAGCCCTTCCTTGCGGCGTACGGCTGCGGGCGGCGGAGGGGGCACACTGTGCGGGGAGCGGGGTGCGGCGGCATGCCACGAGGACCTTTGAGCTACAGGCTCTTTGACACGAGCCACTGGCGCACTCTTCAAGTAATGATTCATTCTGCTGATGACTGACGCGGCTAATGCGGCAGTTCCCCCCTCCTAGTGTTTGGATAAGGATTCGTTGTAAACTTGATTTAATGTCTTCTATCTTTTAAGTTATTTTTCTCTTGGACAAACTGAACTTTTTGTATCATGAAAAGTAGCTTACTTGACATCGATGCTGAGTGGCAATCCTCTGTTGATTACAGTTCTACGGTAGTTCATTTCATCTACTTGATATTGGTGTATTCTTCCTAGAAAGCAAACATTCCAAGACACGATCTTCAAGTACACAAAACAACAACGCCTCCATTATCATTTGATTTATATAACCGAACAATAACGTACGTCGTACCGACGTCAGTACCTATAGGCAAATTGGCTTTCAATTTTAAATGAGCTCTAATCTAGGTCTCTGCTACTGACTCACTTTCACATAAACCGTAGTGCCGACAAGAACGTGATTTCCAAAATAAAATACCTGAATTGACATTGAACTTTGCTGCGTGGTACTCGCTTTTCAAAATACCTTAGCCTTGCAAGGCACGTTTTGATTGTTTACTCATGTCAATCTTTAGAGAAACAGTTCTACTAAAACTATCAGAGCACAAACCGCTCAGTACACAGCTCAATGTTGATAAGTCACCCTAACGTACTATAAATCTTCTATGGTCAATTGTCACACAATGTAAAAAGCTGTATTTGACGGCTGTCACCACCTGCCAACAATAAATAATAATATTGACACTATCACACATCATCATAATAAGCAGAGCTGATAAACTACTTATAGTATGTATAATTTTTTTTGTAAATACATTACATATTATAGAAAACACCCAGATCTGAGACAAATATATGCAAATAATGTAAACATTTGTCCCGCCGCGGGAATCGAACCCGCAACTTTCTGCGTCTCAGGTGGGCCTTCACCCACTGCGCCATAGAGGCCGTCTTAATAAGCAGCTTGATATGAATGCTATGTAACATAAAACAAAATAATAAATAAATAATATTATACATATTATGGGAACCACATGACTATGTAAATTTATACACAGATAATCATAAACTCTAAAGGTTGTCAATTTTATATCAGAAGAACTCTTCTTGGTTTTCGGGGCCCGTGGGTAGTCCGAGTGAAAGTATATAAAAGAGTACTATTTATCCTTCTACGGTAGGACCGAGTGAACGCATGCATCACTGAGCGATCACAAAATGGCTATTGTTGTCAGAATAAAGCGGAATGCTGGCAGAATACACCAATTTAAGAGACAATAGCGATTGCGATAACCTGCCTCGTAGTTTAAATCCTTAATCAAAATTCGAATATAATTTAATCCGCCTTCGTTTAAATCTCAGAATTAACAAGAATGCAATTATGCATAAAATCTTTGTAATATAAAATTAGTGAATATCTTTGAACTATTTTGTTAATTATCTTTAACCATATTAACTCAACATCGTCTTTTACTTATAATGAAATATGTAATTTTTATTTTTTTAGAAAAAAAATGAAAACGAACATCTGAATAAAATAAGTCTTTATTATTTATTTTATTCAGTATTTAAAAAAAATGAACCCATCCAATTACGCACACGTTTTTCTTTAGCGCTACTTTTGACAAACTCTCGGGTAATAATTGTTTTAATCTACAAAAAAATCCAATTAAAAGTTTTTTATCTGCGAGGCTTTGGGCTGGTTTGTAGGCGCGGTGAAGCCCTGGATTTTACTGTCCCTGTTTTCATTTCAACACATTTTGCTGGCTTTACGAATATTTCAACTCAGAAAATGCTAAAGGAAATAAATGCATTTTGAGCTTTAATTATTCTCTGAAGTATGTACCTAAAAATCCTGTTACTTTTACCCATATTTGGATATAACAATAACAGTGAATGTGTACCTTAAAACCGAAATAGGTATGATTGAAAGTTACTGACCCCATGATAGCACCGTGGAGATTAAACCTTATCTTACAAGGAAATCCGGAATTCCCTTTAAATATTTATTTCTCCAATAACACTAAAAGAAAATAGCTGCGGAAATATCATCCGTTTGTATTTTTCAATTCCTTGTTTCCTCATAGTTGGCGTGCGTCAATAGAATATAATGTATTCAGTCGATATGAGAAGGCAGGTCGTTATCATGTCAAAGAAGCTATCGCGTTACTGGACTCAAAAGACTGCGGTTTGTTTGATGTCCATGGACGATGGATCCGCAATAAATTGTAATTCTATCTTCTACAAAAATTATTGGGCGCAAGTTTTCAAGATAAAATTCTTTTTAAAAAAACGAAAACCGACTTTAATACTATAACTAAATGTACCAACTTAAACTAAAAAGTAAGAAATATTATTTTAATTACTTCAAACCAAGAACATTAAAGGACATTCAACGAAATTATTGAAACTTATATACTTATTTACAATTTAAAATCATTTATTTTTGGAGTCTGAGCCTACCGGCGCAAATTACAAGTGAGGATGAGGTTTTTTGAGTTTTGCAGGAAGAGTATCAATCCCTCAGGAATAAAATTTATATGGGACCACCACTGAAGTATGATCTACTAAACAAAATAAGACTCATCCAAATCGATTTATTATTGGCGGAGTTATCGCGGAACATACATACAAAAAAATAATTTTAAAAAAAGCAACATACAGTCCAATTGAGGACCTCCTCCTGTTTGAAGTCGATTAAAAAGCTATCGCAGGATAAGGACTCCTATTCCAATTGTAAGGAACAGAGCAAGTCGCAAATCGCAATTTATGCTCAAATATTATAATATACCTTTTTTATTAGATTCGTATCCACTTTTGGCCCGATTTTTCAATCGTCAGTTATGTTCAATAGCTGTTAGGTAATTTGAAAAACATTATTATCATAATTTAATTTATTTTAGCCATTACTGAATTAATTGATTTATTCAATTAATTTAAACTATTTACTGAATTAATAGACAATTTAAAAAAATTGTCCTTAGTTACATAAGTTTAGGTATAACATAAGTTTAAGCATGCCAAGTTACAGGACCACCATCACTTAAGTAAGAAACAAAAATGATATTGTTGTAAGATCGGTAAAGACCTTAAGAGCTAAAAATTATATTCAAAAGTCAATCTAAAGTGTTTTAGTAATGCCAAGGTGACATTGCCAAAATTGAAATATTCTGGATTAATTGCCGATTCTGAAACACAACAAAAAATTGTATTTTCATGGCCATAAACCATTATAATATGGAAAATTAAATTTTTTCCAAGTCCACAAGTGTAAAAAACTTGTTCATAAATTTTGAAATGTAATTAAAACGTGGATACATAAATTGTATTGTAAATAACGCTCTTAATTAACATGAGCGGTCAAAGTATTAATTTCGCCATTAATTTAGAGTAATTGCTGCGTTAAAATTTAGGCACAGATATTAAACCTTAAATTGTATTTTATGTTTCTTCTCTGCCATTTTTAAAAACGTATCTACATCCTACATTAATCGTTATAAACTCGGGTATGATATACGGTTATGAAAAATAATAGGGTACAATTATAACTGCCTCTATTACACCTAATTTGATTAATTACGAGCTTACAATTTATTTGTTTTCCCTGACTATTTCCACTTCTCCTTTATTGATTTAAGTTTATTTATTTTCAGGTACGTACCCATTCTAGCGTTACTAAATTTTCTGCCTACATCGTTATTTGCAACGGCAGCATAGCATCTACTTTGGACCGGGTAAGTCAACCGTACAAGTACTCTGTGAACCAAAAGTCTAATTCAATTTACAGAAAGTTCACTGGTCAAATATTTTCAGCGAGAGCGCTAGTCAAACATCTTCAAGCATGTTTATCACATTGTTGCCCACAAAGAATCGATTGAAGTCACTTGACCGTCCGTTTGTCCGGTTCTCCGGAAGTGGTGCATCCGGGCCGGGGAGCAAGCCGGATTCTTACAATCGGACACGCCCGCGGGTCACTACCCAAAATACTTTATAAAGATCCCTTTCGCACTGTTGATAGATTGTAACAGGATGTTCCTTATCGATTCGATTCGAACCCTATCGGTGGACGTGATAAATATTCACACGGTTTTTGAGTGAGTTATTGCGATTCAGGCTTTTTGGTGATGATTTCTAAGTCCAGTGGCCTGCAAATATTGAGTACTTTACGATGTCATGAAAAAGATTGGTATAAAGCCATCTTCCTAAACTTTCCAGAGCCAATTTGTTCACTCAAATCCTCAAAAGAAATAGGGAACTTCTTACCCGCCTCCGTACATGTCACAAGAATTCAGCCGCAAAGCGAACGAACATTTAATAAAGCGAAAAATAGCTAATACCTCAACTCCCAACTCCGTAAGATGCTTACAAAGTTTAGAAGCACTAAGAGCGGTAAGAGGCAGCAATGTGTTAATCCCACTTCTGATATCGAAAACTCGTTCAGTGGCTCGATAATATAAATAAGAATCACGTATGTAATAAGGCGGGGCGCAGCGCATTCCTCACACGTCCGGAGGCTTCCAGGGCTTAGCCGAACTTGGGCCATTACGCCGCGTCCGAGATTTCACTCCCAGCACTGATGCTGTTTTCAACGTCTGCAAAATTTTAAGTTTTCACAACATTTTCGAACATAAATTCATATTAGCGTTGTTTGCGAGTGCGACCAGAATTTGTTTTTTGGAAACCAGCGTGAAATCGGGTCGTTATTGCACTAAATGGCGACAGAAATTACCACGAAATTACCAATGTCATTTCTGCATTTTGCGAACATTTTGAGATAGATCCTAATTAAACACTTAAAACGCATTAAATTCTAACACAAAAAAACGAAAACGTATGTGTCATGAGTATTTTTGCTTAGCCGTTGTGACAAAAATAAATGTAGTTCTGAGTAACGTGTGTAGAAAAAAATTGCCTTCAGAGAAAATCCTTTCCATTTGATGCCTATGACTTAATTCTCCAAATAGTATAACTTGGACCTTGCCTGAGGCAAGACGTTTACGTAGCAGGACGTAGAGAGATAGTCCCCTTGTAATACTTACATGTGAAAACGAGTGTACAAATTACGATATAGACGCCTACTTCTCTCAAGGCTCTGTTTTATAAGTACCAACTCTTTTTATCTCTCTGGAAGAAATAAACTGAAAGCACGCATTACTAGATGATTTGACTTATCACACTGATATTATCAATGATTATAGAAAGCTTCTTTGTTTCATTCATATCCAGGTACCACGCGAGCAAAGCCGCGGGGAAGTCTTTTAATTATTGAATTAAAACTATAACGTGTATTAAGTGATAGTGTCCAAAAATGCTTTTAAATGGTCTCACACGCATATTATTATTGTAATAAAACAATTGGTATACGTGGGTCTCGTAAAAGCTCGAAAACAGAAAGACCGAACCTAAATAAGTTTTATTTATGTAAGCCTTTATTCAGGCGTGGTTTAGAAAAAAATATATGAAAAACAATAAAAAAATTGTAAATATGGTTAAAATTGAAAGTGAGTTTTTTCTATGGGGTTTTTGTATTAACAATAGAATTGACTACTGTCATGACAATATCGGTCGGGTCTGCTAGCTATAAATATTAAAGTCTGTATAGAGTTTCGTCACATAGCTACGCGTAACCCCCCTTCATAGAGATATTACAAAATAAAACTCACATACTTATATTTTTTCGTTTGAAAACTTATAAGCTTTAATATTTGAATTAAAATTGTTACCACAATCAGCTACATACCATAGTATTTATTAGATAAGAAGTGACTAGATTAATTAAATGCTGGTAACAAAACTTTTGTACAGACAGAAATTCAGTGAACTACGTAACGTAGCCAAATCTGAAACGATATGAAGCAGTAGGTCTCATTCCAGTTGGGTTCGGCCTCTTCGGGCCACGCTTTGTTCCTGACCCAATTAGATTGTTTAATTAGTACGGTGCAAAACACAAGCGTTACATTTTGTGTGTTCATATCATAATAACCGTCAGGGTGCTGCTCCACAAAGTGCAATATATAATTAGAATAATTTTGCTCCGTTAATTGTCTACGAGAATATTCATTTTGTTTATTACGTTTATTGAAAGCGCTCGTGGCGTGGTTAACTTCGGTGTTCTTAGCAAATCACCTTGGTTAAGCAACACTCCGCCCGGTCATTACTTGGGTGGGTGACCGTTTAGCTTTGAGCGCTACCGTGATTTGGAAGGCACGTTAAGATGTTGGTCCTGGCTTTTCAATCGTTAAGTTCGCAAAAACTGTAAAATTTATCTTCTCCATAAATGTATCCACAAATACGCACACCCCAATTGATAAAATCGAATTGCAATGATGGTGATTTCCGCGGAAATAAAACTTTTACTACACGCGTGTACACAGCAATCAGTTCAGTCGTGTACTAACTCTTTGCTTAACTGTGGTATAGTAAATACACAGAATAAATATGAGTACAAGCTTACAGAATATTCACATTTTTTGCGGCCGCACTCAGAACCACAGTGAAAAGCTGATCCTAACCAAGCACCGACATGACAAATCGCCGGGATTGGTTTTCGATTATTGTGGAGTAGTTACGAGATTTTTAAAATATAGGTATACAATAAGACAATTAGAACTCGAGAAAACCTGAAATGAAAGAGAACGATGTCATGTAAAAGCATACTACTAATGAAAACTAACCGAAAAATATAGTTGAGTCGTGCTGAGGACACTGCAATATCAACGCAGTGGTGCTCATTGGGGGAGGCCTAGGACTGATATACTGATATTGATGACGATGATGATGACGAAATCTAGTTAAGATCCAGAAAACAATCAAAAATATATTGCACTTTTTATCATTTAAATAAACATTCATACTACATAATCAATTTTTTTTTATGGGTGGGGTTAACCCATATTGGTCCTGCACAATAAAGTTTATTTTGCAATGCAACCAATTTGAAGTAACACAAGTATACCAGACTCTTTAGTTAACTGTGGCGACAGCACGTGCGCTCAGGCTACGTACACAGTTTATGTAAATCTGTGCGGAACAATCTCAATTGCAGGTATTATACAACCCTTATTGGAACATCGGACGCAGTGGGGATGTGAACTAATAGCAAAATGTAAGGGACAAATCTTCGAACCAAAGCAGTGGCACATAATCATTGTTAATTAATTGACTCAGGCTAGACTTTGCGGAAAACCATTTTAAGATTTTCTATAAGGCAAAATATTTAGTACAAATACCGCTTACTTTCTCTGACATCATAATAATTGTGTAAGTATTTACTTTTTTTTATTATTTATTAATTAATTTACGGAATTTTTTATCTTGATTTCATGTCTATAATGTATGCAGCTATGGAGGCCTATTGTGATCGCCATTTCTATTTTTCGTCACCGCTTGTAGTGAGGTGTTCATAGTTCCACTAAGTAGACTTCTGATAGAAATTGTAGGATCTTTTTGGGGGTCAATTCTCGTAGCTCCTCTGAACTTTAAGAGATTTTGTGCATTCGTGACCCACACTCTCCTAGCAGATGAAAAGACGATTCATCCGCCTCTTAGCAGAACCTGCAAGTTCATTGAAATCATTGTGAAGCAAGTTTATAAGATAAAGTATAGGCAATACATGCAAACTGCCAAAATAGCTATTCCAATCGTTTTTTAAAACCTTTATATTGAAACCTTCTCAATATCTCATCATCATTATTAGCCGTTTTTGACCCACTGCTGGGCATAGGCCTTCTGATTATTCCACTCGCCTCGATCCTGCGCAAGTATGAGCCAGCAAGTGCTGCTCACGGTCTTTCTAATATCGGCGACTCATCTCGCTGGAGGTTGTCCTCTATTCAAACTCTACCAACCAACACCCTTGATGGGATAAAATGAAATTATTCAAATGACAAAAACTCTGTAAAGCTTATGTACTGCGTTTTCCATCGATTAAATTGTGTATGAACTTTAAAATGTCTGATAACTCAGTAAGCTTATCCATTGATTAAATTGAGTGGTGTATGATTTTTTTCAAATTATCCAACAGTGAAAAATCAGCCCCAGCTTGAAAAAAGTTAACTGAAGGTTACTTTAGAGGGACATGCCTTGTAATTATAATAAGTGATTTTCATTCAATTTAAATAAATATAAAAATATAAATAAATAATGCGGGACGTAATCACACAGTATCATATAGCCCCAAACTAAGTAGAGCTTATACTATGGGAACCACATGATTGATATACTACACATATATATTTTTTTTGTAAATACATACTTATCATACATAGAAAACACCCAGACCCGAGACAAATATCTACAGAACATGCAAACATTTGTCCCGCAGCGGGAATCGAACCCGCAACCTTCTGCGTCTCAGGCGGACTTTCGCCCACTGCGCCACAGAGGCCGTCAAATTCTTTTCCCTGGCGTAAAACACGCAGATTTTTTCTAGTTGTTGTCCTGTGTCCTGTTGTTACGTTTATCCCAAACAGGATATAGACTAAAATATTATAATATTGTCATCGCATTATCTCGTTTCCGTCAAAACATTATCTGTATCCTTATCTCGTCTCCGCTGAACTGGACACGCAGTATAATTATACTTTTTTATTTCGACGGAGAGTTGTGGTTCGCAAGTACAATATTTTTTATGCAAAATAAATTAATGGGGATGTATTTACTTTAGCTCTTTATTAGCCTTCTGCATGCATATACATTCAGGTACATTGATTGCATTTAATTGGTGTAACCTAATTAAATATATTCTTACCAGCTTTAAATTTTTCTACAATACTAAAGTAAAAAAATAAAATTAATTCCACAATTTTTTATGATTACATTTTTAAGTTTTTAAAAACTACTGAAATAATTAAACTAAAAATACAACCGGATTGAGAACCTCTTTTTTTTTAACTCGGATAAAAGTGTATGACAAGAGCCAGTCTTAAAAGTCACTTATGTGTTATTAACATCATCAAGGTTGGTGCATTGTTGCCGGGATCGTCGACTTTATTCAGGTCACATAATTGTAACTCGGTAACTTCAGCTTCCTTACCATTTTGTAGCCATTTATTTCATCCGCTGAGACATTTAATTAGAAATTATTTAGTCAAGAGACACTTGGTTTTATGAAAGTTTCATTTTAAACTAACTAGCTGCTTTAAGGAATGTTAATTTACTAGCATCATGTGAAATAGGAATCTTATAGAACAAATTATTAGGTTTGCTTTTTTCTATAGTCTACATGATAGAATATAGAATATTTGACTCACACACTAACATAAATAATTATAAAAAGAAAAACAGTTGCACAAGAAATCTTGTTACACATACATGTACTACAGTCCTAAATGAAGTAATAACACAAAACATATGAACCTCCAGCGCTCGGTTATGAAAAATTTGAAGTAATTTTACAGACTAGTCTTCGCAAACTCACATTAAAGCGATTAAAAAGTTAAAAGTAAATTATGAGCGTCTATGTTTTATTTCGCTTGCAGAAATATTATTTCGTAGATGTCCTACGCAGCGGAGCGTGACAATCGCCGCAAACTTGGTTACCACACTAACGGAAGAAATATGGCCCACAGTAATATATTACCAGTTTGATCATTGTTAACTTGTAAAGTAAACCATACATTTTTATAAGGATAAATAAAGTCTCCAGATACTGCTACGAAGCGTAGAGGCTCTACAGGCTACGGCATACTATATTTACTAACCCGTTAATATCTCCAGAAGTACATATGTTTCGTTTTAGAGGGGTCTGGATAAATTGTTCTATATGTAGGTATTTTCAAGGCATCATCTTTCTTTTTGATAACCTATCTCGTCCCACTGCTGGGCAAAGTTCTCCTTCATAGAATTCGAAACATATCTGTCCCGAGCTTCCTTCTACCACCTTTACATGTCTTTTAGCATATTAAACCAGTTGGCAAACAAAATAAGCTTATTTTTGTAATTTTTTCCTTTTAACTTGATGATTGTGTTTTGAATTAGTAAATGATGTAAGTATAACAGGCCGCCTGTGATCACGATGAAAATGATTTGCCGTGAGTAAAACCTTCACAAGCTAACCGTCACTCGCAATGCAAGTCGAAACTACATCAGACTGGCGGTAAACATTATATTCTAACACAGCGCAAGTTCAAACAAGCTCAGTGCAATAATTTGGAGTTTATTCGCGATATGCCCATTAGCGTTAATTATTCAGTGCCGGACGAAGTTCATCGTGATCTTGATATAGCTGACTTTCCCAGTTACGTTTCATTTCGGTAATATGTTATGGCAGGGTTCGCAGAGGGAATAACTTACGCAGAGAGAATCTGGATCTTTTTGTTTTTTATACTAGTTTTCGCCCGCGGCTTTGCTCACGTGTTACCCAGATAAAAAGTAGCGTATATATTTTCATCCAGGTCTAGAACTACATAATAGGCATGACGACCGGGTCAAAAAATAATAATACTAATTAGTCTGTCAGTTAGATCAACAAAAAACGTATTTTCGTCGTCACGTATTTTTTTTATTAAATAAATAAATAAATAAATAACTCGTGACGTCACGGCTAGGTAAAAAATTTACTATATCGTGACGTCGCGCGGAACTTTAACGCACTATATCTTTTTTATTTTTTGTTTAATTGACAAAAGAAAAAATACGAGTCCAATATTTTTTGGATATGTAAATAACGGACTAATTAGAATTTTTCAGTCGTCTAGCCTATTGTGCACAATTTCAGTTTATTCCGTTCGTGTAAAAACCTATACCTAGTACTTGATATAGCGTAGAGCTGAGGGCCATATCCAGCAGTAGATTGCTATAAGCTGATGGCGATGATGATTACTCTCCTCAATCGTTTTCGAGTTGATTCGTTACTCAATTCTTCACATGCAATTTGATTGTTATATCGGTGCTCTTGTAGGTATAGGTATATAGTTATATTGGGCCCTGCGATCCCCAACCCGCATGCCCAGCGTGGCGTGGGGATCCCTTTATTAGGGGAGGCCTATGTCCAGTAGTGGACTGAGGCTGGGGTGTGGTGTAGGTATAGGTAATATTACGTATTCTGGCTTATTCTTTGTTCATAACCTCGATAGTTTCAAAAGTTATAACAACGTTTGAAAACGATAATAGCAAAACTTCAACAAAATGCGAGTATCACATGCCTTTATTGAAATATCTAGAATGTCTAGATTACGAGCCTTTATGTAACCTCAAGTTCAGTGCTAAGAGATACTATTATGAAATCTGAGAGTCTAGTCCATTAACGCTCCAATTAATATCCGGCGACGGCGTAGATAGTCTTGAGACAAGTTTTGCAAATATTCGGTGTCAGAAGGACAACAACGCTGATTTAGTTACTAGGAGTCTGAGTATCTCAATAGATTGTTTTTACCAAGTACTTAAGTCTTGATATTTCAAATAAGGTAACAGTAGTTAGATAATTTATAGCAGCTGGCTAGCGGGGTGTGAGGGTATCTCTATCTTCGGAACTCAAGCCAACCTCACCTGTCCGTAGCGAGCTAGCCCTGCTAGCTAAAAAACGAGGCTCTGGTGGTCCGCTGATTGCTTCATAGCGCAGCAGCGTCGGCGATGCAAGAAGCTGTACCTTGAGATCCCCAACCCGTATAAACGTGGGGATTATGGACATATCCATCAGTGTACTTATATAGGCTGGTGTTATTATTGTTGTTGTAGGTAGATAGATAGGTAGAGAACTCTGTATTGTACGCACACCAACATAAATTCAAAGAACAAAAAAGACAATATCGGTAATGAAAGTACAATGGGCGGTCTTAGCTTAGAACATTATTTTAATCGAATTCCATTACAAAATTTTCAAAACACAAATATTTAGTGCTAATTCCGCTAACCTTCTCTGACGAGTTTCAAAATAACCAAACAGTGTGAGTACAATAAAGAGTCTTCTATCTATCTACAAAATAAACTGAATATCACATAAACATAAATAACTTCATGTACACTAAATACTAATTAAATAATACATACCTACTAACACTTACTATAATTAACTCAATAACTAAAATGAACTAATAAATATAATATAATAGATAGATACTCTAAAATTATTGATGATAATTTTAACCGTCATGTGAAGTGTCAAAGTAAGTCTTGTAGGTTCACTTTTATAATGCAATATGTATGAAATGTTAGATATATTTGAATAATTCTTGGAAACCTTTCCAGAATAGTCAACATGGTATTGCACTGATTATACTTTGACTACGTTATGTATTCACGCCCGCATCGCATCGCGCAGGACGTAGCAAATATGAAAATATTCGGATGCGAGTCGAGACTCATGCTAACTAGTCAGATTTCAGCTAACATAGTGTAGCATAGTAACACTAACTTTACTTGACAACATCGTTGTATTGGCTAAATCAGTAAAACACAGAGGATGTTTTATTTCCAAACTGGCACTTTAGTGTTTAGTCGGATAACCTCGTTTGAATGGCTGTCCGCACCGATATACCTCAACCTCGCTCCCTCATCGTGTGTTTGTTGAAAAACCGGAGAAGCACGACGTTGATTTTTTCAATTTGGGCTTTACAATAGTTTTACTCTTTGAGCCAATAGCCTGCTGAAATTCAAGAGGTTGCGGGTTCGGTTCCCGCTATGGGACAAATGTTTTCACGATCTACAGATATTTTTATATATTTTTCTATGTTGGTAAATAGTTCCATATACAAAAATACCGGCCTAAAGCGAGTCGAACTCGCGGACCGAGGGTTCCGTACCAACTTGTAGGTATGAAATAGTTTTTGTGATGTAACTACAAACTTATGTTTTTCGGATTGTTTACCTCACTAGTGCTTGCTTCCTGCCAGATACTAAGCCAATTGAAACTATCCTATTGGTTTTGATTCTCTTGCGAGTGTCAAAATATGTGGCCGTATCTATTGATTGCGTTGACTTAGAAGTTGTTTTTTCCAAGGAATTGCAAACCTGAGTATTTTGATATTCATTTCAACCTGTGACCTGCACGCCCAAATCCTAGTATATGATTATCTTATGTGTGTGAATGTTGAGGAGTTAAGGCATTTCAGTTTACACCCGACTCTGTCGGCTGTAAGATAATAATTTATTCACGTGTAAACTCAACTAAACTCAACGTCTCTAGCAACTTAGATTGGACTTAAACGAGTATGGAGGCAGCGGCGCCGCGTATTATGCCTAATGAAGTTAAACATGTCCCAAACAGAGAACTTCGAGGCTAGACTCTCTCCTAAATTACTATTTAGTACTGAAATTATTATGATCTAAGAGCAGGGTCCACTATGATGGATGTAAGGACGGACATTAACGTAGGCCTTTGCATCTATTTTAGATTATTTATACACCATCAAGTGGTAACTTACTGACCGGGATGTTGTTGTAGTGCCTTGGACATAGATGAAACAAGCTTGTCAGTACCTATACCATCCTCTCAGCCTACTCGGCCTTACCCACAGAAAATAAATGGTCAATTATTATCTGTCTGCTAATAGAATCGTTGTAAATAGTCTTGAATTTTTTGCGGCCAACAACCACTTACAATCTATATAGTAATTATGTTTGTGTTGTGTATGGCTGTTATAGAATTCTAAAAGTCTTTGAACGAATATTGGAGTACATTTACCCCTTTTCGAGATAGCATACGAATTCAAATTCACCTGGTATATTCAAAGTTTCAACCAAATCCGTTCAGTCATCACAGTTTCAGTGTATAAATACTTCGGAATAATCCTTCTACTAACCATCGATATATAATTTAGTTTGGTAACCGCAATGCTACAGACAAACAAATTTTCGCATATTATGATCATTAAGTTTCAGATAAATAATAGGCCCATCACTAAATTGACATCATTTTTTAGTTGCAGCCAAACTGGCCGCTATCCTTGTTTATTAAGGACAATGCAATTTACATGTTTATTGCTACATGTGGCCCAGAATTGATAGGTTTAACGGTTGGTTTGGGTAATAGTAATAGTTTGTAACCGTATCAGGCTAACTACATTGAAGTTAGACAGGCAGCTAAAAGGCCATTAGGAGACGGCTCCCATGAATTATTTGTTGCGAGCCGCGGCGCACGGCCGTCGTAGCTTCCATACAAACAGCTTCTACTCATAGGGTTGCCAGGGTATTCAAAAAAAACTAAAAACTGTGCCTTTTTATGTAAAATTTTCTCACAAAGTGATCCAAAACGAATGGTCCATGATTCCAAGCTTCCAGTTAAAGTATATAGTATTGCTCATAATATAATTAAATATATCCAAATGTTTACTAAAGAAGATTTTTTTAAAAATCAAATCTTACTAGCCTTGCGCCCACGGCTTCGGTCGTGTGGTACCTTTATAAAAAGCATATCAGCATATCAGATCAGATCCGGACAGATCTGAGTTAAAAAACAGAAGTTAATAATTAAGATCAATGTTTATGACCTTTTTACGTAAGGATAGCTTTCTTAATTTAGTTAGCCAGCTATCGTTAAAAAGCTGTTACTGGGCATGCGACGGCTGGTAGCTAATCGAGTAAATTACTGAACCGGCCACGATACCGCCACATACTGCTGGACATTCTGATCATCATAACTTTGTTACGTGCCTTTGAATTCGTAGTGGTAATCAATACCGCTACACCATAAAGGCCAGTTAATACGAGAATCAATTGACCTGATTAGGATAAAACAGCGTTCGTTGAAGCCATAAATTAGATGGTATTTGCGTGATTCCGATTAATAAATTGCTTGAATGCTAAACATGTGCGAATAACAAAATTGTGACAATGATACCCATAATGTGTGAACAGGGTGTGTTAATAAGTGTAATTCAATAAATAAATATACAGGATTTCTCACACACGGCCAACTGATCCCAAACTAGGCAGTGCCTGTAGGTACTATGGGTACCAGAATGATAAACATACATAGATGCACTTATAGCACCCAGACACAGAACAAACATCCGAATTTACCACACGAATATCCTGGGCGGCAATCAAACTCGCAACCTGCAGCTTAGTAGGCAGAACTACCAACTGAGCGCCTTTTACCAGCTGGTACGGCCAGTCGTATATAATACTTGTTTGAAAACTTTTTTGAAAAAGTGATTTAGAAGATCAAAAGAAATCCTCAATAATATTGTACGATGCGAGAAGCAGTGCCCTGCGATCCTCAAAGGAAGAAAAGCTTTTGTTATGCGAACCACATGACTGATATACTATTTACTAATAAATGGTTTTAACAAAAGTAGTTACGATACATTGTACACTTGTACAGCTTATGCCTTCTGCAAACTAGCGTGACCAACCTTTGTTTTCCTTTTACGAACATACAACAGAATAAACAAACGACACAACACTCATTCCAAAACTAACGGGAACTCATAAAAAATAATGACCCAAAAAGTATAAAAGTCACACCGTTTAAACGTTGAACCACTAAAAAGCAGGATAAACTCAAAGCGTAGTGAGAAAAGTGCTTAATTTGATTCATAAGTTCGTAAAAACAATTTTGAAGCTGAAATAGTTTGATACGTTTGCACAATTTTCTGCATTTAGAATAATATAAACTGAGGCTCGATCACGAGCGAAAAAATATTCGTATCGTACACGGTAAATTTTAGCCAATGAGAAAGCGTAGATTCAAAATAGCTAACGCTTTCAAAACAGATAACGCTTTGGCCAACATTTTTCAGCGATACGTGATGTTAAAATATCCTTAATCGCCGTATAGTAATAAAGCTGACTGATTGACTATCAACGCACAGCCTAAACCGTAGGTCTTAGAGACTTATTTGGAGGGTATGTTTCATGCATTTTTTTTATGATACTTGAAGATCGAACATGCACATGGCCCACGTGACGGTGGTAACCATTACCTATCACAAAGCATTGCAACATAGTTTTTTGGAAAGTGCTCTACGATGCAACGCCCTGCGTCCATCAACTTGAGGCATGATAATGATAAGCCTCTTGTGCCTGTCAAAATTAAAAAGGACTTTCTGAAATTCTAGAATCTACAGTATATCACTCGACTTTATAGGGGTCTAGAGGGGGAAACAACTGCGCAGACGCAGTCGCGATGTGTCGAGTAGTTTGAAATAGAGACTCAGCAACCACTAATAATATAATAGGCGAGACAACTGAAAAATTCTAATTAGTCCGTTATTTACATATCTAAAAAATATTGTACACGTATTTTTTCATTTCTCAATTAAACAAAAAATAACAAAGATATAGTGCGTTAAAGTTCCGCGTGACGTCACGATATAGTACATTTTTTACCTAGCCGTGACGTCACGAGCCCTGACTCCCGAACTTTCACGTTCTTTATCTCCGTCAATTTCTATTGATTCGATAAATAAAAAAAATACGTATTCAGTATTTTTGTTGATCTAACTGACGGACTAATTAGATTTATTCTTTTTTGACCCAGTCCTCATCCCTATTATTTAAACTTGAATTTGGAGCAATCATACAACTTTACAATACTGTATTTACGTCTTAGAGACTAAGTAAACATAACGAAATTTCTTAATTTAATAGCAATCATAAAAAACACTTTTATATGTCTATTTTTTAATTTACTCCAATTTATAACACGAGAAGAATTGTCAAAGAAACTCTGCTAGGCTTATATTTCAACATCTTTGTTATAATTATTCTGCAACGAGACACAGCTTTTGAATTTTTATAATATTCGTGCTATGAACTGGCTAGTGAGTTTACGAGTATTGCCGACAATACACCGGCTGAACATGACACCAACTCATATATCAACATGAATACCAAACACATTGCTACATTGCATTGCTGCTACTAAAATATGAAGTAACGACAATGTTTCCTTTAAAATGAACTTTATTGTAGTTTCGTGACAATAAATTAAAAATTTACTAGAGACAGGAGTCAAAAGTATGGGCGATTGTAAAATAAATAAACATTCACACCACTACCACACCAGCCTATGTCAGTCCACTGCTGGACATAAGGGCATTTGGGGAGGCCAAATAAAGGGGGATATGCCAATAATCCCAACGCTGGGCATGCGGTTGGGGATTTTAGGGAACAACTTCTCGCATAGCCTAGTGGAATTAGCTGTACTGGTGTTAGGCTGTGCTATCCCGCAATCAGCCGGCAAAGACACTATATCAGATTAATATATATATTTATAACTCAAGAACGTTTGAATCGATTTGTATGAAAATTGGTGGGAAGGTAGCTTAGAAGTTCTTATGTATTTGTTCCCAATCAACCTCGAATGTGTGAAAAATGCTCTACCTTCCAGTTGCAATGCCCTTAGACAGGGTTCATGTGTGATACCTACCTAACTTTATTATAACATCTTTTTCGTATTTGATAGCAATAAACGTATTAAGCTAGCATCTATGATTTGAATGAAACTTGAAATATACATAGATTGTGGCCCGGAACAACGTAAGTTTCAGCTTCTTTTATCCGAGTGCCATGTGAGCAAGCCGCGGGAAAGGCTAGTAAAATTAACATAAAGACTTTAAAAAAAACGACTTCAAATAAATCACTTCTTACTTCTTGCCCTAAAGAATTTTGAAAATCGGTTCAAAATTGACGGAGATACTGGTGATCATAGTGCGAAAATAACAAATGAGGATGAGATTTTTTGAGTTTTCCGGGAAAGTGTTTTACGATATAATGTTTTGTCATAGGTAATGGTTACCACTTAACATCAGGTGGGCCATGTGCTTGTTCCATCTTCAAGTAGTATAAAAAAAAAGTACCAATCCCTCAGGAATAAAATTAATATGGAACCATCTGTGAAGTATATTCTTTTAAAGAATTTTGAAAATGGTCCATAATTGACGGAGTTATCGGTAAACATACATAAAAAAAGTCGAAAAAAGGTTCCGACGAACTGAGAACCTCCTCCTTTTTGAAGTCGATTCAAAATAAAATTTAATAAACAGCTATGAACGAAGAATGGAGGACATCCACAGCGAATATCAGTAAAATACAGAAACAGTTTTCAAAATGTTTCGTAGCCAATAATAATCCGATTCCGTCACAAGGCAATAAGCATACACGCTGTCTTCACATAAGATTACCAAAAAAACGACTCAATAAAACCCGGAATTTACTACTGAGCTGGTTTAGTGGAAATTCACAGTTTGTTATAGGCCTAATACATGCGAAAGCTTCCTTGAGGATACTCCTCAGGCCTATAATAATCAAAATCTTAAGAACAGTCCCAAGACCTACTAAGTTCACTACGTAACGTCTATTTCTATTTGACATTCAATGTTTTTTCTTTCTCATAATTATTTCAGTGACCAATTTGCCACCAACCAACACTTTAAAGAACCACTAATTTAAAACTTAAAAGGATTACAAATTAAATCTTGCGCTTGGACTACCTATCATTATTATCTTTTAATATTACCAACCAGTGATTAGACTAAGTTATACAGTTAAGGTACTCTATTGTATTGGGTGTGCCCGTAAAAATAGATTTGCATGTTTGTAAACAAATAAAAAAAAAAATTGCAAATTTCTCTAATCTTCCTGCTTTATTTCAGTGACAAATTTGCGACCTTAAAAATCACCATTATGATATTTAAAAAGACAAACTGTGTGTGTTTTACAATTGACATCAACATCGATACTTTATTTATCACCAATATGTAATGCTGTACTGATGGTCTTCTAAACTTAATAGTAGGGGAGCCCACGAGGCTAAATGGGGATTTACTCGAGCGTCGTAGAGACCTATTGGGATGCAAAGCTTAGATGATAGGAAGAAAAAAATGTTATATGATATATATCTTTACATCGGTGGGGGAAGCGGCTATAGATTTTTAAATATGTAAAAAAAAAACTATTGCATGGACATCCTCGAGCGCATCAGATATTGATAGCATCAATGCCCTACGTATTTTTAATAATGTACGTATGTTAATCTGATCGTTTGCATGATGCGGGTGGTTGTATTTAAGGGTTGAAAATGAAAAAAAAAAATTTAATCGAGCGCGTCAGATTTTCTAAGGGAGTGTTAAGTACACCAAAAAAAAGCTCTCATTCACTCATCTGACGATTTCGATGGGACGCAAACACGCGGCCATTTTCATAATGTGCAAAAAAAAATCGCCATTTTGAAATACTCAAGCGCGTCAGATTAAGATATATATGGTTCATCTTTATGTTCTAAACGTACTGTCTCATAATCTGACGATTATCTAGAGGGATTCGCCTGATCTGACAAAAAAAAATTAGAAAAACGGTTCACTTTAAAGGCCATCCCTGCAACTTCCCGCCAATTCCATTCCTGGGCGCTTTAAATTGTACTTATGACATTTTTGAGCTCAAAATATAATTTATGTGATATTTTGAGCTCGCTGAGTTCAAAGAAATAATATTTCTATGCATTTGAGCTCTCCCAGCTCGAAAGTCTGATAGAAGTTTCATAGAACACTATTTTTGGAATTTTCAAACAGCAATAACATTTGAATGGATCAACCAATTTTCACGCGGTTGGCACCATTCGACGCAGTTTTATCATCCTCATAAGTAATTTTGCAATTTTAATTGATCGAACCACAAATTTCGGAGTAATCCCGAAAAAACTCTTTTTCGGGTTTCTTTCGTTCACGATATCTCTCGAACGAATCAACCGATTTTGACCAGCTTGGTGGCGATCGACGTGGTTTTTCAAGCTCAAAGGCGGATTAGTTTTTGAAGTTAATCGATAAAGCTGGTTAAAAGTTATTCCAAAAAAACCACTTTCAAAAAAATTTTTTTTCTTATTTTTTTAAATCATTGAACTTAATTAATTAAAAAGCTCAGGAAATAGCATGCAAATAAATAAGTGTATGCTTTTTTAGTAGATTACATGTATTTATAAAAAAAAATACTTAAAAAAAAGCTTAAAACAATTGAATGTTTTATAATTAATAGATTAATTAATCATCATCTTCATCTGTAGAATCATCTTCGTCTTCTGGCTCAATTTCATCCTCAGATTGCGTATTGCGTATTTGTGTGATTAGTTATTGTTGTTTTTAATGTGTTTTTAAGTGTTTTAGTGTTGTTTGTGTATTTTAAGGATAAACAGGTATGTTTTTAACGTTTTTTCATACGTTTGTTACGTTTTACGAACGTTTTCATTCGAAAAAGGTAATTTTACGTAACACGGGAATTCTCGACTTTTTTTTTTACTTTCTCTACTTTCACTTTTGAATAGCGATATGTTTATCAGTAAACAAGTAATAAATTAATTTTAGATAGGTAGAATATTTCAAGCAGATTTCATGGAGGTATGATACTATAAATAGTTTTATAGTAAAATATAAAGTAATTATTAATTATATATTACAAGGGGGGCCCGGACCACCCACGATGGCCGACGGGGGGCGGGGCCCCGCAGATTTCCCATTTTCCATTTTCATTTCGACGCAGATGAAGGGTTATAATAGCAAAAAAAGCCAAAACGTTGGAAACACGTTGTAAACAGTATGCCACGAACGAGTCTTTATGATCAGCTGTGATGGCGTCATGGCAACAGAAACCAGAGTGGGGACGGAGTGAGAGTAATAGATAGAGAAAGAGTGAGAAAGAGTGAGGAAATGTAGGCATCACGCAGCTGCACGCATTTAACTTTATCGACGAATTTTTGTTATTTCGGCTTGCGGAAATCGTCAGATTATATATTTTTCATTATTCTTGAATTATTTCCTTCAAAATAAAAAAAAATTTAGCTACGCTCGAGAATGTCGAGATGACGTTTTTTTTTTACAACTTTGTTGCCCTCCCCTTTTTTTACGTCACTCTCAAATTGTCAGATTAGTGGAATATACACTTTTTAGGATGTAATTAACTCACCCTATCTTAATCTGACGCGCTCGAGAATTTCTGATGGTCAATTTTTTTTTACTAATCTGATCCTGTATCCTTCACGGGCGGCCTTATATATGGGCCTCATGTTTTGTGGAGGTACTTAACCGGGTACAAGGTATCCCCCTGTATATTAATCTGCCGCGCTTTAGTAAATCCCGAAATCCCCGCTTGGGCTCCCCTACTATAAGCAAGAGGAATTATATTATGAAGTTAAAGTCTGAAACCAAAATATAACTGGAACGCTCGCTGTCATATCATTTTTCTCAGCAATGTGCTTGAAACAATGATATTGTCTATGAAGTCCCTCCATACTTACGAAGCTCCAACTGTACATTCCGCTCTAAGACTTTTCAAAACTGCAAAGACTTTTAACTTTGTTAAGCCTTCTATTTTTCAGTTTATTTCAGGAAAATTTCGATGAAATCTTGTTAAAATACTAATAACAATTATTATCAACATTATCTACATAATTTTCAGTACTTTCCCTTCATGGGGATTTAGACCAAACTATGTATATTAAGAGAAATAACCACTTTATTTAATCACTATAATGTATATCATACAGTGAGTGGCTCATAACAAACTAAATAAAGAGCGTCCTTTTCTCGCCACTCAAGCGGAAACTTTATGAAAGTTGACAAAGCTATTTTATTAGAGGTAAATCAGGTAGAGAGAATCTTCATGTAAGAGTCTTAATTTGACTTGTAAAATATCAAGTAGAGCGCTCGTGGTCCACTGAAGTGTGTCTAATATAAGCATCCTCCCAAAACGACCTAACAAACACTTTCATTTGTGTTTCAAACTCTCAAACATTAGCTTAATAAACACTCGTTAGATTAACATACCAACTGTCCTGATAGTTCCTTAAGGCCAACTTGGATACTAACTTTAGTGTGCTTACGGTTCCTACGTGCAAATGTATTTCTCTCGTAGTGGAGAGTTTAGCTTGGGGGCTTACGTTGGCATTTATTTTTGGTCATATTCCTCCTTATCACTATTTAATTTAGATGCTTATTGCCAGTTACAATACAATTTCCACGAAAGAAAAAAAAATGAGTACGAAACCTAAACTGTTGCTGAGCAGACTAGCAAATGTTCTATTTCCGAAAGATAAGAGCACTCCAACTAACAGCATCGAGGATGTCGTGGCAAGTGTACATACAAAGAAACGAGATGAGTCTGGAACAGGCAAAGGGAGACGCAACATCCGGCGCAAAAGCACCGGCGAACGGAAGCCCGCTCACCGCGACAATCGACGATACGACATCTGGGCGTACCGAACAAACCTTTGCCATTCCACCTCTCAAAACTCAGAAGATATGCTCAATAATTTAATTTTTATCAAAACATAATTGTGTGATACTGTTAGGCAAATCAAAATGAATGGAAATGATATTCACTTAAGGTCTTAAAACGGATATTGGATACTAAAGTGCGTTACACACAATGTTCTAAGCCAATTAGCTTGTCATTTTTGCAGTGACGTGGTCGTATTCAGGGGAACCAGCCTAAGCTGGAATAAGCCGGTTATGCCCGGTTCGAATCTAATTAAAGGGCATCGTTTCCATCCAAAACGCTGACAGTAGCCGTTCCACGTTTTTTGCCTTATACATAGCCGTTTCAATAGTCCGGTTAATTGGTTTGTTTTCGTTCGGTGTTCTGAATTTTTTTGTTACATTTGAGCTTCAAAGTAACCACGGCGGCAAATAGGTACGAAAAAGAAACAAAAATCAGTAAGAATGAATAATTCGATCAAGTAATGCAGCAACCGCAGTCTCTCAAAATGAATACAATTGTTTTGTTTTCCCTTGGTAAATTTATTCGTTGTTTAGAATAATGAAACGGGCGTATTTTCTCCGGGAAATCCATTTTGTAACAATTTAAGACGGAGCCGCCTAATGTGTTACAATTTTTCGTCTATAATAACAGTATGCAAATCATATTTGGCTGAGGAATGAGGGAAATGCTCTGCGATGTTGTAGAGATTTGCTTTGAACTTTTCTTAATGTGTCAGCTTTATTCAGTTTGATCAACGAAACAGAGTTTACGTTATTTGTGGTTTAGTTTTATGAAGTTCCTCAAATATCTTTTATATAATAAAGGTATTTTATGGTATTAAGTATAAGAGTTCCGTGAGCTGTAATTTAGTAGAAAGCTTTGAAATATTCGTGTATAATCTGAATAACATGCCGATATGAACAACGGGGGAATACGGGGGTTCGTTGGGGTGTATTTTATCCGATATTAAACGTTGTACCGTCGGTGGAATATTTTACAAATTACGCTACGGCTTTTACAATAAGTATTCAATAAGTTAGTAAATAAAGTCTTGCCCTTTCGTTGAAGATATTAATAATTTTGTTCATACCTACATATTGCATTGCAAAAAAATGTTTTATAACAAAAAGTGTAGTACCTTATAAACAAGTTTCGGAATAGAGAAGAACAAGAACAGTATTGCATATTCAGTTTAATTTGATATTTCAAATATTTGGGCTAGTTGCTTAACTTTGTTTTTTTTTGTGTTGTGTTGGGCGATATTCCCTTCAAATACATAGGTACTTAATCTTAATGGCAATGGGCACATAAGTATCAGTCACACTACCACTGAACTAGGAAGGGACTTCAATTTGTCCTGAACCTTTATAATGTAATTTTTCGTCTCTCCACTTTCTCTGCGCAAAAGTTAGAGCTTTATTGAAATATTGGATATCAAGAACGGTAGAGTTGTTTTTATTATTCAAAAGTTTCCGAATTTTCTCTTCGGTCACCCTACTGTGTAAAAGGCACATTGAGTTTATTTTGATTTTTCCCTGAAAGAAATTGGTTTTGCATAAAAGAAAAAGATAGGGTTATATGGACAATGTCACGGAAAATTCGGTCACACCCGCGATATCGGTGGGTTATGAAATACTTTTTTATTCCATAACCTTTAGCTACGCGAATATTTTATTTTCGAGGAGATACTTAATAGGATTTTCATAACGAAAAATATCTTAAGTATTTTTTGATAAGTATTTTATTTTTAAAGCATTTTTACCCTTTTGATTTATCGGAGAAGATATAGGTGATAATCTTCATGTAGCTACCTGTATTTTTACGGACCCACACCTTTTACGTTTTCGTTTATCAGGCTATCCTTTCTATCCAAAGGTTGTCTGGAAGAGATTGCTTACCGCGATAAGAACACCCATTGTATCTTTTTTTATATTGTAAATTACGCTGAATACTGTTTATTTTGTCTGATGTAATAAAGAGTTTATCTACCTTTCAAGCCCAAAAACGAGTTAACAGCCATGCTGCAGAAATAGGCACGATAGTTCTTCTCCAGATGAGCTCTGTACTTTTGTTAGAGTTCTTAAGCTGTAGAGCTAGTATAGAGTTAGTAGCAACTCTACTAACAAATTAAGATTATGCTAAGTAGTTTATATATAGGTATTTTTATCAAAAAAAAATATAAGTAAATAAACTACACGGGATTTATTTATATTGAGAATATTTTCAACGAGTTATAATAAGTACGTTCTTATTGCAAACGAGGATCATGTCTCCAGTGAGTTCATTTGCAACAGGAATAAGTTTACATAACGCGGGAACGCATAACTTGCGGTGTCTCCGACCGCAAACCCGACACCAACTAGAGTGGTGTAGATGGCTTTCCCATCGAGATAGATATAGCTCAAAATTATTGAAATTATTCACTGGAAAACCTTCACAAAGTAAAGTTAAACAGGAAGCTGTATTTAACAATTACTTGCCCATATAAAGCAATACAATACCCATAACATATACCTCACACACACACACAAACCATCCTCATCATCGTCGGTGGCCAGTGGATTTAAATGTGCACATGTAGGCTGCGCTATGCCGCAATCAGCCGGCCGGCACAACGTGCAGGTTAGGTTGGCTTGGGCACCGAAGAAGGATGTTAGAACCTAGTTATGAAAACTAACCAGGATCATAGTAAATATTGAAACTATGGTAAAAAATATTTTATTGAATTAGCCCTAAAATGTTTTTACCATTTTTTTTTTATAGTGCAGATAGTACTTTGCTTGATAGTATAGAGGCCAAATATCTTTACTACATAAAATATTAGTTGTGACTCTTTTATATTCCCAACTGCATTAAGAAAATTCGGTACGAAATATAAACCAGCACAAAAGGCGATGGAAAGACAAATTTCACGGCATGCCTTGGAGTAAACTACTCAACTAGTGATTTTTTTCCGTGCTTTATTTCTGGACCGGCAGACACTCGATCGCTTACGGCACTGTCACTTCGCCACGAAACTTGATTTATGTGACCAATATGGCGTCTGCCGTCACTCGCCAACCGATATTGAACGGTATCATCTATGGTACGCCTTGTAATCATTACCAAAGTTATTTCACAGATGTCTCTATGTGAACATCGCTTGGTGAAAAAGTACCTACCGAGTATTGTTATTCGTTCTATATGAGATTGAAACAATAAAAAATAAACACGTTTTATTTTTAGTTGTTAAAACCTTAAAATACTTAGGCTTTGAGTTCTAACTTGAAAAACATCTAGTGAAAACTCTCAACAATTCCATCTCATTTTCAAAGAGTTTCCTGGAACAAGTTGGTGCGTCAAGAATGGCTTGTTCACGGCGACAATATGAAGTAGTCGCTATAGACACCTCGGGCTCGTCTCCGTATTGCCGCTAAGTAGGTCGAGTAATGTGACAGCCCCCGCCAGGAGTGCACTCCGGACCCTCTGGTCGCTTTGAGCACCCACTACAACGATCCTCTATTCTAAAATCGGTTGATTTGACATGATTTTTAAACGCTGATAGGGAATTTTATGTTACCTGGAAATCCTTTAAAATTTTCAATGTATTTCGTGACTGGGAACGTACTGAAACACGATTACATTTTGAGTTACTGTGACGGGCGCAATCGCGTGCTGTTATATTGTATGTCGATGATATAGACGACGCTCGCATGATCTGGTCGTGTGGTTTGGGGATTGATCGCTTTAGTCTGGTCTTATTTATTATTTTATCTAAAAAAAAAATAACTACGTTCAGAATGAGTTCGACGTATCATTGCATAAGCGTATATGTTGAATGTGTGAAACTCATCTATAAAGATGATCCGCAGTAGTGTGGGCCGATGAAGCGACGGCCGCGTCGGCGAGTGACCGCAAGGGCGCGGGTGTCACCCGGTTCGATGTGCGCATCGCTCACGCGTCCTGACGGACCGACTCAATTGAGAAATTGAATCGTACACCTAATCGCAAAAACTCTCGCGTTACCCTCCTATATTGCTCGGCTAGGTATATTTAATTATAGCATCGTACCTACCCGTATTACCACTAAAAGTCTTCAAGATTTTAGCCTAATGGCATTTTGCGAGGACACGTATCCTACGAAAAGCTCGCTCCCTCGCGAATTTAATTGACGCCTGCCTCTATAGAACGTCATGCGGTAAGAATGTTAAAATAATTTTAGCAATTTTCGGTCTTCCTGTCGATTTCACAGCCGCGACCCGCCAAAAGTATTTAGAAAGCTTGATAAATTGGGCCCGAAATCGATTTATAGCAAAGTCGCGTTTAAACGAAAATGAAAAATTCGCAAAATCTGGTGGAATCTAATAATAGCATTTTCATCAATCAGTACTATGAATTTCGCTACTGACAGTGAACGGCGTCTATTATTTTCGAATCATGGTATATTTTTTACGTGATACCGTTCAGTTCGAGCTATCGTCGCAGGAGCTTTGCAGAAATATGTCAGAGGCTTTAGTTTTTTTCATTGTTCAGCAAATAAGCCTAGTGGGTGGACAAAGGCGGCGTGTCGTGCCGACGAGCACGTAAGGGTCGGCTTCCGCCGCGCCAGCACTCTCAGTCGCGAGCCGAGCCACCTCGAGCCTTGAGCTGAGACTCGAGACTCGAGGCGCCTCGAGTGTCTCGAGAGCCGAGAGCTGACGAAACCCACCGAATAGCTGACATTATTACGCTGCTATGAAGCCACCGCAAAATAGGATGCTGTGGATTATGCAGTCGCATTGCTAAAATGCTTATAAATAACTTTTCTCTTTGTTGCCAGTGAGAATGGCATAACATTTCGTAGTTGTTGTTTTCTTATTTTTGGCAATAAATCGATTTGTATTTATCCTTGTATATTGAGATGATAAGAGCAACCATTGAGGTTCTAATAATTTAAATCATAATCGATAAAGCAGATGAAATGACTCCCATTTAAGAATTTTTAATTTCATGTTGCAAAGGAAATGTAATATTCAATTATAAGTGAATAAGTCTGGTAGCTCGACAATCTGGCAGAACAAAAAGTTCCATTCAATTCAACGTTTGTAATTAAACGCCGCAGAGTCGGGAGCAGTCTCTTCGACTTAATGTGTGTACTACAAATTAAATCAATTCAAAGTTTTTATTTTAGACTAGCATTCGCTCGCGGTTTCACTCGCGTTTATGTGGATTTTGGCAAATTGTTTGGTTGACGCCCTCGGGAACTAACCGTACTCTTACCCTATTTCCTTTTCTGACAACGTGTATGCGAAATGATGAAATGAATATATTTTTATCAAGGCGTGAAAGTGTAGAAAAAATTATTACATAAGACACATATTAAGTTGGGAAAGATTTCAGAAGAATAGACTAAACTCTTTTGATTTTTCCGTTTTACGAGTTTCGTAGGTACAAATCAATTCTAAATACTTTCATGTGTGATTGATTGTTCTATACTATGATTTTCAACTTACAACCATAAAATGGTCTGTTCTTATATTATTATTTTGAATTACTTAGGTTAACCTATATGGAAAATAAGATATAATGAAAAATATTTAATTGTGTAAAGACGATATTTGTATAAAATAAAGTACTATTCTTACAAATAAGTAGGCACATAGTGACGGTAGAGCTTGATCTCAGACTACAATAAATAATTTAAGCTTTTTTAATGTAGACTAAATTTACACAGCGTTTGATTTAAAGCTTCAGAATGCACTTTATATAAAATTGGGGGTAAGTTTTTACTGCCTCTGTCTGTACCAAAAGGTATAATGAAAATTATTTTACCTAATATTCATAATTTGATCGCTACGTGTAAAAACGAGAATAATTTGATTAGTTTTACACTCAGCGTCGGACACGAAATGAGGTTATCACAATTATCCTGCGCGGAGAAGTAACAAGCGAACCAGATATTTTTTGCATTATTTACGGTATTTTATAATGTTTGCTCTTATATAGGCTGAAAATCATTTAATCGGTGTGATGAAAAAGGTAAAAGATATTTTAACATGTGATATTTTGAACAAAGATTACTATATAGTGAAAATAGAAACTTAAACATCGATATCTATACTACTATATAAAGGGGTAGAATTGTAAGTTTGTATTTATGTTTGTCCGAGCATAACTCTCGAACCGGTGATAAAATCTGCATGAAATTTGGTGGGTCGATAAGTTGTATTTGAAATTTTTGCTAGGAAGCATTTGAGCTAAATGCGACAGGGGTATGGGATTCCAAAAGGGGTCAAACAAAATTAAAAACATATAAATATATTGAGTGGGGTATCATGAGAAAGAGTTTTGTTTGTACATTCAAAAATAGTTTTATTTTATTTCTAGAATGTATAGTTTTTGAAACACGCCAAACAGTATTGGTATATGTATGTTTGTTCGAGCATAAATCTCGAACCGTTGATCCAATCTGCATACAATGTGGTGGGTCGATATGTATGTTTTTTGTTTGGAAGTATATGAGTTATATCATCAAGGTATGGAGTCCTAAAATGGGCCAAAAAAAATTCCACATCCACATCCACATCAGCCTATATCAGTCCACTGCTGGACATAGGCCTCCCCTAATTAAGGGGGATATACCCATAATCCCCACGCTGGGCATGCGGGTTGGGGATCGCAAAAAAAAAAATTAACTTATGCAAATATATTGAGTGAGGTGTCATATGAATGTGTTTTGTTTGTACATTCCAAAATGGTTTTTTTTTAATTCAGAACGTATAGTTTTTGAAATAGGTCAAAAATAGAAAAATTAAATAACCATTACAGCATGACCTTCCATCTTTAGAGTTTCGTTGACATCGTAGTTCAGTAAGTTGAAAACGAACTTTTGTATTGAATCGACGGCACAGGTTAGTCATAAGGGGGCGACGAGGTTATTGGATCGCGGTATCAATGCCAGCTGACCCGCCCGCAACTTTGTTTGCCTTTATTTGTTGCACGGAAGTCGTAATATTTTTAGATGAAAACGTATACATCATAGACTTCGCTATCCAAACTATCCTAACTAATGTTATAAATGCGAAAGTAAATCTGTTTGTATGTCTGTTTATTACGTTTTCATGCCTAACCCACTGAAGCGATTTTAATTAATTTTGTTATAAAGATAGATGATAGGAAGGGTTATGGGAAGGGCAGTTTTGTATGGTGAACCAATTATTTCTCAAGATAGGGATATAAAAATGTATCATACCTACTCATAGTTTTGGCATGATGTAAAGAATTTTTCTGCATTTTTGACCTATTACATAATTTTATAGTTATTTATCAAACTGTTGGCATACACAAATCAAAAGTAAGTTCTTTAGTCCAATTGTGACAAATTATTTTATTTGCATTCTAACGTGGACCCTAAATGAGGGTAAAATCTAGTTATAAAGATAAAAACAATAAAAATCTGTAAGAGAGACCGTCTAAGTAAAAGGACAAACGTACAAAATACGGTCCAGCATTTAGACTTAATTAACAACGCTGTCCTATCAGATGTTTTGTTGGGGAAGTAGGTATTCAGTTAATTTGCCGTAGTCTTTAAAAAAAGTAGGTAATCGCTGGAAACCGAGAGGGTGAACGCTGGACTCCGCTTGTGGGGTGGATATAAATTATAGCTGCTTTTTTAAATAAGTATTCTACATTCGTACTTTGATATTAAATATCTCAAAGATGTCGTCGCACGACGCATCGGAAAAATAGATTCGCATAATTCTATCTGATTTATCCGCGTCAAGTGGTAACTTTTACTAATGATCGGTACCACCTGGGACCTAATTCGATGGAATTGTCTTGCCCAGCACTTTATCCAGCCAGCGTCCTCTCCTACTCTACCTTACCCACAGGAAAGACTGGTCATGTGGAGCTGACTAAGCCATGGGTTTTCTCTTCATGTTTTCCGGGCCTTTTTTATGCACTTAGTAATACACACATACATTTTGAATAATTAATATCTAATTAACAAGTTTGGAAGTCGGGGTATGCCACTATGCCACCACGACTCTCGGCCAACAAAATAGCTCGGTATCCAATATAGGTACAAAATCAGTTCAGCTATACTCAAAACAGTCGAAGTGGTCTAGTCTAGGGTTACTTCGTCCACGTGACGTCACGCTGAGCGTCGCAGGGTTCCGAACGCAACACGTCCACTAATGGAAGCAGACTACCCGCAGGGCAACTATCGAAGCCAAGACCATTATAATACCCAACTTAGCCTTTTCTCAGTTATAGAAAGTTTGCCATTTTTGATTCAGTATTGGGTTTCCAGCTTATAGCTAAAACAACTTACCTACACACTCATAAAACGCCATGTTCAAATAGTGGCCTCAAAGCATTCATAAAGCAAATCATTTAATATTGTTCTCGTCTCGTAACAATCTACGCTGTAGTTTATACGACAACTATATAAACTTGGGAGGAAAAACTTGTAAAATTCCACATCAATGGGATTTAGCCATTGGAATAATCTTCCTGGATAATTAAAAATGTACTTTTTAAAATAAAATGTTATGTGAACTTAACTACTCACAATATTTTTATTACCACTGCATCCAACTTAGACTTTAGCAGCGCAACCTTATCCTCCAAGCTCAAGGGCTTCAAGATCAAGATATAATTTTATATTTCTCGACTCTTCTCCGGATAAAACTGGTTTCTATAACTCTTAATCTGAGCTTTAATCGATCAAGTTTAGCCATTAGGATCGGAAGTTTAATTCCCAGCCTTATTGTTTATTTCATCTTATCGGATGATGCTGTTGTTGATAAAGTTTTAGGTAGTTAATTTTAATTGGGATCAGAATTTCATTCAAAAATATGAGCTCTAGTACAGATAATTGAAATGGAGTGAAAATTTCAGATCAAAAAATGGTGACGCAATAAATTACTATATTAGCAATAAAGATAAACTCACTGTTCCTACTGTAAGGCTCCACAAAGTTAGTCAATCATTTAAAGGGCAATTTTATGATGTACTAAAATCTGTCAGTAAATTCAAAAGTTTTGGTAAACGTAATCTCTGTAACTAATTTAACAAAGACGATAAAAAAGATAAGCCAAGTTTTGGCAGATTCTTCTTTCCTTGGACACGTTACAAATCGGTGTAAATAAAAAAATAATAATTTAAGCTTTTCTTAAGGTTCTGACTAAAAGAGAAATGTTGTATATTATTGTAATTAAAAATCTATGGAACTCCTGTGTGAACTTGCCTAAATTCATGTTTATATTATTAATAGTATTTAATACTTCTATAGCATAGGTAAACCTATAACAAACGTTTGCCTTGAAATATAAATAGGAACGGGGATCTTCTGAAGCTAGGCTACAACTCCATCTAGGTAAATCATCATCATTATCTGCCTATAGCAGTCCGCTGCTGGACATAGGCCTCCCCCAATGAGTGCCATTGCGTCGCCATCGAGGTTGCTTAGTAGTATACTGTTTATTAATAACTGTAGCTACCTTTACCCAAGCCTTGACTCAATGTTTCCATCAAGAACTCAGGCCTTAGTTTCCACCATCGAAGAATCTAATCTACAGTTTTCAGCACTCAAAGCGTTATTCACTAGCACGTTGGCTGCTGGCCTCGCACATGGCACTCCACGCCATGCACGAGGAGGACGAACACTAGCTAAATCACATTTGTGTTTTCAGCACTCAAAGCGTTATAAACTAGACACTACCACGTTGGCTGCTGGCCTCGCAGGTTAATTCTGTTTTCTCATTGGTTAACATTAAACCATTAATTGGAGACACTACATAATAGCAGATGACAATTGCGTATTTGAAACAATTTTGAAGAAGAGAAATTGTTGAAGTTGTTAACCCATTCATAGTCCATTTTCATAAGATGCTCTATTCTGGCACCTATTTACAAAAATATATAGATACAATCTCTATATTTTTGTAAATGGGTGCCAGAATAGAGCAACAAGGTCTGGGACATAATAAACGTGTTTATTCACATGGAAGGAAGGACATGGTTAGAAGGAGTAGGCTAGCCCAGTCCTCATTCATAAACAAAGTCAATATGTGTGAAAATGACTGTATTCTTCGTAATGTTATGTATAATATATCCAATCCGCCTTGCCTGATGACGTTACAACCTTCTTTGTATGAGTTAGGGGTCAACTCAGGTCTAGGTCAGCCGGTACCATTATCTTAACGTGCGGAAGCACGGAAGCGCTCAGATCTAAATGCCACGATCACCTATCCAAGTAGTGACGAGATGGAGTGTTGCCTCACCAAAATGGTCTGCTTATTAGAACACCAAAGTAAACCATGCCAAGAGCGCTTCTTGTCATTGAAAATCAGTGTCTCTTCAAATGGTTGCATAAAAAGTACGAAATAAACCCATTAAACAAGTTTACCCCGATACCGTCTACATTCCGTAAGTTGGAATACGGTTGATTCACCACAACCTGACGCTCAAGTTCTTGGATCGACGTGTCGACTAACAACAGTTCACCCAGAAGACTTCACGTCACAGAATAATTTACCCTATTACGGTGGAGATAAAGTTTAAAATGAAACGGAACGTGTTATTTAATTCTTTGACAACGATGTTTCACAGCCACTTAAAACTTTTGAGTGAATAACAAATCTCCTCAGAAAAGTGCTCTGTGGAGTTATGCCGTTAAATTGTTAGACTGTACACAAAGGCAGACTTTTTAAAAGTAAATGACATGAATGAGTTTTTTACTTTTAAATTGACAAGAGGTGTTTTTATTGCGGGTTTCTACAAAATCAAAGTTCCTAAAATAATCGTATTAGGTAGTAGTAAAATCATACAAAACGGTGGTTTTTGAATATGCAATAATTACCAAAACTATCACTAGTTATTTTGATTTTATAGGCACATCCATTTAATATTTACCAAACCAAATTCTGGCCAGACAAATTGCCATTACGAAACATATTGATTCATCGGCTACCAGCCAGTAAGCAGAAACCGCAAGCCTAGTTGGATGACTCGGCGACATTGAAATATTGACAAAAAGTCCTCGAAAAAAATCCATCAAAAGATGGAGGAATTGTGTGAAAGATAACATGATGAAGGAGTGGGTGTTGAGATGACTAGTGACAGAAGAAAATGGAGGGAGAACACACGTTGTTTCGACCCCACATAGCGTGGGATAAGGGCAACAAGATGATGATGTGATGATGTAGTTAATCACTATATTGTTTACCTCTAAGTATTAAAAGGCAAAGGTAACAAGATAAATAGCTAACACTTCGGTAATGAACTTTCTAATATCCAGGGTCTAGCAAGTCTGGCCACATTTCTAATCACCTCGGGACACAAACCAAGCTCCGATAAAACTCATCAGTGAACTACAAGAAGGGAATTTATTTAATTACTAGCACAGCAGTTGACAAATCCATTTAGTGCGGAGCCGGCATTATCTTTTGTTGTCTGCGACTGAGTCCAATCTTTTACCAGTCTTCACGGTGGGTTGATTACTATAATTTACTTGTGCTTGTCCGCTACAAAAATGCATTCAGCTGCTTCTATGAAAAATATTGTTACAGATTACTAATTTTCTCAAAGAAATAGTAATATTTATGATTCATTAAACCCCCCCACCAGTTTGACTGACGACCTCGTTGCAACAAATCATAAAGGGCTCAAGATCATTCATCGTAGAAATAGTTTGAGGAGATTATGTGCAGCAAAGCACTATACACTTACGTGTGCCAGGGCTCAACCGCTAATCTACCTACTATTGGTCAATGTAACTTAGAAGGTGGAAAGGCAAACTAATAATGCAAACACTAACGTAAAATAGGTACAAAATATATGTCTCCCGCCGCGGCGCGGCGCCAACTATTTTATTTCACAAATATGGCATCGAACTCACAAATCTGTTAATTAACTTATCCCCATTAAATGACATGATAATATTAATTTCAGCGCTATTATCATTGAGCCGTATGCTGATATTTATCTTCTTGTCACAGTTCATAAAATAAACTTTCAATGAAAAGGCGGCAAAGATCGCTTATCTCAGTTACAGCCGCTTTGAATAACGATCCAAAGTGTAACCCCATCGCGCGGTTCTTTGATGTCCTTTAATTATAAAAGTTTTTCTCGTAAAAGAACCTTTTACAACTCACCACCAGAAACACTCCACGCGGTTATTGAAGAAACGGTTTACGATCTCGTGAACGATATTACTCGTTTCAAATACATTTTACTTTCAATACATTATTCAGACATAATTTAATGAAACATTCCTTCATTTTTTGACTAGAACATCCAGAGATTGACGAAATGAGATAACAATTAAATTGAAGCTCTGCGCAAACTGAGTTACATTCCATTTGCCTTTGTGACTGAAGCAAAGCTAAAAAATAATCTTTTCCTAAACCAATGTAATAGAAACGGCAAGAAAACAACGAAATGGAAATTTATGTTGTTGATACTGTTTTACATTCGCGTCGTCTCCGGCATCACGTCTCGTCGCGCTGCGTAAAGTTCATTTGTCACTTGTCTAACATTTTACCATAAATTCTCGAACGACACTTTCGATGGAACTTGTAGCAAGTATGCCAAAAATGTAAGCGTGTACTTTAGAGTACAAAACGAAGAGTTTATGGTCGGTAGAGGCTTTATAATGACACTCCCTGACGCTTAATAATTAGCTGTTGGCTCTGATATTACGCTCATTTTCTTCGGCTTTGTCGCCTTTGAAAATATTTTTATGAATCATTTAACTACTCCGCTGAAAGGGTGGTGATTTCATAAAATTATTTAACCTTGCTTATTGCTGAAATACTTAACGTAAACAGGTACTTTAGAGGCAAGGTATTTGAATACAATACAGATAATACCTACTTAATATGATATGCGTAGGTCGTACCTCTTTCTAAATTTTAATAAAATAATAAATTAAATTTCGTACTCAAATGACGAAAGAATAATAAAGTTGTGTTGGGTAATTAGGGCACGGTTGACCGGAGTATCGATCAGGGTCTAAAACAAGCCGCTTGTGTACCACCAGCCTAGCTCTATATAAAGCCTGCCTCACCTGCGCCGTCTGTTTCCCTGGTACAATGACCCAGTAAAACGATTTCAGTTCACGTTGATTGAAACTTGAAATAACTCAGTTATATCCAATTGGTTCCAAAAGGTTGACTATTCGCGGATGCTCTCGTTTTGATCACGCCGCCCCGTTCGAACCAAGAATAGAACTGCCCTCGAATGTCATATTTTACCTTTGCTAAATAAAACCTTGCGTGATATTGCATGAATTGTTTATGGTCCAATAAAAGTTTCAACGCTTGAGGTCGTGGATATTTTTAATGTCCTTATACGTTATGAGTACCTAGTACAAGCATAACGACTGTTTTCTGGGACAATCAATGCATAGAGTTGAGAGTGTTCAAATCCAATCATCTCATATTACTAATCGATCGCGGGGGATTTGTTTTACTTGGAAACAGAATCTCCCTCATTATAGTCTGACGTGATGAATCACCCCAGATAAACGTTTCGACACAAAGTAAATCAAATGAACCATATACCTACAGAAGCTTTCGTTTGTTGTATTTATTTTGCATTTAGTTTCACACAGATCAATATGTTCTAGAGGAAATCACTAGTCATGTTATTTAATGTTACACTATGTTTTTCGGTTAGTGAATTTTATTTGTAGTGAGTAAACGTTTTGATAAATCATTAGTTCGGTGGTCAAGTCGGGCTTTGTGCAAGCTTATACGTTAAACTAGTTGTCCTCACTAGATTTCACCCGCGGCTTCGCCCGCGATGAGACTATGAGTGTGAAACTGTGGCCTTTGAGTTAATCCAGGCCACAAAACTATGTACACTCTAAGTTTCACCCAAATCAGTTCAGCAGTTACAGAGTTGAGTGGGAACAAACATACTCACACATACACTTTCGCATTAATAATATTAGTGCACTGTGATGTGATGTGATTATTTTTTTAGAATTGAATTTAGAATTTAACTTATGTATTTGATCGAACAATTTATCAAATTGTATGACTGAATTTGTGTGTTTCTTAATACAAAGTTTAAACTAATATATCTTGCAATTGGCTTCTCCTATTTCTAAGAGATTCTAAGTCAAAGACGTTCAAAAGCTATTCAGATATCATGCATGCTCCAACAATTATATTATAACTTAGCTGTTTCTCTGAACTAACTTATCGGATGAATGCACTGCAAGTATGGATGCTCTGTATCACTACATGAATATATATTCAATAGATTTAAATTACATGTAAAAATTGAATTATCTTTTCGTCTTCAAAAAGCACGCTGCAGTTCTAGAGGTGTGTTCAATATGCGCCGCACTAAGTAAATTTTTAGGACATTCTACATACACCATGTATCGAGAAACCTGTCCACTGCCTAACTGTATACCAGTACAAATGCGTAAACTGCAAACAAAGGTTTTAGAATAAATTTATTGTAATAATAATGTCTTTTTGTGGACATCATACAAATGATTAGGTACTAGGGCAATGAAGGTCAGTTAGTACTCCAGTACCAACTACATTCACAATAATTTTTCCGTAATAAACCGTCAGCATTACATTCGATTCGAGCGTTTTCTTGCCGCTTTACCGCTGTCGTGAATGTCTCTATGCACTTAGCTCGTCCATTAAGGCCAATGCAACGCTGACGGAACGCGATCGTAAAACCTTTATAACATCCTTCCAGTACTTGTAAAACGTTTTGAGAGTACTGCCCGTTTTATGTGACCTCACATTAGAAAGCTCTTTCTGAAAATTTTGGTGTCGCCGAGATCGCGTCTCGGCAAAGTATACAAGTTTGTACATAAAGACGTCTGCACGCTTGACGGCCACTTGCTATAAATGAAAGTATTTAACTTTACGTCTCGTTACTCTCGGGTATTGCTACTTGCATGAACTTATACAAGTCAATAAATCCTCATACCAGTTTAGTAACGAAAATAACTGAATTAAACTCAAACGAGTTTTTTGTTCAAATTGATAGTTTCATCAAACTACTCACGAGACTCAGTGGTTTGTGGTAAATAACGTTTTATTGAAACTGGTTATTACCCTTCTGTGGATTAAGCTAACAAAACGATGTACAACTATTTGTGTAGGTACCTAATAATAGTGATATAGATATTGCGTATAACAATAGAGTTGGTTTGTTAAAACATATTGGCGCTGCGAGGCGTGGGCGCTGGGCGGGCGGGCAGTAGCGACGCGAGGGTAGCCGGCGGCTCGGCCCCGGCGGCGCGCCAAGAAGCCATAACTCTACACTTGACACTTTGTCGAGAAGCTACGCGGTTTATGGCGATTTAATACAATGCAACCAATAAAATAGCTAGTTATACGAATGATCGAGCGGTTATTAGAAGAGGTCGTGATTCGTTCTCCTCTTAGATAAGTTTAATCAGGGGGCCGTTAAGTTTTACAGCTTCGCCGGATGCATACGGTTTATAGCGGGGCGGACGACATTGTCAACAGATCTTGCGACGCTCTTTACGGCTGCTGAAACGTTGCTTTAACGGTTTTATAGTTTTCGTCGTTTCGTCGCGCTGGCGGTCACGGCGCCCTTAATAGCCGAAGCTAAGTGCCCGCTCGGGGGATTCTAAGTCCTCAAAAATCTGCTTTCTTCCATGCATCTAAGATTTCCATCTTTGCGGTGTAAAACTTTTATTTTTATAGCGTGGTATACGGCGGCTTTTATGCGACAAGCTTCGTCAAATAATTGAACATCACAGAGAAGTTGAAATAATACGCCGCCCAACATGACGAAGGTCAATCACTCTGAAAACATTCCCTTTGACCACTTATTAACAAGCGTCATTGCTTAGGATTCTCTGCGTAACTCAATCGGGAGCTATTAGTTTCATGTGAGCGAGCAAACTGTAGGTCTTCTTTAATTAAACTGTTGCTGCGAGTGTAGCGCAGGCAATCACGCGGCACGAATGTCGGCGACGTCTCTGCACCGTCACGTCTACTGCAAACCTCACGTTATTAATTTTACACTAATTAATTAATAACATGTGAACATTTCACCATTAATCAAAGAGGTGGCGCTGCGCCGCGTCGACATACACAATGGACGGTTCGTGGAAAACCTCGACGCGATACTGAGTTGTTAGAGTTTCATAATGCTTCTGAAACGCAAATTGATTTCATTTACTTGAGTTACAGTTCATTGCAAGTTATATCGCGCAACCTTCTTGTATGTACTTACAGAGCTTCATTTCTGTCGTTGCTATTTTATATTTTTATATTATCTCTGTTCGAATTGTGTACGACTTGCTTATCTAAAATAATATGACTAAAGAGTAAACCTTCAACAACATTAGGTACCCTGCCGTCGCCGAGACAACTTGAAGGTCTCTCATTAACTATGGAAACATCGATTATGGTAAAACTGAGCAAATAAAACCGAATATCCGATACCGGCACGTAGGTGGTTATGACGTTTGACATCGCGCAACAAGTAGATACAGCCTGGGAGATAGTGGCAAGATTTAATTTAGATTGAATGAAGCTTGTTTGAGAAATATTTTATCAATAAATTACGATATTTTTGTCTTTAACAATTTTAGGAAGAAAAGTACTTACTAAACATTTTTGTTCGTTGAACAGCTTTACTTCGTGATCCTTAATCACGCTCACTCGCGTGGTACTCAGACATACATTTTATCTGCTGTGTTAAGTTAATCCAGGTTATACAACTATGTATATTCCAAGTTCTATTCAAATCAGTCGGTTAAGTAGTTATGCGAGAAAGAGTAACAAACATCCATCCATCCATCTTCACAAACTTTCACATTTATTATATTAGTAGGAATAGTAGGTTTTTCATACTAAACTGGAACTGCCCTCAGTTTCAGTTTTTCAGTGGAAATGCCCTCCTTTCGATTACTTTGGAGAACAATTCGATTAAAAGTTACATATTTGACTGAAATTTTGTAGAATTGAATCGGAGGCTTTTATGTGACCTAAAACCAAACACCAGAGTTGTTGCTTAATTGAGCTCGATTCATCTCACACTGAAAGAATGAAGTCAGAAAATCACCGCTAACTCTGCGACTTAAGGTACAGGCGCCAGGACGCCGGCAGCGAAGGAATTTCAATCTGGTCGTGATGAGCTGAGCAGAGGCGCAAATTACACACGACCATCCGTCTTTTATTGCCCGTACCTCGACTCGCATTCTCAAACGTTCTTATTGTGCCTAAATGGAGCTTTTAACTAAGTTAAATGAGATTTACAAAGTACAACAGGATATGTGTAGACAATTTTTAGTTTTATCGAAAACTTGTTTAGACTATTTATAATTTTTATCCTAGTGTTGCTACTTTAACATTGCTTAGCTATTACAATAGCAAACACAACGTTTACGTTTATTTTGTAGCAAGGTTTAACGTTAGTATTTATTTGGTCACCCAAAACTTTTGACCCCCAAGCACATAATCGTCCGTCCCAAATATCACTTACAGGCACCCGCCCAAGAGCTACTAGATACTTTGCTGCTTATTTCTCAATATTAATATTTTAAAATGATCATCTAAGCTTCGCCAGAAGCGCACAGACTGATGTTGCCTTTGCGTGTTACTTGAATACCCATCACTTTGTCGAAGCTATAAACTTGTCAGTGCTACGAAGGTAGAATTCGTAAACACTGTTCTACTAACAGATGGTGGAATGAGTAAAAAGTCGATACTGTTTAGTTGGCGCGTAAATAGTGAGCTGTATTATAGCGCTGCCTCGTGCAACAAGTAGGGCGACATGTAGGCGCCATGGCCACATGACACAATTAGCAAAAAAGTTCTTCGAACGATTGTATTTTTCTTTATGAGGCATATAAAAAACGCAGTTTAAAAACCTCGTAGCAACCTTTACAACCGCTCGGCGCGGTATGGAAGCTACGATACTACGCGCGTGCTACGTGCTACGACGTAGATTAAATATGTAACGCTACACTTCGTTAGTTTTGTATCCGAGCTCGTTATATCACGGCTTTGTGGTATTCAGCCAAGAAGTGAAACGTAACCGTGTTATTATTGTATTAAATAGACAAGGTTCAGTGCGTTTAGCTCTTGAGCGAAGGAAGCCACAGCCGCTTACGATACGCTTAAATAGACAAATCCAGTAGAATTTAAAATCCTACGTAAATCCACTTCATTCTTCAAAGAATTAAATTATGTTACCTCACAAAGCGGGTAGATAAGCGCGGAGATATCAGATAAGCTAAAAAGTAGCTACTTCATAAAGTACCCCGCGCACGAACGATATACAAATGGTTCATTCAATTTATTCTGTACTTTACTTTCATTTTGTCTTTACGATGCTATTATTTTGTGTATTTCTGTTAAAATACGAATCATTTTAACAAGATTGCGCAGTAAAAATGTCTTTTCATTGATGTAATAGAAAATATTGTTAACAGTAATGAGGACGCGAGCCCACAGAGTGTAAACATGTACAAAAGTGTGCAATCGATTGTTTCACGCGTGTCGTACAAATAGGCATTACCAAGGCTGGTAACGAGCGACATCCAGCCAGTCAGCCACATATTCGAATCCACGAATACGTTTGAGGGCTGCAGGGGCGCCCTAATAGCAGTCCACTTCCGCTTTATTAAATTTCTTCGCAAATACACTTTTATTGTTGACGGCCGACGATCTTTGTAAAGGACATCGTTGTCTTCGTCCGACGACGTTTGTATCGTATGCAAATAGTGGAATAAATGGGGTCCACCCTTACTACGTATTATGATTTTTATGAACGTTCAGACGGAGAGCATAAATGGGATGCACAGAAAAGTATAATGCAAAGAAACCAACGCAGACTTATCTCATTTCAATGGGTGACTTAGTTCACTAGTACTTAGTTCTATAAATTGCACTTTACTTTAAAATTTTAACATAAAACGGCAGATTTGAAAGCTTTGACATAAAATACATTAGAATCCATAAAACTCGGTCTTTGTTTTAGTTCAAGTTAACTTCAGAATCAGAAGACCCCGGGTGTACTTATGTAACACCGTTATTATTCAATTACATTAGGTACATTATTGCAATTTAGTATGTAGCACTTAACTCTATAATGAAAAGGCTTTTCGTGCGTATTCTTATGGCTTCCTAACGAAATTGTCGCTTAAAATTACAGGCATGTGTGGGTATGGGTGTATTGGTAAGAACACTCACGGGTGTGTTTGTGCAGAAAACCGCCATATCGACGGTTTTGTGTATATCGAAGGTTTTGCCGATCTATAATCACTTTTCGCGCGATTTCCTCGGCAGAGCGAGCGAAAACCTTGTTAGCACTAGCAGTAAACAAGGGAGAACATACCTATGCATTGCTATAGAATGTTCTATATGGGAAAGGTTTTTTTAGTTTTAGTTTATAGTTTACATTTTATAGTTTATTTATTATAGGGTATTCAAATCATCATATTCATAATCAAATTAGAAAATTAAAAAAAATATTTAATCATATTAGGTCGAGCACTCGACTAGTGTGCGCCGCTAATATCTCACTAATTTACTTCAAAAGTTATTATTGCCTATACTTTTCTACCGGCTACAAAATAACAAATTCAAAATTATTTTTGAAGTAAAAAGTTTACATTTCATGCACGTGTGTGCAAGGAAAAGTTTACTTAAAAGTTAGTTATTGATTATAGTTATAACACACACGTGTTATAACTATAATCAATAAACCAAGCCCTACAATTTTCATTAACGTAGTTAAAGGTGTGGGGTAAATGCCAGTGCTTCAGATGGGAAAGTCAGAAGGGTGTGGGGGGCGGGGAGGGTAGAACAATGGCCACCATGACATTTAGCATGGAAGCGATTGTCACGGCCCGTTAGAGCCGCGAGCCACTGGGCGTACTGCCGCCAACTGCGGCGTCTTCCACTTCAAATTCTCCCAGAGCCCAACTCGCTTCTATTTTGGTATTTTTGTATTTCGCATAATAGAACCCAAAATCTGAATAATAAAGAAAAAATAAAAGCAAGTATCCCCATGGTACATTACTTACGCAAGACGTTTAAGTATCAAAGACTTCAGCAATATTTAACGAGAAACAATTTCATTACAGCTTGCGAACAAACGAGTAATACAGTGCTCATAAGCAATAACCTATGAATGTGAGCGAAAACATAAACTGTTTAAATATTTTAGGCATATTTTCCGAGTAAAAAGCAAAGCGGCAAAAGTTTATTGGAAGAATAAATTGGGACTAAAAAGCAAGGCGCTTGCGAGACTCGAGTTTTTCGAGGGTGGGAAAAAACAAATTGTTGGTAGGTTTTTGGTAGGTAAGTAATGCCCAGGACGTGCCGCAACGACGTGAATTACTTCATTTTACTGCAGGTGTAGCCACCTTCCTGTACACAAACAGGCCCAATTTTAATTACCTAATGAAGTAAGCAGTAGCAAATGGATTTTCATTTACCTTGCATATAAATTGCATGACTAAACAGCTGCAAACCGCAAAAACACCAGATCTCAAAATATAACTGTAGCTATCAGCAAATTCAATAGTTCTGGCTCAGTTCGCTGAGTAGCGCAACCTGAAACTTCTTTGTGTTCACCTGCTGCCAAACACCTGTGTTTTGATCACGTAACCGACTGAAGCATGCAAAGCCTACAAATAAGATGATTTCTTCTATAGAAAATCTGCGGAGTCTAAGTGAAGCTGGAGTATTAACTTTTTATGTGGCTGTAGGCAAAATAAATAATAACTGAAAGTTATTAAAAAACATATTTTTACTTTGCTAATACAGCAGTTGCCATGTTATATCTCGCGGAGTGTTAAAAATGACATTTTGTTGCATTTTAAATTATGTTTTAGGGTAAAGTAACCGAACCCCTCAAACGAGCTTTTATGGGACTGTCCATCCGTCTGTCACAGCTAATTTTTTTAGGAACTACATAAGCTACAGATTTTTTTATAATAGTTTTCTGAAATATGATAGTATACGCATGTACTCATACAGAAAATATAGCTATTAATTTTTTTTATTACTTCAGCACCCCCGTACAGAGGGTGGCTGTTACGTTGGTATTTTTATTTTACGCGGTGACAACCCCTGTAGGGAAATTGGATTGATACTACTTTTAAGGGTTTTCGGACATCACCCGCGGTTTTTATTTCCAAACCAATATTGAGCTTTTATGTTTTTTTTTATTTTACGATATTACCAGATATTACGTTTTTAAAGCCTTGCGTTTTAATAAACTCTAAAAGAAAATGACAAACTAACCTGCCACAGAAAAGTTAGAATAAATATTAGTAAAACAATACTGGAAATTACTAAGCTAATAACTAAACAGTCCACAGGTAGGTAATAAAATTCAGCAGCAACCTCGTTTATCGCTTTTAGATTGCAGCTCAAGAATAAATTGGGTGTGAAATAAAACAGAGTAGTTGAAAGTTTTACATGATGCTAGGCGCTCCGGTTTGTAGCGAGGCAAGTTGTAGATGTTGGGAACCGCTCGCGGCCAATTCTCGACAACTTCAGTCCTATTCCTCTCGCTTTTATATTTTATGTTTCCCCAACTGATGTTTCCGTCTCGAATTTTCAATACCCCACTTTTATATATCGCTGTTTTAAAACAAAAACTCAAACGGGAAACTTTACCGTTTCTTCTTATTTTAGATAAGTATAATAAATCTTGTAAAGTACCGCTTATTATAAAACTCATTAGAAGTTTTACCCACATAATGAGCTGATGAAATCTGGTTTCCTTTACCGTATCAAAACACCAACATATTTTTAATCTTTGTACGTTGATGCCTAAATATATCATATATATAACTATACCTGCTTAATAACTTGGCTCGATTAATGTCAGACCGGACCACCAAACTAATTGTAACTACAACTGCGTTGTACCGGCAAATCAAGGGGTTATAAACAGCAACAAAAGCCCGAAAACTAATAACAAAAACTGAAAGATAATCAACTGATATTTCCTTGTCTACAGAATGTATGTAGATAATTCTACTCACACATGATTGTGACGTGTGGGTATAAAATGTGAGTGCTTTGTGGTGTCGACGCAGCTGTCACTCCGAAAGTCAATTTTGTCAAAATGGTCGTGTATTCAGAAAAAGTTTTCTCTCATCTGAAGCCAAACGAGCAAGATGAAATAAAACAAACAAGTGTCATCATCGTCAACTCCTCAGGCATCACTCCAGCGCAGCACTGTTTCCACTATTGTCTGTGACACAATGCTGTGCAGACCCTTCCCAATAAACGTTTTATTTTTACCCACGTTCAGACTCTGTTTTAAAAGCTTATGATGTTTGAAGTCTTCGTATTTGGAATATTTTTTTTTTTCATAAATTAAAACCTGCAACTTAGATACTTCATTCTTCATTTTACAGATTCAAATTCAAGTAGAGAAAGCCCCAGCTATGAAATTAGATGGTTTCGAAATAAAACGAAATTGAATTTTTTTGCAAAAAGAACCCCGTAAAACACGAGAGCTCTCAAAAGCTTCCAAAAATGAGACTGCAATCATACTATGCAGGGTTTTAACGAGTAAATGGAATAAAGTTTAAATCTACGGAACACCCTGAGTAAAATGAGTAAGAAATGTAGGGTTGATAAATGATACGCTAGTTCAATGAATCTCCATCAGAGCTTCGGGCGCTGCAATTTGAAAAAGAAATTACAGTTATCTGCTTCTTGTGCTTTTTATTACCTTTCGAGATAACACAAGCGCATTCTAAAGAAAATTCATTTTATTTTGCATGAGTGTTCTGAATACTGTTGAACATCTATTCAATCAATCATGGCGTCGACAATTTGCGATAAGGTTTGGTATAATTCCGAATTTTTATAATCTGGAAAAATCCTGAATTGAGAATTTATCGCCGATATCCTTCAGCGCAACATCAAAATGTGCTCTATCCTCTAACTATAGCTTAGTCTGGGCTATAATTCGTTCTCTATATCGACGTGGTGGTGGATGGTGCATAAAAAGTGTCATTCATATAACCACGTTATTGTGGTCGAACTTTGAACCCAGAGATGATAAATGTGCTTTGGGTGGAGGCGGACACAGCCGGTTGCATGTCGCTTATCAACAACCATGCAGCGACTGGGAACATGTTAAAACTAAACTTACAAACATTATAACATGTTAGTAAATGCATACCAACACCTAGTTTAAGTATCAAGCATCTAATCCATAGGCAGATAATATATTAATCATACTAATATTATAAATGCGAAAGTTTGTGAGAATGGATATGGATGTATGGATGAATGAATGAATGTTTGTCACGCAAAAACTACTGAACGGATTTGGATGACACTTAGAATATACATAGTTTGTGACCTGGATTAACAAACACATAGGCTACTTTTTATACCGGTACCATGCGAGCGAAGCCGCTGGCGGAAGCTAGTGAATAATAAAACATAAAAGAAATACGATACAGTCTACTGAACCCAAAATAGAGCTTTTGCGTTTTAGGGATTGATAAACGTAGGTACATACATATTTAACAAACGTTCAAGTAATCTGTTGTCTTCACTGACCGGGATGCTACCGCAGCTTAGTGCTTGATCATCCTTTCAGCCTAAGCGCAGGTTCCCTCACGATGTTGTCCTTCATAGTTTTGAGCACATATAATACGCACAATCTTCTCTCAAAAAGTAAACTCCTTTGGTGCATTGTAGAGATCCAAACCCTCGGCCCTCGAATGGGAAGTCTCGGCAGGATGACATACATCACATAAAACACACACACACACACACACACACACACAAACATTTGATTATAATACTTTGTCCTAAATGCATTTCATTTTGTATTTAATTAACAGATGCCTAGTATCTATTAAATACATTATTAATATCTATCATCAACAACCAGGCTGTACGTTTGAATAGAACTATTAATTAATTACCTATTTGAACTATAAACGCTCCACTGGAATATTGTTATTTTAGGTGGCATCGAAATTGAATAGTTAGGTACTTGCTCCTAATTGCTGTATGAAAACATGGTGAAAATTAGGCGATCACGCGCAGAAAACCGCAGGCAGTATATCAAGTGCAAACTACCCAAATTGAAAGCGGTGCTTGTTTTATTGATACAAAATACCAGCAATCGTGTCGAATGCCACATCAAACCGGCACATGAGCGGTTCGCACGCGTGTGTACCGTCCCTGTTGACCAGCCCAGGCCCAGACGCAAACAGCCCCGCCCGCCAACATCTGGCCTCAACGATATTGCTCACGCACGATATTCCCGACCCATGTTTATCCAACAACAGTTTTAGTGCCCATGTTGTACCTATCTCCTAACACTTTCGTGCACAATGGCAGACTCTCATGATAAACCTGAATGTATACATATTTATAGCCGCTCTGAATATATAGAGCCCAACCGATCAATATACAAGAACCCTTATATGGATAAGCACGCGAAAACTTTAGATACCTACAATTTCGAAAGTGACGCAAAGTTGACATAAAACTGAAAAACTTTATATAGTTGAAAATCAAATAAAGAGAGCCAGCTGTCGCCAATGCAGTTGCAAAGTGCTCGGCAACACGCTTCTTCGTCACACGAACCTCGAACTCCACTGCTACAATCTATTTTCAGAAAAAAATGGAATCCTGCTCGCTCCAAAGTTTCACAGATACGAAAGCCTTGTCTATTGCAATTTCCGAGCGTCTACAATTTAACCACAAATCGTGTCAAATATTTGTTGAGATTTGGCGTAGATAGTGGTTACAAGTTACAAGGTGAGGGTGCGGTCGGTATATTCGGAGCGAGTGTTGATCCACGCAATAAAGGTTGTATTGCAGCGCAAATATTGAGTTCTGAGAGCGCGCAGTGACCCCGACTTATTTCGTATCTAACCCCCGCTATCGCCTTCCCGTCGACTCAATTGTCTTGCGGTAAAACCCAACTGAACCTTCATATTTTTCTATGACATTTTTCCCGTACATATCCGGGATATTTTTATTTCCTCCGAAGAAATAGGCGCAAAATGGTTATCGAAGTAGTCTAACAGGGAACATTTTCAAGTTTATTAAATGGAACTAGAAGGAGAATGCGTGTGGATTGTGGACGCAGCACAAACGCACCAGTCTAATCCCGTGCGAGCTGGCTAGAGCACGCACCATAGCGGATAAATTAACATTTTGCAACCAGTTTATGCACTGATAGTCAATTTCATTGCTTTCAATTTGAATCAATACTATATTGTATTGTCGGACCAAATTTTCTCTGAATTTGGTACGATGAATATTTTATTGGAGAATTTTAGTTTCAAGATATCCAATAGACCTTTCATAGATCCTTTAGTGTATAAGCAATAAAAAAATATATTAAATATAGAGCAGGCTCACTGAAAATCACTTCAAAATCAACGGATATATCGTCCAATTGAAATGTAAATAGGTAGAAAATGAGCTTCGTTGTGGAATTAATATTTTGATTGGATTAATCTATTAGCACAATATCGGAGTGCACAATAGCAGCATCGCAACCGACCGCTATATCTACCGACATATTAATAGAGTTAAGTTGTTTCCGCAAATGATCGAGTACATTTACGCCAGCATAAATACGAGATTAAACGGCTTATCAGTACTGGGAAATTCGAATACATTTTTACGCTCGTGGACATTTAAGCTGGACTCGAATAAAATTGGATAAATTCATTCAATGTTAGTGAATGTGAATAGCGTTCATCTGTGCGCACATAACACTTACGATTTCTATTAAGTGAGTAGCAATAGAGTACCAAGAGTATTGTGTCTTGACTTATCAATCTATCTGATATTACTACAGCCCTTATGACATGTCAAAAAAATTTGGATAAAGCACTTGAAACTCGTAGTACCAGTAATATTCTATATTGTCGTGATCTTTACAGTGTTATTACAAAGTAATAGAAGGGCGATGCCATTCTGCGGTTAATGTAGCGGAGAGGTTTTAAAACCCGGAACGCGTGACACGAGCTCATGTTAATAGGGGCAAGGATATCTGGACATCCACTGGCCAGAGTTAATTTCGTTTTTATAACACCACAAACCCGAATGATCTGTTTACTAGCGGTTCAGTAATAAAAAAGGGGTGGCCATTACGAGGTGAGTAGAGTCGCCCGACGTCGCCCCCTATCGGGTTGCAAGTGAAACGGATCGTGGGGGGCGGTGACAGATAACGACCAATATGGCCGGTGGTAATGCCAACCTGATGATATCATGATCTACGGAGGATTATTTCATTTCAATCTCATGCCCAAATTGCCCAATCTTGCGCGCAAAAAATTCAAAAGACCATGCTCAATATGAAAACCAATATAAAGTCCAAGATAGGTATGTAGGTCACCGTCGAAAAGGTTAGTACGAATTTGAAAAGCCTTATATTTGTACAACTAAACTACTAACGTAGTATTTATACTATAATATATTTTGACTTTACTTTGGGTTTTGAACAGCTATAAAATTTTAAATGGTCGTTCACTGCTGCAAGCTAATATTCCATAAAACACACATCTCATAAACCATTATTCTTCCAATATCATTTTATGCATCTGAAAACTAAAAGCTTTCACAATTTCCTTTTAATAAAAATGAAAAACTTATTTAAAATCAGAGTTGATGCAGCACCACGCCAGACCGATGGCAGATAGCATCTATCTCTGTCTTTCATCATATCGACGCTTCCATCATCCATCATATTTGGACATGTTTTTCGAAGCGTATTTGTTGAATATCGCATACAACGATCACATTCATTATTCCGATTACGGTTTTGTAACCTCAGAATTCGGAACTAAAGTAGCCACGTAATGTAAGTAGATAGTTAGTAACTAAAAATAAAAATTGCAGAGGTAGGTTCCTTTTTCAACGCTATGTTGGCATAGGTACTTCATCATCTTGAGGAATACTGGTTAAAATATGCTAAAAGAAACACTTTGTACAATTCAAAATTCTTCAATATTCTTCAGTACGCGGTTTTATATTTCACAAAAATCTGATATGTTGGTAGGTGTAATCCACTTAATCCACAGGGAGTGGATTTGAGTCTGTGCATGCCGTCGGGTCGCGTTTTGCCACGATGTCGGTGACACATCCATTATACTGACATTTTCCCCGCCCTTTTTCCTGTCACTTTTGACAGGTTTGAAAGCGACTCCTCCTCGCCAATGTTTTTCCCGCGATCCTCGTCCGATCCACCTACGTATCTGATGTATCGATGAATGAAAATAGCACACAACCTTGTGTTGGGTTAAACAGTAGTTTCTAAAAATAAAGTCTTTTCATAAACCGTTTAATATCACATCCAGTTGAGGAGAACTGTGAATTCTTTACAGAACAATAGAAGGCTGGAACGGCATCGGATGCCGTATGAATATGAACATTCTCCGTTTATGAAGTAAAGTTACTATGGTAAATAGAAATTGTGTGCTTACTAAAAATGGATGGAGAGCTCACCAGATTTATACAAACACGCTGCCGAATTTACTAAGATGCCGATAGGAAGAGGTCCTGAACTTTAGACTAATCTAAGTTTGGAATGCATTGAATACCTCCCTACTAGATACATCAATACTGTTAGCTTTGATAAGTAAATTAAAATTATTTCTTTCCTATTAGACTTTCTCATTAAAATTAGGTAGATATTATTGTTACAATAAAGGGCATTATATCATAGTCATTAAAAATAAATCTTTTTTTATTTTTTTTACTAAATTTATAGAAACTTTGGCTATCTACTTGTCACAATAATTTATCAGGCTTAGCAGCTTGATTAATTACTTAATCAACGCCATCTATTGGTTCTTGTATGTCGCTTCCCCAGCAATCACTCACGGACCGTCGCTAGGTGTAGACGTCCTGTCTCACATGCTACTGCAGTTATTTATTAACGCAATCTTCTCAATTCTGTCGTGAAAAAACATCGCCACCTGTGTAACGGCACCTCACGATTTATTACTTTTATTGGGTCCGGATTTACGCTGACGTAAATACCGGTCATTTTGTAGAGCCTATCCAAGCTGTATCGTTCGTTATGCGAGGGTTATTGAAATTTCGTACTAAATGGCTTTACCTGTGATAGCAGATTGTACTTTGGGAGCTATAAATCTAATAATATACTTTTATTTTTTCAGGTACGTTGAATGAAACAGTAAAGCGAAGCGCAAATTACGTAAGTTAGACTAATGGACGCAAAATGTTTAATAAACACTCGGGCAAGCACTTGGAGAGAAATACACTAGTTCATAATGCAAAATATAAATGAGTGGGATCATTTTGATATGCAGCACAGCGTCGGCGGTGTCGGCTTGCAGAATGAAATTCCCGCGAAAATTAATTTCCAAATGCGAATAGCGCTGCGTTTTGTAGAGACAGGCGGCGCCAATGAACTGTCCGTAATAAATGTCATTAGAGCACGTGACGTCAGTCTGGGAACATGGCCGCCGACTCTCCGCATCCAATTATGTCTCAAAACTGCCGGACATAAATTTCAATAACACAATTTGTCACAATTTGCGGTATCGCACGAAAATTCCAAGCGCTTTTTGTTTTTTGATTGTGGGCTAAAGCCGCTGGATTTCCACTCTGCGAGGGCGGGCGGCTACGGAAACCATCGGATTAGGAGATTGCAATTGTTTATGTTAACCCCTGTAATGTGTTTACCTTCCATGCTCTCAAAACAGCTGCCATTTACTCACAGTATGTAAATGATATACTAACTTCCTTCCTTCTTCGTATGAGTTAGTGGCCAACTCTCTTTCGGAGTTTTCAGGCCTCCAACATGGCTTAACAACTGAAAAAGCCAGGACTAACATTTTAACTCATCCATCAAAAACGCCCAGATCTAAATTCCACTAAACGGTCACCCATCCAAGTATTGACCGAGCTGATTGTTGCTCAACCAAGATCATTTGCAAGAACACTGAAGTAAGCCACGCAATTTGAGCCTCAATTAAACAACAAATTGAATCTATTAAAATCAGTATTTAGACTTATTTGGATGTGTTTCCAAAAATATTCACTAAGTATTCCAGCCCCATAAGTAACAACAAGCATCTGGGATTAATCAATAGATATCAGCTAATCCTAAACGATTTACAAGGAATAGATTCAAGCTAAATTGCAAGATTAGAGCGTCAACATCAAGAGAGTGTATAAATGATGTAAATGGCACAAACTGTTAGAGGCACTTCCCCGAGGCTGTTCACCTCGGAGCTAAAATCACGAACAAGAATTAATCGCCAATGAAAATTTCCGACGAGCCGTGAAATTACAATTTAAGCGTCGCCTGTTTGTATGATGTAAAATGTAACCGTGCACAGGTACACCTATAAGTACAACGTCTGAAATGTAACATTTGATGGCGAGGAGAAGGTACCTAATTTCTTATCCCGGCAGGTTTATATTTTCTAAGTCTTATTTAATTAACTAGATATCCCCACCACTACACCGAAGCTGACTACGGCATAGTTGGTGGGGATGTATGGAAAAAATCTACTAAATCGTTTTTATTAGGAACAAAATGAAGTATAATAGCCCTAATGAGACTAAAAACCTATATTTTTCGTTAACATAAGTTTTTTACTTAAACAATTTTTAACAAATTAGTTAAATACATACTACTATATTTGTTGCAATAGGAAAAAACTAACTTCTCCTAAAAGAACAAAACTCCTTCTCCTCTCTAAACCAAGACGTGATTTCTCACACTTCAACAGTTATATCATGTTGATTGCCTATCAGAGAGTTTGATTAGTTAAACAGTTTTGAGGGTACTTATGTAATATTGCCTTTTGTCGAACCCTCGGACCGAAGCCACAATTTGGGCTAAGTAGTTACCGCTCATGAAGCCTTACTAAATGACCTACATATTTAGTCGACTTTACTTGTAACATTATCGGTCTTTCGTTATACTAAAAGGATTTGAATATCTTTTTCTATAGTTACGATTTATCATTATCTATTTGCTTTGGGGCTATCGAACTTATGCAATAAAAGTCAAGTAAAATTACTCAATTAAATAATTAAAATCCAAATATGAAACTAAACATCCATATATCTATTATCTATGTCATAAAGTACAACACGAAATATTTAATCTACTTCTAGTCCATAAAGATAACAGAAAAACTATTACAAAAATGTTCTAGTTCAGATAATGTTAATTTTTATCTCATGAAAGTACGGTTAATTGATATGTAATGCAATACTATCGGTTGGATGGTACTTCCGCCCCGCGCGGCGCTTTAACCGCCCGCCCGCCCAGAGGGCTCACACGGCACACGAACACTCGACGTGACGTACATACCTCGGCATAGTGACTGTTAGTTATTCTTCGCCCTCCAGTCGGCTGAGCATTATTAGTTATTCCGTGGCACAGGCCCACCACTCGATCCTCCAGCCGCACCACGCCACACTCGCAGTCCGGAGTCCGCACACCGCGGTCGCCCCGACCGAACTTAAATCATAGATTCCATTAATTGTACGCCTCGCGATAACACGCACAGTTTTATTACACACTCCGCGTCTTTTATTTTCATTTTTATTTCGCGTCTAATGCAATTGCACTCAAGCAAGAACTGTATTATTCTTTTGGGTTTTATTGGTTTTGTGCGTGAGTAAAATGGAGGCTGGTCGTGAAATGGTGAGTTTTGATTTTTATTTTTTAATGCGGAATGATACTCGACGAGTCGTAACGGCCAGATATCTCCACTTCAGGTTTATTAATTTCAGAAGTCGTGTATATTTCAGCATAACTGTTCTGCTATGAATAAATATTTCAAATAAAAACAGTTATTGTGAAGCATTTTATAGGTAATAAATTGAAGCAGTTAGAGCACATAAATAAGCACCAGCGAGCCGCGCCTTTCCTCACTCACGCGCATTGTCAGGCAATCAACAATAAACATCTATTCTATTAGACCGTTTATGGCTGTCGCAGTATGTGTCCAATCAATGTGCTGGATGCCTCCTATTGAACGAAGGAATAAGTATTGAAAGGTCGTATTTTCTAAATGTACGAATACTGTACTGTAGTACTGAATACTTACCGTATTTTGAGAATAAAAGGTAGTATAAAAAGCGATTATGATACTCTTATATTTCGATATAAATAAATCTTCAAGTAGCAATTTACGTTGAATATTGTGAACCGGTACCGGCCAATTAGAAAAAAATCCTGAAATCCTTTCTCTTTTCGATAACGGGAGGAAAACATGGTCTTAAATTTTCGTGGCTTTTCGATTTTGGCTATACATGGATGGTTCACTTGGGACAATATATTTGGCTTACCTACCTGAAACCGCAGGCTGAGGCCGCAGGCAGTGGTAATATTTACTTTGAATCTGAACTCGTACATATCGTAGTGATATCTTTACGAAAATTATAAGATACGCTTTGCGTTCCTTAGACCGGATAAGTAAATAGACCGCTAAGAATTTTCACGGCAAAGGACTAAATGGCCGCATTGCTTAATTATAAAAAAAGAACCAGTCAAAAACAATGATAAACATTAACATACCTACCCATTAGGTAGGTCGCTTAATTGAGTTTGGTCACAGTAGCTCTAAACATAATTCTTATTTACATATTTTAGGTACATAAAACCTGGGGTAAAGCACCATTAGAAGCCAGATACATAATCCGACCTAAAGAAATCAAATGAAGACTCACAAAAACAATGCTTAGCATACAATAAGTACTAACCTAATAGTATACCCACATTGTTGCCACGAAGATAACCGCTGGATCGATAGAGCAGCTTCCCTCGATTGATAAGAACTGATTAGATACTCTATCGTGATCCGCCCCCATGTCACTTTAGACCTGTTACAGATAATCAGTAGCAAAAAAGGGTTATCACCGAATTGGATACTAGCGGTTTTACAAAATGATTTGAATAAATCTGTACGATAACGGTGATTTCTAAATGATGAGAACTAATGGTAAAACAATCATGTTCATGAATAAATCAATCGATAAAGTTCCTAATCCCGAGCGTACTGGACAAATAGCTAAACCATAGTTATTTATGAGTATTTTGAGTTAATACAGCAATCACATTCGGGGCACGTTCTCCCGATAAACAAAAAGATAAGTGAACAATTAAAATATCACAGGCTTATCAGCATCTTTTCCTAGTAAAATGCGAATTATGCAAGCCTTGTTACTAGTTATTCGTATTTCGTAGTTTACAATACGCAGTTCCTAGACTAATAAACGTGGCAGTATTGTTTCAAAACAACGCCTTTGTTAACGCGAAGCTTTACTTACTCATAACATAACTCATGATTTATTTCTATCAGTGATAAAAATATACGTGATTTTCATGTTGTTTTAAAAGCTGTAAAATATTGCATACTTCGATTACAAAAATAATAAAATTATTATACTTTAGCAAAGTCTCGAAATAAAGAGAAACAATGTCTTGATCAATTAGGGACAGTCATGCGAGCGAGCAAACTCTCTAATTATCTGTAGTGGTTCCCTCAAAACTCCGCTATCCATTAGGAAAGTTAGCCTCGACCGGGCCATGTTACAACGTCATCCGATATTAGTCATCTACGAGGAAAAACGGAACAAAGAACAACATACTTTGAGCCTACTTTTACTAGGTGGCTATCGCTTACTCATTCATTTTGCGATAACTTATGGAAGTCTTTGTTAATACACAGTTGATATTATTTTTCGTGAGACTCCTTTCGCTTTACGGTTCAAATCCCAGGCGTGATAATAACTCTATTAATTAAGAACAAAGATTAAGTACTTATTTTAATTGATGTAAAAATCTACTTATCGAAAGGGTTGGATTGAAAATCAATACCTACTAATACTCGAAGCGCTCTTGGCGTACTTACTTAATTCTGTGTTTAGCAGATCATCACGGGTAAGTAAAGACTTTTTAGTGGCATTTAGATCTGAGCGCTTTCTGCTTCGAAAGGCACGTTAATAGATTGGTCCCGGCTTTCCAGTCGTTATCGACAAGCCAAGGCGTAAGCTATGTCGGAGACCTTCGGGCGGCTTATAAATTTTGACACCAGAGTTGGCCTCCCTAGCTCATACTTACGTAGAAAAGAAGAAAATTCAAAAATAATAGAAAAACTATAGTTACAGTGAAAAATATTGATTGTTAATAGATAACAACACATCAAGCCCAAGTCTGGAACATGTTTTTAAGTTTGTTGAGATACACTAAAATAAGGGCCGATATCCACACAATTCTTTCGTCCAAAGAGAAGATGTGCAAATTCGACCAGCAAAATAACTTAGCTGCTTTTCCACGCCCTCACACCATTTTGTATAAATTAACTGATTCTTAATTCAATTTTAAATATTGATAGGATTTTGTTTCACGTGCTTGCTATTTAAATAAATGTAGGATTTACAAAGATCATACTTTTAATGCCTACATGTTCAAATATTGTAAATCATAGACTGAGATAGCTGATTCCATTATAATCCACGGTAGTGTAGCTGGAACACGATCCCGACACAAATTGATTGAAAGCGACATTTGATATAAAATTGTGTTGTGATTGATGCGACCCCGCCTCGACGCTAAGTGCTCTGTCGTGGTGTACTTACCTACCCAGTCACACGCATTATGTATGAACAACATTAGATACGCGAAGGATGTCTTTCTATGTCACTTATTAAATGTATCAGTATATTCATACTCATTTATTTCACCATAGGTACACGATACACAACATCAAAGTACTGTTGGTTATGTACATTTTAAAATTAATCATGGAACTAAAATCTCATCTACTTAGATCATGGATGGATCATCTTATATAATTTCTTTATTCAATGGCTTTTAGGAAAGTTTTTCACAATTTTACTAGTATCAAGCATGATGATTGTTCATGATAATATGACGACGTAACGCAACGTAGTATGGTTTAATTTAATTAATTCAACAAAAACGTGACATTTTAATAATCTAATTAGCAAATTTGACATTTCAATAATAAATATATTCTCAACTCGGATCAGTCTTCGATTACTTATTTTGTTGATTACTATGACTACCCTCCTAATGAAACGGTAATAATAAACGATTGACATAAAATACATACCTACTCGCTTTAGTTACAAACCTACTCGTATAATAATGACGTATTTTAAAATAATAAGATTATTCAATGCAATGACAATTTGTTAGGTAGGCCTCTCGTAACTACCTGCAAAGCCTCGGTCTGCCTACTTTATTGCAATACATTTACATAGGGTTAATGTGAGATACCTATAACCTGTAACATGCAATTTAACACCATGTGAAAAAAATCAATGTACCTATTTTTTTTATTGTATTGTATTTTTTTTATATGTCCAATCGTCCAATCTTCAGTAAAGTCCTGTTCTACTTGGCCGTAAGATAGACATACCAATAGTTGACATCATTTATTTTCCTACATTTTCAACTAGGTATGCAGTAGGTAGTAGGTACGCTATCCATATAGTATGAGTATATAGTATAGTCATAAATAAGTTGCTTTATAGCGGCAATATCAATAAAAAAGGAAATGGGTAGATAATTAAATGAATATAAAAAAGTAAATCTCAAAATCACAGAAGATTTTGTCAGTTAATGTTTGTTCTTTATCAGTCTTACTTGAACCAACCGTCAGGCTTAATCTAGCACGGTCAAAATGGGTGACCAATAGTGGTAATAATTTTATTTATAAAGGAAAACCAACAGCTGAAGTAACACTATGGTATAGACTTATAAAAACAGAAAGCCAATTACAGGTTTTCAGGAGTAGAAGTTGCTTAGAAACAAATAGTGTGAATGGCTTGAATAACAATAATAATTAAGAAATATCAACATAATTTGGAAAGTAAAAAACCAAATCAAACCAAATCAGACAATCATAGATCATAGTCATTTATAGGTATATTCCACTCAGAAATGCTCCATAAACTTTAGATTGGTACGTAATCTATTCTGTAGTCATAGGTAAAACGGGGTTTTTAGGTGTTTTATTAAAATTTTACATCAATCGTAGGGGAGGCACGCCCAAAGCGGGTACCCCGCCTAAAGCAGGTAAGGATTTGAATTTGCGCGCCTTTATCGATAGAGAGAATGTGTGCGTGCATATGGACGCTCCGCGCGCCCGCCAATCACAGGCAGTCGCCCCGTTTCTCTGGCGTACGCGGTTTCAAGGTAAGAGTACAACAAAATTTTTGGCTGTTATTACTAAAAAAAATCAAGATTCTTTACTTCTGATAATTCTAAAATGGTTCTTAATATGTTCTTATTTGTTTTACGTAACTATTTTGTGATCGTTGACTCACTTATTTCTGAAGTTGCTCTATGTTTTGCGCTTTCGATTTTGTGGTTATAGTGTGTCAAAAATGAAACATGCCTTTGGGCAAAACGGGTATGGGTAAAGTGGGTACCCGTTTTGCCCTTACCTGCTTTGCCCTATACAATTTTATTAACTGCTTATCAGTCGGTTGAGTTATTGTTTTCTAATTATTTTATTGAGTGCATCAAGAGAACCCAGAATGCTGTCAAAGGATTTACGTCTACCGGCATATGGCTAACAAACAGGGACATATTTGAGGAGTCCGATTTCCTGCCCTCAAGTCTGACAGATAGACGAGAAACAACACCTGATGAAGCTAGACAGACTATCGTTGAGCCTGAGACAAGACACGTGTAAGGAAATGAAAGGCGTGTATCCAGTGACTGTGATCGCACTGTGTCACCAACTGTTCTTGATTGTTTCATTGGAAGATCTAATTGCAAAACTCCAATACCAACGATACACAGCTGAACCAGAGATACAAAACTCAATGGACACTGTAACTCCTGCTGAGGATCAAAATAAGATTAACAGTGCCCATGTAACTACAATTGATATTCGGCCGTTGCCTATGGTAGCACTGAATAAAACTACCCTAAACGTAAAGTGCAACGGGCCGAAGTGCTTACAAGCACTCCTGTAAAGGAACATCAAAGAGAAAAAGAAGCGATAAAACTAAAGAAGACGGTAAATGGGGTAAAGAAAAACTTTAAAGACCTTAAACCTGACCTTAATCAGATTAAACCTTCAACACGTATTAAAAGACAGACAAAAGAGATGACAAAGGTGAAAAAAAGGGCCAAAACGGAACAAAAATGACGCACAGGAGTATCGATGCCTAGTGTACAGCGAACTTTACATAAATCCACAAGCTGAAGACTGGATCAAATGTGATGATTGTAAGATGTGGGCCCATGAAGCATGCACTTCTTATGCAGGTAGAGGGTCATACTATTGTGACTTGTGTCAAGAATAATTCAGTGAAATTCGATTTTATAGTAGGATAGGTGTGATTCTATATTAAGCAATTAATAGGCTGATTCTAAGGTTGTGATACTAAAGCATTAAACCAAAACTGTTTATTATAATTCGATTCTGTAATAATTTAGTTGTTAAGGTTCATTGATCTCACTATTTTAATCATAACCCGCTTTGCCCAAAAGCCCTACCCGCTTTAGGCATCCCTACGGGCAAAACGGGTATTTCGAAGAGTTAAGTTTTTAGTTGTTTTTTTGTTTATAATGAAGATATATTTTAAGTTTTTGACTGATTTATCATAGTTTGATATGTGACAAACTGTTATACTTTAAATAGAAGTTTGATAAATATAAAGAACATGTTTTTTTTGCTTCTAACCTTAGCTTACCCGTTTTAGGCTGGTCTCCCCTATTTAAAAAGAAACATGGAGGTTCTCAATTCCGTTGTATTTTTGTTATTAGTAAGTTTTGTTCGTAATTTAAAAATAAAAACCTGTAATAGAATAGGCCTTGTTACTCTCCTTATAGCGTGACCACAGTTTTACTTACATTTATTAGATTTTCTATAAAACTGTTTTGAATAGAGATAAAACATAGATAATTTTTTATAATATATAAAAAATTTAGGTTTCTCACTTTACAAACCTCGGAGAGAATGGAGAAATTGTTAATTTTGCGCCCCCTGGGGAAGAAAACTAAATTATTTTTGAATTTTTTGAATGGCAATCTTATTCCGTTAGTGCATTTTGAATCTATACCAAATTTCAAGTCGATAGCTTATATAGTTCCTGAAATAAACAGGTATGACAGATGGATGGACAAGGTGGCACCAGGGTTCGTTCAAAATTATATTTTGCTAATTAGAAATTCATTTAATTTTTCATAATAGTCTAGTCTTTTTATTTTTATCAAAAGTTTGGTCGTGACAGCTCATCTCTTAAGTTGATAAAGTTTGCCGGCTTCCTCTCAAACAAAACCATATTTTTAGATCATTCTGCAGAAGGGTGAGAAAATGTTCGACAAATAGCTTTGCCGGTACGCTTAATTTACTTTACAAATGCCTTTAAAGTTTTCAGCTGAATATTCTATCGGATACCGAATTCCTTATTCACAGTGCGATCCTACTTTAAGCATTTATAACCCCAAAGAATGTAGATAGCAAGTGCACGTAGCTACGAAAATAACATAAATCATTTGAATGTTCTAGCAATGGTAGCAACCTTTTATAAATAAGACATATTTTACTTTGAAATTGGTATAACTATATGTTTTTTACAGCTTTCATTTAGTACATTTAGTAATCTTAGAACTCAAAATATGTCATTTTTGTATGCGAAATGCATGAATCTTATGCATACTTCGTTACACTAAGTGCTGTCTTCAGCTCTATCCATCACACTCTGGATTCATATGGTTGTAATCATTGCAGATGTGTCATTTATAACAGATGTGTTGTGCTGTAATACCGATGCCACACTGGGCTTAGTCGGTGACATCGTCACTATTAATTTAGGCAACTACATTCTAGCTAGGTTACCCTCACTGTTATGCAAGAGATCTCATAGTAGGTATAAAGTCATTGACCGAAGAAAAGTAGACAAAGCCTTCTTCACAAAGGAAAATATCGCATAAAGAGAGAAAGCGTTCAAAATAAAGTGTTAAAATGTTATATCTCAAAAATTTCGCGTTAAACATGTATGGGGCTGTCAACGACGGCAGCGGGCCATATCGGCCGCGGGCATTACTTCCCCGCAAACTCATCCTTAGAGCCACGCCCTGGCAGCGGGTGAACGATGACGTGATTCGAACGCGATATATCGCCATGCAGGGTAATATTGTATCGCAGGACGAACTGATAGCTCGGGCCTTTAGCAAAAAATAAGGTCGCCAGTTTACACGAGAGCAAAGGCTTTAAGTGACAGATACTAGATAAATGTTACGGCGCGATAGATAAGGGTGAAACGCATAAAAACATGCACGATGCCTCGTATAAAACCGGAGACAACTTTACACGCGAAGTAACGAAGTATTGAACATTGGCGACGAATAGCATGAATGTAATTATTGCAAGTATCGGGGAAGTAAGTTTGTGAATTCTGGGACGGTCCCCATTTCATTATGCAGGAGTGAAGCGGACAGGCGAGACGGCGACGCTCGGGCGAAACTTAGATTGAAGGCGACGACGCGAGCGCGTGCTTAAACTGTATCCCTGTTCACTTAGACGAAGATTTACGACAACTTTACTCTGTTCCAAACCGCCTCTCACTATGACATAGAGCGGCTTATCGTCACCAACAATAGCCACAGCTGGGACGCGTGACTAACGCGGTGATATCTCAGTTATTTTCCATGAGCTGTATGAATGTAAATTTATATTTATTTATTTATTATAGTTAAACCGGGAATCCTTATCATATCTTAAACAGCAGGCATCCTATCATGCTGTGGACGGAAGTGCGCCCGCAAGCGGCTTCCGTCAGCGCGTGCGCATGTCCGCCGTCAACTGATACTCGATACATTGATGCCGCGTGGTGATACTCACCGCACAATATTAGGTTACAAGCCGACCTCAGATTACGGAATACCGCAAAAACTTAATATCTCTCAAGATTCTTGATCTTTTATGTACGATTTTATAAAGTCGTTGGTACAGTGCGATAGAAGTACCTATACAGCAATGTGCCGACAATATCAAGCATAATTTCGGCGCAAGGTAATAAACAGTTAAAAACAAACGGAGAAACCTCACAATTGCTATAATTACCGCCTCCGTTACCAAATCACGAGAAAATTCACGCCCTCAGCCCTCCACATCACAATGAGGGAATGGAAGAAGCCTGTGAAAAAGCAAATTAAATTAATTGTGATGTAAACGAGGGTAGGCCGGCACCATTCGCACTGTAAATAATTGTAGATGGCGCGAGCTACGAACCGCACCCCTTTACAAAACAATTTTATTTGCCGCATAAAATGCTAGTTGGTTGTTTGCGCAATTAATAAACTAATTGGTTATCGTTTTGGGAGTTCTCAAGACTTTGGTTATAAATATGTATGGATGCTTTCGTACGATAAATTAATATGTAATTAATAACAGATCGGGGTCAAGAATCGAAGGTGAAAGCTATACGTGGATTTATTGTGAAAACATCACGTAGGTTGGAGCCGAAATAGCGGGAGTAAGACGTCGATCGGTTTACAATTTGAGCTTTACAGCGATCTATTTCCATCGCTCCATCAAGCGGGGCCCGATAACTCTCTTATGGATTTATGCAACGATTTGAACCTAATTTGAAAAACGTTTTGTGATTTTGTATACGGATACAATAAATAAATTATAATGCTGGAATATACTACGTATTTAATTTTTTGTGTTGTATTGTTACATATATTATTATATACAGAAAGCTCCCAGATTAGACAAATTTGCAGAACATGCAAACATTTATCTCGCGGTGGGAATCGAACATCGCAGCCTCTTGCGTCTCAGGCGGACTCAGGCACCACAGAGATCGTCATCAGATAAATACAATGTAAGCTTTGTTTTTCTCTAGATAATTATGTTTTGTCATGAAAATCACAATCACTTTCTGTAATAAGTTACATTAGATAGTTAATTCATAAGACAAAATATTGAGTACAAATTCCACTAAGTTTCTCTGACGCGTTATCCTGTTTTTAGTATTTTTTTGTTATAGCGGCAACAGAAATACATCATCTCTGAAAATTTCGGTTCATGAGATACAGCCTGGTGACAGATAAACAGACGGACAGTAGAGTCTTAGTAATAGGGTCAAGTTTTTACCCTATAGGTCCGGAGAGAAATTCAGATAAATCAGCGAAATTTGTACTAAATATTTTGTATTTGTTAACTATCTGTAAATTATATAGTTCTCTACTAAAAAATGTAGAGGGAAGAATGTTGAGCCTGAATTTTCAAGAAAAGAAGATCACGGAAGAGAAGAAAGAAAATCATCCTCGTTCCCAGTTACTCACTCAACCTGGGTGTGATGTGTGCACTTGTGCTCGGCCCATCACAACCTCCTTGAGTGAGCGACTGTGACAGAGGGTCCCTACAATTATGACACCAAACTATGAAGATGAACTATGAAGAACTTTTATTCTGTTTTATGTATATTTGTTAGACTTTGTTGCTAGGTTAGAGTTCAAATAAAAAGCGGCGATGGGCTTGCAACCTGCCACGTGGAATGCTAGCTGCTTGCAAAAAGTGGGCATGTATCGATCGTAATGTTTAGACTTGCCTCTGACCTGAACCTTAACGGGGGTACCGTTAAGGTATCCTCAATAGATTTGCGTACTGAGCAATATCTGAAGATATCCATAACGGGGGAAAAGTCGTGAAGATGTTTGTTTGTTTTTTGTTAGACTCGGGCTATATGCATCCGGATTCCGAAATCATGTGTAAAAAATTGTAACAATAACTTTTATTTTAGAAGTAGTAGAGTTTTTTGTGAAGAGCTCATCCGAAGAAGTACTACCACCTCTCTCTTTCTGCTGTAAAGCAGCATTGTTGTGTTTCAGTTTGAAGGGTGTCAGCGAAATTATAGGCACATGAGGCTTATCTGCATCGTAGGGAACGTTCCAAACATGCTTGGCCTACGAATCAATACTTTGCAATAAGTAATAGTTACCTCTTAACATTAGGTGAGCAATGGGCAAGATGCAACATCAGGTTTCGTAAAAAAACAAAAAAGAGTTTATGCTTTAACTGACTGATTAGATTATAGTTACCCGTGCTTCCGGGTTCTGGGTGCATATAGTCCAACCCTTATACTCTTTAATGGGTACAATTAATTATAAATATGCTCTACCATCCACCACGGTCTTGTACTAATCGCGTGGCACAAACTTAGGGAGGCCTTTATCCAGCAGTGGATACTCTCGTGCTAAGAATGAGGATGATAATAATGCTCTACCAGAATACTCTTAACTTCTAAAAAAGGTGGTTTTTCAGCTTGTATATTGTTTGTGATGAGTTCATTCTTAAATAAAGATGTTACTTTCAAATATGTCTAGCGTCTACGTGATCATAAGGTAAATACATCAAGTTTGTTAATAATCAACGAGCTAGTAGTCACTTGGAAACTGTGGCGCTGTCCTTTAAGATACAGTCACAGTTTCCAAGTGGAAACTCGTCCGAGCGTCGTTGACATACATAAATATGAAAATGTAAAAAAAATTGATGAATCAATACAAACTCACATGAAACAAGGATTTCTGTACAATCTGCAATTAAATTACAACCATACCGAAAAAAAAAGAAAAATATATATATTTCTCTATAAGCATTTTTTGTCCCAGTTGGTACCACGCGAGTGAACCCGGGACATCACTTACAATATTGATAAAAAATTGTTATTAGATTACATACCTCATTGGCTTTTGATGGAAAAACGATTGGCTGCTACAGGTCGGCTAAAATAGCATCACGAACATACAAAAAACAGGCGCGCATTATTGCGTGATTTATTCGTTATTTGTTACCGATTCGACGGCTTACGACAAATGTATTAAGATTATTATATGTTAATACACTGTTCTGTACAACTTTAACAGTTTTACAGAACAATTTTTAGTTACACTTCAAAAAAATATACGTCAGGAACCGAAACAACCCATCAACCCATAGAAAATATACCCAAAGAATAATTTATTTTTGATCGGTGTTTGGATGATTTATTATTATTTTATCGACCTGTCTTAGTCATTCAAATGTGTATTATTTATTGTATTAATAACATCGAGATTTTTATACTCTAGAGTGGAAAACGTGGAAAAAAGTGTCTGCATCAAAACTCTGCGCACGCTGTCAATGATTTTTGTTTAATTTCACTTGAAGACTGTCACTTTATAGTGTTCTTTATAATTATCTCGATGATCAATAATAACATTACTTCATTAATGAATTATTTGTATGACATTCAAATTTGTCGCATCAACATAAATCTATGGCAAATTCCATTACTAGCACAGTGCATGCAATCAGGTGTAACACAATCGAAGTTAGACAAAGCATGAGTAATCAGTCTTACGCATAATAAAGTCGAATAAACGTAGCGTATGAACGACTCGGTACATTCGTATCGTAAGCTATAGTAACATTTTGGCCAATAAGAAAACGTAGATAAGATATACCGCTTTATCACTGGCAAAATTTATACGATACGCTTACGATACGAATAGTTGAAATATTCATAAAAAAGATGAAGGCAACTTTTTACGAATTTCAAGGATAAGAAAATTGACAAAACCCCCACCACAACCAAAAACTGCTACGTCGGGGCAATTATAAATAAATAAATAAATAATGCTGAACTATCACACAGCATCATGTAGCCCCAAGCTAAGCAGAGCTTGTGTTATGGGAACCACATGATTGATATATTACATAACATACTTTTTTTTTTGTAAATACATACATATCATACATAGAAAACACCCAGACCCGAGACAAATATCTGCAGAACATGCAAACATTTGTCCCGCGGCGGGAATCGAACCCGCAACCTTCTGCATCTCAGGCGGACCTTCGCCCACTGCGCCACAGAGGTTGTCAAAAGCTACACACTACTAAATTACTTGAATATATTATATGAAAAACGTCGTATCTTGTATCTTGTTTCGTCAATCGTCTCGATGAAGCAAGGAGCTACGTCTGCATAGAGGCAATTTAGATTATGAATAGACAAAATCATCAAGATAAATTTTTACTACTCGTAGATCGTGAAAATCCGAATATAAACTTTCTCTTATCTTTTTATGGAAGCACACCATGAAATATTGTGACACATTTTATTTGAAATCTATGTGATTCCATCACATTTGCTTATTTACTCGCATTCGGTTAGTAGCTTCTCTAACGGCAGCAGGTGTCTCCGTGATAATAACCACAGCTCTTATTATGCAATATCATGACTCCTAATCAAACGCGAACTTCCTAATGAAGATAAACTTTATTTAATTTAAAATATCCAAGTCAGATTACAAAGTTTTTGTCGGAGATTTTTCTCGGCTCATTATTATTTTTACGTCGTGTGAATCTCGACGAGACGGGCCGAGAAGTAATCAGACTCGAGACTTTAGGTTACTGGCAGTAGCACTTTGTCGACATTACGCTTAGGAGATAGAAAATAACGGTTTATTTTATTTTAGGGCTAACTTTAGGACCACGCTGGCACGCGTGGTAAAAAATAAATAGCCGGAGGGGATACATTTTAGTTGCGTTATTTTTACTCAACAAAACACACAAGTTGATATAACTTCTCACATACAACGTTGTAAATTTCAGTAGTGACTTACTACTGTTTTTTTTTACGCCAACTTTATACCTATCATGTCTTTTTTTATAATAGGTAGATGCAAAAATCGTAAACCCTTAAAAGCAGGTTTTTTTTTTAAATAAACCTATTTCAAATAATAACTTCTTACTTCTTGCCCTAAAGAATTTTGAAAATCGGTTCACAATTGACGGAGATATTGGTTATGATCACCAAAAATTACAAGTGAAAATTACAAGTGAGGATGAGGTTTTTTGAGGTTTCCGGGAAAAGTCAATTCCTCAGAAATCAAATTGATATGGGACCCCACCTGTGAAGTATACTCTTTTAAACAAAAAGAGAATTTTGAAAATCTGTCTACAATTGACGGAGTTATCGGTGAACATACATAAAAAAAGTCGAAAAAAAAATGGTTCCGACGAATTGAGAACCCCCTCCATTTTGAAGTTGGTTAAAAATTGATTGTACTTTGATGTACATGTCTTTATCGAAACTATTTTCAGGCTACACTTTTTCATTTACGTTGTAAGTCGATATAGTGATTTTAGGAGAGTACAGTTCAGGTGTCATTATTCAACGACGGCGGCCTGTGGACAATAACCGTACAATGTGGGACAGGATAAAAGCATTTACTTGACGGAGACCGAGTACGCTTCTCGGGTAACGATGTTTGCGAACCCACTTTGACGCGAACGATACAATGCACTTGCAATTCACCTTGTTGGTTATTATTAAGAACTGGTTGACCCACGCGCGAACTCAGTTTTCTTACCACAAACCACATAATAGATCTATGCTAAGGCTTCGCGAACTTTATATCACGGTTCCTACTGGTTCAATTTTTATAAAATATAGCCTATGAATAGTCCCATCATATTTGTTAAGGGCGTGGTCCTTGAACTAACAAACAGACAAAAAATATTTGATGATATTTTTGGCTTCAGAATCTTCGAAAACTTAGTTGATCCGAATGATTTCTCAAATATCTGACACAATATTTTTATAGTTTTATAAAAGTAAACAAGCTGTTTATACCTGGTCTTTGATTTTCTAACTTGACATTAAATTTAACCTCTTCATCAACATTTTTACCAAGTTTATTAGGATGGTAACGTAACGAGACATACTGTGTTCAAATGTAATTAAAGTAAAATAACTCAGTTGCACTTTTGGTTCACTAAACAAATTCCAGTGACTTACAAGTTACAAGACTTACATTTGGAATAAACTGATCGTGATCCGTGATATATACAAGCCATTGAGCAGATATATCCGTAATATCGTAACCCATTAAGTATACCTACTTATAGCATTGGCAACATTGACTCGATTGCAGACCATGATCTGAAGTACGAATATATATTATATTCACCTCATTCATATTTTTTTATTTAATTGCATCTGGGATAATTTTCCACAATTTCACCAGTATCATAAATAATAATTAAAATATTGTTCATAATATGAGGTAACAGGACTTATACATCGAAGCGATACCTCTGCCTATATATTTACTCTAGTTGTCATTTAGACAGAGTATCTACAAACCCTCAGAATGTCTTGTCATGACGACAGCCTAAACTACGTCATGTAACGCACTCGGCTTATCCGAATAATATGAGGTAACAGGACTTATACAACGAGGCTATACCTCTGCCTATTTAATTACTCTAGTTGTCATTTAGACAGAGTATCTACAAACCCTCAGAATATCTTGTCATGACTACAGCTTAAGCTACGTCATGTAACGCACTCGGCTTATCCGAATAATATGAGGTAACAGGAATTATACAACGAGGCTATACCTCTGCCTATTTAATTACTCTAGTTGTCATTTAGACAGAGTATCTACAAACCCTCAGAATGTCTTGTCATGACTACAGCCTAAGCTACGTCACGTAACGCACTCGGCTTATCCGAGACGTTGGCAACCGTAGCATTCGGAGAGGTTGCCAGCATTGCGCTAAGCCGATATCAGCTACGCATGAATAATTATGAATCCTGTTTACAGCATTAAAATGTCCTCTAGTGTTAGGAATTTGACGTGCTGTTAGATTTAAATAGATTAGTGTTATTGTTAGCTAAAATATAGTAAATTACGTCATAAGTTATAAGTTACTTCTTATAACCACAGAATAACGTTTTACAATTATATATTCTGAGGTATAACCTAGGTTCTAGTCAATGTAGTCATTTGTATAGTTCACACGATAAGAATTGTCCAACCGTGGAGTACAGAAATAAATCTAAAACAATCGTTAACATAATGAATGGCCATCAAAGCTCGGTAGCTCGGCCTTCATAATCATAATTTGATCATCATCATCAGCCCAGTCCCCTGCTGGTATACCCTGGCATACCCTACCCTCATAAGCCATTGCTCCCAGTCCTCATAATTTAAAATGCAATTTTTAATCAATCATTCCTTCCAGTAAATCTCGCTCTTACTACTCTATTAACTCGTTAGGGTATGTAAATGTAAACGGGCTTACGCACTTTGCATCTACATATTCAGACGTTTATTTGCAACCACTATCCCACAAAATGATATCATAATAAAACCCTTGTAAAACTTAAGCTTTAATCGTTTTAATATCCGAACACTTTTCACATGAATTTACGTAAACTGACTATGACTGAAAAGCTGCTGGTAGAAGTTGAATGCGTCGCGCTGTTGAGGACGGGGCGCAATAGCGCTCGTTAGGGGAGGCCCTGTGTCCAGCAGTGGACTGCTATAGGCTGATAATGATGATGATGATGATGATGATGATGATGACTACAACTGCTATTCAATGTCAGCCATCATTCTAAGCACGCTACATTGGGGTGACGGTCTTCCTTTTCAGGTCGTTACCAAACTAGTGAAACGAACCCTCATGGTGCGTCTCGGTCGAACCTTCAATCACTGCTGATTATATTAGCAACTACTTAAGCTTTGACAGGAAATTTGGAATAAATTTAGTATCTTACTGAATCCTACAGAAAAATAAAAAATCAAATTATTATTTTTTGGACTGTGCAGGCGATGTTAGCCTAATGCCTCTGGACAGATGAGCGAATGCCATAACATAGATGTTAGGCGAGGTCGTGGTTGGCCAAGAAAACATTGGCAGGATGCTCTTGAAGCTTCCGAGAGATGATGTTCTGATAGAGTTTCTTGCCAATTCTTCTCTGTTTGGTCACATTACGAATTGGTGGTAAAATAAAATAAAAATGACGTTTCAAACGTGTACTATACAGTTCCTACTGAATAAATGAATTTTGAGTTTGAGTTTGAGTTTGATACCTTGAATAATACAAATGCAGGATGCTTAAAACAAATATATTTTTTTTATAAATAGGAGGTTGTAAACGATGTCCATTATGTTGGTCGCGAAATCAAAAGCAAAAGCTTGCATTCGAAAAACTCAATACCTACCATTTAAGCGAGTCTCTTCTAATCCAACAAAGGTAATTGTACATGTAATAATAATAAAAGTTAATACAAAAACATAAGGGTTATGCCGCGAAAAGCTGTAAAAGCCATTGGATAATTGTTGACACAGCTTTTCTTAAACAGCGGTGCTGTATAGATTATATGATTGCTATGAGCTATATGATTTTATAATTGACTAGCGCCAGCGGCTTTGCTCACGTTAAAGTTATTTTTCCATCTCGCAGGAACTTTTTTCTAGATGAAATGTACCCTATGCCCATTTCTGTACCCCTGACAATGTGTTTGGGAAATTTCATAATGATTGTTTGAGTAGTTAAATCGTGAAAGTGTAAGCAACAAACAAATATACTCACTTTCTATATGTTAAAATTTTATCAAATTTTAATCGTTCCTTTACCTAACGTTTAACTTTTTTGCAACATATGTTTTTTTTTATTTATTTATTTATCATGGGTCAGCTCTTGACCTCGAGGCTTGCATAGGCAAGGATGAGGTCGACGATGGGGCGAGCTTTCCCAGAAGATGCCTATTAACTCTCTTTTTGTTTCTTTCAAAATACAAACGCAGTCGTAGTCGGTACAGCCAAAACAATAATTTATGGTAATTTTTGGAATAGGTCACGTTCACGTAGCGCCTAGAAGTGATCTAGCTGCTACAAATTGTTTAGCTGTATTGCCAGGGTGGTTCTACACACTCGGCCAGTAATTTGGCAGCAACATGGCTTCCTATTGCAACACCGACACTAAAAACAACTTGCAACATGACGGCTTTTATTAACTAGGTACGATACTTCATTGCGATTTGATAATAATTAATAAAATTAATAATTCATTGCACATTATATATTAATGCATTGTCACAGTATTGATAGTTATTCGTAATATGATAACAGTTTTATAATATTTGTAGTTATTTTTTAAAGCAGATTTATGTGTACCGAAAATCAAATATAACTAAAATTTTTATTCCAAATAATAATTGGGTAGAGCGCTCTTGGCATGACTTACTTCGGTGTTTTAACCTATCATCTGAGTTTAAGCCAAAACTCCGCCCGATCACTATACATACTTGGATGGGTCACAGTTTAGTGGTACTTAGATCTGAGAGCTTCCGTGCTTCAGAAGGCACGATAAGAGGTTGGTTTCTGCTTTTTCGGTCGTTAAGCCATGTCGGAGGCCTTCAGACGCCTTAAAAACTTCGGCACCAGAGTTGGTCACTAGCTTTGAAAAGAATTGTGATTTCTCTTCACTAAAGTCACTAAAACACAGCTATGCAGCAAGACTAAGTACCATTGTTCATTATCTCATACAAAGCGTCTGAGTGGAAATATTCGAGTTCATTAAGAGTTTCAGCAAACTACGTTTTATCAGACCGATGTCTCCATTGAGCTGGTACGTGTGTCTTAGTTTGTAGGAGTTGTGCCGCGCTTCATTTTCAACAAACCGCATCAATGTTACGTACTAAAACTTGTTCATTGCATACACTGAACCACAGAGGTACAGAAATATACCAGTTCATAGGGTTTCAGCAGTAGGTACATTTTGCCTGACCAATGACTGCGTCGCACGTGACTCCCAGTTTGTTGGAGTTGCGCTGCACTCTGGTATCCGGTAATTAATCAACTTGTTTAGTCGCGATTGAGGGTTATCACAAGTGCCACTAATTGTGAAACTTTGTCGACTCATAGTTATTATACAGTACTAGTAGGCTCTGAAATTCTATTGACTAATTTTATCAAACTTATGACAATGTACAATATGTCTGGCATACTTATTTCTAAATTAAGTAAAATCGTACGTGTTCATTTTGCGACTACGTCATTTTTTTAAACTTATTATCATGCACAACAAACAACCTCAACATATTCTCGACAATATATTCCAGTGATTCAAAAAGCCCGTGGTGGTATTTTTGCGGAGACGCTTAAATTCCATGTGGATCCGAGGCGTTGCTTAAGATAAAACAATTTCACTTTGCAGATTAAATAAAAAGGCTCTGAAGTCACTCACGGCGCAAAGTCGAGTGCAATTTTAGGACGGAATAAACCCTCGAGGAAAATTCAAGGTGTTTACGAACATCTGCATAGGGTTGAGTTGTTTACCGCCTCCGGGTCGGTCTCAAAACAATTTATTTGAAAGGTGTCGCAGCGCAATCCACTCAACGATCACTGCCGATACAAATATCTAGCCTGAAATAACCTGAGTATAAATCACTCCGAGAAATAACCCGCTCGACCCATTTACCTAGCTGGACATGTCTTGAGGCTCCGTCTTCGACCGGTGCCGGTGCCACTCACATTGACGATATTGTAAAAGCATTGTTGATTGATGTACCTGAGATTGAATTGTCACTCACTATTTGGTTAGGACTGAAATCTCAGAATTCTAGTCTAGCACTACATGTTTTGCTTTGAATCGTTTTTCCGTACAAAACCGTTACTTACCTTTTCCTAACAAATGAATTGGAAAATTTTCTGCTTACAAAGCTATTTAGCGGGTTCCCGACAAAACAAATTGCCGAACCTACTTAACAACAAAAAGCTTTAGCACAAAAATGTTTTAAATTTGATAAACGCAAGTGTTACAACGCCTAAAAGCTATAAAAATGTGAAAGACGTGATAAGGTTTATATGAAAACGTAATTTATGCTGTCATCAAAGAAGGGGATTTTTATTTTGAGCATTTTTATAAACTAGCTATGCATTCTTTTATTTTAAATAAAAGAGATTTATTTTGGGTTTTCAAGTTAGTACATTAGTTATAAACGAGAATGATGAATTTTTAAATATTGACTATTTCATAATCGAGTGATAACCTCATTGAATGATGACACAAATCAATACTTTACAATGTAAAACAACTAAGCAGAACAAAGATATAAAAAAATACTAGAACAATATGGCACAAACAATACGTTGAATGTTGTTTCAAAGAATTCATAATTAGAAGTAATAAGAGAATATTTTAAGGTACTGGTACTCGTAATCTGAGTTCTTATTATTTTAGAGATGGTACGCGACGACTCTGAAATTTACTTAATTATGTTATAAAGATACCAATCTGAATAAAGTGGGCGCTGAGGGGAATACCTACTCGGGGATCGGCCGACAATTGCTGCCTTATCGCCTCAGCTTAAAAGTTCACATTCATATTTTATTCAATATTTATTTCCCTCTAGCTGATTCGATATAATGAATTGCGGAATCAGTATCAAGGTCTTGGCAGTATAACAGCGCTGACATGTCTTCGCATGGCGAAGCATAATGCTGAGTCGGCTTTTTACTGCTGTAGCACACAGAAAAATACCCTATCGTTTTTTTATAAGCCTAAATTGTAAGAACCACACATTGTTATCAGAACAAATAAAGCATTGTTATTATAATTATTATGAAACCTCAATATCCCACTGCTGGGCAAAGGCCTCCCCCCACTCTCTCCATTCATCCCTCTCTTGTGCTAAAATGGTCCAGTCGGCACCGAATTTAGCGAGCTCGTCGCTCCATCTTGTTATTATTATTTTTTAATACTTACGCTGACCGAGTGGTGGTCAAGAGACTGACATAGAAATAAGGTACGTCCACTGCGCCGGCGAGATGGGTCAGAGATATCAGCAAAAACTGTGAGCGGCATCTGGCTCAGACTAGGGTCGAGGCATAATCAAGGGGAGGCCTATGCCCTGCAGTGGGCCGAAAATGGCTGAAATGATGATGATGGTGATAACATTGATGATGTTAGTTGTCCGTCCATGAAGAACGTTATTACCTAGGTACTTTTCATCAGTAAAAACTAATCACCTGGGAACCCGAAGCCAAATCTTGTTAGGTTAGGTTATTGTAACAAGTGAACTTATTTAAAAAGGATCTCCAAAGGCGCCCAATACCTATTTGTGTTCCTAAACCTGGACTGGCTCTGAATTAATTTTCATGCGTTTTTTTATTTCACTTTGGATGCGGAGTGGCAAATGAATTAATCGTCTGGTTTTGCATAGGTTTTATGAAAGCAGCTGGTCTTTTCCAAAAATTTTTAAAAAGCTGCTTATATTAATATAAAAAGCCCCTTGATGAAATATTTAACTCCAATCGGCGTTCAAAAAAAAACATAGATTATACTAGTTTTCACCCGTGGCAAGTCGGAATATGAATGAATGATATGAATTTTTAAATAAAATAAAGTATAAACTCAAAAATTATTTTAAAAAAAAACAACACAAAAGCCTCATCTCTAGTACTCCATCATCAGATCCTGATCACCATCTATCTAAAACATATTTACTGAGACCTTTCCCATTGGAAAGGCCAAACACGATACCTCTGCTGCAGCATTAGTTAAAGGTTCTTGCAAAATTATTGAAGTAACAGGAACCTTTCGATCAGTCTGTCAATGGATCAGTCTTGTGGAAGTTAGTCACATCCCTTCATCAACTAGAAAAGAGCGGCGTTGATCTACAAACGGCTGAACATATTTTATTATATATATCGATGCCTTTAAAACTAACTAAATAAAATACTTTACTGGTACAGTAAAGGGTTTAAAGCATAACCATATATAAAACCATAGGTATCTCAAGTGAAGAAAATTTTATTGAAAAGAGCAGTAGTGCTCTAGTTGCGTTTATCGAAGCTATGTCACATATGTAGGTGCAGTCTCAATCTCGTTATCGGCGGGGACCGTCGCCGCTGAAATAGAAAACGGCTGGTGATTAATTGGCAATTACTCCGACTGGCAAGTAATTCTCGTGCCCACTTGTCGCCCCGCCCGATAACCCACCCGCATATTATTTTTGAACAGCAAATAAATTGATCATACATTCGATGTGTTCAAGCATATAGTGGTCTATATGATAACGTGTTCCTTCATAGGCGTCTGATGATACTGTCGCATGTCGGGACCAGAAACCATTGAGCACATGCAAGATCATTTTGTAGTCAATGAAGTTAAAACCAGTATGACATACGAGTAATGGACTAGTTATATTTGAGTCTCTGCAATAGATTTGAATTGAACAGTACTTCGTGTCTTATTGCCTTGAAGAGAGATCTGCCTTTTTGAAAACTAATAATAATTGCATTCATTATTCAAAATATAGTTTATTAATCTGTTTCGACTCATTGCTCTCACTAATTTACATTCAACGTTATAAAATTATAATACCCAGCGTACTCGAATCCATCAACAGGACATTCGGGTGTGGTGTTACGTCCCTGATGCAAAATTGTAATTTGCTATGATATAACTCAATATTTAGCGAGGTGTAATTGAATATTTTTCCAATTTGTCGCGCGTAATGGGGCAAGATTGAGTTGACGGTCCCTCGCGGGCCCAGCGAGGGCGGAACGGCCCGGTGCGGCCACAACTCGAATTGTTGCTTCATCTTTCATCATCATGTTCTTCATCGGGGTTTCGTTTTAAATTAGTCACATTTGTTTGGTTTTCCAGCGTTATAGGAAAAATATTTGGTTTAGTTAAGTACCTATATAAAAAGATATATAATATAATATTTTAAACGAATAAACGGTACCTATCTCCAAACCTGTAAAAAGTATGGGAATAAATTGAACCATTAAGTTTATCTTTATGTCCTAAAGCATTGAAAGTTTGGAGTCAATGGATTTTTCCATAATGCATTTGTTGTAGGATATAGGTTTGTCGTAGATTTCAGTAATAGCATAAGCACTATGTACTCGTATATAAGTTTTACGCAATGATTTTAATAATATTGAAAGGCACCGGAATTGTCTAAACACTAAAATTTTTGGTTTATTCGAATCTGTAACTTTACTTCTGGTTGAAAAGTAGATTATGAAGAGTCAAATTCTGAATTTGCTCTAAAAAACTTACTTGATTGACTACTTAATATAATAATGACGATAATGAATCTCCAAAATAAAATCGTACATGAATGATGCAAGACGTATGGTAGGAACATACCTACTTCATGTTATTTTTTGTCATATCCCCTAAAATTCCATGGCACATCGAGTTGAATATAAGTAATAGCGTATGCCCGTCACGCACTGTTTTGAGTCAACGTAAGAACTCATCTTTCATCACCCGATTTCCTCCCGAATAGGTTTACGATATATCCCGGTAATAATACTCAATCATTATGGTCTGGAACGGAACTTCCTTCATGCTCTGATATTTTATAGCTCACAGTCGCATGATAAAGTTCGATTGGACTTGTCGGTAAGATGCAGCTTTAACATAACCATCAGCATTATCGCAGTGCTGTGTAAATATAGCATCTAATATGACAATGTTTTGTTCTAAAATTTATAGTATATTTTACCTGCTTCTTATTTGACATCAATGCCACGTAGCATATAATACTTTACCAACTTATTTCTATTAACTGTATTCTTTTACGACATCTCCAAATACCCAACCTAAATACTAACTAAATACTATATAACTCTAGGTAGTCTCACTTGCAAAATCGAATAGAGCTGAATCTCTACACAGCCCTTTCTATTACGCAACGATTTCTGGTTTACCGTATTCATGTTATTGCATTTTGACGCAGCAATAGCAACGTCGAAGATGCCGAGCCGGCGTCACGTCTATTCATTCCAGTGGCGATCGCCAGTAGCATACTAATATACTCTCAGCGAGCGATTCCATGTAATCCCGTCGGTATTCCACCGCTTGCCACCGCTCGCGCCGATTGTGCCAACCACCATCTTGAATATGTTACGGTACCTATCTAATAAGTAGCTACCCACACAGAACGACGATATTGATCTCATCTGTAATCATAACGATACCTGTTTATTTCAGACGCAAACATGCCGTGAGTGTAATCACACTCACGGCATGAACAAACATAATATAATAGCGAGAACAAACCTTCAATTGCTCCGTCTCTTTACTTTATGATAACACTTTCTCTGTTCTATCATGACCTGTGATGAGTCAGGATCGTAAAGCACTGCTACATATGATTCAGCACTAGTAATTCGTCACGGCCTCGGGCGAAACAAACTCAGCTTATCGCATAACATAAATTGGCAACACGTCGTTAAGGCGACCCGCACACTGCGAGCCGCGTTTTATCAGCAGTCTCTCGTAAACCAACTCCGTCTGTTATTGCAAGCCGGCTGTGACATTTTCCGAGACTTTTTTCATATCGCAAAACACCCGGCCGATCGTAACACAAACCGACGTCCGGAACGCTGCCTGCCGTCGAACCGCGTAAACGATTTGGATAGTACCGATAAATATGTCCATTTGGCAGTGCGCACCCGCTTCGAGCTCGTATCACCGAAAAAGCGCGCCGCCTTGAGCGCTGCTGTAATTAGAGGCCAATCGTAAAACGAAAGGGTTGCTCCGGAACGTCCCATCTGATAATGAGCATGACTGGCGCAGCTCCAGCCGCCGCCGCTCATATTAGGCGGCCTCTCCGCCGCCGCTATCGTTACGACTTTTACACTTTTACGAGTTGTTTAGTTTACAGAGCCGGTAGCGTGGGCTCTCGCTGCCAAATGCTAGTTCGCGGCTCACCGCGCGCACACGCTCCCTAAATGTCGTCACCGCCTCGTGTTAATGAGATGTACGCTTCACCCTCATTTGGCATGGTGCGGAGTTCCGACCCCGATCATAACATAATTTTTGTTTTAATTTCTGTCTGACTCGATGACTATAGAGTCGATAACAAGTCTATTATTCACATTTTAATGAGATCCTCAGTCAGACAGAAGAAAATAATAAAAACAAAAGAACATCTCCCTTGCTATGCAAACTGTTGCCATCCGTTTACAATAACAGCAAGAGCTTTATTCCCGACGATATCAATTTTGTTCAGTGGCTCTTAATTAACATTTTCTTTTCTTTCTTTTCCAGGTGAGTGAGGAACAGAATACAAACCCGGACAGGCTTTGTGCAACGCGACTGCTGGGCCGCGGCCGCCCGTTTCAGGCAAAAATGAATATTACACCGCTCTTTCAATTCGAACACACAGGAGAAAAAATATGATCTGCACTTTTGTAAACGTAAATGAGGTTCGCTTTGATGTAGGACTTAATTTAAATAACTTCTCGGGGCGGGTATCTGAGCTGTCGGGTCTACGGAGAAACAGGTGGGTAATTACGCGACAATGGAGCCGGTCGATAAAATAACACGTCAGTCACGTGCTCTCGGATTCGGTCGAGCAATGGAAACGGGACGGTGGAAATAAATTCACTGAATATTCTACTGTTCAGAGTCTCTATTCTGAATCAAATTGTCATCGTATTGATGCATATCGCGCACATGAACTCATTTCACCTCCGAGTCGACCGCTAAATGTGTTTCAACTTGTTTAACATCAATAGAAATGCAACTGGAATGATTTAATGTTTACCAAGTCGCCGGAACAGCACGCGGCGCCTGCGAAACGTAGCTCGTGAAAAATATTATGATAAGTCGATTCCTTTTATTGCTGGATGTAGTACAACTGCATAAAGTTTTATCACCACCCGAATGTATGCAAGCACCTATGAATATTTTATTATACATTCACTACGTTAACTCTCAGTAGAAAATTTGAATGTAGAGGAAGATTTCAGATAAGTATCGACAAGTACCTAACAAATGCTTTCTCAAAGCGAAACCTTGATACAAATGTTGGAACATCAAATTCAAAAACATAAAACGTCTTTAAATAAAAAATACAAGCAACCAAGAGCTCTCTCCCCAGATAACAATTGTTCGTACAAAATCAAGTAGAAAATAAAACCGAATGCAACTCTTCTGAAAAATACAGTAATCCGTTGCACAACTCTGGAACAGAGCTCAGGACTCTGACCTTCGAACTTGAAGTTGTTGAACCCTGTTCTCAACCCAAATCATATTAATTCATGCTACACTGGTATGGAACTTGACGAATTCCACACAGATTTTAAATTAGTTTTTTAATCAGTTTTCATATTTATTCTCACTATATACATAAAAGTAGATTTTATAACAAGTGCACAAAACGAACCATTTTTATCCGAGACTTTTAGCAGCCCGAGTCGAAGGCGAGAGCTTATAGTAATGTCGAGGATAAAATGGTTTTGTGGACGAGTTATAAACTCTGCTTTTCACTTCGATTGCGAGGAAATAAAACAGTAGTGTAACATAACATTTCTATAATTAAACTTCAAAGTAAAATTAGTACAGTTTTTAATACTAAAGGAAATTGTTTTTATGTCTTAAAACACCTAAGGCAAATAAATTAAAGAAAATATTATAAAATAACAAATCTATCTATGAACTTCTTATTGTGTTTGGGTGTATGGCTCATTTTCTTTTCCTTAATATAGATACAGTTATGAGTAGATAATATGTTAATGCACTTGTGCACAAAATTTGTTTTTGTGCAGCCTTTCTCTTGCACAAATAAAGACTTTCAGAGCATGAGTAGTGAAAATACTTTTATTATTAACTGTTACTATTATTAATACAGTTTCAAGCACTACAGCGTCCCGGTCAGTGAGTAAAAAGTTACTACTTGGCACTGTATATATCATCTAGAATAGATGCAAAGGTCTAAGTTATCACGGCTTTTGTAACACCATGACCCCATGCCCCTATCGCCATATTATCATCACCATCGATATTATAATCCCCCTATACGATTGCTATATTATGATGATTATGCACATTACGATCATTGTCTGAGTGGTAATTATTTATTCTTATTAGATTCGAGTAGTCCTAAGAATTATCAGACTAGCCGATACGAACGCTAACCAATTAGCTTTTATCGTAACGGGGGCGCTCGCTTTGAACATAAATTTTTGCCTTATTTTATTCCATAATCGTGGAATAGGTGTTGTGTCTCGTTTCCGCTTTAGTGGAACACTTAACTAGACAAGGCCCAATTTGGTGAAAAAATAAGACAGTTTTTTATTACAGCTAGCACTCTCTTGTACGTTAGTACTAATAGTAGGTTATTTTATGGCACTAACATCGTTTGCGAGAAATCAAAGTCCATCGAAGCCTCTAGGCTAGATTAATATCTAGCCTAGAGGCTTCGATGGACTTTGATTTCTTTTTTTTCAGAATATTTTCTAATTTAAAACATAGGCTATAATTTATTTTAATTGGGCAAGTAGAACCAGAGATATATACCCTTCCAAAGCCAAAACAACCATTCTTACCTAGACATATTATAATTAATTATTATAATTGTAATAATATTTAATTATATTATAATTAATATGTCTAGGTAAGAATGGTTGTTTTGGCTTTGGAAAGGTATATATCTCTGGTTCTACTTGCCCAATTAAAATAAATTATAGCCTATGTTTTAAATTAGAAAATATTCTGTTAAAGTATACAGTCTCATCAAAATTAATTTCATAGTTTTTGCGTGAATTGTCGAACAATCATTTGATATTTATCATTGTACATTTATGAGTAGAGAAAGAAATAGAAACAAAACTGCAAAATACTTACCTCCATTGAGATAGCAATAATTCTTGTACAAAACGTTAAGATAACCAGAGAAATAATTCTTGTTTAAAACATAATAAAAGTGCAATACTCTGTTACATAACTAACTATAACAGAGAGTAGGTACTCCGACCCGAGAACCGTAGCTGAACCCTGTTCACTCACCTCGCGGTCGACGACTGCACTCAAATCACATTAGAATGAAGGTATTATGCAAGTTGCAACATAACGTGTAGGTCGAAAAATAGTAGAAAGTTTCTTAACCTCTGAAAAAAAAAGAGATACCGTAGAGTATCTCCTAATCTTAATCCAAAATAAATGGTCACTAGCTCATCCGAATAAGAATTAGAAGAAGAATCCAAAATATTATAGTCAACATTTTATGCACTGCTTCAGTAGGCAGACGTACATAGATATCATCATCATCATCATGAGCCTGTAACATCTATAAAAGATGAGTCAAGCAGCGTCCTTCAAGTTTTTATATATTTTATTATATTTATAAGGACACCCAACACAAAATAACATACAAAAGGATAAAAGTCTCAGTGCACCCGTAACATGCGCATTATAAGCGACAAGACAACAAAGTAAGTTCTACGCCTAGGTTGGTTAGAAAAAAAAACAATAAAAATTAATTAATATGCAATCTAGTAACTATAAACTAAATTTACAATCCAAATATTTGAATCAGTTAGGTATTAAATTATAAAAAAGGTAGGAAGTATAAAGCATGAAAAGTAGATTGACAGATAACAAAGATAAGGATCGAAAATAGATACATAGATATTATATGACAATGTTTACAGGTATATTCTAAAAATACAACAAAGTTCAAAATATAGTAAGTAAAATATTGATTACATTACTAAATTTCTAAATTTATTACAAACTATTACACTAGTACATATGTAATGTACAAATGTAATATGTAATAGTAATTTTAGCTGTTTCTTGAATTTAGGCAGTGGATCAGATATGTCTAGATTTTGACACAGAATTATAGAGCCTACAGAGTCTTGGCATAACTGAATGCTGACCAAGGTTAATTCTCGAGTAAGGCAAACTAAACAAGCAGCTTTTATTCTAGGTAGCCGAGATGGTGCGGAAATATTTAAACTGTGAGTGAGATCAGTACAATCTACGTCCGCATTGAAAATCTTGAGTAAATAAACTAGGTCTATTTCCTTTCCTCATTTTGAAAGTGTAGTCATCTTGTAGTGCTTTAAACATTCGCCATAGTTGGGTATTTTCATGGTCAGGTAATCTTGGTATGACATTTAACGACATGTTATTATTGCGACTTCAAGAAGAAAGTCTATTTAGATCTTCCTGCACTAGTGTTGAGTCAGAGAGTGACGTAAGTGGATGCATTATTTTGAGGTCATCAGCAATAAATTTTAGAGTTTAAAAAACAATCTAGAATGTCATTAATATAAACGTTAAAGAGAATTGGCCCTTAATGTGAGCCTTGCGGCAGCCCCGATGTAGCTAAAAATGAGCGAGATAAATGACCACTAACTGCAACTTTTGATGATCGGGTAAATCATTTATCTACATAGATATATCCATATAGTAGTTGACTTCACAAGCATATTTTTAATTGAATTGTTATGTCGCTTACCAAAGTAGTCCATTCCTCTTACTGTTATCGCAACTCTCATGCCTTACTGGCACGGTTCAAAAACCAGGAGTAACACGGGGTAGTCGGGGTAGTCAGACAAAGGGTGCTAGTCCGGGCAAGCACCTCGGGCGCCGCCCTCAGGGTCCTTGCACTCGCTGCACGCTCTATTTCAGATAATATACTTTTACGCTACGCCTGAAGGATACTCTGAATAAAAGGATTGCATGGTTCGTAATATCTCAAAGTATGAAGCAGCTTTGAACTTTTATCAGCTGGTACCAGTCATTGAAATGTTTTTGTTTCGATAAACAGCTAATGAGCATGAAAACTAATGATTTCTTGGTATTCAATCGTCATCACTTCCTTCAGGTGCTTCCTTATGAATACGTCCATATCCTACTTACAGCCTTAGTATTCCTGCAAAGGAAATCATTTTCATATAATTTCCTCAGCGCAATACCATTAAGAAACTTACCGCTTCTCGAAATAACTGTTTGAACTGTTTTCATATTCAAATAAGTTGGGTCCCTACACACACTCGTAATAAGAATAAAAATTCTACATTAGGATATTGAATTCTACTTCGTTCGTGTTCGTATGAATCATAAATAGTCATTAAAATGGGCATAATATTACGGCAAAGTGTATTGCTCTGTTAGATAATAATTTATTGGTTTTGGGCTTGATGTGTTCCGTAAAGTACATAGTCGAGGCAACAGCCTGCCTCCAATCCGGAACTTATAAATTTGCTTAAACTTGTTTGAGTTGCGAATTCCCACGATGTTTGTACGGACGTGCGGGTCCATTTAAGGCCTAAACCAACCGCTAACTTCTATGTAAGCACCAATAACTAACGATTTTATGATAAAATTATTGGTAAATATAATAAAAACATTGATTTAGTATAATGAGGCATAGGGTAAGCACATCATAGCTGTCATTTGAACAATGTACTTGTATTCATATTTTCCAACCTGCATAACGAAGCAATTTATGAGTAAGTTAGTCAATGCGAAGTTATTTAAGCGATTTTTTTTACTTTTTAAACACGGTCTAATAAGGTTTATGATGACATAGGTAGTATAAATGCAAGACAATTGACAGTCATAACTTATACATAAAAGCTACTGACGCAAAGATGATTTTTACTGCTTACGAGCTGACCTACCTGCAAATTCGTTCCTGACTACGCGTTCAATTTTCAAATTAGGTATGTGACAGATGTTGACAATTTCATGCACACCAAATTTTTAAGATTGATTATTTATCTCAATTTTTTTGGAAATAAAATACTGCCTAATATGCTTAAGAGCGTTTCCACATTATTTGATCCGATATCGGTATCGGCGTCTGATACCGCTAAGAGCGTTTCCACATTATCCGATCGGATATCGGTATCATACGCCGATACGAAGTAAAATGAATGAAATTGTAGGCTCCGATATTCTATATCGGGCCGGGCAATGTGAAAGAAAGGTAAATCTTTCATACATTTTACTTGCCCCCAATATCGTATGGGTGTCCGATATCGATATCGGATCGGATAATGTGGAAACGCTCTAACGGGGCAAGTGAAATCGGATATCGGAGTCGACAATTTCATTCATTTTACTTCGTATTGGCGTCCGATACCGATATCGTATCGGTTCATGTGGAAACTCTCTCACGCTGGTAATGTAGTTTTATATAGGTAAATAATTTTTAAAATCGGTAATAAGTTTATGCCTTTATCCATTACAAACAAAGGGATGATACAAATATTTGCATTGGAATATGCGAATGATTATCATCTCTTACATTCGCATCGACATTCGCATTCGCATCAAGCGATGGATGTGTTTTGCGAATGCGAATATGTGTAGGTCTTGTCCTGAAAACCCTCTCGGCTGGTGGAAAACTAAATTATAGGTTGACAGATCTGGCCCACTAATTTCTGAGCGCTCCACCGTCCCGCGTTACGAGTGAACAATTGTTTAGTGCAGCCGGCCTTATTATATGAACCCCTTAGTAATCACCTTCATATATAATATGCTTATTTTAAACTTTGATTATTAAACTAGTGTTTATTGTTTTAATATTATTTTTTAAAAAATACATAAAAATGAAAATCTGTTTTATCTCCATCAAAAACAGGTATTTTGGCATTATAGTCAGTTCGAAATGTTTAAGACTAGGAACCATCGACGTTGTTTAATAAACATATTAACGATTTTTCGATCTTACCCCGTCACCTTTTCATCTTCCCCCTGTGTCAATTTCGTGATATATTTTTTTTATTTATATATTTTTCTACTTTTGGGACAGTTGTATCAGACTGTTATCGATATAAAATAGAAATATACTATTTGCTCTTTAATGACCACTAATTTATTTTTAGCTAAATTTTATGAGTATGTTTTCTTCTGAAACAACGGTTCAAACACAACACTGATCATCTCATCAAAAACCCTTCGGTCTTGCCCCACTCACCTCACCAAAATAAAATATTTCCTCTTTATACTTGTAGAGTGTAGATTACAATTTATTCATTCACACCGTAAGAACCAAACTACAAAACAACACTTCCAATAGACTGCGCCAAAACTCTTAGTATCAAACATCTTCGGTCGACAAGCAATTTGTTGTGGATTTAAATCAGAGTTCAAATCTATATACAGATCTACCAAGCTATGTATTTGCATCTGAAAACAAGAGGGGAACCAACCTTTCGCATAAGTAAAAGTGAGTACACACTAAAGCACTTGCTTGTAATACATCCTCGAGCTGCTCTAATGCGTCACCCTAACCACGAACGAATTTTGAGCATAGACCCTCAACAATTTGTTACAAGCTCAATATTTTGTTACAAGTAAACGTTGTAGTGTATACTTGACTGTAGATTCACAACACAGTTTTAGAGGGAAATGCTGTTTCCTGTCTACAGTCCATACGGGTGGAATTGATTCAGTAACTTAATTATTGGAGAATGAACTTGCGCGAGAAGGCGAAGCTGCTTCCCTCGACTACTAACGAAGCTAGAAGAGTGTAGTTCTTGATAACATTTTCGTGAAGCAGCACTGCGTATTTTAAAACCATCACATTATTTCTACCCTTAATACTAACTTCTTAGCCCGCCCGGGGCTTCAATCCTAATCACCTAGCGGTATGAAATATACTTAACAACCTATTCTCAAACCATACTTAGATTAGTAACCAAATATACATAGAAAAATCGCAACCATATTTATATATATATTTATATATATAAGAAGATTAAAGATAAAACCGTCCAAGTAACCACAGAACTTAGATATCATAGAATTGTTTAGGTAATTGTTAAATATAAATAATGTAATGGTTAGTTTACCTAATAGAAAGTTACAAAAAAATACACTTAACAAGGTCAATTATGAAAAAACCACACGGGAAAAAAACAGTCTATAGCTATCAGTTAAGACCTAGAGAAAGCCCTCTACTGAGCATAGGCCTCATCCAACAAGAGATATCTACATGGCCACCAGCTTCTCACACCGTCGCACTGCTACCCATGGGCGGACTGCAGGGTATTGAGCTGTGCTGGTGTTGGGCCGTGCTATGCTGCAATAAATCGACCGCCACAGCTCTATTTGTTAAGGATGAACCACGGGCTACAAGGTTGGCTTAGGTTTTGATGTTTGGGGTTGGAACACTCCGACAACATTGATATAGACTACATAGCTTAACTATTTAAAACTTTGAACGTAGTGAAGCAATAAAAAGAAGCAATACTTATCAAGTTAAAGAGTATGTGTGATGAGTCGCTCCAAAATACCTACATTACATATTAATCTTGGATTACCTTTTATCTTCTCACAGCGATGTAATAAAATTCAGCTTAAAATACCTTTTACCAATTCGTACCGTATGGAATTGAAATTCGTTAATCATGAACGCGATTATTCAATCAGTTATATTCCACTATCTGTGAGATAATTTTTAAATAGAACTCGTAATTTTTCGAATTTATTTAATGGCTACGAGATCATCTAACAATAAAGTAGAACATTAACAATGACCTACATATATGTTATTTTAGGTACCTATTATTACCTACCTGACTATTTTATTACTAATCTAAAGCTGGTTCGTTGAAAAATCTCTTTTTAAACATACCTAGATTGGAGTACCTAAATCATAAGGGACGAAAATAGCACTCTAATTTGTAAAAGTTTCGGTAATTTCATTAAACATTAGCAGCGCAATTAAACATTAGTTGACGCAGCGAGCGGGCGCCGGGAAACGGACGGAGAGGACCGACGGCTCATTTTAAATGTATCAAGAGCTCACTCCAACTAGTTGCAGCCAGCGCCGGAGCGTCTGAAAACAATCCCAACTGCGTTAATCACTTATTTACGTCCCGGGTCCACTGCCGCCGGAGTATTTCTAATGAACGCCGAGAATTCTGGGGAATCCTAATGAACCGTGGGAATTTCGAGTCTAATGAAGCGGACCGCGGATCGAGTTGGACTTGGACTTTTCGCTGGTATACGAGTACGTTCTGAAATCGAATTGTGCAGTTCGATCGGGCATTGTTGCGGTGCATTGGGAGGCGGGAAGTAATTCCACTCGCTTCCGCCGGATATATCAGGACGCGAACCTGCGACTAATCGGTTTGTCATTTCCGCAATCAACCCCCTCGACGCCCCGCAGTGAATATTTGATAAATACGTCACCTTTATAGTGACTTCGTCAATTTTAAATTAGAGTGCACTTTAGCTAAGGTAATAACTATTGGTTTCCTTTTGAAAAGATTGGTCAGTGTATAGCACTGAAAAATAAATAATTTCTCAATACACTTAGGTGCAATACCTTTCCCATACGTAAATGGAGTCCATAAAAGCCTAAGTACTAACCGTACTTACACTAGCTGTAAAACTACAATTGGCACTTTAAGAATTCAAGACAAACGCTTTTAGTGCCGTGGTAGATAAGGGTGGTAAAAATAACTTGGAACTTCTCAAGTTAGATCTAAGAGCATCGAGCGCGACGGAATAAGGACGATGTAGAAACATCAAACAATTGAGGTCGATTGATTTTAAGATTATATCTCTATCTAGAAAAAGCATTTAGGATTTGAGTTGTAATGTCACAGTAAATCTGATCTAGGTATCCAATAAGTGAACTGTATGTACCAACCTAAACTGCATAACTGAATATACCACTTTTAGCTACTGTACGTAGAAAATGTTTTATGATATCGTATATTTGATTAATTTTAATTTATAATAGAAAAGAATTTAAGATGTAAAACTACGGGAATCGCATGCCATCGAGAGGATTACCAACAGGAGAGCCGTATGCCAATTTGCTAACTTAATGTTTAAAAAATAACATTCCAACCAATTTCCCTGATATAAATCCCTGTCCTTTACAGGGATTTATATATAGTTAGAAAATAGATTAAGCTTCAAGTTAGATTTAATAAGACGCCAGCCCTCATAAGACGAGACTGTCTTCGCGTAATCCTTCATATTTGCACGAAACTAGACTCAAATCTCTGAATTTTCAGTTTCTATTTCTCAAATCTAGACTTCATATCGAAGATTACGCCTTTGAATATACCAACTTCTCTAGCTTTTATAAATCTAAGGAAAGCGTAAGGTTTGAATACATTTGGTGAAATGCCCCCTAATCTCCGCTGAAGCTGGCAGGAATATTCATAAGCGTTTGCAGCGCCACCCGGCGGTTATCAGCCGGAACTAAGGCACTGCTCCCGACACTCGAGCTACATCGATATATATATAGCTTTTTGTATACAAAGTATACAAGTGAAAAAGATAAGTGTGAACCCTATCCCATAGGTATCGATAGAATAGAATAGAATGTACTATTCTTTATTGCATAAAATTCAATGTAGGTAAATGGGCGAACTTACAATTAAAAAGCATTCTCTACCAGCTATGTGTATTGTGGATTTAAACTTAATATGTGGTGGCAATAAATGCGTGATTGATGAGTTAATTTGTTTTCAACACAGGCACTGAATGTTAATTTGTTTTCAAACAATCCTTTTCCTTAACCGGTATAGATTTGCGAACTCTGTTCACACAACAAGTTGTAAAGTCAAGTAGGTAAGTGTCTTGCGTTTTTCCATATCGTACCTCCAAACTATGTGCTTTGAAGACTAATATTATATTCTAAATTTTAAAATTATTTTTTAATATTATAAATTTTATATATGTATTTTTGTGTGTGTGTATGTTTGTAATTAATAAACTAAAAAACTACTTTGCCGATTTCAAAAATTCTTTCACCATTGGAAATCTACATTCACTCTGAGTAACAGAGGCTATATTTATTGCTAGAAAGGATAAATAATCTTATGTCTACCCGTGCGAAGCCAGGACGGGTCGCTAGTTTGATTATGTAAATGAGAGTTTGCATTTTTGTTTTTTACCAAATTCAATTATTTTTATGAAACCTTAGAGTTGTTTGTGAAATTACAAAGCTTTAGTATACTCACATAATATCATATTATAAGTGTTTCGTTTTATATCTAATAAACACAGCTCCATTAGACCAAAGCGTTTCAACATTTTCGCTCCGTTATACAAAGCTGTAAAAGTTCAACAACTTTGAGCCAACTGTTGTCATCATTGTCTTTAGAGGCAGCAGGTACCTCGTATCAAGCACGTTCACGACTCGGCTGCCAAATAGCAAATTACCAACCCACTTGCCAAGTTGAAGCAACCGAACCGATTCTTTCGTTCACATACCTACTACTCATGTAGCGCTTTATCGCTTTTGATAGCGGGATTTATTTGATCTAAGCTTTGATGTTTTAAAGGTTTTCTTCGATTACTTTGAGATATTTATAAAGTAGCATTATAATGCTACTTACGATTTATAAATCGTAACAGAACACAATATTTTTCAAAAAAGGTATTTTTAAATGTTTAAAGGTTCTGAAACGCGCATGTGTCCTATTAGTGTCCCAGGCTACGAGAACCGCTTACCATCAGGAGGAAGTCCTCCTGTGCCTGTGACGTATGCCTGTTTGCTAACTTAGTACCTCGTATAAAAAAACTTTGTCATATATTGTCCAATCACCTCTATAAAATCTGAAGTTCATTTTGAATTTTTCCCGTCGCTCCTGTGCTAAAACAAATATAATAAAATAATAATGTAATAGCACTTAATTTAAGAAACTTTTCTGAGTCATATAAAAATGAAGATAAGCATGTGTTTTATAGTTAAAATTGAGGTCGTAACTGCACTAAATACAGGCAAGTTGCGGTATTGCAGTCTCGTCCCGGGTTTCCAATTATACCCTCTTTCAGTTCAGCCAACTCATATAAAAGTTTTACCAGCACGTGTCTTTAACTGGGTATTAAAGGCTAAAGCCCTAGCAAGCCCGCTTATGACGTTCAACTGCAATCGATACGGTCATTAAGCTTGAATAGGTTCTTCACTATTAAACAGTCATTTCCAACCCTTTTAAAGAACGCCATTCAAACAATGCCGGCGAATCGACGCTACTTTAGCGTCATTATCAGCTTTTCGTGGCAAAGAATGCCCTAGTGCGTATTTTTTCCTATTCGTTTGGCTTCCAATCAAAAAAATCCATCCAATAAAAGATTTCATATCCGATTGGCTTCCAATAAAATAAAAACATTCCATCCAACAAATTGCACTATCATACAAAACAAAATTCGATATGAGCGAAAAGCGATTTTAGATGCACTCAAAAATTGTTTCAATTTGGTATCTGAAGTGGCGCGGAAAATAGCCGCACGTAGCAAGCGGTAATATGCTATTACTGTCATAACAATGTTACTCTCGACTTAATTCAGCCAGGGGCGCTCCGCCGACCGACTTGATTCACTAATTTCTCCTATGCGCGCCGCCAATCACGAAACTTCGATCCCAAAACTTTATACTACACCGAAAACCTTGAATTATCATCATCTTTTGAGATGGTGAAAATTCTAGGTTCTCGGCTAAAGATGAATAAAACGCCTTGAGATGGCGTGACACTACCGTTAAAACCTCCGATAAACATGTGAACTTGTCGCACAATAGAGTAAAAGCGATCGTTTGAGCTGCATCCATAGACGCGATGGTACGGAGCGCGTCTCAAAATCCTCTCAAATCCCCGAGGAGCGGCAATGCTTCGACAATGGAGCACGTGAGAGCAGCTCGGCCGACAGCCGACATTCAAAGGAGCTATTATTGAAGGAGCTCACAGATAAAGGTCAATTAGGATCCCGTCGTCGTATCATTGCGCTAGCCATCTGCTCGTTATTGGCCACTAATTATTGCTCAATAAACTCTTCGCTTCGATATTGACTGTACGTAGAACGATAAAACGCTTTACTGGGTCAGTCGTTAAGAAAATCTCTGTTATCGAAATAGGGACGTATGTACCTACCTATCGCATTCTCTAAATTGGAATTTCCTGACGCCGAAGCGTCGCTTTAAATCCTTTTATACATCAAAGAATTGAGAAGGTAGTAGACTGCTATTGAAATCCCCAGTGAGCATCAATGCCTATTGCCACGTCGCTTATCTACAATGTACGGTGTGAGAGTCGGAGACGGAGCGTCGCGGGAGCTGGAGGGAGGGGCGGATATTCAAAGGAGTGCATTACTGCTTTCAATGAGAGCAAGGTTGAACAATTATGGTAATCACAGACTTCGTTATATACCATGGTTATATATAAACAACAACAAACTGATGTGCTCTACAATTGAAACTGAAAGAAATCAGAGACTAGAATTAGACTAATCAAAGCTCTATTGAGAATCATGCGGGTTGATTGGTTGTTTATGTCTGAATCGAAACGAGTGTAGAGCTGTATAATGTATATACATTAACATTTATATCAATTCATAATGTTTAGTACTTCATTCGTGGATTATTGCTCGTAGTAACATCTCATACTTAGTTGTCTTCACTGACAATTGCTCTGACAGGCGGTTGGCCCTCCGCCGCCACAGGGGACCATATTCCACTGACGTTTTATTATTTTTATGCTAATTTTCCCATTTGGGTGAGTCATGTAATTTGGCGTTCCATATTTTTTACATGATATAGATACCTGTCTATGTCCAATAAAATGTACGTTCATTCAAGCATCAGTCTACGATCTTTAAGATAGGGGATCTTAAAGTGATGAATTACTGGTTATGTTCAGATCGCTTGGAAAACAAACGACTGTAAAAGTTATCTACGAACAGATTTCATCGCTCGGGAGCTCGGGAGCTTTGCACGTTTTTCGTGTCTTTGTACGTTCTTACTCCCTTAGCTAGTTTTCTACTTGGTATAGTGTATTAATCACTAACGTACCTAAATGTCGTAAATTATGTTACGTCGTACAAATAAAACATAACTTCTGCGAACATCGCACGGACGAATTATTTTAATAGCTCCCTGACAGATTATTTCAGAAAATTAAATTTTAGCTCGTCGGACACAGACCATAAAGTTCGTGCTTACAAATCTGTTTGTTATGAGATCGTTACGAGATTATGTCCGTTCCGTCGTGAAGACGTCGCCATGTCGTCATGATATCGCATATTTTATTATTTCGGCTATAAACACAGTACCCGTCCCATACCCACCCCACGAGTTCTGCTAAATTATACAGATACATTTAAAACGAGCACCTATCGAGCGCGCATCGTGACACTTTATGACCAATAAATACAACAATGACAGTTATTTATAGAGAAAGATATTCATGAACTCATGCGGGTGTCAATCTCCCATCGATGGAAACGATAAAATATTTTGTATTTACGTTTTCATTCTGTGGCAACTGCATTGTTAAATAATTAATGTGTAAATTGGCCACCAATCAAATTGGTATAAATGAAAAATGTTTGCACTTTGCTGATACAGACCAGTTTAAAAGCATATTTTTCAGTATTCGGCAGTTATATAAGTTGCTAAATTTGTCTATTATAAAATTGGTTAACTGATACCCGATTCGAACCCGGGACTACCTTGCTATTGTTATAATAAATATCTGCCTCCGCACGTGTCCTCGTGGCCTGCCGGTCGAATGCACGTGAAACTCCGATGGGCTTCAGTTTGCCCAACTTCTTCAAACTGGGCCCCGAGCAACGTGACTCCTTCAAATTCACTAGAAACTTAGCTACCTCTCACGTGGACTATTTAATAGAAAATGTTCCATGGCAAAAAAGAATCCAGCTAACTTTGAGTGAAAGCTAAATAATTATTTTGTCTGAATAAAAGGCCTCATTTAATTGTTTTTCGAAAAACAAACCACTTCCAAAAACTTGGGGTGGTTTACGTAACATTCCCAAATGAGCAAATACTAGGTATACGCAACGTGACAAACTCTTTACCTTTAGAAACCAGTAAAATAATATTTGCCCTCACGTTGACAATGAACGTGGCAATTATTGAGACCCAAATTGACCAAAAAAATAATTAAATATGTATGGTTTCATCAATTAACTTTCTACTACAACTGGGCAATTTCTTTATCGGGTAAAAAGAGTCAAATTAATTGAGTTGCAAACAATATGTATACTTCCAAAAACTAATAAGAACGGTTGGGTAACCATCGCCAGAAACCTTACCAGAATTCTAAATTTAATACAAGCGGAATGAGAGCTCGCAGTTAATACAATTACTTCGAGTAATGAACAGGTATGAGTAGTTATAATAGGTATGAGTGCCCCTAGCTACGCCACGAACCTGCTACGTTCGCTACGGTGTTCGTATTATAGAGCAAACACGTATAAAGGATATGATTAGAAGACAATCGGTTTAACAGGGTGGAAAGATAGCGGAAACATGATTGGCAAAGCTGCAATTGAAACGCATACAAATTCATAGCTAGCGATAGGGAAGCAATAGATACCAGCAATATGATGAGCTAGGTATAAATACGAACGCGGTTTAAGTATATGGTTCGATTCCCAGGAGAATTTTGACCACATCCATTATTTTAAGCGGACACGACTACATTAAACTTGAAAATGCGGTTGCGAGTATCATTCAAGGCTTCCAATTAACTAGTGGGGTGATGTAGTGCGCGCAAACGGCTGCCCATGTTAATATGGCAATAATAAATTTGGGGCGGTTTCCATCCGCCGACCAGTCTGCGGACTGTCCCTCGCCATTAAAAGTCTCGATGAAATATCCTGCACATATTATTTTATTAGCGCGGTCGGCCGCGGCCGCCTGGAGAGTAGAGACATGCACACGTCAGCCAATTTGGATATTAATATTGCTGCTTTCAAACGCATACATTATCTGTGCATATTTCCCCAGTGTCCCCTAATAATTTTATTAAAATAATTGTTAACAACAGTGGTGGTGGTCAACGTCCGCGTTGGTTAGTTTTAATTACCCGCAGAAACGATATTTTATCCGGCAAAATGTGTTGCACAGATATGAACAAAATGCGACCGCAACACTGGCAGCACGGTTTATTCGCCGACACTTCATTATTGAATAATGCTTCCAGCCAGCCCTTTCCAATCGATTACGACTGCTTATTATAGCTTTATCATGAGATCTTTTGCTTTTCAGGATACAATATCTTAGCATACAACCCTAAATTCTTAACGGGAAGTTTCATATTCTTTATAATTTATTTAATCACTTGCAAAGCTTCTTATATCTATAAACATAATGATACTTGGTAAAACTGATTCTAACTTTTTCTGTTAATGCTCTAATGTAAACAATAGAGACAAACAATGGCTTAGTTAGACTAATGCCTGCGGTTCATTCCGGATTACGGCATTAAGCTTGGACTAAACTCTAATTAAAACCTGTGTAGACCTAATGAGGTCGCATACGATGACAACACAACTAAATCCAAGGTAATGAACGCTAAAATAATAGTCACTCAAATCGTACACAATGCGATTATCCGATTGGTCGAAAGCTGCCTGACCACGGGACATGCACAACAACAGGAGTATTGCAACAGGGTCGACCCGTATCTGCTTACTTCGTACCTAACAATCTACTTTATGTCATAGACGAACATGACAAGATGTACCTAATAGTATACATACGCTACATACTTCATATTGCGCTGCATATTAGGATAGGTACCTATCTGATATGATTATGGCGTAGGTAAATGTTATTTTACAGTCAACAATATACTAACAGTAGCATCTTAAATAGATCTTAATTTTTTTTTCTGGACGCTTCAGACAGCATTGATTTGAACATGAATTGAGGCCTACGCTTTTCGTAGACCCTCTACGCGAAACTTTGAAAAGATAAATTAGAAATACGTAAGAATTTGTTTTTTATGTTTAATATAATGACTATAACTTTATTGCAAGTATAAAGATAATCCCATTGTAAGGTACGACTTGCTTTTCGTAGACTCTTTACGTAAAACTTTAAAAACCTGTAAATGAGTAAAAACTTGAAATTAGAATTAATTACGAATTCCTTTGTTACGATTAATATGACGGCTGTTACTTTATTGCAAGTGTAAGGATCATTTTGTGAATGGTAAAGCGTGTGCGTACGTGGGCGGTAGGCCATACCGCTCCTGGCTGTTTAAGTATAGGTGTAATGTCCTCGTCAAGAATTCTGGCACTAAGAGCACAAACCCCCTCACAGCACTAATCCGTAAATAGGCAGCTATTGAACGTGAATATGCATTCTCCAAACATCAGCTTCAAAGGAGCGATTATGAACATTGAGTAGGGGAATGCGAGGGCTTACTATTTGATCGTGGACTTTTTTGTTTTTTTCCTTTGATCTTAATAGACAGCGTCAACTAACTATAGGTGCCATTGGGTGCCGTACTAGCATTGGATACTATACCTAATAAATACTTTAATGTTTTTGAACTCTTATATAAATGCTTAATTAGCTCTATCTCATTCTCTATTTACGAGTATGCCAAAAAGCAGAAACGGCGCGCGGCGGCGCCAGCCGGAAACTCCTTGTATTATATGAATGCAGTGCATTTTTAGCATCGCCTGGTAATTGTAACCAGTTTCCATCAGATGGTCCATCTACTTGTCTGCTTTTTTAGATTATAATAACTTACTCACGTTGGCTGCTGGCCTCGCACATGACGCTCCGCGCCATGCACGATGAGGATGACGACGTGCAGAATCACATTTGTGTTTTCAGCACTCAAAGCGTTATACATTATACACTAGCACGTTGGCTGCTGGCCTCGCACATGACGCTCCGCGCCATGCACGATGAGGATGACGACGTGCAGAATCACATTTGTGTTTTCAGCACGCAAAGCGTTATGTAAGTATTTCTAAAATCCTTTTTTTATTCACAGTTTGTCCCAAGACAAGAGGCCATCGCAGCTGGATACAGGCTTCACCCGTGCCGTGCTAGCCCGCGCATTGGACGTTTGGCAGCAAGCTTCGCGACTGACCTTCACGGAGATCAACTCGAACCAAGCTGATATCGTTGTGTCCTTTGCCAAGTAAGTTTTCGTCCAAACTTATATTAACCAATTTACAATGTATGTACCTTCATTTCTTACCTACTCTACAAATCGCATAAGAGGATATTTATGTTATTTTTAAAGAAGTTTTGGTCGATAATGTTTTTTTCACGAATAAGTATATCCTACTTATATAAGATTAAAATGAAAGGCTGGTCCCTATACAAAAATAGTTAGCGTATCAGAAACAAACTACTAAAGCAATATGTATATCGAAGCTTTAAATCGCAAAGCCTTGCTTGATTTATTGCGCCGATAATAAATAATAATCAACAGAGGATTTAGAGAAACGTCCTATCCATTTTAAGGGGATTTGTGAACGTCTCGTGCGACGCATCAGAATAAGGGTAGAAAATACGAAAAACTTGCTACTAACACTTGATTCTGTTTGCGAATTATCTACCTACATTTGGTTTTATTCAAACGGTACGTGATATTTAGAAGAATAGTATTCACAGCTCCTAATCCTCAGGTGTCGTGTATTTCCATTAAGATTCCTTCAGATAGTCAACAACAAAGACTAATAAAAGTTAAAATTGGACCGCATTGATACCTATTCGAGCGTAGGAGTCCCGGTCCCGATCACGATTCACTTTCGCTCAAAGAACGTGACAAGACACCAAATTTACCTCGCTACTTATCTAATAATGCTACCTGAAACAAAATTCAACAATACCTAATAGGTAAATCTAAGGGAGTGCCATCTAAGATCTAAACAGTGTCGACATCTTATTCTAACCTAGATACTTGACTGTAGTCTAAGTTTTAAATTAATGTTTTATCAAGCTAATGTAACTGCTACTGCACCGGAGCGAGTAGTTTTTCATTCATCGCACGCAAGAGTCGTTCGTTATGGCCTCCTATTTTACATGTTTATCCGCCGATAGGTAAAGTATTGATAGGGTTCTAGGTGACTCGATATATGGCATTCGATTTTACTTTAAAGATCATTTACATTACAGGATACGATAGGCTGTAAACTTCTTTAATATTGTGATGGCTTAGGTATGCCTACGATAGGCTTCATAAGCATCTAGATCGTTGGGATGTGATAAAGCCATATTCTTGACAAATGACGCAGAGTTCCGTACTGGAGTCGCATATCGAATGAGACTAGGGTGAAGTTTCAGTTATTAGATACCTAGTGAAGGATATGAGAAAGTAGCTTTGACAAAAACCACAAGCGTGGACATATTGCGCTCGCCATATTGCGCGCAAGCTGCAAACTTGCACAAACTTCTGTATGGTCTGCATAAATTCTTTTTTCGAAGCGGCAGGGTGCTGGAGGACGTTGGAAACTTGAGAACGTTGCCCGCTTGCCACGTTCCAAGTGCACTTTTATTATTTGGATGGTCATTTGAGATGCTTGTTGCGGGGAATTCTAACAATGCAATATTTTTCTTTGTACTTTGTTTCGTTCTTTCATCGACGTTATATTACTGGCCTAACACCAACCTTCATTAGACATAAGTACTCAAACTGCAATACCTACCTAGATATAAATAGAGTTAGTCGTAGAACCAACCATTTAAGAAAAGTATGTACCTACGTAGAAAGAGTCTCGCAGCACTAACAACTATGTACTTACCTAATTTATGAGTACAGTTTAGGTATATTGTAGATACAATGTTCTAGTGAATAAGTACCATTATAGGTAGAAAGGGTAGTACCTACTATCCTCGATATTAAGAAATGTTATTGCAAGAGTTGTAGCCGACTGGTGTCTGTCTTGAATTTTATGTGTGCCGTAAACTTATATTACTCCTATAAAACTCTTCCCGTTTTCCTACGATATTCTACGGTAAACTTAACTTACAATAAATAGGCTCGATTAAACGTAGATAGTTAGGTAGGTAGGTACTTCGTTTAAAATCGCAATATATATACCTTAATACAGTAAAAATAAGCAACAATCTGAAAAACAAATTGTTAAAACAAAATTAAAATCTCAGTGGACCGCCCTAATTTTTTACAGAATAATTCACAGATTCGCTCCCAATGCGAATAAATTATTATACCGCATTATGTAAATAAAATGTAGGTTCTTAAAGCTTTGAAATTTTGATGTTCATATAAATCTTCAGATGTAATGTTTTCATATGATTTTATATGATGTTATGTTCAATCGAATGACGCGTGATTGCATCAAGCGATCTCTGTACGTCAGGATTTATAGAGTTCGTAAAATTTTCTATTACATGGGCAATAAAGGTCTAGATAAGTACAAAAATTTAAGACAATCTATGAGGATTTAAGTAATACTTCTAGTAGGTTAGGTAGGTATGTACCTAAATAGCTTGTTACCTTCCTATATTTACTTTTCAAAGTACCTAGCTCAAAAATAGCCAACTTGTTTTACTAAAGAAACGCATTGAGCATAAAAGTTTTAAAAAGTTGTTTTTAAAGCCTAACTCTTCTAAACCGAATGGTGAATGGCTAATGTGGCTTCAATAGTGAAAAAAGAAATTAATTGACCGAGAATCGAAAACTTTTTAGTTCACCAACGCAGACAGGTTATGCACGTAGCTCAAAGACGAAGTCATTATTCCTATTCACTCACGTCCACTCAAGTTTTCAATTATTTCATCGTCATCATCATCATATAACTCTTTTCTCCAAGTTTATGCCATCCACCATCGTCTTGTGTTAAGCGCATCCATTAGTCCCTTACCTAGATGATATTATGTTATAATTATAACTTTTGGTAGTCCAGCTAATATCCCGCGTGAATTTAGAAATCTCTCAACCATGGATACTAGGTAGGTACCAAGGTTAAGAAATAAAAGGAAAAAAAATAATGGGTTAAAACGAATTTACCTATTAATTACCCCCGTAAAACGTAGAGTATATATGATATAGGTTTAACATTTTCTCAGCAGTATATTTTTACTCTACGTTTGAGGCCCTATCGTTGTTTTGTTGACGCGAAAAATGATTAGGTGGGTAGCCTGTGGGGCCCGCGGGACACAAGTTTGATTGCTCCGCTGACTGCGTCCACTCCATCCTAGTTGTTTGTTCAGATGAATACATTACCGGGAAGTGACTATTTTCAGGGTACTTTGTTATGAAGAGGGATACATCTATTTATTTTACACAACTAAAAAAATATTCTCGCTCACTTATATCTTTCTCCTCAGACGGTACCACGACGATGCGTATCCATTCGACGGTCGCGGCTCTATATTGGCGCACGCCTTCTTCCCAGGAACTGGCCGCGGAGGCGACGCCCATTTCGACGACGATGAACTGTGGTTGCTACAACCGAAGAACGATGATGAAGAAGGTAAGACGACAAAATGTACACCTACTATTTTCAATCAATAAATACCTACTCGAGCCTAAACTTAAACTTGCCATCTTAGAACATATGTTACGAAGTAAAATTCATTATTCTGTGTAATTTAAATTATACTCTCGCAAGATGTGGGCCGAAATGGGAATCAAAGTCGCATTTATTTTGTATATCCCGCTTTGGCCCGTCGAGCCATGGACTTCGCGGGCCGAACCGGGAATAACTCACTTTTTGCAATAACTAAAGTGTCCAGTCTAGTTTAACAGAAGAAATACTTAGGTACCTTTCTTAGACTAAACGTAGGGATTACATTGACATCCACAAGCACGTTATCTTGTAACTCAATCAACAACAAAATTCAATCCAACCTTTTACCCTCTGCTATGAGTAAAATACGAAGTGAATTTCAAACTGTTACTATAGGTAGGGTCTATTCAAATTGTTTGCACGTAGGTATCTATAGCTACGATGGCAAACAGGGTGGCTCTACCAACATGGAACGTTGCGACCGCAGCAGTGCGACAGGCTGCGATTACCGTGCCCTCGGCACACACGTGATAATTTACTGAGCGGAGGCTTGCGTGGCACTGGATTGTGTTCGGCCAGCCAAGTGTAAATCCACCTTTATTTTATGCAGCGTTGAAACTAGAAACGTTCTGGCTAGGCAAGTGTTTTCCCAATACATAGGTAATGATTTCGAAAGTTCTCTCTGTTAGAATATGAAAAATGACATATGCTATTCCCAATTTTTATAGCCATGAAGCTGGTTTTACCGTGCAGCGAAATTCTTGTTTTGGCCTTAAGCTGTTATAGATAGGCGGTCTTCCTAGCTTTTTCATCACATCACTATGTTTTTTTTTGGAATATTGATGGACGGTATCATATTGCTTTTCAGGAACTTCTCTGTTCGCCGTAGCCGCACACGAGTTCGGGCATTCTCTAGGTCTCAGCCACAGTTCTGTGAGAGGTGCTCTTATGTTCCCTTGGTATCAGGGCATCCAATCAAACTTTATCCTTCCTGAAGATGATAGAAATGGAATCCAGCAGATGTATGGTGAGTTTGATTTGACATCATAATAACAAACAGCCAGTGGATCTTATCGTACTGAAGTCGTCATCAGGCACTGAATTTGTGATTTGGTCAATATTTTTAATGATTATAATAGGGATGATGCCTGGGTAAACAAAAATCTAATTAGTCCGTCAGTTAGATTAACAAAAAAATTTGTACACGTGTTTTTTTATTTATCAAATCAATAGAAATTGACAAAGTTATAGAGCGTGAAAGTTCGGCAGTAGGGGCCCATGACGTCACTTGTATGTTATAAGTGTACTTACCCGTGACGTCACGCGGAACTCCGACACACTATCTCCTTGTCATTTTTAGATTAATTGACAAAAGAAAAAATACGCGTCCAATATTTTTAATTTTTCAGGCATATGCCTATTCATATAATGTAGCTAGCTCTAGATCGGTACCCCTAGTCCGAGTTGTACATTACGAAAACGTTCATAGTTTCCATTTTCGATTCTCAGATCCGAGACTCAATTATAATGTACATTTTTTGGAAATTACGCAACTGGTTTCATATAGAAACTAATAGAACTACGTTGGTAATGTAACCTTCTTGCAGATTGCAATGTTTACTCATAATAATTGGGTAATTTACGGAAAAAGGTACTTTAAAATTGAGCTTGAAAGGTAAACTATAAAAGTTTTCGAATTCTGCAACTTGTATTAGGGGTACAGGAATAGGCAACATATACTTAGTTTGGTTTCATTTTTATCCGGGTACCACACGAGCGAAGCAGCGACCGGAAGCTAGTATTACTGTTTGTGCAATAGTTTTACTGTTTGTTTCATTTCAGGTCCAAAAGAAGCGAGAAAATGGGGAAAGATACCATATTATCGACCTATAGAAACACCTCCAACAACCACAACATCAACTACAACCACAACCAGAAGGCCTATTCGTCATAATACGCGATACCCGGGAAGATACCCTGTTTATCGGCCGAATTACACGCCATATCCACGCGAGCCAAGTAGATATCCAACACACCAGCCGGAGAGGCCAGAACGGCCAGAACGGCCGCATCATCACCACCCTACCTATCCCGACCTTCCCAGCAACTATCCAACCCGCCACAAATACAACTCCAGCGAGGAACATCCACGCAGAACCAACCATCATCACAGACCTGTAGAAACTACCACGCTCCCCACAACCTACAGACCTCGCTACCCTGTCCGTCCCGAGTACCCCAGCTACAGACCCAACACTCCTACGGATCCAAGACAGGATTATCCTAAGAGACCTTACTACCCTGAGAAAACGACGAAGAAACCAACGCCTACTCCCAAACCATATATTCCGGACTCCTGCGACACTAGCTACGATGCTGTGGCTCTAATTCGAAATGAGCTTTTCATATTCAAGGGCAAGGTAATAGAAAATTCCTCTAATAGATACAACAAATGTTTGTCTAGAATCTAGGCAGACGAAAATATTTAGGTCGATGTTATATTTTGACGACTTTTGTGGCGCAGTGGGCGAAGTTCTGAACGAGATGCAGAAGGTTGCGGGCTCGATTCCCGCCGCGAGACAAATGTATATAATCTGCCAATCTTTGTCTTCGGTCAGGGCGTTTTCTATATATAATATTTTTAAAAAACTTATATAATTATAGTATATTAGTCATGTGGTGGTTTCCATGTACAAGTTCTGCTTGGTTTGGGGCTAAATGATCAATATGATAGTGTACAGCATTATATATTTTTTTTACTTTGTAAGTATAATTAGCTAAATTGATCTCGTTCTCGTCCTATTATCAGTTTAGATTATTTCAATAGAGTATGTTATTCCTTACGATTTTAGTATCACTGGAGAATAGGCGCTCACGGACGCTATGAAGGGTATCCTATGGAAATTAGACGAATGTGGACTGGCCTCCCTAGAAACCTAACACATGTGGACGCTGTTTACGAGAGACCCGATCAGAACATTGCTATATTCATCGGTAAGTTAACTTGGGTTACTTCTCCGCTTGCACAATTGAATTTAGGCTGTTTTTTGGGTAAGAATCACACACCAATATAAATGCGAAATGTTTTTATTTGTGTATGTATGTTTTTTATGTATGTTTGTTCCCTCTCCGTAACGGCTGAACGGAGTTGAATGTAACTTGTAATTACTTACTTACTTTTTTTTTCGTATGAGCACGGACTAGGCGTGGTATGAGCTAATAATGGCCACCTTTGGTGACGGAGTTTTTAGGCCGCCCGAAGGCCTCCGACATACTTTAATTGCATAGTTTATGGCCTAGATTAACAAACAGTCCACACAAAGATACTCTGGAAGAGATCGCTATAAGATAAGACTGCCCATGTTCTGTATTTTTATGTTGGTGTGAGTACAACAAAGGGTTCTATCAATCTATCAAACTCATAAAGGCTACTCCCGGTACCACGCGAGCTAGTTGAGGTACAATAATACTTTATTCTGTTTCAGGTAAACAACTTTACCTGTTCAACATTCAAACTCTTCTGCCTGGGTACCCCAAATCGCTCTACCAGCTCGGCCTGCCACCTCAATTGGACAAGTTAGACGCGGCAATGGTCTGGGGACATAACAGCAAGACGTATTTTTACAGTGGCATGGTGTATTGGAAGTAAGTTATCAGTTATCACAGGCCTGCTAATTTTAAATTTTTCGTTTTATAACATGCAAAACTAGGTATTTTACCTTATACCTATAAGGTATAACCTACTGATGCGAGCATTATGCTGGCATAGCGCAGCCTTTGGCACAGCTAAGTTCTCTGGCCGTCGACAGGCAGTGCGAACTGTGCCCTTCGATCCCCAACCCGCATGCCCAACGTGGGGGTATTGGCATATCCCCCTTCTTATAAGTGAAGCCTATCTCCAGCAATGGACTGAATAGGCTGGTGTTGTTATTTCTGTAAGTTGGCTCTATGTATTTGGAAATAATTGAGCTGGTGATAACGAGTACCTACTTACGTTTTCAGATATGACGAAGAAGCAGGTAGCGTGGAGCCCGACTACCCGCGTAACATGGCCATGTGGAAGGGTGTTGGCTATAACATTGACAGTGTATTCCAGTGGAAAGATGGTAAGACTTTATTTCAACAAAACCAACAGAATAAAATTAAATAGGCACTGAACACAGAGTCTGTGGCACTGAATATAATTATTTCAATTAACATTCATTAATAATGGGGATTATGGATATAGTCCCCTTTATTAGGGGAGGCCAATGTCCAGCAGTGGACTGATATAGGCTGGTGTGGTGGTGGTGGCATCCATTAATACTAAGGCAACATAATAAGTATATATAGGTGTTGTCTATGTATAATAAGTACGTATTTAAAAACAAATGTATATAAACGTACATATATATATATATATATATACAATAGTATCAGTCATGTGGTTCCCATAACACAAGCTCTGCTTAGTTAAAGCCTATATGATGCTACTGTGCAATAATATCCAGCAGCATTTATTTGTTTAAATACTATTTTAATTCGGCTATTCCATCCTAGCTATAAGATTAATTCTAAATCTTTTGGACGATTTTCAGGAAAAACCTACTTCTTCAAAGGAAAGGGCTTCTGGAAGTTCAACGATCTTCAGATGCGAGTGGAACACGAGAAGCAGCTTCCATCAGCGCAGTACTGGATGGGCTGCCAAGCCGATAGCCACGGCACAAAGGCACCTTACCGGGCGCCGCCACCTCCAGGGTCTACGCTGCGATCTCTCAGCGCTTCTGACGCATCCAAAACATTTACAAACATACTCCTACCTTTCCTATCATCTATGGTCCTATTACTAACAAGTTACTCTAAAAACTATCAGTAATATTTAATTCTTTCGTATTTGTTGTAAATATATCGTTAAACGGAACTGATTATTAGGTATCTTCGTCTTCTTAAGGTATATTTATTGCATTTTATTGTAAGTTTAACTCGTGAAGTAATGTGGCTTGTTGCAAAAAGACTATCATTGTATACAATAACTTTGCGATACAAGTAACATATCTTAAATATTACTAGCAATGTAATAATATCTAACAATTGCGCAAAATAGCACTGCCTGTTTTAGTATTCTTCTTATAGTTATATCTTACTATAATTTAAGTATATTAAGAACATATATAGTATAACTATAAGCAACTTCATAAATTAGGTGATTAAGGTAATTTCTAGCGTAAAAAGTACATTTAAAATTATTTTATTGTTCTTTGTACATTTTGATCTCAACATGATCGAGTGTTTTGTTTGTTATGAATTATGAAACATGTAAGGTATAAAACACCACTGAAGTAGTTTCTGTACAGTTTGTATTGTCTTTCGATGTCAGTATTAAATGTTACTTTTATTGAAAAGGAGGATTTTAAACTATTATTGTATTGTATCCATCCATGATTTAATCCACTTTATGTGCTATTTAATCAGATTATTTTGTATAATATGTGAATTCTAAATTATGTACCTATCACAAGCCTGCCTTATACCCTAATAATAAGAAATTAATTAAGTACATTTAGTAAACTTAAGTAACTATCAATATCCTTTATTTTTTTTGTTTGTAATAAGCATTTACTATTTACATAGCTGGTTAAAAGAGGTACACATAAAAATAATTTGTAAATTTTTAGATAGAACTTAGGTATAAGTGTAGATATGTGATTGGTACAGCTAATGCCATAAAGCTTATTATATGTACTCCTTATAACATATGGCCTTATGTGTACTGTGAGTTAAGCTAACTATCATTGAATGAAAACTGCTTGAAATAGTGGTCATCACCAATACTTGGTAGAATGAAAATGGTGCTTTATAGTTAGTAATTGTACAGAATAAATTATCTTTGGATATTTTTGTAAGGGCTGTTGTGTTGGAAGTAATATGTGTCTATTGTCATATGTAGCAGATTTTCTTCCATTATATCCCCTAAGATTGCATGTTACTGTAATTATTATATCAGCATTTACATTTAACTATAATATCTTGTGCAATCAGCAGTGAAATATATATTGGAATATAATAGAGATAATAAATAAGATACAGTTACTATAAGCATAATAGTCATAGTTTTATTAAATGGTGTTTAATAAAAGGTTGACATCTCAGGTCGCTCATTATAAAGTAGAAAGATGTAGTTTTTTACGATTTCTTTGATCACAAATAATTTAATGATAACTGTGATATTTAATTTTATAAAATGAGCCAAGATTGGCAGTAAAAGTATCAAAATTTTAAAATTTTCTTTAAAACTATTATTTTGTTCTTACCTATTAAATTAAAATAAATAATAAATATCTTCTTAAATTATAATGTACTTGATTAATATGTTTTACATTTAAGAAATAAAGTTTTTTAAAGATTTGTATGATTTGTTTTATTTAACTCCTACATGTACATATGACCTGAAGGTTCTCTGCAAGAGTTGCAATTGCAAGTTTACAACAATAATTATTTTGGCCACAGATCGAGAAATTTTGGCAATTATCTTACAAGCTTTGATTTTTTGCTAGTCCTAACTAATTAGATTACAGTTCCTATGGTTCCTAAGAGTCATTGGGGTTGTTTCCATGAAATAAAGTATTAATTTATTATAGAGAATTAACTAAAATAGCCAAAGCAAACCTTGCTTTTAAACAAAAAAATAGAGCTAGACACAATCACACAACACCATGTAGCCCCAAACTAAGCAGAGCTTTTATAATGGGAACCACATAACTGATATACTACTTATATATTTTTTATGCAAATACAAAAATCTATTTTTTTCTGTTTATAGTTTATCAGAATTATTGAATCAATGATTTTTATATCTAAGAATAATAAATCCTTCTACATACATATATATATATATATATATATATATATATATTCTGTTTATAGTTTATCAGAATTATTGAATCAATGATTTTTATATCTAAGAAATATATTTACATCCCTCTATACCTCTTGCGTCCAACCCCAAAAAATCCCATAGTAATACTACGTCCACCGACTTACTGCGTCCGTTATACGGACGCAAGATTATTTTCACCTCTAATTACCACCATTCCACAGCTATAGGCATTGGGTACCTATAGTAAAAAAATCGTTGGGACGCAAATTCACCTCCAGAACGTCTGGACGAGCATAATGTAGTTCGCCGATTTTCAGCTAGAGGCGCTGCATCGTTGTATATTTTTTGGCTGTATATTTTCGTACATTTAGCCGATAATGTTGCGTCCACCCCAAATGCGAAGTTGCCACTTCGTGCCTTTGGAAACACACTTTGGAACGAAATGCGACGTTGCCGGGTGCGTTGAGGCTATGAGTCTTGCTGCGTGCGACGATTGTTTGATTATAATCTGCTCGTGAACTTTGCGTTTGCGGACGTAACTCGCGCACTCCGTACGAAAGGATGTGTTTAAAGTCGTGTAGCTTATTATTGTGATGAATATTATCGTGATAATATCAACCTACTGAAGTCCTGACACGATGAAGCGAAACTTGAGATTTCTGATGAATTTGGAGTCACGTAAAGGTTAGTATTTGCTTTTGATATTTTTCAATAGACAGTAGGTAATGTATCAAGCTGATTGAAAATTGAATATTTTGTATAGTTTTACCAATCGATTATTCTATCCGACAGTTTTGACGACCTCTGTGGCGCAGTGGGCGAAGGTCCGCCTGGGACGCAGAAGGTTGCGGGTTCGATTCCCGCCGCGGGACAAATGTTTGCATGTTCTGCAGATATTTGTCTCGGGTCTGGGTGTTTTCTTTGTATGATATGTATGTATTTACAAAAAAAAAGTATATATGTAATATATCAATCATGTGGTTCCCATAACACAAGCTCTGCTTAGTTTGGGGCTACATGATGCTGTGTGATAGTCCAGCATTATTTATTTATTTATTTTATTTTTACAGTTTACCCCTCAAGCGCCGCGTGCCGACACCTAATTATTACTTATCTTCTTTCTAGAACGGGTGAGCTGAAACTCAAGAAGTGGCCGCCTATTGAATTTGGCTTTACGTACACGTAAGTGTTATCTGCAATATAGCCATAATAAAAATTCTCAAAACAGACCTTCTATAAAATCTGCAGAAATGCAAGCTGGACTAAAAACTCTCCTCCAGTTAATTGAATCAAACTGGAAATTTGACGTCTCCAGTAATGAGGCTGATGTTTTGAACCTCAAGAAATGGAACAAAGTGACCATTGTTCCACCGGCAAGCAATTTGAAATTACTTATAAGACCATTTGTGCGCAGTCGCTCAAAATTCAGCTGCCCTGTTAAGAGAAGCAGAAACTTATCAGAACACCCTAACAGCCTATAACAAATTGGCCGAAACCGTTTTCTGTCGTGCTCTACTTCTTAATCGAAGACGGTCAGGAGAGCTACAAAGACTAATGTTAAGTACTTATGTAGAAAACGAACATAATAAGGAATATCAGTACGAAGAGTTTGATCGTACTCTGAAAGGAATTTGGTGCAACGATTCAAACGTATTGTAATTCGGGGTAAAAGATCAAGAGGGGTCCCGGTTCTTTTCAGCATAGACGTTCAGCAAGATCTAGATCTATTGATTTCCCTGAGAAGTAAATACATTGATTCAAACAACAAATTCCTGTTTGCAAAACCATCCAGTATGACGTGCTTATGCGGATATAAAGTCCTACAAAAACATGTAAAGTTGTCCGGTGCCAAAAATCCTGAAGCTATAAATCATCAACAAAACTTCGTAAACATTTGGCTACCTTAACGCAACTTTTTAACATGAGCGAAAATGACATTGAACAGCTCTCAAACTTCATGGGCCACACAGCAGGAGTACATAGACGAAATTATAGATTGCCTGATGATATATTCCAGACCGCAAAAAGTTATCTAAGTTATTGATTTTAATGGAAGATGGTAAAGCCGATTCATTCAAAGGAAAGTCTTTAGATGAGATCAATTTAAATATGGAAGAAGACCTAGAAGGTGAATGGTTGGAAATAGAGGATGTCTTAAACGTTGCTGAAAATGAAAACACACTTCAAGAACCTGATATGGCCACAGACATGTCAGCTACTACAGTTCAAGATCTCGCAACTCCACTTAGTGACAACGGTACATATGTCTGTGAACCATTGGCGGAAATATCCAACATAACTTCACGGTCTACAAAAAGAAAAGAGTATTGGTACCATGGACATCTCCGCAAAAAAAGATTGTAACAGTCCATTTTAAAAGACACATTAGGTCAAAAAAGGCTCCGAAGCGGCATGAGTGTGATGAATTAAAAGCTCTTTACCCAGAATTGTTACGACATAAAGACTGGCTGAAAATGAAAGTTTTTTTATGCTGAATTATTATAGCAAACGTTAGGAAGCGGTGTAACCTGGGTTATGTTATGGTAGGAGACGTTACCTATTGTATAATTGTATTGTTTGAATTGATCTGAAAACTAATGTTTTCATCCAGAAATGTTTTACCAAATATGTATAAGTATTAGAGTTACTCACTGGTTATTTTAGTAGTTACTAGACGTTGCCTATTATATAATTTTATTGTTTGATTTGGCCTGGAAATTAAAGTTTTCATGCAGAATTGTTTCAACAAATATGTATAAGTATTAGAGTACTCACTCGTTATTTTAGTACTAAGTAGACGTTGCCTATTATCTCAATCCTGTGAATAGCTATTTAATACTAGAACGTAGATCGCATTTTTGTCAGAAAATAAAACCGACAATACCATTTCCGCCATCGTTTCGTCGACAGTTGTGAAAAGGTCGTTTCTAACTAGTTTTAGGCTTTAACCCCGTGTTATCTCTTAAGTCTTATAAATAGCTCATAACAGGTTTGATATAATAAAAAAAGTGTTGTAAACATTTATTTCTTTTGCATTTATTTCTTTTCATTTGCGCTCTTGTCTAAAAAAATTTTTGGACCATTTTTGGAATAAACGTGTTCAATACATTTTTACTTGTTTTCTTGAACGTAACATGAATAATGCGGAACGATTAATTTAATTCCATAAGTGCTAATGTGCCGGTCTTCGTAACATTTTGACGACATCTGTGGCGCGGTGGGCGAACGTCCGCCAGCGACGCAGGTTGCGGGTTCAATTCCCGCCTCGGGACAAATATTTGTACGATCTGCAGATATTTGTTCAGGGTGTTCTGGTCGTTTTCTATGTATAGTAAAAATATCTATCTATGTACTACTTAATATTGTATTATGTATATCAGTTATCAAGTACTCATAACACAAGCTCTGCTTAGCTTGGGGCTAGATAATGCTGTGTGATTTGTCTAGCATTATTATTATTATTTACAAGGTGGGAATATGCCTGCCTATCCTCGTTTGATTCGTTATGATAACGTTTTTAAAAAAAAATGTCTAAGTCCAAATTCGTCATGTGAATGATGACTTCTGTATATATCATACAGAAGTCAACATTCACATGAAGTTTGGTGATAATGCCAGTGGAAATGGTGGACGCCGTAAACCAGTATATTAGAGGATGCGCAATTAATATTGAGTACTGTAGACGTAACAAAAGCATTAGTATTGAATAAAAGTTTAGTAGAGACGCGCAATTATTATCATGTAATGTAGACGCAACAAAAGCATCAGAATTTATTTAAAAGTATATTAGAGACGTGCAATTAATATTAAGTACTGTAGACGCAACAAAAGCATCAGTATTGATTAAAATATATAAAAAATATACGCTAGGACGTGAAAATGTACATGACTTAACAAGTATACCAGAATAAAAGGAGTGCGAATATCTACAATTTTAAACTTTTTGTAAATACAAGATGCACACCAATATGGCATGTCATAGAGAAGTCAACATTCACATGAACTTCAGTGATAATGCCAGTAGAAATGGTGGACGGCATAAGTCGGTGTCTCAGCATGGACGCAATAACTATATATTGCATATATATATATATATATATACATCACGGTATAGTTATTGCGTCCATGCTGAGACACCGACTTATGCCGTCCACCATTTCTACTGGCATTATCACTGAAGTTCATGTGAATGTTGACTTCTCTATGACATGCCATATTGGTGTGGTGTGAAGAATAATAAATCCTTCTTTCTTTTTTTCTTTTTTATTATTAAGAATTAGATATTCATATATATATATATATATATATATATATATATATATATATATATATGTATGTAGAAGGATTTATTATTCTTAGATATAAAAATCATTGATTCAATAATTCTGATAAACTATAAACAGAAAAAAATAGATTTTTGGACACCTCACCTTTGAAAACATGGCTCAGTCACATTACTAATAGCTCTAGAAGTATTCAGGATCCTGTATATCCTATGCTGGCAATCAGACTCTGACTATGAAATCAAGTTAATTTTCATCATATAAAGTGAATGTTTGTAAAAAACCTTAAGTAGGATAATAGAGCTCTAGAGGTACCTATCCAGATCTGAGGAAGTTGTGAAATATCTTATCCCTCTGCAGTTGACTGCAAGTAGCGACATATTTGCTATGTTTAGGTCTGATTGTACTAGGATAGATCAAATTGTTTGCTGAGCCCTTCGATCAACTATTCAAAGGATTTTGCACTATCTGTCCGAAAGCAGCTTGTCTACAACTCCACCAAAACCCATTGGAGAGGCAGTTTTCATTTTCATTAAAGATTTTTTAAATCTTTCCCAGATTTATAGAATTTGTTTTCTATACTATTATCAAGTACAAAATTAATATAATTATGCATTTTTTTGACTAACAAATTGTTATATATCTAAATATTGACTAAGTAAATATATTGACTTCAACTTGTCTATTTATATTTAATACTATCATGTGACTATAACTATGACATCCTCCTCTCTCATATTTACTATTTTGTTGTGCCTAACAGGGTCTAGAATGATCATAAGAAAAAGCTGTTAACACAGCGGGGTGATTGGCTAACTCCGTTGCAAATAGAAATTATTGAAACCGGTTCTGTTTTTACAAACTGTGACAGTTTGTCAAATGACGTTCAATGAATTTCGACGATGAAATGTCAAAGTTTGTAAAAACAGGATCGGTGTCAATAAGTTTTGTTTGCATCAGAGTTAGCCGATCACCCCTCTGTATATTTACATTATGGAATGCAATAAATGATTGAGTATTGAGCATTGAGAAATTTATTAAAAACAACAATTTGAAATCTACTCTAATAAGGCCTACTCTGAGACCAGAAATTAATAACAGACCAAAGGTTACCCATTATAAATTGTAGGCACATATTAGACTAATAACATTATCTTACCTAAATAAATCATTGTCACTTTTTACTAGTATCCTGTAGGGTGCCATGGTCTTCTGAAAACCCAAGTTTACTCCACTCTTCCTTAGCCATCAGGTTATGTTCCATTCTGCATGCTAAGTACTCCTTGGCTTCAGTTCTGCACATAGAGTTATCACTGTTGTTATTGAATAAGCATTTCATGTATTTTGTCATGGTCTTCTTGCAAACTCCGTCGTGATCAAGGGGGAAACTTCCCTTGTCAGGCGGCGTTGGTATAAACGTTTTCTGCCCAAAAGTCATTGCCGTCGACATGTTTACGTACGTAGGTAATTCAATTTCTCCTTCCCAAATAAAAGTCTTGTTGTGATGTTCCTATTCCAATTGCACAGGAAAATCACATAGGAAAACAAACAGATTGTTTTGGTTTTTTGATAGGCAGTGTTGCCGTTTTTTATTTCGAGATAATCACGGTCGGTGATCTGTGAACTGAGAACCTAGCCTATTTTAAAAATAGAATAAAAATAGTATTTTTATTCTATGTTCACATATTTCATTCATGACCCTTCATGACGTTTCGGTGCTGTCAAGCAGGCAAAATTCTAACCGCCATTGCAGATTCAAACGTTAGCATCCTAGTAGTCTGTGGAGATAATGTTGAAACTTGGTGCAGTTAAAGCCAAGCAGCCGCCAAAATGCTATAAATGCTAAATAAAATCCGAATTTGATTGCCGAACAGCAAACTGAAGTGGTCATCTGTTAAAATAGATGCATATTCACATAAAAAGAGCGCAAGAGAAGCTCTGCTCTTTGTTTATTAAGAGTAATTAGCATCGTAGGGTAGGTTGATTACTTTTCATCGGCCCTTTACCTTTTGCATGTTTTGCGGTGGAAATGTGTTGCTTTAATCTTTAAATTGTAGCTATTATGTTACACATAAAAAAGCAATTAGTAAAACTGTCATGTTTTCCCATTGTTCACCCTAATTTTGCATAAATATGAGAAGCTTTGAGATTATATGAGCACATCAAATTCAAATTAGACGTAAAAACTAAGAACACTATGCACTGATAATTCGTAACAAATTAACAATCGCTAATCATCGGGGAACTCCTAATACCTTTAGAGAGAGTTTCCTTAATACCTAAAAAAACTACTTTGAGTCAATGAACAAATTGTCTCCGGTTTCTTCTTTAAAATATTTTGAATTCCTTACTTACGGTAACGTTCAAAAAAATGCTGATCATGAAATATGCTAAATGAAAATTTTTCATTCATAAGGGTCACGAAATGTGCTAGATGTAGCATTTAAAATGTTAAAACGGCAACATTGTTGATAGGTCTTCACTTCACTTCTTTATTAGTTGGCTTCTGGGATAGATTCCGCCATTTCGCTAGTATCAAGTATAATGTTCATAATAAATAATATGAGGCAACGAAGTAAGTCCAGTCGTCCAGTCTTCAGGTACGGTACCTACTTAATTTCTGACAGTGGCTGACTAACTGTCTGACGCTGACTAATAGTTTTAGCGCGTCGCATGTTCGAACGCGCTGACAACGGCCACCACTGCCTTTTGCATGGTATCGCCCCGCTACATGCAAGAAGCCCGCTTCCGCGGGAGCTACTCTCGCAATGTGAGTTACTCACAAGCCGAAAGCGGTTCCCCGGAGTGAGTTGAGAGCCTAGAGAGACTGTGAAAGGCCAAGGGACGGAGGCAGAGAAGAGGAAACTGTGTTGTGGTCCATACTTTGTGTATACATTTATCTAAGTATATTAGGTAAACTTGAATGTAAATGTGTGTGACATTTAGGTGTGTGCGCAAAGAGTGTATACATAATTCACTTTATTCTTATTTTTGTACTGTCTGTAACTTCATTTATTTCTTTTACCCACTCTGAATAATTAACCATCCTACTCTCTATGTTAACCCACCCTTAGTTGAAGCCGGAAAGGAAGTTGAAGAAGGAAGAAAGAAGAATTTAGGACACAGAAGGCTATCTTAAGCTTATCCAGCTTATCAGCCTTTAATGAAGCAAGGACCTTCAATGTACAACACCTCTGATGTCGACCTATGCTTCTACCAAATGACCCAGGGGTAGTAGCCTCTGCGTGTATAATCCAGGGTAGAGAGGGAATCCTCGAGGCCCTAGCGTTTGAAGAAACCCTGCTGCTGAATAGTGACAGTGATAGACATATGCCAGTGGCGCCGCGTTTTGTGGCTGCCGCGTGTGGCCCATTTGCGCAGACCCTTAATTTTCTGTGGCTTCCACCTACAGCTTCCACTTCACTTCACTTCACTTCTTTATTAAATGGCTTCTGGGATAGTTATCCACAATTTCGCTAGTATCAAGTATAATAATTGTTCACTTCTACAACACGTATTTTCAGAATGACTTGTGTTGTAAGGTTGTCAATGTCATTTGCATGTGCGTTTATTTTGTACGAAACAAAACAAACTTTTTAATTTTATTTTCTCTGTATTTTATTTTTACGAAGGAAATAGGCAAAACATTGATAACAAAAGTGAAATGTCTCGTCTAATAATAAAAAATCTACCTAATAAAGTATGTAGACGCACATTAACAAAAAGTATCAATCATTAATAAACAAGCTCTGCTTAGCCTCTCTTCTGTCAGGATTTTCTATGATTTGGGGCTACATGATACTGTGTGATAGTCCAGCATTATTTATTTATAATAATCCTTGAATTTACGAATCCGTTTTTCTCAGGTTACGGTAGAACAACTCAAAGAAATATTTGGCGAAAAAGGAGAAGTTACAGATGTTCAGCTAAAATATACTAAAGATGGCAAATTTAGGAACTTTGGATTCGTTGGATACAGATCAGAAGAGCAGGCGGCAGCCGCTACGGAATACTTTGATGGCACTTGCATTCGGTCCATGAAAATACAGGTCCAACCTTGCGCTAACCTAGGCGACGAAAAAAAACCTAGAGCGTGGAGTAAATACGCTGCCGACAGTACTGCCTATAAGAAACTGCATAAAGATGAAATAGAAGAACAAGAAAATCTGAAAAGAAAAGAAAAATCTGAAAGGAAAGTGGAAAAAAATAAAAACAAGATAAAGGATTTGCTGAAGAAAGTAAGACTCAAAAATTGCTCAAGTCTCACCTTTTGAAAGATTTTTCTCTCAACGCTACCACTCATGCTCATTAAAAATAACCCATTTTTACTCTAAGCGATACTCTAATGGCATGAACCTTAGCGTAAACATTATGTATGCGAGCTCAAATCTACCTGCTCCGTTTAACTTTATGTACCTTATTGTTTTTATCATAAGTTAGCTAATTAAGTAATTAGTATTTTTACTTGATGTACATGTTTGAACGCTTATCAGGCAAATAGCATTACAATCATTTTAGCTTTCGATTTCTATAAGTGAATTTGTAATTCTTTTGAGAAAATAAATATCTTAAACCATAAACTGTAGGTATGTTATAATAGAGAACTGCATTGCCATATCTCTGGACAGCTCCCTCTAATCTATAGTGTTTAACATCCAAGTCACCAATCAGAAATTTATGAAGTAGATGATAAACTGGCAAATACCATGCAGTATGTAGTATGCAGTAGGTCTAGATGTTGAGATGTGCATTAAATCTTGGTACTTAGGCCGAGTTAATGGTGTGCAGAAGGTTCAATACCATTTGTCGATTAATGGTCCACTGTTAAATCACACTACTAACCAACTAAGGAGAGAAGTTAAGCCTAAATAATTGGTTGCAAAAAACCATCAACCTTCTTCAAGATGATTGATAAATCTTTGGCCAAGCATTGGTACCTGCTAACTTACGGGAAAATTTATACTGTGTGTTTTATTACAGCACAAGGATGACCCACTGTTTGCAGAGTTTATTGAAGCTCACACAAATGACAAGACAGCTTGGATTAAGAATGCCTTTGCAGAGGCCACCAAAAGTGATGATGATGACAGTGGTGTCGAAGAAGAAACTCATGAGAAAGCTGAAGAAAATGAGACTAAAACAGAAGTAGTTATTGAAAAACCACAAGAAAAGGTGGCCAACAAGCAGATCAGTGACTTGGAGGTAATTCTTTGGAATTATGGTTGTTTATTCCATACCAGCTTCTGCCTGCCTTGCTGTTTCGGTACCTGCATTCAAATTATGTTTATGTTATGAATCTTGATAAGAACAAGAATGTGCACATATCAGCTCAATCTGTTTATTAGTTTTAGCCATAAAGAAGAAGTCGATAAAGTTGCTATTTAATTCTGTATAATGTAATGTGTAATCATGTAACTAGACTAGACAACTGGCAAAGGCCTAATATTTTATTACTCTCTTCTTTTCTCCCCACTCAGGATTGTAACTAGTGGGAATTTTTTTCTTTTCTGATATATATATCTATAAATCGAAATTGACAGTATTTATTGAAACAGTATTGATTTTTTTTCGTATGGGAATTGCCACTTTGGATTACAAATAAATTTGATGGTATGAAGCTCAACGGGTCATCCAGTAAGAAAATAAAGCTGGTGGGATAACCTCGTTGGGAGAAAAGGATTGATCATATTTTACAATTAATGAACAATGTGATTTTTATTCACCAGTACATGAAATTACTTATGAAAAAAGTTGGCGGCTCAACTGAACAACCTGAGGAACAGCCAGCTGAGAGTGAACCTGCTAAAGAGCAGGTCCCAAAGAAAATAAGAAATAGACCGCTATTTCATGTCAAGGTAAACAAGACTACTAAGTATATACTAAAATAAAATTACAGGCACATGAGGCTGAACACCTTTCATGCCTCAAGTTAATGGACGCAACACGCATGGTGTTGCATCGTAGGGCACGTTATTTGCAGTATTTTAAAAAAAAAACTAAAATCTAGAAAATAATTCAATAAAAACCTTTTAAACTCTTTTGTTACATAGTTAGACACAACCCCTGATTCCCTTATTAAAATTATAAAATGTTGTTTATTGTATATTTCAGATAACAGGATTACCATTTAAGTGCAAGAAAAAGGAAATAAAAGAATTCTTTAGGCCCCTTGTTCCTTACTCAATCAGACTCCCACTCAGCAAAGGAAAGAAACTTGCTGGCTTTTGCTATGTTGGATTCAGGACAGAGAAGGAATTTAATAAGGCACTTAGCAAGGACAAATTGTTTTTAGGTATGCATCTTATAATTATTATGAATTTTTATATTTGAGTTGAGTTTAAGATGTTGACAGATATTGGCTAACCTAATTAAGGACCAATTATTTCTAGTATATCTATCAAGCTGAGGATAGGGTGCAATGGCGCTCATTATGGGAGGCCTATGTCCAGCAGTGGACTGCTATAGGCTGATTATAATGATGACGATGATAATTTTTATATACTTACTAGCTTACCGCCCGCAGAAGCTTCTGTACCGAGTTAGAAAGTAGCCTTTGATCCAAGTCATAAACTATGCATGTACCAGGTTAATAAAGTTCAATGTTATAGAGTTGAGTAGGAATAAACATACTTACACACAAACTTTTACATTCATAATATTAGTGTTATTAAATTTATAATTTCAGGAAACCATCGGTTACATGTAAATAAATATGAAGATAAAGCCAAACAAGCAGAGGAAGAAGAAGAAGAGAGTAACAAAAAGAAAAGGCAGGAGGTAATACTGTATACAGAAACTTTTTTTATGTAATTTCTGATGCAAGACCTTATTGTTTACTAGCTTTCCGCCCGCGGGTTTGCCCGCATGGTACTGGGATAAAAAGTAGACTACGCGTTAATCCAGGTCACAATTTATGACTCCTGTCATTTGTGAAATTTGTGCCTTAAGTGGGAACAAACATACTCACACACACACAAACTTTCTAATTTATAATATTAGTGTGAATAATTCGAGTCTTTATCGATTGAACTTCTGATTTTCTTTGTCTGCAAACGTTGCGTCTTGTCAAACACATGTAGGACGCCCTCAAGCCAAGTGGAGTGACGATCTGCAAAAGGTTGCTGGTAGAAGCTGGATGCATCAAACTGAGAACAAGGTGCAATGGCACTCATTAGGGGAGGCCTTTGTCCAGCATTGGACTACCATAGTCTGCTATAGGCTGATGGTGATTATGATGTGACGAGACTACTCTCGCCAATTTAACTATAGAGAAAAGTGCCGAAATTTATATATTCTTAAATTTAGGCCATTGCATCTATTCTAGATGATTTATACAGCGCCAAGTTATAACTTTACTAACTGACCGGGACGCTGTAGTGTCTGGACATGGTTAGGTGGAGTAGGCTTGCCCAGCACCTGTACTGTACCATTCTCTCAGCCTCTCTCTTAGTCATAGATTGTAGATCTAGTAGTAAATTTTAAGTTTCAATCAAGTGTTTATATCTTAGGTAGTATCTTATTACCTTTCTTTTATTATACCTAAATGTTATGTTACAGGGGTGTAAAGAATTCCAACCCCCATCTTCGGAACCCAAACCAACCTTACCTGCATGTGGTGCACCCTGCTAAACAACGAACTGGGCTCTGGCGGCTGGCTGATTGCGGCATAGCGCAGTCTACAACGACACAGCTAAATCCCCTGGCCACCGACGGGCAGCAGCGTCGGTGGTCCCCAACCCGCATGATGCCCAGCGTGGGGATTATAAGTATATCCCCCTTTATTAGGGGAGGCCTATGTACAGCTGTGGGCTGATATTGGCTGGTGTGTGTGCGTGTGTGTGTAATGTTACGTATATATGTACCTAGTTTAGTTAGTACGCCAACCTTTTTTTCTACCAGGAAAGGTTGACTGACAGAAAATGCTTTAGCATTAAGTCCTTCTTTTGTACAATTCTTTTGTTTTTTGCAATAAATTGTTTTATTTCCATAAATAAATCTTACTTACATAAAAACTGTGGTCGAGACCTCCTTTTAAGTAAATATTTACTTGTATTAGGAGATCTCGCTCTTTTAAAAATAAGGTACATAATTATATTAACCAATAGACATTATACATAAAAGATTTTGAACATAAAAAGTAATCAAGAAAAGGTAAAGAAATTCCTGTTCCCCAGTCTCATGAGAGTCTGGGTATCACGGAGATATATTTTCTTTGCAATAAAGTGTTATATAGGTAAATAAGAAATAGGTAGTCGGCTTTACCCGCAGGTGTGTCCCCACACGTGGTATCTGCGAAGCTGACTAAGCCGATGGTTTCCTCACGATGTTTTCCTTCACCGTTTTGAGCATGTGGTGAAGCTGAAGCCAAAAACGAAACAACCAACAAAAGATAATTTGTAAAATATACTTATTGCTTACAGAAAAGCAGCAGTGAAGAAAGTATAGGTGAAAGTGGTAGCATATTTGTCAGGAATTTACCTTATGTGCTGTCAGAGGAAGAGTTAACAGCACTTTTTGAAAAGTATGGTAAGAATTTTAGCAAAACTCATTTTATTTTAGTTCCCTAATAAAGAAAAACGTTTATTTCAGACCATAGTCCATAAAAGTAAGTAATAATTATGAAAACAAAAAACCCAACTGCTAAAAATTAATGAACTGAAAGAACAAGTATCACAATATCAATGTACTATATTCAAATTAGTCAAACTAAATATTTTGTAATGCTACCTTTTTTTTTTATTTGCAGGCGCCATTTTGATTTTTATATAGACGTATATTCCTATGCATTGACGTACTATTAGTAAACTTTAGCTTTGAGCCTATGTCACTACCACAATCTAATTCATAATACAACGACAGCTCATGTCACAATCCGTCCAGGGGTTTGGGCTGTAGGGCGTGACAAAGAAATGGACACACATAGTCACATACATAGGTACATATACACGCTCGAAAAACATTACCTATCATATACATATACCATCGCAGTTGGGTAATAAACAAAACAATTTTACACATAAAAATGATTGAAATTACAAAATAATTACTGGGTCCTGAGAAGCGCTCGTGGCGTGGCTTACTTCACAGTGTTTTTAGCAGATCATCTTGGGTATGCACTCCGCCGGGTCACTACTTTTTTTACTGGATAGATGACTGTTTAATGGCATTTAAATTCGAGTGCTTGCGTGGTGCAGAAGGTACGTCAAAATGTTGGGCACGGCTTATAAGCCCCCGGCTGGTAAGTCACGTCGAAGACTTTCGATGGTTAAAAAAGTCCAGTTTGGACATGACGTCAGAATTTTGCGTGAATGTCGGTTTCACGTCTAATATTAGACTTATGACCCTAGTATAAAGTAAAACCTAGGGCGATTTAACCCGTCCTAGTGTAAAACTTATTTTAAGTTGTCAACTTTAAATAATATACCTATATCCTGACCAATTTACAATTAAAATTTTTAAGTTAATTGACGGCCTCTGAGGCGCACTGGGCCAAGGTCCGCGTGAGACGCAGAAGGTCGCGGGTTCGATTCCCGCTGCGAGACAAAATGATTGCATTATTTGCAAATATTTGTCTCAGGTCTGGGTGTTTTCTATGAAATATGTAAGTATTTACAAACAAAAATTATTTAAGTAGTAATATCAGTCATGATGTGGTTCCAATAATACAAGCTCCGCTTAGTTTGGTGTTTGGGGCTATATGATGCTGTGTGATAGTTTCCAGCATTATTATTATAAGTATGGATGGACCACTTTTGCCGATTGTCATACTAAAAACAGTCCAACCCAACGTTAAATTGGTTCGATTTGTAATTCATATCCGACGATGAAAAATCGTATCATAGTAATATTAAATCAATACGATAATTCCAATAAAGCACCAAAGGAGTCTCAAAAAGAAATCCACTTATATTGTGTCTTGTTTTCTCTTTAGTGTTACACAACAGAGGAAACGAGACAGAACATCTCGAGTGATCATTTTAAATTAGAATAAATAGCCACAGATTTTTGTTCAAAGCGCGCATTCCCTTGTGTGTTAGTGCTAATAGTAATTCTATGGCGCAACTTGTCACCATCCAAAATTTTCTCCCAGGCCCCCTTGCCGAAGTAAACATGCCAATAGACCCAGTTCTAAGGCAGCCAAAAGGCTTCGCTACAGTCACCTTTGTGATGCCCGAACACGCGGTGAAGGCGTTCACAGAACTAGACGGAACAGCGTTCTGCGGCAGAATGATGCATCTGTTGCCAGCTAAGACCGAGAAACTGGACAATGAGAGCGATGATGGTGAGGGTCTTATAAATTAGTTTTATTACAGGAAATAGAAATTGACGACCTCTGTGGCGCAGTGGGCGAAGGTAGGCCTGAGACGCAGGAGGTTGCGGTTTCGATTCCCGACGCGAGACAAATGTTTGTATGATCTGTTAATGTCTCGGGTCTGAGTGTTTTTTTTTTTATGTTGATATTAGGGATGGGCCGAATGTGGTTTGAACCGAATACGAACTTCGGCCGAACATTCGGTTGAAATAAAAAGTTCGGCCGAAGTTCGGCCGAACTTCGGTTTAATTACGCCGCGCTTTCTCGAAAGCGACACGTCATGACTTGTTTACGTAATTACATGAATTGTTGCTTGATGCTCCCCATCCGCACTCCGCACTCCCCCGCGAGGCCCTTAGCCGGCCGTCATTAGCAAATACGTCATCGGTGTGTCGCGTGTGTTTGTTTACATTTAACAAATTACTTGTTTTAAAGTGAATTAACGAGGTTTAAATGAATACATTTTGTTATTTGCTTGTTGCAAAGATCAGTGGAAGGAAGAAATCAAGTGTTTGGACATTTTATACGGAAACTGACGAACAAAATAAAGTGAAATGTACCTTATGTGGTTCGCTTATATCTCGTGGTGGTATTGGCCGTTCAGCGTCTACTTCTGCACTGACCAACCCCATTCGTGTGAAGCATGATCGAGAATTCGCACAATTAAATCATTCTATTCATACGCCTCTAGTAAATTTTAAATACGAGTAGATGGATAAAATAATAGAATTTTAAGCATTTGATTGAAATTAAACACCCTTTCTTAATCCTAAATTCTAGTGTGTGTAAATTCTTGTTTAGTTGTAAACAAAAAAGTGATTGTTGACATTGTTGATTGACATGTTCCTAACTTTTGAAACTATCATGGTTGTGAACATAATTATGAATATCAACGGGATATTTACCATGATTTGTGAGTTCTATTGTTTCCAGATATTTCGACGCAGTTGCATGCGCCATGATCACCGGAGGAACTAAGAAAGAGGGTAGATAGATTCGTCTGCCAGTAACTACCCACTCGCACAGACTTCAGTTCCTCTCGTGATCATGGCGCATGCAACTGCATCGAAATATCGGGAAACAACAGAACTCATAAATCATGGTAAATATCCCGTTGATATTCATAATTATGTTCCTAACTAAATAAATGAGTGAATATATAAAGGTCTAATTTTATTTTACGGTTATATATATATATATATATATATATATATATATATATATATATATATATATATGATTTCTACTGATTTCAGTCAGAATACTTAGTGCATAGTTCAAGAAGAAAGTAAAATTAGTTACCTACATCCTACTTTTTTCTTAAACCGAATGTTCGGCATTTAAACCGAATTTCGACCGAATGCCGAAGTTCTGCCCAAATTGCCGAAATTCGGTTAAACCGAATGTTAAACGAATTTCGGCCCATCCCTAGTTGATATGTATGTTTTTGCAAAAAAATTATGTACCTAAGTATAGATACTAGGTAGTGTCCAGCATTATTATTTATTTATATGGAAGGAAATGGGAGAGGCCTACATTCAAAACCGGACATCCAATGGCTGGATATGATGATGACAATTAAAGAAAAGATTATTTCGATGTTGAACAAACTAACCAACGTGTCATATATTATTTCATTGACTTTGTAAATACTTAGATATTTAGCTCAATTACATTGACATTACAAGGCCTATGCCCAGCAGTGGACTGCTATAGGCTGATGATGATGATGATGTCAATTTTATTGCCTTACGATGCTGGAAACTATACGGCAGTTACTTTGAAGACGTGAGTTTTAACACATACTAGGTATATATTCCTCAGAACATGAAACAACATCTGGAATGGGTTTTATGCTAATAATAGAATACTAAAAAAAGACGTGTGGCACTCGGGGACTGCCACGGTAAAGCTCTTGCATAGCATTTTGTATCAACTTATGCAATTATAATTATTTATTTATTTTATTTATGCAGTATTTCTTTTTCTTTGATATTAATTCAAGTTACACTTTTTGAGCGTGGTGACCGATAAGAAAACAATTTTTTTTCTTTTATTAAATAAATATACGTCTAGTTGCACGCACACAAACACCGTGTCGAAGACTGCCGAAAAGAAACGACGTTAGACAATGCACGGCCTTCAAGCCACACCTCCGTGCCCGTCGGAGTGGGGAGCGTGAGGTTTTTTTTCGTTACGGAATTTCTGGATTCAGTCCCCGCGCTCAAGGCCCTCGATAGAAGCTATGCAATAGCTTAAAAAAAACTTGGTGTAATGCTTGTTAGACCCTCGTTGTCTAAAGAACGCATAGCCATAGGCAGTAGTGTTATGATAAATTCAATGTTTTATCATCTTTCAGAGGGGCTTTCTTTCAAGGAGAAGAAGGCAAAGAAGTTGAAAGCTCAAGCGAAGTCCTCACATAATTGGAACGTCCTGTTTTTGGGAGCTAACGCGGTCGCCGATGTCGTAGCTTCTAAATACAATACAACTAAGGACCAGCTGCTCAGTGAAAATAACAAAAGTAAGGTTTTCTATTTTAATTTATTATAAGTGTAATCTGTACAAAGTATGTAAGTAGGTAAATTATTTGACGATTGACGATAGCTCACCCTTCAAAACAATCAAGAAATTCAATTAAAAATTCTGATTATAGTTATTGCAATCTATCAATCTATCGTGATTGCGATTTAATCTATTTCCGGAAAAAAACAAAACGATCTATTTTCATAATTTAATATTTTACAAATATTCCTTCCGCTCGTGGTACCAAGGATACAAAGTGCCTATATGCTATTTCAGGTCTAGAACATATACCTACAAGAATCCTAGAAAGGTGTCAAGACTATGATAAATGTTGTAATGTTATTTGTTTGCTTTCCATAGACACAAGTGCTGCTGTGAGACTGGCTCTCGGTGAAACACAGTTAGTAGCTGAAACGAAAGAGTTCCTTGAAACTAATGGAGTTTACTTGGACGCTTTCAATAAGGTAGGAAATCTTCCTATAGGTCACATTTTTATTATAACAAAAGCTTTTGCTTCCACATCTTCAAATAAAAGGAGGTTATCAATTCGATACGTATGTATGTAATATTACTGGAATTGCAAAATATTCACACATGTGAATCTATGCAATAGGTATTCCAAACAAATATACAAAATTTTATAGGTTTTTTTTTTATATTGGATAGACTTGCGTTTGACTACAACTCATGTATGTATGTATGTATGTATGTTTGTTTGTCCACACATGTCTCCGAAACTACTTATCCTTATACTATCCTTTTGACCGATCTTTATTAGCTTACATTTACTTCAACTTAGGGAACAGTGCAACTTTCATCAAAATCGGTCAGTAGTTTTCAAGATATTGAATAAATACGTGTCAGTAAGTGTGACAGCCTGGCACTCATTTTTGAGTATGTGTCATTATAGCCACCAAATCTAAAACCGAATGCGTTTCTTAGTTAGATTTTATTATCAATAAATGTACTAACGTTCATACGCATACCTACTCACCTGTGCATATGTACTAAAATTTTGCTCAATTTGTGCTTTTTATTTTTATTAATATTTCGGATTTTTTTGTTTTATATTTGGTACTTTAATAAGGGCTGGCACAGACCTCAAAAACATTGTAGGCTTTCGTGTACAGTACAATAATATTATTTCCTTATTCTGAGTTATATTAATATTAATTTAATTTATAATAAGTTACTTTTATAATGATTATTTGACGGATTCGTGGCCGAGAAAAAGATGGCGAGATTAACTAGACACCTTTGATAGAAGTGTGGGTGGGTACAAATAGCAAGATCAATAAGACTGGAGGGATCATGAGGAGGTCTTGCCCAGCAGTGGGACATATCAAGCTTAACGTAATCGATGGTTAGCCTGCATATTGGCCGGTAAAAAAATGTTTACCAATAATCTTCTTTGCTAATTTTTTTACAGACAGCAAAAAAGAGATCAAAAACCTGTATTCTAGTCAAAAATCTGCCAGCGGACACTGATAAGGACGAAATAAAATCGCTATTTGAGAGACACGGTCACATCGCTAGATTCCTTATGCCCAAACACGGGATAACAGCTCTAGTTGACTTCATTGAACCCTTCGAAGCTAAGAAGGCGTTTAGTAAGCTAGCGTATTCACAGTTCAAACATGTACCGTTGTACCTGGAATGGGCGCCTGAGAACGTTTTCCTGAAACCAGCTGAGAAAAATGATACAGGCACTGGCGAAGATTCTAAAACGAATAAGACGATAGAATCACAGAAATCTGATAAAGAAATATCTAACCGAAGTAATTCGAAAGATTTACAGACTTCAAAACAGGAAGCTAAAGTTGATAATGAAAATAATGATGACGTAGACGAGGCAGAAGAACCAGAAAACGAGACAACGCTTTTCGTTAAAAATCTCAACTTTAAGACAACTGATGCTGAATTAAAAGCGGTAAGCACCTACCTACTTGCCTTTACCTTGTGCACTTCATCAAACTTTTAACACTTCTCTTGAGTATTTTCTGTTATTTTGAAACCTGTTAAGCATAGTCATTTCATCTGAGTGTCTTATAACATGCATGGGAGGGCTACAAAGTCGCATCACTTGCGTAAACGGTAGAATCGACTTACCATTAATGTAGTAGAGGTAAATGGATTTCATTCACAGTCCATAGTCGCGAATAGGATATCTTTAGGGCAGGAACTATCTTTCTTACGCGGTGCACCAAAGCGGTGCAGCCGTATACAAATACAAATGTGTACCATGTATTTGTACCGCGTAATAAAGAGTATACTTTGCTACAAAAATGTCACACCTATTTGAAGAAAATACCTAGATTCTCGAATCGTGATGACAATAAAATTATATTGAGTATACTTTGCTACTAAAAGGTATAGGGATTTTGTAATTCAGATGTACCTACCTACAATGATGAATTACTTACGGCAATCTTTAATTATCTCATTTTTTCAGCATTTCTCATCGTGCGGTAAAATCCACAGTGTAACAGTTGCAAAAAAGAAGGATCCCAAAAACCCAGGACAAACCCTTTCAATGGGCTATGGTTTCGTACAGTTCGTGAAGAAGCAACACGCTAACGAGGCCTTAAAAGTACTGCAGAGTTCCACTTTGGATGGGAAAACGTTAGAGTTGAAACGATCTGAAAGGGGTAACACGTAAGTTTGTGCCTATGGCCGTGGCCGTTATGTTCTATTTCAGGACAGTTTTACTGAACTTTAGCTATGTAATAAATAGAAAATCTGTTCCTTCCTGTTTACAAATGCCCTTTAAATCCAAAACTGGCAAGATTCTGAAAAAACTTTGATGTTTATTATGAAGATAATTACGATTGTAAATTTACCTTAAATTGTTCTTGTTACCACTCATAAATGTATTGGAAAAGAAGGCATGTTCTATTTGCTACGATTTTAAAAATACAATTAGTTACTTTTGTCACTGACTGTACATACCTAACCTACTATAGAACTTGGCTGATCTGATACCACAGGTGAATGAAATTACACACACGCTTTTCCCTTAGTGTAATATGTGATAGTATATATGGTTGGTAAAGTTCAGTTTATTTAGGTTACCATACATAGTGTAAGGGTGGGCGGCCAGATACATACATTAGGAATTTCGTGTCGAAATTTCAATTGGAAATATCGGGATCCTAAATACATCAGCAGACATCACACATAAACGTTTATTTCTTTTTGGAATAACAAGGCTCAGTTGATAGACGCTAGTCATTGAGTTCAGATATTTTCCGTAAGGGATCCGAACGCACAGCCTACCATGCGGAATTTCGAATCGGAGGAGAATTTGAACGGAAAACTACTGTATTTTTGTGATTAGGTCCATAGATTTGTATGGCTTTACTGCGTTCGAAATCTCGAACCGATATTCAGAAACGGTTTTTGAAACGGAATTCCAGATGTGTGTGGCCGCCCTAAAAAGTAAGTTCAAAGATACCCGTATTGTAACACAATGCATATTTCTGTAGTTTTCCAACATTTAAGATTCCCTAGGGACTGCGTGCGTGCTTAGCATCTACCCATTACCAGCGAAATACTTGATGAGTGGAGTAAAAATGTTTTTTTTTTCAGAAATGAAGTACGAACGTCAACGAAAAGCGTGAAAGATACCAAACAAAACGGAACCAAAATATTAGTTCGAAATGTTCCGTTCCAAGCCAACAGAAACGAACTGCACGAAATATTTAGGTAGGTACCTAATCACTACTAATTAGTGGCATTTCATATCACAAATGGAATAATGTGTAAGTACTTAACCTATTTTAGATTTCATTATCTCGTATGCTAATAATATGTTTTTGATTACAGGGCTTTTGGCGAGATTAAAACTTTGCGGCTTCCTAAAAAGCTGACTCCCGGATCGGACCAACATCGTGGATTCGCTTTCGTCGATTACCACTCCAAAGCAGACGCAAAAGTAAATCCTACTAATATTATAAACGTCAAAGTTTGTGAGGATAAATATGGATGTTTGTTACTCTTTCACGCAAACACTACTGAACGGATTTGGATGAAACTTGTAATATACATCGTTTGTGACCTGGATTAACATAGGCTACTTTCTATACGAGTACTACGCGTGCGAAGCCGCGAATAAATTATGCCATTATATTGTATATTGACATTATTTTATTTTACACATCATCTAGCCCCAAACTATGCATTATGGGAACCAGATGACATATACTACATACAAATATTATTTTTTTTGTTCTGGGTCTGGGTATATTGGATGTTCCAATTGAAACTATGATGTTATATTATTATTTTATTGATATTGCCAAGGAAAACTTAATTTTCCAGCTAATCTTAAATTCACTATTACAGACTGCATTCGATGCTCTCTGCCAATCGACCCATCTTTACGGAAGACGACTGGTTTTAGAGTGGGCCGATCAGTCGGATGAGAGCGAAGATATTGGCCTACTGAGGAAGAGGACAGCAGAAGCATTCAATGCAAGAAACTCGGGCGGCAAAAAATCTAGGAAGGGCGCAGTTGAAGCAGAGACTTTCGTAGAAGGAAATGACGGAGAATAGGATAACCTAACCTAGTTTGTTAAATATAGGTTGATACGCGGGACACATTAACATTGATAACACGTAGTGATGACGACAACCAATGATGAACGGTGACAAAAATAATAAAATGGCTATTCATAGATTTGACAAACCAAATTAGTTTTAGTCATCGTTCATCATTGGTTGTCGTCATCTACGTCTATGTCAATATCGTGTGCTTTACTCCAGCGGCATGTCGACTCGGATCGGGATGAAATTTACAGAAAAATTAGAGCACTATGGTCCTGTAAAGGTCAAAAATTAAATTTGTGCCTATTAAGATTTCAGAGTTATTCGAGAAAATAAGATGCTGCTGCAGTAACGCCTGAAAACGTTACTACGCTACGTTACTACCGCGTATCAACCTATATTTAACAAACTGTACCATAATTGTAAGTAAATATTGTTATCTATTGACGCAATAAACTAATTTATTTTTATAACTTATCTTTATTTTTCTTGCCAAATTTAATACAATGATGGATGGCATACATGTTACAATTAACAGGATATCAGAAGTTTTTTAATAAATAGGAAGAATTTTTTTTAATGTTCAGTATTTACAAAACAAATTGAGAAAGAGTCCTCTTTCTTTTTCAACTCACTAATCACAAGTAATTGTAGTTCATCTTTTTTTGCATATTTTTAATTTCAATGTTGTAGTTATTTTTTAATAATTATTCTAAATATAACTAATTTAAAAAAACAGATATTTATTACAATAAATTAGTAAGTAGTTATAGGAATTTATTTATAACTAGAACACTGAATGAGTGAACTTATTTACATACTTTTACCCAACTTTTAAGAGTTATTCATATTTAGCTCTGATGGAGTGATAAATTGACTCAGTAGTGACGATTCTGAGAACTTTTTACTAAACTTATCGCTAAATTTAAAGTATACTATTATTTTCTTATAGATGGAGATAACAGGCATTGCTATAGAGCCATAAAATTAGGTTTAGAAAATGCACAAAAGAATTGCTACCACCACTTTTTAGGTCAATGAAATCATAAATGCCTAAATAGAGTAAAAAAAAATTGGGTAAGATGAAACTAATTATATTTATATTTGAAAAAAAAAGGAGATTGCACCTTTACAAGTTTAACTTTATAATCTAGTCATGTTATACTGCTACATAGCTTCAATTATGAAATAAATTTTGACACAAATAGTTTTCAACTAATCTTAGATAGGTAAACATACAATACTTATTTTGTGCATTTTAAAAATTTTGATTTTATATAAAGGAAGTAGTGAAAATAATCTCAACAAAACAAGCATTCCCACAATGTTCTACAAATAGAAAATTGATACCAACCTCAAAGTTTTATAATATTTCTATCACTAACACTAAACTTACAGGAATGTGGCTAACAGAAGGTAATTTTAAAAAGTAAACATTCCTCTTTACTTAGTATGTGAATTAGAAGCAACTCAAAACTATACAGTAGCATTTTAATATTTTTTTATAATTTACTAAGTAAACATACATTATTCATTAGAAAGTACCATTCTGATGACTTATTCAACATCCTTAGAATAGTAATATTGCTTCAATCAATTTTCACTGTTGAATAAATCTTTCTGACAAATAAGCTAGTACCCAAATATCCAACAGTGCCACAAATGATTCCTAGTGCAAGACTGAAAAGTGCCATGTATCCAAAATAGAATGTAGTTTGAAACAGGCCATACATTTTAGTTTTGAAGAGGAAGTAGTAGAATGAGTACAAGTAGACGTAGAGAGCCGTGCTGCCAGCTGAGAGGAAACTGGTCCATTGCCAGCGGTAATCTTCTGCATTCAACAAGAAGTAAGTACATACAATAGTAACACACACAGTCACAATCATAAGAATCAAGAAAACAAGTAACATGAATCCATACACATAGTAAATCTTGTAAGCCCAAAAAGAAGTGAAAATGAAGTACATTTCAATAAAGATAGATCCAAATGGCAGGACACCTCCAACAGCAATGATTATCAAGGGTTCCATAAACCACTTCTTTTCTGGGATTGGTCGGGGTACAGCATTGATACGGCAAGGATAGTCAGGTTGGCCAGCTAGGTTCCTTCCAAGGACAGTACCCACTAAAGTAAGGGGTAGTATCACAAAGGTGCAGATGGACATTACAGCAACCATGCTGCCAAAAGGAATAGCCCGGGATGCATGATAGTACATGGCAATAAAGTTGATGAAAAATGCCGTTCCACAGACTAGCACTGGTAAGAAAAAGGCAGAGAGCAGCATTTGTTTTATCCACAACTTGCCACCCATCCTGGCATACAAAGAGCCTCCAAAGTAGCCATTCACAGGAGAGGTGGCTGCATAGATGAAAATAGCAGTGGATAGCAGCGAGCCTCTCTCAGTATACAGTTCACCAAATATGGTAAATATTATAACAGCTAGAGTGACAACAGTCAGCTGATAGCCAGATCCGATGAGAGCTGAAAATAGTCCCAGGTGAGGGACAGGCCTAAATACATCACCATGAACTTGTTTCCATCCATATTCATCACCTAAATCTTTCTCCAAATCATCAAGATCATCATCCTTAGAATATCTTGCATAATCCTTACGCAAAGTCCTCATAAGAATCATAGAAACTAGACCAACTAAGAATATCACCATCATGAAGCTGTTGAAGATAGAGAACCAATGAATTCTATGTTGGAAAAAGTTAGGGTCCAAATACTTATCAAAACGGTCTTCGTAGTTAATGTTGCTCTTCTTCCAGTTTACTTCATAAGTAAAGGGAATCTTGGCAACCGGAGTGAGCCGTACCTTGTTTTCTGTGGTGAGGTTTACTTCCACTATTCTGTCTCCATTGTATCCAATATCAAACTTCTTATGTGTCCAAATGTAATAGTGGTCACCATCAATTTCACCGACAGTTCCCCATATCGGGAGGTCATCTATGTACATCTGGTACCAGTAGTGGTTCTTGACAGCATAAACAAGTGCTTTGTAGTGCTGATCGTTAAGTTCTATGGCACAAAACTGCTGTGCCGGCGCATTATCTTTGTATGTTATGTCCAGTCCGCTGAATTCCAGTTCCACTCCTTGAAGTGCTTCAGACAAGGTTTCATGGTAATGTCCGATAGTCACCTTAGTTCCAACGCAAAAAGGTAAAGAGAAATATGCATACGTTTCTTGGCGATTGTGGTAGGGGCCCACTGTGTTCATCCACAACACCACTTGCTCTCCATCCTTATACGAATGTGTATGCTCATCACAATTAGCTATAGTCAAGGAGATCAACAAAATAAATAGAAATTTCATTTTGTGCTTGAAAATTCGTGAAAAATAAACATACACGTATGTGAAACGCCGATGTCCGACATTTACAAAAATGTTGAATGTTGCCAGACTTGCCAGTCACTTAATATTATTACTTCTTTATTAATTGGCTTCTGGGATATTTTCCACAATTTCGTAATTTTTTTGTGACCACTTTTGCCAGCCAGACATTCAGTGATACCATCAATCAAATCAAAACATCTTACGATATGTCATGATTGTGTCAACTGTCAATTCTTCACATCGTCTATTCAAAGGGTTGTCAATTTAACGACTTTGCCGCTAGATTCAGTGATAATTTTCTATTAAATGGTAATTCGGTTAGATTCTACAATAATAATAATAATAATATAAACATACACGTATGTGAAACGCCGATGTCCGACATTTACAAAAATGATTATATGGCCTGTGTCACAGAACGCATTGACTTTCTGAAGCAGAAAATCTCTGCATGGGCAAGCCGCATTCGTCGGTATCGAGAACGTGTGGACCGATATTGGCAGAATCGAAATTTCCAAAGTGACCAGAGGAAGGTGTACCGAAACTGGGAGAAACCTGACCAATGTGTGATGGACGGGCGTGTACCGGATGCGGATGCCATGAATAATTTCTGGCGCAGCATCTGGTCTGTGCCCATCCAACACACGGAGGGAGATTGGATGGATGTGGTGAGTAGAGAGTGTGAATCTATCGAAACCATGGGACCTGTAGAGATTAGCCCCATAGATGTCAGATTTGCAATCCGTTCGGCCTATAACTGGAAAAGTCCTGGACCGGACGGGTTGCATAACTTCTGGCTGAAGTGGTTTCGGTGTTCACACTCTGTACTCGCCACACAATTTCAAGAAGCCCTCGAGCTTGGGTCTCTCCCAAGTTTCATGACGACAGGAGTCACCTTCCTGCTCCACAAATCTGGTAGTACCGCGGAAGCAAAGAACTACAGACCCATCACGTGCTTACCTACCATTTACAAGCTCCTTACGTCCATTCTGAGCATAAAAATTAATGCGCACATAGTTGCAAATAATATTTTGGCTCTGGCTCGGAATGGATGTAGGGTTGGGTCCCGCGGTACTAAGGAGCTCCTCCTCATTGACATGACCATTAGCCAGCAGATCAGGCGCAGCAAGGGGAACCTCTCCGCTGCATGGATAGACTACAAAAAGGCGTATGATTCAGTGCCTCATACATGGCTGGGGAGGATCTTAGAGTTGTATAAAATTGATGCAACATTGAGATCCTTCTTAGGTACATGCATGAGACAGTGGATCACAGTTCTTCGTCATCCAGGTAGCGGACGGGATCCCTCTGCTCCGCAAGATCTGATTCGCATAGAGCGGGGTATTTTCCAGGGCGACAGTCTGAGTCCCCTATGGTTCTGCCTGGCACTGAATCCTCTTAGTACTCTGCTAAAGGATTCAGGGCTAGGCTATCGACTTCGGAGAGAGGGTGATATCGTTTCTCACCTGCTGTACATGGATGACCTCAAACTTTTTGCGCCAAGAAAACCAGAACTGCTGACTCTGTTGAATATCACACAGATATTCAGCAGTGCCATCAGCATGGAGTTCGGTGTCGAGAAGTGTGCGGTCATGCAAGTACGGCGGGGGAAAGTTGTAAATACTATAAACTTACAGCTTTCCGATACGATATCCCTCAGATCTCTTTCCGATATCGAAACCTACAAATATCTCGGTATGTCAGAAGCGTTAGGTATAGTAGACAGAGACATAAAACAGTCGGTGAAGGAGCGATTCTTTTGCCGCCTTACTAAAGTACTCAATAGTCTTTTGTCGGGTGGTAACAAGGTTCGAGCCTTCAACGGCTGGGTTATGCCTCTGCTCATCTATACTTTTGGCATATTGAGATGGACTCAGACTGAACTTGACGCCCTTGACTGTAAGGTTCGTCAACTTCTTACGACACACAGAATGCGACATCCACGCTCGTCGGTAATGAGGATGTACATCCCGCGGAAATGTGGGGGCCGCGGCTTTTTAAATGCCAAGACCCTCCATAACCACGAGGTGTGCAAGCTCAGAGAATACTTCCTCCATGCCGACATTTTTTTTTTTGGTTCTGATTTCGTTTTTATTTACAAGAATCGTGCTCTTTTGGTCAGAAGTTTTATTTCGGACATTTTGCAGTCAAAATTGCTCGTAGAATATCCGACGTTAATTCACTATCGAGATCAAGTTGTATTGTACCTCTTTTGTCGTCGGACTTGAAACGTGGCGCGGAATCGAGAAACAGATTTAGCGACTTTTGATTTTGAGTCTAGCTACTCTGATTTATAGGAGTTGGCAGCACTGGCATATTCTCATGCTTGCTGCCCTGCATGCAATCATCAATGTTTTTATTATTTTTTAATTGAGGTTAGGTATTGTGGGTGTTGATTTTTAATCAAGTACCTACAATGGATGTGGACTTACCAAGTAGTATTCAAGCGAAGCTTAAATCGGACACGGGAGAAGAAGCCGGGGGCACCTTGGATATTCCGTTAACCGTGACAAAAGACCAGCTTCAGCTGATTTGTAATGCTTTACTTGAAGAGGTGAAGCTTTGACTTCTTTTTGGGACATGTTAGTGTTTTTTCGTACATCTTAGTAACTGTAAGCTATTTTTCAGGAGGACACACCTTTTCTTTTCTTTGTAAAAGATACAGAAATTAAAAGTACTTTGCAAGAAGCTCTTGATATAAAGAGTTTGAATTCAGAAGAAGTTGTAGAGATAATATATCAGCAGCAAGCCGTTTTTAGAGTCAGGCCAGTCACAAGATGCACCAGGTAAATCGTACTTCCAACCAGTATTCTTATTGTAATCTAAAAAGGCGGCTATAAAAATAGCAACCTGAAACAGTGTGATTCCATAACTTTTCTACATAAAGAACAAACTTTTTCCTTAGAGTTTTGTGTGTCTTCTTCCTGAGTAATATATATTTTATGAAATATGATGTAGACATGTTTAATATTACGCTGTGCTGGGGCCGAACCTTGCCACTTTATGTACACCTGTTGCTACAGTGTGAGATGAATTTGTTAACCCCTAGAGTATCTAATGTCACTTTAGTCCCACACACAAACATACCGTTGGCTCGCTAACAGGCCGCTCATCACACTTGTGAATTTTGAATTGTCTTCATACTCTTTTTTATTTTTGGCCTCTGTGGTAGTAGGGTGTATAACTTGGCCAATGTCGACGTCCAAAAGATTTAACAAACATAAGACGAGGTTGAGTATGATAAAAAGAGGGTTCGTGTTTCCAGAGTGAGACTCAACCAAATTTGGGCAACAGCAAGATGATTTGATGAAAGAAAAAAAAAATCTTAATTTTAGGATGACACACTACAATAAAATAAATGACACATATAATATATAAACGCAGTTTATGTACAGCACACGTTGAGATTAATTTTATTTATTGAAATAAATGAGAATGCCGTTTGATGTATAGCACTCAGTACCAAGACTAAAATGAGTGCGTCAAAAAAATATCCAATAAGTTTTTAGTCGATTCTACTGTCAAAATAATTAAAAATGAGGGTTATTGCCATAGTAACACTTTACATCAAGCAACGTATATATCATTGGTTGTTGTAGTCTAATGGCGGCGTGCAACGGAAACCAAATCAACAAAATATTTTTTAACTTGATTATTAATGAGTCGGTGTGTAAAACTAAAGAAAATGTTAATGTCATTTATAAAATATAATAAATTTTATGGGATACGTTCGGTTTTGATGCAATTGGTATAGGTTCTCGGCATTCTCTTTTACATAATAACTATTTATAGGGAGTGAATACAAGGGAAAGTTCTGTTTTAGAGGAAAGAGGGCGAGGAGGGGTTACATCATACAGAGAAACACATTTTGAATCTTATTTCAATGAGTTAAAATACATCAATTAATGACAATTTAATTACAATGACATTAGGATCAGGCCTCTTTCACTCCGCAGAATAGGTATAAAAATATACCTACGCATCGCTGGCCCGCCGAGCGTGGTTCGTTAGCCGGTTGCCGAGTTCTGCCCGGAACGAACGTGTCCTTGAGCAGCCGCGGCATTTTAGTTTGTTTTTGTTAATGTACCTATATTTTTCGCCAAATGAAGGCAAAAAATACTGCATAACTTTTGGTTGCTTGAATAATAATAAGAAAATGTTAATAATACATACCAATAGTAGGTACAGAACTGAAAGTTTTTCTACCAAATAATGCGTTGTTTAGATATCAAAGTCTCCCGTATTTACTTAAGTAGGTAGGTACTTAGGTACAAGTTCTATTTGAATGCGGTACCTACCTACATAAATAAACGTAATATTATAATGTAGGTATTTTTTCATAGACAATTTTTGTGCCATTGGTAGGTATTACATAGTGCTGCCGATGCCTAGGCATAGGCAGCACTTAAGTAGGTATTATGATTTTGATTATGTAGACTGAGAGCAAGATTAGAAACCCAACCTAGGTACGTTTTTATTTGATTTAACTTTAAGTAGGCAGTGTAGGTTATCTACTTAAAAACAGTCGGGTAGGTAGGTGTAGGTAGACAAATCGATGTGTAAGTTACCTAAAGGTAGGCGTACTAACAACTAAAACTAGATACCTAGGTTACCTACAAACCAAATGTTGTTTTTTTCTCTTTCAAATATCTAGGTAGGTACCTACCTACTAAAATTTCTCTTAAGATTTAGCATGATGTACCTACCTACCTTAAACAGTGATTATTCAGTTTTCGTACACAAGACACCTAAACACTTAAGTAAGTGTTAAGGACCCAAGTACCTACCTAGTAGGTATGCCTATTTTCTGAGTTCTTAATGCAGCCAGCCAGTGTAAAATAGTTTTCTGTTCTAATACTAGGTAGGTAGATATTATTTGAATTAACATTGTTCCTAAAAAGAAATAGGTGGCTAGGTAACTGGATACTAAAATGTTCAGATTTATTATTATTCGTCACAGAATAATTCTCAAGACAACCCTAACGTTACACGTGCCACGTCAGTAAAGATAGAGCTATACGATAGAAAGGGATGCAAGGTGTAGGTTAATATAAATGTTAGGCACTGAGCTTGGTGCGAGCTGAATAGCACTTTATTGCGTAGCAGCTAAAGTCGCTATTTATTTAAATGATTGCGCAGAGTGAAGTTTCTGTCCTCTCTGTGTTAGGATCTAATTATGTGCCGTGACTTTAGCAGGCCAAATGGTTAATAGTGTGATGAAAAGTGGCAGTACACAGTGTAACATGCCTTGATCATAAGATTGTACTGTTTTGGTATCCCTACTTCCAATTGTAATTCACTATGATTCTGTAAACCAGTATAGTTTTGAATACAATACTAGTACTATTTGGTAAGACCTAAAATAAAAAATATGACACATTGAAAACCTCCTCAGTTTTTTTACGTCAGTTAATAAATTGTTTCAATTTAACTCTTTCAGTTCCATACCAGGACATGCAGAAGCTGTTATATCGACAAGCTTCAGTCCTTCAGGTACACAGTTGGCCAGTGGATCAGGAGACACAACTGTTAGGTTTTGGGATCTACGCACACAGACTCCCCTACATGTTTGTAAAGGTAGGTAAGGTATTGTAAATTTTTTCTTCGTAATTTACCAAGCTATACTTTAAAGATTATCAACGTTCAAATAAAATTACTTAATAGCTAACTACTGGAAATGGTTCAGTATTGATTTAGCTGAATGTTGATGCAATGGTGCTCATAGGGAGACCTATGTCCAGCGGTGGACTACTATAGGCTTACGATGATGATGATGATGAAGTACTAACTTTATAATTTTTATCCCGGACCCTTTAAAATATTTCAGCAAAACAAGCCCATTATAATAATAGTATATATCTGTTCTAGGACATACAAATTGGGTGTTATGCATAAGCTGGTCACCAGATGGTCTAAAATTGGCATCAGCATGTAAAACTGGAAGAGTGATGTTATGGGATCCAAGCACAGGCAACCAAATAGGCAAGACAATGATAGGACACAAGCAGTGGGTTACAGCTTTAGCCTGGGAACCTTATCATAAGTAAGTAAACATTTTTAAGAGAGTGAATATTATAATCATTATCAACTAAAACTGAGTTCACCTGCTGCTCAGTATTGAAATCTTTCAATTTACACCATCCACCTTGATCTTCCACTAATACCATTGATGGCAATACCAAGTAATGACTAGGCATGTTGAAAAATTACATTTGGCATTGTTCATTTTTTTAAAACTTGGTTCCGCTCGCGCCTTTGCTCACATGGATAAATACCTGGATAAAAAGTAGCCTGTAACATATTCCAAGTCTATAACTATATTATCTGCATTTCAGTTTGTTTAGTTCTGTTGTTTTCGCGTGAAGGTGGGACCAAAATTCCACAAACTTTCTCCTTTTATAATATTATCTTATCTTATTAGCCTGCTGATCCCACTGCAGGGCAAAGGCCTCCCTTCCCTCTTTCCGCACATCCCGATCTTTATAATATTAGTAGGGTATAAACCTAGATCCGTGACCTAGAAGATTTTCATAAGTCAAAACGAATATCTGTCCATTTTTAGAAATCCTGAATGCAGAAAACTAGCCAGTTCTTCAAAAGATGGTGACGTCAGGATATGGGACACAATTACAGGCCTCACTATACTCAGTCTATGTGGGCACTCCAAAGCTGTCACATCTGTAAAGTGGGGTGGTGATGGACTCATTTACACATCTTCACAGGATAGGACAATCAAGGTAACACCACCAGCCTATATCAGTCGACATATTGCTCGATATAGGCCTCCCTAATAAGGAGAGGGACATGGCACAACTACCCTATTGGATACTTGAAACTTAGTTTAGTAACTTAAAATATGAGGCATAGAGACCAATTCTGAAACTCTATTTCATTGATGCTTGAAAATAGTATCTTTAGAACAGATTCTTTTGCCACAATGTTTCTTTTCACTAGTGATCACAACTAGCTATATTCAGAGCCCACATAAGCAAGGTACCAGTGATTTTATATAAAAAGTAATAACCCTTCCTTGGGTCTATTTAAATGTGAGCAGTGATTACTACCACCTAAGGTAGTGAAGTGTTGACAAGGTCCCATTACCATTCCTTATATTGCGGTTGCCGCTTATCCGAATTCATATAAATGGGTCTTAACACGTTCACTGTGGGCCACGGACATGAAGCGCCATGCCCGACAAGGGCTGCTGCGCTTCCGCAGTTTTGTTATTTAGCACTAAATGCGTTAACATTTTGAAAAAGTCTGCTCGTTCTGCGGTTTCTTATTTGGCCTTGTATTGCCGATGCCCCTTACGCTTACCCGAATCAAACGACATCTTAATAGGCCTTAACACGTTCACTGCGGGCCTCGGACATGACGAACTGTTGCACTTCCGCAGTTGTGTTAACACTTTGAAAGGTGTTGTCGCTTTGTGTGTGTGATGTGTTGGTTCAAGGTTCCTTATTTGGCAGGTCTGGAGAGCAGATGACGGCATTCTCTGCAGAACGTTAGAAGGGCACGCTCATTGGGTGAACACATTGGCACTGAGTACAGACTATGTGTTGAGGACAGGACCTTTCCATCCAGTAACAGATCAGATAGGAGCCAAGATTCCTGATAGTAAGTCAGCCTTTGATTAGCTTAGCTAATTCTTAATTCTATTATTTCTACAGAATGCTTAATAGTCTAACTAACCAACAGAGGAGTAAACCAACCTACTTTCTACGAAGATCTTATTGCGATCTTAAGTAATAAAGTAGATAGGTACAGCAAGTATCTACCTACTTTAAAAAGTAGATATTATTGTTTTTATTGACTGTTCTCTTGTCATATTTCGTGATCTCACTTGTAAAGAGCCCTAACTGAAAACCAGCGCAGCATCTGAGCTTTGTCTCATATGCTGCCAATGCTGAGTAAGGGTCCTGTTTTACCCACTGTTCAAGTGCATTACTTATATAACTAGGTACCTAATTTTGTTTTTTTAAATTAATGTTAAGCTAGTACCTAGATACGCACATAATTTTAATTTTGGTGAAATAAATTTTTCTTTCTTTCTTTCTAAGTGCCGCGTGACACTATGAGCATTCGCTCATACTTTCATACTATTTAGATAATGAGTTATTGACGTGCATGAGTGAATTAAGTATACAGTCTTTGTATTTGTGTGCAAACCAATGACAGCGCCGCGTTTAGCGCGTGAAAAAACTCAAACATAGATTTGTGGAACTACATTATTAAGAACCTATACCTACAGTATAGGCACAGAATAATGAAAGAGAGGGAGAGGAAGAAACAAACCGGCGACAGCGGTTCTGACACAGAATAGAAAAAGGAACAGAATTTTCACTCCGCAAAAACGATTAAACAAATAGCTACTTTAACTACGACGTAATAAAGTGTTATTCAGCTCGTATCTAACATTTTATATTCACTTACACCTTGCATCCCTTTCTATACGTAACTCTTATCTCTTCTGACGCGTACAAACCTACGGAGCGAGCCCCGCAGTCGGGGCCCGCCGATGTACTTATAGCTTCGTACCTAAAGTGCGGAGTGAGACTGGCCTGGTTCTGATACAAATTCTCACGCATTGCCCTTCTATTGGGTAGGTGTCAACTTATCTTTGAACTAACCAAATTTCGAACGAAATAATGTCAACTCTGCTCATCAATCAGCCTTTTAAGAACGAGCTTTGCTTAAGTCTACATTTTTTCATTCCAGAAGAGTTCCTACAGAAAAGAGCTTTAGAAAGATATGAAGCGGTGTGCAAACAAGGTTCAGAAAAACTGGTGTCAGGGTCTGATGACTTCACGTTATTCCTGTGGCTGCCAGAGAAGGAGAAGAGACCTATAGCGCGAATGACTGGCCACCAACAACTTATAAATGACGTTAAATTCTCTCCAGATACAAGGTAAAACATCGATATAAAATAAATAATGCTGGAAGTTATCACACAGCACCATGTAGCCCCAAACTAAGCAGAGCTTGTATTATGGGAACCACATGATGGATATACTACATATAATACAGTTTTTTTTTGTAAATACATACATATCATACTTAGAAAACACCCAGACCCCAGACGGGAATCGAACCCGCAACCTTCTGCGTCTCAGGTGGACCTTCGCCCACTGCGCCACAGTGGCCGTCTGTCGATAAAACATAATGTTTAATACCGGGCTGGTAGTATTTGGCATGCCTCACACAAACGCTTAAAGGGCTTAAACTTGCCTCTGTTCATATTGTTCGCCACAGAATAATAAGTAATTCTTCCTGCTTGCTTTCAGGATAATAGCGTCAGCATCTTTCGACAAGTCAGTTAAGCTTTGGGAGGCAGCCACTGGTAAATTTATAACAACATTGAGAGGTCATGTGCAGGCTGTCTACATGGTAGCCTGGTCTGCCGACTCCAGGCTTCTGCTCAGCTCCAGTGCTGATTCTACACTAAAAGGTGGGTATATGTTTATGGCAAGAAACATAATTAAATAATGCTGGATATTATCATATAGCATCATCAACGCAACTAAGCAGAGCTTGTATTACGGGAATCACATGACTGATAAATGATATTTATTGTCTGTGGCACTAGGTCTAATAACATTGCACAAATATCTTATAAAATATTTGTGCATCTCTAGTCCACCATAACAGGCTTACAAACAAATGATGAAACAATCAAAATTTATCTAAACAATCAAGTACATATATATCAAATGTCAATTAATTAGGAGAATAATAATGTTAATGCGGGAGCCCTCGCGTCTACACACAATCGTCTCACTTAGTTAGAGCGAGGAGTCCACGCTTTAACTCTCCAAAGGTTTTAGTAACAAGTACTACATTAATCACCTACAGTGTCTTATGGTATTAAGCAATACATCTTATTATTATGCTCTGTAATAAATCTAAATAGTTCATAAAAAGTGCTTTGTAAACCTTTACTCTGAAAATAAATGTTTTTATGTTTATGTTATGTAATGATGTAATGTAACTACTGTATATTTTTTTGAAAATATATACACATTATACATAGAAAACCTCCAGACCCGAGACAAATATTTACAAATCGTACAAACATTTGTCTGGTGGCGGGAATCGAACACGGAACCTTCTGCGTCTCAGTCGATCATTTCCCTACTACTGCGCCACAGAGGTCGTCAATACTAAACTAAAATGTATATGAAACTACTATTATCTACAGAGTTAATATAAACAAATGTACTAAGACACAACTCCTATGTGGAAACTGTAGGGTCGGCCGGGCGTACAGTGTCCTAATGAATTCATAGTATTTCTTTCATTTATTTATTTGCATACACTTTAGGTATACAGGTTAGGACCTAACCTATTTATCTTTTGTTGTCATTTTTTTTTATTTATACATATATCTACGACCTTATATACTCACTCTGCAGTGACCTTACAGGGTAGGTTATTTGTACCTAACCTACTCACCATAATCAGGGTACATAGCCTGATTGTGGTAATCAAAAAATTTACATTAAAAGATAAATTAAAATAAACAATACATGCCAACAGCTTTATGGTCTGTAATTGCAGTTTGGAGTATGAAAACAAAGAAGTTGGAGCTGGATTTGCCAGGACACGCTGATGAAGTATTTGCCGTGGACTGGGCCCCAAATGGAGAATATGTAGCCTCTGGTGGAAAAGACAAAGTCTTGAAATTGTAAGTATGATGTAAAAATAGCTTATTTATTTAATAGCTGACCCAACCGAAACTTCGTTTGCGTTAATACTTTCGCGTCACGTAAATTGTACGAAATAAAAAGTACCGGTCTACCTACTGATGAAAGTCCCTAATAAGTCGATCAGCAGTCGTCTGTTAAACATTGAAACTATTTTATACATAGGAAATAATTCGAACCCACCGACGACCTACAGCGCGTTCGATTTAACGAACTGAATTTATTTCTTACGAAAAATATAGGTATATAAATTTTTTATATCCTTAACTTGGGGAATGATTGGTCCCCATTCAGACTTACTTTCCCTTCAAGTTTTATTTTCGCGGCAAAATGATGCCTTTGTCTTCTCCATACATCTTTTATCTACTAAAAAGATCTATGGTCTTCTCCAAGAATTATCTATCTCTTTACCAAAATTTGGTTCAGTACGCGCATAAGGTCCCACTCGCAAAACGTCACTTCACCAAAATTATGTCCCATTCGCAAAACGTCTTCTTTGCAAATTGTCCCTTGTGCAAAATACCCTACTCAAAACGTCCCTTTCTGAAAAGCTCCCATACCTTTCGCGAAATGTGAATGCCCCCTTTCGCTGAACGTCCCTACTGCATAGCGGCCCATTCTCAAATAGTCAGTCTGCGAAATGACCCAATTACAAAATGTCCCGTTAAAATGCTTGTAAACGAGTGGGACCTTATGCACCCAAACTTATAAAACTTTTCCTTGGCTGTTACCTGTATATCGTACTGGCCACTTCAATGGATATTAAGAAGAATACTTAGACGATAAAACTTGTGACAGGTAGGTATTGCGACCGGGACATTTTACGAAAGGAACGTTTAGCGAACGGTACATTTGGCGAAAGGAACATTTTGCGAAGGGACATTTTATGGAAGGAACTTTCAAAAGAAAAGAAAAAGGTATATTTTGCAGAAGGGATGTTTGGGAAAGGAACATTTAAAAAAGAAATCTTTTGCGAAAGGGACAAAGGGACGGTTTGCGAGTGGGATCTTATGCGCCTAAACCCAAAATTCTGTACCTTTAGTGAAAAGGGGTATAACTCGAGAAAAACTCTGAAGAGTTTATCTCTATAAACATAACAGATACGAGTTTGGATTTTTGTCTATGCCAAAAATTACTTAGATTAGTTTTTTGCCTTAGTCTGTGAAATATTGTTGTTATATCATATTATTATATCATCATGGCATAATATTATGGCATCTTCTGGGAAAGGTCGCCCCATCATCAACCTCATTCTTGCAGCTCTTGACCTCGAGCCTCGTATAGAGCATCGAGAAAATATACACATTAGGTTATTGAAATAGTGAGTAATAATTTAAGGTGTGCCTTTTTTGTTACAGATGGCAACATTAAACAAAGAAAAACTACATTTAAACCGAGTACAATTTATTACATCAACTGATACAATGTTACGATAAGTTATTAAACATTTTTGATAAAGACTGTGTTTCATTTTATCTTTATACTCTTTTTTACATTAGCCTTGATACCAGAAGCCTCTCCTCCGTACTTTGAGACTTCAGAACGGGCCTCACGAATAGCACCCTTCCTCCTTATCTTAGCCTTTCTATATTTGAGCTTATGTTTCACTCTGGGATTTCTTTGCTCCTTCTTTCTATGTGGAGTCAAGCCCTTATTCTTAGCAATTTGGTAGGTGATGTGCCGTTTATCTGCCAAGTCATCTGTAACCATGCCTGATGTTGAAGCTTTTTCCTCATCACCTTCAATGGGAGGCTCTACTTCATTATCAGAGAAACCACTCTCTTCAGATTCTTCACTTCTCTGAGTAGATTTCTTGGCTTCAGCTCCATAGAAGTCATTACCTTCATAATTCTCTTCATCATCAGAAACTCCTGTGTCCTCTGCATCATCTTTCTCCAAAGCACTGATGAGTTTGAGTTTCTTTGATTTTGATTTGGACACAGAGTTTGATTTTCGATTTTTATCTCCTTTCTTTTTCTTAAGACCTTTGACTTGTAGTTCAATGTTGTTCTTTACTGCCTCCAATATTCTGTCTATCTGAGGCTTCACTACTTCAAGGTAAATGGGTTCCATTTTATTCAACATCTGTCTGTACTGGTACAGTCTTTTTATGACTGGGTGATTTTGAATATTTATTCTTTGACTTTTGAGAAGTAGATAGAAACTAATATTAGTGCAATAGTTTAGAATGAGGTCATAGTTAGTTTTAACAAATTTAGATGCTGGGCATGTTGGTAATTTCCCGTCTTTCACAAGTTCTAAAACAGGGTGCAAATCATCTTTGGCCACTGTTAGTTTTGTTTTGAAATCATCAACGAGACCAGCAAATTCAGGACTCTCTTTTTCAAGCAGTTGCAATTTTTGCCTCTTTGACATCTGACTCAGATCGCTTTTAATAACTTTTTCTTTATCCTCAACTTCTGCAACCTGTTTGGAGAAATATTCCAAGGTGAAGTCTTCTTCACCAAGTTGTTCCAAAAGCCTTTTCTGAATCTTGTTTGCCTCTTCTTCCTCCATGAGCGCTTGTTGTTCTTCATTTCCAAACCCACCATAGTCTTCATCAATAAAATCTGTAGAATAAAATGACTTTTTCTGTTTTCCCCATGCCTTCGAATCTGGTAAATCGTCATCAGATTTTTCTTGTCCCTCTACATCACTATCAGCGATGCCCAGGTCATCTTTAGCATCAGAATCATTATCCGATTCCGAAAAGGCATACATTTCTTCCTCACTTTCGGAGTCATGTTTTCTTTTGCGTACCTTATCCAGTAACCTTTTTTCTTTCGCTGAGTATTCATCTTCAGAGTCTGAAGGCTCGTAGTTGCCTTTCATATCAAAGCTGGAATTGACTCTGAAACAAGATTAAGTCCATTGAATAAAGCTATGCATTAGAATAGCATTCTAATAATCTGCGGAACTGTTTCAGAATATGCTAAAGTAGTTTGTGTGCATGAGTTATTCTATAATCCAAAGCAAAATTGAAGCGGCATCTGTGATTTGGAAAATGCAGATATATTTTACTTTCGCGTTATTATTATTATGATTTGAACGCTATTATTGTGATTTGAACGCTACCAAAACCCTAGGTCTTATAAGTGTAGTCTCAGGCTCAGGTACCACAAGAAGTCTGGGTAATTTGCGAAACGAACTGCTGAACCATTTTGTTTATATTAATTCCAAAGCAAAATATTCACGAGAAATTTATGTAATAGTGTGCTTTATAATCCGGCGAGTTAGCTTTAGTTAAAAAATTTGGTAAAATTACAGATTACATGATACATTTCTATCATAAATAAACGCACCTTATTTTATCAGCCATTTTTGAGTTTCAATGATACAGCAGTGAGACTATCCCAAGTAAAGCAACCATGAGTGAGGTTACCATAGAAAGTTATTAGGACAATCCATGTTAATCGCAACTATGATTTAATAGCATTGCAAAAGAAGAAATGTTCAGAGATTTTGTCTAGTAATTATTTTCTTGACCAAAAACTGGTAAAAACGTGTTACGCTTCACACCACACATCACTCACTGTCACTGTCAGTCACCACCAGTGCTGCCACCTTGATTTTTGAAAAGGGGCATTTTGACAAGCCAGAATGGGCTAGATTAACTAATTTTGACATGAAAAGGACTAAAGGTAAGATAACTCATTACTTTACTCCAAAGAGATATGTAATAGACATTAGATTAGACCTTAGAGCTTAAGTCTTTGGAAAAAAATATTCTTGCCTTGGCAGCGTTGCCATTTTAGCATTTTTAATGCTAAATTTAGCATATTTCCGGGTCTGTTAGCTGGAAAAATTTGCAAAATTCAAAAGATTTTAAACCAGAGACAATTTTTTTTTTTTTACTCAAAGTAGTTTTTTAAAACATGGGATCTCTCTCTAAAGACTTCCCCGAAATGTATGTTTTGCTTAGCGATTGTTAATTTGTTACGAACGTGTTCTTAATTTTTACGTCTAATTTGAATCTGATGTGTTATTATAATATCACGGTTTCTCATATTTATGAGAAAATTAAGCGCGAACAACAGGAAAAGATGTTAAGTTAAACTTATTGCAAATTTTTTAAGTGTAACATAATATCTAGCTAAAATTTACTGAAGCAACACATTTCCACAGCAAAACATGAAAAATGTGAAGGGTCAAAGAAAAGTAAATAACCTACAATGCAAATTCCCGCTCGATTCCCGCTGCGGGACAAATGTTTGCATGTTCTGTAGATATTTGTCTCGGGTCTGGGTGTTTTCTATGTATATGATATTAATGTATTTACAAAAAAAAAAAAAAATATGTGTAGTATATGAATCATGTGGTTCCCATAATACAAGCTCTGCTTAGCTTGGGGCTATATGATGCTGTGTGATTACGTCCCGCATTATTTATTTATTTATTTAAATTAATCTTAATACCCAAAGAGCAGAGTCTTCTCTTGCGTTCTTTATATGCAATATGCCTCTATTTAAACAGTTGACCACTTCAGTTTGCTATTCGGGGATACAATTTAGATTTTTGCATTTTGCATTTTATTTAGCATTTTTAAAAGTTGTTTAGCATTTTTTTGGCATTTTCTGCAACAAGTTTTAGCATTTTCTCAAAATAAAAAACGGCAACACTGTGCCTTGGTGAGTTGTTGGTGAGAAAACTGAGAAATTAATTAATATTTTGTAAATAAACAGTCTATCACCCTTAGGACCAAGCTCAGGACGCTATTATATTGTACATAATGTCAGTAAAGATTTTAATAATGTACTTAATCTTTTTTATTGATTTGGTTATAACCAACAAGAAACTTGCACCCGGTGCCGTCGCCCAGCATTTAAGAACTGAAAAAATAAATGAATGTGATCGTTGCAAAGTATTGACAGACTCATTTAGTTACTGGTTGAAGAAAACTTCACGTGGGAAATATGAGGGTGGCGATGCAGCATGGGAAGCAGCTAAATTAAAATCTTACTCTCGGAGCGAGATAAGATTGGTTGAGGTGCAAGAAGGGCTGTGTTCAGAGTTAAGCAAGCATCAACACGACTGCTATATGCTAGCAGAGGAAGCAGAACAGGTGCTTGAGAAGTGGTGGTTCCATGAAGATACTGATTCATTGAACTTACAAGACTGGTTGTGCATTGAAACACTCAAACACTGTTGCCCTGATAATCATTTTGGAGAGTCTTGTGCTCTATGTCCTCTATCAAAAGGTGATAAAATCTGCAGTGGGCAAGGCAGATGTGATGGTGGAGGCACACGCAATGGCAATGGCTCATGTATTTGTAATAAAGGTTATATCGGTGTTTATTGTGAAGACTGTGCAAAGAACTATTACGCATTTGAAGGATCTTGTAAGCAATGTGACCCAGCTTGTGAAGGCTGCTCTAGTTCAGGTCGGGCTGCCTGCAAAAGTTGCAGAGCAGGCTGGGAAGAAAATTCAGGACTTTGTATAGATATTGATGAATGTCTATCTCCTTCTATTTGTAAGTCTGACGAATACTGCATCAACAAAGAAGGAACATATAGATGTAAAAAATGTGATGATTCTTGCAAAAGCTGCATTGGAGCAGGGCCCTCAAATTGTACATCATGTGAGCCTTTAGACTATCTATGGAAAGGCAAATGCATTGCGGAAAGTCTCAGGGCTGAAATAATAAAAAGTGCAGTAAATAGAATGACAATATACATTGGAATGCTAGTGATACTGGGAGTTTTATATAAAGCACATAGATATATTGCTCTAATTGTGTTTATTATTTTTGCTATTTATATTTATTTTTCAGAAAAATCACAAGAACATGCCGGTATCTATGATGTATATTTTAATAACTTTGGACGAAAAGAGGGAACTTGGTTTTTATAAAACTGTTTTTTCATATTTATTCTAGAGCACCAATTTTACAAATTATGAATATAAGTGTATAAATGCTTGTCATATGCATATTTTAAAGTAAGTACAACAGTTAGATCTTTGTGATATTAAGAGAATGTAAAGTATTATATATAAGAACTCTGTACAGTCGCGTGGCGATCGGTGCAGCGAGTGCACGCGTTCAAGTTAGTGTAACGTTAGATACCTATATTCAGCGCGCGGGGCGCACCGCGCGCTGTGTTTTGGAGATGACGGACGAGATGGAGATGGACGAGCGAGAATCTATAAAATCCCCGGAGAATATCCTATCTGATAGTTCATTGTTGCGTTTGAAGAGACTACGAAATGTCGAGAGCGATGCGGAGAATGAAGAATTTATAACGGTGACGCGTAAGCCTAAGAGACGCTATAGAAACGGTGTACATAAAGTGGGTGGTAGTTCAATCGAGACTGATAACACGCGAGGACAATCACCATCGCCTCCAAGTGAGACCTATCAAGTCAATGTGACCTCGACTGAGCAGATGCCAAAACAAATGGCTTTAGCGAAATTATTAAGAAGCTTAAACATCAAAGATATTTTGAAAATCAAGTACAAAAGTAACTATAAAGTGATTATTACTTTTGAAAATAAAATGAAAGCAGACAGTTTATTAAAATGTGAAGAGTTACAGAAAAGGGGGTTCAAATGTCAAGGGCCAGATGACATGGTCATGCGATATGGGATAGTGAAAAAAGTAGACCTAGATATCAATGAAGAAGAATTAGGAACAACATTTGAATGTGAGCTCTGCGAGATTATATCAGTTGTACGCTTGAAGAGACAAACCGAGGAAGGCCAATGGGTTGATAGCGAAACAGTTCGCTTATGTTTCAAAAGTACCACTGTTCCTCCATATGTTGTAGCATATGGTTGCAGATTCATAGTGGAACCATACATATTCCCCGTTTCCCAATGTTCGGGCTGCTGGAGGTTTGGGCACAGGGTGAAGTTTTGCCCCACAAAAAAAATTATTTGCCCCAAGTGCGGATTAAACCACTCCAACTGTGAGACAAAGGAGTTTAAGTGCATAAACTGTAAAGGCTCTCATATGTCGGTGGAAAAATCGAAATGTCCTGTGTTCCAGAAAGAAAGAAACATCAGGGCTATAATGCGCGATGAAAATTGTACATACAAAAAGGCTTTTGATATATATCAGGAAGCGGAAAAGACTAAAGTCCAAACTGAAGATAATCTCATCGTGATAGATTTAGAGTCGATGGAGGTGACAGAACATTCTGTGGATCAAATACAATCGGGACAGTATAGAGAGGGTTTGTTATCTAAGCCGGTTACACAATACGAGAATGATGAGGAAAATTATTCGTCAGAAGATCCTAAAAATGATTGGCAGACTATGAGGAAAAAACAAAGAAAGAAGAATAAAAAAAATATTGAAAATCAGGGCGAGATCGTATCAAACACCAGGAGAAAGTCAGAAGAGGAAACTATAACTAAGAAAGGAAAACAAAAGAAAGAGAGTGGATTTAGTTTTATGAGGCTTTTTAATAGAATAAGGGAGATACTTAGTTCTGAGAAATCACTGGAAGAAAAAATAAATAACTTTGTAGGCGTTATGTTTGAAGAGTGCTATACTTATGTAGCAGAGTTTTTCAAGATAGAGGATTATATTAATAAAATCCTATCCATTTTTAAAAATGGATAACAGTGGTTTCGTTCAACGTTTTATTAATATAATCCAGTGGAATGCTCGGAGCATCAAGCCTAAACAGACAGAGTTTGAGTGTTTGCTTTTCGAACAAAAAGTGCATATAGCTATAATTAGTGAAACATGGTTGAATGAAGACATTAATATAAACATTAGTGGTTATAATTGGCATAGAAAGGACCGTCATGACTCATACGGAGGAGTAGGTATACTCGCTCACAAATCTATTAAAATTGAGGTACTTCCGTTTAATTTAACTAACTCAGGTATTGAAGTAATAGTTGTCAAAGTGTTAAATTGTAAATTAATTTCAAAAATAGCATGTATTTATTGCCCATCATCAGTTCACACCACTCAGTCTGACTGGGATGAATTGTTTTCCAACTTTAGCACTAAAACACTGATAGCAGGGGATTTTAATGCACACCACAGGAACTGGTCTTACAAAAATGAAACAAGGGGTTTTCAAATTTTAGACTCATCATTAGAACATGGTTTTATTTATATGAACGATGGTAGTATAACGCGATCTGAATACGTCGATAATTTTTTACAAAAATCATCACCTGACATCACGTTTGCGTCTTCAGACATAATTATTAATTTCACTTGGACTGTGTTAAACGAAAATTTAGGAAGCGACCACTTTGTAGTCAAAATTTGTAGTAATTATCAAGATATAACCCATTACATTAAAAGACGTAATTACAAAAAGGCGGACTGGACATTGTTTTCAAAATTGGTAGAAGAATCGATTGATTGTATATCTTTTAGCAGTCAGTCTGATATACAAAAAAGGTACGATACGTTTATAAATATCATTAATCTGTCAGCTGATAGCAGTATTCCGTGGCTAAAAATATATAGTGACCCCCAGCGCAAGTTTATACCTAAACCGTACTGGAATGCTGACTTATCGAAACTTGTAGCTCAGCGACGGCTCGCGCTAAGTACGTTTCGGCGGAACCCAACTCCTGACAATCTCATTGTTTTAGAAAATAAGAATAAAATTGTTAGAACAGAATTATTACGGGCAAAATCAAATAATTGGCGAGAGTTTTGTAATTCTACTAATGAATCTACTTCATTGTCGGATATGTGGCGTCGTATGCGATGGATAAAGGGATATCGCAAAAACAAATTTCAAGCGCCCGCTGATAAAAAACAAGAGTTATTATGCAATCTTGCTCCTGACTACGTTAGAATTAGTAAACCTATCTTCGTATCAAATAATAGTTTATTAGAACAAAAGTTTAGTTTGCATGAATTAGAAATACTGTTAAAAAAGAAGGACTCGGCGCCCGGAGATGATAGCATAACATATTCAATGATATATAATTTACCCGTAGTTGGAAAACTGTTTTTAATTACTTTGTACAATGATATATTTTATTCTGGCTATATTCCACATCAATGGAGAGACATTAAAATAGTACCTATCCCAAAAGCAGGTAGTTCGAGTTCAGACCCTTCAGTGGTCAAGTTGAGACCCATTTCTTTGATATCGTGTATATGTAAAATCTTTCATTTAATGATTGGAAAAAGATTAGAATGGTTTATCGAGAAAAATAATGTATTATCGCCGTACACAACCGGTTTTAGAAAAGCTCAATCTTGTATAGACTCGGTGGCTCGATTAGTGTCAACAATACAAATTGGATTTACTAAAAATATACCTACACTTGCATGCTACCTTGACCTTGAGAATGCCTATAACAATGTACTTATTGAGAAAATAACACTGACTTTGGACAAATTAAACGTAGGTGCGACTATTAGTAACTATTTGTGGGAATTTTTAAGTGAACGCCATTTGAAAATAATAGACGATTATGGTGATAGCCCCACCATGGTGAGATGGACCTCCAAGGGCTTAGCCCAAGGGGACCCGATCTCACCTTTGTTATTTAATATTGTAACTTTCGAAATTTGTAAAAGTGTTTCATCTGAAATTGCGCAATATGCGGACGATTTTGTTATTTTCATAAGCGAAAAAAATTTAGAGCAGTGTGTTTCTATCATTCAAAATTCTTTAGACACTATAGTCGATATTTTAGTTGAAATAGGATTAGATATATCAGCAAATAAATCTAAATTCTGTCTATACAGTAGGGGACACAGACGACACCAAATAGAACTACAGGTAAATAATATACCGTTATCTTACGAAACAAATATCAGATACTTAGGTATTTGGTTAGATCGATCACTTCGATGGGGTAGGCATATTAATGAGGTTTGCGAAAAGACACAAAAATTTTTAAACATCCTAAAAGTTTTAGCTGGTTCTGGTTGGGGTGTCCACCCCAAACACTTACGAAGACTATATATCAACCTTATAAGAAGTCGTATAGATTTCGGTTGTTACTTGTATGACAATAGTGCCAACACGCATACTTATAAAATTGATAAAATCCAAAATCAAGCCCTAAGAATAATAGGTGGTTTCATCAAAACAACACCAATACACGTCATGGAGAGCGAGATCTATATACCTCCACTATTGCTGAGAAGAAAATATTTGGCTTTTAAATTTTGTCTTAAGGCTAAATCCTGGACAAATGGTAAGACTATTAACTGTTTGAAATCGCTTGGTGCTCTTTGTGATAATATATATTGGTCGAATAAGAAAAAGCCGTTACTAATGAGTACATATAATATTATAAAAGAAGAAAAAATTACATCTTCAAATCCACTGGAAATGTTTTCGCTTGATATATGGGCATCAAATATGAATATTCAAAAAACAGTTAAATACAGTCTAGAATGTGTTCAAAATGCAAAAAGAGACTACAATCCAAACTTATTAAAAAACGATATATTATGTGAACTGGATGTCAAATATAGAAACTGGTTTAAAATATTTACAGATGGATCAAAAAGTAATAGTACAGCTGGCGCCGCATTTTATGACTCTTTTGCTAAGTACGGAGAATGCTATAAAAACGTATCTACGGTGTCTATAATGTCGATGGAATTATTTGCTATATCGGAGGCCTTGAGTTACATTAAATATCACGTAAAAACTGACACGAAAATTGTAATATATAGTGACAGTAAAAGCGCTTTACAACATATTGTTAGCTGCGTCTTAGGAAACCGAGGTATAAGGATAGCTTATAACATTCTCCGAAAGGTCGAAGAATGTAGGGCAAACAATATCGAAGTAGTATTACAGTGGATTCCGTCACATATAGGACTGTCGGGAAACGAGGAGGCGGACCGACTAGCTAGATTAGCTGTTTCAGACGGATCAGAAACATATATGATAACTTCATACTCAGAACTTTTACCTAAATACAAAAGAGTTTGCTATGATTACTGGGCAGAGTACTTTGATGAACGATCTAAAACTAAAGGTATTTGGTATAAAGTTATACAAAGTCAGCTTCCTCGTCTGCCGTGGTTCATGGGAGACATAGGTAGAAAACATATTGTCACTGCACACAGACTTCGTTCCGGACACATGCCACTCAAGAAATTTGCATATCTTATGAAAAAAGTTCCATCTCCTAATTGCGAAACTTGCAATAAACCGGAAGACGTGTACCATATCTTGATGGAATGTGTGCGGAATCAAGTCGAGAGGCAAAAAATTCTGATTGAGTTAGGAGCTAATATCTTAGATTTGGGAATATTCCATTACATACTATCTAATCCGACTTCTAAAGAAGCATTTATGGTGTATGGGTTGATTCATGGGATTCTTTAGGTAGTTGTTTATTTTATCTTTAAAGTAAACAGCTGCCTGATGCGTCTTGTGAGTTAGCCTATACAAAATAAATGTAATAATATAATAATCCATAGTACCTACCTAATTGTATTATAGTATCTAGTCTAGATATAAGATCGTATAGGTATATATCGGTGCCGATGCGCACTCCGGTAGGTACCTAGCTACCGACACGGGTTCGCACCTGCACCTAATTAGTTTAGTTATATTTAATACTTACCTACACAATGTTTGTGTCTTTGTTTTGTTTAATTTCTTGAGTTTTTGTTTAAGTTTAGAAGTTAAATTTTTGTTTACTGTATAGGGCTGACATAAACTATGTTTTAAAGTCCTTAAAATAAAAGAAAAAAAAAAAAAAAAAAAAAGAACTCTGTAACTTTGTTTTTATGTAGACCTGTTCATTCATTACAGATATGATGAGTGAATAAAAGTTAGGCTCCCTGCACACAACCAAATTTTTGGTAAGGCCTTAAGAGCTAAAATAGTTGGAATTGGATTGTATGTATTGATATAAGAAATTTCATTTTCTGAATTCAGAAAGTAAGGCCTTAAGAGCTGAAATGGTTCGAATTGGATTGTATGTATTGATATAAGTATTTTATGTTCTTTTACTTTTTTTGTAAAGTTCTTAGTTTTGGAGTTGAAAGTGCCATAACTCCAAAACTATGAACTTTACGAAAAAAAGTTAAAGAACATAAAATACTTATATAAATACATACAATCCAATGCCATTTTAGCTTTTAAGGCCTTACTTTCTCTGTAATCCAACCTGGTTGGTATACGCTCTGTCCATGACGTGCTCCCCCCAATCTGTCCTACAAAAAATCGGTCAAGTGCCTTGGGGAGGGGAGCCTTATTAAGAAATTTTCCCCATATATAACCTTAACGGTTTGGCCAAACCTCGTCCGGCGTTTGCCCGCGTTGTGGACGCGTCAATTGACATGCTTAAATTCCATGATTTTTGCAGAATGGAGTACAATAAATTTTAAAAGTTAAGTGATTTGCTATTAAGTCTTCTCCTTCCCTTACCCCTGCGCTCCGACCGGACTGCGCTCCATTAACCGAAATGACCGCTGCACAAGTTTCAACCTTATTTTAACTAGCATAGCAATCATAATTCCTCGACACAAAGTGACCCATACGTCTCGCGGGATAAAATGGCGTGCCGTGGCAACCAGTGAAATAAAACGGCATGCATGACACGTCTTGTCGCGTCATTTTACGGCATCGTGGTATCTAAATAAAAGAACATGAATTCGAAACTCACTGATATAAGATTCAAAATATTATTAAATCATTAACAAACAGGGAGAGATGGCAACACTTTATGCATAAACAATGTTAAAAGTATTGCCATTTCTCACTGTCATTCTTATAACAGATTTTTGATTGAGCTAAATGAAGTAAGGTCATTCTAAATTAAAGACATGAAAAAGGTGTATTAAAAATACATTTATTGCAAAAATTACATAACTAAATTTAAGTGTCATTTATATACAAAAATTAAATACATGGGTATGAAATCATCAAGTCGTGTAAAACGCTATAATACATTGATAATAATAGCACAAATGAGTGTACCACTGAAAATATAGTTCATTATTAGTTTTGAACAGAAACTAGAAGGTAACAATATTGACTTAACATGTAAATTCAAGATGAAAAATCAAATAGCATTATTCATATTAATAAATAAATGTTGATACGCGCGACATTGACATTCACGTACGCATCGTGATGACGACGACCAATGATGAAGGGTGATGAAAATGGCTTTTCATTGGTTTCACAATCGATTGGTTTCAAAATTGGTTTTTCATAATTGGTCGTCTTCATCACTAAGGCAGGTCGCTTACAGCAAAGTACGAACGTAAAGCGTCGAGGAGGCGGAGTTTATGCCTTTTTTGATACATTCAACATGTCCTTGCGTGCTTGCTTTTATGCAAGTACGTACTCAATTAAATAGAAAAATGCGGGCTCAGTCATACTTAAAAACGAGCGATAAAGGTGGTGTGTTTAGATGGATCTGCACGTGTATGGTCGTACAAAGAAGGATTTTTATGAATTAACAATTTTCAAATTAAATTCTAAATCGTCTCGCATGTTTAACAGACACGGGTAAACGGCTCCTGTGCCAAAAATAGAATGTCACAAAATGGTGAGTAGGAATCGCGGAGGGGCACCCCGCCTCGCCCGCGCCACGACTTTTGTTCTGTTAGTGCAGGTACACTTCCCGTCAATGTCCCGCGTATCTACCTCTATTTGTCAAACTTTTTTGTAGAAGCATCAACATATTGTTACGAATACTCAAAAATTGGCAACATTTTATTTGGCAACTGTAAGCTTGTTAATCTACTAATCGCTTTAAAAAATATGGATTATATTTGAAACATTAATTGACAATGTTTTGAATGTACTTTAAATATTTTTGTGATATTATTTTACCTAGCTTTTTGCAAAAAAAAACATTATAATAATTAATAAACAACTTATAAATTGCATTGTTCAAAAGCATAATAAAATATGTCACGAGCCAGTGTGAAAGAATCAAACAAGATTCATGTTAACATGTTAGCTTGCCATACAGAATTCTTAACACATCACTAATTTTAGTATGGCATTCTCTGAATTTGCAATACTCATAGTTAATTATATGGATCTATTGTCTTTGGTGAAAATTGTATTGATTGTTGCTGATTATTTTTTCAGTGATAAATAAACGTGGCTTCTTACTTACTAACTCTTGAATATATTATCCAACAAAACAATAACACAAAATAAATGAAACATTTCTAATTTTTTTTTTATAATTTTTGGTAGATAAAAGTTAAGTACTAAAATTACATTGAGTTAAAACTATGAATTTGTGAAGAAACACCTATTCGGTGTGCATATTTAAGACTGTGACACAACTACCAAACGCGGTAAACTTACATCTATGTATCATATAAGTGCCCTAACGTATTAATGTAAAAATAATAATAATACACCTTCGACTAGCATTAAAATGCTACTAAATGGATTTCATTAGTATTACAACCTCTCAATTGTAAAGTAGGTATTAAAGTAATCACAGTACTTATTAGAGAAAACAAATTGACCCAACTCATAAATATGCAACTTTCTATGGTGAAATAAGTATGTTATGTTAGATCAATGATATAAGTTATATGCAAAAAGCTTATACTTTTATGACGATTTTTAGTTTTAGTTATAATGCTACTTGCTCACATTTATATTAAAATCAGTCTGCTCCAAATTACGCTAAAATTTCCGTAATATAAAATTTCGGTCCCTCTTCATAATACTCAATAAACAGTTTTTTTTCACATGTTTCAATAGACAGCCACATCAACGCGTTCTACTAAAAACTAAAAAATTTCGTTGCTTACCATTTTTCCATCTTGTTCTAGCGGCACAGTCTTAAAGCTATTTTACATGTCAGTTATTAATATTATACAAAAAGTTCTATAGAATATTGGGTTACCGTTACCACAGCAACAGGAAGGTTGAAAACTAGAACATTTATATTTTGAATAGAGGAACAATTTAAATTATAATGATTTGTAACTTAATGATGACAGAGGATGAGAGTGCCTTGTACTTGAGTACATTATAGGCACACTCATTGGATATTCTCTTGTGATGATGATGTCTAATCAAAGTAATAAACTAATGTTTGCATGTTCCTTCATAATCTTCCTTTATATTCTTCTTTGTTCTATAACGTTAAACCTTCTTGTTTTCAACTTTCCCGATCTAGACCCTTAGAATACTTACAAGTTCTTGTGTAAAATTTACACTGTAAATGATATAAATAAAGTGTCTATAATTCAGTCTGTTAAATATTCATGGAATGTTTTTCTTTGAACAGCAATAGGATGATGTAGTTCCTGTCTAAATCTAGCTGATCGACATATCAGTTAGACTTCAAATTTCGAGGATGATTACAATATCCGTAAAAACTCAGCAAAATATTTAGCAAATATTAAGAATTGTGAGTCATTACAACCCGGCCAAGTCAATTTGATTTCAGTAGTTCAATAAATAGTAGAATAGTAAAGTTATTAAAATGTTTGCACATAAAAAAATCAAGTATGCTTAATGCTAACAGCCTTCTACTAAGTCGAGAAGATGTTTGTTTGCTTTTGGTTTTTAATCCCAAACAACTAGTCCTATAACTTCGCCAGGTCGTAAATAAAGTGTGGAAAAATCAGAGATAAATACACTTTGGACTTACTAATTGACTATTCGAGAAGCGTAGGGGTGCGGTGGTGGGAAGACAGCTGGGCTGCTAATTGCCGCTGCTGCAGCAAGCAGTAGAGAATGCCGGCCTGCGCCATCGCATCCACAGTGCCCGCCGCAAGCAGGTCAGTGCGGATCTTTGAGCCGGGGTTGGCGCTCGCGGGACGAAGCAGCGTGGGCCCGAATACTGTTGCTAGGTTGTGAAGCGACATCTTGTTTTCGGCTTCGTGTTGATTCACTCTGAAACAAAAACATCATTATCAATTTGTTGAAATCTACTGCTGAACATAGGTCTTCCCTAAAGTCACCACAAAGAGCCTTGAGCCTTCTTTTGTGAAAAAAATAATACATTATCTAAGTAATGATTCTAATTCATCAGGAATGGGTTTCATAAGAAAGTATTTTCCCTTCGTCCCTGTGAATTTGGCTGAAGTAGTGACGTAGTTCCTATTTTTGGGACGGATTGTACAAGGATTGGTCGAATCGTTTGCTAAGCCTAGCTTCAGAGAAACAAAGATCCGTTGAAACTATTGTACGCCTCTATCGCCGTAGCGGCTTTCTAACTATATGAAGGTTCATGCATGTACGTTATATAAAAAGTATATTATTAAGTTTAATGTATAAAGTAAAAGCAGTTAAAAGGTCAGAATAAAATACTAACTTGACGAAATGATTGAGAAGAAAATCGATGCAGTTCTTATTTAGATCCGGCAACTGCGCGTAGCATTTCAAAAGCGCGTGTCGGCGATTGTGCGCTGGTCCCGAGTCGATTGACGTGCCCACTCCCTATTAAAAACCAAAATATCTTTTTAAAAACAAGCTCTACTGATTTTAATGATAAGTGACTGTTAATTAGGATAAAAGTAGCATACAATCAGCTTATCAGATTAAAATGCGGCTGCGGTTTTCAGTACATTCGCCATTAGAAGTGTACAATTCCGTATCATGTCACATGCACAATATTTAGCGCACGCAATTTCGTCATCCGTAGACGGTAGACATTCCGCTTGTCCGCACGAAGCGTTTTGCTGCAACTTTCATCCTTAGGGCAGCTAAGGAATGGAATGCTCTTCCGGCGTCAGTGTTTCCTGATCACTAGGACTTGGGGTCTTCAATCGAAGAGTAATTAGGTACTATTCTAGACAAGCGTGCTACATCGTCGACCACATCATCACCTACCAACAAGTGATATGGCGGTCAAACGTAAGCGGTAAACTGTAAAAAAAAGTTATTATACCATTGCAAAGACTAGAATATGGACAAATGTAAGTACCTGAGTAGCCCCCCAAGCTCTAAGAAGCTCCGGATACAAGGCATCAGTGAACAATGCTTCAGGCAGCTCTCGCAAGTACAACTTGAGGACACCCGTAACAGAATGGATATCAACTTCCTTCAATAGCTGTTCCGCTTCGTATGCATCTGAAAGTTTAGGATAAAAGAAATTATATTGCAATGTTCATTTAGATTGGTTTATTGCCACAAAAAGATTATGATAACAAATAATACTAAATGCACGACAATAGATAGATAGAAAACTCTTTATTGTACTTACATCAACATAAACAAATAGAACAATATACAATAACAATAATTAAAGTACAATGGGCGGTCTTATCGCTTAGAGCGATCTCTTCCAGACAACCTCTAGATGGACTTGATTGAAAAGACTAGCAGACGACGGTGTATTATCAGTAAACAAATTAAATAAAAGGGGGATAATAGTGAAAGTGTAATAAAATGAGCTGAGGTTTGCCACGCCCACTTCATTGAGCGCTCAACAGCTTATTGCAACACCAGCCTATACTCTACTGCTAAAGGCCTCTCCTGGTTGGGGATCGCAGGGCACAGTTTTCCGCTAAATTTCCGGATCGCTAAAGTAATTTAGCTGTGCCTATGTTTGGTTGCGCTTTGCTGAATTGCATGTCGGCATGCGAACACCGACTCTGAATCTACTATAGGAAGTAGAGATACGTGGAATACTTATTTCGCTTCATTTAACACTCTTCGTCTTTCATCTATGATACGCGAAAAATAGGTTAGTAAGTGGTTAAGTTGTAGTAAGTATACTAACTTGTTTCAAAGCTCTTCTTGAGTCGATTGAGATCGGACGCGCTGCCGGAGACTCGATATATCCCGACCTCGTGGATACCGCGACGCTCCACCTCCCGCACGCACGCACTTATTATGAATGGGATGTTGCGTTTTTCGCGTCTGAAATAAAATAATAATTACAGAGGTCTTATAATCCCCTGGAGATTAGAACCCCTTACACCCCTTGGAGGTTAGATCCCCTTTTACCAATTTCTTTAGTTTTTAGGGTTCCGTACCCAAAGTGTATTAAACAGGACCCTATTACTAAGACTCCACTGTACATCTGTCTGCCAGGTGACAGAGACACCAAACAACAAATCCCATACAACGGTACGGAATCATTCGTGCGCGAGTCCGAATCGCACTTGGCCGGTTTTGTATATAAATCTGTGAGGATAGAATTATCGTCAGGGTGTTATGCTGAAAACTAGCAACAATGAAGAATATAACCGTGGGCTGACTGAATATTATTAACCAGCGGACACTAGATAATATGATAGTTAATGACTTGGCGACGTGTGTGATCTTAGCTCCGAAGAGCGCGCGTTCGTTTGCCGACAACCCGAAGCCGAAGCCCGAGCTTCCAGCCGAATATTATAAACTAGTGGTAGCTAGTTAGCGTGCTTGTGATACTGACTTGGCGACGTGTGTGATCTTGGCTCCGAAGAGCGCTCCGGGCTTGGCGGTGGGCACGCGGCGCGCGGAGCGCTCGGGCGGCAGCACGCGCATGCGCAGTGGCAGCGAGCCGCCGCCCAGACCCACGGTACGGTTCACGCCGCCAGTCGCACTTTCGCTCACCCACTCGCGAAGCAACTGTAACAATGTACAATCGTCACAACGGATCCTTGTCCCTCTGAAGTAGAGATGGAAATTATTGCTACTTTTAAAACATTTTCATTCGATGAAATTATAATTTTTGATCACTGCTATTTCACAGGTGAAATATCACAGGCAATGATGGTCATTTCGAAAGCCTAAATGACACGTTTTGTGAAGTTTTGCTACTGATGAAATGGACGTTCACGCAAATCGCACCAGCACGCATAAACAATTTCGAACATTCCAACAATTCGATTATCAAAATTATATAATAAACGAATCGCATAGGTACGTCTATAATTACAAATGGCGCGAGAAGTGCAATTGTTTTCTAATATCCCAAATTAAATATCTGAACTGCTACAAATCTTTATAATAAAGAAAGAACTTTACGTACATACGATTAGAGTTTATAATGATTCTACTGTGAACACAAATCACGGACAAAGGTCATCAAAAATCACATCGTTTGACGATGCATGTGCAAAGTATGTTTAGCTCTTTCTTACACGCCATAAAAACCATAAGCGTGTCTCGCTTTACTGAGTCGAGGATATCACACGATGAAACTCATTATTTCACATTGGGAACCCGAACATGAAATCGCAACCTATGATTTATAGCAGTCTGTGCTAAGGTTCGGAACAGGCGTGACTTATGATATTTTATTTCATATGATTTTTCACTGCTACTCATGAAATGTTCCATGTCTACTCTGAAGTAAGGGCTATATTTCACTGGGACACCATGGCGGCGCAACCAGTCGCCGCTACCAACAAAATGTATGGTAGTGTGAGTAACTCTCTATAGAGCTACATTATACATTTTGTTGGTAGCAGCGACTGGTTGCGCCGCCATGGTGTCCCGGTGAAATATAGCTCTAAAAATGATTCGACCAACCCTAGTACAATCCGACCCAAACGAACAACGTCGCTACTTGCAGTCAACTTTAGTGGGAGAAAGATACGTAGTGAGTAGTGTAAATAAATGATAATTGTAAATATTTATACAGTTCAGGACCAACTTAATTGACTGGCCTCATAGCTCAGTTGGTAGTAACTCTGCCTTCTGAGCTGCAGGTCGCGGGTTCGATTCCCGCCCAGGACAAACATGTGTGTGGTAAACATGGATTTTTATTCTGTGTCTGGGTGTTTTATAAGTATCTACGTATGTTTATCAGTCTGTGGTACCCATAGTACAGGGTCTACCTAGTTTGGAATCAGTTGACCGTGTGTGAGATGTCCCGTATATTTATTTATTTATTAGCTGGACTCGGCTGGGCTTGAGCAGGTAAGAATGTATAGGGTTATAAAGTTGGAGGTTGGAACCCCTTAGACCCCCTTAAATTAGTATCAACCACCATGAAAAATACTAAAATACACTTACTCTCACCTTGATAGTACATTTGCCTCTCAACACTGGCCTCGCAGCGTCCTCATACAACAACAGTCGTAGATTCTGAGACCCTTCCAAGTCCAACGTGAAACTCTCGTTCCATCGAGGCTGGGCGGAGCGGCAGACGAGCTTGGATTTAGCTTTACGGAAGTAGTGTCCGTAGGAATCTACCTCGACCACTATGTAGTAATCTGTAATTATATAAATATCTTAATATACTGTACTAAGTATTTTCACATTTAGCATACTTAACTATGTTGCTTACTGCTGTATTCCCTGCCACAGTCAGATAATACTTAAAAATAGCTTAGGCTTATTGCTTCGCTTGCATGATCGGCCAACGAAAACGACAAATGAACTAGCCAAGTGCGAGTTGGATTCGCGCACCAAGGGTAAAAACTTGGACGTATGAAATAAGTTTTTTTTGTGAAATGTTCTTGCCAAATTTCATGATTCTAGGTCAACGGGAAGTACCCGGTAGTAGATTTTGATTCCCTAGCGATTGTCAAAATATGGTGCATAAACGGGCGGGATTTTTTCACAGCTCCAAGGGATTGTAGACTTGATACGTGATATTAATTTCAACTTGATACCCCCACGTCTTCCTGAGAAAAGGATCATGACAGAGACGGACAACAAAGTGATCTTTTTTTTGGCAATACAGAACAGAGTTCTGTACTAAATGTATGAAACAAACGCGTCGTAATCACACGCAAAGTATTTTGGTTGTTGATGCCCTCACCAGCCGCAGTATCGAGTGGCGCCACCATTCCTCCAATATGCAGCTGCAAATCTCCCAACAGTAGCGAGTCATCTCTGCCGCTTCTCAATAAGTAAGACCCCATGTCAGTCTGTAGATAGCTTCTGCAGGCTGTAACCCAATGCTGCAGCTCCAGCATGGATATAGTACTGGAGCCAGCAGGTGGAGCTGATGACGCCTGCAATAATATAACATAGCATAATGTTATTTATTTATGCACACATAACAGAATATTATAAACAAAGACAACATATATAATTAAATAATGGTATTAAACTAAATATTCCAAAAAAATGTATACACATTATAATAAAACGAAGTAGCCCCGTAGAAATTTGACAAAATTTCAAAAAGTGAATAGAAAGAAGTTTTTCTTTCTATTCACTTTTTGAAATTTTGTACATCCTTTCATGTTAACACTGATAATGATGATTAACAAAACAAAATATTCTCCTGGAGCTCTAGACGAGACCTCGAAGTAAGCGATGTGTTACATGGTGTAGCACACTACTTGGGTGGTGTAAGGGTGTAACTTACCCCCCCCCCCCCCCACATGGCGCTATTTACGTAAAGATTGTAACGCCATCTAGTGCGAAATAGACGTAACTATCTAGTCATGAACAATGGACGTTCATGGATTTTTTTTTGTATTTTTATGATATCTGAAGATGGAACTAACATGGCCTACCCGATGTTAAGTGGTAGCCATTACTTATAACAAAGTATTGCTTACAACAGGACAGTAAAAATAATTGGAAGATTCTCCTTTTTCTTTATATTTGTACTTATCTTTGGCTTCGCTCGCGTGGTACCGGGATAAAAAGTAGCATATGTTTTAATCGAGGTCACAAACTATGTATATTCATCATATACATAGTTACTATGTATATTCATATATAGTTTCATCCAAATCCGTTCAGTAGCTTTTGCGTAACTGAGTAACAAACATTCGTCCATGCATCCATACATCCATACTCACAAACTTTCGCGTTTATAATATAAGTAGGAAGTAGGATGAGTTAGTTTTTATGAGATGTACTCGAATGCCAATAGTGGCGGAGTTTTGTAGCCGCTTATAGGACACGGTTTACCTTTGTCATTTTAATACATACTCACAGGCGCGGATACAGGATTTCGTTTAGGGGTGGGCAATTTTTGTGTTTGGAAATGCTCTTTATTATTTTTCATCGGCGAGTTGCGAGCATTATTTTGCCAAGGTATACTAATAATTATTATTATGGACACAAACAAAACACGAAAAGAAAACTGCGATTTTTTATATATTCATAGGAATCGTTAATGCAAAAGATAGTAATGAAGTCTAATTTTTACACTAAAACCTCTGCATCTTGGTCATTTTTTATACTATTATAAAAACAAAAACATAATATATATTGATTTTTATAGCTACAAATCTGCATAATTAACAAATTAATAAACAACGTGAATAATCCTCATGACGGAAACCGGATAACGATCCATTACTGGTTTTATGTATGGACACAGTCAGTGCCGTAAATAGCATTTTACGCGCCCGGTGCGTGTTTCTATAATTGTTAAGCCTGGATACCAGACATAATAGAAAATCTATCTCGCGTTCCAGAATATATGAAGTTAAAGTTGACTTCTCAGTGCTTAGTTGCTTTATTTATTATAGAAATAAAATCGGCGAGCGCAGCGATCCCCAAAATTTTTGGTGCACCAAGGAAAAAAAGACAAAGAAAACGGTGGCATTTTTTGAAACACCTAGGTGTCTAGACCTAGGCCCAACAGATGTAAAAAAGGAAGTCGGCAAGCGGAGCGAGCCGCAATTTTTTTACGTCTACGTAACTAGCGCTGTAGTGTTCTAATTCGTCATTGTTGCAAACTTTATAGATTGGATTTGAAAATTTTTGTAGTTATGTACCATTCACAACCAAAGGTGGTAACAAAATCGGCGAGCAGAGCGAGCTGCGAAATTTTTCTATCAAAGGTGAGTATACAAAATATGAAAAAGAAAACTACGATTTATATCTGAATTTCAACCAACCTATATGTATTAGGTTATAATTATCAACGAAGACTTGGTCCTGATCTGGTCATTTCTGCACCCCACCAGAAAAGACAACTCAATTTATATCTGGATATCAAACTAATAATAAATGAATACTACTATTCATGACCCAAAACTTGGTCCTGGTCTGGTAATTTCTGTGCCCCCCAGAAAAGAAAACTACGATTTATAACTGGATATTAACGAAATAATTAATGAATACTACCATGCATGGTCTGCGCCCTGTGCCTGGGCACCGGTGGCACCACCTTATTTTCGGCACTGGACGCAGTATAATTAATAGCTAATTAGTTAACACATGACAATGTATTGATCGTTCCAAATTAACCTAGGTACATCATAAGTCCCTTGTGAATTACTTTTAAAAAGTTCATAATATCTAGTGTATATTGCCAGAGTTGGGGGGGGGCAATAGGGGCAATTGCCCCCCCCCCCTCAACTAGGGGGGGCAATTGCCCCTATTGCCCCCCCTATTGAGTATGCAGGCGGGGATACAGGAGGGGGGGCAATAGGGGCAATTGCCCCCCCTAGTTGAGGGGTTCAGATATAAAACTACGATTTATATCTGAATTTCAACCAACCTATATGTATTAGGTTATAATTATCAACGAAGACTTGGTCCTGATCTGGTCATTTCTGCACCCCACCAGAAAAGACAACTCAATTTATATCTGGATATCAAACTAATAATAAATGAATACTACTATTCATGACCCAAAACTTGGTCCTGGTCTGGTAATTTCTGTGCCCCCCAGAAAAGAAAACTACGATTTATAACTGGATATTAACGAAATAATTAATGAATACTACCATGCATGGTCTGCGCCCTGTGCCTGGGCACCGGTGGCACCACCTTATTTTCGGCACTGGACGCAGTATAATTAATAGCTAATTAGTTAACACATGACAATGTATTGATCGTTCCAAATTAACCTAGGTACATCATAAGTCCCTTGTGAATTACTTTTAAAAAGTTCATAATATCTAGTGTATATTGCCAGAGTTGGGGGGGGGGCAATAGGGGCAATTGCCCCCCCCCCCCTCAACTAGGGGGGGCAATTGCCCCTATTGCCCCCCCTATTGAGTATGCAGGCGGGGATACAGGAGGGGGGGCAATAGGGGCAATTGCCCCCCCTAGTTGAGGGGGGGGGGCAATTGCCCCTATTGCCCCCCCTCCTGTATCCCCGCCTGCATACTCATCTCTGCTCTTAACTATCGAAGAGTCTGTGAGTGTGATGTCCTAATTAGCTAGTGCAGCTCAAGCTTTATAGTACTAAATTAAAGGTCAGAACATAATCTCTTCCAATTACAGAAATGTACACCAAATAAGGATCATTCACAAGCTACAACAGTAACAAACCTGCAAGGCATGGATGGAGTCAATCCACTGCGTCCGTTCATACTCTGAACTGAGGAAGAATATGTGTTGCCTCTGCAGCGCGGTGCCGCCCGCTGCTCTGGCACCAACGCGGAAGATCAGGTTCGGAGAGGCCAATACAAGTTGACCTTCTAGTTCCGCTAGCTTCTTTCGTTGTTTCTCCGCCGTACCGCGGCCGCCTAATCGCATTTTCTGCAAAAATGAATGTAACAGTATAGCACAGACAAGTACAGATAAACTTGTCGTTCTTGTTTAACCAAGCCATGTCACAGGCGTCTGGGCGGCCTAAATACTCCGACACTAGAGTTCGCCAGTAGCTCAAAGGAAGAAGAAGACAGGCCAGTTTAGATTAACATGTTGCAACAAGTATTATTAGCCTGCAATATTGGCCAGTGTAACAGCATATTGGCACCACCTTGTTCCGATGATGCACAGCTTTTATCTAACTTAGCAGTTAAGTGTTTGAATTAGGTATGTAAGTTTTATATATTATTATTTTTGTTCCCGATCGGGCGATGTGGTGGCTCAGCGATAAAGCCCGTTTTTTGTTATAAAAAAAAACAAGTATTAGATAAACTTATCTGTGATTATAGCTAGAAAAGTATTTTATTTTAACACTTTCCGGAAAATTTACATCTAGGTACACAGAAATTTAAATACATGAATAAATAAAACATGTATGCTAACGACCACTCCACCACCACTAGTTGCTAGAAAAGTAGATTACAAAATATAATAATTAGTACTTAATCGAATAGCTTAAATTAAGAGGCAATGGTGCGAAATAACATTTCGTTCCACTAATTTTATATCAATCAATTTTGCCATGTACAATAATGGAAAATAGTGACCGCTGCTAAGTACACTTGCAGAGAATTTAGCTGTGCTGGTGTAAAGTTGTCATACCGCATTCAGCCGGCCGCCAGAGCCCCGTTTGTTAGTTAGCGGGTGCCCGCGGTGCAGGTGATTTTGGCTTGGGTTCCGATGATAGAGGTTAGAAGACCTTACACCCGTTACGCTTGGCCGACCATTTAGAAATATCTAGCGACCCGTCCCGGCTTCTCACGGGTAGTAGAGCATATCACCTAGCCCACCATACATTGTTTTGTTATAATCGTATCTCAAAGTCATCGTTTTTGATTAAAAAGTTCATAGGCGGCTTGACTTTTTCCGACCGTTTCATCAATTATCGTCATATTTTAACAATTTATACACACAAATCTTCCTTATGAATCACTCTGTCTATTGGAGAAACCCGCTTGAAAATTCGTTCAGTAGTTTTTGAGTTTATTGCGAACAGAGAGAACAGACAGATAGACAGACGTGACGGTGGGGGACTTTGTTTTATAATGCGTAGTGATAGAACGCGCTGTATGGAGCTACAGCATGCTATCAGTTTTTTTTAGAGTTTTACCTTATCATCACTGGCGGCCCTTTCCTCAGCTAATATCTGGTCCCGTACTGTAGACGCCTGAGATTTCAAAGCCACGATGTTCGCAGGAGACGTCTCTCGGGCGTCGGCCGCGTTCGCCATGGCACTGTCCTCTTCAACTACCACTATGTCGGGGAGGGGGATGAACCATTTCAGTTCGAAAGTGAACTTATCACGACCAGATGCCTGAAAACATTGGATTTTATTATATCAAAAATGTTGTATGTATCACTTTTTTATTGAATATTTTTTTAAATAATTTATTAATTCATCAATCACACATATAAATGTGTCCTGCTTATATTAAAAAGCATAAAATTTATTAAATGTAAAGATGTCTGTTAATAACTCCTTCACGGCAAAATACTGAATAATATTCCTGCTCTAGAACATATGTAAAAGTTACTTTTTATCCGGGTACCACGCGAGCTAAGCCGCGGTCGGAAGCTAGTATTATAAATGGGAGTGTTGACATTAGTGTGCTTGTATGTTTGTTCCCACGCAACTCTGTAACGGTGGAAAATATAAATGCGAGCGAAGCCACTAGCGGAAGGCCACTTAATATATTTGCCACATCATCCGAGCTAAATAGCTCATTGATTCTTTTTTGAGACTCCGATTTTTTGTTAATACAGAAAACATAATGTGGAGTAGGTACTTACACTACCTACCTTATATTTAGCACAGGCAATGACATCATTAAACAAAAATAGATGCCTCAATTTTCTATGCCCATCCGAAAGTTCAACTATGAATGAATTCTTTACTAGTCTTCTTTGAGCTCGATCTGCATTCTGTAACGAAAATTATAAAAGTGAAAGAAGGTTGAACGAAGAAAAAAGGAAGAACTTCTACAGTATTTTTTATCTGTGATATTATGGAGTATTCTTTACATATATTATACAATACAATACAAATCATTTATCTTTTCAACTTGATACCTCCACACGTTCCTGAGAAAAGCGTCTTGACAGACATACAGACAGTCTGACGAAGTGATCCAGTATGGGTTCTTTTTTTTTCATTTTATATACGGAACCCTAAATAAATGAATAGTCAAAGGTAATCTATTTAGTTGGTACTTACAGGGAACATAGACTTGGTCTGAATAATATTGAATTCGTCCAGGAAATGTTGCGTCATGTTTAGCGCATCAGTTAACATGGCGTGGTCAGGATGGCTCGCTGGAGTGTATTTGATCAAATCCTACAAAAGATAAGAACTTGTTTAGACATAATATTTAATCAATTTATTGCTTTGGGATTCGTTTATGCAACTACAAAAAATATATTATAAGCAGTATTTCAGTCATGTGGTTCCCATAGAAAAAGGTTAGTTTGGTGCTACATAATGCTGTATGATAGTAGTGTCCAGCATTATCTAGCAAGTCAATAACTACCTCTTTAACAAAGATGAATACAAAGGGTAGCAAAGACCATGCCTTGCTCATTTAAACTTACATGTAAAACCAGTGCGTTCTTCTGCACTCTAGCGACGGGTTTATGCAACAAATCGTCAAGCGACATCGGTTGTCCGTGGCACGATATCTGACGAGTCAGATTAGCGAAGGTAGGAGAGCTGCTGCATCTACGACGGACCGCGTCGGTTGCACGCCCGTAGTTATGTAGAAATGCACCGTAAATATTTATGTTTTCAGCCTGTGGGTCAAAAAACATGTATAGGTCTCTATGATTTACTCATATGGAGGAATACACGATAATTAGTTCAATAATAAAATATAAAGTTTGTTAGGGTTACATAACCTGATGTAGTCGCTAATAAATCTGTTAATATAAATTAATAGTTAGGCTCAGCAAACGATTCGACCAATCCTAGTACAATCTGAATCAAAAATAGGAACTAAGTCGCTACTTGCAGCCAACTTGGAAGGGCATCGTCGAAGATCAGGACCATCTTCGGAACCCAAGACAACCTCATCTGCCCGTGATGCACCCTGCTTACAAACGGCGCTCAGGCGGCCGACTAACTGCGGCATAGCGCAGCCTAACACCGGCACAGCTACAACCAGCAGTGGCCTATATAGGCTGGTATTGTATCTAACTTCCTCAAATAGAATTTAATAGTTAAGGCGACTATACAGGTCAAGCCTCCCTCACGCTCACACTATTCAACATTTTTGAAGATATAAAATCACTGAATGTAGTTATGCAAAATAGCAATACTTCACGGCCTAGAAAATAACAATACTTTCGGAAGTACGGAAGCGCCGGCATACAGTGAAAACTAGTACGGAGGGTTGTCATTTGATTATGCTATCAACATACTGACGGTATAATCTATAACATAAACATACCTAAACCTTGCTTTAGTTATGTTTGTTATAGATTTTTAGCTGATAAGTTTGTAAAAAAGCCTGTCATGGGAATAAATTATTACTATTACTATACAGGGTAGGGCAAAATTATACCTCATTCAGGGCAGCTAACTTTTCTTTTGGAATTCAATGAAATGACGTTTCATAGAAATGATATGAATAACTTTTTTAATTTTCGCTAAATCTTACGATTTGATTTGGTAAGTTACGTTGGGAAAAGTGTTCCTGTTGGGAAATCGAGTCGATTGAGAGCCACTTGTTTTTTTTACAAATGTAATTTTCTAGGCTGATTTGACATTTGTAAAAAAGAAACAAGTTGGTACACTCCAGGCAATATAAAAAAAATACGAAATGCCATTATTTTTGTCTTAAAAATAAACCTATGGTTTCCTCAGAACAAAATCTTCTAACTACAAAAGAAAAGGTAGCTGCCCTCAGAGGTAAAATTTTGCCCCACCCTGTATAATGAATGCACTTTACCATTTTCTTGAAATGGACTCCAACTGAAAGAGGCTCTTCCCAACTCGCGACAGCTGCCTTCAGTCCCTCGAGGAAATTCTTGTGCAGTTCGTGTAACTCAGATATCTTGTAAAAGATCGTGTTGAACTCTTCCTCTGTTATAACAGGCTGGGACGTAGACAGCGTCGCTTTTATTGCGTTCATATACTAGAAGGAAAAATGCATTTTTATACCATTTTTATTCATATACGCTGACCTGACATAGTTGTTCTGTCAAAATTCTAAAGTTCATACCAAATCTCAAAGAAAAGAACACTTTCATCTTTTACCTTATTTTCAAATGTTCCTTTGGGTTTTGTCCTAAACAACCCCAGATGCTGACTAAACATAACCTAAACCATTTTCTAGCTTAGCGAGACTAACAATCGATTTTCATTTATAAAAATAGGTCTAATTCTGAATCAGAACATACTGACATAAGACTACATACACATAATTACTTCGCGAGAACTGTCAAAACGGTCTGGAAATTTTGTAATTTCTCGCGATATTGGTCTACTATGTCACATTAATCACTATTCCTGAAAATAAGAGCCCTGGCGTATGTTTGGAATAAACATAATTATCACGATATACATATTACAAGAAGTGTCAAAGGACAATGGCCAAAAATGTATGGTCCAAGAGCCTCCACTGATGAAACTTGCGGGAAATGAAAGGGCTTAAGTTGTCGTATGATTCTGGCAGAAGGCCATTAAATTCTGTCCCGGGATTTTTTGTTATGGCCATGTTTGTTCTTACTATAAAATATGACTCTACGTTAAGTAATTTAGCTTGTAAGTAATCTTTTGTATTATGACTTTATGAGCCATTCGATCAGTAGCACCACAAGGTTAAGTTATGGATGGTTGGGCGCCTTCGCGGAAGTACAGAGGGTGGCCCGAGTCTAGGGTAATGGTGTCCTTCTCTCTCTACGGTCCTCACACAAACCCAGAACATGCGATTTAATGTGCTCCACCTCCACTTCTAACTACGCTAGATGTTTGTCGAGCCTCAGTGCGTACGTTATACGTAGCCAGGGGCAGGTTTTGTAAGGAGCCTGAGGTAGCCCGGGGATTCTTAGGACCCCTGCCCCGCTGTTACCATGACCGCTATCATGGCTAAGAATAGCGAATAATTTTTGGTGTCCATTGTTTAGGTTTTTCATTTATTTAATGTAATGTCATCTTCTCATCTGTAGGATGTGTGGTCGGCACAATATATTTTAATGTATATAGTACTTTAAAATATTTAATTCTTTACATAAAAAATTGTAAATATGTTTTGACTGGCCTGTTATGTTATATAACGTTATGGAAAATAAATAAAAATCTAAAAATCTAGGGGGTTTATGCCCATAATCCTCACGCTGCGCATGCGGGTCGAAAATCGCTGAACACTGCTTCTCGCACCGTCGACGCTGCTGCCCGTCGGCGGCCAGGGAATTGTCGATATAGGCTGCGCTATGCCGCAATCAGCCGGCCGCCAGAGCCCCGTTCATTAATTAGCAGGGTGTACGTTGGTAGGTGTGGGTGGCTTGGGTCCCGAAGTTGATGGTTGGAACCCCTTAAACCCCCTCCTCTACTGTTTATTTTATCTGAACCCGAGCCGACAACATAAAAAAGAGCTACACGGTCATATCTCTGCACCTGGCGTCGATGTTGTCATATAGGTGTTCTGGTGGGTACGGTGTCTGGTGGGACAGCGCGAGCGCGGAGAAGATAAGAGAAGCGGAAGGGGAATTGCATTCAAAATACTTAGATAAAGAGATAATGAGACCATGCCAAAATGAACGTAAAATTATATTATTTATAGGTGGTAAGAACAAACATGACCGCAGCAAAAAAAACCCCGGGACAGAATTCGATGGCCTTTTGCCAGAATAATACAACAACTATACCCTTTCATTTCGCGCAAGTCTCATCAGTGGAGGCTCTTGGACCAATTATGCCCATTGTCCGTTACATATTTTGACATTACCCGCGAAATATCTAACGTGATAAATAAGTCTATTCGCGAGAATCAGGGCCCTGGGAGCCAATTCTCGGGAATAGACCTAATTAAGAATTATATCGCAAGGGCTGTCAAATTTACATAGAATTGAGACAGTTCGCGCGATATATATCTAATGTGATTAATATATCGAATCACGAGAGTCTGCTGGTGCACCTGCTGGTGAGGAGGACCCCTGATTTTCGTTTTGTGCTCAAACAAGTTACCTTCTCCATAACGTAAAGGCATTCAACATATACGGTTTCGCTCTCAATGATACTTGTGATGATACAGCGATGCATTGTAAGCCTCTCCGCTTCAGCATTGTTACTTATATTCGATTCCTGAAACAAAAGTATATCAAATACATTACCAAGTAAAAAGTTACGAAATCCTTAGCTTAAAATGTTACGCGACGCGTTGCATAATTTCACAATAGAAAGGTTAAAAGCTTGTTTAATACAACAACGTACGCAAGTGTAAACAAAGAGGGAAACAATATAAGTTACTGAAACGCAATCGTTCATTCTCGGTGTGGTTTCCTTCGGTGATCATGAAACTAATGTTTATTTTCGTCGGGGTATTTCTGTTCAGTACAATAAAATGTCATGAGTCTGGAAGTAAGTAATAGCTATAACTTTACAGATATGTCATTCTTAAAAGATTGAGAAAAATGCTATAATTGATATAAAATTATTATTTCTTTTCGAGGTCGAGAGAATAGGTCTTCAGAATAATATACGATTTTATTTATATTTTAAAGGTTTCGAATCATACAATGGAATAGAGCTGAGTCCATTTTACGATACCATTATCTTTAGCGACATCGCTGACATCATGAAAGAGTTTGAAAGTAGCGTAAGTACCAACAAAGTTTTACTTAACTCGCTTTTTGTAAACACTGCATTTCATAAAACATCTCTCGCTGAAAAATAATGATGAAAACCAGTGTGATTAGATTTTATTAATGTAACTCGTTTTATTTCTAGAATATACCACTTTTTGATAGACTCGCTAGAGACGAGAGCGAGAGCGACGAGAACGTTGACGATTTACTACAGGAATATAAAACCTATTTAGAAAAAGAACACAAGCAGAGAAAAGACTACTTAGAAAGAACTAAAATTAAAAACAAAGTTCCACTTTTGCGCCATGAAAGGTTTAGTAAAAAAAGCTTCGGTAACGGCGGCAAGTATAACGATTATTTGTATAAAAATGGCTACTACAACATCGACAAATCGAAGAATCCTTTAGATTTATTCATACCAATCAATCCAAACGTAAATCAGTTCAACACAATGGAACTAACTACTACTTTACCGCGTGACAGTATGGAACTGAGTACATTCAACAAAATCATACAAAGTGAAAGTGGTTCCTCATCTTCTTTCTCAAAGTTTCCTTTCAAAGTACCTTGCTGTAAAAATGGGCAAACGTCCTGTAAGCAATGTATGACAGCTAAAGACCAATCACGAAACCGATTGGAGCCTAGAATCAATATGCATTCAGACGAGAAGAAACCAGCTACTGAACACAGGTTCGCTGAACTAACTGACCCTGATGATGCCTTGAATATTCGAATCAAAATAGATGTTCAATTACCAAAAATTCAGGACAAATTAGACAAACACCAATATGCATTTGGACTCGACGACAGAAGCAACACAAAAAACTTTCCATTACCTATTCAAATGCCAACATCTTATTACAATTATCCCATTCCGATGAACTTATTTGGATATAAACGAGTCTCCAAACTTAATTCTTCGCCACTTCATAAGCTATCTATTCATAAGAAAAAGAAAGCTAAACCTAGCACCAGTGGTAAAAAGCACAGGAAGAAGATAATAACTTTTCATAACATAAAACTTGAACCACAGCAGCTATACGAAGCACATTTTGGAAAAGCCACCGTCAGTGAAGGTACCCCCATCGAGAACCAAAGCACCAAAACTCCTGATCTATCTAGTACGACAGACATCCTAAAAACTAATTTGAGTAGTACGACAACTGCACCTTTGAATAAAACATACAACGAAAACCAAACAGAAGAAAGCATATTTTTATTAGTAAATATATCCAATAATGATACTGAAGGTATCAATAAAACTAACAATAGTATAGAGACAGAATACTCGAATAATACTACTAAAATGACTTTGCATTTTATGAAGAAACGTGATGTTGCTAATATTAATAATACTGTTGCTATTGTTAATAAAACTATCATTGTAAAAAAGGCAGTAAGTAAATTAAATAAGACAGTCACACAAGAAAAACACAATTCGGATGTTTCAAAGGTTTTAAAAGAGAGTGTAAAGAAAGTAGATAAAAGCTTGCCTAGTGAAGAAGAGTTATTGTATTGGCCAAATAACAATAAAAGCATGCAGTCTAAGGTGGTTTCTAAGAATATTACAACTATCATACTAGAAGGTGAAACGAAAAAGGGAAAACTGAATATTTCTAATGAAACAATGCGTAAAAATCATACCCGAGCTTTAGAAAAAGCTATATTCGGTGATGTTGATTGGAAAGATGTGGACACTGTGGCACCAGCCTTTATGTCTTTCATAGGCAAATATATCGAAGGAACATTGACTTTCTGTTCAGACGTTATATGCCATTCTATGAAATGTGGGCAGAAAGTATGCCATCATAGAGTTTGCGCTCCTGAAGATAGGTTTAACAATAGAGGGCACTGCATGGGTTCCAATGAGACTGGTAAGTTGTTTGGTAACTATGTTCATGTCAGATTATGTGCACATAAGATACATGAGAGGGAATTAAAATATTATTATCATTTTTGTTTCCAGATAGCGTAGCAACAATGGAGTCAATAATGGATTTACCATCCAAAGTAGTATTTGAAATTGTTGACATCTTACAAGACAAAATGTCGGGAAAAATATTTGGAAAGATGACTCTATGCATCAGTACTAAGTGCATTACTTTTGCATCATCCAAAAAGCTATTCATCAAGTACAAATGCATAGCTAAGGAACTAAATCCGAAGGGCCACTGTTTAAATTCAAAAGGAGGAAAGATTATCTAATGTACAATTGTGTAACATAACATTGTTTACAAAATAAAAATTGAATGGTTTAAACGTTTTCTGTTTAAAATTCCAAGTACCCTTTGTTCTAAGCTCTGATAAGAAAGTACTTAAATATACTTAGTCACACACCACACGGCTCACGGCCTCACTGGAGTGATTAATAGCATTGAGGATGCTTCTGAAAGAACTCTTTAAATTGAGAATAGTCCAAGCTGTTAGCTTGTATTTTATTACAATTATAGTAACTGCCGATCTTTACGTAAGTTATTTCATAATAATGTAACGTAAATAAACTAGATAATGTGCATCAATTAATTTAATATTTTCACCATACAACAGGATGGTAGTGAATTTTTCTTAAATCCATGGACAATAATCCAGAAATCTCATCCGCAAATTATACAATTCGGTTCAAATGGAGAAATGATAAAAAAAGAAGTGCCGGCAAAAAAAATTATAAACCTAAACAAAGTGGTAAGTACTCTGAAGAATAAACAGGACATGGATATATTTTTGAATAGAGATTCTGACGTTTGGAACGCAACTAAAGTTTTAAATGACGTTAATAGCATGATACAAAAAATGTATGAAAAAAAGGAAACTAATAAACTAAAAATGCTCACACATTGCAATAAAACTAGATCAGTGTGTAGATTTTTAGCGTGCCCCCAGATTTATGACCACTGTACGCTGTGCGAAGTAGTGAAAAGAGGAAAAAAAAATAATACGACAACCTGCGATAAAATTTCAACCAGATTTTTGTTTAACAAATACATAACGGATGAGAAACTTAGTCGTATTAACAAACCAGACTTAAGAATTTTATTTGGTATGTCTCGTCTTTAATAAATTGTGATACATACCGAAAAACCAAATTGGCTCATTTCATAAAAGTTAAGTAACCCACCCTGTATCTCTTTGTAGTAAAGGTATATTTATAAGATTTTTTATAAATTAAATGGTTTCCTGTTATGGTCGTTTGTTGCTCATTAAGCAAACATTCCCGAGTGTGCCTTATCTCCTAAAAGATACAGGGACGTATCTCTCTCTATTATCGTAAGTCAGGTATATAAGGTGAGGTGCTATCTTTTAAACGTTTTATTCCTGTGAAGACATCCGTGCCATCATCATGAATTACAAAATATTAGTGATCATTGTATTGTGTATAGTGCAAGGGTGTCTTAGCAAACCAGCTGCAGAAAGTAAGTAAAAATACATTTTGTTTGTGGACATTTTATGCATTGGGATTTTTCTGACTAACATCGCTTGCAGGTGGAATAACAGAGGGACGCGGGATCGGTTCAACACTGTGGGGCTGGCTAACCTATCCCTTTTCGTGGTGGAGTTCAGAGCCCGAACTGCCGCCGATCAATGATCAACTCATAGCATCGACGCCTAAATACCAGCTTCTAGAAAGCATCGAAATTGCGAAACACAATGTCACTGTTTGGTGCAACGATCAGACTTGTACAACACAGAAATGTGACAAGTTCGGCTGCAGGAATATGACGTGCAACATTTATGACACGGATTTGATGGGCGAGTGTCGGGAGTACAATACGATTTCAACACCCGAGGAGCATATTCCTAAGCCAATCGAGCCGCAAACAAAGCCGTCCAATCAAGATATGGTGACGGAAACTAAAGCACCTGAGTCAACGTCGACAACGGTACCCACAGTGACGGTGTCCTCTACGCAGGAAGATAGTCCGACAGTGGAGGAACATCCACTGGAACTAGAAGCTGTTCTATCTTCGACCGTTCCTGAGAAATACGAGAAGGTGGACGATAAAAAGGATCTTATTAGCCCAGATAAAAAAGTGAGTGTACTAACACCATAACGGTATTTCATTGTGTAAATAATCTGTAGGTAATTAATAACTCACTCCAAATTGCATGTTACAGTGAGTTTGTCTTTCAAGTTTAAAGATTAATTACGTTATAACCATCATTGCTCAGAGAGGACAGGGCGCAATGGCGCTGATTAGGCCAATGTCTTAAAGTGGACTGCTATATGCTGATGATGATGATTATACCCAACATTGCGAATGTTACGATGTAAGTAATTACTAAAGCAGATATATACTTATACAGGGTGGTCGTAATCAATAAATATAACCAAGAGAGAGAGTAGTAAATATTAAACATAGAAAAATAAAATAAGGGTTCATTTTAGTGAAATTATTTTTGGTACTTTCCCTCCAGGTTCTATTAGTTCGGACCACCATGTATATGATGAATTTATTTGTTTCAGGTATAATAACTGTCACAGCTAATCCAGGTTTAAGCCCTACGTTCCTTGAAAATATTGATGTAATCATTACGAATTCAATAATGTCAATTTTAGAAGAATACGCAACGAGGCTCATTAATAGATTCATTGCAAATGCAGAAATAAATTCATTTTGCGTAAAAGGAATTTGCTACTACCCAATCTGTGGAAATAATAGAAAATGCAATATTATATACTGTAAGTACCATTTATTAACTAGCGAGAAAAAATGTTCTAGAAACAATTACATCGGAAACATTGAAATAGATTCAGAGGACAATATTATTTCTAAGATTGTAGAAAGTCAGTTTGAAAACAATAAGTATAATTCAGATGATAATAATTTAAATGTATTAAATAGTATACTAAACAAGTGATATATAATATCATCTAGCGGCATATTCAAAGTTATCCATTGATTAAAGTTGTCACTGTTTGTCATTACATTATCCAACGGTAAGAGATAGCAATGGTCTAAGCATTGTTTAATTTTTAAAAGATTTTTATAAGTGTTTAGGGCGCACGCTCTTGCTCAATGTAAACAATTATTTCAACAAAACTTGCTTATCTATACCACTGTTAGATAAGAGTTGCAGGGATGTGTTGAAAAGATGACATATTTTGTCTTAAGATTAGTTTCCTTTGAGCTTAGCTAGAGCGTTAGTTTTTTTTGTCTTTTGTAAGGAACTTAAATTTTGAAACTATGACAACTTATACGTAAATATTTTGCTGTCTGAAACGTAGTAATCAAACGTTAGTGTATTCGTAAAGGTTATTTTAAATTAAAGTTTTATTTCGTAAAGCCTCTTTTTAATCCATTGTTCTATTTGCGCCCGGACTATTTCATCAGTAAAGTGTAAAATCGCTTACTATATTAATAAATAACACATAGAGTACGCGTCACGGAAAAAGAACGCTGGAAGCGGAGGGGGGTGTGTTTACACACGGGTAGATATCGATAACTCTGGAATTAACTCTATTGGAGCGGTGCGGGGTGTCATTTGGTGTAACACGTGTCCGCCCGAAGGCCTCCACATGGCTTAAAGACTGAAAAGGCCGGGACCAATATCTTGACGTGCCTTCTGAAGCACGGAAGCGCTCAGTTCTAAATGCCACCCATCCAATTAGTGACCTGGCAAACTGTTGCTTAATAAAAATTAGACTACACGATAAATTGTATTGCACGATACCATGAATTGCGCAATGTTTAGTAACCATAAACATGTATTGAAAAAACAAAAGTAAAGTAGTTTAATTTTTATTGCACGGTGTAGGGTCCGTATTGCCATCGTTGCACTGAAGTAAAGTAAAAAAATCTTTTATTTAGTTGGAGCCACAAGGAACAGTTTAAATCGTAATTTTTTTTAAATTTACACCGATTTGTAACGCGAGTTTGTCTTGCTCACGCGTAAGCATTAAAGCTTATGAGCCGACATTGTTATTGCGTGTATATAATTCATCGTTTCAGTGCATGTGGTGATTCAATCATATTGCGCCATAAAAATGATGGGCGCTAAACCTGTACAATAGTAACAACGTATCTCGATCCCTTTGAAGTTGGCTGCAAGTACCGACGTAGTTCCTATGTTTGTGTCGGATTGTACTAGGCTTGGTCGAATCGTTTGCTGACACTTAACAGAGAAGAGCGAAACGGAGAGGATTTTTTTAAGGCACTGGAAAATCAACTTTAATATTATTGAAATAAAGTGCATATATGTTTGAAAAATGTATCTTCGAGGACGCGCGAGTATTTTATGTCAGGTTCAAGCATATATGCACTTTATTTCAATAAATTTAAAATTGATTTTCGAGTGCCTTTACATAATCCTCTCCGCTGCGCTCCTCTCTGTCTGCACTGACCATAACTTGCAAAGTTCATAGATCCCTTGTGACTATATCCTCTAATCTGTCAGGACTCGCAAAATGGCCGGCGACCACTGTCGGCCAACCGCGCGAAACATGTCGCGCAAGGTCAAGGTCTTAAGTTTTTTTCAAGATTTTAAGTTTTTTTTCTCTAACACTATTATTTATAAAAAAAAATTGTAATTTTTCATGGTTTTAAATGTAATCTAGTACTTAAATCTAACTTCCTGCATGCAGAATTTTTATATTAATCTTTTGAAACGAAAATTAAAACCCGCTTTTTTTGCAAAAACACGATGATAATTCAAAAATGAAACCACTTTTGAGAAAACTAACATTTTTATTTTAAATTTTAAAAACATATTGTGATAAAAACTAATTCAGGTTTAACTAGGAGCAATAGATAGATATGTACAATATTAGGTAGTATTTTGTGAATAAGTGAAGGTTGATTAGCCCGCACACTAGGATTCCTTGTGATGTAGGTGGCAAATCTCTTCCAGTATTATATATTTTTTTATATCTACTTTGTTTCTTGCTATCTGCCTGTCCTGGGCAAGAAATGCGTGGTTGCTGCACGCTCGACACTTGCTATCTGCCTGTCCTGGGCAAGAGATGCGTGGTTGCTGCACGCTCGACATGAATGGAGTAAGGCCAGTGGCGTTATCCATATTGATTCCTTGAGTTCTGTTGTTTTATATGGGGTCTTTAGGGGCTCTGCTCTTTATCATTTTGAAGGTTATGTTTTTGTCCATAACTTTGTTAGGAACGGCATTGGGGTGCGTCTCTAATCACTTAGCATAGGATTTCAGCTTATTTGTAATGTCTTGTTTGACTGTTGGCTCCCCCAAATCGCGGTGAAGCTGGCAGTTTGATACTAACCATGGTGCGTTTGCTATCATACAAAGCATTTTTGATTGGAATCGCTGAAGAATTTCTAGGTTGGTGTTAGCCGCTGTACCCCACAACTCGCCATATGACCATATGGGCTTAAGGTGACGATACATGTCAAACCTCCCTCTCGCTCGCAATATTCAACATTTTTGAAAATATAATACACTGAATGTAGTTATGCAAAATAGCAAACCTTCACGGCCTAGAAAATAACAATACAAAGGTTCAGCAATAATATAATTTTGATTCTATCACGTTTTCCTACCAAAAAATTTACACCAAAATTGATCACATTGGTACAAGTTTTTTAGTTAGGAAACGTGATAGAATTTGACATGTATAGTCGCCTTAAGAAGAAATTTGTAGATGAGGAGTTTTATTTTCCAAGGATAGTTTTGACTTCCATGCTAGTAACCAGTAGAACTTTCTTAGCTGTAGACGGAGAGCCTTTCTTTCGGTAAATATATATCGTCCATGTGAGACGTCTATCCAAGTAAATACCCAGGTATCGTACTTCTTCGCTTTGTGGTATTTGGATACCATTTAGATTTACCGAGGGGCACGTCCCGTATCTAAGGGCAAAAGTCTCGTGCACCGACTTAGATTCGTTTGCCTTTATGCGCCAGTCTGTCAGCCAGGTAGACTTCGTTTAGGCTTCTTTGTAGCATGGTAGATGCAACAGTCGGGTTTTCGTGGTAGCAGCAGTATTATCATAAGTAGGTAGGTACATGATCATAATAATTTAGAAATCAATACAATACAATACAATACAAATAAAATAATCAAATAATATCAACTATGAGAGGAGGCGGATGCAGGAGGATGGTGTATATGGGTAGGTAGGTACGTAGATAAATATTAACAAGTATGCGTTGTCTTATTTAATTTGGGAAGTAAATGTGTTGTATTTATACTATTATGAATTTTGAGGGTAGATGTCAGCTCAAGGATGCAGCAATGTGTGTGTCAGTGCGCCTGGGCTACCACTAACTATTGTACATACCTGAGTCTGTAGTTTCCTAATAGCAGGTGGCGTCGCACTAGCTTCAGTATCCGACGAGATGGTTCTCAGTAGGAGCGGCGTATCGCTAGAATCTGCCAACTCAGAACTGGTCTCACTAGGCTCTATCCCTTCCGCTGCTTGCCTAGAAAATACGTCTTATTAACCTCTCTGCCGTTGAAGCCTCTAAGGTGCAAGTACCTCAAGTATCAAAACAAAATGTTGGTACTTTAACCTTGATTAAAAAATGATTATACTCTAACTGATGACGCTCCGAAAATTTGTCATTTTTTCAAGGGGAAACGAAGCGTCATCGGTAACGGAATCGGCCGTTAGGGATTAAAGATGGTTTCTTATATCAGTCGGTAGCCGAAGACGCTCTGTTTTCCCTTGAAAAGCTATCAAATTGTCAAATTTTGACGAAGCGTCATCGGTTCCGACTGTTTAGGCACAGAATAGTGTGGTTATAGGCTTGTAGCATAATAATGAATGCGTAGCAGCATCTTATGTATTCAACACCAATACTAAGATTACATTCCGAACCAAAGGTGGTGAAAGAAGTCTAATCGGGGAACTTTCTCAACATGACGACCTCTGCGCTACGGCGCAGTTGGCACAGGCCCACCTCAAACGCAGAAGGTTATTGAGGGTTCAATTCCCGAGCAAATTTTTGTATGATCTACGAATATTTGGCTGGGTCTGGGTGTTTTCTAAAACCAAATTACATCACGAATTTTCCGTCATGAGTCCTGCATGTGATTTATAACTTCAGGATTAATCCGCAAAATAACTGAAGAATGCACTCTTCAGAGATACCTAGTTAGGACCATTCATCGAGGAAATCCTAAAGGAAAGAAAAATTACCATCCGAAATGAAAGGAAAGGATTGGAACGCCCTACCCGAGTATGTGCTCCCCGATAATTAAAATAATATTTATAATTATAATAACATTTAATTGGCCTATCACTTTATTCTAAAAAAATATACCTACTTTAAGTTTTCCAACAAAAATAAAATAAAATATTTGTCACGAGTGGACTGGTTTCTTCTAGGCGTGCTCGTAGACTGCATCTTCGCTTTCCATTAGGCGAGATGTGGTCAAATGCAAGCTTATTCAATATGAAAGATAATATAAAAAAATCCTATGTCCGTCCAGTAGAGCTTCTGCAGGCTGTTAATGAAGTGGAAATCTAACATTTAATCTCAGTAAAAACTTACTGTATGAAATAATGTATGTTGACGTAATTGGGCGCAGTCGCGGGCGGTGAGTCGGGTGCACGTGGTGCGGTCGGTTCGGCCGTGCAAGGCAACGTACTATTGCCACTTCTAGAGTCTTCTGTACTCGAGCCTGTGCCACCTATAACGATATATTTTATTTTTATATTGGTTTATTTTGTTATTTTTAGAATTTTAATGAAACTTACAACTAGCTGTAAGTTTTCTTAAGATAGCTACTATAGCTAGGTATAAATAAATTGAACATATTACATAGCACCCGCATAGGAATACAAATGCATGCGTAAAGCCAATTAAAAGTGTCCACAAATAGCAATAACATAATTATATCAGAAATAAGATAGTATAGAGGACACGATATTCAAAAGACAAAATATTTTGTACAAATTCCTATACCAACTATATAAAAGAAACACCAAATTAATATTTGGTTATTTAAAATTGAGTGTAGTTGAGGTATTAAATACATTAATGACATAATTTGCCTTCACCAAAGTATTGAGGGAGTCGCACGTCCTATCCTAACCATAAATGCGTTTTGCCTTTAATTAGTGTTAACTAAAAGAACATGAAGGGTACTAGTTTATACATAGAACTTGAAAAAGCGTGAACTACTTTCCGCCTGCAGCTTATTCGAAAAAAAATCTAGTGTTTTAAAATACCCCTTTTCGCATAGACTGTAAACTCAACTCAATCCGTTCAGTGGTTTTCGCGTAAAGAAGAAATAAACATTTCACGTTTTTGCATCCTTGCTTCGCTTTTACAAAATGAGTCGGATAGCAGTAATTCTTTATAAGGATCAACAAAGCTTTAGCTAGATTATATAGAGATAACATAGGTAATAGATAGTACACAAAATAGCTTTTATGTCAGATTGGTGTTATCATTGTCCTCAATTATTTTGAAAGGGATGAGCCAATAACGATAGTATTACAATTTTCTAGTTATTTTCCTACAGGACATTTATTACAAAGCAAAACTTGTAGAAGCATTATGGGATTGCAGATACAAAGCACATATGTCCGATACTGAAACACTAGTCAAACATATTTGAGCTTTGATGATGAGGAAATAATCTTCTTGAATCTTGAAATTAACGTTTCAATCGCACGAAACGAAACACGTGATTTCGTACTTCGGTGAAGTATAGTATTTATAGTAGCGGGCGCGGCGACTGAAATGGTTGAGAGGTTTTTCAGTATTCGGGCGCTAGTCTCATAAATAAAAGTGAGTGAATAAAGTATCATCATGATTTCAGCCTCACAAGCCAACCACCTCATTTACCCATGGTGCCTGCTGTAAGTATAACAAGCGGGGCTCTGGCGGCAGTCTGATAGCGCCATAGCGCAGCCTAAAACCTTCATAGCTAAAGGACAGCAGCATCGGTGGTACGAGAAGCTGTGTCCTGTGATCCCTAACCACCATGCCCAGCGTGGGGATAATAGACATATCCCCCTATTAAGCTAATAACAGCTTGAACTTAAGTTACTCTCACTCTTACCAGCTTGAATATACACGTATTCGCCATCATTGATGCTGTCAACCGGCACTTGGTCGTAATAGGGCTCATCTTCGCTCTGAACAACAGCGGGTAGACTTTCCAGCGAGATCGGCGCCGACTTGTCATCCGTCCCTTCGGCGAGGTCGGGCGTCGTAGAGATCGCCTCCTCGTCTATGGAGCGTGGGGTCGCCGCTCCGCCCGAGCGTTTGCGTTCCGATGATAGAGAGTTGATTGATTCATAGCTTTTTACCTATAATGTATTAATGATTTAGAAAGAGGTTATCGAATTGCATGAACTGAAGCTTGATCACGATGACCAGTGCAAAAGTAGGTATTCGGTAGACGTAAAATTTAGGCCAATGAAAAAGAGTAGATGCAAAATAACGCTTTGCCATTCGCCGAAATCTGTCTTTACGCTTTACGTCAGGTTGAAATATTAGTGATCATTAATGAATTAATTCTTTCTTATTATTGCCCTTGGAACACTGTGGTACACTTGGATCGCTCTACTGAACCAGTTTAAGGTTTAAGCGCTATCCACACATTTCCGGGTCAGGGCTATCCGTGTTCCGACAGTGTTCCCGCCAGGGACGTGCCATCCGTCACCCCTGTTCACACATATCAGGGAAACCGGTATCAGTGTAATCTGTTTCTTTAGCTGATACGCACATAACATTTGTTTCTTTAGCTGATACGCACACAACGCGATGTCCTTATTTAAAACTGAAGAATTGGCAATGATTGCGATAGCGCTAGATGAAGAAGAAGCTGATAACGATAGATAAAAATCGGACAGCACTGACAGGGCGTCTGTGCGTCCGAGCGTGCTCCGGGACACTGACGATCCGGATGCGCCTGACACGGATCTGTGTGAACAAGTTCGTATAAGTTGTACGTAACCGATTTTTTCCTCGTCCCTGATGGAGCACGGCACGACCGGGTACCCGGAAATGTGTGGATAGCGCTTTAGAAGTAGTTCTTTGTGAAGGTCTCATCCAGGGAAGTACTACCACAATGCCTATTTCCGTCGTGAAGCAGTATTCCTATGGTTCCGTCTGAAGGGTGTGGGTGGCCGGTGACATTACAGGTACATGAGGCTTATCACTTTCATGTCTCAAGTTGATGAAAGCAGTGCGATGCTTCGTTGAGCACGTTCGCAACATCCGTGACCTACGAAGCAATGTTTTGTCACCATCAGGTATGGCCCACCTGATGTTAAGTGGTAACCATAACTTACCTTTAGTTATCACAAAAAAGGGTACAGGTTTCTTTCCTTTCTTAAGTTAAGACAATTTTTAGCAGAAAAGTATTAAAAGCACTGCAGGTTAAAAAAATAATCTAACTTATAATTTTGCCACAACTCGACAGACAGTGAAATTAGACCCCCTTGATGAGATGGGATCATTTTGAAGCAAATACAAGCTCAGTTAGTTATAACCAGTATAACCCTTTAAAAAGAATTTAGGTCGAATTACCAAAAGTCCTGTACAACCAACCACCTTCATAGTCTGATTTCGAAAGTGAGTATTCTAGTCTGGGAATATTAAACGAATGCTGTAATATTATCACGTAGGTAGTTAAGTTAGCATCAAGTGAAAGATTATCATCTTAAATACATACCTATTCAAAGAAATATTAATTCGAAACTGACATCAACAATGTGTTATTTGATTACTCACCCTTTCACTGATAGAGGGTGTGGAAGCCCGACTAGCAATGGACTCGCGCGATTCCGCATTGCGGAGTCTACGCCCCAAGGATGATGGAGGGCTGTCTTCCGGTAGCCCACTCTCGGGGAGGGAAGCTCCGCGTTTGCTGAACACTTTTGGTGGTGGTCTAAAATAGCACGTTTAATAATAACATTAGTGGAGATCGGTTGTAGGTTACTTTTAGTTTTACGATTGCCGAAATGAGGTGCAAGTTTGGTACAAGGGATTCCAATCTTTGGAACACAAGCGAATTTCACCTGCCTGTGGTGCACCCGCTAACTAACAAACGAAGCTCTGGCAGCCGGACGATTACGTTATAGCGCAGCCTCACACTGACACTGCAAAATTTTCTGAACGCCGACGGGCAGCAGCGTCGACGGTGCGAAAAGCTGTGCCCTTATGCCCAACCCGCATGCCGCAGGTTCACAAGTATATCCCCCTTCTTATTAGGGGAAGCGTCCAGTGGACTGATATAGGCTGGTGTTGATGTTGCTGTTGCTCATTGCGAAAACTTTTAACATTGGCATTCTAGTCTAGAGCACTTTTAAATAACTTTAATGAACCAAACCTCATATTTTTATATCAATTATATTTATTGACTTGCAAATATTATTATTGATTTCTTAGCAGCTAGGAAGGGAGAAAGTATAATGAGATATTGGAGTCATGGTATACTATTTAACAACCCTGTAACAGGCTCAGATTAGTAGAAGACCGTTGATATATGCAATTCAAGTGGATAATATGCATTTTATTTTCAAGCTGCATCGTCCCACTGTTACTGGGCATAAGTCTCCCCTAAATTTCGCCAACCATCTCTATTCTTTGAGGTATCCCACCATCCTTCGAGGCTTCGAGTTCGTCCAGCCAACGCTTGGCAACGATTTCTTGGCCAACCACGACCTCGCCTTCCATCCAGCTGACATAATGTTATGGAATAGACCTACCAAAAAAAATGTTCTCCATCGATTTTAAAACTGTTTTAAACCTTCGGCACGTCTACAACTTACGCTGGCAACGATTGTATAATTCAGAATTCGTGATTTTTTTCCAAAGAATTGTAAGAAGCAGACTAGATTTCTCTAGCAATATATTACGAATTTTACACACTTATCATTCTTTACCAACGCTACTCGCTACGTGAATTTTGTCGGTATCCGTAAGTGCATTCTTGATTTCGCTTTCGAAGGTATGTCATTATCGTGCGGAAACTAAACATGTATTTATTTATGCATTTGTTTCACCTGCGTCTAAGGCTGTTAATTAGCACTGTGAACTAATTGCTTTCCTTTTATATAATCGTCTTTAAAAGGCTACATAATATTCAGATGTAGAAACATTACTCTGTTGTTTAGTTGTTTGTGCCAATGAATGGATAGCGTTGCGTCTAGCCAAGATACATTAAGAAAATAATGCAAAAAAAATATAATATACAAATATAATTATGTTAAAACACATTCTAAGAGAGGTAAGTGCCACCACAGGTACCACAGATGATTTTAAGGGCAAATGTCAACTGAGTAATAAGTTTTCGGAAAAGTCTTTGTTGGACGGTTTCGAGATGCTACTGAAAAATCAAATTACGGAAGTATTTGATTTGAATGATTACTTCGTAAATAAGCCTACAGATACAGAAACTAAGTGATTACTGATGGTAGGTTGGTAGGTAACCCAACCCCCACCTTAAACGATAACATTTTGCGGACAACCAATGCATGGAGAATTGGTGACTGTGCTGGAAAGTTTTGTAACACTATTTTTATAACATTTTGGAAGATGCCACATCGTCTATATAGCAACAACAACACCAGCCAAAAAGTCAGCTAAAAGTCTGTCAGAGAGCCACGGAACATAGCATTCATAACAGCCTGGATACCTGAGGGACAGCAGCGTCGGAGTCGGCTGAGGATGCGTTGGCGGGACGAGCTCGATGCCTTCAAAAGAGGGTGGTGGAAGGTAGCTCGGGACAGATGTTTGGAAGTCTATGGGGGAGACCTTTGCCCAGCAGTGGGATGAGAAATGTTATAAAAAATTACTTGGGTGGAACTTTCTTCTTTGCAGCTAATACAGGATCAGAGGGGCTGCTTTCTGATTGCGACGACTGCGATGATTCTTCCGCCTTCTTCGCAGCATTCTCGGCTAACTTCAGACCATTTACTTCTATGACTGTTACAAAGTCACCTGTTTGTGACTGTGGACGGTTTTTGGCTTGAATCGGACTTGTTTGATCTAAAGCTACTGTAAATAAAAAACGAAGCTGTAGATAGGACTGGATGTATGTGTGGTATTAGAAGCAGAAGGTTGCGGATTTGATCCCGCCGCGAGAAAAATGTTTGTATGATTTGTTAATATTTGTCTCGGATCTGGGTGTTTTCTGTGGCACATAAAACAGATTGAGGGTGTATTTTCCAAAAAAAAATCATACATACAAGTAGTAATCATAATCAGTCATGTGGTTCCCATCATACAAACTCTGCTTAGTATGGGGCTAGATGATGCTGTGTGATGTCCAGCATAATTTGTTTATTTATATATAATACCTATCTCACAATGTTTGTAAGAGATTATAGAACAATTTAAATTTAAAACTATATAAATAAATAAATAAAATAAATAAATAATCCTGGACGTTATCACACAGCACATCATGTAGCCCCAAACTAAGCAGAGCTTGTATTATGGGAACCACATGATTGATATACTACATAGATACATATTTTTTTTGTAAATACATACATATCATACATAGAAAACACCCAGACACGAGTCAAATATCTGCAGAACATGCAAACATTTGTCCCGCAGCGGGAATTGAACTCGCAACCTTCTGCGTCACAGGCGGACCCTCGCCCACTGCGCCATAGAGGTATGCTGATGGGCACGCTGTTAACTTAGATGGATGCCTCTCGACTTGCGTCTTTTGTACCCTACATTGTACAATATACTTACATGTTATTCACAAAAAAGATAGTCGAGGAAAACAAGCAAATATGACTAATATAACTCATTCATAAACATTATGACTAGGCCTAGGCAAAGTACCGCCTACTAGGATGTACCTACGATCTTATGCTGAAACTCAAAAGGACGAGATAAACAATTTAGGTATCACTACGACGAAAGTTTGTATAAAAGATGTGAGATTAAAATGTTTGTGTCTCCTAGTCTTCTGTAGGCTTGACAAAACTACAAAAGGATTGAGCTGAAATTTTGTGTCCGTGATGCTAGCGTACACATAACCGTATTCACGTTTGTTGATATGCCAAAAAAATTGGAAATCGGTCCACGATTGACGGAGATATCGGAGATCATAGATAAAAAAAGATTCTGACTTATTGACAACCTCCTTCTTTTCGAAGTCGGTTAAAAGCCTAATATTTAACTTTTGGGATGAATATTTGGGTTACTTTATGCTATATTAGTAAAAATATATATTGAGCGATTTTCAACAGAAAATTTGGCGATTTCATTGAGCAACGCCTGGCAACCCTGGTTGTGTGCGATTGTACCACAATTTATTTGTTCCTAGAACTTCACATGGACTTTTTGTATTGTTTTACAACGAATTTGCATAAAGTATTACTACCGACAGGGGAACTATTTCACGCACTATTTTTCCATACAGGATTTTTATTAAGAAAAGCTCGTTTTCTATAAGAACGATTGCGTTGTTTAATGGGTACGCTAGCATCACGCCAGCTCGGAATGTTTTTTAAAGTCTTGTTCATTATCTCCGTTTCTATAAGAGCAATCATTATGAAATTTTGCATAGCTCGGGAACTATTTATGCTCTATTTTTGTGTGTAAGTTTCGTTCCTATAGTCTAAGCCGTTTTTGAGAACGGTTATGTGTACGCCAGCTTGATCGTTATGCTGGCGTACACACAAAGAATGGTCATTATTTCTTAAACCAAAGAGGAACTATTTATTTTATTATTGCACTAATTATGCTCTATTTATGCTCTATTTATTGGCATATCAACAAACGTGAATACGGTTATGTGTACGCTAGCATCACGGACACGAAATTTTAAACACATTCTAGACCAGACATATTTTTGCCACGCGAGCCAATCCACGGGCGGTAGCTATTTATATTTATATATATTTTTATATGTATTTCTTACCGTTAGCATCTTGACTATTTTCACTCCTCTGCACTACTTCACTGTTACATCTCCTCCGTGCCTCTGCCACCAAATTCGAGGACAGCTCATTGATGCACTGGTTGACGGAGCTCCTCTCAGCAATATGAACTGGCTTAGCCCTGAGCTGCACTTGTTCAAACTCTGGCAAGTCTGACACAGCTGCTGAGTCATCACTTTTATTACTACTGGTACTGTTTTCTTCACTCTTTTTCGATAAGGAGTTGGTGGTTGAACCCTGAAAATTAAACAGCATTAAAATATGACTGAATTCCAGACTGGAGCACTGTGTGTTGGCAAGTATTTTTAAAAATTTAGAAGTCTCATTAGCTAAGTGATAGAAAGATAGATAGATAAAACATTTATTTGGTTCTACAGACAAACACAATTTACATTAATATACAATTTTAAAAGAAGCACAATAAATTAAAATAAACAAACATTTTCAAAAAGGTAAATCAGAATCATTCATAAGTGCATTTTCGTTATTTATTATATCTAAATCTGAGTACACACTAAAGCAATTACTTTAAACTTTGCTTGAAACAGAACATCCAGCTTGGTTCTACCATAATACAACATAATGTGGAATGTCATTGTCATGCTCAAAATCATATATTTTAAAGAGTGGCATATTCTTCTTCTTCTTCTTCTTTGTATGAGCTAGGACCAGCTGTGGTGTCGGAGTTTTTAGGACTGAAAAAGCCGAGACCAACATCTTAATGTGCCTTCCAAAGCACAGAGGCGATCAGGTATAAATGCTACTAAATAGTAGCCCATCCAAGTAGTAACCAGCCAGAGTGCTTCTTAACCATGATGATCTAAGAACACCGAAATAAGCCATGCCACAAGCGCTAACAATACCCGCGGTCACGAAGTCAGCGGCGGCGGCGCGGAGAGCGGCGCGCGGCAAATCTATGCATTGAATCTATGCATTGATTGCGCCGCGCCGCCGCCGCCCCGCTCCCGCTGACTTCGTGACCGCGGCCTAACTCACATTTATGTAGGCAGGCCTATTACATAACAAGTTTTTTAAATAACCAAATAAGAATGATTCACATGAATTTATAATAAGTTAGACCTACTTTGTAAAAGTTAGAGTCACATACTTGTAATTTTCATCATTATGAATTAATTTGATTATTGAAATTTATTGAACACTAGCTTCTGCCCCGGGTTCGCTCGCATGGTACCCGGATAAAGAGTATGGGTTATTCCAGGTCTAGAATTACATAATATGAAAAAAACTGCATTGGGACACCCTAATCACCTACCTAGCAGTATGTAATATACTTTACAACGTATAGTCAAACCTACCGAATATGCATAAAAAAATTCATAAAACTTGGTCGATCCATTTCGGAGGAGTCCAACCACAAACTATGTGACACGAGATTTTTATAATATAAGTACAGAGATCATTTTTTAAAGTGACCTTTTGTCATACCTACATAATAATTATGCATAAAAATTTCATTAAACTCTGTCGAGCCGTTTCAGAGGAGTGCGACCACAACCTATGTGACGCGAGATTTTTATTATATAATTACAGAGATCATTTTAAAAGTTTTCAATCTATTTTATTGAAGTTGATTCATAAAACTTATTTTAAAGAACACACAAATGAGATTTCTCAATGTGTAACCTTGACGGAAGCACTTTCATTTCAATTTGAGTAGGTGTGACCCATTTAACTAGGTGTGTCAGTCAACAGACCATCAGCCTTTACATAAATGTGCCAATCAACATAATTACCACGCACCAATTAAAAAATGCCACCGAGGGGTTAATGGATTGTTACTAATTACATACTTCCTATACAATAATGTATATATTCAATATAATTCTAACAATAGCTCATTAAACCTTTTAAGGAAGTGTTTGGAGACTTTGTGGTACCTAAAGTATGTGACAAAATTAAAAATAATGCTAGACACTTAGCACATAGCCCCAGCACCACATAGTCATAAAACAAGCAGTGCTAAGGCATTATGAAAACCACATAACTGATATGCTACTTATATTTTTTTTTTTGTAAATACACACATACATATTTGACATAGAAAACACCCAGGCCAGGGAAGTGTTTCCTATGCCAATTATGAACATACAAACTATTGTATTTGAGACATACAACCTTCTGCATCTAAGGTGGGCATTCACTCACTATGCCACAGAGGTTGTCCAGTGCATCTTTGGTCAGTTATACATACATACATTTCATGATTTACTGGAAATCCAAGAAAATCACAATATAATTTTCCAATGTGCGCAAATCTACATTTTAAAATTATTTCAGTCAAAACTCCTTTTACTTATAATTATTGACACAATAGGTGTTAGACTCATTTATATTCCTGTCATAATCCAAGCTACACTGTTGATGATTCATCTAACTACTACATAAATTTAAAACATACAAGGTCTGATTTGTGATTTAGCAGAAAAGTACATTGTTTTGCTTGCATGTTCAATTGAATTATGGTGTATAAGATCTATTTCTTAGAAGCAATTTTAAACTGTTTTTCATAGAATTTATAACAAGTTTACCTGTTTTATATTCCAGTTAATTCATGCTTCATGCGGAAAGAAGTTGATCTGTACTGTTAAATTTCATGCTTCAATGGCAGGAGATGGTCAGTTATAATAACAGTAAAGTTGACTGCATTATCATAGTTTAATTTTACTGTTATGTATTTAACATCCTGGATGTGAATGTTTGAGGAAACAAGAGAGCAAGAAAGGCACAAAATGAATATGTTTACATAACAGATGTTGAAAGGCTGTGTTGTGTTTTTTAAGAGGGCCTGAATACATTATTAATTTGGAGTCAATATTATGCATGGTTTATTTTGATGTTAATGATATCATTTTATAGATAGATAATGAAAGCTAGATAGCAATAATCTAACAAGATAACAATGTAGATTTGAAGGCAATACTTCACTGGCTTATTGATGAGACAAATATTGAACAATGGTGTGTAGATGCTAATTGTACATACCTGTTTACTGTCAGGAGTTTTATCATCAGATTCGTTCACGTCAGAGGTCGAGGGCGGAGCCCCTCGAATGACCTGTGCTGCAGCTTTATGTTTCTCAACATCTGATAACAATGTTTCTAGGTATTCGACATAAAACTCTTCTTTCTCCAATTCTTCTCTGAGTATAGCGACTTTTTGTTTGTGTTTTGCCAAATTAGCCCTGACATCTTCTTCCCAGGCCGCAGGCAGAGCACTTTCAGGAAATCGTTGCACCCATACACGTTGAAAATCACCAAAGACACTCATCTCTCACCAAACGATTTCATGACAAATTTATCTTAGAATAATCAATTGTTCTCTGTTAAAGTTTCATGTAAATAATAATAAAATTATTCTCAAAACCGCAAAACTAAAAATTCTGTCTTTGCTTACAATCGCTTTTCGCTGTCATGTTTTTTTTTTAGTTGAGGAGTGGTTGAGTATTATTTCCACAGAATAATAAACTGTACCTTTTAGTCATTGACTTTGGCAATGATATTTCATCATTGATAATTTCATTCATTCATTCAGATCAGCCTAGCTGTGAGTCCGCTCGCTCGCACTAGGGAGGTTTCCGCTAGAACCCGCTGTTCTACCAATTGGAAATAGGGCATTTCCACACTATGACAGTAAAAAAAACACTTCATGGCCAGCTTTCCAGCGCTGATTACAGATGGCGCTGCTCTGATTTGGTGCATCTACTGTGTTATTTTTTTATTTTTATTTTTAAACATCAATTATGACTATGCGCGCGGCAGATAGGTATTATGTGCACTGGCCAAAAAGTGGCCTACACCCATCGGTGAAGGCACTGAATTTATTTTTTAAATTCATATTAGTATACATAGAAAACACCCACATCTGAAAAACCATACCAACAATACCGTGCATGTTTCGGAACGTTCGATTTTACTTCACTGATTCTATTTTACCAAAGAAATAGGACTAAAGCATAGAAGAGGTCTTAAAATTCATTTATGCTCTGAACATTAACTGATACGGCTGATCTCTACTTTCTTATGTCCATACATGTTAGCTAGAAAGAGATGCATACTTTATCTTAATACGATTTCTGCGACTTCGTACGACTCCGTACTAGGGGCTGCAGTCTCGACATAGTTAGCGATCGCTACCTACCAAAATTCGGTAGCAGCTCGGAAACAGATTTTCATACAAAAAATACGCGTCGAGGTGGGCTACGCTGATTGGTGCCGATCATTGACGTTTACGATTTTTGTCGTTAACATACCGGCATACAATGTCAACTCTACAATTTTTGTGAATTTCATTGCGGCCAAATATGACAGCCCGATAAAGTTAACGTTAACTATCGGTAACTTCTAACCTAAAAACAAATTTCCCTTATAATTTAGTATTGCAAAAACATAAACTTATATAACTCCTTACAAACTTAATCAATCATCATAGTTATGCGTTAATTTGTACATCATTGCAAAAAAAGTTTACATGCCTAGTTTTTTTTTATAGTAAACATAAAATATTTTTTTTTTATCCATTTATGTATGTTTAGATAAATAAATAATAATGTAACTAATTACACTTAAATTTTACATAAAATATTGCCTACTTTATAACGTGGGTGAAATAAATACCTATTTATCTTATCTTATCTAATTTTCGGACAGATGATATTGGACATAAGAATGTAGATATCAGCCGTATTGAATTTTATGACTTTATTAATTTGTCTTCCTTTATCTGTGTATTTTACTGTCCCCCGTCATCCACATCATGAGTGCCAGTGCCAGAGGGCTTACCACGGGTTTTGATAGTTTTCGAAAACTTTTTAGGTTTTGGTATCTTTCCATACATTTTCGTACAGCGCCTCTAGGGAAACGTGCATGAACTACGAAAATGTATGGAAAGATCAGTGTTACCGTTTTTTTTTTTGGAGAAAATGCTAAAACATGTTGCAAAAAATGCTAAATAACTTTTAAAAATGCTAAATGAAATCTATATTTTTCTTTTGAATTCCTTAGGAATTTTGAATTTTTAGGTAACGTACAAAAAAATGTTAATCATAAAAATATGCTAAATGCGATTTTTTTCAAGCTAACAGACCCGAAAATATGCTAAATTTAGCATTAAAAATGATAAAACAGCAACACTGGGAAAGATACCGAAACTTATAAAGTTTTCGAAAACTATCAAAACTCGTGGTAAGCCCTCAGTTCAGCCTGATTTGACAGCCAATTAATCAGCTGTTCATTCAATCATTCTTCCTTCCTTCCTTCATTCAAACTAAAAACTATAAGAATTTATTTTCAAAGAAAACAAAATGATTTGAAAAGAAAATGGATAAAAGTTACGTTAAAACCATAGTAGAAGGATTAAAATCTTCCTCTTCCACTCGGGTTCAGGACGCTTTACTGAAAATAAGAAGTAAAGTTATTGGTAATGAGAACGGCATCCAGTTGTTTAGAGAATGCAGTGGTTTGGAGTATTTGGTGCCTCATTTACGCAAGCCAAATGAACGAATTCTTGATTTAGCGCTGAGTATCCTGGGCAATTGCTGTTTAGAGGACCAAACCTGCTTAGCGGTAAGTATTAAGGTCTCTTTATGTTATAAAATAAAATTGTCCAGTCCATTTTTGTCATTTACACTAACAAATTTCAGGCTGGGAAACTAAACATATTTACTCCACTTATAACTGTGCTTAAAACCGTGTGTCGCGACAGTATTGTCGGAAGAGCATGCAGGCTTATCGGAAATTTGGCACAAAAGCCTACAAATGCTGAGGAATTACACAACAATGGGGCAGTCTCAGCTTTGATCACACTTATTGAGAGCAGAGACAAGAACACATCGTACCCTACGTTGACAATGGCTGTTCGTGCTATCAGGTACCTAATAATGTCTGTTCCATATTCTTTCACAATTTTAGTCACCAATGTATGGGACCTCGGAACATATGTTTTTCAGTGTCTGGAACCCATACCAGAGAGTGAAAAACATTCTTAAAATACCCCCCAGGCACCAAACAAATGTCCATGTTCACCACATTTTTTTTCCTGGGAAAACCTGCTAGGTATAACCTGCTTTCTGCAGGAGGCAGAGCTACCACCAACTAATGTATGGCACCAGCAATTGATATTAAGATAACAGTTTGTTGTGAACATATGAAATGTTTAGCTTTCCTTCCAAAACTACTGAACTGGATTGAACTGAAGCTGAAATTTTGCACATATTATGGAGTACAAACTTTCGCATGGTAACCTGATAAAAAGTATTCTATTATGTTATTTCTGGTCTAGAACTACATTATATTATGTGCAAAACTTCAGCTCAATCAGTTGCGTTAAGATACACAGATTTTTTTTCCTAAAATGTTGATGCCTGTTACACCCGGTTTTTTAAGGATACCTTATTTGAGTAAAAAGTGAAACCCGTATTCTCCCCGATGAAAAATTTGCCTCCCCCCTTAACCCCCTTCGATTGTTGTATAGCAAAAAATGCTGAAAAAGGTGTTTCTTTAGAGTCTCTGTGGAGAATTTCAAGTCAGGTGAGGATTTTTTCGTCCCCACATACACTTTGCCACTCCCCTTTACCCTTTAGTGGTTGAATTTTGAAAAATGTTGAAATACGTATGTATTTAATTTCTCTAGAGAGTCTCTGTGCAAAATTTCAAGTCGATAGGTAGATTTTCTATTTTCGTGGTTTAGGCTGTGCGTTGATTCCAGAAAAAGGCCTTCTCTTTTATATATATATATATAATGCCCTTGTGGAGGGCTTGTCGGGGAAGTAATGCCAGCATGCCTATTTCTGGCGTGAAGCAGCTGTGCTGTCTTTCAGTTTGTAGGGTATGCGTGCTCCAGTGAAATTACAGGCACAAACGGCTTCTCACTTTCATGCCTGAAGTTGATGGACGCACGGCGTTGCATCGTGGAGCATGTTCCAAAAAAATGTGATGCAATGCTTTGTGATAGGTAATGGTTACCACTTAACATCAGATGAGCCATGTGCTGGTTCCATCTTCAAGTACCAAAAAAAAAGGTTGAGTAATCTTATGTCAGGAATAATATATAAGCTACTTTCTATCCCATATTCCCAGTTCTTATGAAATGGAAATGAGGTGTCATCATTTGTATAGAATGTGAAATGTTTGACTCTTATTACATATAGGCTACTTTTTAATCTAACTACCACATGAGCCATACAATTGATTAATAACAAAGAAAATTCTAATTGGTTTCAAATCATGAAGTCTTTAGTAGATAAAATTATGCAAAAAACCTAAAATAATCTATACAGTCTCGTTTAAAGTTGTGATTATAAAACCTAGGCTAGCTTAAGACCTGGACTAGCAGTCGGACGGAACTAATCGTACCCTCAACTCAACAGGTTATTTCAATTTTGTTTCCTTTTCAGACAATTATGGATGGTGACAGATAAAAGAGAAGAGATGCTTAGTCTAAGTGCAGTGCGTTGTATAGCTATACTTCTCACTACTGAATGTGAATCGGCTGGTATATTGAAATCTAACAAACCATTACATGAGACTAAAGAACTGAGGAAAAGTCAGGAAGAACTGATAAGTGGCATATTAAAATGCCTCGGATACTTTACTACTCATGTTAGCACACAGTGTGCTGAACAGGTAATACAAAATTGTGTTTTGGTAAACTGGAACCAGGTTTTACACTTCATGCTGATTTTTAATTGAGTTACCTACAACTAATATAAAGTAGTATGGATACCTAGTCCCCCAAAATATATCTACTCAATTCAAAGTTTACTTGTGTCATCATTACAAATTTTGTTCATACTGTCATGTCATGTTACAAGCAATAGATTTGAAAATAACTATGTATGTTTAGATATTTTTGAAATTGAAATTACAAGCATATGAGGCTTAACACCTTCATGCCTCAAGTTGATGGATGTTTCATATGATTTTTCAGTTGCAAGGAGATGGTAGGGGTTATCAGTGCCTTGTAGCATTGACAAAGACATTTGAGTCTCTGGCTTTAAAGTGTCTAATGAACCTATGTTATTTGTCTACATGTCGCCCTCTGCTGGGCATAGCGGGCATGGTGGAATGTCTTGTGGGCATATTGCAAAAGAATTCAGGTAACATAATATTATAGTATGCTTGCGACTTTTTGTTAATGTGATATAATAGACTTAATATACTTTGGATCTCTTTCCTGAAAGACACTTGCAATAAATTTTACCAAAAAACTTTTATTCATATCATTTAAAACTCTTTTTGAGTACATATACATTTTGTAGCAATAAGACCATTCCAACTCTAAACTAAGCAAATCAAGCAAGCTTGAATCTTGAACTTAAATAAGGGGCCGTCCATTGATCACGTGATGTTTTTTTTAGCATTTTAAACCACCCAAAATCACGTGTATTTTTTAGTACCTACAAAGAATCTTGAATATTATCTTTAAATACAGATAAAAAGTATAATCTAATTTTATTATGAAATTCAGGACCATGATTGTTGTTTGTTGTTGTTTTTTTAAAAGTTCTTTATTTAACATATAAACACACTTAAAATATAGTCAAATATGTCAAATTGGATAAAGATATTTTTCAGTACTGACTTAGATACAACAGATTATGGCGTGCCCCAAGGAAGCGTCCTTGGTCCCACATTATTTCTCGCGTACATTAATGACCTGACTAACAAACAACTAACAAATGGACAAGTTTTCTCTTACGCTGATGATACAGCAATACTTTTTCATGGAAAATCTTGGGTTGAAGTTTATAATCTAGCTGAAAATGGACTTCGAGAAGTAATTAAATGGCTAAACCTAAACCTTCTTTCACTGAACATTTCAAAGACTAATTACGTATCTTTTTCTATTCGCGACTGTCAGCAACCCGATCCAAATTTAAGTATTACTGCCCATTTTTCCGAAAACATAAATCTTGACGCTTGTAATTGCCAAAAATTAACTAAAGTTAGTTACACAAAATATTTAGGAATTATGATTGATCAAAACCTTTCATGGTATCCGCAAGTGGATCTTGTCTCCAGTAGATTGCGAAAACTCATCTGGATTTTTAAGTACTTACGCAACATTACAGACAAACAACTTATTACTTATATCTACACAACTTTAGTACAATCGATTCTTCTCTACTGCATACCTATTTGGGGGGGCACTTACAAAACGAAATTTATCAGCATAGAACGCTCACAGAGAATGATCTTAAAAATAATGTTTCAAAAGAAAATGAGGTTTAGTACTGATAAACTTTACAAAGAAGCTAACGTGCTAACTGTCAGGCAATTATATATACAACAATGTGTTCTTAAAGTCCACAAGAGCCTAAAAATTAACCCTAAGTTAACCCTTAAAAGAAGTCAACGGTCTGTACTAAATCTACATGTGATGAAAACAGTACTCGCATCTAAACAGTTTAGCACTCAATCAGTAAAGCTCTATAATAATATAAACAAAAAATAAATATATATACGATGTCTTATTTCCAATGTAAAGATAAAGTAACTAACTGGTTGAAATCCTTAAGCTACGAAGAAACAGAAGTTTTAATTTATGGCATCTAGGCTTTACCTGGTCTCTGGCCTTGACCTCTATATTAATGGTATATATACAACAAAACAAATTTTAAATTACTCATTCATTCGTATATTTCAGCAATTAAATAATAATATTAAGTAGTTATCTAAATAGGTATTTAAGTAATAATTTTGGTATGCACCTTATCTATCATTCAACTTTTGTTGAACACTTGCTTTGTATACCACCATCTAATTGTTTCGCTAAATATCTCGACATGTGGGTTTAGGTATATGTTGTATACATATAACAATTTATGTAAATCTTTTTATCTTGTGTTTAAAATACTTTATTCATAGTCACCTAGCTTAGTTAAGACTGACCACCATAAAGAGGGGACTCCTCTAACACAGGTTAATGCAACTTAAAAGAGGAGATCCCAACCCATGTAATAATTGTTTGTCAGAAAATAAAGTATTTTTGTTTTTTTTTTTTTATTTTTTTTTTATAGTATACAAAAACACAGTTCAGTACTTACAAGCAGTAAAGTTTTATGTAACTCGAGCAGGCTGTAGCACCTATAAAAGTTTTTTAATAAAATTACTATTTATGAGTTCATAAATAAACTTTGTAAATCAATAATATTAACATAGTGCAATCTATGCAAACAAACAATGAATTTAACTATGAGCACTTTGTATAGCGCGCATTTTTATAAATAATAATAATATTTTAATAATAAGGACCATGATTAAGAACTTTTTTTGTTGCCTCGCAACGGCGAGACAAGGTCCACACTACACGCCGCTTTTCGGTTTAGAAATTGCGCGTTTGGCGAAAAAATAAATACACGTGATATCTTACCACACCCCCTCTCCCCCCTTGTGATATTTCGTGATTTTTGCTAAACCACCTCCCCCCCCCCCTTTATTTTAAGCCTGTTTCTTAAAAGATACAATTGCAATTTTATTTTACCAAATTATTTAGGTAGTTAGGTACAAATAATTGCATTTGTAACCTAAATAACTTACCTAACATTAATTTTCCTAACTTCCTAGAAAAAGCGCTAGACGCGATTATAACGTTACTATGTTTTTTTAATTACATCAGTTAAATTTATTGTGTCTTTGAAATGAGTCAGTTTTCACGCGGATAACTAAATCTCTGTGTTTCGTTACTGTAGTTCACATATTACCTTTCAGCTTATTTATGGTGGCCGGATGGAGCTGCTCGTGCTTTATCACAATTGAGTGGAGAATCTGTAAACCGCTCCCGACTCCGCCATTGCGGAGGTTTGCCATTGCTCGTGGCGGCTGCGAAGGAGGATATGAACGCTATGCGTGCATTGCTGCAGTATGTTTTTGATGATACTTGTGAGTACACTTTATATTGTCCTTAGGTTGCCAACCTCACTTGCATGAGGTGCACCCTACTGTAACAAACGGGGCAATGACCGCCGGCTGAATGCGGCTTAGCAAAGCCGGTACAGCTAAATTCCCAGACTGCTAATGGGCAGCAGCTTGGCAATGCGAGAAGCTGCGCGAGCCCCAACCCGCTTGCCCAGCGTGGGGATTATGGATATATGTCCCTTTATTAAGAGAGAGGATGACTATGTCCAGCAGTTGACTGATAAGGCTGGTGTGTGTGTGATATTACCAATCCTCCTCCTCGTTTAATTTTAGATAGATAGATAGATAGATAAATCATTTATTTGTTACTACAGGCACACAATTTACATTAATAACAAGATATAAGCACAAAAAAATAACATTAATAGAAAGAGAAACAAAAAATATTCCTCAATGCTGAGGGTCGGGACCATTACTCTGGAATATTTATATTTTTTAAATAGTGGCAGTGTTCAAACAGTGCTAGACTGGCGTATTTCTAATTAATCTTATGTCACGCTAGTCCCACACGCATGGCGTTCCGCCGGTTCGCTTACGGGTCGGTTGGCCCACTCGCGACTGTCAAAAGAACTTCATGCGCGACTTTAGCAGGTCACATAATGTAGTTTTACCTAATTTTAGAAGCGCTCAGGGTGTAGCTTATTTCGGTGTTCTTCACACACATTTTGGTAAAGCAACATTGCGTCCGGTAACTACGTGCATGGGTGACCGTTTAGTGTCATTTAGATCTGGGCTCTCACGTGCTTCGGAAGGTACGTTAAGATGTTGATCCCGGCTTTTTCAGTCGTTTAGCCAAGTCGGAAGCCGTCGGGCGGCCTAAAACCTCCGACACGAGAGTTGGCTACTAACTCATACGAAGAAGGAAGGAACCTAAATTATGATATGATATTATGAAGCATGCGATGAGAGAACTGTAAATGTAAATGAAGCATGAAATAAATACTTCTCTTTCAGCATTCCAAATACTAGTCAATGAGGGTCTTATAACGTTACTCACAGACGAACTTATAAACCACATACTAACAATGAAAGTTGAGCATATCTTCAAAGAAGTATCTGAAACTGAGAAGCTAATAGATACGGAATGTGATGACTGCAACCCAGACACATCACAGAGTCCATATGATGTAGCTGACCAACCAGCTCTATTTCAACGTCGAAAAGGTCTTTTATCGAATAGTCATGAAGATGAACTCAAAGTTGTCATTGAAAGGGACAATATGATAGTTGGTTTCATAGATGCGATAGACAGTGCAACAGACGATAGCGCTAACGAAGAAGGTGAAACACCTAAACGAAGGAATTTAAAACGAGCTAGATCAAGCAGTCCAAATACTGTTATAAAGGTAAGGTGACATGCTTATTAATATTTTCAACATATGAGTGTTTTTATGCACAAAATAATTATTTTTTACAAAAATCCAAATTAATTCTTAGGAGTTATTTTGTTTTCAAATTTAAATGGGACCAAACGGAAAGTATACCCTTCCAAACGAAAATAAATAATTTTCCAAATCGGTTCATAATTGACGGAGTTATGATATGAAGTAACAAACATACAAAAAAAATACAGCCAAATTGAGAACCCCTCCTTTTTTGAAGTCGGTTTAAAATCTGAAATGTTGATTTTAACATAACAATTTTTGTAGAAGTATCAAGTGAGGAATAAAGATTGGTCAGCTGGTGTTTACTGGGAGCCGAAGAGTCCCGAATGGCCGTCGACATCTCAATCTGCGATGAGTCCCGACCACGTCCCGTTATCTCCGTACTCAGACGGCAACCAATCCGGCTTCAGTCCAGAGTACAAACTTACCAGTAAAAGGGGAAGATTGGATTGGAGTCCTGAGTCGGGGATAAGTAGTGGGGAGGGTGCAGCTTCACCTTACTGGACGGAGTATCAGTGGAGTTCAAGCAGCTCAACCAGTCCTGCGTCGCCATTAAGTATTAATGAAGGTAAAATTAACTTCTATAGCTATTTTTCTTCATAATCACCATCATTAGCCTATAGCAGTCTACTGCTGGACATAGACCCCACCTGGCCGCAGGACGTCCCACACTACATTTGCCAAGCCGCGGTCTCCACTCAAGAACTCGCTATTTATTATTAGCTATTTTTAATTTAGACTAATCGAGCTACTCTCAAAGTTCTATAAATTATGTGGATCCAATGACATGCGTCAATAAAACTCCATAAGTTAAACCTTATTGTATAGAAGCGTGTATTGTGCTATGCTGTCTGTCTAGTACCGACTATAGTCAAAGCAATGTTTTTTTTTATGGTTTCTGAAAATGGAACAACCACATGGACCTCCTGTAATCGTAGGTCACGCATCTTTGAAACGTAGGATGTATCCATCAACTTAGGCATGGAGGTTTTAAGCCTCTAGTGCCTGTAATTTCACCATCACCAAACCCTTCAAACCAAAAAACAGCAATGCTGCTTCACGGCAGAAATAGGCATGGTGGTAGTACTTCCCCAGAGGAGAATACTACAATATTTACACTATTACCCTTCCTTTATCATCATTATCATCTTCAACAATCTATAAATAAATAATTAATTCTGGACTTTCACACAGTATCATGTAGCGCCAAACTAAGCAGAGTTTGCATGATTGTTATATTACTTATGTACATTTTATTTGTAAATACATATCATACATAGAAAAAACCCAAACCCGAGACAAATATCTGTAGAATATGCAAAAAGAAGGCCGGTCATTTCAGACCTGACCATAACTGAAAGCGACTAAAAATTATTATTTAAAAATATTCTTGATAATGGAGTATTGAAATTATAATTAATAACTTTATTTTAAGGCCGGAATACTTAGTAAATTAATAGTAAATATTGATCGCAATACGCCCTATCATAACGTATCATGGTTATTGAACGCACTCTCACCCACATTGTGCATCTCTCGTCCCAATGTCAACCATCTAAAATAAAACTGCCACTAACAAAGCACGCGTTTGGTTAGTTTTTGTTTAATGGCGCCAGTGTCCTAATCGATCGTAACCTAAAAGTATAAAATAAATACCCAGAAAAATGCACTCCGGGCTTAATAAAAAAAACTATGTTATCCTGCAATAAGAACTATCAATTAGGACATAGGTCATTTCTAGACGTGACATTTTATGGTCAAGTCTCAGGTCACAGGTTGTATAAAACTAGCCGATCTTCTTTGTCCCGCTGCGGGAATCGAGCCCACAGAGGTCGTCGTCTATAGAAGTCCACTTCTGAACATAGGTCTCCCACAACCATTTCCACGAAGAACGGTCTTGAGCTCTCCATCCACCGGTTACCTACAATCTTGATGATATCGTCGGTCCATCTGGTGGGTGGATCTCCCTACACTTCGTCTTCCAGGTCGTGGTCACTATTCGAGAACCCTTATTACCCAACGGTTATAGGTTCTATTGGCTATTATGTCCTGTCCATTGCCACTTCAGTTGCTGATTCTGAGAGATATATTCCCCTCCTTATGCTGTGCTAATACCATAATATTCACAATCTCTAAAAGTGGCGATCACAATAGGTCTTCATGGCCGCAGTGATATGAAAGCCACGCAATCAATTTATTTGTTTATACTTTATTGCACATTAAATGTAACAAAAAGGTAATGCTACGAGCATTTTCTACCAGCCAAACCTGTGGTTTGTTTTTAGATGATGGTAGGCGTACAATTCAATCTTAAAATTACTTAAAACTACAACTGTATAATTTACTATTTTATAAATAAACTACGTATAAAATTACATACACCTAGGTATATAAATGCTTATAATATACAAATAATATTAATAAAATACTTACATATCAAGATATATAATTTTATTTTATACTAGCTGACCCGGCGAACTTCGTACCGCCTTAGCAAAATTAAATGTATATTTTTCAATATTTCTGAGAGATTTTCTTAATATTTTTTTCCGTAAGAACCTTCTCCTAATAATAACAAATACAAAAACAACAAAAAAAAAAAAAGAATTAGTGAAATCGGTCCAGCCATTCACGCGTGATGCCGTGACCAAGGAAAACGGGTTTCATTTTTATATATATATAGATAAAATAGTAGTTACTAATAGAAAATATTAAAATATTTATTATAATTAATATGATCAGAAATGATGACCTAGAAAGACCTACTTCTGCAGATGATTAGGATTGCTAAGTATATAACAATAATAGTAATAATATTTTCAATATTTTAGATTCATCAGACTCTGAGATATCTGGTCGCTATTCGCCCGTTTGCAGTGAGAACGATACATCAGAAGTGCCCACTGCTACGGTAGCCACAGTCGAAATGGACGCGGCTCAAGTAGCCTTTGACGAACTCGTCGTTGATGACGGCGACATGGCTGATGATGACGAGCCGTTCGAAGAACTGAAAGGTAAAATTCCCTGGTTGTTGATCACAATTACTGAATTTATGAAACTTTTCCTCTATGTTATTATTATTATATAACTGCGGTGTTCTTAGCCGCCGGGTCATTAATTGAATGGGTGACTGTTTAGTGACATTTAGATTTGAGCTCTTCCTTGCTTTCGAAGGCACGTTAAGATGTTGGTCCCGGCTCTTCAGTCGTTAAGCTATGTCGGAGGCCTTCGGGCAGCCTAAAAACTCCGACACCAGAGTTGGTCACTTGCTCATACGAAGAAGAAGAAGAATACTAATTACCCACTGGTGAATTTGAGAACTAACAATGCCTAAAACGTACGCACCACCTAAAGAATATCATGTTGAACCCAACACGTTTTCCTACCAAAAAATTTGAACCAATATTTATCACATTGGTACAAGCTTTTTGGTAAGAAAACGTGATAGAATCAAAATGATATCATTGCTGAACCTTTGATTGTTATTTTCTAGGCCGTGAAGGTTCGCTATTTTGCTTATCTACATTCAGTGATTTTATATCTTCTAAAATGTTGAATAGTGCGAGCGAGAGGGACGTTTCACATGTATAGTCGCCCTAAGGGAACAGAGAAGAGCTTGTATTATGGTAACCACATGACTGATACACTACTGATATAAAACAAACATCTATTTCAGAAGAGTCCTTTAACATAGACAAAACCTCTTCACGCATAGCTTGTGTCCTCGTGTTAATGTTTCGAGTCTCGCACGGCGCTTGTGAAACAGTCGGCTTATCGAAGAAAGACCCGATGCCGAACAATATGATGGAACTACTCACAGGAAGAGAGTGTTTGAACGCACTCCTAGATTATGTGGAAAAGTGTAAGAAACCAATGGGAAGAGCTGCACGTATTCTTACCAGGCTTCTGACGTACGTATGGCTTATTAATTAATGTAGATAATATAAAAACGATTATCAATTTCCATTTAATTTTTATGAATAGTACGTCATTGTTAAGCTGTTAGTTTGTAATGAGAACACATATGGTACCATTATAAAACCATGTCGGAGTCCTTTGGGCGGCCTTTAAACTCCAACCCCAGAGTTAGGCACTAGTTCATACAAAGAAGGTAGGATACATCTTTTCAATAGGCCCTTGTGAATAGGACGGGGTAAGAGAGGTTCCAACCTCGTACTCGTGAAGCGAAAAAACTGTTCCCCCGCTGACGGCGGCATCATGGCCGCCGGTTTTGTTGCGACTGCCGCACACAAATATGATGATGTGATGTGATAGAACTAATTTAACATTTTTCTTACAGCAATCCACTTTGTTTAGTGAATGTACTCAGACATAAGTTAGCTCTAAGGCTATACAGAATGTCCGTTACGTCTATACATCCGGTTTCTAAATGCCAGCAATGTAAAGAGGTAAGCAAATACAGTACTTTCAAATTAAGATTTAGAATATCGTAAAAATTCCGATTCAGATGGGATTGGAACCTGCAACCTTCTCATAATTACCGAGAGACACTACCAACTGCGCTGCCGAGCAAAGTCCTCTTGTGGAAATTTTCGAACTGTCGCAACCTCGCAACTAAGCGCCATTGGCTCCACCTACAGGGGAAATCCCGCTTTGTGGTGTAAGACGCGAACTCGGCACTTATCCACACTTATACAGCTTAGGTAATAGTCACTAAGCATTGCATGTGTCTGTATGGGACTCCTCACCCAACCACCAACGAATAAAGACGTACTACAATGAAGGTATATCACTGCACTGTGCCTCCCACCATACCACCAAGTAACTTCCTTCTTTACATGGCGACCTTGCCAGGATCCTCGCCAGAAACGTCCTTCATTACACCTGAGTCGATTTTTTTTAGGATAATGTAAAATCATTGATTTTTCCTTATTATATGTGGGTGGACTAACACATTTATATAAGTTATCAAAACAGGCAGTTTTCAATGCTCGGACTTATGAAGGTGCTTGGCAAAATATCTACCAAAACTATTTTGATTTCACAGATCAAAAGGCTTAGCGTGAAGCTTTTGACGCAGCTGACTATACTAGCAGAGTCGAGTTATGGAATTGGTGAAATTAGTTATCAATTACTTAGAGGTCCAGATATTATGAAAGAAACGCTGTCCATGAGTCTACCTTATATCGTCAAGTAAGTTGAATTTGAAACCCTTAATAAATTTATGATAAAAGCCTTCATAGTAGTCAATAAAAACTTGTTTTGTTTCACAGGGCAGAAAGGACGCTCAAAAAGTTCTTCGTAGATTGCAGAGCCCTGAATTTACTATTCTCCACTGTTGCAGAAGACAGGGAAGATTTCAACCATTATGTTACCGCTTTAGGAAAACTAGCTACGAATATACGGATAAAGGATCCTAAAGTTCTAGAAAATAAGTTTTCAGATCACGTCATAGTAAGTTACGATCCCATTCTTGACAATTTAGCGAAGGAAGAAATAGTAACATTCGAATTAGACGATTTATCGACAGTGCAAGCGAACAAGGTATTCTTGTGTCAGAATTCAGATGTTTTTAGCGCAATGCTGATGGGGTGTTTCAAAGAATCTATAGAAGAATGTGTTAGGATAAAACACGTTACGAAACAAGGACTCGAATATCTTTTCACTCTTCTACATTTAGGATTGAACGATTCTAAGAGTGATGTGCAAATATTTCCTATGGCGGATAAGTTAGAAACGAATTTAGAAGTATTATTGCTAGCTGATAGATTTTTATTTGAAAAATTGAAAGAGTTATTAAATAGCGCAATATTGCAGTTTCAGTTGACGCCTGAGACTGCAGATAAGATTTATGCATGGTCGTTGAGTGAGGGTATGGGTTTCCTATGTATAGAAGCTGTAGCATACCTCTTAACTGGTAGGATGTGCGAAACAGAGCGAACGCGATCGTTCAAGGCGATACTTAATTTGGAATATAAAGAGCAGTGGTTAGAGGATGTCAAAACAATTTTAGTACGGCAACTAGAGCAAAGAATTTAGGCAGTTGAACCAGGAAACAAGTTCCAGACGGATGTAATCCAGCGCCCTAACAGAGGTGACCTTTCTTGTAGCCATCTGAACACCAGGATATAATTCAAATTTTGATTTGTACTTTGGAGGATGGGTGCTTGCTGCCAACCAAGGTCACCTTTGTTGGTAAGCAGGAGTACATCCATCTGGGACATGGCTTTAGATAGGATTAGATAGTTGAAACGTTTCATAAAAAAATTAAGGATGTTAATACAAAAAATATATTTTAAAAACACATTTGCATGCATTATCAACATTGCAATTCTTTTATTATTCTCAATGAAATATTTGTACCTACACTCATTTAGATTATTTTTAATGTACTCCTAAATTGTTAAGTATTACCGATTTATTTATGTATACCACCAAGATTTAATGAATTTAACACTGCCATGTATTGAGTCATGTATATTTTAATAGTTTTTCACTTAAAACTGAATTATAATCTTAATACTTTAAAACTGTTATTTATTTCCACGGAGTGAAACAGCAATTCTAAGCTCGCCGTTCGGAACCAGTACTTGTGAGGTGATGGGTTTTACTTCAGTTTCATTCAAGCATTTCAAGTCGAAATTATTCACAATCTGAAATTAAAATGGTATCTTTGTTAACAACATGTGCAAAGAGATCACCTGCAGGTGGATATACGACACTGTTTTGGTGGTTATAAATCATCATCATCATCAGTAGCCTTAGTAGTCCACTGCTGGACAAAATGACCATAAGCAATGACAATCTGCAAAAAGTTGGATGCATCATGCTTGTGGTGCTGATTAGAGGTTTTAAATAATTTAATGGAATATTAAATTAGCGAAGTGTTGAAAATGTATGCACAATCCAGGAATCACAGCTAGGATAAAACAGATCTAGTATTCATATTGAAAAACGGGAATTTTCACGTACCGTTACATCGGTGAAGGCACCGACGGCGTTTCCGTTTTTTCTAAAAAAAATCCCGTTTTTCAATATGAATGAGTTAATTCACGTTAGATCTAGTATTGACCTTTACCCAAGCAGTGGACAGCCACAGGCTGATGATATGTTACAGTTGCATGAGATTCTCTATATTGCAGGTTCATATTGACTTGACCCCACTACCTATTATGTTAGTTACTATGTTCTGTGCTGCTACTACAATACTATTGTAACTTTACAAATCACAAAATGCGAAAGTTTGTGTGTGTGTGTGTGTGAGAGAATGTTGGGTCACTTCACTCTGTAACTGCCGAATGGATTTGGCTGAAACATAGAATATATACATAGTTTATAACTGGATTAACACATAAGCTACTTTTTATCCGGGTAATACGCGAGCGAAGCCGCGGGCGGAAAACTAGTTTTTAAATAAATAGGGATTCTTACTTGATAAATCAATTCGGTCATCTGTAACATTGCAATTTTCTTTCCAATACAAGATCTAGCACCCAGTGCGAATGGCAGAGATGCTGATGGTACATGGTTCTTCAAGTCATTCTTTCTGGGATCATTTCTGTCCCAGCGGTACGGCAGGAACTTTTCAGCTTGACTGAAGTTTTGCTCATCTCGACCCGAAGTGTAAATGGATGCTATTACTGGTGTCTGTGAAGTCATTATAAATCTATGGTAAAGATAAGCAGTTTCAAGATGGTAGGTATAAGTCTCAGGGGAACAAAATACATTTTTATCTAATTGTGTTATATTATAGGATCGAGGCGAGTGGCATAATCAAAGGGAGGCCTATTCCCAGCAGTGGGCCGAAAATGGCTGAAATGATGATGATGTCATGTCTTATATCATAACTTTGATTATTAATAACATAGTCTGTGTAAGGCCTGTGCTGGCCGACTGACCACTGAACTATTTGCATCAGCAAGCAGCAACTCAGAGGGTTAAGGCACAACAGAATGTTTGTACCTACATGAGGAAAGGTGATCATTTATAGCAGATGACTGCTATAGGCCAATGATGATAATGATATGTTTATACATAGTAAATATTTTTTTAATTGAGTTTTAAAATTTACAACTACACCATACATTTCATTCTGATTTCTTTGGCATGATTTTGTGAAATGTGCAACTAATTTCTTCTTTTATGTGACTGTAGGGATGTTCCAGTTCACTAGGAGCTTCAGGAATCCCAAGCTTTCTCCTCAACGATGGAGACAAGAGTATGAGGTTGTGTGCCAAGCCAACGCTGCTTGATGTAAACCAATACAGGCACATACAAGATGGTACACTAGCAGCCACAGGTATCATCACAACAGAAAAAGCTCTAAATATGTTTGTGAAAATATTGTACATCTTAGAAGGCTTTCTCAATTTAGACATTCTCTGTATTTCAATTATACTCAAATTAGTCAATCCAAATGCTACTGGCAATATCCAAGAGTGGTCTGGTTCTGTCAAATTAGGTATCCAACCTATCCCTCCAGCAGACAACTCCATGAAAGTGACCAGAGATGCAGGATCACCACTCGACATGTATACCAAGTTTCTTAGAGCAAATGACATGCATATCCAAATAGGTATTTGAAACCATATTACCAAACTTGCTTTGAAAGGATGGCAGTTATCTCTCTCAATCAGCTTTACCCATTGTTTTTTTAAGGATCTTTTGTACAAGATTGCTGTTTGCTTATCGGTCAGTTTGAATGATTTCCTTGCTATTGCCGTTTCTCTCTTCAGCTCATTTACTAGATCCTTTAGTTCCAGGCTGATGTTTTCTACTTTTGCCAGCACAGAACTTGAATACACTGTCAGAGGTAGGGTCATCAATGACCGTATAATTATTGTAGAAGTAACTACAGTTGCCCACCAAGGTAGACCACTTGTATCGTGAAAGTATAGCAAACTATCTTGAATTACGTGTACAGGATAACTATTAGAAATGCCTGTATAAAGCCTTTCTTGCCATTTTACAAACCCCTCCAATGATAAATGCCTCCGGTTGGATAAAATCGGTGTCCTGGTTCTTGAAGTCTCAGAGAAATCTTTTTTTTCTGGTATAATAACAAGAGCACTAAACGATCGCAAATTAATCCCCGGCAAATTACTTAGTCTGATTGCGTTTTTCAAGTAAATCATTGTCGTATAATATGGTTCTGACTTAAATTATTTGTGGTGTCGACTTCGAAACTCGTTACGAGTACGGTCTACTGCACGGGAGCTTAGTAAATCATTAAGTTCTTAGTTATCAGTTTAAACTTTATTTGTAGGAACTGGTAGGTAGGAGGAACTATAACTGACAGAAGGAACCCATTTAATTTAATAGGTTGTTTGTTGTGGTTTTGTATTGTAGAAAACTAACCTCAAACAGTGCTGTGCTGCCACCTTGGTTTTTGAAAAGGGGTATTTTGACAAGCTAGAAAAGGCTAGATTAGCTAATGAAGAAGAAAACCATTTTTTGTTTTATATGCCAAAATATTCTACAAAAAATAACAAGACTGAAAAGAAGACAGAAGCTGACCGAGATATAAAAGTGCAAAGTTAACATTTTCGTTCTAAGCCGCGGACCGATCGTGATATCGTTGATGACGTCACCGCTCCTGCCTCTCAGCGAGCGACTCGGGGATTCGAAGCATTTACCCGAATGTGCCCGTCGCGCACGGAACTACTTTGTTTATTTTAAATAAGAATCAATAAAAACTACATGAGTCCTTCTAATAAATGTTGTATTGAGTCTCAGTGTAAAAATAGGGCTACAAAAACACCCGATTTTTTTTTTTTACGTTCCCAAGGATCTGAAAATCAGAAAAATGGACAAATGCTATGAGAAAATCACACCCATTAGGGCCAAAAACAACAGCATAATATTGTTGTGAGGATCCTTTCGATGTCAATTGTTCAAATACCATGTGAAATACAAGGTAGTAGGTACTTAACCTTGCCATGTGACGTACCTAGTAGGTAGACTAGGTAGGTACTTGGTTTTTGCTAGTAATATGATTTTTAGGGTTCCGTACCCAAGGGGTAAAAACGAAAACCCTATCACTAAGACTTCACTGTCCGTCTGTATGTCTGTCTGTCCGTCTATCTGTCACCAAGCTCTCATGAACCGTGATAGTTAGACCGTTGAAATGTTCACCGATGATGTATTTCTGTTGCCACTTTTTTGCCGTTTTTTTGCTCGATATTTATAACGGCAACAGGTAGACGCTTGAAATATTCACAGAATATTTTGTTTATATATGTACTTAAAAAATAAATAATTCAATTCAAATAAAATGAATTAAGGGGGGCTCCCCGATACATGTATATAAGTAGGTATGTAGGGTACGCGACTCGCAGTTTATTGAACCATTCCAAGGTTAATGATTTCTTTATTTTTTATAAAATATTCTGCCACCATCATATCGTGAACTATGGGAAGGTTGGTAGATTGGCCTTTTTGAATTCCTTCTTCCATTTTAGTTCTAAAACAATAATTTACACGATACACAAATTAATAAAAATAACTATAGCGCACGAGAGCAAACAAATTAGCAGCGAAATGTACTGCGGACGCGCGCCGCGCGGCGCCGTATAGGAGCGGTGACGTCACGCGCTACTCGCGATCACTGACGAGATTTAAAAAACCTACGTAAACTTCCCATGCTTATAACTTCGGTAATATTGCACCGATCGATATGAAATAAAAACTAGAATAATGTGAACGGTCTAGACTTTGATTCTACGTACATAAACGTGTGATATTTTAACCTTGTTATCTTCTTCATTTTGACATGAATAAAAATCGAAGTCTTATTCAGAATCTTTCAAAAAATTTAATCTTTATCATCGAGTTAGTTTTAAAAAACTCTAAAGAGTGAGTGACAGTCTTCAAATGAAAAACACAGATTTATAAGTTAAGTATCTTGTGTTTTGGTTTCTTCTTCATTGATTTACTTTATTTATTTCAGTTACCTTTTTTGTCCTCTCCTGGAATATAGCTAATTTTGTCATTATATGAGATGATGAGTGTGACTCGCGAAATCTATGCTACATGGCGCTCATTGTTTAATAACTTTTTAGGCACAATGCGAATTTTCGAAGTTTTGTGAAGCAATACGAAATGGGCTAGATTGCTCTTTCCGGGCTAAATCATCAAAAACGAGTTCCCTTACAGTAAAAATAGCTAGATCTAGCCAGAAAAGGGCTCTGGTGGCAACACTAACAAAAAAAGAAAAGAGTGAAGTTTTTGGTGCTTGGAATTTTTTTTTTGGTTTACGACAAACTGGACTTGGGGGGCGGGAATTTTTTTCATCTAGAACAACAGTTTTATTATATTTTCTATTGTTTTTCTGATTTATGTTGCGTAAAGTTTATGGCGCTTTAACCAACCTACGTTAGTAGGAAGACATAAGTCTAGTGAAATGAAATAAAAGTTATAAACTGGACTTCTCAGATGAAGAAATTTTTTGGTGATTGTTTTGTTATAGTCGCCATAGTTATAACAGAACATGACTTGACCCAAGACCGACGACTGGGCTAAAAGACGGAAGAAATGGAATAGAGGAAGAAAAACACTCACAAAATAAAACGGAATACTTGGAAGAAAATAGGGGAGAATTGGTAGTATGGTCAAAAGACTTTAGCCTGCCCAAATTGGGCTAAGAAACAAAAAAAAAAAACAAACTAGACATGGAACATTTCATGAGTAGCAGTGAAAAATCATATTAAATAAAATATCATACGTCAGACCTGTTCCGAACCTTAGCACAAACTGCTATAAATCATAGGTTGCGATTTCATGTTCGAGTTCCGAATGTAAAATAATGAGTGTCCAACTGTCCAAGCATTTCATCGTGAGATATCCTCGACTCAGTAAAGCGAGACTCTTATGGTTTTTATGGCGTGTAAGTAAGAGCGAAACATACTTTGCTGATGCGTCGTCAAACGATGTGATTTTTGGTTACCTTTGTGCGTGATTTGTGTTCAGAGTAGAATCATTATAAACTCTAATCGTATGTACGTAAAGTTCTTTCTGTATTATAATGATTTGTAGCAGTTCAGATATTTAATTTGGGATATTTGAAAACTATTGCACTTCTCGCGCCATTTGTAATTATAGTACCTATACGATTCGTTTATTATTTAATTTTGAAAATCGAATTGTTGGAATGTTCGAAATTGTATATGCGTGCTGGTGCGATTTGCGTGAACGTCCATTTCATCAGTAGCAAAACTTCACAAAACGTGTCATTTAGGCTTGCGAAATGAAAATCATTGCTTA